>CM033322.1:25100467-27600467 GCA_019359835.1 Pharus latifolius
TGGGTATTTCTTATGTTTCTTTAGGGTATTGGTAAGAAATTTGGTGTAAAACTGATGTTTCTGTAGGGTTAGACTCATATTAATGTTCATATTTCTGTAATGCTTGTACAATGAATTTTTGATGTAATGTTCATGTTCGTGTACGAAAGGAAAATGCCACATTTGCTTGTTACTTGCTCGGGGAATTTCTGTAGGAGAAAGTTTTTATAGTGTATGAAAGGTAGTTTTTGTATTGGTTTTTTAACAAGAAACTGATACAAATTATTTTTTGTAATGGTTTATCAGAGAGAAACCGATAGAAATTATTTTTTGTAATGGTTTATCAGAGAGAAACCGATAGAAATTATGTACTGTAATGGTTAGTTTGATAGCAACCGATAGAAAAGGTCTGAAGGGAGACAGTCTGTAGGTGATATAGTATGAATCTTTTGTATAAGTTTTTAGTTAGGAACCGTTAGAAATTAGTTTTTGTATCGGTTCTGACATTTAAACCGAAATAAAAGGGCATATTGGCAGACATATCATTTTCAGTTTAGCATTCTTACTATGTTCCAATTTATGTTTCAATTCTGGTCTAGGTACAAATAGTTTTCATATATGCTATATGATTGCACCTAAAAAGGTGTGATTATGTAAAAACTGCAAGTGAACGGTTGATTGTTGAGTACTTGAGGGTCGAATTCCACAAGCAATAAGCATATTCATCTTTCTAGTATAATGGATCACTGATTAAATCTGAATGAGTTTGGGGTTTATTTGTCTACAACTAAATATACTACTAGATCTATCAATCTAAAGTTGAAAGCAATAAAGTGCAAGTATGAAATCTAATGTTTATAAAAATAAGAATGAAAACCTAGGATTTCAGGAGTTCCATAATCATCCGGCGCAATTTTATCTAAGGTCCGAGGATTACAAGTTAATTTCCATCGTTTTCCAAGACAGATTAAGTTGCCAATACGATCACTGATACAACGGTCAAAGGATCGTATCCACTGTTACGTTTGACAAAGGCCTCGATAAGTGCTAAATTTGTGGCATTTTTACTCTAGGTTTAATATTGAAAACATGCAAAATCATATTTAAAACTCCTTTGATGCGATATTTTATATATAATTTTCATTATTTTTACAAATTGTTTTTACGCCTGTGTTTGACATATTTTAGGGACTAAACCTATCAAATTTGAAAATATTTTGATCATATTGGGGCTCAATTCAACCAAGAAATCAAGATTAAACAGCAAAAAGGGGCTGATCGAATATTATAAGAACAAAAAGACCTAATCGAACACGTTTACATGGGAAAAAACCTCATCCATACAGGCTATGCCTGAATGCACCCAGTTAGAAAGTATGCCTTCAAGTTGGGCAAACAGAACAAGTGTGCTTTACGGATTCGCTGCCTTTCTCATTCCGTGTAAAATATGTACCGCTCTACCCACCCGGCAATAGTTTGAACACATTGCATGTAGGATTGAGGTGTGTTGGTAAACCCTACTTCCCAACTAAGCAAATTTGGCCCTGCCCATCCCGATTTTGGTCAGAGCATTGTATTTGAGGCATTTGGGCTAGACCTTTATCTTACTCATAACTTAGTTTCAAAACCTAACCCATTTATATTCTTTTTTTGTTAAGACTGAGTTCAACCTAGTTCTTTTTATCATTTTTTTTCCCAGTTGGGCTCTCCTTAATTTAGTCTACTAAACAGTACAGTTGATCTCCAATAAAAAAATCAGTCTTTTGCAGCATTTTGCAATCCATTCAAGCCCAACTGAACTATCATGAACCAAAGCATTTGATTCGAACAGAGCAGCTAGAACGAGAGAAAATGTGTAGCTTTTCTACAACAAAAATAGAAACTTTCACTAATCTAATGATCTACATGCCACCTCAATCCAATAAAAACCATACAGATCACCGGCCACACCATTTTTCTCATTGTTTAATTTGTTTGTGTGGCTGAAACATAGACCCAGAAACTAGTCTGGCTATCAAAGGTGCAAGTTTGCATGTAGAGAGTGGCACATCAAACTATCAAAATTAAAATATGCCTTTTCTACGACAGGTTCTAATAGAATTGGACCAGGATATGATCCTATAATACTACACACGCCACTAGTAAACTTGGTATTTTATATATAGATTTAATTTTGAAATATTTAAGATCCATGTATGCAGCAATTACACTTAGTGTTTTTTAAAAAAAAATTGCGAAGAGTTGGTTAGAGTGTAGCTATTTTGAAGGCTTAGACAACAACAGCTCAAGGTACAAAAGTTGGAAAATCCATAAATAAACCACACAATATTTAATTGTTGGGAATCAAATCTTGGCTTTAGCAGACAACTTTGATTGTTGAGTCAACCTTCATTATATCGATTATTTTGGTGATTGATGACAAACATAATTTTGAGATTAATGAGTTTGTTGAATTTATATCTCTTAGTCTCATTTGAATTGCGAGATAACTGTGAAGAAGATAATCTCAGAGAGGATGCACGATCGAGATTCCTCAATCATAGATGAGTTCCACCAAAGAGAAAGTCGAAGATTAATGATGGCCAAGTTATTAGGATTTTATTTATTAGTTTTGACCGTACTATTAAGAGAGACTCGGAATTAGTAGTTTGATGAAATTTTGTGTGGGAAACTCAAATGCATCCATCATTCACTTACTAGATCACAAATATGTTTCTGAGTTGTTTTAGATGACTAGTGAAAGTATCGGTGATTAAATTTGTAAAATATGGTTCGAGTGGAGGCTTTGAAGTGGCTGCACTGAATATTTTATAAAATCTACAATGATCTAGACTGAATTAGTCTTGGTTATATTGAGAAAGTCTTAGCCTTCGAATTAGCTTCCAATGAGTCAAGGAGTACCTAATTCCGATGTTTAGATAAAAAAGTATGCCCATTGTTTTGAGAACTGCACAACCTGTCAAACAGCACTAGACATCCTGTGGAACACGACCAGACATCGATGCTCCCTATGATGACCATTTTTTTACTACTGAATCTGATCATTAAAATCCACCGGACGTTCGGTGGTCCAATCATAGGACATCCGATGGATTGCGGTAGTTTCTGCAACTTTTTCCAACAACTAGTTTTTTATTATAGAACTATAAATAGATGGTTTAGGCCTTTCATTTGCATGCTTTGGCATTAGAATTCATTGATGTATAATCCAAATACACTCTAGAACATTCAATTTTCGTTTATTGTATTAGAGTGAAAAATCTAGTGAACTAATTTGAATTCATAGAGTATTTAGTGAGTTGAGAGTCTTGTGTAAGCCTCTCCTCTAGTGTTTGAGCTCCATAGCACTTGTTTGGTGTCAAGTAAATACTTTGAGCTTATTATTTTTGGTGATTGCTGTCACCTGGATGGTCATGAGTGGCCAGTGATCTCCACTGACAAAAATTGTCGGAGAGGCATGGTGGCGTTGTGAAATGCTCGATGCTCACTCATTCAGAGTAGCGAAGGAACAACCCTAGTGGAATTGAAGTAAACCTCGTGTGAGAGCATTTCAATAAGAAGTAGGGAAAATCGGTGAAGTCTCCGAGACCTTGGGAAAAAATTCTCTTATGTCATCTTAATTTTTTTTTTTTTTTTGCTCTATTTTTATTGCATTTGATTTGCTTCTATTGCCTCTCTTTTGTTATATCACCCTAAATTTGCAAAACTTATTTAGTCACTTGAGCCACTAGATTTTTAGATCATGGACGTGTGACACATGCTACAACAAATTTTATATATTTCATTTAAAATTTATAAATATATCATTCCAAAATTTCTAAAATTTAATTTTAAACTAAATATTTTAATATTATAATTCTTAATTTAATTTTATTTATAAAATTCATAATTTAATTCATATTTTTATTTTCTTCCTATATTTTTATTCCGAATTTCTACTTTTAGTTTATATATACAAAACTTCTAATTTAGAAAAATAAAATTCTGAATAATATTAATTTTCTTTTTTTATTTCCGAATTTTGAATATTTATATTTTTTGAAAAAATATAATCTCAATCCAAAGTTTATTATTTTGAATTCAGAATAAATTTTTCTTCCTATATTTCATTCCGAATTTTTATTTTTAGTGTGTGTGTATAGAAATTTCTAGTTTAGAAAAATAAAAATTTTGATTATTATTATTTTATAATTTTTAATTCCGAATTTTTAGTAGTTTTATTTTGGGAAAAGTTCCACCTCAATCCAATAAAAACCATACAGATCACCGGCCACACCATTTTTCTCATTGTTTAATTTGTTTGTGTGGCTGAAACATAGACCCAGAAACTAGTCTGGCTATCAAAGGTGCAAGTTTGCATGTAGAGAGTGGCACATCAAACTATCAAAATTAAAATATGCCTTTTCTACGACAGGTTCTAATAGAATTGGACCAGGATATGATCCTATAATACTACACACGCCACTAGTAAACTTGGTATTTTATATATAGATTTAATTTTGAAATATTTAAGATCCATGTATGCAGCAATTACACTTAGTGTTTTTTAAAAAAAAATTGCGAAGAGTTGGTTAGAGTGTAGCTATTTTGAAGGCTTAGACAACAACAGCTCAAGGTACAAAAGTTGGAAAATCCATAAATAAACCACACAATATTTAATTGTTGGGAATCAAATCTTGGCTTTAGCAGACAACTTTGATTGTTGAGTCAACCTTCATTATATCGATTATTTTGGTGATTGATGACAAACATAATTTTGAGATTAATGAGTTTGTTGAATTTATATCTCTTAGTCTCATTTGAATTGCGAGATAACTGTGAAGAAGATAATCTCAGAGAGGATGCACGATCGAGATTCCTCAATCATAGATGAGTTCCACCAAAGAGAAAGTCGAAGATTAATGATGGCCAAGTTATTAGGATTTTATTTATTAGTTTTGACCGTACTATTAAGAGAGACTCGGAATTAGTAGTTTGATGAAATTTTGTGTGGGAAACTCAAATGCATCCATCATTCACTTACTAGATCACAAATATGTTTCTGAGTTGTTTTAGATGACTAGTGAAAGTATCGGTGATTAAATTTGTAAAATATGGTTCGAGTGGAGGCTTTGAAGTGGCTGCACTGAATATTTTATAAAATCTACAATGATCTAGACTGAATTAGTCTTGGTTATATTGAGAAAGTCTTAGCCTTCGAATTAGCTTCCAATGAGTCAAGGAGTACCTAATTCCAATGTTTAGATAAAAAAGTATGCCCATTGTTTTGAGAACTGCACAACCTGTCAAACAGCACTAGACATCCGGTGGAACACGACCAGACATCTAATGCCCCCTATGATGACCATTTTCTTACTACTGAATCTGATCATTAAAATCCACCGGACGTTCGGTGGTCCAATCATAGGACATCTGATGGATTGCGGTAGTTTCTGCAACTTTTTCCAACAGCTAGTTTTTTATTATATAACTATAAATAGATTGTTTAGACCTTTCATTTGCATGCTTTGGCATTAGAATTCATTGATGTATAATCCAAATACACTCTAGAACATTCAACTTTCGTTTATTGCATTAGAGTGAAAAATCTAGTGAACTAATTTGAATTCAGAGCATTTAGTGAGTTGAGAGTCTTGTGTAAGCCTCTCCTCTAGTGTTTGAGCTCCATAGCACTTGTTTGGTGTCAAGTAAATACTTTGAGTTTATTATTTTTGGTGATTGCTGTCACCTGGATGGTCATGAGAGGCCAGTGATCTCCACTGACAAAAATTGTCGGAGAGGCATGGTGGCGTTGTGAAATGCTTGATGCTCACTCATTCAGAGTAGCGAAGGAATAACCCTAGTGGAATTGAAGTAAACCTCGTGTGAGAGCATTTCAATAAGAAGTAGGGAAAATCGGTGAAGTCTCCGAGACCTCAGGAAAAAAATTCTCTTATGTCATCTTAATTTTTTTTTTGCTCTATTTTTATTGCACTTGGTTTGCTTCTATTGCCTCTCTTTTGTTATATCACCCTAAATTTGCAAAACTTATTTAGTCACTTGAAGCCACTAGATTTTTAGATTATGGACGTGTGACACATGCTACAACAAATTTTATATATTTCATTTAAAATTTATAAATATATCATTCCAAAATTTCTAAATATATCATTCCAAAATTTCTAAAATTGAATTTCAAACTAAATATTTTAATATTATAATTCTTAATTTACTTTTATTTATAAAATTACATAATTTAATTCATATTTTTATTTTCTTCCTATATTTTTATTCCGAATTTCTACTTTTAGTTTATATATACAAAACTTCTAATTTAGAAAAATAAAATTCTGAATAATATTAATTTTCTTTTTTTATTTACGAATTTTGAATATTTATATTTTTTGAAAAAATATAATTTCAATCCAAATTTTATTATTTTTAATTCAGAATAAATTTTTCTTCCTATATTTCATTCCGAATTTTTATTTTTAGTGTGTGTGTATAGAAATTTCTAGTTTAGAAAAATAAAAATTTTGATTATTATTATTCTATAATTTTTAATTCCGAATTTTTAGTAGTTTTATTTTGGGAAAAGTTTATTTAGGAATATTTTTAATATGGATTTTATTATTGTATTTTTTATTCCAAATCTTGAAAATTATATTTTTAGTAGGTGTAAGAGACTTATATCTAACCCGTTATAAATTGGGACAACCGGAAAGATGGACAAATCTTTTTAGTTTTTAAATTAATATGATATTTTTTTGTATTTACAATTAATATAAGAGCTCGTACGGAGCTTGAATTTAGTAAATATATATAGATAGATAGGTTGGTAGATTGAATTCCTTTCATGGATTTGGATGGTGACTTGTTAACAATTAATCTTATTTTGTTTTGAGACCATGCAGCCAACTAAATGCACCCAATGCAATCTGTACGTTTTGTTTTGAGACAAACATGTACACTGAGAAAATATATATTAGACCAGAACTACGCGTGGCAGACCAAAATGGTTTTCCGAGAAGATCAAAAACTGGACCAAATTTAGAATTCATGTTCTTACAATTGAACCATAACAAGTCAGAAAACGTATAATACCACATACAAGACTGCCAAGCCATGAATATCAAGAAGTTGCGATTTGCCGTGTACTTAAATCCAGCTAAGTAGCTATAAAAAGGAGATTACCGTGAAACCTTTCTTCACCAAACAAACATATCTATACCTAGCCTCTCTTATCTACTATACGTACAACATCACTAATGGCGTTGGTGCTGGCGAAGGTGGTATTGGTGCTCGTGTTTTTTGTGCAAATCTTTAATGTTTTTCTCGTAGCCGCGGCGGCGAGGCCATTGGAAGATAACGGTTGGTCGGAGAATAGTGTTTGGTCTGTGATGCAAGTTTTAGGTAAAGGCGGGCCATCGTCGAGCCATAGCTCACCCACTCATAATAATCCATCACCGCCTGGCAGAAACTGACGATGAAGACGTAGATGATGGCTCTCTGATATTGCATTGTGGACTTACACATGCATATCAATTACTCTTTTTGTCTAAATAAACATTTGCTCTATTGTTATGGTTTTAAAGATACGACTTTTGACAGTTAATTTATATATTTAGTTAGCTACTTCTGAAGAATTCTATTTATTCTTCAAACGGAGCTAGTAGCAGTGAAAGAATAAATGAAGTGTGAACACACGATCATTAGTGTGTTTTTGTCCTTTTCTTTTCTTTTTTGTTTTAAGGGGTAAAATTTATTTTGTTCCTTTACTTTTTTTCGGTCTTATTTAAGTCCATCTATTTTAAAATGGACTAAATTAATCAATTTTACTTTTGAATGAGCCTCAATTTGGTCAGTCACCGTAATTCTGAAAATAAAATAACATGAAGTGATGACAAAACATGACATGAAGATGATTTAGCGTGGAGCAAGGGCGTATATGGTTGCAACGGTATATAGTGCATGGCTGCTTAGCTCATGTCCTTGCAAAAAAATTATTTGGCTTGTAGTCCGACTAAAAAATATTTGGTATTGTTTGGTTGGTGCTCATGACACATCTAATCCATATCCCTCATAGTTTTAAACTGACATATATGACATTCTAAAGAGCTCAAAATCGGGCACCTAGCACTCTCAGATATGCGTGAAAACTCACATGCATGCGCCTAAGCATTAAAAATCAAGAGACCAACCAAAAAGTCCAATCACAAACAAGTCTCAGCAGGCAAGAACTCTCAATATTTTAGGCAATTTTCAAACAATACATTATGGCTAGACTTATTGCTTAGGTCACCAGCAAAACTGGCTTGTACTCGTAGAGGGTATATGCTGTTGCATTGTTGATACTTCCCATTATCATATCATATGTAGATATACAATTCAAACACTAACTCATCCCCACGCTGTGCCAAGTCAATGCCACATTTGTAGCTATTCGATCCAAGGTTTTGTTTCATCTGGGTCGTCCATGTCAGCACCGCATTTGTGGCCTACTGTTTGAATACTTGGTCCACGTTGAGCCAAATCGTCCTTTTGTTTGTGACTGTTGGATTAATGCGTTTGTTTCATCTGGATCGTCCACGATTATCCAACTGTTTCCCACTGACCAGCTGTTTCCCACATTCGACTAAAACCAGGCTTCCAATTCGACCAGTGGCAAAATCGACCAAACACTTTGTTTTCCTACAGTCGATCAGTTTCCAGCATTCGGCCACAAACCATGATAAGGTGATTCGACTAGAAAACTAAAATAAAACCATCATAAAAAACAAAAAACATATGATTCGACCAGGTAACACATTCGACTACAACCAAGCTAACCAATTCGATCCAAAAAATCAAAAACCACCAAAAAAATAATTTACTCTTCTATCCAAAATCAATCGATGAGATATTTCACATATGCGACCACTATTTTTTACTGGTTGGACAAAGGAAATGCGACCACGGTTTTTACTGTCTGAACAAAATCATGAATTTTGATTCAACTAGGGAAAAAATGCGACCATCTTAAAAAAAAAAAAAAAAAGGACAATCCATTTTTACTCTTTTCATTCTCGTATCTCTCAACCAATACTCAACACTACAACATGGAGCCACACAATGGACACTTGACATAAACATGAGTCCAATTTACATTTACCTGGTATCTCTCAACTGGAATTTTCCTTTTCCCTTTGGTGATGAAATCTTTTGCTTTAGATGGATTTGTTTTCAAACTCCTTTAGAGCCTATATAACTTTGTTTTGTGACTAGAAGCATTAATTTTGGAATATGTAGTTGCTGCATCTTTGAATGAATTTTTACAAGGGAAATTGCATTCTGTGTATGACACACAGTGTTCTAAATCAAAGTTGTTCAAATGGTTTATGTGCCCACCTAAGTATTAGCGGTACATCCACCACTCTACTATGATGCTCAGCCACTTATGTGTTGCTTTCATCTATTAACAATTATTTCTTAGTGCAAATATATGGTATATTCAAAATATAGTTACATACCTAGGTATAGAATGATGTTTCTAGATTTATTAATGAATTATAAGTTTCATTTGTTTATTGATTTAGCATATTGACTCGTGCCAAAAAAAAAGTGTACTTTGTAATACCATAAGCGAACATGTTACTATTAAACACTTAAGAGTTGAATCCATAGTGAATAAACATAAAGTATCTTTTGAATTGGATTAGTAATCTAAATCTAAAATATAGTGTTTTGGAGGATGGGATTTTCTACTACAAGAAATTAGGATTTTAGAAAGAAGTACAAGAAACTAGAGTTTTGGGATTTCCTTTCACCGTCATGCATGATGAACAACTATGGTAGTTCAGTATCAATTAATTACAAAAAATTGCACCGGAACTCATGAGTTTGTTGGCTTGGAATTTGGAAACTAGAGCAATGGTCCCAAAAGATCGCACCCGCCGCTCTAGCTCGGTTAGGTGCATCACTTTTTCTAAACCTAGATTAATTGTTAGAGTACAATGTTTTTGTGTTGCTCTAACGTATGATACAAATCTTCTAATAGAGTATGAATGACACCATAAATGAACCAATCTAGGGTATAGAGATTGAAGATATGAGAAATTAAAAGTAACCTTAGAAACAAATTATAGTCAAGATTGTGCCCTCAGGATTAGGCCATTCTCAACCTTAAAGGGAAATTACTTGGACATGAGAAAAAAAAATCAAAGAAAACAAATGTGATATTAATATAAGAAAGCCTACCAAACTCTTGAAATGAGAGAAATCACGGTCCATATTGTTATTACAAAACTCAAAGTTAAATTAGAAGAGTAATCTAGACTAGAAGGAAGACTAAAACTAAAACTAGAAAGCTATTCTAAATCTCTGGATAGTCTCTAAATCTAAAACTAGAAAAGTAGTTTAAAACTTTGGATGATCAGACTTGATGGTTGGTAGCTCTCTTTTTATAGTCAAAGAGTTCATAATCAATGCAATTTGAATCCATCTCGAACTCTATTTTAAATCCGTGATGTAATTTTCTTTATAGTTAGGAGTCTACTTTTAACAGAATTTGGGTTCATCTTAAACTTTATTTTTGAATTTGTAATGAAATCTACTACAAAACCAATTGAAATACGATTTTCTCTTGGCTATTTATTTGTCTCCAGACCATTATATTTTCTCAGAGTCTCTTTGCATATTTGTTCCATTTTTTATCATATTGAACGTCTTCTATCCTGAAACAAAATAGAACACAATTTTAACATTATTTTCATTCAAGTGAGAGTTTTAATACAACAATTCCCAAAGATGGGAAAGTAATGTTCCAAAAACAAGTCAAATTCAAGGGTTTAAATATATCAAATTAATACTTATCACATATATATACTATAGTATACCACATAAGCACTTAGTAATAAGGTGATTACTTACTTACCACTATTTAGAACATTGGTGGCACAAGTTTTGAAGTTTTGTCATGGAAACGAGCAAAAGACCTTATGACATGTGGATGCTAAGCAATGGCATGTGCACTTGCGTAGGTTTAAGAACTTGTGTTGCGGCTGTGGAACAACTATTGTACAAGATGCTACAAAGATGAAAGCTCCGGTTGTCGTTGTTACAGGTGCCCCCAGGGGAATTGGTAAAGCCACTGCATTGGCTCTTGGAAAAGCAGGCTGCAAGATTAGCTGTTTTGAATGGTTCGATTCTAAATTTTGGATAATAATTTTCTAAATGTAGAAGGAGAAATTAGCTATATATTACTACAAATTTAGGTGTATTGTTATATACTATTGGCTGTGAAGCTGATAAGTTAGATCCGGACTCATTTTAGTGAGACATCAGTGATGTTTAACAAAATAATTAATTTTTACAGTAGTACGAAACAAATTACCCCATGTATGAATGGTGATCTGCTTTCCAATGCCTGTGATGGATTGGAAAAGGTAGGTGCACACTGAAATATGTACTTACATTTGTTCTTGGACGTTGGGATGATATTGAATAAGATGAGGTAGCAAAACATGAAATCAGATGCTAGGTAGTGAAATGAATTTGTTGTTTCATATAAGGTCCATGCAAAAGAGTCAAAGATTAGCATATATCATAGATATATCCAGTGCCACAGTCTATGAGTGGTGTTGGCTGTTCTGCTTCTTAAAGACCTATGTAGCTGACCTGATGATGCTGGAACAAGTGTTGAATATCATTTGCTACCACAGTAGCTAGCTTCTAAGAAGCTTACACTCATCTTGTTGCTTAAATCAAACAGATATTTCTTGGTGCCAATGATGCTATATTTCATTTTCTTGATTAGGAGTCTTTCATGTCTGAATAATGCTTAGTGGCAACAGAAATTTCTAGATATACAGCAGAGTAGTTGTAATTACCTACTGGCAGAGATAAAATAATGCACTATTTGGCCCCTAATTTTGCATACCACTAAAGATGCCTTTTGGAAGCTGATACTGACTCAAATTTCAGGTCCTGGTGAACTGTGCCAGATCCTCCAAAGAGGCTGAAGAAGTCTCCAAAGAGGTATATGCCTATGGATTTGTTGGTTGGTGGTGCCTACGGAGATACTTTGTTGGTTTATCACTAAGCCGTTTCTGTACATTATATTAGAACTTGTATGACAAGAATTAAATCAAGAGAGTAGCAACACAATACTCCTTGTACAGAAGTTCTTGCAATCTTCTAAATTAATCCACACACTCAATAACTACACGTGACCAATCCTACCATTGAACGGCACCCTCCTATTATTGATCAGCAGTATCCAACCATGCTTTGTAAAAAAAAAAAAATTGTAAGAACGATTATTTACGTGTAATATTGCTTGTGTATGATAGATTGCCGCATTATTTTATGAGGAATTACAAAAGATCAGGTATTTTAGCACCATTATCAGGAAACCCAGGTTTTAAAACAAATTTCAGTTTATCGTATATATGTTTTTGTCAAATATGTTAATTTAACCTAGAATTGATTAACCAATTATTATTTTTTATGATTTTTCTATATTAATGCCACAAGACATCCAATTATGCCGTTATAATATTGATGATGTATATATATAGTGCATTATCATATCATTTTATGTTACAAATACGTAAAATAGAGCATAAAAAACACCAAAAATTCAAAATAAATAAAAATAAAATGATGTATTAGTGTTATATGTCCAAATAAGCATCATAGAGGTGTTGCATGGATACTACATGGTCTTGACATTTCGAAACTATCAAAATTCAAATAAATAACCAAGTTAGGGTGAATTGAAAATCTTGACAAAAAATATTGAGTAAACTGAAACTTTTTAAAAATCTAGGATTTTCTGATAATGGAACTGGTTTTGTATAATTTTTTTTCTTTTTTTATTGATTAATGCTCTGTGAAACTATCCAGGGAGATATGGTAAAACCGAGGAAGTTGCTGGCCTAGTGTTCTTCTTAGCTCTCAATCCTGCCGCAGGTTACATCAGTGGTCAGGTGACTAAATACATGATAGACATTGGTCCCTTTGTTTATAAATAAATATTATTTTGATATATAATATTAGAAACAAAGAAAATAATCAAAATAACATTAATTAATACATCTTATTAAAAATTTATCTATACCTCAATACATGCATGTTTTCTTAATATTGTAGACAAACTTTTGAGAAAGTAAATTTTTATTATTAAAAAAAAGGTATATACGAAAAAAAAACTATACAAATGTGTCTTGAACTTGTAAAATGACATCTATTGAAAATAAAATAAAATGTTGATAACATCTATTTGAAAATGTGGAGTATATGTTTTGTAGGGTTGTTTGAATTATTCTTATGAAACTAAACTAGCATCGGTGACTACTCGCAGGTGCTTACCATTGATGGTGGGAGGGCTTGAGCAAACTTTAGGCCTTCAAATTGGCATCAGCCAAGAAAGTTGTTTATCACTACTGCGTATTCTAACAATTTTGGAATGTAGTTTTGGAATATATTGGGTTTGTTTGGTTTGTTTACTGACTCGGGTTATTGTTCATATAGACAGACAAATTAGTTTATATGAGCAAATTTTATTCGACTAAAAATAGTGAATGGTTTCTTTGCTCAAAAAGATGTAACATCAAAATACATTTTAACAAATTAATAATAACTCTTCAAAATGTTTTATGTTTTTTAGTTTACACCATATATCAGAATATAGTAAGGAACTAAAGTAATTTTGATCAAGAAAACAAGACTCATCTATAAAGGAGAAAAAAAATTGACCCTATATATTAGGGTTTTTTTGTCTATTTGAGCAATCTAGTTTGACAAAAGTTTAAGAATAGTTATAAAACAATCATATTTGTCAGATCCAATCAGACCTTTGGGTTTTTTTTTTTCCTTAAGAAATCTGGTTCCTTTCTTTGATATTCTGATATCTGTCGAGAATATTGATAGCCTTGTGAGGTTCATAGTTTGAGCGGCCATGTCTGGTAAACGCCTGTGGCCTTGTGGGTGCGTGCATCGTCGACCAAACAAGTTACCAAGGAACCATGCATAGCACACTAAATAGAGGACCGCCGAATACACTAGCTACATTTAACAAGTGAAAATGGATTCATAACGATGTTGTGCTGTGCCAGGAATACAATTAGAATAGAAAGTACCAGGTAAGGCATAAACATCCTTGATCACTTGGGTAAATTAAGAAAACAACAGTAGCAGTTGTAACAGGAGTTGATTATGTAACTGCAATCTAAGGGCGCATACCTACCAGATGGAAACTATGTTCGTAAAAAGTGTAGAACACCATGCTACGCTTTGATATGACCGGTGAATCAAACGCAGCCTCAGACGAAACCAAGAGGTCCAACCCTGTTATGTCTCACTGAAGTACCAACGACACAGTACGTAGTTGAAGCGATAATTAGAGTATTAGACAATGCCATGCACTGTGTGACTTGATTCAAGAATGCTTTGTCTAGAACTTAGCCTTCATGTAGTTTTGTTTGCGTGGCCATGTCTCGAACCAGGCGTAACACCAGGAGCTAAAAAATGATCGCTTGGAGCTCAGGCATGCCTCTGCTCCTCCCAGCAGTCTCATCTTTGCTCCGTATCACCACGGCCAGTCATGCCTCTGCTCCTTCCAGCCGTCGCTATAACCGCATCAGCATGGCTCTTGGGAAGCTAATACTAGTAATACTTCGTGCTTCAAGGCCCAAAGAAATCAATGCCACCAATATCCTAGAATGGTATAGGGCTTGAAGTGCATCAAATCACACACAAATGAGAAATCGAGAACTACAGAGGTGACGACGGTCAGTCAATGGCATTCATCATTTTAAGATGATGAAACAAACCTATTTGAACGGCCAAACAGAAGCATTTGCAAGAAAGCTAGCAGGATATATCAACCACAACATTGTACTTAGACCACAGGGGCTGTCCATGCAACGAAACATGAATTTAAACATCAAATCCAAGTATTCAAGAAACTTCAGGGCAAAACTTGACCGGTAATGTGCTAACAATAACAATTCCAGGTTCCTAATCTAGGCCTTGACTGCATACTTCCTCATGGGAAAATACTTCTCTCGCTTCTTCTCCCTCTCGGTCTTCAAAGAGAGCTGTCACACAAAAACGAAAGGATCAGCAAAAGACAAGTCAAAACCAGTCCAATAGAATTATGACAAAATGCTGGAATAAAAAGCACAATAACACGAATTTTAATAGCACAATGGGAATTCATTTGAAAAGCAAACGACATGAAAAGCATATAATTAACCCAGTGAACATCAAAACCAAGAAACAGCCAACCTCAGATTTTCGATGATTAACGAATATCTACATAGCTTTGCTAGAGCATTCCAAACAAGTAACATCAATTCTGTTTTAAATCTATTAGATGTGATGTTGTCACTAGAAAATTATTCTACAAGAGAATGTAGTAGAATCTGTTTGGTCTAGCTCAGGACATCAGGTTATAAGCTGGGTTTCTTATACAACCAACAAGCTAGCTTGCTAGATGAACATTAAAAGCCGCTGTTAGGGTAAAGCTAACAAATAAGCCCTTACAAGCTCCCATATGCCCAATAAGCCAACGCACTTGCTAGAACTTGTCTGTGTGTGAAGAGCTTAGGCTTAGAAATTAAGCTCAACCTTACAACAAGTGAAACAAACCTCTAAATTTGAAACATTTATTCTTAGAACCAAAGATATAGAGTTTATACGAACTTATATCCAAATGCACACAGCACTATCCAATTCATAAAACAACAGCCTAATTAGTCACCAATTAGATAAATCACACCACATAAAAATTACAAAGCACATTAACCACAAGGTGTACTAAACCAACAATTAACTCATATCAGTAATGTACAACACACACATACATATATCTTGCACCCAATAAAGATGATCTCAAGGTAAAAAACATGTCAATTTATAGCAGCTACTACACCGAAGCAAGCAATCACGAACATTACAATTTACAAGAAGCAACAGAACGAATCAAATACACAAACAAAATTACTTCATATATAGCAATTAGCAAGTGGTGATTAGTTCATAGCAATTAGAAGTGGTGTAGTATGTAAGATTAGACTTGTGCTTGTCACCAACATTAAAATTTACAAGAAGCAACAGCAAGAAGCAAATACACGCAAAATTGATTCGTATAGCAATTAGCAAGTGGTGGTGTGTATAAGGTTAGACCATGTGCTTGTCACGAACATTAAAATTTACAAGCAACAGCAAGAAACAAATACACATACAAAATTAGTTCATAGTTCATAGAAATTAGAAAGTGGTTGTTGGTTTGTAGAGTAGAAGATTAGATTAGACCTGGTGCTTAGTGAGGCGGCGGCGGATGGCGCGGGTCTTCTTGGGGCGGAGGTCAAGGGGGAGCAGCTTCTTCTTCTTGTAGGCCTCCCTGAGCGCCGCCTTCTGCTTCTGCGAGATCACCGTGAGGACCCTCGCGATGGAGACGCGCACCACCTTGATCTTGGAGAGCTTGTTGGGCGCGCCGCCGGTGACCTTTGCCACGCGCAGTAGCGACAGCTCCGCCTTCAGGTCCTTCAGCTGCGCCAGCAGCTCCGATTTCGGCTTCCCCCGCAGCTCGTGCACCTTGATCCTGGCTGCTCACACCACACCACCATTCGCAAAGAGTTAAAAAGGGTTCGTAGATCCGAGACTGGAAACCCTAAAGATGGTCTCTTTTGGCTTACCCATGGCTCTCGGCGGCGGCTTGAAATGCGGCGGCGGCGGCGGAGGCGTAGGGGTGAAATGCAGGGCTAAGGAGAGGCGAGGCAGCTGGGCGGGTTTATATACGTGGTGGAGGAAACCCTAACCCTAATTGTGGGCTTGTGGGCCTAGCTGGGCCCAGTGGGTGACGGGCACCGAGCCTTAGTAAATGATTTGGGCCTTTTCGTTTGGTTCATTAGGTAGTCGGTATAGTCACCTAAACAAGCCAAGTTTGACTAAACTGGTTCGGTTTGATTGTCTTAATGTATCAAGTTGATTTAATTCGATAAGAGTTATGAGATGAAAAAGAGGTTTGACTCAATTCGTTAGAATAATTGAGTTGAACTCATGAGTGAATGAATTAAAATAATCACAAATAGTGATTTGATAAGCAACATTATGTGTAATATATCTGTAGAGTGAAGTAAGGATAAGAGGAGTTATCACTGGATAGTGAGGTCAATGGAGTAGTGGATAGATGGTGTAGTAGTTGGATGAATTTGACAATATAATTTAATTGATATTATAATTAAGGATTTGTTTGATAACTAGGAAAATAATCTCAACTAAGATTTCTCTAATCTCATAAGATGTCAAAAAATTTAAATGAGTAAAGATCCCAATGAGAAAAATTCCCACCAATTGTTTGGGAAAGACAAGGAAAAAATTCCATCCATTAAAAAATTTTCAAAAAACAAAAATTTTTAATATGAAAAACTTGAAAAAATTTAGAAAATTTCAAAAAAATCAAGAAATTTTAAAAATTCAAAAAAAAATAAAAAATGCACGAAATTTTTTTAAATCATAAATATTAATTAAAAAGTAAGAAAAATCCAAAAAAATCTAGAGAAATTGAAAAAAAAATAAAGAAATCTTAAAAATTTGAAAATCAAACTAAATGACAACAATTCAACCAATAATAAATTGGACAAAAATATAAATATAAAAAAAACATCCCTACAACCAGGATACATAATAGTTCAATTAAAAGTACATAACATTTCAATTACTAGTATGTCAACATTTTAAGATTTATCACTTCATCTACATCCACACAAAACACTAAACATCATTTTTAAGAAACAAAAATTAGTATTTTACTGTCTTGCAGATAAGTTAAACATATCTGCATTCGGTCTAGTATATCAACATCTATGTCAATGCTCCAAAAGAGATACCATTCACCAACACTTATCCGGCAACAAAATAACGACAAGAGTAATCCTCACTTATAGACACAAAAGATTAGCATGACATATGGATCATAAGATGTTCCAAAAGTATAGGCAAAAGAAAAATATATCATATCAAATTATAGTTATTTATGTAGTATGTCATAAAAAATTGATCCATGGTGCGTGTGTTGAGTGACAGCAAAATTAAAAGGATCAACTCGACAAAAGCAAATGAAGCAACACACATCATAAATACAGAAAACGAGCGTCACAAGTGCAAATCCATAATTTTAAATAAGATACAGATAGTCTACAAGGCTACCATCATGCCATCATGATTGCTTATTTTAACTTATTGAGTAACTGCTACAAGAATTCAAATCCCAAATTAAGTTAACATAAGCACCTATTGAGAAGAAAAGATGGTTTTTTTTTTCCATTGACACAATCTAAAACACTAATACAAAGTTCACATGGTACAACAGAACCTACGTCCACATTGAAAAACTATTAGGAAAAAATTTTGAATAGTGTCAGAGTTACCCATGGTGGAGGAGCAAAGAGACCTTTGATTTCCTCAACATTTAGGTGAGGAACAAGTTCAATCAGCAGGCAATCATTCATCCATCTACGAGATCTCCAGTTGCTAACCCTGTAACATTGTAAACAATTAACCTCCAGATACATATTACAGATGACATGATATGGCTTCACAAAAAATTTGAAGTATACATTTTTATTATGAGAGACTAAGAATGCGCCTCTAACCTTGCCGGCCAAATCCTCGAGGGCATCAATCTTTCTCTCAATCATCTACCCCCTCAATTTAACGGCCTCACCTGTTTTCATCAACGAATCAAAACAGCAGCCAAAAAGAATCATAAAAGGAACATAAGTAATCTCTATGAAACACTACCAAGATCTGGAAGTTTAGGGGAAGAATAGAAATTTACACATACCTCACTCATTAACTAAATAAAACATGTAGATGGTACTACACTTAGAAAGATCCCCTTATTCTGTGGATCTTTGAAAACATTATAAGATTTTGTTTTTCTTCGTTCGACAACTCTTCAAGTGAATCCAAAAGAGTAATACATCTCTTGATTGAAAATTCATCATCATACTTTGTTTCATTTAGGCCCTTGGTCACTTCTCTAACTTGTTCTTTCATAAACTCTAAGAAGTTCTCAAACAAACCACCATATCACCACTTTGCTTACTTTTGTTTCCTCTTTTCTCTTTGTTTCCAGAAAAAATTGCAGTCTTGTTTTCAGAAGAGATTGCAACTGCATGTTCATATCAATTTGCAGCATTGTCATATCTTAACCAATCATCTTGATCTTCAAAGAGGGGGTTCACATCGACATTTGAGGCATCGTTGTTGATAATATTGATTTGATTTGACGAAAAATCCCTTATGATATTTTTTTTGGAATTTTTAAAATTTCTTAATTTTTTCTGAATTTTTTTGAATTAAATTTTTTTGTTTTTTTAAAATTTTTTAATGGATGAGATTTTTTCTTGTCTCTCCAAAACACCGGTGGGAATTTTTTTCTATCAAGGATATTTTCTCATCGAAATTTTTTGACATCCCATGAGATTAGAAAAATCCTAATCAAATTTTTTTACATAGAAAAATTTCCCGAGTTACCAAAAAAGCCCTAAAATGATTAACGATCGACAAATTGGGCCTTTATATTGGTTCATTAGGTATCGATGAGTTGATGAGATCATTGGGTATTTCTTATGGCCACAGTTCAATTTTATTCTTTTGGTCCATTAGGTATTAAGTAGTCGGCAAACATGTAGGATCTACGCCAAACCCATTATAAATATTTAACATTGGTAATGTTCATACTACAAGAATGACATGAATATCAAATAATGCACAAACAATATGTCAATAAATGAAATATTGCCATCATTTTGATATCATGTCTAAACGTAAATCAAATATGAGCTTTAAATTAATAAATCAATATTTTTAATCTACATTTATCTGTTTCATTTTAATTAAATCTCAACTAAGCTTAAATTTTATTTTTACTTTGCATGAAATGAAGGATTATGAATTTATATTATAGTGATTTAATATTTAATATTATAATATTCATAAGGTATTGCATGGTTTTACTCCATTCAATCTAAAAAAATTGTTGTTTTTTGACAATACATAGTCAAAATTTTTAACTATCAATATATTTATAAATACTAGATTGATCAGAAAAAATTATATCAATATATTTGTCAAAAAAAACAATCTCATAAGTCAACACTATGTTTTGGAGACCATCTACAAAAATTAAAAAAAAGCAGTATTTTTAGATCGGAGGAAGGAAAAGATGGAAAAATTGATTCTAAACCGATAAAGATTTTGAAGGGAAAACAATGAAAGAGAGAACTGAAAAGTTATTTCTTTTACACGAATCAATATCAAAGGAAACATGATTTTCTTTACACTTCGAGAAAAATTTCAATATACTTTACACTCTGCGCTTTCCATAAGTTCATAAAGTTAACTTTTATGAACCTAAAATTTGTGGTTTATGATAGTACGTTATCAATAAAATCTTTGCTTGCAAGGGGTGATGAGATCATAAATTCGCAATCAACAATCACACTTGACCTGAATGAACCAATTGAGATAGAAAACAAAAGCATAGTCATATGGGATGCACCTAAAAGAAAATTTTTTATGCACCAATTGAGTTGAGTTTAAGCAAATTGACTCTAATTCAACTTGATTTATTAAGAGTCACAACCAAAATAATAATCTCAACTCAACCCAGATCATATGCGAGTGTGAGCTACTCGTGAGCTAGTAGATATAATGGTTCAAATAGACTTTGCATATCATTTTGAGTCACATTGAGTCAGGACTTTAGTATTTGAAAAGGGGGAAGAAATGGATTCTTCAAAGAGTCAAATTGCATATAAACCCAAATGAGTTGAACTCAAACAAATTGGTTTTAACTCATCTTAACTCGGCTCATTATGTTTTTGGAGCCACGCCGAGTCCCGAGTTGTTGCAAGCCCTAGATCACATGTACGCAAATCACATAATTTGGCTTGGAAAGACAAAGTCAAGACGATCGTGAATTAATTGCAAAGTTCAGTCCCGAACATCATGAAATAAATCATAAACCTAGCAACAAAAATCCAATATTTTTTTTGTCTTGGGGCTCACTTATTCTCCACAAGATGCAAGTTAAACTAATAATGTATGCATAAAAGTTGATTTCACAAATGATGTAAGTAAGAATTTATAAGATGAAAAATATCATGAAGAGTCATTATTTTGTTTTTATTATACTTAAATAACCTTCAACCTACCTTAGTCATTTTTAGTGGATCTCAAACCATCCAAAATCTTTAATATGTATTAATCAGTATAGTAATATGTCATTAAGTGAGACAGACTCAGTGAGAGACTCAAATTAAGTTTCTTTGTGGGTCTGATGCAACTCTTTCAATCAAACACCCACAAATATAGCAGTTGCTTTTTTTTAAAAAATAAAAATAATAATTTTTTTTAATTTGTTCTAAGTCTGAAATTTGAATTCTTGTTTAAGCTGGAATCTCAACATGATTCGGTTTTCTACTCCCACTAGGAACAGCACTGAATTTAATTTGCAAGAACAACATGACTTATAAGACTATCTCCAACGGAGCCGCTCCAACGACACGCCGTCCACATGAGCCGCCCCCATTAGCCAAGCCGGGAGGACCAAATAAAATTCGACGCCTAACCAAGCAACATTGAAGCGTCTCTCTTTTTGGTGGGCCCCACAAGCGCGCCAGTCAAAGCTACACCATTGGAGCAACAACAACTGCTCGAAAATGCAGTTTGTGGGCCGCAAAAATTTTTTTATTTCGTTAGGCGCAACCTACAAAAACTAGTCATTGACAGGTAAGACTATTTATTGCTGGACTGACACGTCATTCATTGGAGCTAAATGTCACATTATGTCCCGAGGCACGTACGGTGAATCCCACCACTATTGCAACACAATAACTTTTAAAATTGAACCTGTACCCTACACTGAAACTCATATTAATGATAGGTGGGCCAACAAACAATGGGTCCCACAAGTCAGCGACACACATAAAAACTCAACGAATAACGAGATGGCAACAATAGGTCCCACCACTGTCATGCATGTCAGTGCAAATTTTCACGCAATTACTTATTTCAACCCAAACTCCGTCATTAACATGTGGGACAAATCCTTGTGTGGCCCAACTATCAGTTGCAGAGGTTAAATTTACCAGATGTAATGAGGCGCGGACAGTGGGACCCACTATTATGATACAACAGCAACACTTCGGGTTCTTCGTGCATTTTTTCATTGATACACATTAGATTAACAATGGGCCCAGTGAATTTGTCACATTTCTAATATTTTTAATTAAATTTTAAGTTTAAATGTTTGAATCTATCCAATGTCATATATTTAATTTTATTAACCGTCTAAATTTCATAAAAATATTTATTTTCATTATGTTGAATTTTTTATGCGCAAATTAATTTTTATTTGTTAAAATTATTTTTGTACAATTTTTTTATTAATTTTTATCAATTATTTAATCAATAATATAAAAAAAACTCATTTAAATATTTAATCCGCAAGACCCACGATGACTGATGAGCCTCTCCAAATAACTTCTTATCAGAGGGAGAGATACTCCACCGTATAATATTCTCTCCACAAGAGTCTAAATACAAATTACACAGAGATGAATTCATATCTGATTGCAAAGCGCGAACCAAATGACCAAAACAATGGCAGTAGCCACCGAGAGCAAACTCGGCTTCCTCCCGCGCGCCACCCGCGTCAAGAAAAAGACGCCGGCGCCTGTCCAGATCACGGCGGAGCAGATTCTTCTTGAGTCCTGGCCTCTACAAGAGACCAATATCCGACCGCCGAGGCATCATATCGCCGATGCGCACGATCTCTCGGAGTACCGCCTCCGTAAGCGCGAGGAGTTCGAGCGCCAGGTCCGCCACGCGCGTTGCAGCGTCTCAGCCTGGGTCAAGTACGCCGCATGTGAGGAGGCCCAGCGCGACCTCCCCCGCGCTCGCTCCGTCTACGAGCGGGCCCTCGACGCCGCCCACCGCGACCACACCCTCTGGGTCAGGTACGCCGAGTTCGAGATGCGCAAACCGCAACGTTGCACATGCACGCAACGTCTGGGACCGCGCCGTCTCCCTCCTCCCCCGCGTGGACCAGCTCTGGTATAAATACGCCCACATGGAGGAAGTCGCCGTCGCCGTCGCCCGCCAGTTGTTCGAACGCTGGATGGCCTGGCGCCCCGGCACCGTTGGCTGGGACTTATACATAGAGTTCGAGCTCAGGCACGGGGAGGTCGAGCGCGCGCGGGCGATCTACGAGCGGTTCGTGGCCGAGCACTCGAGGCCGGGCACTTTTGTCCGGTATGCCGGCTTTGAGGTGGAGCTCGGGGAGGTGGAGCGCGCGCGGTGGGTGTAAGAGCGTGCGGCGGAGTTGGTTGCAGACCACCATGACGCAGAGGTGATGTTAATGGCCTTCGCCTGAGTTCGAGGAGCGGTGCGGGGAGGCGGACCGTGCTCGGGTCATCTACAACTACGCCGTCGGCCTGGCGCCCAAGGGCCGCCCGGAGTAGTTCTTTTTGAAGTACCTGGCATTCGAGCGGCGATTCGGGGATCATGATCGGATGGATGATGCAGTTCAATCTTAGTCCAACAAAGCATGGGAAAAAAATCACGAGTTTGACTGAGTACATGTCATTGTATCATTCTGTAAGAAATTTTTCTGTTGTATGTAAGCATGTCATTTGATTTCATCTACATAATTTTCTTTTCACTAGCAAGCGTGCACTAAAAATAGTCCAATCAATATTACAGAGCAACAGATATTCTTTTTCTGGTTCAGTTCAAACCTCCATCCAGTTCATCAGCATTCTGGGTTCCTCTTCCACGAACAACATTTCACAAAGAACAGGGAAAGAGGAACAAAATCTCTGAGTTCTAACTTTACGGTTCGAGAGGCGTAAATCGCCTTGACAAACTATCAATATATTCTAGTATGCAATTCTCCAAAATGTGATAGCTATGGCTCCTCCTTATTAAGTTTACCAAGGGCTCTTTGAGCAAACAATTGCTCCTCCCGAGCTTGCTTCTTCGCCAACGCTTCCTCATCCAAAACTTGAATCGGCGACCACTCAGGTAGAGTGATCCAGTCTTTATCTCCAGATAAATGTTCTTTCAACTCCTGCCATTGAGGCCTCAGCTTCAGTGCTGCATAGTCCACTGCAGTACCCACAGCTGCAAAGGTAACTGCATACTTCAGTGCTCCAAAGTGTCCACCTGCGGCGACAAGTTAGTCGAATGCAAAAAAAACAAGACATCAGTAGTGATTTAGAATGTATATATGTATTGTTAAAATGACCACAGGAATGACATGAAATAACCATGACAATAGAGATAGGACTGCCAAAAGACAATAGAGGTAAGGGAAGCGGATGGTTTGGACTAGGCAATTTTGCATCACAGAGAAGGCAGCGGGAAGACACTCAGCTCTGTGTAAAGCTAACCCCACCAGCACCCATGCAAGCATTTTCCCAGGCGATTAGTGGAGAATGATGAGGACATTAACCCAGATAGAGATAGAACCTGTTCACTTTCTTACCCCTGAAAATGTTGTGGTCATCTCTCATTACCTGAGGGCACAGCCTAACCATCATCAAACCTGTGTTGCTCAACTCTAGTTTGTATTTTATCTATCTTTTATATGCTAGCATGTGCAACAAGTAAAATAATGCATTCAGATATCTAATTTACTTATTTCGCAAGCAGACAGTAAAAGTTGTCCCATTGCCATACTAAAATCCATAACTATGATAGCCACCATATGTTAAAAGTGATCTGAGCAAAATTGTAGACACTAGTTTAACTGAAGGGATAGGCATGACTTGCCATCACCAACTTTGAAGTATGAAAAATAATAGAAGATATGACAATGCCATATTATGACAAACCTTGAATTCGACCGAGAACAGCACCACTTGCTAGCCCACCAACGATAGAGTTCATGGGATCATCAGGTGTTGAAGCTCGAGCATCTCTCGCGAGTTCACGTGCCCCTGAATGGCAAAGAATAAGAGCTTTGCTCAAACACATTCCTAATCGGTACAAAGTAATAATTTACAAGGCAACTGTTGTACAAAAGCTCCTTTTTTATCCTAGTTTCTACACATGAGCTAACACTTCAAGAATTGATACAAAGAAACCAAACAACAATAAACCAGTGCTCCAAAAATAAGTTCCAGACAAGTTACCACTAGGTTACTAGTGGTGACCAATACAATATCAAATGAAATACTCTTGTACTCTATTGCTGGTTCATTGGCAGCCCCACCTTCACAGGAATGAGCAAAAACCAGACAATTTCTAGCCAATTTCTGACAAAACATGGTAAATCGGTGAGATATGTACTTTCCATTTTTTCCAGCAATATTATGAAATATTGTGTCTGCAAGCAAAAATAGCATGAAACTTCACCAGATGAGCCCTTTTTATAGATCAGAGTAAGTCGGCTAAAAAGCCTTGATTTGAACTCCCTAAGCTAGCAGGGATTCCAGTTACTAGCATAACCAGCCCGTTACCACCAGTATTAGGTATATTGCACCACACCATTACAATAGGTATGATACCAGCCAATCATCAAGTGCATCGTTTGCTGCTATTTAGGTTCAACATTCATCTATGGGGGTATTTGACCTCAACATCAACTTTAGGCCAACACCCACTTATTGCATAAACTTAAGTCCTTTTCAAACTAGAAGCCTCCAAGAAGCTGAAGTTGGAGTGAAGGGCTTATTGTGCTTAATAAGCGGAAGCCCTAATAAGCCAGCTAATTGGAGAATTTTAAGCTCAACCAAATATGCCCAACATATCTTGCTTACTTTTTCATAAATGCAAACCCAATGTCTAAAAACCACTATACATGTTTTTCCAACCCAAAAACAAGACATGTTAGTTTTCCCCCACAGACTAAAGAAACTATAAATCTAAAATCTAAATCTTTGTCCCAAAAGATATCAAAACCTATACTATATTCCAAAGCTAAGCTCACCAACCCCCCAAAAAAAATATTTGTATCATTGATAAAAACAAAGGACAATATGTTCAACATGGCAAATCAACATAAATAATCAAGTTGAACATACTGAGGGTAAGACTGTTAAAAGCTATCTTTTATCGGAACATGAACTGTAGTTGCATCTTACATTCAACAACTCACTGACAATTTCCTTACTTATGTCAAATTTAGCGAAAAATCTTCTGTGCTCTTACTTTGACTAATCAAGTCAATCTAACAACTAACATCACTACATCAGCATGCACAAAAATGTCCTGATAACTCAGATGTTAAGGAATCACAGGTCATACTAAGCTTACAGCTGCCACAAAAAAGGCTAGGTGACAGATAATGCTCTATGTTATGGCAGCCATGCATCTGTGACTATGCTCAGAGACAGTTGAGGCATAATCGAGAACAAACTAAGAGAATCCTTCTTTTGTTTGCATCACTGTTGTTCTTGTATATGTTGGTAGCACAAAGTGCAGGCAATACAGAATATCATTGATGGTCACATCCCCCAATACTAAGTCCCTAATAAATGAAGGGAAGGAATGGATAGATTCTGCAAGATCCTACCCATACAACATAATAGTTAAATAAAGATCCATAACATAACAATGTTTCACATCCAAATTCCCATGCACCCAAATTAGTATGGCAACTTCACGCAAAAACAAAATCCCTATGCTTAATGGTGACAACATAAAAAAAGTCAGTAATTCAACCTGAAGAACTACTCATAAGCAGGGTTTGGGTTCCAGGCAGGAACCAATAATCCCGGCCTGGACTAAGAGATGTAATATCAGTTGAAAATATGTATGATAGAGTACTATATTAGAGATTGTATAAACTATTCATTATATAAGTTGGAGAAATACAAAAAATTGATAAAAATGCGAAGAAAAATCAAGAGTGAGCGAATCACCAGGAAACCAACCAGTTTCTGGCCTCTAAGCCAGGTCCGGGAATCAGCCTGGAAACGGAAACCTGAAGCCTGCTCATAAGAATAGCGATCTAGCTATGACATCATCTGCACCTAAAGTTCAAAGCAGTTCACCTCCTTATCATTCATCCCCATCTACAACATATGCAACCACACTATAAGGGGCAGATCATTTCCTATAGAACTACAAACAGAGATGATTAATGGCTACAGGGGACTACAACATTGTCTCAGCATATCACAACCCTCAAGTCTCCATCTAACCACAGACAGCAGCACCATTCATGAGGATAATTAACAAAAAAAAAAAAGAAAACAATCTATCAGAAATTGTCATCATCAATAACCAACGGAACAACAGGCTAGACCAATTAACAACTACAACCAAGATTGCATAACCATGACCTTCCATATGGACCTGACGGGAAAGATGCTTAAAGCCAAGATTACGTATTAACTAGGGGTTCTCTCCAACCATTAAAGAAACAACTCAAACATGAAAATAACCCAGTAGATCAGATTCTTTTGCCCCACCTGAATTAATGGAGAATGTGATGCTAATAAAAGGAATCTAGGACACTTCATGTAGATTAGCATAAAACAATGCATGGTGCAGGCATGCTGCTTCTAACTACACAATGCATATACTGAAAGAACCATATTTGCGTAAGATATAGCAATGAAATATGTATGCCACTCGTTTATAGCGAACAGATTTTACTAGCTTTATCTTAAAGACATCAAATCACATGTCAAAACAAATGATCCACCCACAATTCATTCAATGACACAAAAATTGCAAAGACTCCAACAAAGAAATCCTACTCCAAGCATCCAAAATTTACAGCAGCAACCTTTAATTAAGACTTCACTTTGTGACTGCACATCCAACCTCCAAGAACTAAACAAGTACGATGCTCCGGCGTCAGAAACACTCACCGCCGTAGCACCCGGCGACGATGAGGAGGTTGGCAGCGTAGGTGGCGGCGGCACGGGAGGCGCCGAGGCGCGCCCGGTGTCGCGACAGCAGCCCGAACCCCGCTCCGACCACACCTACGAAAGGAAACAAATTGGCAAACCAAATCGATCAGAAATATTTGCCCGAGTCCAAGAAATGGAGGAGGAGACAGGAGATGGGAACGGGGATGGGATAGCTCACCGGCGACTGCAGCGGGGACCAAGATCCGCTCCTTCCAGTCGCCAAAGGAAGACGCGGCAGCTGTCGGAGCCTCTCCACCGGCGGCCTCGCCGGCCGGAGCGGCCATCTCACGGTGGTCGGGCGCTGTGCACGGATTTGGGGCAATGGGTTGGAGGCAGAAGGTGGGTCCACGGCAACCGTTGGATTAGAGGTCTACTGCCACAATAGCGTTTTGATCCATGGGCTTTGTTTGCAAGATCATTTTGGTACCTTTACTTTCAAAACCAACAAATTTTGTCTCTCTAGTTTCAGAACCACAATTCATTGATGGTCTTATCAATCTGTGATATTCTAATCAATGTAACATCAAGATTTAATTCACATTGACGATTATAGAGCTCTTCATTCATTGTTATTCCTCACTTATTTTCTCTCATATTCTTGCACCAATGTTCTTCTTCTTTATGTTTTTTCTTTGTATATCCATTCATCCATCTTACAATCTGAAAAAATTCCCAACAAATAGTTTAGATGAGAGGTGTATTCTAACTGTTGATAAAATTTTAGATTTAAACTCAATCTATAGAGGAAGAAATGAGAAAAATAAACAAAATTGCTAAAAAAGTTTTACTAGATACACCCAATATACAGTAATATAAGAGTGTAAAATAGATGTAGATTATCCAAACTATTTTAGTTTCAAATCTGACAACATGCAGATTTCGTTAAGAATTTCTATCAAAATAAGATTTTTTTTTCTCTATCTATATATGTATTAGAATCTAACACAAAAATATCAATATCCATGTCCAAATCCAACAAAATAGGACAAAATAATAAGCTTGCATAACTAAATTCAAATTTGAATTTTATTTGTATAGACTCAAGGTGTTGTTCCTCTAAAATTCCTTCACTTTCTTTCCATTCCAAATATTGTCTAATCAATAATGTAATGATTAGTAATTTGAAGTCGGACTAGTAAGAATCTGTTTAGAATGTACGAATTTTTGAAGAAAACTCTGCATACAAGAATGAATATTTTCTTTTTTTAAAATTTCTCTAAAATTTTTATGTTCTAAACAGACTTAAGGACCTTAGTGGAAAGAATACACAATTTGCTCGCGCAGGATGCCAACATGCATGACAATTTGATTGATCTAAACTGAATTTGAACTGCTGCTACACGTTGTTTGTCATCATTTTGAGCCTGTGAGTCAAATCAAATGCCTTTGCCGTACCGGATTGCTTTCTCGTGGGATAGCAAATATTTCTCCAGTTCAGTCTCTTTTAACTTCGACGGTACCGCACAATATATCAATTTTATGTGCTTACAGCGCGGTTACATCAAATACCCAAGTATAAGCGAGCCAAAATGGTCCAGACTGTTACTTGTGTGAAGTATAAACATATTTGGAGGTGTACTCCGATACATAGAAATTAGAATAACCGTTTAATCATTTAAATTTAATGATTTCGAATAGATGATATCTGAATATCGGATACCAATTTAAAAATAATATAAAGGACTAGTTATGTAATTCAGTGATATATGTTGTCCTTTCTCTTTTATTTATTGTAGAATTTATCTTTTATTTTATAGCATCAACTATCATTTTTTCTAGTAATTATAACAATTCATCATTTTAGAAGACATATCAGCAGGGTGAATTCTAGATTGCCAAAACATCTACAATAACAATATTATCGGGATAAATCACATATTGAGCATAAATCTGTCCTTGTAGATTGCATTGCATATATATTGTTTGAATATAATTTACATGATAACATTATTATGGCTAATTGAATCGCATTTATAGGTATGTATAATTACTTGATCATCTCATCATATGTATTGCATCACATATATAGTCTACTCATAATTTATATAGTAAAGTTATAATTTACATAGTGTTTTTATTAGATAAATTAAATTTAAAAAGTAATTGATAATTTATATAATTTGTTTATAACTTATCTAGTGTTGAAATGTCAACAAATCGAACTCAAAATTGATAATTTACATAATTTGTTCATAACTTATTAGGCCCCGTTTGGAAACGCAGTATTTGAAAATCACAGTATTTGAAAGTCATGGTTTTGGAACTGTCATGCAATCAAAACCACAGTATTTTGTAGTATTTCAAAACCACAGTTTTTGAGAAAACTACAGTTTTTTAAGGTGTTTGGATACACAGTTTTTTTTTAAAGTTTTCAGTTTGATGATTAAATAAACTAGTTGTTATGAATTTTAAAAAACTAGCCGTTGGACAATTTCTACAGGTGTTTGGATATCATAGTTTTTAATGTAATATTTTATTCAAATAATTATATATTAGACAAATTATATTGAACAATTTTATACAATACGACATAGTATTTAAAAAGTCATGATTTTTTTAAAAAAGCCATAGATCAAATAATTCATTATAAGTTCAGAATAAGATTCATCAAAACAATGCTTAAATCTGAAATTTTTTTTAGACATGAAGCATCATACGTTCATAACACAATATTCAGTTCAACGGCACAAATTGTCTCTGGATTCATCTAGTAAAATTTCTGGAAGATATTTCTAGAATTCTGCATCCATTTCATCCACCTAAAACTAAGTTTTGGCATAAGATTTTTCTCTCCCAATGGCTACTAGATACAAACAAAAGAGGAGAACGAGTCAAAATATCAAGAATATCTCCATTGTAAATTGTAAAGGACTTTCAGAACAATGGAAACCTCTTTTAGAGTTTCAACACTACACTTGCCAGCAAAAGCCATAATGGCTTGGAGCAAGAGCATCTGGGAACTTTCATCTCTTAACAGCAGCAGCAGCACTTGAGAGAGGCAACAGGTGGGGAACAGGGGGCGCGGGGCCATGGAGTGGCGGCGCGGCGGGCGCGGGGGAGTGGAGGGGCGGCGGGGAACGGCGGGCGCGGGGCCGTGGAGTGGCGGCGGGCGCGGGGGAGTGGAGCGGCAGCGGGGAACGGCGGGCACGAGCGTGGAGTAGCGACGTGGGCACGGGCTCAGATCTGGTGCAGCGGCATGGAGTGGCGGGCATGGGCTCAGATTTGGCGACGTGGGCTCAGATCTGGCGACAAGAAGAGGAGGAGGGGGGGAGCGGCGGCTCACTTTTTTCAGGCTTCTCCATTTGATCTTCGGTCGCCTGTGCTTCGTCGGAGAGATGCCGATGCCGATGTCGGCACTACGAGGGAGGAGACTCGGGATGTGGTGTGGCAGGGAAGGAGGAGAGTCTCACGCCAGGAGGGAGAAGACATTCGGGCGTGCATGCATCAGAGAGAGGAGAGAAATTTGGTCAAAGTTTTGAGGAAAAACTTTACACCAGACCAAAGTTTACAAAACTCTAAAAAAACCATGGTTTTGAAGAAACCATGGTTTTAAAAACCATAAAATACTTTGTAACCAAACAGCATCTTGGTTTTCAATACCACAGTTTTCTTCAAAACCATAGTATTAAAGAAAAACTCTAAAAAAATTGTGTTTTCAAACAGGGCCTTAACGATTTTTGTAAAGAAGAGAGAGAAATTATCAGAAGTGAATATATGATTCAAAATGTGTAGCTGACTGGTGAGAGTTATTGGAGGCGGGAGATGCTAAAAAAGGGCATGGAAATTTTGGAACCAAAGAGGGGAGAGGAGGGTCATTCAAGATAACCAATATCAAGGATGGCAAGCCAAGGCCACTTACCTTCAACTAACTGGTGGCAGAGAGAGATAGGCAGAGCAAGGTGAAGGAATTGAACATTCAATACATTAGTTTTTTACCGGTTTCGGTTTCTAGATGATGTAAACTTAAAAAAGTCCTCATCATTAAAATATTTTTAGTTTAATGAACGATGAATATTTAAAATTGATACTTTTCAAACATCGTTAAACTCCTCGCATGCTGCCTTTTCTTTCCTTCCATTACGTGGAGTCATATTCCGAGGGATCTAACCAATCGGTCTGACCATTGACCAACATCATTAACTAAAGTAATTTTTAGCGTAAGGCCTAATGCATTACTGGCAACATAAACTTGATTACTCGTTGTTACATCAATGAGAGGGTTGCAAAAAGTACTTGCCAAAATTCTATGCTAGACACGACGCACATTATGTGGCTAATTTGAATCATCGTTCTTAATGGCAGCTATAGTTTTTTTTATGGGAGGTTATATATGGCATTTGATCATACGCGCATCCTTATATCCAACCAATCAAAATCATGTAGTTTTTAGAAAGAGAAATAAATCATAGACAGAAGTTAAAGTCAAAACACTTGGAAAAACGAACAACAACATGAAACCCCGGCCATGACAAAAGTGTATAGGTATGATGTATAGTTTTGTACTCCTTACTTTCAGTTACAATAAAATTTTATCTCAGTTGTGATCGATCCAAATATTGTTTGCACAAGTAGTAAGCTTGGCGGGGTCCATATTAGTTGACCCACCCCAATGTCTATCGGCTCAAAATATAAACGACCAAATGCCTCAACAAGTGTTGAGTGGATCACGGGAGGGGAGACGACATTACCAGACAAGATGATTTTATTTGCCAAACCTTCAAGAGCAGTCTTGATGAAGTAGCATCGTGTTCCACTAAATAGTACTCGGCTGCCTACTGTTTCTATCTCCTCCCAGACCTACTGTGATTCCTTCAACTCTTTTTCACCTTCGCATGCATCCATTATTCCCGAAGCATCACAAGGAACAACTCCTAGTCCTCTGTGACACAGAAAATTCGATGGATCACTATATCTGTTGAAGTTTTTCCGAAAATCTTCCACTTGTTCTGGTTCTTGTTGTTCTTCTTAGTACTTCTAGTTCTTGTTCTTCTTCAACAAAATCCAGATCATCCTCAATCGCATCGAGATGTAGAACATTCCATGCATTATACAGACCAACTTGATCATTTATCAAAAGGCTGCTATGTGACCTTCCATTGAAAGGCAGTGTAAGTTGTCTGAATGGAGAAGGGGGTTGCTTATTGTCGGTGGAGTGAAAGGCACTCCAATGCTGTACTAGATGGTGATTTCCTGTGTTCCATTGTTCGGGGTCACAACCACAGTCTCATCTTCAAGACCGCGTGAGCTGAGAACAAAACCGACCATTGATCCCTCTATTTCGATCACAAAGCAATCAAAAACACACTGAATATGTTGGTGACAGTGAACCCTCTGGGCCTGGTTGTAACCAAAAACCTGCTTCTGAAGCCACCGAGGCTTGATGGTTCTTCAAGCACTGATTGAACTTCAAATGTAGCATATGATTGTGGGTCATAAAATTGCATGGTTTCCTTTGCAATGGTGCACACCAGTCACAGCGGAGTACGATAAGCTGGGAATAGTGTTGGTGCAGTCCGCCACCCCTTGCAGACAGACCAAGCTGTCACAAAATCTTTATGAAGTAGCCTTTGAAAAATCTCCTGCAGAATCTCCACAGGGAGATCTCCCCCGGGGCGCATTACCTAAAAGGAGAAACAGAGTTAGTGTAAATACATGCTGTTTACATACATGTATAGGCCGCAATTGGTTGACTTGATCATATATCCTAACTAGAATGAGAAAATTAGGAATCAAACTTAACAGTTAACATCCCATGTACCATACCACCAAGGATGATACAACTGAAATTTCCGAATTAGAATAGAACTTCTACTGCAGTTTTGCCATTTATGCATGCTTATTATGGCGTTACATTAATCGGAAAATTTTATCACCTACCTCTGTCAATTCACTCTCAGCCTGAGACTGGATGCACTGCCATTCTTCTTTGTGATAAGCCCGAAGAGTTGATTCCTTATGCTCATGATCCTGCTTAATTCTGGTCACCTGAATATTCACAAACAAACTTCGTAGTCATTTGACAAGGAAAAACATATCCATGCTCATGTTCGTGACCCTTGAAAGCAGTTCAAAGTGATTGTTGATCTACTCCCCATTGTATACTGTGGTGCACTAGTGCTTCACTAGAATAACTTTGGGAAGAGTTATTTATTAATGGAGCCTAACAGAAAATACCTTCAATTTACAAATGATATAGGTAGATACAGAGGCTATGTTTGGGAGAGTTAAGTTTTTCAGAAACAACTGCCGGTTAGTTGTCTTGACAAGTAGATGATGGGTGGTTTGGACTTCTTTGTGTATGGGTGGGTTGAACTTAGACCTGTGGAAACTGGGTGTTTGAGAGAGTTCAGGCCTAAAACCAGGATAGACTCAAATTAAACCTCCAAATAGGGTCAGAATCCTATACATTAGCTATAATAGTTTTAGTTCCATAATGCATAGGAATACATTTTTACAGAGCTCTCTCTCCTTACTTCTTTTACTAACTAAGAATATCATCTCCAAGGTGCCGAATATCAAATGGAATATTAAGGAAATTTTTTAATTAACCTATTAAAAAATCAAATTACAAAATTAGGCTAATATAAAAAAAATAACAAATATGGCCTTTAGTTACTAGCCCAACTGTGCAACTGAGTTTCAATCGCTAACTTGGCCCACGACTGAATAACTGGCACACACATTTTTCTACACTGGCCCAGCCCACTGCCACATAAACTTTTAGTCGTGCAAGCACCGAGTAAGCAACTAGTGAACCCACATGTTTCAATCACAAAACGTGTGAGCGACTAAAAGGCCCAATTTCCTAATAAAAGAAAATTCGGAAATAACTAAAATTTAAAATAGATAGCACTTTGAGCAATGTTGTTCCTCTAATTATATATACTGTACGAGAAATAAAGTAGGTTTGGTACATGTAATATTCTCCGTATCATTCTACAATCAATCCATTTCCGCTAAAACCCTAGAGTTAGAGTTTTTCTTTTTGTAACTTAGGATTAGGGTTACAATGTCAACCACTCAGTGTTAGGGTTAGGATTAGGGTTAGGGTTTAGGGCTAGTTAGAGTTTGTCTTGAAGACAAAGTCAAGAATACATAACTTGTTATTAAGATTTGAGTAGAAAAAAATAGTTACACGCGTTGGTGGCAATCGCACGAACAATTGGAGTCAATTCTACAATAGCAAAACGTAACCATTGTCAGAGTGCTATTTTATCCGAGTAGAGCTTGTCCAGCTCGCATAGGAAAGTATTTATAGTGTTCTTCTCTATTTCATTCCACTCAGGGTCTATCTAGGACATGTAATTGTATTTCTCCCTCTCATCTTTTCGGCCCTGATGTATATACATCCTGTCAGTATTGTTGTAGGTACAAGAAAAATTCACTTTAATGTCACCATGACATCTACACATAAACTCATTTCCTTCCATCGAATCATCGTCTCAGTCGAAATCCTCCGAAGGACGTGTTGTTGAGTACGTGCGTCTATGGCAATAGCAATAGCAAGTTTGTCTATAGTAGCACATGTGTTAAAAGATCATGCATGTTGATCGACATGCTCTTCATGCAGTCAACCTAGTTTTGTAGTGTCTTCTTTCTGGAGATAAGATAGATTATCGTACACTTTGCGCTCCAGTTCTACTCAGGGTTCAGCCAATGTAGGTAAATACATTTCTGAACATCTTCCCTAGAACACTCTAGAAATCTTCTCCCGTTGTCGTGCTTAAAGGAAGATGTAGTAGTTTTCGACAACAAACCGTAGTTGCAACAATATGGCCCTGAGCTTTGGGCTCCATCCTAGAAACGAAAGAGAATAGGTAATATCGTAAGAGCATGCAGAGTCACTTATCTGAGGCAAATCGATTTATTATTTACCTTCGTGTGTCTTCTTCTCTGCTCATGACTATTCTTGCTTGTCATGTTCGGATAGGATAGTAGCAAAGAGCAAGTTCAACTTCGATTGTTGTATGGTGAAATTTATAGAAAGCCAGACGTGAATAATTGAAATGTTGTTTAACCTTTCAAATAAATGTTGTTTGGACGTATTTGTAAAAAGCTACAATGTTATGCTGGAAAGACTGCAATAGCCAAAAAGTCGAAAAGTGGGAAAAATTGACATGCATTAATAAATGACTAATATATCTTTTTCGACTAGATATGATAACTCGTGTAGGCCTTTCAGACTGGAATAGGCTCTATTGAAAAGTTGGAAACCAAAAAAAATTGAAAAGATGAAAAGTTGAAAAGAAAAAAGTTGGAAAAGTTGAAAAGGTTGTCAATTTGTCATTTCTGAGAACCCATTTATCCATATTTAGAGGTGCAAAAAGGTGTGGAGAGAGGAACACTAAAGGATGAACTTGTGTGAAGACACTTTCCTTAGAGAAGCAACCGCTGCGGAGAAACAAAAATGAGAAAACAGGGTAACCACGGAAAGTCTGAAATTTTGGAGTTGATTTCCGTTTTGGCAAAAGGTCAAAACTCAACCAAATGAGCTCGGAATGTCGTGAAATTTTGTAGGCAGGTTGTTTAGGTTGGGATGAACGTTTTCAAAAAGATCGTTCGGAAAGAGCCTACAGATCGAAAGTTATGGAGAAAGCGTAGGATGCGTTGAGCCCGAAGCTCGTTTCCAGTGAACTCTTGCAAAACGGCCGAGATTTTGGTTCTCGTCGAGCTTTCAGACATGGGTGGCCTCATATGATTTGCAAGTAGTCACTCGGGCCCAGATACAGGAGGAATGCGTACTAAAACGGCTCAACTGACGTGGTTCACATTTCAGGCTCCTTCGTTTTTTGGAACTTATTCACCCATATGTAGAGGCACAAAAAAGCATCCAAACCACTTCTGTAAATTTTCCAAAAAAATTGTGGAGAGAGGAACATTAGAGGATGAAGTCGTGTGAAGACACTTTCCACAGACAAGCAACCATTGAGGAGAAACGAAAATGAGAAATCATGGAAAAACCACAACAAAAGGGCAAAACTCGATCAAATGAGCTCAAAATGCTGCAAAATTTTGCAGGCAGGGTTTTTAGGTCGGTACAAACATTTTTCAAAAAGAATCATTCGGATCGAAAGTTATGGAGAAACGTAGGATGCGTCGAGCTCGAAGCTCGATACTAGTGAACTCCTGCAAAATGGCCGAGATTCCGATTTTCACCGATCCTTCAGCCATGGGTGGGCTCCTATGAGTTGCAGGTACTCACTCGGGCCAAAATACAGGAGGAACGGCTATTGAAACGGCTCAACGACCAAAAATATCAAATGACGTAAATAACTCTCTACGTAGTTAAGACATATCAACATATTACTTTCCTGCAAAAGATTACATCAGTGTGTTCACACAGCGCAAAAAATAGAGTACAAAAGAATGTGTGAACTACTGCCACCTCTTTGGCGAGACTTGATACTGAGACAGCGTGTACTGAGAAAGGGGGTGACGATCCCTAATGCGATGCCTCGTCTATCGGTGTCTGCATATCTGCGGGGCCTACTGCTGTGTAGGTTGAGTCACTGGTGGAGTGTCGACAAAGTGCGACGGCTGGGTGAGCTTGCTTATGTTGATGCAATGGATCTTGCTGCCATGTAGGACCTTCATGATGTATCTGCACTAGAATCTGCTGCTACATCGCACCCTGACCCTCCTCCGCGGCCAAATCCTGAGCCAGCCCCTTGTCCAAATGAAACATGTGTGCCGCGATGTCCAGCTTCGTCTGGCAAGCTGTCGTCTAGCATGGCACGAGGTTGGGGAGGTAGCCTATGCGACAAAGATGGGCGATCGACTGGTGCCAGGTGCAAGGATGAAAGAGGATCCGCCGGCGGTGAAGGTCGAGGGATCATGGTTAGGTGAGGTGACATGAGCGCCCTGAAATCCACCGAAATTTGATCCACACACTGCACTATATTTGTACAAAATGCCAACATCTAAGCTCCAGTCACATCCTCACCATCACGTATCCTAACCTGCATATCATGTGCACTCGCGGACAGGGCTTCAAGGACATTGAGCTATATGAATGACGAATATCAAATTAAAAGAGTGACGATAATTGTGGAAATAAAATCAGAGTGGGTCAGACAACTCACAAAAGAGTGAATACGTCCTATGAGGTGTCGGTCGAAACCCTCATCGATGGTACTAAGAGCAGGGGTCTCATCAGTCGCCGGTGGTGGCTGAGGTGATAATTGGTATAAGGTCTGCGATCATAATAAGGTTTCATTTTATAACACAGTAATGATTCCAAAGGACAAGGTCTTGTACAATTTATCTCAGTAGTAGTAGCCTTTATTTCTATAGAACTATGAAGAATAAGACCTCTTCTATATAAACAACAGAAACGAAAAATAGGAAGGTGGAATTTTGCTCACTTCAAATACATCAATAGTTCTATATCAGAGAATATTAAATCATCAATCCAGCCTATGTGTTTGAAGAGAGAGAGAGAGAGAGAGAGAGATTTGCTTTTGCAAGTAGGCAATATTCATATTTTTTTCAAACAAAAAAGGTTCAAAGGTTAAGCAAGAGACATACTTCCAGTAAATCAACAAAAAAAAAGTATGACTCTACAGATATTAAACAATGTGATCTAAACATCATCCTACATTTCAATAGACAGAACTACTTCAACATAACTACGTTTGAGTAACTTCTGGAGAATAATGGAGGAACTAAAACACTAAAAAAAAGAAATTCGAATAAGAGATTTGGTATTTGGACTATAGATACGATACGTCCAACAAGCTTAGAATAATAAGGATTTGACAAAAAATCGCTTGCTAGCTGCCTAAACAACACAAAAAAGTTGACTAAATGGTGAACAGTTTACTACCATGTTGGCATGCATTCTTGATGAGTGTGTTTGAAGATAGGTTAATAATTACTCTGCAGTCCATCAATTATACCCACTGTAACACAACTGAATTCAAAGCAAAACTAGAATGACAAAATTAGGAATCAAAGTTAACAGTTAAACTCTCATGTATCATACCACCAAGGATGATACAACAGAAATTTTGGAATTAGTGTAGAACTTCTTCTGCAGTTTTGCCAATTATGCGTGCTTATGGCATTATATTAATCAGCTGTACTTTTCTACTAGTACACTAGGGCTAAAAATTTCCAATCTAAACTATGCAGAAAATGAAATGGTAACAGGACACTAGGGCTAAAACCGCAATCACAACTTGCGAGTTCATACACTGCAATAGTTGGGATTAGATCCCTTTCGGTAAGAAAATACCAAACAGCACCGAAAAATTGTGCAAATACTGAGGAATTTACCACCATTTCGAGATCAGTCTTCACCGAAGCCTGCTCCTTGAGCAATTTCTCTACAACCAAGCACAAAATCCGTGGGGAAATCAGCACAATACAGAAACCAGCGCTGGAATCAACAGAGAGGCAAAATGAAGTCGGAACCTGCGGTGATCTTAGGGTTGGCGAAGCTCCCATAAGCGCTGCCGCCGGTATCTGACGAGGGCTTCGGGTCCACGGCCTTCGCAGCCGCCGAAGTAGAGCCGGCCAACGACGGGAGCTCCTCGAGACCCCTAAGTTCTGGGGACCCTGGCTTCTCCATCCTGTCGCTGGGACCCCAATGTTTCGCCGAAGTCGGGGAACTGCGGCCAAAACCTAGCTTGGGTACCACGAAGTTGATGTGGAAACCAACGAATCAATTGAAGTGGAGAGAACGAGAGGGACTTTTGGTTACAGAGTATTTGAAAAACGTTGTATTATAAAATTATAGTTTTTGAGAAAAATGTAATTTTTATAGATGTTTGAATACACAGTTTTTTTAAAAAATTTTCAGTTTGATGTTTAAATGAAATAGTTATGATAAAAATTTTAAAAAGTAACAGTTGAATAATTTCTACGGGTGTTTGGATAGCATAGTTATTCAAATAATTATATATGGTAGACAAATTATATTCAATAATTTTATATAATATTCTTTTGCAAATTATATTCAATAATTTTTAGTATAATATTTTATTCAACAAATTACTGTAGCAAAAATAGGGGGAGCAGCTGACATTGCCTTTGGTTTTGGCTGGTGTTGCCTGGTGTTCAAAGTGCATGGTGGAAGTAGGCGGCGAGGCCTTCGCCGGCGACGATCCAGCTGGCAATCGGGGTCGAGCCTAGGGCCGTGGCGCCAGAGGACCCCACCAACCTCGACGGCGTCGACATTGACGATGCCCATTGGCCAGCGGCCGAGATTCGGCAGTGACATTCACTGGTTAAACACGGCCGACAACGGAGAAGACAACGACGATGAAAATTGATCTAATGGCCTACTGGGGAGTTTCTATGGCATTAGTGGAGTGTAACAATAGTGACCATCTCAACGCGACTTCGCTAGAGCTTCTCTCCATGGTGCGGCCGTGGAAACAGGATTGGTTTTATAACTTCGCCGGCACCGGAGAAGAAGTGGCGGGGGCATCAATGGGCACTTCGGCGAGGTTAGGGGGGAGGGGGCTCAAATGGGTGTGTGCACCGTCAATTGGGAAGAGGCTTCAATTTTTCCCACTCTGACACCTCGCCGTTGCCTGAGAAGAAACGGCAAAAATTCTTCGTCATGCAGCCACCAAACTTCACCGAATTCGGTGGGGAGGTAACTAGGGTGGTAACAAGGACAATGGTACAACCAATTTGGTCAGCGGTTAACTAAATCAACAAAGCAGAGTTTGGTTCACTTGCAATCGTAACTCATGCTTCTAGAGCTCGCCGCCGGTGGAAAATCTCGCCATTGCAGCTTGCCGGCGGCGACGCAGAGGATTGCTAACTGCTAAGGGTCGCTGGCACCTAGTCCTAGGGTCCAATCCAACAATAACTGAACTTGACGAAAAACACTGGCCAGTGTGGACGATGGGCAAAAACCCGACACGCTGACGCGGACGATGGGCACCTAGTTCGCCGGCTAGAGGGAGAGGTTGACCAGCGTCGCGGCTGCATTAGGGCGCTTGGCGGCGTGGCGGGGGAGCAGAAGCACAGGCGGGGCGCCGCAAGCAGTCGTGGCGTGCTTGTGATCAAAGTTTTTGCCAAAACTTTGTACCGAACCAAAATTTGCAAAACTAAGAAAAAACCATGGTTTCAAAAACCATGTAACCAAACAATGCCTTAGGGCTTGTTTGAGTACCTCAGTGTTGCCAAACTAGAATATTGCGAAACTGGAGTTTCGAAAAAGTGGATACTGAGACTTCATGTTTTGGAAACTGAAGTATTAGAGAAGTTTGGATTGAAATCTGTACTACAGTATCATGAGGCAAAAGTGAAAAAAATTATGAAGAAACTGAAAAAAGTGGAGGCAAAAGTGGAAAAAAACCTCAGGTCGCCACCCCACGCCGCCCACCCTGCACCGCCAGCCGCCGCTGTCGATAGCGGCACCACTCGCCCGCGCCACCAGCTGCCGCTGTCGATCGCGACCCCCTTGCCTCGTGGCCCTACTTGCCCCGCGCCGCCGTCAATCGCGGCCAAGCTCGCCCACCGCCACCGTCGGTCGCGGCGCCACTCACCCCGGGTCGCCCGTCGCCACTGTTGGTCATGGCACCTCTCAAAGGGAAATATGGCCCACTCGACCAGCACGAGGCGATGCAGCTACAACCTAGAAGGAGGTAGGCAGCGGGCTCTCATGGAAATCAGCGTTGGCACGGGACCAAGGCGATGCCGCCGGTTGGGAGCAGGGCGAGGCAAAGTAGCCGTTTGATGTGAAGCCCTTGTAAGCCAAAATAGCCGTTTGATGCAAGTTTACAACCTGCAAGTTTCATTATAATTATCATGAGAAACCATTTCAAAACTTCCAGACACATTTGTGCATTTGTCATATTTATTTCCAATGTGCGGAATTTTTTTGAGGCGAAAGAAAAGAGATGATGACGAATTATCTGTCATTACTCACTATTTGTCTCGAAGAACCTCTTCACACAGCAGTACACCTGTGCATACTTCGATTCTCACGGGCGAGAAATATGTGAGTGAAGTTCTCGAAGGACACAACATATGTTCTAGACGGGCATTTCGCATGGAGAAAACTATTTTCTACAAATTAGTAGAATGTTTACGAGAGAGAATTCTCCTTCGAGATACAAGAGGAGTTACCGTGGAAGAACATGTAGCTATCTTTTTATATGCTGTATCAAAAAATGCAAGCAATCATACTCTTCAAGAAAGGTTCAACATAGCGGTGAAACGATAAGTCGGCATTTCGGATCAATGTTGCATGATATCATACAATTATCAGTTATCATAATTCAACTACCGACAATCACAACTCCTTTCAATATTTACACAAATCCAAAATTTATGCCATATTTCAAGGAAAGTTGCATGATTCAATAAATATATTTGATGTGAATTTTAATTTATTTTGTTATATTCTATAAATAATTTTTTATCTAAATAATTTGTAGGATTGTATTGATGCAATAGATGGTACGCATGTACCCATTACTATTACGCCTGAACTACAAGACCCATATTGTAACATAAGGGTATATTGTCGCAAAATGTGATGGTTGCATGTGATTTCAATTCTTGATTTGTGCATGTTAGTGCAGGGTGGGAAGGTTCGGCTTTTGATGCTCGAGTCTTACAAGATTCTCTTGAAAATAATTTTTATGTTCCCAAAGGCAAGTTTTACTTAGTCGATGCAGGATATGCAAATACGCATAGTTTTATTGCTCCATTTCGTAATGTTCGATATCATTTGCAAGAGCAAGGTAGAAGCAATCAAAGGCCACAGGATGCAAAGGAGCTATTCAATTTGAGACATGCACAACTCCGTAACCATATGGAGCGCATTATTGGTGTTGTGAAGATGTGTTTTCCTATACTAAAATGTGCATCGTACCATCCAATCGACTAACAAAGAGATATTGCATTAGCATGTTGTACTCTTCACAACTTTATTCGGGCGCATGACGAAAACGAGCAATGGCTTGACCATACTAGTTCGGACATTACACCATCCGACATAATTGATGTTCCAAGCGGAGATGTGGAATATAGAAACGATGTGCAATCACTGAACGACCGGCGCACTGTGGGAAACTTGAAGAGAAACCAACTAGCGGAGGCAATGTGGACTGACTATGTTACTCACATTCAAAATAGGAGAACAAATGATGAATAATACTTGTGTCATGTACGGTTTTAATTTAGAGATGATATGTACTGAATGATGTAACAATGTTATCATCTCATTATGTATAAAGACAATTGCAAAGTCCAACAAAATATTATATAACCACCAAGTCAGCAACAACCTACGAAATATCACTTTACCACCAAGTTCGTAACCACAAAGTGTCAAGTGGAAATGGCACCCTGGATGTATGCAAATGCAATGGTTTCATCACTTAATGACAGAAATATCTCCCAACCCTCTTTGTCTTTTTTGAGAAAGTTGATTGATTTTAGCATGTCGTCTTGAGTGAGAACGAATCTTTCTAACTTGCCAATGCACTTGGCTAGACTATATGGATCGTTGACTGGATCATTCCTCTTGATTTGCTTTAGTTTGACTTCCTTATAGCTCTCAATTTGTTTCTCCTTTAGTTCCTTATAAATCTCCAATTCTTCTTTTCGCAATGCAATCAATTCATCCAACGAGGCATCCTTACTCTTTTTTGCCTTTTTTGCGGATCTTTCTTTACTACTTGCTCTAGGCAACTCAGTTCTCGATGGGACATGATATGGTGAGTCTTCTTGAGTTGGAATAGAATACTCCGTGTCTGGTCCAGCTTGAGTAAATTGAGGAGTGCTTAGATCGATACCTTCATTATGCATGAAGTCATCCCAATCAAATTGATAAGTTGTCCCTCCCAGTGATGGTATGGTGGCTCGGGGTGAATGCATACCCATATGTGCATGTTCCTCATAGGAGCTTTCAAATTGAATCCCCCTTGGCTTATCTGATGACCTTCTGCATTGTTTTCCTTCCGCAACCTTGCCTGCAGTAGTAACCTATCAGTTAGCAATTACCACCCTAATGGTAATTCATGATGAAACAACGTAGAAAAAATTTATTATTTCATTTTGAACCTAGGAGTTAGCAAATCTTACCACCATAAAGGGCGAATAAATCATCGTAATAAGGAAAAGATTTGTTCTTCCATTTTCATAACTCTTTTGTAAGTTTGTCCCATTTTTCCTCGATAGCCGTTACTATATTGATATCATTATCCCATCCGAATCCGCTCTTCTCCAAAACATACTTCACTGCATTGTAGTCCTTTTCGAGCCTTTGCTCCCTATCTTTGAGTTGTAGGACATTGAATTTTGACCTCGGGAATTTGTTGTTCAACCGGGTGGTCATGGTGTTCCATGCTTCCTTCGTTCACCCATTTTAAGCACAATATCTCGGTAAATTGTACTCCTTCATGATGGAAACAAGGAAATTTGTCTCCGCTTCGCCCCATGCAGCTCTGTCTTTTTTTGCTATACATCATCAACACAAATTTTATTTAAAAAATCAATACATATATATAAAGTCACACACATAATGTTAATACAAAACAGAATAATGTTAAACAGCTAGTTACTTTCTATAAAACATCATGATACATATACAAATATCAATACGTACACATGATGGTAATACAAATTTGCCTCCCAATTATAGCCATTTAGTACAATATTCAAACAAACATGTACAACACACTCAAGGCAAAAGAACTGAACAATATCACAACACCAACTCTGTAGCACATGTACTGAACTAATACTTTAATCACTAAAACCAATTTACTTCTAGATCATTTGTTCTCTCCTACTACTCAGGAAGCAATACAGAGCCATAATCTCAATTGATGAATCACTGGCGCTAGAATGAACAAGGATATCGAAACTTGCTTCCTCCAGCATCCCAAATCACACAAAATGCATTTTCACTACAATAACAGCAAGATAATCCACTCTCAAGCAAAAACTGAGGGTTCACAGCAATAAAAAAAAATAGAGTTTCACATATATGCAATTGTTCTTCAGAATCAGCTCCACATCAAAAATTACATGCACATATCATTTCATACATCACTTGCAATTGAATCAGAATTGAGGAACAGGGGAGAGAAGCGGCCGGTGGGGACCGGGGCGAGGCGGTCGATGGGGACCAGGGCGAGGCCGCTGGTGGGGAGTAGAGCGAGGCGGCCGGTGGGGATTGTGGCAGCGCGGGCGAGATCGACGGGGGCGCGGCGCTCTGTGGCGAGCTCGTCGATGCAAAGCTGCAGTGGTGCACGGATCGGGATCGCGGCAGCGTTAGAGGCGGCTTCGGGTGCTCAATGGAGGAAGCCGGTGGCAGCTTTGGAGGCTATGCTGTGGCGGTGCTAGCAGGAAACAGGGAGAGATCGGCGGCTAAGTGCGGCGAGCGACGGCGCAGATCTGGACAGCAGCGCAAGTTCGTGAGGGAGCAGGGCGCCCGGTAGGGAGTAGGGTGACGCGGGGCGCGTGAGACTGGCAGCGCGGGCAAGATCAATGGGGGCGTGGCACTCAGCGGGAGCTCACCGACGCAAAGCTGCAGCGCGAGAGAGCGGCGGCGTTAGAGGCGGCATCGGGTGCTCAATGGAGGAAGCCGGCGGCGGCTTTGGAGGTGGTGTTGTGGCGGTGCTGGCGCGAAACAGGGAGAGATTGGCGGTGTTAGAGGCGGCGTCGGGTGCTTAATGGAGGCGGCAAGCGACAACGCAAATCTAGACGGCAGCGCAGGTTCACGAGGGAGCAGGGCAGCTGGTGGCTACGGACTGGCATCAGGCGGTGATTGTGACGCCCGTGACCAGGATGTCAGCCCAACATGGTGATCAACCGGCGACGGACGTCCCTCCATGTGCGAGATGGTGCTGCCGCTTCTTTTCTTAGGGTTTTCGTGCTTGTTCTCACACACACACGCAGTTGCTTTCTCTTTTCTCGGTTTTGAAAACTTTAGGTTGGAGCAAAATTTTTGATGTAGTGAAAATACTGAGTTTTGAAAGCAAATTGTGGTATTTTTACCTCTATTTTTTTCTATTCAAACACACCTCTGTTTTTCATACTAAAATTTTTAAAAATACTAGAGTTTTGCATTAGAATTACATAATATTGAGGTATCCAAACGGACCCTTAGTTTTTAATACCACAGTTTCTTTCAAAACCACAATATTGAACAAAACCTCTAGAAAAACTTTGTTTCCAAATAGAGCCTGAGTTGTGTTCCATAGGATCAAGGGAGCTGTGGGGGCGGAAGTGGTAATGGTAGGGTAGTGACTAGTGAGAACTTTGGTTATAAAATTTTTTTTGGAGTTTTTGTCCAATACTATGATTTTAGAAGAAACTGTGGTATTAAAAACCAAAAATGTGTTTGGTTCTAAAATATTTTATGGTTTTTGAAACCATGATTTTTTCTCAGTTTTGTAAATTTTGGTTTGGTACAAAGTTTTGACACAAAAACTCTGACCACAGGTGTGCACCTGAGCCTCCTCTCCATCGCCCCTTCCTCCTCCCATCGGCGGCTGCGCACGAGGCGCCGCCGGTTGTCGCTCCCTCACTCTTTTCTCCTCCTCACCCACCCCTCTCTCACGTACTCCGAGTGGCGGGCGGGCACTTGGAGGAGCCGGAGGTCAGCGAAGGAGGTGTGGCCGGAGAGGATATGCTCACAAAGGTCCAGGAGTCAGGCGGCAGCGGCGGGGGGGGGGGGGATCTGCTCGCAGAGGTCAAGGAGACGGGCGGCAGCAGGCGGGTGGGCGGAGAGGATTTGCCCCGCGGTCGGCCACCCGGTCTCGGTCACCGCAACCGCCACGCCCGTGAACCCCCCTCTCCATCGAGGCCACACCGCTTCCACAATCGCATCGAAGAGGTTTGTGTACACTGCGGCGCCGTCACACACCGGCTGCACGTCCAGGCCAAACAATGCGTAGCCAAGCAGGATGTTCGCCTGGTCATTCACGTAGCTGATGAACGGGTATGTGTTCACCATGAATGGCGCACCTGTGGAGGCCAAGAACTGCAGCATGGGGCGGAGGACGCGGAGAGATGCGGCGCTGAACGCGCCGGCAGAGGGCGAGTACAATGTGGCGAGCACCGACGAAGCGTTTGCCGAGGAGATCTTGATCTTCTTGTCGAGGCTGAGGGTGATGAGCGCCCTGTGCAGGTTGTGCATGGCCGACACAAGGTATAGCGTGTAGAACTGGTTGTTGTACAGCACCTTGTTGCCGACGACGAGGCAACTGACGCAAGCACGCGATTGGAACCGGTGGCGGAGAGGAACGTGAGGTTCTCGTTGGGCATGCCGACCAAGAGATCAATGCTAGCCGCCGCGAAGGCCAAGGGCACGGCTGGGTCCGGAAGGAAGAGTTGTGCTTTGGTGATCCTGTTCTGCTTCAGCAACGTCGCCGCTGCGGCCAACGGTAGGAGGTTGCTGCCGACGCATCCGTGGCAAATGTCAATCTTGCCTGTATAATTGGCGGTCGCCGCGCCGACGATCACGGCAAGAAGGAGGTGACACAATGCTGTTCTTGTTGCCATTGGAAAGGAATGGAATGTTTATGAGTGGTCTTTTGTGTGTTTTTTAATGGTGTTATGTGCAATGTGTCGCAAGAATCTTGGTTGGTCAGTCATCTTGGAATGTGCAAAAATTAGAAACAGTCATGTAGCACAAGTCTGTCTATATGTTCCCGTACCCTTTCCTCCTACTCCTGTCGAAGGCCACACACAAGGGCACCGGTAACTACTGCCTCCTCGTCCTCTTTCCACCGGCGTCCTCGCACCTTCCTAACACCCAGAACTTGTCCAATGGTTACTTTTTTAAATTCTTATAATAGTTAGTTCATTTAAACACCAAACTGAAAACTTTGAAAAAAACTATGTTTTTAAACACCTATAAAAACTGTAGTTTTCTTAAAAACTATAGTTTTTTAATATTATGATTTTGGTTACATAACAATGCTAAAGTCATGGTTTTAAAATATTATATTTTCAAACATGATTTTTATCTACAAACAGTTTAAAATTGGAAGTTAATTTTAATATAGTAAACTTCCTCTCAAACTTTTCAAATTATTGGATTCCCTTTTGTCAAAAAGTGGAGGGGCTAGTTGAGGAGAGAACCAACTTTCCCATAAACCTTAGCTAAGCACAAAATTGCATTTAAGCCCGTGATAAGGATAGTAAATTAAACGACCAAAGTGGCGGCCCCCTCCCACCCACCCACCCACCCACCCACCCACAGGCCCCCGCCCCCAACCCCCCCCCCCCCCACCCCCAATTATTAGGTGAATAGTGGAAGTCCCATTCTACCTCATTTTGCTTTGTTGCTAGCACAATAAGGAGCAAGCCACCTCCTGCTTCCTTAGTAGTAGAGGAAGCAGCTGAGTATTATACAATTGTACTGTGCATGTGGTATAAAGTTTGCAACATAGCAGTAACAACGTTCACACACACAAAAAAACTAGCAGCAATACATACATATGCATTCAGTAAAACACTGCAGAGTACAGCAGCAGCAGTATACACGCATACAATACCTGTAGTAACAGGAGCTCCAGCCCTGCGCAGCAGTCCAGGTGCATTTGCTCTCGTTCATGCATGTATATGCCTTGATTTCTAGATCCTCCATCTTGTACCAAACCAAATTCATCAGCTATTACAGCGAAGTTCCCTGCCGCGACGGCAGAAACTTCCCGGCCACGGCACAGGCGTTGTTTTACCCTTTTTTACCCACATTGTAACGTGCCGTGAAATTTTTGTTTCGTTGCCGTTTTGCCATTTCGTCCCAGTCATTGGATTAGAGTCTTTGAATGTGTGTCATACACCTCCAGCAACCTCCTCCGCCACTGCTGGCGAGCTACGTCGGCGAAATTTCCATCTGTGGTCGTTTTCAGCTGTTCGAAATTTTGCTGCCAGTCAAGCTAGACGCCAATTCATCAATCCAGCCATCTTCCGACCAAATCGACCGCACCATTGCTCTTATTTTCACTTTAATTGTATTTCTGCCAATTCGTCATAGTATCATCAAATTAGGGGCATGCGGAGCATCATCGAAGTCACCGCCGGCCATCTCGCCGCCCCTACTATTCTAGCGACGATGAATTCCCCGTTTTCCTCTGTTATTGCCGCCGCGCCGTGGAGAGTTGTTCCAGCGAAGTTGCCGTTAAAACTGTCGATGCTGCTAAACTTTGCCGGTGCCCTAATAGCTATAGAAGTGGTCCCCGGCGTCGTTTTCATCGTAGTCACCAACCGCACCATGCCAATAAGTGTCGCCGTCGGTAAATGGCCGCCGCCGTCGTCATCACCGCCAAGGTAAGTGGGACGCACTGGTGCTGTGACCCCGAGGCCCTCCACTGACGAAGTCTCTGCCACCTATTGCAAACAAGGTGTTCCGAAAGTTAGCTAGTGCCAGCCAAAGACATTTGAATTTGTACTGCAATGTCAGCCGCTGGCATTCGTTGAGTCAGCCAAGTACCTAGAAGCCTCCAAATTCAATTCTACTCATATCACTTTGTTCGTCACGACATTTGTAATCTAACCATATAATTTTTACCTCATACCAGTCACCCAATGGACCAGAAATTATAAAAGATGCCACTGTTCTCATTCGAATAACCTTGAATCTAGTGGTTTTAGATTAATTAAAGTTCTCAGCCTGCATTTTACTTACACTTACATTAATAGAAACATTATATGCCTATTTTCTGATTGATAATGTATATCGTATATATTTGCATCAGGAACCTAATGCAAATGTAAGTGTAATAGACTAGCAATTGAGGAATTAACAGTCGAAACAACATCAAGAGATTCGATCTTCGGGGAATGAGGTAAGTCGACCACCTTTGATCATTTTTAATCCATTTAATTGCAATATTGAAATATTTTGTTTTAAACTTATCTATGCACGACAATTTCATATTACCGTTGCGTTCGAATAACTTGATCAGTTAATATTCCGTAATTGAAAACTAAACCTGTGTATCGAATACTACGTTGATCTTAATGTTCTAGGATAGTAGATCCAATGTAAAGGTTTAAGCAATTCAATTATGCTGTTTTAAGTATATAATAAATTAATAACTTGTTCGCTTAAGAAAACTTATGCACCATTTCGCAAATGAAACCATAATGGTGTTCAGGCAAGATGTGAAGCGGATGTGATGCATAATGCACCTAAGATGATATGGTTAGTTTTCCCACCTAAACATTTAACGACTAAATAGTTGTGTCTCATTTTCAGTGACATGTTTATCATATTAACCATAAGTCTGGTATTTGACAGGTTTGACAGGCATGATTCAGTAATTTTGTCGATTACTTAACTCAGTTTTACATGAACAGTGATGTATTGAGATAATGTAATATGTGAAAAGACTGCCCTTACACTAACTTACTGCTGAGCAAGGAAGGATTCTCTTCCACGGACCAACACTAGAAAAGAGCTAGAGTGGGGGTTTAGCCCATCACAACAGCTACAGGTTTTATCAAATGCATGATAAACCTTTTGCTGGGCAGAACTAGAGTTAATATGAGGCAATGCGAAAAACATGTGATTTTCGACTCAGTCGCATACAATATTGTTGCATGTATATATGCTGACAGTGACAATCAAAATAAATTGTGGGAAAAGTAGTACACCTCTGCAGAGTATTAAAAATATATTCGAATACTCCGTATCCTCGGAACAGAGTATGTCATGATCAATAAACTTATCAAGTGGTCGGGCACAACTAACTTTATAAATAACATTCTAAATGTAATTATGTTAAATTCACCCTTTAAAATACCTACTATGATATATATATTTGTCCATTTATTTGAATAATGGAATAATTTATTGCAACAACTTACATTGCAGTGGTATTTTATGAATTAATGTAGTGTAATTATCTCTATGAACTTTCCATCATATTCATCTTTCACATAAATATTAATGCACTCTATTATAATTGACTTGTTGAGTACTCTGTACTCATCCCAAATCACAATCTAGTGGAAGAATATGACGCCAACTTGAGCCACTTAAGGATGAACCAACCCACTTGACTTTCTAGGGTCATGACCTATAATTGAGTCCAATTATGTGAGGGCAGTACCTGTATATGCTTTGGGAACAAATGTAATAAATACTATTTTGGCTTTGTCGACTTTTATTGTAAGATAAAATTGTAATGTTGTAACTGGTTATCTAAACATAATCTTATGAAAATTGTGGTCATAATATGTACTTCTACTTGCAACTATATCTTGGGTAATTATAAGCTACAAGTAACTTACCCCTATAAGTCTTCTGACATCATAGTCTACAACAACAATGACAACGATGGGAATATTTGCATTATATGCGATTTACTTGTTAATTAAGGTCTCATATATCTCTCCGGACGTGAATCCATCCATTGAGATCAGCAGCTAGCTAGTAAAGATGCATTCTTTTTTTTTTTCCTGATGTGTCATTATTTGCATGCATTGATATATACTTCGTTTTCTATGAATTTCTTTCAGGATATTTTTAAGAATAAACTATTTCCTGCTAGTATCTAAGGTCGTTATTTCTTGTTCTATAGCAGGTGCGATCCCCTACAGTTACTCTTAAATCCATATGACGAATTTTACACAATCTCTATTCGTTTTTGAGATCAATGTTTAGGATCAGGACTAAGAGTGAAAACGTTATACTGTATTCTAATTCACATATTTTTTTGCTGAATACAGAAATACAGAAAAGATACAAATCCCGATAGTTATAGATTTGGACATGGAGCATATACGAATATTAACTTGTATAGATATAGACCTTGATAGTTATGGATTTGGATATGAATATGGATCGCGATAGTAATCAACTGACAATAAGGATGGATACATACACTCAAGATCAAATCAAATATCTGTTTTATTATTTTAGTGGACAGATATTTGTGAGATATCTATAACGTATTTTAATGTTCCTGATTCTAATCTATATTTGAGAAAAAAAATATAATCTAGATTTAAATACAGCTACAAATATTATTCGGATCTTAAAATTATAGTTCATATGAATATTTTACATATATAGAACAAAATGAGACAAAAGTACACCATGTCAGCCATATCAAGTGCTCCTCACCACTTAAACCAACAAAATGAAACAAAGTACAGTCAAGAAACACTTCAACATCAAACCTTTCTACTGCCACCAAAAGCATTTCTTTGTTATAAAATTAAAAAGCATCAAATACACAAACTGAATCTGCAACAAGTGTTCTAACAATGCACACTTATGATATCACTAACAAAGAAATTACAAACACTGTAGTAAGTGTTCTGACAATGCACACTTATCATATTACTACAGAGAAATTACGAACACTTGGGACTTCAAAGGTCTTTGCCAGATAAGTAAGAATGACAACAGACGACAACAACACAGGGAGACTAGTTGGTCACCCAGTTACCCTGCTTTGCTGTTAGGCCTCCAGAGTGTAGGTCTTTGTCTTCCGATCTCGCTTCACGAAACTCCATAATTTTATACAACTGAGAGTGAACAGATAATTGATGCGCAGTGGCTGACGATGGTCACTTGCAAGTGCTGCATCCTCAGTTACAGAAGCTGCAGGTAATGAGGTCGCGTCGTGTACAGACCCAAAAGTATTGTCGCAGAGAACACTTTCGGGTAAACTTAAAAGACCGCGCCACAAATCGTCCTCACCATCGAGTGCTATGAAAAAGCAAAATCACATGAAGAATTGTGAGTTGGAGTAGATGAATCTAGTTGAGTGTGACAGTGAGAACCTCCTTGAGTAGCTGTTCCCACTGTTCAAATAAAGCAGCTCCATTTGGACCGTGCAAAATATCTTTGTTGTTTGATTGAGATAGAAGCTAACAAATTAGGAAAAAAAGTTGCATAGCCTTACAAGAAAATCATTGTATTTCGCATTGATAGGAACATAAGTACAGTACCGTTGTATGTTTGTTGGAATGCAGTGCAGGTCTGCTGGCTTAGGGATTCCAAAAATGCAGCAGTTGATTGGTGTTGCACAGAATTCACATTTGCAATCTGATTATGTTGCACAAAAGGAGCACCCTGAAAAAAAAAAACACCAAACAGATAGACATCCGGGTAAGATGAAAGCAAAGGCACTGTCAATTTTAAGGAAATATAGCATTTTCAAAGAGAGTACATTCATGCATTATGCATGTCCCAGGTTTGCTGCTGATAAAGGTAAAGTATTTATGAAGAATTTGTCAGTATGAAAAAGAAAAGAAAATTTTCTAGTATTGATTCAGAAAATCCTTGAATAAAGTTGTGCTTACATTGTTTTCATGTTCAGAAGAACAACTGAGACCCTGTGGATTATGTACATGGCCAATAGAAATTTGCCGCTGAGTAAATTGTTCAGTCAGTTGACCTGCCAAAGATGTGGTATTACATGTAAGCTGCAATTGTTAGAACAGGAAAAGTAAACAAGAACAGAAGTAACTCCTTGACCATTCTTTTGAATGACAGTAAATTCTTGGTCATGGAACACTTTCTGTTGATGAGGAGGATTTGATTGGGTAGAGCATGCACCCTGAAGGTGATTGCTAGTGCTTCCGAGCATTGGAAGATCAGCACTAGATTGAATGCAGCTTGTATACTCAGCATGCTCTTTTCTTGAGCGCTCCACAATTTCCTGCAAATTAAAGAGGTAAATGGCATTCATCACTTCCCATTGTTGTCATCTAACAAGACAGGGAAGTAGCGCTTTCAATAAGAAATCTGGATTAGACTTCCACCTGTTTTGGTTATGGTTGCGATTATATTTCCTTGAAGTTGAAATGCATTTTACTCGCGATGTGCTACCTAGGAAAATAAGTCTAGTAAGTACCTTCTGTCGGTCATCAAATTCAGCATGACTGACCCAATAGCCATTGAACGTTGCCCCTAAAACACGGTATACGGGGTTGAAGATGATCCTTGTATTCTGATCAACATCTTTGTAAAAAACTTGCTCATCTCCAGGATCGCATTTCATAGCATGCTGTACCATTTCTTCCCATTGCCGTTTTGTTATTCCAAGGGCCTAAGTGAACCAATGGAAAATATCTGAGTCAGTCCATAATCGAGTGTTATTAGACTATGACAAATACTGAAATTTCCTCAAAAAAGAACACGGAGTGGAAATCATTTGCTCACTTTCTGCAGTCTATTAGGGTCATCATTAAGAACTCTTAAGAAATCGAACACCGTGTGGACTTCAATCTTCGATAGTTCGTTGCGCCTTTTTTGGGCAATTCCTGGTATTGTGGATATTGAGTCATCTAATGTTGGCATGGCATTCTTCTCAGATCCTGTATCAGAAATGGGATCATCAAAATGTCAAATTGGACGGGCATTAAAAAGTATGGAACACAAGCTTAGTTAGCCTTTTACAGCTTGAAGATTACCCACGACATGGATGTCCTTGTGTAATATACAGGAATATATATTCCATTTTAATACTGTGCTACTAAACATGGAGATTGTTATGACTGCTCCGTTTCTAAGTTGAGATTCAAGCTTGCCTCTTTGAGTCGCATAAAATGATGTGATAAAGATGATGTATACTGGGGGAATTAGATCACCTATCTTAAAAAAAAAGAAGAAGGTGTCCTTCTTAAAATCTCAAACATCTAATTAAAATTGAAATAATATAGATTGATATGAAAGAGAAATTGAAATGGTCAATCATCTCGCAAGAATTTTTAAACCTCACTCACTTTGATTTAGATTGTTAATTTCTAGTCGAAGAGTCCAAATCAAGAGAAAGGTGTGTGTGCATTTCTTGACTCCCATTAAGGAATACACATTTCTAAAAATGTGAAAATATCAGCGAATTCAATGGAGAAGAGCAAATAGTTTGCTTTCTCAAAATATGAACTTATCCTTTCGAAAAGCATATTGTAGAAGGGACCTCCTCAAATTTTGATTTATATCTTGGCTCCGCTTCTGCTTTTAGTACTAATATTGTAATGTAAAAGTAATTCTATGGTAAAATTAAGTTCAAAAGATTCCTTTCACAACTTTCTTTAATTATTCAAAATATATGAACAAAACAAACTATCCTATAAATTTAAAATTTATTTTTCTCCTCAACTTATGTGGCAACCCCTTTCCACTTTTATATTTTTCTTTTACTTGAAAAATTATGTGGTCAGAAAGTGGGTCTACAAATTACAAAATGAATAAATATGAAGTGAAAGAGAAATTTACCTTTACCGCGGCGATCTTTCACCCTGAAAGACTTTGTTATTCCTTCTAAGATTCGCTCTTTGATTCCTATATATGCGGGCTTAACTCCCAGCTTGAATAATTTTGTTCTAGTAAAACTAGAATTGTCAAGGAAAATAATATTGTCAAAAGTAGCCTCCCCTTTGTCCAGCCTAAGAGATATGGTACCACTTAACAGGACAGGATGTGTTTCTCGTGGAGGCACAATATTAGTATCGAACTTCTTCTGAGTCCAGTATTCTTGTTCATCAGCATTGAAATCACCATAAAGGACTGCAAGTTTGACCATCAATGAAGCATGATCACCGTGGGTGATCTTTTGATTGTTATGGTCATACAAAGCTATCTTCAGGAAACCCTTTTTATCATCTGCTTTGATTTTGTCTGCCGTGAAACACACTTCATTTGGTTCATTAAGGAACTTTAGATGGTACATTGCACCCTTGTTTTCATCTTGAGTTGTTCTGAAATCATGTGCAAAATAAATAGTATAAAGAATCAAGCAACGAGTGCTGTAAAAGTTCAATCTGTTGGAGCTTGGGGGGCTCGGATTGACCTTTAGGCTGGCTTATGCCAGTCCCCAAAAGGATGCTTCCCAGTAACGAATATTTATTCCCTATTATATATAGTAATTTTTGAGGTAGGGTGATTCCCTTCTGATTTCTATAAAAAAAGAAAAAATAAATAAATTGTTCTATAAGTTCTTAGATTTGCATAAGTGTCATTTAGGTTTTTGAATTTGAGAGCTCAACGAATAGATTCATAAACTTGTGTCCGTTAATCAAAATAGGTCCAAACATTGATTTTATGACATAATTTACTTATATGGGAAAATAACACTTTAATTATAATTTATTTGGTTAGATAGATTGCTGATATAGCAATCTCATGCAAGTGGATTATGAAATGTGATCGAGATGTTTTTAAAAATCTCTAAATTTTTTCATATTTGGTTCGATTGTATTATCTTCCTCATCAAATCTGTAGCAGTAGCATACTCACAAAGACATTCACTCTATGGCGTGCTCATGAAAGAGAATGGTGAGGTGATAGATTGATCTAAATAGCGATCGTAACCATCTCAAATGGCATTTTTCGTGGGAAGGAAATATCTCACCCATGCATGTCCAGTTACTATTAATATGAACTCTATTGTAGATTTTGTTAAGATGATTTATTTGTTTAGGATTCATGTATGATTATTGATTTAAAAAATTCTAATATTTTGGTCATTATATAAGAAGTTCCAACACCAAACTATTGTTTGAACCTATTTTGATTAACAGATACAAGTTTATGATTCTATTTGCTGAGTTTTCAAGTTCAAAGAACTAAGTGGTACACCCATATAAATTTAGGGACATATGGTGCAATTTACTCAAAAAAAAATATCAACAGCTATTGTATTTTGTGTTCTACTGGTATTTCATGGATCAATCATGTAACTAGGGTTATGTTTAACCCATGAGCATTATATAGCAAAAGGAGAAATGGTTTCTTCTAAGCATGGCATCTCACCTTGGAGCTTGATTGGAAAGGATTCCTTTTATATCCTATCACACAAAAAAAAAATGAAAACACTTCAATGAGGTGAATATGATGAGACTATCGACATAATGTGTTTTATGTGCTTGATCAGTACCTCTTGAATGTTCTTCACGATTTCCAACAGATGAGTTTGTCCTTCCTTCAAGTGTTGTATCTGTGGGCAAACATGATGATAGCCGCCATCCCACAATAGAGCATGCATCAAATTTTGAAAAATAGTTAGAAATTTCCACATTGATCAATGAAAAGCATCTCAAGTGTTAATTTTGTTATCAAAGCTTGATCTACAACTTGAATTTAGTATAAGAATTTAGGTAGGATTGACCATGCAGACCCATATATCACGGGGAAAAAGTTCTGAATGTCCACGAAAGTTTTCGAGGCCACAATGGAGTAAGTAGGTAAATGGCATATTCCAATAAATTTTCAGACCAAGCAATATTGTGAGCTGAGCTAGAATAATTGAGTGGTACTTCTCTACCCTCAAAAAATAAAACTCCATATATTATAAATCATCTAGAGTTACTAATGGCTGCAAATCAACTCGCCACTTCATTGCTTTAAAAATTAATGGGTTTTTGTTTTATGGGAGTATAGAAACACTTCTCCATTGAATTTTTGTTTATCCGAGATAGGACCTAATAATTATTTGTAAGCAAAAGTGGTTTTCATATTGAAGCTACAATGGAATTGCATGTGCATGCTTGAAAAAATTCAATTTGCTCACAAGTATGAAAATATTAATGAGTCATCCTCTATCTAAAATGACTGAAATCTAAAAATAAGAACACTAAGTATATCTCATATCTATAAAAAAAAAAAAAAAAAGGTAAGTTGCGCCTTACTCAGCAATTAGTGCACTGGATGGTGAAATTATTTTAAGAAGAAATACAACTACTAAGAAGCATACTTGTGCAGGGTGCAATATACACACCGATCTAACAACAGTATAGGTGAAAGGTGGTCTTTTGATGTTAGTAATTATTTTAGTATCTCAAAAGTTGTTTCATTTGTAACCAATTATTTTAATAGCAACAAAAAAAAACATAAATAACTTGAATTGCTAGATTGCCTAGATACATGAATGGATGACTTGTTTGTACCAACTATAGGACTCAAGTGAAAATTTACAACATAATATTGAGCTTAACGGCATTTGATGTTCATGTCTAATTATTTTTGGTGCTCTATTGTTTCAAAGATAATCTCATTAGCAGCATTAGAAAAATACCATGACTTGTTGCGGCAGGTTCTCCTGGTCAAAAAAATGTTGCGACTTTGTTGGAAGATTATGCTCAAAAGCCTCAGAAAAATCATGCCCATCTCTGCCAACATATATTTTTACACAACAACATGAGATTATAACAAAAAATCAGCAAAAAGAAATTGGCGCCTTTTTTGAAGAAAAAAAGGTATGCCTTTTAAATTTATCTTAACATCTTTTTATGCATTTGTTACATTGAACATCCCTGCATCAAAAATAGTATCTACGGAACATACCAGGAGAATTACATCCAAACAAAATTAATAGATGGGCCTTTTTGAAAACGAATGTCCAATGGAGTCTCATAAATGCATGTGCTGATGTTATTTCAAGTTTACCACACTTCAATAACGGTTTCACCTGTATCTCAAGAAAAACCTTTAAGGTAATCTTTTTAATCTTCTTGGTGAATGTTCATACTGAAATTCTAAATCATGTAATCGCAGACTTGGCCATCATGGTGCTTAGTTAGTGAGAACCTCGAACCTAATTTGAGACCCGTGTAATCTAATGATAACCGAGAATGAAGATTTGTCACTTAGACCGATCTATACCCAAACCCCTATCACATGTGATACATTAGTACCCACCTGATACCTCTGTAATATGTTCAATGCTATGTTTTATGTTATTTTATATGTTTTAGATATAACTTGTTATCGTGCGATCTTGTAGTGTGGTAATCTTATACAGTTATACCTTTATTATACTTATGCCTATTCTAGAAAGGTACTTGCACTCTGTTTATTTACTACTTTGCAATTAAGACCTCATAGAACAATTTATTTGCAACCCTACTTGAAGAGTGGGCCATGGTGCATCCTTGTAGCACCTGGCTGTACCCAGGAGGTCGGGGTGTCACCGTGTTACACTAAATTCCATTTGTACCCTCCAAACATATGTAGTAGTTCACTTGAACTCTTCCAATTATATCAGCTTTAGTCAACAGAAGCAAAGCTCTTTAAGAAAATGCACATGGATGTCAAAAGCAAAATGAAAGCAGAGTTTTGCATAAGAACCATCAGGGCTTCGGTGAGTGTTACTATACATACTAAATCAAAATATCAAAATTATACAAACATGTGCCTCAATATGATTGGTTAAAAAAAATTAAAAAAAAGGTGTTACATAGTTGTGATTCCATATCATGAAGGCTTACTATTGGTAAATTTAGAAACTAAATACAATCTCAGTGCGCGCATGGATTTAATATAAGTAGTATTTCTGGTGGTACACTTCCTTGGAGGCTATCTAATATTATAGTTAGCTAACAGGAACAGAACTGTTGCAATTAGCAAAAAAAAATATGGAACCAGGTAGAAACCTTCAAATCTATGCATTAATTAATCCACCCCTCCAAAACATAATTAGCATATAAATTGTGAATGAAACTATGAAATTTTGAGGCATTTAATTCCAGGGATGCATGCAGAGGATATGCTCCCTAGCCCATATTAAGCTGTCCTTAGTAAACAACAACATGGGCGAAAGTGCCTGTTTGTGTTCATGTCAAACTCATTAAAGCCCTGCTTAACGGGAGCAACACCATCTTCATTCACAAAAAATGTAAATTAAATTTTTGTTCACCACAACACCTCCATCCATGTAAACAACTTGCTTTCCTGCCAACTTAATTGTTCATCCACCATGTTTAACAAAAAGACCAATCAACGAACTAATTTTAAAAATGAAGCGATTAATCTCGACGATTTGAAATTTGAAGGACCAAATTAAGCCCAAAAGAGCCATTCACCCCAAAAAGAATCCTTAACATGCCATCAATATCATCCCAAATGTCGAGGCCCCAGAGACAAAAAGAAACAAGATTTCGACAAAAAAAAACTGTGTTCAAATATGCGATTAATTGATCATCCGAAAGCTCATAACCAGATCTATTATCTATACATGTTCTCTTTGTGAAGGTAAAAACAGAATAAAGAACAAGAACAGCTTTTCTTCAGTTGCACATACCCATGCCGATGGCACTGGCAGTTGCAGCCTCGCCAGCGCTTCTCCGACGGCCCCTCGCCGTCCCGGCCTTCGCGGCGGCGGCTCCGCGACATTGCTGAGCTCCAAGTGCAAGCTTGGAGATGGCCAAAGAATTTATGCCAAGGAGAGAGAGAGAGAGAGAGAGCGAGCTCGCGACTTGGTGAGCTCGAGCTTGAGCTTGTTATATAGCCCTTCTTGGGAATTTTGCTGCCAAATTCCACCCAAATTCCACCATTTTATTTTCATTTTGAGAAATTTTTGTCCATGCAACCTAAAAATTTATGTATTTCTTATGTAACGCTATAAATTTAAATGAGTGTTTGTATTTGATACTGTCATTAACTCTCTAAATAGTGCTTTTATATTTTTTATAAACAAAATTACATAAATTTTTAAAAATATAATTAATAATGGAGTAGTGAATACGAGTTGTAAATTAGATTCTCGATTTACTTTAAAAATTATACAATTTATTTTTTTAAATATATTGAAACACTTCTTTAACTTTGGTAGATTTTTTCTTCTACTCTACCGTGATAAATAAGAAATACACAAATTTAGTTAGATATAAAATATGCTAACTTTCTTTAAGAAAATTTCGAATTTACTTTGCCAATTATAGATGGCAACGACTCCCGCGTACACGACACGGTTTCTACGCAAACTAAATATGTCTATTGTCTTTTTCTATTTGAGAGGAAACTTCGGAGGAGGCGCTAACTTTGTACGTCAAGAACACTTGCTTGTTAGCGAGTTTTTTTTACTATTAATCCATAGTTAAAAAATAATTACGAAACTAACCCATAATTGCGATAATTTACAAAAATGACCTGCCACGTCAGCTTGTCGAACTCGACAAGTTAGAAGTCGCACGGGCATCTTCTTGTCGTGGTCGGAAGGCACGACTAGAGCTTGTCGTGTCCCTCGACCACGACAACACCTACACTGTGTGCTTGTCGAGCCTCTGGACCACGACCAGGCGTCTGTTGCTTGTCGTGCAGTGAAGACGCGACAAGTGAAAAAACATTTTATTGCGGGAACGGGGATTCGAACCCGAGCCACTTATTTGCGGCCGAGAACTCCCACCAGCTGAGCTACGAAGTTTATTTGACATAAGGACAGTATACCTGCTGGTCCCCTGCTTTATTTCTTTGGTCCCCTGCTAACTCACTCACACACACATGTTTCTTTGAAGCAGCAGCAGCAACACACACATACACACACTTCATTTCATCTTTTAACCCTAGATCTAGCAAAATCCGTCCGATAAATTTATTTGGTGTAGAAGAGAAAGTTGTAGAGAATTGCGAGTTCTTTGAAAAGAGGTAATTTTTTTCGAAATGCATTTAAGATTCTGTTAATTATGTTGCTAATGACGTGATTAGGGTTTATATTTATGTTTATGTGTGTAAAGGAGTAGGTATTATGTTTTTAGGAATATGTTTAGGAAATATGTGCATCTGTATGTATGTTTGTAAAATAGATTTTTTTAAATGTATGTGTGTATGTTTGGAAATGAATGTGTATATGTTTGAAAATAGGGGTTTATAAATGTATGTGTGTGTGTTTGAAAAATAGATTTTAGAAATATATATGTGTATGTTTGGAAAAATAGGGTTTTTAAATGTATGTTTGTATGTTTGGAAAATAGGTTTTTGAAATGTATGTGTGTATGTTTAGAAATATATATGTGTATGTTTGGAAAAATAGGGTTTTTAAATATATGTTTGTATGTTTGGAAAATTGGTTTTTGAAATGTATGTGTGTATGTTTAGAAATATATGTGTGTGTATGTTTGGAAAAATAGGGTTTTTAAATATATGTTTGTATGTATGGAAAATAGGTTTTTGAAATGTATGTGTGTATGTTTAGAAATATATGTGTGTGTATGTTTGGAAAATATGTTTTTGAAATGTATGTGTGTATGTTTAGAAATATATGTGTGTATGTGTGGAAGAAAAGGGTTTTAAAATATATGTTTGTATGTTTGGAAAATAGGTTTTTGAAATGTATGTGTGTATGTTTAGAAATATATGTGTGTATATTTGGAAAAATAGGGTTTTTAAATATATGTTTGTATGTTTGGAAAATAGGTTTTTGAAATGTATGTGTGTATGTTTACAAATATATGTGTGTGTATGTTTGGAAAATATGTTTTTGAAATGTATGTGTGTATGTTTAGAAATATATGTGTGTATGTTTGGAAAAATAGGGTTTTTAAATATATGTTTGTATGTTTAGAAATATATGTGTGTATGTTTGGAAAAATAGGGTTTTTAAATATATGTGTGTATGTTTGGAAAAATAGGGTTTTTAAATATATGTTTGTATGTTTAGAAATATATGTGTGTATGTTTGGAAAAATAGGGTTTTTAAATATATGTGTGTATGTTTGGAAAATAGGTTTTTGAAATGTATGTGTGTATGTTTAGAAATATAAGTGTGTATGTTTGGAAAAATAGGGTTTTTAAATATATGTTTGTATGTTTAGAAATATATGTGTGTATATTTGGAAAAATAGGGTTTTTAAATATATGTGTGTATGTTTGGAAAATAGATTTTTGAAATGTATGTGTGTATGTTTACAAATATATGTGTGTGTATGTTTGGAAAATATGTTTTTGAAATGTATGTGTGTATGTTTAAAAATATATGTGTGTATGTTTGGAAAAATAGAGTTTTATAAATGTATGTGTGTATGTTTGGAAAATAGGGTTTTTAAATGTATGTGTATTTCGTTTTAGAAACTATGTGCACACAATAGAAAATATAAAATTAGGTTATTTTTAATTGTGCACATGCATACTGTATGTCTAAAAATTAGGTTTTGGACATATATGTGTATGTATTTAGAAATTATGAAACTAGGCTATTTTCAATTACATGCATGCATGCTGTATGTTTAGAAATTATGTTTTTTAAATGTATATGTGTATGGTTTTAGAAACTATGTGCATGTGTGTATGTTTGTAGAAAAAAAAAATTAGGTTATTTTTAATTGTGCACATGCATACTGTATGTTTAAGAATTAGGTTTTGTAAAATATATATGTGTATGTATTTAGAAATTATGAAACTAGGTTATTTTCAATTACATGCATGTATGCATGCTCTATGTTTATAAATTATGTTTTTCAAATGTATATGTATATGTATGGTTTTAGGAACTATGTGCATGTGTGTAATGGTGTCATATTATTTACGCGTGAGATGAATGTGTGTAGGGAATGGAGAGTCCGAAAAAAATTTCCATATTTTATGGTGACGGCATAATTCGCGAGGGGCAAAGCGGGGTTGATATGAGCCGTTGCCAGTATGTGACGGGCGAGCTGAATGTACATAACACCTCATTTCTAGACCTGAATTTGTGGATCCTGAATATGTTCGGGAAGCGGCCTCGCGATGAAATGGCTCTAATCGAAGGGCTCATCGTTCGTGAGGTAGATAATGAGCCATACTGGATGCTGCGCGAAATTAAAGGAGACAAATCTTGGAGTCTTTTATTCGAAGAGTGGAAGACCCCCATGGAGGACTGCTCGGCCAGTTCGCGATGTATGTGCAGTTCTGCAACGTACGAGCAGCCGAGTGTGCGGTGGAGGGTGAGCCAAGCGTCATGCCCGGTCCTGCGAGATTCAGGGCTAGCGAGTGGTCGGATGTATGCTGCCATACTCGCGTAGATGTGTGCGAGGTACTGGATTGCCTTCCATCAGTGTCCGACAAAGATGATTCGACAGACTCGGAGGCATCCGATGGCTCTGATGACGATACTCCTGGTCCCCCGCAGGAGTGGCTAGATCACTCAGCATACAGTCAAGCTGTGTTGCCAACGGATCAGGGTTCGAGGTGCTCTTTCGAGCACGGTGGCTTACAAGTAGAGCAGGAGTTTCAAAGCAAGGAAGATCTGAAGAATGCCGTGGTGAGCTGGTCCCTCGCAACTAACCGGAAATATAAGGTCGTCAAGTCAAACCCCAACCTTTTTGTCGCAGCCTGTGTAACAGCAGGCTGCCCATGGAAGATTCGTGCGATGCGGCCGAAGGACGACATCGGTTTTGTGGTGACAAGGGTTACCGCACACACATGCCTGCTCACGGAGGCGCTGGACAGACACAGGAACCTGACGTCGGTGTACGTCGGTAATATCATCCAGCCGGCTGTGCGAGAGAACATTTCGATAATGCCGAGAGAAATAATGAAGCAAGTTGCCGATAGGTGTGGGTACACTATAAGGTATGCAAAGGCCTGGAGAGCAAAACAGAAGGCAATTGAGGGCATGTTCGGCACATTCGATCACGCCTACAACAATGTGATGCGGTTGCTGCGCAACATCGCTCAGACCAACCCAGGCACATTTTTAGATTTCTTCGATCAGCCAGCTACACATCGAGATGGTAGCCCCATACAGAACACTCGGGTACTCCGTCGATTATTCTGGTCATACAGCCAGTGCATCGAGGCATTTGCTTATTGTCATCCAGTCATATGCGTGGATGGTACGTTCCTGACTGGAAAGTACAAGGGCTGTCTCCTCATTGATGTTGCTGCGGATGCTAACGACGAACTGCTTCCATTGGCGTACGCCATCGTCGAGTCTGAAAACTCAGAAAGTTGGTTGTGGTTTCTGGTCAATGTGAAGCGGGCGGTTGTTGGTGATCGAGAGAAGGTGTGCATCATATCGGACCGCCACCGAGGGCTGCTCCATGCCATTGAGGTAATGCGCGGGGCCCCAGATGCTCCGTACAAATGGGAGGATGTGCGCAACCGTTGGTGCATGCGGCACGTTGCAGCAAACCCTTTCACACACTTCCGTCGTAAACAGATCATGGATCTGTTCAAGCGGCTGTGCATGCAAAATCAACCGAGGAAGTTCCAGGCTGTGTTCGACAAATTGGAGGCGCTGACAGTGAAGTACTCCACGAGGAGGGCCAGCAATACTGCCGATGATGCGAACGTCAGCAAATTCTCCCAATGGATTCAGGACAAGAACATCGAGAAATGGTCCTTGCTGCACGACGAAGAAGGCGCAAGGTTTGGGATAATGACGACGAACCTTTCAGAGGTGTGCAATTATGTGTTGAAGAGAGTCCGGTGTTTGCCGGTGACTGCTGTAGTGGAGATGACATGGTACCGCACAGCCAAGTACTTCAACAACAGAAGTGTAGCCGCCAAAACGCTAGTCGACGATCCCATGAGAACCTTGCCAGATGTTGTGCAATCGTACTTGACTGCTCGTGTAGACAAGGCCTAGCGGCACGAGGTGACAGTTATAAACAGACTGCACCGAATCATTCAAGTCCGCCTTCGGCAGAAGAACGTGAGCGGCCAACTGAGACCTGGACGGGTGCACGAGGTCATTCTTGGGGATGTCGTTGAGTGCTCATGTAACAAACCGAAGCTACTGCACAAGCCCTGCTCTCATGTCCATGCTTCATGTGCGGCGCTCGGTGTGAGCCCTGCGCCTTACCTTTCGGAGTACTTCAGCTTTGACAACCTTTCAAACACGTGGAGTGGCGTGTGGAGAGTTTTTATGACGCTCGGTGACTACAGAGTTATCCCTGCTGGCGAGACTACCTGGATCCCAGATGTAAATCTAAAGCGAACGGGTCCAGGGCGACGGAACACACGCCGAATACACAATGACATGGATGAGTCACAGGGGGGTAGCTCACGAGCTAGGAAATGCTCGATCTGTAGGCAGCCCGGACATAGCAGGAAGGATTGTTTGAATGCACCCGGACCATCCACATAGCCTTGTAATAAATTTTGTAATACGCTTATCATTTGCATTGGATTGTTGTAATTTGTATGAAACCTTGTAATATGATTCATGTTATGTTACTTTCATGTCGTGTGCTATCCAAGGGTATGATACTTTCAATAACGGTTCCCGATGTATGTTATGTTACTTTCAATAATGGTTCATGTTTTATGTTTTGACAGGCATGGCTGGCGGGGATAGAGATCTTCCAGAGCTACTGAGCAGTACATGTGATCGTGGACATCGCGGCCGCATCTTGTTCGAGGGCGGGGACTTGGAGCCGCTGGTAGTCCGTGCTCCCTTGGAGTACTGGCCTCTGCATGAGGGCTATATCCCCATCCTGCGGGCTGCAGGTTTATTGCCGTTCGCCCGTATGCTGCAGATAGGTCAGCATCTCACACTGGACAGGTCGTTGATCACGGCATTGGTAGATCGATGGCGTCCGGAGACCCACACTTTCCACTTCCGCTGGAGGGAGATGACAGTCACGCTGGAGGATGTGAGAATGCTGCTTGGTTTACCTGGCAGTGGACATCCCATCATCCCCCGGCCAGCACGCCTAGATTGGCGCGCACAGATGCACCTCCGATTCAACATCGCTAACCACGCCGACGAGATCCTGGCATCCAGGCGTGGTGTCCCCCACCGATTTCTGGCGCGCTACCGTGAGTGCCCCGAGGATGCCCCCGCCGATGTAGTTCGGCAGCATCTCTTCGCGTACTTGCTGGTGACGCTGCTGTATATTTTGTTCCCTTCCACGCACGGTGACACTGTGTACACGTGGTTCATTCCTCTGGTCGAGGGTATCGTCGATGCCGACGCAGGGGCCATGCCGCGTTACAACTGGGCGATGGCAGTGTTGTGCGCGACGTACAGGGGCGTTTGCGAGGCATGTTGCAGGACCGCAGCTGGATCGTTGCTTTCCGCATGCCCTGTACTGCTGCAACTGTAGTCATGAGAACACTTCCCCGTTGGTCGGCCGCGTTTACAACGGCCCATCCATCCGTACGGTGCGCCAGCGGACTATGAGGATTGGGTGGACCGGCCGACCATGGGAGCCTGTTGGCTGGGAGGTCGGCCGAGGTGGTCATCGTCACAGATTCACCGCTGTTACTTGGCGTACCTGGGAGAGTTTGATCTCCTATCAGACACGCGCGTCATATGGCAGCCATGGACACCGGAGCACATCTCGCAGGTTGCACCGCATGGCATTTCCTCGCATTGCACCGCGGGCCAGGACTACTGGCTTACACGCCGGCACATGGTGTTCTCACATGTGGTGGAGCCGTATTTTCCGGAGAGGGTGATGCGCCAATTCGGGCTACATCAGCAGATACCGCCCCCGGAAAGAAATCGACAACGCCATCTCCCGTGGGAGATTCACGTGTATGCCTCGAACATTTTCTATATCTCATGTACACACGCATATTTGTTTATTTCTTTGCTTTATGTGCATCACGTCACCTTTTGCAGACAAACACGTAGAGGAAAACACTCCGACAACTGGCAGATCAAGAATTCCAAATGGGTCGACGAGTGGGAGGACCACGCGGCGACGGATGTTGTTGTGGAGGAGCGGCCGTATGACCCTGGGACGTCCCAGGCCTATCTTCAGTGGTACGTGCCGCGCACCCGCACGCGACTCACTCGTGCGGCCCCCCCATCGCCGACAGAACTATCACATCAAGACAGTCTTCGACTCGGCCTTGATGTTCATTTCCCAGGCCGGATACATCGCTCGGTACGTTCATCTTCGCTGGATACTTATGTTGGTCTCTTATCTTATCTATTTTTCATAGTTCCGATATGAGTTTCGCATGTGCAGGGTGACTTAGCGTTGGGCATCGACAGCCAGGCGGCAAACCTGTCGTCTCGCTTGGAAGGAGGACCACGCTTCAAGGCGATGGCGCGTGCTGCCCTACATTCCATCCGTGTAGCAGTACAACGAATCTTCTTCGACGTTACTTGTGGCCGAAAGACAGATGCATCGGTTCCGCACCGGAGAGGGGCCCGGCCGCCCAGCCCGATGTCAGCCCGACCTAGCCTGGGTGGTGCTCCACAGAGCACTTCGTCAGCACGGCGCAGTCATCGTGACACATCGTCGACCTGGGGAGGTGACATACCAGGGACGTCCGCCGGCCTGTCTGGGCTTCATCGTTCCTCGTTAATGCACAGTGCTCGACGCAGAGATCTGCATATTAGGGGCCCGTCGAGACATCGCACTCCCGGTTCAGATGACTCTGATGATGAGGACGGCATCCGTCGTCAAGACGAGGACGACATCCGTCGTCAACACGAGGACAACATTCGTCGTCAAGACAGGGACGATGCGAGTAGGGCGTTGGCAGAGCGGTTTGCGGCTGACGAAGATTGGGGCCAGGCTCATATTGAGCAGGCTCTCCAGGGACAGAGATACTCAGTCCCTGGGGGGTCTACTTGGGAGAGTTGGGGGGACCCCGCCCATGACCACATGGATGTGGATGACGATCGTGAGTACTACGCTCCGCAGGGGGCCAACCCCAGTTGGGTGGCACCACAGCGGGACAACCAGGACTGGGTCTTGAGCATGTTAGGGTTGCACGATCCTCATGCACATCAGTACTACCAACCGGATCAGTTGGCGCCTAGCGAGCTCGAAGATCACCCTCCACCGACACAGCCATCTCAGGGTCATGCTGGTACTGAGCGGCATGGTCCTTCTACCGCGGCTGGGCGGCGATCACATGTGCCACCTGTTCCGTACTCACCATCGCCTTTTCAGAGAGATAGACATGGGCATGGGCATAAGAGGGGTCGTCCGAACCCATAGCGAACATGTACTAACACTTTTATTTTCCAGTGTGTTACATTCAAAATGAATCATGCAGTTCACTAGATTTCTTATATATTTTTATTATATGGTACATACTTACATATATTTCTATAGATATATATACATATACATATACATATATATATATGTGCGTGTGTATATATATATATATATATATATCTATACAGTATGTATGTATTTATGTATGTACAGTATGATGGGAAAAACTCCTAGCCCAGCTGGTGGGAACTCTCTTCTACCTCGTTGTCCACCTGGGTTCGAATCCCCACTGATCTTGATTTGGGTTCACAGGATAGATTTTGATATTTTAGGGTTTGAGATAGATTAGGGTTGAACTGATCTTGTTACTGCCAAACATAAAAGTCTTTAGAAGCCAGATTCAATTCCATCTCTAAATCTCAGATCTATCAATCCTATTCTATTTTCGAAAACAGGATTCTAATTACCCTAAATACTCAGAACTCAGATTTAACTAAATCTTGACCTAATCCGGATCAGATTATTCTTGGATTATGATCATGGTATGTCAATACCTTAATCCAGAAAGTTGGCCGCCAAATCGAATCATCTAAGCCATTTTCACATATCAGTCCAAATTATATCGTAATTTAGTCCTTTATTTGATATCTAGAAACCCAAAAAGGCTAAAATCTTCAGATTAATTCCAAATTCAAAATTTCTTCAGCAAATCTTTTTCAAATGGTATTTGATACAATTTTCTCTTCTGTGCAGATTACAAAATCACATTTTAAAGACCATAATTCAAAATCGACAAAACTCAGATCTTATTTTACCCTAAAGTACCCTATTTTCAGTTTATATCGAAAATCATCAAATCAAGTCATATTTTATCAAATCTCTTGTTAGATGAGTATAATGTATAATTTTATACTTATTTGTGAAATCAGATTACAAATCAATCCACAATTTAATCATTAATGCTTTTCTCTTGTCGAATTCTCCAGATGCGACAAGTGCTGGAGAGGTTGTCGTGGTCGAGGGGCATGACAACGGCTTGTCGTGGTCGTGGGGCACGACAAGGCCTAGTCGTGCCTTTCGACCACGACTAGTACGTGCCCGTGCGATTAGTAGCTTGTCAAGCTCTGGGAGCTCGACAAGCTGACGTGGCAGGCCATTTGTGTCAATTATTGCAACTGTGGGTTAGTTTCGTAATTAATTTTTAAATGTGGGTTAACAGTAAAAAAAACTCGTGAAAGAAGTGATACGTGTCAATAAAAAAGTGAGTGATTTATTTTTAAGAGAACATTTTTAATCATAGGTGCAAGGACAATATCAGACAGTCAAACTTCTAATAGCTTGAATCTTAGTGTAAATCCTGCACTCTTTAATGTAGGATCAAAAATGCTAACTAGCGGAGGGTGAATAGAAGACTTTTAAAATTTCTTTCTCAATTAAACAACTTTAAAAAATGTTTAAGATAACTTAGGGTTGCAAAGGGTTTAACAATAATCTAATCAATTAGTTGCATTCAATCATATGAACTGTTCAACAAAATATGCAACAATAGTAAATTTTGCAATTGTGTCAAGATGAATATAAAGCAAATAAGAGATACGTAATTGACACAATATTTTTACCGAGATCTCAGAGACTCGCCCGATCTCCTCTACTTCTCGTTGAAACGCTCATTCGTGAGCGCGCTTCTATATCCACGAAGGATATCTCACTAGGGTTGCTCCTGTTGCATCTAGGCCCTTTTAGGTTGATTTTGATTATTGATGACATTAAGTGTTTTGGACTAACCTTGTCTTTGAACTATTTCTATGCAGAGCGATTTCTGTAAAGTCTGCAAGTGATCCGGGAAGATCTGCAGGTCACAGGTCCAAAGTCGCAAGCGCAAGGTCGCAATGTTGGCTGTGGTCGCAGTTAAAGGTTGGAAGTCAAGGTCGCAAGTGCAAGGTCACCAAAACGAAAGTTACAAGGATTAAAGATGCAAAGGACCTGAGGTAATATTTGTTTTATTTTGACCAACCTCGGTGTTTGGAGTTTGATCGGTTTAGAAAATTATTTCTTAGTTTTAAACGTACTATAAAGAGGGGTTGCAAGTTCTCTCTATATCTCCAACATGAACCGAGAAATTACTAGGTCATTGCATTGCATCTTTTTGGTTGGATTTGGTTTTGAACTTATTTGAAAAATCTGGTTTTTCAGTTTAGTTTTTGACAGCAGAAGAGTTTTTTGATTTTCTAGAATGATCTAGGCAGATCTGGTTTTTGCTTCTGTTGACAAAATTGTATCCCTTGAAATTATCTTTCAAACGAGCTATTAAACATCTCTTTTGGATTTCTGGATTTAAAATTATCTCTATGTTTGTTCAGGCTGACTGTCAGTTTGCTAAACTGACTGTCAGTTTGAATGTCAGTTCGTGTTAATTGACAATTGTCCAGAGAGGGTGTATTTTGGGCTCAAAAGTTTTGTACTAAACTGACTGTCAGTTGGGGTTTCGACCACAGAGGTTTTAACTGAGTTTCTATTTGTTTTTGGTCGAGACTGTGGTCGAACTGACTGTCAGTTGTGGGTTTCAGCTTTCCATAAACGACCACGAACGGCTAGCAAAGTTTATTCCGTAAATTTTGTCGGCCGTTATACACGTAACTGACTGTCAGTTTGCATAACTGATTGTCAGTTTGAGTTGCTGATTTTCAGCCCTAGCTCCAACGGTTCTTTTGTTTCTTGAGGCTATAAATAGGGGCTTTGGGCATGTATTTTATACAACAACTAGTAGCATTTCTTATACACTCTTGAGCTTTAATTTTCTTCTTAAAATCTTGATCTTTTGATCAAGTCGAGTGTTTTTCCAATCCACCGAGAGTTTCAGTTCTTTTGCATTTGCATTCACTTAGCTTCTCGGTGCGTGTTTGGAGGTCAAGAGAAGACCTCGCTGCCTGTTACTTTTGGTGAGCGCTCTCACCTAGACGGTTCGGAGGCGTGGCCGTTGACCTCTCCAGAACGGAGATTGTTGGAGAGGCTCGGCAAGCTTGTACAAGGCATCGGTGCTCGCCTTTCCGGAGTAGACAAGGAGCAACCTTAGTTGATAATACTCTTCGTGAGTATTGAGGCAAAACTCAAGTGATTTGAGTGGTTCAACGAGGACTAGTGGAGACTGGGCGATTCTCCGATACCTCGGTAAAAATCACTGTGTTCGTTCTCTTTTCCCCTTGCTTATATTATTTGTTCTTGATTTGCATTTATTTGTTTTAAGCTTTAAAGTTTTTAAAAGCCTCCTATTCACCCCCCTCTAGTCGGCATCCTTGATCCAACAGTTCCTTCTCCATACCGGATAGACGAGCACCAAACCCTTCACAAGCTTTTGCCGGCCTCTCCGACAAACTTCAATCAGAGAGATCGCGACTCTCCTCCGACATCGTCTAGACGAAGGCGATCGCCAAGAGTAACAAGTCGGATGCACTCACTTGAACAAATAACGTGCTAGAAGCTCAAATATGTAAATGAATGCTCAACACTCTAGCACTAGCATGCAAATGGTAATTGAAGTGCAGTAAGCACTAATAACTTCACCCAATTTGCTCTCTCTCAAATCTACTCAAGATTTGGGCTCAAATCTAGCCTCTAGATGCAAACTAGCAAATGCAAAGGCTTGGCTAGCTTATCAGCTGAAATATGAACTCATTGAGCAGCACCAAATGAAGCCAAACACGAAGTATTTATAGCCTCAAAGAAAAACTAGCCGTTTGCAAAAATTGTGCCAAAATTGTACAGGCCGGATATTGTCCGGCCAGTACAACTCAAACGACCGTTGCAAACGTGTCAGTGACCGTTGGTGGCTTAACTTGTAAAGGTCGGACATTGTCTGACCATCACAGACAATGTCCGGCCTTCACCGGACAGATGCACTGGACAAATGTATTTGTCTTTGGTTTCGTTTAAATAAAAACCTCACAAGTTTTACATGGTCCGGATGGGCAATGTCCGGCCTTCTCCGGACAGATGCACCAGATAAATGTATTTGTATCTGGTTTCGTTTAAATAAAAACCTCACAAGTTTTACAGTCCGAACATTGTCCGGCCACATCGGACAATGTCCGGCCTTCTCTGGACAGATGCACCGGACAAATGCATTTGTCTCTGTTTTTGATATTCCTAAGCCACAGGAGATGTGTACTGGCCGAACAATGTTCGGCCACCACAGACATTGTCCGCCCTGTGCAAACCGAAAACAGGAACTTGACAATTTTACTGTAAACTTGATTTGGGTATTTGCACATACGTATTTCCTGTTTTCTCGCGGATGCGCCGGCTGACTCTTAGCAGCGACCACGACCACACAGGTCAAACATCCGGTCAAAAATAGGTGGTCGAGTGGATTTGGTCGAGCGTACGCAAGCGAGCCGGAGACTGGTACGACCAGTTTGAAATCCTACGACCATGACCAAACCCTAAACAGAAAACTACCAAACCAGCGACACAATCACGACCACGTATCAAACAAAGATACGATCAGAATGTGCAAGTACAACCACGACCAGTTCTGGAAAGAAAACCAATTGAAATAGCTGGTGATCATGACTAAGTGCAGTTTTCAAATAATTTTCTCTAATGCACCATAAACTATACTTAGACTCTCTAGCAATGCAAGAGGCGATAAAACACTAGTGGAAGATGATATGAATGCATTTGAGCTTCCGCATTAGATAGATTGAAGCTACTAGTTTCTGACCCCTTTTAATAGCACGGTCAAACTAGCAAAAATAATCCTATCAACCCGGTCTTTCTCCAAACACCGAGACCGTTAAAATCCTAAGAAAATAATCCTTAATTTTGGATTTTACCTTCGGTGAAACTTGACCTCGTGAAGCTCGATCCCTTGAAGTTTATCCTTGCAAAGCTCGACCTCACTAAGCTTGACCTCGCTCGAGATGACTCATATCGACTTCATCCTCTTCACGCCCTTGCTTGCTTTCATCTCACGACCAATCTGAGACTACAACACATAACCTCAACGTATAACGTTAGTCTCATATATAGGTCGTCATTGATCACCACAAGAGAAACTACTCCACACAGGAGTTAGCTCAACAGTTTCTTTTTCCGGTGAAATGACAAAATCATATTCAACAAATAAGAAATGAATATGAGATGAAATACATAACCATATAGAGTCGTAGATGATAAATGCTTACGCACACGATCTATACTGCACAGGTTATGATGGCACAACCTCAATAAGGAGCCATCAAACTTCAGGATTTATCTTATGATAAAGCAATTCTCACTTAGCACAAGATTGATGCAACCATCGAGATCCCCCTCTACATATGCATCAATATTAAACCCACAACTAAGGAAACATCCATTTCAGGATTTATCGATTCTCAATTCATTTTACTTGTGCTAAATCAGGATTTATCTAAGTTGTCATTTAATCCTCAAAGCTATCATTATCCAGATCAATATTAATCATTATGGATTTATCCAAATCGTAATTAATCATCAACACCTAGATGTCTTAGATCAACCTAGATCCAACATTTAAAACTAAGCAAGAGTCAAGTACTCTAATGATTTGATTTTTACTTGGCTTTATGTGATTTAACAATTATATATTTAACGAATTTATATTAATTCATAAATTTTAATATTAATAATATATTAATATTACTTAAGAAATTAAATTTGGCATTTCCGACAAAAAATAATAAATAACAAATTTTAATTTAAAAATTACACTTCACATAAAAATAATATCTTAAAATTCAAATAATAGTACATGACATCGTTGCAAATAAACTAAAATGATACATGGTTGGCTATCAAAGTAAATTGAAAAAAACACTAATCTTCGTCATTTATGGCATTAAGTTTTTCTCTTAACATCTTCATGTATGTTGCATGTTCTTCTTTCTGAGCATTGTCGAAGACTATCATTTTCCAGTACACCTTGTACTAGGAAACTTTTTCCTTCGACTTCTAATCAGATCGAGTGTTGATGAAGGCATCAAGATCCGCTCTAATTGCCGCTATAAAATTCTGTGTTCCATCAATTTTGCTCTTACCTTTGCGTTTCGCCTTAGCAGTGTCTCATCCTTTAAGCCGTGTCTCCACTAGTGACATATCGTTGATGGATGATGACGTCTAGGTGCCCGACTGAGACAATCTGTATCTCTTGTTGTTGGTAGCATCAACATAGACTGTGAACCACTTAGGTTGATCGCAAACTGCCATCCACCAGTAATCCAAGACGAAAGGATGACCCATCTTCGACTTGTACATCTCGCAAACATGTGCCATGAGTTGGTGGTTGAAATGACTGCTAGCATAGACTTTCTTGAGTTGGAGCCAAAAACCGTTGAATCGAACCACTTTTTTGTTACTCCATTGCTAATGATTTTTACAGTGTTTGATCTCTCTTCTCCTGTTTCTCAGGATTGTCTTGTTGTACGCAGCTACTACATTCGTCTAGTACATATTATACTTCATATTATTTCCATCAATAAGATCGAGCGAATTGTTGAGTCAGGCGCTAATCTACATGTTGTCGACAAAAAATGAATAATGCTGTCATCCATAAATACATTACCCTCAAAGTACTTATGTATGCAAATAAAATTATTATCAACTTTTTGTCGTCGTCCGTCGACCATGGTAAACGCTTCGTCTTTCGTTCAGCATCAGCGACAGCAATGGTGTTGTCGTCATTGATGATGATTCGCGCCACCAGATTGTTGGCGCAAAATTTAGAGTGCCCTTGTTAGACACTAACATAGAGTGCTGCTGTGGTGCAAAGAACTGCAGATAATTCGGCGGCATACCCACAAAATAAAAATTTTACCTATATTGGAGATGTTGAAATGTGTGGCCGTATGGTGAATAGGGAGGATAATTTGGTGTGTATGAATGGTAATTTGGCGGATATGGATGATAGTTTAGGGGATATGGCGGCTGCGAAAAATTTGATTATTGTTGGTTGTTAGGATTTTTTTTGTTTTCACTGGAAGATTGGGAAGAACCCAGTCAATTTACAAAACTGCCAGGTGAATTAGAATCCATATGAGATTTAAAAAAATTTGCAAAAATTTTGAAATGGCTTTGGAACTAGATTGATGAAAATTGTTGTGAGAAAATGATAAAACAACATGATATTTATAGAGGAGAGAGTTGGAAAAAATTTCTGTAATTTTTTGCTATTTTTATGAATTTTTAGGGCAAATATCACTAAAAAATAACTCCAACGGCTATAATCTAACAGCTATTTTTTCTACCATTGACAGGTGGGACCTACTGCTGACAATTTTTTCAAACTTTATTTCCATATAAAAACAATACTTCAGCCATTGACAAGTGGGCCAAACACTACATGGACCCCATCTGTCATCGTCTTTGTGTACAAAATAGAGGAGAGAAATTTTATTACATTTTTTAAATTAATCCAACGATTAGTTTTTGTTTCAATCACTTAAAGGTAGGCCAATATAATATCAGGCATATCTATCATTGTCCTTGAGTGCAGGACATGAGAGAGAGAGCAGTAATTTACTTATTTTTTTTAATTTAACCAACAATCATTTTTCTTATATATCACCGACAAGTAGGGCCGACAAGTAAGGGACCCACCAGTCAGCCACTGTGAGTCGAACGTGTGCTTGGGCGACGGCAACGAAGCAACGCACTTCATGAGTTTTATGAGCTAGGTGGGCCTCACTTTCCTCGTGCATTGTGCGATGCGTCTTGTGCTGACGTAGTGTCGGACTTGTGGGAACAAGAGTTGTGGATCCTAACTGTCAGTTACACGGGTAAAATTTCGCATGGTGCATGTGTACACAGACACAGGTATGTTGCTCGTTGTCGTGGGGCCCACACGATTTACGCATGCACCTACGACCTACAGACTGACAAGTGGGTCTTTTTATTGATTGGATCCACATGTCAGATTAAGTTTTGGTGGGTACGTTTATCTGGTTTAATTCTGTGTGGGACTCGCAAATCGCGTGATGAAACGCCCGCTTTGTCTCCAACGACGACACTCTCCTCTCCTTGTGCTCGTCTGCTGCTCAATTGTGCCCAAAGCACGCACGCGTCCCATCACACCAAGCACCCGTTGACCAAGCGCTCAGGCCCATCAACGCACGGCCATCACACCGCTGTTGGAGAGAACTTAAGTCAATTCCACTTAAGGTCCCAAAATTGATAATAAAGTTTCATTTAAATAAAAAAACTTGAGTATGTCACATGCAGATCCTTAAACTTGAATAATTGTTTCACTTTATGTAGTCCTTTTTTTAATGCACTGATATAGCAAGGCTGTTGGCAAGATCAACAATTATGGCATGTCGTAGAGAGGCCTTTAATATTTCTGCATCTTGGCCCATGTTTTTCTTCTTTTGAGAAATAACGTTTTAAAATTGTTATGGTAGATATTTTTATTAGTCTTTTTTTGACATGGCCAATAAAATCATCTGCCAAAACAGGAGGATTAAAATGTTATTCTCAAAAAGCCAGGAGCTAAATTGTAAAATACCAAGGGACATTTAGGCTATCTCTAACACGCATTTTGGAGCGGGCGCACCGCAGTCAAAGCCACGACCACGCAGGCGCAAGTGGCGCTCGGACGCGGGGTGAGCCGCTTGACCAATCAGTCGTTGCGCGCGATTGAGATGGTGGGCCCCACCGAGCGCGCGGTGGTCGAAAACCCTTGTTGGAACGGGTCGAATGCGCGCGGCAGAGATGGCATATGCGTTTTGTGGGGCCCACTTCCACGATGGGGGTGGCGTGGAGGCAGCGGGGATGGGGGACGGAGACGGGAGGAGGCGAGAGGAGGTGGCGGACGGGGCGAACAAGGGACGAAGGCGGCGAACGGGGGAGGAGGCGATGGTGGTGACGGGGGCGGTGGACAGGGGAGGAGGCGGGGACGAGGCGGCGGTGGGGATGGGACCGGCGAACATGGGAGGATGCGGGGATGGGGGCGGTGGACGCGGGAGAAGGCGGGGACGAGGCGGGGACGAGGCGGCGGCGGGGATGGAGGCGGCGACAAGAACAAGGGAGGAGTCGTGGCGGGGACGGGGACGGCTGGACGGGAAAGGGAGGCTCTTGGAGAGGTGTCGGTCCCACGACGAGTCTCTCGAAAAGCCTTGCGTTAGAAATCGAAGAAATTTTTAAAGAAGACTCTTCGCTGATGTGGCGGGAAATATTCTCTTGAAGAGCCTGTTGAAGAGGAGATAGGATTGAAGATAGCCTTAGCTCTTTTCCATGTTAGCTAAGACATTTCAAATCCAATCTATTTACAACCCTAGTCAAAATTATTATTTGATTGAATTAGATGAGTTTGATATGCAATGTATAAATTTGTTGTATAATATTATAGAAAGACAGTGAGATCCAATTCGGTTTTTCAGTTTTTAACTTTTTTATATAAGCATATAATGAAGAGATAAATAGAGTTAGTCAAGTTATCTTTTTTTTGTTAGTATAATCCTGGGTTAAAGAGAGTTAAACCAATCTTGCCTATAACACATGAACATTTACTAGATTAAACTCCTAACCTAGCTTTTAACTCTGAACCAAACTAGCCATAGGATCTCAATAATTACTTCACAATAATCACCACAAAATTTTCTAGGAGAAATTTTAAACCACTCCCTACCCCTCAACCCCCAAAATCCACGCAAATCAATAGTAGTCTCAAGAACTCTCTATAAATCATTTTGTGACTTTAACCACTTCATAAGTTGTCTCTAATTCAAAATACCTCATATTGTTATTATTCTGATAGATTTAAACAGAAATTATTAAAAAGATTCAAAACAATAATCACGTATATGTAGGACTTCAGTGACAACAATGTTGGGATGTTAGCCATTGGGGTGGCAACTGATGGCACGAGTGATCGATTGTGATGCCGAGTTAATTTGCATAGTAGAGTCAATTGTGCACGTGAATGGTGATTAAGAGGCAACTGCTAGTCTGCTATCATATATCAACGACGGATGTTTTGAATTCTTTTAGTCATTTCCATTTTAAATTTAAAGGAACATGATAGAAGGGGATGTTCGGAACTGAAAATAATGTGTGTAAGAGTTAGTCATGGAATGATTTTGTAGTAGTTATTGGAATTGCCCCTAGCATAGTAGCATACTAGCATGTGAGGTTTTTTTTTAAAAAAAAAAAAATTCCCCAATCGAATAGCGTAATTGACTAGCCGGCTAGCCCGGTCCAAAGGGTTATGTTACGTACATTATACCACGTAAATATGTAGCATGTACAAATATGGTATATTATACGTACGAAATGTATACAACACTGGGGCATCCCGGCGTCACGTGTCCGGCGCCGCGGGCCGGAAATTTTCTCCACGCGCAAATCTATTAGGCGGGAAAACAACCTTGATCCTCCGACACCCAAAACAAAATTCACGCGGTTAAAACCACGCGCATTTCTCTCTCCACCGTCGGATCAATTGATCAAAGACGTCTTCCCCGGACTCTCTGTAGTCTTGCAAAGGACACTGCAGCAAATATTTTTCCTGTTCATATAAATGTTTATTGTTTTAAATTTTTCGTCTTATTTGTATATCTATATTGTTTTATATTCTTGAGAGAAATTTTTAGTATTCTTTCCTTGTATACCCTCTCGAGTTTTTTTTACTTTAACCCACACTTAAAAATTAATTACGAAACTAACCCACAGTTGCAATAATTTACACAAATGGCCTGCCCAAGCTACTAGTCGCACGGGGTACCACGACCAGAGGCTTGTCGAGGACCACCAGCAGGTTCCTTTTCTTGTCATGCCGTGAAGATGCGAGAAGTGGAAAAAGATTTTAATGCGGGAGCGGGATTCGAACCCGAGCCACGCATTTGCAACCCGAGAACTCCCACCAGCTGGGCTAAGCAACGGATTTGATATAAGTGCAATATACATTTTAATATTGTGAACCTTGTCGAGTTTCCAGAACTCGACAAGCTGTCCTGCTGGTCCCCTGCTGTATTTATTTGGTCCCCTACTCACTCACACTCACACAGTTACTTTGAAGCAGCAGCAGCAGCATACACATACACACACTTCGTTTAATTTTTTCACCCTAAATCTAGCAAAATCCGTCCGATAAATTTATTTGGTGTAGAAGAGAAAGTTGTAGAGAATTGCGAGTTCTTCGAAAAGAGGTAATTTTTTTCTAAATGCATTTAAGATTCTGTTAATTATGTTGCTAATGACGTGATTAGGGTTTATATTTATATTTATGTGTATACAAGAGTAGATATTATGTTTTTAAGAATATGTTTAGGAAATATGTGCATCTCTATGTATGTTTGTAAAATAGATTTTTTTAAATGTATGTGTGTATGTTTGAAAATAGGGGTTTATAAATGTATATGTGTGTGTTTGAAAAATAGATTTTTGAAATATATGTGTGTATGTTTGAAAAAATAGGGTTTTAAATGTATGTTTGTATGTTTGGAAAATAGATTTTTGAAATATATGTGTGTATGTTTAGAAATGTATGTGTGTATGTTTGGAAAAATAGGGTTTTTAAATATATGTTTGTATGTTTGGAAAATAGGTTTTTGAAATGTATGTGTGTATGTTTACAAATATATGTGTGTGTATGTATGTGTGTATGTTTAGAAATATATGTGTGTATGTTTGGAAAAATAGGGTTTTTAAATATATGTTTGTATGTTTAGAAATATATGTGTGTATGTTTGGAAAAATAGGGTTTTTAAATATATGTGTGTATGTTTAGAAAAATAGGGTTTTTAAATATATGTTTGTATGTTTAGAAATATATGTGTGTATGTTTGGAAAAATAGGGTTTTTAAATATATGTGTGTATGTTTGGAAAATATGTTTTTGAAATGTATGTGTGTATGTTTAGAAATATATGTGTGTATGTTTGGAAAAATAGGGTTTTTAAATATATGTGTGTATGTTTGGAAAATAGGTTTTTGAAATGTATGTGTGTAATATATGTGTGTATGTTTGGAAAAATAGGGATTTTAAATATGTGTGTGTATGTTTGAAAAATAGGTTTTTGAAATGTATGTGTGTATGTTTACAAATATATGTGTGTGTATGTTTGGAAAATATGTTTTTGAAATGTATGTGTGTATGTTTAAAAATATATGTGTGTATGTTTGGAAAAATAGGGTTTTATAAATGTATGTGTGTATGTTTGGAAAATAGGGTTTTTAAATGTATGTGTATTTCGTTTTAGAAACTATGTGCACACAATAGAAAATATAAAATTAGGTTATTTTTAATTGTGCACATGCATACTGTATGTCTAAAAATTAGGTTTTTGACATATATGTGTATGTATTTAGAAATTATGAAACTAGGCTATTTTCAATTACATGCATGCATGCTCTATGTTTAGAAATTATGTTTTTTAAATGTATATGTGTATGGTTTTAGAAACTATGTGCATGTGTGTATGTTTGTAGAAAATAAAAAATTAGGTTTTTGTTAATTTTGCACATGCATACTCTATGTTTACGAATTAGGTTTTGTAAAATATATATGTGTATGTATTTAGAAATTATGAAACTAGGTTATTTTCAATTACATGCATGTATGCATGCTCTATGTTTATAAATTATATTTTTCAAATGTATATGTGTATGTATGGTTTTAGGAACTATGTGCATGTGTGTAATGGTGTCATGTTATTTACGCGTGAGATGAATGTGTGTAGGGAATGGAGAGTCCGAAAAAAATTTCCATATTTTATGGTGACGGCATAATTTGCGAGGGGCAAAGCGGGGTTGATATGAGCCGTTGCCAGTATGTGACGGGCGAGCTGAGTGTACATAACACCTCATTTCTAGACCTGAATTTGTGGATCCTGAATATGTTCGGGAAACGGCCTCACGATGAAATGGCTCTAATCGAAGGGCTCATCGTTCGTGTGGTAGATAATGAGCCATACTGGATACTGCGCGAAATTAAAGGGGACAAATCTTGGAGTTCTTTTATTCGAAGAGTGGAAGTCCCCCATGGCGGACTGCTCGGCCAGTTCGCGATGTATGTGCAGTTCTGCAACGTACGAGCAGCCGAGTGTGCGGTGGAGGGTGAGCCAAGCGTCATTCCCGGTCCTGCGAGATTCAGGGCTAGTGAGTGGTCGGATGTATTCTGCCATACTCGCGTAGATGTGTGCGAGGTACTGGATTGCCTTCCATCAGTGTCCGACGAAGATGATTCGACGGACTCGGAGGCATCCGATGGTTCTGATGACGATACTCCTGGCCCCCCGCAGGAGTGGCTAGATCACTCAGCATACAGTCAAGATGTGTTGGCAACGGATCAGGGTTCGAGGTGGTCTTTCGAGCACGGTGGCTTACAAGTAGAGCAGGAGTTTCAAAGTAAGGAAGATCTGAAGAATGCCGTGGCGAGGTGGTCCCTCGCAATTAACCGGCAATATAAGGTCGTCAAGTCAAACCCCAACCTTTTTGTCGCAGCCTGTGTAACAGCAGGCTGCCCATGGAAGATTCGTGCGATGCGTCCGAAGGACGACATCGGTTTTGTGGTGACAAGGGTTACCGCACATACATGCCTGCTCACGGAGGCACTGGACAGACACAGGAAGCTGACGTCGGCGTACGTCGGTAATATCATCCAGCCGGCTTTGCGAGAGAACATTTCGATAATGCCGAGAGAAATAATGAAGCAAGTTGCCGATAGGTGTGGGTACACTATAAGGTATGCAAAGGCTTGGAGAGCAAAACAGAAGGCAATTGAGGGCATGTTCGGCACATTCGACCACGCCTACAACAATGTGATGCGGTTGCTGCGCAACATCGCTCAGACCAACCCAGGCACATTTTTAGATTTCTTCGATCAGCCAGCTACACGTCGAGATGGTAGCCCCATACAGAACACTCGGGTACTCCGTCGATTATTCTGGTCATACCGCCAGTGCATCGAGGCATTTGCTTATTGTCGTCCAGTCATATGCGTGGATGGTACGTTCCTGATTGGAAAGTACAAGGGCTGTCTCCTCATTGCTGTTGCTGCGGATGCTAACGACGAACTGCTTCCATTGGCGTACGGCATCGTCGAGTCTGAAAACTCAGAAAGTTGGTTGTGGTTTCTGGTCAATGTGAAGCGGGAGGTTGTTGGTGATCGAGAGAAGGTGTGCATCATATCGGACCACCACCGAGGGCTGCTCCATGCCATTGAGGTAATGCGCGGGGCCCCAGATGCTCCGTACAAATGGGAGGATGTGCGCAACCGTTGGTGCATGCGGCACATTGCAGCAAACCCTTTCACACACTTCCGTAGTAAACAGATCATGGATCTGTTCAAGCGGCTGTGCATGCAAAATCAACCGAGGAAGTTCCAGGCTGTGTTCGACAAATTGGAGGCGCTAACAGTGAAGTACTCCACGAGGAGGGCCAGCAATGCTGCCGATGATGCGAACGTCAGCAAATTCTCCCAATGGATTCAGGACAAGAACATCGAGAAATGGTCCTTGCTGCACGACGAAGATGGCGAAAGGTTTGGGATAATGACGACGAACCTTTCAGAGGTGTGCAATTATGTGTTGAAGAGAGTCCGGTGTTTGCCGGTGACTGCTGTAGTGGAGATGACATGGTACCGCACAGCCAAGTACTTCAACAACAGAAGTGTAGCCGCCAAAACGCTAGTCGACGATCCCATGAGAACCTTGCCAGATGTTGTGCAGTCGTACTTGACTGCTCGTGTAGACAAGGCCTAGCGGCACGAGGTGACAGTTATAAACAGACTGCACCGAATCATTCAAATCCGCCTTCGGCAGAAGAACGTGAGCGGCCAACTGAGACCTGGACGGGTGCACGAGGTCATTCTTGGGGATGTCGTTGAGTGCTCATGTAACAAACGGAAGCTACTGCACAAGCCCTGCTCTCATGTCCATGCTTCATGTGCGGCGCTCGGTGTGAGCCCTGCGCCTTACCTTTCGGAGTACTTCAGCCTTGACAACCTTTCAAACACGTGGAGTGGCGTGTGGAGAGTTTTTGTGACGCTCGGTGACTACAGAGTCATCCCTGCTGGCGAGACTACCTGGATCCCAGATGTAAATCTAAAGCGAACGGGTCCAGGGCGACGGAACACACACCGAATACACAACGACATGGATGAGTCACAGGGGGTAGCTCACGAGCTAGGAAATGCTCGATCTGTAGGCAGCCCGGATATAGCAGGAAGGATTGTTTGAATGCACCCGGACCATCGACCTAGCCTTGTAATAAACTTTGTAATACGCTTATCATTTGCATTGGATTGTTGTAATCCGTATGAAACCTTGTAATATGATTTACGTTATGTTACTTTCATGTCGTGTGCTATCCATGGGTATGATACTTTCAATAACGGTTCCCAATGTATGTTATGTTACTTTCAATAATGGTTCATGTTTTATGTTTTGACAGGCATGGCTGGCGGGGATAGAGATCTTCCAGAGCTACTGAGCAGTACATGTGATCGTGGACATCGCGGCCGCATCTTGTCCGAGGGCGGGGACTTGGAGCCGCTGGTAGTCCGTGCTCCCTTGGAGTACTGGCCTCTGCATGAGGGCTATATCCCCATCCTGCGGGCTGCAGGTTTATTGCCGTTCGCCCGTATGCTGCAGATAGGTCAGCATCTCACACTGGACAGGTCGTTGATCACGGCATTGGTAGATCGATGGCGTCCGGAGACCCACACTTTCCACTTCCGCTGGGGAGAGATGACAGTCACGCTGGAGGATGTGAGCATGCTGCTTGGTTTACCTGGCAGTGGACATCCCATCGTCCCCCGGCCAGCACGCCTAGATTGGCGTGCACAGATGCACCTCCGATTCAACATCGCTAACCACGCCGACGAGATCCCGGCATCCAGGCGTGGTGTCCCCCACCGATTTCTGGCGCGCTACCGTGAGTGCCCCGATGATGCCCCCGCCGATGTAGTTCGGCAGCATCTCTTCACGTACTTGCTGGTGACGCTGCAGTATATTTGTTTCCCTTCCACGCACGGTGACACTGTGTACACGTGGTTCATTCCTCTGGTCGAGAGTATCGTCGATCCCCACGCAGGGGCCATGCCGCGTTACAACTGGGCGATGGCAGTGTTGTGCGCGACATACAGGGGTGTTTGCGAGGCATGTTGCAGGACCGCAGCTGGATCGTTGCTTTCTGCATGCCCTGTACTGCTGCAACTGTGGTCATGGGAGCACTTCCCCGTTGGTCGGCCGCGTTTACAGCGGCCCATCCATCCGTACGGTGCGCCAGCGGACTATGAGGATTGGGTGGACCGGCCGACCATGGGAGCCCGTTGGCTAGGAGGTCGGCCGAGGTGGTCATCGTCACAGATTCACCACTGTTACTTGGCGTACCTGGGAGAGTTTGATCTCCTATCGGACGCGCGCGTCATATGGCGACCATGGACACCGGAGCACATCTCGCAGGTTGCACCGCATGGCATTTCCTCGCATTGCACCGCGGGCCAGGACTGCTGGCTTACCCGCCGGCACATGGTGTTCTCACATGTGGTGGAGCCGTATTTTCCGGAGAGGGTGATGCGCCAATTCGGGCTACATCAGCAGATACCGCCCCGGGAAAGAAATCGACAACGCCATCTCCCGCGGGAGATTCACGTGTATGCCTCAAACATTTTCTATATCTCATGTACGCACTCATATTTTTTTATTTCTTTGCTTTATGTGCATCGCGTCACCTTTTGCAGACAAACACGTAGAGGAAAACACTTCGACAACTGGTAGATCAAGAATTCCAAATGGGTCGACGATTGGGAGGACCACGCAGCGACGGATGTTGTTGTGGAGGAGCGGCCGTATGACCCTGGGACGTCCCAAGCCTATCTGCAGTGGTACGTGCCGCGCACCCGCACGCGACTCGCTCGTGCGGCCCCCCCTTGCCGACAGAACTATCACATCAAGACAGTCTTCGACTCGGCCTTGATGTTCATTTCCCAGGCCGGATACATCGCTCGGTACGTTCATCTTCGCTGAATACTTATGTTGGTCTCTTATCTTATCTATTTTTCCATAGTTCCCATATGAGTTTCGCATGTGCAGGGTGACTTAGCGTTGGCCATCGACATCCAGGCGGCAAACCTGTCGTCTCGCTTGGAAGGAGGACCACGCTTCAAGGCAATGGCGCGTGCTGCCCTACATTCCATCCGTGTAGCAGCACAACGAATCTTCTTCGACGTTACTTGTGGCCGAAAGACAGATGCATCGGTTCCGCACCGGAGAGGGGCCCGGCCGCCCAGCCCGATGTCAGCCCGGCCTAGCCTGGGTGGTGCTCCACAGAGCACTTCGTCAGCACGGCGCAGTCATCGTGACACATCGTCGACCTGGGGAGGTGACATACCAGGGACGTCCGCCGGCCCGTCTCGGCTTCATCGTTCCTCGTCAATGCGCAGAGCTCGACGCAGAGATCTGCATATTGGGGGCCCGTCGAGACATCGCACTCCCGGTTCAGATGACTCTGATGATGAGGACGGCATCCATCGTCAAGACGAGGACGACATCCGTCGTCAAGACAAGGACGATGCGAGTAGGGCGTTGGCAGAGCGGTTTGCGGCTGACGAAGATTGGGGCCAGGCTCATATTGAGCAGGCTCTCCAGGGACAGAGATACTCAGTCCCTGGGGGGTCTACTTGGGTGAGTTGGGGGGACCCCGCCCACGACCACATGGATGTGGATGACGATCGTGAGTACTACGCTCCACAGGGGGCCGACCCCAGTTGGGTGGCACCACAGCGGGACAACCAGGACTGGGTCTCGAGCATGTTAGGGTTGCACGACCCTCATGCACATCAGTACTACCAACCGGATCAGTTGGCGCCTAGCGAGCTCGAAGATCACTCTCCACCGACACAGCCATCTCAGGGTCATGCAGGTACTGAGCGGCATGGTCCTTCTACCGCGGCTGGGCAGCGATCACATGTGCCACCTGATCCGTACTCACCATCGCTTTTTCAGAGAGATAGACATGGGCATGGACATAAGAGGGGTCGTCCAAACCCATAGCGAACATGTACTAACACTTTTATTTTCTAGTGTATTACATTCGAAATGAATCATGCAGTTCACTAGATTTCTTATATATTTTTATTATATATATATGCATACATAGATATATATACATACTTACATATACATATACATATATATATATATATGTGCGTGTGTGTATATATATATATATATATATATATATATATATATATATCTATACAGTATGTATGTATTTATGTATGTACAGTATGATGGGAAAAACTCCTAGCCCAGCTGGTGGGAACTCTCTTCTACCTCGTTGTCCACCTGGGTTCGAATCCCCACTGATCTTGATTTGGGTTCACATGATAGATTTTGATATTTTAGGGTTTGAGGTAGATTAGGGTTGAACTGATCTTGTTACTGCCAAACATAAAAGTCTTTAGAAACCAGATTCAATTCCATCTCTAAATCTCAGATCTATCATATCTATTCTGTTTTCGAAAACATGATTCTAATTACCCTAAATACTCAGAACTCAGATTTAGCTAAATCTTGACATAATCCAGATCAGATTATTCTTGGATTATGATCATGGGTATGTCAATACCTTAATCCAGAAAGTTGGCAGCCAGATCATATCATCTAAGCCTTTTTCATATATCAGTCCAAATTATATCGTAATTTAGTCCTTTATCTGATATCTAGAAACCCAAAAAGGCTAAAATCTTTAGATTAACTCCAAATTCAAAATTTCTTCAGCAAATCTTTTTCAAATTCTATTTGATACAATTTTCTCTTCTGTGCAGATTGCAAAATCACATTTTAAAGGCCATAATTCGAAATCGACAAAACTCAGATCTTATTTTACCCTAAAGTACCCTATTTTCAGTTTATATCGAAAATCATCAAATCAAGTCATACTTTATCAAATCTCTTGTTAGATGAGTATAACGTATAAGTTTATACTCATTTGTGAAATCAGATTACAAATCAGTCGAGAATTCAATCATACACGGGTCTCTTGTCGAGCTCTGGATCCACGACATATGAGGAAGGGATATTAATTACGCTAACGCTTCTAGTGCAGCTAAGAGTGCTAAACCAACTGCCTCGCACGCTCGCTCCCGGGTTCGAATCCCTGCAAAATAATTTCTTTTCGTTGTCGTGTTTTCCACGTGCGACAATTTTCCCGCAGCTAGTCGTGGTCGACGCATGCGACAAGGGCTGGTCGTGGTCGAGCCACTCGACAAGGCCTTGTCGTGCTCGAGGGACACGACAAGGCCCTAGTCGTGCCTTCCGACCATGACTAGTGCGTGCCCGTGCGACTTGTAACTTGTCGAGCTCTGGGAGCTCGACAAGCTGACGTGGCAGGCCATTTGTGTAAATTAATGTAACTGTGGGTTAGTTTTGTAATTATTTTTTAATTGTGGGTTAACAGTAAAAAAAACTCATACCCACTCTTGTATAAATTAATCAAAAACTTCTATTAGTATAATTAGTACTCTACACAACTCTTAATAGAATTAAATTGGTCATGTCATATCACATCTTAATTTTTGTGTTATAAACTGAATACTATAACGATTTTTGGGTACTATAACAATTAATCTGATTTGTTCAAGATTCGATCAAACAATTTGAATAGGAGGAAATACATAACACCATACTCTACTGTATTTGCTATACAAAATACAGAGAGACCTTAATGAGATTTCAATCCAATGTATGAAGTAGAAGTTAGTTCCCACCTTTGTAGTTTAAGGTGGGGAAGAATTAATATGTATATACTATTTAGTGGACAAATATATAAATTTTGGGCTAATCTTTTGTGCGAAGCTAGAACAAAAACGAAAACACAAGTGAGCGAGTGGATTAGAGGCGGTCGGAAATGGGTGAGAACCCGCTCTCTGGCAAGTGGGACCGAGGCGAATCGCGATGGTCGTAGACGTGTGAAACCGGGTGGAGGGCTCGAGGCGGCTCGGCCGCGTCATGCTCGTGAAGATGCGCCTTCGCCAGCGCCAACGGCGTGCTCACATCCCCAATGGTGGCGCCAGAGCAGCATCTACCATCTACCATGGTCCCAGCATACCTGTGCAAGTCACCTTCTCTAACTTTTCCGATTCGCCTTTTTTCATCAGGATGTGTTTGCAATTTCTAAACCTTTCGGTCACACGGATGCATTTTCCCCCATCTTTCACACATACTCTATATATATAGCCACACATGTATACAAGGGACAAGCGGCTTCGTTACGGTTGAGGGCACAAAACCGTATATCCGTTGACATAATTACGAAACTGCCCCTCGCCGCCGCCTTCTCTTCCCCCGATGGCCACCGTGACTACGCCGGCTAAGATGCGTGCCGTCCAGTACGACGGCTACGGCGGCGACACTGCCGGCCTCAAGGTAACCGGCAAGTTTCTTTTTTTAGCGTGGGGGAAGATTGATTGTTTATTAATTTCTTATGAGTAAGATTAGTTTATTGATCTAGGAAACGTGTGCTTGTACCTAGATTTTGCTTGTCTCTAATTCTGTTCTTTTCTTTTCTTTTGCTGTCTTTTGTTTCTTTAATTATAGAATTGGGAGAAGTGAAGTGTTAATAAAAGGGTGAATTGAAGCATTTTAGAACTAGCCAACTAGTACTACACAATACAAATGCATGTGCTGGATCCTATCTTGGGTTTATCAGATAGTATTTAGGTAGGGGTCTAAGGAAAAATCGCATGATCCTTCAACATTGGGCTTCGGTTTATTTTAGGATAACAACTTTCCAGAGAGAAAAAAAGATATTTGTTAAGGTGTATGTTCTAAATTTTTCCTTATCTTGCAAGTAACTTTCTTTACCATTGGATCAAATCCCCTTATTGGATCTAACCCCTCCAACCTTCAACTAGACCCCTCTTTGGATTTTCCATGGTGGGCAGTGGTGGGGCGGCGTGGTGGCCGAGGCGCGCCTGGCTGTTGGTGACGATGGAAGTCAGTGGGGGAGATAGGCAACAATGGCGGTGGCAGTGGGTAGTGGTGGGTGGCGCGGTGGTAGTGTCACCACTGGTGGCCAGCAGGGGAGGAGGAGAGGGGGAGACAGGAGAGGAGACTAGGCAGGCGGCGTCAATGCTGCCCTCGGCGTCGACTGCCATGATGGGGCAGTGGCAGTTGGAGGGTGGCCGAATGACCACTGTGGGTGGTGCCCTCACAGGTTGGCGGCTAGTGGCAGCAGATGCGACGGTGGGGGAGGAGGAAGAAGGTGTGGAGGAGGGGAGAAAGGAAAGGTGGGGATGTCTTTAGATTTATATGGATGGTGTAGATGTTGTAAGTTGTCGTGGTATTAAGAATACCCCGGCAGGTTTTGTAGACGATCCTAGCGAAGATTACGCGACGCGGGTTGACCGGGTGACCGGTCCTCCCCCGCCGGACAAACACAAGAAATGACACGAGGATTTATACAGGTTCGGGTCCCGGTGGGGGCCCTAGTCCTGTCGACGCGCTCCCGACCAGAGTTGGCTGGGGAGGCTCTCTCCGGGGGAGAGGCTTCCGGAGCACGCATGTGAGTTTAGCTATTCCAATACAAATGACTCGATCCTTTACAACAGAGGGGTACAAAGGCTATTTATAGCCCCAAAAAGAAGCAAAAAGTCTAAACTACCCCGGACGCTGCCGTCGGATTGGGGGGTAGCAACGTCTTTCTCCCGATCAAACGCCTTGGATGCTTGAAAGGTGGTCGCTGATTCCCGAGGCGCCCCTCGCGTGACCTGCACGTGATGAACAAACAGGGACTTTACCTTTTAGAAGGACATCGGCGCCCGGGGCAGGCACCGGAGGCCACAGTCCCCGGGCAAAAGGCGGCGCCCAGGGCAGGCACCGGAGGTCACAGTCCCCGGGCAAATGGCGGCACCCGGGACCTCTCCCGGAGGTAGGGTCCCGAGAGCCAATTGGCGGCGCCCGGGGCAGGCACCGAAGGCCACAGTCCCCGGGAAAATGGCGGCGCCCGGGACCTCTCCCGGAGAGGCCACAGTCCCCTGGCGAATGGCGGCGCCCGGGGCAGGCACCGGAGGCCACAGTCCCCGGGCAAAAGGAGGCGCCTGGGACCTCTCCCGGCGGTAAGGTCCCGGAAACCAAAAGGTGGCGCCCGGGCCAGGCACTGGAGGCCACAGTCCCTGGACAGGAGGCGGCGCCCGGGGCAGGCACCGGAGGCCACAGTCCCCGGGCAAAAGGCGGCGCCCGGGGCAGGCACCGGAGGCCACAATCCCCGGGCAGGAGGCACCCGGGACCTCTCCCGGAGGCAAGGTCCCGGGAGCCAAAAGGCGGCGCCCGGGGTAGGCACCAGAGGCCACGGTCCCTGGGCACATGTGAACTTACCTGGACTTAGTCGCCGCGGAGATTTCCCCCAACATAAGTTTTTTAAGAAAAAATAGGTATATGTATCCTAGATAGCCCAAAAAAGTTCTTTTTAACTTTAGCCCTATGTCAAAAGGAGTATGTGCAGACACACATGTCAATGACATCAAAATTTAATTTTTTTAAATGGAAAGCCTCTTCTCAACTTCAATCGAAAGTGGAAGGCCTTTTTTGGCCCTTAGAAATATTGAGGTCCAAAATTGGACTTTGTAGCAAAGTTGGATGATCAAAATTGGACTTCGTATATGAATGTTTAATGTGATTTGAGTAAGCTTGTGCAATTGAAAATTAGTGGCAAGTAACCGAAGAAAATTGGTGATGGTCCATTAGCAAGAAATTCCCCTGTTGAAATCAGTTTGGCTGGTTTTACATGTAAGCTTTATTGGGACTGTTATGATAATGGCTTTTTAAACTACGTTTGTTACAGACTTACAGTCAAATAGCTAAAACTTAGAATAAGATATTCGCTAATTTTCCTTTAACAAAAGATACTAGTTTTCCTTTTACATGTAAGCTTCATTTTGTACATCTTCATCTTGACCTTGTTCTGGAGGATCAACATGAGATGATGATACATCTTGATCAACATTCTCAACGTTGACATCTTCTTCTTGATCTTCTTCTCTTGGTTTGATGTCTCCAACGGTTATGTTCTTCATTGCTTCTTGAAGATCTTCACCTGAAACTTCATGAGAGACTTGCTCCTTTTGCGAGCCTTTAGTTTCATCAAATTCGATATCACAAGATTCTTCAATGCAATTTGTATTTTTGTTGAAAACATGATAAGCTTTGCTAGTGGTGGAGTATCCGACTAGAAAGCCTTCATCTACTCTTATTTGAAATTACCACCAAAATTTCTTTTCTTAAGAATATAACATTTGCATCCAAACACTCGAAAATAAGAAATATTTGGCTTACGCCCAATAAGAAGTTCATAATGAGTCAAATTTAAAAGGGGATGCAAATAAAGCCGATTTATAGAATAGCAAGCGGTATGCACGGCTTCAGCCCAGAAGCGGGTAGGAGTATCATACTCACTCAGTATAGTCCTTACCATTTCTATAAATGTTCGATTTTTCCTTTCAACGACTCTATTTTGCTGTGGAGTGTAGGATGTGGAAAATTCGTGTTTGATTCCAAGAGAGTTACAAAAATCAAACAAAGTTGAATTAACGAACTCTCCACCATGATCACTACGGATTTTCTTGATGAATAATTCGAATTCAGTAGAAACACGTTTTGCAAAACTTTTGAAAACATCGAGGGTTTCAGATTTTTGTGAAATAAAGAAAACCCAAGTGTAGCGTGTAAAATCGTCAACAATTACAAAACCATAATTGCTACCCCCGATACTTTGGAACTCAGAGGGTCCAAATAAATCCATATGAAGAAGTTCCAAAGGTTTGCAAGTAGAAAGAATGCGCTTAGTTGGATGTGAAGTAGCTATTTGCTTGCCAGCTTGACAAGCGCTACAAGGTTTGTCCTTTTCAAAATTCATATCCTTTAAACCAACAACTAAATCACGTTTTAAAAGTTTTCTCAATTGATGCATTCCAATATGTGCAAGTCGTCAATGCCATAGCCAACCTTTTGAGGTTTGAGAGACAAGACATGTTGAAAGAGATGCATCTTTTGAGTGAAAATCAACCAAATAAAGATTTCCAAAACGCAAGCCTTTAAAGATCAAGGTTTTATCTTTTAAACTTTCAACCAAAACTTCTTTTGGGAAAAATGTGCAACTAAAACCAAAATCGCAAATTTGTGCAACGGAAAGCAAATTGAAGTTCAGATATTCAACCAACAAAACATTTGAAATAGAGAGATCATTAGAGATTGCGATTTTAGCCAAGCCTACCACATTTCCTTGATGATTGTCGCCAAAGGTAATATTTTGGTTCTCGCTTGAGTTGTCTTTGAGTGAGGTGAACAACTTCTTGTTACCGGTCATGTGTTCGGAGCATCCGCTATCGAGCACCCAATGCCTCCCACCGGTCTTGTAGTTCACCTGCATAAAAAGAATTAAGTTCTTGTAGGTACCCAAATCTTTTTGGGTCCTTCAATGTTAGCAATCAAAGTTTTGGGCACCCAAATAGATTTCTTCTTTTGATTTAACATGGGTGCACCAATATACTTTGCTATAGCATAACCTTTCCTCAACTTTTGAAGCATGTAGCAAGTATCAAAATAATTATGAGTCATTAAGGGACATGCTTCATGCGAATGACCAGTTTCATGGCATTTATGACAAAATGTGTTGCATGCTTTAACAAATATAGTTTTAGAATTTTGTTTCTTACCTTTTTTTTGAAAATATCCTAATCCTTCTTTTCTAAAAGAGTATTTTTTTTTACTAAGGGTTAGATCAAGACATATTTTGCCTTTGTAACAGTTTTCTAAGCCTTTTCCAAGTTTTACAACTTGTGCCTTAAGTTCATTATTTTCATTCAATTTGTTATCATTAGAAACACATGGAGTATGATGACTATTGGAAGGAGAATCATCCAAATTACATGAAGTTGAAACATCGACCTTAGATGAAGCATTTGTAACATCTTTTATGAGCATGCTTTCATAAGAATCTTTTAGCTCAGAGTATTGAGCGCGTAGGGAAGAATGTTCTTCCTTAAGCGCTTTATACTTCTTTTTAGTCTTTCCAAAAACTTTATTTAGTTCAGTTATCATTTCAACTAAATCATCATATGAAGGATCGTTGATGTGTACCTTTTCATCACCTTTAGCCATAAGGCAAATGGATGAGCTAGTTGAAGTATTGATGTTGCCGATAGCTAATCCGGCCATCTTCTTGGAGCAATTTCTTTCGTTGTCGGAGTCGGAGTCGAAGCTCTCGCCTCCGGACATCCACTCTCCAAAGCATGCTTCTTTGGTTTCTTCATTCTTCTTCTTGAAGAATTTCTTCTTTTTGTTCCATCCCTTGTTCTTGTTTGAATATCTTGAAGCTATGTGTCCCTTCTCATGACATCCATAGCAAATGATGTCCTTGAAGTTGTTTTGCTTTTGTCCCTTTGGTCATGTGTCAATGTTGACACCCTTCTTATGCAACCTGCGAAGGAGTTTTTGAGTATTTTTTACCATGAGTGCGAGGTCTTCATCGGAGGAGCCATCGCTTGAATCGTTCCTTGCGTTTGCTTTGAAAGCCAAAGTTTTCTTCTTCGTCTCCGAGGGTTCGGCTGCTTCCTTCTTCTCCTTCTTGTGCATCTCATGGGTGATGAGGTTCCCATAAAGATCGATTGGTGTCGTGGTTGACAAGTCAGAGTTTGTGAGAACCGTCACAAGAGTGTCGAAACTTTCAGGTAAAACCCTAAGCATCTTTCTCACAATTTCAAGGTCAGTAAAAACGACACCAAGCCCCTTGAGTTCATTCACAATGTTATTCAACCGAGTGAACATGGAGTCCACGGATTCAGTTGATGACATGGTGAATGTCTCATATTTTTGTCTCACCATTACCAACTTTGCCTCTTTAACCTTTGTTGTGCCCTCGTAAATTTCTTCGAGGGTGGTCCAAACCTTATGAGCAGTCGTGAGATTGCTCACACGGTTGAACTTATTCAAGGATAAACCGGCAAAGAGTGCATTTTTCGCACGGGCGTTTAAATGCAGTTTTCTCCTGTCGTCCTCAGACTGACTTGTCGGATCATCCGGAGGAGTAAAACCGAGTTTAACAATATCCCATACATCAAGCCCCATAGCTTCTAGGAATACCGACATGCGCACTTTCCAATAAGGATAGTTTGTCCCATCAAAAATAGGCGCACGACCGGTATGACCAAGAAGGAAATCTCTACTTGACGACATCCTCTCTCTAGGCGGTAAAGCCTAATGAATCGAGAGAACGTGCTCTGATACCACGTGTTAGATCAAGGATGCCGACTAAAGGGGGGGGTGAATAGGAGGCTTTTAAAAACTTAAAGCTTAAAACAAATAAATGCAAATCAAGAACAAATAATATAAGCAAGAGGAAAAGAGAACGAACACAGTAATTTTTACCGAGGTATCGGAGACTCGCCTAGTCTCCACTAGTCCTTGTTGAAGCACTCAAGTCACGTGAGTTTTGCCTCAATACTCACGAAGAGTATTATCAACTATTGGTTGCTCCTTGTCCACTCTGGAAAGGCGAGCACCGATGCCTTGTACAAGTTTGCCGAGCCTCTCTGACAAACTCCGATCTGGAGAGATCAACGGCCACGCCTCCAAACCGTCTAGGTGAGGGCGCTCACCAAGAGTAACAGGCAGCGAGGTCTTCTCCAGACCTCCAAACACGCACCGAGAAACTAAGTGAATGCAAATGCAAAAGAACTGAAGTGCTCGGTGGATCGGAAAACACTCGACTTGATCAAAAGGTCAAGATTTTAAGTAGAAAACTAAAGCTCAAGAGTGTATAAGAAATGCTACTGCTTGTTGTATCAAACTCATGCCCAAAACCCCTATTTATAGCCTCAAGAATCAAATGAACCGTTAGAGTTAGGGCTGAAAATCAGCAACTCAAACTGACAGTCAGTTTGCCTAACTGACAGTCAATTTAGTGCACAACGGCCGACAAAATTTATGGATGAAAATTTGTTAGCCGTTCGTGGTCGTTTAAGGAAAGCTGAAACCCACAACTAACAGTCAGTTATGCAAACTGACAGTCAGTTCTGCAAACTGACAGTCAGTTCGACCACATACTCGACCAAAAACAAATAGAAACTCAGTTAAAAGCACTGTGGTCGAAACCCCAACTGACAATCAGTATGGACAAACTGACAGTCAGTTTAGTACAAAAATTTTGAGCACAAAATACACCCTCTCTGGACAATTGTTAGTTAACACGAACTGACATTCAAACTGACAGTCAGTTTAACTGACAGTCAGCCTGAACAAAAATAAAGATAACTTTAAATCCACAAATCCAAAAGAGGTTTTTAATAGCTCGTTTGAAAGATAATTTCAAGGGCTACATTTTTGTCAACAGAAGTAAAAACCAGATCTGCCTAGATCTTTCTAGAAAATCGAAAAACTCTTCTGTTGTCAAAAACTGAAATGAAAAACCAGATTTTTCAAATTAAGTTCAAACCAAATCCAACCAAAAAAATGCAATGCAATGACCTAAATTTCTCGGTTTATGTTGGAGATAAAGAGGACTTTCGCCACCCCTCTTTATAGTACAGTTAAAACTAAAAACAATTTTCCTAACCGATCAACTCCAAATGCCGAGATCGGTAAAAATAAAGTACGGATTACCTTAGGTCCTTTGCTTTTCCGGCTTGTGTCTTGTCTTCATTGTTGTGACTTATGCTTTTACTCCTTTTGCGTTGGGTTCGTTCCCCACTCCTCTTTATAGTATGGTTAAAACTAAAAACAATTTTCCTAACCGATCAACTCCAAACGCCGAGATCGGTAAAAATAAAATACTGATTACCTTATGTCCTTTGCTTTTCCGGCTTGTGTCTTGTCTTCATTTTTGCGACTTGTGCTTTTAGTCCTTTTGCGTTGGGTTCGTTTTGTTCATCTTGACAATCTTCCCAACGGAGCCCTGTATTAATCAATCTCAAAAAGCACAGTTAGTCCTAAACACTCTGTTTTCATTAATCATCAAAATTAGGGTTAGGCATGAAGGCCTAGATGCAACAGAGGCAACTGACGCAAGCACGCGATTGGAACCGATGGCGGAGAGGAACGTGAGGTTCTCGTTGGGCATGCCGACCATGAGATCAATGCTAGCCGCCGCGAAGGCCAAGAGCACGGCTGGGTCCAGAAGGAAGAGTTGTGCTTTGGTGATCCTGTTCTACTTCAGCAGCGTCGCCGCCGCGGCCGACAGCAGGAGGTTGCTGCCGACGCGTCTGTGGCAAATGCCGATCTTGCTTGTCTCATTGGCGGCTGCCGAGCCAACGATCACGGCAAGAAGGAGGTGACACAATGCTATTCTTGTTGCCATTGGAAAGGAATGGAATGTTTACGAGTGGTCTTTTGTGTGTTTTTTAATGGTGTTATGTGCAATGTGTCGCAAGAATCTTGGTTGGTCAATCATCTTGGAATGTGCAAAAATTAGAAACAGTCATGTGGCACAAGTCTGTCTATATGTTCCCTCACCCTTTCCTCTTACTCCTGCCGAAGGCCACACACAGGGGCACCGACAACTACTGCCTTCTCGTCCTCTTTCCACCGGCGTCCTTGCACCCTCCTAACACCCAAAAATTATTCAGTGGTTAATTTTTTAAATTCTCATAACAGTTAATTCATTTAAACACCAAACTGAAAACTTTGAAAAAAACTGTGTTTCCAAACACCTATAAAAATTATAGTTTTCTTAAAAACTGTAGTTTTGTAATACTACGAAAATACTATGATTTTGATTATATGACAATGCCAAAATCATGATTTTAAAATACTATATTTCCAAACAGGATTTTAATCTGCAAACAATTTAAAATTGGAAGTTAATTTTAATATAGTAAACTTCCTCTCAAACTTTTCAAATTATTGGATGCCCTTTTGTAAAAAAAGTGGAGGGGCTAGTTGAGGAGAGAACCAACTTTCCCATAAACCTTAGTTAAGCACAAAATTGCATTTAAGCCCGTGATAAGGATAGTAAATTAAATGACCAAAGTGGCGGCCCCCTCCCACCCACCCAACCCCAATTATTAGGTGAATAGTGGAAGTCCCATTCTACCTCATTTTGCTTTGTTGCTAGCACAATAAGGAGTAAGCCACCTCCTGCTTCCTTAGTAGTAGAGGAAGCAGCTGAGTATTATACAATTGTACTGTGCATGTGGTATAAAGTTTGCAACATAGCAGTAACAACGTTCACACACACACAAAAAATAGCAGCAATACATACATATGCTTTCAGTAAAACACTACAGAGTACAGCAGCAGCAGTATACACGCATACAATACCTGCAGTAACAGGAGCTCCAGCCCTGCGCAGCAGTCCAGGTGCATTTGCTCTGGTTCATGTAGATCCCTTGATATCTAGATCTTCCATCTTGTACCAAACCAAATTCATCAGCTATTCCAGCGAAGTTCCCTGCCACGACGGCAGAAACTTCCCGGCCACGGCACAGGCGTTGTTTTACCCTTTTTTACGCACATTGTAACGTGCCGTGAAATTTTTGTTTCGTTGCCGTTTTGCGATTTCGTCCGAGTCATTGGATCAGAGTCTTTGAATGTGTGTCATACACCTCCAGCAATGTTATTGCCGCCGCGCCGTGGAGAGTTGTTCCAGCGAAGTTGCCGTTAAAACTGTCGATGCTGCTAAACTTTGCCGGTGCCCTTATAGCTAAAGAAGTGGTCCCCGGCGTCGTTTTCATCGTAGTCACCAACCGCACCATGCCAATAAGTGTCGCCGTCGGTAAATGGCCGCCGCCGTCGTCATCACCGCCAAGGTCAGTGGGACCCACTGGTGCTGTGACCCCGAGGCCCGAGCCCAACTCGTGCCACTGACGAAGTCTCTGCCACCTATTACAAACAAGGTGTTCCGAAAGTTAGCTAGTGCCAGCCAAAGACATTTGAAGTTGTACTGCAATGTCAGCCGCTGGCATTCGTTGAGTCAGCCAAGTACCTAGAAGCCTCCAAATTCAATTCTACTCATATCACTTTGTTCGTCACGACATTTGTAATCTAACCATATAATTTTTACCTCATACCAGTCACCCAATGGACCAGAAATTACAAAAAATGCCACTGTTCTCATTCGAATAACCTTGAATCTAGTGGCTTTAGATTAATTAAAGTTCTCAGCATGCATTTAGTTACACTTACATTAAGTGAAACATTATATACTTATTTTCTGATTGATAATGTATATCGTATATATTTGCATCTGGAACCTAATAGACCAGCAGTCGAGGAATTAACAGTCGAAACAACATCAGGGGATTCGATCTTCGGGGAATGAGGCAAGTCGACCACCTTGACCATATTGAATCCATTTAATTGCAATATTGCAATATTTTGTTTTAAACTTATCTATGCACGACAATTTCACATTACCGTTGCGTTCGAATAACATGGTCAGTTAATACTCCGTAATTGAAAACTAAACCTGTGTATCGAATACTACGTTGATCTTAATGTCCTAGGATAGTAGATCCAATATAAAGGTTTAAGCAATTCAATTATGCTGTTTAAGTATATAATAAATTAATAACTTGTTCCCTTAAGAAGACAACTATAATGGTGTTCAGGCAAGATGTGAGCGGAATGATGGTGGTGCATAATGCACCTAAAATGATATGGTTAGTTTTCTCACTTGAGCATTTAAGGATTAAATAGTTGTGTCTCACTTTCAATGATATGTTTATCATACTAACCACAAGTTTGATGTGTGATAGACATGACTCAATAATTTTGTAGATTACTTAACTCAGTTTTACATGAACAGTGATGTGTTGAAATAATGTAATATATAAAAAAACAGTCCTTACACTAACTTACTGCTGAGTAAGGAAGAATTCCCTTCCATAGACCAACACTAGAAAAGTGCTAGAGTGGGGGTTTAGCCCATCACAATAGCTACAGGTTTTATCAAATGTATGATAAACATTTTGCTGGGCAAAGGTAGAGTTAATATAAGGCAATGCAAAAGATATGTGATCTTCGACTCAGTCGCATGCAATATTGTTGCATGTATATGCGCTGACAGTGACAATCAAAATAAATTATGGAGAAAGTAGTACATCTATGCATAGTGTTAAAAATGTATTCGAATATTCCGTATACTCGGACTAGACTATGTCATGATCAATAAACTTATCAAATGGTTGGACACAACTAGCTTTATAAACAACATTCTAAATGTAATTATGTTAAATTCACCCTTTAAAATACCTACTATGATATATTTCTCCATTTATTTGAATAATGGAATAATTTATTGCAACAACTTACATTGCGGTGGTATTTTATGAATTAATGTATTGTAATTATCTCCATGAACTTTCCATCATATTCATCCTTCACATAAATATAAATGCATTCTATTACAATTGACTTGTTGAGTACTCTGTACTCTTCCCAAAGTCACAATCCAGTGGAAGAGCATGACGCCGACTTGAGCCACTTGAGGATGAACCAACTCCACTTGACTTTCTAGAGTTATGACCTACAGTTGAGCCCAACTATGAGAGGGCAGTACCCGTACATGCTTTGGGAACAAATCTAATAAATACTATTTTGGCCTTGTTGACTTTTATTATAAAATAAAGTTGTAATGTTGTAACTCGTTATCTAAACTTAATCTTATGGAAATTGTGGTCGTGATATGCACTTCTACTTGCAACTGTATCCTAAATAGTTGTAAGCCACAAGTGACTTACCCCTATGGGTCTTCTGACATCATAGTGTGCAACAACAATGATAACAGTGGGTATATTTGCATTATATGCGATTTACTTGTTAATTAAGGTCTCATATATCTCTACGTGAATTCATCCATTGAGATCAGAAGCTAACTGGTAAAGATGCATTCTTTTTTTTTTTTTGATGTGTCATTATTCATTATTTGCATGCATTGATATATACTTCATTTTCTATGAATTTCTTTCAGGATATTTTTAAGAATAAACTATTTCCTGCTAGTATCTCAGGTCGTTATTTCTTGTTCTATAGCAGGTGCCATCCCCCTACAGTTACTCTTAAATCCATATAGCAAATTTTACACAATCTCTATTCGTTTTTTAGATCAATGTTTAGGACCTGGACTAAGGGTGAAAACGTTATACCATATTCTAATTCACATTTCTTTTGCTGGATACAGAAAGGATACAAATTCCGATAGTTATGGATTTGGACATAGAGCATATACAAATATCAATTTATATGGATATAGACCTTGTTAGTTATGGATTTGGATATGGATATAGATCTTGATAGTAATCAACTGACAAAAAGGTAAGATACATACACTCAAGACCAAATCAAATATCTGTTTTATTATTTTAGTGGATAGATATCTGTCAGATATCTATAAGGTGTTTTAATGTTCTCGATCCTAACCCGTATTTGAGAAAAAAAATATAGTCTAGATATAAATACAGATACAAATATTATTCAAATCTTAAAATTACAGTTCACATTAATATTTTACAGATATAGAACAAAATGAGACAAAAGTACACCATGTCAGCCATATCAAGTGCTCTTCATCACTTAAACCAACAAAATTAAACAAAGTACAGTCAACAGACACTGCAACATCAAACCTTTCTATTGCCACCAAAAGCATTTCTTTGTTATGAAATTAAAAGGCATCAAATACACAAACTGAATCTGCAACAAGTGTTCTAACAATGCACACTAATGATATCACTAACAAAGAAATTACAAACACTGTAGTAAGTGTTCTGACAATGCACACTTATGATATTACTAACAGAGAAATTACAAACACTTGGGACTGCAAAGGTCTTTGCCAGATAAGTAAGAATGACAACAGACGACAACACAGGGAGACTAGTTGGTCACCCAGTTACCCTGCTTTGTTGTTAGGCCACCAGAGTGTAGGTCTTTGTCCTCGGATCTCGCTTAACGCAACTCCATAAATTTTATAGAACTGAGAGTGAAAAGATAATTGATGCGCAGTAGCTGACGATGGTCACTTGCAATTGCTGCATCCTCAGTTACAGAAGCTGCAGGTAATGAGGTCGCGTCGTGTACAGACCCATTACTATTGTCACAAGTTTCGAGTAATCTTGAAAGCACATCGTCCTGAACATCGACTTCTATGATAATAGGGAAATCACCTGAAGAATCGTGAGTTAGAGTAGATGAATCTAGTTGAGTGTGACAGTGAGAACCTCCTTGAGTAGCTGTTCCCACTGTTCAAATAAAGCAGCTCCATTTGGACCGTGCAAAATATCTTTGTTGTTTGATTGAGATAGAAGCTCTTAACAAATTAGGAAAAAAGTTGCATAGCCTTACAAGAAAATCATTGTATTTCGCATTGATAGGAACATAAGTATAGTACCGTTGTTTGATTGTTGGAATGCAGTGTAGTTCAGCTGGCTTGGAGATTGCAAAAATGCAGCAGTTGATTGGTGTTGGACAGAATTCACACTTGCAATCTGATTATGTTGCTCCAAAGGAGCACCCTAAAAAAAAACACCAAACAGATAGACATCCGGGTAAGATGAAAGCCAAGGCACTGTCAATTTTAAGGAAATATAGCATTTTTAAAGAGTACATTCATGCATTGCTTCATGTCCCAGGTTTGCTGCTGATAAAAGCAAGTATTTATGAAGAATTTGTCGGTATGAAAAAGAAAAGAAAATTTTCTAGTATTGATTCAGAAAATCCTTGAATAAAGTTGTGCTTACATTGTTTTCATGTTCAGAAGAAAAACTGAGACCCTGTGGATTATGTACATGGCCAATAGAAATTTGCCGCTGAGTAAATTGTTTAGTCAGTTGACCTGCCAAAGATGTGGTATTACATGTAAGCTGCAATTGTTAGAACAGGAAAAGTAAACAAGAACAGAAGTAACTCCTTGACCATTCTTTTGAATGACAGTAAATTCTTGGTCATGGAACACTTTCTGTTGATGAGGAGGATTTGATTGGGTAGAGCATGCTCCCTGAAGGTGATTGCTAGTGCTTCCGAGAATTGGAAGATCAGCACTAGATTGAATGCAGCTTGTATACTCAGCATGCTCTTTTCTTGAGCGCTCCACAATTTCCTGCAAATTAAAGAGGTAAATGGCATTCATCACTTCCCATTGTTGTCATCTAACAAGACAGGGAAGTAGCGCTTTCAATAAGAAATCTGGATTAGACTTCCATCTGTTTTGGTTATGGTTGCGATTATATTTCCTTGAAGTTGAAATGCATTTTACTCGCGATGTACTACCTAGGAAAATAAGTCTAGTAAGTACCTTCTGTCGGTCATCAAATTCAGCATGACTGACCCAATAGCCATTGAACGTTGCCCCTAAAACACGGTATACGGGGTTGAAGATGATCCTTGTATTCTGATCAACATCTTTGTAAAAAACTTGCTCATCTCCAGGATCGCATTTCATAGCATGCTGTACCATTTCTTCCCATTGCCGTTTTGTTATTCCAAGGGCCTAAGTGAACCAATGGAAAATATCTGAGTCAGTCCATAATCGAGTGTTATTAGACTATGACAAATACTGAAATTTCCTCAAAAAAGAACACGGAGTGGAAATCATTTGCTCACTTTCTGCAGTCTATTAGGGTCATCATTAAGAACTCTTAAGAAATCGAACACCGTGTGGACTTCAATCTTCGATAGTTCGTTGCGCCTTTTTTGGGCAATTCCTGGTATTGTGGATATTGAGTCATCTAATGTTGGCATGGCATTCTTCTCTGATCCTGTATCAGAAATGGGATCATCAAAATGTCAAATTGGACGTGCATTAAAAAGTATGGAACACAAGCTTAGCCTTTTACAGCTTGAAGATTACCCACGACATGGATGTCCTTGTGTAATATACAGGAATATATATTCCATTTTAATACTGTGGTACTAAACATGGAAATTGTTATGCCTGCTCCATTTCTAAGTTGAGATTCAACCTTGCCTCTTAAGTGACTCAAATAGCATAAAATGATGTGATAAAGATGATGTATATTGTGGGGATTTAGATCACCTACCTTAAGAAAAGGAAGGTGCCTTTCTTAGAATCTCTAATGTCTAATTAAAATTTAAATGACATAGATTGATATGAAAGAGAAATTGAGATAATCAATCATCTCGCAAGAAATTTTAAACCTCAACCACCTTGATTTACACTGATAATTTCTGGTCTAAGAGTCCAAATCAAGAGATAGATGTGTGTATTTCTTGACCCCCATTAAGGAATACACATCTCTAAAAGTGTGAAAATATCAGCAAATTCAATGGAGAAGAGCAAATAGTTTGCTTTATCAAAGTATGGACTTATCCTTTCGAAAAGCATATTGTAGAAGGGACCTTCACAAATTTTGATTTATGTCTTGGCTCCGCTTCTGTTTTTAGTACTAATGATTGTAATGTAAAAGCAGTTCCATAGTAAAATTAAGCTCAGAAGATTCCTTCCACAACTTTCTTTAATTACTCAAAATATATGAACAATACAAACTATCCTATAAATTTAAATTTTATTTTTCTCCTCAACTTGTGTAGCAACCACTTTCCACTTTTATATTTTTCCTTTACTTGGAAAATGCTGTGGTCCGAAAGTGGGTCTACAAATTACAAAACGAATAAACATGAAATGAAAAGGAAATTTACCTATACCACGGCGATCTTTCACCCTAAAAGGCTTTGTTATTCCTTCTAAGATTCGCTCTTTGATTCTTTTATCTGCGGGCTTAACTCCCAGCTTGAATAATTTTGTTGAAGTAAAACTAGAATTGTCACCGAAAATAATATGGTCAAGAGTAGCCTCCCCTTTGTCCAGCCTAAGAGAAATGGTACCACTTAACAGGGCAGGATATTTTTCTCGTCCAGGCACAACTTGTCTATCGAACTCCTCTTGAGTCCAGTATTCTTGATCGTCAGCATTGAAATCACCAGGAAGAACTACAATTCTGACCCTCAATGAAGCATGATCACCGTGGGTGATCTTTTGATTGTTATGGTCATACAAAGCTATCCTCAGGAAAGCCTTTTCATCATCTGCTTTCAATTTGCGTGTCGTGAAACACTCTGTATTTGGTTTATTAAGGAACTTTAGATAGTACATTGCACCCTTGTTTTCATCTTGAGTTGTTCTGCAATCATGTGCAAAATAAATAGTATAAAAAATCAAGCAACGAGTGCTGCAAAAGTTCAATCTGTTGGAGCTTGGGGGGCTCGGATTGACCTTTAGGCTGGCTTATGCTAGTCCAAAAAAACGAACTCTTATTCCCTATTATCTATAATACTATTTGGGGTAGGGTGCTTCCCTTCCTATTTCTATAAAAAATAGAAAAAATAAATAAATTGCACTATAGGTTCTTAAATTTACATGAGTGTCATTTAGGTCTTTGAATTTGAGAACTCAACAAATAGGTCCATAAAATTGTGTCTGTTAATCAAAATAGGTCAAAATATTGGTTTTATGACATAATTTGCTTATATGGGAGGATAACACTTTAATTATAATTTATTTGGTTGGATGCATTGCTGATATGGCAATCTCATGTAGGTGGATTATAAGATGTAATCAAGACGTTTTTAAAAATCCCTAAATTTTTTCATATTTGGTTCGATTATATCGTCTTTCTCATCAAATCTACAGTAGCAACATACTCACAAAGACATTCATTCTGTGGCATACTCATGAAGGAGAATGGTGAGGTGATAGATTGATCTAAATAGCGATCGTAACCATCTCAAATGGCGTTAAAATTTCGTGGGAAGGAAATATATCACCCACGCATGTACGGTTAGTATTAATATGAATTCTTTTGTAAATTTTGTTAAGATGATTTGTTTGTTTAGGATTCATGTATAATCATTGATTTAAAAATTCTAATATTTTGGTCACTATATAAGAAGTTCCAGCATCAAACCATTGTTTTGACTTGTTTTGATTAACAGACACAAGTTTAGGAACCTATTTTCTGAGTTCTCAAATTCAAAGAATTAAGTGGTACACCCATGTAAGTTTAGAGACATATAGTGCAATTTACTCAAAAAAAAATATCAACAGCTATTGTATTTTGTGTTCTACTGGTATTGCATGGATCAATCATGTAACTAGTGTTATGTTTGACCCATGAGCATTATATAGCAAAAGGGAAAATGGTTTCTTCTAAGCATGGCATCTCACCTTGGAGCTTGATTAAGAAGGATTCCTTTTATATCCTATCACACAAAAAAAAAATGAAAACACTTCAACGAGGTGAATATGATGAGACTATTGACATAATGTGTTTTATGTGCTTGATCAGTACCTCTTGAATCATCTTCATGTTTTCAAACTGCTGAGTACATCTTTCCTCCAAGTGTTGTATCTTTGAGCAAACATCATGATAGCCATGCTACGATAGAGCATGCATCAAATTTTGAAAAATAGTTAGAAATTTCCGCATTGATCAATGAAAAGCATCTCGAGTGTTTATTTTGTTACCAAAGCTCGATCTACAACTTGAATTTAGTATAAGAATTCAGGTAGGATTGACCATGCAGACCCATAAATCATGGAGAAAAAGTTTTGAATGTCCACAAAAGTTTTCGAGGCCACAATGGAGTAGGTACATGACATATTCCAATAAATTTTCAAGCCAACCAATATTGTGGGCTGAGCTAGAATAATTGAGCGGTACTTCTCTACCCCTCAAAAAATAAAACTTCATCTATTATAAATCATCTAGAGTTACTAATGGCTGCAAATCCGCTGCTCAATCCACTTCATTGCTTTAAAAATCAATGGGTTTTTGTTTTATGGGAGTATAGAAACACTTCTCCATTGAATTTTTGTTTATCCGAGATAGGACCTAATAATTATTTGTAAGCAAAAGTAACTAGGGTTATGTTTGACCCATGAGCATGATATAGCAATGAAGTGAATATGATGAGACTATTGACATAATGTGTTTATGTGCTTGATCAGTACCTCTTGAATCTTCTTCATGATTTCAAACAGCTGAGTACATCTTTCCTCCAAGTGTTGTATCTTTGAGCAAACATCATGATTGCCGCCATCCTACAATAGAGCATGCATCAAATTTTGAAACATAGTTAGAAATTTCCACATTGATCAATGAAAAGCATCTCAAGTGTTAATTTTGTTATCAAAGCTTGGTCTACAACTTGAATTTAGTATAAGAATTTAGGTAGGATTGACCAAGCAGACCCATATATCACGGGGAAAAAGTTTTGAATGTCCACGAAAGTTTTCAACTATAGGACTCAAGTGAAAATTTACAATATAACATTGAGCTTAATGGCAGAGGATGTTCATGTCTAATTATTTTTGGTGCTCTATTGCTTCAAAGATAATCTCATTAGCAGCATTAGAGAAATACCATGACTTGTGCCAGCAGGTTCTCCTGGTCAAAAAAATTTTGCGACTTTGTTGGAAGATTTTGCTCAAAAGTCTCAGAAAAATCGTCCCCATCTCTGCCAGCATATATTTTTACACAAAAACAGTTGATTATAACAAAAAATCAGCAAAAAAAAAAGGCATGCCTTTTAAATTTATCTTAACATCTTTTTATGCATTTGTTACATTGAACATCCCTGCATCAAAAAATAGTATCTATGGAACATACCAGGAGTATTACATCCAAATAAAATTAATAGATGGGCCTTTTTGAAAACGAATGTCCAATGGAGTCTCATAAATGCATATGCTGATGTTATTTCAAGTTTACCGCACTTCAATAATGGTTTCACCTGTATCTCGAGAAGAACCTTTAAGGTAATCTCGTTTGGTGTGTTGTCCAAATCTTCTTGGTGAACCTTCGTACTGAAATTCTAAATCATGTAATCGCAGGCTTGGCCATCATGGTGCTTAGCGACTGAGAACCTCAAACTTAATTTGAGACTCGTGTAATATAATGATAATCAAGAGTGAAGATTTGTCTCTGAGATCGATCTATACTCAAACCCCATCACATATGATACATTAGTGTCCACCAGATACTTCTGTAATATGTTCAATACTATGTTTTATGTTATTTTATATGTTTTAGATATAACTTGTTATCGTGCGATCTTGTAGTGTCGTAATCTTATACAGTTATACCTTTATTATACTTATGCCTATTCTAGAAAGGTACTTGCACTCTGTTTATTTACTACTTTGCAATTAAGACCTCATAGAACAATTTATTTGCAACCCTACTGTGAAGAGTGGGCCATGGTGCATCCTTGTAGCACCTGGCTGTACCCAGGAGGTCGGGGTGTTACCGTGTTACACTAAATTCCATTTGCACTCTCCAAACATATGTAGTAGTTCACTTGAACTCTTCCAATTATATCAGCTTTAGTCAACAGAAGCAAAGCTCTTTAAGAAAATGCACATGGATTTCAAAAGCAAAATGAAAGCAGAGTTTTGCATAAGAACCATCAGGGCTTCGGTCCTCACATTTGAACTCTCAAAAACTTGTCAATTTCCTTCCATAGCCTGTGAAATTCGAATAATTCTGCAAGTATTGAACTTAATTTACATCCATAGAGCAAAGAAATTTTTTAAAAAGACGTCCTACCTTCTTTATTGAAAGAATTTTCAATTTGTTATTAGCGGTTGCTCAAAATTTGGGGGTGCATGTGGTACGTGTGTGTTACTATACATACTAAATCCAAATATCAAAATTGAACAAATATGTGCCTCAATATGATTGGTTAAAAAAAATATAAAAAGGTGTTATATAGTTGTGATTCCATATCATGAAGGCTTACTATTGGTAAATTTAGAAAGTAAATACAATCTCAGTGCATGGATTTAATATAAGTTGTATTTCTTGTGGTACACTTCCTTGGAGGCTATCTAACTTTATAGTTAGCTAACAGGAACAGAACTGTTGCAATTAGCAAAAATAATATATGGAACCAGGTAGAAACCTTCAAATCTATGCATCAATTAATCCACTCCTCCAAAACATAATTAGCAAATAAACTGTGAATGAAATTATGAAATTTTCAGGCATTCAATTCCAGGGATGCATGCACAGGATATGCTCCCTAGTCCATATTAAGCTGTCCTTAGTAAACAACAACATGGGCGAAAGTGCCTGTTTGTGTTCATGTCAAACTCTTTAAAGCCCTGCTTAACGGGAGCAACAACATCTTCATTCACAAAAAATGTAAATTAAATATATTTGTTCACCACAACACCTCCATCCATGTAAACAACTTGCTTTCCTGCCAACTTAATTGTTCATCCACCATGTTTAACAAAAAGACCAATCAACGAACCAATTTTAAAAATGAAACGATTAATCTCGACGATTTGAAATTGAAGGACCAAATTCAGCCCAAAAGAGCCATTCACCCCAAAAAGAATCCTAAACTTGCCATCAATATCATCGCAAATGTCGAGGCCCCAGCGACAAAAAGAAACAAGATTTCAACAAAAGAAAAAGATGTGTTCAAATACGCGATTAATCGATCATCCGAAAGCCCACAGCCTGATCTATTATCTATACATGTTCTTTTTATGAAGGTAAAAACAGAATAAAGAACAAGAACAGCTTTTCTTCAGGTGCACATACCCATGATGATGGCACTGGCAGTCGCAGCCTCGCCGGCGCTTCGCCGACGGCCCCTCGCCGTCCCGGCCTTCGCGGCGGTGGCTCCGCGACATTGCTGAGCTCCAAGTGCAAGCTTGGAGATGACCAAAGAATTTATGCCAAGGAGGGAGGGAGAGAGAGAGAGAGCGACCTTGGTGAGCTTGAGCTTGTTTATATAGGCCTTCTTGGGAATTTTGCTACCAAATTCCCCCCACATTCCACCATTTTATTTTCATTTTGAGAAACTTTTGTCCATGCAACCTAAAAATTTATGTATTTCTTATGTATCGCTATAAAGTCCAATGAGTGTTTGTAGTTGATACTGTCATTAACTCTCTGAACAGTGCTTTTATATTTTTCATAAGCAAAATTACATAAATTTTTATAAAATATAATTAATAATAGAGTAATGAATACGAGTTGTAAATTACATTCTCAATTTACTTTGAAAGTTATACAATTCATTTTTTGTGAAAAATATTGAAACACTTTTTTAACTTTGGTAGATTTTTTTCTTCTACTCTACCGTGATAAATAAGAAATACATAAATTTAGATAGATATAAAATATGCTAACTTTCTTCAACAAACTTTCGATTTTACTTTGCCATTTTTATATGGCAACGACTCCCGCGTCGACGACACGGTTTCTATGCAAACTAAATATTGTCTATTGTTTTTTTCTATTTGAGAGGAAACTTCGGACGAGGCGCTCACTTTGTAAGTCAAGAACACTTGGCCTGTTGAAGAAGTGACACGTGTTAATAAAAAGTGAGTGATTTATTTTTAGGATAATATTTTCTATCACACGTGCAAGAACAATGTCAAAGAGTTAAACACTCCAATAATTTGACTTTTACTTGATTCTATATGATTTAACAATTATATATTTAACGAATTTGTATTAATTCATAAATTTTAATATTAATAATATATTAATATTACTTAGGAAATTAAATTTGGCATTTCTGACAAAAAATAATTAATAACAAAATTTAATTTAAAAATTACACTTAATGTAAAAATAATATATCTTAAAATTCAAATAGTGGGTACATGACATCGTTGCGAAATAAATTAAAATGATACATAGTTGGCTATCAAAGTAAATCGAAAAAATAACTAATCTTCATCATTTATGGCATTAAGTTTTTCTCTTAACATCTTCATGCATGTTGCATGTTCTTCTTTCTAAGTATCGTCGAAGATAAATTTGTCGAAGACCATCATTTTCCAGTACACCTTGTATAAGACGATTTTTTCCTTCGACTTCCCTAAGTTGCGCAAGGAGTGTATGACATGAATTCTGTCCTTCCTTTTTTTGGCCTAATCAGATCAAGAGTTGATGAAGGCATCAAGATCCGCTCTAATTGCTGCTATAAAATCCAGCGTTCCATCAAGTTTGCTCTTACCTTTGCGCTTCCCCTTAGCAGTGTCTCGTCCTTCAAGCCGTGTTTCCACTAGTGGCACATCATCGTTAATAGATGATGACGTGTAGGTGCCCGACTGAGACCATATACTTCTTTTGTTGTTGGTAGCATCAACATATACTGTGGACCACTTAGATTGATCGCAAACTGCCGTCCACCAGTGATCCAAGACGAAAGGATGACCCATCTCTGTCTTGGACATCCCGCAGGCATGCGCCATGAGTTGGTCGTCGGAATGACTGCTAGCATATCTTGAGTCAGAGCCAAAAACCATTGAATCGGACCACTTTTTTGTTTCTCCATTGCCAATGATTTTAACAGTGTTTGATCTCTCTTCTCCTATTTCTCAAGATCATCTTGTTGTACGCAGCTGCTACATTCGTCTAGTATATATTATACTTCCTATTGTTTCCATCAATAAGATCGAGCGAATTGTTGAGTCAGATGCTAATCTGCATATTGTCGACAAAAAATGAATAATGCTGTCATCCATAAATACATTACCCTCAAAGTACTTATGTATGGAAATAAAATTATTACCAACTTCATGCCGTTGTCCGTCGACCATTGTAAACGCTTCTTCTTTCGTTCACTATCAGCAACAACAATGGTGTTGTCATCATTGATGATGATTCGCGCCACCAGATCAGTTGGAGCAAAATTTAGAGTGCTGTTGTTAGACACCGACATAGAGTGCGTTGTGGTGCAAAGAACTGCGGATAATTCGGTAGCATACCCACAAAATGAAAATTTTGCCCATATTAGGGATATTGTTGAAATGCGTGGCCGTATGGTGAATAGGGAGGATAATTTGGTGTGTATGGATGGTAATTTGGTGGATATGGATGATAGTTTGGGGAATATGGCGGTTGTGAAAAATTTGATTGTTGTTGTTTTCATCAGAAAATTGGGAAGAACCCAATCAATTTACAAAACCGCCAGGTGGATTAGAATCCATATGACATTTAAAAAGTTTTGTAAAAATTTTAGAATGGCTTTGGAACTAGATGGATGAAAATTGTTGTGTGAAAATGATAAAACAACATGATATTTATAGAGGAGAGAGTTGGAAAAAAATTCTGTAATTTTTTGCTATTTTTATGAATTTTTAGGGTAAATAGAGGAGAGAGCAGTAATTTACTTATTTTTTAATTTAACCAACAGTCATTTTTCTTATATATCACCGACATATGGGGCCGACAAGTAGGGGACCCACCGGTCAGCCACTGTGAGTCGAATGTGTGCGTGGGCGACGGCAACGAAGCAACGCACTTCATGCATTTTATGAGCTGGGTGGGCCCTACTTTCCTCGTGCATTGTGCAATGCGTCTTGTGCTAATGCAGTGTCGGACATGTAGGAACTAGAGCTGTGGATCCTAACTGTTAGTTACAAGAGTAAAATTTCGCCTGGTGCATGTGTGCACAAACACGGGTATGCTGCTCATTGTCATGGGGCCATGCGATTTACGCATGCACCTACGACCTACAGACTGACAGATGAGCTTTTTTATTGACTGGACCCACATGTCAGATTAAGTTTTGGTAGGTATATTTATCTGGTTTAATTATGTGTGGGGCTCGCAAACCGCGTGACGAAACGCCCACTTCGTCTCCAACGGCGACACTCTCCTCACTGTGTGCTCGTCTGCTGCTCGGTTGCGCCCAAAGCACACACGCATCCCATCACGCCAAACAGCCGTTGACCAAGCGCTCAGGCCCATCAACACGCGGCCATCACGCCGCTGTTGGAGAGAACTTAAGTCAATTCCACTTAAGGTCCCAAAATTGGTAATAAAGTTTCATTTAAATCCAAAAACTTGAGTACGTCACATTCAGATCCTTAACTTGAATTATTGTTTAACTTTATACAGTCCTTTTTTCAATGCACTGATATAGCAAGGCTATGGCAAGATCAACAATTATGACATGTCGTAGAGAGGCCTTTAATATTTCTGCATCTTGGCCCATCTTTTTCTTCTTTTGAGAAATAACGTTTTAAAATTGTTATGGCAGATATTTTTATTAGTCTTTTTTTGACATGACCAATAAAATCATCTGCCAAAACAGGAGGGTTAAAATGTTATTCTTTTTTCAAGACAGAGCTAAATTGCAAAATACCAAGCGACACTTAGGCCTATCTCCAACGCACATTTTGGAGCGGGCACGCCGTGGTCGAAGCCACGACCACGCAGGCACAAGCGGCGCTCGAACACGGGGTGAGCCGTTCGACCAATCGATCGTTGCGTGCGATCGAGATGGCAGGCTCCACCGAGCGCGTGGCGGTCGAAAACCCTCGTTGAAGCGGGTCAAAGGCCTGCGGCGGGGATGGCATACATGTTTTGTGGGGCCTGCCTCCACAACGAGGGCGGCGTGGAGGCGATGGGGATGGGGGACGGAGGCGGGAGGAGACGAGAAGAGGTGGCGGACAGGGATGGACTAGGCGGGGACGAGATGGCGGCGAGGACGGGGCGAACAGGGGACGGGGGCGGTGGCGAGGACTAGGGAGGAGGCGTGGCGGGGACGAGGATGTTTGGATGGGAGAGGGAGGCTTTTGGAGAGGTGTGGGTCCCACGAAGAGTCTTGTATTAGAGATCAAAGAAATTTTTGCAGAAGACTCTTCGCTGATGTGGCGGAGAATGTTCTATTGAAGAGCCTGTTGAAGAGGAGTTAAGATTGGAGATAGCCTTAACTCTTTTCCATGTTAGCTAAGACATTTCAAATCCAATCTATTTACAACCCTAGTCAAAATTATTATTTGATTGAATTAGATGGGTTTGATATACAGTGTATAAATTTGTTGTATAATATTATAGGGAGACAGTGAGATCCAATTCGATTTTTCAGTTTTTAACTTTTTTATATAAACATATAATGAAGAGATAAATAGAGTTAGTCAAGTTATCTTTTATTTGTTAGTATAATCTTTAAACCAATCTTGCCTATAACACTTGAACATTTACTAGATTAAACTCCTGACCTAGTTTTTAACTCCGAACCAAACTAGCCATAGGATCTCAATAATTACTTCACAATAGTCACCACAAAATTTTCTAGAAAATTTTCTAGGAGAAATTTCAACCCCAAAATCCACGCAAATCAATAGTAGTCTTAAGAACTCTCTATAAATTATTTTGTGACTTTAACCACCTTGTAAGTTGTCTAATTCGAAACACCTCATATTGTTATTATTCCGTTAAATTTAAACAGAAATTATTAAAAAAATTCAAAACAATAATCACAAATATGTCGGGCGTCGGTGACAACAGCGTTTGGATGTCAGCCATTGGGGCGGCAACTAATGGTGGCGATGATGGTACGAGTGATCGATTGTTATGCCGAGTTAATTTGGATAGTGGAGTCAATTGTGCACGTGAATAGCGATTAAGAGACAATTGCTAGTATGCTACCATATATCAACGACGGATGTTTTTGAATTCTTTTAGTCATTTCCATTTTAAATTTAAAGGAATAATGATGGAAGGGGATGTTTAGATCTGAAAAACAATGTATGTAAGAGTTAAAGTCATGATTTTGTAGCAGTTATTGGATTTCCCCTAGCATGTGAGGTTTTTTTTTAAAAAAAAAATTCCCCAATCGACTAGCGTAATTGACTAGCCGGCTAGCCCGGGCCAAAGGGTGATGTTACGTACATTATACCACGTAAATATGTAGCATGTACAAATATGGTATATTATACGTACGAAATGTAGAAATATACAACACGGCGGCATCCCGGCGTCACACGTGTCCGGCGCCGCGGGCCGGAAATTTTCTCCACGCGCAAATCTATTAGGCGGGAAAACAACCTTGATCCTCCGACACCCAAAACAAAATTCGCGCGGCTAAAACAACGCGCATTTCTCTCTCCACCGTCGGATCAATTGATCAAAGACGTCTTTCCCGGACTCATATAGTCTTGCAAAGGACACTGCAGCAAATATTTTCCTGTTCATATCAATGTTTATTGTTTTAAATTTTTCTTCTTATTTATAAATCTATATTGTTCTCGAGAGAAATTTTCTCTACTCTTTCCCTTTATACCCTCTCTTTGCATAAATTAATCAAAAACTTCCATTAGTATAATTAGTACTCTACACAACTCTTAATAGAATTAAATTGGTCATGTCATACAACATCTTAATTTCTGTGTTTATAAACAGAATACTACAAAGATTTTTGGGTACTATAACAATTGATCTGATTAGTTCAAGTTTCGATCAGACAATTAGAATAGGAGGAAATGCGCAACACTATACTATACTATATTTGCTATACAAAATGTGGAGAGACTTTAATGAGATTTCAATCCAATGTATGAAGTAGAAGTTAGTTCCCATTTTTATAATTTAAGGTGGGAAAGAATTAATATGTATATACTATTTAATGGACAAGTATATTAATTTTGGGCTAATCTTTTGTGCGAAACTAAAAGAAAAACGAAAACACAAGTGAGCGAGTGGATTTGAGGCGGTCAGAAACGGGTGAGAACCCGCTCTCTGGCAAGTGGGACTGAGGCGAATCGCGATGGTCGTAGACGTGTGAAACCGGGTGGAGGGCTCGAGGCCGCTCGGCAGCGTCATGCTCGTGAAGATGCGCCTTCCAGCGCCAACGGCGCGCTCACATCCCCAATGGTGGCGCCAGAGCAGCATCTACCATCTACCATGGTCCCAGCCTACCTGTGCAAGTCACCTTCTCTAACTTTTCCGATTCGCCTTTTTCATCAGGATGTATTTGCAATTTCTAAACCTTTCGGTGACACGGATGCATTTTCCCCCCTTTCACACATACACTATATATATAGCCACACATGTATACAAGGCACAAGCGACTTCGTCACGGTTGAGGGCACAAAACCGTATATCCGCTGACATAATTACGAAACTGCCCTCGCCGCCGCCTTCTCTTCCCCCGATGGCCGCCGCGACTACGCCGGCTAAGATGCGTGCCGTCCAGTACGACGGCTACGGCGGCGGCGCTGCAGGCCTCAAGGTAACCGGCAAGTTTCTTTTTTTAGCGTGGGGGAAGATTGATTGTTTATTAATTGCTTATGAGTAAGATTAGTTTATTGATCTAGGAAACGTGTGCTTGTACCTAGATTTTGCTTGTCTCTGATTCTGTTCTTTTCTTTTCTTTTGCTGTCTTTTGTTTCTTTAATTATGGAATTGGGAGAAGTGAAGTGTTAATAAAAGGGTGAATTGAAGCATTTTAGAACTAGCCAACTAGTACTACACAAGACAAATGCATGTGCTGGATCCTATCTTGGGTTTATCAGATAGTATTTAGGTAGGGGTCTAAGGAAAAATCGCATGATCCTTCAACATTGGGCTTCGGTTTATTTTAGGATAACAACTTTCCAGAGAGAGAAAAAAAGATATTTGTTAAGGTGTGTGTTCTAAATTTTTCCTTATCTTGCAAGTAACTTTCTTTACCATTGGATCAAATCCCCTTGTTGGATCTAACCCCTCCAACCTTCAACTAGACCCCTCTTTGGATTTTCCATGGCGGGCAGTGGTGGGGCGGCGTGGTGGCCGAGGCGCGCCTGGCTGTTGGTGACGATGGAAGTCAGTGGGGGAGATAGGCAACAATGGCGGTGGCAGTGGGCAGTGGTGGGTGGCGCGGTGGTAGTGTCACCACTGGTGGCCAGCAGGGAGGAGGAGAGGGGGAGACAGGAGAGGAGACTTGGCAGGCGGCGTCAATGCTGCCATCCGCGTCGACTGCCATGATGGGGCAGTGGCAGTTGGAGGGTGGCCGAATGACCACTGTGGGCGGTGCCCTCGCAGGTTGGCGGTTAGTGGCAGCAGATGCGACCGTGGGGGAGGAGGAAGAAGGTGTGGAGGAGGGAGAAAGGAAAGGTGGAGATGTCTTTAGATTTATATGGATGGTGTAGATGTCTTAAGTTTTTTTAAGAAAAAATAGGTATATGTACTCTAAATAGTCCAAAAAAGTTCCTTCTAATTTTAGCCTTATGTCAAAAAGAGTATGTGCAGACACACATGTCAATGACAACAAAATTTAATTTTTTTAAATGGAAAGTCTCTTCCCAACTTCAATCGAAAGTGGAAGGCCTTTTTTGCCCCTTCGAAATATTGAGGTCCAAAATTGAATTTTGTAGCAAAGTTGGATGATCAAAATTGGACTTCATATAAGAATGTTTAATGTGATTTGAGTAAGCTTGTGCAATTGGAAATTAGTGGCAAGTAACCGAAGAAAATTGGTGATGGTCCATTAGCAAGAAATTCCCCTGTTGAAATCAGTTTGGCTGGTTCTACATGTAAGCTTTATTGGGACTGTTATGATAATGGCTTTTTAAATTAGGTTTGTTACAGACTTACAGTCAAATAGCTAAAACTTAGAATAAGATATTCGCTAATTTTCCTTTAACAAAAGATACTAGTTTTGATGGCATTAGAACTTTCAAGATCATTAAAAAAAAGAAGGATGCTTTTGTTCTCGATTCAGCTCACATTCATATAGATGATTGTTTTTTTTCCCTTAGCTATTGGGTTTAGGCTGTATGCTTATATTTGGCAATTAAAAGAAATGTGGGGATACTTTGTTTAATTGGTGATCATAAATCATCTGAATGCAGCATGTGGAGGTTCCAGTCCCTTCGCCGAAGAAAAATGAGGTTCTGTTGAAACTGGAAGCTGCCAGCATCAATCCAGTTGACTGGAAGATTCAGAAAGGGATGCTTCGACCTCTGCTGCCTTTTAGGTTACCTTTTGTCCCAGGTAATGATCCTCATTTCTTGTATCGAAGCATGAACCATCCGCTATTTTCTACCACTTCCATTTTCCTTTTATCTGTTGCTTTGTACAAAGAAATGTAGTTTGACCAGGACCGAGTTATCTGCCAGTTCATACAGCACACTAAAAGGTTGCATGAAAGAATTTTGGCAACGCTTACATTGATGCATTTTCTTTCTGGTGCAGTGACTGATGTTGCAGGAGTGGTGGTTGATGTTGGTTCTGGAGTCAACAACCTCAAAGCTGGAGATCACGTTGTTGCCATGCTGAACTCTTTCGTAAGTACATCCTTGACAATGTGTGTGTGTGTGTGTGTGTCATTTTCCAAGCATGAACTTAGAAGAGTCGAAAAATTAGAAGGCAATGTCGGAGCCCCAATCCTAATAATTTTCTGGTGTTGAGATGCTGTACTTTTAACATTGCAAAACTGCATTGTTCAGGCTTTCCCTCTATATTCTTATGCCAAAGCTTTCATTTTCCTTTTAAATTTTGAGGTGAACTTATGTCTTATTATGAATGTTTTCTTTGCCCGTTAACAGAATGGAGGGGGACTCGCAGAGTATGCTGTGGCATCCTCAAATCTGACAGTCAAGAGGCCTCCTGAGGTATCTGCAGCTGAAGGTTCTGGATTGCCCATTGCAGCTTGCACGGCACTCCAGGCGCTGAAGTCTATCGGTGCTAAGTTCAATGGCACTGGCAATGGCAAGCCCACAAATGTACTGATCACTGCTGCATCTGGTGGTGTTGGCCTTTACGCCTTGCAGCTTGCAAAACTGGCAAACCTTCACGTCACCGCCACATGTGGTGCTCGCAACATAGAATTTGTCAAGAGTTTAGGTGCAGATGAGGTGCTCGACTACAGGACGCCCGTGGGAGCTAGATTGGAGAGCCCATCTGGAAAGAAATATGACGGAGTCGTCCACTGCACTGTGGGGATTGACTGGTCGACGTTCGAGCCAACTTTAAGCAACACAGGAAAAGTCATTGACATCACTCCAAACTTCTCTGCTATTCTCACTTCTGCTCTCCACAAGCTGACATTCTCTAAGAAGCGACTGGTGCCACTGCTTGTGATGCCCAATAAGGAAGATCTGGAGTTCTTGGTTGGATTGGTGAAAGAAGGGAAGCTGAAGACGGTGATCGATACGACGTATCCATTGAGTGATGTAAAGAAGGCCTGGGAGAAGAGCATCGACGGCCATGCGACGGGGAAGATAATTGTCGAGATGGAAGGCTGATTGTTGTAGGCCAACATCAGACTTCCACACACAATCATATTACAGCTGGTTTTGCAATGCACATACAAATACAAGCTGAACATATACTGAGGATATAAGGACATAATTACACAAAATAATCATCTGTGTGTTCATTCATGTTACGATATTGTCATTTCTCCTGTTTGTGGAATTACAGTATATGAGTTGTGAATTGCAAGAACTTGTGTCAGTGGTGGTTATTTTGCAGAATTTGGGACTCGATGATGTGTTCAAATTACGTATTTTGCAGTTTATGTGTGGAATCTGATGGTTGTTTAGTCGTTCTGTAGCTTACCTTATATATACAGGTGTGCGCCAAGGTTCAGTAGGCAACCCTCCAGTATCCAGGCCATCAGCTTTAGGCTGCGTTTGTAACTGTGGTGAGCTGACAATAAGTATGGTATTTTTAAAAAAATGTTAGTGAGAAGCTACTGTTAATTAAATTTTATTTGTTTGATAAAATCATTGTTATTGTTAGTTCTGTCATGATTTGATGGTAATATGATGAATCAAAGGTAATTTCAAATAAAGATTTTATTATTAGTTCCAAGATAATTTGAGAAAAACACAGCAAAGTTCCGTTTTTATGAGATTGTTATGTTTTTGTTGTCTTTTAGTAAATGTATGTAAAAATCCTACTAAATAAAAAAATTAGGCAAAACAGCTTGAAAATAGTGCGGTAAAAAAAAGGCCCTTAATGGATGATTAGTGGCCCGTTAAATTGGTACCGGCGCCCAAATCGTCACGAACACTAAATTCGGAAGGCTATTAACGTTGATGCTTAATCGGCCAAATAAACCGATTGAGAGGCTGAAGAGTATTGGCCGATAATGATTTGGAGTAATTAGTTGTAGTCTTGGATCATTTTACATATATTTCAACTATTACTTTTGGTTGTTAAATTATTTAATTATTTTTGCATGTTTTTAAAAATAACATGGTTTTCTTGATCCCCCTCTAAAAAAATAGACTTCTTACGAGTGATATTTGTCATGTACATAATATATCTGCTAATTCTAATGATCGTATAAGTTAAATATACCTTCTAAGCTTGTGATATCATCAAATATAATGTGAATGTATAATAATCCATATAATTTCAATTAGTCATCCCTATACTGATCAGTCAAGTACCCTATCCGTCCATTAAGCATATTCTATTTTTTACTACTTGTATTGAAAAACCTGTGTTTGTAATGTCTACCTTGGCATATTCCCAAACACAGCCTTTAACATCGAGAGAGAATCATTTGGAGCCCACAGCGGCTTCAATTGTGCAATCTATGCTCCCGAACAATAAACAGATGTTTTAAAAAAAAATTGTAACAACTAGTTTCATCCTAGTGCAAAAAGTGGTAAATTAATAAAATATTATTGATTTTGAGTATAAATGTGGGCACCTAAAACCACGTGTCAGTTAGACACTTGATATTTTATTAAATTCAAAAAATTTTAACAGCAATATAAAGCTAATTGTCCCATTTTTGGAATAATTACAAGTACTCCAGTTCCTTTTGCAAGTATAAGAGGCCAAGAATCTAACCACTATTTGGCAAGTTTTCAAAATAAGAAGCACTCTTGTTTTGCCATTTCAAGAAGTCTAAACATCTGTTTGGTACTTTGGTAGGGTGAAACTTCCTTGTTGATAACTTGGTAAACACAAAAACAAAGAAAAAAAGGTAGAAAAGCAGGCCTCAATCATGTTTTTCAATCTTTTTTCCTTATCCAAAGGGCAAATTATTAAATTTTTTAAAAAAAATCCTGCATAACAATCAACTGGAAAAGAGATATTTCCGGATAAGGAATACAGTTTGTGTTGGTCTGGAGTCTTCACAGATAACAAAAACGAAGTAAGTTCTCTCTAATTCACAGAAACTCTTAAAACTCTAAATTATCGCTTATTCCTCGAGTCAATCAAAATTATAACTCACCTCAAATCAACCCCCCTGAATTAGGAAAGGAAAAAAGAAAAAAAAGCGCAAACACACCAGCTGCTAGTCAAAGGCCGAACATGCTAGGAGTCTAGACCACATGTTAATAGACATGTATTCTACAATTAGTAACCAATATCACCGTTCTTTCCCCATCGCCTCAAAATGTTGTCAATTTCAACGAGAAACCTCAATTTTATGACCCTATTTCTGAGAATCTCACACGAATCTAACTGACGCACTCTTTTTCGTGAGTCTCGGATCAATCCAATGACCAAGAAATAAACAGACCCCGACAGGCGCATAGCTACCTTGTCCATCATTTTGCAGCTGCACTAGCAGCTGATGGCACCCGGCTACCACGTCCACCAGCAGATCCAGAGTCCACCCTCTGGTAGCCAATATCGCCTCCTCGTGCTGAGGAGCCACCTCTACCGCCACCTCTGCCCCCATAATCACCTCGGTAAGTGAACTCACCCCTCCCATAACCACCCCTCCCTCCACTGTAGTTACCGCGGCCTCTCATCCCTTCAGTTCGGAAGTTATTGCCTCTACCCGGTGCAAACCTCCCTCTGCTGCCGCCTGAAGCAAGAAAACAGGAAATCTATCAAATGAAAAAGTAACATAAGACATTTTTCCCAAGCATGTTCCAACAAGAATGTTTACAATAAATTGAAGTAGTTTTTTGATATGCAAGCATATATAAACCTCGAACATAGGTAGGTTCCAATACAGCTCAGTTATAGCCTTATAGGTATAGCAATACCAAATAAGTCTTACAAAACCTAAAACAGAGAATTTTTTTTTATCTATCATGAGCAATAGGAAGTTGTAATTTGTTCTTTTTCATAACATCCTTGTGGTGTTTTGCCTGTGCCTTGGACGCAACAGAATTTTTCTCACGCAGTATACGAAGATCACATTAAGAGTTCTTGGCCAACAGAGTGCTAGCCCACAACACATAATCTTTTGAAAATTTAAACGGGCATAAGAGAACATGTTCATAACATAAATAAGAGAACATTTTACCAATCAGACAAATGAACCTACAAAAATTTAACATTACAATTGTGCATTAAGTTGTCATTACCACATCTGACAGAATACAGAAGTATGTTCTCAACGTTATTTTAACCAGACAAAATAGTGCATAGATCAATCGCATATGCACAACAACAATTGGCGTGTTTTTTTTTTTTTAAAAAAAGTAGGGGTTAAAGTTTTATAAACTTACCACGGGAACCAGTAGCTCTCTTTTCTTCTATGTGACATTGACGGCCAACAATCATTAGGTGAGAAGCCTGCAAAGTTAAGAGTGATCAGATAAAGAAAAGGTCAGCAATGTCTGCAACTTATCATGCAATCTTATAGTATTCATTTAAGCAGTTGTGGAAGCTGCTGCCTCACAGTAAGAAAACCACCTAAAAATACCTTGCCAATGATACCAATAATAGAACATACAAGACAAGACATAGCTTTAATCTTAGACTTTTGCTTAGAAGTTCATATTATAGAGAACTTTGAAAAGTACCCTACATGATCCAAATATACAACTTGAGCAATCCAATGAACCCAGAGAGCTGATTGCATAAGCATTGAACATAACCATCAGGATATGAAAACGCGGTCATGGTCTATCTGATAGTTTTCCTATCATAGTGCAGGAAAATGGAAAGACAAACAGTCATGATCAAGCACTAGTAGACCCTACACCCTAGACTCAGGTTTCTCTTGTTTAGTAGTGCTAAGCATTAATTTATCTTAAATAGTTTGCAATAGTGAGAATGAAACCAAGACCTTTTGACTACCATCAATAAGCTAGCTGGATGAAATTGAAAATGTCAATCTGCAGTAGAAAATGAGACAACAAGGAAGGCCAATAGAACATTAGAACTAGACCCTGCCTATGCACCATGACCAAAGAATGGTGCTCCACTGTTGCTTCAATCTACCTACCTCATCATCAAATCAGACCTCTTAAGCACAACTGAATTGAACAAGCACCAGTCAAGTTTACTTCTGTAGTATCTCCTAGCTACATAGTTTATTATTCTATTGTACGCATGGGAAGCTAAAATCTCCAATCTGGATTTCTGTAACACACACCTCACGAAAAAATAAAATCATCCTTTCTAAATCAAACCTAGAATAAGTCCTAGAAGAAGTATGTCAGTATATTACTAGGTAACAGTACTAACAGGTGTATATCCAATGCATATATGTATCTCTAGTGTGCATATTTGAAAGAAATGTATGGTCTTGGATTTATTCCATTGCTTGCTAAAGATGATGAGGCAACAAACATAAAGAAAAAAAGGGACTGTAACGACTGCTAGATCACATATTATGGCTTCAAAATCCGAAAAAAATTAATCAACCAAACTCTTCAGTAATGCATGTATTATGGAATGATCACCAAATGATTTGATTAATAGCAAACCATACAGAAAGCAATGACCTAATTAGTTGAAGAATCATGAAACACTATAAGATAATGCAGGCACACACATCAATAGTAATTGAATAATCTTTGCACTGTTGAATTTAATATTTGGTCAATGGACCAATATCACAGAACAAGCTGATGAGCTAATCATTTAGATTTACCTCTATTGCACTCTGGACAGCACTAGCATCCTCAAACTCTACAAATCCATAACAAAACCCTTGAATCTGCATGTTACATTGGAACATAGCAATATCAACTTTTGGAGTCAGGGTCATTTAAAACCTTTCCATCAAAAAATGCGTGAAGGGAACAAATATGTACCTTATGGCTTCTGACTTGAATGCCGTTGCGCTTAATAGTGCCAAACCTTTTGAACTCATCCTCTAGTTGTATAGGTGTGACATTTAAAGGCAAATTCCGTACATATATCGCATGCCCATCAACTTCAAAGATCATTGTAAAGCATTTCAGACAGAGGCTAATGACATCAACAAGCTTTAGCTGCATCTTTGGATTGAGCTAATACCTTCTGGCTCTTGAATGTTGCTGCTCTCAGGATTAGGACTGAGAGCTGGAACATCAGCAACTGGAGCAGGAGCAGGAGGAGCAGCTTGTTTCTCTGGTTTCGGTGGTGCAGGCCTAGAAGGAAATGCAGAAGCTGGCGGTGGAACTTCTTTCATAACTTTAACCTAAAGCAGAAAGAGATGTAATTATTGTGATGATCTTCAAAAGTGAAAACCCTGAAGTGTACAGAATGATTGCACAGCATGGAATCATATAACAAACAGCAAACATGTGCATGGCTGAAGTGACTATCCATTTACTCAACAAGGACATAACCACCATCAACTACGCTAACAAGCTTCCTGAAATTCTTTTCCAAAGCACATTGAAGGTGGAACTTCTTTCATAACTTTAACCTAAAGCAGAAAGAGAATGATTGTGATAAATATCAAAAGTGAACCCTGAAGTGCACACAATTAATTGCACAGAATGGAATCATTTAACCAGTAGCAAAGATATGCATGGCTAATGTGACTACCCATTTTCCCAACAAGGGCATAACCACCGTCAACAGCACTAACAAGCTTCCCAAAATTCTTTCATCAAAGTCACTGCTACCATCTTTGGATAGACAAACCATTTATACAGAAAAATAACATAACAATCCTAGCAGTCTTTCATTCATATTCCTTCCCCTGCCAACAAACAAGGCTCATCAGTATGCACTGGTGCATTATCTATCAGTACAAGTTCAATTAATAAAACATTGACATTTAAAATAGAAGTTCATGTGAACATTTATGCTCCAGAATGTAACATGCCACTGTGTAATGGTATGTAACAAGAATTGCATAATAATATTTGAAATAGGCACCCCTCCAAGATTCTTCTTGCTGCAGTCAGCCTACAGTGAGCACATTTCAAAGTTGCAAAGCATGTGCAGCACACCAGTATAACACTTGATAAATGCATTGTCCCTTCCAAGATCAGATTCAAAGCTATAATAACTGCAGTTCAACACAACGGGAAAAAGAAAGCATAGTGCTTTCCAAAACCTACAATTGAAGCATAGGACTTCTTGGGAGCCTCCTCTTGCGGTACTTGGGCAGCTGAACTTGGCATAACTGTTGCAACATTGTTCGGCACTTCATCTATCACCTCAGGAACCGGCTGTTCATCCTCCACAACAGAGCCCTCTGCATCATCCGGTGGGTTGTAAACCTCCTCCTCATTCTGCTCCTCCTCGTCCTCCTCGGGTTGCTGCGGTGCAGGCTCAGCCACATCCTGTTCTAGCTGCTGCGAAGCATCTACAAGCAGATAAAAGGAAATCAATTTAACCATATGCTTCACAATAATTGAAGAGAGCTTTTAGGATGATTCACCAAAACACACCCTGCTCATGATGGGCAGTCTCCGCGCCTCCACCGGCCATGCCATTGGCCACTGCCATGGCAGGGGCGGTGGCATCCGCTTCCGGCTGCTGCGGCGGCTCGGCGCTGCGCTCTGCCTCCTCCCCCTCCCCGACATATCGAAACATGTCGTTGAGAACAAAGTATCCCTTCTCCTGCGGCGCAAGGAAGAAGGACTGCGCAAACTCGCGGCGCACAGTGTCCCTCCCCGTGAGGTGGCCCGTGACGAGCACCGTCACGCCGCCGCCCAGCGACTCCTGCGCGTCCACCGCCCTGATCTCCGCCCGCACCATGTCCATCGACATGATCTTCTCGTTAATCGCCTACACAACAACCAAAACCAAAACCCCATCCGCAAAGCCTCAAATTTAACTACTTAACTCCACAGGCCACAGATCTGAGGGCGAGAAAGCAACAGCAACTAAAGCAAGGCTACCTCCATAGAGGTGACGGAGTCCATGTCGCCGCCGAGCTCGGCAGGGCGGCCGAGGCGGCTCGTCTCCTGGTAGAAGCGATACACGAGATCCGGCGACTGGTGCAGGATGTGGTAGTACTGGTGCACGAACGCGTTGCCCACCTAAAAGGCCCACACACGAATCAGCTCGAATCGAGGCGGGAAGCCGGCGAATCGGGGAGGAGGGCGGAGGCTTACCACTTGCGCCGGCGGCTGCGATCCGGCGGCTGCGGCGGGCGGCGGCGGCGAGGCAGCCATCGGGTCGGAGGAGGAGGCGGCGGCGGCTTCGGCGGGTGAAGCTAGGGTTTAGGGGAGGTGAGGGGTTTCACCTTCTCGGGAGGTGGTGTGTGAGGCGAAGTGTTCGGAGTTTTTCCCGCAAATTTGGCGAGGGGAAGGAGGCGGAGGCGGCTCCGGGGGTGCACTTGTGGCAAAAATGAGTTGGCACGTGCGAGCGGGCGCGCCCGTGCGGGGGGTTTGGACGGCTGTGATGGGACGCTGGGGTGCACACGTGTGCTCCTGGGTTTTTTGTTGGAATTTTTTTTGGTTAAAGGAGCTTTTGGTCTTCTATTTTCCCGAGAAACTAATTTTGTTATTTTATTTTCAAATAGATCAAATTAAATTTAATTCAATTGTCTATGTGGCATATGTGTTTGGTGATATGGATGGACACATAAAAAGGCATACGAGACTGAGTTCAATGTAAAATTGTCTCGGCAAGAACTTAAGAAGAATATTTTTAGTATATTCTGTGTCACGTATGCGAAATACCACCTGAAATATCTATTACTCTAATACAAAGACGCTTGGGAGGCGCAGTTTCGCATGGGCCCACGTATGAAGTGCCTTCTCAAACATTAAGCACCAATCACTCCAATGTATTGGAGTTTCGTATAAAATATTTATATAGTAATATGTTGTATTGTATTATTATTAATAATTAAAAAATTATCAAAATTAAAATCAGACAATTCGAATACAACAAAAACAAGATAAAAAATATAAGATAAAATTGTTAAATTTTCTAATTTAAATCGCACATAAAAAATAACATGAAATGTAATTAAAATTCGAATACATTCGGCCATTAATGATTGCACAAACTTAATGATTAAAAAATAATCAAACTACTAGTTGGTATCGACGTATCGTTGCCTTCGAAACACTGACAAATGTGCTCAACAAGATCCCTTTTGAATTGCGTATGTGTTGAGCTAGCACGGATTACATTATTTCGAGCGAGCATATCGGCAGAAAAAGGCAAAGTATCACTGTGGAAAGTAGGCGGTCCTACAGTACATGTCCCTTGACTCTCATACGAAGCAGTGAACGGGTCAGTAGAGTATCGTTCATCCTCGATTATCATGTTGTGCAGTATGACACAAACTTTCATAATATTGCCAAGGGTTGATCGTCGCCAAAATCGATCGGGGCCATGGAGAATAGCAAATTGACTCTGCAAGACCCTAAAGACTCGCTCGACATCTTTTCTTGCACCTTCTTGTTGTTGTACAAACAACCTGAGTTTTTTTGTTTGGGTTAGGGTATGGCCTTCACAAAGACAGCCCATTCAGAGTAAAAACTGTCGGCCAAGTAGTACCATATATTGTACTATGTCACATTCATAGAGTACTGAACATTAGGAGCTTGACCATTTAACACATCAGTGAAAAGGGGGATTGATTTAGCACAGTGATGCTGTTGTTGGATCGGGCGACACCAAAGAAGGCATGCTATATCCACACGTCGTGGGAGGCAACCGCTTCAAGTATTATTGTAGGGACTCCGTGATCACCACGGGTTAATTACCCCTTCCATACAACTGGGCAATTATGTCATTCTCAATGTTTACAATCGATGCTTCTTAACATTCCTGGGAAACCACAATCTTCTCCTTGCTAGAGTGGATGCTGCAAGTCATCGACAGTAGGTTTATGAAGATATTCTCTCGCAAACCTGTTGATGATTCCTTCAACAAAGTGCTCCAGGCACTCGATGGCTGCCGACTTTCTTATACGTATGTACTTGTCAACGGCATCAGCGAGGGAACCATACGACAACATGCGCATTACAGCAGTGCATTTCTGCAAAGAAGATAACCCCTTACGAAGGAGAGCATCTCTCCTCTCATTGAAGTACGGAGACCACTCCCCCAGAGCTTTGACGATTTGAAAAAAGAGGGGTCTCCCCATTCAAAACTTTCTGCGGAATAAGTAGGCAGGGTAGATCAAAGCGTCGAAGAAGTAGTCCCCCATTAAACGGTTATGACCACTTTCGTGATATCTGTCGATGTACCTTTTAATACCTCATCAATGATGGTGTAAGATACCAACGCGGTTCAAGGGTTGTAGAGCCAGCCCACTCTGTACGAACCCCTTCACGAACTTTTTAATTTGGTTGATGACTTCCTCCTCCACACTACTAGTGCTTGAGTTAGACGCCATTTTTGTGGATATGGCAAATGGTCTTCGTGCTCGAAAAATAGAGGCTTGGGTTGTGAAGATGAGATGATTGAGTTGTGAAGATGAGAAGATGAGGGGTTCGAATATATAGGGAGAGAAGAGAATAATCGAATGCCTCAATTCCAAGGGTTAAATCCAAAAACACCAATCACATGCCTCATTTCCAACGACCAAAATCCAAACGGCATCAATCACATGTCTCAATTACAACGACTAAAATCAAAATGCATCAATCACATGTCTCAATTTCAACGGCTAAAATCCAAAAGGCATCGATCACATGTCTCAATTCCAACGGCTAAAATCCAAAAGCATCGATCACATGGTTCAGTTCCAATGGCTAAATCCAAAAGGACTTAAATTAAAAGTATGAGTACATTTATTGAAATACAAAATTACATTGTTTAAGCTACTACTGATTCCTCATTACCTTAATTATGTCATTGGCATACTCTCATGCAGCCGCATGCGCCGCCTTTTGGAGATCCGAGAAATGGGATGGCTCGACCATCACAAGTTTTGTTAACGACTTCATAACTGTGGTATTTTCTTTGCTTTTGACCATCCCTGCAAATTTGATGATGTAACAACAACTTGTTGGCCACCTTAGTGAGGTCGGTGTTTGCTTTGCCGATACTCTCTATGCTCTCTTCGACAGTTGCTGATGTTTCCTTAAGTTTGCTCTTTCCCTTCCGCTTCTGCTTTGCCACATTCCACCATTCTGGTCATGGAAGCTCGGTGGGGACTTCATCGTTGTTCAATGATGACGTGTGGCCACTTTCTTCATTGAGTCGTGTTCTTTTGCTAGGATCGAAGTAGCTTCGGCACCACTTCGGTTGACCATGGACGACATTCCACCAATGCTCCTGGACGAAGGGATGACCCACGTCATTCCTATACATTTTACGATCTTGGGACATCAACTAGTCGTCGGAACGACTACTGGCATAGACATCCCTCAACCTGCAGTAACTATCATTGAACTGAACAATTTTCTTGTTATTTTTTTTGTCAATGGTCTTTGTAGTGCTTCACGTCTCTTCTGCGACTGCTTGTGTTGTACGTCGTAGTGACCTTCCCCCAGTACATGTCGAATCTTTTATTATTCCCGTCAATCGGGTCCAGAGAGTTGTTCAACCATGCATTGATATGAAAGAACAAAAAAAAATTGTTCAAAATTTATGAAGCTAAAACTGGAAAAAAAATCCAGGTCCACAAAATTTTAAATTTAAATAAACACTCACATGTCTAATGTCGTTTTGTTGTTACCAAAGCAACTGTTTAGGCCGAGCTCCTCCTGCGCCGCCTTCATTGGCGTCGTCGTCATCGTCGATCATCACAACCTAGTGTGTGCTATGTGGAGTGCCGCCATCCGATACCAACATGGAGTGGGAATTTTTTGTCGGTGGTTGCGGAGGCAAAATTTGTGCAAGGATGACCGGCATTCCGAAGAAATGATGATTTTGGCCGTCAGGGCCGTAGGGCTGTGCGTACAGATGAGCTGGTGCATACGGAACAGGATGTGCATACGGAAGTGGTTGCCCATATGGAAGGGGTGGTGCGAACGGTGGATAACACATCGGATATGGTAGGGGGTTGAAAGTTGGCGGATTTTGACTATTGGCCCATTCGGTATTCTCCTCATCTAAATTAGACTCATTAAACTAATTAACAAAACTGCCGAGGGATTGTTGGCCATTGAAAAATTTTTTGAAAAATATTTGAAGGGTGGGAGAATGAAAAGTGTATAATTTGTAATTGAGTTTGAGTGCAAATGAAATCAATCATGCTCATATTTATAGGGAGAGGATGATACAAATTTTCTGTAATTTTTCTTGATTTTTTTTGAATTTTTAGCATTTTTTACAAATTTTTTTGCTCTAGAAATCATTAAAATAATTAAAATGGCTATTTTTAACCACTATATTGCAACGACAATTTTTTTGAGTCACTGACAGGTGGGCCCGGCTAAATAATCATTCCAACGGCTATATTCAGTAGCTCACGCGCATGCTCAACTGACATGTGGCCCCTTCCGCTGTTTGGGCCCACCTATCATTGAAAGCAAATAGTTAATTTTGCGATGCACGCAACACGTGAGGTGAGTACACCCACATGCATTCATGTGTTTTGTGGGGCCCGTATCTTCGTACACCGCACTATTCTACTTGTCACCCTCTCACGAACAAGTAGGCTAGTGCTTTTCCTTGTCCCACCTGTCAGTTTGGTTCTGTGGCGGGTACGAAAGGCACGAGTAGTCGAAACATGGGGCCCACAAATCACGTCCTTGAGCACCATCAACCAGTCCAACGCGAACACTTCGACCACCCAGGCGTCGGTAGAGCCCACTTGTCAGGTCTCGGGCATCCACAGCCTCACGAGGCGTCTTCTCTCTCCTCCCGCATGCGAAAAAATAATTTTTTAATCGCGGGCGCTGACTCGGGCGCCCACGTTGGACTCAGCCTGAGCAATATAAAATGGCCTACATATTAGGTCTTCTAATAACATAAATTACTTAAAGATAAAAACAAAAGATGCTTTCCAAAAATTTGGCAGATTTCTATATCAAAGAATGTTGGCAGAATATAGTTTTGGTGGCATCAATAAGACCATCTCAAGTGATGGTGCGATGTTCTCTTGCCAACGATAGAACACTAACAAGTCTAGTGATGCGAGCACGCCATAGAATTCAAGTAGTGGCTTGAGATCTGCATCAAAGGGCTAGCTGGTTGTCCGAAGGTGCAACCAGAGTCCTAGTTGAGCAACATGTTGATAGTCATGATGTTGTTGTATAGGATGGGCAGGTGGAACTCGTGGTGTAGGAAGGTGAGCACGATTGTGGAACGGTGTGTGACACGAAGCTAGCAGTCAATACTGTGACACTTGAGGAGCTCATAGATGTTGAGTAGAGTTGAAAGTTGGGCCGTAAGACCCGTATAAAAATATGCCTGGCCGGCACAACATGGGCCTATTGGGCCAGTGGCTTGTGCCGTGCCATGTATGAGCTGGCCCGCAGGTGGTCATGTCAAGTAGGGCTGGCCCGTTTGCTCATTGGAGAGGCCTGGTACGGCACGATAGCCCACAGGTCACAGTGCGGGCCGAGTCGACACCGGCACGACTCGTTTCGAATTCTAGGTGGTCCTCAACTCCTCCTCGTCCTCCTCTGCCCTTCCACCAGCCCCGCCACCCCGCGTCATCGCTCAAATCCTCGCCAATGTGCTTTTGGGGGCCGTTGGTGATGGGGCAAGTTGAGATGGGTGGCCGCTGTCAGCGTCGCCGTCGCCGCAAGAAGGGCGAATCTTACACCCCTTATGATCCGCCCGCCCAGGCTTCTACCCCCTGATCCGGTTCCTCTGGGGGATCCTTTGACTGCATCGCCCAGCATTGGCAGCGCAAAATCGTCTCCAAGCAACCGCAGCCAGAGAAGGAGGAGGGGAGGTTGGCGATGATCCGGTGGCCCAGATATGCGGCTCAGGTGTAGCAGATCTGGTGGATCTGGCGACGAGCGGCGTGACGACGATCCATTGCCATTCCCACTCCATTGTGGCCCAGATCTACAGCCCTCCTCTCCATACGTGGCCCAAATCTGTGGCAGCGCGGCATGAGGAGGGCGTGACGGCGTGCTAACAAGGCAGTGCGAGGAGAGCGTGGCGGCGCGAGTAGAGGACTAAGAGGGGCTGAGGAGGCAGAGCAGTAGAGAGGAGTTGAGGAGAGCGTGGCGGTGTGCTAATGGGGCGGGCCGACTTGCATGCTAACTGGCCATGTCAGCCCATGCACGACTCGCGTTACCGTGCTGTGTTGCCCATTGGGCGGAGGTTTGTGGCTCGACATGGCCCGATAACCCGTGTTGGGCCGTGCCGCATGCCGGGCCGAGTTTGCGTGCCTTGGGCCGGCCCGGCAACAGCCCAGTCCAACTTACAACTCTAATGAGGAGACTTTCACGACTGTCAGTGCAAAAGTCAAGGAGGCAGGTGAGGTTGGGGGTGGAAGCCGTTGAGGATCTCTACCTCGGCACAAAAATTGTACCTACAGGCATTGGCAGCATGGTGCCATGGTTGGTGGATAGGCGCTTTATGATGATGGTGGTGCCACTGAGGAGGATGGTGTAGCAGACAAATCCAATGCTACCATGACTGATGTTGGCGTCTAGCGAGAAGCCATTGGTGGAGGCAACAAAGTCAGCGAGGGTTAAACACTTGAGGGTGATGGTGAAGGAAAAGAGTAATGCACACATAGGCCTGACATGTGGACCTACCTGATATATAGGGCTAGCTCACAAGTGTGGCATATTTTACTGATCTGATGTGCCATCCAGTGAACATCATGTCACCGTTTTAGTTTAAATTTTGAAAGGATTATTTATGTTGAGATCAGGAAGTAAAAGATACTTAAATCCTTTTTTCTCGGTTTCGGTATTCACTGTCATGAGTGTGATGTGATATTCGAGTGTTCTTGTTGGGGAGAAAACTTTTGTTGTATATATTATTGCTTATATGTATGGGAATTAAAATTGTTAAGTTGTAATTAGAGTGTACTTACACCGGTGGATTACAAGGCTGGTTGGCGAGGTGTTAGTTTTAAGTTTACGTGTTTATGGGCTGAAATTTAGTCCAAAATTTAATTTATTTGAAAACTTATTCTATAAAATTTTTGAATTAGAAATTTATAATAAATTGAAACCAGTAGAAATTAGTTTTTTGGGCTTATAATCCTAATAAATTAGTTTATTAAAAAATTTAAACTTGACTCTATATGTATTTTAGGCTGTCAGATTAAGTACTCTGATTGTTGAAATCGTGGGAATGACAAAAACAAAAATTGACTCCCATTTTTTACAATGGTTGATTTAGAGTGTCAATTTCTCATCTAATGGTGTGCATGTGTAATTACACTATGACTATAGTAAATATGTTTATATGAAAAACAACAAAAATATTGCGCACACAGTTGATAACTTTTATTGGCGGATGACCGTCTTAAATTTCACGCAGTTGTGAAGTTTATCTGTTACGTAGGGTGCATTTGTTGCTTGTACAACATTGAGCTTAGTTTGTATGTATGGAGATGGGTGAGATTGTTCGTGGAAATATAAATGGAAGTTGTTTGGTTACTTGAATTTATTGAGGTTAGTTGTAGGATGAGTTTGTTTGGTTGATTGAGAAATTTGTTGTAATTGTCAGATAGAAGAGATATTGTTTGTTGGCACATAAATTTTTGAGTTTTACATGACCAGTATCTTAAAAAAATAACTCTAAATTGGTGAAACATTTTCAAGCAGAACTTTCTTGCAGTTTTATCTAAATATATTCATAAACATAACTTATTAGACCTCTGAAATTTGCCTTATTTGAGAGCCTGGGGTGCTTGGTGGGGCCATGCCGGCATTGGCATCAGAGCCGATGATGGTGCCTCTGTTGAGATCAAAGGAAGGGGTAAGAGAGAGGAATGATAAGATGAGCACGTCGTCACTGAGGGAGGGAGATGGAGCGAAGTGGTGCGCACCAGAAGGGCCCATTATTCTTATGCCCCGAGAGAGCCTCACTTACCATATACACGCAAGAGAGCAAAGGTTTCTACCACACAACATTTTGGACCCTCTTTTGCTTCTATAGGGCTTGGTTCAAAATTATGTCCAACCAACTAATCATGAGAATAGTACATCCCTAGGCCAGCCCATCATCTCATGTTGGTAATCCAACATATTTCTCACCATTGTTAGGAACAATATAAGAACAATAATGCTGTAAGAATATAACTCACAGTTTGATTATTTAGGATAAGGAAATTATTGGAGAGACTGTAGAAATAGTAGGCTTTCATAAAAGAGGGAAAAAAATGATAAAGCTCCATGTTTATCCCACAACTTTTGGACGAAAGAGTGTTGTATTGACTATTTTAACCCACTTTATGTTGATGTGTTCCTAGTCGGATAGCAGTGCACTTAACAAAATTTTTTATATAAATAATTTTTTTAAAAAGTAAAATTACAAATATGACTCAATATTTCAAAAATTTGTAAAAATAACCTTTTTTAAACTGCGGTTGAATCTAGATGTGATACGTGACAGTAAAAATGCGACAAACGTCTCTGACAAATCAGCACAACCAAGAGTCTGCATTCTCCAAAAGTGTGGCAGGACAACTTTCAAATTTTTTTATTCATTCAAATTTAAAGTTCTGTATAGAAAAATTTCAATTCTTCTGACATTGATATTTTTTTATCTATAATTTGAATTGATAATCCGTTTGAACCGGTAGAATCGTGAAGCCAAAATGATCAGATCGACATAAACAGATTATCAACCGGAACTATATCACAAAATATCATATATTGTTATATCTTGAGATATATAAGTTTGGTTGATAATCGGTTTATGTCGATCTGATCGTTTTGGCCTCATCATTACACTGGTTTAAATAAATTGTCAATCCGAATTATAGATCTCAACGTAACTTTCAGATTAAATTATACTGAAATTTTTTATTTTTTCAGGACTAATATCTTTTGATCTATAATTCGGATTGACAATCCATTTGAACCAGTGTAATGGTGAGACCAAAACGATCAGATCAACATAAACTAATAATCAATTGGGCTTATATATTTTAAGATATAATAATATATGATATTTTGTGATATATAACTCATATTGATAATCCATTTGTATCGATATGATCATTTTGGCTTCACGATTCTACTGGTTCAGACGGATTGTCAATCCAAGTTATAGATCAAAAGATATCGATACTAGAAGAATTAAAATTTTCTTGTACAAAACTTTAAATTGAATTAATAAAAAAAATTAAAAATTGTCCCAGCCACATTGATTGTGCGGTAGAAATATTTGTCATACTTTTACTGCCATGTGTCATGTTCATATTTAATCACACTTCTAAAAGAGTTATTTTTGTAACTTTTTGAAACACGAGATCAGATTTTTCATTTTCTTTTTTTAAAAGGTTATTTATACAAAATTACATGACAAAGATTATTGGGGATTTAGTTGAATGTTCTTTAATTCTATGTTCAATTTAGTGACCTTTTTGGTTTGTAATTATAAATTATTATACTTTAAGTTAATTGTGTCACTCTTATTATTGTTTGGTTTGTGATTATAAGTTGCTACACTTCAAGTTAAGTATGTCATACTTAATTAGATTACTGTTTGATTCACTACTATAAGTAGGAAATGACACACTTTGCTAAGTAACTTTTGAGACACTCACCACATGAATACTTTTGAACCAAAAGTATGGCCATACTATTAAGTATATTTTTGCTATGCTTTGGAGGCATTTGTTTCAAAGATTTTTGCTCCGTATTCCTAATAGTCATAAAAATAATATATTACTTGTTGTTTGATTAGGTCGTTTTGTAATCATAATACCCATATTAAAAATACCTATTGAAATTTCAATACATCCAAATTAAATTTTTTTATTCTATTCCATATCTGGTACCAACGGAATACGAAACTCATTATCTCTGAACCAACAAACGCTTTCATTTAAGCATGATCACAAATAGAATGACTCTAACTTGTTGCAAAATATCTTCATGAATATATATGACATGTGTCTAAGTTATGCGATAATTTGTAATGATATATGCATTTTGTTGACATAATACTTCTGTGCTAGTTCATACAAGTGCACTATGCATCTCATAGACTACTAAAATTCAAAAATTATGTGATAATTAAGCCATGAGATTAATTATTGTTATGCAAGATTTCACAAGTTTAATTAACATAGAGTAGGATGGTTTTATAGATTTTTCATACAATTTAGTACAATCGATTTTACATATTTTCTGAAAAAAAATTAGCTCCAATTGTCTAGTTAATTGTTTTTTGGAAAAAGGGTATGCTAACTATGAATAAAAGACCTTAAACTTTATTTAAAAAGTTGAATGAGATGATCAAACTATCCAACTCTAGTCTTTGTAATTATTGGGACAAAATATCCCATCTTATACCTATTCACTCAAATAGGTTTTCCAGTCTAGGTGTTCACTAAGATGGTGTTTGACATAGTTTCAAATTAATTATGGACTTATAACTTAAAGTCAGGACGGAATCTAGAATTATTCAATAAACTTAAGGCCTAAGCATATAAATTAAACCTTCAGCAAGTAAGCCCTGTTTGAAGGGGTTCATATACAGAACGCCGGGAAATTATACCGAGAGTAAATTAGGGAAATATAATCTATATCAATTAAGTCTATCATAATACTTTTGATGATACTGTTATGCTGCCCATAGGTAGATTTGGGTTGGCATTGGCACCTCAGATATTATAATTCATTAAGTTTCAAAAATTATATTCATATATCATGGGATGGTAATTTTCATGGAGAATATCCTCAAATAATAAATAATTTGAGAAATAAAAAGGTAGTGTGCAGTTGTGGCAGTGGCTTGCAACTAGGGTTGGAACTTTAGCTCGAGACTCGCGAGCAACTCGGGCTTGACTTGATTTTTGGCTCGGTTCGGACTCGGCTCGTTAACAAACGAGCCGAGTTCGAATTGTCTTCGTAGCTCGGTTCGAAAACGAGTCGAGCCAGAGTCAGACTCCAGCTTGCTCGGGCTCGGTTCGATATATATATATATAAGAGACATCAGATCTAGGGTTATCTACTCGTCTCAGTCACCGCCTAGCGCCTCCGTCACCACGGCCGGCCAATGCCTCCTCCGGAACGCCCGGCGTTGCAGCCTCCTTCGTCGCCTTCGGCCTCCTCCGCCACGCCCCCGGCCGCCCGAGCCCCCTCTGACGCGCCCCCGACCGCCCCAGCCCCCTCCGCCTCTCGAGGCCCTCGAGCTCCCTTCGCCGTCGCCCTCGAGCTCCCCTCCACCGCTGCCTCGCGTCCGCCCACCGCCCTCAAGCTCCCTCCGCCGCCGCCTCGCATCCCCCGCCGCCCTCGAGCTCGCTCCGCCGCCGCACCGAGGAGTGTCAAAACGAGTTGGTCCAGCTCACGAGTTGGACCTGTTGGATCTAGGTCGATCTAGGTATCTAGGTTTTGATGATTAATGACGATTTAGATAAATCCCTGATGATTAAAGTTAATCTGGAGAATGTCAGATTTGATGATTAAATGACAATTTAGATAAATCCTGATTTAGCACAAGTAAATTGAATTGATTATTGATAAACTCTGAAATAAATGTTTACTTAGTTGTGGGTTTAATATTGATACATATGTAGAGGGGGAGCTCGGTGGTTGCATCAATCTTGTGCTAAATGTAAATCGAAATGTCATGTATTGAATCTGGAAGTTTGATGACTCCTTATTGAGGTTTTGACATCGATGCATATGTTGAGGGGGAGCTTATCATAATTGACCATCTGATCTGATTGCCATCATTATGGATCGTGTGCGTATGTCTTTGTCATATACGATTCTATATGATATTGTATTTCATCTCATACTCATCTATTGATTGTTGAATATGGTGTTGTCATTTCATTGAAAAGAGAAACCGTTGAGCTAACTCCTGTGTGGAGTAATTTCTCTGGTGGTGATTAATGACGACCTATATATGAGACTAACGCTGTGTGTTGAGTGTATGTGTGGTAGTCTCAGAATGGTCGTGAGATGAAAGCAAGCAAGACTGTGAAGAGGATGATGCTGACATGAGTCATCTCCAGTGAGATCAAGCTTAGCAAGGTTGAGCTTTGCGAGGACAAGCGTCGAGCGGTTGAGCTTCACGAGGTCGAATTTTGCCAAAGGTAAAATCCAAGATTAAGAATTGCTTTCTTAGGATTTTATCGGTCTCGGTGTTTGGAGATAGACCGGGTTGATAGGATTCTTTTAGCTAGCTTGACCGTACTATTAAGAGGGGTCGGAAACTAGTAGCTTGAATCTATCTAGTGCGAAAGCTCAAATGCATTCATATCATCTTGCACTAGTGTTTTATCGCCTCTTGCATGGCTAGAGAGTCTAAATGTAGTTTGTGGTGCATTAGAGAAAATATTTTAAAAACTACACTTAGTCTTGATCGCCAACTATTTAAATTGGTGGTTTTCTGTTTAGGGTTTGGTCATGGTTGTAGGAGTTCGAGCTGGTCGTACTAGACTTCGGCTCGCTTGTGTACGCTCGACCAAATCCACTAGACCACTTATTTTCGATCAGATATTCGACCTATGGTTTTAGTTCGTAAATCATATTGGTCGTGGTCGTCGCTGAGTGTCAACTGAGATATCCGCGAGAAAACAGCAAATCCGTATATGCAAATACCCTAAATTGCATTAGAAATGATTTTTTGGGTTGGACATTTTGGTAGTAGGAATATTTTTGAGTTTGCTAGAAGTTTCTAGACCTTTATGGGTTTTGCTTGTGTTGACAAAATTATAGCCCTCTGAGTTATCTTTCCAACAAATCAAAAATCACCTTAATCGGATCTCTAGATCAAAAGTTATACTTATTTTACTGTCAATGTGTCCGGCCTATACAAATTTTTTCATCCTTATGCAAAATGAAACCAGAGACGTTTTCATCCATCCGGGGGATTTTGTCCGGGTGAGCCGAACTTTGTCCGATATGGCCGGACATTGTCCGGCCTGTACAAATTGCTTGAGCCGAGAGTTAACAGTGACAAATATATATATGTCCGGGGGCTTTTGTCCGACATGGCCAGACATTGTCTGAAATGGCCAGACATTGTCCGGCCTTTACAAAAAAATCCCCCAACGGTAACTGACATTTTGCAATGGTCGAAATTTTTTGTATTGGCTGGACAGTATCCGGCATGGCCGGACAATATCCGGCCTGTACAAAATTTCGCCTGTTCGTGGCAAACGGTTAGTTTTCTTTGAGGGCTATATATATATCTTGTGTTTGCCTTCATTTGAAAGAAGTGAAAATCTAAGTTATAAGCTAGCCAAGTCTTTGCTTTGATTAATTGCATTTAGAGGCTAGAATTTGAGCCAAAATTCTTAGTGGATTTGAAAGTGAGCATTTGGGAGAGGTTGTGAGTGTTTAGTGCACTTCATCTCCATTTGCATGCTAGTGGTAGAGTGTTGAGCATTCATTTGCATCTTTGAGCTTCTAGCATGAGATTCGTTCAAGCGAAAGTGCATCTGACTTGTTACTCTTGACGATCGTCTTCGCCTAAACAGTATCGGAAGAGAGTCGCGATCTCTCCATTGAAGTTTGTCGGAGAGGTCGGTAAGAACTTGTGAAAGGTGTGGTGCTCGCCTATCCGGTGTGGAGAAGGAGCAACCCTAGTGAGATATCTTTCGTGGATATAGAAGTCAGACTCACGAGTGAGCGCTTCAACGAGGAGTAGGAGAGACCAGGCGAGTCTCCGAAACCTCGGTAAAAATATTGTGTCAATTTCATATCTCTTATTCATTTCATATTTACCTTGACACAATTGTTTAACTAATTAGTTGCTTGGTGTATTGTATAATTCATATTGAGTTTTTACAACTAGTGTTAAATTGTTGTTGCATGTTGAATTGTTTTTTCCATATGGTTGAATGCAACTAGTTGATTAGATTGTTGTTAAACCCTTTGCAACCATAGGTTATCCTAAACATCTTTTAAAGTTGTTTAGTTGAGAAAGAAATTTTAAAAGTCTCCTATTCACCCCCACTCTAGTCGGAATCCTTCATCCTACAGGACCGAGCCGAATTCGAGCTGATTTTTGAGCTTGATGAGGTAACCGAGCCGAGCTGAGCCGAACCAGCTCACCAACCCGACCGAGCCCAAGTCGAATTAAGACCAACTCGCTTGAATTCGACTTGTTTTTACACCTACTTGCAACTAGTGACTGGTATTGCAAGTAGCCAAGTACATTCCTTCTTGGAGATGGACAATCAACTTTTCAGTCCCTTAAAATCCTAATCGACACGGTAAGTGATAGGTAAGTGGTAGTCAGACAATATATATTATTTATCACGTCGATTAAGATTTAAGAGATTGAATCGAGTGAATAACTTAAATAAATTTAAGAACATAAAAGTAAATATCTCAATTTGACGGTAGAACAGCACGCAAGTTTAGCTACGTAACGTGCAATTTTTACTATTCCTTATAATTTACCATGAGGATGAATATGTCGAGCAAACTATCTCAAGTAGCTAAAGAGAAGTGTTCCGTTGCAACCTCATTAGGATACGAATCCGTTTAGGCCAGCCGTCCAAACAAAGTATGTGATATGTGTGCTATTTTTTTTTTGTCTGCGAGTAAATACCTATTCTTTTAAAAAAATATTTGTATCATTTAGATCACATATTTAAAATATAAATTTAATCCTCACATTTATCTCTCATTTTCCTCCTCTCCTATCATCTTCTCATCCTCTTCTTTTCCACCAGCCATTACCACCCACAGTCAGCGATACCACCATTCTCCATACTGTCTCCTTCTATCCCCTGTAGTTACCACCTCTCACCATCACCATCCACACTTTGGTGGTGTTACCACCGTTTCGCCGCTTGCCATTGAACTTGTCACTATAAAAAAATCAAGGAGGGGATTAAGTAAATTTTAGAGAACTAAATCTAATAAAAGAAGTTTGATCCAATTATGAAGGAAGATACATACAAGATAAAAAAAATACTTACCGATTAACAAAACTTTTTTTTATGCATCATAAAAATAAAATTGCACTACTCATTTTGCCATTCACTTTTGACATGCAAAACCATCTTTTACCATTCCAGAAATGAACGTGACATCCAAACCTCATTTATCTTTGTATCTGATGTGATTGTTTAGCCAAACCATTAAAGCACCTTTGACAAATGGAAAAGCGGTTTTAGCCATCAGATGTTGCCAGCAATGATTGCCGTGTTTATCACAGGGAAAACTAGATGAAACTCTGCGTGTTACTGTAGATACTGCGAAAATAATTTTGAATTATAATCATCTAATTTAAAATTGGTCGTATCAGAATAATGTCAACAATCATAATGAATTTGTAAATAAAATATCTGATATGATCAGTTTTTGACTCGACAACCATGACTAGAACTTGTGTTCATATGATCAGTTTTGAATTGGATAATGACAATTACAATAGAGGTTGATATGTTAATAAGAGTTGCACAATGGAAAACGTCTAGTCGCGAGAGCAAAACTTTTGGTCGCAAAGTTGGGTCCACCAGCATTGGTCTTGGTCACAGGAACAAAAAGACCTGATCGATCAAGCAAAAGAGAAATTTGATCGGGATAGTAAAAAACAGGGGCTGCACTAGTAAGAATAATTGGTCGATTGATTCTGGATGAAACAATAAACTTTTTTTTTATGATGGTCATGTTTTGGTTTTTTGGTAGAATCAGATGTTATGGTTAGAGATCGAATGTGGTAAAACTGCCTGATAGTATAAAGTATTGTGGTCGTGGTAAAAAAATTTGGTCGTAAACTTGCTCTAGACATGGAAAATAGCTTGATAATATGAAACACTGTAATGCCTTCTGGTCGAAGCATTCGTGACAGAAAAAAATAGTCGTAAGGGTGGGGGCTACTTACTGTTGGCAAAGAGAGTAAAATTTTGTTTGTCGTATTTTTTTTTTGGGTTGAGTAAGCATTCTTACTTTTGGTCGAACCTGAAGGCTTGGTTTGTTGTCGAATTAATTGCATTGGTCGTCGTAGCAAATGTGTTGGTTGTAAAGTTTGTCCGTCAACGTAAATCTTGGTCGCACCAAAGGAAAAAAGACCAAATCGATTCAGCAAAACATAAACGTGGTCGTGTATGTAAAAATTTTGGTCGATTTGTTAATTGTTTTCAGGCAAAAATTTTTTTTTTGTCAAATCAACTGTCATTTTTTCGTATTTTGTTTTTTTCGATGGTCAAACTTTGGTTTTCTACTCGAATCATCTGTCATAGTCAGTGGTCGAATGTGGCAAAACAGCTCGACAGTACGAGATAGTGTGCCTTGTCGATTTTTCAGCTGGTTGTGGTAAACAGTTGGCGAGTGGGAAATAGTTGGATTATCGGGGGCACGTTTGACGGAACAGATGAAGCAAACGCGCCAATCCAACAGGCAGGAACGAAATGACAATGTGGCCTAACATGGGCCAAGTGTTGAATTACAGGGCAAAGCGGCGGGATTCACGCGGATGGCGCAGATGACGCGAAGACGCTGATCGAACGGCCAGGAATGTGATGTCGACGTGGCATAACGTAGGGGCGAGTTAATGTTTGGATTGTATATAACTATATATGATTGGGTATATATTACTGTATTATAGTTGTATTTATTATTTATTATTATAATTGTGTGGTTTTTTTGAACACTATTGTGTTTAGATGTTTATTTATTGTATATCATTGATTCAATAAAATAATATTTTTTTAAGAAAATAAACAAACTACTTTTGAGCTCAAACTTTTGCTGTGACTAGGGTGTGGCAAGTGGTGGTTGGGCTTGTGTAACAACGGTGGGCTTATTCGGCGAGGTCATGGGGCAGCACCACAGCGGGCTCCCAAAATAGTGGCAACCCATGAAATAGCTTGGCAGGCGGTTTTGGCTCAAGCCGAGAGTAGGTTGGTCATTTTCCAAAGAATCATCTTATAAATTTTTTTAAAAAATATTATTTTATTGAATTAATGGTATGTAACAAATAAACATCTAAACATAATGATATTCAGTAAAACCTCGTGTTTATAATAATAGATGGTAAATACTATCATAATATATTAATATATAAGCAATTTTCTCATTTATTGTAGGATGTTGAGCAATACGCGGTTAAACTTTCCAACTAATTAAAATGAAACCTGTATGCTACATTGATGTGTTTTGAATATAAAAATTCAAACCCATGTGGTGTGATTTGAGAAAAAAAATTCAGATAGATTACCTTAGTTGAACAAAAGTGAATTGTGGATAGGCATACTTGGACAAAATTCAGCCTCAATTGAACAAAGGTGAAACCGCATTGAAAAGAGCAGTCCTTCACACATAAAAGAAGGTAGGTCTTACGCAATCTTCCTTCTTCTTTCTTTCTTTCTTTTCTAAATCCGATCCAGGGGTGAAGAGCAAGAATAGCTCCGTGCAAATCAAGAATATTAGTGGATTCGAGAAATAAGTGTTGTTATATATATCAAATTTGATTATTGAAATTATGCAAATTAATTAATATATTTTAATATGATTGGTTGAAAATATAAAAAGAAAGTGTCATGTAGTTGTGATCCTATATCACATAGAACTACTATTGGTAGATCTAAAGAGTAAAGGGTCAAGTTCTAATTTCTATAGAATAGAAAGTCCTAACTTTTTAAAAGTTAGAAGTTAAAATTGAAGAATGTTTAGCATATAATTTTAGTTTCTTTACTTTAAAGCATTATTTGATTTTTTAGTCTTATAATAAAGTGATAATTAGTTTCATACTGTTATAAAAATGTCACTTTAAACACATATCACTAATTATATAATATGTGAGTTTATATTTCACATGTCAATAAGACATTAAATGATATTTTGTAATTTTTTGTAATTTTGAAGATGGTATAGAAGTATAGGAATAATGTCTTACTATTTTTGCCTTCGAGAGCAAAAAAAAAAAAAAAAACAAAAAACAAAAAAGCTCCATAATTATATAAAAATTGACTTAAGTTTCTCCCAAACTCGAAGTAACTTCAAACCTAAAACTAGAATGTTAGGAGAGGTTGGTTCAGCTTCCGGTTTTTGTAGAGTTTTTCCATTTTGAAAAAAAGTAAAGAGCAGATTCCCAGGGGGAGAAGTTGCAAACATTCCCCATCCGCTTTAGTAACGGAAAAGCCGTTCCCCCCTTCACCTTCCCCTCCACCCCCCACCTCCCGTTGGCTTCCCGGCGACCACCGCTCTTTTCTTGGACGATCCCCGGATGGATGCTGATTTGCTGTGGTAATGCTATCTTATTCTTCTTCTTGTTTTTTCTTTTCTTTTCTTTCTTGGATACTTTTCTTTAGCTTTTCTTTTATGTGCCTTGTTTGTTTAACGGGTGGAATGATGCGTAGATGGATCATTTGATCACGGTCTGATTCTAGATGGATTATTTAGAAAAAAATTCTTATACTAATTAACCATGTAATGTAAAATTCTACTCGGCATAGGGTTCTTGTGGTAAATGGTAATTTCTCATCTTGCTTCTGTGGGCTAACTGTGTAAAGGTGGTATCTTTGTTTGGCACGCATCTTTTTTTGCCCTTTCTGTATGCGTAGTTGCGTAGATTAGGTTCTTGATGTATAGGAGTGATTTAATTTAATGCTTCCTTTCTCTTTGTGTGGCGCATAAAATTTGCGTTTCTTTAATCTCCTACAGATTAATTGATTGAAGTGTTGCATACTTTTCTCTTTTTGTTTTCTTTTGCTATCTCAATTATGTTTTCTTTTTTTGTTTTTTCGAGCAGTGCTTCAATATCCCACCAAAAGAAAATTTTACAAATCCTAAAACGACTGTGGTTAGTTATAAATTGGTGCACATGATTTGCATTTGTTTTCCTTTGTTAAATTGACAAGTGGGCAATTCTCTATCATATTCTATGGACAAAGTCAACTAAATTTTCTTAATAAGTATGCAATGTAAGTTTTTTTTTTTGATTTATCATTTTATCATAAGTTTTTTTTTTTTGATTTATCATCTATGGCCTCTTGTTCTGTAAAAGATCGCCTTTGTGTACGTTGCAAATTATTATTTTAGTGATTTTACACAAGTACGTTGTGTTTTGTTTTCCCGAGATTTCTAGAGAAATTATGTGTTGGATTTTCTTTTTTCCACGTTTCGTGTTTAGGTCCTTTTCCCCCTATCATTTTCAGTCTTTAGTGACAAATGGCTGTTTCTTTTGTGGTTCCTTTGTTGTACAAATTTTATGCATGCATTATTTGATATTTGCATTAAGCATTTTTCCTTTGGCTTGTAGTAATTGCTCTATGGGCTATGAACTGGAGCTATCACTTTCTTTGTATGCATTCGTGATCAAAAGAAACCAAGGAATATTTTACTTTTGAGCATTTTTAGTGGTTCCGGATCGGGTTTCTCTTCTTGTATTGGACTTGAAATCACCTTATTGTTGCACTTTGACACAATCCAAGGTTGGTTCCTTGATTGATGGCAGCTTTCTAAAGAATTGTTGGAAATCAAACCAAATGTGATGATTATAATCATGTTTCTCTGTTTTTTTGTAGGTATTGGCCCTTGGGAGTTTGAGCAAAAGCAGCCTGAATTCAAGTGGTTTACTAGCCAGAAACTTCATTTCTTGGAGTTTTGGAATTGATTCTTGGGTTTTGTAGTTTTGGAGAGCAAATAGACTGTCAGGAATGATGTCGCTAGACAATGTGAGGGGCTTTGCATTAGCCATGTCGTCTAGTGCATTCATTGGTTCTAGCTTTGTGATCAAGAAGATTGGGTTGAAAAAAGCTGGCATTGCTGGGGTAAGAGCAGGTTGTGCCTCTATTGCAGCTTTTTTATTAATACTAAATTTTTTGATATTGCATTGGAAGTGTTGTAAATTAAGCTAAAATTCCTTGCAATGCTTTGCTTTTACATTGATTTGGCTTTTCTCTTTGACATTCTTTGTTAATGTTTTTTTGATTCCTGTTACCCTCATGCACTGCAGGTTCTGGAGGTTACTCTTACTTGTATGAGCCATTATGGTGGCTAGGAATGGTAACTAGTAAGTATGAATTGAGGTTTTGCATTTTCATTATGCAATCACTCATTTGTCATAAAAAGATGTGACAACATGTTGTAATAAACATGGAAGTTCACAAACCATTGCCATTCATCGCTTTTTCATCTCGCAGTGATTCTGGGTGAGGTCGCCAACTTTGCAGCCTATGCATTTGCCCCTGCAATACTTGTTACTCCTTTGGGAGCTATAAGCATCATTGTCAGGTTGTGTGCATACCCTTTTTGTGGAATAATCCTGATGAATTGTTAGTAAATGTTTTCTTATTGATCTTTTATTCATGCAGTGCAGTGCTCGCACACTTTATTTTGGATGAGAAATTGCATATGTTTGGTGTTGTCGGTTGCATCTTATGTGTTGTCGGTTCTGTTGGTATAGTTTTGCATGCCCCAAAGGAAAAAAACATTGATTCAGTGAAGCAAATATGGCATCTTGCAACTCAGCCAGGTACCTGTTTCATTGCCAAATCTCCCGAATTCTAATTCTAAGTCTAATTATCCTTTTATTTTTTTTAAAGAGATGCTATTGTCAACTTGACTTATGTCTTTAACACAGTAGTTTGGTGTATTCCTGACTTGGCCATAAATTTTTAGCCTAACAAATTTAGTAAAGCAGACATGATAAAAGTCAGCAATTTTTAGCAAAATTTTCTAGCTCTCAAAATTTCATCATGACTTTTTCTGGAATCCTTGTGCATTTTTTTCTTTTGTGTATTATGCTAAGATTTTTCTTCTTTTAACTAAACTAATACTCTCTATGTTGACACACTCCATATTGACAAGTATAATCGTTTGCTAACAGGTTTCATTGTCTATTCATGCTTGGCGGTGATTATTGTTCTTCTTTTAATTTTCTGGGGTGTTCAATGGTCTAGACACAGGAAAATGCTTGTTTATATTGCAATCTGCTCACTAATGGGCTCTCTCACGGTCAGTTTGAAGTATAATACAATCAAATTTATATCTTTGATTCAAGTTGAATTAGTACTTGCTGATCATCTGAGTGCTACTTTTTGAGCAGGTTATCAGTGTAAAAGCAGTGGCTATTGCCTTAAAACTCTCATTTACTGGAATGAATCAATTCATCTACGTCCAGACCTGGTTCTTCATAGTTGTTGTCATTATTTGTTGTTTAATGCAATTGAACTATTTAAACAAGGTAAGCAATCATCATATTGAGTTTTTTGGTACATAATTTGAAAATAAAACAAATGTGAAAACTTTGCATCAAGTGGAAAGAAAATTTTCCTCTAGTATACAATATTTATGATGAGAACATTATTTCTAGAGGTTCTGTGTTCCTTTTGCTATCTCCAGTATATGCATGACTGACAAATATCACATTGAAATTTTTGCTTTGATTACTTCTCCAATTGCATCATGTCAGGTTTAGCATTATTGTAAGAAACATCTCCCATGAGTCCGTGACTGGCTTTACTTTTACATTCCTAAACATTTTTTTATCTTGCATCTTTTAACTGATGTTATGTGCCAAGCACATTTTATATCAACATATCTTTTATTTCATTTTGTAGGCACTAGACTCATTCAATACAGCCGTGGTCTCTCCTGTATATTATGTGATGTTCACCATTCTTACTATTCTTGCTAACATGATCATGTACAAGGTGATGTTCATAGTTAACTGTAATTCTCTTTTGCTACTCTTGATCAATGTGATATTTGCAATTGCTAATTGTTTTACTCATAATCTTATAAGCCATTTTCCCATTTGATGAACCAAAGGTACAAAAGTTTCATTTGCATGATAGTTTTAGACTTTACTCACTGCAAGACTACTGCATCATCAAGTGTGGCACTGTGCAAATTGCAAAACCATCTATTTAACATGTCTAGCTATATAACATCATCTGTGTTGTAAGCTCGTAGTCTGAAGTAGCTACTCTATTAAATTTTCTTGTAAAATTTTGATATACAGGAGAAAAAAGCTAGAACATTACATACTGTCTTGAAATTTAGCTTTAGTCTTTAAATACAACTGTGACATTACATTGGAACGTATTGAAACGAGCTAGAACATAACATGCTGTCTTGAAATTTAGCTTTAGTCTTTAAATACAACTGTGACATTAAATTGGAACATACTCTGAAACATGCTAGAACATAACATACTGTCGTGAAATTTGGCTTTAGTCCTTAAATACAACCGTGACATTAAATTGGACATACTTTGAGACTGCAATTTTGGATCTCAATTGTTGAATGATCCCACAATTTGTATGTCCTGTTCCAATAGTTTTAGCATAATATCAAAATATATTAAAAGCTACATGCCCACATATGATGTTTCATCGGGAGTTAAGAGCTTTTTAGTCTTCTGTCCCAAGGTTGATGTAACCATTGTTCCTTGCTCATTTGGGTTCCTCACAAACATAAATGGCAAACTCCAGTTGTTACTGTTTGCCTGTTAGGGACTGGGAATGGTCAACTTTCACCTAAATCCACAAGAATATTTTGTATCAACAGTAAGTCTGTACTCTCTCATTCGCTGTATGTTCTGAGTAGAGATAATTATGACATTTTGAATGGCGATCTCATCCTTCAACTATTTAGTGTGATTATCTTTTATTTTTTGGCCTGTAAAGTTCTCTGATAGTTCTACGTACTAGTCTGATTGATGAAGAAAATGCTTCATCTCAATGACTGGCTTGGAAGAAAAGTCTGGCCATTTTGTCACTGGATGTAGCCATACTCTCCATTGCTCATGACAAATTGTTCTCTTTTCCTTTTTCCCTCATGAGAATGAAAACAATTGCAACATAAGACCTTTTATTCGTCTCCTGCTTTAAGGAATAGATATTAAATTGTGTGATCTTGCATTCTTCATCTTCTATTAAATTTGTGTATTATAGTCCTAAATATACCATTTTCAGTAGATATGTACATTTTTGTTGATGTTACTTTATTGAGTTGGGCAAAATCATTTGATCATTGTCATTTTTCATACCAGGACTGGGACTCTCAGGATGCAACACAGATAGCAACTGAGCTATGCGGGTTTGTGACAATTGTCGCAGGGACTTTTCTTCTGCACAAGACTAATAAGGATATGATGGGAAACACACCACCCACAACCCCATCTTGTCTGAGAGGAGAAAATGAACTCCAGAATAATTAACCACAAACTCTTCTTGAGCATCCAACATACAGAAAAACTCCGAGATCACAACTCAGCATGTGTCGCGAATTGGTTGAACTGATACTTACTCAGCAGTCACATTTGTCCATCTGAGGATAGAGGCAGGCATAGTTTTGTGCCTTTCAGGAATTTGTGCTTGAAATTAATTGTGGATTTGCATCAGTGGTAGCTAATTATCATGCAGAAATAGGCACAGTTTCTCAGGGAGGATTAAGTGCTATATGAGGAGTATACAACAGTTAAAGTGTTATTCCTCGAGTACAGCTTAAAAATGTATGAAATAGAAAGCTGAAGACTTATGACTGTAAATATATGCAGCTCAATTATTAAACTTTTTTCAAGAATCAAGAGCTTAGTATTGATTCTTTTATAAGTTTAAACATCTTGCTTTATGGCATCATATGCATCTCTTTATCATTGTTGTCCTGGATGTGTGAAGTTGTCCTGGTTATGTTGTCCTTGCTGCTGCTGTTTCTTTTCAAGGGGAATATAAAAATCACAGTTACTGAAACGCAGCTGGCTGGCTTGTTTAGATGATAATGTTAAGCTAAGGTCTAATTTATATTCCCTCCCGTCCATATATATTGTCATTTTTTATACATGTCGGTGACTTTAACTACTAATACAAAATACTTTCATGATGTTATAATTTTATAAACTTTTATTAACATATAATGATGAAAAATAATAGTTAAAGTTGCGTATTGGAGACTACATAATCAAAAAATTTAAAATTATTTTGGGCGGAGAGAGTAACTAGTGAGGCTGTTTTTTTTGGTCTTAATCTTTAAGCTTTGAGAGTTGGACTATGACGCTTGTCAATTTGAAAGGGCTAATAAGTTGGACATACATAAATAACTGTAAGTCTAAAATATGTCAAAGTAGTTAGGTTTCAATAATTGAAATAGTTAAGAGTGTATATTCATATAAAGAGAGGTCATGGGTTCAAATTTTATGATCTTAAATTTTAATCTCCTTTATTTTTTATGTGTGATTTGTTGTAGTATTTTACGTGTGAGTGAGTTAAAGTGAGAAGATATGTGTTTTCAATAGATATTATCATTACATTAGAGTTCTAAAAAAAAACCTAGGCCTTAATTCAGTCAGTCCCATTGTATTAATTATTTTGTTATACTAAAATACACATCCTGAACATTACAATGAAAATTATGATAAATTCATATAGAGTAAATTGTACAGGACCCACATATGATTTTACTGTTTTTTAAAAAATCCATCTATGGTATGATAATTTATTAAAAAGCCTAAGATGTATTGTGGTTTTTATTTAGTACATTCGGCATATATGGTCATGTACAGAGTTTTTTGTTTAGAGTAGAGGTGTAAGTTGGATCATATCGTGCCGGGTCGCAAAACTCGGTTCAACGGGCGGCACAGTAACGCGGGTCGTGCCCGGGACGACACGACTCGTTAGAAATGCGGGTCGGCCTAGCCCAGATCCATGCACACATGTCGTTGACGATGGTGGCCAACATGGTGATTTGGTTGAGCTCCATGTTGAGCAGTTTGATCTTGGTGAGGATGTGGGCCAACGCCGAGAATGCCGTCACTGATAGCGACACGTGCCCACGCCGAGGAACCTTTGACCTCTCCTCCTCCTTCTCCAGATGCGGTTGCTTGGAGACGGTTTTGTGTTGGGCGGTGCTGTCAGAGAATCCCCCAGAGGAGCTGGATGAGGGGGTAGAAGTCTGGGCGGGCAGACTAGAAGGGGCGTAAGATTCTCCATTCTTGCGGAGACGGCGACTGTCGCGCCCCGAGACTGGGACTACGACTACTCCTGTAGAGACCTAGCTCGCTGCAGCTAGTCCCATATATGCATAGCATACATATACCCTTGACGTCCCAGGATAAGTCAAGCACAGGAGTATATCACATTGCAACAGAGTAACTTACAAAATAGTTAAGCAGTGTGGCCTGCTGGCCTTGATATTACATGAGGAGATTACAATGCCTTCTCGGCATACATGGTTTAGCAAAATAACATCTACACAGCAGAAGATAGGTAACCCACCCACAAAAGAGAAGTGGACAGCAGAACAACACACATCAGGGTAATGACGGGACTGACGCTCCTCCTTCTGGATCCAATAAGTACTCCACGCCTTCATCTTGATTGTTGATCGCTCCGTCTATTGATTTGTAGGTTGCAAGAGTGAGCACTTACGTACTCAGCAAGTCATAGGTAAGAGTAGATACATATAGTAGTGATGACATGAACCTAGACTAGCCAAGAATTATAGATGTTTATAAAATAATCTTTATCTTTCATACCTCATCTCATGGCAGCACCTTTCATAATATAACATCATCATTCATGTTCACTAGATTATAGCACTACCGCGACACGTCGACACACGACAGCCCACGGTAACACTCCTTATCATGACAACACATGTCATTTGGGTAATCTTGATTTAAACATATTTTATTTAGAAAATAGTACTTGTGTCACACCCCGTGGATTTAATCCACCGCAGCAGACTCCTATAAACCCGGGAGCTCGGAGTATTCGAATACGTTTTTAACTCTGCAGAGAGGTACCAATTTACCCGCAAGATATTCCACTTTCAAACCTTTCCTATCATAACAAAATGATTGGACCCCTGACTCACTTCATATTGTGAGCGGCAAGGTGGAAATAACAAGAACTTTTTTTATGTTTTACTCACAATTCACCCCTGACCCTGTGGCTTTCTGCGAGACACAGTTGTGGTAGGTTGTATCCAAACCTCCACCCCTACATATGTTTCCATTACTGGATCAACGTGCGAGATCACCTTCAGTGATATGTGTGGGAGCCGTACTCCGTGTTTATCGTGCATCACTACACAATTCCAGCAGGGGTGTCATGTGCGATCCACATAATTACTTGTTCAGGCCTGTCCCATACCAGGCTTGCGGTTAGCACGTTGTTCATGCCACTAGACGCACAACACAAGGTTCTAGTCCTTATATGCCAGTGACCAGACCATCCACAACCCTGCACCTTCAGTGCCTGCATTCCTTCGCAGTTTAGCACCTCCAGTGCTACCACCGTTCCATACCATTTTCTGGTCACGGCTAAGGGTTTTATTTCATGAATATAAGTATATAAATACATATATAATAGTTCATGGCTCAAAACTTGTTTATTTCACATTTCACAGATAACCAGTCTAGTACTGCCAATTCATAAATCAATCATTCTCAATCTTTCTTATGCAATATTATCTATATTCAAGGTTATGTTTTAGCAACATTTAAAATATAGGTTCAAGATGACCAAGGATATGACTTGCCTTCCGCGTTGTAAGAAACAGCAGTTGATGACGGGTCAACAGCGAAGTCCTCGATCTCAGCTTCTAGATCTGCTCGACGACAAGCCAAACAATACACACAAATATTACTTATATATTAAGATGTTTTAGGATCTATATGCAGATATGCTTAACAAGGATAACTGAACGATACTGGAGATAATTGAGATTACAAGCTGAACTGAGTTGAGATCTAGGGTTTCAAGGATTTGGCTAAGGATGGTGGTAGATGCTCCTAGGATCTCAAGGTTATCATAAGAACATCAGTTTTGTGGTTGGTTTAATCAAAACAGCGAATGTTAGCAGATTGACATTCGGATCAAGACTTTAACATAGCTTTAAGGAAAACTAGAGAGTTTATCTCAAGTTATGACAGTAGAAGAAAGTGTAGATCATAACTCTACAAATTCAGTGGACAAAGTGGCTTTCAAAATGCACAAGCAGAAGTGGGTAAACAAGGCCAATGCCATTAGCTGGCATGCACTGGAATAGTGTCAAAAACTAGGGTTTAGCGGCAATTATAATTCAAGGGCTCAAATCAAGTTGTGATAGAAGAATAAAATGTATATCACAACCTCAGGAATCCAAGAGACAAAGTTATGCCCAAAATGCACATCTGGAAGGGAGTGAAAAGGGCTAATGCCACTGACTGACATAGTCTGGCATTGATCTTGACATGGCCAGAAACTAGGGCTTGGCATAACTTTTGATCTAGAGCTCCAAATGATGCACCACTTTATCTGGGAGGTAGGCAATGATAACAGGAACAAATCATTCAACAAGATCTAGGGCAGAAGATGGCTAGAAGGTGATGAAATTCAGTGATGAACTGAGGTGAACTAGTTGTACTGGAGCAGTTCTGGACAATATTTTGCAATGGTTATAACTTGAATTCTGGGCAGTTTCAGAGATCGAGCTAGAAGACAATTATGCTCAAGAAGTTGAGGCACACCTGAATGACAAAGTGGATGAAGCTGAAACAGCCGAGAAATGATTTCCGGTGAACTGCGCCGGAGAAAATGACATGAGATTTGGGGCTTTTTGATTCAGGCCGAAAGAACTCTAATCCAAGCTTGGAGAGTGAAAGAAGGGTAAGATGAAGCTATATGGACAATCAATTTGGCCGGAGGATGGCCGGAGAGGCCTGGCGACGATCGCCGACGACTGGTGGAGCTCAAATTTGAGGAAACCTTCGATTTGAGCTCAATCTGGAGATCTGGATGCATAGGCTTGCTGGAAATGAGTCACTGATCATTTTGTTTCACAGATTCGAAGATTAATTCGGGGTAGATTGGCCAGCATTGCCGGAACAGGGCAATCGGAAAGTTCCGGTGATCACCGGCGACTGGATGCAAAATAGCTCAATTAAATGGTACAGCACGATGAGGGAGATGAGATATACCTTCTGGTGCTGTTAATTCGGTGAGAGGTGCAGCAGGGCGTGCTGGCACCGTGAGGCCTCAATCTGGACTCGCCGGAGAAGACGACTGCAGCGAGAGATTTTGCAAAATTGGCTAAGTCCTGGTGAAGGGGAGATGACACAGGGTATGGCTGCTTATATAGACCACAGGGCGATGCTTGCAAGGAGATAGCAGCAAGGGAATTGTGCCAGATGACCAGATTTGCCGGGCGCAGCTGCAACAACGGCGAGCGGTGAAGCGACTGTACACTGGCAAGGCGAAGCTGTGCTACATCGAGTCTCATCAATGTCGGGCGGTGCAAGGCAGTGGCGACAAGGCTGGCAACGTGGCGTAATGTTGCTGACAAAAGCCTGTTGCTGGTCGCGCGCAGGAGCACATGCTGTTCAACGGCGCTGCCACGGCGTTGCCACGGCGATGGCTGGGGCGTGGACGCGTGTGCACATGCAACTCAAGTGAGTACGAGCTCAGGCGAGGCGAGGCGTGGCCGGCGGCGAGCAAGCGCGGCGCAAACGCACGGCGAGGTTCCTGGTCGTGCACTGCAGTTGGCCTGGTCGAATTTGGGCTGATTTGCAATTATTGATTTTCTTGATTTGGACTAAATTGTAAATCTGAAGATTTGGAAGGTTTGATCTGGAATTGATTCTGCTGTTTTGATATACTTAATTCCACAGATGATTTGGCACAGATTGAAGATAAAATTTGGCGCATTTGGATGATTTTTGGTATGAACTGAAAATAGGGTATTTTAGGGTAATTGAAATCTGAATTTCAATTGATTTCGAATTCTGGGATTTAGGGTTTGATTTTGAGATACTCATAAAAGAAGAATTTGTATTGAAAAGCATTTGGGAGGTGTTCCCTGAATTAGATTTGAATTTGGAGATGATTTGCAACATTTTGCCTTTTTAGGCTTCTGGAAAATCTGGAAAAAGGACTGATCTGCGATACTCTTGGACTGATTTGCGAAAAAGGTTCAGATGGTGAAATCTGGCTGCCAACTTTTTGGATTAAGGTATTGGCATACCCTTGATCATAATCCAGGAATAATCTGGTCTGAACTTGGCTAAGATTTTGATTAAATCTGAATTTCTGAAACTTAGGGTAAAAGGTAATAACAGATATTCTGTTTTTGAAAACAGAAAAGAGTTGATAATTCTGGAAGTTAGGGATAGAATTGAATCCAGGTTCTGAAGGCTTTTAGATTTAGGATAACTGATGGATCAAATCTGGCAAGTCAGATCTTGACTTGGGGTCACAGGATAGATTTGGAGATTTTAGGGCTAGAACAGAATAAAACTGAGGCTGATTTGGCTGATCTAGAAGAGACATATGCATGCATGACTTTTAAGAAAGAAACTTTTCACCCCAAAACTCAGGATGTTACAGCGACGCTAACGGTGGCCACCCATCTCAAATGCTTTCAATTTCGGTGATGATCGGCCCCGATGTTGACAACGACGCCAACCTACCTCACCATGGACGGCTCAAGAAGCACACCGGTGAGGATCTCAGCGATGATGCGGGGCGGCGGGGCTGGCGGAAGGGCTTGAGGAGGACGACGACTTGACGAGGTCATGAGGACCACCTGAAATTCGAAACGGGCCATGCTCATGTCTGCTCAGCATGCACTGCGGCCCGCAGGCTATTGTGTCGTGTTGGACCTCTCCATCGAGCAAACGGGCTGAACTGATCAAGCATGATAGCCTGTGGGTCGACTACACAAGCCACTGGTCCGACTGGTCCATGCCGTGTCAGTCCGTCACGACTCAACTTCATCTCTAATTTAGAGTAGCAAAGACAAATGGAAAGAGGGAAAAGATAAAACTATTCTTGCAAAACTTCTAGCTAGTACGTGTAATATAGACCCAATTACAAATCAATTGTTCGATACATGCAAGATTGTGAGACATCTATAATTTTTCAGGAGGTATTCGTATCCTTTCTCTCACTTCAAAATGAGTTGTTTGCATACAACCGCACAGTTAAAGGCACCTGTGTCTTTTTTTACTCGAAAGGGAAGTTGATTGGTGAATTTTTTTTTGAAATAACCCTATAAAAAAAAACAATTGCAAAACTAACTCTTAACTTTTTAAATTTGTAAAAATAGCTTTCAGTCGCGAAATCCCCTTCGCGACAGTCTTCAGTCGCTATACGGTATAGCGACTGAAGACGTGGCACGGCACAAATGCCCCGCTGGCATCTGTGCCGTGCCAGCGAGGTTTCAGTCGCTATACCGTATAGCGACTGAAAGCTGCGGGTTTCAGTCGCTATACGGTATAGCGACTGAAACGCTTTATATTCCCAGCCGTCCCTCTCAGAGTACAGTTCAATTCATTTTTCCGAAATTTTACAGAAATTACTGAGAGAGAAGGAGGAGAAGGAAGAGAAGAAAAAGGAGCAGAAAATTCTTTTTCGGAGATTCTTCAAATCGCTGAGGTATATTTTTTTAACTCGTGTATTTAAATTAATTAGATCGTAAACTCGTAGTATTTAGATATGATTTAGAATGATTGTTAGGGTTAGTGTGATTGTTAGGGTTAGTGTGATGGTAAATGCGTGAATGTGATGAAAAAAAATTTAGAGTTAGGGTTAGGGTTAGGGTTAGGGTTAGTGTATGTTCACAGATTAGGGTTAGTGTATGTTCGCAGATTAAAAAATTTAGGATTTCGCAGATTAAAAAATTTGAAGAACCACTAAAAAATGTGATGTTTTTCAAATTTGAATTTTATTAGTATGGACGTAGATTAAAATATTTGTTAATATGTAGATGTAAACATTTGTGATTATGTATATTAAAATGATTGTTATTATTAGGGTTAGGGTTAGGGTTCACCGCTGTCGCTTCTTTTAGTTGAGGTTAGGGTTAGGGTTAGGGTTAGTCATCACTGCTGTCGCCCTCACCGTCTTGGTCTTTCCTGCACGGGTTTAGAGCGAGAGGGGTTATTTTTTTAGGGCTGTAGGGAAACATCGTGTTCCCCAATAGCGACTGAAACGGTATTTAAACACCGTGCGTCGTTTTCACACAGTACGACCATTTCATTTTTCCGAAAATTCTGAAATTAGCACAGAGAACAAGAGAAGAGAAGGAAGAGGAGGAGAGGAGAAGAGAAGAGAATGGTTGGTTTTTTTTGTTAGATTTAGGGGTAGGGTTGTCAATCAGTTAGGGTTAGGATTAGGAATCGCGGTCTCATTGTCGTAGTCATCACCGCTGTCGCCCTCAACGTGTTGGCCTTTTCCGCACGGGTTTAGGGGTTATCTTTTTTAGGGTTGTAGGGAAAAATCGTGAACCAAACAATAGCGACTGAAACGGTATTTAAACACCGTGCGTCGCTTTCACACAGTACGGCCATTTCATTTTTCCGAAAATTCTGAAATTGGCAGGGAGAAAAAGATAAGAGAAGGAAGAGGAGGAGAGGAGAAGAGAAGAGAAGGGTTGGTTTTTTTGTTAGATTTAGGGGTAGGGTTGTCAATCAGTTAGGGTTAGGGTTAGGGTTAGGAATCGCGGCCTCATTGTCGTAGTCATCACCGCTGTCGCCCTCAACGTGTTGGCCTTTCCCGCATGGGTTTAGAGGGAGGGGAAAATTTCTGTTGTTTGGAAAATCATGTTTTTTTAGTACAATGAGCAATGTGAGTTCTCTAATTATACACTCTTGTACAGCTATGGAGCAACCCAATACAGTGTACGTTTATTACGGAGCCGGTGTAATCCGTAATGGACCAAACGGTGATGATCTTGGTGGTTGTATGTATGTTTGCAGTCAAATGAGACAACCACAGTCAATGTCTTTCAACGATTTGAAGATGTGGTTAGTTCACCTGTTACAACTCAATGTTACGACGGATAATCTCAAAGTGGAAGGCATGGTTCCGGATGGAAACAAATGGGTGCTGAAGAGACTGAAAGGTGACAAATCATGGGGTTCGTTTGGACGAATTGTGACAAATCCAGGCTATGCTGTCGGAACCATCATACTGTACGTTGAAATGTCAGTACATAGTTCGGAGGGCAGCCATTCGGTTGAAAGAGAAAACACTAATATCTGTACTGGAGGAGGTCGCGATGGCGGTGGCGATGTCGATACTGGTGCAGGTGCCAGTACCAATGCCAGTGCAACTGGCAGTGTACCTAACACAACTTGTGTAGGAAATACAACTCAATTTGGTGGCCATCAAGTAGATGCAGCTGAAGAATTACCAGAATTGGAGGAGAATTTTAATGAAGAGGAGTATACTGATCCGTCGGAAATGTACGAATCTCCTGATGAACCCACGGAACAGCATAATCCTATGAGTGAGTGGACTGATCCGTCATCCTTGAATAACGCTGTGGTTCATGATGAGCTGGGTTCGCGATGGTCTTATAATGAATCAACCGTCCAGCTTGGACAGTTGTTTCGGAGTAAAAAGGATGCAAAGAAAGCCATAACTGCCTGGGCTGTCTCACTAAATAGGCCATTCCGGGTGGTCAGATCAAATCCGAGCCTGTGGACTGTGAGGTGCTTAATCCAGAATTGTCCATGGTACGTACGTGTCTGGCGGCCACGAGATGACCCGTCCTTTCGGGTGACCAGAGTTGACGACCACGGATGTCTGGCTGAGGGCATGGTGCAGCATCATAGAAATATCACTTCCAGTTTTGTTGCCAGTCTGATTCTGTCAGTAGTGAAGGCAAATACGGCAATCACACCGAAGGTGATAATTGCACATGTCGCGGAGAAGTACGGTTATAATATCAACTACCCGAAGGCATGGATGGCTAAACAGAAGACGCTGGAGGAGCTTTTTGGTACATATGTTGAGGCATACAACTTAGTACCGAGGCTGTTGCGGCGGATATGCGAAGCAAATCCAGGCACAGTCACCGCAATTGTTGATACGCCGGCAATCGGCTCCGAGGGTGCTGTGATTCCTGGGTGCATGGTACTGCGGAGATTTTTCTGGGCATTCGCACAGTGCGTTGCATCGTTCAGGTATATGAGACCCGTGCTTTGCATTGACGGAACATTTTTGACTGGAAAATACCAGGGAACTCTGCTGACTGCTGTGGCTGTTGATGCCAACGACCAGCTTCTCCCCATAGCATATGCTGTGGTCGAGGGGGAGAACTATAGCAGTTGGCTGTGGTTCTTGGGCACTTTGAAGAATGAGGTTGTGAAAGACCGGGAGCACGTGTGCTTGATTCATGATCGAAATGGAGGAATGCTGAGTGCGATGGAGTACATGCGATCAGGAGAGGATCCATCGCTGAGTTGGGATGATTTGCAGAGTCGTTGGTGCTCACGGCATCTTGGCGCGAATTTTCACAGTCGTTTCAAGAGCAAGCGCCTGATGGTCGTGTTCAAACGGCTTGCCAAACAGAACCAACAGTCAAAGTTCTCACAAATCTGGAAGTCACTGGAGGAAAGTACGTCGGCAGAATTGCGAGAAGCAGGGGTTGCAGAAGATCGCGGCGATACTGGCACGGGAAGCCGCCGGGGTCGTCTCAGATTCAGTCAGTGGATTCAGCCCAAACCAATGGAGAAGTGGGCGTTGCTTCATGACACAGGTGGGGCTCGATACGGAATCATGACGACAAATCTGGCCGAGGTGTACAACTTCGTCCTCAAAGGTGTGCGATGCTTACCACTCACTGCAATAGTTGAAATGACATTCTATCGCACAGTAGCGTACTACGACAGTAGGGGTTTGGCGGCATCAAGGCTTTTGCATGACCCCTTAGCACACTGGCCCAAAAAGATCAATGATTACCTCGAATTTCGGACAAGGAAATCGTTGACACATGATGTCACAGTACTGAGTCGCTTGCACGGGAAGTATGAGGTTCGGCTAAGGCACAGACATGTCTATGGCACACTGCGGGCTGGTCGGGTCCACGAATGTCGGATTTCAAATGCAGATGCCCAATGCACATGCAACAAGCCTCAACTGCTGCACATTCCTTGCTCGCATGTCATCGCTGCCTGCTCTGTTCCTGGGATCGATCCGGCGCGGTACATATCAACCTATTATACTCTGCAGTACCTGTGGAAGACCTGGGATGGTGTCTTCAATGGGTTTGCGGCGGGGGAAAGCTATCGACAACTATCTCCGGAAGATGCCATCACGTGGATCCCAGACAAGAGGCTCCTCGTAGGCCATGTCGGCCGACGTCGATCCAGGAGGATAAATAACAATATGGATGCAGCGGAGCGTGAAGATGACGTACGTAGATGCAGCGCTTGCCGGCAGCCTGGTCACAGAAGAAATCGATGCCCGCGGGTGACAGGCGCACCATCTTCGTCGCAAAACTAAATGTTGTATTATTTCAAGTACTTAATGTTTTGTTGTGAGTTGTACCGAATTTTCATATATCAGTTGTACTTAACTTCCCTAATGTCTTCTCGTGAATTTACTGAATGTTTTTTTATTTACTCAATGTTTGTTTATGTACTCAATGTTTCAACTTCTCAACCAATATGTGACAACTGCAGGTATGGCGGACGACCATCAGCTTCCCGAGCTGATTTCACAGCACCATCAGGAGCGTCACCGTGCTCGACGCCTTCTACAGGGCATCGTTCTCCCAGCCTTGCGTCTGAGGGCACCGCGTGAGATGTGGCCTCTAGATGAGCGGTTCGCGCCTTATTTGCTCGAGGCCGGACTGTTGCCTTTCGCTCGCATGGTGGATCGGGCGAGGCGATTCCCTTTCGACCGAGCCCTCATTACTGCGCTTGTGGATCGGTGGAGGCCCGAGACGCACACGTTCCACTTCAGTTTTGGCGAGCTCACTGTCACGCTGCAGGACGTCAGCATGCTACTTGGCCTGCCTATCCGCGGGGAGATATATGTCCCAGCGGCCACCGAGAGAGCTGCATGGCGCCTCGATTTCCTACAGCGCTTCGAGGGAGTAGGGCCAGCGGGGGGGTTTGCGCAGGACGCGGGAGTTCCCCATAGTTACCTCCGCGCAGTGCGCGATGATGCGCTCCCCGTGGCCGCTCCAGAGGAGGTCGTCAGGCGCCACCTTGAGGCGTATTTGCTGTACCTGTTTGGGTGGTTGCTCTTCCCTGGCACCCACGGAGACATCTGCGAGCGGCAGTACGTTCAGCTCGCCAGGAGTATTGCCGACTCGGCCCTGGGCCACGTGCCGAGGTTCAGTTTCGGATCCGCTGTGCTCTGCCACACCTACAGGGGGTTGTGCGACGCCACGAGCAGAGACCAGGTCAGCTCTCTTTTCGCTGGGTGCGCCATTCTCTTGCAGATGTGGTCGTACGAGCATTTCCCCATCGGTCGACCGCTGGTTCCGCGGGATCAGTTCGCATTAGTCGGGGATGGGAGAGACGGCCCCGTGATGGGATGGAGGTGGGCTAGGCTGAGTTTGAGGTGGGCCACAGATCAGGCGCACCTCTGCTATCCTTCGTACGCCACAGACTTTGATCTGCTTCTCGACGACAGCGTCATCTGGGATCCGTGGACCACCGCAAACCTCCAATCCGTCGCTCCAGCCGGCCTTTCTTCTTTTTGTACGCAGGATGAGCCGTACTGGCGCACCCAGGTTCTACTCGTCTTCTCGCACATGGTTGAGGGTTACTCGCCTGAGCGAGTTATGCGCCAGTTTGGCCTACGCCAGGCTGTCCCCGTGCCGCCTCCTCGACAGATCCCGCACCATATCCACGAGTACGTCAAATATGCATTACATTCACATGTTATTTTATACATAATTTCCATCACAACCTAATTTCTTTGTCCGCAGGCAATCCAGGAAGGGTCGAGTGAGGGACGATTTCGTTCGTCGACAGCAGCCTTATGTGCAGCAGTGGATGGATTGGGCGCACACACGCACGGTCGAGGAGCACAGGCCATACAGCCACGACATCCATTTTTCCTATCTGTCCTGGTACCGACCTCGCACGATCTACCGATTGAGGGGCGGTCCACCCGCCGCGCCTGATGAGCCCATCCCTCCCGCCACCCTCGATGACGGCTACGACCGACGCCTAACTGGGCGAATCCACTCTTCTGTGAGTTCCTTAGCTCTTTGAAACCTTACTTTCACATGGATTGTCGTTCTATAATTGCATTAATTCGTGTGCACAGCTAGACATCCTCGGCGGCATCTCTACTGGTGCACGAGACATGATGGTCTTGTCCCGCCGCGGACCCACCATGCCCAGCGACGATGTGTACGCATATTGTTCAGAGGTCGAGCGGCGGGTCGATCAGATTTTAGTCGGTTTCAGAGTGCTGCTGCCACCTCACTTGACCGTGATTCCCCCACCATCACCGTCGGCGCCAGGTCCTTCCTCGCATGTGCCACCAGCGGACCGTCCGTCGTCGTCGCGCCCTCCACCAGCGGACCGTCCGTCGTCGTCGCGCCCTCCACCACTGCACACGGGTTTCGTGCCTGCCGACAGCTCTTCGGATGACGAGCTCGATACTCCTCCATGGCACCAGCCTCCTGACCAGGCACAGCAGCATCCTACACAATCGACACATGTGCTTCCTAGCTTCCTTCCCGATGCTCCGCCGCCTACGCAGCCGACACAGCCTTCCCAGTCTACGCCAGCTGCGCAGACACCACCAGTAAGGAGGCGGCGCGTCAGGGATCGTCAGCCCCCCTCTCGGTACACACCATCAGAGTATCAGCCCTCCCCACAGAGGGGCAGGAGGGGGCACTAGTCCGATGTATGCTTTTCTCAGACTGTTCAGTTTTCGTATATTTTTGTTAGGTTTCCAACTTTTTGGGGTTTTATGTTTTCTACTGTTCTACTTTTGTATGACTTTGCGTTTCTACTTTTCAGCTTTTACCTATTCATCTGATGCTCGTTTTCGTATGATTAATCTTTGCGACTTTTGCACCTACCATCTTTTGCGCCGAGACGTCTGGTTTCGTACAAATGCGTCGAACCAACGAGACAAAACTAGGTATCAAAAGCACGGTATAAATGCGAAATTGGTATGTACTTGTACGGTCCAGATGGCAAAACTTTGTCGTCTTACTCCTTTTCGCAAATCAGCCTACAATTATCGCGGCTTATACCTTTTAAAGATTTTCCTCGGAACCTAAAAAGGCTAAAACCCACATCTCATCTCCAAACTTCGATCTAATTCAAGGAGTATCTCCCATTCACTATTCTGACCAAGTTTCCCTTCTGTAAGATTTTCAAAATCTCATCCGACGCCTTAGTTTCAAGTCTCGTCATTTTTTGAAATTCTAATTACCCTAAAGTACCCTGTTTTCGAATTATCACAAAATCATCAAATCTTGCCAAATTTCATTCAAACTTCTGCTGAATATGCTCCAGAAATAAAGTTACACTTGTGTGTGAGATTAGATCTCAAATCAGCCATCCCAATTTCAGAATTTACAAACAAGTCCTACTTCTCAAATGAAATTATTATGAAGTGTTTCGATTGCGACCACAGGGCAAAAGAGGGAGTAGAGAAAGTTTGCCAGTTTTCAGTCGCTATACCGTATAGCGACTGAAACCCGCAGCTTTCAGTCGCTATACGGTATAGCGACTGAAACCTCGCTGGCACGGCACAGATGCCAGCGGGGCATTTGTGCCGTGCCACGTATTCAGTCGCTATACGGTATAGCGACTGAAGACTGTCGCGAAGGGGATTTCGCGACTGAAAGTCATTTTTACAAATTTAAAAAGTTAAGAGTTAGTTTTGCAATTGTTTTTTTATATAGGGTTATTTCAAAAAAAAATTCGTTGATTGGTCGCCCCGAAACCAAACCAATGGCCAAGGCTCACTTAACCTTCCCGCCCTTTCCCATGCATGCCTGCACGCACGTATGGACGCGTCTCACTCACCATCCCAACTACTAATTACTAAACCATCAATCCATCATAACACTAGCGCGTAGCCATGGCTCCCGCCGTGCGCGACATCCTCTCCTTCCACCGCATCGACCGCGCCGCCTACGAGCGCCTTGTCTCGCTCGGCGGCGACCGCCGCCTCGCGCGCGATGCCGTCGCGCTCCTCATGTGGCTCGACCGCGTCGGCATCAGCTTCGACGCGGTCGCCCGCGTCCGCTCCCTGGTCCGCACCCCCGGCGCCGCAGCGCAGCTCGTCTCCGAGGCCCACGCCGTCCTCCAAGGCCCCTGGCGGGACGCAGAGACGCCGTTCATCTCGTCAATGTGCGGCGAGCCGGTGAACCTCCGCCTCCGGTTCTTCGTGTTCAACCGGGACGTTGTGCGGCGCGGCGTCGAGGAAGTTCTCGATGGCGTCGGGGCGGTCGTCTTCGACGACGTCCTGCACGCACTGCTGCGCCGGTGTGATGGCACGGCCGGTGTGCTGCCGTCGGAGCTGGCCGGGTCGTACGGACATGACGGCGCGGCCTTGTCGATGACGTTCGCGGCGCCGGTGGAGCGTCGGTCGCTGTTCATCACGTTCTCCAAGGGCTTCCCTTTAACGCGCGAAGAGATCGATGAGTACTTCACGCAGTAAGTGATGAACTACAAGTTTCAAAGCAATTAATACTACGTTTGACTGAATTGTGTTTTAACTGGTTATCATTTTAATAAAAAGAATATCATTTTGGACTCCATATCTTTTTAAATTTGCGAAATTTTAAACGTACCCTAACAAAACTCTTATCTCATTATTATTCGTACAAAAATAGAAATATCACAATTACTCCTGTAACACACTAAATCACACTAATCATACCCCTTGAGTTGATAATGTTATTGATTAATATTTTTTACTAGTTAATCGTACAATGGACAACAAAATGCCAAGTATTTTATTATATTTGATTTTGTTCTTATCTTGTATTAACAGTATAAAATTCAAAAGGCAAGGATGAATATGAGTTATTTTAGTTTTGTAAGAGCATTTTAAATAAATTAGTTTTGCAAAGATATTTATGGAATACAATTTTGCGAGGCCACATGTGAAATTTACTCTTTTTAAATATAGTTCCGGAAAAAGATTTTTGAAAAAAACATATACTCATATCCACTTAAAACATTGAACCATTCATTGTAGGATAGTAAAGTCTATCATTTATTGATATATGTGCATGATACTAAAACTATCATTTGTTAATGTAGCATTTTTCCGATATACCCCTTGTTTGATAATTCCATCAATAATTGAAGTTTATTTTCCAAAAAATTTATCTACCAATATCAATTAGAGACATACATGCGATAGAGATAATACAAAAGTTTTTAATACATGATTTGTGGAGTTTGGAAGATGTATTACAAAAAAAAATGATCTTTTCTCTTCATATCTTGTTATTAGTGTTAGATAAACTTTATTTAGAAACGAGTGAAGTATTAAAATTTCAAAATATATATAATAAAGACATGTGATATTGGAGACTATATGCATGTGAGAACTAGAAATTTCACATTAACCGAAAAACTAGAAAAATGAAAATTTATGAATGGTGAGATCAACTAATAATGGGATAGATGAGTCTTATAAGTTTTAGAAATTCATTGAATACAATTAAAAATCTGTTTCAAGTTATATATAATTATGCAAAATTCGTACCACAGAGAATCCATTTTAAGGAAACAAACTCTACAATAAATATAACTTTCACTTTCTATATATAGAGATTTATTTTAAAATATTATGATATTAATATTCTTTCTAAATTTAAATGTTTTTTATAAAATTATCATGCAATTGTGCATGTTTATTGGTTACTTTAAAAAAGACACTGATTTAGTAGTAATCATGCAGTGCAGCACTACTAATCTTTAACAAAATTTGGGTACGAACTTCTTATACTAAGACAGTCAATCTAAAATAGACCATCAAATCAAATCGGTCAATCTAAAATAGAATTGATATGTTACATCCAAAGATTTTATTTGTTGGTAGATTAATTTAACCTATCTAGATTGCTCGTTAATTGGTCACGACTATCTCACCTTAAACTTTGAAGAATTAGTGACATGCATTATGAATCCGCAGGAGATGGGGTGACTGCGTGGAGAGGGTGATGATGGAGAGAACGGCGCCGGGGGGGACGCCCAAGTACGGGAGGATCGTCTTCCGGCGCGAGGCGGCGGCGGCGGCGGTGCTCAACGGCCAGCACCTGGTGAAGCTACTCGTCAACGGCCGGCAGCTCTGGGCGCGAAAGTACGTCCCCAGGGCTCACTGATGATCCATCAATTCTTCCACGATCTATATAAATGATGATATGATGGGGGTGTTTTTAGCGGGAGAGAATACGAATTTGTGATTAGGGCTGTTTCATCAACGTGAATGTTTATATTAGTATTTGATGATCAAACAAATGATAATCTTTTTTTGTAGTGATCAGATAGTTTAGATGTGAGTTCGCACTATCTTATTTTAAGAGGGTTTTCATTTGAAAATTTGTTGTATATGATTAGTACTAGGAGTGCAAACTTAGCTAGCTAGAGTTTTTTGTAATTTTTTTCTAAGGGAAACTAGCTAGTTAGTTTTGAGAAGTTATTTTGACAAGAGTAGTCCTCACACAAGGATTTGCTCCTCTATTTTGTTGAATAAAGATGAAACATTTATATCATTGAATCAAATTAGTACAGAACATGATAATCTAAAGATGGAGTAGAAGATCTTTACGTTACAATAGTGTTTAATTATAAGAGATAGTAACGCTTCTATTAAATCTAACTATTCATTGATAGTGTAAAATTATATTATAATTTGATGAAAAAAGATAAGAGATAAAAAAATATTCATGAAACTAGGTCCAATCATTATTTTTGTGCCATATAAAACTATATGAACCTTTTAGTTAGTACTGCTTTACTCTAATGATACCAACTTATATTATGATCCACTAGATCAAGTTTGATCTAGTTTTATGAATGGTTCAAACCAATTTCAAAGACTAAACCAGTTGTCCTTTACATAAGTTTTCTTTATTGTTTTGTGGATGTCAATTTGGTGAGGATGGTTTTTATGTGAGAATCTACTTCTATATAATCAAATTAGTATAGAGTAAATTAATTGAAGGATGGAGACGAGGTTCCTCGTACGAGGACCGTGCTTATATTAGTTTTCCTCCTCTTCTCCAGATTGTGTGTGGTTGGGGGTGCATAAATGAAGTTTTATGTTGGAATTGTTTTTGCAATGCTCGGCTTAGTGGTGATCTTGGTTGTTTGGTGATGCGATTACTTGAGATTTATTAGAATACGTTTATGATGAATCAAGTGATTTTAGTTCCTGAATGCATCAGTTTAACTAAGTAATTAAGTAAATGAAATGGTAAAATTGCTTTATGAAAAGAATGGGTAAAATTACTTTATTGTTCCAGAAACGTATGGTACAAAACACAAAAATTAATACTTTTTTGTGTTCTTAAATAACGCTCGGACAGCGGCATATCTAGGATATTTTATCTGTAGAATCACAAATAAAATTGCAAATTCTAGTAGGGTTATTTTTTTGGGACTTCTATAGTCTCATGAACTTCTTGATAAATTCTTTTGTAATGGGTATTTTTGTGAAAAACTAGTTGCATAGGCTGTAAGAAAGGGAGGACGAGGTCTTTTTTTTTTTTTTTTTTTTAGTTTTAGATTGCCTATTTTCAAAAATCATATCAAGAATTTAAACCTATTTTTTCTTCTTTTTCATAATTTGCATTATACTACTGACGCAATAACATAAATTTTCCCTGAGAACTTCATCGTATCGTGGACGTGAGTTGATGCTACTAACAACTTATTAGGAGGATCATGTGATAGCTCAATAGTTAAGACTGTTTGTTATTGTGTGAGAGATCATAGACTCAAAATCCTTGTCAGAGTGGGTTGGATTAAGAAAATTTTACAGAGAGTCGACTTTAATTATTTAGTTTTGAACTAAAAAAAGATGCATTGCTTAAAAATAAAAATAAAAATAAGATGATCTTAAAACGAAAGACATCTACAAAATATGATCTATTTCTCTCCTCCATAAGATAACTCATAACCATTATATCAATTCGACAATTATAATACCTCTCAGATAAACTCCAACACCAACACATCCAACTTCTACATGTGGCCCCGCACCAAAAAAACTATTAAAAAAAAAGCTATTCAAATCATTACTCTGTTAGTTCAACTTTATCATACAACAACCAAGTCTGATTATGCCAAGAACACACTTTCTGAAATTTATCAAAAATACACCCTACAACTGAAAACTCACAAACCAAAACTGAAAAGCACCAACTATACAGAAGGCATTCAAATCACTGCTGTTCAGTCAAATCACTTCTATTCATTCATTTGAGATTCAAAAAAAGCTCAGAATCACTGTTTGCTTAACCTGAATGTGTAGTCATCTACAGAACATGTATATTGTCAAGAAACAACTAAAGATTCCTAGCTATGTACAGTTCATCACGCCCCACTCCACCCCCCGGTTAATTACCCATACTTTGGCCTCCCAATGATCAACCTCTGTATATGTAAGTCCTAGGGAAGTAGCGCTTCTTCTGCAACCAGGAAACAATCTTCTTGACATTCATCCAGGCCACCTTCGAGGATGAGGAAGATGAAGACGGAAAATCACCGGTTTTTCGTCCAAGTTTCGAACGGATGTAGGAATTCCAGAGGCACTCAATCATATTATAGCAAAATTTATTCCCCGGAAATGATTCCAACTCCTTTATAACCTGCAACATTGCGTAGTCAAAACCATCAGCCTGCAACATGATGCGGCAGGCCTCGTCAACTAGCCCTTCGCTTTGCATCACCGATATGGCAGCGTCAGCCACTCCATCTTTGACAAATCTGCTCCAGTTCTCCCGGGCCTCGCAGAGACTGGCAATCGCGCTTGCTACCGTCTTCTTGAAATCTACATTATTCCCAACATAGAGCAACTCCACCATTGCAGCTATGCCTCCGAGCTCACCGATCTTGATCTTGTTATAGTAGTTGTCTGCCAGTAGCTCAAGGATCTGAACACACTTGACTCTGCTGGCTATTGGCCCTAGCAATGCCCGTGCAATCAGCACGGGTATCGCGTACGGGTCATCTCCGATGATCTCTTTGTTGGGGCTGTAGGCAGCTGCCTTGGCAATGACTTGGAGGGTGATGTCGTCCAACTCAGGGTTCGGGTCCTGGCATGTGCCTGGCAAGATGCAGGAAAGCTTTGCAATTGTCCCTGGGCTGCAGCCGAGCAGATGCAGGAAGGATGACCCCTCCCTGTTGACGAGTTCAAGGAGGCGTAAAATGGCGCCGTAAGTTTCTCTTGAGCAGCTCTGGGAGTCACAGAAGAGGGTGGCTTCGTTGAACTGAGCTCGCTTCTCAGGAGAAATGGGTGGCGGCGCCGTATGTGTTGTCGCATCGCTAATGCTGTTCTCTTCGCGCCACAGGGATATGCATTGCGCAATGAGGTTATTGGGGATGAATATGCTGTGAGGGATGACCTCTTTCGTGACTGGGCAGATGCGCTCGTGGTTGAGCCACCATTTCTCCAGCGCAGAACGATCAACAGTCTACAGTCACCTAACAGGCTCAATTAGGGAAATGGAATGTACAGGAGATGTACTAAACAGCAAAACTAACGTTTTTTGCATACAGTCAAGGCTCAAGAAAAGCTAATGGCGATTCAGAAAGTAGGAACAGAAATTACAGAACAAGAGATATATTATACAGAAAATCTAACATTAGTTGTCTAGGCCACTTATCTCATCAGACTAATCTAAAATTCTATTTTTGCCACATTGAAATTTGTATATTCTGAAACAAATTTATGGAAAACCACAGTTTCTTAGATTATTACAGTTCAACCTCTCAATTGCCACACTATCATACCCTAGAATCTTCAATACAGATTGCCAGCAACTAATAAAGCATGCTACTTTAAGCCTTTAAGGATCTCTTTGAGCAGATCCTATTATTCACTAAACACCTAAACAGGTACAGTAAAACACCAAGCCCACACAACAACTATACAGCATTTTGCATCTGTGACTCCAGAGTCCATAATACAAAAATCTTACTAGAGTTCCAAATGGAATTTTACACAAATTTTCTGTGATCCAACTTCCAAGACGGGAAAAAAACAATCTTGAATAGGAACTAATCGTAACAAGAGCACAACAGATTAGATTTTCTTGGACTAATCTGCTTGGAACAGATTTCTATTAGTTGCTAACTAATTATCAACCAAAATAACAGAGAAAATCTTCACCAATTCAGAGAAAACAATCAGAAATAATTCCATATCACAATCTACATTTGCTGTACCTCTAATCTAAGATCTAAAAAAGTCCAAGAAATAGAGCAAGTGAAAGATTTAACACACCATTCCAGTGGTGATGACGACGGGGTGCTCCATTAGCTTGTCGGAGACAGGGCAGATGAAGAACTCCGGCACGGCTGCCGGCCCGATCCAGTATTTCCTCCAATGGGCGTAGCGGTTGGGCTCAGAGGACCTGGCGCCATCCAGGGCCCGGAATGCGTACTCGAAGAGCTCCAGCGGAGGCAGCATCTTCTCCTCGTCGGAGCACCACGCCGTGAACCACGCGAGCTCGTCGACCGCCTCTTTTCTCCGCAGCCACCGCTCCAGCTCCGCCACGTCCACCGCCTTGTGGTCAGCGAGAAGCTCCTTCTTGATGCCATCTGTTCTGGGCCCGGCGGAACAGCTCATCGTCTGCTCCACGAACAATTTCCTCGCCGCCTCGGCTGCGGCGAAAAGATCAAGAGCATTTCCGGTGTCCGCGTTTGACGGTTTTTGGAACACGGGGAAGGAGAACTCCTCCCCGTGCTCCTCTGCTCCATCTCCATTTGAAGATTCTTGGAACACGGGGAAAGAGAACTCCTCCCTGTGCTCCTCTGCTCCATCTCCATTTGACGGTTTTTGGAGCACAGGGAAAGTGAACTCCTCCCCGTGCTCCTCCGGCTCCTCTGCTCCGTCTCCTGAGATGGCGGCGGACCTCGCCGGGGCACCGGAAGAGAGCCTGTCAGTGCTGCCTCTTAAACTCAAAGAGGAGACCATCGCGTCCAAGTCCACGGTTTCCATCTTCTCCGCCAGCGCCTCGCCGTCGTCGCCGGCAACGGCAGCGCTGCCCGTGCCGATGTCAGGCGGCGACGTCAATCTTGGCCTCGCGCTCCTTTCCCTCAGGGAGGAGATGACCTGCTCCACATACCTGGTTTCCTTCTCGCTGACCTCACCGTCGTCGTCGGCAGCGGCGGCGGCGACGGCAGAAGCGCTGCCGGCCGGGGCGTCAGGCGGGGCCGAGGAGTTATTTCTTGACCTCCGCCTCCTCGTAGTGAGCCGCTCCTCATCCTCCTTAATCTCCGCCTCCGTCCAGTCGTGCACTACCTCCATGGAGCAATTTCTTGCGTTCTTGATCTCTTCTTGGGGGGAGAGAGAGAGAGAGAGAGAGAGAGAGAGAGGGAGAGAGAGAGAAATGGTTGTTTTACTCGTGGATTTTGGCGGCAAGGAGGCGAATGGTAGTTATGGCAGCTGTGCTTCTCAGCAATAAGAAACATGGGCTTAACGGGTTCAGGTTCGTTTGTGGATGCGGGTCTGATTCGGATCCAATAATGCTTTTGCTATCAACGTTGTAACTCGTAGCTGTTTCAGAACATAGGACCTGCAACATGAAACAAAATCAAAAGAGCAAAATGAGAACAGCAGCACAGTTTAATTTCAAGTTCTGATCATAAGAATGGATAGGGTAGGTTATTCTTAGCATGAACTCTAGTGACATTCTCCATAATTCCATATCTATTCTGAACAAAGTTCTCAGTGGTTGTAACACTAAGAACATAAAAAAACAAACAAAAAAACAATTTTTTTAGGCCAACCTATCTTATCAGCCTTACAAATCATAATTTTAACGTGGAATAAATTCCAAAAAAGAAAAAAAACAATTTGGTTACAGATCTATAAAGACCTACTACAAGTCCTACACACACACACTGGATTGTTTCATGCAGAGTGAAAACATTGTTCCATCTCATGAACAAGATTTTGATCAAAACTTAATTAGGGATTACAACATGATCCATACAAAAAATTTGTTCCTGCTCGATTATATGTGTAGGATTCCTTGGTTTCTCTAGATGAACAGGCGATGAGAGTCATAATCCACCTTCAGTGGTTTAAAATTGCATTGAAATACGCACTTGTCCAAAGGGGCTGCAACTGATTCATGCCAATATCCAGCCAGGGCTTCATGTTACCAGTGAATTACATAGCCATATGATATGTACTCTCCTCCACATTGATGCTTCTTGGATTGTATCCAAGGGCTTCGTAATGGAGTAGAATATGATCAGACATTCAGACCTGGGGGGCAAGGATCCTAGCTTCCACAATGTTCTGCTCTCATCCTAAATAAAACAAATCAGAAGGAAATCATAAGTTCCAAATGCAAGTCAAAAACACAAAAAAGACATTAAAGAGACTTTCCTCAGCCGCAGCGAACTAATATATCTAGAATCATAAGAAAGTAAAAAAGCAACCATTCCCTGAAGTACAGAAAGTCATCTTTTTCGCTAAACAGGGTAAAATTTAAGATCTGTGAAGGGAAAATAGAAATGTTAACTTGGGTCATTTTCGACTAGCCATCCACTATATTTAAGCAATATAGAGTAACTTGACATAAATTTCAATACATTATTAGCCTTCTAGAAAAAAGAAAATATTAATCTCCTTTATTCCTCATGATAATATTTATTATTATACAAATAAAAACCACATGCGAAGCTATTTAGAAACTGCAACAAGAGTTCTGAGCAATTAAGCTACAAAATGCAGACTCAAATTAGGACCTTCAAGATCAGTTAGAAGTCCCAAATAATTGGATGAAAGCAAGCATATTTAGAAGATTCAAAGGAGCTCACCAGATTAGCCCAGTAATAGTTCTGCTCACTAAACTCCTTCCGCGAATCAAGATCAAAGAAACTCATGCCTTATGTCCATCTACACGCACTGGCATTTAACCTCTCCTCGATCAGGTGTGAGAAGTTCTTATACTGTGCATACCAGTGAAATGATCCAAAGCATGTCTCCACTGCTTCATTCACCTTCCCATCCATTCCAATGCTCCACAATGCTGTAAGATCCCACTGCACCACAATGTCATCATCTAAGAAAAGAATCTTGTGTAGCTTTCAGATACATTTTGGGCAAGTAGAATCACAAGTGATTAAGCAACAAATAGATAATTCGTTCCTCGAATCACATGTATTGTTGCTTTCACTTTATTTGGTGACAAGATGTCAATAAGAATAGTTGAATCAAATTTGTTGGTTGAATTCTCTCAAAAGGGAAGTGATTTACAGAAACATCAAGATTTCTTGGTGTTGCTAGTGACTCATAACCAGGATTTTACCTAAGTCATGGGATGTATCATGTTACAGATCTAATCATATTTGTTTGGTGATAAATAATTTGCTACCGACTGTTAGTCCTCTTTATCCTTTGATAAAAAGTTATGTGACATCCTGAGCAGTCGCAACTGGGGTCATGCACTTTTGCTCCTTTGCCACAAATCACATGAACAAGTAGAGATGAAAGCATTCTCGGAGTCCTTGTATACCTACAGAGAAATCCAAATAACCTCCCATAGAGATGCAGACAGGTGAAGAGAAAGTTACATAAACATTGCAGTTTGACAAAGAGTTCAAATGGCAAACAACCATTGCAGATGTGAATGAACACAAGAGAAGCCAAATATGTGCTCGCATTAAACGCTGTTATAAATGTAAAAAAAGAGCCCTAGGACACAGTGTTTCATACAGAACAAAAACCAAAACACAAAAAATACAAATGCTAGAGTTGACTAATTGATCAGAATTGGATGTAATTGTTTCTTATATTATTACCTACTTCCTTCTGTTCATAATCAGTATCGGAATATGAGATGCATTTAATACACAAGAACAGTGCTAGAAATATAAAACAAAGACATAGTAGCTGCATGCTCATATGTGGTGAATGGAATTATAATGGCCAGTGAAAACATATCTGACATTCCTTGAGAAAAGAAACACATCAGCTGCACTCGAATCATCAATAACTCAGTAATGGAATGAATTACAGTTGGACCCTAGTTTTAACTAGTAACTTACAGCCATTCTCTTCTCATCATTTACAATACATTAAACTTCATATAAGACAGTATATCACTTTGATGATTTTTTTACACCACCACTCTTCTGAAGTCATAACGTACATAATAACACTGTTGTGCCTGATGAGACTTAAAAAATTAGAAATTTCAGAATGCATGAAAATTTCACAGAAATGCACATCAAGATTTATTCTGCACATTCTCATAGAGCATGACACTTCCATTCTTCTAATACACATGCTCACATCCTTGCCAAAACTATATACCATCAAGTTGCTTCTAAATTCTAAAACAGATGGCAACACAGTGCAGTTACGAAGCTTCCGAAGAAACACATTTCCTCCAAGCCCACGTTCCTAAATTAGTTGAGACAATACATATATTTTTCTGATTAACCAGATACGTCAACATGCTGTAATATGAATGACTAACTAATGCTTCCAAAAACCAATAACACCGTTGGAACTTTTGCAAGTTCATTGTGCTCTAAATAGGAATTCTTCATTCTTCTCTAAACAGCGCTGGCACTATGTTAATACCTCAGTAATTACCAAAAGAAACAGAGACATTTCCAGAAACAATAATAATGTAAATTTTACTGCTGTAGTAGCATGGCATATATGGATTGGATGTCACAAAACAAAACTGTAGTCTTACTTGAATAAACAAATGCCCCCAGCTTGCTGCTAAAAGGAAACCTAAAATACAACAAACATACGAGCAGCCTCACCACACCAATCTTCTCAAATCCTCACTCGTGCCGCTACCTTTTAGTAATGATCTACTTGCATCTCTCCCTCTTCTTCCACCTCCTCTTCTCACTGGCAATTTCTTCTTCCTCCTGCACATTCCCAGCTTCCTCACGCTTATTCTTCTTCTTACTCTTCTTCTCACCGGCAATGGCTATTTCTTGTTCTGCCACGAAACCATGCAAATCACCACCAAGAATCGTTCTTGCATTATCCCCCTCCTCCACCTTTACATCCCTCGCTCTCTCTTTCTCTCTCGGATCGGCGTCAAGATTGTCGGGCTGATACCTCCGAAGGTCGCGGCGGAAGAGGTGGAGCTTGTCGGCTGCATAGGCGGCGGAGAAGACGAAGGTTGCTGTCCCCGGTGTGAAGGGCGAGGTGGCGGAGGTGGAGGCGGCGAAGCGGGAGAGGGCGAGAGCGGTCTTGGCGATGGAGGCGGGCTTGGAGGAGACGACGGCGCCGGCCACCGCCCTCATCGCCGCCGATGCTGGTAATCGCCGGGGTTTACGGTTTTGGGGATTTAGTGGGAGAGGAGATTCCAAGGATCAACTTTTATTTTGACAATCTTTATGGACTGTTTTGAAAAAGCGCGGAAATTGAGTAAAAGTGCATATGGGACTATGACTAGAGGTGGAAACGAGTCGAGTTTGAGCGAGCTGTCCCTGACTCGGTTCGAGTTCGGTCGGGTAATGAACTAGCTCGGTTTGGCTCGGTTAACTCACCGAGTTAAAAAGCTAGCTTGAATTCGGCTCGGTCTGGCTTGCGAGCTGGCTCAGTCTGCTCGCGAACTAGACCAGTTTGGTTGTTTTGAGCTCGAACTCGGCTCGTTTCCAAAAAAAAGGGATATTTGTCTGTTTTGCAAACTTGTAGCTCTACAAAATTATCAAAATTCAGAACTAGCATTTCATCAAATATGATATGCAACATGTAGCACAATATAATCTATTTCACATTATCAGAACTAGCATTTCATCATATTCGATATGCAACCTGTAGGTTCACAAAATTAAATGTCATTACATCTAGTACATTCTGAGAACTGATTAAATTTTCACTTTTGTTTCCTCAGTGAAAACCAAAGGGCATGAACATCCTAGTATGCATTTCTATTGTCGTAGTAACAAGTTGTGCAACCGATTGAGAAAGAAACCAATAAACAAGGATACAATAGTCAAAAAGTTGTGCAAAACTTTGGTTGATATTAGCGATATAAACCCTGACATAGCAACAAATTTGAAGACAAGCCAAAACATAATGCAGTTGCCGAGTGAAAGAGTTCATCAATTAACTTCTCGGCATCATTCCAGAATAGGCCTTCCGCAAGAACAATCATCCTTAGAGAACAATCATCACAAGTCACATATAAGATATCACATGAGAAGCACAAGAATGAAAAATATTCAACAAAAACAATAATAAACTTACATTTACTAGTTGCTTCCCACTATGCTATCAACTACGACATCCTCCTCATTGCCTTCTTCCTATGAATGAGCAAAATAGAAAAAAATGTATTTGAGCTTAGAACACAAATATCAGTCAGAAGCAAAAGAAAAAAAATTAGGAAAACTACATATCAAGGGACTTTTCCTGTTACGGTAAGCACCTCTTATCCAACTAGATGTGCATACCAATGTTTCAACCATAGACAGCTCTAAAGAACTCCGGTAACCATCTAGTACTCTACCTTCAGCACTGAAAGCAGACTTAGAAGATACAATGCTAACCGGTATAGTCAAGATATCTTTTGCCATCTTTGACACTATCGGGTATCTCAATGAATTCACTTTCCACCACTCAATACATTAAATGATGTCTCACCACAGTTCGCATTTGGGATATTTAAATATTGAATCAAATTTGACTTAGATGGTTGTGCATCGGCAGTAGCTCGCAAGAAACTTTGAAATTGACTTGAAATTGAGGCAACTGTGCTACCCGAATCTAAAACTGAAGAGGTGGATGCAGAACTGTCCTTGTTGATGACCCTATTATGGCAATGCTCCAACTCATACATATTATACACCTCATCCAACTCAGAACGAATCAAAGAGACTTTGAGGGTTCATATATCTTTCCAAAACACCATAGAATGAACTTCATTTTATACCTTGGATCAAGAATTGCGGCAATAGCTAAAAGAGTGTTGCATTGGCTCCAGTACTTATCAAACTTTTCCAACATTGCTTGTCCCATCAACTTCAAGTATTGATCATTAGAATGAAAAGCATTATCCAAAGCAACCTTAACATCAGCATTGTAAGGGAAGAATAGATCTGCAGTGGGGTATGTGGAACCTGAAAAAGCAGTGGTCGCTGTGTCTAATACTTTCAGCACATGTTTTACTCTATCATATATCACCCATTCTTCATTCAAAGGCTCCCATTTGTAATTTGCCTCCACATCAGCATAATAGGTGAATGTAATCTTAAAATCAAAAACACAATCAAGCATCTTATATGTAGAATCCCACCTAGTTGACACATCAAGAACCAACCCTCTTTTTGTTGGCAATGCAAGAGACTTACAAATCTCAGAGAACTTAGTTAAACGGGCTGGAGACTTCTTAAGGTACTTGACAGTTTCCCGAATCTTGTTTACCAAAGGTTTTAATGGTTTCATACCATCATTCACTAACAAGTTGAGTATGTGTGCACAACACCAGATGTGAAAATATCTACCATTAAAATGAAGTGAGCCTCTAGATATGAACTTAGACATCAAATGCCTTACAGCAACATCATTTGAGGATGCGTTGTCAAGAGTAACTGTAGCAACTTTATCTTCTAATTTCCAATCAACAATGCAATCAAACATGGCTTGAGAAATCACAATCCCGCTATGTGGAGGCTCTAACTCAACAAAGCTAATCACATGACTTTGCATCATCTAATTGGCATCTATATAATGAGCTACCAAGCTCATGTAGCAAAGGGTTTGATTATATGTCCACAAATCACAAGTCAAACTAATTTTGCCAATATTTTTAAAACTCTTCTTCAAGATCTCTTTCTCTATTTGAAAAACCTTCATGCACTCCTTTCTAATGGTCTTTCTACCAATACTTTCATAATGTGGATTAAGAGACCTCAATAGCACATTAAATCAAACATGCTCCACCATTCTAAATGGATACTCATGCACAATAATCATCTTAGCAATAATATCACGAATTTTTTCATGCTTATACATGTCATCGATGCTAGGATTGATAATTATAGGACAATGTGCATCACCTGATTCAACCCCAAGAAAGTTGAGTGACGGTTGCTTCTTTTTCTTTACTTCGTTGTTCTTCAAAATATAGCAACCTTCTATGTGCCTTTTCAATGTTATCGTAGTTTCCCCTGGATTGTATATATAAAGTGATGGGACATCACTAGCACAGTAGCATTAGAGCTCGACCCGAGGAATATAAAAGACCAATCACTCTAATGAAGGCCAAACAACTACATCAACAGGTGACTTTGTCCTTAAAGAATTAAAATATGATGAGAATATGCTGCTATATAATAGCTCTTGTTTAACATTGATCGGGAATAGAGAGGGAGAGCATAACAGAAAGAACATAGCGACATATGGGCCAAATAACTTCATCGAATCTGGTTGTACACCTACTGAATGGAAATAGGATTTCCTAAGCTTTCCAACAAGTCCAAGATCACTCAATTCCGTCAAGGATTGCAACCGCTACAACCAAAAGAATTTTGCTCGGCATGTAGTCTGCCGACCAAACGACAATCCAACTTCAACCAGATACCATTCTCATAACAGGTACCCAATTTGGTTGTGTGAGTACTTTTTGGAAAGGTATTCGAAAGATCTTTCAAACGCATCAAGAATCATTAAATTCCAACATCGTATGCAACCAGGAGACCGAAAAGAGTAACGACTGCACAGAAGGAAAAAGTCTCGTCCGAATCCGAATCCAACTCGGAGAAGATTTATTCCGAACTTCTTATCTTTTATAGTTTGTTAGGATTTTATTTCATTTTGAATTAGATTCAGATTAGAATTCTAGTTTAATTCTTCTATTTTTTGTACATACCACCCTCTATAAAGAGAGGCATGATCATAATTTTTTATATACAAGATACAAGATATAAGATATTGATATTGAAATTTCAGATTAAAGCCTTAGTTTTAGTTGAGAGTTGAATCTCTTCATTCTTTATTCTTGTGATTTCCTTCGGAATTACTTGAACAATCTTCGTGATCACCCTATCTGTGCGGCAACTCCGTGTGTGGCCGTGTGGATAGGTAATTCAGAGTGTGGCTGGGCGAATTCATTGATACGCAGGTTCTTGCTCTGCAAGTGGTTGGTTATCTCATTTTGTTAGGTCATACTAGTTATCTAGGTATCTTCAGATATTAGTTATCCAGGTTCTACGTCGTGAAGATCGGGCCACCCTCCGTGAACATGTCCTTCACCGGCGTGTTCATATCATAAAGCTTCTGACAATGCTTACACTTTGCCTTTGTTTTCGTCTCACCTTTCTTTTTTTTGGAGGATACTTGAATAACTTCAAAGACCTTCCAAACATCTGAATGTTTTTTTTTGTTTGACTTTGGAGGAGCTTTACTACCGGCAACCTCCTCATCTTCTGTTTTCTTACCTTTACTTGGTGAGTCGAAAGTAAGAACTGCATCTTCACTACCACTTGATGAGTTCATAGAGTTTTCTTCCGACATCTACAAATTGAAACAAGAAAGGATCAACTTCTGTTTTTGTCTTTATGACCATGTTAATGTTAATTTAGTGACCAAAAAGGAAAAGACTTCTGAGTTTATGAGGTTATATTCAAATCTTGTTTAGTTTGCATTACTTTAGGTTTTAAGTTGCTTAGATTACAAACATGGAGTCAGTTATCTAGAGGGCTAGGATTTGAAGAACATACCATCCTATTTGATAAAATCTAACAGATATCAATACTCATTATTACATCAAGGCTGTTGGATCTAGGTAGATTTTAGTATCTAGGTTTTGATGATTAATGACGTTTTGGATAAATCCATGATGATTAAAGTTAATCTGAAAATATCAGATTTGATGATTAAATGACAATTTAGATAAATCCTGATTTAGCACAAGTAAATTGAATTGATTATCGGTAAACCCTGAATTGGATGTTTTCCTCGATTGCGGGTTTGATATTGATGCATATGTAGAGGATGAGCTCGGTGGTTGCATCAAGCTTGTGCTAATTGATTGATCAAGATGTTATACGTTAAATCTGAGACTGATGACTCCAGTTGTGGATTTTATATCGATGCACATGTTGAGGGGGAGCTCATCACTTTGGTCATCTAGGTTGATTGATATCATGATATGAGTAGTATAGATCGTGTGCGTATGTGTTTATCATTTACGATCTATATGATTGTATTTTATCTTATACTCATTTGCTACTCGTTGAATATAGTTTGTCATGTCATTTGAAAGAGAAACCGTTGAGCTAACTCCTGTGTGGAGTAGCTTCTCTGGAGGTGATTAATGACGACTTATATACGATACTAATGTTGTGCATTGAGTGTACGTATTGTAGTCTCAGTTTGATTGCAGGATAAAAGCGAGCAAGGGTGTGAAGAGGATGAAGTCGATATGAGACATCTCGAGCGAGGTCGAGCTTAGCAAGGTCGAGCTTTGTGAGGACAAGTGTCAAACGGTCGAGCTTCGCGAGGTCAAGCTTAGCGAGGTTGAGCCTTGCGGGGACAAGCGTCTAGCGGTCGAACTTCACGAGGTCGAACTTCACCTAAGGTAAAATCCAAGATTAAGGATTGTTTTCTTAGGATTTTACCGGTCTCGGTGTTTGGAGACAGACCAGGTTGATATGTTTGTTTTTACTAGTTTGACCGTACTATTAAGAGGGGTCGGAAACTAGTAGCTTGAATCTATCTAGTGCGGAAGCTCAGATGCATTCATATCATCTTGGACTAGTGTCTTGCATTGCTAGTGAGTCTAAGTGTAGTTCATGTGCATTAGATTAAATGTTTTGAAAACTGCACTTAGTCGTGATTGCCAGCTGTTTAAATTGGCTTATTTATCTAGAGCTGGTCGTGGTCGTATTTGCATATTCTGATCGTATCAGTGTTGATACGTGGTCGTGGTCGTGTCGCTTGTTTGGCGGCTTTCTGTTTAGGGCTTGGGCGTGGTCGTAGGAGTTCGGACTGGTCGTACCAGTCTTCGACTCGCTTGCGTACGCTCGACCAAACCCTATCGACCACCTGTTTTTGATCGGATGTCAAGACCTGTGTGGTCGTGGTCATTGCTAAGTGACACAAATCACATCCGCGAGAAAACGGCAAATCCGTATGTGCAAATACTTTAAAATTGCATTTGAGATGATTTTGGCTTGAACATTTTGACAGCAGGAAAGTTTCTGAGTTTTCTAGAAGTTTCTAGACCTTTCTAGGTCTTGCTCCTGTTGACAAAATTGTAGAGCTCTGAGTTATCTTTCTAACAAGCCAAAAATCACCTCAATCGGATCTCTGGATCAAAAGTTATGCATGTTTTACTGTCAGTGTGCAGTGACCGGACAAATGCATCCGTCCAGGGCTATCTGTCCGAAATGGCCGGACATTGTCCGGCCTGTACAAATTTTTTGAGCCGAAAAATGAAACAGAGACAAATGCATCCGTCCGGGGCATTTGTCCGTTATGGGCGGACTTTGTCCGAAATGGCCGGACATTGTCCGGCCTGTACAAGTTTTTTGAGCCGAGAGTTAACAGAGACATATCCATTTGTCCGGACGTTTTGTCCGGACAAATGGTATCCGTCCGGCCTTCACAAATTTCGCCCAACGGTCACTGACACATTTGCAACGGCTGAAATTTTTGTACTGGCCGGACAGTGTCTGAAGTGGCTGGACAATGTCCGGCCTGTACAACTTTTGGCCCGGTTTCTTGCAAACGGCTAGTTTTTCATTGAGGCTATAAATACTTCGTGTTTGGCTTCATTTTTGGGTGCTCAAAGAGTTCATTCTTCAGCTGAAAACCTAGCCAATTGATTTGCATTTGAGTTATTGCATTTAGAGGCTAGAATTGAGCCCAAATCTTGAGTAGATTTGAGAGAGAGCTTGAGGGAGATTGTGTGAGTGTTTAGTGCACTTCATCTCCATTAGATTGCTAGTGCTAGAGTGTTGAGCATCTCATTTGCATCATTGAGCTTCTAGCACTTGGTTGATTCAAGTGAAAGCGCATCCGGCTTGTTACTCTTGGCGATCGCCTTCGCCTAGACGGTGCCGGAGGAGAGCCGAGATCTCTCCAATTGAAGTTTGTCGGAGAGGCCGGCAAAAGATTGTGAAAGGTGTGGTGCTCGCCTATCCGGTGTGAAATCATAACAGGACGTAGAGCTATTACTCTCACCATAGAGGGCCCGAACCTGTATAAATTCTTTTATGCCCATATAGATTTTACTCATCCTACCTTCCCGGAGGAGCGCCCTGAAAGGTCTCACAACTCACAAATTTGCATAAGATTGACTGAGGACCCCGAGTCTAAATCGTCGACAATCATAATACACAAAAAATTCATGTTTACTAGTGAAGCTGAATTTTGGACCTCTCAAACCACACAATTGGCTAGGGGCGGCTGGGGGCGACTGAGGAGGCGTGGCGCGGTGTCGGGAGGCCGGGCGGAGGAGTAGGTGCTGGGTGGCCGGAGGCGACGCAGGAGGCTCGGGGCTGCCGAGGGCGTTCGGAGGAGGCTCGGGTGACTGGAGGCGACGAAGGAGGCGTGGTGCGGCCGGGGGCGATGGAGGAGGTACGGGGCGGAGGAGTAGGCGTTGGGCGGCCGGAGGCGACGGAGGAGGCTCGGGGCGGCCGGGGACGCGGAGGAGGCTTGGGCGGCCGGAGGCGACGAAGGAGGCGTGGTGCGGCTGGGGCGATGGAGGAGGTGCGGGGCGGCGGAGGAGGCGTTGGCCGGCTAGGCCGACAGAGGCGCTAGGCGGTGCCCGGCGGCCAAGTGCGAACGGCAACTGAGACCAGAGAAGAGAACCCTAGATCTGGAGATTGTGACTGTGTGTGTATCGGGTTTGGTTGGGCTTGGGCACTTAGGCCGCTCGGCTTGTATCATATCATATGTTGTATACTTGTATCATGTATATATACTGAGCCGAGCCCGAGCGAGCTGGGGTCTAGCTTGGGCTCAACTCGTTTTCAAACTGAGCTACGAAGACAACTTGAACTCAGCTCATTTGTTAATAAGCCAAGCCCGAGTTGGTCGTGAGCCGCGAGCTAAAGTTCTAACCCTATCCATGACCTATCGTGATTTAAACTATAACTCCCAGCCTTAGAAGACACAGTTAAGGCTGCAATAAAAGCGCTGGAGTTCAGCTTAATTTTTGGCTCGATTCAATATCCATTCAAAAAAAAATGAGCTTCTGAGGAAAAACATGTCGAATTTAACCCTAGACTAGCTTACTCGGTTTTAAGTCCATATAGATATATAACTCAGATTTCTGAAATATATCTTGATTCAATTTTCAGTAGATAGAACTAAACTAGGATCTTAACTTTTATTTTAAAAAATTACTATCTCTAGTAGTCTTGTGTAACCTCCAAATATAATTATAGATCTTTGACTTTTATAGTTATAAATTATTAGTTGATCTAAAAATTTTGTTGTCAATATTTAGCTTGAGATCAACTCAAGCTTGATGTGAGTTGAGCGTGAGTTGAGCATGAGCTGACTTTTTAGCTCGATCATTAATTTGACTTGACTTGAACTCATTTGATTTTTAAAACAAGTGTTCACTGTAGTTGGACTTGTTTGCAACCCTAGATGCAATAAAAGGTGTTTTTTTTGGACTACTAGCCCACAATGGCTTGCTTCGGCCCTAAAAAGGCACATCTCGGAATCACTGGACCAGATCTAATGCCCCATTGATCCCACCTCTGTTATCTAAGGTTTCCCACCTCCTCCACTCCTCATTTGCACCTCCACCCCTCATCCTTCATCACAATCCCCACCTCTCCACCCCTCGGCCTCCCCTTGCCCCCACCGACTACCACTGCCCGTGTCTAGAAGCGCCGCTATCCCGCTGCACCACGACTCCACCTATGACCGGTGGTGCCGCCACCATCTCACCACCTCGTCACCACCCACCACTCACTACCCTACCTCTTGGAATCTAAGATCAAAGAACTGGTGAATTCTTAAAGGGGTCTTGGTGTGAAGCCACTATCTTGTTACCACTGTTGCACCACTATCACTATCACATACCATTGTCACGGACTTCTTCTTATGTTAGAATCAGGAAAAATGATATACTATCTTCTAACATTTCCCTTTTTTCCTCGATTACCGTCCTATCAACTGCTGTGCCATCACGTGGGATTGATAGTGAAACATACAAATCTCTTTATTATTCGAACATATGCAATCAAATTCCTTGAGCCACTTATACATTTGAGCCTTCCTATGTGAGGGACTCCATACATTTTACGAAAATAATTGATATCAGATTGAGAGGTTTCTTGCACCCGTCAAAATATGCATCTACGAGTACTAGGAGTGTAAAACGGATACAAATTATATAAATTATCTATTAATTATATGTCTTAGAGGTAATCATAGAGAGGCCTTTATTTTTGTATGTTTATGAATTTTTGAATAATATAATATTATGTTTTTTGAATAAATTATCTATTTTTTATCACAAAGTGTGTGATTTATTCGTGAAAATTTTAATTTATTTGATGATGTTATTTTATAAAATCTTTGATCAATTATCATTAAATGAGATATTAATGATTAAATGAACTAACATATGTCTTGGTTGATAATTATGTTTCATAGATTATAAATATGAGATATTAAATTAATAAATATGGAGACATGTTGGAGGATATTACATCGCATTTACTCATTTTGAGACACTGTTTGAATTTATTATATAAGTATCACATGTTGATCTTAAATAATATTTATGATTAATACTTAGCTATACTTTGGTGCTACATACCAAACACTACTCTTAATTTAGTGGTTATATAAGAGAGATGTGGTAGACTTTCAAATCAATTTAGAGAAATCTCAGCAACCACCTCCAGTATAACCGCAAACTCTAAACTCTAGTCGTGTATGTCGATACTCGCACACCTATACAACGTTCCACCCGATACGTGCAGATACTGTCATAAGCTCATTTTTGACTTTCTCCCTAGATTTTTCTCTTCGCTCAAATCTCTCTTTGCCAGTATCTAACTCTGATTGGTTCCAGATTGACCAACTCTAGCTGTCGTTCAAATTTACTTGATGCATTCCAGTAAAATTAATCATATTGCCATGTCATCGCATTAGATGTTGCATAATTGCACAAGTATTTAAATTCTTGCATTTAGGGCCATATAATTTTTCTAAATTGCATAAGAAACTCTTTCATGGTTGCCATGCATGCATACACACTTGCATTCATCCCCTCAACCAATAAAACATTTGTAATTCAACCCCTTTTTCATCCAAATCCAAGAAAGAAGCCTATTTACACTTATGCCCTCACCACCCCATGAGAAAACCCCAAAATACCCTCAACTCAGCACTAGAGAAACAATAGAATACCCAAAATACCCCTCCTCTTGCCATGACACCTCACCACATGCAAATGCCACCTCATCAAGCTAAAGAGAGGGAATATACGTGTGTATCTTCGAAGAAATCACCACACTTCACTCCCTTAAGCAACCAGGTGCTAATTGCTATTCTTGCATCCTCACACACACACACACCTATTGCATTTTCAGCAACAGCAGCAGCAGCCACACGGACAATTCGTCCACCTGATGGATTGGACTGTTTATCTGGGTATCCTTGCAACAGCTCCTCTTCGTCGTTGTTTTGTCGTCTCCATTGCATCGGAGCTCGGCGCTATCCTTGGTCAGCTTCCCCAGCTCTTCTTGAGTCTCTCCGCCGTCGAACGCTGGAGCGCGCCCCCGCCGTCGCTCGTTTGCTGCAGTCAACCTCGCCGTTGCCGCCGCGCTGGAGGTTGGCGCCTTCGTTCATGAGTTTCTCCAGAGTGTCCTAGTGATCTCTGTTGAGCTTCCTCGGAGTGTTCTGTCACTGGAGCTCCCCCTTGCCAACGCCGTGTGCCCAAATCAGTGCCAGTGCCGCGTCGCCACCAGCGCCTTCGAGCCCTTCGCCACCTGATCAGCCGCTAGTTCATCCACCTAAGCACCCTCCCCATCATCCTCGACCTGGTAACATTCGTCATGTTTGCACATGTTTTCCATATATTTTATCTTTCGATGATACACATTTTAGCCCCAAAGCTCATCACGAATTATATATACATTTATTGCGAAATTGATTGGATTACACATTTTTTATTTTTAATTATAGGTGGACAGAAATCGGGTGATTTTTGACTGATTGGTCGTGCTTTATTGGATGGATGATTTACGAGTAATTTCGGATTGAAGTACGGGTCACCACAGATGCGTGGGAATTGACATTGGAGAGTTGGGGGGGGGGGGGGGGGGGCGGGGGGGCAAGAACCTTAAACCCTATCAGCCTTGGACTTGATTGCAAATTTCCTAAACTATAAATCCCAAGACTCAAAAAACCTAAACTTTAAGCCATAAGGGCCTGATTGAAATTTCTAAAAAGAATGCGGTCCAAAATGCAAAATCTGATTGTAACCCTACCCGCCGTTGTTCCTCTTCTTTGGAGCCTGGTTTTTAATTTTTTTTGTCTCTTCTTTCTCATTCTCACCATTCCCTTACCTCTGTCCTACCTCATCACTAGGTCGCTCGTCGTCAGTGCCTACATCCACTCTCTTTTCTCTACCATCACTACTACACTCTGCCTGGCACACACCCGAAACCCCCCTTTTTCTCTTTTTTGTCCCCGGTGGTTTGCCGCTGGTGGCCAGGACCACCGTCAGCAGTGAGTCGCTGTTTCTACCTCCCTATTTGTCTTAGGGCTCGATCTCTTTTCTTTCTTCTCCTCCCTTTGATCCCAAATTCTACCTGAGCCTCCCCTTCATCACCTCTGGCCCCAGTGACTGATCATTGACGGCGGGCGGTGTCCTTTCGTCTTCGTCAATCCCCTTTTGTTGCGTTCGTCTTAGATTCGCTCCATCTCCACCGCGCTACCACTTCTTTTCTCCAGTGCCGCCCTCTTTGCCCTTTGCTCCTCGCTGCTAGATCTAGCCTGCCTTTGTTGCTCCTTTGTTCTCCTCTGATTTGCCCTAACTTGCAAAGCTGACTCCATCTTGTGAGGGACCCACCCGTTGCAGTAGGCTCCGGGTGTGCACTTACCCCAACTGCCTAGGATGCAGTCGTAAAAAAATTAGTTCATACACAAAAGTAATAGATGACTATCAAACCTTAATACACATCGTCATACAAAGGCCAATAAGGCCAACTACTTAGGTTTTATATAAGTAGTTATTCTGTCTTTGGGACCATCCCACAGGCAAAACTGGAGTGTAGTACATAACTCTTTTAAACTCTGAGTGGTCTTATTTCGCCAATCTCTAGTTTCTGTATTTTTGTTATTGAGTAAGGGTGAGTACAAAGTATTCAACAAGTCTCTATATAAGAATTTATCTGTTGCATAATGCGATATGTCTAATTGAATAGTTTATTATTTGAGAGAGACTGTAGGGTACTGCCGATTCGGCCTTACAGGAATAAATGGTAGAGGTGGGAAGTCAAACTCAAGATCTCTAACTTGTCATCTAGTGACTTCACCACTACAGTAGAGACCCATCTCTATTCTTGTGCTATATAGTTACTACCTATGGCATATCCTTATCCGGGGGTTCAGAGTGCTCGAATACTTTTTAAACTCTATAGAAGGGCATCGCTTTACCCACATGAGTCCATCAATCTTCCCTAACAGGCCAATTTCATGCACAATATTACATATGACTAGATTGAGAAGATAAGGTTTTCAAAAACTTTGTATTAATTTGTATCCTTGCTCGACCGTATTGGTTGTTCTTGTCGTTGTGAGGTACCCTCAATGAAAAGTATACTTCAGTACTCCTTGCTATCACGGAACTCAAGATCAGAGTTTGAACGATCTCTCCCCTCACATCTCCTCCATCACCCATTCAGGCCATAAGTTTAAGTGACTAAACTTATTAAAGTCCAAATGTTCCAAAATTTGGAGTCCTAAATGAGAACGACCACCATACAGAGATAAAATCGATACGTAATAGTTTACTAGCCGAGTTCAATTATTTGATCATGTGGTTGGTACATTAATATACCCATGGTTGTTTAGCACAATTGGTTATATTCTTATTCGCATGTAAGCTACTTCCCTCTTCCCCATATGAGTCAAATTACAATTGACCCCTTTCCATCTATCCATCCATAGCCTCTCAAATGCGATAAAAACATTTAAAAGCATAAGGTCATTTTTACTCTATCAAGTTATTTTTCACCATGCTTCTACAATTCTATATTAGTGATCTATCATATATTTATATTCTAGGGCATCAAGGGTTTTATTATTTGGTTCAATCAATCAACGATGGCTATTCAAATTTAGGTCGATAATTATACAAGATTATCGAAAGTATTTTCTTAATGAGCAAATATACTCTAATACATTTATCATCAAATTAAGTAGTTTAGAAATATGGGTCAATGATATGATCAAGATTTTTGAGACTTGTATTGGTTTTCGTGAAGTCCTGTTGAAGGAGCTACCAGGGTATTGACGTTCTTGTACTCGCCTCACTTGGTATCTATTAAGACGTCAATCAATCAGGATGCAAGTTTAGTAAACAAAAATAATAGTTAGTATATTTGTTTATATATATGTTTATGCCTGATAGTGTTCATGGGGTCGGATGCTGGGGTAGTCAAATGATTTAGATGACTAGATCACGTGAAAGATGTTGGATAGGATTAAGAAGGATGGTCAAAGAGTGATAGATAAGCTTGGTTTAAACTGAATTTTGGGTCAAGTTTAGGAAACATGATTAGGGAAAATCTGGGTACGATTGGCAGTGCAATTGGTGTAGGTATTGCTGTAGTAAATAGGGAAACTTCTATGTAGTGTTTGGATGGATGATCAGATTATATATATGTAAGGTTAAGGGCAAAGCGAACAAGGTGACGCGAACGGATTTTTAATCTGAGGTTTCTAAGTTTGCAAACGACATAGGAATGTCGATGAGAATGACATTGAACGCGGATTGACAAGGTTTGATCAGGCCTTCTAGGGTTTTCTTTGAGGCTTGAGTCGATAAACGACTGGAACTTGAATAAGGCTTTCGTTGGATGTCAAAACACTAGGGCAAAGTCAATTTCCAAACTGGATGCGAATGCGACGACGTTTGGACATCGACGGACGACCTTCGTCTGGGGCAACATAGCTGAAAATAGGTCGAGATGAGGTTTTCTCGCGATACGGCAGTTAAAGAAAATGTAGAACATAAGTCTATGAACTTGGTAGACAAAGTGGATTTTGATTTGTGTGCATAAAAGTAGCTAAATTGATCTAATGTCAATGACTGATAGTGGGTGGCATGCATTGACACTGGCTGGCATTGTGTTTGGCGTGGTCGACGAACGACTGAAATCTAGGGTGTGATCGTATGCACGCGTGATGCCTCGATGTTGGCACCAAGTTTGTCTGGGGCTAAGCCCTGGTGGTAGGAATTCAATTGAGGTGGGTTCTGTTGTATCTAGGCCTTTATGCCTAACCCTAATTTTGATGATTAATGAAAACAAAGTGTTTCAGACTAACTGTGCTTCTGAGGTTTTTGATAGAGAGTTTGTTCGGGAAAACAGGCAAGATGATCAAGATGAACTCGACATTAAATAGAAGCACGGTGCAAAAGGGCAAAGACGAGACGCAAACATGAAGATGCAAAGGACCTAAGGTAATCTAAGATTTTATTTTTACCGATCTCGGTGTTTGAAGGTTGATCGGTTAAGGACTTTGTTGCTTAGATTTAACCGTACTATAAAGAGGGGTTGCAAAGTCCTCTCTACATTTCCAACATGAACCGAGAAACTTTGGTCATTGCATTGCATTCCTTTTTTGGTTGGATTTGATTTGAATTTGGTTTTGAAAGATTTGGATTTTCAGTTGAATTTTTGATAACATAAGAGTTTTTGCTTTTTCTAGAAAGATCTATGCAGATCTGGATTTTTTTTCTGTTGACAAAAAGATAGTACTTTAAAATATCTTTCAAACAAGTTATCAAACACTTAAATCGGATTTTGGGATCAAAAGTTATGGATGTTTTTAACTGACTATCAGTTATTTGGTTTTTCAATTGAGTTTTTGATAGCAGAAGAGTTTTTACAATTTTCAGAAATATATAGGTAGATATGGCTTTTTCTTTTGTTGACAAAAATGTATCCCTTTAAATTATCTTTCAAACGAGTTATTAAACACTTCATTTGGACTTCTAGATTTAAAGTTATAGCTGTTTTTGTTTAGGCTGACTGTCAGTTTGCTGAACTGACTGTCAGTTTGAATGTCAGTTTAACTAAACTGACAATTGTCCAGAGAGTGTGTTTTTTGAGCCAAAAATTTTTGTACTAAACTGACTGTCAGTATGCCCATGCTGACTGTCATTTTAGGTTTCGACCACAGCTGTTTTTATCTGAGTTTCTATTTTATCTGGTTGATGCTTTGGTCGAACTGACTGTCAGTTTGCATAACTGACTGTCAGTTGGGGGTTTCATGTTTCCTTAAACGACCACAAACGGCTAGTTATTTTTTATCCGTAAATTTTGTCGGCCGTTATGTATGTAACTGACTATCAGTTTGGTGAACTGAATGTCAGTTTGAGTTGCTGATTTTCAGCCCTAACTCCAACGGTTCTTTTAATCCTTGAGGCTATAAATAGAGGCTTTGAGCTCGTATTTTAGACAACAAGCAGCCTTCTATCATATACACTCTTGAGCTTTAGTTTTTTATACAAAATCTTGATCTTTTGATCAAGTCGAGTGCGTTTCAGATCCACCGAGTGCTTTCGTTCATTTCATCTTGCATACTTAGAGTTTCTCGGTGATTGTTTGGAGGTCTAGAGAAGACCTTGCTGCCTATTACTCTTGGTGAGCGCCCTCACCTAGACGGTTCGGAGGCGTGGCCGTAGATCTCTCCAGTTTGGAGATTGTCGGAGAGACTCGGCGCATTTGTACAAGGCATTGGTGCTCGCCTTTCCGGAGTGGACAAGGAGCAACCAATAGTGGATAATATCCTTCGTGGATATTGAAGCAAGACTCAATTTATTTGAGTGCTTCAACGAAGATTAGGGGAGACTGGGCGAGTCTCCGAGACCTCGGTAAAAAATCGTTGTGTTCGTTCTCTCAATCTTTTCTTATTAATATATTGAACTGCATTTGATTCTTCTCTTTGCAAAAGTTGTTTTTATTTGAAGTTTTTAAAGCCTCCTATTCACCCCCCCTCTAGTCGGCATCCTTGATCCAACAGGTTCGAGCACTGGGGCGAACGGACGACGATGAACGGCGTCAGAGAAGAGGGTAGCGACACGGCGAAGTTGACGCATCTGGACAGTTCTTGGCATAGAGTTTAATTAGGTTTTTGTGTGGTACTAACAGGTGAGGTAGTGAGGTAATATGTATAGTTGGTTGAGGCGTACATGTTGGACAAGACGACGTCAACGGAGACAACTGACGGCGACGGGGCGGCATGCCAGAGAGGAGTAAAATTACCCAATTCAAGTGTTGAGCTTTTGTTGTGGCATTTGTGTGGGCTGGAAGCTAATTGGGGTTAATTGTTACATGTAGGTGCAGAGGGATTGGCTAGCGGCTGGTCGATGGTGAGCGCCAATGATTCATGCCAGGACAGAAGAAGTAAAAGAGTGGTGTCGACGATGTTGGGGCAATGGGGTGTCCTTATTCCAAAATTGACGGCATGGATGAGCTCCTAGGGTCGCTAATATGGTGTGGCCGAGGGATTTGGAAGTGACGGCGCTGGCAAAGAATTCGAGGACACGGCCAGAGAAGACAAGTTCAAATTTGGGCTTTTCCAAGATGGGTTGTCGGGGCTCAATTCGCTGCTATGGGAGTAAGAGAGGAATCCAAGGGAGTTAATGGTGCGGTTAATTTGGTTGGAGGAATGGCGGTGTGAGCCAGTGATGAGAGCACGGCGGCGATGGCGCAGGAAGAAGACAATTTCATCGGCTTGTGATGGATTTTGAAATCTAGCTGAACAGAGAGGCATTATTCGAGATGAGAAGTGTTTCTCTCTACAATTTGACCACTGATTTGGCCCGAAGATGGGTCCAATGAGGTGAATAGGGGGTTCACCAGCGACACGGAAGAAGTGAAATTGGTGACGGTTGAGATCATTGGAGTTCATGAAGATGCTACTGGAGCTTGGAGTGAGGTATAGGAAGAGTTTAGTCAAGAGGAATTGGGCGGTGATGGCTGGAATCAGCATGACGGCGGCGTGGCTCAAATTTGGCAGTGCGCCGAGGAAGGAGTGTAGTGTGTGTGCTCTAATCTGTGCTAAAGCTATGAAATGCTTCTAGGTGTGAGTGAAGATGTTCCTCACTTGGGTTTGGGGAAGAACTGTTGTAGTGCTTTGGCTTCTTTGCTTGATAGCTACTGCTAGCTAGTTGCTGGAAGAAAAAGATGGAGGAGAAGAAGAGAACACTGTTTCCACTGCTTCACATTTCATACATGCTTGGTGATGGAATTCAGGAGAGGAAAGGGGGCAAGAAATGACAATTGCTTGCTCTCTTGGAACTTGCATAGAGGGAGGAAGAGTGTAGAGGGTGCACAATGCAGCTGCTGCTGGCTAGAGGAAGAAGACATGTGGAATGTGTTGGATCAAGGATGCCGACTAGAGGGGGGGTGAATAGGAGGCTTTTAAAAACTTCTAAGCTTGAACAAATGATTGCAAATCAAGAACAAATAAAATGAGCTAGAGAGGAAGAGAACGAACACCGTAGTTTTTACTGAGGTATCGGAGACTCGCCCAGTCTCCACTAGTCCTCGTTGAAGCACTCAAGTCACTTGAGTTTTGCCTCAATACTCACAAAGAGTATTATCTACTAACGGTTGCTCCTTGTCCACTCCGGAAAGGCGAGCACTAATGCCTTTTACAAATTTGCCGAGCCTCTCCAACAATCTCCGTTCTGGAGAGGTCAACGGCCACGCCTCCGAACCGTCTAGGTGAGGGCGCTCACCAAGAGTAACAGACAGCGAGATCTTCTCTTGACCTCCAAACACGCACCGAGAAACTAAGTGAATGCAAATGCAAATGAACTGATGTGCTCGGTGGATCGCAAAACACTCGACTTGATCAAAAGATCAAGATTTTAAGTAGAAAACTAAAACTCAAGAGTGTATAAGAAAATGCTGTTGCTTGTTGTGTAAAATACATGCCCAAACCCCCTATTTATAGCCTCAAGAATCAAATGACCGTTGGAGCTAGGGCTGAAAATCAGCAACTCAAACTAACAGTCAGTTATGCAAACTGACAGTCAGTTACGTGTATAACGGCCGACAAAATTTACGGAAGAAATTTTGCTAGCTGTTCGTGGTCGTTTATGGAAAGCTGAAACCCGCAACTGACAGTCAGTTATGAAAACTGACAGTCAGTTTGACCACAAACTTGACCAGAATCAAATAGAAACTCAGTTAAAAGCACTGTGGTCGAATCCACAATTGACAGTCAGTATGAACAAACTGACAGTCAGTATGAACAAACTGACAGTCAGTTTAGTACAAAAATTTTGAGCCTAAAATACACCCTCTCTGGATAATTGTCAGTTAACACAAACTGACATTCAAACTGACAGTCAGTTTAGCAAACTGATAGTCAGCTTGAACAAAAACAGAGATAACTTTAAATCCAGAAATCCAAAAGAGGTGTTTAATAGCTTGTTTGAAAGATAATTTCAAGAGCTACATTTTTGTCAACAGAAGCAAAAATCAGATCTCCCTAGATCTTTCTAGAAAATCAAAAAGCCCTTCTGCTGTCAAAAACTGAACTGAAAAACCAGATTTTTCAAATTAAGTTCAAACTAAATCCAACCAAAAAAATGCAATGCAATGACCTAAATTTCTCGGTTTGTGTTGGAGATAAAAAGAGGACTTTCGCCACCCCTCTTTATAGTATGGTTAAAACTAAAAACAATTTTCCTAACCGATCATCTCCAAACATCGAGATCGGTAAAAATAAAAACAATGTTACCTTCGGTCTTTTGCATTTTTGTCGATTTGCTTCTTGTCTTTTGCTCTCCTGTATCTCGTGCTTCACTTTATGTCGGGTTCATCTTGATCATTTCGTAATTCTTCCCGAACAATCTCTGTATCAAAAAGTCTCAGAAGCACAATTAGTCCAAAACACTTTGTTTTCATTAATCATCAAAATTAGGGTTAAGCATGAAGGCCTAGATGCAACAGAATGTGTTTGCTCTGCTGTTGATTCGTGTGTTAGTTGTGTGTGAGTCAGCTATTGGCTAGATGTGTGTGTGAGTATTTGTGTGTCTATGAGTATATATATTTATAATACATATGTATATAGATGTATATGTAGACAAAGATGGTGTAGAAGGTTTTCGAGGTGAACAAATTTAGAAATCTGAATTTCTGACAAAGTTTGATAGAAGGACTATTTCAAAATTTTGGAAACTTGTTTTGGGTTGAATTGTAAGTATTCAGAATCTGGGAACAAGTTTGGACTTAGTCAATAACGATAGTTTACTCAATAAAAAAGTTGGGATGAATCTGGAGTCAAACGAAAACGAATTGAAAACGAAAAAAAAACAGAATTAGGGTAAAAATGAACAGTACTTTTATTTAAAATGACCAAAAACATAAATAATTGAGTTTCTGAGCTGAATCTAAATTTGGTACAAAAGGGAAACTTGTATAAAATAATAGAAAGAACATAGCTGGCTAGTTGGATTGGAATTTGGAGGTGATTCAGAGGTTTTAGCCATCTTTGGCCTTCGAGACCTGAAAAGGACTAATTCGCAATGAAATCTGGATTGAATTGCGAAAAATGATCAAATGTACTTGTTTGGCTGAGAAGTTTTAGGACTGGTATGCAAACTTACTAAGATACAGGATTTATTAGAAATCCAAGAGAAATATATTCTGGAATCGATTGAACTGAAGTCTTAGAAGTTAATTAGGGTAATTAGGAATTTGGTTTTCAAAAACAGAACTGTGATTAATTTCTGTGCTTTAGGAGTTGAGTTTGATCTTGACGCTGAAGACAATTCCGTATAAGATAGGTAGAATGTCTTATCTGTTCAGTCTGATCTGAATTATGGTCTATTTGAAAGTATTTTAATGAAATAAATACACATACATATATACACATATTTGTACACATATACATAAGACCATTTAAAGAAATACCTTCTAGTTAAAAATTAGTTTTATATTTTGGTTAAAACTTTTCAGAGGATATCTTAAAAAGTAGTTTTAGAATTAAGACAAAATGAAATTTTTAGCATCAAATTTTTGTAAAATGAAATTTGTATACCTTATTTTTTGGATGTTACACATCCTCTCTCTCTCTCTCTCTCTCTCCCCGCCCCCAAATCCACTTTTGCGCTAGGCCGCCTTTGCCGCCGCGTCCCGTGAGCTACCCCCTCTCGTCTCCGATGTCGTTCGTCACAGTGGCGGCCAAAAATACTCCGCCGTCATCAACCAACATCCATGGCCGTCTTCCTTACCCTCAGTAGCGAGCATCCATGCTTCGGCGATCTTCACGCCGTCGAGCCGTCCTCTCGTCCCACGACCGCGCTCCAGGACCTTGGCTTCTACTGCCTCGGGCTTCTTCCTCAACACCGGCGTCCACCACGCCTTCACCAACAAGCCGACGACAACTTGGTCCGTGGCTGTGTTCATTCACCTTCTTCCTCGGCGGCTTCAACTCGACCACGGCAACGGCAAGAACAACCTCCAGCTATAGCAAAATTGGTGACCAATCCTTCCCTCTCATCTATACTCCCATGATGAACTGATGAATTGAATGCATGTGATGTATGAAATGAAGAAATGCTGTAACAGTGAAGAATTGATAGTTGTTTTATGAATCATTAACTACATTTTTGAGTTGAATTGAGTTGCAATTGGGGTCTATCTTTGTGAAATTCTCTGTTTGGCTACTTTTTTGTGTGAATTGCTTGTGCTGAGACGCTGGAGCAATTCTCATTTGTTTGATGTGCAGCTCAATTGAACTAGAATAGTGTTAAATTGAATTTGTGCTAATTTGAGCTGAATTCTCTCTAGTCTAAACATTGGTTCAATACAGCTCCAGTGACTACTTCCTCCTCAATTCCAACAGAAAGCACCTTGTGGTTAACTCCCTTCTTGCTCTCTATTTTTGAAATGTATGAAACGAATGATCACTTGTACTAAGATTAACTGAATCAATTGGTAGACTTTCGATGAACTTGAATCCTCAATGATCAACTGCTAGTGTGATTGATTGATTTTGTGTGTAATATCTATCTGCTATGCTCTCACAAGTATGAATCTATTTTGTGGATTGGAAATCTTTGGTTGGTTAATCTTAAGATGAATGCTTCTTTATCCTGGGCTATACTCTATGTGTTTGTTCTAAATGCAAATCTCTGAAGTGAATTCGACTTTGAGTTCCTTGTAGATGACGAGAATTGAGAGATTCTATCTGATTGTGAACTTGTCTGAAATTGAGTATTTCGTGTTGTGGTGTCTGTTGTGCATGCTCTGAATTGAGAGGTTGGAACAGCGCAACTCCAGTGACATATTGATCCCTTTGTGCTATGATCAGTGGGTCCTTTTTGCATGCATGTTTTTCAGATTTCTTGATGTTGATATGTATTGGACAAATGGACTGAGACATTCCATTGCCCTTTTTATCCTTTCACTGACTACAAAACATAAATAAGCTGAGTTGGGATTCTGTTTCCACTCCATTTATGATTGTTTTAGTGTTCTGTTTTCGATTCATCAGCTGTTTTTTTTTTTTGTGGACTTGAGCTTGGAATGCGAATATAATGTCTACACAGAGTAAGCTCTTGCCAGGGCAGAACTTCCAGTGAATTCTTATTGCTTTATTGCTGAAACTTCTTTTCCTATGAGCTTGTCGTTTCAATTGAGTTGTTTCCCAATGCATATGACTGCTTTTTCTACGATGAATTTAAGTCCAAAGATCATTGATTAGCTGTCTCTTATGCATGGGAGTCTCTCAAGGATGCCTATTGTTTGAAGCTAGTTTATTTCTTGGGACGACTAGTGATTTCATGAACTGTCAGTTGGGTTTGTGTTCTAACTGAAAGTTTGAGATGCAATTGATTCAGTATGGTTTAGTTCATTACTTATTCTGCTTTATGATTTTAGTGGCTTTGTGGTTTAGGTTGAGAGGAGTCGGGAACAGTCTGTGTTATTTTTTTACGCGTTCATTCGTTGATACATAAGCATTTTTGTTTTAGTTGTTTTCACCTCCCTCTAGTGAGACCATTGAACATTTACGACGCTATCGTTTGTACTCACGAACACATGTATGGACCTAGCACGGTTGGTTGACCACCTCTTTCTTTCTCCTTATTTCTTCGGACATTTTCTCCTTCTTTTGTCTGGTTTATTTTCATTCGATCTCGATTTAATTTAGTTCTATGCGTTTTGCTTCTCTAATCCTTGTGAAAATAATAATATATATACTCGTCACACTGCATAAATCTTGTCCTCTTGCGAGATGGCTTTGGTCGGTATCACCTTGCCATCGATCACCCTTCTGTCTCAGCTGCCCTAGCATCAGTGATATGTCGTGTTTCCCTTGTTTCGGGTTTGTGCTACCGCACGCAACCTCACTTACGTCGCCGTTGGGCCTCACTGAAGGCAATGTCACTGTCGGTCACCTGTCCGCCGCCACCCTTGCCGCAGTAGCTTGAGTGTCGGCCGTGCCCTGGCCTAAAGCACGAGCGCCCCGTGCCAGAAAGGACAATCTGTCCTTGTCTCGACCAATCCGTTTGGCACGGGTAGTCCATCCTGACCTCGGACTGTGTCCTTGCTAACAAGTTTGATCACCTCCGTTTGAGCTCAATCTTTCTTGTTTCAACTTCATCTCTTGCATGCATGTTATTATAGTGTATTGTAAGACTATATTATGCTTTTTGTGTGATTAACGTGTATGTTCTTGCGGATTAGGTGTTGATCTAGTTGTTACAGAGGAGCCAGAAGCAGACCCAAGCTTCGAGGAACTACTAGTTGAACCAACAGGCAAGTCACAACACTCTTGACCATATTGATCCCAGTATTTGAGCAATTAAAACCTAATTTTGATGTTTTTCATACTATGCATGCTTATTTCTGTATTAGATATGTTGGAAACTTAACCTGTGTAATTAGTTTCCTATATTACTAACCATCCTTGATTTGAGAACCTGTGACCTTGTCACTTTAGGTTAGACAAAATATGATTATGCTATATTGAAATATTTCCTTTTGTTAGTAGCAATAATAATCAGGTTCCGGGAAACATCTTTTGGAAAAAATATGGACATGAGTAATTTGATAAACCTGAATTATGGACTGATGGTGAGGGGATGGTATGATGGTGGAACAGTCGTGGTATTGGTTGACAGTGTTGTTGCATGGTGGTAGGTATGTCTGGTACATGCCATTGTATGTATGGAATGATGGTAAGATAGTTTCTCACCTAAAAAAACAAGGACTAAGTAATTGTGTCATTTATCTAGTGTCATGAATTGTGTACAACTACAAATCTGGTATGGAATGAGTATGGCCAAGTTCCTTTGCTACATACCCAATTTGGCTCTACGTGGTTAGTGTTGCGATGTGTTGTGTTCTTGTTGTTACCTTTGCAAATTGGCTTTAAGCCACAATAAGTTGACTCAGTAACGGGAAGATGCTCATGAGTGGTGGTTTGTTCCTCGCCACAATGGTGTTGAATATGTCTAACTGGTGGCAGTTATCTTTGTGGTAGTCTTTTATCGGGCAGAGTTATAATTGATGTAAGGCAAAGTGAAAAACGTGTTATCCTTAGTTCAGTCTTATGCAAAATTGTTGTATGTATACGCACTGAAAGTAATACTTTGAGAAATCTTGTGGATAAAGCTGTACACCTATGTAGAGTTAAAAAACGTATTCGAATACTCGGTACCCTCGGTTTTTTGGGGTATGTTACGGTGGGTTTAACCATGTTGATGACAAAAATAGATTTGTATTTTTAATAACTATTACTTAATGATCTGCAGTGGTTCTGGACAACCTTGCTAATAAAATGCATTTACTTATTAAATTTCTTCGAAATGTTTTATTTTGAGTTTCAACTTGAATGTATGTTTACATTGAATTTTTGACCTACAAATGGTAACACATAAGCCATCTTTTCAAACAATCTTCATTGCTATGTGAATGCATTTGTTTAATTGTAACTTGTCGAGTACTTTGTACTCACTCCTGCTGTAACTTAATTCAGTAGAAAACAACAGTGAAGACCTCAACTTTTCTAGTTTTAATTAGGACCTCGGGTTGGATTCAGGTGTTGATCCTGAATTCTAAGTGTTCCAAGCCGCAATCGAGATGATTGTGGAAGGCCTTAGTTCGCTTTGCATGTATTTTGTTAAAACTTGTTAAACTGTAAGTTTGGCCCTGTCGGCCCATATATTGTAAGTAAGACTATAAGGCTATTACCTTTGTTGCTTTTGTTAAGACTTCCTTGTTATTATATGTATGGTTTTGAGTTTGTTGTGATATGCACTTTAGCTCGCGGTTGCATTCTAGGCAGTTGCGGAAGGGGTCCCTGTTGGGTCTGGCGGGGCACTATGACAAATACCGGTAGAACGTTGTTGCAATAGCTATGTTAATCAGGATCAGTTGTTGGATGCACACATATGGATTGGTCATTACTCCAACTCTCCTTTTGTTAGTAATAACCTAATCTGTGGTCTAATACTTATAGTTTTTTAGTAGAAATTTTTAAAATTCTGCTATTGTAGCCTACTCATTCCCCTTCATTATCCAAATATCAAATCTAATAGTATGCAAATGCAAATATAGTTAGGAATTTTTCATCCAAATAATATTTTCTCTATCCGAATCTGTATTTAAATCCGACAAAAAATATCCATATCTGTGTCCAAAGTCGACAAAATTCAATAAAATGATATACTTGCACATTTGAATTCAAAGTTGAATATTATTTATATATAAAATACTTGTTTAAATTTGTAGATTAGCAACTTGTAATCAAATTATTACATGAAAAGTAGAAATATTTATATAAATTCATTCATATGTGTTATTTATTAAATAAGTTATTTTAAATTTTTTATTAATAAAATAATGAAATCAGAACAACGTTAATAGTATTCGCTACAATCCTATATCTAATCTGAATCCATATTCGATTTGCATCCGAGAATTCGAATCCGAATCCGACTTAAAAACATGGGTGCAAATATGATTTGACCTATATCTGATCCATTTACATCCGTATCTAAGACCTTACACTTACATTAAACACATCTAATAAGAACTAGCACACTGAAATATAAGTTTGATGTATTTCATTGTAGTATAAGGACTTAGATGTATATATTGGGCCACATTCTCACAAAACACCACCTGCTGCTTCTATGTAGGGAAAACAGCACTAGAGATCTATCTACTAGTTTTATTCGATTAGGTCTCTCTACTCGAAATTGAAGTAAATAAACTTGTTTACTATTTGAATAAAAGTAATTACACTCTTCGGTCTATTTAGTCATTAATTTAGTCTCAATGATATGTGAGAGAGTTGATAAGAACTCACATATTAGTGACTATTAATTTAATATAATTAATAAAGAAATAGGCGGAAGGTATACCTGAGTTTTCTAAACGCAGAACATAATCTGTATGATCACTGGTCACCACTACGTTATTGATCACTGCTCACCCATATGTACAACATCGCGATAGTATCTTTGGTGTCTCGATTTTACATAAACTTCATATAGTAATCTCACAATTAGTATTATATGATAATCTTTTATTTTTATAATGTTTTTAGTTAATTTATCTTTTTTAATATGTTATTCACTCCTAGACAGAATACAAACCAGTTGGTACTACATGCACATTTTGTTAGAATTTTTTTGTATGTATTTAGTACCTCAATTGTCATTTTTTTTGTTCATTTGAACAATAAATACTTTGAATAGGACATTGGCTATGCCAAACCTGACTTGGTCTGGCTTAGTTTAGGTTATAAGCATAAACTTAATTCAACTTAAATTTATAGGTCTAACAAATTGATGAAAGAGAACTTAAATTTATTTTGAGCCTTATACCTTATAAATAAATTTAGAATTTAACTTTAATTTACTGAAACAATTGAATTTGAGCTAAATGCGCCCTTATATTGACACACCCACCATTAAGCCCAGGGCCCCCACTCCATGTGTCTGTCGCCACATTTGGTAGCTCCTGCCCTCTCCAGCAGGCGGTGGTTCCCTCCTCATCGCCGTCCTCTATTCTTTACTTTTTATCTTCCCTTTTGTCGAGCACAAACTCTTCACTTTCATATTCTTTATAGAAGAGACTTAATTATTAGAGATAGTCTCCATAGACTTAGTTATAACAACAAATATTATCTTCTATCATTTATAATATTTATAAGATATCTTAAATATATGTTATAAAGTGGAAACTTAAGTCTTAGGATCTTTGACTGTATTGGTCTAGACAATAATCCATTGACTTGGGCTATCAAGTCATGACAGGACCCACTTCCTGTCTTCTTCTGAATGCACAAATTTCTGTCGTATCTGTCAACAGTTAATTCCTCTAATTTATCAACTTTTGTTTGCATCCCTCCCCCCCCCCCCCCCCCCCCCCCCCCTCTCTCTATGTACACACACAGAGAAAGTCTGGAACATTTAGTGAAAGAAAATCCTGAAAATGCGTAAAAATGTTAGCAAGTGTAAAAGTTTGTGAAAAGAAATGAAATGCTTGTGGGGGATAATCTATATCTATACTATTATATTAAAAATTAATCCCAAAATAATTTGGAGTAATTGTCCCATCTCTCTTTATCTATTTCCTCTTAAAATTTTATTCGATTAAAAAACGCTTAATTTAACAACTCTCCTCCTCAACTGTACACACACTATCCAATGAACAAAAAACATAAATTTCTGCCATTTTCTTTCCACTAGATAAGCAATAGTTTTTACACTAATGCCATCTACCAACAAACCTAGCCGATGACTTGTATGGAGCAAAAAGTCAGTGACTCTAGCCCCGATAATTCTCCAGAAAGTTAATTTATATTTTTTTGGAAAATAATAATAAAATATATCTGATGACTTTTACGAACACAAATTTGTGGAGTTTTTTTTATAAATAACCCAGATTAAAAAATTAATCTCAAAAGTGACTCACAATTGCAAAAATTTACAAATTTGAGCAGCCACATCAGCCTGTCGAGCACTGGGAGCTCGACAGGCTTGCTGTCGCGTGGGACCAGCTTGTTGAGCACCTAGTGTTCGACAGCAGCCCTTGTCGACCACAGACTACTCTTGTCGAGTGCTGGGAACTCGACAAGCCTTGGTCGTGGTCGAGCAGTGGCTTGTCAAATGCCCAACACTCGACAGGTCTTCGACCACTTCAAACACAATTGCAAAAAGGGTTTTAATTGCGGGGGAGCGGGGATTCGAACATGGGCCGACGACATGGGAGCGGGCGCGTGAGCCAGTTGGGCTAGAACTCTTAGCTGCACTAAAAGAGTCGACCTTTTTAATATCCAAATGCTTGTTGAGGGCCCAAAACTCGACAAGCAAAAAAAGTTTAATTGTGGGAGCGGGGATTCAAACCCGAGCCAACGACGTGGCAACCGGGGGCTCCTACCAGCTGGGTTAAGAGACTTTAACTGTTGTAATACCACTGAACATTATAATATTGTTTTACTTGTCGAGTTTCCAGAACTCGACAAGTTGCTGATCCCCTCTTTATACCTCTCTGGTCCCCTCCTCCCACCACATTCATTCCGCACTTAGTAACAGCACAGACAGCAGCACACCTCTCTCATTTTCAATCTTCAAATCTAGATCTAGCAAAATCCGTCCGGTAAATTTATTCGATGTAGAAGAGAAACTTGTAGAGGATTGCGAGCTTTTCGAAAAGAGGTATTTTTTTTGAAATGCATTTAAGATTCTGTTAAGTATGTTGCTAATGACGTAATTAGGGTTTATGTTTATGTGTATAAAACCACTGGAGTAGGTATTATGTTTTTAGGAATATGTTTAGGAAATATGTGCATGTGTATGTATGTTTGTAAAATAGGTTTTTTGAAATGTATGTGTGTATGTTTGGAAAATAGGGTTTTTACATGTATGTGTGTATGTTTGGAAAATAGGTTTTTTTAAATGTATATGTGTATGGTTTTAGAAACTATGTGCATGTGTGTATGTTTTTAAAAAATATAAAATGAGGTTATTTTTAATTGTGCACATGCATACTCTATGTCTAAGAATTAGGTTTTGTAAATATATATGTGTATGTATTTAGAAATTATGAAACTAGGTTATTTTCAATTACATGCATGCATACATGCTCTATGTTTAGAAATTATGTTTTTCAAATGTATATGTGTATAGTTTTAGAAACTATATGCATGTGTGTATGTTTTTAGAAAATATAAAATTAGGTTATTTTTAATTGTACACATGCATGCTCTATGTTTAAGAATTAGGTTTTGTAAATGTATATGTGTATGTATTTAGAAATGGGTCCATAGGGTTGTCAGACATAATGGTGTCATGTTATTTACGTGTGAGGTGAATGTGTGTAGGGAATGGAGACTCCCGAAAAAATTTGCATATTTTATGGTGACGGCTTAGTTCGCGAGGGGCAAAGCGGGGTTGATATGAGCCGTTGCCAGTATATGACCGGCGAGTTGAGCGTACATAACATCTCATTCCTAGAGCTGAATTTATGGATCTTGAATATGTTCGGGAAGCGGCCTCGTGATGAAATGGCTCTAATTGAAGGGCTCATTGTACGCGAGGTAGATAATGAGCCATACTGGATGCTGCGCGAAATTAAAGGGAACAAATCTTGGAGCTCTTACATTCGAAGAGTGGAAGACCCCCATGGCGGACTGCTCGACCAGTAAGAGATGTATGTGCAGTTCTGCAACGTACGAGTAGCCGAGTGTGCTGTGGAGGGTGAGCCATGCGTCGTGCCCGGTCCTGCAACATTCAGGGCTAGCGAGTGGTCGGATGTATTCTGCCATACTCGCGTAGATGAGTGCGAGGTACTGGATTGCCTTCCATCAGTGTCCGATGAAGATGATTCGATGGACTCAGAGGCATTCGATGGCTCTGATGACGATAATCCTGGTCCCTCGCAGGAGTGGCTAGATCATTCAGCATACAGTCAAGCTGTGTTGCCAATGGATCAGGGTTCGAGATGGTCTTTCGAGCACGGTGGCATACAAGTAGAGCAGGAATTTCAAAGCAAGGAAGATATAAAGAATGCCATGGCGAGCTTGTCTCTTGCAATTAACCGGCAATACAAGGTCGTCAAGTCAAAGCCCAACCTATTTGTCGTAGCCTGTGTAACATTAGGCTGCCCATGAAAGATTCGTGCCATGCGGCCGAAGGACGACATCGGTTTTGTGGTGACAAGAGTTACCGCACACACATGCCTGCTTACGGGGGCGCTGGACAGACATATAAACCTGACGTCGGCGTACGTCGGTAATATCATCCAGCCGGCCGTGTGAGAGAACATTTCGATAATGCCGAGAGAAATAATGAAGCAAGTTGCCGATAGGTGTGGGTACACTATACGGTATGCGAAGGCCTGGAGAGAAAAACAGAAGGCCATTGAGGGCAAGTTCGGCACATTTCACCACGCCTACAATAATGTAATGCGATGTTGCTGCACAACATCGCTCAGACCAACTCGGGCACATTTTTGGATGTCTTCGCTCAGTCAGCTGTAATGCGATGTTTCTTCGATCAGTCAGCTGTCGACGATTTGGACTCGGGGTCCTCAGCCGAACTTATGCAAAATTTGTAATTGTGAGACCTTTCAAGATGACCCTCCGGGAAGGTATGTAGAACAATGGTGAACAGGAGCACAGAGAGATTTATACAGGTTCGGGCCCTCGATGGTGGGAGTAAAAGCCCTACGTCCTGTTAGGATTTCTCTATATGTGATAAAACTTTACAAACTAGCGGGGAGAAACCTTCACAAGCGAAAGTTTTCCCTATGTAAATGTATAAAAAGAAGCTATAGGAGACTTGTAAGTATTTTCTAATCTAAGCCGTAGGCTTGGTTATTTGAGTGGACGAGATATCTTGTATCTCACTTGTATCAGGGGTCTTGTTCTTCCAAATCTCTTTTTTTCCCGTTTGATGTACTTTGCCACCTTTTTATATTGGTCGAAAGGGTGCCATATGAAGAAAACTGCATCAAACGGTTGGGTGCGGTTCCTGAAGAACCGCTATTAACTTCCACGGGGGTTATTAACACGTTTTAATCATGAATAACCGCATATATTAACCTCTGACGGTTGGTCTTCAACGTTGAGGAATCTTCGGGATGCTTGGAATATCCTGATATAAGGATAACCGAATAAATTCCAAGCATCCTGGTCGAGAATGTCCTGACCGCGGAATGTGGGCTGACCGCGCAACATCCCGGATATCCAGTCCGCGTATAGCATACGAACTTCTGACCGCACAAGGCTGTCGGCCTGATCGCACGAAACCTGCGACCTGATCGCGTAAAGCTTGCGACCTCATGGTGATGCCCCTCAGAATAGCTTGAGTTCGCATCGCCAGATACATGTCTGGTTCGAACCTGTCTTGAACCAAAAGTTTATTAGAAGTGACCCGGGTGTTAATCCTCGTCAGCTAGCCCCCAAATTCGAAGAAAACGAAGAGACGTGTTTATTTCGAATTTAAAAAACCATGCATTGGACTTTTAACCCGGCTCTTCAATTTTTCCCACTTAGTGGCGCACTAAGTGAAAACGGTTGGTTTTCCAAGACGGGTTCTGACATTATGTGACGGGTAATGATAGCGCCGTAGAACTGTTTTTATCTCGAGGTAAAATTGTAAATGTTTTGACGAAACCCGAGGCGCCTGGAATACAAACCGTTATCCAGGCGGCTATAAATACCAGACTCCTGGATTTGTAAAACTCCACAATTTCCCTCCACGCCTAAGTTCTTTTCTCGTTATCCTGCCTCCTTCCTTTTCACATACTCCTCCCAATGGCAGATCACGATATCATCGAGATTGAGAGTAATGAAGGGGAAATTGTCGAACAAAGGCCTCAAACGATTGAAGTCCTGTCTCCCTTAAGGAAGAAACCCAAAGTTGACGAAGGATCTTCCAGTGGAACAAAGGTGAAGAATGTAGCAAGTTTCTTTCTTCCTTCAGTTCCTTTGGCCCTCCCCGTTCATGCCTCTCGGCAAGTTAGGCCTTTATCCTTAGAGAAAGATCCCATCACATCCAATTCTCCCATTCTTTTGGGTGATTAACATCCTGGTCGGCAAGCGGTGACTATCCCTCGATCAGATGATTGCCATATTGGGTTGGCGAAGCAATCTTCTGATGGGAAGGTTGCTCTTCCACCATATGATGATCTTCCTCCCAAGATGGGTGTATTAACGGGTTATGCACCGGGACAGGTAACAATTCTTCTTCCCTTTTGCTGATAATTATAGTTAGTGTGACTAACTCTTGCAAAATGCAGGAGGTTGGAGGCTCCAGCGATCAGCCTTCTGCTGCTCCATCTCTTCCTTCCGGACAGACTCTTCTGGAAGAGAAGAATGCCCTGGAGAAGAAGACCGAGGAGATGGCCTCGAAGATTCTGCGTCTAGCAGAATGTCTTGATCGATCCCGAGAAGAGGCGCACCATTTCCGTTGAGAGAGGGACTATGCTCAGCAACAGCAAGAACTCTCTGACTTGATTAGGGACAATAGTGCATCTGTTGTTAGGGACGATGTAGATAGACTTAGGGTAGTTGCTAGTTCCCTGGGGGTTGTCAGTGTAAATCCTACTGACAACAACATGTCCCTTGGGGAACTTTGTAAACTTCTTTCGGAGCAAGTCGATGTTTTGATCGACTGTATCCCTTTTGTATGTAAAGAATGTAAGAAATAAAATTTTCTTATTTCTCATGAATATTCTTCACATCTTCTGTGCGAAATTATAGCCATAAACTTTATGTTTGCGACCATTCATACACAAGAAACTTTAGTTCTGCGATCAGAATCGTGTTTAAGACAAGAGCACCGCGACCTGCCCTGATTCCGCGATCAGTTTCAGAGTTGCGGTCAAAACTAAAGTGCGACCAGAATCGGACTCGGTCAGGCTGTCATTCCGATTAGAATCGAAGTTTTAGCCTAAAACACGATTTCGATAAAACCATAACCCAATTAGAAACATTCCAGTACATCAAAAATTGAGTTGCATGATTTTTTCGAAAAAAATGTTCAAAGTATAAGAAGGAAAAACGTCTTCTGAAAAGTACTGAAAATTTTTCAGTCCTTTTGCACTTTCAGTTTCCAAAACAAAGAAGTCTTTTTGTTTCAGATCCGACGCCTGAATACTTTATCGGGTCCATCAGAGACAGTATCCATTATGGGAAATGAATAAAGCATTCAATAGAACGTTTGAAATGAGCCGCTTACTCATTAATGCGTCGCCTTGGGTCTATAAAAAGAGCAGATGTCTTCTCAAAGAAGCCACACAGCTAAAACCCTCATTATTCCCGCCGCACAAAACCCTCATTTTCTTCAGCCTTCGTCTTCTCAAAATCGCCAGCTTTCCCTTTGATTCTCCACCAAAGATGGCGTCCTGGAGCCGATCCATCCATCATGCCGCGGAGAGCCTAGTGGCGTTAGAGAAGGAGGAGATCCTTCCTCCGCGGTTGCTTATCAACTGGCGGCCTGCGGAGAAGGACCAAGAAACCCCAACTGTCCAAGAGGGCGAGTTGGTGGTTTTTGAGGAGTACCTGCGCTGCGGGTTCCGATTCCCTGAGAGTCGGTTCCTCAAGGATGTCCTTGAGCATTATGGGTGGGAACTAATCAACCACCACCCCAATGCGATGCTGATCCTTGCGGTATTCCAGCATCTTTGCGAAGCGTTCGTCGGAATATATCCCAGCGTGGATCTTTTTCGGCGATTCTACTTTTCGGCGTGGTCGAAGAGCACCAACGCCGCCGGATGCATCTACTTCCGGCTGAGGGACAAAAAGGAGTATCCCTCTCCACCCCTGCGAGATTCTGTGCACGGGTGGCACCAAAGGTGGTTTTACTGCTCTCCACCATCTGAAAGCAGTCTATGGTTCGAAAACTCGCGACCGGAGAAGTCGAGCGAGTTAGATGTTCCTCCGGCGATGAACTCGGAGCTTTCGAAGCATGCCGAGGTGATTCTTCACTTGGTCAACCAAGGATTGATGGCTCGAGACATTATTCGAGACTTCGTGAAGAATCGGGTGAGTCCTCTGCGTGAAAGGGCTCATCCGGCGTGGGAGATTAGGTCCATGGCTGATAGCACCCTGGACTACAGTCAAGGTATTTATTTCTTTGGCGTTGAGCTTTCCCATTTTTGAATTGTGTAAATTCTGACTTGAGTTTGGGAACAGTCCTGCTTTCATCCGAAATTGAAAGGCGGACCAATTCCCTCCTTAGGGCCTACAATGCCGATGTAGAGGGCCCTAAAGGATCGCCTCGTCCACAGAGTCTAATTCACGCCGGTGACGATCTTAAACAGGAGCGCCGAAAGGTACATTCTCTATCTGGCTTCCAACTTTTAGATCTTATGCAAGTCCAGCGTTAAACATTTTCATCGAAAATGTGAATCAGCTCTTAGGAAGGTTTGCCGAGACGACTTTCCCGAGTGAGAACGTAGGTTCTCATGGGAAGCCAACGGTAAAGAACGTGAAGAAGGTCTCCCAAAGACCCGGACAAAGAGTCCTGCCTCCAAGAAGGCCAGACCGAATCCCGAGGAGGGGTCTTCACGGAACGTTCCCCCTACCGCGAGAAAGACGGCGGTAAGATATCACATCCCTTCTGTTTTACCAGGCGCAGATTGGAATCACTTCTTCGTCGTACAGGGAGAGGGGAGCGAGGAGGAAGAGGATGACGTTCCTCTGATCCTTCGGAGGAGGAAGATCGCGGATCTCTCATCCGGCGATGCCCCAAGCTGCCCCGCAGAGACCAGTACTACCGAAGAGGTGCTCGTGGCAGATCCTGCGACCACCGAAAATCTTGTGGTCGTAGGTGACCACCCAATTCCTGAAGCCCCTGAGACTTCAGGACCGATTGTCTCTGTTCCTCTGGTCGAAAGGACGACCACGGTAAGGATTCCTTTCTGTCATTCTTTTTTATGATTCCTTCTGTATGTTTGACAAATCAATGTTCATACAGGGAGAAGAGCTTCTCCCTGTGACTACTGCGAGTCCCAGGGGGGAAAATCCTCCTCCTCTGGAGACAGAGGAGGAGGTAGTTGAGCAAAGGCCGGTTGTGGTGGCTCCAGTGACCCAGGAGTTGCCAAGGCCTTCGGATGTAGCCCCACCAGCCAGTACGGTAGCCCAGGTAAAGACCTTGCTTTTCCTGTGTGGCACTTGGTGTGAGCCCTGCGCCTTACCTTTCAGAGTACTTCAGCCTTGATAATTTTTCAAACACGTGGAGTGGCGTGTGGAGAGTTTTTATGACGCTCGGTGACTATAGAGTTATCCCTGCTGGCGAGACTACCTGAATCCCAGATGTAAATCTAAAGCGAACGAGTCCTGGGCGACGGAAGACACGCCGATTACACAACGACATGGATGAGTCACACGGGGTAGCTCACGAGCTAGGAAATGCTCGATCTGTAGGCAGCCCAGACATAGCAGGAAGGATTGTTTGAATGCAACCGGACCATCGACCTAGCTATGTTGTATGTGTTCGACGAAACCCTGTAATAAACTTTGTAATACACTTCTCATTTGCATTGGATGGTTGTAATCTGTACGATATGCTGACCTAGCTATGTTGTATGTTATGTTACTTTCATGTTGTGTGCTATCCATGTGTATGTTACTTTCGAGAATGGTTCCTGTTGTATGTTATGATGCTTTCAATAATGGTTCTTGTTTTATGTTTTGACAGGCATGGCTGGCGGGGACAGAGATCTTCCAGAGCTGTTGACCAGTATATGTGATCATGGACATCGCGGCCGCATGTTGTCCGAGGGCCGGGACTTGGAGCCGCTGGTAGTGCGTGCTCCCTTGGAGTACTGGCCTCTGCATGAGGGCTACATCCCCGTCCTCCGGGATGCAGGTTTATTTCCGTTCGCCCGTATGGTACAGATAAGTCAGCATATCACACTAGACAGGTCGTTGATCACCGCCTTTGTAGATCGATGGCATCCGGAGACCCACACTTTCCACTTCTGCTGGGGGGAGATGACAGTCACGCTGGAGGATGTGAGCATGCTGCTTGGTTTACTTGGCAGTGGACATCGCATCGTCCCCCGGCCAGCACGCCTAGATTGGCGCGCACAGATGCACCTCTGATTCGACATCGGTAACCACACTGACGAGATCCCGGCATCCAGGCGTGGTGTTCCCCATTGATTTTTGGCACGTTACCGTGAGTGCCCCCGCCGATGTAGTTCGGTGGCATCTCTTTGCCTACTTGCTGGTGACGCTGCAGTATATCTTGTTCCCTTCAACGCACGGAGACACTGTGTACACGTGGTTCATTCCCCTGGTGGAGAATATCGTCGATGCGAACCTAGGGGCCATGCCACGTTACAACTGGGCGATGGCAGTGTTGTGCGCGATGTACAGGGGGCTTTGCGAGGCATGTTGCAGGACCTCGACTGGATCATTGCTGTCCGCATGCCCTGTACTGCTGCAGCTGTGGTCATGGGAGCACTTCCCCGTTGGTCGGCCACATTTAGAGCGGCCCATCCATCCGTACGGTGCGCCAGTGGACTATGAGGACTAGGTTGATTGGCCGACCATGGGAGCCCGTTGGCTGGGAGGTCGGTCGAGGTGGTCATCGTCACAGATTCACTGCTGTTACGTGGCGTACCTACGAGAGTTTGATCTCCTACTGGACGCACGCGTCATATAGAGACCATGGACACTGGAGCACATCTCCCAGGTTGCACCGCATGGCATTTCCTCGCATTGCACCGCGGGCCAGGACTGCTGGCTTACCCGCCGGCACATGGTGTTCTCATAAGTAGTGAAGCCGTATTTTTCGGAGAGGGTGATGCGCCAATTCAGGCTACACCAATAGATACCGCCCCCGGAAAGAAATCGACAACGCCATCTCCCGCGGGAGATTCACGTGTACGCCTGGAACATTTTTTATATCTCTTGTACGTACTGAACATTTGTTTATTTCCTTGCTTTATGTGCATCGCGTCACTTTTTGCAGACAAACACGTAAAGGAAAACACTCCGACAACTGGCAGAGCAGGAACACCAAATGGGTCGATGACTGGGAGGTCCACGCAGCGATGGATGTTGTTGTGGAGGAGCGGCCGTACAACCCTGCTACGTACCAGGCCAATCTTTAGTGGCACGTGCCGCGCACCCGCACGCGACTTGCTCGTGCGGCCCCACCTTCACTGACAGAACTATCACAACAAGACAGTCTTTGACTAGGCCCTGATGTTCAGTTCCCAGGCCGGATACATCGGTCAGTACGTTCTTCTTCGCTGGATACTTATGTTGGTCACTTATCTTATCTATTTTTCCAGAGTTCCCATATGAGTTTCGCATGTGCAGACTGACTTAGCGTTGGCCATCGACAGGTAGGCGGCAAACCTGTTGTCTAGCCTTTCTCGGGGAGGACGACACTTCAAGATGGTGGCGCGCGGTGCCCTACATTCCGTCTGTATAGCAGCACAGCGACTCTTCTTCGACCTAACTTTTGGCCAAAAGACAGATGGATCGGTTCCGCACCATAGAGGGGCCCGGTAGGGGTGGAAACGGAGCGGATTCGGGTCGGATAGTACTAAACCCATATCCGCATCCGCAACTTTTTTCCGGATACGGATGCGGATGCGGATGATATGCGGATGCGGATGCGGATATGAAAAAAACAGATACGGATACGAAGCAGATATTTTGCGGATACGGACACGGATATTAAACGGGTTCGAAGCGGATACGGACACGGATATTAAACGGATTTAGAGCGGATATGGACACGAATATTTGCAAAATTAATATGATTATGATACAAAAACAAACAAGAATAACATAATAAAAGGTTTATACTACACCAAATAAAATAGTCATAACAAGGATAATATAATAAAAGAGTTCATGCTACATCAAATAAAAAGTTTCATACTTATATAGTCATATATCATTCATACACACCACCACAAGTCATAACCCAAGTTACATGACAAGTTGATAATGCATAACAAGCATTTAAAATAGAACAAAGTATCTAAATAACTCATAAAGTCATAAGTCATACAAAATACAATAGCCATAGCATAATTCACCAAGCCATCAACTATCAACTCTGCAACTCATTAGTCAACTTGAATGATATGATCACCTATAGGTTGAACAAAATTAAATAATGAGTTCTCGTAGCATGTTTTACTAAGAGCATAATCATTCAATAATCTAAAAAAATCACTAACATGATCATTTTCTTACAAAGTAGTCCCATCATCACCTTCAAAATTATCTCCAACAATATCATGTAGAATGGATTGCAATTGACCTACAACAAATACAAAAAAATATCAAATGTACACAAGTCATATAGCATAAAACTATAAAATTATAGACATCAAAACATATATATAATGGGTTAATCACCTTTTGACTTGGCTCTAATCCAATCTTGAGTGCAAATTAACTTTTCAACAGTCTTTGGAGCAAGTCTACTGTTGTATTGATCAATGACACGTCCACCTGTACTAAATGCTGACTCCAAAGCCACTGATGTAACAGGAATAGCTAACACATCACGAGCAACCTTTGATAGAATTGGATATTTAGAACCTTCTGTTCTCCACCATGAAAGAATATCAAAAGGAGTGTCACTATCCCATGGAAGCGTGATATCCTCAAGATACAAATCCAAATCAGTTCTCTTAGGCTGCTGTTGAGATTTCTAAAGAAGAAACTCATTAAATTTTCTTTTCCTCTCATTGTAGCTACTTGTGCCTTGCTGAGAAACTCCAGAGATACTAGCATGCATGACTTGCTCATTTGGCCTGACATATTGACTATAAAGTGAATTGATAACTTGATGTATCTCTTGGATCTCTTTCTCTCCTCCAGTTTGATAAATCTGTGGGTAGTAATATTCAACCATCTGCATCTTATATCTTGGATCAAGTAAAGATGCCACAGCCAAAATCATGTTTGACTTACGCCAATATTTGTCAAATTTTTCTTCCATTGCCATTGCCATATTCACATGAAGGATATCAACACTGTCCTTCCATTCTTGCAATATCAATTTAATTTCACAAAACTCCTGAAAGAATAAGTTTGATGTAGGATATTGTGTTCCAGAAAGAAGCTCAGTAATGGTATGGAATGACTTTAAATAAGCAAATAAGTCCATAGCAACATTCCACTCATCATTGGTTGGACAACAACTATACTTTATTGGATCCGAATAGTTCAACCTCGAGAATACATCTTTGTAGTATAAAGCATCCCGAAGCATGAAATAGGTAGAATTCCATCTTGTAGTAACATCATTAGATAACCCTTTAGCTATATCAAGATCGCAATCTTTTGCTCTCTTTTGAAACTCTTCCCATTGCAAGGTTGAACTCTTCACCAATAATATAGTTTGCCGAATGTTTTCAATGGCATTTCTTATCACTGCCATTCCATCTCTAACAACTAAATTTATAATATGTGCGGCACATCTAACGTGAAAACAAGCACCATCACTAATAAGCAACTTTTGTTGATTGAGACGCTTGATTACATCTTTGATGCAAACATCATTGGCTCTATCATTATCACAAGTTAATGAGAACATCTTCCGATCTATGTTCCAATCAATTAGGTTCTTCATGAAAGCCTGAGATAAACTCATACCAGTGTGTCTACCCTCTAAATGCATGCAATTAATGATTCTCTTTTGAAGAGACCAATTCTCATCAACAAAGTGAGCAGTGACACACAAATAACTCTTGTTTTGTGTTGTACAAGTCCAAAGATCCATTGTTGCGGAAATACGGCAAGAGAGAGATCTAAACATATCATAGACAATTTGTTTCTCCTCATCATATAGCTCAATGATATTGTTTTTAATGGACTTTGCTGATTTCATATTGAATGTTGGGCGCAAAGACTTAATAAAATCAACAGTATACTTGTGCTCAACAAAGGTAAATGGATATTCATGCATCACAATAGAGGTAGCAAGTTTTTTCAAACTTATTGCTTCATCATACTTATATGTCTCCACAGAAGATGTTTGACCACCATGTGATGAAAATGCAATCAATTTTTGACCTCTAGATAAGTTAGAGCTATGAATTTTTGCATGATTCATCAAGTGAGATGTGCTATTCTTGCTTCTACCATCTAAATTTTTTTTGCAAGTCTTACAAATAGCTTCTACAAGTGTGATACTCTTTCCATTCACAACTTCCTTAGACTCTTTTCTATCAAAATAATTCCAAACATTAGATGTCAGTTTTTTACCCTTTGCTTTAGAAGCTTCTTCAACATTCGTGGTATTTCCAGCATTAGTTGCTTCACTACTTCTAGCCATATTTGTTTGTTCAACACTCTCGGTGTCAACTGAGATCGGTTCAGCTCTTCCTTGAGACCCTTCTCCAGCCCCTCCTTGAGTCCCTTCTTCAACGCTTGTAGGTTCCATTTGTTGTTATTACCCCTGCAGCCAAATTAGATATAGTTGGATTAATACGACTATACAAGAATTAACTAAGAAGTGACAACAGCAATGTGCTTACAGCCTTACAGTCATACAGTGACATCCAATCTATGGCACAACAGCAACAATCAACAAGAACTAGCACAACAGCACAAGTGCACAACAGCAACAATCAACAGCACAACAACATGATCTCGACAAAAACTCATCAGGAACTAGCACAACTCAACAAGAACTAGCACAGTAGCACAACAGCATGTCAACATCTCAACAAGAAAAGAACATTGTTATAATGTTACAAGAACAAATTCAACAATAAACACTTAGACAGTCAACACTCAACACTCAATAGACAACAGGACAACAGCATCTCGTTATCTCCACTGAACTTCAACAACAGCATGATCATAACCAGATTTGAGCACTTGGTCATTAAGACATTAACTCATCATTCATCAATGATTGATCAGGAGATATATGAACTACTAAATGACAGCATGATCATAAGTTCATAACCAGATTTGTGAATTACTGAACTATCAATTTATCATTACTTGGTGGATAAGTGAATAACTCAGTTGGCTGCAACCACCACAATTCCACAAACAAATAAACAATACAAAGGGATATGAGTATCTTCTAGATTAGTACCGGCGTCGACTGGAGGCGGTGTGTGCCGGGACAGAGGAGGGCTAAGCTGCGTGTCAGGGCGGCGGAGGACTAGGAGGTGCGTGCCGTCAACTGGAGGTGGCAAAGGAGGAGGAGATGCGTGTTAGGGCAGCGGAGGGCGGAGGGTAGAGCCATCAATTGGAGGCGGTGGAGCTGTGGAGGAGGGGGAGCCGCGTGCTGGGGCGGCGGAGGAGGCGAGGCCGCGTGCTGGCGACTGGAGGCGAGGCGGCGGCGGTGGCGACTGGAGATGGCGGAGGATTGCAGCTGGCGGCGATAGAGGCGGCGACTGGAGGCTGCAGCGTAGGAGGCGAGGCCGCGATCTGGCGACTGGAGGCGAGGTGGCGGCGGCGGCGACTGGATGCGGCGGAGGACTACAGTTGGCGGCGACCGAGGCGGCGACTGGAGGCCGCGGCGCAGGAGGCGAGGCCGCGCTGGCGACTGGAGGCGAGGCGACAGCTACTGGATGCGGCGGAGGACTGCAGCTGGCGGCGACGGAGGCAGCGACTGGGGGCGGCGGCGTAGGAGGCGAGATTGGATTGGATCTGGATCTAGGGTGCCGGGACTGGGTGCGTGTGTGGACTATGGAGGATTTGGAATTTTGGATTCACATTTCACAGTAAACTGTAAACAACTAAACATACACAGTAACACTTACGGATCCGGGTACAACCCGTATCCGCATCCGTATTCGGATATTTTAGGGAAACCCGTATTCGCATCCGAATCTGGAAGTTTCAAAATCCTTGCATCCGCATCCGCATCCGAATCCGGGTCGGATCGGAAATTTCATATCCGCATCCGGCTCCGTCCGGATGCGGATCCGGGTTAAACCCGACCCGACCTGGATTCGTTTCCACCCCTAGGGCCCGGCCATCTAACCCGATGTCAGCTGGCCTAGCCTGAGTGGTGCTCGACAGAGCATTTCGTCAGCACGGCGCAGTCATCGCGACACATCGTCGACCTGGGGAGGTCGTGTATCGGGTACGTCCGTCGTTCCGTCTCGGCTTCGTCATCCTCATCAATGCACAGTGCTCGACGCAGAGATCTGCATATTTGGGGACCCGTTGAGATATCGCACTCCCGATTCAGATGACTCCGACTATGAGAACGACATCCGTCGTCAAGAAGAGGAGGATGCGAGTAGAGCATTGGCAGAGCGGCTTGCGGCTGACAAAGATTTTGACCAGGCTCATATTGAGCAAGCGGCCCGGGAACAGGGACACTCAGTTCGTTGGGGGTCTACGCAGCCGAGCTGGGGGGAGCTCGCCCACGACCAGATGTATCAACACGGCGATCCTGAGTAATACACTCCGCAGGGGGCGGAGGCCGATTGGGCAGCACAAGAACGAGACAACGAGGACTAGGTCTTGAGCATGCTGGGGATGCATGACCCTCGTGCGCATCAGTACTACCAACCAGATGAGTTAGCGTCGAGTGAGCTCGAAGAGGTCCCTCTACCGACACAGCCATCTCAGGGTCATGCAGGTACTGAGTGGCATGGTCCTTCTACCACGGCTGGGCGACGCTCACATGTGCCACCTGATCCGTACTCACCATCGCCTTTTCAGAGAGATAGGCATGGGCATAAGAGGGGTCATCCGAACCCATAGCGAACATGTGCTAACACTTTTAGTTTTCAGCGTGTTACATTCAAAATTTAGTAGATGCATTATTTTCTGGATTAAATTGTGCTAAGTCGTTTTGAGATATGTAAATGCAGTTAATTAGGTTCTCGGCTATCTCATGGTTTGAATGGTCAAAACGAATCATGCAGCCTGCTTTACCGTGCAGCTTTATGTGACAACAGCCTGATCGAGTTTTCACATCAATTTTTCCATCTTTTCAGCATTCCGTAAAAAAGGCTGCCCGCAGAAAGTAGCCTGAGTCGCCACCTCAACTTTTCCATACCTAAACCATAAACCCTAACTCCTAAACCCTAAATTATAATTAAAATATCTCAGCAAATTACGTAGTTACAAAATCTATTTCCTATGCCTATTGGTTGGCAACGACAGGATCGAACTGGACATGCTCCAAAAAGTTTGTTGTTACTTGTATGAAGTTCTCTCTAGTTTATTTATCAATTGCTTTGCCAAGATCGTCCCAGACTTCCTTATTGAATTTATGGACTCTTTGGATCGGAGGTTTTACTAAAACAAATTATAGACAAAATTAGATGTTCATTTTTTGTAAATTCTCTAATCCAAACAAACCTCTTAAATAGAAAACTTTCTGTACTGTACTATGCGAGAGTGAAAAAGTGATCACAACCATCTCATCATGAATATATATAATGTGGTAGTATGTGTATATATATGTATATATATACATATACATATACATATATATACATATATATATATACATATACATACATACATACATATACATGTATATATACATATACATGTATATGTACATATACATACATACATACATACATATACATGTATATACATACACATATATTTATACACATACACATATACATGTACATGCATATACATACACATATACATGTACATACATATACATATACATATACATACACTTATACATATACTTATACATATACATATACAATTCACTCAATATTATAAAGTCCAGTACTATTAAAACAGACACTACCATAGAAACAGATATTCAGGACGGCACATCACAGACGGCTATGAACAAAACCGTCTGTGAAGGTTTATTGGGAGAAAATGTTAAGTTATCACATACGGTTCTAAGGTCAAAACCGACTATAAGGTCAAAACTGACTGTGAGGTCAAAACCGATTGTGATATTCTCATTATCACAGACGATTCTGACTTCAGAACCGAACGACGTTTTTATCATTCCATGGCGGAATTCGACCACCCTGCAGTAAAACAGCCATAACTTTTGCATACGAGCTCCGATCGGGGCGTTCTTTGGCCCGTTGGAAAGCTTACAAAAAATTATTTTTGAAAATCCATAAGTCCAAAATCAGTGCTCTTTCAACAACATACTCACGGCCATGTACGTGCAGCCGAATGAACCCCAAAAAAACGTCGTTTAGGGCCTCAAAACAGCCTCCGAAGTTTCGGCAACAGTTTTTGTCAATATTTTGCATCTAGTTTGAGTTTTTCTTGCTTCAAATTTGTGTAATATTTGTTTCCTAACCTTAAGCTTGTGATTCCTTGGTCGAATTGCAAAAAAAAAAAAAAGAAGTGAAAAAAAACAAAAGTGAAGTGATTGCCTCTTTTGAGTCCTTTGCTGAGTTGTGTGCTTCGTGTTGTTTGAACTGGGTCACAAACAAGTTTAGGCCAGCAACGACATAGACTAGCTTGGGACTACTTTTCAGTCTTGCAATTTCTGAATTGAATTGTTGATAATCCAGTACTATCACAGACGGTTCTGACCTCAGAACCTTCTATGATAGTAATTATCACAGACAGTTCTGAGCTCAAAACCGTCTGTGATAATCCAGCACTATCATAGTAGATTTTGAGCTCAAAACCGTCTGTGATAGTTAACAATCTGAACCATGCTCTATAAAATTTAAGGCGGGCTACGTCCTGCTCATTTCCACACTTTGCGACTTTTCACTTCACTTGCCCTATCTCTCCCTATCTCTGGCGCCTCCTCCTCCAGCCACTCCTCCCGACCTCCGACACCTCCTCCTGGCCACCTCTAACCCAACCTCCCTACCTCTGACGTCTCAGGTGCCCCTCCTCCTCCTCATGTATGTTAGCAACTAATACAATTCCATATGCGAGGTTTGTGTACTATAATTTATGTGGTGGACACTTTGAGCAAATTAGGTTTGAAAGTTTCAGGATTTGGGATGCTGATGACTCAGGCACCAAAATGAACCGGTCGGGGAGTCAGAGCAACGTACATGGCGATGAGATTCATGTCTTGTTTTCTAAGTGCATCTTGCAATATGTTATCTTGTCATAGATTTGTAAATTTCTTCCCAGATTATTGAAATGTATATATATACTAAAATTCTTGAAATGTATATGTGCAAGTGCTGGTTGTGTGTATATATATATCTGAAATGCTGAAATGTATATGTGCAAGTGCTGGTTGTGTGTGTATATATATCTGAAATGCTAATATACAAAGGGCATGGCTAGCATGATTCCTGAGGCTAGCCAAGAAAACAAAGTAATCATAAAAAAATTATCAACATCACAGACGATTCTGAGTTTAGAGCCGTCTGTGAAGATAAGTTATCATAGACGGTTTTGAGCTCAAAACCGTCTGTGATAGACAATATCACAGACGGTTCAAAACCGTCAGTGATAGTACTCGGGCTATCACTGACTTGAATATCACTGACGGTTCAGAACCGTCTGTGATGACTGTTTTGAACCGACTATGATATTGTATTCTGTAGTAGTGAGATAAAGGCTCTTAGCCCAGCCGGTGGGAATGTCCGGCTCTCACGTTGATGGCTCGGGTTCGAATCCCCGCTTCCCCGCAATTAAAACCCTTTTTGCAACTGTGTTCAAAGTGGTCGAAGACTTGTCGAGTGTTGGGCACTCGACAAGCCACTGATCGACCACGAATAGGGCTTGTCGAGTTCCTAGCACTCGACAAGAGTGGTCTGTGGTCGACAAGGGCTGCTATCGAACACTGGGTGCTCACAAGTTGGTCCCACGTGACAACGAGCTTGTCGAGTTCCCAGTGTTCGACAGACTGATGCGGCGACTCAAATTTGTAAATTTTTGCAACTGTGGGTCACTTTTGGGATTAATTTTTTAATCTGGATTATTTATAAAAAAAACTCCAAATTTGGGTAAACTAGGCCTCTTTGTTTTGCACTTTTGTACAATTAGACTATTCTATTCTAATTTGGGTACATTACTCACTGTAGCGACTGTCGTAGCAATTTTAGCTTTCACTATAAGTTGAGTTTGAGATTTATTTATTATTTTTAATTGAAATCTAGTACTTGTAAGTTTTTCTGGTAGTGGTATTTCCGAAACAATATAAATTTTACTGGAAGTTTTTTAGTTTGGTCCCTAAAATGTTTAAGAAATTACATTTTAGTCCCCACTCATCACCAAACAGAATTTCTTAAAAAACCCTTATCTTAAAGAAGTTTTTTGTTTGGTGATGGGTGGAGATTGAAACATAATTTCATAAAAAATTAGGGACCAAACAAAAAATTTTCAGTAAAAAAGTGAGATAGGTGGGCACTAAAACATAATTTATTAAAAATTTAGGGATCAAATAGAAAAATTTCTAGTAAAAAGGGATGGGTGGGAGACTAAAATGTAATTTCACAAAAGTCAGGACCAACCAGAAAAACTCGTAACAAAAAAGAGATACGTGGCACCTTTCCATGTCAACCATGTTATCTCATTACTGGCCTGCTTGCCACTCAGCCGGTTCAATTAGTGAATGTATAAAGTGAATCTAATGAATTCAAATATGGAATTCTCAAGTTCTTGAATCAAGTGAAAATTCAGTAAAAATTTAGTAACCTAACTGCAATTTACTCTAATTAAAATTTCTTACAAACATTTTTAAAAAATCATCTCCATTTTCCACTATCAATAGCTGACATCCGAATCTATCCATGATTCACGCCACCTCCCATGATCTGCAATGCCAATCAAATTCTGTACACAATTGGTAAAAAAGAAAAAAACTTTAAGTACACATGTCATTACTTCAACACAAGATATTGAGGCAAATAGTAGTTGCACCTTTGTTTTTCATCGGGAAAATTGTATGTTTACTGTGGCTCTCTTCTCAAAGCTATAATAACTAGTGCTTTCCATAGGGTAGAGTACGGATGTCTCGGTGTTTGAGCTTCTTAGCTCATCGAGGCTAAGATCGTCCATCATCTGTGGATGTGGTTGTGGTTGTGCTTGCACTAGTCTTGCTAATCGTTGGAGTTCCTGTGCAACCTGCTTCATCGTTGGTCTCCTCTCACCAGGCATCACTAAGCAGCAACTTGCTAGCTCGGCCACTTGATGAATCACTTCTATGTTGTCTTCATGAACTATTTCCTGATCCACAAGCTCATCAAGATTGCCCTCCCGTACTGCCTCTTTAAATACTGATATAAGACTCTTCTTTTCTTTAGATCGTGGTGTTTTATTTGTTAAAAGTTCTAAGATAATTACAGAGAAACTGTAGACATCACTCTTGTCAGTGAGTTGATATGACTGTAGGTACTCGGGATCTAGATAACCCAATGTCCCTTTTACCACTTGGGCTTCGTCATCTATTGGTGTGATAATTGAGGATCCAAAATCAGACACTTTTGCCTCAAAATCTTTGCCTAAAAGAATATTGGCCGATTTCACGTCCCCATGAAAAATAGGATGTCTTAATGAATGTAGGTATGCAAGTGCTTCAGCTGATTCGGCAGCGATTCTTAGACGAGTTGCTAGTGTCATATAAGACCTCATACTTTGCCCATGTATTAGGTCATATAGAGTTTTATTGGGCACAAACTCATAAACTAGAATAGGGACTTCAAACTGTAGGCAGCAACCAAGAAACTTAACGATGTTGGGGTGGTTGACACGACATAGTATAAGTAGTTCTTGTCCAAATTCCATTCTCCTGTTCTCATCAACTCCTTTACATCTTTTGATGGCGACAAGAGTGTTATCTAAAATTCCCTTATAAACAGTCCCCTGTCCACCTTCCCCAATGATTTGCTTCTGGTTGAAATTGTTCGTTGCTGTCTCAATATCTTCTATTGTATACAAGATAAATGCCAGGTTGCGCTCTATTTTCATCATATCTGATAATAGTTGGCCTCCATGTTGTTGAAAGTATTTCTCCCGCTTTGTTATGAGTTTTTGTCTTTTGACATTTTGTTTGTGATTGATCAGTTGTATTACAAGAAGAATGGTAAGAGCACCAAAAATGCAAGCACAAATTCCTGGTGAGATGATAAGAGAATTGTGAGGTCGCTAGGAGGTTGAAGCAAATACTTGGAAAGTAGTGTGTGGCCAGATCAAATAAATCAAGTGATCTGTAGGGTAGAGTAACAAATATAGTGGGTACACTTCCAAGCTAGCCTCGATGAAATGGGAACACATTTTAAAGTAGTATATAATTGGAATTTTGGTAAAAGATTTCACTTCACCCAATTTCATTTAAATACTATTAATTGGAATGGAAAACTATCAAATGGGTCCCACCAAAATGATCAGAATACACAAACAAAACGTCAAATAGAGTTATATATCATAAAATATTGATCCAAAAATAATTGTAATATTCAAATATAATATCTAATGATCTATAACTAATGATCCATGTGCATTAATCTGATTATTTTGACCTCAAAAATCTACTATAAACGAATTGTTAATCAAAATTATAGATTGTCCAATGCCGATTCTGAAAAATCATAAAATTCCAATTTAATTCATTTTGCATGTTGCTTGTTGTGGGATGGGGCCGCGACATGCACTCGCGACATGTGCCCCTTCTCACATCAACACCATCTGTCGCAGTTATGAGGCGCGAAAAGTTTTGTGTTAATTCTAAAATTAATTTTTTAAAGTGGATTATTTAAAAAATTCTCAATTATACATGGTGGACTATTTTTTTAAAAAAATATCAAGTTTGTATTAGTTCTACAATTAATTTTTTTAAGTAGATTATTTTTTAAAAAAAATTTCAGTAATAGATGGTATCAATTAATATGGAATCTCTATGTGTCGAGGCAAACATCTAAAAGTTGAATGAGATGTATATCATTTTTTTTTCAGATTGGGAACTATTAATAAGCGCTGAAAATTAAAAGAGTTTAAAATATGGATATATGTACCTATAGCCAGCCGTGCTGCTGGGAATCGCAGTAGATCTGGCGCACATGTTCCATTAGAACCATTTGGACACAAACATTCGAAATCACCGATGGTATTGCTGCAAATTTTAGGCAGAGGGCATTTGGATATTTGTAGCTTGCACTCGTCAATATCTACAATCAAATCATAAGGAAGATTTATCTCTATGGTATTGTAAAAATTGAGATTTAGAAAAAATATTATTAAGTGTCTCAATGATATATAAATTCTGATTCTATATTATATATCATTCTTATTCTTATAGATAGTATTTTACTAATTTGTCATTTATAAGGTCAAATGAAATTGAATATGTGCTTGCTTGTTGAGCAAAACCTTTGGTAATCTGCAGATAGCAAGTAGACATGCTCTAACAATATTATAGACTTCTAAGTTTTGCTTAGACAAGTGTAATTTTAGTAAAATACTATTGGTTGTGGCATGTGTTATATAGCTGGTCATCGCAATCATTTTAGAATGCAAAATGTTCAGGGTTAGTTCAAAAAAAATGAGGCAAAATACCGGGCTAGTTCCAACTTAATTTTTTTGTTTGAATAACCCCAATAAAAATAAAATTGTAAAAATAATCCAAATTTATCTTTTTTTTTGTATTTTTGACCCACCACATAAGCCTACCACAGGTCGAACTTGTGACAAACCAACAACAGACGAGAGAAGCCATATAGGAGCAAAAGTTGACTCAAACCTATCGTGGCTTCAAGCCACGACAAACCATCGCTACCACATCGCTAGAAATGTAAATGAAATTATACAAGATTGTTTGATTCTTCCAGGGCCAACATCTTTTAGTCTATAATTCTGATTTATGATTCGTTTGAACTGGTAGACTTGTGAAGTTAAAACAATTAAATCAACACAAATGAATCATCAATTAGAGCTATCTATCACAATATTTGATTTTCTATGATATATAATTCTGATCGACGGCCCGTTCAAGTTGATCTGATCATTTTGGTCTCCCAATTTTACTAGTTTAATTGGATCGTCAATTGAAATTATATATCAAAAGATATTATTCTTGAAAAAAAAAAATCAAAACTTAAGTAAATTTAATATGAAAAAATTTAACTCAAATTTTCTGCTTATTCTGAGATTAATATCTTCTGATTCATAACTCCGATTGACAATCCATTTAAATTAGTGAAGGTGTGAGAACAAAACGATCAAATTGACACAATGATTGTTAATTGAAGGTATATATTAGAAGAGGAAAATCATATTTGTGATATATATAGCTCCGATCAAAGATCTATTTGTGTCGATCTGATTATTTTGACTTCACAATTTCACTGATTTAGACAGATCATCAATTAGAATTTTAGATCAAAAGATATCGATCCTGAAAGGATAAAAAAATAAAGTACAATTTAATCTAAAAAAATAAATTCAAACTTTTTTATTCTTCTGAGAAAAAAACTTTTCGATGAGGCAAACATCAATCTATAAAAGGGCATGCATGATATTTCTGTATTCAATATTTTTCTATATAGAGTTCCAGAGACAGAAAAAATAGATATAGGACTACATAGTTATATCTTTGAAAGAAAATTTTAATGTGTTACAGATTATTATTTGTTCATCGGGATTGGTTATGTTGAATTTATTAGGTATATCACCAAATTAATTTCTAAAAGTGTAAATATAATTGGGATAGTGGAATCTGAGCAAGAGATTTAGAAAGGGAGCTGTACTTTCTAAAATTTCAGGTGTCTTGCTTTATTTCAGTTCTTGTTGTTTCTTATTCATTTTTTTTTTTTTGGTGATTCAGCTCGTTCTCAATTAGACATATTGATCCAACAGCTAGCATTTTCGGTCTTCAAATCAAGTAGCAATTGGACAGAAACGAACCTTGGCATCCGTCGGGACCTTGGCGGTAAGGGTTGCCTTGGAACCCTTTGGAGCAGTTGCATATATAGCCCCCTCCATTGGTCGAGTTGAAACACTCGCTATTGCTGCTGATGCATGCGTAGTTGGATTTGCCTTTCGCCTCCTCGCACGTCTCGCTTCCAATAGCCCAATCCACCACAAACGGCGCGTGCTCACTGTTGGTGTCGTAGAACGCCGACGAGGTCGCGTAGTTCGCAAAGAACTCGAACTTGGACGCCTCCATCAACGCCGCGTACCTGCACGGAGTGGCGTTCTTGTGGGTCTCACTTGTGCTGTAGCTATGGGTGAACTTGACCTGATAGTACTGGAACCCCGTGGGGATGCGCATCTGGCAGCAGCCTATCCCGGAGCAGTGGCCGTCTTTCAAGCCCGCCTCGTGGCTGCAATTGGTCGTGCACCCGCTTATGTACTTTGCCCCGTTCTTGTCTTCGCCGCCGATGTATGCTTCCGCCGGGCACCCGAGGACGATGAACATGTTCTCGGTGTCACAGAGCCTAAAAGGCGCATCCGTCAAGTCCAGTGACCAGAAGTCGCTGGAATACATGAGGTGCTGAGCAGTGGTGCTACTGGTGGTGCAGTAAGAATAGATGCGATTCCGCAGCCAGGCCCGGCCTTCCAGCAACGAGATGTTGAGCACCTCCATGTCACCATAAAAGGGCTTGGTGCTGTTTTCCCTTCTGTCGTCGCAGCTGAGCTCAAAGCTATCGAACATCGCGCAGCCTTGCCCGATGCCGAATGGATAAGGGATCTCTACGTCCCCGCATTTTTCCTGGCACTCGCTAACTGCAGCGGGGCGCTGTGCGGCGAGCGCCACACTGAACAGCACTATTACCAATTCGTGTAATGGCATGGCCGAATTAACTCAAACTGGTTGGGTTGGGTTTGAGGAGCAATTGCCATATATTTCACATGATAGGTGATAGATACCGGATACAGAGGCCGCTCAATAATCCTTTGGTCTAGTCCATACGTTATGTCTTTAACTTAATAAACAAATTTTTATGATGTCTAATAATACGGATGATTATATAGACTAGTCAATAAACCATTGACTTATCAAGTCATCTTAAGACTCACATTTTGCCTTACTCACAGTGTATAAATTTTAACGACCTGTCAACAATTTCTTTTATTTGTCAACTTTCTCTTTCACACTATTAAATTGTTTTCGCACTATGAAAAATTGTGATAACACGAAAAATTATAAAATAGAAAATTTTTACAATTCAACCAAATTAATATGAACCATTGGTTTGTGATAATCCAAGGACTCTTATTCCTGTTACCTCCTGCAAGGTAATAGTTCTTCCATTATCATCCCAAGGATATGAATGTTTTTACACCTCTATTTTTTTTTTGCCATTAATTAAAAGTACAAATTAGGAATGGTTTAATACTTAAATGGTAAGAAATTTCCTAGAGTTAAAGTTTTCCTTAGTAGAGTATGTGATGACAAATTTAGGCGTGTGAACATTTTATGTGTTTGAAGATGTACGGAACAAAATATATTATAATTTGAATGACAAATTTGGTGAACTTACTCAACATTACACACTTAATTAATTGTTGATAAAAAAGATTATCAATCCAACTAATGACTGGAAAACACAATCTCTTCAATATTTAAGCATGGAAACTAAAAAGCATGGCGGTCCATCAAACTATATGAACAAGTCCCGATTAATTTGTAGCCTATAATTATCATCATGATAAAAAATAAATATGAAGTTCTTCTGTTACTAACAATAACCATTTTACGCAGAGGGAAGGAGGGAAAGAAATAATTGGTACTTAAAACTTTCTATTTGAAACTACATTTTTTAGGAGATGATTAAATGATTGGATATAGTAATGACAAAAATACCATTTATCAATCAATAGTTATGATTAAAAATTTTATATACTAAGAGATAATAGTTGTATTGTAAAGGAACACAAATAAATATGCAATGACATAGACAATCCCCACGTCATAACTATAGTTTTGGAAATGCCATGCTACTGGACATAATACTTTAACCCATGAAAGGGGGCATTGATCAATGGTCTCTTTCGATTATGACCACTCAACCGAACACCATCAGTGAGTTGAGCAAGTATTTACATGTAGATTGTGTGTATGTAATATATTCCCAATATGCTACCAGGCAGTCAAGCAGTTGACGAATAGCGTAGACTAGACTAGATAAATGATAATCTCCTCTCTACTCATGCTTTTTTATTAACTTAGAATTTCCGAAAGAGTAAATGTCATTTTTAATCTCTCTATTTTGTTGCAAAACCCAGCAGTGTTTGTATTTTTAAATGATCAAATTGGTCCTTATACTTTGTGAAAATACAGATGGATCCTAAATTGACCGAAAAATGGTGTGACGCATAAATAGATGAATGAGATGATATCAATGATATAACAGGTTACTTGGATAACATGTAAGATATTCTTGACTCCACATTTCAATTCTTTAAAGCCACATCACTACATACATCATTTATTTTCTGGCAATTGAATATCAAGTAACATAAAATTTATGGCAAACTCGTCCATAAATCACTAATTTGGCTGCACCATATAGACTAGTCCATAACATCATGTATATAGCTGTACCATATTAGATTTTGAATTCAATATTTTAATAAAATAGAATTATTTGAATCTGTTCACAAAGTACATAGACTAATTTAGATCTTTTAAAAATAGAGAGACCAATCAGCGTCTTAGTGCAAAGTAGAGACTAAAAATGTAATTTATCCTTGCTGAAATGACAGTTATGATGTACAGATTGTGTAGCCTTCAAATGGATATTTTCAAATATTTGGCTAGGTTCTTTGAAATTATTGTTCATAGCTTCACACTCGCATAGATTGACATGGATGCCTGGAGAATATCTTACATAATTGTCGAAAAGTTAAGAGTTTGATGTTTTGCTAATCTATCATGTTTTGATATAATGACTGACTTGAAAACTAAACATGGAAAATAAAGTCTTTTTCATTACTTGGTTAAATAAGGTCTTTATGAGCCTTATAGTGAATAAATAATAGCAAAGGAGCGCCTAAATATAGCAAAAGAGTTGTACTTATGAATAAATGATAGCAAAGCGACGCCTAAAAAGAGCACGCTCAGATCTTTATGAGCCTTCCAGTGAATAGAAAGAGTTGTACTTATGCAAGAATGTTTTGGTACGCATTTCATGTTCACCCGTTGACGAATAATATTTATAAATAACCCAAAATAAATTTTTTTTTGAAAAATAACTCACAGTTTATAGAAGTTAAAAAAAATGACTTTTTTGAACACAATAAGTCAATTTGGAATCGTGAGAGGACGAATCGGGCACTTATCACGCCTCAGAGACGCGACAGAAATTTTTTCTCTACCTTATCAGCGACAGAAACTGGTCGAGCGGTCGAGTGGTCGAATGATCTAGCGGTCGAGTGGTCAAAACATACATTGACTGGTACATGCCTCGTGCTATGGTAGACAAAATCGGTACCACTTGACCACTTGATCTCTCGACCATTCGGTCACTCAACCAGTTTTTGTCGCGGATGGAGTAGGAAAAAAGTTTCTATCAGGCCTCTGAGACGCGATAAGTGCGGATTCGTTTTCCCACCATTCCAGACCACGATAACTGACTTATTGCGCTCAAAAAATCATTTTTGCAATTTTGGTAAACTGTGGGTCATTTTTCAAATTATTTTTTTATTTTGGATTATTAATAAAAAAATTCCCCGTTGACGGGTAAATCATGTAAAAAAGATCAAATTCACTCAACCCGACCATTTATTGGGAACTGTGGGTCAGACTGTAAACGAGTCAAATTCGAGTAAGCTACACTCTACTCAGCTTAGTTTGTTTTAGAAATTGAGCGATTTTAAATCAAATCAAGTTAGAGATTGAGAAGTTGGCTCATGTTCGGCTCGCAACGAGTTCAAGATGATGTTGAGCTAAATTGAGCGAAATATGGACAACAAAATTTTTAGATAAACTTGTAATTTATAACTATAAAAATAATATCCTAACTTGTAATTATTTTTAGGACTACACAAGGTTATCTGAGATAGCAAATTTTTAAATAAAAGTTACGATCGATCCTAATTTAATTTTATCTACTAAAATTTAAATGAAGAAATATTTAGAAAAATTTAAGCTATATTAAGTCAAAACCGAGCGAGTTAGCCTAAATTTGAACTTAACTCCTTTTCCATCAAAACTAGAAAACTACTAAAACTTGAAATTTGACTCATTTTTTAAACTGATCTAGACATGATCCTAAAATTGAGTTGAACTCAAGTGACTCAGGAGCCTCGAGCTTTTTCATGCAGCCTAACTGTGGGTATTACAAAAAGAAAGATTTTGATAAGTTTAGTTCGTACATAGATTCTTTTTTTAGCACATGCAATATATATATTTTTGTCTCTTTTTCATTTTCTTTTAGGAGTAGAAAGAGATGGTGAGAACAGGTACATCAAAGGCAATATTTGATCATGGATTCAAATCTCAATAAGTACCTAAAAACAAAATGTCGTCTATCTTCAGTACAAAGTAAAACCATATACCACACCTATCTAAAAATTGAAGTGTAATTTTCAGGTACTTATAATGTTTCTTGACCATACAAATTGAGTCATCTAATATACCAGATTACACATGATTGAAAGATATGTAGGATTACACTCCCACACAATATCATAGTGCCATATAATAAAGGGTATAAGTATAATTGCACCATAGTATTACTTTCCCAAATCATCTCAAAGAAATTTAGGAATTTGTTTCCCAAACCATAGTATTGAAAGATATGGAAGATAGATAGGATTGCTTTCCCAAATCATATCAAAGAAATTTACATGTTTGGAGGGAAGCAACGTCGAGGAAATCAGTCTAGCAACAATGAAATCTAATCTTGAGGAGTCAATTTTTATTTAAAAAATAATCAAATAAAATACCAACTTTGTCACCATTAATCAACAAATAGATTTTAATCCGTATCTCTTTAGAAGATGGGAGGTACTAGTAGTTCCTGATGCTTTCAGATCATAACTAAAAGTGATTTGCCTTGAAATCTCATAAAAATATGACGAAATTTCATATCAATCACTGAAGTTTTCGGTATTTTGCATTTACTATTAAAAACTTACATATTTTTTATATACTACTATAATTTTTAGCAATTTTTCTTTATTCTATTATTGACCAGCAAGCAAGATTTCTGACTGTTCTTTATTTTATTATTGACTAGCAAGCAAGATTTCAAATCATGAACAAATTAAAAAGCGTCCCATCATTTCATCTTTAAAATGTATCTGTCTGATTGTCTTCACATGGTTCGTCCCCTGGGACTGCGTCAAAAGGAAGGTTCTACTACTCACCCAGACTCTTGTCTATTGAAATTTTCAGTAGTGCGGATAGAAAATTTTTTTTAAAGAAAAATGCTTAAGCGAGGACCAGTGCTCCAAAAAAAAATGAGAGTAATACTAAAACTCTATAAGAAGTCCTTTTAAAAACTATTTAAGAATATAAATTACCTGGTACTACACATAATATACACTATACATACTAAGTTCATATCTATCTCTTAAGCTTGGAAAAATTCTTAAAAAATTATAAGAAATAGTGGAAGTATATCATGAAACCTACAATATTTCATGAACAAATACAACCATATATAATATAAATAAAAATGTTTATATATATATATATATATATAAATAAACAAATTGTTACTATATGAATATTCTCCCTTCATTTGTTTTCAAAATTTCGAGATTGGTGGAACAATGATAAGTTGGGTAATGAAAAAGAATGAGCCTCTTTTCTATATTTGGTAGAAAAGTATTGTTTTTTCTTCTTGTGCAGTGCATCTTGCCATTTTGAGGTTGCATGAGAGAAATACACCTATATATGTGAAGGAAAATATATATCTTTTCATTTTCTTTTAGGAGTAGAAAGAGATGGTGAGAACACGTACAGGCATCAGAATGAATCGTGGATTCAAATCTCAATAAGTAATTAAAAACAAAATGTCATCTATCTACAGTATAAGGTAAAATAATATACCACACCTATCTAAAAAATGAAGTCTTAACTAAACAAACCAGTGATTTCACACCACCAAAAGTAATTTCCGGGTACCCGTAATATTTCTTGACCATCTAAATTGAGTCATCTAATGTACCAAATTGCACATGATTGAAAGATATGCACACAATAGCATAATGCCATATATTAAAGGATATAAGTATAATTGTAACATAGTATTACTTTCCAAAATCATCTCAAAGAAATTTAGGAATCCTAAACCATAGCATTGAAAGATATGAAAGACATGTAGGATTACTTTCCCAAATCATCTCAAAGAAATTTACATGTTTTGAGGGAAGCAACGTTGAGGACACTAGTCTAGCAACAATGAAATCAACACTAATCTTGATGAGTCAATTTTTTATTTAAAAAATAATCCAATAAAATACAAACTTTGTCCGCATTAATCAACAAATAGATTTTAGTCTATATCTCTTTAGAAGATAAGAGGTACTAGTACTTCCTGATACCTTTAGAAAATATCTAAAATGAGCTTTGCCTTGAAACCTCATAACAATGTGACGAAATTTTGTATCCATTGCTGAAATTTTCTGTATTTTGCATTTGCTACTAAAAACTTACATATTTTGTTATATAGTACTACAAAGTTTAATAATTCTTCTTTATTTTATTATTGATTATCAAGCAAGATTTCAAATCATTAACAAATTAAAAAGGATAAATACAAAGCTCAACAAACTTTCTTCTTTATTTAATACATAATTCTAAATTAAAGGATAAAAATGAATTATCTTTACAATTATCTTCTCATCAACAGTGTGTATCGCCCATTTGTATAGTATGCATTATGCATTATATGGAGTCTGTTCACGAACAATGACTCGGTACAGACATCATCCGATTTGAAGGTAGAAGAGATGCTTGTTCATTAATAAGTTCTACATTCCACTAGTATAGTCGCCTTTCAATCGGATTCGCTCATGACTAGATGGGTGTGAAGAAACTCTTCATGACCCACTCCATCAGCATGTTAAACGACATCTCAATCCTGGAGTTATCTTAAGTTAAAAAAATGCACGATAAAAGCATCGCTGACCACTTGATTCGCTTCCGCAACAATTATGTGTGTGTTGTCCAAGAGATGCACCCTAAAGAAGTTGTGCCATGTGCATTCATAGTATGCTACAACACTGGTACACAACCTTCAACGCGCTCACTGCCAGTAGCTACTACCAAACTATGGTCCAAGAAGTCCTCAAATATTATGGAGCCATACAAAAATGCCAATCTTAGTGATGATGATGAGTGGTTTTGTTAAGCCACCAAGTCACTCTTCAGAAAGAGAGCATAAATATTGTGACTAAGGGCACTTCACCGTCCTTTGCCACTATCACGACTTTAATCATGACTCTCCGATGATAGTAAGAAAGTTTGTTCGCACGTCATCTAGTAATGGCACACTTCTGAAAAATTAAAAATATTTTGCATGGTTGTGCTCACAGCATGACTTCCTTCCCCGCTTTATTTTCTTTTACACTTTTAAAAAGAAAATCAAATTTTTTTTTCTTATTTTTCAAAAATGGGTGGCAACACCCAATAAGCTGCAGAGACTAGTGTTGTAGATCTTTGTGGTGTTGAAGTGTTCGTCGAAATTGACATAATAGTACTGGAGCCCTTTGGGAATGGCCGTTTGGCAGCCTATCCCGGAGCAGGGGCTGTTGGTGAAGCTCGTGTTGTAGCGGCATGTGGCGACGCACCCGCTTGTGTACCTGCCCGAGTCATCCTCGTCGGTGATGTATGCGAGTGTTCGGCACCCACAAGGACGGTGAACTTGCTTTCGGTTCTTGAGAATCTGTAGGGTGTGTCCTTCAAGTCCAGATACCAGTCATTGGTCTCTATCTTTTGAGAGGTGGTGTTGTAGCAGTAAGAAGAGATGGAATTCATCATCCGGGCTTGGCTTCGCGGCATCGAGATGTTGAGCTCCTCAGCGTTAAAGAGAAATGGCTTGATGCTGTTCCCAGTGACATTGCCGCAGGTGAGGTTGAAGACAGGCTTTGTGCAAACAGGCTCGATGCCGAACGGGCAAGGGATCTCCATGCTGTTGCATTCTATCGAGCAGTTGCCGGCTAATGCTCGGACGGCGGAGAGCTGTGCGACGAGCTCTACGCTGAACAACACCGCTGCTAATCTGTGCAATACCATCGTTGTGTAGAGCTTTGTGGGACTTGCATGGCTTTCGAGTTTCGAAGGATAATTCTCATGGGCGGTAATATAGGGCAGACAACAATCCATTAGTTCGAGTCTGATTGCACAATTAAGTTCGAGTGGAGTCAAGTTGGACTCGCTCGAACTATACCTCATGAGAATCACCCACAAAAATAGACGTAAAGAAATTCTGAATCAAACTGTGTGATTCGTTGGTTGGGTGCCCTCAATCATAACACTTTCTTGAGCAAGTGGTATGGGCATATATACTCTTTACCTGCATTCGTATACAATACTATCTTTTTGTGATTAAGTCTTCAAGTCCAAAAACTCATTTGTCATAATTTTCTAATGTTGTTGGTTGTAATATAGAAATACCATTGATCTATAGCAATTGTGTAATAACTGCAACAACAACTCACTCATAGAGTCAACCAATTAAAAATTTTAATAACTCAGATCAAGTGTTGCTTGCAAGAGAATGGTAATCGATCTTCTGCCTATCTAGCAACCTTCATCCAAGCCGTTTGATTCCTCAAATTGAGTGACTTCTCACAATTATGCTGCAATTTAGGTATTATAACATGAGTTTTGGACAAGAAGACTTCATTACAAAAAGATAATCTTGGGAATGTAGTGAATCTAGATAATGGAGTATATATGCCCATGCCACTAACTCAAGAAAGTGCATATAAGGCAGCATAATTATCTTGATAATGGAGTATATATTCCAAGGATAATTCTCACGGGCGGTAATATAAGGCAGACAACCATCCATTAGTTCTTGTCTTCCTTCGAATATACAGATTTGAGATATCTATGATGTATAGTGTCAACAATTAATTCCTCTTATTTTATTGACTATTGCTTGCAACCTATTTAATTATTAGAATTTTTATATTATTGATTTATATGTTTATATTAGCATATAATAGGACTGGACAAAAAGATCAAAAACTCGCGAACCTTTCAATATCGGCTCAAAATTTGGCTTGGATCGAGATTGGTTTGAGCCTTGAATGAGTCCAACTCGAGCTTAAACTTAAGTTTGAGTCAAAACTTGAGCTGTTTCATCAAACTCACTCGAGTTCGACTTAGTAAGACTCAAATATAGACAAATATATCATATTTGAGCCCATATGAGCTTATTACGATTCAAGCCATTCAAACTTCACGAGCAATACATATTTAAACTACATCAATTTATTGTCTTGTTGAACTGAACTCAAGCTCAGTCGAGTTTCCTTTGAACCTAGCCCGGACCTATCTCTAAACTCACGAGTATTTTGAGCCGAGCCTGATGCACAATTAAGTTCGAGTGGAGTCAAGTTAGACTCGCTCGAACTTGACTCGTTTCTTCCCCTAACATACAGGACTATACCTCGTGAGAATCACCCACAAAAATAAATGCAAAGAAAGTAGGGATCAAACCGTGTGATTCGTTGGTTGGGTGCTCTCAATCATAGCACTTTCTTGAGCAAGTGGTATCGGCATATATACTCCTTACCTGCATTCGTTTACAATACTATCTTTTTGTGATTAAGTCTTCAGGTCCAAAACTCATTTGTCATAACTTTCTAATGTTGTGGGTTGCAATATAGAAATACCATTGATCTATAGTAATTGTGTAATAATTGCAACAACAGCTCACTCATAGAGCCAACCAATTAAAAATTTTGATAACTCAGATCAAGTGTTGCTTGCAAGAGAATGGTTATTGATCCTCTGCCTATCTAGCAATCTTCATCCAAGTCGTTTGATTCCTCAAATTGGGTGACTTCTCACAATTATTGTACTTTCTTGAGCTAGTGGCATGGGCATATATACTCCATTATCTAGATTCACTACATTCCCAAGATTATCTTTTTGTAATTAAGTCTTCTGGTCCAAAACTCATGCTATAATATCTAAATTGCAGCATAAATTTCTCAACTTATACTGAAATTTCACTTGGGTCACTGAACTTAAAGATTTTATATTTGAATCTATCAACTTGTATAAGTGTTTCACCTCACACTTTCTCTCATTGGATGTGCTGCCGTGGTAAGAATTTTATGAAGGTTGCATCGATGATGTGGAAAGTGTTATGTTTCTTCCTTATTTTTTTATTGAAAATTTTCATTTTGGTCCTTATATTTTTTAGTAATTATGTTTTAGTCCCATCAATCTCTCTTGCTATTGAATTTTTTTTGTTTTGGTCCTTGGATTTTTAATAATTACATTTTAGTCCCCACCAATCTCCTTTTCCTAGGGATTTTCCTTTTAGTCCATGAATTTTTAAGAAATTATGGAAAATTTTCATTTTGGTCCCTGGATTTTTAAGAAAGGGACTAAAATATAATTTCTTAAAAATTAAGGGACCAAAACAAAAAGAATTGAGTAATATATGGTGAGAAGAGAGAGAGAGAGACCGATGGGAACTAAATCATAATTTCTTAAAAATCTAGATGCAGAAACAAAATTTTTTAATAAAATAAAGGAAACACATGACACTTTTCATGCCAGCCATGCCATTTCATCACTAACCCGCAAAATTCTTATCATGTCAACACGTCTAATAAGAGAAGATGTGAGGTGAAATATTTATGCAAGTTCATGAATCCAAATATGAAACCCTAAGTTCAGGAAGCTAAGCGAAATTTCGGTACAAGTTCAGAAACCAACTCACATCAAGTGTTGCTTGGAGCATGAGAAATTGGTGATGAATTTCTTACGAGAGAATGGTAATTGATCCTCTTTCTACCAGTAACCTTCATCCAAATTGTTTGATTCCTCAAAATTGGATGGCTTTAATTCCTAAATTATTATACTCTTTTGAGCCAGTGGTACATATTCCATTATCTGCATTCATTATATTCCCAAGGCTATCTTTTTGTGATTAAGTCTTCGGATCCAAAACTCGTTTTGTAATAATTTTGCTCGTCTCTGGTTGGATAGGCGCATTGTCCTAGAACTCTGTTAGGTCCTTTGTTTATTTACAAACAATTTGTGCAAACTTTGGCTCTGTAATTGTTGTTGGTTCCGGAAATGAAACCAGGGTAAAACCCTTCTTTCTTAATAGAAAATCTTTTCTTTTTATTAAGAATGCTGCATTACTTTTTGTAGGCAATCTTTGTTTAATGTTGGAAGTATGTGGGCATGAATGGTTACCCCAATGTCTAGCTAATAAAATTAAGCCTGTAACTAAATCATGTAGACCAATGCCACCATGTGGTTTCTTTTAATATTTTAGTGGTACAACTATACCCCTTATCCACCCTTTGCAGAGGTCATTGGATGCACATGCACCCAGCACCAATACACAGCTGAAGTATCAAACAATATGTCTGGTTTTCAAGCATGTCTGCTATCCAAATTCAGGTAGTTGAAGATGGAAAAGGTTGTTCCGAAGGTTTAGCAGTCATCGCGAGGTTGCTTGCTTCACCTCGTGAATATGAGCTTTCAGTTTTAGGTGTGTTTGAAATTTGTCTAGAGTTTTGAGAAGTTTTGACTGGTAAGACATATGTAAAATTGACTTATTTGTTTGATGATGAATCAGTTTATTATACATGTTTAGTTTTTTCGAGTATGCTTGAGATAAGACTTTAGATGCGGTTTGTCCAGACACAATGAGAATGTGAACTAAATAATCTCTAGACAATTTTCAGACAAGTTTAAGACTAAATATTTTTCAATGAGTGTGTAAATCAAATAAGCTCTATTTCTTGGTTGCTACAACAAGCGGCAACTCCTAGCTGGTTTTAGATAGATTCCGGTCTTTTCTTTCTTTCTGTTCATATCTAAAAGGCTACTTCCTTTCAGGCAAAACCCATCTAACTAGACCAAAATACAAGGAGACAAGGAGAAAGGTTAAACAACCATTTCATACTAAGAACAGGCAAGAGATGAAACATAAGAAATACCCACAAATTAGGAAGGAACCAAAAGTGAAAACATTCTAATTCATGAAATTATAAGATAGGTTTGATGAATACAATTTGAAATGAAATAAATGATCAATTACAAAGAAGGCTGTCATAGCTCCTAATTTTAGACGTGGTGCACGTTCTCAATACTAGGAACATGCATACATAAAATACAAAATGGAATAACTTGCTATACTTCAAATTTCTTACAAACTCTTCTTCAAACTGAACAGCCCCTCACATCCGAATCTTTCTTTGGTTTGCAACACCTCCCACGGTACATGTAACGTCCAATCAGCTATCATCATTTTGTACAAAAACTTTTAGTACACATGGTATTGCTCTAACACAAGATATATAGGTAACCTCACTTTTGCACATTTCCTTTTTATCTACCAAATTCTATGCTTAACGTGACTTTCTTCTTAAGACTGTAATAATTGGTGGTTTCCTCAGTATAGATAGGTGTCTCGGCATTTGAGCTTCCCACTTCTGTGGGATTGAGACCACTGAGTGTTTGTGGGTGTTGCCGCACTAGCACTTCTAGTCGTCGAAGTTCCTGTGCCACCAACCTCATCGACAGCCTCCTCTCACCAGGCATGACCAAGCATTGACTTGCTAACTCCGCAACTTGATGGATCACTTCAATATCATCTTCATGAACTATTTCCTTATCCACAAGTTCATCAAGACTATCCTCCCTCATAGTTTCTTGAAATACTGATACAAGGCTCTCCTTTTTTTTAGATCGTGGCATCTTACCTGTTAAAAGTTCCAAGATAACGACACCAAAACTGTAGACATCACTCTTAGCAGTGAGTTGGTATGATTGTAGGTACTCAGGATCTAGATAGCCCAATGTTCCTTTTACAACTTGAGCTTCCTCATCTACTGGTGCAATTATTGATGAGCCAAAATCAGACACCTTTGCTTTGAATTCATCTCCCAAAAGAATGTTGGCGGACTTTACGTCACCATGAAGAATAGGTTGTCTTAATGAATGTAGGTATGCAAGTGCTTCAGCAGATTCAGCAGCAATCCTTAGCCGAGTTACTAGTGTTATGCAAGACCTCCTTTTGCCATGTATTAGATCAAATAGAGTTTTATTGGGCACAAATTCATAAACTAGGATGGGAACTTCGAACTGTAGGCAACAACCAAGAAGCTTAACAATGTTTGGATGGTTAACACGACAAAGTATGAGTAGCTCTTGTCCAAATTCCATTCTCCTGCTCTCATTAACTCCATTGCATCTTTTGATTGCGAGAAGAGTATTGTCTAGAACCCCCTTATAAACAGTCCCTTGCCCTCCTTCTCCAATTATTCCAGTCTTGTCAAAGTCATTTGTCACTGCCTCAATATCTTCTCTTCTGTACAAGGTAAATGCTAGATTGTGTTCGATTCTCATCATATCTGATAAGAGCTGGCCTCCATGCTGATGAAAGTATTCATCCTGCTTTCTGATCATAACTTGTCTTTCAATATTGAGTTTGTGGTTGTTTATGACTTCTACTCCAAGAACAACAATGAGACCAATGACAACACAAGAAACAATTCCTGGAGAAACAAGCATAGTTAAGTTACTAGGAGAGGTTGATTACATCAAATGAATTTGTAGGCCATTAATAAGGCTATACTTCCATGCCTGCTGCTATTTAAGATAAAACATACACAAAAGGCAAAATAGTTTGATTAGATATATGTTATGTTGAAGAGTAATATTCAATGAGAGACTATAGCCAAAATTGCACTAGTGACAAACTTTTTTCTACTTTTTTGATGTATAATATTATTGTTAAAAATATCATTTTTAATTGGTAGATATAGACCAATAACAGTAACAGGCAAAATGTGCAAATTATGCTATACAAAATTACAATTTTGAGATGAGTTCACATGGATTATCGCAATTATGAGATACTTTTAACCGTTCTTTTTTACAATTATAGGTCCATTAACATGTTCTAAATCAAAAGTGTATATTTCTTTTTAAAAAAGAAATTGTGTGAAACTTCAAAAGGATGGGGAATGTTGAAGATGATGTTTTTTAGTCAATGATTGAATGTGACTAGCAAGTTCTTGGCCAGTTCCAACCAAGCTCTAGCATTCGATTGCCGCCAACACATGCTAGAGGGAGAGTAAGCAAGCCATCTTGCTTGCATTTCATACAGTAGCTTCCACGTTCTTCCTACCCACTGATATTGGTGTGAACGATTATTTCATCGACATCAATTTTTGGTATGATTAGATATGCCATTAAAACAAAATTATTTTTTCTATAATTTTCTTTTTGGGGATTCTTAAGACCACTCTTGCCATAGGATATTGTCTACTTTGGTAATCATCTTCGTTAATGGGAGCCTAGTTACCATTAGTAATATGCCAGAAATATGTACTAAGCTATGGACAATAATCTTCCCGTTCTAGATTTTGAAACTCTACAACCTAGCTAGATGTCTCTAAAATCTGAGCATTGGCAACTAATCTTGGCATGTGATTGTTTCTTCTTGCCAAATACATATCGATAAGATGGAATGGCATCTTCAGCAAACTTTTTCTTCTAGTGTTATTATTGGAAATCCATCTGTTTTGGTCCAAAGATTTCCAAATTCTCAAAATAAAATGGTGATTGCTCATACTTAACTTATAATATTTTAAGCCTAAATTTCATTTGGGTTAGGAGAAATGGAAGGAAATACATATATTCATTTGCAAATGTTTTCCATTCTCCAACTCAGGTTAGAGCTTGGAATTCTGTTAAAATCCTATTGCTTAGCTCTTTGTTTTTTCTAAAAATAATTTTAGACCTATTAGGGTAAGGAGAACACAATTTTATAAAGGGTCAACATCATGAAGATTGTGAGAAATATCAATGTTTAAGTTTAATTCCATAATAAAAAAGACGTACAAATATTATAATTGGAGAGTTAAAAGATGAGTGTACCAATAGCCAATTTTGTTCTAGTGGATAGCATTGGTTCTTTGTCACATGTTCCATTATAAGGGTTGCCTTTGGTATGTGATGGACACAAACAGCTGAAATTGCCTTCTTTGTTGTGACAAGTGCCAGGCACAGAGCAAGGGTAGGGTACTTGTTTGCACTCATCAATATCTGCAATCAAATATAAAATGTACATTACAAATATGATAAGGTTTGATGTTTTGCTCGATTATTTTAGAGCAAATATTATAAATCTTTGGATTCAAATGACAAAGAATAATTTTGTTATCTCTGCAAGTACTAAAAGTTGATTGACCATTTCAAAAAGGTAATTGGTCCCAAAACTTTGCTAAAATGTTTAATTTGGTTCGTGACTGTAATTTTATTGATTAGGGTTCATTAATACTCTAATATTGTTAATATTGTCCTCGCATTTGTTTCTTTTTTTTTTGTGTGTAATAGTCAGTATGTACAATCAAATATCAAGTACATGACCAAATATGATGTATACTTCAAGCACTTGTCAACGTCTGCAATCAAACATCAAGTATAAATAATTATAGAATGTATCAAGTGAAAATTCATCTTAAAATAGGAGAATGAAAATTCGCACCTAAACTATTTGATTACTTTATAAAGATATTATTATCCATTTGATCGTGAAACATTAATATTGTTAGCTCCTCTTAGAAAATTATCATGACTAGCGTCTCAAGAAAAACTAATAATGTTAGTGTCTCATAAAGTATATTTGACAAACATGAGTTGTTTTTGCATTGATCAAATGAATGGATTATTAGTTGGTATCCTCCTATTTTAAAATAAGACTCTCAACAAATAACTCCCTAAATGACAACTATGATGTCTTAATAAATATACATACGCAATAAGAATAAATTTTTATTTGATTGTTTTTTAAAGGAAGGCTAGAGCATTGAGCCTTTGCGTTACTGCAGATTTATTTCAATAATAGTAAGTATTTTTTGTACAAGTACTTCGGGCCCGATGAAAACTGAAAATTTGTAGTTTTGGTTACAGATTTTTTTTTTGTGTGTGTATGTGTTATTTGTTTTTTGTTGCGTTACATGCCAAAAATTTGTATTTTTGATTCTCTTGTGATTTTTTAAACAATCATGCTAGTGAACTGATCTATTCATTTAGAATATAACCATAGACTTATTTTGCTCTTTCAGGAATAGCATTGGTATTGTAGAAGCTAACTCAACCGAATGACTTAGGCTGAGTATAACGCGGATGTTCCGCCAAGTGCCTGCAATAAATTTTTTTTCAAAAGTAAGAGAGAGAAGACATCAAGAAAAGCCGGTGACCTTAGGGGAAAAATTTGTGTTTTTTTTATTTCAGTGTCACCAAATTGTATATAATTTTTGTTTCTTGATTTATGTATTAATCTAGTTCAAATTAGATATTGATTATATTTAGAAAGTTGTAGTTTTTTAATTATCTTTATATAGAAATAAAAAATCACCTAAATTCAATTTTGAAATTAAAAATTATTTATGTTTACTAAAATCACCTAAATATTAATAAATATCTAATTTACTTATGGGCCCGTGCGAGGAGTCTCCTCCATGAGTTTTTATATTGGAGTGGTAGGTGTTTCAGTGGCGCTTCACACGCGTGGTACAGAATATATACAAAATATTTTTCTAGGGAACCTACCTAAGAGTCCATGCATTGAACTCAATCTTATGATTTGAAAAAAAGTTAAGAAAATGTAGGATCAAACTTTAAGGAAAAAGAATAGCCGAAGTGACTCGTGTGTTCTAGAAACTAGGTGGGCCAAGCGCACTGCCGCAGGTATTAAGGAAAGAGATTTGTAGATGATAAAATATTGTATTCAGAACTGGATGATTATGCCCAGATCATACCCTAATTCAACCAGTTATGCACTAAACAACCATTAACAGGGTTGTATTATTTGAATTGGATGAGCAAGACCAGGTTTTGAGCCGATACGACCAGTTTTGAAATGGACAACCATGACCAGATTTATTTAGATATGACCAGGTTTTGTGGGCTGGATGACCACGACCACAGCCTGTGCCTACCCGACCAGTTTTGAACTGAATGACTATTACTAGGTCTTGTGCTGACAGTGAAATATTAGCCGTGAAAGTAAAAAAAATTAGTCCAACAGTAATTTCTGGGGCGGTCTTTGAGGTCCACTGGTCATTTTCTTTCTGTGGTCGACCAGTTTTTGGACTGGACATACACGAGCAGGATTTGTACTGATACAATAAAATTAGACAGAGCAGTAAAAAAATTTAGTCATAAATCTTGGCCGAAGCATAAAAAAGCAGTGGACACACTTGCAAATCCATGGTTGAATTACCACTCTTGTCCGTGGTCGAATGTGGCAACTTGCGAAGCAGTGGTCTATTTTTTTTTTGTGATGGTCGTTTATTTTTTTGCTGGTCGATTTCAACCTTGTACGAATAAAAAGGTTTGCTTTTGGTCAGATAGTGAAAAAGTGGTTGTATTTCTCTTGGTTGAATCGTCAAGCATGACTTGTAGTCAAATGCGGCGAACGGTTGGACGTGCGAAATAGGGGGTCATAGCAGCAAAACGGTCATAACATTGGGCCCGTCAACAAAATATAAAATTGGTTGAGGAAGTAAAAAACAATGGTCGCAGATATAAAATCTCTAGTTGATTGATTTTGGACGGAAGAGTATTTTTTTGGGTCATTTTATTTTTGAGCAATCGAATTAGCCAGTTTGGTCAAATGTTTTGCCTGGTCGAAACATCAATTTTTGGATTTTTACGATGGTCATTTTTTTTGTTTACGATTGTCGTTGTTTGGTTTCTGGTTGAATGACCTTGCCATAGGTCTGGTTGAATGCGGTGAACTGAACTGGTCGATTGGACAGAAGAGATTGTCTGATCTATTTTTTCCACTTGTCAAATCTGAAAGTCTGATCGTGGTCGAATGTGGTAAACAGTTGACTAGTGGGAAACAGCTGGACTATTGGGGCACGTTCGACGACCCAGATGAAGCAAACGTACCAATGCAACGAGCAGCAATGAAAAAATGACATGGCTTAACATGGACCAAGCGTTTGAACTGCAGGGCAAAGCGGCAGGATCCACACAGAAGGTGCAGAAGAAGCGAAGATGCCGATCGAATGATCAAGAACGTGGCGTCGATGTGGCACAGCATGGGGTTGAGTTAGTGTTTGGATTGTATATATCTATATATGATGTTCATATTCTCATTTGAATTTTAAGACATCCACTGGAATGAGTACAAAAGATGAAGCAACCGATAATTATGAGACATCATCATCATCATCTAGAAGAAGGAGGATTTGGTGGAATGATTTTGAAGTCAATAATATAAGTAAGAAGGATAGTCTATAGAGTAAATTTTACTTCGTATTAATTGTCACTACAACATAACAATTTTAATTTTAGCTCACTTCTTTCAAATTTTCACCTGAAACCTCACATTTTGCTCAAGAATTGCAATAAATCCCTGTCTATTGAATTCCACTAGTGATGTTAAATAAACAAATTTAAAAAAATACTAAAAATTAAGAAATCAACAATATGACTTGAGGACAAGAATAGAACGGTCAATAGATATACATATCTAGCTTAACAATCAGATTTAGGAATTAAAGATTCTCCCATCAAACAAAATATTATAATTCAATATGCTCAACAATTAATAAGCGAATTGAAACTTTAGACAATCGATTCAATATCAAAATAGAAAAAATCTCTTAAAAATTATCTTTACTCTCTAACTTCTAGCTATCTAGCTCATACAATTTTGCCACCTATCAACTTGTTCATCACGTGACCTCAGAAAACAATGAAAAAGATGCAAGTATAGAAAGGTTGTAGACACACACATGTTTATTAAGTTTTATTTTTTAAAAATATTTTCTACTAACATCACTTATGAAATTTAGTGGATAGGACTTGATTGCAAGTTTTGTACGCAATATGAGATTTTTAGTGCAAAATTAGAAGAAATGAGATAAAATTGCAATTTTTCTATTGTAACAGAGACCAGTAGTGAAATTCACACATATTATATCATGGGCTTCAAATCTCACAAAGAAAACAATATTTTATCTTTAAGTATTAAAAGTTGGTTGACCATTTCAAAAAGTAGTTGATCCCAAAACTGATAAAAGTATTTAATTTTGTTTCATTAACTCTCTAATTTTGTTGATTTTCTACTAAAAATGTTTTCACAATAATCCCACTTTTTCCCATATGTACTCCTATCTTAAAAAGAGATCATGAATGATGTCCTCATCATTCTAACAAAGCTTGTTCACCAGGGCCCTATCTCTGTTCATCTCCCACCTTCCTCTTCCTCCATGAATGACATCAACCATGGTGTCTTCACCACGGGTGCAATGTGTTGCCGAGCGGCACAATGGGGTGTAGGTTGGCAATGTTGATTATTAATATTATTGATATTTGTAACCTCATGTGTTCCTTTTTTTTCTCTCTAGTTTGTAATTGTTCTGGATGTTTAATTAATAGTGTAAGATTTGTTCAATCATGTAGGCATTATTGATCGGTTGAGGACTTGATTCTTTTAGAGTTGGAGGTAATTTTCTTTCTTAGTTCAATATTAGTTTAGTTTTCAAATTTTCTTGTGGCAGGAGAGATTTGTTTGAGAAAAAAAAATTCTCTGTTTTATATTCAATTTTTGCTATTTTTTCTGTTTTTAAATACATATCATTTTGACTTCTAACACAGAAAATAAGATATGAAGAGCAAAACACAATAGTCTTATTTAATACACTTTATTAGTGCTTCTTCCAACTCTTCAAACTACATATATTTTTTTTAAAAATATTAAATAAAATATATATAGAGAAAATGATGTATAAAAGTGTCTTGAAATCATAGAATAATATGTATTTGAAAGTAGAGGAATACAATTTAACATTTGTTATTCTTATTAATACATAACTCCCAATATATTGGTTCCTCACTAGGATACGTAGATTTCTGAAAAACCGCTAACCATTTTATTTTTTGAAAAATTATTGTATTTTTATGAAAACTCCCAGTATAGGCACACGACTAATTTCATAAACAAAATTTAAATTTACAAATATGTAATAAATATTAATACTACCTTTGTTTTTAAATGTGTCATTGTTTTTAAAATTTTTTTCTCACAAAAATTTGTCACTTTATAAATTTAGACAAATCTTCTCAGAATACATATTGATGGTTGAGTTTTATGTATATATGTAATTGAAGTTTAAAACTCATTAATTATAGTAAATAAAGTTAATTTATGCATATATTTATTAGTGGTATTCTTGGTATTCCTTATTAAAATTTTGATTGTTTTGAAAACCACAATTCAAAGAGAAATATTTAGGTAAAATTACTTCGGACCAAATAGCGATCAGAGAAAAGCTAACCTTGGCATCCGTAAGAATCATTAACGTAAGGATTGCCTTGGAACCCTTTGGAGCAGTGGCATATATAGCCCCCTCCATTGATCGAGTTGAAACACTCGCTATTGCTGCTGATGCATGCGTAGTTGGATTTGCTTTTTGCCTCCTCGCACGTCTCCTCTTCAATAGCCCAATCCACAACCAACGGCGCCTTTCCTTTGTAGGAGTCATAGAAGTCTGACGTGTTTGCGTAGCTCGCGCGGAACTTGAAGTTGGACGCCTCCATCAGCACGGCGTAGCTGCAGGAATTTGGGTCATAGGTGCTTGTCTGGTCTTTGTCGAACCATACCTGGAAGTACTGGAGCCCCTTGGGGATGGCTGTCTGGCAGCAGCCTATCCCGGAGCAGGAGCCGTCCGTGAGACTCGCCTCGTTGCCACAATTGGCGACGCACCCGCTCTGGTAGTTCTGCCAATCCGCACTGCCGATGTATACCAATGTTCGACATCCGATGACGGTGAACTTGTTTCTGGTATCTGATAATTTGTAGGGCGTGTCTGTCAAGTTCAGGCTCCAAGGCTCGGTGTCGTTGGTCTTGCGGCAGTAATAAGAGATGGGCATCTTCAGCCAGGCCTGACCTTGGGGCAGCGAGATGTTGAGCACCTCCACGTTACCGAGAAATGGCTTGATGCCTTTGCCATTGACATTGCCGCAGGTGAGGTTGAAGCCAAACTTCGCACAGTCAGGCCCGATGCCAAACGGGTAAGGGATGTCTACGCCTCCACATGTTGTGGGGCAGTTGCCGGCAGGGGCTGATGCTCGGATGGCGGCGGGCTGTGCGGCAAGTGCTACACTGAACAACATCACTGCTAATAATTTGGGTAGTGGCATACTAGCATGGGTGAATTAACTGATTGTGTTTGTGTGTTACTGTTGGGACTTTGAGTTGGAGGAATAATTATCATATATATTTCACATGCTTGGACTTGTTCAATAATATTGGTTATCTTAGACCAATCGACCTGATTTATACGTCGGATTGGGCTTTTTCCTCTGAGTATACAAATTTCTATTTCTATGATGTATCCGTCGACAATTCTTCAATCTGATTTGACAACTTTTTCTTTCATAGTATTAAATTTCTTGATTTTTTTTATATTGGTTAACTTAGAAAAAGAAGAAAACAAAAAAACACATACAAATATTTGGACCATCAAGTTAGTAAAAGAAAATCTTGAAAATACGTAAACATATCAGCTAATTAATGAGGGATATCACTAAGGAACTAGATAAATAAATTTTTTTTTGGCAGAATGAGGCAGTGCCGTAGTCCATAAAACTATCCCAAAAATTTATTTTAGAATAAATTGTACAAGAAGTCAGTAAACTTATCAAGTTATATCATTTAGTCATTAAACACTATTTTTAACTTACTAGGTCATCAAACTTGCTGTTATTAACCATTCTAGTCATAATGATTGTTTTATTAACACAAATCCATGAGGTGGAAATAATAGCTGTCCAACTGCAACCAGCATGAACCTTTTTTTTGAGCTTTTCAGTAAAGAAAAAAAGGTGAAAAGAAGCCCCTGCCTTATTTGATTCACCGATAAGGCTTATTTTTGTTAGGCTTAGTTGCTTAAGAACGACAAAAAATATATATGACGAAAATTGCACCCATTGTACCAAATAATGCAGAAGGACGCAACGCAAGATTTAATGCATGACGTTGATTTGTAGCAAAATCGCGTTGTTTGTTTGCTGATCGTCAAAGTCAAGCATGACTTGAGTTGATGTAATGACTGACGTAAAAAACTAAACTTGGAAAATATAGTCACTTTCAATTAATTGGTAAATAAAGTCATTCTCAGATCTTAATTAGCCATCTAGTGAAATTATAACAGCAAAGAAGCACATAAAAGTAGCAACGGAGCTGTACTTATGAAGGAATTATTTTTGTAAACATTTCATGTGCACCCTTTGACAGGTGAACCGCGCACACAAGATCAAATTTGAATTAGTCACTTGTCAGTGAGTACTAAAAAAAAAAGTTGATTCATACATGGATTTTTTTCGTAGCCCGTGCCATCTAGACGGTGAAAAGCACGTACCTATAATACATAAACAAAACAAAGTTTTGGTTTTGAATCTCATTAAATCACTAAATAATAAAATGTCATCTATCTGTAACTTACAAGGAAAAACCATATAACACATTTCTCTATAAACTAGATCTCGACTAAGCAACGAATGATTTCACACCACTAAAATCTTATTGTCAATGTGTTGCTGTGAAAAATATTCAGTTATATCTTTAACCGGAATTTAAATGTCATGAATTAAAAATCGTCCATCTTGTTGTACATGCTTCAAAGTGAATTAAAAATCAATGTAAATATTGGAATTTTTTTAAAAATAACTCAATAAAAAAATAATTTCAAAAATTATTAGTCGTGAGTTTGATCTGCGATTGAAGATGTGGCACGGCCCAATGCACTGCTGGCTCAGGACTGTGCAACATCCGCTTTCAATCGCGACCCGAGTTCAAATGCGGATGTGGATCTCGTTTTATTGAAAAATACGGATTCGGGTTCAGAGTCGGGTTTAACTAACATAAACCAGATACGGATGCGACTACATATTAGACCCCGATCTGCATATATATTTGATATTTATGTGATCGGGATTCGAACTCTGGTTTCTCTGGTATAATAGCTATTTATACATTGTAATTTATTAGTGTTTGTTAATATTGTTTTGTATTAATTTTGTTTGTGTACTATAAGCCATGAGCTGAAGCAACAACAACGGTATGGGTAATACGAGAACCGTGAGGTTGGAGTTGCAGCTGAACTTATCACCTCCGGATCCATATATACATACACTTATATACTATATTTTATTTATAATAGAAATCACAGCTCGTTGTAGTCTAGCTGGTTAAGAGACCAAGGTTTGATATACATAGTCCAATAGCTACTATACCAGAGAGACAAAGGTTCCAATCTTAGTCACAGAAATATTAAATATATATGCGGATCCAAGATATTTTAGTTAAACCTGATTCCAAACTCGCAGCTACATCCGAACCCGGGTCGGTTCTGAATTTAAACGATGCGGATTTCAGTCGCGAGTTCAGATCGCGGCTAGAAACAGACGTGACATGATCCTGGGTCAATGGTGCCACTACTACAGAAATGTATTCCAGTAACCCATATTTTCTAACGGTTATAAGCAATCTGGGAAAAATCCGATAAAATAGGACGACAGCGGCGGAAAAGAGGCATTTTACTATCGGTTACACACTAGTCCAACGTTAGTGAAATGCAAATACTTTTTACTATCGGTCATTACTGTACAAACCGATATAATATATTAAATAGTACTATCGGTTTTCCATTTTTAACTGATAGTAAAATTACGTACTTTATACTATCGGTTATGACTGTACAAACCGATATAATATATTACATAGTACTATCGGTTTTCCATTTTTAACTGATAGTAAAATTACGCACTTTATACTATCGGTTATTACTGTACCAACCGATATAATATATTAAAATAGTACTATCGGTTTTTCATTCGTAACAGATAGTAAAATTACTCACTTTATACTATCAGTTCGTACTGTACCAACCGATATAAAAGATAAACTTTTACTATCGGTTATTAGTGTACGAACCGATATAAACAATGGGGACTTTTAGAAGAGAGGAAAGTTCACTAACGGTTGTGTTTTTGAACCGATAGTAAAATTACGTCATTTTTACTATCGGTTATTAGTGTACGAACCGATAGTAAAGATGAACTTTTACTATCGGTTTGTTTATTCAACCGATAGTAAAAGAAACAATGGGGATCTTTAGAAGAGAGGAAAGTTCACTAATGGTTGTGTTTTTGAACCGATAGTAAAATTATATTTTTACTATCGGTTATTAGTGTACGAACCGATAGTAAAGATAGTAAAAGAAACAATGGGGTCCTTTAGAAGAGAGGAAAGTTCACTAACGGTTGTGTTTTTGAACCGATAGTAAAATTACATTTTTACTATCGGTTATTAGTGTACGAACCGATAGTAAAGATGAACTTTTACTATCGGTTTGTTTATTCAACCGATAGTAAAAGGCCGTTATATATAATAATGATTATGACAGTAGGGACCTTTAGAAGAGAGGAAAGTTCACTAACGGTTGTGTTTTTGAACCGATAGTAAAATAGTACAAGACCCTTATAATAGGTTAAACGCGCGGGAGTTTTCCCTCCAGTCCAACCAAATACATTTCCAAATAAGTCTCTACTCGGACGCGGAAAACCCTAGCCTCCCCGACGTCCCCTTTTTCGCTCCTACACCACCATTGCCGCTCGCATTTGGGTTCTCCACCGCCGCCGGTCGCTGCATCGCGCCATCGTAGGCCACTCCACGAACTGTAAGTGTTCTTGACCAACCCGATTAAAATTGTTCTTGCCGCTCGTGTCAGTTTCTTAAATTGATACTGAACGCGATTAGAACCAGGTAGTCTTTAGGAAAGAGTAATTGAAATGAAATCAGTTTCCTAACTTCATACAAGCATGCAGAGCGCCATGTTGAAAGACTAATACGAGTTGCCTCAATTAGAGCAGATGCGACAAATTTGGGCTCAATATATGATGGATGAAGTGGCTATCAACGATCGATCGTAAATGACTTGTGTAATATACATTGAATGTGTTAATTGGTGTATGTGTGTACTTGTATTGGTGTATTTGTGAATAAACTTAATATGTGAATAATTAGATCCAATCTGTCCAATGCATGTGTATATCTTTGTATTACTGTATTTATGAATAAATTCAATCTCTGAATAATTAGATTCAATCTGTCCAATGTGTGTCTCTCTGTATTGTTGTATCTGTTAATAATCCTTTGTAATACTATCGGTTCATATCCTACAACTGATAGAAGAAAGTTTCCAGTACTAACCGTGTCGAGTAACTAACCGATAGGAAAACTATACAGTACTATCGGTTTCCACTGTAGAACTGTTACAAGAAATCTAACATCACTATCGGTTGAGTTCACTGAGCCGATAGAAGAAATTATTATTCACGATTAGTGAATGTTGGAATATAGATATTTTACTATCGATTTGCAACCGATAGAGTTGTGCTACGTTTTTTCTATCGTGCCAATCACTAGCGGTAAGAGAACCGATAGTAAAGATGATTTTAAACCGATAGTGAAAAGTAATTCTGTAGTAGTGTACATATCCACCGTACCACGTCTTTAGTCATGGTCAAGCTCGCGACTGAGCTGGCCGTCATTTTTGTAATTTTAAAAAATTTTAGGTTATTTTTGATATTATTTTTTAATTAGATTATTCTAAAAAAAATTCTATATATTGCCGCTTTGATGTACATGGTCCAATAAATATTGCCCTGCTGCTGTTGGATTTCAATCTGCTCCTATCCTCCCGATTATGTTGTTTAATGGGTATCGGGTAGTACTTGGGACTTCGGTCTGTTTGGATTCTCCGCAAGTGTCCTTTCCCTTTGAAAATGAACACGTAAATCAAAGGCAATATTTGATCTTAGATTCAAATCTCAATAACTAACAATAAAATATCTGCAGTTCAAGGTAAAACCACATATCACACCTATCTAAAAAAATGAAGTCTTGACTAAGTAACCAGAGATTTCACACCACCAAAAATAATTTTCGGGTACTTATAATGTTTCTTGACCATCTAAGTTGAGTCACCTAATGTATTAGATTACACACGATTGAAAGATATCTATGTAGGATTACACTCCCACACAATAGCATAGTACCACATATTAAAGGATATAAGTATAATTGCACCATAGTATTGTTACTTTTCCAAATTATCTCAAAGAAATTTAAGAATTTTTTTCCTAAACCATAGTATTGAAAGATATGAAACATATGCAGGATTATTTTCTCAAATCATCTCAAAGAAATTTACATGTTTTGGGGGAAGCAACGTTGAGGATATTAGTCTAGCAACAATGAAATCACCCACACTAGTCTAAACAGTGTTATGGTGTATCCGCTGATTACGAGTATCAGACACTAAACGATGTTAGTACTATGTATATATGGTTTTAATTTATTGTTTTTGAATGTTTTGTCCAATATATATATAACAATCCGATATATCGTCTGATATTAGATATAAAAGCCGTTCAATAATCTTTTGATCTAGTCTATATATTATGTATTCATCTTAATATATAAATTTTTATGATGTCTAATAGTACGGGTGATAATATAGACTAATCAAAAATCCATTGACTTATCAAGTCATCCTAAGACACATTTTATCTTCCTCGTTGTGTTCAAAGTTCTATGACCTGTCAATAATTTCTCTTATTATCAACTTTCTCTTTCACACTTAAATTCCTTTCGCACTATAGAAAATTGTGATAACACGAAAAATTATAAAATAGAAAAATTTTACAATTCAACTAAATTAATATGAACCATTGGTTTGTGATAATCCAAGGGCTCCTATTCCTGTTACCTCCTGCAAAGTAATCGTTCTTCCATTATCATCTGAAGGATATGAATATTTTTACACCTCTATTTTTGCCATTAATTAAAAGTACAAATTAGGAATGGTTTAATACTTAAATGGTAAGAAATTTCCTAGAGTTAAAGTTTTCCTTAGTAGAGTATTTGATGACAAATTTAGGCCTGTGAACATTTTATGTGTGAAGATGTACGCAACAAAATATATTATAATTTGAATGACAAATTGGTGAACTTACTCAACAATACACACTTAATTGTTGATAAAAAAGATTGTCAATCCAACTAATGACTGGAAAGCACAATCTCTTCAATATGTAAGCATGGAAACTAAAAAGCATGGCGGTCCATCAAACTATATGAACAAGTCCGATTTGTAGCCTAAATTATTATCGTGATTAAAAAATAAATATGAAGTTCTTCTGTTAATAACAATAACCATTTTATGCAGAGGGAAGGAGGGAAAGAAATAATTGGTACTTAAAACTTTCTATTTAAAACTATATTTTTTTGGAGATGATTAAATGATTGGATATATATAGTAATTACAAAAATACCTTTTATCAATCAATAGTTATGATTAAAAATTTTATCTCCTAAGAGATAATAGTTGTATGGTAAAGTAACTCAAATAAATATGCAATGACATAGACGATCCCCACGTCATAAGTCATAACTATAATTTCAGAAATGCCAAACTACCGGACATAATACTTAACCCATGAAAAGGTGCATGGATCAATGGTGTCTCTTTCGATTACGACGACTCAACCCAACAGCATCAGTGACTTGAGCAAGTATTTACATGTAGATTGTCTGTATCTAATATATTCTCAATATGCTACCAAACAGTTTAAGAAGTTGACGAATAATGTAGACTAGACTAGGTAAATGATAATATCCTCTTTACTCATGTTTTTTTGTTAACTTAGAATTTCTGAAAAGGTAAACGACACTTTGATCCTTCTATTTTACTACAAAGCCCAACAAACTTTGTACTTTTCAAATGATCAAATTGGTCCTCATGATCTATGATAATGCAAATGGGCCCTAAATTGACAAAAAATGGCATGGCGCATAAATAGATGATTAAGATGATATCCATGATAAAATAGGTTACTAGGATAACATGTAAAATATTCTTGACTCCACATTTCAGTTCTTTAAAGCCACGATTGCTACCTACATCATTCATTTTCTGGTAATTGAATGTCAAGTAACATAAAATTTATATCAAACTCAACCATAAATCACTAATTTGACTGAATATAAAGACTAGTCCATAACATCATCTATACAGACGTGCCATATTAGATTTCGAATTCAATATTTTAATAAAATGGAACTATTTGAATCTCTTCATAGAGTACACAAACTAATTTAAATCTTTTAAAAGTAGAGAGATTAAATGGAACCTTAGAGCAAAATAGAAAAACTAAAAATATAATTTATCCTTCCTGACAGTGACGTTACAATCTTCAAATGGATATTTTCAAATATTGGGAAGATTCTTTGAAATTGTTGTTCATAGCTTCACAGTCGCGTAGAGTGACATGGATGCCCGGAGAATATCTTACATAATTGTCGAAAAGTTAGGAATTTGATGTTTGCCAATCTATCATGCTTGACTTGAATTTTGATATAATGACTGACTTGAAAACTAAACATGAAAAATAAATTCTCTTTCATTAATTGGTTAAATAAGGTCTTTATGAGCCTTATAGTGAATAAATAATAGCAAAGGAGCGCCTAAATATAGCAAAAGAGTTGTACTTATGAAGGAATGTTTTGGTACGCATTTCATGTTCACCCGTTGACGGGTAAATATCACGTAAAAAAGATCAAATTCAGTGAACCCCGCCATTTATTGGATGAGTCGAGTTCAAGTAAAGTTTGTACTCTGGTCAGTTTAGTTTATTTTAGAAATTGAGTGATTTTAAATCAAGTTGAGTTAGAGATCGAGAAGTTGGTTCATGTTTGACTCACAACAAGTTTGAATCAATATCAAACTAAATTGAGTCAAATATGGACAACAAAATTTTTAGATAAATTTATAATTATAACTATAAAAATAATATCCTAACTTGAAATTATTTTTAGGACTACATGAGACTATTCAAGATAGCCAATTTTTAAATAGAAGTTAATGTCCTTATTTAGTTCTATCTATTAAAATTTAAATGAGAAAATATTTAGAAAATCTAAGCTATATTTAGCTAAAACCAAGCAAACTAGTCTAGATTTGAACTCAACTCTTTTTCCATTAAAATTAGAAAAGTACTCAAAGTTGTCTCATATTTTGAGTTAATCTCGAGATGATCGAAAAACTGAGTTGAACTCAAGTGGCTGAGGAGCATCGAGTTTTTTCATGCAGCCTAACTGTGAGTATTACCAAAAAAAAAATAGATTTTGATAAGTTTAGTTCGTACATATATTCTATTTTTAGCACATGCAATATATTTTTTCCTTTTTCATTTTCTTTTAGGAGTAGAAAGAGATGGTGAGAACACGTACAGACATCAAAATGAATGGTAGATTCAAATCTCAGTAAGTAACTAAAAACAGAATGTCATCTATTTGCAGTATAAGGTAAAGTCATACACCTATCTAAAAATTGAAGTCTTAACTAAACAAACCAATGATTTCACACCACCAAAAGTAATTTCCGGGTACCTGTAATATTTCTTGACCATCTAAATTGAGTCATCTGATGTACCAAATTACACATGATTGAAAGATATGTAAGATTACACTCCCACACAATAGCATAGTTGCCATATATTAAATTGTATAAGTATAATTGTACCATAGTATTACTTTCCCAAATCATCTCAAAGAAATTTAGGAATCCCAAACCATAGCATTGAAAGATATGAAAGACATGTATGATTACTTTCTCAAATCATCTCAAAGAAATTTACATGTTTTGACGGAAACAACGTTGATGACACTAGCCTAGCAACAATGAAATCAACACTAATCTTGAGGAGTCGATTTTTTATTTAATAAATAATCAAATAAAAATGCAAACTTTGTCCGCATTAATCAACAAATAGATTTTAGTCTATATCTCTTTAGAAGATAAGAGGTACTAGTACTTACTGATATCTTCAAAAAATACCTAAAAAGAGCTTTGCCTTGAAACCTCATAACAATGTGATGAAATTTCGTATCTATCACTGAAATTTTCTGTATTTTGCATTTACTACTAAAAAATTACATATTTTTTAAATACTACTACAAAGTTTAATAATTCTTCTTTATTTTATTATTGACTAGCAAGCAAGATTTCAAATCATTAACAAATTAAAAACTTCCTCCCCTGGGACTGCGTCAAAAGGAAGGTTCTACTACTCACTCACTCTCTTGTCTATTGAAATTTTCAGTGGTACGGATAGAGAAAATTTTTTAAAGAAAAATGCTTAAGCGCGGACCAGTGCTCCAAAAAAAATGAGAGTAATACTAAAACTCTGTAAGAAGTCCTTTTAAAAACTATTTAAGAATATAAAGTATTTGGTACTACACATAATATACACTATACATACCAAGTTCATATGTATCTCTTAAGCTCTGAAAAATTCTAAAAAAATTACAAGAAATAGAAAAAGTATATTGTGAAACCCACGATATTTCATGAATAAATACGATCATATATAAGATAAATAAATAAATATATATATATATATATATATATATATATATATATTAATACAAAAACAAATTGTTACTATATGAATACTCTCCCTTCATTTGTTTTCGAAATTTCGAGATTGGCTATTTTTGTGCAAGATAAGCAATTTCTCATTTTTTGCTTGATTTTGTGGAGGGAAAGAGGAAAAGTAATACTCATTTGAAATTTGAACTGGTCTCAATTTTGAGGTAAAGGGAAAATTTAATTTTAGATGATTCCTTGCAATATTACCCATTTCAAATTTTAGATGGTCTCTATTTTGAAGTAAAGAAAGTAAATTTTGGTCTGTTTTCAAACCACACTCGGTATTTTTAGAGTAGTTGAGGCAATATTACAAGAGGTACCAATTGTGTAATTGTGAATTTAAATTAAGAATTTTCTATTATAAATTTCAACTCTTATCAAACCACACTCAATATCTTTAGAATAGTTAAGATAATATTACAAGAAGTTTCATCCCCTGTTAAATTACATTCAGTATTTTTGAAACAATTAAGATAATATCATAGAAAGAATCATTCGTGCAACAAACTCAGAAGAGCATAACGAAACTTTCAAAACATCAGAACCGAAATTCACTAAGGACAAAGTTTTCCAACAAATCAATCCATCCTGGGTAAGTTTTGATGTGACCAAGAACTTCGTATGGGCATTTTAAAAACTTAAATGACACACAAATACAAGATAAGAATTTAAGGGCATGGCTAAGGTATTTTGCTGAATTTGCAATTTTTGTAGTGGTATGAAGCTAATTGTGTCATATAAATATGGTTCTCATGGATCAATTAGGAAAATTCAGAGCTGGAGGGCTTTAGGGAAATATAAAGGAAATTCAGAGTTGTGGGGCTAATTGTCCCATATAAAGGAAATATTTTTCAACATTTCGTTTCAATGGCTTTAGGGCCTTTTTGGAGCTTTGAATTTTCTTTTGTCTGAAATTAAAAAACATCTTTATCTTTTTTAATATAGGGGATTCTTTCAAATGGAAGCAAATTGTATAAGATCCAATCTCATATATAAATATAAGACCCATATTTTGACTATTAGATTGTAATTAAGAATGAATAATGAGAATGTATTTGTGATTTATAGTAGATAAGATATCAGATAGTTGTGTTAAAATTCTAACCATATGTTACATTGTTTAATGGTTAAGAAATAGGTCTTATGTAATATTATAAGAATGGTTTTATAAAGATTTTTTTCCCGTTTCAAATGCCCTTGTATTCAATTTCCAAAAAAGGATTTTTTTTCCCAGTTCAACCTGCATCTGTTTTGATGGTCAATAAGTGAGTCATCTATATCTATAATCTATAATACCTAAAAGATTGATCCCAGAAACTTGCTCCTCATCACGCCACCTCACTCTTTTTACCTTAGCTGTTCGATCAGTTCCGTTCGCCGTTGCGATCATTCCACATCTGTGTCGTCCGTTGCTTTTCCTTGCTTCGGATCCCCTAAAAGATTGATCCCAGAAACTTGCTCCTCATCGCGCCACCTCACTCTTTTTACCTCAGCCGTTCGATCAATTCCGTTCACCGCTGCGATCGTTCCACGTCTGTGTCGTCCGTTGCTTTTCCCTACTTCGGATCCGCTCGGATGCATCCCCAAAACACACGTCCGCTTGGTTTCATCCCCAAAACTGTCGCTGCTGCAACTCCTCCCACCTGGATCGCGGCCTCATCGCGTGCCTCACCGGATCCGCGTTGCCGCGGCCTCATCGCACACCTCGCCGGATCCACACCGCCGCGCGCGCCTTGCTGGATCCGTTGTGCCACTGAGGCCTCATTGCGCGCCTCGCCGGATCCGCGCGGCCGCGACGACGATGGCCTCCACGTTCTCTTGGCGCGCGCCGACCGCGCTCTTCTGGCGCTTCTCCGGCTTCTGGCCTCTGCCGGCGGAGGCGCAGGTGGGGCGGCGGCGGACGCGCTCTTCAACCTGAGACAGGGCGCGGCGGCGAGCAGCCTGGCCTCGCGCGTAGCCTTGTCATGCTGCTCGTCAACCTCACCCAGGTGGAGTCCAGCGTAGCGGCCCTCCTCCAGGTCTCTCTCTCTCTCTCTAAACAGATGCAAAGTTTTTGTCATCTTAAGGCAACTAAAGTGTACACTACAAAAAATTACCTTTCTTTAACCTCTAAGAGAAGTTCAGCTCCAGTGCTTTGATATGATATAGAAAAGGCAACAATTTTATAAACTTACATATGAAGCATATTAGTACCAGTTGTATAAGTTCAGAGACCAACCATTTGCAAAGAATAGGGAAAGGAAAATGTGGTTGCCATGTTGCCCATGTGTGCACTTAACAGGCCAAATCAACTTTCCTTGGCAGTTTCAAAATACAGAGAATAGCCTTACATTTTATCATGAGAGGAATAAAATTGCTTGAAGTAAAATATTTCCCTTGTATGCATTTTCCCCTTTTGCTATGGACAAATACAGAAACTACAACTGCCATTTTATTTCCAACAAAAGCAATGGATGAGTTGAAACTAAACACGACGATTTTTGATAGATAACTCTTGTAGTATTCCTTTCAATTATGTATACACTGTAAAGAAAACAAAGACTAATGATTTACTATTGCAATATATGGGCGCCTCATGGTGTCCTTGATCTTTAGCAATTGCACAAGCTCCTCCTCAAAATGGAAACACTACTACAGAAATGCTTTTCACTATCGGTTAAAAATCCACTCTACTATCGGTTCTCTTACCGATAGTGGTCGGCACGATAGTAGAGGAGCAGAACACTTCTATCGGTTCAAAAACCGTTAGTAAAACACCTACATTCCCAACGTTCACTAATCGCTATCGACTATTTCTTCTATCAGCTCAAATTTAAACCGATAGTATTATATACATTTTTTCTATCGGCTCATATATAAACCGATAGTATTGTTTAGGCTTTTTCTATCGGCTAGGATCTAAACCGATAGTAATGTTAATATTTTTTCTATCGGGTATTATCTAAACCGATAGTATTGTCTGAACACAGTTAGTACGGGAAACTTTATTCTATCGGTTATACTATATAACCGATAGTATTCTGTAGACACGTTTAGTATTAAAAACTTTATTCTATCGGTTTCTGCATATGAACCGATAGTAATGTAATATTTATTCTATCGGTTGTAGTATATAACCGATAGTAATTTGTAGACACGTTTAGTACTGAAAAGTTTTTTCTATCGGTTGTTGCATATGAACCGATAGAATGTAATATTTATTCTATCGGTTTTAGTATATAACCGATAGTAATATTATTTTTTCCTATCGGTTATGTACTGGAACAGTTAGTACTGGAATCATGCACATATACATACAGCTATACAGAGATACATTAATTGGATCATTCACAAATACACCAATATTTACAAATATTCAGCAATATTCACATATTGAACAATTTGTTCACAAATACACTAATTCAGCAATATTCACATATTGTTCACAAATTGGACAGATTGAATTTATGCACATATTGATCGAGTTTATTCACAAATACATCAATGAATCTATTCACATATTGAGTTTATTCACAAATACAGCAATCAACACATTCAATATATATTCACAAATACAGCAATCAACACAAGTCAGTTACTATCGATCGTTGATAGCCACTTCTTCCATGACATATTGAGCCCAAATTGTTCGCAGCTCCTTCAATTGAGGCAACTCATATTGCTCTTTCAACATGGTGGTCTGCATATATGCGTGTATGAAGTTAGGATCGTACGTCACATCCAATTAAAGTTCGACTTTGAGTCAGGAAAAATAGTTACCTTAGGGAATTGGGCAAAGTTTCTCCTGATCAGGTCATACATGAATCTCATGACATAGAAGCCACATTCCCACGATTGTGGCTGCTGATGGCACTGGAAAAATTGCATATGCAAAGACATAAACCCACATTAACTCGAAAGAACTAATTAAGCTTAAATTAAAAGATTCATCATGAGTACTTCCATCCGTATTAATTACCTCATATTCTTTCCAAGAAACTGTTGTGCCCTTCGACGCGTCATGCCTCCCTCCAGCACTAGCATAATTTTTGAAAGCCCTGTATTTAATTTAGCATTGCCGATTAATATCTTATCATTAATTAGCTAGTCAGAGAAAAATTTAAGACAACTATGTTACTTACGCGTCTATGTGCCATGTGAGGGTGAAAACATGCGCCACCTTGTCGCTCATCGAATCGAGGTAATAGACCTCATTCATCCATGGGCAAATGACGACGAGGACCCAGTGGCCCCTACATTGCATATATAAGCGAACCGTTTCATACATATGTTAGGCGTAACATACAAGAATGAGTTAAATTAGTAGGAAATGCACTAACCTTTGGTGGTACGGCGCAAGGATGAACTCTCGGTCCTGCTGCGCTAGTAGTGCCCTTGATATGTATTCCTCCGCATGTGCTTGGTCGTGCTCTAGCATCGTGAGGCTTATTTTCTCTGGGTCGAGGAAACCCACCTTGTCACATGCCCTCATCGACGCCAGCTTATACATGCACCTGGATGCAAAGTAGACATTAGTAAGTAGTGCATACAAAAAGTGATTAGATTTATGAAACGAACTGTGATAACTTCAGACAACAGCACACTCACAGGACTCCAGTCTGTATGATGGACATATCAAGCTCCCGCCAGTTGAGGAGGTCGAACAAATCCTCGTGGGCCACCGATATGCTCCCGGGCTCACGGTGAAAATGGGCTGGCCTGAAGTGAACCAAGAAGTTGATGTGGCGCCTAGACCGGGTCAGGTACCACTCGTGGAGACTTCTGGTTATTTGATCCATATTGCGCAGAAGGTACTCTGACACGAGTGGGGACCCGTTCTTGAATGTACCCGGCTGGCTTTGTTTGGCCTTGCCTTTGGCCTTGCCCTTGCCTTTGGGCGGGGAGCGAGTGTATACCTTCGAAGGTTGGGGTGTGGTGCCGTCGGCCTCATTTGATGGCGAAGGGTTTGAGGCCGTCGGAGGAGGCATGGGGTCCGAAGGAGTTCGCTCATGCGTTGTGGCGGGGGTGGTGTCCTCAGGAAGTGTGCTGGTATCCATCGTCCACTTTAAGTACAAACGCTTAAATTAGATTTTGCAAATTAAGTATATTAACTGAGTTGTAAGCTAGAATGGCTAGGGTTTACCTCCTGTAGTCTAACACCCTTCTTGGGCCATTGTATGTACGAGCCCAATGCCTCGCCAATTGTCCGCATTTCGTCCGTTGGGACGGGCAACGGAAAAGAGCTGTAGCCCGGGAGGGCCATGTCCACCTGTACCTTTGCGAATCCAGGCTCCAGAGGTACGCAGTGGATCCGGACATCCTCCCAAGACTGGTATACGACCCCGTTTTCAACCGCAACAGGTTTGTCGCCTATGTTGATCAATAGGGTACAGCTCTCCGGCTTCTGCAATTTGCAACAATTATAACAGGTTAGCGAAACAATTCTAACGTAACGGGAGTGGCATCAGCCGAACTGCATATATAGCTCAAGAGTTGCAATACCTCGATCAGGTCCACCAGATCCACGTGAACCTTCGAGCCAACACTACTCGGCCTGGCAGCGTCGACCTCGACAGTTGGATCTAAACCCTTGGACTGCACAACTCGGCTGAGGCGTTCATATTTCTCGTTCATTTGAGCGAACATGTCCGCGAATTGTGCAGTCACATCTGCCCGTATCTTCTGAGATAGCTCCACTTCCCTTTCCTTCCAGCTGCCAGGCTTCTTCGCCTTTTGCCCGGGGTCCGAGAAGCCTTCCTTCCATGGCACCACAGCCCCCACGGTTCGCGTCCGCCCTGGATGCTCCTTGTTCCCTAGAGCCCGGGTAAGGATGTCGTTCTCCCTATGGGGACTGAACAATCCCTCGGTCGCCTCCTTCGAGCAAGAGATCTGTTACATTGAAAGCTCTCCATTGTGAGGAAGAAATATATACAAACTTGTGCGCACACTAGTGATCATAGTTAGCCAACTTACGAGTCGCTGCACGACCTCGACGTCCCTGGGGTTTGGGAACGCCACAGTCCCCGTGGCCGACACGGTCCCTCTGGCCAGCCACCAGCGCTTGCATCGCTGATCGCGGATCTCGGAGAGTGGTAGGTCAGGGGAGTCGACGAAATTCGACGCCTCGTCTTCACCCTTCTTCCACTGCTCCTCCTTCCCCGCATAGCCGCGAGAGCCGAGCCGGTGTGGGTGGTCGTTCCTCCTCTGGATTGCCCTGTTCTTCTCGCTGAGGGCCTTCGTACCAGAAACAAGAAAATTAATGCACCACTGCTTACTGCATACAATGGTGTAACCAAGCAAAGGAACCATTCATACCTTGAACTCAGGAGTCCCCTTCTGTTGGGCGAATTGCTCCCATACCTCCTCCGTTATGAAGGGGTACTTCTCGCATGGAGATTCACCTTTAGCGAGGAAGGTACTGACGAGGACGCTCTTGAAGGTTTTCCACGTGTTGTTCATGTCCTTCAAGCAAGCTATCTTGGGACCATCGTCCGGGATGTTCCACTTGGCCTGTTTCAAATGGTGCATATAAGTAGGACTTACCTAATCTCTAGGATAAACCAAGGGAATGTGATTACTCAAGAGTTCAGTGATTTTGATTAATTTTACCTTCACTTCCGCCCACAGCCTATCCCTCTCGTCGGCCTTGACGTCCTTCCAGCTCTGGACGGTGATCTTCACCCTTTCCTTCGCCAACAAGCCAACATAGGCAGCATAGTGCCCGGCGTTCTTCCCGATCGGTCTCCCGAACTGGTTGAACTCACAGGAAAGATCCGCGCGTTTGGCCAAACGACCCAACATCGTCGCGCCTCGCGCCTTCCTCTTGCGCTGGGACGAGGCAGCGCCATCTACGTTCGCCCTCGCCGAATCACTAGTATCAGCCGAGGAAGATGCCGACATGGCTTTACCTAAAATACCATGAACAAACCATTCAATTGATATGAAGAAAGGTACATGACAAAGCAGTTCACAAAATATTCAGATGAGCAGTGCAACTAACAAATACTATATTTCCTATCGGTTTTGAAAGGAAAACCGATAGTACTAAGGTCTTTATTCAGGAAAATTTAAAAGATTAGCAGTGCAAACTATGCTAATCTCTCTGCTGGAAAATAAAGTCTGTTAAAATTTAAATGAACCTAAATTTGAGATGAAAATTAGAAAATGGGAAGTAATTCATAGAAAATTCAAATTAGCAGTGCAAACTATGATGGCACTACTATTTACTATCGGTTTTCCAAGTCAAACCGATAGTAATCAAGTCTGAATTAGGAAAAATTTCCAAAATTACTCAGCAGGGACATAAAGTAATTGCTCAGCAGGAACATAAGGTATGTTAAAAAATAAATAAACCAAAATTTCAGATGAAAATTAGAAAATGGGAAATAATTAACAGAAAATTCAGTTTAGGGTATTTACTATCGGTTCTGAGTAAGAAACCGATAGTGAACTACACTGTATGACAAATTGCTAGTGATTTTCATCAATTCTGTCATTCTCATAGCTATCAAGTTTGTAGTTCATGAATTTTACTCTAGGTTTCTATTTGTAATCCATGGAACGGGATATGAACCATTGCATACAAAATTAAGCAATACACGCGAGCGATTTGGTCAAGAACACTTATAGTGGATCGTGGAGTGGCCGGAGGCGGTGGCGCAATGCAATGCTGGAGGCGGTGGAGAACCAGTGGCGCAGAGGAGCGAAGAAGCAAACGTCAGCGAATCTAGGGTTTTCCGCGCGAGTATTTGGAAATTGGAATGTGATCAGTTGCACTGGAGGGAAAATCGTGCAAGGTTATAACCTAATAAATGAATATTTACTATCGGTTCATCACCACAAAATCGATAGTAAAAACATGTAATTTAGGGTTTTTAGTGTGGGAACTTTTCACTATCGGTTTTATTACACAAAACCGATAGTAAACTAAGAACAGGGGCTCATAACACAGTGTAAATCACTATCGGTTGTGAACGATAAACCGATAGTATATTTAAATTTCATATCGGTTTCACAGTTGTAACCGATAGTAAAATACAATGCTATTGACCCTAAAGGATTTCCCTTAGAAGAATTACAGAGGATCTCAGTACATCATTTTGTATTGTATTTACTATCGGTTATGACAATAAACCGATAGTATATGTTAATTTCATATCGGTTTGGAGGTTGAAACCGATAGTATAATACTGTTAAATTGATCTAAAGGTATTTCCTGAGAACAAATACAGATGGGTCTCAGTACATCATTTTGCACTTGTAAAGACACCTGAAACCTCATGCAAATGGGTTGCAATAATTTTGAAATAAATTAATAGTAAAGACCAATCATGGGATGAAAATTTGCAGTTTTCATATATATTTGTGAAAAGAATCAATTATTGCTCAAATCAAGTATATACTCCAATTAAAATGAAAATTTGCAGAAATGATTCTTAATGCATCACGTATGTTTTCCCAAAGAATTTTTGAAAAATGATTTGAACATTCTTCGATCCAAGTAATATACGTCACTTACATATTGCAAAATAGTCAAGAATGGTTGTCCACCCATAATCCTTCTTCGTGGTCGTCTCGCAGGTAACTTGTTTCGTCAATATCTTCGGTAGGGACAGATTGAAGGATTCCATCTAAAAATGGAGGTAGTTCGTCGAACTGATCGTACTCTTCTTCATCCACAACGTCTTCGACCCCAACAATACGTCTCTTACTGTGAAGGACAACGTGCAACTTTGGGTTGGCCGGGTCAACGATGTAGAACACCTGTGTTGCTTGCTCAGCAAGTATAAATGGATCATCTTTGTGTGCGACTCTACTAAGATCGACTAGAGTAAACCCATAATTGTCGACTTTAACACCTCGAGGGATTTCGACCCATTGGCATCGAAACAGAGGAATCTTAAGTAATACATAATCGATCTCCCATATTTCCTCAATAACACCATAATATGAGTCGAGTGCCCTTACTGCCCTGGCATCCTCCGAAATAGCAAGTAGTATCACTCCACTACATTGCATAGCACTCTTCTCGTCCTGAGTTCTTGTGTAAAATGAATAGCCGTTGATGTCATACCCCTGCCAAGTCCCTACAGTAAATCTAGGCCCTCTGGCCAACCATATAACATCTTCATCTACATCGCCCTCAGAAGCTTGCAGGACTCTATTTTCGATCCACCCAGCAAACTTCCTATTATGTTCTCTGGTGACCCAAATCTCTGGCTTCGAGGGATTCTGTTTCCGTAACATTTCCTTGTGCTCGTGTATGTATGGCTCCACCCCTGTCATGTGCTGTAAGACCCAAAAATGGGCTTTTGCATACAGATCACTAGAGGGGACGACTGCTTTAAATCCAATCGTTCCAATGCCCTGAAGCCTGCCCTCATGCCGAGACGTAGGAACGCCAATTGGGTCAACCCCGGCCATATAGTTGGTGTAAAATTCGATCACCTCCTCGGCGGCATAACCTTCAATGATACTGCCCTCAGGCCGATGTCGATTCCTTACATATCCCTTCAAGATACCCATAAATCTCTCAAATGGATACATATAGCGCAGGAACACGGGTCCACAAAACTTAATTTCTCTGACAAGGTGAGCAATTAGATGGACCATAACATCAAAAAAGGATGGAGGGAAATACATCTCCAGCTGACAAAGAGTGGTAGTCACATTGCGTTGCAAATCGTCCAGTCCATCCATATCAATTACCTGCAAGGACACAGTTGCAGCAAATATTCAGATCTAAAAAATCTGACAAGTTCCACGAATGGAGCTAATTAACTTGCTAGGAGTACACGCTTACGTACCTTGCCAGATATTGTGTTGAAGAAATAACATAGCTTTGTAATTGTCTCTCTGACTTTGACTGGGAAAATGCCTCTGATAGCAATGGGAAGCATTTGTGACATCAGTACATGACAATCATGGGACTTCATACCAACCAGTTTCAAGTCTTTCATGGACACAAGTTTTTTCAAGTTCGCAGAATACCCGCATGGAACTTTGACACCATGTAGGCACTGACAGAGTTCTGTTTTTTCTCTTTTTGACAAAGTATAGCAGGCCGGGGGGAGGTATGTCCGCTTTCCCTTCTCCAACGGTGCAAGCTCAGTCCTTATGCCCATGTCGAGCATGTCACGGCGAACGTTGATGCCATCTTTCGTCTTTCCTGGAATGTTCAACAACAAACCAATCAAACTGTCACAAACATTTTTCTCTACGTGCATGACATCAATGCAATGTCAAACTTGTAAGTGCTCCCAATATGGCAGATCCCAAAGAATCGATCTCTTCTTCCAAACATTTTTTCCTGGAGGTTTAGAACATTTACCGAACTCAACTTTGATGTCCTTCACGCGCAAGTAAAGCTCCTTACCAGTCACAAACACTGGGGCTGATCCTTTCTCAGGCTTCCCATTGAATGACTTCCTCTTCTTACGGTAGGCGTGATGCATCGGAAGGAATCTGCGGTGACCCATGTACACTGTTTTTCTGCAGTTCGATAACCACATGCTTTCAGTTTCATCCAGGCAAATAGGACAAGCCTTGACTCCTTTCGTACTATACCCCGACAAATTTCCATAGGCCGGGAAATCATTTATGGTACAAAATATCATGGCCCGCAACATGAAATTCTCTCGCTTATGTGCATCCCACACCAGCACCACTTCGCTCCACAATTTTTGTAAGTCCTCGACTAACGGTGATAGAAACACGTCAATATCATTCCCGGGTTGTCTGGGTCCTGAAATTAGTAACGACATCATGATGTACTTACGCTTCATACATAACCAAGGAGGAAGATTGTAGATGCATAAAAGAACCTGCCAAGTGCTATGTCGACTGCTCATATTTCCGTGTGGATTCATACCATCCGTACTCAGCCCAAACCTTATATTCCTCACTTCACCGCCAAAATCACCGAATGTTCTGTTAATGTTTCTCCATTGAATGGAATCAGCTGGATGTCTTAGTTTTCCGTCTTGTTTCCGACCTTCAACATGCCAACGCAAGTACTTCGCATCTTTCGGATTTGCAAACAGCCGTTTCAATCTGAGAATCACAGGCAAATACCACACAGTTTTGGCCGGAGGCCCTTTCTTTACCTCATCACATCCATTGTGATAAATTCTGTCCCCATGCTTATACCGCGATGCACCGCATCTTGGACAAACATGCAAATCCTCGTACTCGTTATGGTACAGAACACAATCATTTGGGCATGCATGTATTCTTTCGATTTCCATTCCCAACGGACACAATAGTTTTTTGGCCTGGTAAACCGATCTTGGCAACTCATTTCCCTCTGGAAGCATGTCCGCTAACAGATCCAATAGCGCCGTGAAACTCTTATCGCTCCAACCGTTGCTTGCCTTCAAGTTATATAATCTCAACACAGAAGACAACTTTGTAAATGTTTCACATCCGGGGAACAAAGGCTTCTCAGAATCAACAATTAATTTCTGAAATTTAGCTAAATCGTTTTCGCTGTAGTCCTCTTCTATATCACGTAACATTTCATCTAAATTGTCGTCATCTACATGGACTTCCGAATGAACATTATCAATGTTTTGATCATGATCATCATTACTGCAATCCACTTCCGGGTGTTGCTGAGTGGTAGCGGTAGTGCTCGTTTCCTCAAGATCTTCACCATGCCTATCCAACGGGTATAGCGTGCGTTAAAACCACGACGAATCAAATGACTCCTAATCTGATCAGAGTTGCCGAACCTTTTTAAGTTCATACAATCTATACAAGGACAATGCATATCTTTCTCTCCTTCTTCGCCTTTTCTTGCTCAGCAAATTTAATAAATCCATTCACACCCTCCAAATACTCAACAGTAGTACGTTTTATTCCATACATCCAATATTCTCGGTCCATCTACAATTATTTCACAAAATTGACAAATTCAAATAAATAATTAATGACTCAGGGCATGCATATATGAATGAAACATAATTAGCTAGGCCATATGTGTGTACATGAGCTGTTTAATTACATTAAATGGATTTGTATATATGAAACCCTAATTAACTTGATGCATGCATTAATTGGAAGAGCCAGCTAGCTAGCTGCTTAAATTCAGCAAGCTATAGCTAGCTAGCCAACCCAGCCTTCTAGTTAGCTTGGAGATACATGTATCTAGTTTAATGAATTGCAAGTAGAGAGAGAGAGGGAGAGTGTGAAAGAGTGATCGAGAGAGAGAGAGAGGTGATGAGAAGATGACAATACCGAGGGGGATGGAAATATGATCAACCTCTCAGCTAGCTTCTCCAGATCACTCTAGCTTGGAGTTGTGCGCGGCTGAAATGATTCCAACATGTAGAGCGCAGAGCAGGGGTCGACCTAATTAAGTTGTCCAATTTTACTATCGGTTCAACAACACTAACCGATAGTAAAATAAGGTCCCCACTGTCATAACCATTAGTGTATATGAAGTCATTTTACTATCGGTTTGTTTTATATAACCGATAGTACTATTTCATATATTGTATCGGTTAGTACAGTAATAACCGATAGTAAAAAGTCAGTAATTTCACTATCAGTTACCCGAGAAAAACCGATAGTACTGTGTAATATATTATATCGGTTAATACAGTACGAACCGATAGTATAAAGTGAGTAATTTTACTATCTGTTACGAACGAAAAACGGATAGTACTATTGTAATATATTATATCGGTTGGTACAGTAATAACCGATAGTATAAAGTTCGCAATTTTACTATCAGTTACAAAAGGAAAACCGATAGTACTATTTAATACATCATATCGGTTTGTACAGTAATAACCGATAGTATAAATTTCGCAATTTTACTATCAGTTACAAAAGGAAAACCGATAGTACTATTTAATATATCATATCGGTTTGTACAGTAATAACCGATAGTAAAATGATTTTGCATTTCACTAACGTTGAATTAGTGTGTAACCGATAGTAAAATGATGGTTTTCCGCCGCTGTCGTCCTATTCTATCGGATTTTTCCTAGATTGCTTACAACCGTTAGAAAATAAGGGTTAGTGGAATGCACTTCTGTAGTAGTGAAACCAGAAAGAGATGTGTGGCAGAAGCGAGTGATGCCAACAATTGATGCAAGAATCTTATGAGATAATGAGAAAGAATCATTAACAAAGATCGTGGCACCTGAAGCTATCTTCTGAGAAAAATCAAGGCAATTAGAAACTTCTCCTCTGAAGTTCAAGAGATTTTCAAACAAGAGAATAACATCCTACACCCACTCTTTCTGCTGATTCATTTGGTGTTTGGATGATGAATTGAGCTGCATTTTGCTCCAAAATTCGAGGTTTTTCATTAAGATTTGCCGTACTTTTTAGATTAACTGGAACTCACCGCGAAATCTAGAACCTGATTATAATGGCATTAGTCTTAAGCCTCTGATCATTTTGAAGTTGATGGTTATGACTGTATCTCATGTTAGGGTAGCTGATTTGACACAGGTCATGTCAATTTCTAGTGAAATTTATGCTGTCAGAGTCTTCCTGAATCCCATACTTAACTAGAGAGGATTTTGATTGTTTTTGTCCTTCAGAGTCAAACATTGCGGAGCAAACCAAGGAGTTGAAGAGCAAGGATGATGGTGTCGTGAAGCTGGGAAAAGTTATTGAGGAGGTCACAGAAGATTGCTGCTCTGCAGAGTGAGATAGCTTCGCTGCAAGTACGGTCTTTAGTGACTCAGTTGTACCTCTAGAGCATTTTTTTGAGGTCTTTGATGTAATCATGACCCTTTCACTAATGCATATACAAGAAAACGGAATTCTAGTTGCAGAGGAATAGGCAAACAAGGCTAATGCCTGGGCTTCTGAGCTTGAGAAGCAGGTAGGGAAGATGGTGTTTCATGAATTGTTACATTGCTGCATTTGGAGGTTTGTATTTGCTCATCTCGTCTTTTTTATATTGACAAACTCAAGAAGGATATTGAGGCACGAAATAGCAAGAGAGCAGTTTTGGAAACTAGGGCTAGTGATGCAGGAGCTCAATGCAAAGCTGGAGACAGTAAGTACACAACCATCTGTTTTTACCATTTCCTTCATGGACAAGTGCTCTACTGTTTAATGTCTTGGTATCCTCCTACCACTGTATAAATCAATCAAGTGATTATCGGATCTAGAAAAAAAAATATCGAGATATATGTTACTTGCTCTTCATAATTATAGCAAGATTCATTTTCCTGTTTCACAATATGCAATGCATGTTGTGGTAGTTTATACAGAGCCATAAAGTCTTGTGTAATTTTTTGTAGATGTCTAAATTTCTTTGTGTTGTCTATGATAATCTATACTATATAGGAAGCGGAATGGAAGGGGTTTAACTTCCTGCCAAGTAGCTACGTGTGGCAATTCGAATCACTTATTTGATGGATGAGCAATCTCTCAATGTTTCACTATATTAACGAAATCACAGACACACATGTGCTTGCACTAACGCGCTCTCTTTGATCAGTAGTTGGTGGTTGGTAGTATTCATGCCATTATGTTTTGGGCTTTGCCAAACAATGATCTTTTTGTTGATTCTGAGTCATTGGTAGTGTTCCGCTAGTAGGTGCAGGCAAGATGAGCATGGAAGCACATTGAAATATAAAATATCACTTGTAAAACTGTATTTCCTTGGTATTATGGCAAATTAAGTCATTTATAAATGCTTATTTTTGTTCTCTTTTTTTTGAAAGGTTGGGGATGAAAAGGTGCAAGGTTTGTATGTCGCGAAGCTTGTGCGATCATTCTGTAGGTTATCCAGTGAGTCAGGAGGTAAATTCTTTTATTACTAATTCTCCCTTAACACATTCAAAACAATTCGTCAATCAAGTATTCAATAATATGCCTCAAATTTGTCTTTCGGATTTTTCTCTTTATTGTCATTTGTTGCATGCCTTTTCTTCTTTTTTTCAATAAATGTTTCTTTTCTATAGGTTGTTGCTCTTGCTTTCTTTGAATGTTTTTCTACTATCTAATTGTGTAAAATATGCTCTTTATGGAATCCGCATCACATTCGCCATGACGACCACGACTTCTTCTTCAACAACCCAGTCGATGACTCGACCTTCGACCTCCTCCACGGCCACGTCCCATCGACTGAAGGCGACTTCGGACACGTCCCATCGACCGAAGGCGGCTTCGACCACTACTACCACGACAACTACGTCGACCACAACTACCACGACATCTACGTCGACTACGACAACTCCGTCGACCACACGGCGAGTTTTGGTCGGCGAGTCCACGGGCTTCGATGACTACAACTTTGCGCCGTGACCATTGCTGCCTCCCTACCGGTCGTCGCTTCTTTCAACCATGATCATCCTTCGACGAGCTTCCACAGCCACAACTTTGCACTGCGACCATTGCTGCCTCCGCGCTGCTCCCCTCCGCTTTCGACCACGACCATTCGGCGCTCCGCACGGCGGATTTTGGTCGTCCAGTTGACCAGCTTCGCCGCCCACACCTGCTGTCCTCTTCATGTTCGTCCTGGAGGCTTTCCCACGGCAACGCGCAGGCGCCTCACTAGTATGTTATATTCTTGTTCCACCTTGCTCCTCTGGATGCTGCACTGATCTTCCTTAACGGCTGGCAACCTAAGCCAAGCCGTCGCCGCAGCTAGCCCCGCCCTGAGCCGACCTGCAGGTTTCCTTCGTCCTCCTCAGACCTTCTGTATCGACATCCACCTCTTATGACTGAGCTGCATGCAAGCATGAGAGTCGTGTGGGGCAGTGCTTCTTCTCTCCATCACCTGCAAAGGCGGATCATGGCATCTCATTGTTTTGTGACAAGGACATTTGCAAAATTAGATCACATGGCCGCAAAGATAGCGGAGGTGGAGCTCAATGTGCAAAAACAGGGTAGGGAACGACAACTATGATACATTTTGATGCAGTGGACGGTGAGGAGTTGGGGGGAGCGACACGACGAGTCATGGCGATGCTCGCTCTAGGGAAAAGAATGCCTCTGTACCACTAAAAAAATTTCATATGTACGGCTAAAAAATAAGTATTTTTATATCTATAACTAAAAAAATTTGTTATTTTTTATTTATCACTGGATCGTGAATAGGTATTTTATATTTGCCTGTAATACTCCAGATTAATGCTAAAATATATTTATGATTAAATAGTTTTGTTAGTCTATCAACCATAGCAAATAAAAAAACTCCAACATCAATCGGGTAATAATTTTTTGAGCGATATTTAATCTTTTGTATTGTTGAATTTGTGATAATCAACTAGAAGTCACAACAAAAATGGGATAGCGTGAGAGAACAATAAATTGTGAGAATGACGAATAGGTCCAACCCTCTAATGTAATTAAGCCATTATTATTTTATAATTTTGCCCAAAATGTTTAAGTGTTAAAAACAAATTATCTACTTTTGGCTAAAAATAAAGATTTTCTTGTTAATAACTCTACATGTGTACATGTCATTTGAATTTTTCCTCCCTCTTCCAAGTTAACAAGTACCATTTAACTTCTTTACTAACCTACATGCCCCACATTAAGGATGATTTGTAGCTTACCTGATACGTGGAAGCTTATAAACATTGCATAAGCATGACTAATACCTATGGCTAAGGGTAGCCTAATGATAACATGATTTTTTTTCTACTAATTTCCACCATCTATAAATAGGATATACTGCTCCCATAGTTCCTAAAAGAAGTTGTTTTCAATATATGAGTTTCTGGTAGGAGGGAGAAAGAAGTAGTTAAATCAAAACATTGTAAAAATCAAGTTGTTAAATTTAGTCATCGAGATAAGAGAGTAAAAGACAAATTGTGCATATATTATTATCATATTTTCTCCTTTAAACTATCTTGTCGCAATTATTTTGAGCTACATATTATTTTAGTATCTACCCTTTTTACTATCTTAATACCCTTTAAACTGAAGTTTTGCAAAAGTAAAATGACCTTATTTTTTAGAAATGAAAAAAAAATGGGCTAACATCCCATTGAGATATATAGTGATGGAAACATGACCAAAAGATTGAATAAAACACTTCTCATATTTGATTTTACTTTATTTCCAGTATTGATATTAAAAAAAATGATGTATTCTTTTTACTTTTTTTTCCTTTTGGTACTCATTATTTTTTACTTTCTAATATATGAGTTTCTTTGAATGTTTTTCTACTATCTAATTGTGTAAAATATGCTCTTTATGGAATCCGCATCACATGTGCCATGATGACCACGACTTCTTCTTCGACAACCCAGTCGACGACTCGACCTTCGACTTTCTCCACGGCCATGTCCCATTGACTGAAGGCGGCTTCGGCCATGTCCCATCGACCGAATGTGGCTTCGACCACTACTACCATGACAACTATGTCGACCACAACTACCACGACATCTACATCGACCACGACAACTCCGTCGACCACGACAACTCCATCGACCACGACAACTCCGTCGACTACAACTTTGCGCCGCGACCATTGTTGCCTCCCTTCTGGTCGTCGCTTCTTTCGACCACGACCATCCTTCGACGAGTTTCCACAGCCACAACTTTGCACCCGATGACTCCTGTGTCATGTGCGGCACCAGAGTTGTATTATTATTGTTCTTTTATTTATTGTTATTTTTTTCTTTATTTTATTTATAGTAATGATGTTAATGAGAAATTCTTTGGAAATAATTTCGTAATATATCACAAGATCTCACTTTATTTCCTATATCTATTATTGTATATGTGAGTTTGCATAGTATGACTTGTCATACTCGTCTCTGTTGAATTTTAATTGTTTTTAGCTTTCAAAGTTGGAGATCATGTTGCGGACATATCATCGGAACATGAGCATAAGTAATAGGCTAAATCAATTGGGAGGGATACAACGAAAAACTTTATATTTTACTCTTGTCATAATTGGGAGGGAGTCTACTTTGTGTATGGCCTTACATCATTATAGACTATGTTCTATAAACGTATAGCGACTGTTATGTGTAGGCACTATTTAGGGGGCATGACATTGCCATCATCATTTGGTAAACTACTAGTTAATAAAACAACTGACATCTTTACTCTCGTTGGGTGACGTTTTTACCCCTGTAAATAGATCAATATGCCTCTATATAGGGCTTAGAAGATCTCATATTTCAGATAAGAAATAGTCTTACAACAAAAATATTTTGTTCATAGACATAACTCTACATGGGTAAAAAGTATATCTCTATAGGAGTAAAAATATCATTTTCTCTGTTAACTAGCAGTTGACTAAACGTTCATGGCAAATACAAAATGCTAATACATATTTCAGTGGTAAATAAGAAAGCACCTATTTTTTAGTGGTAGATATAAAAACACATACTTTTCAGTGGTGTGGACAAAATTTTCACAAATGAAAAAGACAAATGGTGACCTTGTTTACAATTAAGATCTAGTGATGTATCTAGACCCTATTCTAACCCAATTCTAACCTATATATCACTTGTAAGAACTCAATTCCAACCCGCTCTAAAAAAGCATTCCTAAAACCTAATCTAACCTTAACATTTTTCCAACCTAACTTTTACCCAACCATTACTCATTTTTCAACCTTTACGGTCCAACCCGTTGGATTTCAAAGAGATCTATTTAGATTCTAGAAAGACTTAAATATCATAAAAAGTGAAGGAAAAAAATAAAGGCCCATATTGTTTTGTGGATTGTACTCATTTGGATCTTCATTTTTCTATCCTAACCTAATTAGTACCCTACCTATTTTAACGCTATCCTAACACTATCCAACTCTAATATATTATCAACTTATTTAAACCATGCGAAAACAACCTATTCTAGAGCCAATCCTTTTGAATCTATTTAGACTTTATCCATGTCAACCCTATTTGCAATACAGTGGGAATAACCCGACTCACCTGGTTTTTAAAATATAAACAACCGTTTCTCAAACACAATGGCTCACCTTATTTTATTTTCAGGGCTTTTTTATTAACACACAGGCCCGTTTTTTAAAAACATATAAACAACCCTTTTTTAAAAAAATTATAGACAACCATTTCCAGGTGTGTGACCAAATACCACTCATCCAAACTGGGCCTTAGTATTGCGAATTGTTCCATAAGAATATCGCTAAATGATAATGTTCCAATTGTGATTATGCTGCAACTTACCGAATATGGCCTTTATTAATATATTAAACCCATTCAATCAATACATTATTAATACGACCTCGCACAATCATGCTATCTTTTCTGTTTGTACTCTTTAAAACGATAACGGTTCTTTGCATGGAACCGAGGCACAACACAAAAGAAAATAACTCACATGCTTAGTATTTCTTACAAACTTTATAAAAAAAAATTATACTCACCATCAAAGCTCATATCCAATTATATGCTTGATTGACAACCGCCTCCCATGATCTGTACCATTGATCCAATAAATTTGTAAAAAATTGTATAAAACTTTTAGTATGCATGGCATTGATTTAACACAAGATATATATATATATATATATATGCGTGGCTTCACCTTTGCACTTTTCTTTTTTATCTGGCAAATTCTGTGTTTAGTGCTGCTTTTTTCTAAGAGCTGTAATAGCTAGTACTTTCCTCGGCATAGAGCTCAGATGGCTTAGTGTTTGAGCTTCCTAACTCACTGAGGCAGCGGAGATTATCGGAGTTCCTGTGCAACTTGCCTCATTGCTGGTCTTCTTTCACCAGGCATATGACTAAGCAGCAACTTGCTAGCTCGGCCACTAGATGGATCACTTCTTTGTTGTCTTCATGAACTATATCCCTATCCACAAGACGAGTTTAATAAGTTTTGTGTAGTTCATGATATTACTAGACATCTCACTGTTTCACAAAAATCTCAACAAAGTATTGTCGCAGAACGTATAAATTGGGCACTTCTTGAGAGAGCTCGTTGTATTCTCTCAAATACAAATTTGTGACATAAACGTGAATTGTGGGCTGAAACTATTTCTACAGCTTATTATCTGGTAAATCGCTCTCTATATTCATCTATTGAATTCAAAATTGCAGAAGAGATTTGTTCAGATAATTCTAGTGACTACTCTAATTTTAGAATTTTTGGTTGCTCTGCTTATGCTCATGTTAACAATGGAAAATTAGAACCTAGAGCACAGAAGTGCATATTTGTTGGTTATGGTTCTGGTGATAAAGTGTATTGTTTATGGTGTTCTACTTCTCAAAAGTTGATTATTAGTCGTGATGTGACTTTCAACGAAGATGCTTTTTGTTCTTCTGGAAAAGATTCTATTGTTTGCTCTCCTACAAATGTGCAAGAGATTATTACAGAAAAAACAGAGTTTGAGGTGAAGCCATCCACTCCAAACGTTGCTTCTTCCACAATCTAATTCTGATATAGTATCTTCTATCACTTATTGCTCGAGATAGAACAAAGAGAAATACGTAACTGCTGGTTAGATATCGTGATAGTGATAACCTGGCAGCTTATGCCTTTCTTGTTGCACAGGATTTTGATGAAATTTTTGAACCTTCTTCTTATATTGAAGCTATTTCTTGTGATAACTCTTCTCAGTGTTTAGCATCCATGAATGAAGAGATCAAGAGCTTTCATAAAAATGACACATAGGATTTGATAGAGCTTCTCGAAGGTAAGAGACCCTTAAGTTGCAAGTGCAGTTATAAGAAAAAGTACGGTATTCCTGGAGTTGGACATGAAAGATGGAAAACTTGGATTGTGGTAAGAGACTTCGATCAAAGGAAATGTATTTATTTTAATGAAGTTTTCTCACCCGTTGTTCGTCATTCTTCTATTCGGATTTTACTTGCTTTTGTTGCTTTGTTCAATTTGGAGTTAGAGCAACTTGATGTGAAAACTATCTTTCTACATGGAGATTTATAGAAGAGATTTTTATAAAACAACATGTGGGTTTGTCACTATTGGTAAAGAGCATTTCTTTTGTCATTTAAAGAAATTTCTTTATGGTCTCAAGCAAGCTCTTAGATTGTGGTACAAAAGGTTTGATTCCTTTATGATTGCTCGAGGTTATTCTCGTAGCAATTACGATAATTGTGTACACTTCAGGCAATTCTCTGATGGGTCTTTGGTTTACTTGCTACTATATGTTGATGATATGTTAATTGTTTCTCGTGACAAATTTTTGATTAACCAGTTGAAAACTCTACTTAATCACAAGTTTGATATGAAAGATTCGGGTGCAGCTAAGAAAATTCTTGCTATGAAAATTCATAGAAATCGTCAGATTGGTAAATTATATTTGTCTCAGAAAAAGTATATTGAGAATATACTTGATAAATTTAATATGAATGATTGCAAAACCGTATCCATACCTTTTGCGGCACATTTGAAATTATTTTCAGATCAATGCCCTAATGATGAAGTAGAAAAGAACTCATGTCTCGTATTCCTTATTCAACTGTTGTTGATAGTCTCATGTATGCTATGGTATGCACTAATCTTGATTTGGCTCATGTTGTTAGTGTTGTTAGTAGATTTATGCATAATCTTGGTAGGGAGCTTTGGAATGCTGTTAAATGGATTCTTTGTTATTTTAAAGGGACTTCTAATTTTGGCTTGACTTTTGATAAAAATAAGGTGAAAACAAATAATGTTATTGTGTTTGTTGATTCAAATTATGCTGGCGATATTGATAGATGAAGGTCTATTTCCTGTTATATCTTCTTTCTTTGTGGTTTTTCTATCAGTTGGAAAGCTTAAGTTCAATCAATTACTGCACTCTATACTACTAAAGTAGAAGATATCTCAGTTACTGAAGTTGTAAAGGAAGTTATTTGGTTGCACAGTCTTATTTCTGAACTTGGTGTAATTCAGAATATTAATATTGTTTATTATGATAGTTAGAGTATTATTTTACTTAACCAAGATTGATATGTATCATAGTAAAATCAAGTGCATTAATGTGAAGTATCACTTTATCCATGACATTGTTGCTGCAGGTCAAATTACAATGAAAAAGGTGTATACAAATGGCAATTCTACGGATATGCTCACGAAGCCACTTTTCATATTCAAGTTCAAGCATTGCTTGGACTTGATTGGCTGTGGCAACTCAGGGCTTTATGGCGGCAAGTAGTTTGTAGATTTTGAGTCAAGGTGGAGATTGTTAGTTATGCCTCCAAACCAAATCCAAATCCAGTATATTTTGAAATTCTTATCTAATTCATTTGAGGAGATTTATTCCAACTGAAAGAAGGTGTTATACTACAACTCAATTTCCCTTTAGGATTAAATAGATGCTTGGAGGAAGGTTTTTTATACGAGACGTATTTTCATATTTCCACTTTGTATTTTGGGAATGACAGATCTTTTGTACTTATATTTTTCATAGTGATTTTGTTGTTCGCTGACTAGGGTTTTTTCCTTCTCTTCTTGAGGGTTTGTCGTCGTTAAATTTTTGTGTCCTATGTTCTTCATATTTTCTATTAGATTAGTTTCTCTTGCTTTGAACTTTTCCTAACAAGATTGTATTATGTTTCCTTTATAAGTTGAGGCTGGGATTGGGATCTATATAAACTCATGAGGAATGAGTTTAGGGGGAACAACTAAGCCTAGCTTAGGGAAATCAATCCAAGCTAGAAGCAACAAAAGCATACTGTTCGATGAAATTTTGTAATAAATTCATCATGTAACATGTAAGTTCTACTGGTCAAAGAGTTAAAATAAAAAAAAATGCATATGTGCGCACTATTAAAAATAATCAAAACCTGGTCGAGTTAGATCAGGACTAGGTCTAGTCGAGTCAGATTCAGACTATGTTTGGTCGAGTCAAATTCAGACTAGGTCTGGTCAAGTCAGACTTGAATTGGAGTTGGTCCAGTCGGACTCGAGTTTGAGTCTGGTCGCACCGACAGTCATGCCAAGTTAGCCCAAATTCAAAAAGGATTATCTCTAACTTTAGCTCTTCAATTATTTAAATAATCAAAGTTTATCTCTTATTTAAATTCAAATCCTCCAAATATCTCTGGTTGTTAGATGTTTGCAACCGACTCAGAGCCTCTATAAATATAGAGGGGTATTCATCTTTGCAGGCGAACGAACACGTGGTGGCATTACACTAGACATGCAGGCTTCTCTGATTTGACCAGAGAGGACCTTCTCTTCTTCCCCTCAGCAGGTCATTCGAGCAAGCTATTGAAGCCATGAATGTTACCATGGGTGAGCACCGCTCATTTATATAGCCTGCATCATGTATTGCATGTAGAGTGAAGACTTGTTCAGTAGTGCCCGTGCTAGCCGTTCATGAAGATGACAAGAGCATTGAGCAATGTTGAAGAGAGATCAAAGACGAGAGCCTAGTGAATTTTATAGGCCCACCGGAGATCCAATATGATTTTATTTTGACAGGTCGAAAGGAGATCAAAGGCGATCAAGATCGAGTTGCTTTCGGTCAGAGATCCAAAAACTATAATTTGATCGAAATCAATTGGGTTTTCTGTCAAAACCAACAAGTATTTTTAGTCAGATATCCAAAACTGCAATTTGATCGAAATCAATTGCGTTTTTGGTCGAAATAGACAAGTCTTTTCGGTTAGATATCTAAAAAATTGTAATTTGATCGAAATCAATTGCGCTTTTGGTTGAAAGCGACAAGTATTTTTTGTCAAAGATGTACAAACTACAATTTGATCAAAATCAATTATGTTTTTGGTCGAAGCCGATCGAGACCAGGTTGCGCTGATCCGATCAAGACCAGATTCGCCAATTTGATCAGAGGGCAGCATTCAATCAAGACTAGTTTGTGCCAATTCGATCCGATGTTTTCAAAATTCGACCAAGGATAAAAACTTGCTCAACTTGTCCCATGGGAGACGCATCGATAATAATTTTTTATCCAGAAGTCTGATCGACCCCAAATTTTTATATAGGGCAGATGACTCAATGTGTAGCATGTCCACCAAGTTTCAACTCGATCAGTGATGGCCAAGTTGCAATTTGATCAGAGCTAAATTCTAGCCTGATATGCAGGAGAAAATCAATGATAACTTCTAATCGAAAAGTCTGATCAACTTCAAAATTTTATGCAGGACAGAAAATTTAGTATGAAGTAATTCTTCCAAATTTTATTTTGATCAGAAATCAGTAAAGGTTCAGTAGAAAGTTAGTTATTGTAAAAAGAGAGTGTCTTAGTCTAGATAACTCTCCAAAAAGTTTATTTTAGAATAATTGCATCAAAAGTCAGTAAAGTTGTCGAGTTGTTGTACATAGTAGTTAAACTCTCTTTTTAATTTACTAGGTCATCAAATTTGCTATTATTAATCACTTTAATCATAATGGTTATTTTATTGATATTTCTATCGATAAGGTGGAAACAATAGCTGTTGACATGGAGCTAGCATGAAGCTTTTTCGTGAGCTTTTTTAGTAAAAAGAGAAGTGCAAAAAAGCCCCTGCCTTATTTGAAATTGACCGTGTAGGCTTATTTTTGTTAGGCTATTTGCTTGGGAACTGAAGAATGAAAAAAAAAAACATGTGTAGAGGACAAAAATTGCACCCACTGTACAAAAAAAATTGCAGAAGGATGAAATATTTAACGCATGCCATTGATTTGGAGCAAAAACGAATTATGTGGACCGACAAAATTTGAAAGCAACAATGCAATAGAGATGGTTTATGATCTCAAAAAAATATAAATTATATATTATGATGGAGGAAGACGAGGAGTTTTTCTAGATGAGTATTTAGCCCTCAATTACAGTCATATGCTGCGTTTGTGCTAGCAAGTGTCATCTTATATGTCTACACAACTATAAATGCAAGCTCTGTTTTTCGTCTAAAATTCTTATATTTCAAACAAGTCAATAATATAGAACATTTGTGTCATAAGATTAGATGGAAATTGTTATTATCACTAAAGTGGTTAACAGTAGAAAGTTTAATAACTTGTTAGATTAAAAAGAGATTTTAATTACTAAAATGATACAATTTAACAAGTTTAATTATTTTCGGTGCAATTTACTATTTATTTCATGTTGTTCAGGGAAATAATAAGAACATATATGTTTTATGACTCCTGTGGGCACAAATTATAGATTAGTAGGATCAACTAATTTTCTATTATCTTACTAAACTGCAGTTAAAAGATAATCTTTAAGATGCTTGATGATAGATTAGAAAATTAAAGTAAGTGCAAACACAATGGACGATCAATCATCCTTACAAGGAAGGCACGTTAGAAAAATGCAACATCTAGAAATAAGAAAATTTGACAATCTTAAAATAGAAAATTGTGATAACATAAAATTACAAAAAGACGTTTTGGCAAACCAAATAAAAACTTTTTAGAAGTTAGTACTAATTTCTAAGATCCAGAGAGACCCTAATCTAGTCTACTCTGTTTACAAACTATTTGAAAGTCGGTAACATATTGAAGAGTAGTAAGTAGATGATGGGACTAGTGATGATGATGTGCCAGAAGTATACACTTATAATGTAGTGAAGCCTAACATGAAAGAAGATGAAATATTTGTAGATAGTAATGCTTGCAAGAAAGCCATCACACATCATGCTATTCTCTATGATTACCACTTCCATCTTGAAAAGACAGATAAAACAAGATTTAGAACTAAATATATGAAAGAAGGATGCCCACGGAGAATATATTCTGCTCTATATAACGATAAGAAAATTTTCGAGGTATTTTGTTGCATTCAATAATAAGACTTTCAATTTCCTGTGTTAATTTATGACATTGACGATTTTTTGTATTGTTGCAGATAAAGGTTAATAAGCATGCCCACATAATTCTTCTATAAATAGATGTTCTAATAAGATGGCATCAGTAGGATGGGTTTGCGATAGGGTGTTAGACTGCCTGAAGACAAACTCAAATCCTGATCCAAAAGAATAACAAGAGAAATTGGATGAACATTATCATATAAAAGTACATTACGGGATGAACATTATCATATCAAAGTACATTATGGGATGGTGTTTGCTGGTAAGGAGATGGCATTGAACACTACTACAGAAGTGCATTCCACTAACCCATATTTTCTAACGGTTATAAGCAATCTGAGAAAAATCCGATAAAATAGGACGACAGCGGCGGAAAAGAGGCATTTTACTATCGGTTACACACTAGTCCAACGTTAGTGAAATGCAAATACTTTTTACTATCGGTCATTACTGTACAAACCGATATAATATATTAAATGGTACTATCGGTTTTTCATTTTTAACTGATAGTAAAATTACGTACTTTATACTATCGGTTATTACTGTACCAACCGATATAATATATTAAAATAGTACTATCGGTTTTCCATTTTTAACTGATAGTAAAATTACTCACTTTATACTATCGGTTCGTACTGTACCAACCGATATAATATATTAAATAGTACTATCGGTTTTTCTCGCGTAACTGATAGTGAAATTACTGACTTTTTACTATCGGTTCTTACTGTACTAACCGATACAATATAGTAAAGTTTACTATCGGTTATATAAAACAAACCGATAATAAAATGACTTCATATAAACTAATGGTTATGACATGGGGACCTTATTTTACTATCGGTTTGTGTTTTTGAACCGATAGTAAAATTGTACAACTTAATTAGGTTGACCCCTGCTCTGCGCTCTGCATGTTGGAATCATTTCAGCCGCGCACGACTCCAAACTAGAGTGATCTGGAGAAGCTAGCTGAGAGGTTGATCATATTTTCATCCCCCTCGGTATTGTCATCTTCTCATCACCTCTCTCTCTCTCGATCACTCTTTCACACTCTCCCTCTCTCTCTCTACTTGCAATTCATTAAACTAGATACATGTAGCTCCAAACTAGCTAGAAGGCTAGGTTGGCTAGCTAGCTATAGCTTGCTGAATTTAAGCAGCTAGCTAGCTGGCTCTTCCAATTAATGCATGCATCAAGTTAATTAGGGTTTCATATATACAAATCCATTTAATGTAATTAAGCAGCTCATGTACACACATATGGCCTAGCTAATTATGTTTCATGCATATATGCATGCCCTGAGTCATTAATTATTTATTTGAATTTGTTAATTTTGTGAAATAATTGTAGATGGACCGAGAATATTGGATGTATGGAATAAAACGTACTACTGTTGAGTATTTGAAGGGTGTGAATGGGTTTATTAAATTTGCTGAACAAGAAAAGGCGAAGAAGGAAGAGAAAGATATGCATTATTCTTGTATAGATTGTATGAACTTAAAAAGGTTCGGCAACTCTGATCAGATTAGGAGTCATTTGATTCGTCGTGGTTTTAATGCACGCTATACCCGTTGGATATGGCATGGTGAAGATCTTGAGGAAACAAGCACCGCTACCACTCAGCAGCACCCGGAAGTGGATTGCAGTAATGATGATCATGATCAGAACATTGGTAATGTTCATTCGGAAGTCCATGTAGATGACGACAATTTAGATGAAATGTTACACGATGTAGAAGAAGATTACAGCGAAAATGATTTAGCTAAATTTGAGAAATTAATTGTTGATTCTGAGAAGCCTTTGTTCCCCGGATGTGCAAAATTTACAAAGTTGTTTTCTGTGTTGAGATTATATAACTTGAAGGCAAGCAACGGTTGGAGCGATAAGAGATTCACGGCGCTATTGGATCTGTTAGCAGACATGCTTCCAGAGGGAAATGAGTTGCCAAGATCGGTTTACCAGGCCAAAAAACTATTGTGTCCGTTGGGAATGGAAATCGAAAGAATACATGCATGCCCAAATGATTGTGTTATGTACCGTAACGAGTACGAGGATTTGCATGTTTGTCCAAGATGCGGTGCATCGCGGTATAAGCATGGGGACAGAATTTATCACAATGGATGTGATGAGGTAAAGAAAGGGCCTCCGGTCAAAACTGTGTGGTATTTGCCTGTGATTCCCAGATTGAAACAGCTGTTTGCAAATCCAAAAGATGCGAGGTACTTGCGTTGGCATGTTGAAGGTCAGAAACAAGACGGAAAACTAAGACATCCAACTGATTCCATTCAATGGAGAAACATTAACAGAACATTCGGTGAGTTTGGCGGCGAAGTGAGGAATATAAGGTTTGGGCTGAGTACGGATGGTATGAATCCACACGGAAATATGAGCAGTCGACATAGCACTTGGCCGGTTCTTTTATGCATCTACAATCTTCCGCCTTGGTTATGTATGAAGCGCAAGTACATCATGATGTCGTTACTAATTTCAGGACCCAGACAACCCGGGAATGATATTACGTGTTTCTATCACCGTTAGTCGAGGACTTACATAAATTGTGGAGCGAAGGGGTGCGGGTGTGGGATGCACATAAGCGAGAGAATTTCATGTTGCGGGCCATGATATTTTGCACCATAAATGATTTCCCGGCCTATGAAAATTTGTCGGGGTATAGTACGAAAGGAGGCAAGGCTTGTCCTATTTGCCTGGATGAAATTGAAAGTATGTGGTTATCGAACTGCAGAAAAACAGTGTACATGGGTCACCGCAGATTCCTTCCGATGCATCACGCCTACCGTAAGAAGAGGAAGTCATTCAATGGGAAGCCTGAGAAAGGATCAGCCCCAATGTTTGTGACTGGTAAGGAGCTTTACTTGTGCGTGAAGGACATCAAAGTTGAGTTCGGTAAATGTTCTAAACCTCCAGGAAAAAATGTTTGGAAGAAGAGATCGATTCTTTGGGATCTGCCATATTGGGAGCACTTACAAGTTCGACATTGCATTGATGTTATGCACGTAGAGAAAAATGTTTGTGACAGTTTGACTGGTTTGTTGTTGAACATTCCAGGAAAGACGAAAGATGGCATCAACGTTCGCCGTGACATGCTCGACATGGGCATAAGGACTGAGCTTGCACCGTTGGAGAAGGGAAAGCGGACATACCTCCCCCCGGCCTGCTATACTTTGTCAAAAAGAGAAAAGACAGAACTCTGTTGTCGACGATTCGGACTCAGAGTCCTCAGCCGAACTTATGCAAAATTTGTAATAGCGAGACCTTTCAAGATGACCCTCCGGGAAGGTATGTAGAAAAATGGAGAACAGGAGCACAAAGAGGTTTATACAGGTTTGAGCCAGACACGTGCCTAGCGGTGCGAACTCAAGTCATTCCGAAAAGCATCAGCCCGAGGTCGCCGGCTTTGCGCGATCAGACCGAAGGCTTCGCGCGGTCAGGAGTTCGCGTGTTATGCGCGAACAGAATGTCCGAGATGTTGCGCGGTCAGCCAACATCCCGTGGTCAGAACATTTTCGACCAAGGTACTTGGAGTTCATCTGTCCGGCTGTCCCTATAGCGGGAATATTCCAAGTATCCCGAAGATTCCTCCACGTGGAAGACCAACCGTCAGGGGGTTAATACGTGCAGTGATCCATGAATAACACGTGTTTAACCTGCGTGGAGGTTAAGAGCGGTTCTATAAAAACCGCATCCAACCGTCCAAGCAACTGTTTGATGCAGTTTACCACATGGCACCCTTTCGACCAGTATAAAAGGGCGGTGTGGAGTATCAAACAGGGGGATCGATTGATTGAAGAGATCAACATCTCTGATACAAGCGAGATACAACACATCTCAACCACTCAAGTAGCCAAGTCAACGGCCCAAGTTAGATAGTCTTTACAAGCCTTTCTGGCTTCATTCTGTACATTGACATAGGAAAAACCCTTCGCCTGTGAAGGTGTTTTTCCGCCATCTTGTAAACCTTTATCACCTATAGTGAAATCCCAACAGGATGTAGGGCTATTACTCCCACCATCGAGGGCCCGAACCTGTATAAACCTCTCTGTGCTCCTGTTCTCCATTTTTCTACATACCTTTCCGGAGGATCATCTTGAAAGGTCTCGCTATTACAAATTTTGCATAAGTTCGGCTAAGGACTCCGAGTTCGAATCGTCGACAGCTGGCGCCCACCGTGGGACCTTTCTCAAGGCGTCCTAATTTTAATCCGGAGGTTCACTGAAATGTGGCTGGAGCATATGATTTCGAGAACGATTTAGATCTCGAGGATTATGCCCACATCCCAATGCCTTCTCCGAGCGATCCTGTTCCGATGGAGGAGGTTGAAGGCCAAAATCTTCCAGAGGTTGAATCATCTCTCCAGGTCATGTCCATCGACCAGGGAGCGTCTAGCGCAAGGTCAGAACCCACCGAGGTTCTTAATGCGCTAGAGGATGAATCCGGTTCGTCATACGACCCCGCTGAGGGGAAGGATGATATCGACCTGGAAATCAGCCCAGGAAGATTCGACCCTGATAACCTCCACCGTCTCTTTGATTTCGAGTCCAACTCGGAACAAACCGAGATGTTTTCCCCATCGACAACTTCTCTCCCTAGACAATTTGCTGCCTTGTCGGAGGAGACTCCCGATCAACAGGCTGCTTGGGAAGAACGGGATTGCAAACAGAAGGAGGATCAAGATCTCGAGCAACAAAACAACGAACTACTCAGAACTGCCCTAGAGGCTCTTCAAGATGCGCAGGCTCGTTATGATGCTGCTCCGAGTTCTTCTCGGCGGTCACGTGGTCGCAAACGCGACTAGACCCCTTCTTTGCCTCCGGAGCGTTTCCCGGTGGACGAAGAAACAGTGACACCTGGTGCCCCTAGGAGAAGTACCCATGGTCGACTGCGATCTATCGCGGAAGTCATGCGCAACTTCCCTCCTACGGTCACGGATGCGCAGAAACCGGCCTTCACCAGGATCCTAGCAGAGAGACTGGATGAGGTCGCGTCGGAGGCGACTCCAACGGCCTCTTCTCGATCGGTAACACGTTCCCACGAACGAGAGTGTTCTCGCTCTGGTTCTGGTCGGCGAAGTTACCCACCACCTGTGCCATCCTGACAGGATAAGTATAGGCGAATGCAGGATTCTCGTGGTAGGGATCGGGTCCCTGTCCACTCTCATTTGGGACCATGGATAACTTCGCCGTTGCGTGAAGTTGCCCGTGACCCGGTCGAGAGTCACAGGACAGTTCACGGTCCCTACGTCGGTTGTAAAGCTTTCTCGCCCGGCCTACGTGCGGTCGTTTGGCCTGATAAGTTTCGACCAGGGGCCATTAGAAGGTTCGATGGAACTCAGAACCCATCTGAGTTCCTTCAAATATACATTACTGCCATCCAGGCGGCGGGAGGCGATGACCGGGTCATGGCCAATTTCCTGCCTACAGTCCTTGAGGGACCGGCTAGAACCTGACTGTTTAATCAGCCCGAGGGTTCCATCTACAATTGGGAAATGTTGTGCGATGCCATCCTCAGCAATTTCCAAAACTGTTACCAGAAGCCGGGTAAAGAAGACGATCTTCATCAGCTACGACAAACTTCAACCGAAACTCTTCGGCAGTTTGTCAAGAGGTTTGTCGGGGTGAGGAATACCATTCCGAACATATCTGATGGCTCCGTTATCAAGGCATTTAAACATGTCGTTCGATATCGGAGATTCACCGAAGACTTGCTTATCCACCCTCCTCGATCAGTTGCTGACCTATTCGACATGGCCGATCGATACTCCGACGCAGCCGAAGCAGTCGAATGGAACCGGATGGTCGACAAGGGAGACCTACCACCTCAACCAGGTTTCAAGGACGCCAAGAAAGAAGATTCAAGCAAGAAGCCGGAATCTTCGTCGGGTGGGAAGTCAAAAAAGTCGAAGAGGAATCGCTCTGGACAGTACTGCGAGGTCGCAGTCGCAGAGAAGCCACCTTCGACCAAAGGTAACAAGCCTTCATTTAAGAATAAAACTGCCTCTGGTGGTTGTAGTGCCGACCAGCCAGAAAAGTCAACTAACTCACAGGAAGGCAAGAAGTGGTGTCCACTCCACAACTCCGCAGGCCACGATCTCAAGAACTACAGGAGTTGGTTGAAGCAACTGGATGACTTCTACCAGGGAGTTGGCCCAATGCCAACCTTACCGCCTAAAGAACAGGCGTGTGGACTTAGAGACGCTGACGGAGACGAGGAAATGTCCTACCAGGTACCTCAAAATCATATTAATGTTATTTTCGGGGGTTCTTCTTCTTTCGTTTCCAAAAGGCAGTTTAAAGCCTTTTACCGAGAGGTTAACCAAACGGAGACATCCCTTGATGAGCCTCAGTACCCCCGTTGGTCGGATACACCTTTGACATTTGATCGCACTGATTGTTCGGCGGGGCTTACACGACCATTGAGGCTCCCTCTGGTCATTACCCCGATCATCAGTAACGCGAGAGTCGAAAGGGTCCTGATCGATGGAGGTAGCTCCCTTGACATTTTATTGGTCTAGGCACTCGACGAGATGCAAATTCCTCGTTCAAAGATCAAACCCATAATCCATCCGTTTTATGGGATAATCTCAGACCCCTCCATGATGCCATTGGGACAAGTGGTCCTCGCGGTCACACTGGGAGAACCGGACAACTTCCGAACAGAATTGGTTACTTTTGACATAATCGATTGTGATTCAGCTTATAATGCAATCTTTGGCAGGCCAACTTTTGCTAAGTTCATGATGGCAACGCACTATGCTTACCAGTGCGGCAAATTGCCTGGCCCCAAAGGTATCATCTCGGTCCGAGGCAGTCGCAACGTGGCACTCACGTGCGACCGACTATCTTTGGAGATGGTTGATCAACTTCCCCTCCTGGATGCTCAGGTCGCCACCGTCGTCACTGACGCGATCAAAGCTGCTCCTCGACCAGATGAGAAACTCAAATTGGTTCCGTTGTACCCAGATGATCCATCCAAGACAATTCGGGTCGGATCGGGTCTGGATGACAAATAGGAACTCGAGCTCATTACTTTCCTCCGGGCTAACGCAGATGTGTTTGCGTGGAAGCCGTCCGACATGACCGGTGTCCCAAGGGAAGTAATCGAGCATAGGTTAGCAATTCGACCTGGACAACGACCAATAAAGCAAAAGCTCAGGCATTTTGCTGTTGACCGACAGGAAGCCATCCGAGAGGAGTTGGACAAACTCCTGAAGGCTGGGTTCATTCGCGAAGTCGATCACCCGGAATGGCTCGCCAATCCGGTCATGGTCCACAAGTCAAATGGCAAGTGGCGCATGTGCGTCGACTACACTAGCCTTAACAGTGCCTGTTCGAAGGACGACTTTCCCTTTCCCCGCATCGACCAGCTGGTCGACTCAACTGCGGGTTGCGAACTGATGAGTTTTCTGGACGCTTACTCTGGATATCATCAAATTAGCATGGCAGAAGAAGATGAAGAGAAAACTGCCTTCATCACCCCGTTCGGCACCTACTGCTACGTCAGAATGCCGTTCGATCTCAAGAACGCAGGTTCCACGTACCAGCGCTTGATGCAAAAGACCTTTCTTTCCCAGATAGGGCGTAATCTCGAAGCATATGTAGACGACTTGGTTGTAAAAAGTACCAAGAGATCGTCTCATTTGGACGATCTCGCTGAAACCTTCTGTAATTTAAATCGCTTTGGAATAAAACTAAACCCGGAGAAATGTTCTTTCGGGGTTTCTTCAGGAAAACTCCTTGGTTTTCTTGTTTGTTCCAGGGGCATTGAAGTTAATCCTGAGAAAATCAGGGCCATCGAACAAATGAAGTCGCCCTTGACCATGAAAGATGTTCAACGCCTGGCTGGTCGCATGGCAGCTTTAAGTCGCTTCATATCGCGACTAGGCGAAAGGGGATTGTCTTTCTTCAAAGCCTTGCGGAAGCATCATAATTTTACATGGTCGGATGAGGCCGAAAAAGCGTTTCAAGAGGTAAAGACATATCTATCCAGTCCGCCAGTACTGGTGTCTCCCGACAAAGGAGAACCATTACTTCTTTATCTGGCGGCCACACCGCACGCGGTCAGCGCCGTTCTGATCGCGGATAGGGAAGGAATACACAAACCCGTCTACTATGTGAGCGAGGTACTTCATGGTCCTAAGGAGCGTTACCTTGAGGTCCAAAAGATACTTTACGCGCTACTGATGGCTTCTCGTAAGCTACGACACTACTTCCAAGCTCACAAGATCACAGTACCCTCCTCTTTTCCTTTGGGGGATATTGTCCGAAACCCAGAAAAATCTGGTCGAATCGCCAAATGGGCGGTCGAACTCGGTGCCTTCGAAATCCATTTCACGCTCCGCACGACGGTTAAGTCTCAAGTTTTGGCCGACTTTGTGGTCGAATGGACCAACCTTGAGCCACCCGTGCAGATGCCGGAGGAATTGGAATGCCTCGATTACTGGACAATGTACTTTGACAGCTCCCATAGTTTTCAACACTCGGGGGCTGGAGTGGTCTTAGTTACGCCTCAGGGCGAACAGCTTAAGTATGTCATCCAACTACACTTTGTTGCGACCAACAACGCTGCAGAGTATGAAGGTCTTCTTGCAGGGTTCCGGGCAGCAAAATTCCTCAGAGTCCGTCGATTAATGGTGAGGGGAGACTCACAGCTGGTCGTAAACCAGGTAAACAAGGAGTACGGCACCTCCGATGAGACAATGGCTCATTACCTGGGGGAAGTGAGGAGATTGGAAAAACACTTCAGTCATTTCGAAGTCCAATACATCCCGCGAAAGGACAACATTCTCGCAGACCAATTATCCAAAATTGGGTCCTCACGCACATCCGCTCCGGCAGGAGTGTTCATTGAACACTTGGACCGTCCTTCGATCATGACTTCGGTCGAGGATGATCCGGTAATAGCCTGCGTTACCAACCTCGGTCAGGAACTGGATTGGACTCATCCATTGAGAGTCTATCTTGAACATGGGACCCTACCCGAGGACGAAACCGAAAGCGATCGGTTAATTCGAAAAGCGCGTCTGTATAAGCTCATAAATGGGATTCTGTACAGAAAGGGTACTCAAGGAGTATTCATGCGTTGTATATCTCAGGAGGAAGGACAATCCCTCTTGAAAGAAATACATGACGGTGTATGCGGTGCGCACGCGTCATATCGGACACTGGTCGGAAAAGCTTTTCGACAAGGATTCTACTGGCATTCGGCACTTGATGATGCCAAGCATATGGTCAAGATGTGTCCTCAGTGTCAGTTCCACGCAAGACAAGTTCATCAACCTGCCTATGCGTTGCAAACCATTCCCCTCGCATGGCCTTTCGCGGTTTGGGGAATGGACATTGTTGGTTCTATGCCACAAGTGGTCAACGGGTACAAGTTTCTGTTCGTAGCCATTGACACGTTTACAAAGTGGATCGAGGCCGAACCGGTACGAAATATTACCGCATCAGCAGCACAAAAGTTCTTTCATAAGAACATTGTTGCTCAATTTGGTGTTCCAAACCGTCTTATCACCGACAATGGTTCCCAGTTCGCTAGTGGTCTTTTCCTAGGCTACTACGATCAGATCGGAACTAAGGTGTGCTTTGCTTCTGTGGCACATCCACAAAGCAATGGTGCTGTAGAACGGACCAATGGGCAGATACTACAAGGCATCAAAAAACATGTTTTTGATCGCCTTAAGACTCGCTCGGGGGCTTGGGCAGACGAGCTCTATACTGTTCTGTGGGCACTACGGACTACCTCTAGTCGAGCCACCGGTGAGACGCCCTTCCATCTGGTTTATGGGGCCGAGGCTGTATTGCCTATGGAAGTCAGTATTGGGTCTGTTCGGACAGAACAATTCGAACAGGTTAATCAGTCCGAACAACGATCACAAGATCTCATCCTCTTAGAAGAATGGCGTGATCGCTCTTTGATCAAGTCCGCGGCATACTTGCAAGCTTTGCGCAAGTATCACAGCAAAAGGGTGCAACCACGTAGTCTTCACGTGGGTGACCTGGTTTTACGAAAAATCCAATACCAGTCTAATCGCAACAAATTCTCCCCGAAGTGGGAAGGCCCCTACACTGTTGTCTCAGTGCCGCGACCAGGATCCGCGCGGTTAGCCATGGAGGATGGTCGAATTTTGTCCAATACTTGGAACATCGATCAACTTCGCAAGTTCTACGTGTAAGTACTCAATCCCTTTTCCTGTTCAATTAGCATTTTTTCATAAAACAAAAAATGTTTTGGTTTCATACGATAAATATTTCCCTTTATGCCCATTTTTTGCGAATTCGGCTCGGGGGTTGGTTGCCCGCGGTTAGATCATGACAACGTTCTAGTCGGATTTGCTGGCCGATCTCATGACCGCTTCCAGACAAGTCACTCCTAAATAAGCCATTTCTCAACGCACACGGGACTTTCTGGTAAGACCTCGGTTATCTGAGTGGCTGCTGGTTTGCAAACAAGGCTAGGCGTTACACTGATCATAATTCTTGGTTCGATCACACATCCTTGGGCATTATATTCACTTCTTTCCTGCGTTTGTACATACTAAGTTTCCAGTATCTACAATCACAGGCGGGGGCTAGGGGGATATGTTTATAATATGAAACAACATAAAACAAGAATATATTCATTTTTTAAAAGTGAATTTCAACATACATTGCATTGTATACAACTGTTTCTGTACAGGTATAGGGATCACTCGATCCCAAGCTCAGCCAGGAGCTTATCTACAAGGGGCCTAATCTCCTCCATGACGGCCTCTAGCTGTTCTTCACTCTCGACCTCAACCGGTCCCACCAATGGATTCAGATCTGTATCTGGGCCATGGTGAAGACGAACCCGGCTGACCGAACTCTGGTTCTGATCGCCTCTTCTCGTCGCTGTGTATCCTCAGGGAGATACTCGAGAAGTGACCCCGCCTGGGCCATGACTAGCGTAGACCAGTCATCGAGGCTGAGATTATCTCTTGTGGTTTCGACCACATCAGCCTTCAGGAGACAAGCCACTGCCTTCAGTTTTTGAAGATTGAACGGCTCAGTTCTCTGATCGCCCTTTCGGAGGTGTAGATAGAGTCCTGGAGGAGCCCCTTGTCCTGACTGAGTTGCTTTATTTGACCCGCTTGCGCTGTAGTAAAAGAGAAGATTACTCGGATGTTATGGAGATTAAGTCTTCCTAATCAGGAATCGACTTACCAGCAACTTGTGACCGCAGCTTGTTGTTGTCGATCTCTTGGTTTCTGGTCACTGAGATCGAATGGAGCTTCACTGTGGCCACTTCCTTTTTCAACAATGCCACCTCTCTGTAGCAGAATAGAAGGAGTGGTCATCACCAATTTGTATCTGTACAAATTGAAGAGTAATGATCCTTACCTGCACAAGCTGTCTCATTCTTTTTGTATGGCCTCCATGCTTGCCATCGTAGCACGCGATTGGGCCATCATCCGGGATAATTCCTGTGATGCAAAAAAAAAAAAAGTTAAAGGTGTCCTATGTACAATTCAGGCACCGAGAGAGAAGATCATCATACCTTCATGAACTCCTGTAAGGAGGCATTTTCCGGACTAACGGGAAGACTCGTTGAAGGCCCAGATGCGGATACAGTAGGAGCAGTTGGTGGGAGTGCCTGCTGGGCATTGCTCCCAGTCGCCGTTGGTTGCGACTGGGTTCCCGCGCCTGCTTGTCCTCTCATGGCTCGGATGACTTCCTGGACCAAGGGAGCGGAGCGCTCCTCACTGGAGACTCCTGCACCAGCAGCGACTTCAACCCTCCCCGAAGTGGTTGAAGGGCTGGATGCTGTTTCTTTTCGCCTGAAAAAGGGAAGAAGAATCAAACAATCACAATTCGAGACCATGTTTTTGATTAAGCTCCGATTCTAATCGAAGCAACGGTCTGAGCGAGCCTCAATTCTGGTCACAGTAAGCTTCAGTTCTAACCGCGGCTTTAAGCCTGATCGCGGTATCAGAGCTGGTCACGGTACTTTCATAAAAAAGTGTGATTTTGGTCGCAGAACTGAAGGTTCCCTGTGTATGAATGATCGCGAAGGCATTACTCATGGCCATATTTTCGCACAGAAGATGTAAATGATATGTATATAAAAAAAAGAAAAATTTTATTTCTTGCATTCTTTACATACAAAAGGGATACCGGTGACCAGAGCGTCGACCTGATCCGAAAGGAGTTTGCAGAGTTCTCCTAGGGACATGTTGTTGTCAGTAGGATCTACACTGACAACCCCCAGAGAACTAGCAACAAATCTAAGCCTATCTACGTCATCCTTAACAAGAGATACACTACTGTTCCTAATTAAATCGGAGAGTTCCCACTGTTGCTGAGCGTGGTCCCTCTCTCAACGGAACTGGTGCGCCTCTTCATGGGATCGTTCAAAACATTCTGCCAGATGCAGAATCGCCGAAGACATCTCTTCGGTCTTCTTCTCCAGGGCATTCTTCTCCTCTGGAAGAATCTGTCCGAGGGGAAGAGATGGAGTAGCAGAAGGCTGATCGCTAGGGCCTCCAGTCTCCTACATTTGCAAAAGTTAGTTATACTAACTATAACTATCAGCAAAAGGAGATGAAGATTATTACCTGTCCTTGCTTGTGACACGTTGATATATCCATCCTGGAAAGCGGATGATCACCATATGGTGGAAGTGCAACCTTCTCACCAGAAGATTGCTCCCCCAACACAAGTTGAGGATTTTCTGGTCGTATAGTCACTGCTTGCCGACCAGAAAATCGATCACCCAAACAAAAGCAGGGAGTGTTGGGGAAGAAAGCTGAAGGAAGAAAAGATGATGGCTCATCTTCTACCTTTGCTCTGCTGGAAGATCCTTCGTCAACCTTGGATTTCTTCCTTGAAGGAGATGGATCTTCAGACACTTGAGGCTCCTGCTTGAGAACTTCCTCTTCATCATTTTCAATCTCGATGATGTTGTGATATGCCATCAGGAGGTGTATGAAGAGAAGAATGAAGGTGACTTTAGAAAGGACTTAACCGTGAGAAGAAAATTGTGGAGCTTTGCAAAACAAAAGACCCGGTATTTATAACCATCAAGGTGACGGTTCACATTCTGAGTACCTCGGGTTTTTAAAAGCATTTACAATTTTATCTCAGGTTAAAAAATATTTCAACGGCGCCATCATTGCCTGTCACATAATGCCTAGAGCCCGTCTCGGGGAACGAACCGACCCACTTAGTGCGCCACTAAGCGGGGATTTGAAGAGTCGAGTTAAAAATCCGATGCATGTCTTTAAATTCGAAATAAACACGTCCCTTCATTTTCTTCGAATTTGGGGGCTAGCTGATGAGGATTGACACCCGGGTTAGTTCAAATAAATGCACTGTTGGTTCAAGACAGATTCGAGCCAGACACGTGCCTAGCGGTGCGAACTCAAGTCATTCTGAAAAGCATCGGCCCGAGGTCGCAGGCTTTGCGCGATCAGACTGAAGGCTTCGCGCGGTCAGGAGTTCGTGTGTTATGTGCAAACAGAATGTCCGAGATGTTGCGCGGTCAGCCAACATCCCACGGTCAGAACATTCTCGACCAGGGTACTTGGAGTTCATCTGTCCGGCTGTCCCTATAGCGGGAATATTCCAAGTATCCCGAAGATTCCTCCACGTGGAAGACCAACCGTCAGGGGGTTAATACGTGCTGTTATCCATGAATAACACGTGTTTAACCTGCGTGGAGGTTAAGAGCGGTTCTATAAAAACCGCATCCAACCGTCCAAGCAACTGTTTGATGCAGTTTACCACATGGCACCCTTTCGACCAGTATAAAAGGGCGGTGTGGAGTATCAAACAGGGGGATCGATTGATTGAAGAGATCAACATCTCTGATACAAGCGACATACAACACATCTCAACCACTCAAGTAGCCAAGTCTACGGCCCAAGTTAGATAGTCTTTACAAGCCTTTCTGGCTTCATTCTGTACATTGACATAGGAAAAACCCTTCGCCTATGAAGGTGTTTTCCCGCCATCTTGTAAACCTTTATCACCTATAGTGAAATCCCAACAGGATGTAGGGCTATTACTCCCACCATCGAGGGTCCGAACCTGTATAAACCTCTCTGTGCTCCTGTTCTCCATTTTTCTACATACCTTCCCGGAGGGTCATCTTGAAAGGTCTTGCTATTACAAATTTTGCATAAGTTCGGCTGAGAACTCTGAATCCGAATCGTTGACATCTGTCAGTGCCTACATGGTGTCAAAGTTCCATGCGGGTATTCTGCGAACTTGAAAAAACTTGTGTCCATGAAAGACTTGAAACTGGTTGGTATGAAGTACATGATTGTCATGTACTGATGTCACAGATGCTTCCCATTGCTATCAGAGGCATTCTCCCAGTCAAAGTCAGAGAGACAATTACAAAGCTATGTTATTTCTTCAACACAATATCTGGCAAGGTACGTATGTGTGTACTCCTAGCAAGTTAATTAGCTCCATTCGTGGAACTTGTCAGATTTTTTGGATCTGAATATTTGCTGCAACTGTGTCCTTGCAGGTAATTGATCTGGATGGACTGGACGATTAGCAACGCGATGTGACTACAACTCTTTGTCAGCTGGAGATGTATTTCCCTTCATCTTTTTTTGATGTTATGGTCCATCTAATTGTTCACCTTGTCAGAGAAATTAAGTTTTGTGGACCCGTGTTCCTGCGCTACATGTATCCATTTGAGAGATTTATGGGTATCTTGAAGGGATATGTAAGGAATCGACATCGGCCTGAGGGCAGTATCATTAAAGGTTATGCCGCCGAGGAGGTGATCGAATTTTGCACCAACTATATGGCCGGGGTTGACCCAATTGGCGTTCCTACGTCCCGGCATGAGGACAGGCTTCAGGGCATTGGAACGATTGGATTTAAAGCAGTCGTCCCCTCTAGTGATCTGTATGCAAAAGCCCATTTTTGGGTCTTACAGCACATGACGGGGGTGGATCCATACATACACGAGCACAAGGAAATGTTACGGAAACAGAATCCCTCGAAGCCAGAGATTTGGGTCACCAGAGAACATAATAGGAAGTTTGCTGGGTGGATCGAAAATAGAGTCCTGCAAGCTTCTGAGGGTGACGTAGATGAAGTTGTTATATGGTTGGCCAGAGGGCCTAGATTTACTGTAGGGACTTGGCAGGGGTGTGACATTAACGGCTATTCATTTTACACAAGAACTCAGGACGAGAAGAGTACTATGCAATGTAGTGGAGTGACACTACTTGCTATTTCGGAGGATACCAGGGCAGTAAGGGCACTCGACTCATATTACGGTGTTATTGAGGAAATATGGGAGCTCGATTATGTATTACTTAAGATTCCTCTGTTTCGATGCTAATGGGTCGAAATCCCTCGAGGTGTTAAAGTCGACAATTATAGGTTTACTCTCGTCGATCTCAATAGAGTCGCACACCAAGATGATCCATTTATACTTGATGAGCAAGCCACACAGGTGTTCTACATCGTTGACCCAGCCAACCCAAAGTTGCACGTTGTCCTTCACAGTAAGAGACGTATTGTTGGGGTCGAAGACATTGTGGATGAAGAAGAGTATGATCAGTTCGACGAACTACCTCCATTTTTAGATGGAATTCTTCAATCTGTCCCTACCGAAGATATTGACGAAACAAGTTACCTGCGAGACGACCACGAAGAAGAATTATGGGTGGACAACCATTCTTGACTAATTTGCAATATGTAAGTGACGTATATTACTTGGATCTTTAATCAAAGAATTTTTCAAATCATTTTTCAAAAATTCTTTGGGAAAACATACGTGATGCATTGAGAATCATTTATGCAAATTTTCATTTCAATTGGAGTATATATATTTGATTTGAGCAATAATTGATTCTTTTCACAAATCAATATGAAAACTGCAAATTTTCATTCCATCATTGGTCTTTACTGTTCATTTATTTCAAAATTATTGGAAGTCATTTGCATGGGGTTTCAGGTGTCTCTACAAGTGCAAAATGATGTACTGAGACCCATCTGTAATTGTTCTCAAGAAATCCCTTTAAGTCAATAACACAGTATTCTACTATCGGTTTCAACTTCCCAACCGATATGAAATTAACATATACTATCGGTTTATTGTTAATAACCGATAGTGAAATACAATGCAAAAATGATGTGCTGAGATCATATGTAATTGTTCTAAGGAAAATCCTTTAGGGTCAATAACATTGTAGTTTACTATCGGTTTCAACTGCCAAACCGATATGAAATTAAACTTTACTATCGGTTTATTGTTCATAATCGATAGTGATTTGTACTATGTTATGAGCCCCTGTTCTTAATTTACTATCGGTTAGTAATAATAAAACCGATAGTGAACAATCCCATACTCTAAACCCTAACTTACATGTATTTACTATCGATTTTGTGGTTATGAACCGATAGTAAATATTCATATATTAGGTTATAACCTTGTTGTCTCGCACAATTTTCCCTCCAGTGCAACTGATCACATTCCAAATACTCACGCGCGGAAAACCCTATCTTCCCCGACGTTCGTTTGTTCGCTCCTCTGCGCCACCATTGCCGATCGCAAGCCGGAAAACCCTAGCTTCTCCACCGCCTCCGGCCACTGCATCGCGCCACCGCCTCCGGCAACTCCATGAACGACTGTAAGTGTTCTTGACCGAACCGCTCGCGTCAATTGCTTAAATTTATATGCAATGGTTCATATGTGGTTCAATGGTTTACAAATATAAAACTAGAGTAAAATTCGTGAACTACAAACTTGATAGCTATGAGAATGACAGACTTGATGATAATCACTAGGAATTTGCCATACAGTGTAGTCCACTATCGGTTTATTATGTAGAACCGATAGTAAATACCGAAAACTGAATTTTCTGTTAATTATTTCCCATTTTCTAAATTTCATATGAAATTTTTTATCATTTAAATTTTAACAGACTTTATGTTCCTACAGAGAGACTAGCATAGTTTGCACTGCTACTTTTATATATTTTACAGAATACAAACTTGATTACTATCGGTTTGACTTGGAAAACCGATAGGAAATAGACTAATCTGAATTTTCTGTTAATTATTTCCTATTTTCTAATTTTCTTTTGAAATTTTTGATCATTTAAATTTTAACAGACTTTATGTTCCTGCAGAGAGACTAGCATAGTTTGCACTGCTACTTTTATATATTTTACTGAATACAAACCGATAGGAAAAACTACACAGTACTATCGGTTATATACTACAACCGATAGAATAAATATTACAGTACTATCGGTTCATATACAAAAACCGATAGTATAAAGTTTCCAGTACTAAACGTGTCTACACAATACTATCAGTTTAGATCTCAGCCGATAGAAAAAACATACACATTACTATCGGTTTAGATCCTAGCCGATAGAAAATACCTACACAATACTATCGGTTTATATCCGAGCCGATAGAAAAAACCTAAACAATACTATCGGTTTAGATCCGAGTCGATAGAAGAAGTAGTCGATAACAATTAGTGAACGTTGGGAATGTAGATGTTTTACTAAAGGTTTTCAACCGATAGTAGTGTGCTACGTTTCGACTATCGTGCCGATCACTATCGGTAAGAGAACCGATAGTAGAGTGGATTTTTAACCGATAGTGAAAAGCATTTCTGTAGTAGTGTTCGCCTTTTCCAGCCTCCCAAACCTTAACCTTCTCCTACCCCTCCTCACTGCCATCTTCATCCACTACCCTTCATTCGCCGCTGTACACATCTTCAAGCTCTGGTGAGCTCCTTGGCTCTAGTGTTTCCCACAACAGTAGCATATTGTGTCCTATACTGTGGCTACCCTGTCGTCTTAGCCCCATGTTCCCACCCTCTAGTGAACTCACTACCTATGAAAGCGTACATGTATGGTGTACATTGTAGAGCAAGACTTCTCTCTTGAGTAGGCGGGTTAGTGATCCAAGACCTTGGCAAGGTTGATGGCCATGCTAGGTTTGATAACATTGGCAACGTGTGCGGCTACGACACAGGGAGGAGGTTAGAGGTGGTGTCATCGAACGATGGCAACGGTGGAGGGGCCTCTCTTTGACGGCAACACGAGAAGGATAGGTTTGTGGTGGCATTGGCAAGGAGGGGGAGGTGGGAGTTGATCGTCGCCCATGCAGTCGCGATGGTCACGTGTGGACGTGATGTGTGTATTAACCACAAGTAAACGATTGAATGTTGAGCACTTGAGGGTAGAATTCCACGAGGAACAAGTATATTCGTCTTTCTAGCTTAATGGATCACTGATTAAGTCTGAACGAGTTGGGGGTTTGTTTATCTACAACTAAATCTACTACTAAAACTATAAATCTAGAGTTTAAAGCAGTAAAAAGTAAATATGAAATTTAGGGTTTATAAAGCATGAATTAAAACCTAGATTTTCGGGAGTTCCATAACCATCAGACATAATTCTATCCAAAGTTTGAGAATTGCAAGTTAATTTCAATTGTTTTTGAAGACAAATTAAGTTGCTAGTACAGTCATTGGTACAATGGTCAGAAGATTGCTTCCACTATTACGTTTAGAGAGAGCCTACACTAGTACAAAAATACTTTCTTCTAACGGTTTAAAACACACCTTTACTAACAGTTTTCGTACCACTAGTGATCGACATGATAGAACAAGACTAGCACTATTTTAATGGTTTCGAACCGTTAGAATAGCATATGATATTATAACGGGTTTTTCTGAGTGAACTGTTAGAAAAGTCTACAATAGTCTAATGGTTAACTAGTACTATTCGGGAGAACATTATACTATATTCTAACGGTTATTAGTAGTATACTGTTAGAACATCCTACCATATTCTATCGGTTGTTAGTAGTATACCATTAGAACTTCCTACTATCTTCTAACGATCAATATTAGGGAACCGTTAGAAGAGTCTATAATATTCTTATGGTTCTTTCATGTTAACCGTTAGAACATCATGCTTCTTCTAACGGTTGTTAGTAGTATACCGTTAGAACTTCCTACCATCTTCTAATTGTCAATATTAGGGAACCGCTAGAAGAGTTACACTCTATTCTAATGGTTGTTTGAAGTATATCGTTCGAAAATCTTACAATTTTCTAATGGTCAGTATTAGTGAACCATTAGAATGTAGTGTAATGGTCTAAAGGATAGTATTAGTTAACCATTAGAAGATGTTGTTCTCTTCTAACTTTCTTGGTTTTTTAGCTATTAGAATAATCTTAGATAAACAACATAGTACAAATACAAAATAAGGTACATTCACAAAAGACTGACACATTGAAAAGTTATTCACATTTATTCACACATTCAATTTATTCACATGCAGACCAATACAAATACAAGAAACAACACCAATTCACAGAGAGTAGACGAAAAGATAAAAGAGAAAAATTACAACTAGTGAGCTAAGTCAGTCATGGTAGCTGGTTGACTACCACTTCGTCCATCACATATTGAGCCTAAATTTGTCACAGCTCTCTAATTTTTGCATTCTCGTATTTGTCTTCGAACATGGCGCTCTGCATGCATGTGTGAATAGTCAGTAATTAACTTCTTAGTTTTGAACGTCACATCTAATTTTCAAATTTGAGTTAGCTAAAATGCTTACCTGAGAGAATTGGGCAAAGTTTGTCCTGACAAAGGTCATACATATACCGCAACACATAAAACCCATATTCCCACGATTCTGGTTGCTGATGGCACTGAGATAATTGTATATGCGAAGACATGTTAGCTATTTTTTTCATAAACTAATTAAGCATAAACTAAAAGACTCGTGAGTAGTTCGATCCTTACTAATTACCTCATATTCTTTCCAAGAAATTCGGTCGCCCTCTGATGCGTCATGCCTCTCTCCAGTGGACACATAATTTTTGAAAGCCTTGCATTTAATTTAGCATTGCCGGTTAATATGTTATCGTTAGCTAGTGAGGTCAAAATTTAAATCAAACATGTTACTTACGCGTCCATATTCCCCTTGATCACGTATTCCTTCGGTAACCTATCGCACATCGAATCGAGGTAGTACACCTCATTCTTGCACTGACAGATCACGAGGAGGATCCAATGGCCCCTATATTGTACATAAAAGAGAACCGTTTAAAGTATATGTTAGGTGTAACATACAAGAATGAGTTAAATGATTAGGAAATGCACTAACATTTGGTGGTACGGCGTAAGAATGAACTCCCTGTCCTGCTGCACCAGCAGTGCCCTTGATATGTACTGCTCGGCATGTGTTGCGTTCTGCTCTAGCATCGTGAGGCTTATTTTCTCTAGGTCGAAGAAACCCACGTTGTCACACACCCTCATTGACGCCAACCTATACATGCACCTTCATGCAAAGGACGACATTAGTATTGCACAGAAAGTTACTACATTTATTAAATGAACTACAACAATAATAGGATCAACAAACTCACAAGATTCTAGTCCGTATGATGGACATATTAAGTTCCCGCCAATTAAAGAGGTTGAACAGATCCTCGGGCGCCACGGATATGCTCCAGGGCTCACAGTGGAACTGTCTAGGCCTGAAGGGAACTAGAAAGTTCAAGTTACGCCGGGCCCAGTGTAGGTACCACTCATGGAGGTCTCTGGTTGTGCGATCCAATTTACGCAAAATTGCCTCCGCCACGAGTGGGAACCCGTTTCTGAACCTATCCGGTTGTCCCTTAATTTTCCCCTTTGCCTTTGCCCTTGCCTTTTGCCAGGGAGTGAGCGCATACCTTCGAAGGCAAGGGTGGGGTGCTGATAGCTTTCTTTGCAGGTGAAGGGGCTTTCCTGGGAGGTGTCGATCCTCTGACTGGGGTCGAGGTCATCCTTTGAGGGTTGTGGACCGAAGGAGATCTCTCATGCCCTGTGCTGGGGGTGGCGTCCTCAAGTAGTACGCCGGCAGGGCACTTCAATGTATGAACACGTATGTTAGATTTTGCAGGTTGAGTGTATTAAGTAGGTTGTAAACTAAAATTGGTAGGATTTACCTATTGTATTATAACACACTTCTTGGGCCACTGTACGTAGGAGCCCACTGCGTCAGCAAGTGTCCTCATTTCCTCCGTTGGGACGGGCAACGGAAAAGCGGTGTAGCCTGGAAGGGCCATGTCCATCTGTATCTTTGTGAAACCCAAGTTCAGAGGTATGCAGTGGATCCGCACATCCTCCCCAGATGGATATATGAACACGTGGGCAACCACTACGTGCTGGTCACCTAGGTGAGTCACTAGGCTGCAGCTCTTCGGCTTCTGCAAATTTGTAACAAATAAAATAGGTTAGTGAAACAATTCTAATGGAACGGGAGTGGTATCAACTTAAGTGCACAGCTCAAGGCTTTCAATACCTCAAGAAGATCCACTGGATCCACGAGGACCTTTGAAGATCAATTGCTCGGCCGACTCCGCGGGGTACCGTCACCCTCAGAAGCTGGATCTACAACCTTGGATAGCATCATTTGTTTTAGCTGCCCTAACTCTTCCCTCATTTCGGCAAATGTGGCCTCAACCTCTGCCCGTATCTTCTCGGTCAACTCCGATTTCTTCTCCTTCTAGGAGTGGACCTTCTTCCTCGGTGGAGCTGGATCTTCAAAGTCGGCCTTCCACGGCACGATAACTTCCATGGTCTGCGTCCGCCCGAGATGCTCCTTATTTCCTAGAGCCCGGGTGAGGAGTGTCATTCTCCCTATGCGGGGTAAACAATCCTTGCATTGCCTTCTTCTCGGCAGAGATCTGTTACATTTAAACCTACATTGTGAGACAGATACATATATACACTTGTGCACGCACAATTTACGAGATTAGCCAACTTACCAGTCGCTGCATGACCTCGGCGTCCCTAGGGTTTGGAATTCCACAGACCCCGTGGATGACACGGACCCTCTCCCCCGCCACCACCGCTTGCACCTCGCATTGCGGATCCCGGAGAGAGGCAATTCAGGGGAGTCGACGAGAGAATTTTCCTCATCTTGCTTCCTCCACTGCTCCTTAGTCCCCGCATAGCCCAAGATCCGAGCCCGTGTGGGTGGTCGTTCCTCTTCTGGATCGCCTTGTTCTTCTCGCTAAGTGCCTTGAACTCGTCGGTCCCCTTCTGCTTGATGAATTCCTCCCATACTTCCTCCGTTATGAAGGGGTATTTCTCGTAAGGAGTTTTCCCCTTAGCGAGGAAGGTACTGATGAGCCAGCTCTTGAAGGTTTTCCATGTGTTGTTCATGTCCTTCAAGCAGGCCGTCTTAGGTCCATCATTGGGGATGTTTTACTTAGCCTGTTTTCAAACAATGCATGTAAGAAGGAGTTAGTTAATGGATCAAATTATTTAATTCGTGGATTGGATTACGAAAGAGTTCAGAGAATTTGATTAATTTTACCTTCACTTCCACCCACAACCTATCCCTCTCGTCCGCCTTCACATCCTTCCAGCTCTCGACATTGATCTTCACCTTTTCTTTCGCCAAAAGCCCAACGTAAGTAGCGTACTTTCCAGCATTATTTTTGATAGGCCTCCCAAACTGGTTGAACTCACAAGAAAGGTTGGTGCATTTAGCCAAACGGCCCAACGTCGTCGCGCCTCACGCCGCCCTCTTGCGTTGGGACGAACCAGCACCAGTTACGTTGCCCCTCATCGAACCACTGCTATCAGCCGAGGAAGATGCCGACATGGCTTTGCCTAAAATTCCATCAACAAACAATCAAAAAGGCCAAAGGCCACAGTCTATATAAGATTCAAATTTACATGAAAAAGTTTATGTACTAAACCATACAATAATTATCAAACACAGATCAGATTATAAATTGTTGATTGTAAAAAACTGAAACTTCATCACTCTAATTTACCTCATTTCATCTCAACTATTTTTTCCAATTAAATCAAACAAATAATAAATAAGATGCTCTCAGCACACACTGAAATCTACTTCTAATGGTTAAAACATGAACATCCGTTAGAAGATATTATTTCTTCTAACGGTTTAATACATTTACATCCGATAGAAGAAAGTGCTTAACGTACACGACATTTAAACCTACTTCTTCTAACGGTAAAAACATGAACATTCATTAGGAGATATGATTTCTTCTAACGGTTAATACGTAAACTACCGTTAGAACATAGTTTTGAATAGTAAGCAATACATAGGCTACACTACATGGCACGACAATACATAGAAATTGATCACACATTGTCGACAATTCGGACTCGGGGTCTTCAGCCGAACTTATGCAAAATTTGTAATTGTGAGACCTTTCAAGATGACCCTCCGGGAAGGTATGTAGAACAATGGTAAACAGGAGCACAGATAGATTTATACAGGTTCGGGCCCTCGATAGTGGGAGTAAAAGCCCTACGTCCTGTTAGGATTTCACTATATGAGATAAAACTTTACAAACTAGCAGGGAGAAACCTTCACAGGCGAAAGTTTTCCCTATGTAAATGTACAAAAAGAAGCTATAGGAGACTTGTAAGTATTGTCTAATCTAAGCCGTAGACTTGGCTGTTTGAGTGGTTGAGATATCTTGAATCTCACTTATATCAGGGGTCTTGTTCTTCCAAATGTCTTGGATCCCCCGTTTGATGTATTTTGCCACCTTTTTATACTAGTTGAAAGGGTGCCAAATGAAGAAAACTGCATCAAACGGTTGGATGCGGTTTCTGGAGAACCGCTGTTAACTTCCACGGAGGTTATTAACACGTGTTAATCATGAATAACCGCATATAATAACCTCTGACGGTTGGTCTTCAACGTGGAGGAATCCTCGGGATGCTTGGAATATCCTGACATAAGGATAACCGAATAAACTCCAAGCACCCTGGTCGAGAACGTTCTGACCGCGGAATGTGGGCTGACCGCACAACATCTCGGATATCCAGTCCGCGTATAGCATATGAACTTCTGACCGCGCAAGGCTGTCGGTCTGATCGCACGAAACCCGCGATCTGATCGCGTAAAGCTTGCGACCTCATGGTGATGCCCCTCAGAATAGCTTGAGTTCGCATCGTCAGATATATGTTTGGTTCGAACCTGTCTTGAACCAAAAGTTTATTAGAAGTGAACCGGGTGTCAATCCTCGTCAGCTAGCCCCCAAATTCGAAGAAAACGAAGAGACGTGTTTATTTCGAATTTTAAAACCATGCATTGGATTTTTAACCCGACTCTTCAATTTTTCCACTTAATGGCGCACTAAGTGAAAACGGTTGGTTTCCCAAGACGGGTTCTGACATTATGTGACGGGCAATGATAGTGCCGTAGAACTGTTTTTATCTCGAGGTAAAATTGTAAATGCTTTGACGAAACCCGAGGCGTCTGGAATGCAAACCGTCACCCAGGTGGCTATAAATACCAGGCTCTTGGATTTGTAAAACTCCACAATTTCCCTCCACGCCTAAGTCCTTTTCTTGTTATCCTGCCTCCTTCCTTTTCACATACTCCTCCCAATGGCAGATCACGATATCATCGAGATTGAGAGTGATGAAGGGGAAATTGTCGAACAAAGGTCTCAATCAATTGAAGTCCTGTCTCCCTTAAGGAAGAAACCCAAGGTTGACGAAGGATCTTCCGGTGGAACAAAGGTGAAGAATGTAGCAAGTTTCTTTCTTCCTTCAGTTCCTTTGACCCTCCCCGTTCATGCCTCTCGGCAAGTTAGGCCTTTATCCTTAGAGAAAGATCCCATCTCATCCAATTCTCCCATTCTTTTGGGTGATCAACATCCTGGTCGACAAGCGGTGACTATCCCTCGATCGGATGATTGCCATATTGGGTTGGCGAAGCAATCTTCCGATGGGAAGGTTGCTCTTCCACCATATGATGATCTTCCTCTCAAGATGGGTGTATTAACGGGTTATGCACCGGGACAGGTAACAATTCTTCTTCCCTTTTGCTGATAATTATAGTTAGTGTGACTAACTTTTGCAAAATGCAGGAGGTTGGAGGCTCCAGCGATCAGCCTTCTGCTGCTCCATCTCTTCCTTCCGGACAGACTCTTCTGGAAGAGAAGAATGCCCTGGAGAAGAAGACCGAGGAGATGGCCTCAAAGATTCTGCGTCTAGCAGAATGTCTTGATCGATCCCGAGAAGAGGCGCACCATTTCCGTCGAGAGAGGGACTTCGCTCAGCAACAGCGAGAACTCTCTGACTTGATTAGGGACAATAGTGCGTCTGTTGTTAGGGACGATGTAGATAGACTTAGGGTAGTTGCTAGTTCCCTGGGGGTTGCCAGTGTAAATCCTACTGACAACAACATGTCCCTTGGGGAACTTTGTAAACTTCTTTCGGAGCAAGTCGACGTTTTGATCGACTGTATCCCTTTTGTATGTAAAGAATGTAAGAAATAAAAGTTTCTTATTTCTCACGAATATTCTTCATATCTTCTGTGCGAAAATATAGCCATAAACTTTATGTTTGCGACCATTCATACACAGGAAACTTTAGTTCTGCGATCAGAATCGCGTTTAAGAAAAAAGCACCGCGACCTGCCCTGATTCCGCGATCAGTTTTAGAGCCACGGTCAAAACTAAAGTGCGACCAGAGTTGGAACTCGGTCAGGCTGTCACTCCGATTAGAATCGAAGTTTTAGCCTAAAACATGATTTCAATAAAACCATAACCCAATTAGAAACATTCCAGTACGTCAAAAATTGAGTTGCATGATTTTTTCAAAAAAAATGTTCAAAGTATAAAAAGGAAAAACGTCTTCTGAAAAGTATTGAAAATTTTTCAGTCCTTTTGCACTTTCAGTTTCCAAAACAAAGAAATCTTTTTGTTTCAGATCCGACGCCTGAATAGTTTATCGGGTCCATCAGAGACAGTATCCATTATGGGAAATGAATAAAGCATTCAATGGAACGTTTGAAATGAGCCGTTTACTCATTAATGCGCGGCCTTGGGTCTATAAAAAGAGTAGATGTCTTTTCAAAGAAGCCACACAGCCAAAACCCTCATTATTCCTGCCGCACAAAACCCTCATTTTCTTCAGCCTTCGTCTTCCCAAAATAGCCAGCTTTCCCTTTGATTCTCCACCAAAGATGGCGTCCTGGAGCCGATCCATCCATCATGCCGAGGAGAGCCTAGTGGTGTTAGAGAAGGAGGAGATCCTTCCTCCGCGGCTGCTTATTAACTGGCGGCCTGCGGAGAAGGACCAAGAAACCCCAACTGTCCAAGAGGGCGAGTTGGTGGTTTTTGAGGAGTACCTACGCTGCGGGTTCCGATTCCCTAAGAGTCGGTTCCTCAAGGATGTCCTTGAGCACTACGGGTGGGAACTGATCAACCTCCACCCCAACGCGATGCTGATCCTTGCGGTATTCCAGCATCTGTGTGAAGCGTTCGTCGGAATACATCCCAGCGTGGATCTTTTCCAGCGATTCTACTTTTTGGCGTGGTCGAAGAGCACCAACACCGCCGGATGCATCTATTTCCGGCTGAGGGATAAAAAGGAGTATCCCTCCCCACCCCTGCGAGATTCTGTGCACGGGTGGCACCAAAGGTGGTTTTACTGCTCTCCACCATCCGAAAGCAGTCTATGGTTTGAAAACTCGTGACCGGAGAAGTCGAGCGAGTTAGATGTTCCTCCGGCGATGAACTCGGAGCTTTCGAAGCATGCCGAGGTGATTCTTCACTTGGCCAATCAAGGATTGACGGCTCGAGACATTATTCGAGACTTCGTGAAGAACCGGGTGAGTCCTTTACGTGAAAGGGCTCATCCGGCATGGGAGATTAGGTCCATGGCGGATAGCACCCTAGACTACAGTCAAGGTATTCATTTCTTTGGCGCTGAGCTTTCCCATTCTTGAATTGTGCAAATTCTGACTTGAATTTGGGAACAGTCTTGCCTTCATCCGAAATTGAAAGGCGGACTAACTCCCTCCTTAGGGCCTACAACGCCGATGTAGAGGGCCCTAAGGGATCGCCTCGTCCACAGAGTCTAATTCACGCCAGCGACGACCTTAAACAGGAGCGCCGAAAGATACATTCTCTATCCGGCCTCCATTTTTTAGATCTTATGCATGTCCAGCGTTAAACATTTCCATTGAAAATGTGAATCAGCTCCTAGGAAGGTTCGCCGAGACGACTCTCTCAAGTGAGAACGTTGGCTCTCTTGGGAAGCCAATGGTAAAGAACGTGAAGAAGGTCTCCCAAAGACCCAGGACAAAGAGTCCTGCCTCCAAGAAGGCCAGACCGAATCCCGGGGAGGGGTCTTCACGGAGCGTTCCCCCTACCGCGAGAAAGACGGCGGTAAGATATCACATCCCTTCTGTTTTACCAGGCGTAGATTGGAATCACTTCTTCGTCGTACAGGGAGAGGGGAGCGAGGAGGAAGAGGATGACGTTCCTCTGATCCTTCGGAGGAGGAAGATCACGGATCTCCCATCCGGCGATGCCCCAAGCTGCCCCGCAGAGACCAGTACTACCGAAGAGGTGGTCGTGGCAGATCCTGCGACCACCGAAAATCTTGTGGTCGTAGGTGACCACCCAATTCCTGAAGCCCCCGAGACTTCAGGACCGGTTGTCTGTTCCTCTGGTCGAAAGGACGACCACGGTAAGGATTTCTTTCTGTCATTCTTTTTATGATTCCTTCTGTATGTTTGACAAATCAATGTTCATACAGGGAGAAGAGCTCCTCCCTGTGACTACTGCGAGTCCCAGGGGGGAAAATCCTCCTCCTCTGCAGACAGAGGGGGAGGTAGTTGAGCAAAGGCCGGTTGTGGTGGCTCCAACGACCCAGGAGTTGCCAAGGCCTTCAGATGTAGCCCCACCAGCCAGTACGGTAGCCCAGGTAAAGACCTTGCTTTTCGTCTCTATCTTTTCCTTAGAAATATACTCATAGCTGAACACATCCAGGGGGGAGCTACCTTGTTTGCCATGAGGAAGGCAAGAACCGATGATGGTTCTTCTTCCCAAGGGGAACCTTCCCAGAAATCCCAGGAGCGAATGGGATTTCAAATAAGGTAAGAACCTTGAATTGGCAATAATCTTAAACAACAACTGCTCAAATTGTCTTTCTTGTCAGGCAAAAGAAGACAGCGCCCAGCTCTTCAACCGCCTCCGGAGGGGTTGAAGTCGCAGCTGGTACAGGAGCTTCCAACGAAGAACGCTCCACCCCTGTGGTCCAGGAAGTCATCCAGACCGCAGGGGAAGGAATAAATGTAGGGACCCAGTTACCACCGATGACTACTGGGGGTAGCGCCCAGCCGACACTCCCACCAACTGTCCCTGTAGTAAGCGCATCAGGGGCTCTAGCGAGGATCCCCGCTGAAATGAATGATGCTGTCTTACAAAAGTTTATGAAGGTATAATAAACCTCCACTTTCGTGCCTGAATTGTACTTAGGACACCTTTGATCTTCTTCCTTGGCACCACAGGGATTATCCTGGCTAATAAGCCATTCGCATGTTGTGATGGCCAGTACAGAAGCCATTCAAAAAGAACGCGACAGCTTGCGCAGGTGAGTACCATTACCCTTTGGTTAGTATGGGTGCATTTTGGTTGTGACTGCCTTGATTTTGCTGTAGAGAGGTTACATTTTTGAAGAAAGAGGTGGCCAGTTCAGTTTCAATGTTTAAGAAACAAGAAACTGAACTCAACAAACTTGCTACCTTAGAATAAAGGGTCTGATCGCACGAAACCCGCGATCTGATCGCGTAAAGCTTGCGACCTCATGGTGATGCCCCTCAGAATAGCTTGAGTTCGCATCGCCAGATATATGTCTGGTTCGAACCTGTCTTGAACCAAAAGTTTATTAGAAGTGACCCGGGTGTCAATCCTCGTCACACATATTTTTGAATAGATAATTTGAAATCTCAAAACAGGATCGTGAGATCATTGAAACATATTATGTAAACCCTAGATTAAATCCTAGTCTCAACAGTGCCCAGTGAAGTTTATTAAAGCCTAAACAATAGCGAACCCTAGTTTAAATCCTAAACAAGAGTAGGAAAAATAGCAAACCAAGTGCAAATAATGAAAAGATCAAATTAGGAAGATCCTGGAGAAAGAACTATGCTCTAGGGATAGGGCAGGCGTATTTTACTGCGAAATGTTGTGGCCGGTGGCGGTGTAGAATGGAGGGGCGACCGGTGATGGAGAAAACAGTTCCTGGTGGTGGTGCTGATCCATAATTCAGGCGGCGACGATGGTCCTATAGTGAGGAAGTGGTCGCCGGCAAGCGTACGGCTTTTCGCGCTTGAGGAGACAGAGAGACAGAGTTGGAACGGTTTGAATGAAGAGAAACCACTGGGCGGAGTTTATTAAATTAGTGAGAACCTTTTCTAATTGTTAGAAAAAGTAATATGTTAGTAAAATGCAATTTTTTAAGGCCTGTATTTTCTGTACTACACTTCTTCTAACGGTTAAACAAGTAAAAACCATCAGACCATGTGCTTGTTCTAACGGATATAGGGAATTAACCATTAGAAAAGTACAATTTCTTTCAGTCCTGAGTTTCTGTACAGTAGCGCAGGGCTCTGGAAAAGGGTTTTTCTAAGTTATATTTATGTGCTAAACTTCTTCTAATGGTTAAACAAGAAAAAACCGTCAAACCATGTGCTTGTTCTAACAGATATAGGGAATTAACTGTTAGAAAAGTACAATTTCTTTCAGTCCTGAGTTTTTGCAGTAGTGCAGGACTCTGAAAAATAATTTTTCTAAGTTCTATTTATGTGCTAAACTTCTTCTAACGGTTAAACAAGAAAAAACCATCAGACCATGTGCTTGTTCTAACGGATATAGAGAATTAATCGTTAGAAAAAGTAAGATTTCTTTCAGGCTTGCATTTCTGTAGTAGTGCAGTGCACTCGGAAAAGATTTTTGTAAGTTATATTTCTGTGCTAAATTTCTTCTAACGGTTAAACAAGAAAAAACCGTCAGACCATGTTATTTGTTCTAACGGATAAAAGAAATTAACTGTTAGAAAAATACAATTTCTTTCAGTCCTGAATTTCTGCAGTAGTGCAGGGCTCTGGAAAAGGATTTTTCTAAGTCATATTTATGTGCTAAACTTCTAATGGTTAAACAAGAAAAAACCGTCAGACCATGTTCTTGTTCTAACGGATATAGGGAATTAACTGTTATAAAAAGTAAGATTTCTTTCAAGCCTACATTTCTATAGTAGTGCAGCACACTCGAAAAAGATTTTTCTAAGTTATATTTCTATGCTAAACTTCTAACGGTTAAACAAGAAAAAATCGTCAGACCATGTTATTTATTCTAACGGATAAAGGAAATTAACCGTTAGAAAAGTACAGTTTCTTTCAGTCCTGAGTTTCTGCAATAGTGCAGGGCTCTGGAAAAGGATTTTTCTGAGTTATATTTATGTGCTAAAATTCTTCTAACGGTTAAACAAGAAAAAACCGTCAGACCATGTACTTGTTCTAATGGATATAGGGAATTAACTGTTAGAAAAAGTAAGATTTCTTTCAGGTTTGCATTTCTGTAGTAGTAGTGCAGCGTACTCAAAAAAGAATTTTCTAAGTTATATTTCTTTGCTAAACTTCTTCTAACTGTTAAACAAGAAAAAACTGTCAGACCATGTTATTTGTTCTAACGGATAAAGGAAATTAACTGTTAGAAAAGTACAATTGCATTTCTATAGTTGTGCCGGGCACTGGAGAAGTATTTTTCTAAGTTAACTTTCTGTAGCACAGTCTTCTAACGGTTTTACCAAAATAACCATCAGACCATGTGCTATTTTCTAATGGGATGAAGAAATTAACCGTTAGGATAGTACATTCTTTAAGAACTGTGTTTCTATAGTTGTTTATTGCAATGGAAAATGATTTGTCAGGCTTGTTGAAGAAGCAAAAGACTGCAGAAGAGAATTTAACAAGAAAATTTCTTTAGAAGAAGTTCTTGTTGTGATGTTGGGATTATAAGAGAGTACTGTAATATTAGAACTCTTGATGTGAACTTATCATTAAGTAAGTTGTAAACAAAAATAGATAGCTTGATGTAATGATAGGTTTTTGACATAGGGATTTTTTTCTTCAATTATAAAATAGTCAAGAATGGTTGTCAACCCATAATTCTCTTTCGTGATCGTCTTGCAGATAACTTGTTTCGTCAATATTTTCGATAGGGACACATTGAATGCCATCTAAAAACAGAGGTATTTCGTCGAACTGGTTATACTCTCCTTCGTCTACAATGTCTTCGACCCTAACAATACGTCTCTTCATGTGAAGGATAATGTGCAACTTTGGATTGGCCGAGTCAACGATGTAGAATACCTGTGTGGCTTGCTCAGCAAGTATGAATGGATCATCTTGGTGTGCGACTCTATCGAGATCGACGAGAGTATATCTCTAATTGTCAACTTTAACACTTCAAGGGACTTCAACCCATTGGCATCGAAACAAAGAAATCTTAAATAATCCGTAATCGAGCTCTCATATTTCATTAATAACACCGTAATAAGAGTTCAGTGCCCTTACTACCCTGGCATCCTCCGAAATAGCAAATGGTATCACTGCACTATATTGGGTAGTGCTCTTCTCGTCCTGACTTGTTGTGTAAAATGAATACCCGTTGATGTCGTACCCCTGCCAAGTCTCTACAGTAAATATTGGGCCTCTAGTCAACCACGTCACAGTTTCATTTATGGAGCCCTCGGTAGCTTGCTGGACTCTTTTTTTGGATCCACCCAACAAATTTCCTGTTATGTTCTCTGGTGACCCAAATCTCTGGCTTCGAAGGATTCTGTGACTATAACATTGGCTTGTGCTTGTGTATGTATGGCTTGACCTCCGTCATTTGTTATAAGACCCAAAAATGTGCTTTCGCGTACATATCACTAGCGGGGATGATTGCTTTGAATCAAATTTAATCACCTCCTCAACGGCATAACCTTCGATGATACTCCCCTCGGGCTGATGACGAGTCCTTATGTAACCCTTCAAGATACCCATAAATCTCTTAAATGGATACATATAGGGTAGAAACACGGGTCCACATAACTTAATTTCCCTGATAAGGTGCACAATTAGATGGACCATAACATAAAAAAAGATAAAGGGAAATACATCTCGATCTGACAAAGAGTTGTAATCACATCGCGTTACAAATCGTCCAGTCCATCCGGATCAATTACTTGCGAGAACACAGTTGTGCCAGATATTCATATCAGAAAAATGTTCTAATTAAGTTTCATGAATGGAGCTAATTAATTTATAGTAGGAGTGCACTTATCTTGCAAGATATTGTGTTGAAGAAATAATAAAGCTTTGTGATTGTCTTTCTGACTTTGACTGAGAGAATACCTTTGATAGCAATGAGAAGTATTTGTGACATCAGCACATGACAGTCATGGGACTTCATACCAACCAGTTTCAAGTCCTTCATGGACACAAGTTTTTTTAAGTTTGCATAATACCCACATGGAACTTCAACACCGTGCAAGCACCGGCAAAGTTTTGTTTTTCCGCTTTTGGACAAAGTATAGCAAGTCAGGGGAGGTATGTACGCTTTTCCTTCTCCAATGATGCAAGCTCAATCCTTATCCCCATTTCCACCATGTCACGGCAAACTTTTACACCATCCTTTGTCTTTCCCGGAATGTTCAACAATAAATCAATCAAACTGTCACAAACATTTTTCACTACATGCATGACGTCAATGCAATGTCGAACTTATAAGTGCTCCCAATATGGTAGATCCCAAAGAATCAATCTCTTCTTCCAAATATTTTTTTCTTGAGGTTTACAACACTTACCAAATTTAGCTTTGATGTCCTTCACGTGCGAGTAAAGCTCCTTACTGGTCAGAAACACTGGGGCTGATTCCTTCTCAAGCTTCTCATTAAATGTTTTCCTCTTCTTACAGTAGGTGTGATGCATCAGAAAAAATCCGCGGTGACCTATGTACACTTTTTTCCTGCAGTTCCGCAACCACATGCTCTCAGTTTCATCTAGGCAAATTGGGCAAGCTTTGGCTCCTTTCGTACTATAGCTTGACAAATTTCAGTAGGCCGGGAAATCATTTATGGTGCAAAATATCATTGCCAGTAAGATGAAATTCTCTTACTTTTATGCATCCCACACCTGCACCCCTTCGCTCCACAATTTCTGTAAGTTCTCGATTAAAGGCGCTAGAAACACATCAATATCATTTTCGGGTTGTCTGGGTCCTGAGATTAGTAACGACATCATGATGTACTTGCGCTTCATGGATAACCAAGGAGGAAGATTGAAGATGCATAAAAGAACCGACTAAGTGCTATGCCTACTGCTCATATTTCCGTGTGGATTCATACCATCTGTACTCAGTTCGAACCTTATATTACTAAGTTTGGCGCCGAACTCAGCAAATGTTCTGCTGATGTTTCTCCATTCAATAGAATCAGCTGGGTGTCTCAGTTTTCCATCTTGTTTCCAATCTTCAGCATGCCAACGTAAGTACTGCGCATTTTTGGATTTGCAAATAGCCATTTCAATCTAAAGATCACAGGCAAATATCACACAGTTTTGGTCAATCCGGTCCCTACGCATCTACCGCAATGCACTGTATCTTGGACAAACATGCAAATCCAAGTACTCGTTACAATACAACACACAATCATTTGGGCATGCGTGCATTCTTTCGATTTCCATTCCCAACAGACACAACAGTTTTTTAGCTTGGTAAACTGATCTTGGCAACTCATTTTCCTCTGGAAGCATGTCCGCTAAAAGATCTAATAGTGCCGTGAAACTCTTATCGTTCCAACTGTTACTTGCCTTCAAGTTATATAATCTCAGCATAGAAGACAGTTTTGTAAATTTTGCACATCCAGGGCACAGAGGCTTCTCAGGGTCAGCAATCAATTTCTCAAATTTACCAAAGTCGTTTTTACTGTAATCTTCTTCTACATCACGTAACATCTCATCTAGATTTTCATCATCTACATGCACATCGGAATGAACATTATCAAAATTAATTCGGATGATCATCGATATTACTGCAATCCACTTCCGGGTCCTACTGAGTGGTAGCGGTGTTTGTTTCCCCAAGATCTTCGCTATGTCATATCCAACGGGTATATTGTGCATTAAAACCATGACGAATCAAATGACTCTTAATCTGATCAGAGTTGCTAAACCTATTTAAGTTCATATAATCTGTACAATGACAAAGCATATATTTCTCTCCTTTCCTCGCCTTTTCTTGCTCAACAAAATTAATAAACCCATTCACACCCTTTAAATACTCAAGAGTAGTACGTTTTATTCTATACATCCAATATTTCTGGTCTATCTACAATTAAAAAATTAACAAATTGCAAAACATAATGAGTCAGACATGCATAAAACCTGGCCAATTAAGATATATATATATATATACAGCCTCTTACAACTGATATATGAAACCCTAACTTGATGAAACAATAATTAATCTAACTACACAATACAAGCTAGTGCTCGTAAATCATGATGCATTGTAAGAGCCAGCTAGCTAGCTAGCTCCCTAGCTTAAACCTACAGCTAACTTGCAAGTAGAGAGAGAGAGATAGGTGATGACAAACTTACATTAAAGAGAGGGATCGAATTAATCTCCTTCCATCTTGCCTTGATCTCTCTAGCTTGGAGCGTGGAACTCTCATCGGAAGCAGAGAGAGACAGAGTGTGGAACAGAACGAAACAACAACTTAGCAAGGGTCGAGTGAGTTTTACTTATAATGGAATATTTACTAATGGTTCACAACACTAAAACCGTTAGAATATAATGGCTATATATTCTAACGGTTCTCTACAATTCAATCGTTAGTATAAGTAGGTTTCTTTTAATGGTAAATCTAGTATGAATTATTAGAAAAATACAACTAACGGTTTCTAACAACCGAACCGTTAATCTAAGTACATGTCTAAAACAAAAGCCAAGTTGGTACATGTCTGAAATAGCAATACAAATACACAAATACAACAATTCACACATTCAAGTAAATGTCTGAAACAGCAATACAAATACACAAATATACATTGAATACAAATACACAAATACACCAATTCACACATGCCGTCATAGCCGACTTAGAATTAATACCGAGATTAACATTTCCTAGGCACTACTATTAATAAAAGTAAAATAATACTGCATTTAAGAAGTAACATTATATGATCTCTCTATATAATGTAGGCAAAAGGGTCATCCGCCATTGCCAAACAGCACTCCTTCTCCCAATCTTAGTACAAATGTCTGAAGCGCAAGTACATGTCTGGAACAGCAATATAAATACACAAATATACACCAATACAAATACACAAATACACCAATTCACACATTCGATATATATTACAAAAGTCACGTCTGAAACAGCAGATCATGATGAGGACCCAGTGGCCCCTACATTGTACATAAAAGAAAACCATTGCAAGTTGCTACAATGCAACTACCGACTACAAGTTAGACCTGATACATCACGAATCTACTCATCTGAAATAGCAAATGTATGAACTAAGTTTGACTTAACCATAGGAGTTCAATTCAAAGACGCCTTAGGAGCAGGAACTGGCGTTAGCTACATTTGTATTGGTGATTTCCTCTAGCTCAAATTTAACTCAACTCAACTCAACTCTCAGATATATAAGTTGAGTTGAGTTGAGTTTGAGCTAGAGGAAATCATCAATACAAAGTAAGATGCTTTCTATAGGTCCTGATTTGAGAAACACGTCGGGCTTGAAGATCTTCTCGACCGAGCCAACTAAGAACTTGCCCTTTACGTCCTTCCAGCTCTCAATGATGATCTTCACCCTTTCTTTCGCCAACAAGCCAATGTAGGTAGCGTACTGGGATGGAGAACCGTGAACTACGTTGCCCCTCATGAACATCGTCCAAGGACCTGTATAGAATCAATAGGCATTCTAGTGCAAATTAAGATTGTTTACTGCTACCTAAATGGCTCCCTGTCTGAAAAGAACTACCAAGTGAAGGTTAGGTTGTGATGTCATAGTAATATCAACTTGCAACTGAGAGATCAAGATATTACATTTCTATTCTATTTTATAAGAAGAAATTACAATCCCAATATACATTATTTGATGACCTTTTTACAAATATCTTGATTATTGAGCAAGCTAGTGTTTGTTTCATTGTCCTTTGACTATGCATAAAGTCCTCCTCAAATAAACCAAAAGCTAGATCCATGATATATCTGAGCGAAGCCAGGCCAATTGTCTGATCATAAGATTTCACTATTACTTTCAACAGAATTGATGTTTTTTTCATTTGAATTTCAAATAATTGAACATTCTCTGTCCTACAATGATATTATTTTATTGTTTTAGTAAAAACAAGACCAAGACACCCTATATAATCATATTGAAAAGAAGACATAAAAATGAATGATACAGAAATTATAGGATAATTGCCATCATAGGATCAGAATAATATAACAATGCCAAAATTTAACTTTCCTTGCTTGCAATGTCGAAATCTAGTCGTGGGAGTTGAAGCTACGATTGAGGTCTTGGACTTGATTCACTTGAGAACCTAGTGGTCGTCGATGGAGGTACAGCGGCCGTCGATGGAGGTTTCAGGTAAGGCTTGTCGCGCCCGAGGAGAAAAAGAAGTAAAACGGTTCGACTGGAAGCAAAATTCTAGGACACATGTATTTTTACTGTAGAAGTGGAACGGTTCTAACGGTTTGACAAATTAATCTGTTAGTACAGTTTCCTCTGTTCTAACGGTAAATATATGAAGCACCGTTAAAATAAATCATGTGGTTTATTCTAACGGTTCCCAAAATACTACCGTTAGTACTTGTGTATTTATTCTAACGGTTAACATATTCTAAACCGTTAGAAAAAATCATCCTATTTCTTCTAACAGTTACTTGCATCGCAACCGTTAGTAAAAATACCTACAACATGCCTTTCTCCACTGCACACCATGTACACTAACGGTTTTCTTCTAGATCGCGAATAACTGTTAGAAGATAGAGATTAGTAGACTGTATTTCTGTACTAGTATTCTCTCCTGTTCAAAATCTCGTGTCAAAGTGCTAAGGATTCAAGAACTCCCCTAAATTCTTGCTAAGCCTCAACTTTTAGGTCTATTGCCAAAACGAGAATTTAGGGTTTGGAAGAAGAAAACATCAGGAAATAACTTCAAAACTTGAGATCAAGATCAAGGAAATATCACGCCTTCCGGATTAGGTCAACTCTAACCCTAGAAGTGAACTACTCGCTAAAAGCCATAATAATACAGAAATAATAATAAGAATTAAATGAAAACTTACTTGATTGCTTGAAAATTGAATTTGCCGTCCTTATAGGCTTACAAAAGCAAGAAAAATAAAGAATGAGGCTCTTCTAAGAAAACTAGACTAAAATCTATTAAAAAGCAGTTAAGAAAACCTACGGAAGCACACCTAATTGAGCCAAAAGCTTCTCTATTTATAGTACATGGGTTAACGTATCCAAAAATAACTCCTTGACGTGCAGGCGATGAAGTCTGGCTTCAAATGGTGCTAGAACGGATAAATCTGGCTCAAAACCGATCAAATTCGACCAAAACCGACCACTAAAACCTCTGGAAACCGAGTTGAGCATGACTAGGAACACGTGACATGCTCCTGGCCGAACATGTGTTGTGCCCGAGATCGTGCTCCGCTTGGCTAAATAACCGACTAAGTGGTAGTTGTGATTGATCGGGACTCATTTCGACCAAAGGTGTTTGTGTTCAATTGGGACTCTTTTCAACCATGTGTTCGTGTTCAATCAGGTCTTTTTTTTTCTTCCAGCCATGTTCGATTGAGGCTCCTTCATACCTAAGAGTGTTCGACCAGGTTATTTTGTCTGAAGAATATTCGATAAATGTCCTTTTTTGTCCATTTTTAGTATTCCTTGTCGAAAGTGGCCCAAACGAAATCGAAATCTTCTCAAATTATGTAGATTTGGTCCTTGAAATATGGCAAACACAGTCATGAAATAAATTTGTAAAAATAATATAAAAATATACATAAAATGTCGCATCAAAAGAGTTTTTAACATGATTTTACACGTTTTCAGTCACATACTTAGGGTAAAATACTACCAATTTAGTATTTATTAGGAGTGGCGATGGTGGCCTTGCAACTCTCCCTTGAAATCCTAAGCTATGATCTCTCATCTCCAGTGATAGCAGCGGATATTGTGAAGGAATGAATAGGATACTAAGTCAAGCCCCACCCATCCTAACTTGACCCTCCCATTCAATGGATGATGCTAGTGATTTGGAGGAGGATACGATGGGGATGGATGGGGACTAAACTATAATTTATTAAACATGGGGACCAACTTGAAATACTTCTAGTAGAATAAGGGGCATCTGTCATTTTTCCATATCAGTCATGTCACATCATCACTAATCTGCTAGGTTCCACCACCTTAGTGTGTTTAGTGAGAGAATATGTGAAGTGAATCATTTATCCAATGGATTTAACTAAAATTTCAGTATTATAGTGCAATTTACTATTCTCTTAGCTGTCATTTTTCCACGCCAACCATGTCACCTCATCACTAAACTACTAGATTCTTGTCACCTCAGTGCATCTAATGAAAGAAAGTGTGAAGTAAATTACTCATGCGAGTTCATGAACCCCAAAGTGAAGCCCTCAAATTTCTTGACTCAAGTGAAACTATGATACAAGTTTAGAGATATAGTGTAAATTAGCTCAATAAATAAAATTACTCCATGTCAAGTAGCAATTGGAGCGAAACTAACCTTTGCATCTGTCTTGATCTAGAAGGTAAGGGTTGCCATGGAATCATTCGGAGCACTTGTAAATATAGCCCACTCCGCCGTCCGAGTTGACACACTCGCTGTTGTTTTTGACGCATGCATAGTCGGGCTTTTCAGATGCCTCCTCGGATGTCTCGTTTCCAATAGCATGGCGCCAAACCACCATATGAGTTGTTGAACATTGGCGTGGTCGCGTAGGTCGCTCGGAACTCAAAGTTGTACGTCTCCATTAGCACCGCGTAGCTGCAGAGACTAGTTTTGTAGATCTTTGTGGTGTTGAAGTGTTCGTCGAAATTGACATAATAGTACTGGAGCCCTTTGGGAATGGCCGTTTGGCAGCCTATCCTGGAGCAGGGGCTGTTGGTGAAGCTCGTGTTGTAGAGGCATGTGGCGACGCACCCGCTTGTGTACCTGCCCGAGTCATCCTCGTCGGTGATGTATGCGAGTGTTCGGCACCCACAAGGACGGTGAACTTGCTTTCGGTTCTTGAGAATCTGTAGGGTGTGTCCTTCAAGTCCAGATACCAGTCATTGGTCTCTATCTTTTGAGAGGTGGTGTTGTAGCAGTAAGAAGAGATGGAATTCATCATCCGGGCTTGGCTTCGCGGCATCGAGATGTTGAGCTCCTCAGCGTTAAAGAGAAATGGCTTGATGCTGTTCCCAGTGACATTGCCGCAGGTGAGGTTGAAGCCAGGCTTTGTGCAATCAGGCTCGATGCCGAACGGGCAAGCGATCTCCATGCTGTTGCATTCTATCGAGCAGTTGCCGGCAAGCGCTAATGCTCGGACGGCGGAGAGCTGTGCGACGAGCTCTACGCTGAACAACACCGCTGCCAATCTGTGAAATACCATCGTTGTGTAGAGCTGTGTGGGACTTGCATGTCTTTCGACTTTCCAAGGATAATTCTCACGGGCGGTAATATAAGGCAGACAACAATCCATTAGTTCTTGTCTTCCTTCGAATATACAGATTTGAGATATCTATGATGTATAATGTCAACAATTAATTCCTCTGATTTTATTGACTATTGCTTGCAACCTATTTAATTATTAGAATTTTTATATTATTGATTTATATGTTTATATTAGCATATAGTAGAATTGGACAAAAAGATCAAAAACTCCCGAACCTTTCAATATCAACTCAAAATTTGGCTTGGATCGAGATTGATTTGAGCCTTAAACGAGCCGAACTCGAGCTTACACTTAAGTTTGAGTCAAAACTTGAGTTGTTTCATCAAACTCACTCGAGTTTGACTTAGTAAGACTCAAATATAGACAAATATATCATATTTGAGCCCATACGAGCTTATTACGATTCAAGCCATTCAAACTTCACGAGCAATACATATTTAAACTACATCAATTTATTGTCTTGTTGAACTGAGCTCAAGCTCAGTCGAGTTTCCTTTGAACCGAGTCTGGACCTATCTCTAAACTTACGAGTATTTTGAGCCGAGCCTGATGCACAATTAAGTTCGAGTGGAGTCAAGTTAGACTCGCTTGAACTTGACTCGTTTCTTCCCCTAACATACAAGACTATACCTCGTGAAAATCACCCACAAAAATAAATGCAAAGAAAGTCAGGATCAAACCGTGTGATTCGTTGGTTGGGTGCCCTCAATCATAGCACTTTCTTGAGCAAGTGGTATCGACATATATACTACTTACCTGCATTCGTTTACAATACTATCTTTTTGTCATTAAGTCTTCAGGTCCAAAACTCATTTGTCATAATTTTCTAATGTTGTGGGTTGCAATATAGAAATACCATTGATCTATAGCAATTGTGTAATAACTGCCACAACAGCTCACTCATAGAGCCAACCAATTAAAAATTTTGATAACTCAGATCAAGCTATGCTTGCAAGAGAATGGTAATTGATCCTCTGCCTATTTAGCAATCTTCATCCAAGTCGTTTGATTCCTCAAATTGGGTGACTTCCCACAATTATTGCACTTTCTTGAGGTAGTGGCATGGGCATATATACTCCATTATCTAGATTCATTACATTCCCAAGATTATCTTTTTGTAATTAAGTCTTCTGGTCCAAAACTCATGTTATAATACTTAAATTGCAGCATAAATTTCTCAATTTATACTGAAATTTCACTTGGGTCATTGAACTTAAAGACTTTATATTTGAATCTATCAACTTGTATAAGTGTTTCACCTCACACTTTCTCTCATTGGATGTGCTGCTGTGGTAAGAATTTTATGAAGGTTGCATCGATGATGTGGAAAGTGTTATGTGTCTTCCTTATTTTTATTGAAAATTTTCATTTCGGTCCTTATATTTTTTAGGAATTATGTTTTAGTCCCATCAATCTCTCTTGCTATTGAATTTTTGTTTTGGTCCTTGGATTTTTAATAAATTACATTTTAGTCCCCACCAATCTCCTTTTACTAGGAATTTTCCTTTTAGTCCATGAATTTTTAAGAAATTATGGAAAATTTTCATTTTGGTCCCTGGATTTTTAAGAAAGGGACTAAAATATAATTTCTTAAAAATTAAGGGACCAAAACAAAAAGAATTGAGTAATATATGGTGAGAAGAGAGAGAGAGAGACCGATGGGAACTAAATCATAATTTCTTAAAAATCTAGATACAGAAACAAAATTTTTTTAACAAAATAAAAGAAACACATGACATTTTTCATGTCAGCCATGCCATTTTATCACTAATCTGCAAAATTCTTATCATGTCAACACGTCTAATAAGAGAAGATGTGAGGTGAAATATTTATGCAAGTTCATGAATCCAAATGTGAAACCCTAAGTTCAGGAAGCTAAGCGAAATTTCGGTACAAGTTCAGAAACCAACTCACATCAAGCGTTGCTTGGAGCATGAGAAATTGGTGATGAATTTCTTGCGAGAGAGTGGTAATTGATCCTCTTTCTACCAGTAACCTTCATCCAAATTGTTTGATTCCTCAAAATTGGATGGCTTTCCTAAATTATTATACTCTTTTGAGCCAGTGGTACATATTCCATTATCTGCATTCATTACATTCCCAGGGCTATCTTTTTGTGATTAAGTCTTCGGATTCAAAACTCGTTTTGTAATAATTTTGCTCGTCTCTGGTTGGATAGGCGCATTGTCCTAGAACTCTGTTAGGTCCTTTGTTTATTTACAAACAATTTGTGCAAACTTTGGCTCTGTAATTGTTGTTGGTTCCGGAAATGAAACCAGGGTAAAACCCTTCTTTCTTTATAGAAAATCTTTTCTTTTTATTAAGAATGCTGCATTATTTTTTGTAGGCAATCTTTGTTTAATGTTGGAAGTATGTGGGCATGAATGGTTACCCCAATCTCCAGCTAATAAAATTAAGCCTATAACTAATTCATGTAGACGAATGCAACCATGTTGTTTCTTTTAATATTTTAGTGGTACAACTATACCCCTTATCACCCTTTGCACAGGTCATTGGATGCACGTGCACCCAGTCTGGTTTTCAAGCATGAAGACTTGAAGATGCCTCTTGCTAATTGGTTCTGCTATCCACATTTACCCCGCAGGCGGTTGAAGTTGTCTCAAGTGTATATGTCTACTGAAGATGGAAAAGGTTGTTCCGAAGGTTTAGCAGTCATCGCGAGGTTGCTTGCTTCACCTCGTCAATATGAGCTTTCAGTTTCATATGTGTTTGAAATTTGTCTAGAGTTTTGAGAAGTTTTGCATGATAAGACATATGTGAAATTTACTTATTTGTTTGATGATGAACCGGTTTATTATACATGTTTAGTTTTTTCGAGTATGTTTGAGGTAAGATTTCAGGTGTGGTTTCTCCGGACACAATGAGAATGTGAACTAAATAATCTCTAGACAATTTTCGGACAAGTTTAAGACTAAGTATTTTTCAATAAGTGTGTAAATCAAATAAGCTCTATTTCTTGGTTGCTACTACAAGCGGCGGCTCCTAGCTGGTTTTAGATAGATTCCGGTCTTTTCTTTCTTTCTGTTCATATCTAAAAGGCTACTTCCTTTCAGGCAAAACCCATCTAACTAGACCAAAATACAAGGAGACAAGGAGAAAGGTTAAACAACCATTTCATACTAAGAACAGGCAAGAGATGAAGCATAAGAAATACCCACAAATTAGGAAGGAACCAAAAGTGAAAACATTCTAATTCATGAAATTATAAGATAGGTTTGATGAATACAATTTGAAATGAAATAAATGACCAATTACAAAGAAGGCTGTCATAGCTCCTAATTTTAGATGTGGTGCACGTTCTCAATACTAGGACAATAACTTGCAGTACTTCAAATTTCTTACAGTACTCTTCTTCAAACTGAACAGCCCCTCACATCTGAATCTTTCTTTGGTTTGCAACACCTCCCACGGTACATGTAACGTCCAATCAGCTATCATCATTTTGTACAAAAACTTTTAGTACACATGGTATTGCTCTAACACAAGATATATAGGTAACCTCACTTTTGCACATTTCCTTTTTATCTACCAAATTCTATGCTTAATGTGACTTTCTTCTTAAGACTGTAATAATTGGTGGTTTCCTCAGTATAGACAGGTGTCTCACCATTTGAGCTTCCCACTTCTGTGGGATTGAGACCACTGAGTGCTTGAGGGTGTTGCCGCACTAACACTTCAAGTCGTCGAAGTTCCTGTGCCACCAACCTCATCGACAGCCTCCTCTCACCAGGCATGACCAAGCATTGACTTGCTAACTCCGCAACTTGATGGATCACTTCAATATCATCTTCATGAACTATTTCCTTATCCACAAGTTCATCAAGACTATCCTCCCTCATAGTTTCTTGAAATACCGATACAAGGCTCTCCTTTTTTTTAGATCGTGGCATCTTACCTGTTAAAAGTTCCAAGATAACGACACCAAAACTGTAGACATCACTCTTGGCAGTGAGTTGGTATGATTGTAGGTACTCAGGATCTAAATAGCCCAATGTCCCTTTCACAACTTGAGCTTCCTCATCTATTGGTGCAATTATTGATGAGCCAAAATCAGACACCTTTGCTTTGAATTCGTCTCCCAAAAGAATGTTGGCGGACTTTACGTCACCATGAAGAATAGGTTGTCTTAATGAATGTAGGTATGCAAGTGCTTCAGCAGATTCAGCAGCAATCCTTAGCCGAGTAACTAGTGTTATGCAAGACCTCCTTTTGCCATGTATTAGATCAAATAGAGTTTTATTGGGCACAAATTCATAAACTAGGATGGGAACTTCGAACTGTAGGCAACAACCAAGAAGCTTAACAATGTTTGGATGGTTAACACGACAAAGTATGAGTAGCTCTTGTCCAAATTCCATTCTCCTGCTCTCATTAACTCCATTGCATCTTTTGATTGCGAGAAGAGTATTGTCTAGAACCCCCTTATAAATAGTCCCTTGCCCTCCTTCTCCAATTATTCCAGTCTTGTCAAAGTCATTTGTCACTGCCTCAATATCTTCTCTTCTGTACAAGGTAAATGGTAAATTGTGTTCTATTCTCATCATATCTGATAAGAGTTGGCCTCCATGCTGATGAAAGTATTCATCCTGCTTTCTGATCATAACTTGTCTTTGAATATTGAGTTTGTGGTTGTTCATGACTTCTACTCCAAGAACAACAATGAGACCAATGACAACACAAGAAACAATTCCTGGAGAAACAAGCATTGTTAAGTTAATAGGAGAGGTTGATTACATCAAATGAATTTGTAGGCCATTAATAAGGCTATACTTCCATGCCTGGTGCTACTTAAGATAAAACATACACAAAAGGCAAAATAGTTTGATTAGATATATGCTATGTTGAAGAGTACTAATATTCGATGAGAGACTATAGCCAAAATTGCACTAGTGACCAACTTTTTTCTACTTTTTTGATGTATAATATTATTGTTAAAAATATCATTTTTAATTGGTAGATAGACCAATAACAGTAACAGGAAAAATGTGCAAATTATGCTATACAAAATTATAATTTTGAGATGAGTTCACATTGGATTATCACAATTATGAGCTACTTTTAACCATTCTTTTTTACGATTGTAGGTCCATTAACATGTTCTAAATCAAAAGTGTATATTTCTTTTTAAAAAAGAAATTGTGTGAAACTTCAAAAGGATGGGGAATGTTGAAGATGATGTTTTTTAGTCAATGATTGTATGTGACTAGCAAGTTCTTGGCCAGTTCCAACCAAGCTCTAGAGTTTGATTGCCACCAACGCATGCTAGTGGGAGAGTAAGCAAGTGACCTTGCTTGCATTGCATACAATAGCTTCCACGTTCTTCCTACCCACTGATATTGGTGTGAACGATTATTTCATCAACATCAATTTTTTGTATGATTAGATATGCCATTAAAACAAAATTATTTTTCTATATTTTCTTATTGGGATTCTTAAGACCACTCTTGCCATAGGATGTTGTCTACTTTGGTAATCATCTTCGTTAATGGGAGCCTAGTTACCATTGGTAATATGCCAGAAATATGTACTAAGCTATGGACAATAATCTTCCCATTCTAGATTTTGAAACTCTGTAACCTAGATGTCTCTAAAATCTGAGCATTGGCGACTAATCTTGGCATGTGATTGTTTCTTGTTGCCAAATACATATTGATAAGAAGGAATGGCATCTTCAGCAAACATTTTCTTCTAGTGTTATTTTTGGAAATCCATCTATTTTGGTCCAAAGATTTGCAAATTCTCAAAATAAAATGGTGATTGTTCATACTTAACTTATAATATTTTAAGCCTGAATTTCGTTTCGGTTAGGAGAAATGGAAGGAAATACATATATTCGTTTGCAAATGTTTTCTATTCTCCAAGTCAGGTTAGAGCCTGGAATTCTGTTAAAAATCCTATTGCTTAGCTCTTTGTTTTTTCTAAAAATAATTTTAGAGCTATTAGGGTTAGGAGAACACAATTTTATAAAGGGTCAACATTATGAAGATTATGGGAATATCAATGTTTAAGTTTGATTCCATCATAAAAAAGACGTACAGATATTATAATTGGAGAGTTAAAAAGATGGGTGTACCGAGAGCCAATTTTGTTCCAGTGGATAGCATTGGTTCTTTATCACATGTTCCATTATAAGGGTTGCCTTCGTTATGTCGGGGACACAAACAGCTGAAATGGCCTTGCTCGTTGTGACAAGTGCCAGGCACAGTGCAAGGGTAGGGTACTTGTTTGCATTCATCAATATCTGCAATCAAATATAAAGTGTAGATTACAATTATGATCTAAAAAAATATATACATAACAGATAAGGTTTGATGTTTGCTCAATTATTTTAGGGTAAATATTATAAACTTTGGCTTCAAATGACAATGAGAAAACAATTTTGTTATCTCTGCAAGTACTAAAAGTTCATTGACCATTTCAAAAGGTAATACTTCCCAAAACTTTTCGAAATGTTTAATTTGGTTCGTGACTGTAATTTTGTTGATTAGGGTTCATTAATAGTACTCTAATATTGTTAATCTTTGTCCTCGCATTAGTTTTTTTTTTTTGTGTGTAATAGTCAGTATGTACAATCAAATATCAAGTACACATCACCAAATATGATGTATAATTCAAGCACTTGTCAATGTCTGCAATCAAACATCAAGTGTAAATGATAATGGTGTGTTTCAAATGAAAACCCATCTTAAAATAGGATAATAAAAACTCGCACCTAACCTATTTGATTACTATACAAAGGGATTACTATTAATTTGGTCATGAAATACTAATATTGTCAGCTCTTTTTAGAAAAATTGTCATTGCTAGTGTCTTAAGAAAAATTAACAATGTTAATGTCCCATAAAGTATATTTGACAAACATGAATCGTTTTTGTATTGATCGAATGAATCAAATCATGAGTTGACATTCTCTTGTTTTAAGAGGGCTCTCTCGAGATAACTCCCTAAATGACAACTATGATGTCTTAAAAATAAACATAATGAATTTTTATTTGATTGTTTTTTAAGGAAGGCTATAACATTGAGCCTTTGCGTTGCTCCATGTTTATTTCAATAATAATAAGTATTTTTTGTACAAGTATTTTTGGCTCAATGGAAGCTGAAAATTTGTATTTTTGGTTACAGATTTCTTGTCGAAATAACAATGAGTACTTTGTGTGTGTGTGTGTATGTGTTATTTTTTTTTTTGTTGTGTTATATGCCAAAATTTTTTTATTTTTGATGCTGTTGTGTTTTTTAAACAATCATGCTAACGAACTGATCTATTCATTTTTAGAATATAACCATAGTTAGACTTATTTTGTTCTTTCAAAAATAGCATTGGTATTGTAGAAGCTAACTCAACCGAATGACTTATGGTTTGAAAAGAATGTTGAAATAAGAAAAATGTAGGATCAAACTTTAAGGAAAAAAGAACAACCGAAGTGACTCGTGTGTCCTAGAATGTTCACATTCTAATTTGAATTTTAAGACATCCACTGGAATGAGTATAAAAGATGAAGCAACTGATAATTATGAGACATTATCTTCATCATCCCTACAAGATCTCTTGGAGAAAAATGATCCAATGAAACAAAAAGAAGGATGATTTGGTGGAATGAGTTTGAAGTAGAGGTGTAAGTTGGGGCGGGCCAACCAGAATCACGTCATTTTGGCTCGGACGCGGCACGGCTCGACACAAACACTAATGGGCCGTGCCAGCCCGACACGGGTTATTAGATTATGCCGGGCCGCAAAACTCGGCCCAACAGGCGGCACAACATGGCACAGTAATGTGGGCCATGCCTAGGCCAGCATAGTATGACACGGCAATGCGAGCGATGCCCGGGCCGGCATGGCCCATTAGAACATGGCTAGGCCCGGCACGACACAGCACGGTGCAGCTCTTTAGCACGCGGGCCGGTCCAGCGTGAGAGCGGGCACCGGATGCAAGGAATGGGTGGAAATTTTTGGAATTTGAATGCACCGTTGGATTCCGCACATGCAAATGCAATCAAAAGTTGAATTTCACACATGCGAGCTAGCCCAGATGGCATGACACGACCTATTAGCAGGCGGGCCGACCTGACCCAGCATGGTACGGCACGTGAGCAACGACCCGATTTTGAATGAACGGCAAGATTTCTGATATGTGTGCACAATCAATGGTCGGATTTCGATGCAACAACCAGATTTTTTGCTATAAATACCCCCAAACACACAAAAATTCACAACTCATTCCAATTTTTTACATTTCACTTAAATTTCTCACTCTCTCCAATACATATTCTCATTCTTGCAATCTTACTTAGTTACTCCACCGTTTTTTTATTTTAGAAATTTTTATTTTTAAAAATATTTTTTTATTACTAAAAAGGTTAATTTATTTTTTAAAAACTATTAATAGTTTTTAAAAATTCGAATTTTCTCTCAAGAAAATAATTTTTCCCCTTAAAAATTGTTTTTTCTCTCTACAAATTTTTTCCCTCTAAAAGGTATCTTTGTACTCTAAAAATTATTTATTCTCTCTTGAAAAATTATTTTTGCTACTATATGGATTTGAACACTATTAATTTCGAGAATTTCAGTACTGACGAAATTGATATTGAGAATTTTGGTGCTATTGAGGGGACCGTTGAACCTAATCCGATGTCATCTCCTCTAGCGACGGGCTCTAACTCTGCACCATCAATGGCATCAACCACAAGAGGGAGCAAACGAGCAAAAAAGTCGGAATGCTAGGAGTATTTTGATCCATCCGAGTCTATCGACCTGAGTGGAAGAAAAAGTACAAACTGCTATTTGTAAATATTACAAAAAAAATTATGAGTTGCATCTGCAGGTGGGACCAAACATTTACTTCGTCATAGAAAGAGTTGCGCTAAGAAACAACTACATCCTCACGGTCAGCAAACATAGTTAAATTTCTGCTCTGATGGCACTATAAGTACTTGGAGTTATAACCCTAGGGTAGGTAGGGAAACTCGTTAAATTTATTGTTTTCAAAGATTTGCCAATTAGGAGAGGTGAAAGTTTAGCTATTGAAAATATGATGCAAAGAGGATTTTGTCTTCAGTTTAAAAAAGTGAGTAGAACGACTACTAGAAGTGATATTTTAGTATATTATGAAAAATATGTATAAATAATAAAATTTAAAAAATAACATCTTTTTGCACTTACATCTGATATTTGGTCTACCAACTATCAAAAAAAGGATTATCATAACGTAGTTGCACATTATTTATTTGATAATTACATTTTAAATAAAAGATTTATAGGTTTTTAATTAATAGATGTTGCACATACTGTCGAGGCTATCACCGATCGTATATTAAATGTAGTTAGCAAATATAAGATAGAAAATCGTATTGTTTCTATTATTCTTGTTAATACTTTAGTCAACACAAAAGCTATGGATATATTGACTTCAGCACTTGAGTCAAATGTGGAGAATATGTTCTCCACCAGTGATGCATCTGCCACATCATCAATCTCATTGTGCAACCAGGTGTGAAAGAAATCACCAAACCTTTAGAACTATTCGCCCGGCCATTATGTACATCACTTTCTTAAATGTACGTGTCATCGAATTTAAGAATTACTGCAATACCAACAGCATGAGGACTAAAAATTTTTCACTGACATGAAGATAAGGTGGAATTCCAATTATCTAATGTTAAAAGAAGTACTCCTATAAAAAAATCTTTTAACTTTATTTATTAATGTTCGATTGAATAGTGAGTTTCTTTTTGAGTATATTTGGTGTATTACTGAGAGATTTTACAGAATTTTGAAGTTATTTTATGATTCTATTAAAATATTTTCTAGTATTTATTATCATATATCTTGTTTAGTTTTGCATCATCTTTTTAATATTTTAAAATTATTTAAATCATACAAAACAGACCCTGATTTTTTTGTTGTCTTACAAAAAATGGATATATATTATTTAAAAATATTTTATAAGTATTTTACATCTTTATTGTTTTATTTTTATTTTAGATCCGAGACTAAAATTAATTGGTTTGCAATCTTCTTTGGAGCAATTAGGTTTAGCCTTAAACGTTGATTATTCTAAAAATTATTCATATGTTGCTGATGAAATTTTTCGAATTTTTCGTATCTATGAATCTAAATTTGTCAATGCACACCGAAAACTAATGTCACTAGCGCCGCAAGAATCAGAGACACGGAAGAAGGTTGGCGCTTTACTATGGAAGACGCTACGCAGAGGCAGAGGTGGATCATCTTCGCAGAGTTCAAACCAACACCAAGCGTCTTCATCACCATCAACTATGAATTCACAGGCGAAGCTCAATCACTACCTCGACATTGATCATTCCATGGATCTTGAATTTTAAATGATCCTGACAACTCCAACAATATTCTCTTGTGGTGGAAGAACAACTAAAGATGATGTCCTTGTTGTCTCATTTGGCGTGGGATGTCATGGTTATTCCGGTATTAACAGTTTCTTCTGAATCAAATTTTAGTATGACCAGAAGAATAGTTGAAGACGAAAGATTATGCTTAGCACCAGAGATGGTGGAGGCAATCACCTGCCTTAAAGACTGGGAAAATACTATCACTGGGGAACAACATAATTTGGAGGACACTGAGTTCATTAGCGAGTTAGAATGGCTTAATATTAATTCAGAAAAATTTGTAATTAATTATTGTACTCTTTTTTTCTTACTAAGATTTTATCCCATTAGGCTTTACTTGATAAGATTTTTAACGATGCAGTAACATTTCCATAGAAGTAATAAACTGTTCTCATATTTATTATTAAGATTTTATTCTCATTTCTGATTTTTCATAATTTTCTAAAACTTGTTTGCAATTTTTTACTCTCATTTATGATTTTTTTTTTTAAAATTTCTACGAATTTGTTTGAATTTTCTACAACATTTTAATCTTTTTTTGTATTGTTTTAATTATTTTTATACACCAAATAGGTTTCTCAATTTTATAAATATTTTTCATTTTTCACTAGTTTTTCAAATATTTAATTATTTCTTTAAGTTTTAAATAATTTTAATGCATTATAGATTTAAAAACTAATTTTCAAACTCGAAATGGGCCATGTGCTCTTGCTGGCCCGGCATGCATTGCGGCCCGTGGGCTGTCATGCCGTGCCTGGCCTCTCCACCGAGCAAACGGGCCAAGCTGGCATAGCCTAATAGCCCGCGGGCTGGCTCGGGCCCAACACGACTCATTTTGCACCTCTAGTTTGAAATCAATAATATAAGTAAGAAGAATATTTTATAGAGTAAATTTTACTAGTAATCCCTAATACAACATAAGAATTTCAATTTTATCTCACTTCTTTTAATTTTTCACCTGAAGCCCCACATTTTGCTCAAGAATTGTAATCAAATCCCTGTCTATTGAATTCAACTAGTGATGTTAAATGAAAAAACATTTTAAAATACAAAAAAACAAGAAATCAACAATATGACTTGATCACAAGAATAAAATGGTCAATAGATATAAATATCTAGCTTAACAATCAGATTTAGCAATTAAAGATTCTGCCATCAAACAAATTATTATAATTTAATATGCTCAACAATTAACAAGCAAATTGAAACTTTAGACAATCGATTCAATATCAAAATAGAAAAAATTTCTTAAAAATTATCTTTATTCTCTAACTTCTAGCTATCTAACTCAAACAATTTGGCCACGATCATTTTCTACCTGTCAACTTGTTCATCACGTGACCTCAGAAAATAATGAAAAAGACGCAAGAATAGAAAGGTTGGAGACACAGACATGTTTATTAAGTTTTATTTTTTTGAATATTTTCTACTAACATTACTTATATTACTAATGAAATTTAGTGGATATGACTTGATTGTAAATTTTGTATCCAATGTGGGATTTCTAGTACAAAATTAAAGAAAGAGACAACATTATAATTTTTTTTATTGTAATAGAGACTAGTGATGAAATTCACTCATATTTTATATTATGCTCTTCAAATCTAAAGGAGAATACAATATTCTTATCCTAAGTATTAAAAGTAGGTTGACCATTTCAAAAAGTAGTTGATCCCAGAACTTTGATAAAAGTATTTAATTTTGTTTCATTAACTCTCTAATTTTTTTATTTTTGTTTATTTTCTAGTAAAAAAAAATTTCACCAATAACCCTACTTTTTCCCATCTGCACTCCTATCTTATGCACCCATCACCTTCTAGCTTGTCGGCTGCAACCACCACCCTTTTTCATGTTCAAGCTGAGAGCTGCACATCTTCATCCTTTATCTTAAGAGGAGACATGAATGATGTCCTCACTGTTCTAACAAATCTTTTTCACCAGTCCCCAGTCTCCGTTCATCTCCCGCCTTCCTCTTCCTCCGTGAATGACATCGACCATGGTGTCTTCACCACGGGGCGCAATGTGCTACCGAGCGGCACAATGGGGCGTAGGCTGCCAATGTTGATTATTAATATTATTGATATTTCTAACCTCATGTGTTTCTTTTTTTCTCCTTTTTTTAATTGGTCTGGATGTTTAATTAATGGTGTAAGATTTGTTGAATCATGTAGGCATCATTGATCGATCAAGGACTTGATTCTTTTAGAGTTGGAGGTAATTTTCTTTCTTAATTCAATATTAGTTTAGTTTTCAAATATTCTTGTGGCAGGAGAGATTTGTTTGAGAAAAAAATTCTCTGTTTTATATTCAATTTTTGCTATTTTTTCTGTTTTTAAATACATATCATTTTGATATCTAGCACAAAAAATAAGATATAAAGAAAACAAATATAATAGTCTTATTTAATACACTTTATTAGTGCTCCTTCCAACTTTCTAAACTACATATCTTTTTCTTAAATATTAAATGAAATATATATAGAGAAAATGATGTATAAATATATCACGAAATCATAAAAACAACATATATTTGAAAATAAAATTAGAAGACTAAAATGACATGTATTTGAAAATAGAGAAATAAAATTTATTATTTATTATTCTTATTAATACATAACTCCCAATATATAGGGTTCCTCACTAGGGTATGTAGATTTCTGAAGAATTGTTGACCATTTTAATTTTTGAAAAATTAGTGTATTCTTATGAAAACTCCCAGTATAGGCACGCGAATAATTTAATAAACAAAATTTAAATGTACAAATATGTAATAAATATTAATACTACCTTTGTTCTTAAATGTGTCATTGGTTTTAAAACTTTTTCCTCACAAAAAATTGTCACTTTATAAATTTTAGACAAATTTTCTCACAATAATCTATTAAATTGGATGGTTAAGTTATATATATATATATAATTGAAGTTCAAAATTCATTAATTCTAGTAAATAAAATTAATTTATACATATATTTATTAGTGGTATTTTTTTATTAAAATTATGATTGTTTTGAAAACCATAATTTGAGATAAATATTTATGTAAAGTGACTTCGGACCAAATAGCGAGCAGAGAAGCTAACCTTGGCATCCGTAAGGATTGCCTTGGAACCCTTTGGAGCAGTGGCATATATAGCCCCCTCCATTTTTCGAGTTGAAACACTCGCTATTGCTGCTGATGCATGTGTAGTCGGATTTGCTTTTCGCCTCCTCGCACGTCTCGCTTCCAATTGCCCAATCCAGTACCAATGGCACCCGGCCGCTGTTAGACTCATCGAATTCTGATGTGGTTGCATAGTCAGCTAGAAACTCAAAGTTGGACGCCTCCATCAACACTGCGTAGTTACAGAGACTAGTGTTGAAGCCTTTGTCGAAACTGACCCCGTAATACTGGAGCCCCTCGGGGATGGCCGTTTGGCAGCAGCCCATCCCGGAGCAGGGGCCGTCGGTGAGCTTCGTGTTGTTTCTGCACATGGCGACGCACCCGCTTGCATACTTGCCCAAGTCATCGTCGGTGATGTATGCGAGTGTTTGGCACCCGAGGACGGTGAACTTGTTTTTGGTGCTTGAGAATGCGTAGGATGTATTTGTGAAGTCCAACAACCATTCATTGGGATCCATCTGCCGAGATGTGGTGTTGTAGCAGTAAGAAGAGATGTAATTCATCATCCGTGCCTGGCCTTGCGGCAGCGAGATGCTGAGCACCTCCAAGTTCGAAAAAAAGGGCTTATAGGCGCCTTTCCCTGTGTTGTTGCAGGTGAGCTCAAAGTCGCTGGCCAGTGCGCAGCCATGCCCGATGCCGAACGGGTAGAGGATCTCTACGCCGCCACATGTTGTCGGGCAGTTGAGGGTAGGCGCTGATGCTCGGATGGCGGGGAGCTGTGCGGCAAGCGCTACGCTCAACAACACCGCTGCAAATAATTTGTGCAGTCGCATGGCTGAATGAAGGCGCATGGCTGCAAATAATTTGTGTTTCTGTGTTACTTCTGGGCTTTTGGGTTTGAGGAGCAATTATCATTTATATTTCACATGCGTCCGATACTTGTTCAATAATAAAAGTGACATTAGACCAATCAACAATTTTTTGACCTGGATATAAGTCGATCTTGGCTTCATTTGAATATTCAAATTTCTATTTGTATGACGCATCCATCGGCAATTTCTCGATCTGATTTTTCAATTTCTTTTCACACTATTAAATTGCTTGATTTTCTTGTTGTATAGCTGGTTAACATAGAAACAGAAAAAGAAAAAGAAATACAAACAAATATTTGTACCATCAAGTCGGTGAAAGAAAATCCTGAGAACACGTAAAAATATGACCTAATTAATGAGGGAAAGCAGTGAGGAACTAGATAAACAATTGCAACAAAAGTCAGTAAAGTTGTCGAGTTGTATTACTTAGTAGTTAAACTCTCTTTTTAATTTACTAGGTCATCAAATTTACTATTGTTACTCATTTTAATCATAATGGTTATTTTATTGATATTTCTATCGATAAGGTGGAAACAATAGCTGTTGACATGGAACTAGCATGAAGCTTTTTCGTGAGTTTTTTTAGGAATTTTTTTTACGAATCCCATTAAAAAAATAATTTCAAAAATGATCCAAAACTTTTTAAAATGTCAGAAATGACCTTTAATCGCGAGCTGTTTTTTGCGACTGAACTTTAGTCACGGGCCAATTCGTGACTCAAGACGTGGCACGTCCCACATACACCACTGGCTCAAGACCCGACCACATCGACTTTTAGTTTCGAGTTGTAATCACGACTAAAACGTTGTGGGTTTCAGTCGCTATTTTGGCTCGCGACTAAAAGCTATGTTTATACGTTCCCAACATTTTCACTCATTTGATTGACAGTAATCAGTAAAGAGAAGGAAAAAAGGGAAAAAAGGGAAAAAAAAGAGAAGAATGATGTTTTCGCCGATTCTCCACATTTTGCTTTTTGATGACTATTTATTCATTGGGGTATATATTCATTAACTCGTATATAATATTTAGATTTAATTATTTATAATATTCTAGGGTTACAAATAATTAGAAATTTAATTTTTATATCACCCTAAGATTTAAGACAAGTAAAAACTTAATTTTCCGCTTCATCCTAAAATTTATGACAGGTAAAAACTTAAATTTTGACTTCACCCTAGGATGTAGAACAGATGGTTTTGCGCAGTGACAGAGCACGATTTTAGGATAATTTGTGTCACCTTAGAATTTTGTGTTTCACCCTAGGTTTTGTGAAATATTGCAGTATCCTCTATGGATTTAGATTTTTTTATATTACCCTCAGTTTTTTCTGTTGACCATGGGGTTTAGGATTATTTGTATTGCCCAATACGAATGTATGATTTTTTATGTCATCCTCAGGTTTCCTGTTTCACCCTAGGGTTTAGGATTTTTTTTTTGGAGTGAATCCTACGATTTAGGATTTGGTGTATCACCCTAAAAGAGCTCGGATGACACTAGGTTTGAGATTTTTTGTTATTGGCCGGATTGTCAATTTTATTTTTGTAGGGCCCCAATATTTTCCGCTTCACTCTAGGGTTTAGAGTAATTTCTATCTCATCTTAGGATCTCCGCTTCACCATATTAAAATATTGTTTGTTTGAGATAGAAGAAATATATTGTCCTGTTTGGACCTTGTAGGATCGAGGATGCCGACTAAAGAGGGGGTGAATAGGAGGCTTTAAAACTTTTCAAATAAAACAATTTTTTGCAAATAAAAAAACAAGAAAAACAAATGAATAATATATTGCACAATTAAAAGAGAAAGAGGAAGAGAAGACAAACAAGGATTTTTTCCAAGGTCTCGGAGACTCGCCCGGTCTCCCCTACTCCTCGTTGAAGCACTCAAATGAATGAGTCTTGTTTCAATATCCACGAAAGATATTTCTCACTAGTGGTTGCTCCTTGTGCACTACGGAAAAACGAGCACCGATGTCTTTTACAATTACGCCGAGCCTCTCCAACAATCTTCAAACTAGAGAGATCAATGGTCACGCCACCAAACCGTCTAGGTGAGGATGTTCACCAAGAGTAATAAGTTGCAAGGTCTCTCCTAGACCTCCAACATGCACCGAGAAACTCTAAGTATGCAAATGATGCGAACGAAGCACTCGGTGGATCACAAAACTCACAACTTGATCAACAGATCAAGATTTTATCTCCAAAAACAAATGCTCAAGTGTATGTATGAGAATGAGGCTGCTTAGTGTTTTAAACAATAGCTCAAAATCTCTATTTATAGCCCAAATGAACAAAAGAGCCGTTGTGTACGAACTGAGAAGAAACAATGCATGCTGACAGTTAGCATAGGTCACGACCAGTAAGAAGCAATTTACGGAAACTCAGCTAGCCGTTTGAGGTCGAAAAAGAAAACAAAATAGCACATACTGACAGTCAGCAACACATGCTGACAGTCAGCGTCTACAACCACAGCTCAACAAAAATCACGAATAAAACTTTACTAGTCATTTGTGGTCACATATGGAAACAAACAGCTTATGCTGACAGTCAGCATCACATGCTAACAGTCAGTATCGACCACAAAAACGACCAGTTAAATAAAACTCACAAAACAAACAGCTTGAGGTTGAAACTCATGCTGACAGTCAGCAACACATGCTGACAGTCAGAGTAAGTCAAAAAATTGCAGCTCAAAAAACACGCTCTCTGGACAAATGGCAGCAACGAAACTGACTTTTAATGCTCACAGTCAGTGTAAATAAAAAATAGTCATAACTTTTGATCCAGAGATTCGATTGAAGAGTTTTATAACTCGTTTGAAAGATAATTTAGAGGGCTATATTTTTGTCAACATAAGAAAAACCCAGATCAGTCTTGATCTTTCTAGAAAAAGCAAAAACAATTCTGCTGCCAAAAAGATCAGAAAACCAAATTATTTAAAAAGCAAATCCGACCGGGATGAATGAACGCAATGACCTAAGAGTTTTTTTGGTTTATACTGGAAATGTAGAGAGAACTAGCAACCCCTCTTTATAGTACGGTTTAAACTAAAAACAAATTGCTATAAACCGATCAAACTCCAAACACCGAGGCCGGTTAAATAAATACGCATTTTATCTTAAGTCTTTTGCAGCTCATTCTTTGCGACCTTGCGCTTGCGACCATGGCTCGCGACCTTGAACTTGCAACCTCTGACGACACTGCGACCTTGTGCTTTCGACTTGTAGATCCTCCCGATAACTTAGGTCTCTGCGGCTTTCTTCTTACCGACCTTGTGCTTGCGACTTTGGCAATACTGCGACCTTAGGCGAAATAGCTCTTAGGTCTTTGCATACAGATAGCTCAAAGACATGATTAGATCAAAAACACTTAATATCATCAATAATCAAAATCAACAATAATAGGGGCCTAGATGCAATAGACCTAACACGAAAAGTCAAATTAATTAGGTTATGCAGCAAGCCGATATGGTTTGCATTTATTACGAAGCTGGTGTAATTTGTAATGGACCATACGGTGATGATTTAAATGCGTGTCTTCATGTATATGGTAAAATGTCACAATCACAGATAAACTCCGTAGATGCACTGTTTGCAGGTATTCTGATCACAGTAGAAACCGATGCCCGCAGGTGGCAGGCACTTCCAGATCTTTGAGAAATTGAAGCACTTCACTTTTATTTGTATGAGTTATTCTTCTTTTATGTGTTATATACTTTATGTTTGAATGTAATGTTGTGAATTTCCTTCAGTAATATTGTAATGTTATTCTACTTTGTATTGGAATTTAACTTTTGTAAGTGCATGTATGTAATTTTTCAATGTAACAAATATGTCTGCTCCTAAATATATTGACTAATATGTGGTAACTACAAGTATGGAGGACGACCAGTAGCTTCCCGAATTGATTGCACAGCACCATCAGCAGCATCACTGTGCTCGTCGCCTTCTACAGGGCAGTGTTCTGCCGGCTCTGTACATGAGGACACCACAGGAGATGTGGCCTCTCGATGAGCAAATCGCACCTCATTTGCTTGAGGCCGGATTACTTCCGTTCGTCCGTATGGTGGATCGGGCTCAGCGATTTCCATTCGATCGAGTTTTGGATAGCGCGCTTGTGGACTGATGGAGGCCGGAGACGCACACTTCCCACTTCAGCTTCGGCGAGCTAACCATCATGCTTGAAGACGTCAATATGCTTCTCAACTTGCCTATCAGAAGGGACATATATGTGAGCGACCGAGCTGCATGGCATCTGGATCTCTTGCAACGCTTTGAGGGGATTGGGCCAGCAGGAGGGTTTGCACAAACGGTGGGAGTTCCATAGATGTACCTGCGTGCCGTTTGAGATGCTGCATTCCTAATGGTCGCTCCCGATGAGGTATTTAGACATCACCTCGAGGCCTACTTACTTTACTTATTTGGGTGGCTACTGTTCCCTGGCACCCACGGAGACATCTGTGAGCGCTAGTTCATTCAGCTGGCTAGACTTATTCCAGACTCTGAGCTGGGACACGTGCCGCAGTTCAGTTTCAGATCTGTTGTGCTTTGCCACACATATAGAGGATTGTGAGACGCCATAAGCAGAGATCGGGTGAATTCACTGTTCGTGGGGTTCACCATACTGCTATAGATGTGGTCGTACGAGCATTCTTGGTTAGGTAACCACTAGTGCCGCAGGATCAGTTCACGTTGGGCCATGATATGCGGGATGGTCCGGTGATGGGATGGAGGTGGGCTATACTGAGTTTGCGATGAGCCACAAATCAGGCACACCTATGCTATCCTTCCTACGCCACGAGCTTTGACTTTCTTGTCAATGAGAGTGTTATCTGGCATCCGTAGACACAATAGCATATCCAGTTCGTCGTACCAGTAGGCCTTTCGTCTCTATATACGCAGGATGCTGCTTATTGGCGTACCCAGGTACTTCTTGTTTTCTCGCACATGATTGAGGGGTACTCTCTTGAGCGAGTTATGAGCCAGTTCGGCTTACGCCAACATGTTCCTGTGCCGCCTCCTGAACAAATCCCACACCATGTTCACGAGTACATAAATGTTGAAGATGTATTAATTTTGTATGTAACTTAAAAAAATTATTTCTATCAATAATTCCTTTTATTCGCAAGCAATCGAGGAAGGGTCAAGGAAGGGACGATTTCATCTTTTGGCAGCGCCCCCATGCGCAAGATTGGATGGATTGGGCCCACACACAGACGGTCACAGAGAACATACCTTACCATCATGACATCCATTTTTCATGCCTGGCGTGGTAGCGACCATGCACGTTGTACAGATTAGCGGACAATCCACTAGTTGTGAGTAATGAGCCCATCTGTCCTTCTACCATCGATGAGCATTTCAACCGACGCCTTGCAAAGCGGGTTCACTCCTCTATGAGTACTTTAACTCTCCGTAACCTTACTTTCACATTTATCGTCATGCTATAATTGCATGTTCATCGTGTATGTAGCTCAATACCATCGGAGCCATCTCTGCCAGTGCAGGTGACATGAAGTTCAGAGTCTGTGATGGTGAGGACGTGCCCAGAGCTGAGATCCATGCATTTTGTGTGGATGTCGAGCAGTGACTACATCAGATTCTGATGGATTTTAGAGTGCTGCTGCCACCTCACTTGACCGTGATTCCTCCACCATCACCATCGACGCCCCGTCCTTCTTCCTCGCATATGCCGCCAGTGGACAGCCCTTCTTCGTCGTGCCCTCCACCTCCACAGTTGCATGTTAGGCCTGATGATAGCTCCTCAAATGAAGAGCTGCATATTATTGCGCACATGGTTCAGCTAGATCATGGGTTGACTCAGGACTTGCCGATGGATAAGGGACCTCGCAAGAGATCATGGCTCAGATATAGGTGCGAGATCTTACAAGGCACCAGCCTCTCATCCAGACATAGCATCATCCTACACAGCCTTCACACCATGATGATGCTCCACCTCCTACATAGTCGACACAGCCTACGTAGACTCCACCATCTGCATAGAAACTGCCTATGCTGAGACAGTGCATTAGGGATCGTCAGCCCCCCTCTCGCTACATACCATCGGAGTATCAGGACCAGCCAAAAAGGGGGAGGAGGCAATAGTTTTATGTAAGGTTTTGTCTGTTTTTCTACTTTTCTATAGGTTTTTGTAAGTTTTTCAACTATTATACGATTCATCTTTTCTACTTTTTAACTTTTCAACTTTTCAACTTGTGTACGATTCTGCCTTTAGCTTTTCTCCTTTTCTACTTTTCAGCCTTTTTACCTTGCATCTTTGTCCTCTTTTTAGCTTTCCTACAGATACGTCCAATCAACAATTAACCTCTTCAGGAATTTCACTTCTATAAATTAGGTCATTGAGTTCTGGACACACAACTCACACTTTCCTCACAAGCTTATCTGAAGATGGCGGGCGAGAATAGCTGTAGCCACAGAAGGAGACGCATCAAGGTAAATACATAATCAACTCGCCTAAAATAAGCGGCTCTTTATGTGTTACTTTCTGAGCTATTCTCTTTCATTCGTAGGATCAAGGACAAAGTTCAGGGCCATACTATTGTAACTGCGGTTTGTTTCCGAAGACTACTACATCCTCCGTTCAGGGTGACTACTACAAAAGATTTTTAGAGTATTCCAAATAAGATGCTTGTAAGTGCACTTTCTTGTTTTGCCTCGACTCCGAGTGGAGCACAAAGGTTGTGTGTACGATACTCTGTCTTTTCTGCAAAAAGAAAAGGCTTCGTGAGTAGCTCGACTTCATGGAGGAGCTGTTGATCAACATACACGATGTTCAACACATATGTTGTTGCAGACATTCTTGTTATTGCTCTTGTCATGGGGACACGTACCCAACAACTTGTCCTGCGGAGGAGTTCAACTGGTTCGATGATTCCTCCGACACAAATGACTTTATATGCAGATGTCGAGGTGATATTATAGTAAGTACGTCTTGAGCCTACGACACTTCCGGTAGAAACTACCCTGAAGAGGAGATGTATAAATGTGTTTACATGTGGTGGCTTTACCCAGAGTAGAATGTGGTAGAGAAAAACACTATAAATACTTTTCTAGGCGATATTGATACTCTCTACTCGGATCAAGTGGTGCACCGTAGTTTGATCACCTTTTGTTGTTGTAGATCTGGTTCCAATTGTTGTTGTAACTGTCACAAACGCGTGTAACTTTCAATTTTATCTATATCATCAAGACTTTGTACTGAAAACCGAAACTCTAGCCTTTGTTCTCTGAAACCCTAGCTTTCAGTCGCATTTAGTCATTAAACACTATTTTTAACTTACTAGGTCATCAAACTTGCTGTTATTAACCATTTTAGTCATAATGGTTGTTTATTAACGCAAATCCATGAGGTGGAAATAATAGCTGCCCAACTGCAACCAGCATGAAACTTTTTTTTTTTTGAGCTTTTCAGTAAAAAAAAAAAGGTGAAAAGAAGCCCTTGCCTTATTTGATTCACCGATAAGGCTTATTTTTGTTAGGCTTAGTTGCTTAAGAACGACAAAAAATATATATGACGAAAATTGCACCCATTGTACCAAAAAATGCAGAAGGACGCAACGCAAGATTTAATGCATGACGTTGATTTGTAGCAAAAACGCGTTGTTGTTTGCTGATCGTCGAAGTCAAGCACGACTTGAGTTGATGACTGACGTAAAAAACTAAACTTGGAAAATATAGTCACTTTCAATTAATTGGTAAATAAAGTCATTCTCATATCTTAATTAGCCATCTAGTGAAATAATAATAGCAAAGAAGCACATAAAAATAGCGAAGGAGCTGTACTTTGAATTAGTCACTTGTCAGTGAGTATTAAAAAAAAAGTTGATTCATACATGGATTTTTTCGTAGCACGTGCCATCTACTTTTTTCTAAGAATAGCGAGAGACGGTGAAAAAAACCATATAACACATTTCTCTAAAAACTAGATCTCACACCACTAAAATCTTATTTTCAATGTGTTGCTGTGAAAATATTCAGTTATATCTTTGACCGGAATTTAAATGTCATGAATTAAAAATCGTCCATCTTGTTGTATATGCTTCAAAGTGAATTAAAAATCAATGTAAATATTGGAATTTTTTTTAAAAAATAACCCAATAAAAACATAATTTCCAAAATTATTAGTCACGAGTCTGACTTGCGATTGAAGACGTAGCACGGCCCTTATGCACCGCTGACTCAGGACCGTGCCACGTCCACTTTCAGTCGCAATCCGAGCGTGCAACCTAGATTCAAATGCGAATGCGGATCTAGTTTTATTGAAAAATTTGGATTCAGATTCGGGTTCAGAGTCGAGTTTAACTGACATAAACCAAATATGGATGCAACTACAGATTAGACCTGGATCTGCATATATATTTGATATTTATGTGACCGGGATTTGAACACTGGTCTCTCTGGTATAATAATTATTTATACACTATATTGTAATTTATTGGTGTTTGTTAATATTGCTTTCTGTTAATTTTGTTTGTGTAGTGTAAGCCATAAGCTGAAGCAACAGCAACGATAGGAGCAACACGAGGAGCGTGAGGTTAGAGCTGCACTTGAACTTATTACCTCCGGATTCATATATACATACACTTATATACTATGTTTTATTTATAATAGAAATCACAGCCCGTTGTAATCTAGCTGGTTAAGAGACCAAAGTTTGATGTCCATAGTCCAATAGCTACTATACTAAAGAGACCAAAGTTTCAATCCCAGTCATAGAAATATCAAATATATATGCGGATCCAGGATATTTTAGTTAAACCTGATTCCGAACTCGCATCCACATCCGAACCTGAGTCAAATCTAAATTTAAACGATACAGATTTCAGTTGAGAGTCCGGATCACGACTAGAAACAAACGTGACATGATCCTGGGTCAGTGGTGCATATGCACCATGCTACATCTTCAATCATGGCCGAGCTCGCGACTGAGCTGGCCGTTATTTCTGTAATTTTTAAAAGTTTTAGGTTATTTTTGAAATTATTTTTTATTAGATTAATCATAAAAAAAATTCTATATATTGCCACTTTGATGTACAGAGTCCAATAAATATTGCCCCGCTGCTGTTGGATTCCAATCTGCTCCGATCCTCACCGTTTGTGTTGTTTAATGGGTATCGGGTAATACTTGGGACTTCGGTTTGTTTGGATTCTCTGCAAGTGTCCTTTCCCTTTGAAAATGAGCACTTAAATCAAAGGCAACATTTGATCGTAGATTCAAATCTCAATAACTAAAAATAAAATATTGTCTCTCTGCAGTTCAAGGTAAAACTACATATCACACCTATCTAAAAAATAAAGTCTTGACTAAGCAACCAGTGATTTCACACCACCAAAAATAATTTTCGGTTACTTATAATGTTTCTTGACCATTCAAATTGAGTCATCTAATGTGCCAGATTACGGGAGTAACAGAGAGATGTTTTAACCAATTGAGTTAGAAGTTGTTTATTAGTTTATAAGCATTGCACAGACTAATAACAAGTAACTTATCGAGTCATGGACACTCGACAAGCTTATGGTCATACCAGACACATGACAGGTAATTTGTAGCTGACGCGGCGGTCTATTTCTGTAAAATTTTTGAATTGTGGATTATTTATATAAATAATTATTTTATGTGGGTTATTAATAAAAAAAAAATCGTAGGATTACACCCCCACACAATAGCATAGTACCATATACATATTAAAGGATATAAGTATAATTGCACCATGGTATTATTACTTGCCCAAATCATCTCAAAGAAATTTAGGAATTTCTTTCCCAAACCATAGTATTGAAAGATATGTAGGATTACTTTCCCAAATCATCTCAAAGAAATTTACATGTTTTGAGGGAAGCAACGTTGAGGACATCAGTCTAGCAACAATTAAATCACCCACACTATTCTAAGCAGTGTTATGGTGTATCCGCTGATTACGAGTATCAGACACTAAACGATATCAGTACTATGTATGGTTTTAATTTTGAATGTTTGTCCGATTTTATATACATCCCTAGAATAGCTATTCTATACCCACCTTCGATGTCGTCGGATCGTGCATCGAGATTACAATTTTATTAACAGTAGCTGTAAATTAGACGTCCGTAAATTCCAGTAAAACTGATCGAACCGCTAGCCGTTTCCAAAGAACCCACGATTAGTTTGTTAGAACTAAAACCATAATATCCCTATAAAATAGGAACCACCTCAAAAATAGAAACATATATCTCATTGATTAACTGTAAAATAGGAACTGCCTCAAAAATAAGAACATATATCTCATTGATTAGCAGTAAAATTGTAATTAGTTAGAATTCAATGATTTTATTGATAGTATTGAACTACTTTACTGTCGTATGATACCAAATTTATTGTCATGGTACTATCAATTGACTGGTTGTATGTATAAGATTTACACTGTATTCAAAATATCTTTATCTCATTGATTAACTGTTCATATAACTAGATTTACTGAAGTTTGCAATATCAACAAATCTACAGTGTATTCGAAATTTACAGTCGTAGTTGATATACTTTACGGATTTTATTCTATCAATTTACTGTTTACAATCTGCACTAGTCCATACTATCTTCACTCCATTCCATTTACTGACATATTATTTACTTTACTATTTGTATTCAACCCAAGATGATCGACAAGTAAATTGGGTAGATTACTAACATAATCAGCTAGTATGCAATGACTTTATTGTTCGTATTGAACTATTTTACTGTCGTATAAATATGACTTTACTGGTCGAATGATGATCAGCTAGAATATAATAACTTTACTATTCGTATTGAACTACTTTACTGATTTATGAATATGACTTTACTGGTCGTATGATAATCAACTAGAATATAATGAATTTACTGTTTGTATTGAACTATTTTACTGACATATGAATATGACTTTACTGGTTGTATGATAGTCAGTTAGAATATAATGAATTTACTGTTCCTATTGAACTACTTTACTGACTTATGATTATGACTTTATTAGTTGTATGATAATCAACTAGAATATAATGAATTTACTATTCGTATTGAACTATTTTACTGACTTATAAATATGATTTTACTGGTCGTATGATAACAAATTAATATCCATGATCTGCACTGATCGATACAAAGATTCAAATATCTTCACTTCAGTTCGTTTACTAGTCGTATGTTTACTCCCATGAATGAAATTAAATGATCTTTACTAGTCGTATGTTCAAAACTTACTGTTATTGAATTGACGTTAACCACCTTTACAAAACGGCGTTAAATCCCATTTAACACACAATAACTGCTATCTCTATCCAACGGTTCTAATTTGGTCCAGTAAGTTAGATCGAACGGTTCCTACAATAGGTATAGAATAATTATTTTAGGAATGGGTGTAGAATAGTATTTATATATATATATATATATATATATATATATATATATATATATATATATATATATATATATATAACAGTCCGATATATCGTTTGATATTGGATATAAAAGCGGCTCAATAATCCCTAATCTAGTCTATATGTTATGTATTCATCTTAATATATAACTTTTTATGATGTCCAATAATACGGGTAATAATATAGACTAGTCAAAAATTCATTGACTTATCAAGTCATCCTAAGACACATTTTGTCTTCCTCGTGTTCAAATTTCTATGACCTGTCAATAATTTCTCTTATTTATCAATTTTCTCTTTCACACTTAGATTCCTTTCGCACTATAGAAAATTGTGATAACACGAAAAATTATAAAATAGAAAATTTTTACAATTCAACCAAATTAATATGAACCATTGGTTTGTGATAATCCAAGGGCTCCTATTCCTGTTACCTCGTGCAAAGTAATCGTTCTTCCATTATCATCCGAAGGATATGAATGTTTTTACACCTCTATTTTTGCCATTAATTTAAAGTACAAATTAGGAATGGTTTAATACTTAAATGGTAAGAAATTTCCTAGAGTTAAAGTTTTCCTTAGTAGAGTATGTGATGACAAATTTAGACCTGTGAACATTTTATGTGTTTGAAGATGTACGCAACAAAATATATTATAATTTGAATGACAAATTTAGTGAACTTACTCAACAATACACACTTAATTGTTGATAAAAGAGATTGTCAATCCAACTAATGACTGGAAAGCACAATCTCTTCAATATGTAAGCATGGAAACTAAAAAGCATGCCGGTCCATCAAACTATATGAACAAGTCCCGATTAATTTGTAGTCTATAATTATCATCATGATTAAAAAATAAATATGAAATCTAGTACAGAAATGCAGTCTACTAACCCCAATCTTCTATTGGTTATTAGTGATTTAGTAGAAAACCGATAGAAAATGTGCCTCGCGGTCATAAAAAGTCAATGGGTGTATTTTGTCTATCGGTTTGTAAGAAACTTACCGTTAGAAGAAGCAGTATGATTTACTCTAGCGGTGATAAACATATTTACCGTTAGAAGAGATGCATAAGTACTGACGGGAGAATGTTGTGCGCCGATAGGACTGGTCGACTTCTACAACTAGTCTTATTCTATCGGTACTATATGCGTATACCGACAGAATATGTACAAAAATTCCTATCGGCAATATGTAGAGTGCCGATAGAACCTTTCGCCTTCTACAAATATTTGTATTCTATCGGTAATGGATGCTTATACCGTTAGAATATATCAAAAATTGCTTAGAACTGTTCGTCTTCAAATAGTTTTATTCTATCGATAATGTAGGTTTATACCGTTAGAATATAGCAAAAATATTTTAGAAATGTTTGCCTTCTACAACTAGTATTATTCTATCGGCAATCTACGTATATACTGACAGAGTATGTACAAAAATTCCTATCGGCAATATGTATTGTGCCGATAGAACCATTCGCCTTCTACAATTATTTTTATTCTATCGGTAATTTATTTTTATACCGTTAGAAGATATATAAAATTACTAACGGTATAAGGTTGTGTACCGATAGAACTTATCGAGCACTATAAATACCCGGGTATGTCTCTTTCATTCTCACAGTTCATCTGGCGCTCGTAGTCCTAACCCGTAAGCTCCATGGATGGCCGGCGCATCTCTATCGGTGACCGCTGCACCTCCGCACCTCCATCGACGCCCTCTAGATTTTGGCATCCCAAGCAAGGTACGTAACATTTCGGTAATATTGTTAGATTATTCTAATCCGATTCTGGCAATTATTCTGCAATTTTTGTATCCTTCATTTTGATGTGTCTTCTTTTCAATATGATTATGATCTGTGCAGGTCCTTGAATGATGCTCATGAGGGGCAACGTATTTCACGGTTCTTCATCGCAGTACGCTGCCTACGTTGGCTTGTTGGCGAAAGAAACAGTGAAGATCACCGTCGAGAGCTGGAAGGACGTGAAGGGCGAGATCTTGGTTGACTCGGTCGAGAAGATCCTTAAGCCCGGCGTGTTTCTCAAATCAGGACCTATAGAAAGCATCTTATATTTTTTTTGCATGCACCAGCTTGTGGCCAGATGCTTACCTGCTTGGAGAAGAAGAATTGTTGTCATTTGCACAGCCATTCTACACCATCACTACACAGAATAACATCTTGGAAGGTAGGTTCTTTTTGTTAATGGAGTTGAGTTGAGTTGACTTGACTTGATCAAGTTTGAGTCCGAGGAAATCACCAATATAAATGTAACTCGACGGCAGTTCCAGCTCCTCGAGCGTCTTCGAACTGAACTCCTATGGTTAAGTCCAATGTGGTTCAGACATTTGCTGTTTTGGACGAATGGATTTGTGATGTATCAGGTCTAACTTGTAGTCGGTAGTTACATTGTCGCAACCTGCAAAGGTTTTCTTTTATGTAAAATGTATGGGCCACTGGGTCCTCGTCGTGATTTGTTGTTAATTTCAGACGTGGCTTTTCTAATATACATCGAATGTGTGAATTGTTGTATTTGTATATTGTTGTATATTTGTGTATCATGTATAGCTATTTGGGATATGAACTTGAATGTGTAGGGAGTATTTGTGTATTTAATTGTATTGGTAGGTAGGTGTGTATTTGTACTACTGTTTCAGACATGCACTTGAATTTGTGAACTGGCATGTGTATGTTTGTACTTGAATTTGTATTGGTGAACTGGCATGTGTATGTTTGTACCTGAATTTGTGAACTGGCATGTGTAATTTCTTTGGCATGATGAAGTACCAAGTACCTAAGAAAAGTATTTTTGTGTCCTAGTTAATCCACAAATTAGCATTTCTTGAAATATTGCTTTATCTTCTAGTTAAGATCTGTTTGATGTAAGATCTGTTTGATGTTACATTATGTTTAGATATGATTCATTGGATGTGAGAACTGGTGTCATGTGTGTCATGCAATGGTACCAGTACCTCCTCTAACGGTAAATATGTGATATTTACCGATAGAAAAACATATGTATTTGCTCAGTCATGCATCATCTAACGGTAAATACACATATTTACCGATAGAAAAACACATGTATTTGCCGTGTCATGCATCATCTAACGGTCAATACACATATTTACCGATAGAAAAACTCATGTACTTGCTGTGTCATGCATCATCTAACGGTCAATACACAAATTTACCGATAGAACAAGACCTGTACCTGCTCAGCAATGTACATTCTCTAACGGTATATGTGTGTTTGTACCGATAGAATATGTGAGAGGCTAATTACCTTACTTAGTCTAACGGTTATTTCATGTATTTACTGTTAGAAAAAGGTCCATTATAAGGAAAACCTCACTTGACCATTGCTGAGTTCGGCGGCGAACTTAGGGATATAAGGTTCGGGCTGAGTACAGATGGTATGAACCCACATGGTAATATGAGCAGTCGGCATAGCACTTGGCCGGTTCTTTTATGCATCTACAATCTTGCTCCTTGGTTATGCATGAAGCGCAAGTATATCATGATGGCGTTACTAATATCAGGACCCAGACAACCCGGAAATGATATTGACGTGTTTCTAACGCCTTTAATCGAGGACTTACAGAAATTGTGGAGCGAGGGGGTGCAGGTGTGGGATGCATACAAGAAAGAGAATTTCATCTTGCGGGCCCTGATATTTTACACCATAAATGATTTTCCGGCCTACGGCAATTTGTCGGGGTATGGTACGAAAGGAGCCAAGGCTTGCCCTATTTTCTAGATGAAACTGAGAGCATGTGGCTGCGAAATTACCGGAAAACAGTGTACATGGGTCACCGCAGGTTTCTTCCGGTGCATCACACGTACCGTAAGAAGAGGAAGTCATTTAACGGGAAGCCTGATAAGGGATCAGCTCCAGTGTTTCTGACCGGTAAGGAGATTTACTCGCACGTGAAGGACATCAAAGCTGAGTTCGGTAAGTATTCTAAACCTTGAGAAAAAAATGTTTGGAAGAAGAGATCGATTCTTTGGGATCTACCGTACTGGGAGCACTTATAAGTTCGACATTGCATTGACGTCATGCATGTAGAGAAAAATGTCTGTGACAGTTTGATTGGTTTGTTGTTGAACATTCCGGGAAAGATAAAGGATGGTGTGAAAGTTCATCGTGACATAGTGGAAATGGGGATAAGGACTGAGCTTGCACATTTAGAGAATGGAAAGCGTGCATACCTCCCCCCGGCTTGCTATACGTTGTCCAAGAGCGAAAAAACAGAACTCTGTCAGTGCCTGCACGATGTTAAAGTATGGCCGGGGTTGACCCAATTGGCGTTCCTGGGTCCCGACACGAGGGTAGGCTTCAGGGCATCGGAATGATTGGATTCAAAGCTATCGTCCCCAATCGTGATGTGTACGCAAAATCACATTTTTGGGTCTTACAACACATGACGGAGGTCGAGCCATACATACACGAGCACAAGGTAATGTTACGGTCACAGAATCCTTCGAAGTCAGACATTTGGGTCACCAGAGAACATAACAGGAATTTTACTGGGTGGATCCAAGAAAGAGTCACGCGAGCTGCCAGGGCTCCGTAAGTGAAACTGTGACATGGTTGGCTAGAGGCCCAAGATTCACTGTAGGGACTTGGCAGGGGTACGACATCAATGGGTATTTATTTTACACAAGAGCTCAAGATGCCAAGAGTAGCACGCAATGTAGCGGAGTGACAATGTTTGCTATTTCCGAGGATGCCAGGTCAGTAAGGGCGCTGAACTCATATTATGGTGCTATTGACGAAATATGGGAGCTCGATTACGGATTACTTAAGATTCCCCTGTTTCGATGCCAATGGGTCGAAATCCCTCGAGGTGTTCAAGTTGGCAGTTACGGGTTTACTCTCGTCGATCTTGATAGAGTCGGACACCAAGATGATCCATTCATACTTGCAAAACAAGCCACACAGGTATTCTACATCGTTGACTGGGCCAAGCCAAACTTGCATGTTGTCCTCCACAGCAAGAGACGTATTGTTGGGGTCGAAGACGTTGACGACGAAGAGGAGTATAACCAATTTGATGAAATACCTCCATTTTTAGAGGACATTCAATCTATCCCTACTGAAGATATCGACGAAATAACGTATCTACGAGATGATCACGAAGAAGGATTATGGGTTGAGAACCATTGATGATTGTTTTCTATTCCAGGGATAAATGCCAAGCAAACAACCCACAAGTTCTGCAGCAAGGTGAGGAACTTATCATTAATACATCAGGCAATACATTTTTCTTTAGAACTTAATGATAAGCTAGTTCACGGCATTAATATATCTCAATTTTACTCCACAGCATGAGTTCTAACATGTACAGTACCTTTATCCTGTAAGTACTTAATTCTTCCCTTCAAATTTTCTTGCAAAAATCTCATTGCAGCCTCTTGCTTCCTCAAATTAAGCTCCCCAAAAATCTATTATTCTATCGGTATTATTATGTTTTACCGTTAGAATAAATTCGTTAGTCTCACGGTATTTTGTAGTCTGACAGTTTTTGTTGTTGTTACCGATAGAACAATACTCTGGCGCTTTGAATTCTCAACTGTGTCGCCATGCGTCACCATGGAAATTCTATAAGTACCTCGCCGTGCGTCACGGTATTTTGTTGTTTTTCTAAGTCTCAAACTCTTCGACTCCTTATCTTCTCTTTCACAATGGCAACCTCAATGGGATCGTCAGCCACGTCCTCCCCGGTAAGAACTCTAAATCTCCTAGGTTTACCCCTGTATTGTTAATCCATGTTCAGTACATTCTTCACCTGTTGATTTGCACAGGGAATGGGAGCCGTGAAAGACACTGGCAAAGTCAAGGCCGAGCTGAGGGCCCTCCAGGAGGAGCACAAGCTCCTTATGGACAAGCACACTCAGCTACGGCTTGAACTGGACGATCTCCTCCGGCGCATTTAGCGCATGAAGACGACTGGTGACAATTCCAGGGCGAGGACGAGGCGTCTTCGCGAGGAGAAGCAAGCCGCAGATATTACCATCGCTGGCTGCGGTTTGACTATGAAGGATACCATAGTGAAGCTGAGGGAGGTCGCAGGCCTTCTCAACGCGGTAGTAGTTGATCCTAGAGACAACTTGTTGCTAGAGGAGTCCTGCGTCTTGGCTGCAAGTCAAACTGAGTCTATTCTACATGCAGCCAGGGCTAAGACCACCCCTTGACCTAGCATTTTGGATTTTTATTTTTTTTATAAGTGATAAAACGACAATGAATGAACAATTTATTTTTATGCCAATTTTCTGATTTTCCAGCTATCTTCCCTCTTTCTTTATCATTATGCACCTTTCAAGCACGGTCTGTTTGATGTTACATTGTGTGTACATATGATTGTTTGAAGGTGAGACTAACGAATTTACTTATTATATCGGTATTATTATGTTCTACCGTTAGAATAAATTCATTACTCTGACGGTATTTTGTTATTTTTACCGATAGAAAAAGGGCATAGAATACTATAATCTCAGGGACTTAAAAAAATTTTCTGGGGAAAATTGGTCTCACGGGATTTTATTGTTTATACCGATAGAAAAAGGCATCCACTACTTCAAATATTGTTCTGGGAAAAATTTACTTTTTCTATCGGTGTTATTTTGTTTACCGATAGAAAATGACATAATTCTATCGGTATTATTTTGTTGTACCGATAGAAAAGGTCATCCACTACTTTATTACTCGTACACGGCCCTTGAGTTTCCCTCCAGTCGAACAGTTCCAACTTATAGCACTGCGTCTCTTTCGAGAGCGAAGAAAACCACAACCTCCGCAGTGATCACTCACTTCCTCTATCCCACACGACAATCGCCGGCTGGATACTGGTTCGCCACTGCCACCGGTTCTTATTTTCGTCCTTCGCCGGCCTCCGCTGCGTTCTACACCGCCTCTCCATCACCACAACTGATCGCCGTAAATACCCTAATTCGTTGTTCTTTTTCCAGCATCTTCCTTATTTGATCTTTGTGTTTTGTGCATACTAATTCTTCGAGTTTTGTAATTACACTAGGGTTCCCTATTGTGTTGGATTATGAACATTCCGCAGGCAATGTTGATTTAAATTAGGGTTGACGTAATATGTTCCAGTGCTGTAATGAACCTATTTTGAGATTTTAACTTATATGTGCTGCTGTATGTGTGATCAATTGTATCCAACTGCCATGTAATGCACATTATACGTTGGAGGTGTTCTTACACATATTCTATCGGTATCTCCTGTATTTACCGATAGAAAACATGTCTATGTTCTATCGGCAGCGCATGTGTTTACCGATAGAAAACATTGTTATGTGTGAAATAATAATGCTGGCCCATGAATATTAGTATAGAAAATCATGGAGAATGTTGACTTAAACCAAGACTATGTAATGCCAGTGAATGGAGGCTTATCAACAATATTCCAGAGCAATATGTTATATCGGTATCTCGTATCTTTGCCGATGGAAAACATTGTTATGGTCTATCGGCAGCTCATGTGTTTACTGATAGAAAATATTTCTGAACAGTTCAGGAAGTAATTTTTGCATGTCTTTCTTTTAGTATTATTTTCTTCGGACATCCTTTTTGCATCCCTAATTAGTCTCCAGTTCTGGGCTGAGTTATGGAACTCCAAGAAGAATTAATTGCCATATGTTGCATGCTTCCTATATGAAAATGTGTAGACGAAAATGCTGAGAAATAGAATCTTATCTTCTATTGGTAGCTTCTGTGTTTACCGATAGAAAAAATATTTAAAATATGTCCTTTTGCTTTGTAAAATGATTTGGTTTGTGTTTCCATTAAATTTTTGATGGTTTGTTGATGGTTTTGTAGGGAAAGATATGTCGTCGTCTTCATCGGATGGTACTAGTGGTTCGACTAGGGCCAACCCCAACGTAACTGAAGATGCAGTTGGTTCATCCCAGCACAAGAGGGTGGGGCGAGGCGCGACGACATTGGGCCGTTTGGCCAAACGCACGGATCTTTTTTGTGAGTTCAACCAATTTGGGAGGTCGATCAGAAAGAATGCTGGGAAGTACGTGGCCTACGTTGGGCTGTTGGCCAAAGAAAGGGTGAAGATTACCGTCCAGAGCTGGAAGGACGTGACGGCGGACGAGAGGGATTGGTTGTGGGCGGAAGTGAAGGTTAAATTAACTGAAATCGCTGAACTAACTCGTGATTAATTGTATGCATTTTTTGAAAACAGGCTAAGTGGAACATCCCCGACGATACACCTAGGATGCCCTGCTTGAAGGACATGAATGGAACATGGAAAACCTTTAAGAGCTGGCTCGTCAGTAACTTCCTCGCTGTGGGGAAATCTCCTTGCGAGAAGTACCCCTTCATATCGGAGGAGGTATGGGAGGAATTCACCAAGCAGAAGGGGACCGAGGAGTTCAAGGCCCTTAGCGAGAAGAATAAGGCGATCCAGAAGAGGAACGACCACCCGCATCGGCTCGGATCCCAGGGCTATGCGGGGAAGGAGGAGCAGTGGAAGAAGGAAGACGAGCAAAATCCTGTCATCGACTCCCCTGAGTTGGCACTCTCCGAGATCCGGGATGAGAGGTGCAAGCGATGGTGGAGGGGGAGGGGGTCCGTGTCGTCCACGGGGTCTGTGCAGTTCGCAACCCCTGGGGACGTCGACGTTGTGAGGCGAATGGTAAGTTGGCTAACCTCGTAAACTGTGTGCGCACAAGTGTATATAAGGCAATTTGTCTCACAAGGTACCTTTAAATGTAACATATCTCTTTTGAGAAGGAGGCAGTGGAGGGATTGTTTACCCCGCAGAGGGAGAACGACATCCTCACCCGGGCTCTAGGAAATAAGGAGCATCCCGGGCGGACACGAGCCGTGGGAGCCATTGTGTCGTGGAAGGCCGGTTTCGCAGATCCGGCTCCACCGAGGAAGAAGGCCCGCTCCTGGAAGGAAAAGGAAGCAAAGCTCTCCGATAAGATACGAGCTGAGGTACGAGCGGAGATACGGGCTGAGATACGGGCTGAGGTGCAGTCTGAGGTCGCACAAATGAGGGAGGAGTTTGCACGGTTGAGAGAAGCATTGCTGGCCAACAATGCAAATGCGGATCCCCAGGACGACGGTACCCCGCTGGGTCGGATAAGCAGTTGCGCTTCGAAGATCCTAGCGGATCCAGTGGATCTACTTGACGTACTGCAAGCCTTCATCTGTGCACTTAAGTTGATGCCACTCCCATTCTTTTAGAGTTGTTTCGCTAACCTGTTTTAATTGTTACAAATTTGCAGAAGCCGGAGGGCTGCATCCTACAGAATCACCTAGGCGCGGGGCAGGAAGTGGTTGGACACGGCTTCGTCTATCCGTCTGGGCCGGATGTTCAGGTCCACTACGTATCTCTGCGGTTGGGGTTCGCAAAGGTACAGGTGGACATGGCTATGCCAGCCTACAACGATTCTCCGTTGCCAGTCCCAACAGAGAAACTGCAGACACTTGCTGAGGCAGTGGGCTCCTACGTACAATGGCCCAAGAAGTGTCTTCTAATACAACCGGTAAATCCTACACATTTTAGATTACATCCTACTCAGTACACTCAACTTACAAAATCTAACATACGTGCTCATTAATTGAAGTGGCCTGCCGGCGGGCTACCAGGGGACTGCGCCCCCAGCTCGGGGCATGAGGCCCGATCTCGTACGAACCTGGGCACATCAAAGACGGCCTCGACCCCACCCAGCACATCCACGCCTTCACATCGGAAGAAAGCCGCCATCACCTCGCCTTTGAAGGTACGCACTCAGTCCCCGGCAAAAGGCAAGGGCAAAGGGCGACAGGGACAGCTGGAGAGGTTCAGGAACGGGTTCCCACTCATGTCGGAGGCAGGTTTGCGCAAATTGGATCAATCAACCAGAGACCTCCACGAGTGGTACCTACACCGAACTCGGCGCAATCTGAACTTCTTAGTTCCCTACAAGCCTGGGCAGTTCCACCGTGAGCCCGGGAGTATATCCGTGGCACACGAGGATCTGTTCGACCTCTACAACTGGTGGGAGCTCGATATGCTTATCATACGGACTGGAGTCCTGTGAGTTTGCTGATGCTATGTATTGCTGTTTTCTAACTCTGTTTGCTAACTCTGCATTGTTGTAGTTCATTTGAAATGTAGTAACTTTCTGTGTAATACTAATGTCGTCCTTTGCATGCAGGTGCATGTACAGGCTAGCATCGGAGGCTGCGTGTGACAAGGTGGGTTTCCTCGACCCAGAGAAAATAAGCCTCACGATGCTAGAGCACGACGCCGCGCACGCTGAGCAGTATATATCCAAGGCGTTGATGGCGCAGCAGGACAGGGAGTTCATCCTGGTGCCGTACCACCAATGGTTAGTGCATTTCGTACTAATTTAACTCAATCTTATATGTTACACCTGATATATACTTTGAGCTAGCGGTCCTCTTTTACGTACAATGCAGGGGCCACTGGATCCTCATCGTGATCTGTCCGCCGAGAAACGAGGTGTACTACCTCGATTCGATGCGTGACAGATTATCAATCGAATATGTGGTCAAGGGGAATATGGAGGCGTAAGTAACTTATATGTTTAATTTAAATTTTGACCTCACTAGCTAATGATAATACATTAACCGGCAATACTAACTGAAATGCAGGACTTTTGATAAATATGTGTCCGCTGGAGGGAGGCATGCCGCACCGCAGGACTCCCTACTAGCTTGGAAAGAATATGAGGTACTCACGAGACTTTTTGTTTATGCTTAATTAGTTTATGGAAACTGTAGCTAACATGTCTTCGCATATGCAATTATCTCAGTACCATCAGTAGCCGCAATCGTGGGAATGTGAGTTTTATGTGCTGCGCTACATGTACGACCTAGTGCAGACAAACTTTGCCCAATTCCCCCAGGTAAGCATCGATAGCTAACTCAAATTTGAAAATTGGGTGTCACGTTCAAAATTAGGAAGTTATTCAGTATTCACACATGCTTGCAGATCGCCATGTCGAAAGACCAATATGAAAATGCAAAGATTAGAGATCTTCGACAAATCTGGGCTCAATATGTCATGGAGGAAGTTGCGCCCAACCATCCGCAATGACAATTTTCTCTTTTTCGTGTACTCTGTGCATAGACTGTTTATATACATGTGAATAAATATATATGTGAATAAATGTCCACATTGAATTGCAATTTGTATTTGTCCATATATATGTGAATAAATGTGAATAACTGTCTAATGTATCAATCTGTTCTATGAATTTACCCTTCTTTGCATTTGTACTATATTGTGTATCCAATCTATACAGTATTACATTTGTACTGTATATGTGAATGTACTGTATTGTGAATGTAAATAATGTACTGTATATGTGAATGTACTGCATTGTGAATGTGAAGAATGTACTGTATATGTGAATGTATTGCATCTGTACTGTATTTCTATCGGTAAATTTATTCACAACCGAGAGACTACTATCACTTTTTCTATCGGTAAACTCATCCACAACAGAGAAACTAATATCGTTTTTTCTATTGGTACACTCGTAATTAACCGTTAGAAGAGTGTGACTTTTTCTGCCGGTGAACTCATACACAACTGAGAGAGTATTATGATTTTTTCTATCGATAATCTCTTTCACAACCGAGAGACTACTATCGTTTTTCTATTGGTACACTCGTAATTAACCGTTAGAAGAATGGGACTTTTCCTGCCGGTGAACTCATACACAAACGAGAGAGTACAATCGTTTTTTCTATCGGTAAACTTATTTCCAACCGAGAGAGTATTAAAGTTTTTTCTGTCGGTAAACTTGTAATTAACCGTTAGAAGAGTGGTACTTTTCCTGCCGCTAAACTCATTCACAACCGAGAGAGTACTATATTTTTTCTATCGGTAAACTCTTTCACAAATGTCAAACTATGACGGGTTTTCTACCGGTGTTCTCCTAAGATGCCGTTAGAATAGTGAAGTTCTTCTATCGGTTATTTACCGATAGAAAATGATCTGTCTTGTTCTATCGTGTCTATCTCTATCGGTACAAAAACCGATAGTAGAAGAGTGTTTTTTACCGATAGAAGAAAACTTTTCTGTACTAGTAAAAGTTCTTCTGTTACTAACAATAACCATTTAATGCAGAGGGAAGGAGGGAAAGAAATAATTGGTACTTAAAACTTTCTATTTAAAACTACATTTTTTAGGAGATGATTAAATGATTGGATATAGTAATGACAAAATACCTTTTATCGATCAATAGTTATGATTAAAAATTTTATCTCCTAAGAGATAATAGTTGTATGGTAAAGGAACACAAATAAATATACAATGACATAGACGATCCCCACATCATAACTATAATTTCAGAAATGCCAAGCTACCGGACATAATACTTTAACCCAGAAAGACGGCATTGATCAATGGTGTCTCTTTCGATTATGACGACTCAACCCAACACCATCAATGACTCGAACAAGCATTTACATGTAGCTTGTGTGTATGTAATATATTCTCAATATGCTACCAAGCAATAAAACAGTTGACGAATAGTGTAGACTAGACTAGGTAAATGATAATCTCCTCTCTACTCATACTTTTTTATTAACTTAGAATTTCTGAAAACGTAAATGACATTTTTTATCCTTCTATTTTGCTGCAAAGCCTAGCAAACTTTGTACTTTCCAAATGATCAAATTGGTCCCTATCATCTGTGATAATGCAAATAGCCCCTAAATTGACCAAAAAATGGCATGGTGCGTAAATAGATGACTGAGAGGATATCTATGATAGAATAGGTTAGTAGAATAACATGTACAATATTTTTGGCTCCACATTTCTGTTCTTTGAAGCCACGTTGCTACCTACATCATTCACTTTCTGGCAATTGAATATCAAGTAACATAAAATTTATAGCAAACTCGTCCATAAATCACTAATTTGACTGAACATAAAGACTAGTCCATAACATCATCTATAGAGATGTGTCATATTAGATTTTGAATTCAATATTTTAATAAAATAGAATTATTTGAACCAGTTCATAAAGTACACGAACTAATTTAAATCTTTTAGAAATAGAAAGATTAAATTGAAGCTTAGAATAAAATAGAGAGACTAAAAATATAATTTATCCTTCCTGACAGTTATGATGTTACAGATTGTGTAATCTTCAAATGGATATTTTCAAATATTGCGAAGATTCTTTGAAATTGTTGTTCATACTTCACAGTCGCGTAGAGTGACATGGATGCCCGGAGAATATCTTACATAATTGTCGAAAAGTTAGGAATTTGATGTTTGCCAATCTATCATGCTTGACTTGAATTTTGATATAATGACTGACTTGAAAACTAAACATGAAAAATAAAGTCTCTTTCATTAATTGGTTAAATAAGGTCTTTATGAGCCTTATTGTGAGTAAATAATAGCAAAGGAGCGCCTAAATATAGCAAAAGAGTTGTACTTATGAAGGAATGTTTTGGTAGGCACTTCATGTTCACCCATTGACGGGTAAATATCATGTAAAAAAGATCAAATTCAGTGAACCCCGCCATTTATTGGATGAGTCGAGTTCGACTAAAGTTTGTACTCTGTTAAGTTTAGTTTGTTTTAGAAATTAGGTGACTTTAAATCAAGTTGAGTTAGAGATCGAGAAGTTGGCTTATGGTTGACTCGCAATGAGTTCGAGTCAATATCAAACTAAATTGAGCGAAATATGGACAACAGAATTTTTAGATAAATTTGTAATTATAACTATAAAAATAATATCCTAACTTGAAATTATTTTTAGGGCTACATGAGACTATTCAAGATAGCCCATTTTTAAATAGTAGTTAATGTCTTAATTTAGTTTTATCTATTAAAATTTAAGTGAGAAAATATTTAGAAAATCTAAGCTATATTTAATTAAAATCGAGCGAACTAGTCTAGATTTGAACTCAACTCTTTTTCCATCAAAACTAGAAAAATACTCGAAGTTGTCTCATATTTTGAGTTAATCTCGAGATGATCCAAAAACTAAGTTGAACTCAAGTGGTTCAGGAGCATCGAGTTTTTTCATGTAGCCTAATTAAATAAATTCTTTTTGTTCGTACATATATTCTTTTTTTAGCACATGCAATATATTTTTTCCTTTTTCATTTTCTTTAGGAGTAGAAAGAGATGGTGAGAACACGTACAGGCATCAGAATGAATCGTGGATCCAAATCTCAATAAGTAACTAAAAACAAAATGTCATCTATCTACAGTATAAGGTAAAATCATATATCACACCTATCTAAAAGATGAAGTCTTAACTAAACAAACCAGTTATTTCGCACCACCAAAAGTAATTTTCGGATACCTATAATATTTCTTGACCATCTAAATTGAGTCATCTAATGTCCCAAATTACACGTGATTGAAAGATATGTAAGATTACACTCCCACACAATAGCATAGTGCCATATATTAAAGGGTATAAGTATAATTATACCATAGTATTACTTTCCCAAATCATCTCAAAGAAATTTAGGAATCCCAAACCATAGCATTGAAAGATATGAAAGACATGTAGGATTACTTTCCCAAATCATCTCAAAGAAATTTACATGTTTTGAGGGAAGCAACGTTGAGGACACTAGTCTAGCAACAATGAAATCAACACTAATCTTGAGGAGTCGATTTTTTATTTAAAAAATAATCAAATAAAATACAAACTTTGTCCGCATTAATCAATAAATAGATTTTAGTCTATATCTCTTTAGAAGATAAGAGGGACTAAATACTTCCTGATACCATCAGAAAATACCTAAAAAGAGCTTAATTTGCCTTGAAACATCATAACAATGTGACAAAATTTCGTATCTATCACTGAAATTTTCTGTATTTTGCATTTACTACTAAAAACTTACATATTTTTTATATACTACTACAAAGTTTAGTAATTCTTCTTTATTTTATTATTGACCAGCAAGCAAGATTTCAAATCATTAACACATTAAAAACTTCCTCCCCTGGGACTGCGTCAAAAGGAAGTTTCAACTACTTACCCAGTCTCTTGTCGAGTTTTTTTTACTAATAACCCAGATTTAAAAAATAATTATGAAACTAACCCACAGTTACGATAATTTACAGAAATGGCCTGCCACGTCAGCTTGTCGAGCTCCCAGAGATCGACAAGCTGCAAGTCGCACAGGCACGACTAGGGGCTTGTTGAGTCCCTCGACCATAACTAGTTCCCGCGAGCACTTGTCGCATGTGGAGAATTCGACAAGAGAAAAGAAATAATTGCGGGAACGGGGATTCGAACCCGGGCCGAGGACACAGGAGCGAGCGCGCGAGCCAGTTGGGCTAGCACTCTTAGCTGCACTAGAAGGGTAAGCCTAATTAATATCCCTCTCTCACATGTCGTGGATCCAGAACTCGACAAGAGAGCACTCGTCATGTACAGAAGAGGTGGTCGAGCCAGGGACTTGATTGCAAGGATTTTTGATTGAATTCTGGACTGATTTGTAATCTGATTTCACAAATGAGTATAAACTTATACGTTATACTCATCTAGCAAGAGATTTGATAAAATATGACTTGATTTGATGATTTTCGATATAAACTAAAAATAGGGTACTTTAGGGTAAAATAAGATCTGAGTTTTGTCGATTTCGAATTATGGCCTTTAAGATGTGATTTTGTAATCTGGACAGAAGAGAAAATTGTATCAAATAGCATTTGAAAGAGATTTGCTGAAGAAATTCTGAATTTGGAGTTAATCTGAAGATTTTAGCCTTTTTGGGTTTGTAGATATCAGATAAAGGACTAAATTACGATATAATTTGGACTGATATGTGAAAAAGTCTTAGATGATATGATTTGGGTGCCAACTTTCTGGATTAAGGTATTGACATACCCATGATCATAATCTAAGAATAATTTGATCTGGATTAGGTCAAGATTTAGCTAAATCTGAGTTCTGAGTATTTAGGGTAATTAGAATAGTAATTAGAATCCTGTTTTCGAAAACAGAATAGGATTGATAGATCTGAGAGTTAGAGATGGAATTGAATAATCCTGTGAATCCAAATCAAGATCAGTGGGGATTCGAACCCAGGTGGACAACGAGGTAGAAGAGAGTTCCCACCAGCTGGGCTAGGAGTTTTTCCCATCATACTGTACATACATAAATACATACATACTGTATAGATATATATATATATATACGCACATATATATATGTATATGTATATATATCTATAGAAATATATGTAAGTATGTATATATATCTATGTATGCATATAGATATAATAAAAATATATAAGAAATCTAGTGAACTGCATGATTCATTTTGAATGTAACACACTGGAAAATAAAAGTGTTAGTACATGTTCGCTATGGGTTCGGACGACCCCTCTTATGCCCATGCCCATGTCTATCTCTCTGAAAAGGCGATGGTGAGTACGGATCAGGTGGCACATGTGATCGCCGCCCAGCCGCAGTAGAAGGACCATGCCGCTCAGTACCTGCATGACCCTGAGATGGCTGTGTCGGTGGAGGGTGATCTTCGAGCTCGCTAGGCGCCAACTGATCCGGTTGGTAGTACTGATATGCATGAGGGTCGTGCAACCCTAACATGCTCGAGACCCAGTCCTCGTTGTCCCGCTGTTGTGCCACCCAACTGGGCTCGGCCCCCTGTGGAGCGTAGTACTCACGATCGTCATCCACATCCATGTTGATCCGGGAGGATTTTCATGTCCTGATCGCATACGGATTCGCGACCATGTCTTGATCACATACGGATTCGCGACCAAGTCCTGATCGCATACGGCTTTGCCACCTTAACCGTGTTCGGAAAGGTTTCGCGACCATGGATTGGTCCACGACCAGGAAAAGGAATTCGTTCCCTGTTCGGAATTGTAATCCGATCCGAATGTGTATAACTAAGCTTATCTTTTTAGGATTAGTTATATGAATCTAATACGTTTAGGTTATTGAGTCTGATACGTACTCATACGATTGGACTATAAATACCTTGTAATAGGACTAGTTTAGATCATCGAACTCAATCGAAGAGTCATAGAACTTATTTGAGTTTTAGACACTTATAGTTCATCGACGTAGACAAGTGTGTCTAACGTTCGACGTGTAAGCCCTCTTTGAAATAAAGAGTTGTGCAATTACTTTGAGTTTCAGTATTTTGAATAAGATCCCGTTATTCCGCATATTAGAATCTGGGCGAGCCTAGTACGAAAACCAAGGCTAGGTCTCAAACGAATCAAGTTGGTATCAGAGCAACTTTCCTATCCTGTGGATGGTGAAGACTCGCCAGGGTTACAAAACCTCCGGCGAAACTCCAGGCGATCAATTGACGGTTCCTACAGCCGCGTCTCCGACAATGTCTGACGATACCTCCGTTCAAGCTAACCTAGCCGAACAAATGGCTAAACTCTCCACCGACATGAAAACCGTGCTTGCTTGGATTAAACAGCAGGCCATGATTGTACCTCCTGAAGTAGAGAAGGTTACGAGTGAGAAGATTGGTGAAGACTTGCGTAGGGTAGACGAAAATGAAGACGAAGGCGACCACAAAACCGACGACCTCGCCAACACCTCCTTAGCTGTCGGATCTTTTAAGGTCGACGCTAAGATTGATATACCCATATATGATGGGGTGATCGATGCCGAAAAGCTGGATTCTTGGATCGATCAACTTGAGACCTACTTTGTCCTGAAAGGGTTCAGTAGCGCTCAAAAGGTGAAGTTTGCACCTTTGAAGATGAAGGACCACCCCAAGACATGGTGGAAGGTCCTTGTCGCCAGTGGTGAAGCTGACGATCTTGCGTGGGGTCAATTCAAACGACTTCTGCGACAAGAATTCTATCCGATGGGCTACCTTGAGGAGAGATGGGAGCGTTGGCACAGATTGTACCAACGGCGCGACCAGACCGTCCAAGACTATACGACAGAGTTTCGGCGACAAGCAATGGTCATTGGCATCTCACTATCCGACCCTCAGGTATTTCGGAAGTACACATCTAGACTTCAGAAATCGATCAGTACTGAGCTAAGTCTGTTCGGCGTCCAAGACATCACGACCGCGAGCACAACTGCTATGGCGATCGAGAAGAAGAACAAATCCTGCAGCGACAAAAGCACGAAGGAAAGTGTGACCTCGACAAAGCAAAAGCCGAGTCCGAAGAAGAACGCTTCAAAATCGGGCACGGCTACTTTCTGCGAATATTGTCAAGTCGCGGGTCATACGAAGGACAAATGCTACAAGCTTCATCCTGAACTTCGACCAAAGAAAAACGGACCAGGGAAAAGAACAACCACGGTTACTGCGACTTCACCCGACGAAGAAATTGTCCGAGTGAATTCGGTTAATGAGGCGGATACGACCTTGTCTCTGATGGCAATGCCAAAGGAGAAGGGTTCGGATCCACCGAACGACCATCACCCGACAGAGGACTTGTTCACCATCAACATCCAGGTGAAGCACGAAGTGGTCGCAGCGATATTCGATCCAGGAAGTCAAAAGAATTTGGTCTCCGCTGGACTGGTTCGGCGACTTGGTTTGAAGACAACCACACACCCGCGACCATATCCGCTGGGTTGGTTTACATCCGACGTGAACCAACAGATTACGAGTCAGTGTGTGTTGAAGTTTGCGATCTCCGCACGGTATATCGATGAGGTGCAATGCGATGTTGTCCCTATCAATATCTGTCAGGTGATATTTGGGAGTCCGTATCTGTATGATCGAGACGCTCATTTCCATCGGCGAGCGCAAGAGTACGACCTCACCAAAGACGGAGTTAAGTTCGTGATCAGTAGAGACGTCCACGTCAGCACTTCGAACTTGATTACCGCAAATCAAGCCAAACGGATTGTTAATGCATGTCACAAGTATGTGCTTGTCATGATTCGACCCATTGGACAAAGTGAGGGTACTCGACCAGCATTGTCGTTGGCGTGCCGAGAGGATTCTGGTCGTTTGTCGGGACTACTGGAGAAATACAGTGATATGTTCGAGACTACCCAGGGTCGTCCACCGAAACGTCCAGTTGAGCACGAAATTCAGCTTGTGTCCGATGCGACACTGCCCAATCTGAGTATGTATCGCAACTCAGTATTGGAGAATGAAGAGATCAAAAGACAACTTGGTGAGTGCTGAACGATGGTGTAATTCAACCAGGTAGTTCACCTTGTGGATCTCCTGTGGTGTTAGTACCAAAGAAAGATGGGACTTGGCGTATGTGCATCGACTACCGAGCACTAAACAAGATCACCATCAAGAACCGGTATCCCCTTCCCCATATTGACGACCTGTTAGACCAATTGAAGCATGCTGTTGTCTTCTACAAATTGGATCTTAAGTCAGGATATCATCAAGTCAGCATCCGAGAGGAGGATACGTGGAAGACCGCGTTCAAAACACCACAAGGCCTGTTCGAATGGCTGGTCATGCCGTTTGGTCTCTACAACACCCCGGCAATTTTCATGCGTCTTATGAATGACGTTTTGAGACAGTTCATCGATGACTTTGTGATCATTTATCTCGACGACATATTAGTTTATAGTCGATCGTGGGATGAGCACCTCATTCATGTCGAAAAGGTGTTCGATCAGCTTCGGCAACATCGACTTCGCCTCAACCGTAAGAAGTGCGAGTTCAGCCAGCAAACTCTACTTTACCTTCAATTCCTGGTCGGCAACGGCACGTTGCAAATCGACCCAGATAAGGTAAAAGTGATTCGCGAGTGGCCGCGTCCACGAACAGTTACGGATGTGCATAGTTTTGTGGGAGCATGCCAATATCTTCGGAAGTTCATCCGACACTTCTCGATTGTGGCTTCTCCATTACATGCATTAACTAGGATCAATCAGAAGTTTGAGTGGATAGGGAAACATGAGGACACGTTTCTCTTGCTGAAAAGGAAGATCAGCGAGGCGCCTGTGTTAGCTTTGCCGAATCTCCAGAAACCGTTCGAGCTAGAAACCGATGCCTCAGGTTATGCGATGGGTGCAGTGCTCATGCAAGAAGGTCGACCAGTGGCATATCACTCCGAGTTATTCCAAGGAGCTCAGAAGAACTACCCGACTTATGATAAGGAGTTATGCGCACTGCATCAGGCTGTGAAGCATTGGTGGTGTTATCTCTTGGGTAAAGAGACGGTTGTCCGCACCGACCATCAACCATTGCAATATTTGCAGACTCAGTCCAAGCTACAGCAAGCTCGACACATGAAGTGGACGTCGTATCTGCAGCAGTTCAATTTGATGATTAAGTACAAGAAGGGCGTACAAAACAAATTGGCGGACATGTTGTCGCGACCACCAGTTACAACCCTCTGTTTATCAGCGTTCATGCAGATCGAGCCCTCATGTCATGATGACTATGCCACTATATACAGTGAAGACCCTAATTTTCAAACAGTACTGACTGAGCTTGAAACAGGGAAACCTACGGAGTTCGTTCGTCGAGAAGGACTCTTGTACAAGGGCAATTTACTCTGCATACCTCGTGGAGCACCTCGAATTCAATGGTTGCGAGAAGCGCACACATCGAAGGTAGCTGGTCACTTTGGGGTTACAAAGACGTTGCAAAATCTTCACCGACATGTGTTCTGGCCGCGTATGCAGCAAGATGTGGCTAGTTTTGTTCGAGGCTGTGGTCTCTGCAGCATCTCGAAACCGGCAAACCAAAAATTTGGTTTGTACACTTCTTTGCCAGTTCCATCGCGACCATGGGAGAGCATATCCATGGATTTCTTGGGAGGATTGCCTAAGACCCGACGTGGCAACGACTATCTATTCGTGGTCGTTGATCGGTTCTCCAAAATGATTATTCTTATACCTTGTCGGAAGACTATCACGGGAGAAGAGGTAGCTCGGGTATTCTTTCAACACGTTTGGACACACTTTGGACTGCTGACTTCTATTGTGTCTGATCGCGATACCCGGTTCCTTAGTCATTTTTGGCGATCGCTCTGGACGATGATGGACACCAAGCTGAAGAGGAGTATTGCTTTTCATCCGCAAACTGATGGTCAAACCGAGGTGGTAAATCGCACAGTCGTTGATCTCTTGAGAGGTTATAACCCGAAGCATTCGAAGACCTGGGATGAAAACATACCGTACCTGCAATTTTCTTTTAATCGAGCAGTGCATGGTTCGACTGGAAAGTCGCCGTTTGAGGTCTGTTTAGGATTTCTACCACAGAGTCCATTCGACATGGAGTTTGTGATCCCTACCTCAGCACAGAACAGCAAGGAAGCATCTGATCAGGATCGAGCACAAAAGTTCCTGGAAGGTATTCAACGACTCCATCGTGAGGTTGAACAGAACTTGCTGAAAGCTCAACTCAAATACAAGGCGCGACATGATCGGCACCGAGTTGATGCGCAATTTCAAGAAGGTGATATGGTATGGTTACATCTAAGTAAGGAGAGACTTAAAGGTGAAGGTAAGAAGCTCAAACCCATTCGTTATGGTCCTTTTCGGATTTTGCGGAAAGTGGGTAGTAATGCTTGTCAGCTTGAGTTACCTCCATACATGGATATTTACTCGGTTGTTAATGTTGAGTGCCTCAAACTCTTTGAGCCTTCAATGCTGGATGATGAGCCAGATACTATAGTACCATCTGTTGAAGACTTGGTCTATCAACGAGACGAACCTCTATGTGAAGATGTGATTCTGGAGAAGAAGGTGACTACCACCCGCAGTGGCACCAAGGAGACTTTTCGAATTGGTCGGAAAGATCAACGAGCACGTGCGGCAAAGTGGTATACTAAAGAACATGGACAAGCCCAATTTCCACATCTCCAGTTTGATCGAGAGGTCGCAACAGAGGTTGGCTCCTTCTCAACAAGGGAGTCATGATCTGGGAGGATCTTCATGTCCTGATCGCATACGGATTCGCGACCATGTCCTGATCGCATACGGATTCGCGACCAAGTTCAGATCGCATACGGCTTTGCCACCTTAACCGTGTTCGGAAAGGTTTCGCGACCATGGATTGGTCCGCGACCAGGAAAAGGAATTCGTTCCCTGTTCAGAATTGTAATCCGATCCGAATGTGTATAACTAAGCTTATCTTTTTAGGATTAGTTATATGAATCTAATACGTTTAGGTTATTGAGTCTGATACGTACCCATATGATTGGACTATAAATACCTTGTAATAGGACTAGTTTAGATCATCGAACTCAATCGAAGAGTCATAGAACTTATTTGAGTTTTAGACACTTATAGTTCATCGACGTAGACAAATGTGTCTAACGTTCGACGTGTAAGCCCTCTTTGAAATAAAGAGTTGTGCAATTACTTTGAGTTTCGGTATTTTGAATAAGATCCCGTTATTCCGCATATTAGAATCTGGGCGAGCCTAGTGCGAAAACCAAGGCTAGGTCTCAAACGGATCACATGTGGTCGTGGGCGGGCTCCCCCCAACTCTCCCAAGTAGACCCTCCAGGGACTGAGTGTCTCTGTCCCTGGACAGCCTGCTCAATATGAGCCTGGCCCCAATCTTCGTCAGCCACAAGCCGCTCTGCCAACGCCCTACTCGCATCGTCCCTGTCTTGACGACGGATGTCGTCCTCATCATCAAAGTCATCTGAATCGGGAGTGCGATGTCTCGACGGGCCCCCAATATGCAGATTTTTGCGTCGAGCACTGTGCATTGACGAGGAACGACGAAGCCGAGACAGGCCGGCGGACGTCCCTGGTATGTCACCTCCCCAGGTCGACGATGTGTCACGATGACTGCGCCGTGCTGACGAAGTGCTCTGTCAAGCACCACCCAGGCTAGGCTGGGTTGACATCGGGCTAGGTGGCCGAGCCCCTCTCCGGTGCGGAACCGATGCATCTGTCTTTCGGCCACAAGTTACGTCGAAGAAGAGTCGTTGTGCTGCTACACGGATGGAATGTAGGGCAGCACGCGCCATCGTCTTGAAGCGTCGTCCTCCTTGCAAGCCAGACGACAGGTTTGCCGCCTGCCTGTCGATGGCCAACGCTAAGTCAGCCTGCACATGCGAAACTCATATGGGAACTATGGAAAAATAGATAAGATAAGAGACCAACATAAGTATCCAGCGAAGACGAACGTACCGAGCGATGTATCCGGCCTGGGAAATGAACATCAAGGCTGAGTCGAAGACTGTCTTGATGTGATAGTTCTGTCGGCGAAGGGGGGGCCGCACGAGCGAGTCGCGTGCGGGTGCGCGCCACGTACCACTGAAGATAGGCCTGGTACGTCCCAGGGTCATACGGCCGCTCCTACACAACAACATCCGCTCCTACACAAGAATGACCTCGTGCACCCGTCCAGGCCTCAGTTGGCCACTCACGTTCTTCTGCCGAAGGCGGACTTGAATGATTCGGTGCAATCTGTTTATAACTGTCACCTCGTGCCGCTGGGCCTTGTCTACCAGAGCAGTCAAGTAGGACTGCACAACATCTGGCAAGGTTCTCATGGGATCGTCGACTAGCGTTTTGGCGGCTACACTTCTGTTGTTGAAGTACTCGGCTGTGCGGTACCATGTCATCTCCACTACAGCAGTCACGGGCAAACACCGGATTCCCTTCAACACATAATTGCACACCTCTGAAAGGTTCGTCGTCATTATTCCAAACCTTGCGCTGTCTTCGTCGTGTAGCAAGGACCATTTCTCGATGTCCTTGTCCTGAATCCATTGGGAGAATTTGCTCACGTTCGCATCATCGACAGCATTGCTGGCCCTCCTCGTGGAGTACTTCACTGTCAGCGCCTCCAATTTGTCGAACACAGCCTGGAACTTCCTTGGTTGATTTTGCATGCACAGCTGCTTGAACAGATTCATGATCTGTTTAATGCGGAAGTGTGTGAAAATGTTTGCTGCAATGTGCCGCATGCACCAACGGCTGCGCACATCCTCCCATTTGTACGGAGCATCTGGGGCGTCGTGCATTACCTCAATGGCATGGAGCAGCCCTCAGTGGCGATCCGATATGATGCACACCTTCTCTCGATCACCAACAACCGCCCGCTTCACGTTGACCAGAAACCACAACCAACTTTCTGAGTTTTCAGACTCGACAATCGCGTACGCCAATGGAAGCAATTGGTCGTTAGCATCCGCAGCAACAGCAATGAGAAGACTGCCCTTGTACTTTCCGGTCAGGAACGTACCATCTACGCATATGACCGGACGACAATAAGCAAATGCCTCGATGCACTGGCGGTATGACCAGAACAATCGACGGAGTACCCGAGTGTTCTGTATGGGGCTACCATCTCGACGTGTAGCTGGCTGATCAAAGAAATCTAAAAATGTGCCTGGGTTGGTCTGAGCGATGTTGCGCAGCAACCGCATCACATTGTTGTAGGTGTGGTCGAATGTGCCGAACATGCCCTCAATTGCCTTCTATTTTGCTCTCCAGGCCTTTGCATACCGTATAGTGTACCCACACCTATCGGCAACTTGCTTCATTATTTCTCTCGGCATTATCGAAATGTTCTCTCGCACGGCCGGCTGGATGATATTGCCGACGTACGCCGACGTCAGGTTCCTGTGTCTGTCCAGCACCTCCGTGAGCAGGCATGTGTGTGCGGTAACCCTTGTCACCACAAAACCGATGTCGTCCTTCGGCCGCATCGCACGAATCTTCCATGGGCAGCCTGCTGTTACACAGGCTGCGACAAAAAGGTTGGGGTTTGACTTGACGACCTTATATTGCCAGTTAATTGCGAGGGACCAGCTCGCCACGGCATTCTTTAGATCTTCCTTGCTTTGAAACTCTTGCTCTACTTGTAAGCCATTGTGCTCGAAAGACCACCTCGAACCCTGATCCCTTGGCAACACAGCTTGACTGTATGCTGAGTGATCTAGCCACTCCTGCGGGGGACCAGGAGTATCGTCATCAGAGCCATCGGATGCCTCCGAGTCCGTCGAATCATCTTCGTCGGACACTGATGGAAGGCAATCCAGTACCTCGCACACATCTACGCGAGTATGGCAGAATACATCCGACCACTCGCTAGCCTTGAATCTCGCAGGACCGGGCATGACGCTTGGCTCACCCTCCACAGCACACTCCGCTACTCGTACGTTGCAGAACTGCACATACATTGCGAACTGGCTGAGTAGTCCGCCATGGGGGTCTTCCACTCTTCGAATATAAGAACTCCAAGATTTGTCCCCTTTAATTTCGCGCAGTATCCAGTATGGCTCATTATCTACCTCACGAACGATGAGCCCTTCAATTAGAGCCATTTCATCACGAGGCCGCTTCCCGAACATATTCAGGATCCACAAATTCAGCTCTACGAATGATGTGTTATGTACGCTCAGCTCGCCCGTCACATACTGGCAACGGCTCATATCAACCCCGCTTTGCTCCTTGCGAATTATGCCGTCACCATAAAATATGGAAATTTTTTTCGGACTCTCCATTCCCTACACACATTATCTCACGCGTAAATAACATGACACCATTACACACACATGCACATAGTTCCTAAAACCATACATACACATATACATTTGAAAAACATAATTTATAAACATAGAGCATGCATGTATGCATGTAATTGAAAATAACCTAGTTTCATAATTTCTAAATACATACGCATATATATTTTACAAAACCTAATTCTTACACATAGAGTATGCATGTGCACAATTAAAAATAACCTAATTTTATATTTTCTACAAACATACACACATGTACATAGTTCCTAAAACCATACATACACATATACATTTGAAAAACATAATTTCTAAACATAGAGCATGCATGCATGCATGTAATTGAAAATAACATAGTTTCATAATTTCTAAATACGTACGCATATATATTTTACAAAACCTAATTCTTACACATAGAGTATGCATGTGCATAATTAAAAATAACTTAATTTTATATTTTCTACAAACATACACAGATACACATAGTTTCTAAAACCATACACATATACATTTCAAAAACAGAATTTCTAAATATAGAGCATGCATGCATGCATGTAATTGAAAATAACGTAGTTTCATAATTTCTAAATACATACACATCTATGTCCAAAACCTAATTTTTAGACATACAGTATGCATGTGCACAATTAAAAATAACCTAATTTTATATTTTCTATTGTGTGCACATAGTTTCTAAAACGAAATACACATACATTTAAAAACCCTATTTTCCAAACATACACACATACATTTATAAAACCCTATTTTCCAAACATATACACATACATTTCAAACATACACACATACATTTAAAAACCCTGTTTTCCAAACATACACACATACATTTCAAAAACCTATTTTTCAAACATACACACATACGGACATAAAACCCTATTTTGCAAACATACACACATATATTTTTAAACATACACACATACATTTCAAAAACATATTTTCCAAACATACACACACATATATTTCTAAACATACACACATACATTTCAAAAACATATTTTCCAAACATACACACACATATATTTCTAAACATACACACATACATTTCAAAAACCTATTTTCCAAACATACAAACATATATTTAAAAACCCTATTTTTCCAAACATACACACATATATTTCTAAACATACACACATACATTTCAAAAACCTATTTTCCAAACATACAAACATACATTTAAAACCCCTATTTTTCCAAACATACACACATATATTTCAAAATTCTATTTTTCAAACACACACACATACATTTATAAAACCCTATTTTCCAAACATATACACATGCATTTCCAAACATACACACATACATTTAAAAAAATCTATTTTACAAACATACATACAGATGCACATATTTCCTAAACATATTCTTAAAAACATAATACCTACTTTTGTATACACATAAACATAAATATAAACCCTAATCACATCATTAGCAACATAATTAACAGAATCTTAAATGCATTTCGAAAAAATTTACCTCTTTTCGAAGAACTCGCAATTCTCTACAACTTTCTCTTCTACACCGAATAAATTTATCGGACGGATTTTGCTAGATCTAGGGTGGAGTTCTTACAAGTGTGTGTGTGTGTGAGCTGCTGCTGCTTCTCAAATGAATGAGTGTGTGAGTGAGTTAGCGTACGGGACCAGAGGAATAAAGAGGGGAAACTCGACAAACTGCACAATATTAAAATGTGCAGTGCTCATATATCACATAAGTGTCTTAGCCCAGTTTGTTGGGAGCTTTGCAACGTAGTTGGCTCGGGTTCGAATCCCCGCTCCTGCAATTAAAACATTTTTTCTTGTCGAGATTTGGATCCACGACATGTGAGAGAGGGATATTAATTAGGCTTACCCTTCTAGTGCAGCTAAGAGTGCTAGCCCAACTGGCTCGCGCGCTCGCTCCTGTGTCATCGGGCCGGGTTCGAATGCCCGTTCCCGTAATTATTTCTTTTCTCTTGTCGAATTCTCCACATGCGACAAGTGCTCGCGGGAACTAGTCGTGGTCGAGGGACTCGACAAGCCCCTAGTCGTGCCTTCCGACCACGACAAGCACGTGCCTGTGCGACTTGCAGCTTGTCAAGCTCTGGGAGCTCGACAAGCTGACGTGGCAGTCCATTTCTGTAAATTATCGCAACTGTAGGTTAGTTTCGTAATTATTTTTAAATCTGGGTTATTAGTAAAAAAAACTCGTCGCTTGTCTATTGAAATTTTCAGTGGTACGGATAGAAAAAATTTTCTAAACAAAAATGCTTAAGCGAGGACCAGTGCTAAAAAACAAAAGATAGTAATACTAAAACTCTATAAGAAGTCCTTTTAAAAACTATTTAAGAATATAAAGTATTTGATACTACACATAATATACACTATATATACCAAGTTCATATGTATCTCTTAAGCTCTGAAAAATTCTAAAAAAATTATAAGAAATAGAGGAAGTATATCATCATGAAACCTACAATATTTCATGAACAAATACGACCATATATAATATAAATAAAAATGTTTATATATATATATATAAACAAATTGTTACTATATGAATATTCTCCCTTCATTTGTTTTCAAAATTTCGATATTGGTGGAACAATGATAAGTTGGGAAATGAAAAAGAAGGAGCCTCTTTTCTATGTTTGGTAGAAAAGTATTGTTTTTTTCTTCTTGTGCAGTGCATCTTGCCATTTTGAGGTTGCATGAGAGAAATACACCTATATATGTGAAGGAAAATATATATCTTTTCAATTGTGCAGGTTTGCATTTTATGTTTCACACAATGTTATCTTGCTGCTACATGAAAGAAGGAGGTGCAATTGAATTACAAGAAAACAGACTCTAATGTGTTTGGCTATTTTTGTCCAAGAAAAGCAATTTCCCATTTCTTTTGCTTGATTTTGTGGAGGGAAAGAGGAAAAGTATGAACTGGTCTCTATTTTGAGGTAAAGAGAAAATTTAATTTTAGATGATTCCTTGCAATATTACCCATTTCAAATTTTAGATGGTCTCTATTTTGAAGTAAAGAGAAAAAGTAAAGTTTTGTCCATTTTTAAACCACATTCCGTATTTTTAGAATAGTTGAGACAATATTACAAGATGTACCAATTGTGTAATTGTGAATTTAAATTAAGAATTTTGTATTGTAAATTTCAACCATTATCACACCCGGTATCTTTAGAATAGTTGAGACAATACTACAAAACATTTCATCCCTTATTAAATCACATTCAGTACTTTTGAAATAATTAAGATAATATCACAAAAAGTATCACTCGTGCAAAAGACTGAGAAGAACATAATGAAATTTTCAAAACATCATAACCGAAATTCACTAGGACAAAGTTTTCCAACAAATCAATCCATCTTGGGTAAGTTTTGACGTGACCAAGAACTTTGTATGGACATTTTAAATACTTAAATGACACACAAATGCAAGATAAGAATTTAAGGGTATGGCTAAGGTATTTTGTTAAATTTGCAATTTTTGCACTGATATGAAGCTAATTGTTTCATATAAATATGGTTCTCATGGATCAATTAGGAAAATTCAGAGCTGGAGGGCTTTAGGGAAATATAAAGGAAATTCTGAGCTGTGGGGCTAATTGCCCCATATAAAGGAAATATTTTTCAACATTTCGTTTCAACGGTTTTAGGGCCTTTTTGGAGCTTTAAATTTTCTTTCGCCTGAAATTAAAAAATATCTTTATCTTTTTTATTATAGGGATTCTTTCAAATAGAAGAAAATTCTATAAAATTCAATCTCATATAAAAATATAAGACCTATATTTTGATTATTAGATTGTAAAAATAATTAGTGGGAATGTATTTGTAATCTATAATAGATAAGATATCAGATAATTATGTTAAAATTCTAATCAGATATTATATTGTTTAATGGTCAATAAGTGAGTCTTATGTAATTTTATAGGAACGGTCCTATAAAGATTTTTTTTCGGTTCAAATGCCCTTGCATTCTATTTCCAAAAAAAGATTTATTGTTCGTCCTCCTCAGACCTTCTGTATCGACTTCCACCTTCTCTTATGGCTGAGCTGCGGGCAAGCATCAGAGTAGTGTGGGGCAGTGCTTCTTCTCTCCATCATCTGCAACGGTGGATCATGGCATCTCATTGTTTTGTGACGAGGACATAGGCAAAATTAGATCACACGGAGGTGGAGCTCAAGGTGCAAAAACAGGGCGGGGGACGACAACTATGATACATTTTTGATGCGGTGGACGATGAGGAGTTGGGGAGCGACACGAAGATTGACTTCTTTACTAACCTACATGCCCCACGTTCATGGATGAAGTATGGCTTACCTCATACGTGGAAGCTTATAAACACTGCATAAGCATGACTAATACCTATGACTACGGGTAGTCTAATGATAACATGATTTTTCTACCTATAAATAGGACATACTGCTCCCATAGTTCTTAAAAGAAGTTGCGCATAGGAGGAAGAAAGTAGTAGTTAGGTCAAAATAATGTAAAGATTTAGTTGTTAAATTTGTTCATCGAGACTATAGAGTAAAAGATAAGTTGTGTATATATTATTATCACATTTTTTCCTTTAAACTATCTTGTTGCAGTTATTCTGAGCTACATATTATTTCAATATCTACCTTTTTTACTATCTTAATACCCTTTAAACTAAAGTTTTATAAAAATAAAATGATTTTATTTTTTTATATGAAAAAATGATGGTTTAACATCTCGTTGAGGTATATAGTGATGAAAACATGATCAAACGATTGAATAAAACACTTTTCATATTTGATTTTACTTTATTTCCTGTACTGATATTAAAAAAAATGTTTTATTCTTTTTACTTTGTTTTCCTTTTGGTACTCGTTATTTTTACTTCTTGTTACTTTACTATGGTACGGAGAGAAAATGTTGTGTGATTACTGTTCTTTTTATTTTTTTTACTTTTTAAGAGCATATATGTATTATTATCTATATATTTTTCTTTTTAAAAGAGCCATTGTTGTAAATTTATCTTTCATATAAACTAGTGCTACGACGACAAACATATCATACTGATTATAATTCAGGTATGAGACTGTCTGAGTCCTTTCTCGGGGACAGCTTTGTCTAAATAGTATATGTGGTGATGGATCTGTAAGAGCGACCAGTACTAATAAGTCAAGTATGACAGTTATGAGTGGACCAAAGAGTTTCGCTCTTTTAGAACAAAGTGTCATAGGAGAGACTATAACCTTGGAGTATCCTTCTATAAACTGTAAAAATATGAAATTTCACCCGATGAATCATATGTCATGTGCGGCACCAAAGTTGTATTATTGTTGCCATTTTATTTTTTGTTATTTTTTCTTTATTTTATTTATAGTAATGATGTTAATGAGAAACTCTTTGTAAATAATTTCATAATATATCACAAGATCTCACTTTATTTTCTATATCTATTATTGTATATGTCAGTTTGCAGAGTATAACTTGTCATACTCATCTTTGTTGAATTTTAATTTTTTTTAGCTTTCAAAGTTGGAGATCATGTTGCGGACATGTCATCGGAACATGAGCATAAGCAATAGGCTAAAGCAATTTGGTAGGATGCAACTAAAAATTTTATATTTTACTTTGTCATAATTGGGAGCGAGTCTACTTTGTGTATAGCCTTACATCATTATAGATTCTGTTCTATAAGTGTGTGACGACTGTTACATATAGACCCTATTTGGGGGCATGACATTGCCATCACCATTTGGTAAACTACTAGTTAACAAAACAAATGACATTTTTACTCCTGTAAATGGATCAATATGCTTCTATGTTGAGCTTAGAAAATCTCATATTTCAGATAAGAAATAGTCTTACAACAAAAATATTTTGTCCATAGACATATCTCTATATGGGTAAAAAGTATACCTCTACAAGAGTAAAAATGTCATTTTCTTCGTTAACTAGCGGTTGACTAAATGGTCATGACAAATACAAAATGTTAGTGCATGTTTCAGTGATAAATAAGAAAGCACCTTTTTTTAGTGGTAGATATAAAAACACATATTTTTCAGTGGTGCGGACAAAATTTTCACAAATAAAAAAGATAGGTGGAGACCTTGTTTACAATTAAGACCTAGTGATGTATCTAGATCCTATTCTAACCCAATTCTAACCTATATATTACTTGTAAGGACTCAAATCCAACCTGCTCTAAAAAAAGCATTCCTAAAGCCTAATCTAACCTTAACATTTTTCCAACCTAATCTTTACCCAACCATTACTCGTTTTCAACCTTTACGGTCCAACCCATTGGATTCCAAAGAGATCTATTTAGATTCTAGAAAGACTTAAATATCATAAAAAATGAAGAGAAAAAAATAAAAACCCATATTGTTTTGTGGATTGGACTCATTTGTATCTTCATTTTTCTATCCTAACCTAATTGATACCCTACCTATTTTAAAACTATCTTAACATGATCCAACTTTAATTTATTATCAACTCATTTAGATCATGCAAAAACAACCTATTCTAGAGTCAATCCTTTTGAATCTATTTGGACTTTACCCATGTCAACCCTATTTGCAATACAGTGGGAATAACCCGACTCACCTGGTTTTTAAAATATAAACAACCGTTTCTCAAACACAATGGCTTACTCTATTTTAGTTTCAGGGCTTTTTTTTTATTAACACACAGGCCCGTTTTTTAAAAAAATATAAACAACTCTTTTTTAAAAAAAATTATAGACAACCATTTCCAGGTGTATGTGACCAAATACCACTGATCCAAACTGGCCCGACCTCGCACAATCATGCTATCTTTTCTGTTGGTACTCTTTAAAACGATAACGGTTCTTTGCATGGAACCGAGGCACAACACAAAAGAAAATAACTCACATGCTTAGTATTTCTTACAAACTTTATAAAAAAAAATTATACTCACCATCAAAGCTCATATCCAATTAGGCTAAGTCCAACGCCACCGCTAACGAGCTCTGACAGACGGATCCCACCACGAAAAAATAATAAAAAAACCGCCTCCCATTATATGCTTGATTGACAACCGCCTCCCATTATCTGTACCATTAATCCACAATTTCGTAAAAAATTGTATAAAACTTTTAGTATGCATGGCATTGATTTAACACAAGATATATGCGTGGCTTCAACTTTGCACTTTTTTTTTATCTGGCAAATTCTGTGTTTAGTGCTGCTTTTTTCTAAGAGCTGTAATAGAGCTCTTATGATTATTGTATTGAATTCAAAATTCCAAAAGAGATTTGTTCTGCTTTTTTCTAAGAGCTGTAATAATAAGTTGTGTTTAGTGCTGCTTTTTTCTACTTTCCTCGGTATAGAGCTCAGATGTCTTACTGTTTGAGCTTCCTAAGGCTGTCTCCAACCCATCGGCGCTTCACGAGGCGTTTCAACAGAATATTCTCCAGTATATTCTGTGCCACATATGCGAAGCACCATCTGAAGCACCGTCCTACTCCAACCCATCGGCGCTTCGCGAGGCGCTTCGTACGGACCCACGAAAATTAAATTTAAGTGGTTTTAGTAAAACATCAATAACTTTTAATTTAAAAATCGAATATATGCGATGTTTGGTCTCTATATGAAGATAATTTAAAGATCTACAATTTTCTCAATATAATCAACATCTAATTTGAACTAGATTAATGTATAAATCAAGAAATAAAAGTATATACAATTTAGTTGCACGGAAATCGAGATAATAAAAATAAAAAATTCCCGGCGTCGCGCAGCCTCAACAAGCGTCGTCTCTCTCCTCTCTCCAGCCAAAAAAAAAATTTTTTAATCGAAGCGTCGGCCAGGCTTCAAGCGTTGGAGATGGCCTAACTCACTGAGGCAGCGGAGATCATCGATGGCCTGTGGACATGGACGCAACAGTCCTGCTAATTATCGGAGCCCCTGTGCAACTTGGCTCCTTGCCGGTCTTCTTTTACCGGGCATGACTAAGCAGCAACTTGCTAGCTCGGCCACTTGATGGATCACTTCTTTGTTGTCTTCATGAACTATAACCCTATCCACAAGGCGAGTTTAATAAGTTTTGTGTAGATCATGACATTGCTAGACATCTCACTATTTCAGAAAAATCTCAACAAAGCAGTGTCGCAGAACGTATGAATTGGACACTTCTTGAGAGAGCTTGTTGTATTCTCTCAAATGCAGATTTGTGGCATAAACGTGAATTGTGGGCTGAAACTATTTCTACAACTTATTATTTGGTAAATCGCTTTCCACATTCATCTATTGAATTCAAAATTCCAAAAGAGATTTGTTCAGGTAATCCTGTTGATTATTCTAATTTGAAAATTTTTGGTTGCGCTGCTTTATGCTCATGTTACAATGAAAAGTTAGAATCTAGAGCACATAAGTGCATATTTGTGCGTTATGGTTCTGGTGATAAAGTGTATCATTTATGGTGTTCTACTTCTCGAAAGTTGATTATTAGTCGTGATGTGACTTTTATTGAAGATGCTTTTTGTTCCTTTGGAAAAGATTCTATTGTTTGCTCTCCTACAGATGTGCAAGAGATTATTACAGAAAAAATGGAGTTTGAGGTGGAGCCATCCACTCCAAACGTTGATTCTTCCACAATCTAATTCTGATATAGTATCTTCTATCACTTATGATTATTGTATTGCTCGAGATAGAACAAAGAGAAATACCTAACTACTGGTTAGATATCGTGATACTGACAACCTAGCAGCTTATGCCTTTCTTGTTGCACATGATTTTGGTGAAACTTTTGAACCTTTTTCTTATTTGGAAACTATTTCTTGTGATAACTTTTCTAAGTGTTTAGCATCTATAAATGAAGAGATTGAGAGCTTTCATAAAAATAACACCTGAGATTTGATAGAGCTTCCCGAAGGTAAAAGACCCTTAAGTTGCAAATGTATTTATAAGAAAAAGGACGGTATTATTGGAGTTGAACATGCAAGATGGAAAGATCGGTTTGTTGTAAGAGGCTTCTATCAAAGGAAAGGTATTTATTTTAATAAAGTTTTCTCACCAGTTGTTCATCATTCTTCTATTCGGATTTTACTTGCTTTTATTGCTTTATTCAATTTGGAGTTAGAGCAATTTAATGTGAAAGCTACCTTTCAACATGGAGATTTAGAAGAATAGATTTTTATGAAACAACCTGTGGGTTTTCTCGCATTGGTAAAGAGCATTTCTTTTGTTATTTAAAGAAATCTTTTTGTGGTCTCAAGCAAGCTCTTAGATAGTGGTACAAAAGATTTGATTCATTTATGATTGTTCAAGGTTATTCTCGTAGCAATTATGATAATTGTGTACACTTCAGGAAATTCTCAGATGGGTGTTTGGTTTACTTGCTACTATATGTTGATGATATGTTAATTGTTTCTCGTGACAAATTTTTGATTAACCAGTTGAAGACTCTACTTAGTCACAAGTTTGATATGAAAGATTTTGGTGCAGCTAAGAAAATCCTTGCTATGAAAATTCATAGGGATCGTTAGATTGGTAAATTATATTTGTCTCAGAAAAAGTATATTGAGAACATACTTGATAAATTTAATATGAATGATTTCAAACTCGTATCCACATCTTTTGCTGCACATTTTAAATTATCTTCAGATCAATGCCCTAATGATGAAGCGAAAAGAACTCATGTCCCGTATTCCTTATTCAAGTGTTGTTGGTAGTCTCATGTATATTATGATATGCACTAAACTTGATTTGGCTCATGCTGTTAGTGTTGTTAGTAGATTTATACATAATCTTGGTAGGGAGCTCTGGAATGCTGTTAAATGAATTCTTTGTTATTTTAAAGGGACTTCTAATTTGGGTTTGATTTTCGATAAAAATAAGGTGAAAACAAATAATGTTATTGTGTTTGTTGATTCAAATTATGCTGGCGATATTGATAGATGAAGTTCTATTTTAAGTTATATCTTCTCTCTTTATGGTTCTTCTATCAGTTGGAAAGCTTAACTTCAATCAATTACTGCACATTATACTACTAAAGTAGAATATATCTCAGCTATTGAAGTTGTAAAGGAAGTTATTTGGTTGCACAGTCTTGTTTCTGAACTTGGTGTTATTCAGAATATTAAACTGTTTATTGTGATAGCTAGAGTGTTATTTTATTTAACCAAGATTGATATGTCTCATAGTAAAATCAAGCACATTGATGTGAAGTATCACTTTATCCATGATGTTGTTGCTGCAGATCAAATTACAATGAGAAAGGATACAAATGGCAATCCTACAGATATGCTCATGAAGCCACTTTTCATATCCAAGTTCAAGCATTTCTTGGACTTGATTGGTCGTGGCAACTCGGGGCTTTATGGCGGCAAGTAGTTTGTAGATTTTGAGTCAAGGTAGAGATTGTTAGTTATGCCTCCAAACCAAATCCAAATCTAATATAGTTTGGAATTCTTATCTAATTCATTTGAGATTTATTCCAACAGAAAGAAGGTGTTATACTGCAACTCAATTTCCCTCTAGGATTAAATAGATGCTTGGAGGAAGGTTTTTTATACAAATCATATTTTCATATTTCCACTTTGTATTTTGGGAATGACAGATCTTTTGTGCTTATAATTTTCATAGTGATTCTGTTGTTCGTCGCCTAGGTTTTTTTCCTTCTCTTCTTGAGGGTTTTTCCTCGTTAAATTTTTGTGTCATCTATTCTTCATATTTTCTATTAGATTGGTTTTGCTTGCTTCGAACTTTTCCTAACAATATTGTATTATGTTTCCTTTTATACGTTGAGGCTGGGATTGGATCTATATAAACCCATGAGAGATGAGTTTAGGGAGAACAACCAAGCCTAGTTTAGGGAAATCAATCCAGGCTAGAAACTGCTCGATGAAATTTTTTAATAAATTCATCATGTAACATGTAAATCCTATTGGTTAAAAGGGTTAAAATAAAAAATATGCATATGTGTGCACTATTAAAAATAATCAAAACTGGTCGAGTTAGATCAAGACTAGGTCTGGTCGAGTCAGATCAAGACTAGGTCTGGTTGAGTCAGATTCAGACTATGTTTGGTCGAGTCAGATTCGGACTAGGTTTGGTCAAGTCGGATTTGAATTGGAGCTAGTCGAGTCAGACTTGAGTTTGAGTCTGGTCGCATCGCTGGTTGCACCGACAGTCGTGCCAAGTCAGCCCAAATTCAAAAAGGATTATCTTTAACTTTATCTCTTCAATTATTTAAATAATCAAAGTTTATCTCCTATTCAAATTCAAATCCCCCAAATATCTCTAGTTGTTAGATGGGTGCAACCGACCTAGAGCCTCTATAAATAGAGAGGGGTATTCATCTTTGCAGGCGAATGAACAGGTGGTGAACAGGTGGTAGCTTTAGACTAGACACACATGCTTCTCTGATTTGACCAGAGAGGACCTTCTCTTCTTCCCCTTTGTAGGTCATTCGAGCAAGCTATTGAAGCCATGAAGATTACCATGGGTGAGAGTTGCTCAATTATAGCATGCATCATGTATTGTATGGAGGGTGAAGGCCTATTCGTTAGTGCCCGTGCTAGCTGTCCATAGCGCTGGAAACGAGTCGAGCTCGAGTGAGCCCAAGCAGGCTCGGCTCGAGCTCGATAATGTATTGCGCTCGACTCGGGTTCAACTCGAAATATTAACGAGTTTAGAACCAAACTCGGGCTCGACTCGAAGCAAGCTCGAGCTCGGCTTGAGCTATAGACGGTTCTGCAATTTTTTTTAACACTTACTTCAACATCACGGAGATTGGCACGGCTACTACCGTCGACACTGGAGCTGGCACTGGCATCGGCGACGCCTCGTTGTCGTCCTCCTCCTCGTCCTTCGAGAACAGGGTGTCCTCTCTGGCCGGCCGACCGCCGCCACCACCTCCTCTCCCTCCCCTCCTCCTCCATGCACACCGCCCCCGCCTCCTCCTCTCCCTTCCCTGCCGCCTCCTCTCTATCCCCTCCTCCTCCACGCGCACGCCGCTGCCGCCTCCATTTTTAAATAGATCTGATGGCCCAAGATCATTTTGAGGATTTGAGGATGAGAGCTAGGTTGGGCAATGGTGAAATGGGGCATGTAATTCGAGTTTTAACGAGCCGAGCTCGAGCAAGCTTGGGATGGCTTGGGCTCGATTCGAATTCTCTCTCGAGCTTCACCTCAGGCTTGAGCTCGGCTCGTTAAGGGCATGAGCCGATCTTGAATCGAGTCGATCTTCGATCTGATCCCGAATAGCTCGCGAGTTTCAATCTTTTTGTCCAGCCCTAGCCGTCCATGAAGATGAGAAGAGCATGGAGCAATGTTGAAGGGAGATCCAAGATGAGAGCCCGGTGAATTTTATAGGTCGATGGGAGATCAAAGACGATTTTATTTTGACAGGTCGAAGGTAGATCAAACGCAATCAAGATTAGGTTGCTTTCGGTCAGAGATCCAAAAACTGCAATTTGATCGAAATCAATTGCATTTTCTGTCAAAACCAACAAGTATTTTCGATCAGATATCCAAAATTGCATTTTGATCGAAATCAATTGTGTTTTCGGTCAAAACCGACAAATATTTTTGGTTAGATATCTGAAAAACTGCAATTTGATCAAAATCAATTGCGCTTTCGGTTGAAAGCGACAAATATTTTTTGTCAGAGATGTAAAAACTACAATTTGATTGAAATTAATTGCGTTTTTGGTTGAAACCGACAAGTATTTTTGATCAGAGATCTAAAAACTACAATTTGATCAAAGTCAATTGCGTTTTCAGTCGAAACCGACAAGTATTTTCAGTCAGAGATCTAAAAACTACAATTTGATCGAAATCAATTGCGTAACCGAAAGTATTTTCGAGCAGAGATCCAAAACTGCAATTTGATCAAAATAAATTGCGTTTTCAGTCAAACCGATCAAGACCAAGTTGTGCCGATTTGATCAAGACCAAGTTGTGTCGATTTGATCAAGACCAGCTGTGTTGATTCAATTAGAGGGCAGCATTCGATCAAGACTAGGTTGCGCCGATCCGATCAAGACCAGGTTGATCAGAGGGAAGCATTCAATCAAGACCAGTTTGTGCCAATTTGATCCGATGTCTTCAAAATTCGACCAAGGATCAAAACTTGCTCAAGTTGTCCCATGAGTGGCGCATCAATAATAGTTTCTCATCCAGAAGTCTGATCGACCCCAAATTTTTATATAGAGAAGATGACTCAAAGTGTAGCATGTTCACCAAATTTCAACTCCATCAGAGATGGCCAAGTTACAATTTGATCAAAGCTAAATTCCAGCCTGATATGCGGGAGAAAATCGATGATAACTTCTAATCCGAAAATCCGATAAACTCCAAACTTTAATGCATGACAGAAGGTTCAATGTGAAGTAATTCTTCCAAAATTCACTTTGATCAGAAGTTAGTAAAGGTTCAATAAAAAGCTAGTTATTGTAAAAAGAGACATTGTCTTAGTCCATATAACTCTCCAAAAAATTTATTTTAGAATAATTGCATCAAAAGTCAGTAAAATTGTAGTTGTAGTACATAGTAGTTAAATTAACTCTTTTCAATTTACTAGGTCATCAAATTTGCTATTGTTAATCACTTTAATCATAATGGTTATTTTATTGATATTTCTATCGATAAAGTGGAAAAAATAACTGTTGACATGGAGCTAGCATGAAGCTTTTTCGTGAGCTTTTTTTAGTAAAAAGAGAAGTACAAAAAGGCCCCTGCCTTATTTGAAATTGACCGTTTAGGCTTATTTTTGTTAGGCTATGTGCTTAGGAACTGAAGAATGGAAAAAAAAAATAGCATGTGTAGAGGACGAAAATTGCATCCATTGTGCAAAACAAATTGCAGAAGGATGAAGTATTTAATGCATGCCATCGATTTGGAGCAAAAACGAATTATGTAGACCGAAAAAATTTGAGAGCAACAATGCAATAGAGATAGTTTATGATCTCAAAAAAATATATGTAGACATTATGATGGAGGAAGACGAGGAGTTTTTCTAGATGAGTATTTAGCCCTCAATTACAGTCATATGCTGCGCTTGTGCTAGCAACTGCCATCTTATATGTCTACACAACTATAAATGCAGGCCCTGTTTTTCGTCTAAAATTCTTATATTTCAAACAAGTCAGTAATATAGAACACTTGTGTCATAAGATTAGATGAAAATGGTTATTATCACTAAAGTGGTTAACAGTAGTAAGTTTAATAACTTGTTAGATTAAAAAGAGATTTTAATTACTAAAGTGACACAATTTAAGTTTAATTATTTCCGGTGCAATTTACTCTTTATTTCATGTTGTTCAGGGAAATAATAAGAACATATATTTTTTATGACTCCTTTGGACACAAATTATAGATTAGTAGGATCAACTAATTTTATATTATCTTACTAAATTGCAGTTAAAAGATAATCTTCAAGATGCTTGATGATAGATTAGAAAATTAAAGTAAGTGCAAAAACATTGGACGATCAATCATCCTTACAAGGAAGGCACGTTAGAAAAATGCAACATCTCGAAATAAGAAAATTTGACAATCTTAAAATAGAAAATTGTGATAACATAAAATTACAAAAAAAAAAACATTTTGGCAACCCAAATAAAAACTCGATTGCCTAGACCCAGAAATCCATTTTTACAAGTTAGTACTAATTTCTAAGATCCATAGAGACCCTAATCTAGTCTACCCTATTTACAAACTATTTGAAAGTTGGTAACATATTGAAGAGTAGTACGTAGATGATGGAGCTAGTGATGAAGATTGCCAAAAGTATATACTCATAATGTAGTGAAGCCTTACATTAAGGAAGATGAAATATTTGTAAATGGTGATGCTTGCAAGAAAGTCATCACACATTCTGCTATTCTTTATGATTATCACTTCCATCTTGAGAAGACAAATAAAACAAGATTTATAACTAGATGTATGAAAGAAGGATGCCCATGGAGAATACATGATGCTTTATGTAACGATAAGAAAACTTTCGAGGTTATTGCATGCCAATAATAAAACTTTCAATTTCCTATGTTAATTTATGACATTGACGACTTTTTGTATTGTTGCTATTAAAGGTTAATAAGCATGCCCACACATGTTCTTCTGTAAATAGGTATTCTAATAAGATAGCATCAGTAGGATGAGTTTGCAATAGGGTGTTAGACTGCCTGAAAGCAAACTCAAATCCTGGTCCAAAAACATTACAAGAGAAATTGGATGAACATTATCATATAAAAGTACATTACGGGATGAATATTATCATATCAAAGTACATTATGGGAGGGTATTTGCTGGTAAGGAAATGACATTGAATAAGATTTTTGGCAAGTGGGATGATAGCTACAGTACTTTATACAATTTCAAAGAAGAGCTGATAAGAACAATTCTTGGGAGTATTGTAGAGATTGACACTGAGATTTCAAGTGGCCATATCTGTATAAGGAGAATGTTTGTGGTATTAAGGTCTTGCATTGATGGTTTTCTCAGGGGATGTATGTAATGTCCCAAGGTCCAACACACGACCTCTATGCCTCCATACAGGATGTGTGATGCATGTGTACTTATACTTTTTTCCCGCTTCATGCAAAAGGGTTAACTCGGAGTTAGTACTCTGAACACAAGTTATCTTATATACAACTCTCCACACTTGCAATAGCAAGGTAGGACTAAACTCACTTGGATTGGGGTCTCACACACTCCCTCTTTTAAACAATATGATGTCCTCATCAGTCCATAGTATACCCTCATGGGACAAATGCTCAGAATCTCCCTATTAGGTCACATCCCCGTACGTCCAATGTCCGTAGTATGTCAACCCTCAGCCTACACCGTACTATGTACACCTAGCTTGCATGCACCCATGTAGTTGTGAGGGTCAGCTCTGATACCATTTGTGATGCTCTAGGGTTCAACACGCTACCGCTACATGCCCCCAAACAGGATGCAACACGCACATGCACTAACTTACTTGCTCTTTCATCCTCACTTCACGCAAAAGGGTTAACCCTAAGTTAGTACTTTGGACTAAAGTTTCATTATATACAATTCTTCCACACCTTGCACTAATAAGATAGGACTAGACCCACTTGGGTTGGAGCCTCTCAATGCAGGCTATAAATTGCAATGGATTCAACTCATCTCACAGGGAAGCACAAGGGACAACTAGTTGCAGCATGTGCTATTAATGCCCACAATTGGCTACACACTGTGGAATATGGCATCATAGAGTCAGAGCCATTAGACAGCTGGGAATGGTTGTTCAAAACTTGCATAGAGCAATTTAGATTCCTCATGGTTTAGTTATAAGCACATATGCAAGCAAGGGGATAGACTTTGTTGTCAATAAGGTGTATAGAGGTGCTAAGCATAGAAAGTGTTTTAGGCATTTGATTAAGAACTTCAAAACGAAATTCAAGGGAGATAGTTTTGATAAAACAACATGTGGCCAATCTCTCTTAGTTACACAATTGAGGGGTACAATAGACACATTGCTAACATAGAGTAGAAACATCCCGAAACTATTGCTCATTTGAGAGAGAACCACAAGAATCTTTGGTCTAGGTGCAAATTCTCATAAATGTGTAAGGTTGATTACATAAACAATAACCTTTCTAAGTCTTTCAATAGTTGGATTAATTTTTACAAAAACCTGGAGATTGTTGACTTGATTGACAAAATAAGGCAACTTATAATGGAGAAGTTTTCCCTAAGGAGAAGTGTTGGAAACAGGTTTCATTGTGCAATACAGCATGTTTTCATAGGTAAGCTGAATGCAATTAGTATGGGCTTGGGCAAATACAAGGTCAATAGGAGTGGGGAATACATAGCAGATGTAAGTGGGAGGGATGTACATGGGAATGAATGGAGGCACGCAGTATACCTAGACAGGATTTTTTGTACTTGTAGACAATGGCAACTGAGTAGGAAACTATGCACTCATGCATTGGCTTTCATCTACTCGATAAGGGGGTAAACCTAGAAGAGTATGTACATGAATATTACTCTATGGATTGCTTTAAAAAGTCATATAAGGGTCAGTTTAGTCCAATGACTGACAAAAATTAGTGGTCCGTTGTGGATCCTGGATTCAAATTGTGTCCATTTGTGATCAAGAGGCAACCAAGAAGACCCAAAAAGCAGAGGATCAAAGGTTTTGATGAGATAGGGGTTAGGAAGAGACATAAATGTGGTAGGTGTGGGGGATCAAAGCATCATCATAAGCATTGCAAGGGTCTACTAGTCCAACCTAGTGTAGATAACAATGATCTTACAGAGCAAGCTCTAGCAGTTAAGAGACAAAGGCAGCTAAAAACAACTAACTCAACAAGGTAATCAACTGACTATGCGACATCTTTACATCACTACTTCATTGCTACATTGAAGAAAACTATCTATGCCACATCTTTTTTTTGACAGTGTCTATGACACATCCTTTTTACACAGTGTTATTGCTGCATCCAAGACTAAGGGCATGTCAACCTCCAAACCAAGTGGAAGGCCCCCAAGGCCCAAGAAGAAAGTGCAACCAGATCCATTTGATACATGAACATGTTTTGCTTTTGTTCAGTCATCTATTAGTTTGATACTTTCCTTTTGTTATGTCTATGTCATATGGTGCTGCTAGTACTACATGGTATTGTCAGCCAGCAAGTCTATTACTCTGATACTTTTGTTCTGTCCTCTATTAGCTATCATACCTGTTACATGAACATGTTTTCTTAGTTCTATAAGGAGATATTTTTCTTAGTTTTGTTAGTTAGCAAATCTTAATTTGGTTCCTATAAACTAAGATGTCACACTAATATATTTGGATAGCTAAATATGTGATATTGCTACATGGTACTGTTGAATGCTATTGCATACATCCAGTTACAAGGTTTAATGCTCATGTTGATATTGCATACAACTATAACTACAAAAGTTGCTATTACAAGGGTTATTAATGCTATATATGACATTGCATATTGATACTATCATTATATACTGATATTGCATATTGATAGTATAAATACTATCATATTTATACTGATATTGCATATTGATACTATCATTATATACAAAAGTTGCTATTGATGCTGCTATATATGAAATTGCAATTGAGGCTTTTATACAAAAGTGCCATTGAGGCTTAGGTATATGTGGTGCTAGGTCTCTTCTTCTCTAGATTTTCTCTTCTGGTAGGTTTCTATTCTAGCCCTATTATTACCAGTAGTATTAATATGTCTATTATTGCTATTGCTTCTAATTAAATAAATTTTTAAACACTCATTTCTGAGCTGTTCATCACACGATTACACTACTACTAACAGGATAGAGCACTATAGTCGGCAACACAACCTGACTAGCATCGTAGCCGTCTTTAGCTTGAATGTCTCGATCAGCCTCATGGTCAATTAGCAAGTTGCAAAAACTTAGGTGTTCACATCATGTTCCTCAAAATCTTCATCACTTTAGACCCCGTAGCATGACAATTTTGTACACGTCTGATCTGTTAGTTCATAGTTGAATTGGCTAATTCGACAAATGAAGACAAGTTTAGGGACTTACCAAGCAAAATGCAAGTTTTGAGGTCAGGTAAACCTTTTGAAGTACTTATAGAGATCTTTTGAAATGCATGGTAGATTGAAGGGCATGAGTATAAATATGATGATTTTAGCTTAGAATAAGTCCATTACTAAAAAAAACAAGTGCACTATAGAACATGTACAAACAAGGGGGAAATTGGTGCGCAACACCTGAAATAGGGATAATAATAAGGATGATCAATCATTTGAAATTTGATAAATGCAACTAACGCGGTAGACTAGCAGATGACATAAATTCTTGATCTCCACTATAGCATTTTTGGCTGCTTTGAGACACTAAATTAGCGTTGTTGCCCGAATCAATATTCAATGGCTGGCAAGTAGTCATCCCAACTTATTCATCTGCTAATTTAGTGGAGACACTAAATCTATTCATCATTTATTGGAGCAACTTGGCGTGAGTTTAACCTTTTCGTTTGCAAGGACTGCAATGCCATCTCCGCCTGCTTCATAGTAGGTCTCTCTTCACCTCGAAGCCCCAAGCACATCTCCGCAAGAGAGGAACTATTAATCTGTTCCATAGTTGCTTGCTCAAGAACTTGAGCAGCTATTATCTCTGTGATTAGCCTCGTCTTCATCTCCTGGAGGAAGTAATTGGACAAACTTTGCTTTAAGCCCTGCTCACTAGTAAAAATAGGTTTCTTTCTAAGAAGCAACTCTACAAGTATCACACCAAAACTATAAATATCACTCTTCTCATTTAGTTATCCAATATGATAATACTCTGGATCTAAGTATCCAAATGTGCCTTGAACATTTGTAACAACATGGGTTTGATCAATAGCAACCAATCTTGATGCGCCAATATCTGAAACTTTAGCATTGTATTTTCCATCCAAGAGTATATTGGAGGACTTCACATCACAATGAAAAACTGATATTGAAGCTGCAGAATGAAGATAGGATAGAGCTCCAGCTGATTCTATAGCAATTCTCAAGTAGTCATCCCAAGACAAAGAAAACTCATTACTTGAATCAGCATGAAGACTTTTGAATAATGAACCATTTGAGACAAAGTCATACACCAATAAAGGGATCAAAGTCATACACCAATAAAGGGATCTCGGTTTCAAAACAACATCCAAAGAGCTTGATAATATTCTAGTGATTTATCTGAGAGAGGATGGCAACCTCGTTAATGAATTGATTGATCTCACCTTCATCAAGAGTTTGACTTTTTTATGGCAACCACTCGTTGGTCAGACAAAATGCCTTTATACACCATGCCATGTCCACCATGACCCAGGATATGTGTGGTATCAAAGTTATTAATTTGTTGCCTTTTCCAACTCTTCTAATGTGAAAATCTTTGTCTTGTGATCATTTGCATTTTCATCAGACAGTATTAGTTGTTCTAGGAGAAGGCCTTGATTTTTTTGAAAATACTTCCTCTGTAGTTGCTTTTGGATATCTCTTCTCCGTTTACGAACGAGGAATATCCCAAATATGCTAAGTAGTAGAATGCTGAATCCACCGCCTAGTCCAATGACAATACCTACAACCATTATGCCCCTTAAGTGTTATCTTTTCTTGTCTATTGTACAAATATATGTTGAAGAGAAAATTTTCGCAAGAAACTATAGCTAGCAATTGCACAACCAATAACACCTTTAAATTGAGATTAGACGTATGCGAGTTTAGTGTATTTTAAATTTATAAGGAGGCACAGTAGCCTTAGGAGATTAGCTCTATAGAACTGGAAATTCTAAAATATTTAACAAAGCACCAATGCTTCAAAAAAATACTTTGATAGCCCGTTTGGATCTCAAGAATTAGAGTTGAAGTGTGGAATTCAATTCTAATTTCATTTCAAATGAAATTACAATTGAATCGAATTGACGTGATTCCATGTATTCAAAATTTTAAAATATTGTTGAAAAATAAAATAAACAAATTTTATCAAATTCTTGTGGATAAGGGTAAAATGTCATCTAACCCATTTGTAGTTACAATTAAATGTACTAGAATTAATTTAGAATTGTTGATTCAATTACTAATACGTAGTCAAATACCATAATTCTAAAATCGATTCCAGAATTTCATGGCCAATTCCTGGAATCCAAAACAAGGTGTGATAGTTTTCTGTAGTTCCAGCATGGCAGTAACATGCTGGACATTGTGGGTCGAAGACAGTTAATCTCCAATAACATACTGAAAAATGAAAACCAAAACGAGTAAGTGCTAAGAATGACAGTAAGAACATGTTTGGAACACATTAATCCAGGAGAAATTTTGTAGAAAAAGAAATATCTAATAAAAATTAATGAAAATTTTCTTCTAAAATTCTTATATTTCAAACATGAGCGTCTAAATTTGTAAGATATCAGTTTCTTATTTTTAACCCTATACTACACAAATCATTGATTTGCCCAAAATTGATTGCCAATATTAAGCTATGATTAATTGTTCTCTACTGTCAAAAAAGTGCAAATGCATATTAGTTGGAACTTGGAAGGGATAACATACAGAGCAAACTTAATTTTCCTCTTTCTTTTTTTTTGTGAAAATTGTGCGCTTTTGGTTGAAAGATGTGCATAATTTTTTTTGAAGAACGGAAGATATGCAAAATTGTGAAAAATAGAATGAACAGAAATTAAAATAGGTTAATATTCAACCTAATGAACTTATAATCTCAAATTTCATTTCGTTATGTAAAATAGAAAGGATAAATTCATAGAGAAGCATAAAGTGATCCAATAAGTTTATCTTCTGCCATCTTTCCATATCTTTTACTTTTTTGTTAAGTGGTAAATTTTTTTATCTTACTATAAAATATCAATATTTTGTATTTACTATTAAATTTCTCACTGACATCTGGATTTTGTCCCACCTTTTTAACCTCAAACCACAATTTTAGAACTTTTGTATAACAAGAAGAAATTTTCCCTTTCTCCAAATATATATGGTTAGAACCCAGAATTTTTTTAATTTGCTGCTATATCTAATAATAATAATAATAATAAGTCCTATTTTGCACTTTAACTTTGGATCCAGTTCCCTCTACGCGTAATTTTTTTGAATGATCTACTTTGGTCTCTTAATTTTGAATCTAAGTTAAATAAGTCCTCCATGTATGTGGATTTAGATCCCAAATATCAGCACTACAATTACTTAACAAACTTCTTGATTTATAAGTAGAAGGACCAAAAGAGGAACCAAAAGAGGCACCAAAATATGCCCTTGAAAATATTAGGACCTAAAAAGGACTTTTCCTATATAATACTTTTAAACCCATCAAGGTACCGAGAATGCAAGTGTATATAAAGTTTAGGGTTCACTATTATATACAACTTTGGACGTGACATTGTGGGTACCAACAAACATGAACGAATATCGTTAACTTCATTAAATAGTTTTAAAAATGGGTGTTTTTTCTACAACCGAAGATGTGTGCATATTACTAGTGCCAAAAGAATGAAATGCCTTGTTTTAATCATAGTGTCATAAGACGAAGTCCAATGCGGCCGCGTGAGCTGGCGCCCGTGATAAAAGTTTATGTTTTTTCGGCTGTGCAGGAGAGAGAAGGTGTTTTCCCAGGCTTCGGACGTCTGCAATTTTTTATTTTTTTGTCTCAATTTTTGTGTGATCAAATTATATATAATTTTTATTTTTTGATATATGTATTAATTTAGTTTAAATTAGATCTTAATTATATTGAGAAAGTTGTAGATATTTGAATAATATTCATATAGAGACCAATATAACATATATTCAATTTTTAAATTAAAAGTTATTGATATTTTACTAAATTAACCTAAATTCTAATAAATATTTAATTTATCCGTGGGCCCATACGAAATGTCTCTCTAGGTGTCTTTGCATTGGAGTGGTAGGCATTTTAGGTGACACTTTGTATGCGTGACACAAACTATGCTGAAAATATTCTTTTGAAACACCTGAACAGCCGCTCCGGCATTGGACTCAGCTTAACACTAAGAAATGACATTATAGTCTGCACGGGGCATATTAAAGCAATTATTCAATGGCATATAACAGAAATAGTAAAATTTCAATATTAGGTCTAAAAGTGAGGTATTTTCAGTGGTTTATAAAAGATGTACCATTAAAAATGTACGTACCAATAACCAGTAGCTGTCTGTCACATGTTCCGTTATAAGCATTGCCTTTGGTATTGCGAGGGCACAAACAGCTGAAATTGCCATTGGTATTGTGACAAGTGCCTGGCACAGAGCAAGGATATGGAACCTGCTCGCATTCATTGATATCTGCAATCAAATACCAAGTGTGTGCACACACACACACAACAGATGAGGTTTTATGTTGGTTGCTACTTTTGTGACCACATAGCTACCAAAATGTTTAGTAGATTAAAGTATGGTGGCTAAATGCAGTATGACTAGTGCTTTTCATATTTTTTTAGAAACTAGATTATACAAATTCTAAAACAACATAGTTAGTTGTGAAGTAGTAATCAGTTGCATATCAAGCAAATTTTTTTTTGAAGTTATCCATTTTTTTTTGGAAAAAACATATTTAAAAAAAAAAATGGATGTGCCATGTACTTGTTAGAATTTACTTTTGCAAATTTATTAACTCTCTTAATTGTTGTAGCAGTAGAAATATTTGCTACCATTTTCGACAAAGAAAGTTGTAGATAAAATAATTACGTGATGCGTTGTGTGTGTGTTTGTGTGTTTTTGGGAGTAGTAGTTTCATTTAAATTACTACAGCCTCTGGATGCAGGTGTTAGAGTGACATTACCTTGACACCCATCAAGAATGTAAGGATTGCCTTGGAACCCTTTGGAGCAGTACTTGCATATATAGCCCCCTCCATTGGTCGAGTTGAAACACTCGCTATTGCTGCTGATGCATGCGTAGTTGGATTTGCTTTTTGCCTCCTTGCACCTCTCGTTTCCAATAGCCCAATCCACCACAAACGGCGCGTGCTCACTGTTGGTGTCGTAGAACGCCGACGAGGTCGCGTAGTTCGCAAAAAACTCGAACTTGGACGCCTCCATCAACGCCACGTACCTGCACGGAGTGGCGTTCTTGTGGGTCTCACTTGTGCTGTAGCTATGGACGAACTGCACCTGATAGTACTAGAACCCCGTGGGGCTGTGCATCTGGCAGCAGCCTATCCCGGAGCAGTGGCCGTCTTTCAAGCCCTCCTCGTGTCTGCAATTGGTCGTGCACCCGCTTATGTACTTTGCCCCGTTCTTGTCTTCGCCGCCGATGTATACTTCCGCCGGGCACCCGACGACGATGAACATGTTCTCGGTGTCACAGAGCCTAAAGGGCGCAGCCGTCAAGTCCAGTGACCAGATGTCGCTGGAGTTCATGAGGTGCTGAGCAGTGGTGCTACTGGTGGTGCGGTAAGAATAGATGCGATTCCGCAGCCAGGCCCGGCCTTCCAGCAACGAGATGTTGAGCACCTCCATGTCACATAAAAGGCTTGGTGCTGTTTTCCCTTCTGTCGTCGCAGCTGAGCTCATTGCCCGATGCCGAATGCATAAACGTCCCCGCATTTTTCCTGGCACTCGCTAACTGCAGCGGGCGCTGTGCGGCAAGCGCCACACTGAACAGCACTATTACCAATTCGTGTAATGGCATGGCTGAATTAACTCAAACTGGTTGGGTTGGGTTTGAGGAGCAATTGCCATATATTTCACATGATAGGTGATAGATACTGGATATAGAGGCCGCTCAATAATCTCTTATCTAATCTATACGTTGCGTTTTTATCTTAATATACAAATTTTTATGATGTCCAATAATACAGGTGATAATATAGACTAGTCAATAACTCATTGACTTATTTAGTCATCTTAAGACTCATATTTTGTCTTCCTCGCAGTGTATAAATTTTTACGACCTGTCAACAATTTCTTTTATTTATCAACTTTCTCTTTCACAATATTAAATTGCTTTCGCACTATAGAAAATTGTGATAACACAAAATATTATTAAATAGAAAAATTTTACAATTCAACCAAATTAATAGGAACCATTGGTTTGTGATAATCCAAGGGCTCTTATTCCTGTTACCTCCTGCAAGGTAATAGTTCTGCCATTATCATCCGAAGGATATGAATGTTTTTACACCTCTAATTTTTTTGCCATTAATTACAAGTACAAATTAGGAATGGTTTAATACTTAAATGGTAAGAAATTTCCTAGAGTTAAAGTTTTCCTTGGTAGAGTATGTGACGACAAATTTAGGTGTATAAATATTTTAGGGTCTGTTTGGATATTTCAGTCTCAAGTATTTTCAAACTAGAGTTTTGAAAATGAGATACTGGATGTTTGAATTGAAAAGAGGATACTGCAGTTTCAAGTCATAAATTGAACAAAAAAAATTATAATTTGAATGACCAATTTGATGAACTTACTCAACATTACACACTTAATTGTTGATAAAATAGATCATCAATCCAACTAATGACTGGAAAGCACAATCTCTTCAATATTTAAGCATGGAAACTAAAAAGCATGACGGTCCATAAAACTATATGAACAAGGCCCGATTAATTTGTAGCCTATAATTATCATCATGATTAAAAATAAATATGAACTTCTTCTGTTACTAACAATAACTATTTTATGCAGAGGGAAGGAGGGAAAGAAATAATTGGTACTTAAAACTTTCTATTTAAAACTACAATTTTTTAGGAGATGATTAAATGATTGGATATAGTAATGACAAAAATACCTTTTATTAATCAATAGTTATGATTAAAAATTTTATATACTAAGAGTTGTATTGTAAAGGAACACAAATAAATATGCAATGACATAGACGATCCCCACGTCATAACTATAATTTCGGAAATGCCATGCTACTGGACATAATACTTTAACCCACGAAAGGAGGCATCGATCAATGGTGTCTCTTTCGATTATGACCACTCAACCGAACACCATCAGTGAGTTGAGCAAGTATTTACACGTAGATTGTGTGTATGTAATATGCTACCAAGCAGTCAAGCAATTGACGAATAGCGTAGAGTAGACTAGGTAAATGATAATCTCCTCTCTACTCATGCTTTTTTATTAACTTAGAATTTCCGAAAGAGTAAATATCATTTTTGATCCTTCTATTTTGTTGCAAAACCAGCGGTCTTTATACTTTTTAAATGATCAAATTAGTCCTTATACTTTGTGAAAATACAGATGGATCCTAAATTGACCAAAAAATAGTATGGCGCATAAATAGATGAATGAGATGATATCAATGATATAACAGGTTACTAGGATAACATGTAAGATATTCTTGACTCCACATTTCAATTCTTTAAATCCATATCGCTACATACATCATTTATTTTCTGGCAATTAAATATCAAGTAACATAAAATTTATGGCAAACTCATCCATAAATCACTAATTTGGCTGCACCATATAGACTAGTCCATAACATCATGTATATAGATGTACCCTATTAGATTTTGAATTCAATATTTTAATAAAATAGAATTATTTGTATCTGTTCACAAAGGACATAGACTAATTTACATCTTTTAAAAATAGAGAGACCAATCAGTGTCTTAGTGCAAAGTATAGACTAAAAATGTAATTTATCCTTGCTGAAATGACAGTTATGATGTACAGACTGTGTAGCCTTCAAATGGATATTTTCAAATATTTGGATAGGTTCTTTGAAATTATTGTTCATAGCTTCACACTCGCATAGATTGACATGGATGCCTGGAGAATATCTTACATAATTGTCGAAAAGTTAAAGAGTTTGATGTTTTGCTAATCTATCATGTTTTGATGTAATGACTGACTTGAAAACTAAACATGACAAAAAAAGTCTCTTTCATTAATTGGTTAAATAAGGTCACACTCAGATCATTATGAGCCTTATAGTGAATAAATAATAGCAAAGGAGCGCCTAAATATAGCAAAAGAGTTGTACTTATGAATAAATGACAGCAAAGCGGCGCCTAAAAAGGGCACGCTCAGATCTTTATGAGCCAACCGGTGAATAGAAAGAGTTGTACTTATGCAGGAATGTTTTGGTACGCATTTCATGTTCACCCGTTGACGAATAATATTTATAAATAATCTAAAATAAAAAAATAATTTGAAAAATAACACACAGTTTATAGAAGTTAAAAAAATGACTTTTTTTTTAGCGCGATAAGTCAATTTGGAACCGCGAGAGGACGAATCGGATACTTATCACGCCTCAGAGACTCAACAGAAACTTTTTCTCTACCCCATCAGCGACACAAATTAGTCGAGCGGTCGAGTGATCGAGTGGTCGAGTGATCCAGCGGTCGAGTGGTCAAAACATACATTGACTGGTACATGTCTCGTGATATGCTAGACAAAATCGGTACTACTTGACCACTCGACCACTTGGTCACTCAACCAGTTTTTGTCGCAGATGGAGTGGGAAAAATGTTTCTATCACACCTCTAAAACGTGATAAGTGCGGATTCGTCTTCCCACCATTCCAGACGGCGATAATTGACTTATTGTGTCCAAAAAATTCCTTTTTGCAATTTCGGTAAACTGTGGGTCATTTTTCAAATTATTTTTTTATTTTGGATTATTAATAAAAAATTTCCCTGTCAACGGGTAAATCATGTAAAAAAGATCAAATTCACTCAACTCGACCATTTATTGGGGACTGTGGGTCGGAGTATAAATGAGTCGAATTCGAGTAAGCTTGTAACATCCCTGATTTTTGCCCTATTTTCATTCTCTGAGCATCGCCTTATCACACGCACCTTGCACCACCTGACCCTGAAAGGACCCAAACCATAACCAATATAAGCGCGATGTGCTCTAAGATCCCCTCGTATCGGAATATCCCAAATCGGCCGATTCTTTCTCAAAATCGAAAACGACAGCTTCTAGGAGACCCAAAAAGTCTAAAATCTCCGTTTGAAGTCCGAATCGAGATCCGTCTTCTCCTATACGTCCATATCGCTATTTAATACACATCGTCCTTTAGAAACATCTCCAAATTCTCGACGGAAATCAGAGTTTCAGCCGTTGGAAAAAAATCCAAAAACGAAAGTACCAGTTTTACTCAACCCTGTTTTCGTTTTACCCGAAACCCTGCCAAATCTTCTCGTTTTCGCGCATACTCAACTGGAATGAGTGTGTGATGATTTTATATAGCCCTCGGAAAAGTCGGATTTGTATTTGGATCCCTAAATCCTGAAAATGCCCAAAATGCCCCTGGAGAAAAACACAGTGCACAGTGCACGGCACTGTACCGTGCCCGTGCTCGTACCGCGTGCGCGCCCTGCGTGCCGCCCGTGCGCCACCGCACTGCGCCGTGCCGCGCCACCGCGTCCCCTCTTCGCCGGCACCGCCCTGTGTGCGCCTCGCGTGCCCTGCGAGCTCCGCCACCTGTCCACGCCACGGCGACGCCTCGAGAACCCCCCCAGATCGCCGTGCCTCGTCCCGTCGTGTCCACCACCGAACACAGCAACACCTGGCCGCGCGCAAAAGTCGCCGTTCCTGTGCATCTCAGCCACGTCCAGCGCCGGCATTGGATGAGCATGCCACCGCTGTCCTTTGCCCGAGCTGTAGCCACGTTCTTTGACCTTCACGCCGGTGCACCGTCCCATCGCCACCGTCCTCGCCTCCGGTTGTCGTCGCACACGCGCCCGGTTGCGCCCTCCCTCGGCCAGTACCTTCCCCACAGCATCTAGAGGCTATAAAAGCCAGAGCACATTATCTCTTCACCTCACCCACACAGCAAACGCAAGAAAACCACTGTTCATCGTCTTCCCCGAGCTCCACCTTCAGCCTTCTCGGTAACAGCACTCTCCGGTGAGTTTTTCTCCAAACTGAAGCCACCAACATGTTCCTCTTACTCTCTAGATGGTTCATGAGCTTAGAATCGAGTTCATTTCTTCTCTAACTCCGGCTATCACCGGTTTTCCATTTAGCTCTGTTTTGCAAAATTCAGCCCGATCCAAAGAGATTTAGAACCCGTGCTAGTGAGGAGAATTGCTCCTTAGAGTATATTTGATCACCCCAGCTAGTTAGTTCTGACTTTCAAACAGCCAATTAAAAACCCCCAAATCCCCAGCCGTGAGCTCCGGCCATCTACTCCGGCGAGCCTCCAAACGCAACCACTAGACAAACCAGTGTACCAGTAGTGATCTCCACACTCCCAGGAGCAAGGATATGTGATCAATTTCTAAATTGATCGACCCTAACTGCTCCAATTGCTCTGCCCTAACTTCTGTTCAAAACAGCCACTTTGGCATTCAAATTCCGGCCAACTCCGGCCATCCCCGGCCAAACCCTCCGGCCAGACACCTCCTGACACTTAATCCTACATGTTTGACATAGTTTGCCTTCAAATGCATGAGCCAATTGCTCAGGACACACAAACCCTAATTCTAGCAATACAATGGCATAGAAATTGCTGTGTCCTGGACCTTTTTATGAATTCTAGAAAACCTAAGCCTTTTCTGCTTGTCCCACTTTGTCAAATAGCTTCGCCTTAGTCTAATGCACCTACTGTCCAATTTTCATCTCATTCAGAATTACCTAGACCCCCTTAACTCACTTCTCGGCTTTTAGGTTAAGTTCGGACGTGACCCGAACGTCGCCCTTTTGACGTCCAATGTCCGTCGACCCTAAGAGTCTTATTTACTACTCTTCTTAGCCATCCTAAACTAGCTCAACTCGACCCTTGGAAATTCAAAGCCCAAACCCTAATTCAGTTCAGAAATCAGAAGCCGTTCCAGTGTAGCGCATTATTATTTTATGTGAGCATAGTTGTCGTATTTTGTAAGTTGATTGTAATACCTTGTGTATATGCCTGTATTTGAAGATCAAGACTTCGATTACGCGGAAGAGGAAACAGAAGAACCCGCAGACTACGACAATACTACTTGGCAAGGCAAGTTTCCCTCCTTTGAACATATTGCGCCTATTATTTTATATGCACTTAATTATTTAGAATTTGGTACCTACGCATGTATGCATAGATAGTTTTGATAAAAGTATATGTTGAGAAATGATGTGAGTAGATAGTCCTATTTTGCAGACCCCCCCTTGTTTCATAATAATTTACTTTGCCTTGTCACCTTAGGAGAAAAAGTGTAGAATATATGTGTGTATTCATATACACACTACCTTAAGAGGAAATATGTACCCATGGAAATATATGTCTATACTAATAAATATGTAAAAGAAAAGAGGAAGGCAGAAGCATGAGCAAACTATTTCTAAAGATCATTTTATGTAAAAGAAATAGGGACTACTAGCGAGGGTTGGTTTGGAAGGTTGGCGCTGTGTGCGCGGTGGGTTTGTGAAAGCCTCGCTAAGGGTCCATAAGGACGGGATCGTTGTGCTGTGCTTCTAAGCGACCTGAAAACGTGCTAACCACCCGCCTGGTATGGGACAGGCACAATATCATGACTCACCTAAAGTTAATCATTTCCTGCAATGGTTGTCGATCCGGTTTCCCGAGTGGAAATTGGTGGGCCACAGAGGGCCACGAGTGGTGTGAGGGGTAGAGAGGATAAGGCGTAAGAAGGAAGTCGCCCTAGCCTGGCTCTCGAGTCGTGCGCGACCGAACCCAGAAGTGGGAATTCTATGCGTCCAGAGGAGGACCTCATAGACCCAAGGCTAGAAGAAAAGGCAGTGGGGAGGACCCACAACAATAATGAGGACCTTACGCGTGCTTGCCATGTATCATGTTGTAGGGAGTACCTACCTTGATAATGGGGCCGGTATTGTCTATGTATCGGGCAGGAAATTATTAACAATGGGTCAGTAAACTGTTGTGTAAGCTCAGCCTGGTCACCTGCGTATAAGTCGCAGGGAGCTGATCCGACATTTAAGTTGAGTTTTCGTGGTGGGTACAGTGGTACACCTCTGCAGAGTGTAAAAAGGTATTTCGAATACTCCGTGCTCCCGGGTTTTCTGGAGCTTGGTCGTAGTGGGGTGGTCCCTCGTTGTTGCAGCATGATTAGTATTGATAAATTCTTTAAAATGAGATCAACCCATGGCGACTCATGGGAGTTTAGCCTGACTCTGTGAAAAGTATACATATGTACAGTTTTGATAAATTATTTTGAGAAATAAAACCCCAGATTCAGGGAGACTTTCCAAAGTACTAAAATATCTCTGTTTTCAATAAAATTACATTAGGTAAGGGAACCATAGAGCTTGTTGTTGTCAATAACTACATACAATATTTCCCTATGCGGGAACTTGCTGAGCTTTGTATGCTCACCCTTGCTGATCCAATAAGTACAGAGGATGAATCAATGGATTTCATAGACTATGGAATCGAACCGGCACAAGAAGACCCCGACAAAGTTCCAGGAGATCCAAGTGCCTGAAGGGTCACCTAACCTCAGTGAGAGCGATGTGGGTTTCGCCCTGCTTCACGCTTTGCTGGATGAGGAAGATGTTCCCCTCTGCTTTGCTAATGCACTTTTGTTGTTTATATTTTGGCTCGAATCCTGTTTCGGGTTCAGCTCCTAACTGGTTTTGCTACTCTTATACGACGTGGTTCCGCACACGTCGGTTAATGTAATATGGGTCTGGATGACCCCGTACGCTATGCTAACGTATGTATGTAAATGCTGTTGGATGTTCTGAGGTCTCAACTCCTGTGCACAAATTACCTGGGCATTTGTATCAGGCTTCCTCTAACGAGGGGCCCACAAAGCTACACTCTACTCAGCTTAGTTTGTTTTAGAAATTGATCGATTTTAAATCAAATCAAGTTATAGATTAAGAAGTTGGCTCATGTTCGACTCGCAATGAGTTCGAGATGATGTTGAGCTAAATTGAGCAAAATATGGACAACAAAATTTTTAGATAAACTTGTAATTTATAACTATAAAAATAATATCCTAACTTGTAATTATTTTTAGGACTACACAAGGTTATCCGAGATGCAAATTTTTAAATAAAAGTTAAGATCCTAATTTAATTTTATCTACTAAAATTTAAATGAAGAAATATTTAGAAAAATCTGAGTAATATTAAGTCAAAACCGAGCGAGTTAGTCTAGATTTGAACTTAACTCCTTTTCCATCAAAACTAGAAAAGTATTGAAACTTGAAACTTGACTCATTTTTTAAACTGATCTAGATATGATCCTAAACTTGAGTTGAACTCAAGTACTCAGGAGCCTCGAGCTTTTTCATGCAGCCTAACTGTGGGTATTACAAAAAAAAAAAGATTTTGATAAGTTTAGTTCGTACGTAGATTCTTTTTTTAGCACATGCAATATATATTTTGTTTTGTCTCTTTTTCATTTTCTTTAGGAGTAGAAAGAGATGGTGAGAACAGGTACATCAAAGGCAATATTTGATCATGGAATCAAAATCCCAATAAGTAACTAAAAACAAAATGTCGTCTATCTTCAGTACAAAGTAAAACCATGTATCACACCTAGCTATGTAAAAATTGAAGTGTAATTTTCGGGTACTTGTAATGTTTCTTGACTATCCAAATTGAGTCATTTAATGTACCAGATTACACATGATTGAAAGATATGTAAGATTACACTCCCACACAATACCATATATAGTGCCATATAATAAAGAGTATAAGTATAATTGCACCATAGTATTACTTTCCCAAATCATCTCAAAGAAATTTAGGAATTTCTTTCTCCAACCATAGTATTGAAAGATATGGAAGATATGTAGGACTGCTTTCCCAAATCGTCTCAAAGAAATTTACATGTTTGGAGGGAAGCAACGTTGAGGAAATCAGTCTAGCAACAATGAAATCTAATCTCGAGGAGTCGATTTTTATTTAAAAAATAATTAAATAAAATACCAACTTTGTCCCCATTAATCAACAAATAGATTTTAGTCTATATCTCTTTAGAAAAGAATTTTTCGTACGGATAACCTAAAGAAAAAAAAGAATTTCGCAAAAAACACAAAGGAAAAAAAAATTTCAGAAATGACCAAAGTCGCCAGCCCGGCTGGCGACTTAGTGATTTTGGCCCTAAGTCGCCAGCCCAGTTGGCGGCTCTACTGTTTCCAGCCTAAGTCGCCAACTGGGATGGCGACTTAGGGCCAAAATCAATTTTTTCGAAATAATTGATGTTTTATATTATTTCAAAATAGAAACTAATGCTTATTGTGTTATATTATTTAGAAAATAACCAACATAGTTTTGATTATTTGAAAAATGGCCCATGTGGTGTATGTTATTTCCACAATAACCAACATGGTTTTGATTATTTCAAAAATAACCAATGTGGTGTATGTTATTTCCAAAATAACCAACATGGTTTTGATTATTTCAAAAATAACCTATGTGGTGTTTTCTGCCCTCTGTGACGGCTGAGGCGGAATGTGTCGTGGTAAAACTATATTGAACTACCGCAACCCGCCTAATCAGGGAGAAAAAGAGTCGCGAGGGGTTCGGTTGATTTATTCGTATGTGTCGTGGTAAATTGAATTTGTAGGGTTATCAAAAGTGAGAACTGAACTTAAAAAAATACTGAAAAGTAGAAAGGCTAAATTATACAAAAACTATGTTTCATGCATACATGTGAACACAAATCATGTTTCATTGACTAAGAAATTAGAAAAAAAACTAATGTCGGCCCCTCTTCGGACGACGAGGCCGGTCCCGCTGAAACGGTGAGGGTGAGTAGGTGGTGCGTCCCCGCACCGTCCTCTGTGACGGCTGTCGATGCGGTGGTAGTTGGGCGGTCGCCCGATCGAGGCCTGTATCAGGAGGGTCCGACGACGGCGGAGGCGCATCACCAAGCTGTGCGGACGCCAACTGATGCTGGCTCTAGTGGGTGTCGTCTCCCCTCTGCAACATGTCAGCATAGTCCGCGTAAGTAGGGTCGAGGACCACGTCCGGGTCGGCATGGATGGGCTGAGGCGCAACGCAGGGTGGGCGCCTACTGGACGGTGCCGATGGAGCAGATGAGGACGTACCGGCAGGCTCGTGCACCGTACGCTGCGACATGGCGACGTACTCGTCGTCCAGGTCGAACGTGATGTCGAACCCCAGGCTGGAATAGGAGCCAGAAGGGCGCGCAGGGGTACCCTCAGAGATCCGTACACCACCACGCGATGCCACGTCCATGTGAGGTGGAACACCTGAACGGTAAGAGCGGGCCGGGGGCGCACCAAGATAAATAGGGGCGTCGATGTCCGTACCTGACGGTCCAGGTGCATCCTGCAGATGAGCGGCCGGCTGTGACGGCGTCTGAATGGGAGGGGCCCTCGGCGGAGGAGGTGCAACAGATGTCGACGAGGTGGCGGAACTCTCCCGCAACAGCTGCGTCGCAACTCGATGAATGAAGGCGATGGCCTTCCTGTACTCCTCGGGTGCGATAGGTAGACGTGACTCGCCCCAATGGAATAGCGGCTACGTGGTAGAGGTAATCGCACGAAGGCCATCAACCTACCAAGACCAGAACACAATGGTAAGAAGAAATAACAATGACAAGCAAGAAACCGAGTATTTGTTCGTACTTGGCGGTGCACACGGGATGCGTGGTGTGGATCGTACGTCTGCTGCACACTCGGGGCAGAGATTTCGGCAGGCGTTGGAGCTGGTGGGGCAATGCGAGGAATGGTGCGGCGGATATACCATCGAAGGTAGTCGCCATATGTCCTCGGATCGTATGGCCTATCCTCGCGCACTACGTCCATCCCTGCTCTTTCCTCCCAACGGCGAGTGTACGGAGCCTGCCGATCCTCCCAAGTGAAAGGCTTCTTTCCCCTGCGGGTTTGCCTACAAGAAAAACAAAAGTGTTAAGTCTTTTTGTGGAGCGGAAGCACTATGCGTAGAGATGATCGCGAGCTTACTCATGCTGGGCGTGCGACAACCGATGTGGAGCGTCGACAGGAGGGACAAGCTGATATAAGCCGAACTGCCGCATCACCCGCCATGGAGCGTACACCTCCAACATATGGCTGAAGACAAGAACACATCAGGTGAGCCATAAGTCCCGGTCCGCTGTGCATATCGATGAGATCCCGCCTGCAGCTGTGCTCTGAATGTAGGTGGCCGTCCAGACCCTCCAGACAACACGCGAGGGATGGAGCAGCTCCAGCTCATCACTGTACGCCCCGTAGCATGCGTGCACCTGGACCGTGGCCCATTGCACCTCACGCTGCAACCAGCGATCCCCCATGGTCGGGCGATCTGCCTCGTCATCCGCATCCCTGGGCGGGTACCCCTCCGGCAGCGGCACGGGGACATTAGTGAGGAGCGGTCGTCCTACGGGAAGGTGCTCGTACGACCACAGGATAATAAGGAGAGGACACCCAGCCATAACTGCCTGCCGGGCACGGCGAACGCAGGCGTCGCACAACGCTCGATACGTCGCACACAGAACCGCCGAGCCCCAGCTGATCTGTGGAATCTGCTCGATCGGCATGTCTGCGAGCATCTGCGCCAGTGTAACAAGCCAACGGTCCACCGTGTCGCCGTGCGTACCTGCGAACAAAAACAAACAGGAAGTTAAGATTTAAATGCAGTAAGTAACATACATGTGTATGTACCATAAGTAAGCGTACCAGTGAACATGAAGCTACCGAACAAGTGTAGTAGGTACGCCTCGAAGTGTCGGCTGACTGTCCATTCATCAGCATCTGCTGGGCATATCCGAAAGTGAGCGAGCCAGGCTGCAGGAACTCCCGCGTCATGTTGGAAGGGCTCGTGTCCTAGAGGTAGGGGGTGAAACCTCTGTGTGAATGCCACATCCCACTCGGCAGGAGTGGGTGGTGGTACCCAGGCCTGTCCTCGAATCGGCAGGCCGAATAACATCGCCACATCCTCCAGGGTGATGGTCATCTCCCCCCACCGGAAGTGAAATGTGTGTGTCTCCGGTCTCCATCTGTCCGCCAGAGCAGACACCAGTGATCGATCGTGCCTGAAGGCCTCTGCTCTGGTGATCGTCCTGGCAAAAGGAAGAAGTCCCACAGCCCTCAGCCGTGCGATGTATCTCATGTCAAGAGGCCAGGCCTTGCCCGGCGATCGTAGGCGAAACGGCTGAAGCTCCTCTCCGGTCCTAATGGCTCGAGCTCGATGACGATCATCATAGTACTGATCCAGTAGCTCAGGAAGCTGTCTGCGATCATGAGCCATGTCTGCAAGCAAAAACATTGAGTTAGTACGTCATACGAAATGAGTGAGAAATAAACATAAATACACGAGAGGAATGATTACGCATTGCACAACAGTGCTGATTGATTCGCGTTCAGTGCGATCCGGATGCATTAGGACATGTCCTCCTTGTGTGGCCAGGCTGTCGACAAACAGCACACTTTCGCAGCTCATCGCGCTCAGCATTATCCATGTCGTTGCTGATTCGAAGTTTTCGTCGTCGTCCAGGGCCTCGCCGCTCCAAGTGTGGGGGTGGAACATACAAGATCTGCCCTGCTCTGCGTGACTGCTCTCTGTAGTGCTCCTGAGTTCCCCAGACCTCGAAGTCTGCAGTCCATGTTTTAGCGAGGAACCGTGCGCCATAGTAAAGTGATATGTACGTCTCAACTGACTTGTTGTCATGCGCACACGCTGCCATCACATGGGAGCACGGTTTATGCAACAAAGCAGGCTTGTTACAAGTGCACTTCACGCCGTCTTCAAATATGACACCTTGCTTTCTGATCGACCGCATGTATCCTCCCCCCACGTTCTTGCTCTTCAGATAAACAATCCAACTTTGCCTTCTGCTGTTTGGAATGCACTGGGCTGAGTGTTTGTGAGCGGCCGCGGCTTTCATTTCTAAGTACCTCTGCACTTCGTGAGGATATTTTGCTGGTGTGACCCCAAGTAGTGCTCTTGCAGCTGTACCCCTCTCATGGAAGTATTTAGCAGTGCGATGCCATGTAAATTCCACAATTCCGGTGAGCGGAAGCCCTCGCACCCCCCTCAACACAAAGTTGTACACCTCCGCCATATTGGTTGTCATTATTCCGTATCTAGCTCCTGCCTTATCGTGCAGTAGTGACCATTTCTCTGGAGCTTTCTCACCGATCCATTCACTAAATTTCTTTGTTCTTGATCTCCGGCTGCGACGTATCGGCCCATCTGAAGTTCCCACCACATTTTCTTCATCCTCCGTCTGTTGTGAACTGCTTGCCTCAGATCTTTGAGCTTTAGCTAGTTCCGAGGTATCTTTCTCTAGCTCGTCCCAAATTCGTTGGAACTTATGGCCCTGGTTCTGATCACACAACCGCTTGAACTTCTTCATCAGGCCTGTGTTTCTGTAGTGTGTGAAAAAGTTGGCTGCAAGATGTCGTTTGCACCACCGACTTATCAAGTCATTCCATCTGTATTGCGGGTCCTCTGTGTGCAACATGAACTCTATGGCACTCAACAGGCCCTTGTGTCTATCATGGATGACGCACACATTCCGCCTATCCTTCACAACAGCTTGTTTCAGATTTGTAAGGAACCACACCCAACTGTCTGTGCTCTCGCCTTCTACGATGACGTACGCCATCGGAAGTAGCTGATTGTTTGCATCTACGCCAACAGCTGTCATTAAAGTTCTCTTGTACTTCCCAGTTAAAAATGTGCCATCCACGCAGAGTACTGGCCGCATGTACTTGAATACAGAGATAGTCTGCCCGAATGACCAGAATATACGCTCCATGTACTCCGCTCCATGCACCACGTCACCGTTTGTGCCCACAACTGGCGTATGAACCATGTCCATTACAGTGCCAGGGTTGGTATCGACGATTTGTTGTATCAGTCTGGGCACGTAGTTATATGAATCGTAAAAGGATCCAAATAGCATCTCAAGGCCAAGTTGTTTCGCTCTCCATGCCTTGCCGTATTTAATGCTGTATCCGAAAGTGTCAGCGATTTGAGCGACAATTTCTTTTGGTGCCATGTCCAAATTTGCATGAAGGTTCGCCAAAATCACATTTGCCACAAAAGCCGACGATATATTCCTGTGGGTCTGTGAGGCTTCTGTGACCGAACAGTCATGTTCGGTGATTCTCGAAACAACAAAGTGCTCACTATCCTTGTATCAGGCAATACGAACATAAAATCTACATCCCTCCACCGTGCACTTTACTGCGTACAGCCGCGGATTTGTTCTATCCACCTTGAAAGAGCGACATAGTGCAATGGATCACATCGCCACGCCTTGCTTTGCCTCCTCCTTGCTTCAGAAATGTTGTCCTAAAATTAATCTTTGCTCATCCGATGTCGACTCCGAACTGCGATCATCGCGGATTCGTGCATTATCAAAACCACTTGGATCTAACCATTGCTGTGGAGGTCCCATCCCACAATAATCTTCTTCGCTAGACGAATCCGCATAGTCTGCATCCACCTCCGAACCTTCGCTGCCTGAGTATTCCATACCCTCATCTTCACATTCATCGGCGTAAGCCTCGTCCCCAGTCCAGAAATACCCACTCACGAACCCTGTGTTCGGGACACTGCCAAATTCCTGTGTTATTGTTGGATCAATGACTGGCTCGGGTATCTCTTCCACCGGTGGGATGTTTAGTACCGTTACATACAACACGCAGTCATCTGGGCCATGAATGGGATTTAACACTCTCCTAACTAGAGAACCCCAAGACCGATCGCCTTTAAGTTTACATAATTTCCAACTACCTGTTTCACCAACAGGCACCAACGCTTCTACGACAATTTCATGTTTAGACGAGTCGATATTTAATATGTCCATTACTCGGGTCTTAAGATCCTCAAAATTAACTGCACTAAGATCATTCAATTCCAAGTCTACACGATGACAGCTACATAGGTCATCTCCATGTGGTCCGTTTCTGATCACTTGTTCCCCGTGAAAAACATACACTATTCTTCTTTCTGACATTGTCTACGACAAAAATTTAAAATTAATCTTTACTCTATGTATTTTCCACAAATTTCTAAAACAGATCTATACTATAAACTAAATTTCTAAAGCAGATATGTATTTTCCACAAATTTCTAAAACATATCTATACTCTAAACTAAATTTTGAAAACAGATCTATACTCTAAACTAAATTTCTAAAACAGATATGTATTTTCCACAAATTTGTAAATCAGATCTATACTCTAAACTATATTTTTAAAACATATTTGTATTGCAAATTTATTTTCTGAAACAGATATATATTTTCTATGAATTTCTAAAACAGATATATACTCTAAACTATATTTTTAAAACATATATGCATTTAAAATTAATTTCTAAAATATATCTAAACTAAATTTCTAAAACAGTTCTATACTCTAAACTAAATTTCTAAAACAAATTTATAATAGAAACTAAATTTCTAAAGCAGATATGTATTTTCCACAAATTTCTAAATCAGATCTATGCACTAAACTAAATTTCTAAAGCATATATATATTTTCGACAAATTTCTAAATCAAATATATACTCTAAACTGAATTTCCAAAACAGATCTACACTCTAAACTAAATTTCTACAGCACATATGTATTTTCCACAAATTTGTAAATCAGATCTATACTCTAAACTAATTTTTACAACATATCTGTATTGCAGATTTATTTTCTGAAACAGATATATATTTTCTATGAATTTCTAAAACAGATCTATACTCTAAACTATATTTTTAAAACATATATGCATTTAAAATTAATTTCTAAAATATATCTAAACTAAATTTCTAAAACAGATCTATACTTTAAACTAAATTTCTAAAACAAATTTATAATAGAAACTAAATTTCTAAAGCAGATATGTATTTTCCACAAATTTCTAAATCAGATCTATACACTAAACTAAATTTCTAAAGCATATATATATTTTCGACAAATTTCTAAATCAAATATATACTCTAAACTGAATTTCCAAAACAGATCTACATTCTAAACTAAATTTCTACAGCACATATGTATTTTCCACAAATTTGTAAATCAGATCTATACTCTAAACTAATTTTTACAACATATCTGTATTGCAGATTTATTTTCTGAAACAGATATATATTTTCTATGAATTTCTAAAACAGATCTATATTCTAAACTATATTTTTAAAACATATATGCATTTAAAATTAATTTCTAAAATATAACAGCATTTTAAAAAACTTACCTCCTCCTCCCTCTTCTTCCTCTTCTTCTTCTTCCTTCTCCTTCTTCTTCTTCTCCTTCTCTTTCTCCTCCTCTCCCTCTTCTCTTCTCTCTTTCCTTCTCTTTCCTCCTCCTTTCTTCTCTCTTTTTTTTTTCCCTCTGGCCAAATGTAACTGTACCCTCCTGTGTCGCCGCGGTTTTGGCATATATAGCGCCCTAAGCCGGGCTGGTGACTTAGGGCTTCCGCACCTATGTCGCCAGGTTTCCGCACCTATGTCGCCAGCCCGGCTGGCGACTTAGGGTTTTTGCGCCTATGTCGCCAGCTGGGCTGGCGACTTTGGTCATTTCTGCAATTTGTTTTTCCTTTGTGTTTTTTCCGAAATTTTTTTTTTCTTTAGGTTATCCGTACGAAAAATTCCTTTAAAAAATGAGAGGTACTAGTAATTCCTGATACTTTCCGATCATAACTAAAAGTGATTTGCCTTGAAATCTCATAAAAATATGACGAAATTTCGTATCAATCACTGAAGTTTTCTGTATTTTGCATTTACTATTAAAAACCTACATATTTTTTATATACTACTATAATTTTTAGCAATTTTTCTTTATTCTATTATTGACAAGCAAGCAAGATTTCTGACTGAGCCAAATCATTAAGAAATTAAAAAGCGTCCCATCATTTCATCTTAAAAATGGATCTGTCTGATTGTCTTCACATGATTCAAAAAGTAAGGTTTTCAGTGTTACGCATAGAAAAAAAAATGAGAGTAATACTAAAACTCTATAAGAAGTCCTTTTAAAAACTATTTAAGAATATAAAGTATCTGGTACTACACATAATATACACTATATATCTCTTAAACTCTCAAAAATTCTGAAAAACTTATAAGAAATAGAGGAAAGCATATCATGAAACTCACAATATTTCATAAACAAATAAATACAACCATATATATATATATATATATATATATATATATATATGGAAGAGGTTTTAGTACAACAAGAAGTTGTTACTACATGAATATTCTCTCTTCATTTGTTTTAAAAATTTCGAGATTGGTGAAACAATAGATAAGTTGGTAAGTTGGGAAACGAAGAAGAATGAGCCTCTTTTCAATGTTTGGTAGAAAAGTATTTTTTTTTTCTTCTTATGCAGTGTATCTTGTCAATTTGAGGTTGTATGATAGAGATATACACCTATATATGTGAAGGAAAATATATACCCTTTCAATGATGCACCTCATTGAAAAGTATTTTGTATGTACGACTGAAAAATAAGTATTTTTATATCTATAATTGAAAAATCTGTTATTTTTTATTTACCACTGAACCGTGAATAGGTATTTTATATTTACTTGTAATACCTTGGACTGATGTTAAAATATATTTATAGTTAAATAATGTTGTTAGTCTATCAACTATAGCAAATAAAACAAAAGCCGAACATTGATCGGATAATAATTTTTTGAGTGATATTTTAATCTATTGTATTATTGAATTTGGGATAATCAACTAGAAGTCATGACAAAAATAGGATATCATGAGAGAACAATAAATTGTGAGAATGATGAATAGGTCCAACCCTCTAACGTCATTAAGCTACCAAAATTTTTAAATAGTACAAAACAAATTACCTATTCTTGTCTAAGAATAAAGATTTTGCTGTTAATAACTATCCATGTGTACATGCCATTTGAACTTTTCCTCCATCCTGAAAGTTAACAAGTACCAATTGACTTCTTTACTAACCTACATGCCCCATGTCATGGATGATATGTGGCTTACGTGATACGTGGAAGCTTATAAACATTGCATAAGCATGACTAATACTTATGGCTAATGAGTAGCCTAATGGTATATAATTTACTATGTAAATTTTTATTTTTATAGTTGATATTTTTTAGAACTTGAATGATGTGTCGGACTAGATACGGATCAAGTATGATCGTATGAAATCTGAGCCACATGAATTATGCTCGAATTAAATATTAAAAATACTTTAATTTAATACATAATTCTAAATTAAAAGATAAAAATGAATTATCTTTATAATTATCTTCTCATCAATAATGTGTACCGCCCATTTGTATAACATGCATTATGCATTACATGGAGTTTGTTCACGAGCAATGAGTCGGTACAAACACCATCCGATTTGAAAGAAGGAGAGATGCTTGTTCACTAACAAGTCCTACTTTCCACTAATATAGTCGCCTTCCAGTCGGATTCTGTGGGCCCCTCGTTAGAGGGAACCTAATACAAATGCCCAGGTAATTTGTGCACAGGAGTTGAGACTTCAGAACATCCAACAACATTTACATACATACATACATAAGCAAAACGTATGGGGTCATCCAGACCCATATTACATTAGTTGACGTATGCGGAACCACGTCGAAAAAAGTAGCAAGACCAGTTAGGAGTTGAGCCCGAAACAGGATTCGAGCCAAAATATAAACAATAAAAGTACATTAGCAAAGCAGAGGAGAACATCCTCCTCATCCAGCAAAGCGTGAAGCAGGGCGAAAACCACATCGCTCTCACTGAGGTCAGGTGACCCTTCAGGCGCTTGGATCTCCTGGAACTTTGTCGGGGTCTTCTTGTGCCGGTTCGATTCCATAGTCTATGAAATCCGTTGATTCATCCTCTGTACTTATTGGATCAGCAAGGGTGAGCATACAAAGCTCAGCAAGTTCCTGCATAGGGAAATATTATATGTAGTTATCGACAACAACCAGCTCTATGATTCCCATACTTAATGTAATTTTTATCAAAGACAGAGATATTTTAGTACTTTGGAAAGTCTCCCTGAATCTGGGGTTTTATTTCTCAAAGTAATTTATCAAAACTGTATATATGTATACTTTTCACAGAGTCAGGCTAAACTCCCATGAGTCGCCATGGTTTGATCTCATTTTAAAGAATTTATCAATACTAATCATGCTGCAACGACGAGGAATCACCCCACTACGACCAGGCTCCAGAAAACCCGGGAGCACGGAGTATTCGAATATCTTTTTACACTCTGCAGAGGTGTACCACTGTACCCATCACGAAAACTCAACTTAAATGTCGGATCAGCTCCCTGCGACTTATACGCAGGTGACCAGGCTGAGCTTACACAACAGTTTACTGACCCATTGTTAATAATTTCCTGCCCGATACATAGACAATACCGGCCCCATTATCAAGGTAGGTACTCCCTACAACATGATACATGGCAAGCACGCGTAAGGTCCTCATTATCGTTGTGGGTCCTCCCCACTGCCTTTTCTTCTAGCCTTGGGTCTATGAGGTCCTCCTTTGGACGCATAGAATTCCCACTTCCGGGTTCGGTCGCGCACGACTCGAGAGCCAGGCTAGGGCGACTTCCTTCTTACGCCTAATCCTCTCTACCCCTCACACCACTCGTGGCCCTCTGTGGCCCACCAATTTCCACTCGGGAAACCGGATCGACAACCATTGCAGGAAATGATTAACTTTAGGTGAGTCATGACATTGTGCCTGTCCCATACCAGGCGGGTGGTTAGCACGTTTTCAGGCCGCTTAGAAGCACAGCACGACGATCCCGTCCTTATGGACCCTTAGCGAGGCTTTCACAAACCCACCGCGCACACAGCGCCAACCTTCCAAACCAACCCTCGCTAGTAGTCCCTATTTCTTTTACATAAAATGATCTTTTAGAAATAGTTTGCTCATGCTTCTGCCTTCCTCTTTTCTTTTACACATTTATTAGTATAGACATATATTTTCATGGGTACATATTTCCTCTTAAGGTAGTGTGTATATGAACACACACATATGTTCTACACTTTTTCTCCTAAGGTGACAAGGCAAAGTAAATTGTTATGAAACAAGGGGGGGTCTGCAAAATAGGACTATCTACTCACATCATTTCTCAACATATACTTTTATCAAAACTATCTATGCATACATGCGTAGGTACCAAATTCTAAATAATTAAATGCATATAAAATAATAGGCGCAATATGTTCAAAGGAGAGAAACTTGCCTTGCCAAGTAGTGTTGTTGTAATCTGCGGGTTCTTCTGTTTCCTCTTCCGCGTAATCGAAGTCTTGATCTTCAAAGACATGCATATACACAAGGTATTACAATCAACTTACAAAATACGACAACTATGCTCACATAAAATAATAATGCGATACACTGGAACGGCTTCTGATTTCTGAACTGGATTAGGGTTTGGGCTTTGGATTTCCAAGGGTTGAGTTGTGCTAGTTTAGAATGTATAAGAAGAGTAGTAAATAAGACTCTTAGGGTCGACGGACATTGGACGTCAAAAGGGCGACGTTCAGGTCACGTCCGAACTTAACCTAAAAGCCGCGAAATGAGTTAAGGGGTCTAGGTAATTCTGAATGAGATGAAAATTGGACAGTGTGTGTATTAGACTAAGGCGAAGCTATTTGACAAAGTGGGACAAGCAGAAAAGGCTTAGGTTTTCTAGAATTTACAAAAAGGTCCAGGACACAGCAATTTCTATGCCATTGTACTGCTAGAGTTAGGGCTTGTGTGTCCTGAGCAATTGGCTCATGCATTTGAAGGCAAACTATGTCAAACATGTAGGCTTAAGTGTCAGGAGGTGTCTGGCCGGAGGGTTTGGCCGGGGATGGCCGGAGTTGGCCGGAATTTGAATGCCAAGGTGGCTGTTTTGAACAGAAATTAGGGCAGAGCAATTGGAGCAGCTAGGGTTGATAAATTTAGAAATTGATCACATATTCTTGCTCCTGGGAGTGTGGAGGTCACTGCTGGTACATTGGATTATCTAGTTGTTGCGTTTGGAGGCTCGCCGGAGCAGATGGCCGGAGCTCACGGCTGGGGATTTGGGGGTTTTTTGATTGGCTGGATGAAAATCAAAACTAGCTAGCTGGGGTGATCAAGCATGCTCTAAAGAGTAATTCTCCTCACTAGCACGGGTTCTAAATCTCTCTGGATCGGGCTGAATTTGTAAAACAGAGACAAATGGAAAACCGGTGATAGCCGGAGTTGGAGAAGAAATGAACTCAATTCCGAGCTCATGAACCATCTAGAGGGCAAGAGGAACATGTTGGTGGCTTTGGTTTGGAGAAAATCTCACCGGAGAGCGCTGTCACCGAGGAGGCCGAAGGTGGAGCTCGGGGAAGACGATGAACAGTGGTTTCCTTGCGTTTGCTGTGTGGGTGAGGTGAAGAGATGATATGTCCTGGCTTTTATAGCCTCTAGAAGCTGTGGAGAAGGCATTAGCCGATGGAGGGCGCAACTGGGCGCGTGTGCGACGTCAACCGGAGGCGAGGACGGTGGCGATGGGACGATGCACCGGCGTGAGGGTCGAAGCTCGTGGCTACAGCTCGGGCAAAGGACAGCGGTGGCAAGCTCTTCCAATGCCGGCGCTGGACGTGGCTGAAACGCACAGGAACGGCGACTTTTGCGCGCGGCCAGGTGTTGCTGCGTTCGGTGGCGGACGCGACGGGACGAAGCACGGTGATCTGGGGTTCCCGAGGCGTTGCCGTGGCGTGGACAGGTGGCGGAGCTTGCTGGGCACGTGAGGCGCACATGGGGCGGTGCCGGCGAGGAAGGGACGCGGTGGCGCGGCACGGCGCAGAGCGGTGGCGCACGGGCGGCACGCAGGGCGCGCGCACGGCACGGGCACAGTACAGTGCCGTGTACTGTACACTGTTTTACTCCAGGGGTATTTTGGGCATTTTCAGGATTTAGGGATCCAAATGCGATTCCGACTTTTCTGAGGGCTAGATAAAATTATTACATACTTGTTCCAATTGAGTACGCGCGAAAACGAGAAGATTTGGCAGGGTTTCGGATAAAACGAAAACAGGGCTGAGTAAAACTGGTACTTTCGTTTTCGGATTTTTCCATCGGCTGAAACTCTGATTTCCGTCGCGAATTTGGAAACGTTTCTAAAGGACGATACGTATCAAATAGCGATATGGACGTATAGGAGAAGACGGATCTCTATTCGGACTTCAAACGGAGATTTTAGACTTTTTGGGTCTCCTAGAAGCGGTCGTTTTCGATTTTGAGAAAGAATCGGCCGATTTGGGATATTCCGATACGAGGGGATCTTAGAACACATCGCGCTCATATTGGTTATGGTTTGGGTTCTTTCAGGGTCAGGTGGTGCAAGGTGCGGGTGATAAGGCGATGCTCAGAGAATGAAAAATAGGGCAAAAATCAGGGATGTTACAGATTCGCTCATGACTAGATGGGTGTGAAAAAACTCTTCATGACCCACTTCATCAGCATGTGAAAGGACATCGCAATCTTGGAGTTATCTTAAGTTAAAAAATTGCATGATGAAAACATGGTTAACTACTTGATTCGCTTCCGCAACAATTATGTGTCTCTTGTCCAAGAGATGCACCCTAAAGAAGTTGTGCCATGTGCATTCATAGTATGCTACAACACTGGTACAAAACCTTCAACGCCCTCACTGCCAGTAGCTACTACCAAACTACAGTCCAAGAAGTCCTCAAATATTATGGAGCTATAAAAAATGCCAATCTTAAGCCACCAAGTCACTCTTCAGAAAGAAAGCACAAATATTGTGACTATCACAACTTTAATCATGACTCTCCGATGATAGTAAGAAAGTTTGTTCGGACGTCATCTAGTAATGGCAGACTTCTGCAACATTAAAAATATTTTGCATGGTTGTGCTCACAGCATGACTTCCTTCCCCGCTTTATTTTCTTTTACACTTTTAAAAAGAAAATCAAATTTTTTTTCTTATTTTTCAAAAATGGGTGGCAACACCCAATAATTAGAAAGACTTCTTTCTGTTGTGTCAAGGCAATGGTCCAGATTTTTCTACCAAATTACATGATGGGTAAAGGATCAACCAGGTTGATCCTATTTGTAATGGAATTATCTTCACACTAAGCACACAACAAGTATAAAATATGCGTAACCAAGAGTAATAGGTTGCCAATTTTTATGTCATTTGAAGCAATGGGTTCATCATGTGCTTCACAATCTATTGTCTCACTTTAGATCCATGGAGACGTCAAGCCCCTGTAGAAGACCATAGGATGAATAGCATGAAAGGACTACTTGACTTGATATAAATTGTGGTTCAGTGTGCAGTTGCTTGCCAACTCTGTGAGGTATCAACAATGGTCTTTACAAAAATGAAGCTTACAAGGATTATTTAGTCACGCAAGATATGGAATGGCTACCTCGAGAATTTTGAAGCCAAGAAGCAATGATAAAAGGAGCAATTCAAAAAGAAGTTTCCAAGAAAATTTTGAAGAAATATATCTAAAAAGAAGTCTTCAAGTAAAACAATATATGTGGGCAAAACTATCCACCATCTTCTGCAAAAACAAGGCAAAATTTAATAGCCTTCAACCATCATATAAATTTTCACTTCAAATCAGCCATACTTGAGTCTCCCAATTCGATGTGGTGAGCACAAGGGATGTGAAATCTTAGTGTTTACTGACCGATCGAAGAGAAAGACTTCAGGAGATTCTTATTGCCTTTGAGGACCTTTGTTATCACTAAGAGCGAATGAAGTTGTAAATAAAGTTCATCATGGCCATCCAGTGTCTTTAGAACAAGGAGTCGTTTAGTAGTTCTATCTTTCATGGCTTGATGATTAAGGAAAAATCAACATTTTTTTTAAAAAAATTCCCTTCTGTTTGTTTTTTCTTAGAAAAAGAGAATTTGTTACATAATTACATGCATGTGCATATGCATTGCATATATAGAGGTCTTCCACAGACTTGTTCTGCAGATATAATTAACCAAGTCCTTTATAAAGTCCTGGGAACCATGAATTGCACAATCTTCTGTATTTTAAGATGTATTTATGTAGGTGCATGAATAATATAAATATCTCAAGAGAACTTGTATTTTGTAATTCAAGAATAATTAATAAAGTGTATTTTTCCTTATGTTTAATGTGTATATTTATGTATACTAGTACGCCTGCAACTTAGAAACTTTACTTGGAAGAGAGTGGATTTTCTCAGTGAAACAACCCCTTCAACTATTAACAATACTATTGACATATTTACAGATTATTTTTCACATTTTTTTGGTATATATTTTTAATTTCATAATTTTTAGTAACAATTTAAATATTTTTGTACATACATATTTGTAATTGCAGAATTTTGTTGGTCTACTATTTAATTGATTAACACATTAATATATGGATTTTTTTGGTACGGGGTCTTTGGAAGTTCTCGAATTTTGTACTCCTTAATGTTGTCTTGTTTTGGAGGTGCATAGTTGTAATTGAAAGTGGATTTAGCATGTTCTAGGCACATAGCAAGGGTACTTAGTCGCATTTGCGCACTTATCAATATTTGCAATCAAGTAAACCAAGCAGATGAGGTATCCAAACAATATTATTGACTCCGATAGTAGTATGTTGAAAACCTACTTTATAATGCAAAAATCACAAACTTTCTAAAAAAAAGAAAATATAGTGCTAGTTCCAACTTTGGCCAGATATTAAATGATATTATTAAACTGTAATTTTGTTGATTTTTTGTTTGGCAACTCACTGTCAAATTTTATCCTTATTCTTTCCACTAAAATTATGAGGCAAATTTATTCACAAGAGTGACGTAGAATTTGCATATACTATTAGATAGGATCATGTACAACATATGGTTAGTAAAGATATGTTTTATAAAATAATTAACACCAATAGAACTGGCATATATACCCCCAAAACAATAATCAATGATGAGGACAAATCCTATATTATCATGAGTTTTATTCATGAGAAGCTCTTAGTGTGGATAGGAATTTACAACATTAAGGAGTTTGTCAACCGAAAGGGGAAATCACACATAAGACGCTCTCTGGTCTATGCTATATATTTTGTTGAAGAGTTCTCAACAACAATCATTTGCTAAAGTCAAGTCGAGGATGGGTTGTGAGTCAAATATCACAAGCACACTTCAGAATATATACGAAGCAATCATGGTTTGAATCATTTCGTATTGAAAGAAAGTAACGAATACAAGGATTTATATTGATTTAGGTCCTAAAGAAAGTCATCTCTAAAGGATTGTGTCCCCTTACTCAATTAGTCTTTTAGAAACTGCTTTTTCTTGTGTCTTTTATAAAGCTTTGGGCACTTCTTGGATTGACTTTCACAACTATCCCCAAAGAAATCTATCAAGAATTTTAATATGGGAGCCAAATTTTTGGCTATAATAACATTCCTCATTGCTGAAGGTTTCTTTTCCAATATAAACCTCTAGGGATGCAAAGGAACAAAAGATCATAAATCTGCTAAGGTAGAAGATGACATAAGGCGGACTCCAACGGCGACGGTAGCGGCGGCTCGTGTCGACGGAGGCGGAGGGATGCTTGGCGGTTGCTCGGTGCGATGGGACACCCGTGTGCTACGGGGCGAGGCAGACGAAGGGCGAGGAAACGGCGAGCGCAGCACCAGTTTTGGAGGAGAAGGAGACGCGAGAAAACGCGTTTTGCGGGCCCACCGAGAAAGACACGGGCAAACCTTACCCGCAAAAACCTACAACTGACAGGTGGGTCTAAATATTGAAAAAGCCCACAAGTCATACACAGTGTGCTAGGTTGCAGTGTCGAAGAAATAAACTACGTGGGTCCCAGGACAGCGAGTCCTGTGCCCGTGTCAGTGCGCATGTAAATCGAGCAAATCTCAACCCACAAAGCCGACAGATGGGTCCCAATTATTGTGTCCCCACGCGTCAGTTGTAGTGCCTATTAATTTTGCGTCGCACTGACTTTGAACAGAGTGGGGCCCACTTGTTTTGTAAAACGCGTGAGTACACTGTCTCGGTGATGGTGTTAGCTCTTCTCAACCGATGTGTCATTTGTTTTCCTAGATTGGGGCCAACTCGGCACACTTCTCGAGGTGACACGTTGACTTCCACAAATTCAAATTCAATAGCCAACATCTTCTAGAGGTGACACCTTTTACACATCCATGACTCACTACACCATATATAGAGGGGTGAGTTCTAAAAAGATTTATTTTACTTTTCCTAAATTTTAGCTCTCTCGTTGCATCTATATCTCATGGAGGCCTTGTTTCCCAAGCACTATACTCTCTGAACTAACCTCCCATAACTTAAACTTACATTATGGAGATGATGAAAGCTAGAGGAAAATCTCTAGTCATGGACCTAAGCTAGGTGATCTCAGACAATCTTAGGAAGTCCACCTTTTGGGAAGAAGCATTGAGACCATATACTCTAGTCGGATCCTACTCAATAGACTACAAAAGGTGCCTGGGGTCAAATTGAACACTAGATTTCTTGAATTTCGGTTATGGTGTTATGCCAATTCTGAAGGAAAAGAGATGTACGTGTGTGTCCCTAGCGTTGGCAGTAGTAGCTCAGTGGCTTACGTTGGCCAAGACGTGGGGCCTCGGGCTTCCCCTTCTAAAAATTGAATAATACGTTGAGCAAAGGAAGAAGGGCCTTGGCCTCCCTCATTGTTGAGTTTATTGAGAGGATCCAACCAAAGCTTTTAGTGTGGAAACTTGTCAGGGCAGCACTGAGGGGAACTTTGTATACTATTTATTTCATGATTTTTCCTAATGTTTTATGCCATTTTGATCAGTCAACTCAAAAAATGATCAAAATATTCCTATCAATTGCCTTTTAGTTAGATAATATCATGATTTTAAATAAATAAAAATACTAAAACACAAAATTTCCAATTTTTGAAAATTTTGCATTATTGTTTTTAAAAATAAAAAATTTTGCATTTCAATTTTTCTATTTATTTAAAATCATGATTAAATATAATTAAAGGGCAACTTACAATGTTGTTTTTGTCATTTTTCTGAGTTGATCCATTAAAAATGCATATAATATTAGGCAAAATCTTATGGTATATAGTAAAGATTTCAATAATTAGTGGTATATTGTATTACACATCAATGTTCACCGGCATAAATCAGTTTTCCCCTTTAATTTTTCATACACCTCTGTAACAAAAGCATCAACAATAACCAAATTTGAAGGCAGATGACTAATTTGGACAATTTCAACGAATAGGGACCAATTGAGCTCTCAAGCAAAATAGAAACAATGCATTTTGGATGATAAGAATAGTTAACAATTGAGATAACTAAATAAATAATAGTAAATTGCATCATAAGTCCTTAAACTCGTACGGATATTTCACTTGGATTTAAGTATTTAAGGGTTTCGCATTTGAGTCTATGAACTTGCATAAGTGATTCACTTCACACATTCTCTCAATAGATGCATTGAGATGATAGGAATTTGTTGGGCCAATGATGAGATGGCATTGCTGATGTGGAAAGACGACATGCGAGAGAATAATAAATTGCATTATATATTCCTAAACTTAAATTAAAGTTTCAGTTTGGGTTTATGAATTCACATAAGTGATTACTTCACATATTCTTTCACTAGATCGGTTGAGGTGGCACGAATCTAGTGGGCCTGTGATGAGGTGGCATGGTTAATGTAGAAAAAGCGAGAAATGTCCTCCTTATTTTACTAGAAGTTTTTCTATTTGGTCTTTGGATTTAAAAAAATTACATTTTAGTCCCCATCCATCTCCCTGATGGAGAAGCTCGCGTATGGTCTTGGAGAGCTTAGCACTAGCCGCCTAAAAGAGAACCATAGCCTTCTGTGAAGGTAGAGGTGATGTTGATGAGTGGTAGCAAAGGTGACGTGTAGTGCTATCAGACCTAGCCTGGCCTGCCGTTTGGACCAAAAAAACTTGGACCCAAGAACTAGACTGGGTCGGGCACCCTTAGAAGACCAAAGATATATTTGACCCAAAAAACCCTGGTTGACTCAGTTGATTTTATGGTGAACTGACTGACCCACCCATTTTATTAACCCGACTGGGTTGTTTATACTAGCAAAAGTTGTAAAAGACCACAAATAAAGGCTATGTTTATCTATTAGTCTATAGTTTCGATACGTGTCTTTAGGGTTTGATGTATTTCCAAAGAACCAAGCTTGTGGCTTGTGGCACTTGCAGTCTGCACACTCTAACACAATAGGAAGAAAATATGCCCTCACCCTCCTCCACGCAATCTGCAATATCTCCTCATGGGTAGGGTGAAAAATGGTTCAGATATAGGAGAATATTGACTTTCCCGTATCTTAACACATATCTTTTCTCCAATATAGAAATGGACTTGCATACCGCTGGATACAGATATAAATCCAGATAGTCTTGGATCTGGATATGTGACGAATATATATCAGATGTGAATAAATTACAAATATATATTCGGATATTATGTACAAACAAATATTACAAATTTATCAAATCAAAGACAAAATCTCCCACGGCCCGTGCAAACTCTTCCCTAATTTGTGCGACCTCAGACTGCACCTCAGCCCATATCTTATCGGAGAGCTCCGCTTCCTTTTCCTTCTAGGAGCGGGCCTTCTTCCTCGGTGGAGCCGGATCTGCGAAACCGGCCTTCCACGGCACAATGGCTCCCACGGCCCGTGTCGGCCTGGGATGCTCCTTATTTCCTAGAGCCCGGGTGAGGATGTCATTCTCCCTCTGTGGGGTAAACAATCCCTCCACTGCCTCATTCTCAAAAGAGATCTGTTACATTTAAAGGTACCTTGTGAGACAAATTGCCTTATATACACTTGTGTGCACATAGTTTACGAGGTTAGCCAACTTACCATTTGCCTCACAACGTCGACGTCCCCAAGGGTTGCGAACTGCACAGACCCCGTGGATGATACGGACCCCCTCCCCCTCCACCATCGCTTGCACCTCTCATCCCGGATCTCGGAGAGCGGCAACTCAGGGGTGTCGATGACAGGATTTTGCTCGTCTTCCTTCTTCCACTGCTCCTCCTTCCCCGCATAGCCCCGGGATCCGAGCTGATGCGGTTGGTCGTTTCTCTTCTAGATCGCCCTATTCTTCTCGCTAAGGGCCTTGAACTCCTCAGTCCCCTTCTGCTTGGTGAATTCCTCCCATACCTCCTCCAATATGAAGGGGTACTTCTTGCAAGGAGATTTCCCCGCAGCGAGGAAGTTACTGACGAGCCAGCTCTTAAAAGTTTTCCATGTTCCGTTCATGTCCTTCAAGCAGGCCGTCCTAGGTGTATCGTCGGGGATGTTCCACTTAGCCTGTTTTCAAAAAGTGCATACAATTAATCACGAGTTAGTTAAACTTTAGTATAAGCCAAGAGAACGTGATTACGAAAGAGTTCAGCGATTTCAGTTAATTTAACCTTCACTTTCGCCCACAACCTATCCCTCTCGTTCGGAGTGACATCCTTCCAGCTCTCGACAGTGATCTTCACCCTTTCTTTCGCCAACAGCCCAACGTAGGCCGCGTACTTCCCAGCATTCTTTCCAATCGGCCTCCCAAATTGGTTGAACTCACAAGAAAGATCTGTGCGTTTGACCAAACGGCCCAACGTCGTCGCGCCTCGCCCCACCCTCTTGTGCTGGGATGTAACAGCTGCATCTTCAGTTACGTTGGGGTTGGCCCTAGTCGAACCACTAGTACCATCCGATGAAGAGGACGACATGTCTTTCCCTACAAAACCATCAACAAACCATCAAGAATTTAATGGAAACACAAACCAAATCATTTTACAAAGAAAAAGGACTTATTTGAAATTTTTTTTCCATTGGTGAACACAAAAGCTACCATGCAATACAAGATAAGATTCTATTTCTCAGCGTTTTCGTCTACACATTTTCATATGGGAAGCAGGCAACATATGGCAATTAATTCTTCTTGGAGTTCCATAACTCAGCCCAGGACTGGAGACTAATTAGGACTGGAGACTAATTAGGGCTGCAAAAGGGATTTCCGAAGAAAATAATACTAAAAGAAATACATGCATAAATTACTTCTTGAACTGTTTAGAACTATTCGACTGGAATAATATGGTTTATAGCACCCTCTATTGGTTATCTTTAGCATTACCTGTATGCAAGTCATCAGGACTTCATCACATCTATTAGTTTGGGAAAAGTCATATATGTATATGCATTTGAAACATATACATCGAAGACCTATCCACATTTCCATATATTCATACCAAGTGAGTAAAAATTCCCAACCAAACTAGTACATTGGATGCCTCATGTCCTTCCAGATCCAAAGTTTTAATAATTGTTCAGAAATATTGTTTCTATCGGCAAATACAGGAGATACCGATAGAATATGTGTAAGAACAACTCCAACATGTAATGTGCATTACATGATAGTTGCATACAATTGATCACACATACAGCAGTATAGATAAGTTAAAATATCAAAATAGGTTCATTACAGCACTGGAATATATTATGTCAACCCTAATTTAAATCAACATTGCCTGCGGAATGTACATATATAATCCAACACAATAGGGGACCCTAGTGTAATTGCAAAACTCGAAGAATTAGTACGTACAAAACACTAGGATCAAATAAGGAAAATGCTGGAAATAGAACGACGAATTAGGGTATTTACGGCGATCAGTTGTGGTGATGGAGAGGCGGTGTAGAACGCAGCAGCGGCAGCCGGCGAAGGACGAAAATAAGAACAGGTGGCGGTTGTGGTTTTCTTCGCTCTCGAAGAGACGCAGTGCTCTAAGTTGGAACTGTTCGACTGGAGGGAAACTCAAGGGCCGTGTACGAGTAATAAAGTAGTGGATGACCTTTTCTATCGGTAAAACCAAATAATACCGATAGAATTATGAACTTTTCTATCGGTAAAACCAAATAATACCGATAGAAATACATCTCGAGCTGACAAAGAGTTGTAACCACGTCGCGTTGCAAAGCGTCCAGTCCATCGGGATCAATTACCTATGAGGACACAGTTGCGCCAAATATTCATATCAGAAAAATCTTCTAATTAAGCTCCACAAATGGAGGTAATGAACTTATAGTACGAGTGCACGTACTTACCTTGCAAGATATTGCGTTCAAGAAATAACATAGGTTTGTGATTGTCTCTCTGACTTTAACTGGGAGAATGCCTCTGATAACAATGGGAAGCATCTGTGACATCAAGACATGACAGTCGTGGGACTTCATACCAACCAGTCTTAGGTCCTTCATAGACACAAGTTTTTTCAAGTTCGCGGAGTACCCACATGGACTTTAACACCGTGCAGGCACCGACAGAGTTCTGTTTTTTCACTCTTGGACAACGTATAGCAGGCCGGGGGGAGGTATGTACGCTTTCCATTCTCTAAAGGTGCAAGCTCAATCCTTATCCCCATTTCCACCATGTCACGATGAGCTTTCATACCATCCTTTGTCTTTCCCGAAATGTTCAACAACAAACCAATCAAACTGTCACAGACATTTTTCTCTACATGCATGACGTCAACGCAATGTCATACTTGAAAGTGCTCCCAGTACGGTAGATCCCAGAGAATCGATCTCTTCTTCCAAACATTTTTTTCTCGAGGTTTAGAATGCTTACCGAACTCAGCTTTGATGTCCTTCACGCGCAAGTAAATCTCCTTACCGGCCAGAAACACTAGACCTTATCTCTTCTCAGGCTTCCCGTTAAATGATTTCCTCTTCTTACGGTGCGTGTGATGCACCGGAAGAAACCTGCGGTGACCCATGTACACTGTTTTCCGGCAGTTTCGCAGCCACATGCTCTCAGTTTCATCTAGGCAAATAGGGCAAGCCTTGGCTCCTTTCGTACTATACCTCGACAAATTGCCGTAGGTCGAAAAATCGTTTATGGTGCAAAATATCAGGGCCCGCAAGATGAAATTCTCTTTCTTTTATGCATCCCACACCTTCACCCCCTCGCTCCACAATGGAGAAACACATCAATATCATTTCCGGGTTGTCTGGGTCCTGAGATTAGTAACGCCATCATGATGTACTTGCGCTTCATGCATAACCAAGGAGGAAGATTGTAGATGCATAAAAGAATCGGCCAAGTGCTGTGCCGACTGCTCATATTACCATGTGGGTTCATACGATCTGTACTCAGCCCGAACCTTAGATTCCTAAGTTCGCCGCCGAACTCAGCAAATGTTCTGTTGATGTTTCTCCATTGAATAGAATCAGCTGGGTGTCTTAGTTTTCCGTCTTGTTTCCGGGCTTCAGCATGCCAACGCAAGTGCTTCGCGACTTTCGGATTTGCAAACAGCTACTTCAATCTAGGTATCACAGGCAAGTACCACACAGTTTTCGCCGGAGGTCCTTTCTTTACCTTGTGATGTTCACTATCAATCCGGTCCCTACGCGTATACCTCGATGCACTGCATCTTAGACAAACATGCAAATTGGAGTACTCGTTACGGTACAACACACAATCATTTGGGCATGCGTGTATTCTTTCGATTTCCATTCCCAACGGGCACAATAGTTTTTTGGCTTGGTAAGTAGATCTTGGCAACTCATTTCCCTCTGGAAGCATGTCCGCTAGAAGATCTAATAGTGCCGTGAAACTCTTATCACTCCAATCGTTGCCTGCCTTCAAGTTATATAATCTCAGCACAGAAGACAGTTTTGTAAATGTTGCACATCCAGGGAACAGAGGCTTCTCAGAGTCAGCAATCAATTTCTCAAATTCACAGAAGTCGTTTTCGTTGTAATCTTCCTCTACATCACGTAACATCTCATCTAGATTGTCATCATCATCATCTACGTGCACATCGGAATGAACATTATCAAAATTCGGATGATCATCGATATTATTGCAATCCACATCCGAGTCCTGCTGATTGGTAGTAGTGGTGCTTATTTTCTCAAGATCTTCGCCATGCCATATCCAACGGATGTATCGCGCGTTAAAACCACGACGAATCAAATGACTCTTAATTTGATCAGAGTTGCTAAACCTCTTCAAGTTCATACAATCTGTACAAGGACAGAGCATATTTTTATCTCCCTTCCTCTCCCTTTTTTGCTCAGCAAATTTAATAAACTCATTCACACCATCAAATATTCAAGAATAGTACGTTTTATTCCATACATCCAATATTTCCTCTCCATCTACAATTAACAAAATTTAATGAGTCAGCCATGCATGAAACCTGCCCGATTAAGTTATGTATATGTACATGTACAGCCTCTTACAACAGATGTGTTGAACCCTAGCCTGACGAAATTAACACTAATTAACCTAGCTAACTACACAATACAAGCTAGTTAGCTCCTAAAACATGACGCATTTCCAGCTACCTAGCTCCCGAGCTTAGAGCTACAAACTTGGAACTACACAATACAACTAGCTTGCAAGTAAAGAGGGAGGGAGATCTAGAGAGAGAGAGAGGTAAGTGTCGACAATTAAGCATACCTTAAAGAGAGGGGCGCAATCAACTTCCCTCCAGCTTGCGCTGAACACCCTAGCAGTGTAGCTGCGAGCGTGGAACTTTCATCACAAACAGAGGGACACAGAGTGTAACAGAACAAATTAAAGAGCAGCGTAGCAATGGTCGAGTTGGGTTTTCCTTATAATGGAGCTTTTTCTAATGGTAAATATATGAAATAACCGTTAGACGAACTAAGGTAACTTGCCTCTCACATATTCTATCGGTAAAAACAGACATATACCGTTAGAGAATGTACATTACTGAGCAAGTACAGGCATTATTCTATCGGTAAATATGTGTATTTACCGTTAGATGATGCATGACACACGAACATGTGTTTTTCTATTGGTAGATATGTGTACTTACCATTAGATGATGCATGATTAAGCAAATATGTGTGTTTTCTATCGGTAAATATGTGTATTTACCGTTAGAGGAGGTACATGTACCAAACACACATAACACCAGTTCTCACATCCAAGGAATCATATCAATGTAACATCAAACAGATCTTACATCAAACAGATCTTAACTAGAAGATAAAGCAATATTTTAAGAAATGCTAATTTGTGGATTAATTAGGAGACACAAAAATACTTTTCTTAGGTACTTGGGACTTCATGCATCTTGCCAAAGAATTTACACATGCCAGTTCACAAATTCAGGTACAAACATACACATGCCAGTTCACCAATAAAAAATCAAGGTACATGTCTGAAACAGCAGTACAAATACACACCTACCTACCAATACAATTAAATACACAAATACTCCCTACACATTCAAGTTCATGTCCCAATTAGCAATACATGATACACAAATATACAACAATATACAAATACAACAATTCATACATTCGATGTATATTAGTAAAGCCACGTCTGAAATTAACAACAGATCACGACGACGACCTAGTGGCCCGTACATTTTACATAAAAGAGAACCTTTGCAAGTTGCGACAATGCAACTACCGACTACAAGTTAGACCTGATACATCACAAATCCATTCATCCAAAACAGCAAATGTCTGAACCACATTGGACTTAACCAAAGGAGTTCAGTTCGAAGACGCCCGAGGAGCTGGAACTGCCGTCGACTTACATTTGTACGTATTGGTGATTTCCTCGGACTCAAACTCGATCAACTCAACTCAACTCCATTAACAAAAAGAACCTACCTTCCAAGATGTTGTTCTGTGTAGTGATGGTGTAGAATGGCTGTGCAAATAACAACAATTCTTCTTCTCCAAGCAGGTAAGCATCTGGGCACAAGCTGGTGCATGCAAAAAAATGTAAAATGCTTTCTATAGGTCCTGATTTGAGAAACACGCCGGCCTTAAGGATCTTCTCGACCGAGCCAACCAAGATCTCGCCCTCCACGTCCTTCCAGCTCTCGACAGTGATCTTCACCGTTTCTTTCGCCAACAAGCCAACGTAGGCAGTGTACTGCGATGAAGAACCGTGAAATACATTGCCCCTCATGAGCATCATCCAAGGACCTGCACAGGTCATAATCATATTGAAAAGAAGACACATCAAAATGAAGGATACAAAAATTACAGAATAATTGCCATAATCGGATTAGAATAATCTAACAATATTGTCGAAATTTTACGTACATTGCTTGGGATGCCAAAGTCTAGAGTGCGTCGATGGAGGTGTGGAGGTGCAGCGTTTGCCTGTAGAGGTGCGCCGGCCGTCCATGGAGCTTACGGGTTAGGACTACGAGTGCCAGATGAACTGTGAGAATGAAAGAGACACACCCGTGTATTTATAGTACTAGATAAGTTCTATCGGTACAAAAGCCGCTTACCGTTAGTACTTTTATATATATTCTAACGGTATACAAATAAATTACCGATAGAATAAAAACATCTGTAGAAGGCGAATGGTTCTATCGGCACAATATATATTACCGATAGGAATTTTTGTTTATACTCTGTCGGTATATACGTACATTTCCGATAGAATAATACTAGCTGTAGAAGACAAACAGTTCTAAAATATTTTTGCTATATTCTAACGGAATAAACATTCAATACCGATAGAATAAAACTATTTGATGACGAACAGTTGTAAGTAATTTTCGATATATTCTAACGGTACAATAATCCATTACCGATAGAATAAAAATATTTGTAGAAGGCGAACGATTCTATTGGCACACTACATATTGCCGATAGGAAATTTTGTACATACTCTGTCGGTATACACATACAGTACCGATAGAATAAGTCTAGTTGTAGAAGTCGACCAGTCCTATCGGCGCACAACATTCTCCCGTCAATACTTATGCATATCTTCTAACGGCAAATATGTTCATCACCGCTAGAGTAAATCATACTGCTTCTTCTATCGGTAAGTTTCTTAAAAACCGATAGGGAAAATACACCTGTTGGCCTTTTATGACCGCGAGGCACATTTTCTATTGGTTTTCTTCTAAATCGCTAATAACCGATAGAAGATAGGGGTTAGTAGACTGCATTTCTGTACTAGTGTACCATCTTCTAACGGTCAATATTAGGGAACCGTTAGAAGAGTTACACTCTATTCTAATGGTTGTTTGAAGTATATCGTTAACGATCAGTATTAGTGAACCGTTAGAATGTAGTGTAATGGTCTAACGGATAGTACTAGTTAACCGTTAGAAGATGTTGTTCTCTTTTAACTTTCTTGATTTTTTAGCTATTAGAATAAGCTTAGATACACAATACAGTACAAATACAAAATAAGGTACATTCACAAAAGACTGACACATTGGACAGTTATTCACATTTATTCACACATTCAATTTATTCACATACAGACCAATACAAATACAAGAAACAACACCAATTCACAGAGAGTAGACGAAAAGATAAAAAAGAAAAATTACAACTAGTGAGCTAAGCCAATGATGGAAGCTGGTTGACTACCACTTCGTCTATCACATATTGAGCTCAAATTTGTTGTAGCTCTCTAATCTTTGCATTCTCGTATTTGTCTTTGAACATGGTGCTCTACATGCATGTGTGAATAGTCAGTAATTAACTTCCTAGGTTTGAACTCCACATCCAATTTTCAAATTTGAGTTAGCTAAAATGCTTACCTAAGGGAGTTGGGAAAATTTTGTCCTGACTAGGTCATACATATACCGCAGCACATAAAACCCACATTCCCACGATTCTGATTGCTGATGGCACTGAGATAATTGCATATGCGAAGACATGTTAGCTATTCTTTTTATAAACTAATTAAGCATAAACTAAAAGACTCATGAGTAGTTCGATCCTTACTAATTACCCCATATTCTTTCCAAGAAATTCGGTCACCCTCTGATGCGTCATGCCTCCCTCCAGTGGACACATAATTTTTGAAAGCCTTGCATTGAATTTAGAATTATCGATTAATATGTTATCATTAGCTAGTGAGGTCAAAATTTAAATCAAACATGTTACTTATGCGTCCATGTTCCCCTTGATCACGTATTCCTTTGGTAACCTGTTGTGCATCGAATCAAGATAGTACACCTCATTCTTCCACGGATAGATCACGAGGAGAATCCAATGGCCCCTACATTGTACATAAAAGAGAACCGTTTAAAGTATATGTCAGGTGTAACATACAAGAATGAGTTAAATGATTAGGAAATGCACTAACGTTTGGTGGTATGGCACAAGAATGAACTCCCTATCCTACTGCACCAGCAGTGCCCTTGATATATACTGCTCGGTGTGTGTTGCGTCCTGTTCTAGCATTGTGATGCTTATTTTCTCTAGGTCGAAGAAACCCACCTTGTCACACTCCCTCGTCAATGCCAGCCTATACATGCACCTGCATGCAAAGGACGACATTAGTATTACATAGAAAGTTACTACATTTATTAAATGAACTACAACAATACATAGGATCAGCAAACTCACAGGAATCCAGTCAGTATGATGGACATATCAAGTTCCCGCCAGTTAAAGAGGTCGAACAGATGCTCATGTGCCACGGATATGCTCCCGGGCTCATGGTGGAACTGTCCAAGCCTGAAGGGAATTAGGAAGTTCAAGTTGCGTTGGGCCCGGTGTAGGTACCACTCGTGGAGGTCTCTGGTTGTGCGATCCAATTTTCACAAAATTGCCTCCGCTACGAGTGAGAACCCGTTCCTAAACCTATCCGGTTGTCCCTTTGCCCCTTTGCCTTTGCCCTTGCCTTTTACCGGGGAGTGAGCGCATACCTTCGAAGGCAAGGGCGGGGTAATGACGGCTTTCTTTGTAGGCAAAGGGGTTTTCCTAGGAGGTGTGGATCCTCTGACTGGGGTCGAGGTCATCCTTTGAGGGTTGAGGGCCGGAGGAGATCCCTCATGCCCTACACTGGGGGTGGAGTCCTCAGGTAGTACGCCGGCAGGCCACTTCAATATATGAACACGTATGTTAGATTTTGCAAGTTGAGTGTATTAAGTAGGTTGTAAGCTAAAATGGGTAGTATTTACCTGCTGTATTATAGCACACTTCTTGGGCCATTGTACGTAGGAGCCCACTGTCTCAGCAAGTGTCCGCATTTCTTTCGTTGGGACGGGCAACAGAAAAGCAGTGTAGCCTGGGAGGGTCATGTCCACTTGTATCTTTGTGAACCTCAAGTTCAGAGGTACGCAGTGGATCCGCACATCCTCCCTAGACGGATATACGAACCCGTGGGCAACCACTACGTGCTGGTCGCCTAGGTGAGTCACTAGGCTGTAGCTCTTCGTCTTCTGCAAATTTGTAACAATTAAAATAGGTTAGTGAAACAATTCTAACTGAATAGGAGTGGCATCAACTTAAGTGCACAGCTCAAGGCTTACAATATCTCAAGCAGATCCATAGGATCCACGAGGACCTTCGAAGATCAACTGCTCGGCCGATCCTGCTGGGTACCGTCACCCTCGAGAGCTAGATTTGCACCCTTGGACAGCATCATTTGTTTTAGTTGTTCTAACTCTTCCCACATCTCAGCGAACGTGGCCTCGACCTCTGCCCGTATCTTCTTGGCTAGCTTCGATTTCTTCTCCTTCCAGGAGCGGGCCTTCTTCCTCGGTGGAGCTGGACCTTCGAAGCCGGCCTTCCACAACTTGATGACTTCCACAGTCTGCGTCCACCCGGGATGCTCCTTATTTCCTAGAGCCTGGGTGAGGATGTCGTTCTTCCTCTGTGGGATAAACAATCCTTGCATTGCCTCCTTCTCAGCAGAGATCTGTTACATTTAAAGCTACATTGTGAGGCAAATACATATATACACTTATGCATGCACAGTTTACGAGGTTAGCCAACTTACCATTCGCTGCACGACCTCGGCGTCCCTAGGGTTTGAAACTCCACAGACACCGTGAACGACATGGACCCTCTCCCCCGCCACCACCGCTTGCAGCTCACATCGTAGATCTCGGAGAGCAGCAACTCAAGGGAGTCGACGAGAGCATTTTCCTCATCTTCCTTCCTCCACTGCTCCTCCATCCCCGCATAGCCTCGAGATCTAAGTCGGTGCGGGTGATCGTTCCTCTTCTGGATAGCCTTGTTCTTCTCGCTAAGGGTTTTGAACTCGTCAGTCCCCTTTTGCTAGATGAATTTCTTCTATACCTCTTCCGTTATAAAGGGGTACTTCTCGCAATGAGTTTTCCCCTCAGTGAGGAAGGTACTGATGAGCCAACTCTTGAAGGATTTTCATGTGTTGTTCATGTTCTTGAAGTAGGCCATCTTAGGTCCATTGTCGGGGATGTTCTACTTAGCCTATTTTCAAACAATGCATATAAGCAGGAGTTAGTTAATGAATCAAATTATTTCGTGGATTGGATTACGAAAGAGTTCAGGGATTTCGATTAATTTTACCTTCACTTCCGCCCACAACCTATCCATCTCGTCGGCCTTCACGGCCTTCTAGCTCTCGACGGTGATATTCACCCTTTCTTTCGCCAACAGCCCAATATAGGCAGTGTACTTTCCAGCGTTCTTTCTGATCGCCCTCCCAAATTGGTTGAACTCACAAGAAAGGTCGGTGCCTTTTGCCAAACGGCCCAACATCGTCGTGCCTCGTGCCGCCCTCTTGTGCTGGGATGAACCAGCATCAGTTACGTTGCCCCTCGTCGAGCCACTGCTATCAGCCGAGGAAGACGCCGACATGGCTTTGCTTAAAATTCCATCAACAAACAATCAAAAAGGCCACAGTCTATATAAGATTCAAGTTTACATGCAAAAGTTTATTTACTGAACCATACAATAATTATCAAATACATATCAGATTATAAATTCTTGATTGTAAAAAACTGAAACTTCAGCACTCTAATTTACCCCATTTCATCTCAACTATTTTTTCCAATTAAATCAAAAAATAATAAATAATATGGTCTCAACACACACTGAAATCTACTTTTTCTAATGGTTAAAACATGAACATCCGTTAGAAGATATGATTTCTTCTAACAGTTTAATACATTTACATCCGATAGAAGAAACTGCTTAATGTACACGACATTGAAACCTACTTCTTCTAACGGTAAAAACATGAACATCCGTTAGGAGATATGATTTCTTCTAATGGTTAATACCTAAACTACCGTGAGAACATAGTTCTGAACATTAAGCAATACATAGGCTACACTACATGGTCCAGCAATACATAGAAATTGGTCACACATACTTCTGAATAGATAATTTCAAATCTCAAAACAGGATCGTGAGATTACTGAAATATATTATGTAAACTCTAGGTTAAATCCTAGTCTCAACAGTGCCCGGCAAAGTTTATTAAATCCTAAACAAGAGTGCATCCTAGCTTAAATCCTAAACAAGAGTAGGGAAAAATAGCAAACCAAGTGCAAATAATGAAAATATCAAATTAGGAAGATCCTGGAGAAAGAACTATGCTCTAGGGATAGGGCAGGCATATTTTACAGCAAAATGTTGTGGCCGGTGGTAGTGTAAAATGGAGGGGTGGCTAATGATGGAGCAAACAGTGCCCGGTGGTGGTGGCAATCAGTAATTCAGGCGGCGACGGTGGTCCAGCAGTGAGGAAGTGGTCGCCGGTGAGGGTAGGGCTTTTCACGCTAGAGGAAACAGAGAGACAGAGTTGGAACAGTTCGAATCGAGGGAAACCACTGGGCGGAGTTTATTAAATTAGTGAGCACCTTTTCTAACTGTTAGAAAAAAGTAAACCGTTAGTAAAATGCAATTTTTTAAGACCTGTATTTTCTATACTACACTTCGAATGGTTAAACAAGAAAAAACCATCAGACCATGTGCTTATTCTAATGGATATAGGGAATTAACTGTCAGAAAAGTACAATTTCTTTCAGTCCTGAGTTTCTGTAGTAGTGTAGGGCTCTAGAGAAGGATTTTTCTAAGTTATATTTATGTGCTAAACTTCTTCTAACGGTTAAACAAGAAAAAACAGTCATATATACCATGTGCTTGTTCTAACGGATATTGGGAATTAATCATTAGAAAAAGTAAGATTTCTTTCAGGCTTGCATTTCTGTAGTAGTGCAGTGTACTCGGAAAAGATTTTTCTAAGTTATATTTCTGTGCTAAACTTCTTCTAATGGTTAAACAAGAAAAAACCGTCAGACCATGTTATTTGTTCTAACGGATAAAAGAAATTAACTGTTAGAAAAATACAATTTCTTTCAGTCCTGAGTTTTTTAGTAGTGCATGGCTCTGGAAAAGGATTTTCTAAGTTATATTTATGTGCTAAACTTCTTCTAATGGTTAAACAAAAAAAAACCATTAGACCATATGCTTGTTCTAATAGATATAGGGAATTAACTGTTATAAAATTAAGATTGCTTTCAAGCCTGCATTTCTGTAGTAGTGCAGCGCACTCGAAAAAGATTTTTCTAAGTTATATTTCTGTGCTAAACTTCTTCTAACGGTTAAACAAGAAAAAACCGTCATATCATGTTATTTTTTCTAACGGATAAAGGAAATTAACCATTAGAAAAGTACAATTTCTTTCACTCCTAAGTTTCTGCAGTAGTGCAGGGCTCTGGAAAAGGATTTTTCTAAGTTATATTTATGTGCTAAACTTCTTTTAATGGTTAAACAAGAAAAAATGTCAGACCATGTGCTTGTTCTAACATATGTAGGGAATTAACTGTGAGGAAAAGTAAGATTTCTTTTAGGCTTGCATTTCTATAGTAGTAATGCAGCGTACTCAAAAAAGATTTTTTCTAAGTTATATTTCTTTGCTAAACTTCTTCTAACAGTCAAACAAGAAAAAACCGTCAGGCCATGTTATTTGTTCTTACGGATAAAGGAAATTAACCGTTAGAAAAGTACAATTGCATTTATGTAGTTGTGCCGGGCATTGGAGAATAATTTTTCTAAGTTAACTTTCTGTAGCACATTCTTCTAATGGATTTACCAAAATAACCGTCAGACCATGTGCTATTTTCTAACGGGATGACGAAATTAACCGTTAGAATAGTACATTCTTTAAGAATTGTGTTTCTATAGTTGTTTATTGCATTGGAAAATGATTTGTCGGGCCTGTTGAAGAAGCAAACGACTGCAGAAGAGATTTTAACAAGAAAATTTCTTTAGAAGAAGTTCTTGTTGTGATGTTAGGATTATAAGAGAGTACTGCAATATTAGAACTCTTGTTGTGAACTTATCATTAAGTAAGTTGTAAAAAAATGGATAGCCTGACGTAATGATAGGTTCTTGACATAGGGATTTTTTCTTCAATTACAAAATAGTCAAGAATGGTTGTCAACCCATAGTCCTTCTTCGTGATCATCTCGCAGGTAACTTGTTTCATCAATATCTTCGGTAGGGACATACTGAATGCCATCTAAAAAACGAGGTATTTCGTCGAACTAGTTATACTCTTCTTCGTCTACAACGTCTTCGACCCCAACAATATGTCTCTTGCTGTGAAGGATAATGTGTAACTTTGGATTGTCCGGGTCAATGATGTAGAATATATACCTGTGTGGCTTGCTCAGCAAGTATGAATAGATTATCTTGGTGTGCGACTCTATCGAGATCGATGAGAGTAAACCCGTAATTGTAAACTTTAACACCTCAAGGGATTTCAACCCATTGGCATCGAAATAAAAAAATCTCCCATATTTCGTCAATAACACCGTAATATGAGTTCAGTGCCCTTACTGCCCTGGCATCCTCCGAAATAGCAAATAGTGTCACTCCATCTTATTGTGTAGTGCTCTTCTCGTCCTGATTTCTTGTGTAAAATGAATACCTGTTGATGTCGTACCCCTACCAAGTCCCTACAGTAAATCTTGAGCCTCTAGCTAACCACGTCGCAATTTCATTTATGGAGCCCTCGGTAGCTCACATGACTCTTTTTGGAATCTACCTAGCAAATTTCTTGTTATGTTCTCTGGTGACCCAAATCTTGGGCTTCGAAGGATTCTGTGATCGTAACATTGCCTTGTGCTCATGTATGTATGGCTCAACCTCCGTCATTTGTTGTAAGACCCAAAAATGTGCTTTCGCGTACATATCACTGGCGGGGACGATTGCTTTGAATCCAATTGTTCCGATGCCTTGAAGCCCGCCTTCGTGTCGGGATTTAGGAACGCCAATTGGGTAAACCCGGAAATATAATTTATGCAAAATTCAATCACATCCTCAGCGGTATAACCTTCGATGATACTCCCCTCGGGCTGATGACGAGTCCTTACAAATCCCTTCAAGATACCCATAAATCTCTCAAATGGATACATATAGCGCAGGAACGCGAGCCCACAAAACTTAATTTCTCTGATAAAGTGAGCAATTAGATGGACCATAACATAAAAAATGATGGAGGGAAATACATCTCGATCTAACAAAGAGTTGTAATCACATCGCGTTGCAAATCGTCCAGTTCATCTGGATCAATTACCTACAAGGACACAGTTGCGCCAAATATTCATATAAGAAAAATCTTCCAATTAAGTTCCATGAATTGAGCTAATTAACTTATAGTAGGAGTGCACTTACCTTGCAAGATATCGTGTTGAAGAAATAACATAAATTTGTGATTGTCTCTCTGACTTTGACTGGGAGAATACCTCTGATAGTAATGCATGGGAAGCATTTATGACATCAGCACATGACAGTCATTGGACTTCATACCAACCAATTTCAATTCCTTCATGGACACAAGTTTTTTCAAGTTTGTGGAATACCCACATGGAACTTCAACACCGTGCAGGCATCGACAGAGTTTTGTTTTTTCGCTTTTGGACAAAGTATAGCAGGCCGGGGGGAGGTATGTACGCTTTCCCTTCTCCAAAGGTGCAAGCTTAGTCCTTATCACCATTTCCACCATGTCACAGAGAACTTTTACACCATCCTTTGTATTTCCCGGAATGTTCAACAACAAACCAATCAAACTGTCACAAACATTTTTCTCTACATGCATGACATCAATGCAAGTCAAACTTGTAAGTGCTCCCAATATGGTAGATCCCAACAAATCGATCTCTTCTTCCAAACATTTTTTTTCTCGAGGTTTACAACACTTACCGAACTCAGCTTTGATGTCCTTCACACGCGAGTAAAGCTCCTTACCGATCAGAAACACTAGGCTGATCCCTTCTCAGGCTTCCCGTTAAATTTTTTCCTCTTCTTACAGTAGGTGTGATGTATCAGAAGAAACCTGCGTGACCCACGTACACTATTTTTCGGTAGTTTCGCAACAACATGCTCTCAGTTTCATCTAAGAAATAGGGCAAGTCTTGGCTCCTTTCGTACTATAGTCCGACAAATTTCCGTAGGTCGGGAAATCACTTGTGGTGCAAAATATCATTGCCCGCAAAATGAAATTCTCTTGCTTGTATGCAGTCCACACCTGCGTCCCTTAGCTCCACAATTTCTGTAAGTCCTCGATTAAAGGTGCTAGAAACAGATCAATATCATTTCTGGGTTGTTTGGGACTTGAGATTAGTAACGACATCATGATGTATTTGTGCTTCATGCATAACCAAGGAAGAAAATTGTAGATGCATAAAAGAACCGACCAAGTGCTACGCCGGCTGCTCATATTTCCGTGTGTATTCATACCATCTGTGCTCAGTCCAAACCTTATATTCTTAACTTCGCTGTCAAACTCACCAAATGTTCTGCTAATGTTTCTCCGTTCAATAGAATCAGCTGGGTGTCTCAGTTTTCCGTCTTGTTTCCGGCCTTCAGCATGCCAACGCAAGTACTTCGCATCTTTCGGATTTGCAAACAGTCATTTTAATCTAGAGATCACAAGCAAATACTACACAGTTTTGGTTGGAGGTCCTTTCTTTACCTCGTGACATTCACTGTCGATTCGGTCCCTACGCATATACTGCAATGCACCGCATCTTGGACAAATATGCAAATCCAAGTACTCGTTATGGTACAATACACAATCATTTGGGCATGCGTGCATTCTTTCGATTTCCATTTCCAACGGACACAACAGTTTTTTGGCTTGGTTAACTGATCTTGGCAACTCATTTTCCTCTGGAAGCATGTCCACTAAAAGATCTAATAGTGCCGTGAAACTCTTATCGCTCTAACCGTTACTTGCCTTTAAGTTATGTAATCTCAGCACAGAAGACAGCTTTGTAAATTTTGCACATCCAGGGAACAGAGGCTTCTCAGAGTCAGCAATCAATTTCACAAATTTACCAAATTTGTTTTTGCTGTAATCTTCTTCTATATCACATAACATCTCATCTAGATTGTCATAATCTACATCACATTGGAATGAACATTATCAAAATTCAGATGATCATCGATATTACTGCAATCCATTTTCGGGTCCTACTGAGTGGTAGCGGTGCTTGTTTCCTCAAGATCTTTGCCATGCCATATCCAACGGGCATATCGTGCGTTAAAACCACGACGAATCAAATGGCTCTTAATCTGATTAGAGTTGCTAAATCTCTTTAAATTCATACAATTTGTACAAGGACAAAACATATCTTTCTCTCCTTTCCTCGCCTTTTCTTGCTCAGCAAATTTAATAAATCCATTCATACTCTCCAAATACTCAAGAGTAGTACGTTTTATTCCATACATCCAATATTTTCGGTCCATCTACAATTAACAAAATTAACAAATTGTAAAACATAATGAGTCAGGCATGCATGAAACTTGGCCAATTAAGCTATATATATGTACAGCCTCTTACAACTGATATATGAAACCCCAACTTAATGAAACACTAATTAACCTAACTACACAATACAAGCTAGTGTTCGTAAATCATGATGCATTGTAAGAGCCAGCTAGCTAGCTAGCTCCCTAGCTTAAAACTACAACTAGCTTGCAAGGAGAGAGAGAGAGAGGTAGGTGATGACAAGCTTACATTAAAGAGAGGGATCGAATTAACTTTCGTCCATCTTGCCCAAATCACTCTAGCTTGGAGCGTGGAACTCTCATCAGAAGCAGAGAGAGACAGAGTGTGGAACAGAACAAAACAACAACTCATTAAGGGTCGAGTGAGTTTTACTTATAGTGGAACATTTACTAACGGTTCACAACACTAAAACCGTTAGAAGATAATGGCTATATATTCTAACGGTTCTCTACAATTCAACCGTTAGTATAAGTAGGTTTATTCTAACAGTAAATCTAGTACGAACCGTTAGAAAAAATACAACTAATGGTTTCTAACAACCGAACTGTTAGTACAAGTACATGTTTGAAACAAAATCCAAGTTGGTACATGTCTGAAACAACAATACAAATACACAAATACACCAATTTGTACATTCAAGTACATGTCTGAAACAACAAACAAATACACAAATATACATCGAATACAAATACACAAATACACAAATTCACACATGCCGTCATAGTCGACTTAGAATTAATACCGAGATTATTATTTTCTAGGCACTACTGTTAATAACAATAAAATAAGACTTCATTTAAGAACCAACATTATATGATCTCTCTATATAATGTAGGCAAAAGGGTCATCGGCCATTGCCAAACAGCACTCCTCCCAATTTTAGTACAAATGTCTGAAGCGCAAGTACATGTCTGAAATAACAATACAAATATACAAATATATACAAATACAAATACACAAATACACCAATTCACACATTCGATATATATTACAAAAGTCACATCTGAAACAACAGATCATGACGAGGACCCAGTGGTCCCTACATTGTACATAAAAGAGAGCCATTGTAAGTTGCTACAATGTAACTACTGACTACAAGTTAGACCTGACACATCACGAATCCACTCATCTGAAACAGTAAATATATGAACCACGTTTGACTTAAACATAGGAGTTTAGTTCAAAGACGCCCGAGGAGCTGGAATTGGTGTTGAGTTACATTTGTATTGATGATTTCCTCTAGCTCAATCTCAACTCAACTCAACTCTCAGATATATCAGTTGAGTTGAGTTGAGTTGAGTTGAGTTGAGTTGAGTTTGAGCTAGAGGAAATCACCAATACAAATGTAAGATACTTTCTATAGGTCTTAATTTGAGAAACATGTCAGGCTTGAGGATCTTCTCTACCGAGCCAACTAAGATCTTGCCCTTCACGTCCTTCCAGCTCTCGGCGGTGATATTCACCCTTTCTTTCACCAACAAGCCAACGTAGGCAGCATACTAGGACGAAGAACCGTGAACTATGCTGCCTCTCATGAACATCGTCCAAGGACCTGCATAGAATCAATAGGCATTCTAGAGCAAATTAAGATTGTTTACTGCTACCTCAATGGCTCCCTGTCTGAAAAGCCAAGTGAAAGTTAGGTTGTGATATGTCATAGTAACATCAATTTGCAACTGAGAGATCAAGATATTACATTTCTACTCTATTTCATAAGAAGAAATTACAATCCCAATATACATTATTTAATGAACTTTTACAAATATCTTGATCATTGAGCAAGCTAGTGTTTGTCTTATTGGCATTTGACTATGCATAAATTGGTCAAGTCCTCCTCAAATCAACCAAAAGCTAGATCCATGATATATCTGAGCAAGCCAGGCCAACTGTCTGATCATAAGATTTCACCATTACTTTCAACAGAATTGATGTTTTCTCATTTGAATTTCAAAAAATTGAACATTCTCTATCTCGCAATGATATTATTTTATTGTTTTAGTACAAACAGGACCAAGATACCCTACATAATCATATTGAAAAGAAGACATATAAAAATGAAAGATATAGAAATCGCAGGATAATTGCCATCATAGGATCAGAATAATCTAACAATTTCAAAATTTAACTTGTCTTGCTTGCAATGCCGAAATCTAGTCGTGAGAGTTGAAGCTACGATCGAGGTCCTTGGACTTGATTTCACCTGAGAACCTTGTGGCCGTCGATGGAGGTTTCAGGTAGGGCTTGTCGCGCCCGAGGAGAAAAATAAGTGGAACGGTTCGACTGGAAGCAAAATTCCAGGGCACATGTATTTGTACTGTAGAAGTGGAACAGTTCTAACGGTTTGACAAATTAAACTGTTAGTACAATTTCCTCTATTCTAACGGTAAATATATGAAGCACCGTTAAAATAAATCATGTAGTTTATTTTAACGGTTCCAAAAATACTACCGTTAGTACTTGTATATTTATTCTAACGGTTAACATATTCTAAACCGTTAGAAAAAATCATTCTATTTCTTCTAACGGTTACTTGCATCGCAACCATTAGTAAAAATACCTACAATACACCTTTCTCCACTGCGCATCACGTACACTAACGGTTTTCTTCTAGATCGCGAATAACCGTTAGAACTATAGGGGTTAGTAGACTACATTTCTTTACTAGTGCTCTCTCCTGTTCAGGATCCCGCGTCAAAGTGCTAAGGATTCAAGAACTCCCCTAAATTCTTGCTAAGACTCAACTGTTACGTCTATTGTCAAAATGAGAATTTATGGTTTGGAAGAAGAAAACATCAGGAAATAACTTTAAAACTTGAGATCAAGACCACAAAAAAAAATCACGCCTTCCAAATTTGGTCATCCCTAACCCTAGAAGTGAACTACTCACTAAAAGGCATAATAATGCAAATATAATAATAATAATTAAATGAAAGCTTACTTGATTGCTTGACAATTGAGTTTGTCGTCCTTACCGGCTTACAAAAACAAGAAAAATAAAGAATGAGACTCTTCTAAGAAAACTAGACTAAAATCTACTAAAAAGCAGCTAAGAAAGCCTAAGGAACCACACCTAATTGAGCCAAAAGTTTCTTTATTTATAACACATGGGTTAATGTGCCCAAAAATAACTCCTTGTCATGCAGGTGATGAAGTCTGGCTTCAAATGGCGCTAGAATGGACAAATCTGGCTCAAAACCGACTAGATTCGACCAAAACCGACCACTAAAACCTCTAGAAACCGAGTTGAGCATGACTAGGAACACGTGACATGCTCCTGGCCGAACATGTGTTGTGCCTGAGATCGTGCTCCGCTCGTCCAAATAACCGACCAAGTGGTCGTGATCGATCGAGACTCATTTCGGCCATGTGTTTGTGTTCAATCAGGTCTTTTTTTTTCTTTCAGCCATGTTCGATTGAGGCTCCTTCTCACCTAAGAGTGTTCGACCAGGTTATTTTGTCTAAAGAATATTCGATCAATGTCCTTTTTGTCCATTTTTAATATTCCTTGTCGAAATTGGCCCAAACAAAATCAAAATTTTCTCAAATTTTGTAGGTTTGGTCCTTGAAATATGGCAAACACAATTATGAAAGAAATTTGTAAAAATAATATAAAAATATGCATAAAATGTTACATCAAAGAAGTTTTTAGCATGATTTGCATGTTTTCAGTCGCAAACTTAGGGTAAAATTCTACCAATTTAGTACTTATCAGGAGTGGCGATGGTGGCCTTGCAACTCTCCTTTGAAATCTTAAGCTACGATCTCTCATTTCCAGTGATAGCAGCAGATATTGTGAAGGAATGAATAGGATACTACATCAGGTCCCACCCATCCTAACTTGACACTCCCATTCAGTGGATGATGGTAGTGATTTGGAGGAGGATATAAGGGGATGGATTGGGACTAAACTGTAATTTATTAAAATATCGAGACCAAATTGAAATACTTCTAGTACAATAAGGGGGCATTTGTCATTTTTCCATATCAATCATGTCACCTCATCACTAATCTGCTAGGTTCCTACCACCTTAGTGTGTTTAGTGAGACAATGTGTGAAGTGAATCATTTATCCGATGGATTTAAGTAAAATTTCGGTACAAATTTAGAGATCTATAGTGCAATTTACTATTCTCTTAGCTGTCACTTTTCCACACCAACCATGTCATCTCATCACTAAACTACTAGATTCTTGTCACTCAGCGCATCTAATAAAAGAATGCGTGAAGTGAATTACTCATACGAGTTCATGAACCACAAAGTGAAGACCTCAAGTTTCTTGACTCAAGTGATACTTTGATACAAGTTTAGAGATATAGTGTCAATTAGCTCAATAAATAAAATTACTTCATGTCAAGTAGCAATTGGAGCGAAACTAACCTTTGCATCTGTCTTGATCTAGAAGGTAAGGATTGCCATGGAATCATTCGGAGCACTTGTAAATATAGCCCACTCCGCTGTCCGAGTTGACACACTCGCTGTTGTTTTTGACGCATGCATAGTCGGGCTTTTCAAATGCCTCCTCTGATGTCTCGTTTCCAATAGCATGGCGCCAAACCACCATATGAGTTGTTGAACATTGGCGTGGTCGCGTAGCTCGCTCGGAACTCAAAGTTGTACGTCTCCATTAGCGTAGCTGCAGAGACTAGTGTTGTAGATCTTTGTGGTGTTGAAGTGTTCGTCGAAATTGACATAATAGTATTGAAGCCCTTTGGGAATGGCATCAAGCCGTTTGGCAGCAGCCTATCCCGGAACAGGGGCTGTTGGTGAAGCTCGTGTTGTAGCGGAATGTGGCGACGCCCCCACTTGTGTACCTGCCCGAGTCATCCTCGTCGGAGATGTATGCGAGTGTTCGGCACCCACAAGGACGGTGAACTTGCTTTCGATGCTTGAGAATCTGTAGGGTGTGTCCTTCAAGTCCAGATACTAGTCGTTGGTCTCTATCTTTTGAGAGGTGGTGTTGTAGCAGTAAGAAGAAATGGAATTCATCATCCGGGCTTGGCTTCGCGGCATCGAGATGTTGAGCTCCTCAGCGTTAAAGAGAAATGGCTTGATGCTGTTCCCAGTGACATAGCCGCAGGTGAGGTTGAAGCCAGGCTTTGTGCAATCAGGCTCGATTCCGAACGGGCATGGGATCTCCATGCTGTTGCATTCTATCGGGCAGTTGCCGGCGAGCACTAATGCTCTGAACAACACCACTGCTAATCTGTGCAATACCATCGTTGTGTAGAGCTTTGTGGGACTTGCATGGCTTTCGAGTTTCCAAGGATAATTCTAATGGGCGGTAATATAGGGCAGACAACAATCCATTAGTTCCAGTCTGATTGCACAATTAAGCTCGAGTGGAGTCAAGTTAGACTCGCTCGAATTTGACTCGTTTCTTCCCCTAACATACAGGACTATATCTCATGAGAATCACCCACAAAAATAGGCACAAAGAAATTCTGAATCAAACCGTGTGATTCGTTGGTTGGGTGCCCTCAATCATAGCACTTTCTTGAGCAAGTGGTATGGGCATATATACTCTCACTAGTACAGAAATGCAGTCTTCTATCGGTAAAAAAAACCCTTCTACTATCGGTTTTTGTACCGATAGAGATAGACACGATAGAACAAGACTGGACATTTTCTATCGGTAAATAACCGACAGAAGAAGTTCACTATTCTATCGGCATATTATGAATCTACCGATAGAAAACCCGTCGTATTCTTACGTCCAGCAGTTCGAAAAGTACCACTATTCTAACGGTTAACAACAAGATTACCGACAGAAAAAAGCTTAGTACTCTATCGGCATATTAGGAGTGTACCGATAGAAAACTCGTCGCTAGCGGATTGAAAAGTACCACTATTCTAACGGTTAACTACAAGATTACCGACAGAAAAAAGCTTAGTACTCTATCGGCATATTAGGAGTATACCGATAGAAAACTCGTCGCTAGCGGATTGAAATGTACCACTATTCTAACGGCTAATTATAAGTTTACCGACAGGAAAACTCACACTATTCTATCGGCATATTACAAGTTTACCGATAGAAAACTCGTCAATAGCGATTGAAAAGTACCACTATTCTAACGGTTAACTACAAGATTACCGACAGAAAAAAGCTTAGTACTCTATCGGATATGTATGAGTTCACCGGCAGGAAAGGTCAAACTCTTCTAACGGTTAATTTTGATTGTACCGATAGAAAAAAGGACAGTAGTCTCTCGGTTGTTGATGAATTTACCGATAGAGCAATCACATATACAGTACTTTATTTGCATCACAATACAGTACATTCACATATACAGTACAGATGCAATACAGTATAGATTGGATACACAATACAGTACAGATGCAAGGTAAATTCACAGAACAAATTCACACATTAGGCAGTTATTCACATTTATTCACATATGTATGGACAAATACAGATTGCAATCCAATGTGGACATTTATTCACATATATATATTTATTCACATGTATATGAACAGTCTATGCAGAGTACACCAAAAGGAGAAAATTGTCATGCTGGATGGTTGGGTGCTACTTCCTCCATGACATATTGTGCCCAGATTTGTCGAAGATATATAATCTTTGCATTTTCATATTGGTCTTTCGACATGGCGATCTGCAAGCATGTGTGCATACTGAGTAACTAACTTCGATCCTAATTTAGAACGTGACACCCATTTTTGAAATTTGAGTTAGCTATCGATGCTTACCTGGGGGAATCGGGAAAAGTTTGTCTGCACTAGGTCGTACATGTAGCGCAGCACATAAAACCCGCATTCCCACGATTGCGGCTGCTGATGGCACTGAGATAATTGCATATGCGAATACATGTTAGCTATATATTGTTTCCATAAACTAATTAAGCATAAACAAAAAGTCTCGTGAGTACCTCATATTCTTTCCAAGCTAGTAGGGAGCCCTGCGGTGCGGCATGCCTCCCTCCAGCGGACACATATTTATGAAAAGCCCTGCATTTCAGTTAGTATTGCCGGTTAATGTATTATCATTAGCTAGTGAGGTCAAAATTTAAATCAAACATATAAGTTACTTACGCCCCCATATTCCCCTTGAGCACATATTCCATCGATAATCTGTCACGCATCGAATCGAGGTAGTACACCTCGTTCCTCGGCGGACAGATCACGATGAGGATCCAGTGGCCCCTGCATTGTACGTAAAAGAGGACCGCTAGCTCAAAGTACATCTCAGGTGTAACATACAAGATTGAGTTAAATTAGTACGAAATGCACTAACCTTTGGTGGTACGGCACCAGAATGAAGTCCCTGTCCTGCTGCGCCATCAGCGCGCTGGATATGTACTGCTCAGCGTGCGCGGCGTCCTGCTCTAGCATCGTGAGGCTTATTTTCTCTGGGTCGAGGAAACCCACCTTGTCACACGCAGCCTCCGATGCTAGCCTGTACATGCACCTGCATGCGAAGGACGAGATTAATATTAATTTCACAGAAAGTTACTCAGTATTCAAATGAACTGCAACATTAATGCAGAGTTAGCAAACAGAGTTAGAAAACAGCAATACATAGCATCAGCAAACTCACAGGACTCCAGTCCGTATGATGGACATATCGAGCTCCCGCCAGTTGTAGAGGTCGAACAGATCCTCGTGTGCCACGGATATAGTCCCGGGCTCACGGTGGAACTGCCCAGGCCTGTAGGGAACTAAGAAGTTCAGGCTGCGCCGAGCTCGATGTAGGTACCAGTCGTGGAGGTCTCTGGTTGATCGATCCAATTTCCGCAAAGATGCCTCCGACAGGAGTGGGAGCGTGTTCGTGAACGTCCGCGGCAGTCCCTGTCGCCCTTTGCCCTTGCCTTTGCCGCCCTTGCCTTTTGCCGGGGACTGAGCGCGTACCTTCGAAGGCAAGGGCGTGGTGATGGCGGCTTTCTTCTGAGGTGGAGGCGTGGATGCGCTGGGTGGGGTCGAGGCCGTCTTTGATGTGTCCAGGTTCGCACGAGATCGGCCCTCATGCCCTGAGCTGGGGGCGCAGTCCCCTGGTAGCCCCGCGGCAGGCCACTTCAATTAATGAGCACGTATGTTAGATTATGCAAGTTGAGTGTACTGAGTAGGATGTAATCTAAAATGTGTAGGATTTACCGGTTGTATTACAAGACACTTCTTGGGCCACTGTACGTAGGAGCCCACTGCCTCGGCAAGTGTCTGCAGTTCCTCTGTTGGGACTGGCAACGGAGAATCGTTGTAGCCCGGCATGGCCATGTCCACCTGTACCTTTGCGAAACCCAACCGCAGAGGTACACAGTGGACCCGGACATCCGGCCCAGACGGATATACGAAGCCGTGTCCAACCACTTCCTGCCCGGCGCCTACGTGATTCTGTAGGATGCAGCCCTCCGGCCCCTGCAAATTTGTAACAATTAAAATAGGTTAGCGAAACAACTCTAACAGAATGGGAGTGGCATCAACTTAAGTGCACAGATGAAGGCTTGCAGTACCTCAAGTAGATCCACTGGATCCGCGAGTACCTTCGAAGCGCAACTGCTTATCCGACCCCGCGGGGTACCGTCGTCCTGGGGATCCGCATCTAAACTCTTGGCCAGCAATGTTTCTCTCAACCGTGCAAACTCTTCCCTCATTTGTGCGACCTCGGTCTGCACCTCAGACTGTACCTCAGCCCGTATCTCAGCCCGCATCTCCGCCCGTATCTCCTCCCGTACCTCAGCCCGTATCTTATCGGAGAGGTCAGCTTCCTTTTCCTTCCAGGTGCGGGCCTTCTTCCTCGGTGGAGCCGGATCTACGAAACCGGCCTTCCACGACACAATGGCTCCCACGGCCCGTGTCCGCCCGGGATGCTCCTTATTTCCTAGAGCTCGGGTGAGGATGTCGTTCTCCCTCTGCGGGGTAAACAATCCCTCCGCTGCGTCCTTCTCAAAAGAGATCTGTTACATTTGAAGGTACCTTGTGAGACAAATTGCCTTATATACACTTGTGCGCACACAGTTTACGAGGTTAGCCAACTTACCATTCGCCTCACAACATCGGCGTCCCCAGGGGTTGCGAACTGCACAGACCCCGTGGACGACACGGACCCCCTCCCCCTCCACCATCGCTTGCACCTCTCATCCCTGATCTCGGAGAGCGGCAACTCAGGGGTGTCCATGACAGGATTTTGTTCGTCTTCCTTCTTCCACTGTTCCTCCTTCCCCGCATAGCCCCGGGATCCGAGCCGATGCGGGTGGTCGTTCCTCTTCTGGATCGCCCTATTCTTCTCGCTAAGGGCCTTGAACTCCTCAGTCCCCTTCTGCTTGGTGAATTCCTCCCATACCTCCTCCGATATGAAGGGGTACTTCTCGCAAGGAGATTTCCCCGCAGCTAGGAAGTTACTGACGAGCCAGCTCTTAAAGGTTTTCCATGTTCCGTTCATGTCCTTCAAGCAGGCAGTCCTAGGTGTATCGTCGGGGATGTTCCACTTAGCCTGTTTCCGAAAAATGCATACAATTAATCACGAGTTAGTTAAACTTTAGTATAAGCCAAGAGAACGTGATTACGAAAGAGTTCAGCGATTTCAGTTCATTTAACCTTCACTTCCGCCCACAACCTATCCCTCTCGTCCGCCGTCACGTCCTTCCAGCTCTGGACGGTGATCTTCACCCTTTCTTTCGCCAACAGCCCAACGTAGGCCGCGTACCTCCCAGCATTCTTTCCAATCGGCCTCCCAAATTGGTTGAACTCACAAGAAAGATCAGTGCGTTTGGCCAAACGCCCCAACGTCGTCGCGCCTCGCCCCACCCTCTTGCGCTGGGATGTAACAGCCCCATCTTCAGTAGTTACGATGGGGTTGGCCCTAGTCGAACCACTAGTACCATCCGATGAAGACGACGACATGTCTTGCCCTACAAAACCTTCAACAAACCATATATATGGCAATTAATTCGCCTTGGACTTCCATAACTCAGCCCAGGATTGGAGACTAACTAGGGCGGCAAAAGGGAAAATAATACAAAAAGAAAGACATGCATAAATTACTTACTGAACTCTTCAGAAATATTTTCTATCGGTAAACACATGAGCTGCCGATAGACCATAACAATTACCTCCACACAAGACAATTTTTCTATCGGCAAACACGTGAGATACCGATAGAACATAACAATGTTCTCTACATATGGAATTTTGTTGACAAGCCACCATTCACTGTCATCACATAACATTCTCGATGATTTGCTACACTAATTAATATTCATGGGCCAGCATTATTATTTCACACGTAAATATGCACACAAGCATCTAAGTGCTACTGTGCATAATCTTTAGCCTAGCCTGTATGTGAGTCATCAGGACTTCACAGCTATTAGGTTGGCAAAAGTCATGTATATAGGCATTTGAAACATATACATCGAAGACCCATCCACATTGCCATATATTCATACGAAGTGAGTAAAAATTCCCAACCAAACTAGTACATTGCATGGCTCATGTCCTTCCAGATCCAAATTAAGTTTTACTACTTGTGCAGAAAATTTTCTATCGGTAAACACATGAGCTGCCGATAGAATATGTGTAAGAACACCTCCAACATATAATCTGCATTACATGGCAGTTGGATACAATTGATCACACATACAGCAGTATAGAGAAGTTAAAATCTCAAAACAGGTTCATTACAGCACTGGAACATATTATGTAAACCCTAATTAAAATCAACATTGCCTGCGGAATGTACATAAGCCAACACAATAGGGAACCCTAGTGTAATTGCAAAACTCCAAGAATTAGTACGTGCAAAACACTAGGATCAAATAAAGAAGATGCTGGAAATAGAACGACGAATTAGGGTATTTACGGCGGCGATCAGTTCTGGTGATGCAGAGGCGGTGTAGAACGCAGCAGCGGCGGGCGAAGGACGAAAATAAGAACCGGTGGCAGTGACGAACCAGTGTCCAGCCGGCGATCGTCGTGTGGGAGAGAGGAAGTGAGTGCTCACGGCGGAGGTTGGGGTTTTCTTCGCTCTCAAAGAGACGCAGTGCTCTAAGGTGGAACTGTTCGAGTGGAGGGAAACTAAAGGGCCGTGTACGAGAAATAAAGTAGCGGAGGAACTTTTCTATCGGTATAACAAAATGATACCGATAGACTTATGTAATTTTCTATCGAAACAACAAAATAATACCGATAGAAAAAGTAAATTTCCCGGAAAAATATTCGAATTAGTGATTGCATTTTTCTATCGGTATAAACAATAAAATCCCGTGAGACCAATTTTCCACAGAAAATTTTTTTAAAGTGCTTGAGATTGGGTGCCATTTTTCTATCGGTAAAAACAACAAAATACCGTGAGAGTAATGAAAAGGTGCCCTTTTCTATCGGTATAAACAAAAAAATCCCGTGAGCCCAATTTTCCCCAGAAAATTTTTTTGATTAAGTGCTTGAGATTTGTGTGCCCTTTTTCTATCGGTAAAAACAACAAAATACCGTCAGAGTTATGAAAAGGTACACAATTTAACATCAAACAGACCGTGGTTGAAAGCTGCAGAATGTTAAAGAAAGAGGGAAGATAGCCGGAAAATTGGAAAATTGACATAAAAAGAAATTGTTCATTCATTGTTGTTTTATCACTTACATAAAAAATAAAACCCAAAATGCTAGGTCAAGGGGTGGTCTTAGCCCTGGCTGCATGTAGAATAGAGTCAGTTAGACTTGCAGCCAGGACGCAGGACTCCTCTAGCGACAAGTTGTCCCTAGGATCAACTACTACCGCGTCAAGAAGGCCTGCGACCTCCGTCAGCTTCGCTATGGTATCCTTCATAGTCAAACCGCAGCCAGCGATGGTCATATCCGCGGCTTTCTTCTCCTCGCGAAGACGCCTCGTCCTCGCCCTAGCATTGTCACCATCCGTCTTCATGCGCTTAATGCGCTGGAAGAGATCGTCAAGGTCAAGCCGTAGCTGAGTGTGCTTGTCTGTAAGGAGCTTGTGCTCCTCCTGGAGGGCCCTCAGGTCAGCCTTCACTTTGGCAGTGTCTTCCACGGCTACCATTCCCTGTGCAAATCAACAGGTCAAGAATGAACTGAACATGGATTAACAATACAGGGGTAAACCGAGGAGATTTAGAGTTCTTACCGGGGAGGCCGTGGATGACGATCCCATGGAGGTTGCCATTGTGAAAGAGAAGATGAGGAGTCCAACCGTTCGAGAATTAGAAAAACAACAAAATACCGCGACGCATGGCGAGGTACTTATAGAGTTTCCAAGGCGACGCATGGCGACACGGTTGAGAATTCGAAGCGGTAGAGTATTCTTCTATCGGTAAAAACAGGAAAAAACCGTCAGACAACAAATACCGTGAGACAAATGAATTTATTCTAACGGTAAAATAGAACAATACCGATAGAAAACGTTTTGAAGTGCCTGAGAGAAGATGTCCTTCTCTATCGGTATAAATAACAAAATACCGTCAGAAAAAAGGGATTTTTGAAGAGGCTGCGATGAGATTTTTGCAAGTCTATTTGAAGGGAAGAATTAAATATTTACAGGATAAAGGTACTGTACATGTTAGAACTCATGCTGTGGAGTAAAATTGAGATGTATTAATGCTGTGAACTAGCTTATCATTAAATTCTAAAGGAAAATGTACTGCCTGATGTATTAATGATAAGTTCCTCACCTTGCTGCAGAACTTGTGGGCTGTTTGCTTGGCATTTATCCCTGAAATAGAAATTAATCATCAATGGTTCTCAACCCATAATCCTTCTTCGTGGTCATCTCGCAGATACGTTGTTTCGTCGATATCTTCAGTACGGATAGATTGAATGTCCTCTAAAAATGGAGGTATTTCATCGAATTGGTTATACTCCTCTTCGTCGACAACATCTTCGACCCCAACAATACGTCTCTTGCTGTGGAGGACAACATGCAAGTTTGGATTGGCCGGGTCAACGATGTAGAATACCTGTGTGGCTTGCTTTGCAAGTATGAATGGATCGTCTTGGTGTCCGACTCTACCAAGATTGACGAGAGTAAACCCGTAACTGTCAACTTGAACACCTCGAGGGATTTCGACCCATTGGCATCGAAACAGGGGAATCTTAAGTAATCCGTAATCGAGCTCCCATATTTCGTCAATAACACCGTAATATGAGTTCAGCGCCCTTACTGACCTGGCATCCTCGGAAATAGCAAACAGTGTCACTCCGCTACATTGCGTGCTACTCTTGGCGTCTTGAGCTCTTGTGTAAAATGAATACCCATTGATGTCGTACCCCTGCCAAGTCCCTACAGTGAATCTTGGGCCTCTAGCCAACCATGTCACAGTTTCACTTACGGAGCCCTCGGCAGCTCGCGTGACTCTTTCTTGGATCCACTCAGCAAATTTCCTGTTATGTTCTCTGCTTACCCAAACGTCTGACTTCGAAGGATTCTGTGACCGTAACATTACCTTGTGCTCGTGTATGTATGGCTCGACCTCCGTCATGTGTTGTAAGACCCAAAAATGTGATTTTGCGTACACATCACGAGCGGGGACGATAGCTTTGAATCCAATCGTTCCAATTCCCTCAAGCCTACCCTCGTGTCGGGACCTAGGAACACCAATTGGGTCAACCCCGGCCATATAATCTGTGCAAAATTCAATCACCTCCTCGGCGGCATAACCTTCCATGATACTCCCCTCGGGTCGACGACGAGTCCTTACGTATCCCTTCAATACACCCATAAATCTCTCAAATGGATACATGTAGCGCAGGCACACAGGTCCACAAAACTTAATTTCTCTGATAAGGTGAACAATCAGATGGACCATAACATCAAAAAAGGATGGAGGGAAATACATCTCGAGCTGACAAAGAGTTGTAACCACGTCGCGTTGCAAAGCGTCCAATCCATCGGGATCAATTACCTACGAGGACACAGTTGCGCCAAATATTCATATCAGAAAAATCTTCTCATTAAGCTCCACAAATGGAGGTAGTGAACTTATAGTACGAGTGCACGTACTTACCTTGGAAGATATTGCGTTGAAGAAATAACATAGGTTTGTGATTGTCTCTCTGACTTTAACTGGGAGAATGCCTCTGATAGCAATGGGAAGCATCTGTGACATCAAGACATGACAGTCGTGGGACTTCATGCCAACCAGTCTTAGGTCCTTCATAGACACAAGTTTTTTCAAGTTCGCGGAGTACCCACATGGAACTTTAACACCGTGCAGGCACCGACAGAGTTCTGTTTTTTCGCTCTTGGACAACGTGTAGCAGGCCGGGGGGAGGTATGTACGCTTTCCATTCTCTAAAGGTGCAAGCTCAGTCCTTATCCCCATTTCCACCATGTCACGACGAGCTTTCACACCATCCTTTGTCTTTCCCGGAATGTTCAACAACAAACCAATCAAACTGTCACAGACATTTTTCTCTACATGCATGACGTCAATGCAATGTCGAACTTGTAAGTGCTCCCAGTACGGTAGATCCCAGAGAATCGATCTCTTCTTCCAAACATTTTTTTCTCGAGGTTTAGAATGCTTACCGAACTCAACTTTGATGTCGTTCACGCGTGAGTAAATCTCCTTACCGGTCAGAAACACTGGAGCTGATCCCTTCTCAGGCTTCCCGTTAAATGATTTCCTCTTCTTACGGTACGTGTGATGCACCGGAAGAAACCTGCGGTGACCCATGTACACTGTTTTCCGGCAGTTTCGCAGCCAGATGCTCTCAGTTTCATCTAGGCAAATAGGGCAAGCCTTGGCTCCTTTCGTACTATACCCCGACAAATTGCCGTAGGCAGGAAAATCATTTATGGTGCAAAATATCAGGGCCCGCAAGATGAAATTCTCTTTCTTGTATGCATCCCACACCTGCACACCCTCGCTCCACAATTTCTGTAAGTCCTCGATTAAAGGTGCTAGAAACACGTCAATATCATTTCCGGGTTGTCTGGGTCCTGAGATTAGTAACGCCATCATGATGTACTTGCGCTTCATGCATAACCAAGGAGGAAGATTGTAGATGCATAAAAGAACCGGCCAAGTGCTGTGCCGGCTGCTCATATTACCATGTGGGTTCATACCATCTGTACTCAGCCCGAACCTTACATTCCTAAGTTCACCGCCGAACTCAGCAAATGTTCTGTTGATGTTTCTCCATTGAATAGAATCAGCTGGGTGTCTCAGTTTTCCGTCTTGTTTCCGGGCTTCAGCATGCCAACGCAAGTGCTTCGCGACTTTCGGATTTGCAAACAGCCGCTTCAATCTAGGTATCACAGGCAAGTACCACACAGTTTTTGCCGGGGGCCCTTTCCTTACCTCGTGACGTTCACTGTCAATCCGGTCCCTACGCGTATACCTCGATGCGCCGCATCTTGGACAAACATGCAAACTGGAGTACTCGTTACGGTACAACACACAATCATTTGGGCATGCGTGTATTCTTTCGATTTCCATTCCCAACGGACACAACAGTTTTTTGGCTTGGTAAGTAGATCTTGGCAACTCATTTCCCTCTGGAAGCATGTCCGCTAGAAGATCTAATAGTGCCGTGAAACTCTTATCACTCCAACCGTTTCCTGCCTTCAAGTTATATAATCTCAGCACAGAAGACAGTTTTGTAAATGTTGCACATCCAGGGAACAGAGGCTTCTCAGAGTCAGCAATCAGTTTCTCAAATTCACAGAAGTCATTTTCGTTGTAATCTTCCTCTACATCACGTAACATCTCATCTAGATTGTCATCATCATCATCTACGTGCACATCGGAATTAACATTACCAAAATTGGGATGATCATCGATATTATTGCAATCCACATCCGAGTCGTGCTGATTGGTAGTAGTGGTGCTTGTTTCCTCAAGATCTTCGCCATGCCATATCCAACGGGTGTATCGCGCGTTAAAACCACGACGAATCAAATGACTCTTAATTTGATCAGAGTTGCTAAACCTCTTCAAGTTCATACAATCTGTACAAGGACAGAGCATATTTTTCTCTCCCTTCCTCTCCTTTTGTTGCTCAGCAAATTTAATAAACTCATTCACACCATCCAAATATTCAAGAGTAGTACGTTTTATTCCATACATCCAATATTTCCTGTCCATCTACAATTAACAAAATTTAACGAGTAAGCCATGCATGAAACCTGCCCGATTAAGTTATGTATATGTACATGTACAGCCTCTTACAACAGATACATGTGTTGAACCCTAGCCTGACGAAATTAACACTAATTAACCTAGCTAACTACACAATACAAGCTAGTTAGCTCCTAAAACATGACGCATTTCCAGCTACCAAGCTCCCAAGCTTAGAGCTACAAACTTGGAACTACACAATACAGCTAGCTTGCAAGTAGAGAGGAAGGGAGATCTAGAGGGAGAGAGAGATAGGTGTCGACGATTAAGCATACCTTAAAGAGAGGGGCGCAATCAACTTCCCTCCAGCCTGCGCTGATCACCCTAGCAGTGTAGCTGGAACTTTCGTCACAAACAGAGGGACACAGAGTGCAACAGAACAAATTAAAGAGCAGCTCCGCAATGGTCGACTGGGGTTTTCCTTATAATGGACATTTTTCTAACGGTAAATACATGAAATAACCGTCAGACTAACTTAGGTAATTTGCCGCTCACATATTCTATCGGTAAAAACACACACATACCGTTAGAGAATATACATTACTAAGCAAATATATGTATTTTTCTATCGGTAAATATGTGCATTTACCGTTAGAATATGCATGACTAAACAAATATATGTGCTTCCTATCGGTAAATATGTGTATTTACCGTTAGAATATGCATGACTGAACAAATATATGTATTTTTCTATCGGTAAATATGTACATTTACCGTTAGAATATGCATGACTAAACAAATATATGTGTTTCCTATCGGTAAATATGTGTATTTACCGTTAGAATATGCATGACTGAACAAATATATGTATATTTCTATCGGTAAATATGTGCATTTCCGTTAGAATATGCGTGACTGAACAAATATATGTGCTTCCTATCGGTAAATATGTGTATTTACCGTTAGAATATGCATGACTGAACAAATATATATGTTTTCCTATCGGTAAATATGTGTACTTACCGTTAGAGGAGGTACTGTCACCAAACTGGGACAAACATGCACATGCCATTTCTCACATTCAAGAAATCATATCAATGTAACATCAAACAGATCTTACATCAAACGGATCTTAACTAGAAGATAAAGCAATATATTTCAAGAAATGCTATTTTGTGGATTAACTAGGAGACACAAAAATACTTTTCGTAGGTAGTTGGGACTTCATCTTGCCAAAGAAATTACACATGCCAGTTCACAAATTCAGGTACAAACATACACATGCCAGTTCACCAATACAAATTCAGGTACAAACATACACATGCCAGTTCACAAATTGAAGTGCATGTCTGAAACAGCAGTACAAATACACACCTACCTACCAATACAATTAAATACACAAATGCTCCCTGCACATTCAAGTTCATGTCCCAATTAGCAATACATGATACACAAATATACAACAATATACAAATACAACAATTCACACATTCGATGTATATTACAAAAGCCACGTCTGAAATTAACAACAGATCACGACGAGGACCCAGTGGCCCATACATGCATTTTACATAAAAGGGAACCTTTGCAGGTTGCCACAATGCAACTACCGACTACAAGTTAGACCTGATACATCACAAATCCATTCATCCAAAACAGCAAATGTCTGAACCACATTGGACTTAACCATAGGAGTTCAGTTCGAAGACGCCCGAGGAGCTGGAACTGCCGTCGACATACATTTGTACGTAATGGTGATTTCCTCGGACTCAAACTCGATCAACTCAACTCAACTCAACTCAACTCCATTAACAAAAAGAACCTACCTTCCAAGATGTTGTTCTGTGTAGTGATGGTGTAGAATGGCTGTGCAAATAACAACAATTCTTCTTCTCCAAGCAGGTAAGCATCTGGCCACAAGCTGGTGCATGCAAAAACATGTAAGATGCTTTCTATAGGTCCTGATTTGAGAAACACGCCGGGCTTAAGCATCTTCTCGACCGAGCCAACCAAGATCTCGCCCTTCACGTCCTTCCAGCTCTCGACGGTGATCTTCACCTTTTCTTTCGCCAACAAGCCAACATAGGCAGCGTACTGCGATGAAGAACCGTGAAATACGTTGCCCCCCACGAGCATCATCCAAGGACCTGAACAGATCATAATCATATTGAAAAGAAGACACATCAAAATGAAGCATACAAAAAAAGCAGAATTATTGCCATAATCGGATTAGAATAATCTAACAATATTGCAGAAATTTTACGTACCTTCCTTGGGATGCCGACGTCTAGAGGGCGTCGATGGAGGTGCGGAGGTGCAGCGGTCCCCTGTAGAGGTGCGCCGGCCGTCCATGGAGCTTACGGGTTAGGACTACGAGCCCAGATGAACTGTGAGAATGAAAGAGACATACCCGTGTATTTATACAATTATATATTTTCTATCGGTAAGAAAACAGAATACCGTTAGTAATAAAAACATCTGTAGAAGCCGAATGGTTCTATCGGCAAAACAAATATTACCGATAGGAATTTTTGTACATACTCTATCGGTCTGTACGTACATTGCCGATAGAATATTACTAGTTGTAGAAGGCCAACAGTTCTAAGATATTTTGTGCAATATTCTACCGGTATAAACATGCATTACCGATAGAATAAAACTATTAGAAGACGAACAGTTCTAAGCAATTTTCTATATATTCTAACGGTAAAAGAATCCATTACCGATAGAATAAAAATATTTGTAGAAGGTCAACTATTCTATCGGCGAACTACATATTGCCGATAGGAACTTTTAATATATTCTGTCGGTATATTCATATAGTAGCGATAGAATAAGTCTAGTTGTTGAAGTCGACCAGTCCTATCGGCGCACAACATTCTTCCGTCAGTACTTATGCATCTCTTCTAACGGCAAATATGTTCATCACCGCTAGAGTAAATCATACTATTTATTCTATCGGTAAGTTTCTTAGAAACCGATAGGGAAAATACATCCGTCGGGCTTTTTTGCCCACGAGGCACATTTTCTATCGGTTTTGTGCTGTTTCGCTAATAACCGATAGAAGATAGGGGTTAGTAGACTGCATTTCTGTACTAGTGTCTTTACCTGCATTCGTTTCCAATACTATCTTTTTGTGATTAAGTCTTCAAGTCCAAAAACTCATTTGTCATAATTTTCTAATGTTGTTGGTTGCAATATAGAAATACCATTGATCTAGAGCAATTGTGTAATAACTGCAACAACAGCTCACTCATAGAGCCAACCAATTAAAAATTTTAATAACTCAGATCAAACGTTGCTTGCAAGAGAATGATAATTGATCCTCTGCCTATCTAGCAACCTTCATCCAAGCCGTTTGATTCCTCAAATTGGGTGACCTCTCACAATTATTGCACTTTCTTGAGCTAGTGGCATGGGCATATATACTCCATTATCTAGATTCACTACATTCCCAAGATTATCTTTTTGTAATTAAGTCTTCTGGTCCAAAACTCATGTTATAATACCTAAATTGCAGTATAAATTTCTCAACTAGTATTGAAATTTCACTTAGGTCATCGAACTTAAAGACTATATTTGAATCTATCAACTTGTATAAGTGCTTTACGTGGTAAGAATTTTACAGAGGTTGCATCGATGATGTGGAAAGTGTCATGTGTCTTCCTTATTTTTATTGAAAATTTTCATTTCGGTCCTTATATTTTTAGGAATTACGTTTTAGTCCCATCTCTCTTGCTATTGAATTTTTTTGTTTTGGTCCTTGGATTTTTAATAAATTATATTTTAGTCCCCACCAATCTCCTTTTACTAGGAATTTGCCTTTTAGTCCGTGAATTTTTAGGAAATATATTTTGTCCCTAGAAAATTTTCATTTTGGTCCCTAGATTTTTAAGAAAGGGACTAAAATATAATTTCTTAAAAATTAAGGGACCAAAAAACAAAAAAAGGAGTAATATATGGTGAGAAGAGAGAGAGGCCGATGGGAACTAAATCATAATTTCTTAAAAATCTAGATACAGAAACAAAATATTTTTAATAAAATAAGGGAAACACATAACACTTTTCATACTAGTCATGCCATTTCAACACTAACCCGCAAAAATTCTTATCATGTCAACACGTCTAGTAAGAGAAGGTGTGATGTGAAATATTTGTGCAAGTTCATGAATCCAAATGTGAAACCCTAAGTTTAGGAATCTAAGCGATATTTCGATGCAAGTCCAGAGACCAACTCACATCAAGCGTTGCTTGGAACATGAGAAATTGGTGATGAATTTCTTGCGAGAGAATGGTAATCGATCCTCTTTCTACCAGTAACCTTCATCCAAATTGTTTGATTCCTCAAATTGGATGGCTTTCCTAAATTATTATACTCTCTTGAGCCAGTGGTACGGGCATATATACTCCATTATCCGCATTCATTATATTCCCAAGACTTTTTTTTTTGTGATTAAGTCTTCGGATTCAAAACTCGTTTTGTAATAATTTTGCTCCTCTCTGGTTGGATAGGCGCAGTGTCCTAGAACTGTCTGTTAGGTCCTTTGGTTTTTTTACAACAATTTGTGCAAACTTTGGCTCTGTAATTGTTGTTGGTTTCGGAAATGAAACCACGGTAAAACCCTTCTTTCTTAATAGAAAATCTTTTCTTTTTATTAAGAATGCTGCATTACTTTTTGTAGGCAATCTTTGTTTAATGTTGGTAGTATGTGGGCATGAATGGTTACCCCAATGTCTAGCTAATAAAATTAAGCCTGTAACTAAATCATGTAGACCAATGCAACCATGTGGTTTCTTTTAATATTTTAGTGGTACAACTATACCCCTTATCCACCCTTTGCAGAGGTCATTGGATGCACGTGCACCCAGCACCAATACACAGCTGAAGTATCTAACAATATGTCTGGTTTTCAAGCATGAAGACTTGAAGATGCCTCTTGCGAATTGGTTCTGCTATCCACATTTACCCCGCAGGTAGTTGAAGTTGTCGTGTATATGTCACTGAAGATGGAAAAGGTTGTTCCGAAGGTTTAGCAGTTCTCGCGAGGTTGCTTGCTTCAGTTGTGTTTGAAATTTGTCCAGAATTTTGAGAAGTTTTACATGATAAGACATATGTGAAACTGACTTATTTGTTTGGTGATGAATCGACATGTTATACATGTTTACCTTTCTTGAGTATGCCTGAGATAAAACTCTAGGTGTATTTGTTCAGACACACTGAGAATGTGAATTAAATAACCTCTAGACAATTTTCAGGTAAGTTTAAGAGTAAGCATTTTTCAACGAGTGTGTGAATCAAACAAGCTCTATTTCTTGGTTGCTAGCTGGTTTTAGATAGATTTTGGTCTTCTTTTTTTTTCTGTTCATATCTAAAAGGCAACTTTCTTTCAGGCAAGACCCATCTAACTAGACCAAAATACAAGGAGACAAGGAGAGGTGTTAAACAACCATTTCATGCTAAGAACAGGCAAGAGATGAAACATAAGAACTTCCCACAAATTAGGAAGGAACCAAAAGTGAAAACATTCTAATTCATGAAATTATAAGATAGGTTTGATGAATACAAGTTGAAATGAAATAAATGACCAATTACAAAGAAGGCTGTAATAGCTCCTAATTTTAGACGTGGTGCACATTCTCAATACTAGGAACATGCATACATAAAATACAAAATGGAATAACTTGATGTACTTAAAATTTCTTACAAACTCTTCTACAAAGTGAACAGCCCCTCACATCTGAATCTTTCTTTGATTTGCAACACCTCCCATGGTATATGTAACGTCCAATCAGCTATCATCATTTTGTACAAAAACTTTTGGTACACATGGTATTGCTCTAACACAAGATATATAGGTAACCTCACTTTTGCACATTTCCTTTTCATCTACCAAATTCTATGCTTAATGCGACTTTCTTCTTAAGACTATCATAATTGGTGGTTTCCTCAGTATAGACAGATGTCTTGGTATTTGAGCTTCCCACTTCTATGGGATTGAGACCATTGAGTGCTTGTGGGTGTTGCTGCACCAGCACTTCTAGTCGTCGAAGATCTTCTGCCACCAACCTCATCGACGGCCTCCTCTCACCAGGCATGACCAAGCATTGACTTGCTAACTCCGCAACTTGATGGATCACTTCAATGTCATCTTCATGAACTATTTCCTTATCCACAAGTTCATCAAGGCTATCCTCCCTCATAGTTTCTTGAAATACCGATATAAGGCTCTTCTTTTCTTTAGATCGTGGCATCTTACCTGTTAAAAGTTCCAAGATAACGATACCGAAGCTGTAGACATCACTCTTGGCAGTGAGTTGGTATGATTGTAGGTACTCAGGATCTAGATAGCCCAATGTCCCTTTCACAACTTGAGCTTCCTCATCTATTGGTGCAATTATTGATGAGCCAAAATCAGACACCTTCGCCTTGAATTCGTCTCCCAAAAGAATGTTGGCGGACTTTACGTCACCATGAAGGATAGGGTGTCTTAATGAATGTAGGTATGCAAGTGCTTCAGCAGATTCAGCAGCAATCCTTAGACGAGTTGCTAGTGTTATGCAAGACCTCTTTTTGCCATGTATTAGATCAAATAGAGTTTTATTGGGCACAAATTCATAAACTAGGATGGGAACTTCAAACTGTAGGCAACAACCAAGAAGCTTAACAATGTTTGGATGGTTAACACGACAAAGTATGAGTAGCTCTTGTCCAAATTCCATTCTCCTGCTCTCATTAACTCCATTGCATCTTTTGATTGCGAGAAGAGTATTGTCTAGAACCCCCTTATAAACTGTCCCTTGTCCTCCTTCTCCAATTATTCCATTCTTGTCAAAGTCATTTGTCACTGCCTCAATATCTTCTCTTCTATACAAGGTAAATGGTAGATTGTGTTCTATTCTCATCATATCTGACAAGAGTTGGCCTCCATGCTGATGAAAGTATTCATCCTGCTTTCTGATCATAACTTGTCTTTGAATATTGAGTTTGTGGTTGTTCATGATTTCTACTCCAAGAACAACAATGAGACCAATGACAACACAAGAAACAATTCCTGGAGAAACAAGCATCTCTAAGTTAATAGGAGAGGTTGATTACATCAAATGAATTTGTAGGCCATTAATAAGGCTATACTTCCATGCCTGATGCTACATAAGATAAAACATACACAAAAGGCGAAATAGTTTGATTAGATATATGTTATGTTTACGATTATAGGTTCATTAACATGTTCTAAATCAAAAGAGTATATTTCTTTTTAAAAAAGAAATTGTGTGAAACTTCAAAAGGATGGGGAATGTTGAAGATGATGTTTTTTAGTCAATGATTGAATGTGACTAGCAAGTTCTTGGCCAGTTCCAACCAAGCTCTAGCATTCGATTGCCGCCAACGCATGCTAGAGGGAGAGTAAGCAAGCCATCTCGCTTGCATTGCATACAGTAGCTTCCACGTTCTTCCTACCCACTGATATTGGTGTGAACGATTATTTCATCGACATCAATTTTTTGTATGCTTAGATATGCCATTAAAACAAAGTTATTTTTTCTATATTTTCTTTTTGGGATTCTTAAGACCACTCTTGCCATAGGATATTGTCTACTTTGGTAATCATCTTCATTAATGGGAGCCTAGTTACCATTAGTAATATGCCAGAAATATGTACTAAGATATGGACAATAATCTTCCCATTCTAGATTTTGAAACTCTACAACCTAGATGTCTCTAAAATCTGAGCATTGCCGACTAATCTTGGCATGTGATTGTTTCTTGTTGCCAAATACATATTGATAAGAAGGAATGGCATCTTCAGCAAACTTTTTCTTCTAGTGTTATTATTGGAAATCCATCTGTTTTGGTCCAAAGATTTGCAAATTCTCAAAATAAAATGGTGATTGCTCATACTTAACTTATAATATTTTAAGCCTAAATTTCATTTGGGTTAGGAGAAATGGAAGGAAATACATATATTCGTTTGCAAATGTTTTCTACTCTCCAAGTCAGGTTAGAGCTTGGAATTCTGTTAAAATCCTATTGCTTAGCTCTTTGTTTTTTCTAAAAATAATTACAGACCTATTAGGGTTAGGAGAACACAATTTTATAAAGGGTCAACATTATGAAGATTGTGGGAATATCAATGTTTAAGTTTGATTCCATCATAAAAAAGACGTACAAATATTATAATTGGAGAGTTAAAGAGATGGGTGTACCGATAGCCAATTTTGTTCCAGTGGATAGCATTGGTTCTTTATCACATGTTCCATTATAAGCGTTGCCTTTGGTATGTCGTGGACACAAACAGCTGAAATGGCCTTGCTCGTTGTGACAAGTGCCAGGCACAGAGCAAGGGTAGGGTCCTTGTTTGCATTCATCAATATCTGCAATCAAATATAAAGTGTAGATTACAATTATGATCTAAAAAAATATATATACATAACAGATAAGGTTTGTTTGCTCGATTATTTTAGGGCAAATATTATAAACTTTTGGCTTCAAATGACAATGAGAGAACAATTTTGTTATCTCTGCAAGTACTAAAAGTTCATTGACCATTTCAAAAGGTAATTGGTCCCAAAACTTTGATGAAATGTTTAATTTGGTTCGTGACTGTAATTTTGTTGATTAGGGTTCATTAATACTCTAATATTGTTAATCTTGTCCTCGCATTAGTTTTTTTTTTTGTGTAATAGTCAGTATGTACAATCAAATATCAAGTACACATCACCAAATATGATGTATAATTGGAGCACTTGTCAATGTCAGCAATCAAGCATCAAGTATAAATGATAATGGTGTGTTTCAAATGAGAACCCATCTTAAAAGTAGACAATAAAAACTCACACCTAACTTATTTGATTACTATACAAAGAGATTACTATTAATTTGGTCATGAAATACTAATATTGTCAGTTCCTTTTAGAAGCAGTCATTGCTAGCGTCTTAAGAAAAACTAACAATGTTAGTGTCTCATAAAGTATATTTGACAAACATAAATCGTTTTGGTATTTATCGAATGAATCAAATCATGAGTTGACATTCTCTTGTTTTAAGAGGACTCTCACCAAATAACTCCCTAAATGACAACTACGATGTCTTAAAAATAAACATACACAATAAGAATGAATTTCCATTTGATTGTTTTTTAAGGAAGGCTATAGCATTGAGCTTTTGCGTTGCTCCAGATTTATTTCAATAATAATAAGTATTTTTTGTACAAGTATTTTTGGCACAATGAAAGCTGAAAATTGTATTTTTGGTTACAGATTTCTTGTCGAAATAACAATAAGTACTTTTTGTGTGTGTATGTGTTATTTTTTTTTTGTTGCGTTATATGCCAAAAATTTTTATTTTGATGCTCTTGTGTTTTTTAAACAATCATGCTAATGAACTGATCTATTCATTTTTAGAATATAACCATAGTTAGACTTATTTTTCTCTTTCAAAAATAGCATTGGTATTGTAGAAGCTAACTCAACCGAATGACTTATGGTTTGAAAAGAATGTTGAAATAAGAAAATGTAGGATCGAACTTTAAGGAAAAAAGAACAGCCGAAGTGACTCGTGTGTCCTAGAATGTTCACATTCTCATTTGAATTTTAAGACATCCACTGGAATGAGTATAAAAGAAGAAGCAACTGATAATTATGAGACATCATCGTCTACAAGATCTCCTGGCGAAAAATGATCCAATGAAACAAAAAAAAGGATGATTTGGTGGGATGAGTTTGAAGTAGAGGTGTAAGTTGGGTCGGGTCGGCCTGAATCACGTCATTTCGGCCCGGACGTGGCACGGCTCGGCACAAACACTAATGGGCTGTGCCGGGCCACAAAACTCGGCCCAACGAGCGGCACGACATTGCACGGTAACGTGGGCCGTGCCCAGGCTAGCATAGCATGACACGGTAATGCGGGCGATGCCCGGGCCGGCACGGCCCATTAGAACGTGGCCAGGCCCGGCACAACACAGCATGGTGCGACTCTTTAGTGCGCGGGCCGACCTGGCGTGGGAGCGAGCACCGGATGCAAGGAACGGGCGAAAATTCTTCGAATTTGAATGCATGGTTGGATTTCGCACATGCAGATGCAATCAACAGTCGAATTTCACACATGCGAGCTAGCCCAGATGACACGGCACGGCCTATTAGCAGGCGGGCCAACCTGGCCCGGCATGGCACGACACGCGAGCAACGACCCGATTTTGAATAAACGGCCAGATTTCTGATATACGTGAACAATCAATAGTCGGATTTCAATTGCAAGCGTAGTGAAGGCAACGGCCGGATTTTTTGCTATAAATACCCCTAAACACACATAAAAATTCACAACCATTCCGATCTCTCAAATTTCACTCAAATTTCTCACTCTCTCTAATACATATTCTCATTCTTGCAATCTTACTCAATTACTCCACTGTTTTTTTATTTTAGAAATTTCTTATTTTTAAAAAATATTTTTTTTGCTGAAAAGTTTAATTTATTTTTAAAAAACTATTAATAGTTTTTAAAATTCAGATTTTCTCTCAAGAAAATAATTTTTCCCTTTAAAAATTGTTTTTCTCTCTACAAATTGTTTTCCCCCTAAAAGGTATTTTTGCACCCTAAAAATTATTTGTTCTCTCTTGAAAAATTATTTTTGCTACTATATGGATTTGAACACTATTCATTTCGAGAATTTCAGTACTGACGAAATTGATATTGAGAATTTTGGTGCTGTTGAGGGGTCCGTCAAACCTAATCCGATGTCATCTCCTCTAACGACGGGCTCTAACTTTGCGCCATTAATGGCATCAACCGCAACAGGGAGACAACGAGTAAAAAAGTCGGAATACTAGGAGTGTTTTGATCCATCCGAGTCTATCGACCGAAGTGGAAGAAAAAGTACAAATTGCTACTTGTAAATATTACAAAAAAAATTATTAGCTGCATTGGCAGGTGGGACCAAACATTTACTTCGTCACAGAAAGAGTTGCGCTAAGAAACAACTACATCCTCACGGTCAGCAAACATAGTTAAATTTTGGCTCTGATGGCACTATAAGTACGTGGAGTTATAACCCTATGGTAGGTAGGGAAAACTCATTAAATTTATTGTTTTCAAAGATTTACCAATTAGGAGAGGTGAAAGTTTAGCTTTTGAAAATATGATGCAAAGAGGATTTTGTCTTCAGTTTAAAAAAGTAAGTAGAACCACTACTAGAAGTTATATTTTAGTATATTATGAAAAATATGTAGAAATAATAAAAAAATTTAAAAAATAACATTTTTTTTGCACTTACATCTGATTTATAGTCTACCAACCAACAAAAAATGAATTATCATAGCATAGTTGCACATTATTTAGATGATAATTACACTTTAAATAAAAGATTTATAGGTTTTTAATTAATATATGTTGCACATATGGTCGAGGCTATCACTGATCGTATATTAAATGTAGTTAGCAAATATAAGATAGAAAATCGTATTGTTTCTATTATTCTTGTTAATACTTTAGCCAATATGAAAGCCATGGACTATTGACTTCAGCACTTGAATCAAATGTGGAGGATATGTTCTCCACCAATGATGCATTTGCCACATCATCAATCTCATCGTTCAACCAGGTATGAAAGAAATCACCAAACCTTTAGATACTATTCGCTCGACCATTATGTACATCACTTTCTCAATTGTACGTGTCACCGAATTTAAGAATTACTGCAATGCCAACAGCATGAGGCTTAAAAAATTTTTCACTGACATGAAAGTAAGGTGGAATTCCAATTATCTAATATTAAAAGAAGTACTCTCATGCAAAAATCTTTTAACTTTATTTATTAATGTTCGATTGAATAGTGAGTTTATTTCTGAGTATATTTGGTGTATTGCTGAGAGATTTTACAGAATTTTGGAATTATTTTATGATTCTACTAAAATATTGTTTAGTATTTATTATCCTACATCTTGTTTAGTTTTGCATCATCTTTTTAATATTGTAAAATTATTTAAATCATACAGAACAGACCCTGATTTTTTTGTTGTCGTACAAAAAATGGATATATATTTTTTAAAAATATTTTATAAGTATTTTACATCTTTATTGTTTTGCTTTTATTTTAGATCCGAAACTAAAATTAATTGGTTTACAATCTTCTTTGGAGCAATTAGGTTTAGCCTTAAACATTGATTATTCTGAAAATTATTCATATGTTGCTAATGAAATTTTTCGAGTTTTTCGTATCTATGAATCTAAATTTGTCAATGCACACCGAAAACCAATGTCACTAGCGCCGCAAGAATCAGAGACGCGGAGGAAGGTTGGCGGTTTGCTATGGAAGAAGCTACGCAAAGGCGGAGGCGGATCATCTTCGCAGAGTTCTAACCAACACCAAGCGTCTTCATCACCATCAACTATGAGTTCATAAGCGGAGCTCAACTACTACCTCGACATTGATCATTCCATGGATCCTGAATTTTAAATGATCCTGACAACTCCAACAATGTTCTCTTGTGGTGGAAGAACAACTAAAGACGATGTCATGTGTTGTCTCATTTGGCGTGGGAAGTTTTGGTTATTCCAATATCAACAGTTTCTTTTGAATCAAATTTTAGTATGTCCAGAAGAATAGTTAAAGACAAAAGATCATGCTTAGCATCAGAGATGGTGAAGGCAATAACCTGCCTTAAAGACTGGAAAAATACTGTCACTGGGGACAACATAATTTGAAGGACACCGAGTTCATTAGCGAGTTAGAATGGCTTAATATTAATTCGGAAAAATTTGTAATTAGTTACTGTACTCTTTTTCCTTACTAAGATTTTACCCCATTAGGTTTTACTTGATAAGATTTTTAATGATGCAGTAACATTTCCATATAAGTAATAAAACTGTTCTCATATTTATTATTAAGGTTTTATTCTCATTTATGATTTTTCATAATTTTCTAAAACTTGTTTGCAATTTTTTACTCTCATTTATGATTTTTTTTACAATTTCTATGAATTTGTTTGAATTTTCTACAACATTTTAATCTTTGTTTTTTTTGTATTTTTTAATTATTGTTATACACCAAATAATTTTCTCAAATTTATAAATATTTTTCATTTTTTCACTAGTTTTTCAAATATTTAATTATTTCTTTAAGTTTTAAATAATTTTAATGCATTATAGATTTAAAAACTAATTTTCAAACTCGAAATGAGCCGCGTGCTCTTGCTGGCCCAACACGCATTGTAGCCCATGGGCTATCATGCCGTGTCGGGCCTCCCCATCAAGCAAATGGGCCAAGCTGGCACAGCCCGATAGCCTGCGGGCCGGCTCGGGCATGACACGGCCCATTTTGCACCTCTAGTTTGAAATCAGTAATATTATTTTATAGAGTAAATTTTACTAGTAGTCCCCAACGCAACATAAGAATTTTAGTTTTATCTCACTTCTTTCAAGTTTTCACCTGAAGCCCACATTTTGCTCAAGAATTGTAATCAAGTCCCTGTTTATTAAATTCAACTTGTGATGTTAAATAAAAAAATATTTTAAAAATACTAAAAATTAAGAAATCAACAATATGACTTGATCACAAGAATAAAACGGTCAATAGATATAAATATCTATATTAACAATCAGATTTAGCAATTAAAGATTCTCCCATCAAGAAAATTATTATAATTTAATATGCTCAACAATTAACAAGCGAATTGAAACTTTAGACAATCGGTTCAATATCAAAATAGAAAAATTTCTTAAAAATTATCTTTACTCTCTAACTTCTAACTATCTAGCTCATACAATTTGGCGACAATCACTTCCTACCTGTCAACTTGTTCGTCACGTGACCTTAGAAAACAATGGAAAAGACGCAAGAATAGAAAGGTTGGAGACACATACAGGTTTATTAAGTTTTATTTTTTTGAATATTTTCTACTAACATTATTTATGAAATTTAGTGGAGATGACTTGATTGCAAATTTTGAATACAATGTGGGATTTCTAGTACAAAATTAAAAAAAGAGACAAAATTATAATTTTTTTATTGTAATAGAGACTAGTGATGAAATTCACTCATATTTTATATCATGGTCTTCAAATCTAAAGGAGAAAACAATATTCTTATCCTAAGTATTAAAAGTAGATTGACCATTTCAAAAAGTAGTTGATCCCAGAACTTTGATAAAAGTATTTAATTTTGTTTCATTAACTCGTTAATTTTGTTTATTTTCTAGTAAAAAAATTTTCACCAATAACCCCACTTTTTCCCATATGCACTCCTATCTTATGCACCCATCACCTTCTGGCTTGTCAGCTGCAACCACCACCCTTTTCCATGTTCAAGTTGAGTGCTGCACATCTTCATCCTTATCTTAAGAGGAGATCATGAATGATGTCCTCACCGTTCTAAAAAATCTTCTTCACCAGCCCCCTGTCTCCGTTCATCTCCCGCCTCCCTCTTCCTCCATGAATGACATCGACCATGGTGTCTTCACCACTGGGCGCAATGTGCTACCGAGCGGCACAATGAGGCGTAAGTTGGCAATGTTGATTATTAATATTATTGATATTTCTAACCTCATGTGTTTCTTTTTTTCCACTTTTTTTTAATTGCTCTGGATGTTTAATTAATGGTGTAAGATTTGTTGAATCATGTAGGCATCATTGATCGATCGAGGACTTGATTCTTTTAGAGTTGGAGGTAATTTTCTTTCTTAATTCAATATTAGTTTAGTTTTCAAATATTCTTGTGGCAGGAGAGATTTGTTTGAGAAAAAAATTCTCTGTTTTATATTCAATTTTTGCTATTCTTTCTTTTTTAAATACATATCATTTTAATATCTAACACAAAAAATAAGATATAAGGAAAATAAATATAATAGTCTTATTTAATGCACTTTATTAGTGCTCCTTCTAACTTTCTAAACTACATATCTTTTTCTTAAATATTAAATGAAATATATATAGAGAAAATAATGTATAAATATATCACAAAATCATAAAAATAACATGTATTTGAAAATATAACTATAAAAATAAAATTTAATATTTATTATTCTTATTAATACATAACTCCCAATATATCGGGTTCCTCACTAGGAGACGTAGATTTCTGAAGAATTGCTAACCATTTTATTTTTTGAAAAATTAGTGTATTCTTATGAAAACTCCCAGTATAGGCATGCGAATAATTTAATAAACAAAATTTAAATGTACAAATATGTAATAAATATTAATACTACCTTTGTTCTTAAATGTGTCATTGTTTTTAAAACTTTTTCCTTACAAAAAATTGTCACTTTATAAATTTTAGACAAATTTTCTCACAATAATCTATTAAATTGGATGGTTAATTTTTACATATATATATATATATATATATGTAAATAAAATTAATTTATACATATATTTCTTAGTGGTATTCTTTATTAAAATTATGATTGTTTTGAAAACCACAATTTGAGATAAATATTTATGTAAAGTGACTTCGGACCAAATAGCGATCAGAGAAGCTAACCTTGGCATACGTAAGGATCCTTAACGTAAGGGTTGCCTTGGAACCCTTTGGAGCAGTGGCATATGTAACCCCCTCCATTGTTCGAGTTGAAACACTCGCTATTGCTGCTGATGCTTGTGTAGTTGGATTTGCTTTTCGCCTCCTCGCACGTCTCGCTTCCAATTGCCCAATCCAGTACCAATGGCACCCGGCCGCTGTTAGACTAATGGAATTCTGATGTGGTTGCATAGTCAGCTAGAAACTCAAAGTTGGACGCCTCCATCAACACTGCGTAGTTACAGAGACTAGTGTTGTAGATCTGTTTAGTGTTGAAGCCTTCGTCGAAACTGACCTGGTAAAACTGGAGCCCATCGGGGATGGCCGTTTGGCAACAGCCTATCCCGGAGCAGGGGCCGTTGGTGAGTTTCGTGTTGTTCCTGCACATAGCGACGCACCCGCTTGTGTACTTGTTCAAGTCATCGTCGGTGATGTATGCGAGTGCTTGGCACCCCAGGACGGTGAACTTATTTTCGGTGCTTGAGAACCTGTAGGATTTATTTGTCAAGTTCAACAACCACTGGTTGGGATCCATCTGCCCAGATGCGGTATTGTAGCAGTGAGAAGAGATGTGATTCATCATCCGTGCCTGGCCTAGCGGCAGTGAGATGCTGACCACCTCCAAGTCAAAATAAAAGGGCTTATAGGCGCCTTCTCCTGTGTTGTTGCAGGTGAGCTCAAAGTCGCGGGCCAGTGCGCAGTCATGCCCGATGCCGAACGGGTAGAGGATCTCTACGCCGCCACATGTTGTCGGGCAGTTGAGGGTAGGCGCTGATGCTCGGATGGCGGGGAGCTGTGCGGCAAGCGCTACGCTGAACAACACCGCTGCAAATAATTTGTGCAGTCGCATGGCTGAATGAACTGCTTGTGTTTCTGTGTTACTTCTGGGCTTTTGGGTTCGAGGAATGATTGTCCATCATATATATTTCACATGCGTCGACTTCTTCAATAAGGCTGAGTCCATTCTGCTGTTTGGAGGAGTTATCATTTATATTTCGATCCGTGCTCGCTCAACGCATCGGCAATTAAAAAGGGATCTTGTTGAGTACATTTGGCAGTGTTTCGGGGGCGACGGTACCTAAGAGTAGTTGTTTGTGCGGTCGACTGTTTCCGAATTTTAATTTAGTATGTGTCATGTTTTTTCCCGTGTGTCATTTAAATAAAAATAATTTTAAATTTTTTACGTTAGTTACAATATTTATCTTTTAATTTATTGTCTTCGAATTATTCGAATTTTATTTTAGCCATTTGTTAATCTGTAATAAATATTGTATATGCGAACCCCACACGAAGCACCTCGTGGTATAGAATATACAGAAGAATATTCTATTGAAGCGTTTCGCAAAGCGCCGATGGGTTGGAGAAAGTCTTATATTTATAGTTTTATAGAATACTTTTGGTAGAGGATATGCGTTTTATTCTCAAGACAAAATTAGTTTTATAATACTATAAAAATGTCAAATTAATAAAATATCATTCAACTCTTCTGATTTAATAAAATATCACTAAAAATATTCTAATGGACAATTTTACCATTTGTACTTATATACAGCTGACTTGGCTTGGTTAGATCGGCTCAGCTGTCCCCATGCCCGTCACCTCACACTCATCCTACCACGGCTCGTCGCGCCGCCACCGTCGGCACCAGCAAGGAATCACGACACGCCGCCCCAAACTGCTCGCCTCAACCTCCCACAATCGACATCCTCATCTAGAACAACAACACAAAGCGGTGCCACTCACCGCTGAACTGTTTGCCGCATGTGAAGGCTCTTTCCTCGAGGACCACGATTACTCCTCGCCGGCCAACGTCACGACCAGGATTCCCGCCGCCCAAGTCTTCGATTGTATCTTGTTTGGTTAAATTGTTGTTTTGGTTAAAGGCGTCCGATATTGAAAGCCTGCATTTCTGTGCTTCTTATGTGAAAAAGGTAGCATTGTTTGTCTAAATTGCCTAGACTAGACAAACAAATCCATGTGTGTGGATATGTTCTGTGCCCAATGCATCTTGAGGGTGTGGTCGGCAGCGCAAGCTTCGACGATGTCATATGTTCCTGTGCCCAGCACCTCGCCATTGATCTCAATGGCCGTGGAGCGAGCTCCGAAGACGGGATGGGCGGCGCCCACGGCGTGAGCTCTAACAGCACGGTCGCGGCGCGACATACGGTGACATGGGCAGTGTTGGCGCGACATACGACGATGTGGGAGATGGCTATGACACCACCAGCCACCTCTGATGGCATGGGCAGTGTCTATAAGTCGTGTATGCTCACACAATGTTGCTTACAAATGCTCTATTAGTGTATAATGTAAATTAGAGCCAAGTTGTTACTAAGATTGTTAATTTGGTAGCTAAGGAAAAGTTGTTAGTAAGATTGCTTACAAATGCCCAACAGAGTACACATAGCTCGTATGGACACAAGTAGAAGGCTGCATATTTTAATAGGGAATATTTGCTCCATAGTCGACCAGCCAAGCTAGTTGAGTCAAGCCAACTGCATATAAAGACAAAGGGCAAAATTGTCCACTAAAAATAAAATTGTTCAGTGCAACGTTTTCAATGATATTTTGTTAAATCAGAATATTTGAGTAGTGTTTTGTTAATTTGGTATTTTAATAGTGTTATAGAATTAATTTTACCTATTTTTAAGGTAGAAAATACTAATCCATTTGTCATATAAATATAACCGACTCGAAACAAATTTTGTTTTCCAAATACAAAATAGCTCATTTGGATGATAAGAATAGCTAGTGTTTGGAGATCACTAGATAAAATTACTTCAGACCAAGTGGCAATTGGGGAGAAAATTACCTTTGCATCCGTAAGGATCATGAAGGTAAGGATTGCCCTGGAATCCTGTAGAGCAGTTGCAGATGTAGCCCCCTCCGTTGGCCGAGTTGAAACACTCACTGTTGCTGCTGTGGCACACGTAGCTGGGCTTGTTGTGTGCCTCCTCGCATGACTTGTTTCCAATTGCCCAATCCAGTACCAACGGCACCCGGCCGCTGTAAGACTCATTGAATGCTGATGTGGTTGTATAGTCAGCTAGAAACTCAAACTTGGACGCCTCCATCAACACTGCATAGCTGCAAGGACTAGTGTTGTAGATCTGTGTGGTGTTGAAGTTTGCGTCGAACATGACATTGTAATACTGCAGCCCCTCGGGGATGGCCGTTTGGCAGCAGCCAATCCCAGAGCAGGGGCCGTCGGTGAGCTTCGTGTTGTTTCCGCACATGGCGACGCACCCGCTTGTATACTTGCCCAAGTCATCGTCGGTGATGTATGCGAGTGTTTGGCACCCGAGGACGGTGAACTTGTTTTTGGTGCTTGAGAACCTGTAGGGTGTACTCATCAAGTTCAACGACCATTGGCTGGCATCCATCTGCCGAGATGTGTTGTAGCAGTAAGAAGAGATGTGATTCATCATCCGTGCCTGGCCTTGCGGCAGCGAGATGCTGACCACCTCCAAGTCAAAATAAAAGGGCTTATAGGCGCCTTTCCCTGTGTTGTTGCAGGTGAGCTCAAAGTCGCTGGCCAGTGCGCAGCCATGCCCGATGCCGAACGGGTAGAGGATCTCTACGCCGCCACATGTTGTCGGGCAGTTGAGGGTAGGCGCTGATGCTCGGATGGCGGGGAGCTGTGCGGCAAGCGCTACGCTGAACAACACCGCTGCAAATAATTTGTGCAGTCGCATGGCTGAATGAACTGCTTGTGTTTCTGTGTTACTTCTGGGCTTTTGGGTTCGAGGAATGATTGTCCATCATATATATTTCACATGCGTCGACTTGTTCAATAAGGCTGAGTCCATTCTGCTGTTTGGAGGGGCGCCACAGAATAAGTCCATCTTGGCTTTATTTGAATATTCAAATTTCTATTTGTATGACGCATCCATCGACAATTCCTCGATCTGATATTTCAATTTCTTTTCACACTATTAAATTGCTTGATTTTTTTGTATAGTTGGTTAACATAGAAACTGAAAAAGAAAAAGAAATACAAACAAATATTTGTATCATCAAATCGGTAAAAGAAAATCCTGAGAATACGTAGAAATATGACTTATTTAATGAGGGAAAGCAGTGAGGAACTAGATAAACAATTGCAACAAAAGTCAGTAAAGTTGTCGAGTTGTATTACTTAGTAGTTAAACTCTCTTTTTAATTTACTAGGTCATCAAATTTTCTATTGTTAATCATTTTAATCATAATGGTTATTTTATTGATATTTCTATCCATTAAGGTGGAAAGCTGTTGACGTGGAGCTCGCATGAAGCTTTTTCGTGAGCTTTTTCAGGAATTTTTTTACAAATAATTCATTAAAAAAATAATTTCAAAAATAAACTGAAACTTTTTAAATTATTAGAAATGGTTTTCAGTCGCGAGCTGCCGTTCGAGACTGAACTTCAGTCGCGAGCCCAGTTCACGACTAAAAACGTGGTGTGGCCTATATGCAACACTGGTTCAAGACCCAGTTACGTTGACTTTTAGTTGCGATCTCGGCTCGCGACTGAAAGATAAATTTATACGTCCCCCTATAGCACAAACGTCATTTTCACTTATTTGACAAATAACAATCAGTAATACCGAAAACAGCAGAGAGAGAGAGAGAGAGAAAGAGAGGACGTAGGGGGAGAAGGAAAAACAAAGAGAGGAAGAGAAAAGAAAAAAGGAAAAAAAGAGGAGAAAGTTTTCGCCAATTCTCCACATTCTTGTTTTCAACGATTATTTGTTTATTGAGGTGCATATTTGTTAACTCGTAGATAATATTTAGATTTAATTATTTATAATAGTTTAGGGTTACAGATAATTAGAAATTTAATTTTTGTATCACCCTAAGATTTAGGATAGGTAAAAACTTAATTTTCCACTGCATCCTAGGATTTAGGACAGGTAAAAATATAAATTTCCGCTTCACCCTAGGATGTAGAACAGATAGTTTTGTGTAGTGATAGGGCACGATTTTAGGATAATGTGCGTCACCTTAGAATTTTGTGTTTCAACCTAGGTTTTATGAAATATTGCAGTTTGTTACAGATTTAGGTTTTTTCATATTATCCTCAGTTTTTCTGGTTGACCCTGGGTTTAGGATTATTTGTATTGCCCGGTACAAATGTATGTTATTTTATGTCACCGTCAGATTTTCTATTTCACCCTAGGGTTTAGGATTTTTTGGGAGTGAATCTTAAGATTTAGGATTTGGCGTATCACCATAAAAGTGCTCGGATGACACTAGGTTTGGGATTTTTGTTAGTGTCCGGATTGTCAATTTTATTTTTGTAGGGCCCCAGTATTTTCCGCTTCACTCTAGGGTTAAGAGTAATTTCTATCTCATCCTAGGATGGCTGCTTCACCATAATAAAATATTTTTTTGTTTGAGATCGAAGAAATATATTGCCCTATTTTGACCTAACACGGAAAGTCAAATTGATTAATTAGGTTATGGAGTAACCGATATGGTTTGTGTTTATTACAAAGCTAGTGTAATTCGTAATGGACCATACGGTGATGATCTGAGTGCGTAGCTTCGTGTATATGGTCAAATGTCACAACCACAGATGAATTCCATAGATGCACCATTTACAGACAACTTGGTCACAGTAGAAACCGATGCCCGCGGTGGCAAGCACGTCCACATCTTTGAGAAATTGAAGCACTTCATTTTTATTTGTATGCGTTGTTCTTCATTTATGTGTTACATACTTTATATTTGAATGTAATGTTGTGAATTTCCTTCAGTAATACTGTAATGTTTTTCCACTTTGTATCAGAGTTTAACTTTTGTAAGTGTATGCATGTAATGTTTCAATGTAACAAATATATCTTCTTCTCAATGTATCGACTAATATGTGATAACTACATGTATGGCGGATGACCAGCAGCTTCCCAAGTTGATTGCACAACACCATCAGCAGCATCACCGTGCTCGTCGCCTTCTACAGGGCACCGTTCTGCCAGCTTTGTACATGAGGACACCGCAGGAGATGTGGCCTCTCGATGAGCGGATCGTGCCCCATTTGCTTGAGGCCGGATTACTTTCGTTCGCCCATATGGTGGATCAGGCTCAGTGATTTCCGGTCGACTGAGCTCTAGTCAGCGCGCTTGTGGACTGATGGAGGTCTGAGACACACACTTTTCACTTCAACTTCAACGAGCTGACCGTCACGCTTGAGGACGTCAGTATGCTACTTGGCTTGCCTATCAAAGGGGATATATATGTTCCCACGGCAAGCGACCGAGATGCATGGCGTCTGGATTTCTTGCAACACTTTGAGGGATTGGGCCAGCGGGAGGGTTTGCACAGATAGCAGGAGTTCCATAAACGTACATGCGTGCGAGATGCTGCATTCCCAGTGGTCGCTCCCAAGAAGGTATTTAGATGTCACATTGAGGCCTACTTACTTTACTTATTTGGGTGGTTGCTATTCCCTGGCATCCATGGAGACATCTGTGAGCACCAGTTTGTTCAGCTCACCAGACTTATTACAAACTCTGAGTTGGGACACGTGTCACAGTTCAATTTTGGATCCGCTGTACTTTCCTACACATATAGGGGATTGTGCGACGCCACGAGCAGAGATCAAGTGAATTCACTGTTAGCGGGGTGTGCCATACTCTTATAGATGTGGTCATACGAGCATTTCTCGGTCGAGTAACCAATGGTGCCGCAGGATCAGTTCACGTTGGGCCATGATATGCGGGACGACCCGGTGATGGAATGGAGGTGGGCTTGACTGAGTTTACGATGGGCCATGGATCAGGTGCACCTATGCTATCCTTCTTACGCCACGAGCTTTGATTTTCTTCTCGATGACAGTTATCTAGCATCCGTGGACACAGCAGCACATCCAGTCCATCGCACCAGTAAGCCTTTCGTCTCTATGTATGCAAGATGCTGCTTATTAGCGTACTCAGGTGCTTCTTATTTTCTCATACATGGTTGAAGGGTACTCGCCTGAGTGAGTTATGAGCTAATTCGGCCTACGCCAGCATGTTCTTGTGCTGTCTCCTCAACAAATCTCACACCATGTTCACGAGTACGTAAATGTTGAATATGTGTTAATTTTGTATGTAACTTAAAAAATTATTTCTGTCAATAATTCCTTTTATCCACAGGCAATCGAGGAAGGGTCGAGGAAGGGACAATTTTGTCTTTCAGCAGCGCCCCTATGTGCAGGAGTGGATGGATCAGGCCCACACATGAACAGTCACAGAGGATAGACTTTATTGCCACAACATCCATTTTTCGTACCTAGCGTGGTATCGACCTCACACGTTATATAGATTGGCAGGCGGTCTACCAGTGACGAGTAATGAGCCCATCCGTCCTTCTACCATCGGCAAGCGTTTTGATCGATGCCTTGCAAAGCGGGTTCACTCCTCTTTGAGTACTTTAACTCTCTGTAACCTTACTTTCATATTTATCGTCATTCTATAATTGCATGTTCATTGTGTATGTAGCTCAACACCATCGAAGCCATCTCTACTAGTGCAGGTGACATGAATGTCAGGGTATGTGATGGTGAGGACGTGCCCAGAGACGAGATCCAGGTATTTTGTGCGGATGTTGAGCCGCGGTTGGATCAAATTATGATCGATTTCAGAGTGTGCTGTCGTCTCACTTGATCGTGATTCCTCCACCATCACTATCGGCGCCCCGTCCTTATTCCTCGCATATGTTGCCAGTGGAGCGCCCTTCTTCGTCGTGCCCTCCACCTCCACAGCTGTGTGTCAGGCCTGATGATAGCTCTTCAGATGAAGAGCTGGATATTACTACACACATAGTTTAGTTAGACCATGAGTTGGCTTAGGATTAGCGGCGGATGAGGGATAAGGTGTGACACGGCAGGAGATCATGGCTCAAATACAGGTGCGAGGTCCTGCATAGCACCAGCCTCCCATCCAGACATAGTAGCATCCTACGCAGCCTTTGCACCGTGATGATGCTCCAACTCCTACGTAGCCGACACAGCCTTCGTTGGATCCGCCATCTGTGCAGACACCACAGGTAATGAGACGACGCATTAGGGATCGTCAACCTCCCTCTCACTACACACCATCAGAGTATCAAGACTAGCCAAAGAGGGAGAGGAGGCAATAGTTTTATGTAGGGTTTTATCAGTTTTTCTACTTTTCTGTAGGCTTTTGTAAGTTTTTCAACTATTATACTTTTCATCTTTTCTACTTTTGTATGATTTTTCCTTCAGCTTTTCTACTTTTCAGTTTTTCTACGATTTGTCTTTTCTACTTTTCAACTTTTCTACCTTTCATCTTTTCCTCTTTTTAGCTTTCCTCCCGATGCGTCCAATCAACGATTAACCTCTTTAGGAATTTCACTTCGATAAATTAGGTCATTGAGCTCTGAACACACAACTCACATTTCCCTCACAAGCCTATCCGAACATGGCGGGCGAGAATAGCTGTGGCCAAATAAGAAGACGCACCAAGGCAAATACATAATCAACTCGCCTAAAATAAGAGGCTCTTTATGCGTTACTTTCTGGGCTATTCTCTTTCATTTGTAGGATCAAGGACAAAGTTCATGGCATACTGTTGCAATTGCAGTTTGTTGTCAAAGACTACTACATCCTCCATTCAGGGTGACTACGGGAGAAGATTTTTAGAGTGTCTTAAAAAAGATGCTCGTAAGTGCACTTTCCTACTTTGGTTCCACCCCAAGTGGAGCACAAAGGTTGCGCGTACGATACTCTATCTTCTCTGTAGAAAGAAGAGGCTTCGTGAGCAGCTCAACTTCATGGAGGAGCTGTCGATCAACATGCACAATGTTCATGTGTTATTGCAGACGTCCTTGTTATTGCTCTTGTCATGAAGACACATACCCAACAACTCTCCTGTAGAGGAGTTCAACTAGTCCGATGATTCTTCCGACACAGATGACTTTATGTGCATATGTCGAGGTGATATTACAGTATGCACGTCTTGGACCTACAACACTGTCGGTAAAAACTACGTACATTGTGGCTGCAAATAGGAGAGGTATAAATGCGATTATATGTCGTGGCTCTACACAGAGTGGAATGAGGTACAGAAGAACACTATAAATACTCTTCTAGGCGAGATGGACACACTCGGATCAAGTGGCGCACCACAGTTTGATCACCTTTTACTGCTGTAGACTTGGTTCTAATTGTTGTTGCAATTGTCACAGACGCATGTAATTTATCTATTTTATCTACATCATCAAGACTTTGTAGTGAAAACCGAAACCCTAACCTCTGTTCTCTAGAAACCAAAACCCTAGCTTTTAGTCGTGAGCCAGGGTCGCAACTGAAACCCTAGCTCATCAGGAGGCTGATCCACACAAGTTGATTTGTCGGCACTTAGCAAGATTGACGCCTCAAAGAAGAAAAACGCATCCGAACTCTTGGACTGGATAGTAGTGAGGCGAAATGAAAATTAGTATATAGCTCTGTGAAGCTTTCTCTGTGTTTTATTGAATAATCTTATCAAATATTTTATGAATTCAAGCTTTCAGATCATGTGAAACCCTACCTTTCAATTTGTGTGCATTTTAGACCCTAATGGACCTAGACGCATCCAAACCCTAGCTTTCATATCAGGTGAAACCTAGCTTTAAGTCGCAAGCCGGGATCGCGACTGAAACATTGTGGGCTTCAGTCGTGAGTCCGGCTTGCGAGTGAAAGTTGACATGGCCGGGTCCTGAATCAGTAGTGCATATGAGCCGTGCCACATCTTCAATCACGAACTGGACTCGCTACTGAAGATTAGTCTCGAATGGTAACTTGCATCTGAAGACTATTTCTGATATTTTAAAAAGTTTCGGATAAATTTTGAAATTATTTTTTAATGAATTATTTGTAAAAAAAAATCGGCATACTACCATGGGTGAATTAACTGATTGTGTTTGTGTGTTACTGTTTGGCCTTTGGGTTGGGGAATAATTATCATATATATTTCACATGCTTCGACTTATTCAATAATAATATGGGTGATCTTAGACCAATCAATAATCTCTTGACCTGATTTATAAGTCGGGTTTGGCTTTTTTCCTCTGAGTATACAAATTTCTATTTCTATGATGTATCCATCGACAATTTTTCAATCTGATTTGTCAACTTTTTCTTTCATAGTATTAAATTTCTTTTTTTTTTCTTATTGGTTAACTTAGAAAAAGAAGAAGAAAAAACAGAAACACACACAAAATATTTGGACTATCAAGTCAGTAAAAGAAAATCTGGAAAATACGTAAAAATATGAGCTAATTAGTGAGGGATATCACTAAGGAACTAGATAAACAATTTTTTTTTTGCAGAATGAGGCAGTGCCGTAGTCCATAAAACTATCCCAAAAGTTTATTTTAGAATAAATTGTACAAGAAGTCAGTAAACTCATCAAGTCACATCATTTAGTCATTAAACACTATTTTTAACTTACTAGGTCATCAAACTTGCTGTTATTAACCATTTTAGTCATAATGGTTGTTTTATTAACACAAATCCATGAGGTGGAAATAATAGCTGTCCAACTGCAACCAGCATGAAACTTCTTTTGAGCTTTTCAGTAAAAAAAAAAAAAGGTTAAAAGAAGCCACTGCCTTATTTGATTCACCGATAAGGCTTATTTTTGTTAGGCTTAGTTGCTTAAGAACGAAAAAAATATATATGACGAAAATTGCACCCATTGTACCAAAAAATGCAGAAGGACGCAACGCAAGATTTAATCCATGACGTTGATTTGTAGCAAAAACTCGTTGTTGTTTGCTGATCGTCAAAGTCAAGCATGGCTTGAGTTGATGTAATGACTGATGTAAAAAACTAAACTTGGAAAATGTAGTCACTTTCAATTAATTCGTAAATAAAGTCATTCTCAGATCTTAATTAGTCATCTAGTGAAATAATAATAGCAAAGAAGCACATAAAAATAGCAAAGGAGCTGTACTTATGAAGGAATTTTTTGTAAACATTTCATGTGCACCCTTTGACAGGTGAACCGCACAGACAAGACCAAAGTTGAATAAGTCACTTGTCAGTGAGTATTAAAAAAAAAGTTGATTCATACATGGATTTTTTTCTAGCACGTGCCATATACTTTTTTCTAAGAATTGCGAGAGACGGTGAAAAGCACATACCTCGAATACATAAACAAAACAAAGTTTTGGTTTTGAATCTCATTAAATTACTAAATAATAAAATGTCATCTATCTGTAAATTACAAGGAAAAACCATATAACACATTTCTCTAGAAACTAGATCTCGACTAAGCAACGAATGATTTCATACCACTAAAATCTTATTATTAATGTGTAGCTGTGAAAAATATTCTGTTATATCTTTGATCGGAGTTTAAATTTCATGAATTAAAAATCGTCCGTCTTGTTGTAAATATTGGAATTTTTTTACGAATAACTCAATAAAAAAATAATTTCAAAAATTATCATTCGTGAATCCGACTCACGACTAAAGACATGGCACAGTCCATATGCACCGCTGGTCCAGAACTGTGTCACGTCCGCTTTCAGTCGTGATCCGAGCTCGTGACCCGGTTTTAGATGCGGATGCAAATCTAGTTTTATTGAAAAATCCAGATTTGGGTTCAAAGTTAGGTTTAACTAACATAAACCGGATACGGATGCGGATACAAGTCAGATCTGGATCCGCATATATATTTGATATTTATGTGACCGGGAATTAAACCCTGGTCTCTCTAGTATAATAGCTATTTATACACCACATTGTAAATTATTAGTGTTTGTTAACATTGTTTTGTGTTAATTTTTTTGTGTAGTGTAAGCCATGAGTCGAAACAACAACAACGGCAGAAGCAACATGACGAGCGTGAGATTGGAGCTGCAGTTGAACTTATCACCTCCAGATCCATATATACATACACTAATATACTATGTTTTATTTATAATAGAAATTACAACTCGTTAAAGTCCAGCTAGTTAGGAGACCAATGTTTGATGTAAATAATCCAATAGCTACTACAACAGAGAGATCAAGATTCCAATCCTGATTACAGAAATATCAAATATATATGCGGATCCAAGATATTTTAGTTAAACTTGATTCCAAACTCGCATCTGCATCTGAATTCGGATCAGATCTGAATTTAAACTGTGTGGGTTTCAATCGCGAGTCTAGATCGCGATTGGAAGCAGACGTGACATGATCCTGAGCCAGTGGTGCATATGTACCGTGTCACATCTTCAGTCATGGGTTAGGCTCGCGACTGTCCGTTATTTCTGTAATTTTAAAAAGTTTTAGGTTATTTTTGAATTTATTTTTTTATTGGGTTATTAGTAAAAAGAATTCTAAATATTACCGCTTTGGTGTACATAGTCCAATAAAAATTGCCCCGCTGCTGTTGGATTTCAATCTGCTCCGATCCTCACCGTTTATGTTGTTTAATGGGTATCGGGTAATACTTGGGACTTCGGTCTGTTTGGATTCTCTGCAAGTGTCTTTTCCCTTTGAAAATGAACACGTAAATCAAAAGCAATATTTGATCGTAGATTCAAATCTCAATAACTAAAAATAAAATATCGTCTATCTGCAGTTCAAGGTAAAATCATATACCACACCTATCTAAAAAATGAAGTCTTAACTAAACAAATTAGTGATTTCAGACAACCAAAAGTAATTTTCGGGTACCTATAATATTTCTTGACCATCTAAATTGAGTCATCTAATGTACCAAATCACGGATGATTGAAAGATATGTAAGATGACACTCCCACACAATAGCATAGTGCCATATATTAAAGGGTATAAGTATAATTGTACCATAGTATTACCTTCCCAAATCATCTCAAAGAAATTACATGTTTTGAGGGAAGCAACGTTGAGGACACTAGTCTAGCAACAATGAAATCAACACTAATCTTGAGGAGTCGAATTTTTATATAAAAAACAATCAAATAAAATACAAACTTTGTCCGCATTAATCAATAAATAGATTTTAGTCTATATCTCTTTAGAAAATAAGAGGTACTAGTGCTTCCTGATACCTTCAAAAAATACCTAAAAAGAGTTTTGCCTTGAAACCTCATAACAATGTGACGAAATTTCGTATCTATCACTGAAATTTTCTGTATTTTGCATTTGCTACTAAAAACTTACATATTTTTTTATATACTACTACAAAGTTTAATAATTCTTCTTATTTTATTATTGACTAGCAAGCAAGATTTCAAATCATTAAGAAATCAAAAACCGTCCCATCATTTCATCTTAAAAATGCATGTCTGATTGTCTTCACATGATTCCTCCCCTCCGACTGCGTCAAAACGAAGGTTCAACGACTCACCCAGACTCTTGTCTATTGAAATTTTCAGTAGTACGGATAGAAATTTTTTTTAAAGAAAAATGCTTAATATAAATTATCTGGTTACACATAATATACACTATACATACCAAGTTGATATGTCTCTTAAACTCCAAAAAAATTCTTAAAAAATTATAAGAAATAGAGGAAGTATATCATGAAACCCACAATATTTCATGTACAAATAAGACCATATATATATATATAAACAAATTGTTACTATATGAATATTCTCCCTTCATTTGTTTTCAAAATTTCGAGATTGGTGGAACAATGATAGGTTGGGAAATGAAAAAGAATGAGCCTCTTTTCTATGTTTGGTAGAAAAGTATTATTTTTTTCTCTTCTTGTGCAGTGCATCTTGCCATTTTGAGGTTGTATGAGAGAGAAATACACCTATATATGTGAAGGAAAGTATATATCTTTTCAATTGTGCAGTCCATGTATTGTTGGTTTGCATTTTATGCTTCACACAATGTTATCTTGCTGCTACATGAAAGAAGGAGGTGCGATTGACTTACAAGAAAAAAGACTCTAATGTGTTTGGCTATTTTTGTCCAAGAAAAGCAATTTCTCATTTCTTTTGCTTGATTTTGTGGAGGGAAAGAGGAAAAGTAATATTCATTTGAAATTTGAACTGGTCTGTATTTTGAGGTAAAGAGAAAATTTAATTTTTGATGATTCCTTGCAATATTACCCATTTCAAATTTTAGATGGTCTCTATTTTGAAGTAAAGAGAAAAAGTAAAGTTTTGTCATTTTCAAACCACACTCAGTAGTTGAGGCAATATTACAAGAAGTACCAATTGTGTAATTTGAATTTAAACTAAGAATTTTCTATTATAAGTTTCAACCCTTATCAAACCACACCTGATATCTTTAGAATAGTTGAGACAATATTACAAAAAATTTCATCCCTTATTAAATCACATTCAGTACTTTTGAAAAAATTAAGATAATATCACAAAAAGTATCACTCGTGCAAAAGACCGAGAAGAACATAATGAAACTTCCAAAATATCAGAACCGAAATTAGACAAAGTTTTCCAACAAATCAATCCACCTTGGGTAAGTTTTGACGTGACCAAGAACTTTGTATGGACATTTTAAAAACTTAAATGACACACAACTACAAGGTAAGAATTTAAGGGTATCACTAAAGTATTTTGTTAAATTTGCAACTTTTGCATTGATATGAAGCTAATTGTCTCATATAAATATGGTTCTCATGGATCAATTAGGAAAATTCAGAGCTGGAGGGCTTTAGGGAAATATAAAGGAAATTCAGAGCTGTGGGGCTAATTGTCCCATATAAAGGAAATGTTTTTCAACATTTCGTTTCAACGGTTTTAGGGCCTTTTTGGAACTTTGAATTTTCTTTCGCCTGAAACTAAAAACATCTATATATCTTTTTTAATATAAGGATTCTTTCGAATAGAAGAAAATTCTATAAAATTCAATCTCATATAAAAATATAAGACGCATATTTTGACTATTAGATTGTAAGAATGAATAGTGAGAATGTATTTGTGATCTATAATAGATAAGATATCAGATAGTTATGTTAAAATTCTAATCATATGTTATATTATTTAATGGTCAATAAGTGAGTCTTATGTAATTTTATAAGAACGTCTTAAAAAGATTTTTTTTCCCTTTCAAATGCCCTTGCATTCAATTTCCAAAAAAGGATTATTTTTCCCAGTTCAACTTCCATGTGTTTCTTGTTCCACCTTACTCCTCTGGATGCCGCACTGATCTTCCCTAACGGCTGGCAACCTAAAACGAAGAGTCATGGCGATGCTCGCTCCAGGGAAAAGAAAGCCTCTGACTCTGTACCACTAAAAAAATTTCGTATGTACGGCTAAAAAAAAGTATTTTTTTATTTATCACTGAAATAGGTATTTTATATTTGGCTGTAATACTCCAGATTGATTCTAAAATATATTTATGATTAAATAGTGTTATTAGTCTATCAACCATAACAAATAAAAAAATCCAACATCAATCGGATAATAATTTTTTGAGCGATATTTAATCTATCTTATTGTTTAATTTGTGATAATCAACTAGAAGTCACAACAAAAATAGTATGTCGTGAGAGAACAATAAATTATACGAATGACGAATAGGTCCAACCGGCCTCTAATATCATTAAGCCACCATCATTTAATAGTTATGTCCAAAATTTTTAAATGTTGCAAACAAATTATCTACTTTTGGCTAAAAATAAAGATTTTCTTGTTAATAACCATACATGTGTACATGTCATTTGAATTTTTCCTCCCTCTTCCAAGTTAACAAGACCAATTAACTTCTTTACTAACCTACATGCCCCACGTTCATGGATGATGTGTGGCTTACCTCATACGTGGAAGCTTATAAACATTGCGTAACCATGACTAATACCTATGGCTAAGGGTAGTCTAATGATAACATGATTTTTCTATTAATTTTCACCGTCTATAAATAGGATATACTGCTCCCATAGTTCCTAAAAAAGTTGCTTTGGATGCATGAGTTTCTAGTAGGAGGGAGAAAGGAGTAGTTAAGTCAAAATAATATAAAGATTAAGTTGTCAAATTTTGTCATCAAAATCATATAGTAAAAGACAAGTTGTATATATATTATTATCATATTTTTTTCATTTAAACTATCTTGTTGCAGCTATTCTGAGCTACATATTATTTCAATATCTACTCTTTTTACTATCTTAATATCCTTCAAACTAAAATTTTGCAAAAGTAAAATGATCTTATTTTTTGTATAAAAAAAGATGGGCTAACATCCTATTGAGGTATATAGTGATGAAAATATGATCAAACGATTGAATAAAACATTTTTCATATTTGATTCTACTTTATTTCTTGTTCTGATATTAAAAAAAATGTTGTATTCTTTTTACTTTGTTTTCCTTTTAGTACTTGTTATTTTTACTTTCTTTTTACTTTACTATGGTACGAAGAGAAAATGTTGTGTGATTACTGTTCTTTTTATTTTTTATTTTTACTTTTTAAGAGCATATATGTATTATTATCTATATATTTTTCTTTTTAAAAGATCAATTGTTGTAAATTTATCTTTCGTGTAAATTAGTACTACGACGACAAACGTATTGTACTGATCATAGTTCAGGTATGGGATTGTCTGAGTCCTTTCTCGGAGACAGTTTTGTCTAAATGGTGTACGTGGTGATGTAGGAGCAACCAGTACTAATAAGTCAAGTATGACAATTATGAGTGGGCCAAAGAGTTTGTTCTTTTAGAACAAAGTGTCATAGGAGAGACTATAATGTTGGAGTACCCATCAATAAAATATAAAAATATGAAATTTCATCCGATGACTCCTGTGTCATGTGCGGCACCAGAGTTGTATTATTATTGTCATTTTATTTTTTCTTTATTTTATTTATAATAATGATGTTAATGAGAAATTCTTTGTAAATAATTTTGTAATATATCACAAGATCTCATTTGATGTTCTATATCTATTATGTATATGTCAGTTTGCAGAGTATAACTTGTCATACTCGTCTCTGTTGAATTTTAATTTTTTTTAGATTTCAAAGTTGGAGATCATGTTGCGGACATGTCATCGGAACATGAGCATAAGCAATAAGCTAAATCAATTTGGAGGGATGCAAGTAAAAACTTTATATTTTACTTTGTCATAATTGGGAGGGAGTCTATTTTATATATAGCCTTACATCATTATAGACTTTGTTCTATAAGCATGTGGTGACTGTTACATGTAGACCCTATTTGGGGCATGACATTGCCATCACCATTTGGTAAGCTACTAGTCAACAAAACAAATGATATTTTTACTTTTGTTGAGTGATGTTTTTACCCTTGTAAATGGATCAATATGCTTTTATGTTGGGCTTAGAAAATCTCATATTTCAGATAAGAAATAGTCTTACAACAAAAATATTTTGTCCATAGACATATCTCTACATGGGTAAAAGCATACCTCTACAAGAGTAAAAATGTCATTTTCTTCGTTAACTAGCGGTTGACTAAACGGTCATGACAAATACAAAATGTTAGTGCATGTTTTAATTATAAATAAGAAAGCACCTATTTTTTAGTCGTAGATATAAAAACACATACTTTTCAGTGGTGCAGACAAAATTTTCATAAATAAAAAAGACACGTGGAGACCTTGTTTACAATTAAGACCTAGTGATGTATCTAGATCCTATTCTAACCCAATTCTAACCTATATATCACTTGTAAGGACTCAATTCCAAACCACTCTAAAAAAGCATTCCTAAAACCTAATCTAACCTTAACATTTTTCCAACCTAATCTTTACTCAACCATTACTCATTTTCAACCTTTACGATCCAACCCATTGGATTCCAAAGAGATCTATTTAGATTCTAGAAAGACTTAAATATCATAAAAAGTGAAGAGAAAAAAATAAAGACCCATATTGTTTTGTGGATTGGATTCATTTGGATCTCCAAATCCAGCATAATATGAGTATCTATTGTAATGATTGTAAGCTTCTTATTCAGTTTGAAAATTAATTCCCACATGTGGTATAATATCCGAAGGAATATCTACTGACTGTAATAAGAAGTGATTTTTTTCATTTATCTATTGTAATGTGATTATAATTAGACAATAAATTTAGTTATACTGTATATTAATACTGGACAGTGAATTAAAGTAATATGTCAGTATTGATCATGATTTATTGACATGAATTTAACATTACGTTTCATGTTTCATGTTTCATGTTTATGCAGGCATAAGTCAATTTGCCGAGCAGTAAATTCATTGTATTATGAATTGGTTACCAGTAAATTTAGTATAAGAAGAATGTCACTTTACTGTTTTTGAAGTATGAATTTACTGACTGGATCAGTAAAGTGGTTATATGTCAGTATTGATCAGTAAAGTGATTTTTTTCATTTATCTATTGTAACGATTGTAAGATCATTTCATTTCGTTCATGGGAGTGAACATACACGACTAGTAAACGAACTGAAGTGAAGATATTTTGATCTTTGTATCGATCAGTGCAGATCATGGACATTAATTTGTCATCATACGACCAGTAAAGTAGTTCAATACGACCAGTAAAGTAGTTCAATACAAATAGTAAATTCAGTATATTCCAGCTGACTATCATACGACCAGGAAAGTCTTATTCATATGTCAGTCAAGTAGTTCAATACGAACAGTAAATTCATTATATTGAACAGGTAAATTCATTATATTGAACAATAAAGTCATTGAATACTTGCTGATTATTTTAGTAATCTATCCAATTTACTTGTCGATCATGTTGGGTTGAATACAAATAGTAAAGTCATAGTTCAATACAAATAGTAGTCATACGACCAGTAAAGTAATGTTCATATGTTAGTAAATTTGTTCAATACGAACAGTAAAGTCATTATATTCTAGCTGATCAACATACGACCAGTAAAGTCATATTTATATGACAGTAAAGTAGTTCAATACGAACAGTAAATTCATTGTATTCTTGCTGACTATCATACGACTAGTAAAGTCATATTCATAGGTCAGTAAAGTAGTACAATACGACTAGTAAAGTTATTATATACTAGCTGATTATCATTCGACCAGTAAAGTCATATTTATACGACAGTAAAGTAGTTCAATACGACCAGTAATGTCATTGCATTTACTTGATCATATTGGGTTGAATACAAATAGTAAAGTAAATTATATATATCAGTAAATATATCATTACGATCAGTACTTCGAATAGAGGGAACATAGTATTGACCAGTGTAGTTTGTAAATCAGTAAATTGATAGAATTGATTAGACATACATGCGTATGGACATGAGATGAGGAATCATCTTGTGTTGAATATGTTGATCCTTCATTTGACGAAATATCACAAGGATCAAACAAAACTCTACATGGTCCTTGTTGTTCTCTTGGTGGCGATGATGTATCCATGACACTGTAGTAAAACACAATCGTGTAATGTAGTAAACGGTGATTAATATGTCAGTAAAATGAATTAGACTATATAGTAAATTAGATGATTATGTCAGGAATACTCACAATTTACTGGTCGATCAATTCGAGGATTACTGTCGTATTGTGACGACGATATCCATGACAATTTTGTTTTGATGGTTTGTGGTATCTGATAATGTGTAGATGAAAGTGATTTGCCTTTTTTTTACTGGTCGATCAATTCGAGGATTACTGTCGTATTGTGACGACGATATCCATGACGATTTTGTTTTGATGGTTTGTGGTATCTGATAATGTGTAGATGAAAGTGATTTGCCTTTTTTTTACTGGTCGATCAATTCGAGGATTACTGTCGTATTGTGACGACGATATCCATGACGATTTTGTTTTCATGGTTTGTGGTATTTGATAATGTGTAGATGAAAGTGATTTGCCTTTTTTTTACTGGTAGATATATGATTTCGGTTCCTATTTTTTAGGCGATTCTTATTTTGTAGGGATATTGCGGTTTTAGTTGTAACAAACTAATCGTGGGTTTTTTGGAAATGACTAGCGGTTCGATCAGTTTTCTGGAATTTATGGACGTCTAACTTACGGCTACCGTTAGCAAAATTGTAATCTCGATGCACGATCCGCGACATAGAAGGTGGATATAGAATAACTATTCTAGGGGTGGGTGTAGAGTAGTGTCTCATATATATATATATATATATATATATATATATATATATATATATATATATATATGTGTGTGTGTGTGTGTGTTTGTGTGTGTGTGTGTGTGACGAAAATTGCACCCATTGTACCAAAAAATGCAGAAGGACGCAACGCAAGATTTAAAGCATGACGTTGATTTGTAGCAAAAACGCGTTGTTGTTTGCTGATCGTCAAAGTCAAGCATGACTTGGGTTGATAACTGACGTAAAAAACTAAACTTGGAAAATATAGTCACTTTCAATTAATTGGTAAATAAAGTCATTCTCATATCTTAATTAGCCATCTAGTGAAATAATAATAGCAAAGAAGCACATAAAAATAGCAAAGGAGCTGCACTTATGAAGGAATTTTTTTGTAAACATTTCATGGGCACCCTTTGACAGGTGAACCGTACACACAAGATCGAATTTGAATTAGTCACTTGTCAGTGAGTATTAAAAAAAAAGTCGATTCATACATGGATTTTTTTCGTAGCACGTGCCATCGACCTTTTTCTAAGAATAGCGAGACGGTGAAAAGCACGTACCTATAATACATAAACAAAACAAAGTTTTGGTTTTGAATCTCATTAAATCACTAAATAATAAAATGTCATCTATCTGTAAATTACAAGGAAAAACCATATAACACATTTCTCTAGAAACTGGATCTCGACTAAGCGACGAATGATTTCACACCACTAAAATCTTACTGTCCATAAGTGGTTGTGAAAAATATTCAATTATATCTTTGATCGGAATTTAAATGTCATGAATTAAAAATCGTCCATCTTGTTGTATATGCTCAAAGTGAATTAAAAATCAATGTAAATATTGCCGCTTTGATGTACATAGTCCAATAAAAATTGCCCCGCTGCTGTTGGATTTCAATCTGCTCCGATCCTCACCGTTTATGTTGTTTAATGGGTATCGGGTAATACTTGGGACTTCGGTCTGCTTGGATCCTTTGCAGTGTCCTTTCCATTTCAAAATGAACACGTAAATCAAAGGCAATATTTGATGGTCGATTCAAATGTCAATAATTAACTAAAAACAAAATGTCGTCCATCTGCAGGTCAAGGTAAAATCATATATCACACCTATCTAGAAGAAGTATTTATTAAGCAACCAGTGATTTCACACCACCAAAAATAATTTTTGGGTATTTATAATGTTCCTTGACCATCCAAATTGAACCATCTAATGTACCAGATTACACGTGATTGAAAGATATGTAGGATTACACTCCCACATAATAACATAGTGCCATATATTAAACGGGTATAAGTATAATTGCACCATAGTATACTTTCCCAAATCATCTCAATCAAACCATAGTATTGAAAGATATGAGAGATTACTTTCCCAAATCATCTCAAAGAAATTTACTTGTTTTGAGGGAAGCAATAATCACTACTACAGAAATGCTTTTCACTATCGGTTAAAAATCCACTCTACTATCGGTTCTCTTACCGATAGTGGTCGGCACGATAGTAGATGAGCAGAACACTTCTATCGGTTCAAAAACCGTTAGTAAAACACCTACATTCCCAACGTTCACTAATCGCTATCGACTATTTCTTCTATCGGCTCAAATTTAAACCGATAGTATTATATACATTTTTTCTATCAGCTCGTATATAAACCGATAGTATTGTTTAGGCTTTTTCTATCGGCTAGAATCTAAACCGATAGTAATGTTAATATTTTTTCTATCGGGTATTATCTAAACCGATAGTATTGTCTGAACTTTATTCTATCGGTTATACTATATAACCGATAGTATTCTGTAGACACGTTTAGTACTGAAAACTTTATTCTATCGGTTTCTGCATATGAACCGATAGTAATGTAATATTTATTCTATCGGTTGTAGTATATAACCGATAGTAATTTGTAGACACGTTTAGTACTGAAAAGTTTTTTCTATCGGTTGTTGCATATGAACCGATAGAATGTAATATTTATTCTATCGGTTTTAGTATATAACCGATAGTAATATTATTTTTTCCTATCGGTTATGTACTGGAGCAGTTAGTACTGGAATCATGCACATATACATACAGCTATACAGAGATACATTAATTGGATCATTCACAAATACACCAATATTTACAAATATTCAGCAATATTCACATATTGAACAATTTGTTCACAAATACACTAATTCAGCAATATTCACATATTGTTCACAAATTGGACAGATTGAATTTATGCACATATTGATCGAGTTTATTCACAAATACATCAATGAATCTATTCACATATTGAGTTTATTCACAAATACAGCAATCAACACATTCAATATATATTCACAAATACAGCAATCAACACAAGTCAGTTACTATCGATCGTTGATAGCCACTTCCTCCATGACATATTGAGCCCAAATTGTTCGCAGCTCCTTCAATTGAGGCAACTCATATTGCTCTTTCAACATGGTGGTCTGCATATATGCGTGTATGAAGTTAGGATCGTACGTCACATCCAATTAAAGTTCGACTTTGAGTCAGGAAAAATAGTTACCTTAGGGAATTGGGCAAAGTTTCTCCTGATCAGGTCATACATGAATCTCATGACATAGAAGCCACATTCCCACGATTGTGGCTGCTGATGGCACTGGAAAAATTGCATATGCAAAGACATAAACCCACATTAACTCGAAAGAACTAATTAAGCTTAAATTAAAAGACTCATCATGAGTACTTCCATCCGTATTAATTACCTCATATTCTTTCCAAGAAACTGTTGTGCCCTTCGACGCGTCATGCCTCCCTCCAGCACTAGCATAATTTTTGAAAGCCCTGTATTTAATTTAGCATTGCCGATTAATATCTTATCATTAATTAGCTAGTCAGAGAAAAATTTAAGACAACTATGTTACTTACGCGTCTATGTGCCATGTGAGGGTGAAAACATGCGCCACCTTGTCGCTCATCGAGTCGAGGTAATAGACCTCATTCATCCATGGGCAAATGACGGCGAGGACCCAGTGGCCCCTACATTGCATATATAAGCGAACCGTTTCATACATATGTTAGGCGTAACATACAAGAATGAGTTAAATTAGTAGGAAATGCACTAACCTTTGGTGGTACGGCGCAAGGATAAACTCTCGGTCCTGCTGCGCTAGTAGTGCCCTTGATATGTATTCCTCCGCATGTGCTTGGTCGTGCTCTAGCATCGTGAGGCTTATTTTCTCTGGGTCGAGGAAACCCACCTTGTCACATGCCCTCATCGACGCCAGCCTATACATGCACCTGGATGCAAAGTAGACATTAGTAAGTAGTGCATACAAAAAGTGATTAGATTTATGAAACGAACTGTGATAACTTCAGACAACAGCACACTCACAGGACTCCAGTCCGTATGATGGACATATCAAGCTCCCGCCAGTTGAGGAGGTCGAACAAATCCTCGTGGGCCACCGATATGCTCCCGGGCTCACGGTGAAAATGGGCTGGCCTGAAGTGAACCAAGAAGTTGATGTGGCGCCTAGACCGGGTCAGGTACCACTCGTGGAGACTTCTGGTTATTTGATCCATATTGCGCAGAAGGTACTCTGACACGAGTGGGGACCCGTTCTTGAACGTACCCGGCTGGCTTTGTTTGGCCTTGCCTTTGGCCTTGCCCTTGCCTTTGGCCTTGCCCTTGCCTTTGGGCGGGGAGCGAGTGTATACCTTCGAAGGTTGGGGTGTGGTGCCGTCGGCCTCATTTGATGGCGAAGGGTTTGAGGCCGTCGGAGGAGGCATGGGGCCCGAAGGAGTTCGCTCATGCGTTGTGGCGGGGGTGGTGTCCTCAGGAAGTGTGCTGGTATCCATCGTCCACTTTAAGTACAAACGCTTAAATTAGATTTTGCAAATTAAGTATATTAACTGAGTTGTTAGCTAGAATGGCTAGGGTTTACCTCCTGTAGTCTAACACCCTTCTTGGGCCATTGTATGTACGAGCCCAATGCCTCGCCAATTGTCCGCATTTCGTCCGTTGGGACGGGCAACGGAAAAGAGCTGTAGCCCGGGAGGGCCATGTCCACCTGTACCTTTGCGAATCCATGCTCCAGAGGTACGCAGTGGATCCGGACATCCTCCCAAGACTGGTATACGACCCCGTTTGCAACCGCAACAGGTTTGTCGCCTATGTTGATCAATAGGGTACAGCTCTCCGGCTTCTGCAATTTGCAACAATTATAACAGGTTAGCGAAACAATTCTAACGTAACGGGAGTGGCATCAGCCGAACTGCATATATAGCTCAAGAGTTGCAATACCTCGATCAGGTCCACCGGATCCACGTGAACCTTCGAGCCAACACTACTCGGCCTGGCAGCGTCGACCTCGACAGTTGGATCTAAACCCTTGGACTGCACAACTCGGCTGAGGCGTTCATATTTCTCGTTCATTTGAGCGAACATGTCCGCGAATTGTGCAGTCACATCTGCCCGTATCTTCTGAGATAGCTCCACTTCCCTTTCCTTCCAGCTGCCAGCCTTCTTCGCCTTTTGCCCGGGGTCCGAGAAGCCTTCCTTCCATGGCACCACAGCTCCCATGGTTCGCGTCCGCCCTGGATGCTCCTTGTTCCCTAGAGCCCGGGTAAGGATGTCGTTCTCCCTATGGGGACTAAACAATCCCTCGGTCGCCTCCTTCGAGCAAGAGATCTGTTACATTGAAAGCTCTCCATTGTGAGGAAGAAATATATACAAACTTGTGCGCACACTAGTGATCATAGTTAGCCAACTTACGAGTCGCTGCACGACCTCGACGTCCCTGGGGTTTGGGAACGCCACAGTCCCCGTGGCCGACACGGTCCCTCTGGCCAGCCACCAACGCTTGCATCGCTGATCGCGGATCTCGGAGAGTGGTAGGTCAGGGGAGTCGACGAAATTCGACGCCTCGTCTTCACCTTTCTTCCACTGCTCCTCCTTCCCCGCATAGCCGCGAGAGCCGAGCCGGTGTGGGTGGTCATTCCTCCTCTGGATTGCCCTGTTCTTCTCGCTGAGGGCCTTCGTACCAGAAACAAGAAAATTAATGCACCACTGCTTACTGCATACAATGGTGGAACCAAGCAAAGGAACCATTCATACCTTGAACTCAGGAGTCCCCTTCTGTTGGGCGAATTGCTCCCATACCTCCTCCGTTATGAAGGGGTACTTCTCGCATGGAGATTCGCCTTTAGCGAGGAAGGTACTGACGAGGACGCTCTTGAAGGTTTTCCACGTGTTGTTCATGTCCTTCAAGCAAGCTATCTTGGGACCATCGTCCGGGATGTTCCACTTGGCCTGTTTCAAATGGTGCATATAAGTAGGACTTACCTAATCTCTAGGATAAACCAAGGGAATGTGATTACTCTAGAGTTCAGTGATTTTGATTAATTTTACCTTCACTTCCGCCCACAGCCTATCCCTCTCGTCGGCCTTGACGTCCTTCCAGCTCTGGACGGTGATCTTCACCCTTTCCTTCGCCAACAAGCCAACATAGGCAGCATAGTGCCCGGCGTTCTTCCCGATCGGTCTCCCGAACTGGTTGAACTCACAGGAAAGATCCGCGCGTTTGGCCAAACGACCCAACATCGTCGCGCCTCGCGCCTTCCTCTTGCGCTGGGACGAGGCAGCGCCATCTACGTTCGCCCTCGCCGAATCACTAGTATCAGCCGAGGAAGATGCCGACATGGCTTTACCTAAAATACCATGAACAAACCATCCAATTGATATGAAGAAAGGTACATGACAAAGCAGTTCACAAAATATTCAGATGAGCAGTGCAACTGACAAATACTATATTTCCTATCGGTTTTGAAAGGAAAACCGATAGTACTAAGGTCTTTATTCAAGAAAATTTAAAAGATTAGCAGTGCAAACTATGCTAATCTCTCTGCTGGAAAATAAAGTCTGTTAAAATTTAAATGAACCTAAATTTGAGATGAAAATTAGAAAATGGGAAGTAATTCATAGAAAATTCAAATTAGCAGTGCAAACTATGATGGCACTACTATTTACTATCGGTTTTCCAAGTCAAACCGATAGTAATCAAGTCTGAATTAGGAAAAATTTCCAAAATTACTCAGTAGGGACATAAAGTAATTGTTCAGCAGGAACATAAGGTATGTTAAAAAATAAATAAACCAAAATTTCAGATGAAAATTAGAAAATGGGAAATAATTAACAGAAAATTCAGTTTATGGTATTTACTATCGGTTCTGAGTAAGAAACCGATAGTGAACTACACTGTATGACAAATTGCTAGTGATTTTCATCAATTCTGTCATTCTCATAGCTATCAAGTTTGTAGTTCATGAATTTTACTCTAAGTTTCTATTTGTAATCCATGGAACGGGATATGAACCATTGCATACAAAATTAAGCAATACACGCGAGCGATTTGGTCAAGAACACTTACAGTGGATCGTGGAATGGCCGGAGGCGGTGGCGCAATGCAATGCCGGAGGCGGTGGAGAACCAGTGGCGCAGAGGAGCGAAGAAGCGAACGTCGGCGAATCTAGGGTTTTCCGCGCGAGTATTTGGAAATTGGAATGTGATCAGTTGCACTGGAGGGAAAATCGTGCAAGGTTATAACCTAATAAATGAATATTTACTATCGGTTCATCACCACAAAACCGATAGTAAAAACATGTAATTTAGGGTTTTCAGTGTGGGAACTTTTCATTATCGGTTTTATTACACAAAACCGATAGTAAACTAAGAACAGGGGCTCATAACACAGTGTAAATCACTATCGGTTGTAAACACTAAACCGATAGTAAACTAAGAACAGGGGCTCATAACACAGTGTAAATCACTATCGGTTGTGAACGATAAACCGATAGTATATTTAAATTTCATATCGGTTTCACAGTTGTAACCGATAGTAAAATACAATGCTATTGACCCTAAAGGATTTCCCTTAGAAGAATTACAGAGGATCTCAGTACATCATTTTGTATTGTATTTACTATCGGTTATGACAATAAACCGATAGTATATGTTAATTTCATATCGGTTTGGAGGTTGAAACCGATAGTATAATACTGTTAAATTGATCTAAAGGTATTTCCTGAGAACAAATACAGATGGGTCTCAGTACATCATTTTGCACTTGTAAAGACACCTGAAACCCAATGCAAATGGCTTGCAATAATTTTGAAATAAATTAACAGTAAAGACCAATCATGGGATGAAAATTTACAGTTTTCATATATATTTGTGAAAAGAATCAATTATTGCTCAAATCAAGTATATACTCCAATTGAAATGAAAATTTGCAGAAATGATTCTCAATGCATCACGTATGTTTTCCCAAAGAATTTTTGAAAAATGATTTGAACATTCTTCGATCCAAGTAATATACGTCACTTACATATTGCAAATTAGTCAAGAATGGTTGTCCACCCATAATCCTTCTTCGTGGTCGTCTCGCAGGTAACTTGTTTCGTCAATATCTTCGGTAGGGACAGATTGAAGGATTCCATCTAAAAATGGAGGTAGTTCGTCGAACTGATCGTACTCTTCTTCATCCACAACGTCTTCGACCCCAACAATACGTCTCTTACTGTGAAGGACAACGTGCAACTTTGGGTTGGCCGGGTCAACGATGTAGAACACCTGTGTTGCTTGCTCAGCAAGTATAAATGGATCATCTTTGTGTGCGACTCTACTGAGATCGACTAGAGTAAACCCATAATTGTCGACTTTAACACCTCGAGGGATTTCGACCCATTGGCATCGAAACAGAGGAATCTTAAGTAATACATAATCGAGCTCCCATATTTCCTCAATAACACCGTAATATGAGTCGAGTGCCCTTACTGCCCTGGCATCCTCCGAAATAGCAAGTAGTGTCACTCCACTACATTGCATAGTACTCTTCTCGTCCTGAGTTCTTGTGTAAAATGAATAGCCGTTGATGTCATACCCCTGCCAAGTCCCTACAGTAAATCTAGGCCCTCTGGCCAACCATGTAACATCTTCATCTACATCGCCCTCAGAAGCTTGCAGGACTCTATTTTCGATCCACCCAGCAAACTTCCTATTATGTTCTCTGGTGACCCAAATCTCTGGCTTCGAGGGATTCTGTTTCCGTAACATTTCCTTGTGCTCGTGTATGTATGGCTCCACCCCCGTCATGTGCTGTAAGACCCAAAAATGGGCTTTTGCATACAGATCACTAGAGGGGACGACTGCTTTAAATCCAATCGTTCCAATGCCCTGAAGCCTGCCCTCATGCCGAGACGTAGGAACGCCAATTGGGTCAACCCCGGCCATATAGTTGGTGCAAAATTCGATCACCTCCTCGGCGGCATAACCTTCAATGATACTGCCCTCAGGCCGATGTCGATTCCTTACATATCCCTTCAAGATACCCATAAATCTCTCAAATGGATACATGTAGCGCAGGAACACGGGTCCACAAAACTTAATTTCTCTGACAAGGTGAGCAATTAGATGGACCATAACATCAAAAAAGGATGGAGGGAAATACATCTCCAGCTGACAAAGAGTGGTAGTCACATCGTGTTGCAAATCGTCCAGTCCATCCATATCAATTACCTGCAAGGACACAGTTGCAGCAAATATTCAGATCCAAAAAATCTGACAAGTTCCACGAATGGAGCTAATTAACTTGCTAGGAGTACACGCTTACGTACCTTGCCAGATATTGTGTTGAAGAAATAACATAGCTTTGTAATTGTCTCTCTGACTTTGACTGGGAGAATGCCTCTGATAGCAATGGGAAGCATTTGTGACATCAGTACATGACAATCATGGGACTTCATACCAACCAGTTTCAAGTCTTTCATGGACACAAGTTTTTTCAAGTTCGCAGAATACCCGCATGGAACTTTGACACCATGTAGGCACTGACAGAGTTCTGTTTTTTTCTCTTTTTGACAAAGTATAGCAGGCCGGGGGGAGGTATGTCCGCTTTCCCTTCTCCAACGGTGCAAGCTCAGTCCTTATGCCCATGTCGAGCATGTCACGGCGAACGTTGATGCCATCTTTCGTCTTTCCTGGAATGTTCAACAACAAACCAATCAAACTGTCACAAACATTTTTCTCTACGTGCATGACATCAATGCAATGTCGAACTTGTAAGTGCTCCCAATATGGCAGATCCCAAAGAATCGATCTCTTCTTCCAAACATTTTTTCCTGGAGGTTTAGAACATTTACCGAACTCAACTTTGATGTCCTTCACGCGCAAGTAAAGCTCCTTACCAGTCACAAACACTGGGGCTGATCCTTTCTCAGGCTTCCCATTGAATGACTTCCTCTTCTTACGGTAGGCGTGATGCATCGGAAGGAATCTGCGGTGACCCATGTACACTGTTTTTCTGCAGTTCGATAACCACATGCTTTCAGTTTCATCCAGGCAAATAGGACAAGCCTTGACTCCTTTCGTACTATACCCCGACAAATTTCCATAGGCCGGGAAATCATTTATGGTACAAAATATCATGGCCCGCAACATGAAATTCTCTCGCTTATGTGCATCCCACACCGGCACCCCTTCGCTCCACAATTTTTGTAAGTCCTCGACTAACGGTGATAGAAACACGTCAATATCATTCCCGGGTTGTCTGGGTCCTGAAATTAGTAACGACATCATGATGTACTTACGCTTCATACATAACCAAGGAGGAAGATTGTAGATGCATAAAAGAACCGGCCAAGTGCTATGTCGACTGCTCATATTTCCGTGTGGATTCATACTATCCGTACTCAGCCCAAACCTTATATTCCTCACTTCGCCGCCAAAATCACCGAATGTTCTGTTAATGTTTCTCCATTGAATGGAATCAGCTGGATGTCTTAGTTTTCCGTCTTGTTTCCGACCTTCAACATGCCAACGCAAGTACTTCGCATCTTTCGGATTTGCAAACAGCCGTTTCAATCTGGGAATCACAGGCAAATACCACACAGTTTTGGCCAGAGGCCCTTTCTTTACCTCATCACATCCATTGTGATAAATTCTGTCCCCATGCTTATACCGCGATGCACCGCATCTTGGACAAACATGCAAATCCTCGTACTCGTTACGGTACAGAACACAATCATTTGGGCATGCATGTATTCTTTCGATTTCCATTCCCAACGGACACAATAGTTTTTTGGCCTGGTAAACCGATCTTGGCAACTCATTTCCCTCTGGAAGCATGTCCGCTAACAGATCCAATAGCGCCGTGAAACTCTTATCGCTCCAACCGTTGCTTGCCTTCAAGTTATATAATCTCAACACAGAAGACAACTTTGTAAATGTTTCACATCCGGGGAACAAAGGCTTCTCAGAATCAACAATTAATTTCTGAAATTTAGCTAAATCGTTTTCGCTGTAGTCCTCTTCTATATCACGTAACATTTCATCTAAATTGTCGTCATCTACATGGACTTCCGAATGAACATTATCAATGTTTTGATCATGATCATCATTACTGCAATCCACTTCCGGGTGCTGCTGAGTGGTAGCGGTAGTGCTCGTTTCCTCAAGATCTTCACCATGCCATATCCAACGGGTATAGCGTGCGTTAAAACCACGACGAATCAAATGACTCCTAATCTGATCAGAGTTGCCGAACCTTTTTAAGTTCATACAATCTATACAAGGACAATGCATATCTTTCTCTCCCTTCTTCGCCTTTTCTTGCTCAGCAAATTTAATAAATCCATTCACACCCTCCAAATACTCAACAGTAGTACGTTTTATTCCATACATCCAATATTCTCGGTCCATCTACAATTATTTCACAAAATTGACAAATTCAAATAAATAATTAATGACTCAGGGCATGCATATATGAATGAAACATAATTAGCTAGGCCATATGTGTGTACATGAGCTGTTTAATTACATTAAATGGATTTTTATATATGAAACCCTAATTAACTTGATGCATGCATTAATTGGAAGAGCCAGCTAGCTAGCTGCTTAAATTCAGCAAGCTATAGCTAGCTAGCCAACCCAGCCTTCTAGTTAGCTTGGAGATACATGTATCTAGTTTAATGAATTGCAAGTAGAGAGAGAGGGAGAGTGTGAAAGAGTGATCGAGAGAGAGAGAGAGGTGATGAGAAGATGACAATACCGAGGGGGATGGAAATATGATCAACCTCTCAGCTAGCTTCTCCAGATCACTCTAGCTTGGAGTTGTGCGCGGCTGAAATGATTCCAACATGTAGAGCGCAGAGCAGGGGTCGACCTAATTAAGTTGTCCAATTTTACTATCGGTTCAACAACACTAACCGATAGTAAAATAAGGTCCCCACTGTCATAACCATTAGTGTATATGAAGTCATTATCGGTTTGTTTTATATAACCGATAGTACTATTTCATATATTGTATCGGTTAGTACAGTAATAACCGATAGTAAAAAGTCAGTAATTTCACTATCAGTTACCCGAGAAAAACCGATAGTACTATTCAATATATTATATCGGTTAATACAGTACGAACCGATAGTATAAAGTGAGTAATTTTACTATCTGTTACTAACGAAAAACCGATAGTACTATTGTAATATATTATATCGGTTGGTACAGTAATAACCGATAGTATAAAGTTCGCAATTTTACTATCAGTTACAAAAGGAAAACCGATAGTACTATTTAATATATCATATCGGTTTGTACAGTAATAACCGATAGTATAAATTTCGCAATTTTACTATCGGTTACAAAAGGAAAACCGATAGTACTATTTAATATATTATATCGGTTTGTACAGTAATAACCGATAGTAAAATGATTTTGCATTTCACTAACGTTGAATTAGTGTGTAACCGATAGTAAAATGATGGTTTTCCGCCGCTGTCGTCCTATTCTATCGGATTTTTCCTAGATTGCTTACAATCGTTAGAAAATAAGGGTTAGTGGAATGCACTTCTGTAGTAGTGAATGAAATCACCCACACTATTCTAAGCAGTGTATTAAATATTGATCATATCGACTGGTGTATCAGCTACAAGTGTCGGACACTAAACGATATCATTACTATGTATAGTTTTAATTTATTATTTTCGAATGTTTCGTCAGATATATATATATATCACTCTGATAATCTGATATATCGTCTGATATTAGATATAGAAATTGCTGACTAATCTCTTGATCTAGTCTATATGTTATGTATTCATCTTAATATATAAATTTTTATGATGTCCAATAATACAAGTGATAATATAGGCTAGTCAGTCACAAATATTTGTCTTTCTCGCTGTGTACAAATTTCTATGACCTATCAATAATTTCTCTTATTTATAAATTTTCTCTTTCACACTATTAAATTGCTTTCATACTATTCCTGTTACCTCCTGCAAAGTAATCGTTCTTCCATTATCATCTGAAGGATATGAATGTTTTTACACCTCTATTTTTGCCATTAATTAAAAGTACAAATTAGGAATGGTTTAATACTTAAATCGTAAGAAATTTCCTAGAGTTAAAGTTTTCCTTAGTAGAGTATGTGATGACAAATTTAGGCCTGTGAACATTTTATGTGTTTGGAGATGTACGCAACAAAATATATTATAATTTGAATGACAAATTTGGTGAACTTACTCAACAATACACACTTAATTGTTGCTAAAAAAGATTGTCAATCCAACTAATGACTGGAGAGCACAATCTCTTCAATATTTAAGCATGGAAACTAAAAAGCATGTCGGTCCATCAAGATATATGAACAAGTCCCGATTTGTAGCCTATAATTATCATCATGACTAAAAAATATGAAGTTCTTCTGTTACTAACAATAACCATTTTATGCGGGGGAAGGAGGGAAAGAAATAATTGGTGGAACAATGATAAGTTGGGAAATGAAAAAAGAATGAGTCTCTTTTCTATGTTTGGTAGAAAACTATTGTTTTTTCTTCTTGTGCAGTGCATCTTGCCATTTTGAGGTTGCATGAGAGAAATACACCTATATATGTGAAGGAAAATATATATCTTTTCAATTGTGCAGTCCATGTATTGTTGGTTTGCATTTTATGTTTCACACAATGTTATCTTGCTGCTACATGAAAGGAGGAGGTGAACATAACGAAACTTCCAAAACATCAGAATCGAAATTCACTAAGGACAAAGTTCTCCAACAAATCAATCCATCTTGGGTAAGTTTTGACGTGACCAAGAACTTTGTATGGACACTTTAAAAACTTAAATGACACACACATACAAGATAAGAATTTAAGGGTATGGCTAAGGTATTTTGTTAAATTTACAATTTTTACACTGATATTGTCTCATATAAATATGGTTCTCATGGATCAATTAGGAAAATTCAGAGCTGGAGGGCTTTAGGGAAATATAAAGGAAATTCAGAGCTGTGGGGCTAATTGTCCCATATAAAGGAAATATTTTTCAACATTTCGTTTCAACGGTTTTAGGGCCTTTTTGGAGCTTTGAATTTTCTTTCGCCTGAAATTAAAAAACATCTTTATCTTTTTTAGTATAGGGATTCTTTCAAATAGAAGAAAATTCTATAAAATTCAATCTCATATAAAATATAAGACCCATATTTTAATTATTAGATTATAAGAATGAATAGTGGGAATATATTTGTGATCTATAATATATAAGATATCAGGTAGTTATGTTAAAATTCTAATCATATGTTATATTATTTAATGGTCAATAAGTGAGTCTTATGCGATTTTATAAGAATAGTCTTATAAAATTTTTTTTCCGTTTCAAATGCCCTTGCATTCAATTTCCAAAAAAGGATTTTTTTTTTCCCAGTTCAACTTCCATGTGTTTCTTGTTCCACCATGCTCCTCTGGATGCCGCACTGATCTTCCCTAACGGCTGGCAACCTAAGCCAAACCTAACGATAACATGATTTTTCTACTAATTTCCTCGGTCTATAAATAGGACATACTACTTCCATAGTTCCTAAAAGAAGTTGCGCATAGGAGAAAGAAAGCAGTAGTTAAGTCAAAATAATGTAAAGATTAAGTTGTCAAATTTGGTCATCGAGGCTATAGAATAAAAGACAAGTTGTGTATATATTATTATCATATTTTCTCCTTTAAATTATCTTGTTGCAGTTATTCTGAACTACATATTATTTCAATATCTACTTTTTTTACTATCTTAATACCCTTTAAACTAAAGTTTTGAAAAAGTAACATGATCTTATTTTTTTATATGAAAAAAGGATGAGTTAACATCCCGTTGAGGTATATAGTGATGAAAACATGATCAAACAATTGAATAAAATACTTTTCATATTTGATTCTACTTTATTTCCTGTACTGATATTAAAAAAAATGTTGTATTCATTTTTACTTTGTTTTCCTTTTGGTTCTCGTTATTTTTACTTTCTTGTTACTTTACTATGGTGCGGAGAGAAAATGTTGTGTGATTACTGTTCTTTTTATTTTATTTTTTACTTTTTAAGAGCATATATGTATTATTATCTATATATTTTTCTTTTTAAAAGAGCCATTGTTGTAAATTTATCTTTCATGTAAACTAGTGCTACGACGACAAACGTATTGTACTAATTATAATTCAGGTATGAGACTGTCTGAGTCCTTTCTCGGAGACGGTTTTGTCTAAATAGTGTACGTGTGATGGATTTATAGGAGCGACCAATACTAATAAATCAAGTATGGTAGTTATGAGTGGACCAAAAAGTTTTGCTCTTTTAGAACAAAGTGTCATAGGAGAGACTATAACCTTAGAGTACTCCTCTATAAAATGTAAAAATGTGAAATTTCACCCGATGACTCCTGTGTCATGTGCGGCACCAGAGTTGCATTATTATTGTCATTTTATTTTTTGTTATTTTTCTTTATTTTATTTATAGTAATGATGTTAATGAGAAATTCTTTGTAAATAATTTCATAATATATCACAAGATCACACTTTATTTTCTATATCTATTATTGTATATATCAGTTTGCAGAGTATAACTTGTCATACTCGTCTCTGTTGAATTTTAATTTTTTTTAGCTTTCAAAGTTGGAGATCATGTTGCAGACATGTCATCAGAACATGAGCATAAGCAATAGGCTAAAGCAATTTGGAGGGATGCAAGTAAAACTTTATATTTTACTTTGTCATAATTTGGAGGGAGTCTACTTTGTGTATAGCCTTACATCATTATAAACTTTGTTCTATAAGCGTGTGACGACTGTTACATGTAGACCTTATTTGGGAGCATGACATTGCCATCACCATTTGGTAAACTACTAGTCAACAAAACAAATGACATTTTTATTTCTGTTGAGTGACGTTTCTACCCCTGTAAATGGATCAATATGCTTCTATGTTGGGCTTAACAAAATCTCATATTTCAGATAAGAAATTAATAGTCTTACAACAAAAATATTTTGTCCATAGACATATCTCTATATGGGTGAAAAGTATACCTCTACAAGAGTAAAAATGTCATTTTCTTCATTAACTAGCAGTTGACTAAACGGTCATGACAAATACAAAATGATAGTACATGTTTCAGTGATAAATAAGAAAACACCTATTTTTTTAGTGGTAGATATAAAAACACATACTTTTCAGTGGTGCTGACAAAATTTTCACAAATAAAAAAGATAGGTGGAGACCTTGTTTACAATTAAGACCTAGTGATGTATCTAGATCCTATTCTAACCCAATTCTAACCTATATATCACTTGTAAGGACTCAAATCCAACCCGCTCTAAAAAAGCATTCCTAAAACCTAATCTAACCTTAACATTTTTCCAACCTAATTTTTACCCAACCATTACTCATTTTCAACCTTTGCGGTCCAACCCATTGGATTCCAAAGAGATCTATTTAGATTCTAGAAAGATTTAAATATCATAAAAAGTGAAGAGAAAAAAATAGAGACTCATATTATTTTGTGGATTGGACTTATTTGGATCTTCATTTTTCTATCCTAATCTAATTGATACCCTACCTATTTTAAAGCTATCCTAATACGATCCAACTATAATTTATTATCAACTCATTTAGATCATGCAAAAACAACCTATTCTAGAGTCAATCCTTTTGAATCTATTTAGACTTTACCCATGTCAACCCTATTTGCAATACAGTGGGAATAAACCGACTCACCTGGTTTTTAAAATATAAACAACCGTTTCTCAAACACAATGGTTCACCCTATTTTATTTTCAGGGCTTTTTTTATTAACACACAGGCCCCCTTTTTTTTTTAAAATATAAACAACCCTTTTTTAAAAAAATTATAGACAACCATTTCCAGGTGTATGTGACCAAATACCACTCATCCAAACTGGCCCGACCTCGCACAATCATGCTATCTTTTCTGTTTGTACTCTTTAAAACGATAACGGTTCTTTGCATGGAACCGAGGCACAACACAAAAGAAAATAACTCACATGCTTAGTATTTCTTACAAACTTTATAAAAAAAATTATACTCACCATCGAAGCTCATATCCAATTATATGCTTGATTGACAACCGCCTCCCATGATCTGTACCATTGATCCAATCAATTTTGTAAAAAATTGTATAAAACTTTTAGTATGCATGGCATTGATTTAACACAAGATATATGCGTGGCTTCACCTTTGCACTTTTCTTTTTTATCTGGCAAATTCTGTGTTTAGTGCTGCTTTTTTCTAAGAGCTGTAATAGGTAGTACTTTCCTCGGTATAGAGCTCAGATGTCTTAGTGTTTGAGCTTCCGAACTCACTGAGGCAGCGGAGATCATCGATGGCCTGTGGACATGGACGCAACAGTCCTGCTAATTATTGGAGCCCCTGTGCAACTTGGCTCATTGCCGGTCTTCTTTCACCGGGCATGACTAAGCAGCAACTTGCTAGCTCGGCCACTTGATGGATCATTTCTTTGTTGTCTTCATGAACTATAACTCTATCCACAAGGCGAGTTTAATAAGTTTTGTGTAGATTATGATATTGCTAGACATTTCACTGTTTCAGAAAAATCTCAATAAAACAGTGTCACAGAACGTATGAATTGGACACTTCTTGAGAGAGCTCGTTGTATTCTCTCAAATGCAGATTTGTGGCATAAACGTGAATTGTGGGCTGAAACTATTTCTACAACTTATTATCTGGTAAATCGCTCTCCACATTCATCTATTGAATTCAAAATTCCAAAAGAGATTTGTCCAGGTAATCCTGTTGGTTACTCTAATTTGAGAATTTTTGGTTGCGCTGCTTTATGCTCATGTTACAATGAAAAGTTAAAATCTAGTGCACATAAGTGCATATTTGTTCGTTATGGTTCTGGTGATAAAGTGTATCGTTTATGGTGTTCTATTTCTCGAAAGTTGATTATTAGTCGTGATGTGACTTTTATTGAAGATGCTTTTTGTTCCTTTAGAAAAGATTCTATTGTTTACTCTCCTACAGATGTGCAAGAGATTATTATAGAAAAAATGGAGTTTGAGGTGGAGCCATCCACTCCAAACGTTGATTCTTCCACAATCTAATTCTGATATAGTATCTTCTATCACTTATGATTATTGTATTGCTCGAGCTAGAACAAAGAGAAATACCTAACTGTTGGTTAGATATCGTGATACTGATAACCTGGCAGCTTATGCCTTTCTTATTGCACATAATTTTGGTGAAACTTTTGAACCTTTTTCTTATTTTGAAGCTATTTCTTGTGATAACTCTTCTAAGTGTTTAGCATCTATGAATAAAGAGATTGAAAGCTTTCATAAAAATGACACCTGAGATTTGATAGAGCTTCCTGAACGTAAGAGACCCTTAAGTTGCAAGTGTATTTATAAGAAAAAGGACGGTATTCTTGGAGTTGAACATGCAAGATGGAAAGCTCGGTTTGTTGCAAGAGGCTTCGATCAAAGGAAAGGTATTTATTTTAATAAACTTTTCTCACCAGTTGTTCATCATTTTTCTATTCGGATTTTACTTGCTTTTGTTGCTTTGTACAATTTGGAGTTAGAGCAACTTGATATGAAAGCTATCTTTCTACATGGAGATTTAGAATAATAGATTTTTATGAAACAACCTGTGGGTTTTCTCGCATTGGTAAAGAGCATTTCTTTTGTTATTTAAAGAAATCTCTTTGTGATCTCAAGCAAGCTCTTAGATAGTGGTACAAAAGATTTGATTCATTTATGATTGTTCAAGGTTATTCTCGTAGCAATTATGATAATTGTGTACACTTCAGGACATTCTTTGATGGGTGTTTGGTTTACTTGCTACTATATGTTGATGATATATTAATTGTTTCTCGTGACAAATTTTTGATTAACTAGTTGAAGACTCTACTTAGTCACAAGTTTGATATGAAAGATTTTGGTGCAGCTAAGAAAATTCTTGCTATGAAAATTCATAGAGATCGTTAGATTGGTAAATTATATTTGTCTCAGAAAAAGTATATTGAGAACATACTTGATAAATTTAATATGAATGATTGCAAACTCGTATCCACACCTTTTGCTGCACATTTTAAATTATCTTTAGATCCAATGCCCTAATGATGAAGCAGAAAAGAACTCATGTCTCGTATTCCTTATTCAAGTGTTGTTGGTAGTCTCATGTATACTATGATATGCACTAAACTTGATTTGTCTCATGTTGTTAGTGTTGTTAGTAGATTTATGCATAATCTTGGTAGGGAGCTCTGGAATGCTGTTAAATGGATTCTTTGTTATTTTAAAGGGACTTCTAATTTTGGCTTGATTTTCGATAAAAATAAGGTGAAAACAAATAATGTTATTGTGCTTGTTGATTTAAATTATACTGGCGATATTGATAGATGAAGGTCTATTTTAAGTTACGTCTTCTCTCTTTATGGTTCTTCTATCAGTTGGAAAGCTTAACTTGAATCAATTACTACACACTATACTACTAAAGTAGAATATATCTTAGCTATTGAAGTTGTAAAGGAAGTTATTTGGTTGCACGGTCTTGTTTCTGAACTTGGGGTTATTCAGAATATTAATCTGTTTATTGTGATAGCTAGAGTGTTATTTTATTTAACCAAGATTGATATGTATCATAGTAAATCAAGCACATTGATGTGAAGTATCACTTTATCCATGATGTTGTTGCTGTAGATCAAATTACAATGAAAAAGGTGCATATAAATGGTAATCATACGGATATACTCACGAAGCCACTTTTCATATCCAAGTTGAAGCATTGCTTGGACTTGATTGGTAGTGGCAACTCGGGGCTTTATGACAGCAAGTAGTTTGTAGATTTTGAGTCAAGGTAGAGATTGTTAGTTATGCCTCCAAATTTAATATATTTTAGAATTCTTATCTAATTCATTTGAGGAGATTTAATCCAACTGAAAGAAGGTGTTATACTGTAACTCAATTTCCCTCTAGGATTAAATAGATGCTTGGAGGAAGGTTTTTTATATGAGTAATATTTTCATATTTCCACTTTGTATTTTGGGAATGACAGATCTTTTGTACTTATATTTTTTATAGTGATTTTGTTGTTCGTTGCCTAGGGTTTTTTCCTTCTATTCTTGAGGGTTTTCCTTGTTAAATTTTTGTGTCCTCTATTCTTCATATTTTCTATTAGATTGGTTTTGCTTGCTTCGAATTTTTCCTAACAAGATTGTATTATGTTTCCTTTTATACATTGAGGCTGGGATTGGGATCTATATAAACTCATGACGGATGAGTTTAGGGAGAACAACCAAGCCTAGCTTAGGGAAATCAATCTACGCAAGAAACTACTCAATGAAATTTTCTAATAAATTCATCATGTAACATGTAAGTCCTATTGGTCAAAAGGGTTAAAATAAAAAATATGCATATGTGTGCACTATTAAAAATAATCAAAACCTGGTCGAGTTAGATCAGGGCTAGATCTGGTCAAGTCAGATCAGGACTAGGTCTGGTCGAGTCAGATTCAGACTATGTTTGGTCGAGTCAAATTCGGACTAGGTTTGGTCAAGTCGGACTTGAATTGGAGCTGGTTGAGTCAGACTCGAGTTTGAGTCTGGTCGCATTGCTGGTGGCACCGATAGTCGTGCCAAGTCAGCCCGAATTCAAAAAGGATTATCTCTAACTTTATCTCTTCAATTATTTAAATAATCAAAGTTTATCTCCTATTCAAATTCAAATTCAAATCCCCTGAATATCTCTAGTTGTTAGACGGTTGCAACTGACCCAGAGCCTCTATAAATAGAGATGGGTATTTATTTTTGCAGGAGAATGAACAGGTGGTAGCTTTAGACTAGACACGCATGCTTCTCTGATTTGAGCAGAGAGGACCTTCTCTTCTTCCCCTTTGTAGGTCATTCGAGCAAGCTATTGAAGCCATGAAGGTTACCATTGGTTAGCGTTGCTCAATTATAGCATGCATCATGTATTGTATGGAGGGTGAGGGCCTGTTCGTTAGTGCCCGTGCTAGCCGTCCATAGCACTGGAAACGAGCCAAGCTCGAGTGAGCCCAAGCAGGCTCGGCTCGAGCTCGATAATGTACTGCGCTCGGCTCAGGCTCGACTTGAAATTAACGAGCTTAGAACTAAGCTCAAGCTCAACTCGAAGCAAGCTCAATAGAGCTCGAGCTTGGTTCGAGCTATAGATGGTTCTGCAAATTTTTTTTAACACTTACTTCAACATCACGGAGATAGGCACGGTGATAAGGACATTACTTCTTCGGATACACGCACCAACCATAATCCTCCGTTTGTTACACAAGGACTAATAACGCGCAATAAAGCCCGATTGTTGCATTGCCAGGTGAACTCGTTCCTAAGTTTATATATATATGGTTTTGAGAATGGTTTACTACCTAATAGTGATAATATTATGCTTAGGAACCATGGAGAGGACCAGTAAGGACTCAAGGACCAGCAAGGAGCCCAAGTCGAGTTGGATTCCGGGATGGATTCGAGTTGGAGTCTGATTCGGTCATCCATCAGCAGCCTACCTTCAACAACCATAACTCCCTCATACGAAGTCCGATTGGGATGTTCTTATAGTCCACAGAGAAGCCCACGACGAGATCTTTCCAATGGATCTAGCCCCATGTCCAAATTCCTTCTGGATCGCTGGAAATTGACAAAACAAGTTTCGACCAGATTCTGATTGGGCCTATTCGGTGCTGTGTTACCTTTTTGGTTGGGTCAAGGCCCATGTATCGAGTTAGAGTCCGAGTAGGGAAAGAGTCCATGTCGGTTTCAGGTTTCCTTACCTGGTCACCGACCTCTTTTACCTCTTCTATATAATCTGGCCGAACCATTAGGGTTCTGCGGGTTTTGTTTAGTCATAGTATTTCCTTCGTGAAGCTATTGAGATATTGATACCGGCCTAGACCGTCTCGCAATAGAACGAGGACGATGCAGTAGGCGAGTATTCTAGTCGTTCTTTCCACAGGGACTAGAGAAGCAAAACGTGTAAACTAAACTAAATCAATGGAAAATGAAGATAAAAGAGGCAAGAGAAAGAGAAGAGGTCCGCAGAAAATAAGAGAGAGAGGTAAAAACTCACAACCATTAGTTTGTGCTAGATTTGCACGCGTTGTCGTGAATACATGCGATAGCATCATTAACATTTAGTGATCTCGCGAGAGGATGCGAAAACAACTAAATGAACGCGCTTATCGCCGGTATCAACGAACGAACACGTTGAGAAATAACACAGACCACTCCCAACAATGAATGAACACAGCACAAACAACTCAGTCGAATCAGAACTGCAATCACATCTCTGTTCAATGCAAGCAGGAAGCACCAATACAGCAATTAAATGATTCACACAGAAGAACTATACCCCTTCAAAATTCCACATTATCAATAAGTCTAGGAAGAATCCTCAAAAGTGAATTAACTCATAGACTTGCATTCATTGGAGACAGATGAAGTTTAAGACATCCAAGCAGTGAGGGTATCATTCCAAATCAACGATAACATAAAAGAAGTAACACATCAAATCAGAAGGCAATTGAATCACAAACAGATCACAGAAGATACCATATTTCAACATATAACCCCTGGATGCAGTAACACAACATAGAATAGAACAAATCTGACTCCTCAGGGTTACTGACATCGAGTCGATAGCAAATCAAGGCTCCAAAACAAGAATAACAGAAATAGCAATTGTGATCAATCCAAATGAACTTCAAGGATCAATTGGCAATCTGATTCACTTGTCAACTACAGCATCTACCATCTCATACACACATGCAATTCACTTAGAACTAAAAAAAAACAGAGAGGGGAGAGAGAGGGGCTACAGTTGATGTGCTGGCTGCTGGAGTTTGCTGGTCGAAGTGGCTGTCGAGGAAGTTGCCGGTGCGACTGAGAACGAAGAAGGCGCCGAAGTTGATGAAGAGGGCGGCGCGGCTTGTGGCGGCGACCGGAGTGGATAGAGGCGACACGGCGCGGGGTTCACGGCAAGAGGCGCAGATCTGGGGCGAAATCCCCGGCGGCGCTGGATCGGGAGCGTGGTGGCGCTGTGGAGGCGGCGCACCGGAGTGGATGCTGGATCCGGCGAAGGCGGCGCCGTGGAGATCCCGTGCAGCGCTGGCGTGGAGAACGCTGAAGCGGCGCACGTGCGCTGCAGGGGCGCAGTGCGGCGCTGGAGCACAGGCGGCGCGAAGAGGAGGCGCGGGATCGGGGACGGCTCCGGCGGCGGGAGGCGGCGTGGATGGCGCGGTGCGGTGGAGCGGCGGCCTGGCGGTGGCGCGCTGTGGAGGCGCGGTGCGGTGGAGCGGCGGCCTGGCGGTGGCGCTGAAGGCTCGGCGCGGAGGGAGGTGGTTCTGGCGGCGAGCCGGCGCGGGAGGCACGGCTCGGGAGCGCAGCACCGAGTGGTGAGGTCGGCGGCGCCGTGGAGATCCGGAGCGCGGTGGCGCGAAGAAGAGGCGCGGCGCGAGGAGAGATGCGCGGGATCGGCCAGCGGTGCTGTGGAGATGGCCGAGGGGGAGGAGCGGCTCGGCGGCTTGTGGGGGCTTTGAGCTGTAGAGGTGCGGCCCTGATCTGCGGTGGCGGGAGGCGCAGATCTGGTGGGAGGTGTGGAGTGATGCAGAGAAGAAGAAGGGTAGAAGAAGAAAAGGAGAGGGAACCAGAGAAATAGAGGAGTGAAGAAAAGAAAAAGAAAAGCAGAGAAGGAGCTCCGCCGGCGGCGTACGGCCTGGTCGTCGCCGGCGTGGTGGACGGAGGTGTGGAACGCGAGGAGGGAGGCAGAAGGAGAAGGTAACAAAACAAAAACCAGGTTCAAAAATCCTCAGATGGCCGGCCGCTTGGAAAAGAAGGCAATTTGGAACTTTTGCAGAAAAACCCTCGAAGTTTTGGAGAATTGGAAATGTGACCTCGTGGCTAGGGTTTGGGATTCCGGGCCCCCGGAGACTCCGATTTCGGTGCGGTCAGATCCCACGCGTCCGCGAGAACGCGCACTTCCATCAGGAATCGTCCGATGGCCAGATTAAGTCGAGGATGCACGTCCGCTAGCTGAAAATCCATCCAATCCTCGCCGACCTATGATAAAAGTTGGAAAAACGAGTAATCCGGTCGATTTGGCAATTAATCTGGAATAATCTAGGTATATATGCCGAGGTATATGACTAATATGTGCAAAAGCATGGGGAAAATGTATACAAAAATGAGGCAAATCGAGTAAATATCAGATATTCTTCTTGGTCGGCTAGATCAACATCAATATCTGTATTCGGAACCCCAACTCTTTTTCGTGATTCAATCTATATTTGCAATTTCAGATTGCTTGTTTATCTTGTTCTTGCTTGTTCTTCGATTGCTTGCAGGGATAGATTTTCGTGATCAGGTCGATCGTGCTTCTAGTTCGGTCAATAACAATTTGAAGTTGGTTCAGCGATTGCCAGGGCATATCAATAGTGCACGGTTGGTAGCCGGATCGTGAGAGTCATTTTCACAAATCGATAGTTGTTATTCTCATCGAAAGATCGGACCGCCCGCGTCACATCCACGGCCACTACCGCGGACGCTAGAGCTGGCGCTGGCACCGGCAACTCCTCGTTGTCGTCCTCCTCCTCGTCCTTTTAGAATAGGTTGTCTTCTCTGGTCGGCTGACCGCCGCCACCGCCTCCTCTCCCTCCCCTCCTCCTCCATGCGCGCCGCCCCCGCCTCCTCCTCTCCCTTCCCCGCCGCCTCCTCTCCATCCCCTCCTCCTCCACGCGCACACCACTACCGCCTCCATTTTTAAATAGATCTGGTAGCTGTAACATCCCTAATTTTGCCCTATTTTCATTCTCTGAGCATCGCCTCATCACACGCACCTTGCATCACCTGACTCTGAAGGAACCCAAACCAAAACCAATATAAGCGCGATGCGCTCTAAGATTCTTTCGTATCGAAATATCTCAAGTCGGCCGATTCTATCTCAAAATCGAAAACGACCACTTCTAGGGGACCCAAAAAGTCTAAAATCTCCGTTTGAAGTCCGAATCGAGATCCGTCTTCTCCTACGCGTCCATATCGCTATTTGATACGTATCGTCCTTCAGAAACATCTCCAGATTCGCGACGAAAATCAGAGTTTCAGCCGTTAGAAAAATCCGAAAACGAAAGTACCAGTTTTACTCAGCCCTGTTTTCGTTTTATCCGAAACCCTGCCAAAGCTTCTCATTTTCACGCATACTCAATTGGAACGAGTATGTAACAATTTCATCTAACCCTCAGAAAAGTCAGAACTGCATTTAGACCCCTGAATCTCAAAAATACCCAAAATGCCCCTGGTGTAACACACTGTGTACAGTACACGGCATTGTACTATGCCTGTGCCGTTGCCGATGCCGTGCCGTGCGCGCGCTCTGCGTGCCGCCCGTGCGCCACCGTGCCGCGCCACCGCGTCCCTTCGCCGCCGGCACCGCCCCATGTGCGCCTCGCGTGCCCCGTGAGCTGCGCCACCTGTCGAAGCCACGGCAACGCCTCGGGAACCCCCAGGTCGCCGCGCCTCGTCCCGTCGCGTCCGCCACCGAACGCAGTAATGCCTGGGCGCGCAAAAGTCGCCGCTCCTGTGCTCCTCAGCCACGTCCAGCACCGGCATTGGGTGAGAGTGCCATCGCCGTCCTTTGCCCGAGCTGTAGCCATGCTTATTGATCCCCACGCCGGAGCACAGTCCCATCGCCACCGTCCTCGCCTCCGGTTAATGTCGTGAACGCGCCCAGAAGCGCCCTCCCTCGGCCATTACCTCCCCCAAAGCATCCAGAGGCTATAAAAGCCATGGCCGTTACCTCTTCATCACACACACGCAGCAAACACAAGCAAAACACTATTCATCTTCTTCCTCGCGTCTCCATCTTCGGCCTCCACGGTGACAGCTCGCTACGGTGAGTTTTTCTTCAAACTAAAGCCACCAACACACTCCACTTAACCCCCAGATGGTTCACGAGCAAGGAATTGAGCTCATTTCTTCCCCAACTCCGGCTATCACCGGTTTTCTATTTTTCTCTGTTCTGCAAATTCAGCCCAAACCAATTCGAATTAGAACTCGTGCCAGTGAGGAGAATTGCTCCTTAGAGCATGCTTAACCACCCCAGCTAGTTAGTTTTGGTTTTTATACAGCCAAACAAAAACCCCCAAATCCCCCGGCCGTGAGCCACGGCCATCTCTCCGGCGAGCCTCCAAACGCAGAAACTGAATAATCCAATGCATTAGCTGTGACCTCCACACTCCCAGGAGCAAGAATATGTGGTTAATTTCTAAATTGATCAACCCTAGCTGCTCCAATTGCTCTGCCCTAGTTTCTGTTCAAAACAGCCACCTTGGCATCAAATTTCCGGCCAACTCCGGCCATCCCCGGCCAAACCCTCCGGCCAAACACCACCTGACACTCAAGCCTACATGTTTGACATATTTTGCCTTCAAATGCATGAGCCAATTGCTCAGGACACACAAGCCCTAACTTCAGCAGTACAATGGCATAGAAAATTGCTGTGCCCTGGACCTTTTTGTAAATTCTGGAAAACCTAAGCCTTTTCTGCTTGTCCCACTTTGTCAAATAACTTTGCCTAGGTCTAATACACATACTGTCCAATTTTCACCTCATTCAGAGCTGCCTAGACCCCTTAACCCACTTTTCGGCATTTAGGTCAAGTTCGGACGTGACCCGAACGTCGCCCTTTTGACGTCCAATGTCCGTCAACCCTAAGAGTCTTATTTGCTACTCTTCTTGGCCATCTTAAACCAGCATAACTCGACCCTTGGAAGTCCAAAGCCCAAACCCTAGTCCAGATCAGAAATCAAAAGCCGCTCCAGTGTATCACATTATTATTTTATGTGAGCATAGTGTCGTATTTTGTAAATTGTTTGTAATACCTTGTGTGTATGCCTGTATTTGAAGATCAAGATTTCGACTACGCGGAAGAGGAAACAGAAGAACCCGCAGACTACGACACTACTGCTTGGCAAGGCAAGTTTCCCTCCTTTGAACATATTGCGCCTATTATTTTATATGCATTTAATTATTTGGAATTTGATACCTACGCATGTATGCATAGATAGTTTTGATAAAAATATATGTTGAGAAATGATGTGAGTAGATAGTCCTATCTTGCAGACCCCCCCTTGTTTCATAACACATTACTTTACTTTGTCACCCTAGGAGTAGGAGTGTAGAATGAAAATATATGTCTATACTAATAAATGTGTAAAAGATAAGAGGTAGGCAGAAGCATGAGCAAACTATTTCTAAAAGATCATTTTATGTAAAAGAAATAAGGACTATTAGCGAGGGTTGGTTTGGATGGTTGGCGCTGTGTGCGCGGTGGGTTTGTGAAAGCCTCGCTAAGGGTCCATAAGGACGGGATCGTCGTGCTGTGCTTCTTGCGACCTGAAAACGTGCTAACCACCCGCCTGGTATGGGACAGGCACAATGTCATGACTCACCTAAAGTTAATCATTTCCTGCAATGGTTGTCGATCCGGTTTCCCGAGTGGAAATTGGTGGGCCACAGAGGGCCACGAGTGGTGTGAGGGGTAGAGAGGATAAGGTGTAAGAAGGAAGTCGCCCTAGCCTGGCTCTCGAGTCGTGCGCGACCGAACCCGGAAGTGGGAATTCTATGCGTCCAGAGGAGGACTTCATGGACCCAAGGCTAGAAGAAAAGGCAGTGGGGAGGACCCACAACGATAATGAGGACCTTACGCGTGCTTGCCATGTATCATGTTGTAGGGAGTTCCTACCTTGATAATGGGGCCGGTATTGTCTATGTATCGGGCAGGAAATTATTAACAATGGGTCAGTAAACTGTTGTGTAAGCTCAGCCTGGTCACCTGCGTATAAGTTGCAGGGAGCTGATCCGACATTTAAGTTGAGTTTTCGTGGTGGGTACATTGGTACACCTCTGCAGAGTGTAAAAAGGTATTCGAATACTCCGTGCTCCCGGGTTTTCTGGAGTCTGGTCGTCGTGGGGTGAACCCGCGTCGTTGCAGCATGATTAGTATTGATAAATTCTTTAAAATGAGGTCGAACCATGGCGACTCATGGGAGTTAGCCTGATTCTACGAAAAATATACACATGTACAGTTTTGACAAATTACTTTAAGAAACAAAACCCCGGACTCAGGGAGACTTTCCAAAATGCTAAAATACCTCTATTTTCAATAGAACTTCATTGAGTATGGAACCATAGAGCTTATTGTTGTCGTAACTGCATACAATATTACCTTATACGGGAACTTGTTGAGCTTTGTATGCTCATCCTTGCTGATCCAATGAGCACAGAGGATGAATCAGCTGATTTCATAGACTATGGAATCGAACCGGCGCAAGAAGACCCCGACACAATTCCAGGAGATCCAAGCGCCTGAAGGGTCATCCGACCTCAGTGAGAGCGATGTGGGTTTTGCCCTGCTGCACGCTTTGCTGATTGAGGGAGATGTTTCCCCCTGTCTTGCTTTTTTTTGCTACTCTTACTCGACGTGGTTCCGCACACGTCGGTTATTGTAATATGGGTCTGAATGACCCCATACGCTATGCTATTGTATGTATGTGAATGCCGTTGGATGTTCTGAAGTTTCAACTCCTGTGCACAAATTACCTGGGCATTTGTATTAGGTTCCCTCTAACGAGGGGCCCACAGTAGCCCGAGCTCATTTTAAGGATTTGAGGATGAGAGTTAGGTTGGGGAATGGTGAAATGGGGCATGTAATTCAAGCTTTAACAAACCGAGCTCGAGCGAGCTTGGGAAGGCTTGGACTCGGTTCAAATTCTCTCTCGAGCTTCACCTCAGGCTTGAGTTCGGCTCGTTAAGGGCTCGAGCCGATCTCGAACTGAGTCGATCTTCGATTCGATCCCAAATAGCTTGCAAGTTTCTATCGTTTTGTCCAACCCTAGTCGTCCATGAAGATGAGAAGAGCATGGAGCAATGTTGAAGGGTGATCCAAGATGCGAGCTCGGTGAATTTTATAGGTCGATGGGAGATCCAAGATGATTTTATTTTGACAGGTCGAAGGTAGATCAAAGGCGATCAAGATTAGGTTGCTTTCGGTCAGAGATCCAAAAACTGCAATTTGATCGAAATCAATTGCATTTTCTGTCGAAACTGACAAGTATTTTCGGTCAGATATCCAAAACTGCATTTTGATCAAAATCAATTGTGTTTTCGGTCGAAACTGACAAATATTTTTGGTTAGATATCTAAAAAATTGCAATTTGATCAAAATCAATTGCGCTTTCGGTTGAAAGTGACAAGTATTTTCTGTCAAAGATGTAAAAACTACAATTTGATTGAAATCAATTGCGTTTTTGGTCGAAACCGACAAGTATTTTTGGTCAGAAATCTAAAAACTGCAATTTGATCGAAGTCAATTGCGTTTTCAGTCGAAATCGACAAGTATTTTCAGTCAGAGATCTAAAAACTACAATTTGATCGAAATCAATTGCGTAACCGAAAGTATTTTCGGATAGAGATCCAAAACTGCAATTTGATTGAAATTAATTGCGTTTTCAGTCAAACCGATCAAGACCAAGTTGTGCCGATTCGATCAAGACTAGCTGCGTTGATTCAATCAGAGGGCAGCATTCGATCAAGACTAGGTTGCGCCGATCCTATCAAGACCAAGTTGCGGTGATTCGATCAGAGGGAAGCATTCAATCAAGTCCAGTTTGCGCCAAATTGATCAGAGGGCAGCATTCGATCAAAACCAGTTTGTGCTAATTTGATCTGATGTCTTCAAAATTCGACCAAGGATCAAAACTTGCTCAACTTGTCCCAGGGGTGGCGCATCAATAATAGTTTCTCATCCAAAAGTCTGATCAACCCCAAATTTTTATATAGAGTAGATGACTCAAAGTGCAGCATGTTCACCAAATTTCAACTCCATCAGAGATGGCCAAGTTGCAATTTGATCAAAGCTAAATTCCAGCCTGATATGCGGGAGAAAATCGATGATAACTTCTAATCCAAAAGTCCGATGAACTCCAAACTTTTATGCAGGACAGAAGGTTCAATGTGAAGTAATTCTTCCAAATTACAGTCATATGCTGCGCTTGTGCTAGCAACTGCCATCTTATATGTCCACACAACTATAAATGCAGGCACTGTTTTTTGTCTAAAATTCTTATATTTCAAACAAGCCAGTAATATAGAACACTAGTATCACAAGATTAGATGAAAATGGTTATTATCACTAAAGTGGTTAACAGTAGTAAGTTTAATAACTTGCTAGATTAAAAAGAGATTTTAATTACTAAAGTGACACAATTTAACAAGTTTAATTATTTCCGGTGCAATTTACTCTTTATTTCATGTTGTTCAGGGAAATAATAAGAACATATATTTTTTATGACTCCTTTGGACACAAATTATAGATTAGGAGGATCAACTAATTTTCTATTATCTTACTAAACTGCAGTTAAAAGATAATCTTCAAGATGCTTGATGATAGATTAGAAAATTAAAGTAAGTGCAGAAACATTGGACGATCAATCATCCTTACAAGGAAGGCACGTTAGAAAAATGCAACATCTCGAAATAAGAAAATTTGACAATCTTAAAATAGAAAATTGTGATAACATAAAATTACAAAAAAAACTTTTTGGCAACCCAAATAAAAACTCGATTTCCTAGACCCGGAAATCCATTTTTACAAGTTCGTAATAATTTCTAAGATCCAGAGAGACCCTAATCTAGTCTACGCTATTTACAAACTATTTGAAAGTAGGTAACATATTGAAGAGTAGTAAGTAGATGATGGAGCTAGTGATGAAGATTGCCAAAAGTATATACTCATAATGTAGTGAAGCCTTACATTAAGGAAGATGAAATATTTGTAGATGGTGATGCTTGCAAGAAAGTCATCACACATCCTGCTATTCTCTATGATTATCACTTCCATCTTGAGAAGACAGATAAAACAAGATTTAGAACTAGATGTATGAAAGAAGGATGCCCATGGAGAATACATGCTGCTCTATGTTAACGATAAGAAAACTTTCGAGGTTATTGCACGTCAATAATAAAACTTTCAGTTTCCTATGTTAATTTATGACATTGACGACTTTTTGTATTGTTGCAGATAAAGGTTAATAAGCATGCCCACACATGTTCTTTTATAAATAGGTGTTCCAATAAGATGACATCAGTAGGATGAGTTTGCGATAGGGTGTTAGACTGCCTGAAAACCAACTCAAATCTTGGCCCAAAAGCATTACAAGAGAAATTGGATGAACATTATCATATAAAAGTACATTACGGGATGAATATTATCATATCAAAGTATATTATGGGAGGGTATTTGCCAGTAAGGAAATGACATTGAATAAGATTTTCGGCAAGTGGGATGATAGCTACAGTACTTTATACAATTTCAAAGAAGAGCTGATAAGAACAATTCTTGGGAGTATTATAGAGATTGACACTGAGATTTCAAGTGGCAATATCTGTTTAAGGAGAATGTTTGTGGTATTAAGGTCTTGCATTGATGGTTTCCTCAGGGGATGTATGTAATGCCCCAAGGTCCAACACACTTCCTCTATGCCTCCATATGGGATGTGTGATGCATGCGTACTTATACTTTTTTTTTCCCGCTTCATGCAAGAGGGTTAACTCGGAGTTAGTACTTTGAACACAAGTTATCTTATATACAACTCTCCACACTTGCAATAGTAAGGTAGGACTAAACTCACTTGGGTTGGGGTCTCACACACTCTCCCTCTTAAAGAATATGATATCCTCATTAGTCCATAGTATACCCTCATGGGGCAAATGCTCAGAATCTCCCCTATTAGGTTGCGTCCCCGTATGTCCAAAGCCCGTAGTATGTCAGCCCTCAGCCTACACCGACTATGTACACCTAGCTTGCATGCACCCATGTAGATGTGAAGGTCGGCTCTGATACCATTTATGATGATCTAGGGTTCAACATGTTATCGCTACATGCCCCCAAACAGGATGCAACACGCACATGCACTAACTCACTTGCTCTTTCATCCTTACTTCACGCAAAAGGGTTAATGCAGAGTTAGTACTTTAGACTAAAGTTTCATTATATACAACTCTTCCACACCTTGAACTAATAAGATGGGACTAGACCCACTTGGGTTGGAGCCTCTCAATGCAGGCCACACATTGCAATGGATTCAACTCATCTCACAGGGAAGCACAAGGGACAACTAGTTGCAGCATGTGCTATTAATGCCCACAATTGGCTACACACTGTGGAATATGGCATCATAGAGTGAGAGCCATTAGACAGCTAGGAATGGTTTGTTCAGAACTTGCATAGAGCAATTCAGATTCCTCATGTTTAGTTATAAGCACAGATGCAGGCAAGGGGATAGACTTTGCTGTCAATAAGGTGTATATAGGTGCTAAGCATAGAGAGTGTTTTAGGCATTTGATTAAGAACTTCAAAACGAAATTCAAGGGAGATAGTTTGATAAAAAAAACATGTGGCCAATCTCTCTTAGTTACACAATTGAGGGGTACAATAGACACATTGCTAACATAGAGTAGAAACATCTCGAAACTATTGCTCATTTGAGAGATAACCATAATAATCTTTGGTCTAGGTGCAAATTCTCATAAATGTGTAAGGTTGATTGCATAAACAATAACCTTTCTAAGTCTTTTAATAGTTGGATTAATTCTTACAATATCCTGGAGATTGTTGACTTGATTGACAAAATAAGGCAATTTATAATGGAGAAATTTTCCCTAAGGAGAAGTGTTGGAAATAGGTTTCATTGTGCAATACAGCCTGTTGTCATAAGTAAGCTGAATGCAATTAGTATGGGCTTGGGCAAATACAAGGTCAATAGGAGTGGGGAATACATAGCAGATGTAAGTGAGAGGGATGTACATGGGAATGAATGGAGGCACACAATACACCTAGACAGGAGTTTCTACACTTGTAAACAATGGCAACTGAGTAGGAACTATGCACTCATGCATTGGCTTTCATCTACTCGATAAGGGGGCAAACCTAGAAGAGTATGTACATGAATATTACTCTATGGATTGCTTTAAAAATTCATATGAGGGTTAGTTTAATCCAATGATTGACAAAAATTAGTGGTCTATTATGGATCCTGGATTCAAATTGTGTCCATTTGTGATCAGGAGGCAACCAGGAAGACCCAGAAAGCAGAGGATCAAAGGTTTTGATGAGATAGGGGTTAGGAAAAGAGATAAATGTGGTAGGTGTGGAGGATCAAAGCATCGTCATAAGCATTGCAAGGGTCTACTAGTCCAACCTACTGTAGATAACAATGATCCTACAGGGCAAGCTTTAGCAGTTAAGAGACAAAGGCAGCTAAAAACAACTAACCCAACAAGGTAATCGACTGACTATGCCACATCTTTACATCACTACTTCATTGCTACATTGAAGGAAACTATGTATGCCATATCTTTTTTTTTGACAGTGTCTATGACACATCTTTTTTTACAATGTTATTGCTGCATCCAAGACTAAGGGCATGTCAACCTCCAAACCAAGTGGAAGACCCTCAAGGCCCAAGAAGTAAGTGCAACCAGCATCCATTTGATACATGAACATGTTTTGCTTTTGTTCTATCATCTATTAGTTTGATACTTTCCTTTTGTTCCAGCTATGTCATATGGTGCTGCTATTACTACATGGTATTGTCAACCAGCAAGTCTATTACTCAGGTACTTTTGTTCTGTCATCTATTAGCTAGCATGCCTATTATATGAACATGTTTTCTTAGTTCTATAAGGAGATATTTTTCTTAGTTTTGTTAGTTAGCAAATCTTAATTTGGTTCCTATAAACTAAGATGTCACACTAATATATTTGGATAGCTAAATATGTGATATTGCTACATGGTACTGTTGAATGCTATTACATACATCCAGTTACAAGGTTTAATGCTCATATTGATATTGCATACAACTATAACTATAAAAGTTGCTATTACAAGGGTTAATGCTTATACTGATATTGCATAATGATACTGCCATTGTATACAAAATTTGCTATTGATACTGCTACATGACATTGCAATTGAGGCTTTTATACAAAAGTTCCATTGAGGCTTAGGTAGATGTGGTGCTAGGTCTCTTCTTCTCTAGGTTTTCTCTCCAATTAGGTTTCTATTCTATCCCTATTATTACTAGTAGTATTAATATATCTATTATTGCTATTGCACCTAATTAAATAAATTTTTAAACACTCATTCCCAAGATGTTCACCACACGATTACACTCCTATTAACAAGATAGAGCACTATAGTCAGCAACACGACCCGACTAGCATCGTAGCCATCTTTAGCTTGAATGTCTCAATCAGCCTCATGGTCAATTAGCAAGTTGCAAAAACTCAGGTGTTCACATCATGTTCCTGAAAACCTTCATCACTTTAGACCCCGTAGCGTGACAATTTTGTACACATCTGATCTGATTTGTTAGTTCATAGTTGAATTGGCTAATTTGACAAATGAAGACAAGTTTAGAGACTTACCAAGCAAAATGCAAGTTTTGAGGTCGGGTAAACCTTTTGAAGTACTTATAGAGATCTTTGAAATGCATGGTAGATTGAAGGGCATGAATATAAATATGATGATTTTAGCTTAGAATAAGTCCATTACTAAAAAAACAAGTGCACTACAGAACATGTACAAACAAGGGGAAATTGGTGCACAACACCTGAAATAGGGATAATAATAAGGATGATTGATCATTTGAAATTTGATAAATGCAACTAACGCGGTAGACTAGCAGATGACATAAATTTTTGCTCTCCACTATAGCATTTTTGGCTGCTTTGAGACACTAAATTAGCTTTGTTGCCCGAATCAATATTCAATGGCTGGCAAGCAGCTTTACTCATCTCTTCATCATTTATTGGAGCAACTTGGCGTGAGTTCAACCTTTTCGTGTGCAAGTACTGCAATGTCATCTCCACCTGCTTCATGGTAGGTCTCTCTTCACCTCGAAGCCCCAAACACATCTCCGCAAGAGAGGCAATACTATTAATCTCTTCCATAGTTGCTTCCTCAAGAACTTGAGCAGCTATCATCTCTGTGATTAGCCTCATCTTCATCTCCTGGAGGAAGTAATTGGACAAACTTTGCTTTAAGCCTTGCTCACTAGTAAAAATAGGTTCCTTTCTAAGAAGCAACTCTAGAAGTATCACACCAAAACTATAAACATCACTCTTCTCATTTAGTTGTCCAGTATGATAATACTCTGGATCTAAGTATCCAAATGTGCCTTGAACATTTGTAACAACATGGGTTTGATCAATAGAAACCAATCTTGATGCGCCAAAATCTGAAACTTTAGCAGTGTATTTTCCATCCAAGAGTATATTAGAGGACTTCACATCACGATGAAAAACTGATATTGAAGCTGCAGAATGGAGATAGCATAGAGCTCCAGCTGATTCTGTAGCAATTCTCAAGTAGTCATCCCAAGACAAAGGAAACTCATTACTTGAATCAGCATGAAGACTTTTGAATAATGAACCATTCGAGACAAAGTCATACACCAATAAGGGGACCTCAGTTTCGAGACAACATCCAAAGAGTTTGATAATATTGCGGTGATTTATTTGAGAGAGGATGGCAACCTCATTAATGAATTGATTGATCTCACCTTCCTCAAGAGTTTTAGACTTTTTTATGGCAACCACACGTTGATCAGATAAGATGCCTTTATACACCATGCCATGCCCTCCGTGACCCAAGATACGTGTGGTATCAAAGTTATTTGTTGCCTTTTCCAGCTCTTCTAATGTGAAAATCTTTGTCTTGTGATCATTTGCATTTTCATCGGACAATATTAGTTGTACTAGGAGAAGGCCTTGGTTTTTTTGAAAATACTTCCTCTGTAGTTGCTTTTGGATATCTCTTCTCTGTCTACGAACAAGGAATATCCCAGATATGCTAAGAAGTAGAATGCTGGACCCACCGCCTAGTCCAATGACAATACCTACAACCATTATGACTCTTTAAGTGTTATCTTTTCTTGTCTATTGTACAAATATATGTTGAAGAGAAAATTTTCACAAGAAACTATGGCTAGCAATTGCACAACCAATAACACCTTTAAATTGAGATTAGAGGTATGCGAGTTTAGTATATTTTAAGTTTATAAGGAGACACAGTAGCAATAGGGGATTAGATCCATAGAACTGGAAATTCTAAAATATCTAGCAAAGCACCACTGCTTCAAAAAATACTTTGACACCCTGTTTGGATCTCAATAATTAGAGTACAAGTGTGGAATTCAATTCTAATTTCATTTCAAATGGAATTAGAATTGAATGGAATTGACGTGATTCTATATATTCAAAATTTTGAAATATCGTTGAAAAATAAATCAAACAAATTTTATCAAATTCTTGTGGACAAGGATAAGATGTCATCTAACTCATTTGTAGTTACAATTAAATGTAATGGAATTAATGTGGAATTGTTGATTCAATTATTAGTATGTAGTCAAATACCAAAATTCTAAAATCAATTCTTGAATTTCATAGCCAATTCCTGGAATCCAAAACAAAGTGTGATAGTTTTCTGTAGTTCCAGCGTGGCAGTAACATGCTGAAAATTGATTCTAAATTTTGGATTTAGTTGGTTGAAGACAGCTAATCTCCAATAACATACTGAAAAATGAAAACCAAAACGAGTAAGTGCTAAGAATGACGGCAAGAACATGTTTGGCACACATTAATCCGGGAGAAATTTTGTAGAAAAAGAAATATCTAATAAAAATTAATGAAAATTTTCTTCTAAAATTCCTATATTTCAAATATGAGCGTCTAAATTTGTAAGATATCAGTTTCTTATTTTTAACCCTATAATACACAAATCATTGATTTGCCCAAAATTGATTGCCAATATTAAGCTATGATTAATTGTTCTCTTCTGTCAAAAATGTGCAAATGCATATTACTTGGAAGGGATAACATACAGAGCAAACTTTCTTTTCCTCTTTCTTTTTTTTTTTTGAAAATTGTGCGCTTTTGGTTGAAAGATGTGCGAAATTCTTTTTGAAGAACGGAAGATATTCAAAATTCTGAAAAATAGAAAGAACAGAAATTAAAATAGGTTAATATTCAACCTAATGAACTTATAACCTCAAATTCCATTTCGTTATGTACAATAGAAAGGATAAATTCATAGAGAAGCATAAAGTGATCCAATAAGTTCATCTTCTCCTATCTTTCCATATCTTTTATTTTTTTCGTTAAGAGGTAAATTTTTTCATACTACTATAAAATCTCAATATTTTATATTTACTATTAGATTTCTCACTGACATCTGGGTTTTGCCCCATCTCCATAATTTTAGAACTTTTATATAACAAGAAGAAATTTTCCCTTTCTCCAAATTTATATAGTTAAAACCCAGAATTTTTTTAATTTGCTAATAATAATAATAATAATAAGTCCTATTTTGCACTTTAACTTTGGATCCAGTTCCTTCTACGCGTAATTTTTTTGAATGACCCACTTTGGTCCCTCAATTTTGAATCCCAGTTAAATAAGTCCTCCATGTGTGTCGATCCAGATACCAAATACTAGTGCTACAATTACTTACCAAACTTGATGATTTATAAGTAGGTGGACCGAAAGAGGCACCAAAATATGCCCTTGAAAATATTAGGACCTATTCTCAGGCCTGAACGTCCGGGATTTTTTATTTTTTTGTCTCAATTTTTGTGTTTTCAAATTGTATATAATTTTTGCTTAGTTCAAATTAAATCTTGATTATATTGAGAAAGTTGTAGATGTTTGAATTATCTTCATATAGAGACTAAACATCGCATATATTTAATTTTTGAATTAAAAGTTAATGATGTTTTTACTAAAATAACCTAAATTCTAATAAATATTTAATTTACTCGTGGGACCGTATGAAATACCTCTTTAGGCGCCTTTGCATTAGAGTGGTGAGTGTTTCGGGTAATTTTTTGCACGCGTGGTACAAAATATACTGAAAATATTCTTTTAGAGCGCCTAAACAGACGCTCTAACATTGGACTCAGACTAACACTAAGAAATAAAATTGTAGTCCGCACGGGACATATTAAAGCAATTATTCGATGGCATATAATAAAAGTAGTAAAATTTCAATATTAGGTCTAAAAGTGAGGTATTTTCAGTGGTTTATAAAAGATGTACCATTAAAAATGTACGTACCAATAACCAGTAGCTGTCTGTCACATGTTCCGTTATAAGCATTGCCTTTGGTATGGCGAGGGCACAAACAGCTGAAATTGCCATTGGTATTGTGACAAGTGCCTGACACAGAGCAAGGATATGGAAGCTGCTCGCATTCATTAATATCTGCAATCAAATACCAAGTGTTTTATGTTGGTTGCTACTTTTGTGACCACATAGCTACCAAAATGTTTAGTAGATTAAAGTATGGTGGCTAAATGCAGTCTGACTAGTGCTTTTCATATTTTTTTAGAAACTAGATTATAAAAATTCTAAAACAAGATAGTTAGTTGTGAAGTAGTAATCAGTTGCATATCAAGCAAATTTATTACATATTTAAATGTACAAATATGTAATAAATATTAATACTACCTTTGTTCTTAAATGTGTCATTGTTTTTAAAACTTTTTCCTTACAAAAAATTGTTATAAACTTTAGACAAATTTTCTCACAATAATCTATTAAATTATATATATATATATATATAAAATTAAAGTTCAAAACTCATTAATTCTAGTACATAAAATTAATTTATACATATATTTATTAGTGGTATTCTTTATTAAAATTATGATGGTTTTGAAAACCTCAATTTGAGATAAATATTTATGTAAAGTGACTTCGGACCAAATAGCGATCAGAGAAGCTAACCTTGGCATCCGTAAGGATCCTTAACGTAAGGATTGCCTTGGAACCCTTTGGAGCAGTGGCATATATAGCCCCCTCCATTTTTCGAGTTGAAACACTCGCTATTGCTGCTGATGCATGTGTAGTTGGATTTGCTTTTCGCCTCCTCGCACGTCTCGCTTCCAATTGCCCAATCCAGTACCAATGGCACCCGGCCGCTGTTAGACTCATTGAATTCTGGTGTGGTTGCATAGTCAGCTAGAAACTCAAAGTTGGACGCCTCCATCAACACTGCGTAGTTACAGAGACTAGTGTTGAAGCCTTCGTCGAACCTGACGTGGTAATACTGGAGCCCCTCGGGGATGGCCGTTTGGCAACAGCCCATCCCGGAGCAGGGGCCGTCTGTGAGCTTCGTGTTGTTTCTGCACATGGCGACGCACCCGCTTGTATACTTGCCCAAGTCATCGTCGGTGATGTATGCGAGTGTTTGGCACCCGAGGACGGTGAACTTGTTTTTGGTGCTTGAGAACCTGTAGGGTGTACTCGTCAAGTTCAACCACGAGTAGCTGGCATCCATCTGCCGAGATTTGGTGTTGTAGCAGTAAGAAGAGATCTGATTCATCATCCGTGCCTGGCCTAGCGGCAGCGAGATGCTGAGCACCTCCAATGAATAATAAAAGGGCTTATAGGCGCCTTCTCCTGTGTTGTTGCAGGTGAGCTCAAAGTCGCGGGCCAGTGCGCAGTCATACCCGATGCCGAACGGGTAGAGGATCTCTACGCCGCCACATGTTGTCGGGCAGTTGAGGGTAGGCGCTGATGCTCGGATGGCGGGGAGCTGTGCGGCAAGCGCTACGCTGAACAACACCGCTGCAAATAATTTGTGCAGTCGCATGGCTGCATTAACTGCTTGTGTTTCTGTGTTACTTCTGGGCTTTTGGGTTCGAGGAATGATTGTCCATCATATATATTTCACATGCGTCGACTTGTTCAATAATAAAAATGATATTAGACCAATCAATAATCTCTTGACCTAGATATAAATCGATCTTGGCTTCATTTGAATATTAAAATTTCTATCTCTATGACGCATCCATCGACAATTCCTCGATCTGATTTTTCAACTTTTCCTTTCACACTATTAAATTGCTTGATTTTGTTTGTATAGTTGGTTAACATAGAAAAAGAAAAAGAAAAAAAATACAAACAAATATTTGTACCATCAAGTTGGTAAAAGAAAATCCTGAGAATACGTAAAAATATGACCTAATTAATGAGGGAAAGCAATGAGGAACTAGATAAACAATTTATTTGGGAATAATTACAAAAAAAAAAGCTAGTTATTGTAGAAAGAGGCAGTGCCTTAGTCCAGATAACTGTCCAAAATGTTTATTTTAGAATAATTGCACCAAAAGTCAGTAAAGTTGTCGAGCTTAGTAGTTAAACTCTCTTTTTAATTTACTAGGTCATCAAATTATGGTTATTTTATTGATATTTCTATCGATAAGGTGGAAACAATAGCTGTTGACATGGAGTTAGCATGAAGCTTTTTCGTGAGCTTCTTTAGTAAAAAGAGAAGTGCAAAAAAGCCTCTGCCTTATTTGAAATTAACCGTTTAGGCTTATTTTTGTTAGGCTATTTGCTTAGGAACTGAAGAATGGTAAAAAAGAAATAGCACGTGTAGAGGACGAAAATTGCACCCATTGTACAAAACAAATTGCAGAAGGATGAAATATTTAATGCAAGGCGTTGATTTGGAGCAAAAACGAATTATGTAGACCGACAAAATTTGAGAGCAACAATGCAATAGAGATAGTTTATGATATATATATATATATATATATATGTATGATGGAGGAAGACGAGGAGTTTTTCTAGATGAGTATTTAGTCCTCAATTACAGCCATATGCCGCGTTTGTGCTAGCAACTGCCATCTTATATGTCTACATAAATATAAATGCAGACTCTGTTTTTGTAGTTCAAACAAACTAGTAACGTAGAACATTTATATCATAAGATTAGATGGAAATGGTTATTATCACTAAAGTGGTTAACAGTCGTAAGTTTAATAACTTCTTAGATTAGAGAGAGAGTTTAATTACTAAAGTGGCAAAATTTAACAAGTTATAATTATTTCCGGTTCAATTTACTCTTTATTTTATGTTGTTCAGGGAAATAATAAGAAAATAAATTTTTTGATGACTTCTTTGGACACAAATTATAGATTGGTAGGATCAACTAATTTCTCTTATCTTACTAAACTGCAGTTAAAAGATAACTTTAATATGCTTGATGATAGATTAGAAAATTAAAGTAAGTGCAAAAACAATGGACGATCAATCATCCTTACAAAGAAGACACGTTAAAAAAATATATAATGCAACATCTAAAAATAAGAAAATTTGACAATCTTAAAATAGAAAATTGTGGTAACATAAAATTACAAAAAAAAAAACTTTTGGCAGCCCAAATAAAAACTCGATGACCTAGACCTGGAAATCCATTTTTAGAAGTTAGTACTAATTTCTAAGATACAGAGAGACCCTGATCTAGTCCACGCTATTTACAAACTATTTGAAAGTAGTTGGCATACTGCAGTCACAATAGAGGACAATAATTTTCCTGATTTGTACAGCTTATCAATACTTTGTGGTCCTTGATGGTGAACATTTTTTTTGCAAGGAAATAGAATAATATGTTCATACATGGGTTACTCTCGACTATTAATCAAAGCCCCCATTTAATACATGGGTTAGAATATTCTGTTCAGTAGCTTAGAATTTCTGAAGTTACAGTTAACACATGATGTGGAGATTGCATAGCCTTCCAGAAACTCCAATGGTGTTCAGATCTCTAGAAGGATTCTTCAAAATTATTGTTCATAGCTTCACACTCGTACAATCCTGACTTGAAAGTGACTTGAGTTATCTCCTGGAAAATTGGAATAATGATCCGTCATGACTGTTGGAAAGTTAGAGCTTTGTTGTTTGCTGTTCGCCATGCATGACTTGAGTTGATGTAATGAAATGATGAAAAAAAGTAAACATGGAAAATAAAGTCACTTTCAATTAATCGGTAAATAAAGTCCCTCGCAGATCTTAATTGGCCTTCTAGTGAATAAATAATAGCAAAGGAGCTGTACTTCTGAAGGATTTTTTTTTTTGTCAAACTTTTCATGTATACGCTTTGACAGGTAAACCGTGCGCACAAGACCAAATTTGACGAAACTTAGTGGTATTGAAAAAAAGGGGGGGCGGAGAGGAGTTCGGTTGATATATGAATTATTTTCGTTGCATATGCCATATATTATATATTTTTCAGAATAGCTATGGTATAAATATTTTTATATATTTTTATCTTTTTAATATAAAAATTGAAAGTATTTTAGCACACCTAATTTTTTAGGGAAATTTGTTTTGTGCCACTGGGAAGTGTCCATTTCGAGATATGTTATTAAAAAAAGATGAATTAATTATATGTCATTGGAATTCAAAATAGTTTTCAAAAATGTCACTACTGTTACACTCCATCAATATGGTTTGAGTTTTTCTTATTATTGAAATGATGGCCATGTTGGATTTTTTATACATACCTATTATGCCTTTGATCTTATTGGTGGAGATCTAACCCTTACACGTCACACACTACTTCAAGCACTCCAAAATCATCAAGCACTCTCAAAATCAAGCTTTGGAGAAACCTTAGCTACAAATGGCAAAGTTTTAAATAGTCAATCTTGAGGCGGTGGAGCATTTGTGGAAGTAGGATGTGCGAAGGCGAAGTCCTAGATCCTGAGGCAGCAGCAGAGCATCATAGATGTGCAGGTGAAGTAATAAATCTTGTGGCGGTGGATCCTGAGATGGCAGAGCATCCTAGGTGCGAAGGTTGCGGATTGTCATCACACGTGCACGGATCATTCATGGATCCCTCAAGAGTAAGTCATCTCGTAGTGCAAAAGTTTGCAATTTTGGTTTGAGGGTAATTGTGGTGATTGTAGTGGATCATTCGTGTATGAATTTGTTGTTAACTCTGATGCAATGCTTTGTACGAATCTGTGCTATGTAGGATGGATCATATGATAGGGCATACAAGTTGAATATATCGGTTGACAATTATCTTAGTAAACCAAATAAAACACCATATGTGTAGAGAAAGAGAAGGTTATTAGAGTATGTTGTGGACACTGATAGTTACTCACTGTTGGATCTAACTAATGAGCTAGTAAAACAATTTGGTTGGGGGTCTAAGCAGATGCTAGACATATTCTATGAGTTGAGAAATAGTTGAGTTTGTGAGTCTAGTAAATGATATTTCCTTGTTGCAGGTTTTCAATGTGCATAGTAAAGAAAAGCTAGTCCATTTGAGAGTGTCTATGTTAGATTTTGAAAGTCCATTAGCATCATCACTCAGTCCTAAGAAACCCTCTAAAAGAAGATAGTCTGCCTCACAATCTCCAAGTCCCAAAAAAATGGGGTAGTTGTTTATTGAAGGCCTCCCAGGCACACCTCCCCAATACACACCATGTGAGCCTGTTGATGCAAGCCAGCCAACCTAAGTAGCTGATACAGGCCCCACTGAATAATAAGGCAACACCAGTTCAAATGCAGATCCCATTGGACAACAAGCCACCACCAATGTCTCTAATAATGCTGATTTTGATGCTGATACTGATGACTATGTAGGTGTAGAAGACGAAACTATTTATTTAGAAGCTCACACACAGGAGGTGCATATTGATACGTGTTATCATAGTGACAGGGATGATAGTGCCAGTGATTATGTGTCAAATGATGATGATGAGAGTACGAAGTAGATGATGGGCTAGTGATGAAGATGTGCTATAAGTGTATGTTCATAATGTAAAGAAGCCTTCCATTAAAGAAGAAGAAATATTTGTAGATGGTGATCCTTGCAAGAAAGCCATCACACATCATGTTATTCTCTATGATTATCACTTCCATCTTCAGAAGACAGATAAAACAAGATTTAGAACTAGATGTATGAAAGAAGGATGTCCATAGAGAATACATGCTGCTCTGTGTAAGGATGAGAAAATTTTCGAGGTTATTTTGTTGCATGTCAACAATAAGACTTTCAATTTCCTGTGTTAATTTATGACATGGACGACTTTTTGTATTGTTGCAAATAAAAGTTAATAATCATGCCCACACATGTTCTTTTGTAAATAGGTGTTTCTAATAACATGGCATTAGTAGGATGGATTTGTGATAGGGTGTTAGACTGGCTGAAGGCAAACCTAAATCTTGTCCAAAAGCATTGCAAGGAAAATTAGATGAACATTATCATATAAAAGTACATTATGGGATGAACATTATCGTATCAAAGTACACTATGAGAGGGTGTTTGCTGGTAAGGAGACGATATTGGAAAAGATTTTTGGCAAGTGGGATAATAGCTACAATACTTTGTATAGTTTCAAAAGAAGAGCTGATGAGATTCAAAGGGCAATATGTGTTTAAGGAGAATGTTTGCGGCATTAAGGTTTTGTATTGATAGTTTTCTCAAAAGATGTATGTAATGCCCCAGGGTCCAACACGCTACCTCTACGCCCCCATACGAGACGCGTAACGCATGCATATTAACTCACTTGCACTTTTGTTTTCACTTCATGCAAAAAGGTTAACTTGAAGTTAGTACTTTGAACACAAGTTATCTTATATACAACTCTTCCACACTTGCAATAGCAAGATGGGACTAAACCTACTTGGGGTGGGGTCTCACACACTCCCCTTCTTAAAGGATTTGATATCCTCATCAGTCTATAGTATACTCTCATGGGGCAAATGTCCTGTACGTCCAATGCCCGCAGTACGTCAACCCTCAGCATACACCGTACTATGTACACCTAGCTCGCATGCACCCATGTAATTGTAAGGGTCAACTTTGATACCATTTGTGACGCCCTAAGGTCCAACATGCTACCGGTACACACCACCATACGGGATGCAAAATGCACATGCACTAATTCACTTGCATTTTCATCCTCACTTCACGCAAAAGGGTTAACCTGAAGTTAGTACATTGGACACAAGTTTCCTTATATACAACTCTCCCACATCTTGCACTAATAATGTGGAACTAAAACCACTTGGGTTGGAGTCTCACAATGTAGGTCATACATTGCAATGGATTCGACTCATCTGACAGAGAAGCACAAGGGTCAACTAGTTGCAGCATGTGTTATTGATGACTACAATTGGCTATCCACTATGGCATATGACATCATAGAGTGAGAGTCATCAGGTAGCTGAGAATGGTTTTTGTCAGAACTTGCATAGAGCAATTGTGATTCCTCATGGTTTAGTTATAAGCATAGATGCAAGCAAGGGGATAGACTTTGTTGTCAATAAGGTGTATACAGGCGCTGAGCATAGAGAGTATTTTAGACATTTGATTAAGAACTTCAAAAAGAAATTCAAGGGAGATATTTTGATAAAAAAAAACATGTGGCCAGCTGTTCTTAGTTACACAATTGAGGGGTACAACAGACACATTACTAGCATAGAGGAGAACATCCCAAAACTATTGCTCATTTGAGAGATAACCATAAGAATCTTTCGTCTATGTGCAAGTTCTCAGAAATGTGTAAGGTTGATTGCATAAACAGTAATCTTTCTGAATCTTTCAATAGTTGGATTAATCCTTACAAAGGCCTATCGATTGTTGACTTGATCGACAAAATAAGGCAACTTATAATGGAGAAATTTTCCCTAATGAGAAGGGTTGGAAATATATTTCAGTGTGCAACACTGTCTGTTGTCATAATTAAGTTGAATGCAATTAGTAGGGGATTGGGCAAATACAAGATCATAGAAGTGAGGACTACACAATAGATGTAAGTGGGAGAGATGTACATGGGAATGAATCGAGGCATGCAGTACACCTAGACAGGAGTCTCTACAGTTGTCGACAATGGAAACTGAGTAGGAAACCATACACTCATGCAATGGCTTTCATCTACTAGATAAGGGGGCAAACCTAGAAACAGAAAACAGTAAGTTTTTTTAACACTTTTCTCGTCAATATCTTTTAAATTAGAACTCCGATTAATGATCTGTTTAAACCATTGGATTTATGAAGTCAAAATGATCAGATCGACATGAAAGTATCATCAACTGGAGTTATATATCACAAGATATGACATCTTTTTATATCTTAAAATATATAAGTCCAACTGACAGTCCGTTTGTATCAATCTAAAGGTTTTAGAGCCACCATTTCACTGATTCAAACGGATCATCAATTAGAATTATAAATTAAAAGATACAAATACTAGAAGAATGGAAAATTTCAGTACATTTTAATTCAGTTAGGGTTAGGGTTTTGATAGTCTGGGTTAGTGTTTCAATTTTGATTTGTGCCAGTCAGAGTTAGGGTTAGCGTTAATGTTTTCACGAGTTAGGGTTAGGGTTTTAGGAGTTATTATTTACTTGAAAAGATAAAAAGCTATGCTGAAAAGTTGAAACAAACAGTTACTACATATTATTTGGAAGTACACCCTATGGTGTGCTGACCCATTAACATATCTAATTATTTCACCTCCCTCTTTTGTGCGGCTGCCTATCTATTTGAAATAGCGAGGATGAATAAGGATCAGGCGAGATATGTGGTCTCTAACTAGCTGCAGTAGAAGGTCTGTAGCGGTCTGGTGGCCCTAATAGTTGTGAAGGATGTGTGGGTGGCGGAGCATCATGGAGCTGACTCGGTTGAAGCTCATCGTACATGTAGTGCTAATGTGCATAGGGATTATCTATCCCCAGCATGTTAGACACCCAATCGTCATGCTCCCTCTGTTGTGTCACCCACTCAGCCTCATCCCCCTATGGCACATATATTGTCTGCTCCAATGGCTGACCCCAAGATGCTCCCTCAGCATGTTGTGCTGGCTACAGAGACATCCAAGGAGCAGAGTACAGCCAGCTCACCCGCTCCAACTCACCCTAATCCCAAGACTCATCTGCTGGTAGTTGCTCTGCTAAAGCCCTACTAGCAGCCTCCTGGGCTCTTATGATGTCCTCCGGGTCGTCTAAGTCGTCAGAATCATCGCCTCCTAGCCTATGATATATCAATGGCTCTCCTATATGTAGTGATCTACCTCGATGAGAAAACATTGACATTGAGCATGGAAGAATTGATGGGGTGCTAGATGGCCCCACTATGTCAGTCCCCCACCTAGATGATGCGCTGTGTCGAGCAGGATGTGTGTCGGAGGTATTGGGGCGTGCAAAGTGTAGGATCAAGGATGTCGACTAGAAGGGGTGAATAGGAAGCTTTAAAAACTTCAAATAAAAACAAGTTTTTAAAACAAGAAGAACCAAATGCAATTTAATATATTAAAGAGAGAAGATAGAGAGAACAGACACAGTGATTTTTACCGATGTCTCGGAGACCCGCCCAGTCTCCACTAATCCTCGTTGAAGCACTCAAGTAAATTGAGTCTTGCTCCAATATCCACGAAGGATATTACTCACTAGTGGTTGCTCCTTGTCCACTCCGGAAAGGCGAGCACCGATACCTTGTACAAACTTGCCGAGCCTCTCCGGCAATCTCCGAACGGGAGAGGTCAACGGCCACGCCACCAAACCGTCTAGGTGAGGGAGCTCACCAAGAGTAATAGGCAGCAAGGTCTTCTCTAGACTTCCAAGCAATCACCGAGAAACTCTAAGTATGCAAAATGAAATGAATGAAAGCACTTGGTGGATCTCAAAACACTCAACTTGATCAAAAGATTAAGATTTTATGTAAAAGACTAAAGCTCAAGAGTGTATAAGAATGCAAGGCTGCTGGACGATGAAAAGACATGCCCAAAGCCCCTATTTATAGCCTCAAGAAACAAATGAACCGTTGGAGCTCGGGCTGAAAATCAGCAACTCAAACTGACAGTCAGTTACATACACAACGGCTGACAAAATTTACGGATAAAAATTAGCTAGCTATTTAGTGGTCGTATATGGAAACTGAAACCCCCAACTGACAGTCAGTTAGGCAAACTGACAGTCAGTTCGACCAAAATATCAACCAGTTTAAATAGAAACTCAGATAAAACAACTCGAAGTCGAAATGCAAACTGACAGTCAGCATGGGCATACTGACAGTCAATTTACTACAAGAATTTTCAGCACAAAAAACACACTCTCTGGACAATTGTCAGTTTAACTAAACTGACATTTAAACTGACAGTCAGCTTGAACAAAAATAGTCATAACTTTAAATCCACAAGTTCAAATTGAGCTTTAATAACTCGTTTGAAAGATAATCTTAAGGGCTACATTTTTGTCAACAAAAGCAAAAGCCAGATCTACCTAAATCTTTCTAGAAATTACAAAAACTCTTCTGTTGTAAAAAACTCAACTGAAAATCCAAATCTTTCAAAACCAAATTCAAATTAAATCCAACCGAAAAAAGATGCAATGCAATGACCTAGTAATTTCTCTGTTTATGTTGGAAATGTAGAGAGGATTTTACAACCCCTCTTTATAGTACGGTTAAAATTAAAACAAATTCCTAAGCCGATCAGGCTCCAGAACACCGAGATTGGTAAAACTGAAAACAGATCTTACCTCAGGTCCTTTGCATCTTTAATCTGCGATTTGTGTTTCATCTTTGTACCTTGTGTCCTGTGTTTTATTTATTTCACGTCGGGTTCATCTTGATCATCTTGTATGTCTTCCCAACAAAAACTCTTAAATATTTTGTAGCTTCATTCTTGGCGACCTTGCGCTCGCGACCTTGAACTTGCAACCTCGGACGACACTGCGACCTTGTGCTTTCGACTTCGGCTCGCGACCTTGTGCTTGCGACTTGCAGATCCTCTAGATAGTTTAGGTCTCTGCGGCTTTCTTCTAGCCAACCTTGTGCTTGCGACTTTGGCAATACTACAACCTTAGGCGAAAAGCTCTTAGGTCTCTGCATACAGATATCTCAAGGACATGATTAGATCAAAAACACTTAATGTCATCAATAATCAAAATCAACAATAATAGGGGCTTAGATGCAACACAAAGGAGGGTCGAGCAGATCTTGGGCTTGGTGGGCACCCCACAGTCTATTTTAGCACAAATGCGTCACTAGTACGACCACAACTCAGGTCACTCATAAGTCGTTGGGCACCAGTGTTCACCGCATGGATGATGCCAGTAAACTCAGTACGGCACTAGCGACCTCTGTGTGCTATGCTAGAAAAAATCGATCTAGCCTGCTGCTCGATGGCAGTCGCAACATCGAACTAAAAAAGACAAGTAATGTATTAGTTAGTGAAATGAGTAAATGTTAGATACAAAAGGGGAATTATCGTTAGAACATACAAAGCGATGTATCCCCCCTGGCCAATAAAAATCAAACCCTAATGCACACAATCTAAATGTAGTATATACGTTGGTGTATCCTCAGGCACACGACAAAGCCATGTGTGGGTATGGGGAATGTACCAGTCAAGATATGCTTGGTACATAGTGTGATTGTATAATCGATCCTCTGCAATTACATCAATCCGTGCATGCTTGTTCCATTAATTCTTGCACCCATCTGTCATTCCTGTGTGGCCAATTGTCAGATTGCCTTTCTTGCCTAGTTTTCCTACATAATAAAATGGAGGTAATGTTAGGTATTGAAAGAGAAATATAGAATTTAAATATTATGCACACATGGGCGTAACTGTGGAGCTCCTTGGGAAGATGTCTATCATGTTCTCTCTCTGGAGGTGGGATCTCCTGATATAATCCAAACTAACGCATCACCTACTCCGGGTAGTATGGCTCCACCATATGAGAGAACACAAGATGATGTTGTGTCATCCTACAATCATTGCACGCTGTGCACATCATCGATATGCCATGTGGTGCAATGCTTTAAACGAAATCTGGCGTCCATGAACACCATATGACTCGTGACTCATGGAGTAGATCGAAATCCTCCTGGTACGAGACGTAGCACTGAAAAATCTGGGTTGCAGACCATCTCAGTTGACCTTGTAGCCATTTTGTGCCCATGGTTAAGCGGTCCACCCAATCATGGACATCATTAGGCTCGGGATACAGATGCACCAGTTGATCCAAGCATGGCTGGCCAACTGGAAAATGCTCCCAATACCATAACTACAACAAAAGGGATCATGCAGACAATACGAACTCTGGCACGCTCCAGACACACACATTGCACAACCCCCAATATGTTGCACAAAGCACGGACATAGCCTAGTTGTACCGGGGAACATGCCTACTTTGGGCATCAACAATGCTCTCCACCATCGGAAGGAACCATGGGTGAACTGTATCCCCATGTTTAGATGGGAACAAGACATATTGGAACATAACCAACAGGTATGTGAACAAATGTTGTCACACAACATGGCCCAACGCATCAGGCGAGCACTCAAGGTAGCACAAAAAAAACCTATGCGGCACACCACACCTAGTTGATGGGATCTGATCTGCCAATTGAACGATGTTAAATCTAATGTGTACCTATGTGCGCCAGTCTGCAGGCGGCGATGATGGAACGATGGGCGCTCCTGTGGTAGGTAGGTCTAGAACTATACCCACATCCTCCAACGTGGTCATCATCTCCTCCCATCAGAAATGGAACATGTGTGTCTCAGGGCACCATCAATCCACTAATGCGGTGACCAACAACCTGTCCAATGTGAGGCCATGACCAGTTTGCAGCATACGAGTAAAAGGTAGTAAACCCATATATATGAGAATAGGGATGTATCTCGCATGAAGAGGCTAGTATTCCATAGGAGCCCTCAATACAAGTGGCTCAAGATGACGACCTCATGACAGTAGACGCCCACGATGAGCATTGTCCCACCTACTACTCAGCAACTCTATAAGCTGTATATCCTCGACGGCCATATATGCAGAAATTATTTACCGTTAGCATAATAGTTTCAAATAGAATGAAGAAATGAGTTTGGGTATGACATCCAATAATAGAATTAGAAAGCAACTTCAACAAATAGCATGCTACATATCAGAAGTAATAACATCAAGTTTTCTTCAAGGTTTGATAATACATGACTTATTATGACATGGTTCGATATTATGCGTCACTATTACAAGTAGGAATACTATGTGGATGGGCCGAGTGCATCTAGATAATTCTTTCTGGTATGCCCGGTTTGTTTGCAAATCAAGCATTTTCTACTTCGAGTGCTCCCTTTATGTGATTCATCCATGTCATTGTGCAAGCGATGTGTCTTCCGACAACCAGGTCCCTTTCTTCTGATGTTGAAATCTGGGATCCACCTAGTCTCACCAGATGGAATTACTCTGTAATCACCAACCTTCATGAAGACTCTCCAAATACCACTCCAACTTTGTTGAAGGTTATGAAGGCTAAGTACTCAGAAAGGTATGAGGATGGGCTTATGCCAAGTGCCGCACATGCAGAAATGACATGCGAACAGAACTTGTGTAATAACATGGCCTTGTTGCATGTGCACTCTACAACATTCCCCATAACGATTTCGTGTACCCTGCCGGGTCTGAGATGTCCGTTAACTCGCTTATGGCGCAGTCAAACTAAAATTATCTTGTGCAATCGATTGATGATCTCCACCTCATGCATCTAGGCCTTTTTTATCCGGAAATTCACGTATTCTTGCACCACGTCTAGTAAGGTTCTAAATGGATCGTCGACTAGCATCTTGGCTATAAGGCTTCTGTTGTTGAAATATTGCACAATGTGATACTATATCATCTCCACAATCATGGTCAATGGCAAACATTGCACCCCCTTCAAAACATAGTTACAAATTTCAGATAGATTTGTCATCATAATGTCATACCTTGCCCCACCCTCGTCATACGGTAACAACCACTTCTCTTTCTCTTTGTCACTGATCCACTGTAAAAATTTGCTAACAACATCCCCATCACCAGCCTCGGACCCTTTACTGGATGTGTACTTTAGTGTCAACTCCTCGAGCTTCTCGAAGATAGTATCAAACTAGCTCACTTGGTTCTACGAGCAAAGCCTCTTAAATAGATCCATAATTTGTTTTCTCCAGAATATAGAGAAGAGGTTGGTAGCAAGATGTCACATGCACCAACAGCTCACCATGTCCTCCCACTTGTATGGTGGATTGGGAGCACCTTGCATTATCTCAATGGCTGTGAGCAAGCCTCTGTGTCGATCAGAAATAATGCAGATCTTCTCACGATCCTTTACAACCGCTCGTTTCACGTTGATCAAAAATCACAAGCAACATTTCATGCTCTCAGCTTCTATAATTACATATGCTAATGGAAGTAATTGATTGTTAGCATTTGTAGTAATTGCAATAAGAAGTGTCCCTTTGTATCTCCCAGTCAAAAAGTGCCATCCACACATAACACTGGTCGACACCATGTAAATGCCTCTATGCACCGCAGGTATGCCCAAAGAAAATAGCATAGAACTCTTGATGAAGATATGGATGCCCGATCTTCTGGTGAGAAGGATAACTTCGATTTGATGGAGAGTGACCTTGGCGATCCGGCTACCAACCAAATAAGACTGGACGCCCTGGCAATCGCCAAACCACACTCACGAGCTGTTATCAACCGTGACAAGACCCGACTGACCTGATCACGAGGATCTATTCCTGCAAGCAACCGAAGAACAAGCAAGAACAAGATAAAAGCAATCTGAAATTGCAAATATGGATGAAGCACATGATCAATTTGAGGTTGTGTAACTTGTAGTTGTTGGTCTTGTCGACACAAGAATACAAGGATGAAGTTTCACACATGGGGAAAACTAATTTAAACAAAACCTGAGGAAGAACGGGAAGGGTGACGGCCATATGTAACAGGGGTGGCGGCCAAGGAGGTGGACGTGAAACCCAAGGGGTACACAGGCCTTGGGCCCAAAGTAGAGGTGGCACAACACCCGACAGAATCTGTCCGTGAATTGTTTCATCGATTGCGGGTGATCCAGATGGAATTTGGTAGTGGGGACAGATCCATTGGAAAGGTGGCGTCGTGGGCTTCTTTGTAAAGTGCTCATTCACCCCAAACAGACTGCGTACGTGGCCTAGGCATCCGTTTGAAGTTGGACTGGTGCTGGATGGCCGAGCTGGACTCGCGGACGAGTTGGGCTTGATCTTGGGCTGGGCTTGATGCGTCATGGGTTGCTTCACCTTTGATGTAGTTTGCTGATTCTCCGGTGTGGATGTAGTGAATGGCTCAGCACATGGATTCATGCCGACTCGCTGTTCTTCTTGATCTTCTCGTGGTGGCGAGGAAGTAGTGGAAGTAGTGGAAGGGTTGGATGGAGCCTTATTCATATCCGAGCTAGTGATGTCTTCATCAACTCTTGTGTTCTCTATGGGACTACCATCCAGGCCAACAATTGTCTGATTGGGCATGTCCAAAAATATACCTAGGTTCGTTAGTGCGATGTTTTGAATCAACCACACCACTGTCTTGTATGCATCCTCATATGTGCCGTACATGTCCTCAATTGCTTTTTGCTTTGCTCTTCATGCCTTGTTGTAGCTGATATGATAATAACATCGATCAGCCACTTGCTTTATGATCTATCTTGGTATTATCGATATGTTCTTCCGCACTGCTGGCTCGATGATATTGCTTACATATGCCGCACTCATGTTTCTATGATTGTCCAATGCCTCAGTAAGCATGCATGTATGGGCGGTAACTCTCGTGACCACAAAACCAATGTCATCCTTTGGTTTCATGTCACAAACCCTTCACGTGCAGCTCGGTGTAAGACAAGCGACAGCATATAAACTAGGGAAAGACTTCACCACTCTGTACTGTCGATTGAGTGCAAGAGACTATCTAGGCATGACATTTTGCACATTTTCTTTTGTTTGAAACTCTTGCTCTAATTGGATGTTATTTTGCTCAAAAAACCATATTGAGTCATGGACCGTAGATAGCATTGCCAAACTAAATCCAGATTCATCAAGCCACTGTTCAGGGGTTCTGAAATGATCTTCGTCGGAGGGAGCCTATCAAGTCATCTTCGTCAGAGTCATCAGATGCTTTGGAGTCTATCAAGTCATTTTCGTTAGAGTCATCAAATGCTTTGGAGTCTATCAAGTCATTTACATCAAACACAGTTCCAAGACCCTTCAAGCACTCACACACATCAACACGTGTGTGACAAAACGTTTCTAACCATTCACTAGCCCTGAATGTTGGAAAAATCGATGGATTCATTTCTCTTGCCCATGCGCTGCTACTATGGCCAGTTTCAACGTCACCCTTCTACAATTCTAGGTTGCAAAACCGGACATAAACTACAAACCCACCACCCAAACCGCCATCAGAGCCCTTCACTCTCCTCACAAACAAACCCCACGAGTTGTTCCCTTTCAGTTCGTGCAACACCCAGTATGGGCTGTCAATGGTCTCTTTCACAATGAACCCCTCTACTTGAATTGTCTCGTGTTCTACACTCTTGCCAAACAAACTAAGTATCCATAACTTAAGATCCATGAAAGATGTGTTATGTATTTTAAAATCGGCCATGATATATTTGCAATGACTCATATCTACAGTGTATGGCCCATCACGAATAAAACTGACACCATAAAATATGTAGAAAATTTCGGGTTGCTCCATTCCATACAAAAGATATTTACGAAACAAATTATAAGTAAACATGTTATCATTTTTAAATCACATAATTAATATAATAAAAATTACATATCAGATGGATGTTACAGATAACATAAAAATATTGACCAAAATAGATTTTACAAGTATTTTTTTAATATTTATAGTTTTTTGAGCAGATAATTTTTCAGAGAATTTTTTTACAATATTTTAAGCAATTATATTTTGTATTGTCAAGAAAAATTTCTAAACATTTACAGATATGTATATACAATTTTTTACAGAGAAGTTTTCATTTTTTAACTTTTACAAAATTTTTTACATATATTTCTTCACATTTACAAATATTTATATATATATTTTTATTGACCAACTTATAAGTGCTCTCTTGTTCGTTCAATTGATTTTTATGAACATATATATGTATTTTAAAACAATTTTTAAAAGGATAATTTTTAACGATTTTTTACAATATTTTTAACAGATATTTTTAAACATTTACAAATATATTATAGATACATTTACATATATTTTAATGGATATTTTTTTACAATATTTTTAAACATTTACAAATACATTTACAGATATATTTTTAAACTTAAAAGTGCTCTCACTTTTGTAGATTTGTTTTATAGATAATTTTTTATATTTACAAATATTAATGCTTATTTTAAAAAATCAAAACATACATGATGATATTCTTAAAAAACATATAACATAACTACTATATATTTATTTTAACAACAAAATATTAACTAATGACTGAGTCATAATTAACATCTACTTTAACATTAACATCTAACATAAATATAACAATTAACATAAACTAAATAAACTTTTAACACCTACTTAGTTACTAATCACTTATTTTAGCATATAAATTAGCAAAAATTTAATTGCATTTCAATGAAAGTTACGACGTTTGGAAGATTTTCCTCTGAGCTACAATTTTTTCAACTGCACTAACTTTAAATAACAACTACATTTGAAGAAAATTTGGTTGAAACACAAAATTTTGAAGAAAAACTACAGAACAACATACAAGTGTTGAGAGTTGAGAATGCGTGAGAGAAAGTGAACCGGGGAAGGTGAAAAGGGGACTGGGGGTGAAAGCAACATCCGAAAATTTAATTGCATTTCTGTCGCATCTTCTATCTTCGAAAAATACAAGAACTCGGGAGAAAATGTATTTTTCCTTTTCTTTCGCGCCTACAAAATACGACAGAACCTCTATCTCGCCGTTGCGTCGAAACGTCACATTGTCTGGTTGTCGCAGCGTCTGGTACGGGTACACTTCTGTTGCACACTGGAGGCGCGACTAGAGCTGGTCCATCTTCTGTCTTAGTCTGGAAGCACGATTAAATGATTTGACTGGTTAATTTTACAATTTTGACAAACTATGGATCATTTTCATAATTAATTTTTTATTTTGAGTTATTTAAAAAATTTTCCTTTACAAGTCTCCCAATCATGACAAGCAAGCCCAAACTAAGAACCACACATGCATGCAAAGAAGGAAGCCAGCACAACCCAATTCTTATTATATATCGAAATTTTACTTATTTGAGAATCAATATCTTTTGATATATATAGCTCCAATTAACAATTTGTTTGAATCAATAAAATCATGAGACTAAATCAATTAGATCAACATTAGCAGATCGTAAATCAAACTAATATATCATAAGATATCATATCTTGTTTATATATTGAGATGTGTAATTTTGATTACAATCTATTTGTATCAATCTAATTATTTTGATCTCATGATATCGATAGTTCAAATAGATAATCAATGAAAATTATAAATCAAAACATATAGGTACGGAAGAATCGGACAATTTCAGTAAACTTTAATGAAAAAAAATTAACCATACTTTCCGATTCTTTCGGATCGAATTACACTGCAAAATTGTCGGATGTCGGCTTAGCGAAGGAGGGCCCACAGGGGGACGCCACCCACGTCAGCACGCGCGTGATGGGCTCTTTGCCGTGAAATGACCTGCATTTTAACAAATCACATCAGTGGTTTTTTAATTGGTCATAAAGATTGTGCACGCGAATGATTTCTACAAAATTTTAATGAACAGTGAGTGACCGACATACGACCCTGATCAATGGCCTTACGTATGTCAAATCTGCTGATCAATCACTGGTTGTAAGAATTTTTGTAAGCAATCTTCTAGATTAATTGGTGGTGATATAGTATTAATTGTTAGATTCAGATGAGTACTATTTAGAATGTACTCTGGTGCGGTGTAGCCGTGCGCGCCCATCGTGCGCGTGGTGACTTGGGTGGCATCCCCCTATTGGCCCTCCTTCGCTAAGCGCAAATTAGATTGTTTTGTAGTCTAACTTGATTTCGAAAGAATAGTAAAGTATGAGTTCAATCTTTTTTAATTAAATTTTAATTAATTTTTTTTTTTTGCAACATCGATATTTTTTTTATGTATAATTTTGATTGACAATATATTTGAACCATCGGCATCATGAGGTCAAAATTATCAGATCGATAAAAATAGATTGTAAATCAGACTATATATCTAAAGATATAACAAAACATGATATCTTGTGATATATAAGTCTGATTTATAATCCGTTTGTGTTGATCTAGTTATTTTGATTTCACTGATTTAAACGAATCATTCATCAAAATTATAGATCAAAAGATATTAATGTTGAAATAATTGAAATTTTGATGTATAATAAGAATTGATTTGTGATGGCTTCCCACTTTGCATGCATGTATGGTAGGGCTTGCTGTGAACTTGTTTGTCACGGATAGGGGGCTTGACAAGTCCCAAGTTTTCTCTCCTCGCAATATGACAACTAGCTAGTCACGAGTCTGAGACTCAATATTTACACAAGATAAGTCATAATGTAAAAAATAATAAGTATAGATTATTTTTGTAATTTTTTTGGTTATTTGAAAAAAACTCATAGACATAGTATATGATTTTTACTGTAATTTTTATAGATGACATTCGTGACAGAAAGAACCTGTGATGTTTATCCTAAATTTTATGTGGGGCACCAGGTCCACGTAAAAAGTATTACGAAATGTAAAAAAAACGTTCACACACTCGAAGGGTAGCTGAAATTCAGAGAATGACTTTATTTCCCAATTAATAGAAGGATAATTTTTTAACTACAGTTTTTGAGTCAATCAATTAGTTCAAAGCTCAAATTGTAAATTACAGATCAAAGGCAAAGGAATCTTAGACACGGGTGAGAGATCATTAGTATGAGCTTCTGGAAATAATAAGCAAAATGTGTGGCTATGACTCAAGTCTCATGGGATTCTAAGATTCTAAGTTAGTCTATGTCAAGTTAAGAAAAAAAGTTCGGAGACTTCCAAATATATTAAGAAATCAATCCAAAAGCTACACAATCTCTACGTCATAACTGTAATTTCAGAAATTCTAGGATAGAACATTTTAGCCCATGAAAGACGGCATTGATCAAATAGTCTCTCGCCTTGCAAGAAAGTCTTAATACAAGATTGTGACTGTTCAATCGTTCAATTCAAAGAGCATCAAGGACCAAAGGGACTGTTTACAAGTGCAAAACGACAATCCTATTGTCTCAATCACAGTACAGTGTAGAGAATTATGTAAAATAAAATATGTTCACACTATGCTAACAGACTCTTTATGAAAGCGCAGACTAGATTAGAGTCTTTTCGGATCTTAGTATTGACTTGTGAAAATATATTTCCAGATAATATATAAATGTCAAAATACAATTCTAAAGTTTGGTTGATACTTGTAAATTTTTCTACGGAGTTTACTCCTGTTCTTTTATGTTACGCCAAATGCATAAAGTGCTATTATTCCAAATTTTCTTCTTCTTGTCTTTTTTACGTAGTTGTATCATATATTTTTAACTGTAAGTGCTTAACTTGTATGTTTAAATATATATGTTTTTTAGTTGCAAGTACTTAATGCATATGTGTAAGAACACATGTTCTACAGTTGTAAGGTATTGCAAAAAAAGAAAAACATATGAAAATGGAAAGGGAGAAAGAAGATATTGCAAAAAAGAAAAGCTACATGGTGTAATTGATATGGAAAATTTGGCTCTATGTCATTGGCGAAAGTGAAAATTTGAAATATGCCATAAAAAAGACTAATTTATCTAAATATAAAATTTTTTCAAAAAATATTGTTTTTAACTTAATTTTTTTCAAAAATGACAAGAATACCCTGTCCATTCCTTCTTTATACATGTTTGACACTGATTTTGTTGAGACATTTCATCGAACATGTGCCAACTGCTGCCATTGCCACCACGCATGCCCCGCAAGTCGTCATCGCAAACGATACTACCGCATTGTGCCTGCACCTATAGTTGCCGCTACCGCTATCGCCGCGCACACCGCTGCCGTTGCCCATCACCATCACTGCCACGATATACACTATGCAAGCCGCTGTCACGCTCACACTTTCTGCTACCACTGTGCACACCATTGACATTGCCGCGACCACCACGCACACCATGCAAGCCGTCGTCGCGCACATCGCTACCGTGCTAGGCCACACATGTGTTGCTTCTGTCACGCTCACCGCGCCATGCATACCACCACCTGCATGCGTTGTTGCTACCGCGCTCTAAAGATGTTTGATATAACATGCCTAATAGAGATTGTTAGTGTGGCATTTTAAATTGAGTCAGTTATTTTGACTTTGTCATAGTGGTATTGTTTTGAAATTTTTCAATATTCCAGTGGCATAAGACTAATTATTTTATCTCGAATTTTCATTTTTATAAGTAACATAGACCGAAATTCCCCAATTGATATTGTCCCAATATGAAAAGGTTGAGGGATGATGTTACAAGAAAGGAAAGCTCTAGGAATTAAAAAGTGTCTACTAGTTTCTACATGGCGGATGACCATTGAATAGATGGCTCCTATTTTATAAACTGGCAAATAAATCTATATAATTTGTGCGGTAATTTTATAAAATAATTTTAAATATAAAAATATATAATATTATTAATATTATAATTTTTTAAAACTAATATATATATAATCATCATTGTATCAATATGTAATCCGACTTTCTAAAATGATTATGTAACTATACGTATTTTAAAGTATATTTTGAGTTATATTTTATATAGATTTCTTAAATTTATAAGATTAATCTATATTATTATAATTTGATTTCATCAACTAAATAATCAGATATTTCTTTTATTTCTAAATTTTTAGTTAATATGAGAATCTTTAATTCTCAAGATGAATTTGCTGCATTCAATACCACATATCTTTATTATATAGTTAGATGTCCACATTTTAAAAAAAATATGGTCACCCAAGTTCGCTCGTGGCAAATAGCTTTAGATTAATGATGTAAGAGAGACACTCTCTTCCCCAATAATGTGTGATTCATTGATAATCTGTCGCATTACAAATATTGGTAATTGTGTACTTGAAAACATCTCATCAAATCTATTATATAGTTCTCATCAAATCTATTATATAGTTCTCATCAAATCTATTATATAGTGATTAGTGCATCATAATCAATTTCATATTTTTTAGTACAACTCGAGCAATACACAGCTAATTATAAATTTTTCCTTGAAAAAATTGTGAGTACCATATGACAGGATATGGGAAATGAGTGGTGCGGCAAATGAACATGAAGTACATGACTGCTTTTGGGAGTCATGTAACTCCTTTTAGGCCAGAATACTAAATATTAATCCACGGACATAAAAAACTATTTGTTGAGTTGTAGGTATTTTTTTCTCTTATTTTGGATGTATCCTTTTTCACCGTGGAATTAAAATCTTTCTCCTTACATCTAATCCTCTAAAATTCATCCAAGCCTCTCTTAGTATTTTAACACAAAATCCAACAACAGATTTTAGCACAAAATCCATTGTGACAACAAAACAAATGACAACAACAGAATAAAGTTTTGAAATCTCTACAATAAACAGAGCCAATTTTTCATGAGAGAAGAAACATATGTGTTTTATATATATATATATATATCTAACAAACAATAGAATATTTGAAGCAACTGGACTTTGCTCCTCCTTATCTTCTCATTAGCAGCACGTGCTGACCGGTTCCCCAACACTACCTCGTGTGAGGTCTCGATTGTAGCCATCTTTCTCATACACATAGAGGAACTTCTAACACAGAGGAAATTAATTCAATTTGATCCAACTACACACAAGCATAAACATTAGAGTAAGTAGACTTACAATTTTTTCATCTACTTTTGTCGTTGTCGTCATGGCCATGAGCTTCCAAATGTCACGTAGGAGTGGTGTCTTGCCAGCTCAACCGCGCACCAGCTGGGGCACCGAATATACAGGAGTCGTTGCAAGTGGTAGAATAGGAGCGGCGTCTCGCTAGTCCGGCCGTGCGTGGGCAACGGCATCGTTGCCCATAGCACGATGAGAAAAGTATAAATGGGACAATGTTTTGTCGATTTGGCTCGTCCATTGATGATATTGTCGTGGCACATGTTGCGGCTACACAAGAGAGGCAAGAGAGCAGAGGGCAAGGGCTCCATGGGGCGGCGGCATCCCAATTCGTGTGCATCAGGAAAAGAGAGATGAGAGAGAGTTGAGGTCAACTAGGGGGTGGCGGAGTGGTGCTTGAGGGCTATGGCCAACTGGCTGATGGAGTGCAAGTACATGTGCCGCGTCCTATAGAGGTGGTGGCTTGTAAATCTAGCCACGTACTGGTAGTGGCGCTACTTTCATCGTGGCAGTGCGAGCAAGAAACGAGGGCGAGAGAGAGAGAGGATAGGAAAGGGAGAAGGGGGGACACACTTCATGAGGGAGCCCGTCCACCGTTGGCCGCCATACACCGCCACCACTACTGTACCGCTACGCGTGGGAGGGAGTGAGAAAATGAGAGAAAAAGGGAAAAGAGAGAGAGAGAGGGTGAGAGAGATGAGGGCAGGAGAGAGAGCCCTCGAGAACCATGTCCCGCCACCTGGGTTGATGCACTGATAGTGGCGCCATCGCACGATTCATGCTGTGCTTGAGGGAGAGGCTCGAGAGAGAGAAAGAGAGAGAGAAATTAAGAGGGGGAGAGAGAAGGTAAGGAAGAGAGAGGAGGCATGAAGTGACGGATTGCCGCTTCCGATTGGTGCGCTGGCGGTAGGGAGGCGGCTCACCACTCCAACTAGTGGGTCAGTGGAGCCACCATCCAATCCGGGCTGCATGAGGGGAGAGAGAGATGAGAGAGAGTGAGGGGTTTTGGGGGAGGATTTGATCCCTTCTCCTGTAGAGGCTAGGTTTAAGAGAGGCATATCGGCCGTGGGTCGGCCCGACTTGCTTTTTTTTTTTGTTTATGTTGTTTCTCTTTTTTCTTTATTAGATAACAACAATAACAACAACAATAATAATAATAACAATAAAAATAATAATAACAAAATATAATATTACTTATTTATTTATTCTTCCTTGTTTCTGAAATTCATAGAATTCTAACTAAAAGAATTTTTTCCGAGAGAGAAGATTTTTTTTCTTTGTTTTTTTTCAAATAATTTCTTTAGGAGCATGATGATGCAACTGAGTTGGAATTGGAAAGAGTCAAACACATCCAAACATCTTGATGACACTAAGGTGCAGTGATTTAATGTAGCTTGAAAGCTAATGGGTGGCGGCCAACCGACTTGCCGATGTAACTTGTGCGGATGCACATCTTAAGTTGGTGGTACATGTTGGCATATTAGATATATAATTTATAACTTTATTTAAATTTTACATATAATAAAATTAGGAGTATTTTTCTTTGATCATGTTTTAAATAATGTAATGTTTTTTGTGGTACATGTAGGAAATTAGGGAAACTACACTAAAAAGTTGAGAAGATATGAAGAGCATGGCAGCTACATAATTTTCTTGTTTTTTCCTCAATTTAAATCTATGTTAAGTTTTACTGTTTATTTTTACACATATCTCTGTTTTTATTCAATATAGATGAAAAAAATGAGAATATTATATTTTTTATAGTTTTGATTGGATTTGTCTTTTATGGTGTCATATTATATGTTATGAATGTGCACCCGCTTACTAATAAAAAATTAACATGGTAGTCATTACCATGTCCCATGTGTGAGACCTCATAGATGGGGCCACAAGCCAATGGCTCAGTGCATTAATACAAATTAGTTAAAAACTGCTTTCAGAACATTGGTGGGAAGTATTGTAACATCCCTGATTTTTGCCCTATTTTCATTCTCTGAGTATCGCCTTATCACACGCACCTTGCACCACCTGACCCTGAAAGGACCCAAACCATAACCAATATAAGCGCGATGTGCTCTAAGATCCCCTCGTATCGGAATATCCCAAATCGGCCGATTCTTTCTCAAAATCGAAAACGACCGCTTCTAGAAGGCCCAAAAAGTCTAAAATCTCCGTTTGAAGTCCGAATCGAGATCCATCTTCTCCTATACGTCCATATCACTATTTGATACACATCATCCCTTAGAAACGTTTCCAAATTCGCGACGGGAATCAGAGTTTCAGCCGTTGGAAAAATCCAAAAACGAAAGTACCAGTTTTACTCAACCCTGTTTTCGTTTTACCCAAAACCCTGCCAAATCTTCTCGTTTTCGCGCATACTCAATTGGAATGAGTATGTGATAATTTTATCTAGCCCTCGGAAAAGTCGGATTTGCATTTGGATCCCTAAATCCTGAAAATGCCCAAAATGCCCCAGGAACAATACACAGTGTACAGTGCACGGCACTGTACCGTGCCCGTGCTCGTACCGCGTGCGCGCCCTGCGTGCCGCCCGTGCGCCACCGCACTGCGCCGTGCCGCGCCACCGCGTCCCCTCTCCACCGGCACTGCCCCGTGTGCGCCTCACGTGCCCTGCGAGCTCCGCCACCTGTCCACGCCACGACGACGCCTCGAGAACCCCCAGATCGCCGTGCCTCGTCCCGTCGTGTCCACCACCGAACACAGCAACACCTGGCCGCGCGCAAAAGTCGCCGTTCCTGTGCATCTCAACCACGTCCAGCGCCGGCATTGGATGAGCGTGCCACCGCTGTCCTTTGCCCGAGCTGTAGCCACGTTCTTCGACCTTCACGCCGGTGCACCGTCCCATCGCCACCGTCCTCGCCTCCGGTTGTCGTCGCACACGCGCCCGGTTGCGCCCTCCCTCGGCCAGTACCTCCCCCACAGCATCTAGAGGCTATAAAAGCCAGGGCACATTATCTCTTCACCTCACCCACACAGCAAACGCAAGAAAAACCACTGTTCATCGTCTTCCCCGAGCTCCACCTTCAGCCTTCTCGGTGACAGCACTCTCCGGTGAGTTTTTCTCCAAATTGAAGCCACCAACATATTCCTCTTACTCTCTAGATGGTTCATGAGCTTAGAATCGAGTTCATTTCTTCTCTAACTCCGGCTATCACCGGTTTTCCATTTAGCTCTGTTTTGCAAAATTCAGCCCGATCCAAAGAGATTTAGAACCCGTGCTAGTGAGGAGAATTGCTCCTTAGAGTATGTTTGATCACCCCAGCTAGTTAATTTTGACTTTCAAACAGCCAATTAAAAACCCCCAAATCCCCAGCCGTGAGCTCCGGCCATCTACTTCGGCGAGTTTCCAACCGCAACCACTCGACAACCCAGTGTACCAGTAGTGATCTCCACACTCCCAGGAGCAAGGATATGTGATCAATTTCTAAATTGATCAACCCTAACTGCTCCAATTGCTCTGCCCTAATTTCTGTTCAAAACAGCCACCTTGGCATTCAAATTCCGGCCAACTCCGGCCATCCCCGGCCAAACCCTCCGGCCAGACACCTCCTGCCACTTAAGCCTACATGTTTGACATAGTTTGCCTTCAAATGCATGAGCCAATTTCTCAGGACACACAAACCCTAATTCTAGCAGTACAATGGCATAGAAATTGCTGTGTCCTGGACCTTTTTGTGAATTCTAGAAAACCTAAGCCTTTTCTGCTTGTCCCACTATGACAAATAGCTTCGCCTTAGTCTAATGCACCTACTGTCCAATTTTCATCTCATTCAGAGTTACCTAGACCCCTTAACTCACTTCTCGGCTTTTAGGTTAAGTTCGGACGTGACCCGAACGTCGCCCTTTTGACGTCCAATGTCCGTCGACCCTAAGAGTCTTATTTACTACTCTTCTTAGCCATCCTAAACTAGCACAACTCGACCCTTGGAAATCCAAAGCCCAAACTCTAATTCAGTTCAGAAATCAGAAGCCGTTCCAGTGTAGCGCATTATTATTTTATGTGAGCATAGTTGTCATATTTTGTAAGTTGATTGTAATACCTTGTGTATATGCTTGTATTTGAAGATCAAGACTTCGATTACGTGGAAGAGGAAACAGAAGAACCCGCAGACTACGACAATACTACTTGGCAAGGCAAGTTTCCCTCCTTTGAACATATTGCGCCTATTATTTTATATGCATTTAATTATTTAGAATTTGGTACCTACGCATGTATGCATAGATAGTTTTGATAAAAGTATATGTTGAGAAATGATGTGAGTAGATAGTCCTATTTTGCAGCCCCCCCCCCCTTGTTTCATAACAATTTACTTTGCCTTGTCACCTTAGGAGAAAAAGTGTAGAACATATGTGTGTATTCATATACACACTACCTTAAGAGGAAATATGTACCCATGGAAATATATGTCTATACTAATAAATGTGTAAAAGAAAAGAGGAAGGCAGAAGCATGAGCAAACTATTTCTAAAGATCATTTTATGTAAAAGAAATAGGGACTACTAGCGAGGGTTGGTTTGGAAGGTTGGCGCTGTGTGCGCGGTGGGTTTGTGAAAGCCTCGCTAAGGGTCCATAAGGACGGGATCGTCGTGCTGTGCTTCTAAGCGACCTGAAAACGTGATAACCACCCGCCTGGTATGGGACAGGCACAATGTCATGACTCACCTAAAGTTAATCATTTCCTGCAATGGTTGTCGATCCGGTTTCCCGAGTGGAAATTGGTGGGCCACAGAGGGCCACGAGTGGTGTGAGGGGTAGAGAGGATAAGGCGTAAGAAGGAAGTCGCCCTAGCCTAGCTCTCGAGTCGTGCGCGACCGAACCCGGAAGTGGGAATTCTATGCGTCCAGAGGAGGACCTCATAGACCCAAGGCTAGAAGAAAAGGCAGTGGGGAGGACCCACAATGATAATGAGGACCTTACGCGTGCTTGCCATGTATCATGTTGTAGGGAGTACCTACCTTGATAATGGGGCCGGTATTGTCTATGTATCGGGCAGGAAATTATTAACAATGGGTCAGTAAACTGTTGTGTAAGCTCAGCCTGGTCACCTGCGTATAAGTCGCAGGGAGCTGATCCGACATTTAAGTTGAGTTTTCGTGGTGGGTACAGTGGTACACCTCTGCAGAGTGTAAAAAGGTATTCGAATACTCCGTGCTCCCGGGTTTTCTGGAGCCTGGTCGTAGTGGGGTGGTCCCTCGTTGTTGCACCATGATTAGTATTGATAAATTCTTTAAAATGAGATCAAACCATGGCGACTCATGGGAGTTTAGCCTGACTCTGTGAAAAGTATACATATGTACAGTTTTGATAAATTACTTTGAGAAATAAAACCCCAGATTCAGAGAGATTTTCCAAAGTACTAAAATATCTCTGTTTTCAATAAAATTACATTAGGTATGGGAACCATAAAGCTTGTTGTTGTCAATAACTACATACAATATTTCCCTATGCGGGAACTTGCTGAGCTTTGTATGCTCACCCTTGCTGATCCAATAAGTACAGAGGATGAATCAATGGACTTCATAGACTATGGAATCGAACCGGCACAAGAAGACCCCGACAAAGTTCCAGGAGATCCAAGCGCCTGAAGGGTCACCTAACCTCAGTGAGAGCGATGTGGGTTTCGCCCTGCTTCACACTTTGCTGGATGAGGAAGATGTTCCCCTCTGCTTTGCTGATGCACTTTGGTTGTTTATATTTTGGCTCGAATCCTGTTTCGGGTTCAGCTCCTAACTGATCTTGCTACTCTTATACGACGTAGTTCCGCACACGTCGATTAATGTAATATGGGTCTGGATGACCCCGTACGCTATGCTAATGTATGTATGTAAATGCTATTGGATGTTCTGAGGTCTCAACTCCTGTGCACAAATTACCTGGGCATTTGTATCAGGTTCCCTCTAACGAGGGGCCCACAAGTATGCACCATTTCAATATACTGATTCCGAAAAACAAATTTGCACATCTGGATCATAAGACTAGTTACCATTTGAGATTAGGAAATAAATAAAAGAGGAAAATACATTTAACCCATATATTTCGGCACTGCTGTCAGAAAATTATATATTTATAACAATGATTCAGTTTACCTCATATATTTTGGTCAAGTATTTTAGTATACTCTACTTCTATTAATTGTCCATCAATTTTGACCATTTTAACCACACTAGAGTAACGTGGTGTCCGTATGGTACCTCTGTACTATAGTATTGATATTGACACATGAACATCAATTTTCATTTCTCTAGTATTTTCAATGCAATTCAGTTTTCGCATTTCATTCAATTTTTTAACATAAAATTACTTATTAATGATACATAAACATCTTACCAACACCATAGAGGCTTTGTTTGGATGCATCGTGGCTCTAATGTGATAAAACTATCTAAATTAACAGATGTTCAGCAAAATATATGCTAAATTGATATATTTAGTAAAACAATTTCTGATAAACTGAAACATCTCTTAATATTGAGTTTTTCTGTCACATATGCTAAAATACCAAAAGTTAAATGTAATTTCCTCTAAATAAAATTACTTCATGTCATGGGGCGACTGGAGAGAAGCTTACCTTCGCAACCGTCCGGTTCTGGACGGTAAGGATTACCTTCGTACCCTTTGAAATAGTTGTAGACATAGCCTACTCCACTGTTTGAGTTCACGCACTCGCTCTTGCTGCTGACGCACGCGTAGCTGGGCTCGTTGCTTGCCACCTCGCACGTCTCGTTTCCAACACTCCAATCCACGACCACCGGCGCCCGGCCACCATTGGAGTCATTGAACGCTACAGAGGTCACGTAGCTTGCTCGGAACTCAAAAGTTGCATGCCTTCATCAGCACCGCGTAGCTGCAAGGAGCCAAGGACTAGTGTTGCAGATCTGTGAGGTGTTGAAGTGTAGGCTGAACTTTGACACGATGGTACTGGAGGCCCTTGGGGATGGCCGTCTGGCAGCAGCCTATCCCTGAGCAGGGGCCGTCGGTGAGGCTCGCGTTTTGGCGGCCCATGGCAACGCACCCGCTCGTGTACTTGTCCACAACATCCTCGTTACAGCCCGACCCACAGGGTAGGGTAGCGTGGGCCACAGTCTAGGGCCCATGAAGCCCGGCGGCCAGTGAAAATATTGGAACTTTTTTATGCTAGATAACAAAATAAATTTCAAAAAATGTATTTTGTACCATTTAACTGCTCCTCTTTTCTCGTTCCATCAGCTGTTCCTTTTTCAAATCAGCATCATCATCGTTTCAGGGCCAAAGACCAAATTTCATTGTCTTTTTAAGAATCCTTGCCTGCATGCTCTCAATTGTTTCAATTTTCAAAAATGTGACTCCTTGGATTCCCTTAAATAATCATTGGTATGTATGATTTCTTAAATTATTCATGCCTATTATATCCTTAAATACCACTAGATCCACTATGTACAACAACAACATTCAAAACAAAAACTGAAATTTTCTTGTAGCTTCAATTTTTATTTTTTTTGTTGTTGATCCTGAATTCTGAATTCCTAATCTTGAACTTTAAAGATTTGTGTTGGATTTTGGAAATATAGTCATCCATCTAGACAAGAGTAAGTAGGGATTGCAATCTTTTGCCATCGGTAAATAATGTGAATTAAGAAGTTCACATGAGTAATATACATATGCTTTGAACTTGTACATGGATATATAGTGTTGGTATATTTAGCAGATCCGAATAGAAGATTGGATAGACTATTTATTGATATTTTTTTATAAGTTCGTGAGATTTATGATGTAATATTAGAATTTCTAATTTTTGTTAATGAAAGTTTAGTTGTATTATAAATGTTTCATTTTGTGATTACGTGATTTGAATTATTTCGTGTGTGTATATATAGACGAATTTTCTATCTTATATGTTTAAACAATAAGTCTCAAGTTTATACTTCGTGCAAGGACGTATATATTGTCAGGACCGGCCCTCTCGCGGATGTATGCGAGTGTTTGGCATGCGAGTGTTTTGGTCATGTGGTTCACGCCTAAACATATTTCTGTAACGTATCGGTCATGTGAAGACCATTTTTTTTTTTTTGGCAAGAGAATAGAATGTTCATGACCAAAATGATGGATATGTAAAATTTAAATCGCACAGGGTTTTTTTCTTGCATTTTTCCATTTCACCCGTGTGAAAATTCCGGCCAAAATCACTTGTCATATTAACTCTTTTCGTTAGTTAATATCCAAATTGACTATTTTGTATGATGGAGTCACGTTTAGCAGTTTGCCAATCTAACTTTCCACTTTAAGAATCTAAATGGTACCACCATCTAAATTTACATTGACTAATTTGGATAATGGAACCAACTTTAGGGGTTTGTCAGTTTAACTTTGAACTTTAAGAATCTAAATGGTACAATCATCTAAATTTAAAATTCTAAGTGCACTTTTCTCAGAATAAAACATAAAATACCCTCATGCTATTTGGTGGTACTACTAATCAACATGTGCTTTATATGTCAACCATGAGAGAGATTCACGTGTCCTTTACTTGCCAAAAAAGCATCGGAAGGAAGCTAGGACAGGATGTTTTCCCTAAAGGACATCGTGTCCTTTAGGTTTAGGGAAATTATGTCTAAAAAAAAGGTTTAGTGAAATGACGTGCTGTAGTAAACTTTTGCTGTCCTTTGTACAAGTAAGGTTATGATTCTCTGGATACTTGTCTTTCTTTTTCAATGGTTGTTTTGAAAGGATAATTTTTTATCTAAAATAATGCCTTTTATGTTTTTAATATGAAATTTGAACTTATCTTCCAAATATATGACCATTATTTCACTTTGTCATTAATTGATTGGATGTAAAAAGCATAATTATCACATTATCACAAGTGCTAAACTGATTGGATGTAAATAACACAATTATCACATTAGCACAAGTGTTAGGAATAGACTTAATCTTATTTCATTTCTTGAAAATTATGTATTGAGTTAAAACGGCAAGTAAAAAAACAGAGAAAAGCCCCCTACTCTGTTAATTTAATTTTTTCATGGTATTACAGCTTCGATGTTAACTGACATGGTTCTTATGACAGTTGGTGACAATGTTTCTGACATGTCCTAGGCAGCTCCAGAGCACTCTTTTTGTGTTGTGTACACTCTACTAAATATTGCCGATTGCGGCTTTGATGTATACTTGGTCGAGGACACAAATATTTCTTTTGTGATCTTTATAATATATCTATTATTTTATATAATAATAATTCATGGACACATGCAACCCATATTGTAACACAATGAAAATGACATTATAATATAGTCTATATATAAAGTGACACAATTATGCTCACTAAGGCGAAGTCCAATGCCACTGCCTCAATCGACACCCAGATTAAAAAATAGTTTTTTTACTGTGCATGAGAGAATGCCTCAGGAAGCAACAGCCGCTTTGGTTTTTTAAATTTTTTTTGTCTCGATTTTCGTGCAATCAAATTATATATAATTTTTGTTTCTTGATTTATGAATTAATCTAGTTCAAATTAGATCTTCATTATACTGAGAAAATGTAGATCTTTGAATTTTCTTCATATAGAGACCAAACATCGCATATATTCATTTTTTGAATTAAAAGTTATTGATATTTTACTAAAGTCACATAAATTCTAATAAATATTTAATTTACTTATAGGTCCGTGCGAAGCACCTCCTCATGCACCTTTGCATTAGAGTGGTGGGTATTTCAGATGGTTCTTCGTATGCATGGCATAGAATATGCTGAGAATATTCTTCTGAAGCGCCTGGGCAGACACCCCGGCATTGGACTCAGCCTAATACATCATTAGACATGGCACCTAATATTTTAAAAAAATCCTACCTAGCTGCAAACTAAGCTTTATTAAGAGATCAACATGAGAAATTTGGGGATACATACTTATAGCATAATTGAGGGGAAAGACACCTAATTTTGTAAAAGGGTTTAAGTGTAGGATTTAATGTGGGCAAATATGCAAACAGATAATAAATTCATGGGAGATAGGAACAACTCAATATGTTGTCCATTAAATCTATCAAATCAATGAATAACATCATTTGGATCAGACAACTATAATAAAAAAAATTTGCAAATTTGAAGCTCATATATTATGTAGTAGTCATGAAAATTAGTGGCATTGGAGGCGTCATTTTTCTTTGAGTCCAATAAATTCTCATATTAATCAGCAGAAAAAATATATATTATATATTTGGTAGGCCTAAATTATAACAATATGTATTAGTCTGATAGCTTTTACAATTTCATAATAGATACAACTCTTATAGTTCTATACATATGGATCGTGAAACTTCTACTAAATAATTTGCAATGTTAATGTTTATTACATATTTGTAAATTCAAATGCTTTTCCTTTATTATAGGGGCATTTAGAATCTATGCCAATAGATAAAACAAAAATTAGAGAAATGCAATCAGTTTTTGCATTATTGGTTTCATGCCACTGAAATCTACAAAACCTTCTAAAAATGCCACTCCGATAAGATCAAAGTAGTTGGCCGGGAAAAAGACAGTTATACCTTTTCTAAAAAGCCAATGTTTTTACCAAAAGTCACACACCTCTTAGGCATTTTATCAAGCATCATGTGGATGTGGTGCAATTTGACGATCATGCAGGCATGGCAACCATTATGGCACGGTGTAAATGCAGCCTAGCAGCGGCTGCATCAAGTGTGGGCATGGGCATGGGTGGGTGAGGGCGAGCACGGGTACGATGAGTATGCATGATACGACACATGGGCAGGGGCATGCATGATGTGGCACTATAGCGGGAGCAGCAAGCATGGTGTTGACACTATTTCCTAGCAATAATTCCCCCTTGTTCTGCTATACGTTTGCCCTAAAATTTATAAACTTCCATATTTATGATACTTTTATTTGATAAATTCACCTATTACTTGCCACTAACCTTTTTCATAGGAAACAATTCAATTTTCGAATAAAAATCAGCTCAAACAGAAGTTCCAAGAAAAGAAGTCAAACAGAAGCCATATTCATGGTGCACGATCTTAGCACATGGTTTCCCAAACCATGTGCCTAAATCGTGTGCTTGACACATGCCACATGATTCTAGTACATGGTTTCTCAAACCATGCATTAAACATATGCATTTGTGAAGACCCTCTCTTAGACACACTTTCAATGCACGGTTTCACCAAACCATATGCCAAACGGTGCGTGCATTTGGAAACTTTCTGTTGGACATGGTTTTGATGCACGGTTTCACCAAATTGGTGCGCCAATCCATGTGCGATCTCTAACCCAACTTTTGCAGGTTCGTTGATGGGCATGATGTTACCAAATCATGTGCCAAACTGTGCACAAGTCAATTTAGCTCGAGACCAGTTTGTTTCAATCTTTAACTTGAAACCATAGACTTCTACAAAAAAAAATGGAAGTTATAAATATAGATCCAAAGACAACACTAGGTGTATCAGAAATTCAAAGGAGTAATCCAAACTTCACTTTTAATCCACCTTCGACTCTCTACATCACGACCAGGGAGAGTTAGGTCATGTTTGGAGTCAGTTCTTTTGAACCAAGGAGTCGGAGCATTGTTTCCCAAAGTTTTGTAAGCATCTTCAGCTGGTGATGTTTATGTAATCTTTGGTGTAGCGAATTCTCATTGATTATTTTAATTGAGAATTTTTGAGTTTTAATTTGATATTGCTTTTTTTGTAATTAGTCTTATCTAGATTGATGATCTTTCATTTCTCTATTATTGTATGGTCACGCAGATGTTAGTTTGGATCCACTAACATCCAAGGCACTTGGTATAGTGTCATTAGGCCAATAGTTCAATCTATTTTTGAAAACACATCTTGCTAAATCTCCAGGCTGTGATAGGGGCTACAGGGAATGTGATTAGCAGGATTTTTGTGCGTGGTTTTCCCTATATGCATTTTTCATTGAATCTTTAGTACTTTTATAAATTGGTTTTTCTCATATTAGAGTTTCTATCTAGTTGATTTAAAAACTCTGGATTATCCCAATTACTCTAACCTACTGTTCTCAACTTTGTAGATTGATGGTCTAACTAAGATTGGTTTCTTTAGAATATTAATTATCTCAATCTTTCGCTGGAATTGTATTTTGTGAGTTCTTTGGAATTTTGGATTGAGTTGTAAACCGTTTGCATTTCATGAATTTGATACTCGTGGAATACTTCGAGTGAAGACTACAACATACCCATTCACATGCGGGAGTTCATTAAAACATGTGGCATATATATGGCCAAGGGCAAGGGCGGCAAGCACAAGTGCAGCTATAGCGAGCCTGGCTGTGGTGGCTATGATGGGCCCGATGACCATCGTTCAATGCAACGCCTTCTTTTTGTTTCAACGTAAAATCATAGGCAAGTATCTAGAGAAAGAAAGTGTAGGAGTATTCTTGGCATTCTTTAAAAAATTAAGTCTATAACAGTACATACGAAATGACTTGTGATTTGTTTTTATTGCATTTTCAAAAATACAATATGTTTAAGTGGCGTTGAACCAAATGTTCCATTATTACATATTTTTATTATGTCATCTTAATTTGTTACGAGTATTGCACATGACATGCAATGCATTGTGCTTTGTATAATATCTATAGGCTCTATTCTATTCAAATAGATACAATTGAGCACCTTAATCTTTGATCTATTAATATATTGAGTCACTAACTTGTGAACCCAAACTATCTGATTTGACATATAATTCCCATGTGATGTTGAGTTAATCTTCATTATGTTGATTATTTTGGTGATTAATGACAAACTTAATTGTGAGACTATGTCTTTGTTGAGTTTATATTTCTTAGTCTCAAATTGGATTGCGAGATGATGACGAAGAAGATCACCTCGAAGAGAATGCATAATCGAGCTTCCTCAAGTATGGATGAGTTCCACTAAAAGTAAAATCGAAGATTAAGAATTTATTTTCTAGGATTTTACCAATCTTAGTGTTTGGAGATAGCCAAATTGCTAGATTCTCATTACTTAGTTTTGGCCATACTAAAAAGAGGAGCCCAGGATTAGTAGTTTGATGATATCTCGTGTGAAAAACTCAAATACATACATCATTCATTCATTAAATCATAAAAATAGTTTTTGAGTTGTTTTGGATAGTCAATGAAGGAATCAAGGATTATATTTGCAAAATATGGCTCAGGTAAAGGCTTTGAAGTGGTTGCACTGGATCTTTTATAATCTATGCAGTGATTTAGACCCAATTAATTCTTGGTTATATTGAACAAGTTGTAGCCTTTTGAATTAGCTTTTTTCCAATGGCTAACATGCATGCACCTAAATTCGATGTTTAGATTAAAAGTTATGCCTGTTTTTCTAAGAGCTACGTAGCCTATAAGAAAGTCTATCAGACTGTCCGTCATAACATCAGTATGAATGTCTGTGTTCAACCTGGATTGTCTGTATGAATGTCCTGGACATTTAATAGTAGGGTGCATTTTCAAGTCAAAATTATCAGTACATTTGAACTATCCGTATGAATGTCCATGTTCAACCTAGACTATTCATATGAATGTCCTAGGCATCTTAATAGTAGAGTTGTTTTTTGATCTCAAATTCTTTAAGGCATCCAGATTGTCCGTGTGCCACCTGGACTATCCATGTGTGTTGTCAACTGTCCCCAACGACTAGACAGCCCTTTTTAAACTAGCTGTTACAACTATCTCGAACTATCCGTATTGTAAACCCATACTATTCAAGTGAGCTGTTTTCAACATATTGCTTTTGTAACGAATAGTTCTATTGGTGGGCTATAAATACACCCCTTGGCTTGATATTTAGTTGCTTTTGGAGCATCTATTGAATACACTTGAGCTACAATCAAGACATGCATTGATAGAGCCTTAAATTTCAAATCTTCCTGAGCATTTAGTGAGTTTATTTGCATTTATTGATCATTTAGTGTGTTTGTGAGCTTCTCCTCACTTGTTTGAGTTTGTGAGTACTTAATTGGTGCCAATTGAAGAGTTTGAGCTTATTAATCTTGGTGCTCGCCATCATTTAGACAGTCGTCGGAGGTTGATGATCTCTTGTCAGAGAGGCCTGGTGTTGTTCTAAAAGGTTTGATACTAGCTTATCTAGAGTGGAAAAAAAGCAATCCTAGTGGACATTGAAGAGATACTCACAAGTGAGTGCTTCAACGAGGAGTAGGTTAGACGTGGTGAGTCTTCGAGGCCTCAAGAAAAATTCTCGTGTCTTGGTTTATTTACTGCACTTGATTTAGTTTGCCTATTTAATATTCTTGATTATCACTCTAGGTTTGCAATTTTATTTGATCCATGAGCCACTAACTTTCATTTAGAGAGTTTGCAAAAATAATTTTAGTTTGATTTGTGCAAAAATCGTGTTTAACCAAAAGTTCTTTAAATGACCTATTCACCTCCCTCTAGATTGCAATCCTTGATTCTACAAGTGTCAGTGATTACTATTTTGTTAGAATCAACAGAAAATTGTACTATGGGACTTGATTGTGCATGTCCGAATAGTAGGGGACTCTTTTGCTCAAGTTGTAAATGAAGATGAGAGAGGTGCCTCTGATGAAATTTTCCTACTAGAATTCATGAAGGGAAGCTGAAGATGATGGTGGACGTGAGGCTTTGGTTTCAAGAAATTTGTGTTTAAGTGTTTTGGCATGTGAACTGGATGTGCTTGTGTTCTTTCTTTCTTTCTTTTTTCTTTTTTTTTTCTTGTCATGAGCAATACAAAAGGATCATATTAAGTGTTAGATGTTGTATGGTGTGCTTATGTATATTTATGTACAGCGATGAACTTGCTGCAGCAAAAGCTCTTCAATTTGTGAAATAATTTGAGGGCTTGTCTAGGTGTTTTGAAATTTTTTAAAACTAAAAGACAAAAACATGGGTAAATTGCAATATATTTCTATAAAACTTGTACAAGTATATTACTTACGTTTCTAAACTGGTGAACTCATCAAATAAGTCTATGAACTTGCTTTCGTTAAACAAGCAAGGTTCAACTTTAGGTTTAAGGATGGAATCTAAAGACTTTACAAGATGATGTTATAAATATGATGACATGGCATGGGTGTGAGATATGATTCGGAGTTGGTATTTCGATGAGCTTTGTTATGTGTAGTAACTACTGCACTTAGTAGCAAGTAATTTTCCTAATTAATTACACTATGTTAAGCTAAACAAGATCGTAAACACTTTACAATATTGCTCAAGAAAGAGAGTAGGTACTCTGGGGAAAGAAATGTAAGCAACGTTTCATAAGAATTTCTTTCAAAAAAATATTTAAGAATTACCAACTTTCTATACAAAGGAAATATTTTCAACACATTTGTGACAAGTCAGTCTTGCAAACATGTTATACACAATTAATTAATTAGTTACCAATGTGAATTGTTTCAGAACAATATTGCTAAATGATAATAATCCTTGATTATGCTACAACTCATCACAACAAGTTTCTCACCTCAATTTTCAGCAATTAATGCCAATCGGGGTGTTATTAATGCATTACACTTTCCCATCTGAACTCTTTAAAATCAGTCCTTAATTTGCATGGAACAAAGACATGTCGCATGACACAATACTGATACTCAATGTTATAGACAAAGTGCACATTCTCATCACTTCACATACCTAATATTTGTTACAAACTTTCTAAAAGAACTTACCCCCACCATTAACAACTCCTCACATCCGAATCTACACTTGGTTCGCACCCACCTCCCTTGGTCTGCATGCACCATCCAATCAAATTTTCTAAACAATCTGTAAAAAGAAATCTTTTAGTTTGCCGGGCATTGCTTTAACACAAGATGTATGTGTGACTTCACCTTTGCACTTTTCTGTTTCATCTAGCCAAATTCTATCTCTAGTGCGGCTATCTTCTCAAGGCTGTAATAGTTGGTGCTTTCCTCGGTAGCTAGTAAGGGTGTCTCAGTGTTTGAGCTTCCTAGCTCACTGTCGTTGAGACCATCGATTGCCTGTGGTTTTGGTCGTGGCTGCACTAGTCCTGCTAACCGTTGGAGCTCTTGTGCAACTTGCCTCATCGATGGTCTCCTTTCACTAGGCATGACTAGGCAGCGATTTGCTAGCTCGGCAACTTGATAGATCACTTCCATATCATTTTCATGAACTATTTCCTTATCCACAAGCTCGTCAAGGCTGCCCTCTCTCTTAGCCTCTTGAAATGTTGATACCAGGCATTGTGCCTTTTGACCTGTCAAGAGCTCTAAGAGAACAACACCAAAACTGTATATGTCACTCTTATCAGTGAGCTGGCATGATTGCAGATACTCAGGATCCAAATAGCCTACTGTCCCTTTTGCAACAAGAGTGCTTTCATCCATTGGTGCAATCATGGAGCAACCAAAATCAGACACTTTCACTGTGAAATTGTTTCCAAGAAGAATGTTGGCAGACTTCACATCACCATGAAGAATAGGGTGGCTTAGTGAATGCAGGTATGCAAATGCTTCAGCAGACTCAGTAGCTATCGCTAAACGGGTTCCTATTGTAATGCAACACCTCCTATTCTTGTCATGTATTAGATCATACAGAGTTTTATTGGGCACAAACTCGTAAACTAAGACGGGGACTTCAAAATTTAGGCAACAACCAAGAAGCTTAACTATGTTGGGGTGGTTAACACGACAAAGCATAAGCAGTTCTTGTCCAAATTCCTTTCTCCTTCTTTCATCAACTCCCTTGCATTTTTTTATTGCCATAAGAATGTTGTCCATAATCCCCTTCTACACAGTCCCCTGCCCTCCTTCCCCAATTATTCTGTTCTCATCAAAACCATTTGTTGCTGCCTCAATGACTTCTCTTTTGTACAAGGCAAATGTAACGTTGTGCTCTATTTTCATTATATCTAATAATAGCTGGCCTCCATGCTGTTGAAAATATTCATCGTTCTTTCTTATCTTAGCTTGTTTTTTGTCACTTCGTTTGTGATTAATCACTTGTATTACAAGAAGAATAATAAGAACAGCCAGTATGAAAGCATAAATTCCTGTTGATATGATAAAGAAAGTTGTAAAGTCGGTAAGAGGTTGAAGCAAATGTTTGGAATGCATTCTATATATGCATGACAGGATGAAATAAATCTTTATGTGACCTATAGGGTAAAGTAACAACTATGGTTAGTCCACTTTCATGTCACTCTGGATGAAATGTTCACACATGTTATAGTAGCAAATATGCATTTTTGGTCTCTATTTTAAAATGGGTGAAATTGGTCCCAGTACTTTTGAGATCAATTCAGCTTGATTCCTCCTATACATTTTGGATAAAAATGATAAGTAACGGCATGGAGTACCACATATAACTAAGTTGTTGCCATTTAAAACTACTCAACACTCCACGAAAGAGAGAAGATAGGGAATGAGAGTAAGGGAGGGGAAAGAGATGTCAGTATAAGGGAGCGGAGAGATACGTTAGCTCCGTTTGATGCATATTTGCACAATCTTACACTAAATCTCCATAAATACTAGACCTGAGCAGAACGCGGGCTGGGCCGGGCCGGGCCGGATTGAAAATATCTGAGGGCCCCAAAATTAAAGTCTGGTTTAACCCTATAAACATCGGACTTAGTCAAAATCAGGCCGGCCTCAGCTTGGGCTAGCTTTGGTCAGGTCTATTTCATACCTTGTCTTATATCATCATATATTGTTTCATATTTAAACATATTAAGGATGACTAAATTGAGCTTATTAAAAAGTAAAAAAAGACTAATTTGATCCATTATAAAATGGAAGGGTCAAAATGAACTGGAAAGAAAAGTAAAGGGTCAATGATATGATCACTAGACAAATTTAGGTGTCGGGGGTTTTCCGTAAATGTTGTCCCTTCGAACGAACCAATATGCACGCGTAGTTTTGTACAGGCGTGCTTTATTTATGGGTTGGAAATTATCAGTGTATGAGTCTAACATGCATGTATTAGTGTTGTAACGTAAAGAGTTTAAAAATAGATGCACCAGTGTTGTAACATAAAGAGTTTAAAAATAGATGTACCAGTAGCCAGTCGCGCTTCACGGGTTAGCATAAGCTCTTTGTCACATGTTCCATTATAAGACCTTGTCCAACAAGATACCTAAAAGAATTGATAGGCTAAAATTTAGATATCAGTAATACCTTTCTTACTCCAACAGAATACCTATCTCGATTCCTATTTTAGATATTACTGCAGAGAATTAGTAAATTTAGGTATTCTCTCTCCTCTACCTATATATTTTTGAGATTTAGAGATTCTGTTGGAAAGAGTAGAAATATAGGTATGGAATCTTTTTAGGGAGATATGTATATGAGGATATAGAGATCCAATTCTGTTGAAGAAGGTCTAAGCATTGCCTCGCGTATGAAGGGGGCACACACATTTGAGGTATTGTGGCAAGTTTCAGGCACAATGCAAGGGTACTTAGTCTCAAATGCACACTCATCAATATCTGCAAATCAATGTATCCAGGCAGATGAGATCTCCCAACCAGTATTGTAAAAATTAATATGCCAATGCGATTGTCAGGCAGACTAGATACACACGACCAGAATCTCAGTTGTTGCCGTGTGTTTTATCTGTGCCTAGGTCACACTACGTTTGCCGAGTGGTACCAAGAAACACTCGAAAAACATCATTTTGCCGAGTGTTATTAATTGATGTAACACTCGGCAATAATCTCCCAAAGTACAAGCTCTGGACTATGCCGAGTGTTCTGATAAAAACACTCGATTCCACAAAGTTATTATTTTTCCCTCCTATTTTTTTCCCCTTCCAGTCATTTCCGCTTCCACCGGCTTAAATCTTCGGCATGCGAGGTCGGCGAACATGAGAGGGCGACGAACGGCGAACAGCGAACTGCGGCGCCACCGACTCAGATGTGCGGCCACCAGCTCAGATCTACGATGTGCGAGGCGACGATCGACGGCGGCGCACGGTCGACAACGAGAGGTGGGGGTGGTGCACGATTTTGGTTAGATCTACGGTCACCGGTTCAGATCTGTCATGCGTGAGGCGGCGATCGATGACGGCGACAAATGGCGACGGGCGAGGACAAATCTGCGAAGACGGCGACGATCGGCGACTGCTCGAGGTGAGGATGGTGACGGTGAGGACCACAGCGACAGTGCGACGACGACGGCAGCCGCGCGAGGATGCAGCGATGCAAAACGGCGATGGCCTGAGGCAAGGACAGCGACGAGTGAGGGCAACGGCCACGGCGCGAGGACAACGGCGGCTGCGCGAGGATTCGGCGGACAGAGCTGCAGCCGCGCGAGGATAGATTTGCAGCTGCAGACGGGCCGGGCGGCGGCCGGCAAAGCAACGGTGGGGAGAACCAACGGCGTAGTCGGCCGGCTCTGGGAATGCTACAGTTATTCTGCCGAGTGTTTGTCGTGCTCTGGGAATGCTACAGGTATTCTGAGCAACCTCATTACCGTGTGTTTCAGAAAAAACACTGGCAAAGATTGAGTTTCCCTAAGCTAGTCCTTGGAGTGACCTCTACCCAGTGTTGGTACTTGATAAATGTTTTGTGACGGTTTTTTAGTCTTTCCAAGTGTTTATGCACTCGCAACAAGCGAGATTTTGGTAGTGACTGCTCACTGATTAATGTTATGTGGTCAAATAATCAAAATTTCGCTTTTTCAATAATATGTGCTATTTATTAATAATACTATTTATCAAATTATAATAATATTACGAGTAATATATAATGTTTATATGTTTTTAACTCACAGTTCCATGTGAAAGTATAAAGCTCACTTATTCATTAATACATTTTTCTAGCTAGATATTCATTACTGAAAAAAGTCAATAAAAGTAGAAGAAATTGATAATTAGATTAATACATATAGATAAATGGAAAAAGTCATAGTTAATTAGAATTACTAATAAAATACCATATCTTAAAACATAACTTGTTTGTCTTCAATATTTTATATTGTATACTATATTTATTTCCTCAGTTTGTAAATATATGTCATTTTAATATCTAGCACTACAAACAAGTCACGAAGGAAAATGACTATAATAATCTTATTTAATAGATTTATTTGTAATCCTCCCAACTCCCCAAATTATATATTTAAGGTTGTTGAGTCAATCTCCATTATGATGATGCTTTTGATGATGAATGATAAACCTAATTGTAAGGCCAATGCGCTTATTGAGTTTATATCTCTTGGTTTCATTAGAGTAGTGAGATGGTGGAGAAGAAAGTAATCTTGGGAAAAGATGTTTGATCGAATTTTCTCAAGTATAGATGAGCTCTATTAAAGGTAAAATCGAAGAATAAAGAGCTATTTTCTATGATTTTATAAGTCTTGGTGTTGGTAGATGGTTGGGTTATTAGGATTTCGTTTTCTAGTTTTAGTCGTATTATAAAGAAGAGCTTAGAGTTAATGGCTCGATAATATTTCATATGGGAAGTTCTAATGTATGCATCATTCACTTATTAGATTATAAAAATATTTTTGGGTTGATTTGGATGGTTAGTGAAAGTATCAGTGATTAAATTTGCAAAGTATGACTCTGGTGCAGGCTTCAAAGTGGTTGCAGTGAATGTTTTGTGTTTTCTACAGTGATCTAAGCTAAGTTATATCTTGGTTACTTTTAGAAATTTGTATCTTTTTGAGTTCGCTTTCAACGAGTCAAGTAGCACCAAAATCCAATATCTAGATTAAAAATTATGTTCGTTTTTCTAAGAGTTGCATAGTTTGTCAGAGGATCGAACATCCCAGGTACTATAGCATTAGATGTCCTTGGTACTATAGCGGCTAGTTTTTTTGTTGTTAGAAAATAGGCATTGCAGAATAGACCAGAGTTCTAGACATGCATGTCTGGAATATGTCTTACCGTTGAAAAATTGAGCCTCTAATTTCCAACGGGTAGTCTTTCTTCAATGTTATCAATAGAAGTTTTGGCACTAGAATTCATTGACATATAGTTCAAATACACTCTAAAGCATCCAACTCTCACATATTGAAATTGGGTAAAGATATTTAGTGAGCTTGGTGCATCCATCAAGCATATTGTTAGTTGAGAATTTTGTGTTGGTTTCTTCTCATACATTTGAGGTTCTTGGTACTTTATTTATATCAAGTGAGGTGTTCCGGTCTATTATTCTTAGTGGTCTGCATGCACCAAGACGGTCGTGAGAGGCTGGTGATCTCTCTATTGATGAAAATTGTTGGAGAAACCCAGAGAAGAGATATGAAAACTTGGTGTTCACATATTCAAAATGGAGAAGAAGCAGTCCTAATGGAACCAAAGTAATATTTGTGCAAATTTTATTTCATTCTTACAAAAAACATATTTGTGCAAATTGTGTTTTTTTATTTATGCAAAAATTAGATTTAGCCAAAAGTTTTAAAAGACCTATTCACTCTCTCTTGATCACTATCTTTGATCCTACAAAAATTATCTATGCGTATACATGTCTTCTTAATATTTATAGACAAATTATTTAGGAAAGTAAACTTCCATTACTAAAGCAAGCGTATATAAGGAAAATGTTATACAAATTTTCCCTGAAATTGTAGAATAAAATGTATTTAGAAATAAAATACGAAGACTAAAATAACATCTATTTAGAAACGAAGAGAACATATAGTGCATAGACAAATATTCAAGATTAGTGACTAATGTTCTGCAACTAAACAACCAAAATTAATTTTATGATGGTTAATGTATTGTATGACTGATTAATTAGAAAAAGACTGACTATCAGTTTATGTGACTGATTAATTGCTCATGACCGCTAAAAACCTTCCAAATACAATATATGTGAAGGTTTGTCTACCATCAATGACTAATTAGACGATTAATAGGTGTGGGCAACTTACTTTTAAAACACTACTCAAAACAGCAAGCACATATCAATATTATTGACTCCAAAAGTAGCGGAGTCAAATTGTTATTAAGACACTAGAAAGTTTAAAATTCTCTTATTGTTAATATTGGGTGTATCTAATACTTGTTTCTCTCTCTCTCTCTCCTTTTCCATGATATGACTATACGCTGATGTTACATTTTGATTTATGATTACAAAAATAACATTAGAATTCCTCTAATATCATTATTTATGTAATCAAATCTCTCTATATAAAATTAGACTAATCAGACCTTTCTAATATTCAAATAGGAGCAATTAGACTGTTTTGTTTATTTCTCCATTAATTATGTTAAAATAGTAGTTACTGACATATGAGTCCAATATGTTAGTTCGATAGACTGGTCATGTATGTCAATGAGATTGAATTAGTAGATAAATTGATTGAGGGGTTTAATTGTTCTTATTTGAATAGTAGAAGAGTTTATTTGTTCTATTTTTTAGTTGAATGACCTAATTGAATAAAATATGATAATAGAGAGACCTCTAACTCTCTTTTCTCAATCACTCACAACAGTTGATGAGCACAAACAAGTAACACATGTAGGAGCTATGCATTCCAATGTGATCTAAATCACATTCATCTTTGTTTTCTGTATGATTGTCCTTCATCTTATTTTTATGATTTTTTTTCTTCTATGAACAATTCTACAAGGTAATCAACCAACTTATCTCTTTCCACGATATTGCATGAGGTATATATATTATTTTGGGTTTTGATAAGTGGCAAATACTTTCCTTCTCTTATCTTGTATACATTACAAAGAACATATATCTAGAGTACACAATTGCATTGGATTTTGGATATTTCACTAATTAATGGTGAGATTTGTTTGGTACTTAAATATATATATTTTTGTTGACACAAAATGCTAACACAAAATGATTTCAAAATACTCTCTTTAGTAAAAAAAAGATTGTTATTTTGTGATTGTGTATAGTCTTCAAAATACAATTTTGACTATTTTTTACTATAATATTTTAATAAAATATATAAATTATAATACTATAAAAGTAATTTTTTTTAGATGAATATGGTCATATAATTTTTTTATAACCCATATAAATATATATTAGTAGTCAAATTAAAGAACTTTTAATTATATGCATAAAAAAACGACAATTTGTTGTTGTTGTTGTTGTGGAGGGAGTACAGAATAAGCTATTTTGTTCCGGAGAGCATTTGAGACTACTTTGCAGAAAATAGAGATCGGAGAGAAACTAAGGAACTAACCTTGGCATCCGTTCGGATCTTTATAAGGGTTGCCTTGGAATCCTTTGGAGCAGTTGCAGATATAGCCCCTCCTGTTTCTCAAATTCAAACACTCGCTGTTGCTGCTGATGCAGGCGTAGCCGGGCTTCTTGCGCGCCTTCTTGCACGTCTCGTTTCCAATGGCCCAATCCATCTCAATCGGCACCAAGCGGCCATTGTCTTGATAGAAGGCTGATGTGTTTGCATGACTGGCTCGGAACTCGAAGTTAGACGCATCTTTCAGCACGGCGTAGCTGCAGGATTTTGTGTCATAGGTGTTTGCCGTGGTGAAGCGCTGATCGAACTTGACTCAACGGTTCTGGAGGCCCTTGGGGATGGCCATCTGGCAGCAACCTATCCCGGAGCAGGAGTCATTGGTGGGGCTCCTGTTAAAATAAAAAAAGTCTTTATTTTATAACCAAAAGTATACTGAATTATAAAGATCTCAACTAATTATATAAAAAAATTTAAAAATGAAATTTGTTGTCCTTCTAACTAAAATTTAATTGAAATATGTACAAATAAGATAAGAGATAATAAACAATTTCATTCTTAATTGAAAATTTTATTAATAAAATAAAAAACAATCTTGACAATACCTCGTCCAGTCCACTCGGCCCATGAGAGCGTGTGCTCCATTTTTCGAGACGTGGTGTTGAGGTAGTAAGCTCATCTTTAGCAGGGCCTGGCCTCGCGGGAGCAAGATGTCAAGCACCTCCATGTTAAAGAGAAATGGCTTGTAGGTGCTGTTCCCAATATTGTTGCAGCTGAGCTCAAAGCCACTGGACATGGCACAGCCTTGTCCGATGCCGAACGGGTAAGGGATCTCCACGTCGCCACATGCTGTCCGGCAGTTGCTGCCTTTCAGTGCTAACGCTCCTACAGTGGGAAGCACTACGTTGAACAGCAACACTGCTAATCTGTGTAATGGCATGGTCCTGTTTCTGTATGATTGCCGGACTTTTTGGTTTGAGGAATATATATATATAGGCCAGTTAATTAATAACCCCTTAATTCATTGGTTTGGTCTACGTCAATTTGTTTTGTCGATTTGTGTTGTTTGTAAATACATCATCTAGTCCCATACAAGGACTTTGTTGCAAGGAGATAGACTCCATGGGTTATGCCACGGAGATTGTGTAGCCTTTATAATGAATTTGTTCATATATTTAGGAAGATTCACTGAAATTATTATTCGCGACTTCATGTCACATAGACTGACTTTGAATCTTGGATCCCACACGGTTGAGTATTTGAACATAGTAGCATGTTTTATTTCTTTTTATTCTTGGACCTTTGTTGTTTGCTGATCTATCGTGCATGACTTGAGTTTTATGTCATGACTGACTTGAAAAATAAGTCTCTTTCAATTAATTGGTAAATAAAGTCACTCTCAGATCTCAATTAGCCTTCTACCTAGTGAATAAATAAATGCGAAGGAGTTGTATCTATGAAGGAAATAATTTTTACATATTTCATGTAAACCCATTGACAGGTTGACCGCATAACCAAGATCAAATTCATAGAAGTAACTTGTCGGTGAGCATAAATTCAGTTCATACATAGATTCTTTTTAGAGCAATATAGTATGTGCCATATATTTTCTTTTTCTTTTACGGTTAGGAAGAGATTGTGAGAGCATGTACCTCGAAGACGCAAATTAAAAAGTTCATTTGAATCTCAGTAAATCAATAAATAAAAAAAAGTCATCTATCTGAATTGTAAGTAAAAACCATATATATTCCATATCTATTTAGGAACGAAGTCTTGATTAAGTAATCAGTGATTTTATGATTTTTTTTAAATAACTCAATAAAAAAATTACAAAAACGATTCACAATTTAATGAATTTACAAAATTGACTTGTTAGATCATCAAATCAAGCTTCAAAACCACGACAGAAATTCCTGAGAACCAAAACTATTTCTGTGTAGGGTCAACCGGGCCGTATTAGCAAGCGTGACGTGCCGGACTGACCCAGCACGTCTTTCTTTTCTGGCAACAGTAGATGCACAAAGTGGTTTCAGTAGCACTACCGAGCCGCAATAGAAATTTCAATAACAACATGAGAGAAACTCCGTCTTGGGTCAGCCACAACAGAAACGGCTTCACCAGTCCCCACTCCACTATATTGCTCCCCCCCTATTTCATCCTCTGTTCTTCACTTCTTGTATATAATTTTTCTTTCAATTCAAATATTTTCAAATCTAGTCGTTATTGCAAACTAGTGATGTTGTAAAAGTTGTACATCCTACAAATTTCTTCCAAACAAGATAAGTTTTGTTGAAATGTGATGAAATTTTTGCTAATTGTTTTTTAATTACGGAATTAGTAAATAAGCAGATAATAAAAATACTTCTTAATTATTATATCACCCTAGGGTAAGGTAGAGAAATGGCATTGTGTAGCAATTATATTTTTTTATGGATGATGATGTATTTAGTTGGTTAAACCGTAGGTTATGTTTATGGTTAGTTGTATCACTCTTATTAGTATAACATTTTGTTGATTGTAATTAAAATAGTTGTACACTAGTTGTATTATATGTACTTCAAGATTTTATTTGTCAAGAAAATGTAAAAGAATAGCGTCATGTGTTTTTTTTAAGGTTTTGATTTTCGTAATCATTATATTTATGCATGTTTTTTTAAGAAAATATCAATTGAACAAATTGGAGAGCACTTCTAATTTTGGTCAGTAAAAATATACATAAAATATATGTAAATGTTGAAAAATCAAAACACAGTTGTTAGAAATTGTAAATATCATTTCTGTAAATGTTAAAAAACATCTTAAAAAATTATGAAACTAACCCACAGATATCATAAAATATGATTTATTTTGATCTAATTTGGTCAATAAAAAATATGCACAAATATTTGTAATGTAACAAAATTTTTAATGTTAAAAAATTAAAACATATCTGTTAAAACATGTAAATAACATATCAGTAAATTTTAAAAATTATTTGTGAAAAATATAAAACATATGTATTAAAAAATTCCATTAAAAATTATCCGTTAAAATCCATAAAATGTAAAAAATATCGTAAAAATCCGTACATTGAGGTTTTTTTTTTTACATCTAATTTGGTCAATACTTTTTTGTTCTCTGTAACATCATTTGATGTTATTTTGATTATGTTAATTATGTGATTTAAAAATATGTTCATGATATGTTTAGTTGTATTTTGCTACATAGATATCTTTTGTAGGGAATGGAGCAATCCGAAAATTGTTGCATATTTTATGGTGATGATTTGATTCATTATGGGCCATATGTGTAGATATGAGCAAATACATAATGGCCAATTTTTTTTAATACAGAACACATCTTTCATGGACTTGAAGTTATGCATACTTAGTCCATTTGACAAGAATGCACGACACCAGACAATTCAAGTAGAGGGACTCATCGTGAAGGAGACCACTAATGGCCCGTACTGCGTGTTACGCGAGTTGAAAGGGAACAACAACTTATAGGGCTTGTTCGTGAGGAGAATGAAGGACCCTTAGTGCGGTTTGGGGTAGTTGGTTTGTAGTTTATGTCCGGTCTTACGACCTACAATTGACGGAGGGTGACCAGAAGCTAGCCCTAGTTGTGGCTCGTGGGCAAGAGAAATGAATGTGTCGAGTTCACCAATATTTAGGGCTAGTGAATGGTCAAAATTACGCATACATGTATGTGATCGAGTTCTTGGAGGGTCTTGGAATTGTGTTTGACAAAGATGACTCCACAAATTCGGAAGCATGTGTTGACTTCGACGAAGATCATTTGAGACCCCTTAAATAGTGACTTGATCAATCTGGATTCAATTCGGTAGTATTGCTGACGGATCAAAACTCAAGATGGTTTTTTGACCAAAATAATATCCAACTAGAGTGAGAATTTTGCACGAGAGAAAATGTGCAAAATGTCATGGTTAGATGGTCTCTCACATTCAACTGGCAATACAAGATGGTGAAATCCACTCCTTATTTATATGTTGCCACTTGTGTTATACTGGGCTGCTTGTGGAAGATTTGTGCCATGCAACCGAAGGATGACATTGATTTAGTGGTCACGAGAGTTATCACCCACACATGCATGATTACTGAGGCATTGGATAGCCATAAAAACATGAGTGTGGCATACGTAAGCAACATCATCTAACCTGTAGTGCGGGAGAACAAATTGATAATTCCAAGAGAGATCATGAAGCAAGTGGTTGATCAATGTGGTTATGATATCAGCTACAACAAGGTATGGAGAGAAAAGCAGAAAGCAATTGAGGACATGTATTGCACATATGAGGATGGTTACAACACCGTTGTGTGGTTGCTTCGCAACATCGCACTGATGAACCCAAGCAAGTTTATGGATATGCTTGATCAGCCAGTTGTTGACCTAGATGGCAGTCCCATAGAGAACAAAAGAGTCTTGCATTGTGTGTTTTGGGCATACTCGCAGCGCATAGAGGCATTTACATAATGTTGATCGATGTTATGCGTGGATGGCATGTTTTTGACTTGGAGGTACTAAAGGACACTTTTGATTGTAGTTGCTATAGATACTAATGACTAGTTGCTTTCGTTAGCATATGCAATTGTAGAAACCGAGAGCACAAAAAGTTGGCTGTGGTTTCTGGTCAACATGAAGCGAGTGGTAGTTAAGGATCATGAGAAGATCTACATCATTTCTAATCAAGACATAGGCTTGCTCACAGCCATTGAGATAATGTAAGGTGCTCCCAATCAACCATACAAGTGGTAGGACGTGGTGAGCTATTGGTGCATGCGACATCTTGTTGCAAATCTCTTCACCAAATTTCAAAGCAAACAAATTATGGACCTATTGAAGAGGCTCTGCTCGCAGAACTAAGCAAGCAAGTTTGGCACTATCTTCGACAAGCTCGAGGAGTTGACACTGAAGTACACATCGAAGAAAGGGTCCAAGGTTGGCAGTGAAGATGTTGTTAGTAAATTTTTACAGTGGATCAATAATAAATAGAAAGAGAAATAGTCCTTACTGCATGACGAGAATGAGACAAGGTATGACATTATGACAGCAAATCTATCAAAAGTCTGTAACTATGTATTGAAGGGGGTGCAATACTTGTCACTAATAGCGATTGTGGAGCTGACATGGTATCGTGCCGCGCAGTATTTCAACAACAGAAGCCTTGCAGCCAAGATGTTGGCCAATGAAGAGTTGAGAACCTTGCCAAATGTGGTGCAATAATACATGAATTTCTGGATAACTAAAGCCTAGATGCATGAGGTAGAGATCATCAATCGATTGCACAAAATAATTTTAGTTCGACTATGCTAGAAGTAAGTTAACGGACATCTCAGACCTAGTACGGTGCATGAAATTGTTATGAGGGATGTTGCAGAGTGCACTTGGAACAAGGCCATGTTATTACGCAAGCCCTGTTCACATGTCATTGTTACATATGTGACACCTGTTATAAGCCCACCTCCATACCTTTCTGAGTACTTCAACCTCCATAACCTTCAGCAAACTTGGAGTGGCATTTGGAGGGTCTTCATGAAGGTTGGTCATTATAGAGTAATTTCAATTGGTAAGATCAGTTAGATCCTAGATTTCACCCTCAGGAGAAGGGACCTAGTCATTCAAAGACATGTCGATTGCACAACAACATGGACGAATCATAGAAGGGGAGCACCCAAAATAGAAAGTGCTAAATTGGCAAACAAGTTGGCTACACTAGAAAGAACTGTCTGGATGCACCCGGCCCATCCACATAGTCTTCCTATATGTAATGTTATATGTCATATCGAACCATCTCATAATAAGTCATGTATTATCGAACCTCAAAAAATACTTGATGTTATTAACTCTTATATTTGTTGAAGTTATTTTCTAATTCTATTGATTGATGTCATACCCAAATTTATTACTTCATTTTGTTTGTTGACATTGTACCAATGGTAATTAATTTCTACATATATGGTTGACAAGGATATAAGGCTTCCAGAGCTACTGAGTGGCAGGTGTGACATTGCCCATCGTGTGCTGTCACAGGGCTATGATCTTGAGCCACTTGTATTGAGGGCTCCCATGGAGTACTAGTCTCTTCATGCATGATACATCCCCATTCTCATGGATGTGGGTTTACTACTCTTTGCCCTTATGCTGCAGACTAGTCGTGGTCTCACACAGGGTAGGTCGTTGATCACACAGGACTAGTCGTGGCCTCTTCATGCCCGTATGCTGCTTGAGACACACACGTTCCATTTCTGATGGGAGAGACGATGATCACATTGAAGGATGTGAGTATGCTCCAGAACCTACCTACCACGGGAGCACCCATCGTTACATCATCGGCGCCTATAAACTGACGCACATAGATATACCATGGACATCAAATTCATACAAGCATTGCACTACATAGCATATCTATGATGTACACAACGGGTTATAATTGTTGGATGACATGACGCCAACTTTTGTTCTCACATATGGTGGAGCCGTACTACCCGAAGAGAGTGATGTGTCAATTTGGATTACATCAAAAAATCCCACCTCCAAAGAGAGGCCATGATAGACATCTTCCCAATGAGATCCACATGTACGTCTATGCATGCATAATCTTTAAATTTTGTATTTCACTTTAAATACGTCACATTACCTCCATTTATTATTCAAGCATATGAGGAAAGGAAGACAATACGACAATTGGCCGCACAGGTATACCAGATGGGTGTAGGATTGGATGAGCGTGCATGGGCAGATGTTATTGCCAAGGAGCTACCGTACAATCACACTATGTACCAAGCATATCTTGATTAGTATATGGCATGTACCCGCACATGGCTTTCTCATGTGCCTGAGGATACACCAACGCATATACCACGTTCAAATCATGTGCAGTTAGGGTTTGATTATGACTGCTAGGGAGGATACATTGTTCGGTATGTTTGGACGATAATTACCCTTTTCTATCTATCATTTACTCATTTTACTAACGCATACTAACTTGTCTTCTTCAGTTTGACATCGCGACTACCATCGAGTGATAGACTAGATCCATTTTATCTGGTATAACACGTAGAGGTTGTTGGTGCTGTATTGAGTTCACTGGCACCATCCGTCCAATGAGCACTGATGCCCGACGACTCATGAGTGACCTAAGTTGTGGTTGTATTAGTGATCATGCATTGATGTCAAGACAAACCATGGGGTGCCCACCTAGCCCAACGTCTGCCTGGCAATCCTCTACACATCCCAATACCTCCAATGCACTTCTTACTCGATACAGTGCACCATCTAGGTGGGGGATTGATATCGTTGGGCCGTCTAGCACCCCATCAATTCTTCCACTCTCATTGTCGATGTTTACTTGTCAAGGTGGATCACTACATGTAGAAGGTCATCGACACATCTTAGGCTAGCAAGCGATGATTCTGATGACTTAGATGACCCAGATGACATCAAAAAAGCCAACCTGTTGATAGGGCTTTGGCAAAGCAACTAGTCGTAGATGAGCCTTGGGACCAAGAGGAGTTGGAGCAGATGAACTAGTAGTACACTGCTCCTTGAATACCTCCGCAACCAGCACAACATGCTAGAGAGGTATATTGGGGTCAGTCGTCTAAGTAGACCATATATGTGCCATAGGGGGATAAGGCTGAGTGGGTGGCACAACAAAGGGAGCATGACAATTGAGTGTCTAACATGTTGAGGATGGATGATCTCTCTTTCACTAAGCCAGATCCATGATGCTCCACCACCCACATAGCCATCGCAACCATCACGGTAGCTAGATCGCTATGGACCTTCTACACAAGCAGGACGGAGACCACATATCCCACCTGATTCTTATTCACCTCACCCTCTCCTTTTCAAAGAAAGGAAATCACACAAAAGAGGAAGGAGAAATGATTAGGTATGTTAATTGGTCGACACCCCATGGGATGTACTTGCAAATAATATGTACGAACTTTTTGTATTGCATTTTAGGCCTTGCAAGATTATTTTTTGCAATCAAACAAATTTGTTTTATTCATGGGATTCATTGTAGCAACCTTTCAGCTTTTCTAGCACAACCTCACATCAGTTTGTAGTGATAAATCAACAATAGCCTTTCAGTATAGCGTCGCATCAACTTTCCAACAATACATCAGCTCAATCTTTCATTATAACATTGTAGAAGCTTTTCTCTGATGCATCAATTCAACTATTTTTCCATATGTTCAAAGCATGTAAGAAATTTCAGGTCCACCCCTATTGTTCTATAAATTCACCCAAACAACCCTTAAGGTTGCACTCGCCCTCTGTTACTACCATATCCGAACATGACAAGAGAGAATAATTGTGGGAGTATAAAAGACAGAGGAAGGTAAATAATAAATCATTTTACCTCAAATAAGTGGCTTTGCATGTATTTACAACATCACCTCTTCTCGCTCATTTCTAGGATGAAGGCCAAAGCTCAGGGACCTGTCGTTGCAACTGCGGTTGTCGACAATTGGAATCCGGGGATCCACTTGTTAAACTTATGCAAAAATGAGATGGGTTATGAAGGGACTCAATCCGACAAGTACCAAGGTATTTAGAGTATCTATGAACTAGAGACATGGGAATTTATCTAGGTTCGGGCCCTCATAGCTGAGTAATGATCCTGCTTCTTGTGTATTTGTTTATGTGGAAAAAAGGATTACAGAGAAATCGTTACAAAGTAAGTGTGCTAGCTAATCCTATATGACTATGTTTAATCTTCTCTGTAGTAGATCGTCCTCCCTTGATCCTCCCCTTGAAGGCCTTCTTATACTTGCCGAAGAGATCATTGGTTATCCTCTTGAAGGCACATCCCACGATCGCTCACAACTGCATCGAGGTGGTAGCTGCAGGTCATGGGTATGTGGTGGTTGCTGTAAGATCATGGTTATGTGGTAGTTAGGCAATTTTGACTTGGTGTCGTGGAACTGCCTTACCATCCTAACCTCCTTCGAAGGTTACCTTGTCAAAGACTTATGATTATCTCGGGAATAATCATAAGGATTCAGGTACAGTTATGATAAAAGGTGATCGCGTACCTCTGCGACTACTCTAATGATTTAGACTTTGTATTTGCGAGAGGATCTGGTCGTAGGGAGACGCTTCTGCGACTATAGTGTTCGCGGATACAACACGAGATTATGGACTTTATGGTAATAGGTGTGTCAGAGCCATAGAGTTTTATTATATTTTGCAAGAAATAAATATGATTGCTGGGCTATGTCCAGAACACCCTTGGATTACCCCGTATCTCTTTCTTAGGCTTTCTGCTACCATAGAAAGGTACTTGAGACTATGGTGTGTTATGCGCGACCATGAAACGCTATGCTCGACCATGGAAGTCTAAGCACAGCTAACAATCCTCATCAACGGTTTGTTTCCGAAGACTATAACAGTTTCGAGGAAGCACGACTACAGGAGAAGGTTTCTTAAGTGTCCTAGGAAGATGCTCAGAAGTGTGCTTACTTGCATTGGTTCAACCACGAGTGGCACTAGAAGGCAAAGCGTACGATAATCTATCTTCTTTTCAGATTGAGGACACTATAACGATGTTGACTGCTTGGAATCGATTTCATCCAACAAGCATGATATTCAATACATGTGCTACTGCAAACGCTCTTGCCATTGCACCTACCATGGGTGCACATCCTTAGGAGGATTCCATCTGGCCCCACGATTGGTTGGAACTTGATGAGTTTATGTGCAAATGTGGGGTGGTATCAAGGTGAATACTTCTTTAACCTATGACAATGCTGGCAGGATATATATAGAATGCAACTGAGAAGACGAGAGCAGAAAATTAAGCAACTACGTGTCTTGGGTAGATGCCAAGTGGATTGAAACAAAGAATAACACTATAAAAACTCTTATACACGAGATGGATAGTCTCTACTCAGATAAGGTAGTACTCTGACAATTGGTTACTTCTTGCTGCTATAGAACTGGCTCCAACTATTCATGTGACTGGCACCATCACATGTAAATTTCTTTTTAATTTCTACTCAAACATTAACAAGTTTTGTATTCTAGACTCAGCCTTCAAGCCAACCCTCTGTCTTTTTTGCTACTACTTCTTTCATCGTATGCATCGTATTCTGCTGAAACCCTCATCCTAACTCCACCCTTAACCCTAACACTAACACCCAAAAACCCTAACCCTTAACTCTAACTCCACAAAACCCAAACCCTAACTCCAAGCAAATGAATTGTTTTTTAAAAAACTTCTTAGTTGGAGGAATGAAGTTCAGTCGTCAACCTTGTCAATGATAGAAACTAAGGCTACTTTTGAAAATTGTTTCCCAAAATCAAATTTACACGATTATTTTTTTTTGAACTATAGTGGTTCGAGTAGATCATCAATTCGATTTATAGATCAAAAGATATGAATGCTAGAAGAGTCGAAAAGTTCAGTACAATTTTTCAAAATCATATTTCCCATACTTCATAATTCAAGAGGCTTTTGTAGAATCTTCTTGCGCCATATATACTGAAGTTGTTCGGGAGACATGGTCAAACCATCGACTTTTTTTAATAACCAAAATAAAATAGAAAATTGTGAAAATAACCCACATATATCACAAAATATGCTATATCTTGATCTATAACTCCAGTTGACGATTTGTTTGTGTTGATCTGATCGTTTTCAACTCATAATTCCACTAACTTAAACGGATCATCAATTGGAGTTACAGATCAAAAAATATTGATCCCAGAATAATTGGAAAGTTTGAATTCAACTTTTTTACATTAAATTCTACTGAAATTTTCCCGCATTCATATCTTTTGATCTATAAATCTAATTGACGATCTATTCGAACTACTACAGTTATGAGGTCAAAACGATCAGATCGACAAAACCGAATTGTCAATTGGATTTATATATCTTAACATATAACAAGATATGATATCTTGTGATATAGAACTCTATTGGATGATATGTTTATGTTGATTGATCATTTTTGCTTCATAATTCCAATGATTCAAACAGATTGTTACTCAAATTTATAATTTAAAATATACCGACATCGGAAAATATAAAACATCATGTACAAATACATGGGGATGCTTGCTGTTGAGCCTTCAAGCCGTAGAAAATGCCCTTCTATTGTGCACCCGACCTGCGACAGAACTTATATCGTAGCCATCACACGCGACAAATCTTCTACCTCACATCTCTCATCTGTGATAATTATTATATCCGTCATTTTTACAAATTTGCTAAACTGTGGGTTATTTTCGCAACCCTTTTTATTTTGGGTTATTTAAAAAAAATTCCGCTAATGTTTGGGACCAAGTTGAAATCATTTTAATTGATAGGCACCTAACTGAAATAAAATGGACTATCATAATACAATGTGCAAAAATAAGGGACCAAAATAGTGAAATTAAAAAAAAAAGGACTAGTACAAAACGTTAGACCATGAAGAAGGATCTAATTGATGAAATTGAAAAAAGAGAGGCTAGTGTGATACATTAGGTAGATAAGAGAGACCAATGGTAAAAATTACTCCGCATCATTTACATAATTGCAATAGCCAAACTTTCCTACTCTAAAAACATGTGAAAATCTGTATGAAAAATTTTGTTCATGTGTAAAGAAGTACTCTATATATAGTTGTTGGAACAGAGTTAATACCTTTGTTAGGCAAGTTGCCACGGAGGATGCAGGTAGGTATTGCCTCCATATCCAGCATTACACCTACATACATATCCAAAATGTAATGACTTATCGACGTTGATGCACCTACTGTCGCTGCTGACACAATCAGGGCACCAGCACAACTTGGTTGATCAATGCTACTCCACATGAAGTAGCCATGGGAAGTAGTTTTATTTATGCTCTCCCATAGGGAGCTTCGATTAAAGAGTGATGCAAACTTGTTTTTGTTGTGACGAACAAAGTTGAGCTGAAAGACATTCCTTCCAAAAGAAACTGAGCGACATCCATTATCATATAATTTTGTGTTGCTTTCGTGATCGTGATTCTTTTGATGGGGAAAGTTGTTGTACAATATTTCATTGTCGTATTTAACTCATGATTAACGAAGTATACATCAAAGTCGCAATCAGTGATATGTAGCACCACATACCCAAATGTGAGAGATCTCACGGGAGCTTTCCATGATGTTTGGGAAACATTAACCCCAGATCTCAGAGGGATGGTATGGGAAATGGCATAGAAAATTTGGTTTATAGAGCAATCGGTTTCTATGGGAGCAATATCACTCAGAACCAGGGTGGCACCATCACAAAAGACGAGTTTAGGGGTTGTGTAGTGTTGTCGCAGGTGAGTCTGAAATCGGGATGCTGAACAGTCATGTCCGATGCCGAAGGGATAGCTGAAGGTCAGATCGCCGCAACTCGTTGGGCAACTGGCAAGCGTGGCTGCATAAGGTTACGTGCTGTTCTCCTCTTGACCTCTTGAAATTTTTGTACGGATAACCCAGAGTTAAAAAACAAATTTAAAAATAACGTTTAATAAAAAAAAATTGCAAAAATGACTTCAGTCGCCATCCCGCAAGGCGCTTACCGAAAAATGCAAACGGAGGGCCCATCAGTCGCCATCCCGTATGGCGACTGCGGGTTGCCCATCAGTCGCCATCTGGGATGGCGATTGATGGGGGGGCTATATAGGGGGGCCGTGGCGATTGAGGTTGGAAACGAAAAAAAAAAAAAACCACATCTCACGGCAAAGAGGAGGAGAGGGGAAAAAAGAAGAAAAGGAGATGAGGAGGGGGAGGAGGAGAAGAAAAGGAGGAGAAGAAGAAAGGAGAAGAAGGAGGAGGAGAAGGAGAAGAAGGAGGAGGAGAAGAAGAAAAGAGAAGAAGAAGAAAGGTACAATCACAAAAATTTTTATTGATAATTAGTGTAGAATGTAGATCTGTTTTAGAGGTTTATAGATTTGTTTTAGGAATTTGTATATCTGTTTTACGAATTTGTAGATCTGTTTTAGAAATTTATAGATCTGTTTTAAAAATGTGTAGATCTGTTTTAGAAATGTGTAGATCTGTTATGTAGATGTGTTGTATTTGTAGATCTGTTATGCAGAAATGTTATATATTAAGCGAATAAATTAGATTAATAAATAGTAAATCGATAATTTAGGACATATGGTTTATTCGTAGAAAATGTGCAGAAATACATATTTGATTTGTGTCGTATTTAAATATGTTCGGCATTTATGAATATAATTTATATATAATTTTGATTTGTTGTGTAATATTATGTAAATTTCATATATTTATGAATGAGATGTGAGATGTGTATTAATTAAGAGTAGTAAATAATTAAATTATTGATATGTGAGATGATAATATAGGAATTGTAGATTAGATGTGATGCAATGTCGTTAATGCAGTGTACTTCGATTAGTTAAGATGTTAAAAAATAAGTCGCAGATGTCTTAAGGATGAGTATAGAGTAATGTGCAAAATATATTGGAGATATGATAGCTGATGTTTGTAATACTTATGTTGTAGACAATGTCGGAAACAAGAGTAGTCTATGTTTTTTACGGGGAACAAATCATTAGAAATGGACCATCTGGAGATGACCTAAGTGGCTGTCACCATGTAGACATGGAATTGAATGATCTTAGTGTTCTTAATTTTGAAGACCTTAAGACCCGAGTCATGGACATCCTAAATATTGACCCATGTTTACACAAAATTGTCATAGAAGCGCTGGTGCCTATTGGTTTGACATCTTGTTGGAAATTGTGTAAACTTAGAGGCGATAGATCATGGGGCTCTCTTGTTAGGAGGGTGATAAATCCCAATCATGGGCCAGATGACTGCATACTGTATGTGGCAAAGCTAGATAATGTACCAGAACCGGCAGCAGAACTTGTACCCGAACCATTAATTGGAGGACAACATACGAACATTGATCCAACCATGACCCATAATTCTGCGGATATGCCCAACGCAGAATTCATGGGCGGGTATTTCTGGCCTGGGGATGAGGCTTATGCCGACGAAGGTGAAGACGAGGGTCTGGAAGTTTCAGGCAGCGAAGGGTCGGAGGTGGATGCAGACTATGCGGATTCATCTAGTGAAGAAGACTATCGTGGAATCTGACCTCCACAACAATGGCTAGATCCTAGTGGTTTTGAGCATGCGCGAATCCACGACGATCGCAGTTCGGAGTGGGCAGGGAGTGAGCACAGATTAACATTGGGACAACATTTTCGAAGCAAGGAGGAGGCTAAGCAAGCCGTGGCGATGTGGTCCGTGACACTGCGTCGGTCTTTCAAGGTTGACAGAACAAATCCGCGACTGTACGCAGTGAAGTGCAAGGTGGAAGGATGTCGATTTTATGTTCGTATTGCTCGGTACAGGGACAATGAACACTTCATTGTTTCCAGGATCACCGAACAGGACTGTTCGGTGATAGAAGTATCACAGAGTCATAGGAATATGTCGTCCGCATTTGTGGCACGTGTAATTTTGTCGAACCTTCATGCAAATCTTGATATGCCACCAAAACAAATTGTTAGCCAAATCAATGACACATTTGGGTACATCATTCAATATGGGAAGGCATGGAGAGCCAAGCAACTTGGTCTTGAAATGTTATTTGGATCTTTCTATGATTCATATAACTATGTGCCCAGATTGATCCAACAAATCATTGACACCAACCCTGGCACTGTGATGGATATGGTCCATAGCCCAGTTGTCGGCAGAAATGGTGAGATAGTTCCTGGAGCTGAGTACATGGAGTGTATATTCTGGTCATTTGGTCAAGTAATCTCTGTGTTCAAGCACATGCGGCCAATACTTTGCGTGGATGGCACATTTCTAACTGGGAAGTACAAGGGAACTCTGATGACAACAATTGATGCAGATGCAAACAACCAACTACTTCCCATGGCGTACGCCTTAGTGGAAGGAGAGAGTACAGACAGCTGGGTATGGTTCCTTGCAAACCTAAAACAAACAGTCGTGAAAGACAGACGGAATGTATGTATAATCCATGATAGACACAAGGGTCTGTTAAGTGCCATTGAGTTCATGTTGTCCACTGATAACCCGCAGTACAGCTGGAATGACTTGATCAGTCGGTGGTGTAAACGACACCTTGCGGCGAACTTCTTCACACACTACAAAAGCGCACGGCTTATGAAGAAGTTCAAGCGGTTGTGCGATCAGAACCAAAGCCATAAGTTCCAACAACTTTGGGACGAGTTAGAACAAGAAATTTCAGATCTAGGTAAATCTCAAAGGTCAGAGGCAAGCAGTTCACAACATCCAGAAGATGAAGAAAATGTCGTGGAGACTACAGATGTGGCGAGACGATGCACCCGAAGATCAAGGCCAAAGAAATTTAGTGAATGGATCAGTGACAAAGCTCCTGACAAGTGGTCTCTATTGCACGATGAGGGAGGTGCCAGATATGGCGTAATGACAACTAACATGGCAGAGGTATACAATTTTGTGTTGAGGGGGGTGAGAGGTCTGCCGCTCACTGGAATTGTGGAATTTACATGGCATCGCACGGCCAAATACTTCTACGAGAGAGGTACAGCTGCAAGAGTATTGCTTTGGGTCACACCACCAAAATTTCCTCATGAAGTACAAAGGTACTTAGAAATGAAAGCCGCGGCCGCTCAGAAACACTCAGTCGAGTGCATTCCTAATAGCAGAAGGCAAAGTTGGGTCGTTTATCTGCGCAGTAAGAACGTGGGGGGTGGATACATGCGACAAATCAAGAGGCAAGGAGTGACATTTGAAGACGGTGTCAAGTGCACTTGTAACAAGCCAACTCTATTGCATAAACCGTGCTCTCATGTGATGGCCGCGTGTGCGCACGACAACAAGTCGAGCGAGATGTACCTGTCAGTTTACTATGGTTCACGGTACCTTGCCGAGACATGGACTGCAGACTTTGAGATTTGGGGGACTCAGCAGCACTACAGAGATCGGTCGTGTAGGGCAGGCGAGATCCGATATGTTCTACCACCGCACTTGGAGCGGAAAGGCCCTGGACGACGGCGGAAAATGCGAATTGGCAATGACATGGATAACGCAGAACGCGATGAGCTACGAAAGTGTGCCGTTTGCCGACAACCTGGCCACACGAGGAGGACATGTCCTGATGCATCCGGACCTAATCGAACATGACTCAGTAATGTTGTGCAATACTTATTCGTTCCTCTTGTGTATTTGATGATGTACTAACCTAATGTTATTGTTTGCAGGCATGGCTCACCCTCGTCCACAGTTTCCTAAGTTACTCGATCACTACTACGACGATCGTCATCGGTCTTGAGCAGTACGATCTGGAGAGGAGCTTCAGCCATTCCGCCTGCGATCGTCCGGCACGTCTTGGCCTCTCGACGGGAGATACATCGCACGGCTGAGGGCGGCGGGGCTGCTTCCTTTTTGCAGGATAATCACCAGACTGGAGCCTTTCAGGCACGACCGATCACTCATCTCTGCTCTGGTGGACAGGTGGAGACTCGAGACGCACACATTTCACTTCCGGTGGGGGGAGATGACCATTACCCTGGAGGATGTGGCGATGTTGTTCGGACTCCCGATTCGCGGGCAGGCCTGGGTACCACCACCCACTCTTGCCGGATGGGACGGCATGCTCGCCGAGAGGTTTCATCCACTACCTCTGGGCCAGGAGCCCTTCCACCACGACATCGGAGTTCCTGCGACTTGGCTTGTTCACTTCAGGACGTGCCCAGCAGATGCAGATGAGTGGACTGTGAGCCGACACTTCGAGGCGTATTTACTACACTTGTTCGGGGGCTTCATGTTCACTGGTATGATTAAACATGATATAGGCACAGCTATTTCCATTCTCTTGTTGAATTTAATTCCTACTTTTTTGCTTTTCTACAGGTACTCACGGCGACACAGTGGATCGTTGGCTTGTTCCACTGGCGCAGATGCTCGCGGACACGCCGATCGATCAGATCCCGCGCATCAGCTGGGGGTTAGCGGTTCTCTGTGCGACGTATCGAGGGATGTGCGACGCCTGCGTTCGGCGTGCCCGAGCGGCGAACATGGCCGGATCTCCTCTACTTCTTTTGCTGTGGTCGTATGAGCACATACCTGTCGGACGACCGCTCATCACCGACACGCCCGTTGCACTTCCGGAGGGGCACCGGCCTAGGGATGCAGAGGATGAGATCGATCGCCCTACCATGGGGGATCGCTGGTTGCAACATGAGCTGCAGTGGGCCACAGTTCAGGTGCATGCATGCTACAGTGCGTACAGCGGCGAGTTGGAGTTGTTGCATCCGTCGCGTGTTATATGGAGGGTTTGGATGACAAGCTATATCGAGAGCACAGCCGGCGGCACGATCTCTGTGGTGTGTACGGAGGACCGGGATTTATGGCTCACCCGCTGTATGCTTGTCTTCAGCCATATTTTGGAGGTGTATGCTCCATGGAGGGTGATGCGCCAGTTTGGCTTATTCCAGACGATCCCTCCTCCAGACGCCCCGCATCGTTTGTCGCATGACCAGCACGAGTAAGTTCTCGATTATCTCCATGCATAGTATTTTGCCTTTGTGAAATAACTGAACACCTTTGTTTTTTTTGCAGGCAGAGTCGCAAGGGCAAGAAGGTTGTCAGTTGGGAGGACCGACAGTCTGCCTACACTCGTCGCTGGGAGCAGACAGCAGCGATAGATGTCGTGCGTGAGGAGAGGGCGTACGATTCCACGACATACGGCAACTACCCCCGATGGTACCTCCCTCGCACCGCAGCTCGCATTGCCCCGCCACCTCCGACGCCTGCAGACGTGGCTGCTCCTAGCGTGCATTAGACATACGACCGACATCACGCATCTCGGGTACACTGCCAGGTACATGCCGCCAGCCCATGACCTACTTGTTATTTTTATTTCTGTCTCCTATTATCTTACCGTCTTGCAGGCTGACGGCATCCATGCGATCAGTTCCGTGACATGGCCACTAGTCCAGCGGAGGCAAGCAGGTCTGCCTATCACGCCCGACGAGTACGAGAAGGCCATCGCCTACGTCGACCGACTTGCCTCGCAGTTGACCCTTGAGAGTGCCGCCACTTCGTCGACTTTTGTTGCACCTCCACGTCCACGGGCCCGACCCAGTCATACGCCATCGCACTCAGCCGCTCGTCATCCCGACACAGCCGGCCCTTCAGGTATGGCCGTCACCGCACCCATTTATCTCGGTGGGCCCCCGGCTCGCTCGTACCGTACAGGTGTTGCACCTCACGTGGACTTCTCGTCGCGTGGTGGTGTACGGATCTCTAAGGGTCCCCGAGCGCTGCCTTCCGCACACACTTCTGATTCTGGTTTGGGCTTCGACGTCACATTCGACTCAAACGACAAGTACATCGCTATGTCTGAGCAGACGGTGCCTATCTCGTCGGTTGGTCCGCTTCGGTCTCCTGCTAGGCACCCACCATACATTCCTCGTCAGTCGGTCCGTGCCGACCCCCAGGTGGTCCGCGACCCATCATATGCTTAGTATGCCGATATGTTGCAGATGAGAGACGACGCCGATCAGAGCCAACATCAGTTGGCATCTTCGCAGCTTGGTGAGGCACCTCCACCGTCGCTGGACCCGATGGACGCTCCTGATACAGGCCTCGATCAGCCGAGTGCTCAGCCTCCCGGTCGACAGCCCTCGCAGAGGACAGTGCATCCGCGCAGCACCTATTCGCCATCGCCGTTTCAGCGCGACCGGAGGCATCGTCCGAAGAGGGGCCGACAGTAGTTTTTTTTTTATGTTCACCTTTTATGGAACATTATATCGATTCTCATGGTTGTATTATTTTTTATTATATTAGTATTCTCATGTTTTGACTACTTTTTTATGTTCATTTTGGTTTTTGGGAACATCATACTCGACAGATTGAACCAACCACGAAATATACTGATCACTCAACGCGGCCAGTCGACTATGTAACATTCATTTTAAAAAAAACACAAATTTGAATGTTAATTTTAAAAAAAACACAAATTTGAAAGTTATTTTTAAAAAAACACAAATTTGAATATTAATTTTAAATAAAACACAAATTTGAATGTTATTTTTAAAAAAAACACTAATTTGAATGCTAATTTTAAAAATAACACAAATTTGAATGTTAATTTTAAACAAAACACAAATTTGAATGTTATTTTTAAAAAAATCACAAATTTGAATGCTAATTTTAAAAATAACACAAATTTGAATGTTAATTTTAAACAGTGTTATTTTTAAAAAAAACACTAATTTGAATTTTTTAACTCTGGGTTATCCGTACAAAAAAATCTGACCTCTTAGCAGTACCCATATGATCTCACTTGCCCTAGCAATTCGATTAGGAAGTGCGGAGAGAATAATATTGCATCTAAGAGCTGGCCCATCTTCTCAAACATGGCAAATTTGGAGGTTAATAATTTAGACTATGCTATGGATGCCTTTGTTTGTGAAACAGTATAGCATATGCTTAAGTATTGAAGGTGCGCTTGTCATCATTTATGTAGTTGTCTCGCTGCCTTCCATATTTATCTAGAAGCTCGCGGTGGCTGCAAGAATTTTCACTGCAACTCTAAAAATAATGTTTGCCACTATTACCCTGTTCTCTCCCATATGTGTCAGTCTTGTCAAGGTTTTTTTTAATCACAAATATTTATTACTTTAAATTTTCTCACATTGTTCATGTTAAATTGAATAGTTGAATCTTGTGTAGATATGTAATTAAAATTCAAAACTTATTAATTATAGTATAGAGAGTTAATTTGCACATATACTTTGGTCCAAAAGATGGTCATTTTTGTAAATGTGTTAGTCAAATTTTTCAAATTTTAGTCACTAATATATTTTTATATATTTAGATTAGTTATAAAAAAATTATATGAGTATATTTTTCATAAAACATACTTTCATAATAGTACAATTTTATAAATTTTTACTAATATATTATAAAAAGAAATATTGATCAAAACTGTATATCGAAGACTATTAGTAGTAAAAAAAATAATATTTTTATACCAAAGGGAGTATTTATTACCAGTATTCTAGGTATGTTTTATATATTAAAAAATATAATTGCCTTGATAATCATAATATGAAAAAAAATTGAAATATTTGAGAATAGAAGTATTAATGTTTCTTTGCCTTTTATATTAAATCTTAAGAGACCATTTGGAATGCAGGAAATGAAAAATGTAATAATAGAAAAATACAAGAATTGAATACCATATCCAATGAAATTCACACGAAAACTTAAATACAAGAATTATTCAAAAAGACTATTTGAATGCATTATAAAAAAATACAAGAATTTCATTTTCAAACAAGAGATAAAAGGAAAGTTTCCATGAGATTGGACATCATTTTTGTTTTCTCAAAAAAAAGCCCTTTCAAAAGAATTTCATAAAAAGTTTACATATATATTTCTTTATACCAAACAATACACAAAAAAAATTCCTTGAGATTCAAATCCTCTAAACTTTTTTTATTTTTTCTCCATTGCAAACACCCCCTAAGGCTCTCTCCAACCCACCGGCGTTTCGCTTGGCGCTTCAACAGAATATTCTTCAGCATATTCTGTGCCACATATGCGAAACAACATCTAAAGCACCACCCTTCTCCAACCCACCGGTGCTTCGCGATGCACCTTCTCAAGCACCACCCTTCTCCAACCCACCGGCACTTCGTGAGGCACTTCGCGTGAGGCCCGCATATACAATATTTATTACACATTAACAAATTGCTAAAATAAAATTCAAATAATTCGAAAACAACTAATTAAAAGAAAATTGTTGTAAATAACAAAAAAAAGTTTAAATTATTTTTATTTAAATGGCACACGGGAAAAAACATGACATATACTAAATTAAAATTCGGCAACAGTCGGCCGTTAACGACCGCACAAACAACTACTCGTCGGTACCGTCAGCCCCGAAACGCTGCCAAATGTGCTCGATAAGATCCCGTTTCAGTTGCCGATGTGTTGGGTGAACACGGATCGCATTATTTCGATCTAGCATATGTTCGAAAATTGGTGAAGCACTGCTGTGGATAGTAGGCGGTGTTACGGTTGATGTGCCTTGAGTATCGTACAATTGAGTGATCGGGTCTTGAGAGTGCCGCTCATCCTCGATTATCATGTTATGGAGGATGACACACGCTTTTATAATATTGGGAAGAGTTGATCGTTGCCAAAATTGAGCGGGGCCGCGGACAATAGCAAATCAAGCTTGCAACACCCCAAATGCTCACTCCATATCTTTTCTTGCCCCTTCTTGATGTTGTGCAAATAACATGAGTTTGTCCGTTTGGGGCAAGGATGCGGTCTTCACGAAGACAGCCCACTCGAGGTAAATGCCGTCGACTAGGTAGTACCCCATATTGTACTCTGTCCCATTAACAGAGTACTGAACCATAGGAGCTTGCCCGCGCAACACATCAATGAAAATGGGGGATTAGTTAAGCACGTTGATGTCGTTCTTGGATCCGGCGACACCAAAGAAGCCATGCCATATCCACAAGTCTCTGGATGCGACCTCTTCAAGTATTATTGTAGGGACTCCTTAATCACCAGGGGTGAATTGGCCCCTCCATGCAACTAGGCAATTGCGCCATTCCCAGTACATGCAATCGATGCTTCCCAGCATCCCTGGGAAACCTCGGTCCTCTCCTTCCTGGAGCAGACGCTGGAGGTCTTCGATAGTAGGTCTATGGAGATATTCCTCCGCGAACCGATCAATGATTCCTTCGACAAAATTCTCCAGGCACCGAATGGCCGTCGACTCTCCAATGCGTACGTACTCGTCGACAGCATCGGCGAGCGAGCCGTACGACAACATGCGCAAAGCCGCAGTGCACTTCTGCAATGGAGATAGCCCCTTTCGGTTGAGGGCATCTCTCCTCTCGGTGAAGTACGGGGACCACTCCCCGAGAGCTTCGACGATTCGCAGAAAGAGGGGTCTCCCTATGCGGAACCTTCTACGAAACAAGTAGCCAGGGTAGACCGGAACATCGGCGAAGTAGTCCGCGACTAGACGGTTATGACCGTCTTCGCGATCTCTTTCGATGTACCTTCTGCTATGTCCTCAGCGGCGGTGCAAGGTACCAGCATCAATGCTAGCTTCAACATCATGAAGAGCGTGACACATAAGGGGTTCAACCGTCAGACAGGTTTATGCTAACCCCGCCGCGAACTCTTCCATTTGGTAGATGCCTTCGTCCTCACCACTACTTGTGGTTGAGCTGGATGACATTTTTTTGGGGTTGGTTGTGAAGTTGAGATCACCAAGAGTGGAGGCCTCGGTTGTGAAGTTGAGATAATTGAGTTGTGAAGATGAGGGCATGGAGGGGTCCAAATATATAGGGGTCTAAAATCCGAAGGCATCGATCACATGCGTCAACTCCAACGGCTAAAATCCGAAGGCATCGATCACATGCGTCAGCTCCAACGACTAAAATCCAAAAGTACCGATCACATGCGTTGGCTCCAACGGCTAAAATCCGAAGGCATCGATCACATGCGTCGGCTCCAACAGCTAAAATCCAAAAGTACCGATCACATGCGTTGCCTCCAATGGCTAAAATCCAAAGTCATCGAGCAGATGTCTCAGCTCCAACGGCTAAAATCCAAAAGTACCGATCACATGCGTCAGCTTTAACGGCTAAAATCCAAAGGCATCGAACAAATGTGTCAGCTCCAACGGCTAAAATCTAAAAGTATCGATCACATACCACAGTGCAAACAGGTGAATCCAAAACCACTTAAATTAATAGTGCGAGTAAAATTTTTGAAATGAAAAGTACAATGTTCCGTCTACTATTTGTTTTTCAGATCGTTAAGCTGCTCGTTGATGTATTGTATTGCAGCCTCATGCGTCGCCTTACGGTTATCCGAGAAATGGGATGTATCCATCCCAAGTAGTTTCGTCAACGACTTCATAAATGAGGCCTTCTCTTTGCTTCTGGTCATCCCCTGCAATTTATCGACTACAACAAGGGCTTTGTCGGCCATACTATTAAGCTCGGCGTTGGCTTTGTCGATGCGCTCTAGGGTCTCCTCGCACGCCAATGATGTTCCGCCTAGTTTGCTCTTACCCTTCCGCTTTGCCACGTCTCGCCCTTTAGGTCGTGGAAGCTCGACGGAGTCATCGTCGTTGTTCGACGACGACGTGTGGGCACCTTCTTCGTTGAGGCGAGCTCTTTTGGAACAATCCAAGTAGCTTCGGCACCACTTCGGTTGACCACATACGGCTCTCCACCAGTGCTCCATGATGAAGGCCTGACCCACCCCCTGCCTGTACATGTCGCTTGCTTACAACATCAACTGGTCGTCTGAACGACCACTAGCATAGGCATCGCGCAACCTGCAGTAGATACCATTGAACTGAACAATTATTTTATTGCTCTTTTGCCAATGGTCTTTGCAGTGTCTGAGATCTCGTCTGCGATCAGACGGACTGCTCTCGTTGTACGACACAACAACCTTTGACCAGTACTCGTCCCATTTTTTATTGTTCCCATCGACCGGGTCGAGGGAGTTATTCAACCATGCACTGATCTGGAGCACGAAAAATCCAAATTTAATAACAAAGTCTGCCATAGCGGAATTTACTAGTTAGATGAGCACTTACAAGTCGCATGTCGTCCTGTTGGGACCAGAACATTCGTTTACACTGTGGCCCAGCGCTTCCTTTTCCTTTGCCAGCGTTGTCGTCGGCCTCGATCACGACCGGGGCCGAGCTATGCGGACTGCCGGTATCCAATACGGACGTGGAGCGGAAATTTTTGCTCAGTAGTTGAGGAGGCAACATTTCTGCAGACATGGTCGGAGCTCCGACGTAATGAGGATTTTGGCCGTAAGGGCCGTAGGGGGATTGCACATACGGATGTGCATATGGATGTGGTTGGCCGTATGGAGGGGGTGCAGCGAACGGTGGATAGCACATCGGGTATGGTGGGGGAGGGGGCTGAAAACTGGGCTGATTTTCACTGTTTGGCGCTTGGGAGTTCTCCTCATCTAAATTTGGTTCGCCAAACCAATTAACATAACCGCGGGGGGATTGTTGGCCATCGGAAATTTTTGCAGAAAATACTGGATGAACAGGAGAGTGCAAAGTGTGTGGGTTTTGATTTGATTGAGGGTAAATGAGCTGAAAACTGGGCATATTTATAGGCAGAGGGTCACACAAATTTTCAGTAATTTTTTGCAATTTGTTTTGGATTTTTTACGATTTTTAATGAATTTTTAACCTCAGAAATGAATAAAATAACTCCAACGACTAATTTTAAACGGCTATTTTTTAAGTCACTGACAGGTGGACCGAGGGCAAAAAACTTCAAAGGGCTCTTTTTCTCCAACTCCAGCTCGAAAATACCACTGACATGCGGGCCCTCTACACACTCGGGCCCACCTGGCAGCGATACGGCTCGGGTGCACGCAGCACGCGCACGAAACGCGTTCACACCGACCCACGCGTTTTTTGGGTCCCACCGTGCCTCGTCCCGCACCTCCACACCACACACCCACTCACTGTCACGTGGCCTGAGGTGGATTTGGGCCCACCTGTCAGACGAAGTTCACGGGAGGGTACGAAGGCACTGTTTCTCGCGCGCTCCAACGGTGCCGCTTCGTCCAATCAGGCGTCGCGGGCCCCACATGTCAGAGCTTCGCCGGTGAAGCTTCGCGTGGCGTCGTCTCTCTCCTCTTGCAATTTGTTTATTATTTTTTTCCGGTAGGTCCCGCTTGTCAAGGCATCAAGGCGCCGGGGTTGGAGAGAGCCTAAGTGTTATATTTGTAGGAATCATTTGAATAAATTTGTAAATGCTTGTTATGTTGCTCGTTCCAACTAGCTAGCGTTGGTGCTCCAACTTTCGCCAGCATTTCTTACTTTGGATCTTAACTTTTTGAAGGGAAAAACTTAATTTTTCAATCATCTATCCAACACATACAAATCTAGTTTAGTCTCCATCGTCTCTTTCTCCTCTAGACTTCTTCTTCCTCACCCTCACTCCTCCTGATTATTACAGCGTCCCTTACTATCATATGATCCTAACTTCATATTCCAGTGATATGGAGAACTTCGTTTGAACCAAGATCCACAATTTGTAGGGCTAGGAACAAGCAGGCCGGTTGGCTAATACTACGCTCTTTTTCAGATCGACTACAATTAATTTTTCACATCGTCAACTGTGTACATTAAATACTTGAGTTATCTTAAAATAGAAGTTGAGTACATTTAAATTTTGTTTTGTGGAGAAATATCTGGTGCTAACTATTGATTAGCTATTGACATGCAAATTATGTCTGTTAAGGCATTAAATTATTATGTAAAATTAAAAAAAATTGTGTAGATACTCTTTAGATTATTCTACTATGGCACAAAGTTTTAAGTCTAATGTCAATAGAAAAAAAAAAGAAATTTAGTGCGAATAGTGAGTTTGCTTTCTCTAACAAAAGTTTTGTTTGTTAGAAATTTTTTTCCATATAGCACTGGCCACGTTACGACTTGAAACTTGTTAGGTACTCTTGCCAGACCATGTCCTAAGGTTGGCAAGTCTTAGGATGGTATTACAACAGTGTTTCACTTCAACCGAGACATTACGATGTTATAATTTAACGAATATTGCAATTGTTTTGTAGTGTAATTTGATCCTAGAAGAATAAGAAAGTATGAGTTTAATTTTTTAAATTAAATTTTTTATTTTTTATACCAATATCTTTTGATCTATAATTTTAATTAATAATCTATTTGAACCATTGTATTATAAGTTTAAAATTGTCAAATTGACAAAAATAGATTATAAATCAAACATATATATCTTAAAATACAATAAAATATGATATCTTGTAATATGTAAGTCTGGTTTACAATTCGTTTATATCGGTCTAATTGTTTTGACTTTACTATTCCATTAATTTAAACGGATTATTAATTAAAATTATAGATCAAAAGATATTGATGTCGGAATAATTAAAATTTTGATGTGTAATAAGAATTGGTTTGGGGTGACTTCTTGCTTTGCATGCATGTGTAGTAGGGCTCGCTGTGAGCTTGTTTGTCATGGCGAATTTTTTTCTTAATAACTCACAAAAAAAACAAATTTGAAAAATAACCTAGGCCTTTTAAAATATACAAAAATGGCCTTCTGTCGCGAATCAGCGCGCACGATTGAAGACGTGCCACGCCAACTTTCAGTCGCTAGCTCAGCAAGCGATTGAAACCCGCAGTCGCCAGCCCGGCTAGCGACTGAAAGGTTCAAAGGGGCAGGGACCCAGATGCAAAGGATTTGGACTAATTTGTGATGATTTTGCTTGGAAATTTAGACTTGTTTGCAAATCTTGAGATTGGGAGGGCTGATTAGAGATATAATTTCACACACAAGTGTAACTTTATTTCAGGAGCTTATTCAGCAGGAGCTTCGATGAAATTCCACAAGATTTGATGATTTTGGGATAATTCGAAAACAGGTTACTTTAAGGTAATTAGGGTTTTAGAAAATGGCGAGGCTTGAAACTGAGGCCTCGGATGAGATTTTGGAAATCTTGCAGAAGGAAAATTTGCTCAGAATAGTGAATGGGAGATACTTCTTGAATTATATCGAAGTTCGGAGATGAGATATGGTTTTAGCTTTTTTATGGTTCTCGGGAAATCTGAAGTGCCCTGTCATATAAAGGGGCAAAACGACAAGAGCTGAAAGTATTAATCGTACAAAAGCTGAAAAGATGAAAATATAAAGGCTGAAAAGCAGCAATGCAGAATCAGACAAAAGTAGAACAGTACAAAAGTGCGACAGTGTTTTTCTCAAAAGGTTGGAAACCTAACAAAAATGTACGAAAAAACTGAACAGTCCGACAAAACCCTACATCAGGCTACTGCCCCCTCCTCCCCCTCTGTGGGGGGGCCTGATACATCGATGGTTTGTACCAAGAGGGGGGCTGACGAGACGGCGGAGCCTGGGAAGGCTGTGTCGGCTGCGTAGGCAGCGGAGCATCGGCAAGGAAGCTAGGATGCTGCTGTGTCTGGTCGAGAGGCTGGTACCATTCGGGAGTATCGAGCTCTTCATCCGAAGAGCTATCGGCAGGCACGAAACCCGTGTGAGGTGGTAGAGGGCGCGACGACGACAAACAGTCCGCTGGTGGCTCATGCGGCAAAGGACCCGGCACCGACGGTGATGGTGGGGGAATCACGGTCAAGTGAGGTGGCAGCAGCATTCTGAAACCAACCAAAATTTGATCGACCTGCCGCTTGACCTCCGAACAATATGCGTACACATCGTCGCTGGGCATGGTGGGTCCGAGGCGAGACTTGACCATCATGTCCCGTGCACCAGCAAAGACGCCGCCGAGGATGTCTAGCTGTGCACAAGAATTAATGCAATTATAGAACGACAATCCATGTGAAAGTCAGGCTACAAAGAGCTAAGGAACTCACAGAAGAGTGGATTCGCCCAGTAAGGCGTCGGTCGTAGCGGTCGTCGATGGTGGCGGGAGGGACGGGCTCATCAGGCGCGGCTGGTGGACCGCCCGCCAACCGGTAGATCGTGCGAGGTCAGTACCAGGACAGATACGAAAAATGGATGTCGTGGCTGTACGGCCTATGCTCCTCAACCGTGCGTGTGTGAGCCCAATCCATCCACTCCTGCACATAGGGCCGCTGCCAACGAACGAAATCGTCCCTTACTTGACCCTTCCTAGATTGTCTATGGACAAAACAATTAGTTAGTGACAGAAATCATGTGTAAAATAATTTGTGAATGTAATGCATATTTGACGTACTCATGGATATGGTGCGGGATCTGTCGAGAAGGCGGCACGGGGACAAGCTGGCGCAGGCCGAACTGGCGCATAACTCGCTCAGGCGAGTACTCCTCAATCATGTGCGAGAAGACGAGAAGAACCTGGGTGCGCCAGTACACAGCATCTTGCGTACAAAGAGAAGAAAGGCTAACTGGAGCGACGAATTGGAGGTTCGCGGTGGTCCACGGATCCCAGATGACCTTGTCGTCGACGAGTAGATCGAAGCCCGTGGCATACAAAGGATAACAGAGGTGCGCCTGATCAGTGGCCCACTTCAAACTCAGTCTAACCCACCTCCATCCCATCACGGGGCCGTCCCTCGCATCCCCGGCCGATGCGAACTGATCCCGCGGAACCTGTGGTCGACCGATGGGGAAATGCTCGTACGACCACATCTGCAAGAGGATGGCGCAACCAGAGAAAAGAGAGCTCACCTGGTCTCTGCTCGTGGCGTCGCACAACCCCCTGTAGGTGTGGCAGAGCACAGCGGATCCGAAACTGAACCGTGGCACGTGCCCCAGGGCCGAGTCGGCAATACTCCTGGCGAGCTGAACGTACTGCCGCTCGCAGATGTCTCCGTGGGTGCCAGGGAAGAGCAACCACCCAAACAGGTACAGCAAGTACGCTTCAAGGTGGCGCCTGAAGACCTCCTCTGGAGCGGCCACGGGGAGCGCACCATCGCGCACTGCGCGAAGGTAACTCTGGGGAACTCCCGCGTCCTGCGCAAACCCCCCCGCAGGCCCAACTCTCTCGAAGCGCTGTAGGAAATCTAGGCGCCATTGAACTCTGTCGGTGGCCGCTGGAACATATATCTCCCCGCGGATAGGCAGGCCAAGCAACATACTGACGTCTTGCAGTGTGATAGTGAGCTCGCCGAAACTGAAGTGGAACGTGTGCGTCTCGGGCCTCCACCGGTCCACAAGCGCGGTAACGAGGGCTCGGTCGAAAGGGAATCGTCTCGCCCGATCTACCATGCGGGCGAACGGCAACAGTCCGGCCTCAAGCAAATAAGGCGCGAACCGCTCATCTAAAGGCCACATCTCACGCGGTGTCCTCATGCGCAGAGCTGGGAGAACGGTGCCCTGTAGAAGGCGTCGAGCACGGTGACGCTCCTGATGGTGCTGTGCAATCAGCTCGGGGAGCTGACGGTCGTCGGCCATACCTGCAGTTGTCACATATTCGTTGAGAAGTTGATACATTATTGTTAATAAACAAACATTCAGTAGTACTTACGAAAATTCACGACAAGGCATTAGGAAAATTCACGAGAAGGCATTAGGAAAATTCAGTAAAATTCACGACAAAACATTCAGTAGTTCAAACATTACAACATTACAGTTTTATTTCGGAAAATTCAGTACAACTCATATAGGTAAGTTGTATTGCTTTAGTTTTGCGACGAGGTCGATGCGCCTGCCACCCGCGGGCATCGATTTCTTGTGTGACCAAGCTGCCTGCAAGCGCTGCATCTACGTAGGTCGTCTTTACGCTCCGCTGTATCCATATCGTTCTATATCCTCCTGGATCGACGTCGGCCGACATGGCCTACGAGGAGCCTCTTGTCTGGGATCCATGTGATGGTATCTTCTGGCAACAGTTCTTGATAGTTTCCCCTCGCCGCAAACCCATTGAAGACACCGTCCCAGATTTTCCACAAGTACTACAGAGTATAATAGGTTGAGATATACTGCGCCGGATCGATCTCAGGAACGGAGCAGGCAGCGATGACATGCGAGCAAGGAATGTGCAGCAGTTGAGGCTTGTTGCATGTGCATTGGGCATCTGCATTTGAAATTCGACATTCGTAGACCCGACCAGCTCGCAATGTACCACAGACATGTTTGTGCCTTAGCCGAATCTCGTACTTTCCATTCAAACGACTCAGCACTGAGACATCATGTGTCAACGACTTTCTTGTCCGAAATTCGAGATAATCATTGATCTTTTTGGGCCAGTGTACTAAGGGGTCATGCACAAGACTTGATGCCGCCAAACTCCTACTGTCGTAGTACGCTACTGTGCGATAGAATGTCATCTCAACTATTGCAGTGAGTGGTAAGTATCGCACACCTTTCAGGACGAAGTTGTATACCTCGGCCAGATTTGTCGTCATGATTCCGTACCGAGCCCCGCCTGTGTCGTACAGCAACGACCACTTCTCCATTAGTTTGGGCTGAACCCATTAACTGAAACTGAGACAACCCCGGCGGCTTCCCGCGCCGGTAACGCCACCGTCTTCTGGAGCGCCTGCCTCTTGCAATTCCGCCAACGTACGTTCCTCCAGCAACTTCCATATTTTTGATAACTTTTCCTCTTGGTTCTGTTTGGCAAGCCATTTGAACACCTGCATAAGGCGCCTGCTCTTCAAACGAGTGTGAAAATTCGCGGCAAGATGCCGAGAGCACCAACGACTCAACAAGTCATCCCAACTCAGCGATGGATCCGCTCCCGATTGCATGTACTCGATCGCACTCAGCATTCCTCCATTTCGATCGTGAATTAAGCACACGCGCTACCGGTCTTTGACGACCTCATTCTTCAATTTGCCCAAGAACCATAGCTAACTGCTGTAGTTCTCCCCCACGACCACGGCATATGCTATGGGGAGAAGCTGGTTGTTGGCATCAACAGCCACGACAGTCAGCAGAGTTCCCTGATATTTTCCAGTCAAAAATGTTCCGTCAATGCAAAGCACGGGTCTCATGTACCTGAACAATGCAACGCACTGTTGGAATGCCTAGAAAAATTTCTGCAGTACCATACACCCAGGAATCACAGCACCCTCCGAGCTGATTGCCGACATATCAACAATTTCGGTGACTGTTCCTGGATTTGCTTCGCATATGCGCCGCAACAGCCTTGGTACGAAGTTGTAAGCCTCAACATGTCCCAAAAAGCTCCTCCAGCGTCCTCTGTTTAGCCCTCAATGCCTTCGCGTACTTGATCTTATAACCGTACTTCTCCGCGACATGTGCAATTATCACTTTCGGTGTCATTACCATATTTTCCTTTACTACTGACAGTATCAGACTGGCAACAAAACTGGAAGCGATATTTCTATGCTGCTGCACCATGCCCTCAGCCAGACATCTGTGGTCTTCGACTCTGGTCACCTGAAAGAACAAGCTATCTCGTGGCCGAGTGACACGTACGTACCATGGACAGTTCTCGACTAAGCACCTCATAGTCCACAAGCACGGATTTGATTTGACCACCCGGAATGGCCTATTTAGTGAAACAGCCCACGTAGTTATGGCTTTCTTTGCATCTTTCTTACTCCGAAACAACTGTCCAAACTGGACGGTTGATGTATTATAGGACCATTGCGAACTCAGCTCATCACGAACCACAGCGGAAATCAAAGATGATGGATCAGTCCATTCACCTATAGGATTCTGCTGTTCCGTGGGTTCATCAGGAGATTCATACACTTCTGACGGATCAGTATACTCCTCCTCATTAAAATTCTCCTCCAATTCTAGTAGTTCTTCAGCTGCATTTACTTGATGGCCCCCAAACGGAGTTGTATCCCTTACAGTTTGCAAAGGTACACTGCCAGTTACACTGGCATTGATACTGCCACCTGCACCGGTATCGGCACCGCCATCGCCATCGTGACCTCTGGTGCTAATGTTAGTGCTGCTCTTTTCTCTTCCTACGGAATGGCTGCCCTCCGAGCTATGTGCGCGTATGATTTCAACGTACAGTATGATGACCCCGCAACCATAGCCTGGATTTGTCACAAATCTCCCAAACGAACCCCATGATTTGTCACCTTTCAGTCTCTTGAGCACCCATTTGTTTCCCTCCGGAATCATGCCTTCGACCTTGAGATTATCCGTGGCAGGATTTAGTTGTAACAGGTCAACTAACCACATCTCCAAATCATTGAAAGACATTGACTGTGGTTGTCTCATTTGACCGTAAACATGCATACAACCACCAAAATCATCACCGTTTGCTCCATTATGGATTATACCAACTCCGTAATAAACGCAAACCGTACTGAGTTGCTCCATAGCCTAATCAATTTGTCATTCTGTGTTAGGTTTAAACAGGATAATGCGACGATGCGCAATAACTCTAGCGGAATTATACAACGATATTATGACTATGAGATGTCAAAACATTGCTCAAAGTACTACAAAAAACATGGTTTTTGAAACAACACAAATTTTCCAACACTACATTTTAGTCGCTGTTGGGCTACACGATTTTTGCCTAGAAAAAAAGTGAAGTGAACAATTAAATTTATAGACCCTAACCCTAACCCTAACTGAAAACCAACCCTAATCCTAACCCTAACTAAAAGCCAACTCTAACCCTAACCCTAACTGAAAACCAACCCTAACCCTAACCAAATTCCTAACCCTAACCAAATTCGTGACTGAAGGTCAATTTTGAAATTTTCACAAGTTTTGGGTTAGATTTCGAATTTCTTTTTTTTATTCGGTTATTCCAACAAAAAATCCCTAACCCTAACCCTAACTGGAAATCAACTCTAACCCTAACCCTAACCCTAACTAAAACCCAACCCTAACCCTAACCCTAACCCTAACCAAATTTAATTTCTAAACCCTACAACCCTAAAATAATAGCCGCCCTTGCTCTAAACCTGTGCGGGCAAGGCCAAGACGACGGTGACGATGACGGCAACGAGGCCGCGAGGGCCCTAACATAATATAAAAGAAACTTTTAAATCTACATATTATCAATCTGTTTAATATACGTACTAACAAACGTTTACACCTACATTCTAGCCAATATTTTAATACTACGAGTTAATGATCTAATTAATCTAGATATACGAGTTAATGAAAATGTACCTCAGTGAACAGATTTGAAGAATCTCCGAAAAGAGTTTTTCTCCTCCTCTTTCTTCTCTTCCTTCTCTTCCTTCTCTCTCTAAACATATTTCAGTAATTTCTGGATTTTCGAAAAAAATGAACTCGGTCGTACTGTGAAAGGGATGGCTATGGTTTAAATACCCCTTTCAGTCGCTAGCCGGGCTGGCGACTGAAACGTTGCGGGTTCAGTCGCTAGCCGGGCTAGCGACTGAAAACTGGCGTAGCACGACACCTAGGCCAGCGGGGCGTTGGGCCGTGCCACGTCTTCAGTCGTTAGCCTAGCTAGCGACTGAAGATCAGTCGCGCGCGCTGATTCACGACAGAGGGCCATTTTTGCAAATTTTAAAAGGTCTGAATTATTTTTCAAATTTATTTTTTTTTTTGGGTTATTAGGAAAAAAAAAATTCTGACAAGCCACGCAAATTTCCTCTTGTGGCAATGTAACAACTAGTTAGTCACATGTGATTGATCAAAAACATTAAAAAAAAATGTGTAAATTATTTTTACAAATTTTTTGGTCATTTAAAAGAAAACTCATGGACATGGTATATGATTTTTATTGTAACTAGGTGGAGTCCCGTGTGTTGCTGCGGGTATCAAGGAAATAGATTTGTAGATGAGATTACAACAGCAAAAATACCTGGTCGATTCAACAAATGATAAGTTTTGTCGAGACAGTAAAAAAATTGTGGTCATACCAGTAAAAATAACTCATCAATTGAGTATGGACGAAAGAGCAAACTTTTTTTTTTTATGATGGGTCGTGTTTTGATTTTTGGTCGAATCAGTTTTTTATGGCTTGTGGTCGAACATGACAAAACAGCTCTATAATACAAAACATTGTTGTCGTAGTGTCTGGTCAAAGCAGTAGTATAGTTTTTGGTCACATTTGGTTTTTTTGGCCGAATGAACTGTCATGACTTCTGGTTGAATACGGTAAACAGTATGGTTGTGGCATAAACAGTATGGTTGTGGCAGAAAAAAACAAATTAGTCGTAAGATTGAACCCGTCAAACATAAATCTTACTCACACCAACAAAAGACCTGATCGATTCAGCAAAACATAAATTTAGCAAAGACAGTACAAAACAGCGATCGCGCCTGTGAAATTGATGTTTATCTGATTTGCATGCTTTTTCCTGCATATTTTACCCAGGCTTGTGCACATTTTAGTCTTGTATTACGTCATATTTCTAGATTATTCCAGATTTGTCGCCAAATCGAGCGGATTACTCGTTTTGCAATTTTTATCGCAGGTCGGCGACGATTGGACGGTCTTTTCGGCTGACGGACGCGCTTCATTGGTTGGATCCAAGCCTCGGTCGATTCCAGATGAAAGCGCTCGTTCCTACGGACGCGTAGGAACTGACCACGCTCGAATCGGAGTCTCCGGGAGCCCGGAACGCTCAATTCCGGTTGCCGAGGACCCAGCAGCTATTTCCAGAGAACCCGGGGGCCTTTTCGCAAAAAGACCAAAAATTGGCTTAATCCAGCCCGGCCGCCACTGTGGAGAGGGGAGCCCGGCATTTATTTTTTTACTCCTTTCTTCTTCTTCCCCAAATCACTCTTCCACACCTCCCTCCACCTCGCCGCCGGCGGCCGGGCCATACGCCGGCGGTGCTCCATCCTCACCACCGACGAACCAGACCACGGTGCAGTTCCTTTTTCTTCATCCTTCCTTCCCTCCTCTCCCCATTTCTTCTCTTCTTTCCTTCTTTTCTTTTTTCTCGCCACGGTCTTCTTCTCCGGCGCAATTTCTCTTTCTGTCTCCCCCAAAATCCTCCACACCTCCGTCCACCCCCGGCGCTAGCCGGTCTCTTCTTCCTCCCCTTCTTCTTTTTTTTTCTTTCTGTCCATTTCTTGCTCCAGCGTCTTCTTCGTGCCTCCACCGGCGCCGCGCCATCTCCACCGGAGCCGCCGCCTCGCCTCCACGGCTTGAGCAGCCCGCGCTGCCGCCACCACATCTCCACCGGAGCCGCCGCGCTGCACCTCCGCGCCGCGCCTCCATCCCGCGCCTCCATCCCGCGCCTCCGGCCTCCGCGCCGTGCCTCTTCTTCGCGTCGCCGCCACCGGATCTCCACTGGCGCCGCCGCCGGATTTGGCCAAATCCGCGCCGGAGCCGCCTCTGCCTCGTGCCGCGCCGCCGTTCCAGCACCGCGCCGGGCCGTCTTCTTCGCGCCACTACCTTCCCTCCGCCGCCCCTCACCGGTGACTTCCACAACCTCGAGCTCGACCACAACCCCGGCTTCATCACCTGCTGCGCATCAGCTTCTACTTCCACGACAGCTCCACGGGCGCCTTCTTCCTCTGTTGTGGAGTCGACATCTTCTTCGCCGTGAAGCTCCACTTCGACGTCTTCCTCGACACGGCTGTAGCTCCCTCAACCAGCAACTCCAGCGGCTATCATTACTGGTTCAATTCTTTTCACCCTTCTCCTGTTCTTGAATTCTGATGAACTGATGAAGTGGAACAATGCATGTATGAGATGATAAATGCGTGTAAAGAACCAGACTGAATTTTGATTGATACCCATCCAACTGCACTTCTATTTCTTCAGGTTAATCAGAAATTTCTGCATTGCTATGTATTATATTGGCTGAATGCTTGCTGAAGGTTGAACTGAATTAATAGTGATAGACTGAAATTGTTCTTGATTAGTTCCATCTTCTGATTGATTTGCAATGTTCCAAGTGGCTTAGTTCAGAGTTCTGTTGAATGAGCTTGACAGGTTCCTCTCTATGATGATAAATTGTGATGGTAAATTGTTGATCACCTTTTTATGTATTGCTGTTAGTAATTGTTGTTTAATCAATGTGTCGATTCCTGCACGAGCGTGTTTTGGGCTGAGTTGAACTGAATTCTTATGATTGTCTCACTGTTGAATCTCTGTGTGATGCTTAAGTAATGATCAACATATTTGAGTTGTATTACATGTTCTTTGATCCATCTTTTGGTTAGCTGTTCATTGTTGCAATTGGCATTGAGCTGTAGTTTAATTGAATTGCATTTCTGAATTGAATTGACTTGATCCCCTACTGTGCCGAATCTATTTGCAAATTATTTTGGATTGTGATTTTCACAAAGTTGGCTGTTTGAGGTTGAGTTGTCGAGTGGAGTTGGCTGGGCTTTAGTGTTTACTTTGTACTTGTGTTTCGTAGATACTCGCCGTAGATTGCGATCGATGATGGTAGTTTGCGCTGCCTCGCGCACTACTACTACACGATTTCTTTTTATTGCTTGTATTGCGAACACTAGTCCAGAATAAACATTAGTCGCCTGTCGCGGCGAGATCACCTCTTTCTCTCTTCGCCTTTCCTCTGACATTCTCTCTCTCATTCTCTCGTCTATTTTAGTTTCACTTGCCATCGATTTAGTCTAGTTTTACACGATTTGTTTTCTCTAGTCCCTGTGGAAAGAACGACTAGAATACTCGCCTACTGCATCGTCCTCGTTCTATTGCGAGACGGTCTAGGCCGGTATCAGAAATCTCTACTCGTTTGGTCTTGGTCGATTAGTATTGGCCAAAAGAGTTAATTTTCATTTGGTTGCATTTTGTTTTCAAGGTCGAATAAACAGGCTTAGTTGTGAGGCTTAGTTGTGGGCGAATGTGGCGCTTGATCGAAGCAATTGTTTTTTTTAGGTCGCATTCTTTGTTCTTTGGACGAATCAGCTATCATGATTTGTGGTCGAATGTGGCAAACAGGTTGACTGTACGAAGTAGTGTGTACGGTCAATTTTTTCCCTCGTTGAATCAAAAGACTGGTCTTGGTCGAACGTGAGAAACAACTAGCTGGTGGTCGCATTCGTTGTTCTTTGGGCGAATCAGCTATTATGGTTTGTGGTCAAATGCGAGAACAATCCTGGTGGAATCAGAAGACGGGTCTTGATTGAATGTGGAAACAGCTAACCACCGGTCGCATTTTTTGTTTTTTAGGCAAATCAGTTGCCATGGTTTATGGTCGAATACAGCAAAATAGTCGACTGTACGGAGCAACAAGTCTGGTTGATGTTGATATTTTCCCTGGTCGAATCAAAAAATTTGGTCTTCATTGAACGTGAGAAACAGCTGGACAGTCAGGAGCAAACGACCAGATGAAACAAATGTGCTAATCCAACAGCTACGAATGAATGGAAGATGTGACTCGACATGGCCTCAACTTTCAAACAATAACCGACAAACCCAATAGGGCGATCTACGCGGCTGGTCCAAATGGAGCAAAAAGGCCAATCGAACAGCAAAAAACGTGGCGACGACATGAGTGAAATAGACGATTATACGAGAACGACACGGATGAGCCGAAGACACCGATCGAACGGTGAGAAACACAAGGTCGACATAGTGTAATGCCAGGAGCAGTTTGCTCTCAGATTGTATATCTACGAATGATTTTGATGATAACATTCGTGAAAGAATCTATGTAAATTTTCGGTTAATACGAGTATTTTTAATTCTCAAGGTGAACGTAGTGTATTCAAGACCACATTATATTTTAGATGTCCACATTTTTAAAAAAAAATATGGTCATCGAAGTTCGCTCGTGGCAAATAGCTTTAGATTAATGATGTAAGAGAGACTCTTCCCTCAATACTGTGTGATTGCATGATAATCTGTCGCATTAAAAATATTAGTAATTGCTTACTTGAAAACATCTTGCCGGACCATAACGTGTCCGCCGGGCAGGCCCTTCTTGACTTACAACTTGTCCGGATACAATTGTAAATAAAAATATATATCACAATCATAACTTCCAAGCATTAGAGTTGAGTTTATGTGAACAATTATAATATTACAGTATTATTTCAGTAGGACGTTACGGCCAAATTTTATTTATGCCACACACAATAGTTTATCCATAGTCAGACTCGGCTTTGAGTCATGGCATTAAAAAATCTAATCAAAATCACCTTCGAGTGGAATTCACTCATCCTCAAATGACTCTTGGTCTGTCATATTCTTTTATTAAATTATAATTTTGGGAGTGAGTACATACTACTCAGCAAGTCAATTATAACTAGATGTATTTATATTTGAATAATAGATAAATATGATGAAAGATTCATAGAGATAATTATGATAAATTAGTTCATAAAACTCCAACACAGTGTAACTTATTGACGAACCAATGATTCAAGTAAGTGCAGATGTACTTCATGGTATGCACTATAAAGACTACATTCGATTTACTTGCACCTGAAATAATATTTGTAAAACTATTTGTGCCAACTACATGATAAACTCATTGAAAATCCTGATATGAGAGTACAGAATATTTGAATACATTCTTTATATTCTGCAGAGATATACCGTTTCCCCACAGTTTATTTCGACGACTACTATCAACGCATATACATGCAACAAGACTACATGCAACTGAGTCGAAGATCATATGCTTTTCTTATTGTTTGATCCGTTTGAGATCTGGTCTTGATTTTCACACTAGACTCGCTTAGATTCTAATATGCGGAATAATGAGATCTTACTCGGAATTACCGAAACCCAAAATGATCGAAAACACAGCTCAAAATAATTGCATAACTATTTGTTTCAAAGAGAGCTTTACACATCGAACGTTAGGACGCACTCACCTACATCAATGAACTATGTGTTTAACACTTCAATCTAGATTCGATACAAAGTATTTATAGTCCAATCGTACGAATACGTATCAGACTCAATAATCTAAACGTATTAGACTCGGACAACCAAACCTAATAGATAAGACCTAGTTACATATATTCGGATCGGACTACAATTCCGACCATAAATTGAATCCTTCCCAACGTCGCAAACCTTTTCAAGCTCGCTCCTTCCGAGGTCGTGATCCTTTCCGAACTCGACTAAGATCATGAAGCCTTTTCCGACCATGACCTGAAGATCCACCCGGATCATTGTCTCATATTAACTCTAACTCTGCCTAACCAAGATTTTATTATACATCAAGTAAAACCTGTAGCCATTGTAATGGACCAATCCCTACCTAAGCCCCTTTCCAGTGCTGATCTATGGTGGGGTATTTTCACCTTATCCAACAGTGAATCAATGTAGCGACCTATGCGGACCACGCAGTTGGTCGACTAGTTGGAGGTCACGTTGTTGGCTGAGGAGTCACGATGCTAACGAAACCAAAACCTAGATTTACGCGTTGAATTTTTGTTTTGAGAAAAATGCTATCAGACTATGCAATATCAGGGGTGTCCTCGCAACCACCTCACTCAACCCGAACGAGTATCGCTACTCACCCCTGTAATTACTTGTCATTATCTAGTATTCGAAAATTCGGATCGTTTCTGGGATAGTTCCAAGCCTAAGAAGGTTTAGAGTAAAAAAAAACCTTCTCTTAAGCCCCAATTATTAGGCCTTAGGCCCAAAGGCCCATGTAACACAGCTTTGCAAATCAGCCACTAGGAATTTTCTGTTCTCAGCCAACACCTTGCATTTTTGCACAGAACCCCCGGAGGTTCTCTGAATTTACATTTCATTCCAACTACACCCAGCACACCCCCAAACACTGCCACCTGTTCGCCGGAACAGTAAACTCAGCCACCTCAGCTCAAATGGAGGCGGTTGATGCACAAACACAGCATATAAGACTTATCTTACACACCACAATCACAATTTAGCACAGGTAGTGAGGATCAAGGTAAGAACATCGTCTGTAGAACATAGAAAGAGAGAAAAGAGAACAGCAAGCTAATCCTAACCATTTCTGCTTTGACCTTGTTGTTCAATTCTCAGGGATTTCACCAGGAGCAACATAGGAGCAAGAAGGAGAAACCCAATTCAAAAAGCAAGGTGAAATCGAGTCCTAATTCTAGTTCTAGCATATTTTTAGTGTTCTGTTAAGAAGTTGTGTAGGAAACAGTAAAATTTGCATGAAACCCACCCCCAAACACCCACTGGAACCATAGATCATTGCATCCACATGAGGATCACACATCATCAAGATCACACAACATCAAGAACACAAGTACACAGAAGCGCCACATACCAAGCCAGAACAGGGCATACACAACCGAACCAAAAGACCAAAACCAATGCCACAACCACAACTAGGGATTAGAAGATTCACCTGAGGCGCCGACGTCGAGGACCGGGCGATCAGCGAGCCGGCCGACGCGGTGTCCACACTGGCGGCGCACTACTAGCGCGGCCACGCCGCGAGGGTGTGGCCAAGCGCCGCTGTGGGCCGCGGGAGAGGAGGCAAGGCGGCGTGGCTCAGGCCACAACTGGCCACGACACAAGCGCCATCGAGAGAAGCATGCCGCTAGCGAGGGATAGCAACGGCAAGGCTCCACAAGGACTTAGGGTTAGGGAAAACGGCGGGACTTAGGATTTAGTGGAATCTTAATAGGAATGGGGTCGGGTGGAGCTGCGACAATCAAATTGGAGGCGAATTGCCACCGGCGAAGCGTCGGCGACCGGCGATTTTGGACGGCGGCGCGCGACAGCGGGAGTGAGGCTAGGCGTGTGCGTGAATGTGCTTGTGTGTTCGAACCTAGGGTCGAAGGCAAGATCAGAGGACTGGAGAAACCACCGCCAGCGAGGAGGCCGCTGGCCGGCGGTGAGCAAAGAGAACCCTAGTAGCAACGACGGCGAGGGCTTGTGCGCGCGTCTGTGTGTTGTGCGTGTGTGTGGTGAGTGTGTGTGTTTGTTTGTGTGAGTTTGGGCCGTGTGTGTGGGCCAGTGAGCTAGTGGTAGGGGTGAAAATGAGTCAGAGTTCGAGCGAGCTGACCCTGACTCGGCTCGAGTTCAGTCGGGTAACGAGCTGGCTCAACTTGGCTCGGTTAGCTCACCGAGCTGAAAAGTCAGCTCGAACTTGCCTCGGTCTGACTCGCGAGCTAGACCAACTCGGTTGTTTTGGGCTTAAACTCGGCTCATTTCTAAAAAAAACAAAGAATCTAGTGAGTAGGGCGGCTGTGGTGCCGGCACGGTGGCGGATCGGCCAGACGTGGCGGATCTGGCGCTTTGGGTGAAGAAGAGGCGCTCGGTGGTGGCGGATCGGCGGTGGGGACACGGCTCTGGTGGCAGGAGGGCGGTGTCCGGCACTGGAGTGGACGATGGCGGCAGTGTAGCGCCGACCCGGCGGCGGCAGGATGGCGGCGGCGGATCGGCCACTCTGCGTGAGAGGCGGCGTAGCACGCGGATCCGGCGATGGAGGGAGATCAGCATGTGGCGGCGGATCCAATGGCAGCCAAACCTGGCGGCGGCGACGGAGACGAGAGAAAACCCTAGATCTATGTGTTACTGCTGTATGCCTGTATAATGTATATTTGTATGTTGTATCATGTATATATACCGAGCCGAGCCCGAGCGAGCCGGGGTCTAGCTCGGGCTCGGCTCGTTTTCGAACTGAGCTACAAAGATAGCTCGAACTCAACTCGTTTGTTAACGAACCGAGCCCGAGCTGAGCCCGAGTTACTCGTGAGCTGCGAGCTAAAGTTCCAGCCCTAGCTAGTAGGCCATGTGTGTGAGTGCGTGTGTGCGTTAGAGAAAAGAGAGAGGAACGGCGGTTAGGCTTGGGCCTGCCCAATCTAATCAGAGGGGAGTTGGGCCGGTCAAGCCCAACCAAAGTTTGTCTTTTTCTTTTTTCTATTTCATTTCTATTTTATTTACTAAACTACTATTTGTTTAACTAATGTTTATTTATTGAATTTTTTTAACTCAGTAAATTGACTATTGAGTATTTATTATTAACTAATTTACTTTAGTTACTCTATTCCCCCAATTCATATACTAATTTGTTTAAAGACTTTGTTAACTAAACTGTATATTATAATCTTCCTTAAATACTATAACCTTCCTTAAATACGACTTAAATTATTTTTTCAATATAATAAACCTTATTTCTAAATAAAATAATTTTTAAAACTATGATTTACTTTTATTACTTACTTAAGTTGATTAATTAACTTTACTAAACCGACCTCACCTAATTTAATTATCATATTTCGATAACTAAAGGTTAATACAATTAATATTGAACCTTCTGGGAAAATATCCAAACTGTGGTTTTTAAGAAATTTCATTATCCAGTTCAAGGATATAAAATTTGAATTTTTGTCTTATCTGGGAGTGACCCTTCCGATTCTTCAAATACGATAGAAGATGTTAAAAGCTAGTTTACGGTTGGGATCCCAAATTACGAGAGAAGTGAGAATGTTTAGCACCAATACGTTGTATCCTTGCATTTTGATCACTAATGTTCTTCAAAAACTTATATACTTAATTATTTTAATTCAGAAGCGGATCTGAATAAGGAGCCCTAGAGCAACTTGCACATATTAGAACCTGAACTTATTGCACATATCAGAACCTGAACTTGTTGACCCAGGCAAGTTTATTCCTTGACCATGTTGAGCATGCTTGGTTGAAGTTATTTCATTACCATTTAGTTGATAATCTAGATAATATTAACACACTACATCAAAAGGGATATTTTATAAAATTAAATGTTGGTCTTAGTAAAGGTGCCGCAAGATAATAGTTGAGTAATCTTGATAAGAGTCAAGGGATGGCTCGCATTTCTTGATAAAGAATAAATGTGTAGATTTTCACAAAGATAAGGATATAACGAAGTTATGGGTTTACATAATTACATGCATGGACATACACATTGCATTCATTAAAGGACAAAATTTGAGGTTTGTTGAAGACGACGACCATCAACACAGTTTAATTGAAGGTTTTATGTGGATTTGTTCTGCAGATGTAATTAACTAGGAGCTTTTTAAAAGTCCTGAGAATCATGAACCGCACAATCTCTTGAAGTCAAGATATATTTTCATAGGCGTAATAAGAATATGAAAAATCTCAAAGAGATTTATAACTTATAATTCATTGTGAATTAATAAAGTACATTGTTTTCTCTAAGAGTTTGTATTCTTTCTATGTTTTATGTGTGTACTTATGTATATTGGCACATCCACAATATGGAAGAGGGTAATTTCACCTGGAAGATAGGAGTGATCCCATTTTCGGTGAAACAATATGTTCTGTAATTATACATCCATGGTAACAAACTCCATGGAGAGCCCTTAAAAACATGTGGAATAATTAATCCATTGGGCAACAATAATCACCCTATCCAGACGAAGAAGGTAACTAAAAATTGTGACCCAACAAAAACCAACTAGGAGACAACACTACTGTTTTTAAAGTTGCACTGCCCAAATAATCTCATCTCATTAGTCCTTCAAACACCAAATGGCAATAGTCCACATCGTAGTGGGGCTCAACTCAGTTGAGGAACGCGTGCCGAGCTCGGATTGGCTGGAACCATGAGCTGAAATGCTCACTCAAGCTCGGCACAGTTGTGAGCTTGAGCTAGCTTAGCTCGTCAACCAGATGCTAGATCTGTTCATTCAATCTATAATGGTACAAGAGGGAAGTGAAATAGAATTTGATGGAGATACCAGAAAAGTAGAAGATCAACATCTTACCAATTTCTCGATTACAACATGGAACAAGTATCGATTTGAACCAAACACACAGAAAAAACCCGGTCCTCATGAAAAAAAAGAACCCATGAAATCAGAAGATGTGGAAAACAATCCCCAACTATTTATAAAAGATATCCTTTTGAAATTTTAGCCTTCCTTGTTTACAGACTGTAGTAACTAGAGATTAAATCTTACATCATCATTAGTTGGGCTGCTGTCGAGGCCCAAAAAAATGGTGAGGGATTGCTTTGGTAGGAGATGTGGAATCACCAGCAGCTGGGATTTATAAATGTAAACGAGCCCAAACAAAAATAGCCTGAGAAAGGCAGGGTGTTGCTTGGCTTAGCTCGTTAATTCCACCGAGCTCAGATACTGGCTCAAACTTGGCTCATTTCTTTTCCGAACCAAGCTTGCATTGCTTGTGAGCCAAAAGCTTACTCTTGTACCATCGCAATACATATTTGCAATATTTTCATACTTACTCTTGCTCACGCCACGCCTTGTTTTCTCACAAGGAGATGCATGTCGACTGAGAGGTATATTACTGAGGTCTCCACAACTTATATGTTGTGCTCTGGGCAGAATTACACCCACCGATGCAAATCGGACTGGCATCATTTGCAACATGGTTGCAAGATGCCATGCGACGTTACCATTATTTACTTACCAAATGGGTTCAAAAGGTCTACTAGTACAAGGGTTTAGTCTACATTAATTGGTAGTGTAACTTGGGAAAATACAATATATAAGTCTTAGGAAACTAACATTACTAACTGGGTAAATCTTTTTAGACAAAAAGCTGATGAAAATCTAAATGTCGATAAAGGTTGAATTGCTATATGTGTGTGTGTGTGTGTGTGTGTGTTTGTTGAGCTGACGAAAACTTTGCAGCTAAGCAATATCTACTTGAGCGATGGGGTACCCCAGTCTCAGAAACCTGACGAAACTAACTGATTTCTTTCTCTTTTGGTAATGAATTGCCAGGATATGCACATGTCGACGTAGGCAATTCCATTAACATGGAAAACCTTGAGCTCTGGAAAAAAAATTATGAACTCGATCACTGGTGCAATCTCCATCTCTTTAGTCAATGTTACCACACTACAACTAGTTTACAAAAATCAAATTGCAATTGCCATCCCCCAAGAGTTTGGAAAGCTTCCAAATCTAATTGCTTTGGTCTTGAGTAATAATAACCTTCTAAATGGCCCCATTCCTCCTAACATACCTCCTTGCATTGACTAGATTCAATGTAGCAGAAATTATGATTACGGGAAGAATATCACCAAAGCTTTCAAAACAATTGAGATTGGAATTACTTGAACCTCATTCTACTCGTTTGATTGGTGAGATGCCATGAGAAATTCGAAATATCAGAAATCTATATGCTCTCAGTTTACCACAGAATCAGTTATCAGGACCCATACCTTCACAGTTTAGTCGACTAAGCAAATTAGAGTACCTTGATATACCTGAAAACAAGTCCATACCTTAGGAGCAACTCCAAGATGGATGGCTGGTAACCATGAAAACACTTTATCCGACTGAAGAAGATTTGAATGATGAAAAAAATGTTTCATAGTGAAATTGAAGTGTCAACAAGGATCAGGAAATAGAGTATTGTTAATGCTGTATGGATTCTATTGTCATTCACATTGCAAATTTCTTATGTATGGTTACATAATGAGAGGAAGTCTTCGTGCAACCTTAGAAAATGAGGAGCTAGCTTGCAAACGAGTTGGATTGAAATTAAAAAAGAGCTACTCTTGTAAAGAATATAGCTCAAGCTATATCTTATTTGCACCATGCCTTCAATCTACCTATAATCCATCATTGATTTATCTTGAAACTTTCTCAGGTTTTTTTTGTCTTTGGAAACACTCATACCAGTTTTTGTTTATCTACCGTGAAACACAAGCATATATTTTGTAACTAGCATGTGTTTAATGCATCTTCACCAAAATCCAATCAAGTTTCATGTATTTTTTTTTTTTGCCTGAAACTAAGCAAATTTCAAGGATTTGTGCTAAAACCCATGTATATTTCAATGATTTTCTTGAATCCTAACCAGATTTCATTGATCCAACTTGAAACTTTCTCCGGTTTCCTGTGTCCTTCACATCACTTGTTCCAATCGTTTAACTATCATGAGACACAATAATGTTTGTGGATCAGTCATGAAACCTATGAAGATTTCATGCAACCCCTTGTTGGAAAATCATTTTTTGAAGACGTACCTCCTCATGTGATACCCAAAATCGAAGCAATAGGATCATAATGAATGACCTGCTATGTTTGAATCACAAATCAACTGCTTTAGCTGGGTGTCACACACTAGTGTCCCTCCAAAAATTGCTTTTCTGTTTTGTTGAGCAATTAGTGCTGTGCAACAGAGGGGTTCAAGAACGCTGTGCTTGAAGTTATTGCATACATGACCTAGTTGTGACCTAGATTACATTTTAATGGCCTTTTAAATGGATAGCACAATGTAGGGGTGCCCCGTAAAAACTATTTTCCTGTCTTCTTGAGTAATTTGTGGCATGCATTGGAGAGGTTTCAGTAATTTGTACTTGAAGTGTGCCACAGCTAGCTTCTTCAAGGAGCAATTTTAATAAATGATGTAAGATATAACGGTCCAATACACTTTCGCCTACTCAAATGTGATAAGCAATGTTTATGCACTCACTTGCTCATGATCTCATCCATATCTTCATCTCGTGTAAAAAAGACCAATTTTGAGTCACAGCATCTGGCGCATTCTAATACACATATTTATGACTTTATACTCTCACGATTAAACTAAACATGTACATATATGGGCCACTTAGGCCAACTCACAATTTGTTGAGGCCTCACAAATGTGGCCTAGTATAGTAGGTAGAGTCAAATAAAAATCTGTAACATACTTTTCCAAACTGGCGCCTAAACGAAAGCAAAAAGCGGCTGCATGTCGCTGTGTGTGCCTATTCCATTGGCATGAAACTAACGGATGCTGTCGTATAGATGTTAAGATGCCGAGCTAGCTCGGCTTGTTTAGACAATCGAGCTCTGCCAAAATACATCTGTACGATCTCTAAGTAATAATAACATAATCTAAATCTCACTGTTATGTAATTTTATTTTTCTATCGCTATTCTCTACCATACATACCGTCTATTATTATATAATAAATTCTAATGAGATTGAAGACTTCATGTTAATTCTAAATCGATCATATATAAAAAAATTCTAAAAATTCCTAAATTAATCACAAAAAGAAAAAAAATTAGAAATTCTCATATTAATTGATAAAAAAACTACTCCACACATCATATTTATATTGTTATAAATATATCATTTGAAAAAATGTACTAAAACAAATTTTATCTCTATTATGCTCTAGATTCATATAAAAAATTATATCTAAAATTAACTTTATTTTTATTATAGTATCAGAAAAAACATATCTCTATAAAATATGAATAAAATTCTAAATCATAATGAAATTAGCTGCATAATTGCGGAGATTTCCTGTAACATCCCTAATTTTGCCCTATTTTTCATTCTCTGAGCATCGCCTTATCACGCGCACCTTGCATCACCTGACCCTGAAAGGACCCAAACCATAACCAATACAAGCGCGATGTGCTCTAAGATCCCCTCGTGTCGGAATATCTCAAGTCGGCCGATTCTTTCTCAAAATCGAAAACGACCGCTTCTAGGAGACCCAAAAAGTCTAAAATCTCCGTTTGAAGTCCGAATCGAGATCCGTCTTCTCCTATACGTCCATATCGCTATTTAATACGTGTCGTCCTTTAGAAACGTTTCCAAATTCGCGACGGAAATCAGAGTTTCAGCCGTTGGAAAAATCCGAAAACGAAAGTACCAGTTTTACTCAGCCCTGTTTTCGTTTTATCCGAAACCCTGCCAAATCTTCTCGTTTTCGCGCATACTCAATTGGAACGAGTATGTAATGATTTTATCTAGCCCTCAGAAAAGTCGGAATCGCAATTGGATCCCTGAATCATGAAAATGCCCAAAATACCCCTAGAGCCAAAAACACTGTGTACAGTACACGGCACTGTACTGTGCCTGTGCCCGTGCCGTGCGCGCGCTCTGCGTGCCGCCCGTGCGCCACCGCCCTGCACCGTGCCGCGCCACCGCATCCCCTCACCGCCGGCACCGCCCCGCGTGCGCCTCACGTGCCCAGTGAGCTGCGCCACCTGTCCAAGCCACGGCAACGCCTCGGGAACCCCCAGATCGCCGTGCTTCGTCCCGTCGCGTCCGCCACCGAACGCAGTAACGCCTGGGCGCGCAAAAGTCGCCGTTCCTGTGCGTTTTAGCCACGTCCAGCACCAGCATTAGAGGAGCATGCCACCGCCGTCCTTTGCCCGAGCTGTAGCCATGATCATCGACCCTCACGCCGGTGCACCGTCCCATCGCCACCGTCCTCGCCTCCGGTCGACGTCGCTCACGTGCCCAGTTGCGCCCTCCCTCGGCTAATGCCTTCTCCACAGCTTCTAGAGGCTATAAAAGCCAGAACCCATTCCCTCTTCACCTCACCCACACAGCAAACGCGAGAAGATCCACTGTTCATCGTCTTCCCCGAGCTCTACCTTCGGCCCTCACGGTGACAGCACTCTCCGGTGAGCTTTTCTCCAAATTGAAGCCACCAGCACATTCCTCTTACTCTTTAGATGGTTCATGAGCTTAGAATTGAGCTCATTTCTTCTCCAACTCCGGCTATCACCGGTTTTCCATTTGCCTCTGTTCTGCAAATTTAGCCCGAACCAAATCGAATTAGAAGCCGTGCTAGTGAGAAGAATTACTCCTTAGAGCATGCTTGATCACCCCAGCTAGCTAGTTTCGATTTTCACTCAACCAATCAAAAACCCCCAAATCCCCCAGCCGCGAACTCCGGTCATCTGCTCCGGCGAGCCTCCAACCGCAACCACTAGACAATCCAGTGTACCAGTAGTAACCTCCACACTCCCAGGCGCAAGAATATGTGATCAATTTCCAAATTGATCAACCCTAGCTGCTCCAATTGCCCTGCCCTAGTTTCTGTTCAAAACAGCCACCTTGGCATTCAAATTCCGGCCAACTCCGGCCATCCCCGGCCAAACCCTCCAGCCAGACACCTCCTGACACTTAAGCCTACATGTTTGACATAGTTTGCCTTCAAATGCATGAGCCAATTGCTCAGGACACACAAACCCTAATTCTAGCAGTACAATGGCATAGAAATTGCTGTGTCCTGGACCTTTCTGTGAATTCTAGAAAACCTAAACCTTTTCTGCTTGTCCCACTTTGTCAAATAGCTTCGCCTTAGTCTAATACGCCTACTGTCCAATTTTCACCTCATTCAGAGTTACCTAGACCCCTTAACTCACTTTTCGGCTTTTAGGTTAAGTTCGGACGTGACCTGAACGTCGCCCTTTTGACGTCCAATGTCCGTCGACCCTAAGAGTCTTATTTGTTACTCTTCTTAGCCATCCTAAACTAGCACAACTCAACCCTTGGAAATCCAAAGCCCAAGCCCTACTCCAGTTCAGAAATCAGAAGCCGTTCCAGTGTAGCGCATTATTATTTTATGTGAGCATAGTTGCCGTATTTTGTAAGTTGATTGTAATACCTTGTGTATATGCCTGTATTTGAAGATCAAGACTTCGATTACGCGGAAGAGGAAACAGAAGAACCCGCAGACTACGACACTACAACTTGGCAAGGCAAGTTTCCCTCCTTTGATCATATTGCGCCTATTATTTTACATGCATTTAACTATTTAGAATTTGGTATCTACGCATGTATGCATAGATAGTTTTGATAAAAGTATATGTTGAGAAATGATGTGAGTAGATAGTCCTATTCTGCAGACCCCCCTTGTTTCATAACAATTTACTTTACCTTGTCACCCTAGGAGAAAAAGTGTAGAACATATGTGTATTCATATACACACTACCTTAAGAGGAAATATGTATCCATGAAAATATATGTCTATACTAATAAATGTGTAAAAGAAAAGAGGAAGGCAGAGGCATGAGCAAACTATTTCTAAAGATCATTTTATGTAAAAGAAATAGGGACTACTAGCGAGGGTTGGTTTGGAAGGTTGGCGCTGTGTGCGCGGTGGGTTTGTGAAAGCCTCGCTAAGGGTCCATAAGGACGGGATCGTCGTGCTGTGCTTCTAAGCGACCTGAAAACGTGCTAACCACCCGCCTGGTATGGGACAGGCACAATGTCATGACTCACCTAAAGTTAATCATTTCCTGCAATGGTTGTCGATCCGGTTTCCCGAGTGGAAATTGGTGGGCCACAGAGGGCCACGAGTGGTGTGAGGGGTAGAGAGGATAAGGCGTAAGAAGGAAGTCGCCCTAGCCTGGCTCTCGAGTCGTGCGCGACCGAACCCGGAAGTGGGATTTCTATGCGTCCAGAGGAGGACTTCATAGACCCAAGGCTAGAAGAAAAGGCAGTGGGGAGGACCCACAACGATAATGAGGACCTTACGCGTGCTTGCCATGTATCATGTTGTAGGGAGTACCTACCTTGATAATGGGGCCGGTATTGTCTATGTATCGGGCAGGAAGTTATTAACAATGGGTCAGTAAACTGTTGTGTAAGCTCAGCCTGGTCACCTGCGTGTAAGTCGCAGGGAGCTGATCCGACATTTAAGTTGAGTTTTCGTGGTGGGTACAGTGGTACACCTCTGCAGAGTGTAAAAAGGTATTCGAATACTCCGTGCTCCCGGGTTTTCTGGAGCCTGGTCGTTGTGGGGTGGTCCCTCGTCGTTGCAGCATGATTAGTATTGCTAAATTCTTTAAAATGAGATCAAACCATGGCAACTCATGGGAGTTTAGCCTGACTCTGTGAAAAGTATACACATGTACAGTTTTGACAAATTACTTTGAGAATTAAAACCCCAAATTCAGGGAGACTTTCCAAAGTACTAAGATATCTCTGTCTTTGATAAAAATTATATTAAGTATGGAACCATAGAGCTTATTGTTGTCAATACTACATGCAATATTTCCTTATGCGAGAACTTGTTGAGCTTTGTATGCTCACCCTTGCTGATCCAATAAGTACAGAGGATGAATCAACGGATTTCATAGACTATGGAATCGAACCGGCACAAGAAGACCCCGACACAGTTCCAAGAGATCCAAGCGCCTGAAGGGTCACCTAACCTCAGTGAGAGCGATGTGGGTTTCACCCTGCTTCACGCTTTGCTGGATGAGGGAGATGTTCCCCTCTGCTCTACTATTTTTTTTTTGCTACTCTTATACGACGTGGTTCCGCACACGTCGATTATTGTAATATGGGTCTGGATGACCCCATACGCTTTGTTAATGTACGTATGTAAATACTGTTGGATGTTCTGATGTTTCAACTCCTGTGCACAAATTGCCTGGGCATTTGTATCAGGTTCCCTCTAACGAGGGGCCCACATTTCCCTTACTTAAACACAGAAGAAAGACATTAAAAAAATCAAACTAGATATATACTAGACAAAGCTAGGAGATGAGTAGTATAATTTTCCTGCATAATTAGATCCTGCATATAGAGTGATATACGGTGGACCATGCGATCTTTTAGATGCGAGTATTCACTTAGATCCCAGTAATTTTGTCTGCCCCTTGGAAACCACAAAACTAGATAAAATCCATTTTCTATTTTTTTCCTCATAAAACGTAAAGTAGGGTAAATAACAAGGATCTTAATGCACAGATTTGTTTATAACAAGTGCATTACAAAAAACTGAGTACACTATTGAGTACATACTACTTTCTCTTTATCAAAGAGAAATCAGGAGTACTAACAGATGACTAGGACATAAAAAGAAGGATAATTAATATTGGGAACTTGATAAGCAAATCTAACGTGGTAGATCGGCAGATGACATGAACTCTTGTTCCAAACTATAGCATTTTTGGCTATGTTGTGATGCTAAATTGGCTCTGTGACCCAAATTTACTGTCCACATCTGAGAATTTGTTTTAGTTCCTGTGGTCAACAATGGTTGCCTCTCATCATCAATTCTTGGAGCACCTTGACATGAGTTTGACCTTTTTGTTCGCAGATATTGCAATGCCATCTCCACTTGTTTCATGGTAGGTCTTTCTTCACCACGAAGCCTCAAGCATATCTCCGCCAAAGAGGCAAAACTATTAATCTCTTCCTCACTTGCTTCCTCAAGAATTTGTGCAGCCACCATCTCTGTAATTGGCCTCACCTTCATATCCCAGCGAAAGTAGTTGGACAAGTTTTGCTTTAAACCTGAGTCACTTGTAAAAATTGGTTGCTTTCGAAGAAGTAACTCAATAAGTACAACACCAAAACTATATACATCACTCTTCTCATTTAGATTCCCAGTATGGTAATACTCTGGATCCAAGTATCCAAATGTACCTTGTACATTCGTTATGACATGGGTTTGATCAATACTAACCAATCTTGAAGCGCCAAAATCTGAAACTTTTGCAATGTAGTTTCCATCTAAGAGTATATTAGAGGATTTTACATCACGATGGAAGATAGATACTGAAGCTGCAGAATGAAGATAACAGAGAGCTCCTGCTGCTTCTGTGGCAATTCTTAAGCAATCATCCCAAGACAAAGAGGATCTACCATTTGAATCATCATGGAGAATTCCAAATAATGAACCATTGGGAATGAAGTCATACACCAACAAAGGGACCTCAGTTTCAAGACAACATCCATAGAGTTTTACAATATTTCGGTGATTTATTTGAGAGAGGATTACAACCTCATTAATGAACTGATTGATCTCACTTTCCTCAATGACCTTGACTTTTTTATGGCCACCACAAGTTGATCAGATAAAATGCCTTTGTACACCATGCCATGCCCTCCACGACCTAGGAGACGTGTAGGATCAAAGTTATTTGTTGCCTTTTCCATCTCTTCTAAGGAGAAAATCTTTGTCTTGTCACTCGCATTTTCATCGGATGATATTAATTGTTCTAAGAGAAGCCCTTGGTTTTTTCGAAAATACTTTCTTCGTAACTGTTTTTGGATATCTCTTTTCCATCGACGGATAAAGAATATCACACTTAAACTAAGAAGTAGAATGCCAAATCCACCGCTCAGTCCAATGATAATACCTACAATCCATTACAATACTCCATAAATATTTCTTTCCTCTTTTTTACCATAGAATAAATGGAACATAGGATTACCTAAGAGAAGATTTTGTTGCTTTGTTGATGTGCACCTCATTTTTGATCGATCATACTCTGTTTTATGAGGGCATTCACTACAATAGTAGCTTCCTATGGTATTATGGCAGACCTCTGTGCAATTGTTTCTTTTATTACATTCATTAATATCTGCAAATAAACCACTTCTTTGTGAGGTGCGAAAGCACATCTATGAGAGCAGAATATCATGAGTCAGTTGGCTCAAAATTTTAACAAATGCTTAAATAGAAGTTACATTAAATAAATTTGCTCCATATCCCTATAAAGGTGATATATAAATAAAAATGCTTATGCACTTCCATAAAATACATGATGCAAATGTCAAGAATATAAAATATAACAGTTGCTAAAGGCATGGGATATATATTGAATTGCAAGACTTTTTGAATACACCAAAGAAAGAAGACTTTTTAATTCCATTAAGATTAGATCTATTCTGCAAATTAAATTTCTTAGACGTTTGATGATTGTTGAGTTATCTATATGAAGTGATATGAATGCTCCATCATAAACAATATAAATTCTTGACAAATGCAGTGGACAAAGGCACTAATTATTTTTTCCATGTGTACATTTGTTACGCAGCTCCCGTGTGATCAGTCTGCAAGTTGTGTAGTAAGTTTTTTCTGCTACAACGTTTGTGATCTTGGACATAGAAACTACTACCTAAGAGTAATTTTGCTCCAGCTCCTCTCATGATAGCCTACTTCATTTACTGTAATTTAGTTCAATTTATTTCTTTTAGTTTAATTTATATTCATATTTTGGTTTTAGTATGATTAGCCAAAAATCCTGTATAATATGATTTAAAATTTTGCTTATGCTCCATGGAGATATGCCCTTTTTTTATTTTTGCAATTTAGTGCAAAGCTAGTTTCAGATTATAGTTCTAAGAGATATTTTAGTTTCCTAAATTCGGCTACAAGATATTATAGGATTTATATATGATTCTTTTGTCCTTTCTTAGACACAATTATTAACTGTTATTATAATCAAGGTTGGATGGGTTAGATCTAAGAATGACTAGAACATACTCATCACTCGTTAGGTATTTTCACCACCATCTATCACAAGCAACGAATTTATACACCCCTACTACTGGACGAGTACCCACTACGAGTACCGAACTGAAGAGTGGATGGGAGCAACTAAATAAGACAATTTAGATATGTATAATATCTAAATTGAAAGAAAATAACACTATCCATTCATTCAATTTCATTGACAAAAAAATACTAAACTCGATAATTAAATTTTCTTTTAGAAATCTATTCTTAGATGTGGTAATATATATTATATTGGTAACACATAACCAACCCCACACATCTAAGAAAATAGAAAGAATCAGAATTTGAACTCACAATTTCCTTTTATATGAGTACACAATCTAACTATTCAGATGTACATGTAAGTGTTTAATTTATTAGAATTACTTTATAAAGCATTCGTTTTTAATTGCATGTGTCTTTAAAATATATCATATGCATGTTTTATTAAGGGTATCCAATGGATAAACGAGCATGAATGGTTGTAGAATATACCAGTGTCCATTATTCGACTCGGGTTTAATTGTTTGGCCATGAACATATACACAGGTGTAAAAATTAGAATATACCCAATTTAGTTAAGCTAATTACCCATAGGTAAATAATTAAATGGGTAAAATTGTCATCCTTACAAGTTAGACCTTTTATGTTTCTTGATTAATGTATGAATTTCTTGTAATTTTTCTTTTTCTAGGAATAATGTGGAATTTCTAGTACTTTTTATGTGTGTCCATGATAAATGTGATATCTCTGATCTCACAAAAATATGTTAGATAATAATAGATATATCTCCATCTTTAAAATAATTAAGTATAATTCGTGTTCTCATACTGGCCTACCTCATGTTGTGTGTTACTATGTTTGAAATTATACAAATCAATTTAATATCTTTTGCTGGACCTACTTCAATTTTGGTGAAATCTTGAACTTAATGTGTAAGATAAATATTACTTGTATGCAATTACAATTGAAATACTTATTAACACTATTTTTTATTTTGAAATCAACAATATATATAACCCAAACAATCATGATATATCATTTTAGGGAATTAAATTATATAGCACTAATGGTGAATTAATCCACAGCAAAGAACAAAGAATTGCAACTCAGCAAATTAGTTTGTATAGTAACTAATGTAATCTCAAGATCACAAAAATATACCATAGGAAATATATGTCTCAAGGTTGCCAAGTCAACATCCATCAAAAAATGTCATATGCAGCAAGTTGTATAATTTAATAACAATAGTAAATTATATTATAGGTCCCTAAATTTAGATAAGTATTTCACTTGGGTCTATGAACCAGACAATTATATTTTTGGGTCTTTAAACTTGAACGTGTGTTTCACTTAGTTACTTGAAATTGTTCCAACTGATGTGGTAGATGTAGTAAGGAGTATAGATGAGGTATGAATCGTGTGGATGCTCATTTGGACTGCCATCTTGTCCGTTGGCTTCTCCACCATGCCCATGGGTAGACTCAAGGAGTTTGCCACTAAAGTTTCAAAAACGAGGCCATCTTGAACCAGATGCTCATAGAGTTGTGCCACAATGCTCAGCAGAAGTGAAATAATATCAGAGGACACTAGCTACGAACATGCAATGAAAGAAGTGAAAATAGTCTATGGGGATGTTGAGGAGGGTGCAGCTCGAGATCAAGTTGAAGGTAATGAAGAGAATGGTGCGAGGCTCTATCACAATGGATATTTTATTGAGAAATTGGTGGGCGAGAGGCTGGAGGCTGAGGGGGGGTAGGAGGTGAGTCGAGTGAGGGGATGCTAGTGATGAGGTGAGAGTTCCAATCATGTTGCCAATTGAGGGGAGGGGAGACAATAATTGGAGGTGATCGATGAGGCAATATCGATGTGGAGATGGAGTAACTATTATTGTAACATCCCTGATTTTTGTCCTATTTTTCATTCTCTGAGCATCGCCTTATCACCAGCACCTTGCACCACCTGACCCTGAAAGAACCCAAACCATAACCAATATAAGCGCGATGTGTTCTAAGATCCCCTCGTATCGGAATATCCCAAATCGGCCGATTCTTTCTCAAAATCGAAAACGACCACTTCTAGGAGACCCAAAAAGTCTAAAATCTCCGTTTGAAGTCCGAATCGAGATCCATCTTCTCCTATACGTCCATATCGCTATTTGATACGTATCGTCCTTTAGAAACGTTTCCAAATTCGCGACGGAAATCAGAGTTTCAGCCGTTGGAAAAATCCGAAAACGAAAGTACCAGTTTTACTCAACCCTGTTTTCGTTTTGCCCGAAACCCTGCCAAATCTTCTCATTTTCGTGCATACTCAATTGGAATGAGTATGTGATGATTTTATCTAGCCCTCGGAAAAGTCGGAATTGCATTTGGACTCCTAAATCCTGAAAATGCCCAAAATACCCCTGGAGCAAAACACAGTGTACAGTGCACGGCACTGTACCGTGCCTGTGTTCGTGCCGCCCGTACGCGCCCTGCGTGCCGCCCGTGCGCCACCGCACTGCGCCGTGCCGCGCCACCGCGTCCCTTCCTCGCCGGCACCGCCCCGTGTGCGCCTCGCGTGCCCTGCGAGCTCCGCCACCTGTCCACGCCACGGCAACGCCTCGGGAACCCCAGATCGCCGTGCCTCGTCCCGTCGTGTCCGCCACCGAACGCAGAAACACCTGGCCGCGCGCAAAAGTCGCCGTTCCTGTGCGTTTCAGCCACGTCCAGCGCCGGCATTGGATGAGCGTGCCACCACTGTCCTTTGCCCGAGCTGTAGCCATGATCTTCGACCTTCACGCCGGTGCACCGTCCCATCGCCACCGTCCTCGCCTCCGGTTGACGTCGCACACGCGCCCGGTTGCGCCCTCCCTCGGCCAGAGCCTTCCCCACAGCATCTAGAGGCTATAAAAGCCAGAATACGTTACCTCTTCACCTCACCCACACAGCAAACGCGAGAAAAGCCACTGTTCATCGTCTTCCCCGAGCTCCACCTTCTGCCTTCACGGTGACAGCGCTCTCCGGTGAGATTTTCTCCAAATTAAAGCCACCAACATGTTCCTCTTGCCCTCTAGATGGTTCATGAGCTTAGAATCGAGTTCATTTCTTCTCCAACTCCGGCTATCACCGGTTTTCCATTTGTCTCTGTTTTGCAAATTCAGCCCGATCCAGAGAGAATTAGAACCCGTGCTAGTGAGAAGAATTGCTCCTTAGAGCATGTTTGATCACCCCAGCTAGTTAGTTTCGATTTTCATTCAGCCAGTTAAAAAACCCCCAAATCCCCCAGCCGTGAACTCCGGTCATCTACTCCGGCGAGCCTCCAACCGCAACCACTAGACAATCCAGTGTACCAGTAGTGACCTCCACACTCCCAGGAGCAAGAATATGTGATCAATTTCTAAATTGATCAACCCTAGCTGCTCCAATTGCTCTACCCTAGTTTCTGTTCAAAACAGCCACCTTGGCATCCAATTTCCGGCCAACTCCGGCCATCCCCGGCCAAACCCTCCGGCCAGACACCTCCTGACACTTAAGCCTACATGTTTGACATAGTTTTCCTTCAAATGCATGAGCCAATTGCTCAGGACACACAAACCCTAATTCTAGCAGTACAATGGCATAGAAATTACTGTGTCCTGGACCTTTTTGTGAATTCTAGAAAACCTAAGCCTTTTCTGCTTGTCCCACTTTGTCAAATAGCTTCGCCTTAGTCTAATGCACCTACTGTCCAATTTTCATCTCATTCAGAGTTACCTAGACCCCTTAACTCACTTCTCGGCTTTTAGGTTAAGTTCGGACGTGACCCGAACGTCGCCCTTTTGACGTCCAATGTCCGTCGACCCTAAGAGTCTTATTTACTACTCTTCTTAGCCATCCTAAACTAGCACAACTCGACCCTTGGAAATCCAAAGCCCAAACCCTAATTCAGTTCAGAAATCAGAAGCCGTTCCAGTATAGCGCATTATTATTTTATGTGAGCATAGTTGTCGTATTTTGTAAGTTGATTGTAATACCTTGTGTATATGCCTGTATTTGAAGATCAAGACTTCGATTACGCGGAAGAGGAAACAGAAGAACCCGCAGACTACGACACTACAACTTGGCAAGGCAAGTTTCCCTCCGTTGAACATATTGCGCCTATTATTTTATATGCATTTAATTATTTAGAATTTGGTATCTACGCATGTATGCATAGATAGTTTTGATAAAAGTATATGTTGAGAAATGATGTGAGTAGATAGTCCTATTTTGCAGAACCCCCCTTGTTTCATAACAATTTACTTTACCTTGTCACCTTAGGAGAAAAAGTGTAGAACATATGTGTATGTTCATATACACACTACCTTAAGAGGAAATATGTACCCATGGAAATATATGTCTATACTAATAAATGTGTAAAAGAAAAGAGGAAGGCAGAAGCATGAGCAAACTATTTCTAAAGATCATTTTATGTAAAAGAAATAGGGACTACTTACGAGGATTGGTTTGGAAGGTTGGCGCTGTGTGCGCGGTGGGTTTGTGAAAGCCTCGCTAAGGGTCCATAAGGATGGGATCGTCGTGCTGTGCTTCTAAGCGACCTGAAAACGTGCTAACCACCTGCCTGGTATGGGACAGGCACAATGTCATGACTCACCTAAAGTTAATCATTTCCTGCAATGGTTGTCGATCCGGTTTCCTGAGTGGAAATTGGTGGGCCACAGAGGGCCACGAGTGGTGTGAGGGGTAGAGAGGATAAGGCGTAAGAAGGAAGTCGCCCTAGCCTGGCTCTCGAGTCGTGCGCGACCGAACCCGGAAGTGGGAATTCTATGCGTCGAGAGGAGGACCTCATAGTCCCAAGGCTAGAAGAAAAGGCAGTGGGGAGGACCCACAACGATAATGAGGACCTTACGCGTGCTTGCCATGTATCATGTTGTAGGGAGTACCTACCTTGATAATGGGGCCGGTATTGTCTATGTATCGGGCAGGAAATTATTAACAATGGGTCAGTAAACTGTTGTGTAAGCTCAGCCTGGTCACCTGCGTATAAGTCGCAGGGAGCTGATTTGACATTTAAGTTGAGTTTTCGTGGTGGGTACAGTGGTACACCTCTACAGAGTGTAAAAAGGTATTCGAATACTCCGTGCTCCCGGGTTTTCTGGAGCCTGGTCGTAGTGGGGTGGTCCCTCGTTGTTGCAGCATGATTAGTATTGATAAATTCTTTAAAATGAGATCAAACCATGGCGACTCATGGGAGTTTAGCCTGACTCTGTGAAAAGTATACATATGTACAGTTTTGATAAATTACTTTGAGAAATAAAACCCCAGATTCAGGGAAACTTTCCAAAGTGCTAAAATATCTCTGTTTTCAATAAAAATTACATTAGGTATGGGAACCATAGAGCTTGTTGTTGTCAATAACTACATACAATATTTCCTTATGCGGGAACTTGTTGAGCTTTGTATGCTCACCCTTGCTGATCTAATAAGTACAGAGGATGAATCAACGGATTTCATAGACTATGGAATCGAACCAGCACAAGAAGACCCCGACACAGTTCCAAGAGATCCAAGCGCCTGAAGGGTCACCTAACCTCAGTGAGAGCGATGTGGGTTTTGCCCTGCTTCACGCTTTGCTGGATGAGGAAGATGTTCCCCTCTGCTTTGCTAATGCATTTTGGTTGTTTATATTTTGGCTCGAACCCTGTTTCGGGTTCAGCTCCTAACTGATTTTGCTACTCTTATACGACGTGGTTCCGCACACGTCAATTAATGTAATATGGGTCTGGATGACCCCGTATGCTATGTATGTATGTAAATGCTGATGGATGTTCTGAGGTTTCAACTCCTGTGCACAAATTACCTGGGCATTTGTATCAGGTTCCCTCTAGTGAGGGGCCCACAATTATATTATTGAGTCAATCTTTATTATATTGATTATTTTGGTGATTAATAACAAATCTAATTATGAGACTAATATGTTGCTGAGTTTATATCTTTTAGTCTCATTCAAATTGTGAAATAGTGGTGAACAAGATTATCTTAGAGGATGTATAATTGAGCTTCCTCAAGTATAGAAGAGTTCCACTAAAGGTAAACTCGAAAATAAAGGATCTAATTTCTAGGATTTTACAGGTCTTAGTGTTTTGAGATGGTCAGATTGTTAGATTCTTATTTACTAGTTTAGCCATACTATAAAAGAGGGACTCGGAGATAGTAACTTGATAATATCTCATATAAGAGATAAAATGCATGCATCATTTACTCAATAAATCATCAAAATATTTTTGAGTCATTTTGGATGGTTAATGAAAGCATTGGAAACTACAACATTTTAGCTCAAATGAAGGCTTCAAAGTGCTACATTAAATGTTTTGTGATTTCTCTAGTGATAGAGGTGAAACTAAGTCTTGCTTATATTGAGAAATTTATAGTCCTTCAAGTTATCTTTCTAATAAGTTGAGAAGCACCTAAATCCAATATCATAATTAAAAGTTATGCCTATTTTTTAAGAGCTACACCGTCTTTCAAATAGGACCGGATGTCTAGCCCAAACCTCTATATCTAGCTAGATGTCCAATACCATCTGCTTGTTACAACCTATAAGATGTCTGGAACAAGGCAGGACGTCCAGCCCTTGTAATAGCTAGTTTCGTAGTGGTTAGAAATAACAGTTACATTCATACTGGACGTCTAGCCAGACACGTCCACACATATGTCTGATCATTGACAATCTCAGCCCCTCTTTTCCAATGGCTAATTTATCTTGTAAGGACTATAAGTAGATGGCTTGGGACTTATTTCATTTACAAACTTTGGCACTAGAATTCAGTGACATATAGCCAAACACACTCTAGAGTATTTAACTATCATATATTGCGAAAGAGTGAAAAATCTAATGAGCCCTTCGCACTCATTGATCATATTGTGAGTTCAGGATCTCGTATTAGTTTATTCTCATGCATTTGAACTTCTTGGCACTTAATTGGTATCAAGTAAAATGTTCCAAGCTATTATTCTTGGTGGACACCAGACAGTCGTTAGAGGCTGGTGATCTCTCCACCGATGAAGATTGATGGAGAGACCCGAAGAAGAGTTGTTAAATCTTGATGCTAGCCTATCTAAAGTAGAGAAGGAATAATCCTAGTGGAATCAAAATAAGACTCGTGTGAAAGCATTTCAATAAGGAGTAGGGAAGATTGGTGAAATCTCTGAAATTCTTATGCCGATCAGTTTATGTAACATCCCTAATTTTGCCCCATTTTTCATTCTCTGAGCATCGCCTTATCACGCGCATCTTGCATCACCTAACTCTGAAAGAGCCCAAACCATAGCCAATACAAACGCGCAGTGCTCTAAGATTCTTTCATAGCAAAACGTCTCAAGTCGGCCGATCTCATCTCAAAACCGAAATCGACCGCTTCTAGGAGACCCAAAAAGTCTAAAATCTCCGTTTGAAGTCCGAATTGAGATCAGTCTTCTCCTATAGGTTCATATCGCTATTTGACACGTATCGTCCTTTAGAAACATCTCCAAATTCGCGACGAAAACCAGAGTTTCAGCTGTTGGAAGAATCTGAAAACAAAAGTACTATTTTTACCCGGCTCTGTTTTCGTTTTGTCCGAAGCCCTGCCAAATCTTAGCGTTTTCGCGCAAACTCAATTGGAATGAGTATATACCAATTTTGTCTAGCCCTCAGAAAAGTCGGAATCGCAATTAGATCCCCAAATCCTGAAAATACCCATTTTACCCCTCGGCCGAAAATGCACAGTACAGTGCACGGTACTGTAGCGCACTGTGCCGTTGCCGTTGCTGTGCCGTGCGCGCGCGCTGCGTGCCGCCCGTGCGCCACCGCGTCCCCTCGCCGCCGGCACCGCCCCGTGTGCGCCTCGCGTGCGTTGTGAGCCCAGTCACCTGTCCACGCCACGGCGACGCCTCGGGAACCCCCAGGTCGCCGCGATCGTCCCGTCGCGTCCGCCACCGAACGCCACTCCACCTGACCGCGCGCAAAAGTCGCCGCTCCTGTGCTCCTCGGCCACGTCCAGCATCAGCATTGGAGGAGCTTGCCACCGCTGTCCTTTGCCCGAACTGTAGCCATGCCTCGTGACCTCCTCACAGCTCGCCGTCCCATCGCCACCGTCCTCATCTCCGGTAAACCGCGCTCAGAAGCGCCCTCCCTCGGCCATTTCCTCCCCTAAGCCACCTGGAGGCTATAAAAGGCCAGCACCACCACCACCTTCTCAGCACACAGCAAATACAGCCAAAACACCCCCGCTTCTGCTACTGTTCTTCTTCCCCGAGCTCCACCTTCGGCCTCCACGGTGACAGCGCTCTCCGGTGAGGATTTCTTCAAAATAAAGCCACCAGCATACTCCTCTTAGCCCCTAGATGGTCCACGAGCAAGGAATTGAGCTCATTTCTTCTCCAACTCCGGCTATCACCGGTTTTCTATTTCTCTCTGTTTTACAAAATTCAACTTGGACCAGTGAGCTTTAGAACTCGTGCTAGTAGGAAGAAATACTCCTTAGAGTACGCTCAATTGCCCCAGCCAGTTAATTTTGGTTTTCAATCAGCCAATCAAAAACCCCCAAATCCCCCGGCCGTGAACTCCAGTAGTTAACTCCGGCGAGCCTCCAACCGCCACCTCCAGGCAATCCAATGATCCAGCAGTGACCTCTACACTCCCAGGAGCAAGAATATGTAATTTGTTTTGAAATTGATCAACTCTAGGTGCTCCAATTGCTCTGCCCTAGTTTCTGTTCAAAACAGCCACCTTGGCATTCAAATTCCGGCCAACTCCGGCCATCCCCGGCCAAACCCTCTGGCCAGACACCTCCTGACACTTAAGCCTACATGTCTGACATAGTTTGCCCTCAAATGCATGAGCCAATTGCTCAGGACACACAAACCCTAATTCCAGCAGTACAATGGCATAGAAATTGCTGTGTCCTGGACCTTTTTGTAAATTCTGGAAAACCTAAACCTTTTCTGCTTGTCCCACTTTGTCAAATAGCTTCGCCTTAGTCTAATGCACCTACTGTCCAATTTTCATCTCATTCAGAGTTACCTAGACCCCTTAACTCACTTTTCGGCTTTTAGGTTAAGTCCGGACGTGACCCGAACGTCGCCCTTTTGACGTTCAATGTCCGTCAACCCTAAGAGTCTTATTTACTACTCTTCTTAGCCATCCTAAACTAGCTTAACTTGACCCTTGGAAATCCAAAGCCCAAACCCTAGTCCAGTTCAGAAATCAGAAGCCGTTCCAGTATAGCGCCTTATTATTTTATGTGAGCATAAGTTGTCGTATTTTGTAAGTTGATTGTAATACCTTGTATGTATGCCTGTATTTGAAGATCAAGACTTCGACTACGTGGAAGAGGAAACAGAAGAACCCGCAGACTACGACACTACTGCTTGGCAAGGCAAGTTTCCCTCCTTTGAACATATTGCGCCTATTATTTTATATGCATTTAATTATTTGGAATTTGATACCTACGCATGTATGCATGGATAGTTTTGATAAAAATATATGTTGAGAAATGATGTGAGTAGATAGTCCTATCTTGCAGACCCCCCCCTTGGTTCGTAACAAATTACTTTACCTTGTCACCCTAGGAGTAGGAGTGTAGAATGGAAATACATGTCTATACTGATAAATGTGTAAAAGAAAAGAGGAAGGCAGAAGCATGAGCAAACTATTTCTAAAAGATCATTTTATGTAAAAGAAATAGGGACTATTAGCGAGGGTTGGTTTGGATGGTTGGCGCTGTGTGCGCGGTGGGTTTGTGAAAGCCTCGCTAAGGGTCCATAAGGACGGGATCGTCGTGCTGTGCTTCAAGCGGCCTGAAAACGTGCTAACCACCCGCCTGGTATGGGACAGGCACAATGTCATGACTCACCTAAAGTTAATCATTTCCTGCAATGGTTGTCGATCCGGTTTCCCGAGTGGAAATTGGTGGGCCACAGAGGGCCACGAGTGGTGTGAGGGGTAGAGAGGATAAGGTGTAAGAAGGAAGTCGCCCTAGCCTGGCTCTCGAGTCATGCGCGACCGAACCCGGAAGTGGGAATTCTATGCGTCCAGAGGAGGACTTCATGGACCCAAGGCTAGAAGAAAAGGCAGTGGGGAGGACCCACAACGATAATGAGGACCTTACGCGTGCTTGCCATGTATCATGTTGTAGGGAGTACCTACCTTGATAATGGGGCCGGTATTGTCTATGTATCGGGTAGGAAATTATTAACAATGGGTCAGTAAACTGTTGTGTAAGCTCAGCCTGGTCACCTGCGTATAAGTTGCAGGGAGCTGATCCGACATTTAAGTTGAGTTTTCGTGGTGGGTACATTGGTACACCTCTGCAGAGTGTAAAAAGGTATTCGAATACTCCGTGCTCCCGGGTTTTCTGGAGTCTGGTCGTCGTGGGGTGAACCCGCGTCGTTGCAGCATGATTAGTATTGCTAAATTCTTTAAAATGAGGTCAAACCGTGGCAACTCATGGGAGTTTAGCCGGACTTGCGAAAAATATACACATGTACAGTTTTGACAAATTACTTTGAGAAATAAAACCCCAGATTCAGGGAGATTTTCCAAAATACTACGATACCTCTGTTTCAATAAAATTTCATTAAGTATGGGAACCATAGAGCTTGTCGTTGTCAATAACTGCATACTCTATTTCCTTATGCGGGAACTTGTTGAGCTTTGTATGCTCACCCTTGCTGATCCAACAAGCACAGAGGATGAATCAACTGATTTCATAGACTATGGAATCGAGCCGGCACAAGAAGACCCCGACACAGTTCCAGGAGATTCAAGCGCCTGAAGGGTCATCTAACCTCAGTGGGAGCGATGTGGGTTTCGCCCTGCTGCACGCTTTGCTGATTGAGGGAGATGTTTCCCTCTGTTTTACTATTCTTGCTACTCTTATTCGACGTGGTTCCGCACACGTCGATTATTGTAATATGGGTCTGAATGACCCCATACGCTATGCTATTGTATGTATGTGAATGTCGTTGGATGTTCTGAAGTTTCAACTCCTGTGCACAAATTACCTGGGCATTTGTATTAGGTTCCCTCTAACGAGGGGCCCACAGGAGGAAAGTGGTATCAGAGCTATCCTCTCGACTGTAGGTCATGACCCTAGATAGAAAATGGCGTTCCTAGCAGAAGAAACGTTGACTATTTTAAAATTAAGTAATTGAGAAAACATAATTTGTTAAGAAAAGATATTATACGATTACTTCTTCAAAAACTTTCAAAGAGTTTTGTACCAACTTTATTGAAGAACTCATGTATCCTCAGATGGTGTCAGGAAAGAAGTATGTTCACGGTGACGAGCTTGGATCGTGGGCCCTACTACTATGTATGATGCTACAGTTTTTAGGTGCCCGTGACACCCAAAGGCCCGTTTACTGTGTCCAACAAGAGATAAGGGAAGATCGCCCTTATGGATGTCGTGCTTCGGTGGTAGTATACGAAGTACCTGGCCACGCCAGAGGAGCCAGACGACATGAAGCCCTAAGAGGAGAGGAGAACGACGCCATATTAGATGCTGCTCGTCTCGGTGTAGGAGCTTTTCGCCAGCTATATGATGATATGCTGGAGAACTCTCCTTTTCGTTTCGTACCCTATCAAGCAGTGAGAACCGATCGCCGCATTGTCCGACCCGCCTGTGACGAAGAAGATGCAACCCTCACCAAGACTCGGGATGTTGTGCACGCATCAGAAGCGGGGTATAATCGACTACTCCGTGAGTGCAACATTGCTCGAGATGATCGACACTTTCTGGAAGGGAGGTTGATTCAAGCCAACGCCGAACTTCGAGAGAAGGATGCACAGATCCAAGAGCTGACTGCCGCAAGAGAAGAACAAGGCTCGAGCGTAACCAATCAAGAAGACGCAGAATCTGCAGCTAAGAAGAGCCACTTGAAGCTAAGGATCACTGCAAGAAAGAAGGTGGGCAAACCAAGTTGGTATCTCAATGGATTTACCCCTGCAGCTCGAGGGATTGTCATAAATGAATACATCCCTATACAACCTCGACTTGCAAAGAAAGCGGTAATCCATGGAAAAGGAAAGGAAATTGCCCACGAAGCGGTGGATGGCGATAGGAACATGGAAGCCAAACCCATGGACGCTGACGACGATGACTTAGAGGAGGATCCAGAAGAGGTCATTCCATATGACTCTGCGGACGAGGAATGAACGTATCAAACCCTCTAAGTAGCCACCTTTGGTACTTTTTACCCGACCTTTGGTCGTTAAACCTGGTAGTTGTTGAGATCGTGATTCCCGTAGTGTAACTAGAGTAGTCTTTTAGTGTAAATAGAGTAGTCTTTCAGTGTAAGCCTTGTATTATGTGTGAATAAATGAAAAAGAGATTTTTAGAAAAATGTAAACGCCTCTATGAGTCTCTCTTGAACCTATGCTAACCATACTTTTCTTTCCCCAGTCAAAATTCTCATCTTTTCCCTATCATTTCTCCGCAGTAACATGGTGAGCCCAAGAGGAAGAGGCCAGAGAGGAAGAGGAAGACCCGCTGGGAGGGGAGAACCCTCAAACGCAGACCCTGTCTTCAACATGCCAGGACCTTCATCAGCGCCGTCCAGCAACAACATAAATGATATCCTAATATGGATGGAATGGAATCGCCAAGAGGCAGCGGCCACTCACAACCAGATCCTTGAAGAGTTGATGCAACAAAGGACGCCCACCACAAGCGCATCAGGAGCATCTTCGACTCCATCCAGACTGTCAGACTTTCAGAAGACGCGTCCCCCAGTCTTCTCAAGCTCCGAGGACCCCTTAGTAGCCGAAGATTGGCTACGCGACATTGAGAGGAAACTAAACACTGCTAAGTGCAGTGACGAGGAAAAGCTTTTGTATGGATCCCATCAGCTAGCAGGAGCTGCAGCTGCATGGTGGGAGAATTACGAAACTGTGCACCCAAATGTGGATTCCATCACATGGAAGGAATTCAAAGAACAGTTTCGTCAATATCACGTCCCAAGGGGAGTGATACAAGCCAAGCGCAGAGAGTTCATCAATTTGAAACAGGGCAACAGCACAATAAAGCAGTACTTGCATCAGTTTGTGCAATTATCTCGTTATGCCCCAGAGGACATAAATACAGAGGAAAGGAAGATTGAGAGATTTTGTGAAGGATTGCAATATACATGGCAATACCATCTATCCTCACAAGTCTTCACCAATTTTCATGTCCTCATCGATCGATTGATCAAAATGGAGGAGAAACGAGGAAAGGTGGAGGAGGAGCGGAAGAGGAAGGTGCAACCCAACTTCTTCCAAGGAAGAGCAAACAGAAGGCCTATGCCACCTTTTCGCCCAAGCTTTAGACCTCCTCAGCATCCTCAAAGACCTACACCTCCAGCTGCATCGTCATCACAGCCAGCACCCTTGTGCCCTGCCTGCAAAGAGCACCATTTCTTCAGGGATTGCCCTATGCGGAACGTGGAATGTTTCCACTGTGGACGGAAGGGCCACCGCAAGGACACTTGTCCATTTAGGCAACTACCCATCAGTATGGCTCGAGCACAAGCCGCAAGATCCCAATCCTCAACACCAACATTTCAACGAGGTTCTTCATCAAGCAGAGGTGGAAGAGTGCCCAACTTCAGAGGCAGAGGGACACCGATGCCCATCAGAGGACGACTCAACTACACCTCGGTCGCAGAAGTCGAAGGAGCCTCAGACGTGGTGATAGGTAAATTTCTCATTCATGAAGAAATTTCAATTACCTTGTTTGATCCTGGAGCAACACTTTCTTTTGTATCAAGGTCGTTCGCAGCTAGATGTGAACTACCTATTAGCATTCTCGATCGTCCCATCTTAATTCAAGCCCCAGGAACTAAGATGCCCGCAAATTCCATCTGTAGAAATGTCGCCTTTTTCATTGGCAACCTAAGATTCCTGGCAGATTTGCTAGTTTTAGATCTCCAAGGTCTAGATGTCATCCTTGGCATGGATTGGCTGTCAAAGCACAAAGGTCAGATGGATTGTGAAAGGAAGTCAATCACCCTGACGAATCAAGAAGGGAGTCAGATCACCTTCCACGCAGAAAGATCATCACCTGGCAACCGCAGACTGAACTGCGCAAGGGAAGCGGAAATGGATGAAGTAGCCGTGGTATGCGAGTACCCAGAAGTTTTTCCAGAAGAACTTCCAGGCATGCCACCCGATAGAGACATAGAGTTTTCTATTAAGCTTAAACCGGGATCAGCCCCATACGCCAGAAAACTCTTTAGAATGACTAACCAAGAGCAGGAAGAATTGAAGAAACAAGTGGAAGAACTGGAACAGAAAGGATTTATCCGAACCAGTTCATCATCATGGGGAGCCCCAGTACTCTTCGTGAAAAAGAAGGATGGTAGTCTTCGCTTATGCATAGACTATAGGAAGTTGAATGACATGACCATTAAGAATAAATACCCTCTTCCAAGAATAGACGATCTGTTTGATCAGCTGAGAGGCGCAGCTGTGTTCTCAAAGATCGATCTAAGATCAGGGTATCATCAGTTAAAAATCCGAGAAGCAGACATACCTAAAACTGCTTTTGTATCTCGGTATGGGCTATATGAGTTTACTGTAATGCCCTTTGGTCTAACAAACGCCCCAGCAGTGTTCATGAATTTAATGAACAAAGTCCTCATGGAATTCTTAGACCAATTTGTCATTATCTTTGTAGATGACATTCTCGTCTTCTCACAGACGGAAGAGCAACACGCTGAACACCTTCGGAAAGTATTAGAGAAATTGGCTACACATCAACTATATGCAAAATTTGAAAAATGTGCATTTTGGTTGAAAGAAGTGTCTTTCTTGGGTCATATTATCTCTGGAAAAGGGGTAGCAATGGATCCAAGTAAGATTCAAGCCATATTGGAATGGAAACAGCCAACTACAGTCACAGAGATCAGGAGTTTCCTAGGATTAGCAGGATATTATCGACGGTTCATTGAAGGATTCTCCAAGATCACAAAACCCCTCACGAGGCTGCTAAAGAAGGACATCGCCTTTGAGTGGACTGAAGCCTGCAGCGGAAGTTTTGCAGAGTTGAAGAGACTCTTAACGACTGCACCCATTCTTATCTTGCCTGATGATAAGAAAAATTTTGTTGTATATTGTGACGCATCCAAACTAGGACTAGGTTGTGTCCTTATGCAAGAAGGAAAGGTAGTAGCATACGCTTCAAGGCAGCTACGACCTCATGAGGAGAACTACCCAACACACGATCTGGAATTAGCCGCAGTGGTACATGCATTGAAAATGTGGCGGCACTATTTGTTGGGAAATAAATGTGAAATTTATACTGATCACAAAAGCTTGAAGTACATTTTTACTCAAGCAGACCTGAACATGAGACAAAGAAGATGGTTGGAATTGATCAAGGACTATGATCTAGAAATTCATTATCATCCTGGAAAGGCGAATGTAGTAGCAGACGCCTTGAGCAGGAAGTCTTATGTCAGCCAGATGAACGTAACTGGAATTCCAAGTCAGTTACTCAGAGAGTTTGAAAACTTGAAACTAGAATTGGTTGATCAAGGAATGATTGCCACCATGGAGGTAGAATGTGATTTAAAGATGCAGATCAAGGAAGCTCAAGAGGTAGACCCAAGTCTTCAAGAGTTAAAGGAGGACATTAAATCCGGGAAGGATACAAGCTTCAGGGAAGATGATCAAGGAATCCTGTGGAATCAAAAACGGATTTGCGTCCCTAATGACCAGAAGATCAAGGACTTGATATTGAGTGAAGCACACAACACGCCTTACTCAATCCATCCTGGAAGTACTAAAATGTACCAGGATCTAAAGAACCAGTTCTGGTGGATTGGAATGAAGCGGGAAATAGCAAAGTATGTGGCATCCTGTGACATATGCAGCAGAGTGAAAGCTGAACATCAAAGATCTGCAGGACCTTTACAACCCCTACCTGTACCAGAATGGAAATGGGATGAAATAGGAATGGATTTCATAGTTGGATTGCCAAAAACCTCAAAAGGATATGATGCTATATGGGTCATAGTGGATAGATTAACGAAGGTAGCACATTTTGTGCCAGTGAGTACCACATACTCCACTAGGAGGTTGGCAGACCTGTATCTTACAAGGATTGTGGCCTTGCACGGTGTACCAAAGGCAATTGTTTCGGATCGTAGACCGCAATTCGTGTCAGATTTTTGGAAAGAATTCCAAACGCTCTTAGGAACTAAACTAAAGTTCAGTACAGCATATCACCCTCAAACGGGAGGACAAACCGAAAGAGTAAATCAGATTCTGGAAGATATGCTAAGAGCTGGTGTCTTGGACTACGGTAATACATGGGAGCAATTTCTACCATATGCTGAATTTTCATACAATAACAGTTATCAAGCCAGTTTGCAAATGGCGCCATTCGAGGCATTGTACGGACGGAAGTGCCGCACGCCTATATATTGGACTGAAATAAGCCAGAAGCAATATCTCGGATCCCAATTGGTGGAAGAAGCCGTCGCTCACGTGAAGATCATGAGAGAACGACTGAAGATAGCTCAATCAAGACAGAAGAACTACGCCGATCGTAGAAGAAGAGAATTATCATTTGAAGAAGGAGACTATGTGTATCTGAAAGTGACACCTTTCAAAGGAGTGCACAGATTTCAGATAAAAGGAAAATTAAGTCCCAGATACATTGGACCATATCAGATAAGTGAAAGGATAGGAAAGGTGGCCTACAGATTAGAATTACCACCAGAGTTACAAGGAGTCCATGACGTGTTTCACGTCTCGCAGCTGAGAAAATGTTTAAGAGCACCCGAAGATGAAGTACCACTAGCAGGAGCAGGAGTTCAACCTGATTTATCCTATAAAGAATACCCTGTGAAGATACTCGAGAGAAAGGAAAGGAATTTAAAATCAAGGACTATCAAGCTTTGCAAAGTGCAATGGAGTCATCATTCAGAGAAAGAAGCAACTTGGGAAAAAGAAGAAGACCTGCGTCAGAACCACCCTCACCTCTTCAGCAAGTCACCTAAATCTCGAGGACGAGATTATTCTTAAGAGGGGTAGGTTGTAACATCCCTAATTTTGCCCCATTTTTCATTCTCTGAGCATCGCCTTATCACGCGCATCTTGCATCACCTAACTCTGAAAGAGCCCAAACCATAGCCAATACAAACGCGCAGTGCTCTAAGATTCTTTCATAGCAAAACGTCTCAAGTCGGCCGATCTCATCTCAAAACCGAAATCGACCGCTTCTAGGAGACCCAAAAAGTCTAAAATCTCCGTTTGAAGTCCGAATTGAGATCTGTCTTCTCCTATAGGTTCATATCGCTATTTGATACGTATCGTCCTTTAGAAACATCTCCAAATTCGCGACGAAAACCAGAGTTTCAGCTGTTGGAAGAATCTGAAAACAAAAGTACTATTTTTACCCGGCTCTGTTTTCGTTTTGTCCGAAGCCCTGCCAAATCTTAGCGTTTTCGCGCAAACTCAATTGGAATGAGTATATACCAATTTTGTCTAGCCCTCAGAAAAGTCGGAATCGCAATTAGATCCCCAAATCCTGAAAATACCCATTTTACCCCTCGGCCGAAAATGCACAGTACAGTGCACGGTACTGTAGCGCACTGTGCCGTTGCCGTTGCTGTGCCGTGCGCGCGCGCTGCGTGCCGCCCGTGCGCCACCGCGTCCCCTCGCCGCCGGCACCGCCCCGTGTGCGCCTCGCGTGCGTTGTGAGCCCAGTCACCTGTCCACGCCACGGCGACGCCTCGGGAACCCCCAGGTCGCCGCGATCGTCCCGTCGCGTCCGCCACCGAACGCCACTCCACCTGACCGCGCGCAAAAGTCGCCGCTCCTGTGCTCCTCGGCCACGTCCAGCACCAGCATTGGAGGAGCTTGCCACCGCTGTCCTTTGCCCGAACTGTAGCCATGCCTCGTGACCTCCTCACAGCTCGCCGTCCCATCGCCACCGTCCTCATCTCCGGTAAACCGCGCTCAGAAGCGCCCTCCCTCGGCCATTTCCTCCCCTAAGCCACCTGGAGGCTATAAAAGGCCAGCACCACCACCACCTTCTCAGCACACAGCAAATACAGCCAAAACACCCCCGCTTCTGCTACTGTTCTTCTTCCCCGAGCTCCACCTTCGGCCTCCACGGTGACAGCGCTCTCCGGTGAGGATTTCTTCAAAATAAAGCCACCAGCATACTCCTCTTAGCCCCTAGATGGTCCACGAGCAAGGAATTGAGCTCATTTCTTCTCCAACTCCGGCTATCACCGGTTTTCTATTTCTCTCTGTTTTACAAAATTCAACTTGGACCAGTGAGCTTTAGAACTCGTGCTAGTAGGAAGAAATACTCCTTAGAGTACGCTCAATTGCCCCAGCCAGTTAATTTTGGTTTTCAATCAGCCAATCAAAAACCCCCAAATCCCCCGGCCGTGAACTCCAGTAGTTAACTCCGGCGAGCCTCCAACCGCCACCTCCAGGCAATCCAATGATCCAGCAGTGACCTCTACACTCCCAGGAGCAAGAATATGTAATTTGTTTTGAAATTGATCAACTCTAGGTGCTCCAATTGCTCTGCCCTAGTTTCTGTTCAAAACAGCCACCTTGGCATTCAAATTCCGGCCAACTCCGGCCATCCCCGGCCAAACCCTCTGGCCAGACACCTCCTGACACTTAAGCCTACATGTCTGACATAGTTTGCCCTCAAATGCATGAGCCAATTGCTCAGGACACACAAACCCTAATTCCAGCAGTACAATGGCATAGAAATTGCTGTGTCCTGGACCTTTTTGTAAATTCTGGAAAACCTAAACCTTTTCTGCTTGTCCCACTTTGTCAAATAGCTTCGCCTTAGTCTAATGCACCTACTGTCCAATTTTCATCTCATTCAGAGTTACCTAGACCCCTTAACTCACTTTTCGGCTTTTAGGTTAAGTCCGGACGTGACCCGAACGTCGCCCTTTTGACGTTCAATGTCCGTCAACCCTAAGAGTCTTATTTACTACTCTTCTTAGCCATCCTAAACTAGCTTAACTTGACCCTTGGAAATCCAAAGCCCAAACCCTAGTCCAGTTCAGAAATCAGAAGCCGTTCCAGTATAGCGCCTTATTATTTTATGTGAGCATAAGTTGTCGTATTTTGTAAGTTGATTGTAATACCTTGTATGTATGCCTGTATTTGAAGATCAAGACTTCGACTACGTGGAAGAGGAAACAGAAGAACCCGCAGACTACGACACTACTGCTTGGCAAGGCAAGTTTCCCTCCTTTGAACATATTGCGCCTATTATTTTATATGCATTTAATTATTTGGAATTTGATACCTACGCATGTATGCATGGATAGTTTTGATAAAAATATATGTTGAGAAATGATGTGAGTAGATAGTCCTATCTTGCAGACCCCCCCCTTGGTTCGTAACAAATTACTTTACCTTGTCACCCTAGGAGTAGGAGTGTAGAATGGAAATACATGTCTATACTGATAAATGTGTAAAAGAAAAGAGGAAGGCAGAAGCATGAGCAAACTATTTCTAAAAGATCATTTTATGTAAAAGAAATAGGGACTATTAGCGAGGGTTGGTTTGGATGGTTGGCGCTGTGTGCGCGGTGGGTTTGTGAAAGCCTCGCTAAGGGTCCATAAGGACGGGATCGTCGTGCTGTGCTTCAAGCGGCCTGAAAACGTGCTAACCACCCGCCTGGTATGGGACAGGCACAATGTCATGACTCACCTAAAGTTAATCATTTCCTGCAATGGTTGTCGATCCGGTTTCCCGAGTGGAAATTGGTGGGCCACAGAGGGCCACGAGTGGTGTGAGGGGTAGAGAGGATAAGGTGTAAGAAGGAAGTCGCCCTAGCCTGGCTCTCGAGTCATGCGCGACCGAACCCGGAAGTGGGAATTCTATGCGTCCAGAGGAGGACTTCATGGACCCAAGGCTAGAAGAAAAGGCAGTGGGGAGGACCCACAACGATAATGAGGACCTTACGCGTGCTTGCCATGTATCATGTTGTAGGGAGTACCTACCTTGATAATGGGGCCGGTATTGTCTATGTATCGGGTAGGAAATTATTAACAATGGGTCAGTAAACTGTTGTGTAAGCTCAGCCTGGTCACCTGCGTATAAGTTGCAGGGAGCTGATCCGACATTTAAGTTGAGTTTTCGTGGTGGGTACATTGGTACACCTCTGCAGAGTGTAAAAAGGTATTCGAATACTCCGTGCTCCCGGGTTTTCTGGAGTCTGGTCGTCGTGGGGTGAACCCGCGTCGTTGCAGCATGATTAGTATTGCTAAATTCTTTAAAATGAGGTCAAACCGTGGCAACTCATGGGAGTTTAGCCGGACTTGCGAAAAATATACACATGTACAGTTTTGACAAATTACTTTGAGAAATAAAACCCCAGATTCAGGGAGATTTTCCAAAATACTACGATACCTCTGTTTCAATAAAATTTCATTAAGTATGGGAACCATAGAGCTTGTCGTTGTCAATAACTGCATACTATATTTCCTTATGCGGGAACTTGTTGAGCTTTGTATGCTCACCCTTGCTGATCCAACAAGCACAGAGGATGAATCAACTGATTTCATAGACTATGGAATCGAGCCGGCACAAGAAGACCCCGACACAGTTCCAGGAGATTCAAGCGCCTGAAGGGTCATCTAACCTCAGTGGGAGCGATGTGGGTTTCGCCCTGCTGCACGCTTTGCTGATTGAGGGAGATGTTTCCCTCTTTTTTACTATTCTTGCTACTCTTATTCGACGTGGTTCCGCACACGTCGATTATTGTAATATGGGTCTGAATGACCCCATACGCTATGCTATTGTATGTATGTGAATGCCGTTGGATGTTCTGAAGTTTCAACTCCTGTGCACAAATTACCTGGGCATTTGTATTAGGTTCCCTCTAACGAGGGGCCCACAGTTTATTACTTGCACTTTTTTATTTAATCTTGTTTAGTTTGAGCATTCATTATTCTTGTATGTCACTCTAAGAGTACTAAATTAAATTTGTTCATTTGTTCCTTGATTTGCAAAACCAATTTTTTCTCATTCTTGCAAAAAGTATATTTGTGTAAATTGTGTTCTTTTATTCATGCAAATTTCAGATCCAGCCAAAGTTTTTAAAATACTTGTTGAACCATTCTAGGTTGCCATCCTTAATCCTACACACATCAACTAGGATTCTAGTGGATCTAAGTGAAAAACCAGTACAAGTTTAAGGATGAAAACTGCAATTCTCAAGTTCATGAACGCACATGAAACATCTGTGCAAGTGTAAGTTTAGGATCTATAATGCAATTTACTCAAATAACAGTATCAACTTGCAAGAGATTAATAACACAAATAGGGAAGACAAGGTATGATAATCATGCAATGAGAACATAGTTTAGTAAGTGAGGTAGTCCTATAATCTTTTCAAGCATAAGATGTTTTTTTGATATATTTTGCTTTGATTGAGAGGGAAGAGGTCAAGGTTACCTTGACAACCATTATGGATATAAGGATTTCCTTCAAAACCAACAGCGCATTTGCAGCGGTAACCGATGTAATACTTGGTAGAGTTGATATGCACACATTTGCTGTTGATACTCACACAAGCATATCCAGATTTATTTTGTTTTGCCTCTAAACAAGTTAGATTGGCAACAACCCATTGCTTAGAGATTGATTCTCCAAAGTCAGCAAATAGACTTCCTTCAAGTATATAGGAAATTGATCCGTCTTGTTCAGAATTTTCAGAGTATTTGATGAGTCCTTCGTCAACATTTATTTCACTCACATGATAGTTGTAACCAAATAGAATGGTAGATGATGTTGTATTTGTGCAGTTGAGGTAAAATTCTTCTCTTGCAAAACAACCATCTTCTAGGCCAAATGGAAATGGAACTTCAACAGTCCCGCACCTACGGGTACAATTAGCCCTTTGTGGAATTGAATTATATCCTGATTTCAATGCAAAAGTGGTCATAACTCAAGCATCACCAGCAAAGAATTCTTCAAGTTCAATATCAATTGTTCGAGGAAAAATTAATTCCGCAGCACATAAAATTGTACATTTTAGTAGAATACCTCTCTAATACATTGATTAAATAAATACCAATGATATTCTAATGGAAACTAATAGAAGTGGTAAAATAATTAAAGGTGTAAACTTTTAGTCGTACTTTATTCACCTATGACATTCTAATGGTATTTTATAAATGTGCACAATTTTGAGATATGGTGTAAACCTAATACAGTATGATCATCCTACAGAGGTCTATATAAAAAGAAGTATGGTGAATTTTTGGAGATGAATTAAGAGAAACTTTAGCTACTGTCTCCACCAAAGCAATAACCCCTTATCATAGTTGTGTGTGCTGGTGCTAGCACACTAGCATATGACATTCCACCCCCGAACGTGTGGATATCAATAAAGAAGTTGTTATCATTGTGCGCTGATCAAGATGATCTATGAGCAGTCGTAATGATCCACGAGTTGTTTGTTGAATTGGTTGTTATACCAATTCTCCTTTCACTGTGATTTAATACTTATAGTTTTCAAGTAAACATTTTTGAAATTCTTAAAATCCTGCTAGCGGAGTCCACTCATTCCCAACAAATATTGCATCTATGAGGCTAATTATTTTTTTCACTTTATTTAGAGTGAGTTATGTTATGCAAATGTATATTATCATGGTGTCTATCATTTTACTTTTTTGTGATAATTTTATATTCTATGTAGTAGTTCTCACTTGATACATCTTCTCCTGGAGTAAACTGTTATATCTAATGACTAGAAGTCTAACTAGTTAATAAGCATGCTATCAGAAAATCACTTCCATACTTCACGAGAAATTAGGGAAGATGCAAATATTTTAGAGAGGAAACAAGTACACCACTGATTACTTTATTTGTTGGAATGGAGGTAATAATACCTTTGTCGCGTGCGCAACCATGAAGGATGTAGGGATTGCCCTCATATCCAGCATTGCATCTGCATGAGTACCCAAAATCCACAGAACTATAAGCGTCGATGCAGTGGCTGTTGTTGCTAACACATGCATAGCTAGTCTTGTTCTCCATGGCTTTGGTGCAAGTCGGTTTATCCACGATATTCCAAGTGAGGACAGTATAGTCCGTTGTTACAATATTGATTCTATCCCATAAGGAGCTTCTGTTAGAGTGCGGTTCAAGATTGCTTTTGTTGTGGTGGACAAATCTAAGATGAAAGGCATGGATAGGATTGTTGAACCAGCGGGAACAGCATCCGGTGCCATTACAGTTTTGTCTAGCCATAAAGTCGGTGATCCCTTCTTCGGGGCAGGCAATTGTGCAAAAAAGTACCTCTGTGTTCATATTCTGATTACCAAAATATACATCAAAATTACAGCCGGTAATATTAAATGTCCAATCCACGAGAGTAAAAGATTTTCCAGGTGTTTCCCAGGACATGTTGTAATCATCCACACCAGATTTCAAGGGGATGGTGTGAGACAGAGAGATGTAGATCTCATTGCTATAGCTGAAAAAAGATGGATTGTCAATATTGTGGAGAAGTTGGGTGGTGTCATCACCTAAGAAGAGTCTGGCGGGCTGCATGATGTCATTACAGATAAGACTGAAGTCAAGATTATAGAAGCAACCGAGCCCGATGCCGAAGGGATAACCGAAGGTTAGATTGCCACAGCTGGTTGGGCAACTGGCGAGTGTGGCGGGGGAGGGAAGCGTGGTATTCCCCCCTTGGCTTCCTGGCAGCACACCGGATGCTTGCACTGTTGATGGCCCCCCTGGTAACACAAGTAGAGAGAATAATATTGCATCTAAGAGGCAACTCATCTTTACCGGTGTTTAGCTTCTGAAAAAACTAGGCTAATTTGGAGGAGGTTTAGACTATGGAAGTATGTAGAGAGGCTTTATATAGAAAGTTTTTGCAAGGATCAAGGACTCATCCAGTACAAATCGATAAATCATATATGTATTACACTAGAGACTAGATTATGTGTATCTCATATATTTTTGATATTCTACCAAACAGTTCACGAATAGTGTAAACTAAATAAATGATCTTAGAAATTAGTATTGACTTGTAAAAATGGTTTTGCAATAAGAATTGGTCTCAACTAATTCTAGGTTTGGCTGATATGTGTAATTATTGTATATTGGAATTACAACTTTAGACCAATTCTAAATCTTGTTCAGATATTTATTTTATAGAAAACGATACAAAACAATACAAAGGAATTTAAATTACTAGGTTTTGGGTTGGAGATTTTATCTAAACACTAGGGGTGTGGCATGAAGCACAATTCAAGTAAAAAAGCTGGAAGCCATTAAAGATATATATATGAGAAGGCAGATGCTTGGAGGTTTCCTCAAGCCATAGAGTCTTGTAGAATGCAAGGGTCTTAGGATAAAAAATTTGCAAGAGATGTCCACGAGGGACAATCTTTTGGAAGTTATGTTCAAAAGTTTGTTGTCTTAATTTCTTTGCAATCTTTTTCCTCTTGCTTTTGTTATTGCTGTTGGTCGATCTGTATTATATTGATTATTTTATATTAATTATTTTAGTGACTAATGACAAGTCTAATTGTGACACTATCATGTTGTTAAGTTTATATCTCTTAGTCTCATTTGGATTACAAAATGATTGCGAGATGGCAGTGAAGAAGATCATCTCAGTGAAGATATATGATCAAGTTTCCTTAAGTATAGATGGGCTCCATAAAGATAAAATCGAAAATTAACTATATATTTTTATGATTTTACCACTCTTGGTGTTTGTAGACGGCTAGATTGCTAACTTTTTATTTTCTAGTTTTTGCCGCACTATAAAGGATTCGGAGTTAGTAGCTTGATGATAACTTGTGTGAAAAGTTTAATACATGCATCATTCATTCACTAAGTCATCAAATTTTTTTTGAGTTGATGTGGATGGTTAGTGAATGAATCATACTTAAATTTACAAAATATGGTTTGGGTGGAGTTTTGATGTGGCTAAGTAAATGTTTTGTATTTTCTAGAGTAATCTAGACCGAACTAGATCTTACTCATATTGAAAAAGTTGTAACCCTTCGAGTCAGCTTTCCAATGAACCAAGGAGCATCTAAATTTGATGTCTAAATCAAAAGTTAAGCTCATTTTACTAAAAGTTGTAGTCTCACCTAGACTGTCCAGATAATTGTTCGTGTTGAATGGATTGCCCGGATGATTGATCTAGATATTTTAATAGTATAGTGTGTTTTTAGCCTCGTGAGGTTTGTATACACCAGGACTATCCAAACGTTTGCCAGGATTGTCTGCGTGCACAGTCAACTACCCGCAACAACTATAATACTAGATGTTACAACCAACTCAAACTGTTTGAATGATTGTTCGGGTGGGCTATTGTCGGCTTATTACTTTCGCAATGACTAGAATTTGTTGGGGAGCTATATAGATGGCTAAAGACTTTTATTTGTAAGTTTTTGCGGTTAGATTCATTGACATGTAGCCTAAACACACTCTAATGCATATCTCTCATATGTTACATTAGAGTGAGATTATCTACTGAACTCATTTGCATTAATAAATCATTTAGTGAGTTAAGAGTTTTGTATGAATTTTTCCCCACGTATTTGAGTTTCCTAGAATTTATTGGTGTCAAGTGAAGAGTCTGAGTCTATTATTCTTGGTGATCGCTGTCACCTATATAGTCATAAGAGGTTGGAGATTTATCCACTGACGAAAATTGTCTGAGGACTCAATGATGCCGTGAAAATTTTAATACTTACCTATCTAGAATGAAAACAACAACTTAATAAATATTGAAGCAAAACTCACAAATGAGTGTTTCACCCGCCAGCCCCTCTCTCCAAACTATAAGCACACCGCTTCCTTCGACTTTATGGGAATTGGTCCATTGGACAAATACCATTCAAAAATGGTACGTAACCTCCAAAGCCTTGAAAAAAAATTCAGCTACAACAACCTCATAGGACACATCACCTTGGGTAATCTTATCACGCAAACTTGGCTTGTCTTTCATAACAGTGCTCTCTGGTACAATTCCAAGTGGACTAGGAAGGCTTGTTAATCTACATGCTTTGCAGCTAAGCAGTAGCTACTTGGAATCTTCACCAAACTAGCTGACTTGCTTCCTTTTGGTAAAGAATTGTTAGGATATATACATATAGAGCTAGAAAATCTCATTACCATTAACTTGGTAAGCCTTGAGGTCAAAATGAAGAAATGGACTTGTCCAATTCCTCTCTTTAGCCAATGTTACCACGTTAATTACATAGAGTTCTTGCTTACAAACACCAAATTGTAGGTTTATCACCCCAAGAGTTTTTGGAAAGCTCTCAAATCTGCTACCTTCATCTACAAAAACTTGTCATATTTAACTTTTCACAATCTCTAATAGACAAGTTTGATAACTAATTTTTATTATAGTATGTTAGTAAAAATTATAAAAATATCTTATTTTACAAGTATTTTTTTACAATAGATCTAACCATATTAATTATTTTCATGTGACCCATCTGCAAGAATGAGAGCAGGAGAGGGGGAGAAAGATGTCAATGGAAGGGGGTAGAGAGATAGGTTAGTTACATTTGGTGATAATTTGCACAATATAAATAACAAAAGAAGTATTAATAATGAAATATCTTATATGATTGCAAAATTATATAGTATATTTTTTCATGAATAGTATAGAAGTATCTAGGGTATATTAAACAAGTATTTAATTATAGGGTAATATAAAGACGGGAGTACATACTGTCGAGAGTATAAAACTGACTCCACATATATATATATATATATATATATATATATATATATATATATATATATATATATATATATATATATACACACACACACACACACACACATATTGGTTCTGTCACGCTCTCAAATGAGGGTTATATGTAATAGTCACCACACGCTTATAGAACAGAACTTATAATTGTGTAAGACTTTATACAGAGTAAAGTGAAATCAGAAGGGTATCATAAAACTCATTTTATTCATTATGTAGATAAGATACATTAGCTTCGAAGCAAACCTGTGGGCCCCTCGTTAGAGGGAACCTAATACAAATGCCCAGGTAATTTGTGCACAGGAGTTGAAACTTCAGAACATCCAACGGCAATTACATACATACAATAACATAGCGTATGGGGTCACTCAGACCCATATTACAATAACCGACGTGTGCGGAACCACGTCGAGTAAGAGTAGCAAAAAAAAGCAAGACAGGGGGAAACATCTCCCTCAATCAGCAAAGCGTGCAGCAGGGCAAAACCCACATCGCTCTCACTGAGGTTAGATGACCCTTCAGGCGCTTGAATCTCCTGGAACTGTGTCGGGGTCTTCTTGTGCCGGCTCGATTCCATAGTCTATGAAATCAGTTGATTCATCCTCTGTGCTTGTTGGATCAGCAAGGGTGAGCATACAAAGCTCAACAAGTTCCCGCATAAGGAAATATAGTATGCAGTTATTGACAACGACAAGCTCTATGGTTCTCATACTTAATGAAATTTTATTGAAACAGAGGTATCGTAGTATTTTGGAAAATCTCCCTGAATCTGGGGTTTTATTTCTCAAAGTAATTTGTCAAAACTGTACATGTGTATATTTTTCGCAAGTCAGGCTAAACTCCCATGAGTTGCCACGGTTTGATCTCTTTTTAAAGAATTTAGCAATACTAATCATGCTGCAACGACGCGGGTTTACCCCACGACGACCAGGCTCCAGAAAACCAGGGAGCTCGGAGTATTCGAATACCTTTTTACACTCTGCAGAGGCGTACCACTGTACCCACCACGAAAACTCAACTTAAATGTCGGATCAGCTCCCTGCGACTTATACGCAGGTGACCAGGCTGAGCTTACACAACAGTTTACTAACCCATTGTTAATAATTTCCTGCCCGATACATAGACAATACCGGCCCCATTATCAAGGTAGGTACTCCCTACAACATGATACATGGCAAGCACGCGTAAGGTCCTCATTATCGTTGTGGGTCCTCCCCACTGCCTTTTCTTCTAGCCTTGGGTCCATGAAGTCCTCCTCTGGACGCATAGAATTCCCACTTCCGGGTTCGGTCGCGCACGACTCGAGAGCCAGGCTAGGGCGACTTCCTTCTTACACCTTATCCTCTCTACCCCTCACACCACTCGTGGCCCTCTGTGGCCCACCAATTTCCACTCGGGAAACCGGATCGACAACCATTGCAGGAAATGATTAACTTTAGGTGAGTCATGACATTGTGCCTGTCCCATACCAGGCGGGTGGTTAGCACGTTTTCAGGCCGCTTGAAGCACAGCACGACGATCCCGTCCTTATGGACCCTTAGCGAGGCTTTCACAAACCCACCGCGCACACAGCGCCAACCATCCAAACCAACCCTCGCTAGTAGTCCTTATTTCTTTTACATAAAATGATCTTTTAGAAATAGTTTGCTCATGCTTCTGCCTTCCTCTTTTCTTTTACACATTTATTAGTATAGACATACTTTTCCATTCTACATTTTTACTCCTAAGGTGACAAGGTGAAGTAATTTGTTATGAAACAAGGGGGGGTCTGCAAAATAGGACTATCTACTCACATCATTTCTCAACATATATTTTTATCAAAACTATCTATGCATACATGCGTAGGTACCAAATTCCAAATAATTATATGCATGAAAATAATAGGCGCAGTATGTTCAAAGGAGGGAAACTTGCCTTGCCAAGTAGTATTGTCGTAGTCTGCGGGTTCTTCCGGGTCCTCTTCCGCGTATTCGAAATCTTGATCTTCAAATACAGGCATACACACAAGGTATTACAATCAACTTACAAAATACGACAACTTATGCTCACATAAAATTAATAAGGCGCTATACTGGAACGGCTTCTGATTTCTGAACTGGACTAGGGTTTGGGCTTTGGATTTCCAGGGGTTGAATTGTGCTAGTTTAGAATGGACAAGAAGAGTAGTAAATAAGACTCTTAGGGTCGACGAACATTGGACGTCAAAAGGGCGACGTTCGGGTCACGTCCGAACTTGACCTAAAAGCCGAAAAGCGGGTTAAAGGGTCTAGGTAACTCTAAATGAGATGAAAATTGGACAGTAGGTGCATTAGACTAAGGCGAAGCTATTTGACAAAGTGAGACAAGCAGAAAAGGCTTAGGTTTTCCAGAATTTACAAAAAGGTCCAGGACACAGCAATTTCTATGCCATTGTACTGCTGAAATTAGGGCTTGTGTGTCCTGAGCAGTTGGCTCATGCATTTGAGGGCAAACTATGTCAAACATGTAGGCTTGGGTTCCAGGAGGTGGCTGGTTGAAGGGTTTGGCCGGAGATGGCCGGAGTTGGCCGGAAATTTGATGCCAAGGTGGCTGTTTTGAACAGAAATTAGGGCAGAGCAATTGGAGCACCTAGAGTTGATCAATTTCAAAACAAATTACATATTCTTGCTCCTGGGAGTGTAGAGGTCACTGCTGGATCATTGGATTGCCTGGAGGTGGCGGTTGGAGGCTCGCCGGAGTTAACTGCTGGAGTTCACGGCCGGGGGATTTGGGGATTTTTGATTGGCTGAATGAAAACCAAAATTAACTAGCTGGGGCAATAGAGCGTACTCTAAGGAGTGTTTCTTTCTACTAGCACGAGTTCTAAATCCTTTTGGATCGGTTTGAATTTTGCTGAACAGAGGAAATAGAAAATCCGGTGATAGCCGGAGTTAGAAGAGAAGTGGGTTCAATTCTTTGCTCGTGAACTATCTAGGGACTAAGAGGAGTATGCTGGTAGCTTTAGTTTGAAGAATGCATTACTGGAAAAGCTTGTCGTCGAGAGAGCTCACCTGCGGCGCGCTGGAGAAGAAGAACAGTGAAGGGGGAGCTCTCTGCTGCTAATGGCGTGTACGTGTGGTGAAGATAACACGATGCCCTGGCTTTTATAGCCTCCAGGTGGCTTAGGGGAGGCTCTGGCCGAGGGAGGGCGCAACTGGGCGCAGTTTGCCGGAGACGAGGACGGTGGCGATGGGACGGCGCACCGGCGTGGGGTTCAAGGGGTATGGCTACAGCTCGGGCAAAGGACGGCGATGGCACTCTCACCCAATGCTGGCACTGGACGTGGCTGAGGAGCATAGGAGCGGCGACTTTTGCGCGCCCAGGCATTACTGCGTTCGGTGGCGGACGCGACGGGACGAGGCGCGGCGACCTGGGGGTTCCCGAGGCGCTGCCGTGGCTGCAACAGGTGGCGCAGCTCACAGGGCACGCGAGGCGCACATGGGGCGGTGCCGGCGGCGAAGGGACGCGGTGGCGCGGCACGGTGGCGCACGGGCGGTGGCGCAGAGCGCGCGCACGGCACGGCAAAGACAAAGCTACAGTGCATTTCTGTTTTCGGCTGAGGGGCAAAATGGGAATTTCTGAGATTCAGGGGTCTAATTGCAATTCTGATTTTTCTGAGGGCTAGATAAAATTGGTATATACTTATTCCAATTGAGTTTGCGCGAAAACGCTAAGATTTGGCAGGGCTTCGGACAAAACGAAAACAGAGCCGGGTAAAAATAGTACTTTTGTTTTCAGATTCTTCCAACAGCTGAAACTCTGGTTTTCGTCGCGAATTTGGAGATGTTTCTAAAGGACGATACGTATCAAATAGCGATATGAACCTATAGGAGAAGACAGATCTCAATTCGGACTTCAAACGGAGATTTTAGACTTTTTGGGTCTCTTAGAAGCGGTCGATTTCGGTTTTGAGATGAGATCGGCCGACTTGAGACGTTTTGCTATGAAAGAATCTTAGAGCACTGCGCGTTTGTATTGGCTATGGTTTGGGCTCTTTCAGAGTTAGGTGATGCAAGATGCGCGTGATAAGGCGATGCTCAGAGAATGAAAAATGGGGCAAAATTAGGGATGTTACACAAACGAGATAGGAAATAAGAAAAAATATGAAATTTCTAGTCGTATCCTCCTCAACTAATTTATCCTATGTCCAAATTCATGTCCTGATGGTATTTCGGCAACATGTCACCACCTTTTGAATCTGCAAAATTTAATTAACATAAAAATGAGTATGATATATCATACTTTGCAAATCGATATACACAATAATAAATAGGGAAAATTTTGTATGTACCCTGAAAAACAACATATTTTTATTTCTGTCACTAAAAAAATCGCTCTTTCTTTTTTGCTACTACCACTTCAGCTCCTATTTTGTTTTTGTCATTACCATCTATTATAAGCCATTAGAGGGTACCAGAAGGACAAAATGATAGATTTACCCCCATTCTCTTTTTTTCCATTACAAAAATACTTTTGTTTCTAGTAGTTAGGTAGTAACACATAGTACCTTAGTGTACAAGTTTAACAATTTGGAAGGACTTGGGTGTAACAGAGACAATGTCGTGCACGTGTACAACTGGATGCTCGACGAATGCCAACTGATGTCCCTAGACCACTCGCAAGTCAACGACGTGGCCTAGCTACCTCGACGCGGCTACACTCCCCATCGCCCCGCGCGAGCGCCTGGGCAAGTGCGATGGAAACATGGTTGCCTTCTCCATAGTGTCTAGCGACCTCTGCCATCGCTTCCGCATTGTGCACAACCGCTAGGTCCAGTCCTTCACTGTCGGCGCACTTACATTCGATCGAGACTACAAGGTCTTCGCCAGCTGCGCAGGCTCCACGAGGCAATAGAGGTGTGGAGGCGGCGACTTCCACGAGGCACTGTTGGCTCCCTACACAAGTGCACTTTGCCCGAAGTGTGGAGACATGGGGTGGTTGCCATATCTGCCTTGCACCGATCTAGAGGCGTGTGGTTGTGCAACCTTCTGTAGATCTGTGACATGGCCTAGTGTGGATCTGGAGGCAACGCAACATTCGTGCAAGGCACGACAAGCCAAGCGGCAATAGGTGGTGAGGCGATGGTGGTGGCAAGCACGTGCCATTCGTCGAGGTGGTCAACGAGCATGTTGTAGCAAGGTTGCGAAGCAATGGTTGCGAGGCAGTGTGATGCGCAGCCACAATTGTGCACAGTGCTAACCATGGGGGTATACTTGTCTTATTTATAAAATTATGACTAGATCAACTGTAATTTAGAACTAAAAGAGTCTCTAACAGTGACAGAGCTGACGACAATGATTAAAACAAAATAGGAGCAAACGTGGCAGTGGCAAAAAAAAAAGAAAGGATGACTTTTTTATTAGCATAAACAAAAATATGCTGGTTTTCAAGACAAAATTTTCCCTAATAAATAAAGAAAATAAATTATTATCTTTTACAAAGAATTTACATTATAAAATTATTTACAATTGTAAGTCACATCCACTTCATTAATAATAAGTAAAAAAATAAATAGATAATTAAATATATAAATAAATAAAATAATAAGAATAAAATAATTTCTAATGTTACACATGACCACAAACTTCCCACTCTTTAGAGTCACTGTAGTGAAATTTTATGCTTCATAGAGAGGTATTCTGACATCACAATTTTTGCAATATTCTGTCCTAGAAAAATAAAGCTTTTTGATCAACTGAGATTACTATATTTGACTTACTAGTATCAATCGTTTCTATAGATCCATCAGCACTTATATTGTTCGGGGTCCCCAAGGAAGAGCTCAGATAGTTCATACCTGAACTATGATCAGTACGATACGCTGGTTTTTGTAGCATCAGTTTTCTGTAAAAATAATTTATAAACTTGCAATAGTAGATATTTTAAAAGAAAGAAAAATAAGACTAATAATACACACATTATTTTCTTCATATAAACACTAAAATAAATTAAAACAAAATATAATTATTTTATTGTCGACTTCCAACATTATTACAACCTGCCCAATTGGTATTAGTGTTTCTCGTAGATCCGTCACTATATAACTCAATGGGATGTTAGCCCATTTTTTTTCATGTCTAGTAAAATAAAATTATTTTATTTTTTGCGAAACTATAATGTAGAGGATATTAAGATAGTAAAAAGAGTGACTAATTCAATGTCATATAGCTCCAAAATAACTACTAAAAGACAATTTTAACTAAGAAAGTGTAATAATAATATATACATAGTTTGTCTTATATTCTCTTGACGACTTAATTCGATAATTGATTTTAATAATATTTCACCTTAACTACCACTCTCTCGCGTACTCACTTTTGTAAGCATGTTTTACTCTCTTAAAAGCAATTGATAAAATGCTTGATATTTAGATACTATTTATGGGCATTTACACCGGTTAAGAAAATCCTGGAACATTCTGGAACTTGAAGGGGCAAAAGGAATGACAGGTATCTAATACTCATACATATACATATACGTGGCAAATACTACTCCATAAATGCAAGAGTAAGGCTAGGATTCTTCCACCTCATGCTTTCCTCTCAGGTAAATAAAAATAAGTTTTTTTTTTTTTTTTGTCTCTCGTGCATGCATATATATATAATCCTAGACTTATCAAAAATAGGGAATATGTTCCCTATCCCAACTCATGAGGCCTGAGCTGCCAGCCTCAAGTCAGGATGGCAATAGCTGCGCGGCAATCACACCCCCACTGTTACTGGTAGAGCTGGAGAAACTGGTCAGAGTCAGATGACAGTAGCAACCAACAGCGATGACATCTCCAACTGGACCAACTCTGGTAGCAACGGTGCCCGGTGGTAGTATTGCAAGCACCGGTTCCGGCTCCAATGGCAGCTTTAACTCCAGCAGCCGGGAAAAAACGATCAACCATTAAATTCTTGACATTTTTCTATATACTACTCGATTTTGGAATAAAAGAACAATATAGAGTGTCATATATAAAAGTGTCAAATGTTGGTAGTAGACAAATAAAAATGCTTTTTAGTGATATATATGAAAATTTCTCTTTATATAATTATCTCTAAAAATATCATGTTCAATAGCTTGGCATTTCTGGAATTGCAGTTATGAAGCGAAGATTGTGTAGCCTTTGCGTGGAGCACTTAAGTCATAGTTCCACGTTTTATTACTTTTTATCTTTGATAACTCACAAGAATGATCTTTCGCTCAGGTGTAAGTGCATGGAAATATCCTTCATGACCCTCCCCAAAAAAAAAAAAGAAGTTAAGAACTTGTTTGTTGATCTATCGTGCATGACTTCAGTTTGAAGAAATATCATAAGTACCTGCACATTGTTATGTGTATGGTTAACAAAAATTATTATTGTGGAACAAAGATTGAAAAATATTATATTAAACAAAGCTATAAAAGAATCAACATTTTAGTTGAAAAAAGAATTTTGTGACCTTGAAAGAAATAAAAAAATCTTAATAATTGATTTTGTTTAAAATGGAGTTCGACCTAATAGAAAAACATGTATAGAAAGAAGTGAATGTCAAAGGTCAAAATTATAATAATCCAATGGTTATAATATAAAAATATAATATGACATATTGTAGTTGATTGAACAATAGACATAAAATAAATAAATATGATATGATATGATGACAGACTTGAAAACATTTTGCCAAACAAAGTCTCTTCCAATTAATGAATCAACAAATTAATTTACTCTCGTATCTCAATCACTAGCATCATAGTGGATAAATAATAGCAAAGGAGTGAAAAAAAAATGGCTGTCTAGGTGTAGGTGTAGGTGTAGATGTCAGTTTTTTTTAAAAAACATTTACAACATTTATACTATATATCTATATCTAAATTTAATATTCATCTTCTCTTCTCTCATATACTTCTCTCTCTTTCTCCTCTTGATCTCTGTTGCCACCGCTATCACCTTACCCATTCTTCTCCCCTATTAGGCACTACTAGTAATAGCTGATGGCCTCGCCGCCACCTCACCACACTCCCGCCCAACCACCGCCCATCCGTCATTTGTCTCCCCACAACTGCCACCTCCCACCATCTCCACCAACAAGTGCAACACCATCTCTGACTTGTTGTCCCACTTTCAGAGAAATTAAGAAAAAGATTAAGTGAATCTTAGATAATTAGATCTACGAATAAAGATTTATTTTAAAAATAGAGATATATAATAATAATAATAATAATAATAATAATAATAATAAGTAAAAAAAATACCCACCCATTCCAAAAACTCAAAAAACAAATGCAAAGAAGCCGTATCTATGAATGAAATATTTTGTAAACATTTCGTGTACATCCATCCTCATCCGCAAGATCAAATTCAGAGAACCCATTTAATGGTGAGACAGTATAAGTTTGGTTCACACAAAAATCTTGCCTAGCACATACAATATATTTTAATTTTCTAATAAGATAGTAGGGAGAGACGGGAAAGCACGTACATCGAGAACGTATAAAAAGAAGTCGTGGATTCAAGTATCGGTATATCACTAAATAACAAAAATGTCATTTATCGAACATATACAAAACTAATCTAGAGACTTAAGTCTTGTCCAAACAATCAGTTATTTCCCATCAAGACTTACGTGAATAAGGACGACTAGTCCGTTTCAGTTTTATCTTCGGTTGAAATTCTAGTGTCTGGATACTCTCGTGCATATTGTCCATGTACATGAATAAAAAAAAGTTTATAAATTTAATAAAACACTAAAAAATAACTAAAATAGTTCTCACGGACGCCACATTACTCTAACATAATTAAAATGATTAAAATTAATGGACAATTGACAAATGTGCGTTAAACTAAAAGACTTGACCAAAATACGTGGAAAAATTGAATTTTTTAAAAAAATCTGAGATATCCTCGTAATAGTACCGAAAACATGGGTTTAAATATAATTTCCTCATGTATTTAATATTTTTTTCTGCAACTACTACATTATCTCATTTAAATTATGATAGCACTATAATATTTTATTTGAACTATTGTAATACCACATAGAAATACATCGATGTTTGCTAATCTTATCTTACAACATTAATTAATGCGTGGTTGGCAAGACCTACGTCTATTTCACCTTATGTATAATGTATGTATAACGTATTACTGCACAACGCGCAAATTGCAATAGAGTAGTGAAGGTCAAGGGTCAATTGTAGATTCTTGCACACGGCACAAAATTTAAAAATAACTCATTTTAAATCAATAAATAACACTCTTAATGATATGTACGAATCTGATTACAGTATGCTACAACACAAATTTAAACAATTATTTTCTGTACAAATAAAATTCAAGTTTTGAATCAAGTATGCAAGTATATAATTTTGTTGGATTTTGTACGACTTTAATCAGATTCAGAAAGTAGATGCATGGTTTTGTGTCGGATTTGTATAAAAAAAATCTTATTCGAATAAAAAGGATCTGTTTGTTATTAGATTTAATAATCGATAATTCAGCATCAGTTTTACAACCCTTGATTTTTTACACCCCTAGCTTTTAGCCTTTATCTCATGGACATCAGTTATCACGCGCCTAAATTCCGTATCCAACTTTTGTCTCATATGACACCACCATGATTCCATGAAGGCCCCTACGCTCTTATATGTTGGCACTTGGCACCACCCAGCTCATCCGAAATGTTGTTGTGATTACACCCAGTCAATTGTCAACAACACCAACAACTAGTTTATCCGTATAATCTTATCTCAAAGCACTACCAGAATCCGCGTATTTTCTTAAGGATGGCCATGACACCCAGCTTTGATATTGATTAGTTGTTATAGAGAGTTCCTGCGAGCAAAGTTGTTAAAATTTAGGAGCCGAGTATTAGAATATTACGATTCTAGGACTATATATGGGAGCAAAGTTGTTAGAATTTTGATTTGATCGAGTATTATAATCTTACGATTCTACGACTATACATCGGCAAAACTATTGGAATCTTAATAGAATCTCAGAATCTTAATTTGGTCACGATTCTAGCAAAATTTCTCATGGGATCAGACACTCCTGATATTATAAACGATCTAATCGGTCCTAATAAATTTATTAGTTATGTATAAGTTAGTTGATGAGTTTTTTTATAAATAATTTAGATTAAAAAATTAATTACAAAAATAACTCATAGTTTTAAAATTTTATAAAAATAGATCACTACATTAGTCTGTCGAGTCCTGAAAACTCGATAAGTCACTTGTCACGGCGACTTGTCGAGTGCCCACAGCACTCTAACTCCTCAGAAGTAGTCGTATCTATTCAAAACTGTGGTCGTATAAGTTTTAGACTTGGTCGTACTCGTATCAGTGCTATAACTGGTCGTGGTCGTATCTAGTGCACAAACTGGTTGTATCAATGTTAAATCTGGTCGTGGTTGTACAAGTTTAAAACTAGTTATATCAGGACCGAGTCGTTATAGGAGCCAGAGGACTTGTCGAGTGCTCAGGACTTGACAAACCCTCGTCGAGTGCTCAGAACGTGATAGGCTGATGTTGTAGTCTATTTTTATAAAATTTTAAAGCTCTAGGTCATTTTTGTAATTAATTTTTTAATCTGGATTATTTATAAAATAACTCGTTAGTTGATATTACCAGTTTTTTAACTGACAAGGTAACAATGTAAAATATTGTTAAAACAGGTTTTGATCTATTGGTAACAACATAAAAGTAAATTGTAAGTCCTGAAAAAACTATGTCCATATTCACTTGTATGTAGGATGGATTATATTTTTCGGAAGCTAAATTGTATGTCTTAAATGAGTAGTTGGTAATTTAAATCAGGACTTTAATATACTTTAAAAGTTATGCGGTTTATTTTTTTTAAAGCACTGAAGGACACCTATTTTTAACTTATAAAAATAACTCTAATATAATAAATTTCTATAATTTATAAATAATGGTTCAAATTTATAAAGTAGAGTAATAAACAATAGTTTATGAGTACAATATAACTATCTTAGAAATTTAGTAGAGCCTAACTTTTTTATTTCACAATTGGATTCTATTAAGATAAAATTTGTCTAACCTCTTTTTCAGCTACTTTGAGAAGCTGAAGACACAATTTCCCAGTTTCTAAAAGAAACTAAGTCAGAGATTTTCTTTGTGATCTTTATATTCTGACAAGTTTTAAACAAATAATACAAAGGAACTTCGATACTGTGAGAACTGAGAACAATGCCTTCTGTTTCTATATGTACATTTTTTTTTTGCGACGATATTGTTTGAGAAGAAATTTCTGCTGGAGTTCATGAAGGAAGGGAAGCTGAAGATGGTGGATTCGCGGCATCCTTCCATGAAATTTCAAAGTGTTGTGGAGAGATGTGAGAACTAGATGTCTAGTGTTATATCTTTTTTTTTTCGGGTTAACGCTGAGGAGCATTACACAAAATTGTACATGCTGCATTTCTGTAAGTGTTGTATGATGTGCTTATGTATATCGGTATATATAAGAAAATAAAGAGTGTATTAAGTATCATTGAAAGGTATGACATGTCACACTTGTGCTCAAATTAGACTTTTGTGGTGTGTTTCATAGCTCATAATGACCAATCTGCTATACTTTTGTTTGGCTGTGAGCCATCAATAACCTAAGAGTATTGTTTTGGCAACCTCCACACAGCCGTGGTGCACGTTCTCGATACCGAGCACAGGTATACATCACACAAACAAAATTACTTCACAAACTTAAAATTTCTTACAAACTTTCTAAAAAAAATCCATACCATCAATAACTCACATTCAAATATATGGTTGATTCACACCCACCTCCCATGATTGTTAGTAATATATTTTAGAGACAATCATAGATATGGTTTATTTTTATTACTTCTATAAATTTTTGAATAATATGTTATTATGTTCTTTGATTAAATAATTTTTTGATCAACAAATATATGACGTGTTCATAAAATTGTTAATTTATTTTGTGATATTATTTTATAAAGTCCCTGATATATTATCATTAAATAGGACATTAATGATTAATAGACCAACACATGTATCGATTAATAGTTATGTTTCACAAATCATGAGTATGAGATATCAAATCAATAATATATGCATATGATGGAGAATATGATGTTAGATTTACCTACTTTGAGAGATTCTTAGGTCTTATCATATAAGTGTCATTATTTGGTCTCAAATAATATTTATAATTGATTTTTAGATATGAGATTATCATAGTTTTCTATATGAGTCGTAGTATAATTTGGTACTATCAAACATTACTATTAATGGAGTGGTTATAAAAGTAATATTTAAGTATGTTATGAACCATATAGAGGAATGTGAACGGTCAAGATGAAATTTGTCTCTCTCATATAATATGAGAGATACCTCTAAACCCGTTGATATAGATGAACTGAGAAGTATATCACCATGTCATATATTATTGAGTGTCAACTATGAAAATATCAATTCACTATGAGATCAATAAAAACTTGAACCATACAAGAGTAGCGTATACCATGCCTTCAATTTAATCTAGTACCATATGATGAAGGGGACAACGTAAGTGCATTATATATATTCGTTGGATATGATCTTCATGCATACTTAGGTGGTTGTTATATCCTTCTAGGGACCACTATCGACATGTGATTCGGGTTTTCTCGGGTCACGGCTAAATATGTATGAATCTATAAGGTCAAATATTTAATGGGTTATAATTATTCAGTTTGGATATGATCCATTAGGGAGTTTAGTGTCATATTGAAAATCTAACATAGGATTCTACTTGCGGAACACTATATAAAGAGAGGTGTGGTGGACTTTTAGATCAATCCATAGATACTCCTATCACCACCTCCACCATAACCACATCTTAATGCTAGCACACCTGTGTATGACATTCCACCCCGAGACGTATAGATACCAGTAAAAACACTGCTACCATTGCTATGCTGATTTGTATACATTGCTGCATGCACACTTAATTGGATTGATTGCAACCTGAACTCTCCTTGCACTATTGATAATAATCTAATATGTGGTTTAATATTTATGATTTTCGAACAAAAATTTTTAAAGTTCTACATTCATCCCCCTTCAATAATATGCACCGTCCAAATAATTCTATAGAAAACTTCTATTATGCATGGCTTTATTTTAACCAAGATATATGTGTGACTTATTTTTTATCCATCTATTTTGCTCAAAAACTCATTCTAATTCTTCTGCATTCAAAAAAAGTCAAATTGCTCCCCCAACTTTCTGAATTAGTTAATATGGTCCTTTTGATTAAAACCCAATCATGACAAAGCATATGGATATGCTGAACGAAAGCGCACATAAGATACCACATCAACTAAACTTCTTCAATAAAATAATTTTTCAAATATTAGAGTTGTAGTAACTTATTCTTGAATCATTTTTTCAAAGATTGGTGGTCATATGGGGGTCTAGATAGCTCATACGCGTCTATTGCAAGGTGTTAGTCTGCCAAATTAGCATACATACATGCCACCTCATATTTTTAAATTAAATTTTTAATCAAAAGGACTATCTTGAGCTAAATCATGAATTGAGAGACTAATTTATCCTTTTTGAAATTAAAAAAATAAAATGAGTTTTGGAGCACAATAGGAAAACCAGAATGTCATTTACCCTAAAACAATTAACAATATAAAAATTAAAATTCTTAAACTTTAACTTAACACTAGTTAATCACTACCAATCCTACACCGCACTAGTGCACTACCCCTTCCCTCGGCAAATAATTGCTACATCATCGCTTCTATTATAAAAAATGCAAAATTTCAAAAACACTCACACAAGTTAGTGGCCATCTTAATAATCTTTTTATAAATTATTTTATGAATTTAATCTCTCAAATAACGGCTAGTGTCAAATACTTTCTTGTTATTACTATTATGTTAAGTAGTCATTGATGCGTTAATCCCACGTGTTAGTGACATTTGTGATATTTTATTCAATATTTTATGTTAAAAATTAATGGAATAGCAATGGTAAAGAGCATTTGGCTGGTCACAAAATAACTTATATAGGTTATTGAGACTTCTATTGATTGTGGGTGTGTAGGGTATGTGTTGGTTTGGGATTTCCCTATAAAAAAATGCATTGCTGTGCATTACATATCACTAATTTAATTAAATGCATGTTTTGTGTCATTTCTGCCACATATGTACTATGAAACTCAACAAAATGTCACAACCAAACTCGAGTATATATATATAGAAAAAAAATCATAATATAGCTCTCTGTTAATTTTTTCAGACTTTTTGAACTCGGAGACCCAATAAGCCATGATGTAGTCAAAAACACAACACAAATGCCGAACTATTACGCTCTGTAATAACCTTTTGTCAGTGGGTATATTTAATGATGTAGGTGGGCCGGGCTAGTAGACCCGAGGACAGGCCCATTTTGGCTATGAACAGTATCTGAGGTCATGGGTCGGCGCGACCTGTGGCTAGGCTGCAGGCCTGTGAGCCGTTTGAGCCGGGTGGCCCACCTTGCTGCCGCCCGCGCTGCAGCCTGGAAATTGAACAAGCAGGGCTTGGCACGCTCTATGCCGTGCTCCCCGCTGAGGACTCCACACTCGACGACAGCGGCGGCTGCGACGCCGACCTTCCATCGGTGATGTCTAGATCCCCACCTCCTCGTTCGAGGCAATCTCTCTGCTCTCTCCCTGACCTAAAGTGTTGTTCCTTTGATCATTTGGTTGCAAAAATGGATCCAATGGTTGCTCATACGATTGTAACAAGAGGACGGTAGAGGAGGTGTAACCCTTGGGCATTGGGTGAAGCTGGATTGGAGGGTACATTTGGTTGGTAATTAATTTTGGTAAAGTCAAATTGTGATAGTGTCAAGGGTTTCATTCATGTTTGTTTTGTGATCACTTTTGGCAAATCATATAAATTTTTATACCATTTATATATAGTCAAATTTATAGTGGATAATTTTCTAGCCACGTTTTGATTATCAAATTTAATTTTAATCACTATAGGTGATGGTTACAAATCAAACATATTTCTTTAACTAAATTTTTTGATGATAACATACAATTAGTTATTACCACTTGTCGACTTAACTAATGTGGTAGTTAATAAACATATCTCTAACATGACAATAATTGTGGGATAGATCATCCTATGTGTAATCTAATTTGACTTAATTTGACCTACAAAACATATATATGGGTTAACCTAAGATGAATGTTTTCCTTACCCCACACCTTTTTCACTAGATGTATTAATTTTTGTAGGTGTTTTGGAGGTGCATATTTGTAACACCATATTCTCTCGGGTGCTACTTGATATAATATAGCCTAAACTCCACATTGCAGGTAGCACATTATTTTCCAGAGTATACTCAACCGCATCAAATGGCAACGTTAGGGTTAAGATATTAGTAACTGGGTGGGGGCATTCTCCTATGTATCTCAAAGTAATCACGCAGTTAGTGTTGTTTACCCACTGTGGCTAAGAGCCTACACACGAGGATGGGATTAGAATGCGCCTCAATGGTTCTCAACATCGTAATACAGGAATACAATCACTTAATCAAGCTGCAAGAATAACCACACACAAGCAAGCAATCATACATATTCTCTGATAGCTTAAGCAATATGTCTCCGATATGCGTCGACAACAATGGTTACTTACACAATCAAACTTCACAACCAAAGATTTGTGGGTTTAAGTGCTGCGGTATGCAATTTAGGGTGGTGTTCTCCGGTATATATAAATATGGGTGGTGTTCCGAAGAATGGGGTAGTATTCCCCGTCATGGGCTAGGGTCATCACAGTCCACAATCAGCAATAGGTGGTGTTCCCAGTTAGGGTAGTATTCCCGCTCACAAGCTAAAAACCCTCAAAGAAAGCAATGGGTGGTGTATGCCTTTAACAAGTGATTAATTGTCTACTTCCCTCATTAGATGAAGGCTTAAGTGATTAATTGTCTTCTACAATAGTGTATGCATTAAACAACGACAAGAGGTAATGTTGAAGGTATAAGCATATTTTTATCTTGAAGTTATAAACTACACCTCTTAGATACAAGAAATCTTGTTCTAAAAATATATTTGAAGTATGGGTTAATAGCATAAAAAGCTTCTATGTCTAAGGCAAATATATTTATGGCCTTATGATATGCACATCCTGGTGCCATGTAGGATGTTCAGGCCGAACCTCACATCTGGGAGGAGTGGTGTGAACACCGGACGAGTTTGGAGGATGTGAGCATGGGAGAAGATCTGGGAGGAGTTGTTCCTCAGATTCGACTTCTTTGTCTTTAACAAATAAAATAAAAGGCACATGTTTTAGATAGATTTCGGTCTTTTCTTTCTTTCTGTTCATATCTAAAAGGCTACCTTCTTTCAGGCAAGACCCATCTAACTAGACCAAAATACAAGGAGACAAGGAGAGGTGTTAAGCAACCATTTCATACTAAGAACAGGCAAGAGATGAAACATAAGAACTTCCCACAAATTAGGAAGGAACCAAAAGTGAAAACATTCTAATTCATGAAATTATAAGATAGGTTTGATGAATACAACTTGAAATGAAATAAATGACCAATTACAAAGAAGGCTGTAATAGCTCCTAATTTTAGATGTGGTGCACGTTCTCAATACTAGGAGCATGCATACATAAAATACAAAATGGAATAACTTGATGTACTTAAAATTTCTTACAAACTCTTCTACAAAGTGAACAGCCCCTCACATTTGAATCTTTCTTTGATTTGCAACACCTCTCATGGTATATGTAACGTCCAATCAGCTATCATCATTTTGTGCAAAAACTTTTGTACACATGGTATTGCTCTAACACAAGATATATCGGTAACCTCACTTTTGCACATTTCCTTTTCATCTACCAAATTCTATGCTCGATGTGACTTTCTTCTTAAAACTATAATAATTGGTGGTTTCCGCAGTATAGACAGGTGTGTCGGTATTTGAGCTTCCCACTTCTATGGGATTGAGACCATTGAGTGCTTGTGGGTGTTGTTGCACCAGCACTTCTAGTCGTCGAAGATCCTCCGCCACCAACCTCATCGACGGCCTCCTCTCACCAGGCATGACCAAGCATTGACTTGCTAACTCTGCAACTTGATGGATTACTTCAATGTCATCTTCATGAACTATTTCCCTATCCACAAGTTCATCAAGGCTATCCTCCCTCATAGTTTCTTGAAATACCGATACAAGGCTCTCCTTTTCTTTAGATCGTGGCATCTTACCCGTTAAAAGTTCTAAGATAACGACACCGAAACTGTAGACATCACTCTTGGCAGTGAGTTGGTATGATTGTAAGTACTCAGGATCTAGATAGCCCAATGTCCCTTTTACAACTTGAGCTTCCTCATCTATTGGTGCAATTATTGATGAGCCAAAATCAGACACCTTCGCCTTGAATTCGTCTCCCAAAAGAATGTTGGCGGACTTTACGTCACCATGAAGGATAGGGTGTCTTAATGAATGTAGGTACGCAAGTGCTTCAGCAGACTCAGCAGCAATCCTTAGACGAGTTGTTAGTGTTATGCAAGACCTCCTTTTTCCATGTATTAGATCAAATAGAGTTTTATTGGGCACAAATTCATAAACTAGGATGGGAACTTCAAACTGTAGGCAACAACCAAGAAGCTTAACAATGTTTGGATGGTTAACACGACAAAGTATGAGTAGCTCTTGTCCAAATTCCATTCTCCTGCTCTCATTAACTCCATTGCATCTTTTGATTGCGAGAAGAGTATTGTCTAGAACCCCCTTATAAACAGTCCCTTGTCCTCCTTCTCCAATTATTCCATTCTTGTCAAAGTCATTGGTCACTGCCTCAATATCTTCTCTCCTGTACAAGGTAAATGGTAGATTGTGTTCTATTCTCATCATATCTGATAAGAGCTGGCCTCCATGCTGATGAAAGTATTCATCCTGCTTTCTGATCATAACTTGTCTTTGAATATTGAGTTTGTGGTTGTTCATGACTTCTACTCCAAGAACAGCAATAAGACCAATGACAACACAAGAAACAATTCCTGGAGAAACAAGCATCTTTAAGTTACTAGGAGAGGTTGATGACATCAAATGAATTTGTAGGCCATTAATAAGGCTATACTTCCATGCCTGATGCTACTTAAGATAAAACATACACAAAAGGCAAAATAGTTTGATTAGACATATGTTATGTTTACGATTATAGGTTCATTAACATGTTCTAAATCAAAAGAGTATATTTCTTTTTAAAAAAGAAATTGTGTGAAACTTCAAAAGGACGGGGAATGTTGAAGATGATGTTTTTTAGTCAATGATTGAATGTGACTAGCAAGTTCTTGGCCAGTTCCAATCAAGCTCTAGCATTCGATTGCCGCCAACGCATGCTAGAGGGAGAGTAAGCAAGCCATCTTGTTGCATTTCATACAGTAGCTTCCACGTTCTTCCTACCCACTGATATTGGTGTGAACGATTATTTCATCGACATCAATTTTTTGTATGATTAGATATGCCATTAAAACAAAATTATTTTTTCTATATTTTTCTTTTTGGGGATTCTTAAGACCACTCTTGCCATAGGATATTGTCTACTTTGGTAATCATCTTCGTTAATGGGAGCCTAGTTACCATTAGTAATATGCCAGAAATATGTACTAAGCTATGGACAATAATCTTTCCATTCTAGATTTTGAAACTCTACAACCTAGATGTCTCTAAAATCTGAGCATTGGTGACTAATCTTGGCATGTGACTGTTTCTTGTTGCCAAATACGTATTGATAAGATGGAATGGCATCTTCAGCAAACTTTTTCTTCTAGTGTTATAATTGGAAATCCATCTGTTTTGGTCCAAAGATTTGCAAATTCTCAAAATAAAATGGTGATTGCTCATACTTAACTTATAATATTTTAAGCCTAAATTTCATTTGGGTTAGGAGAAATAGAAGGAAATACATATATTCATTTGCAAATGTTTTCCCTTCTCCAAATATTCATTTGCAAATGTTTTCCCTTCTCCAACTCAGGTTAGAGCTTGGAATTCTGTTAAAATCCTATTGCCTAGCTCTTTGTTCTTTCTAAAAATAATTTTAGACCTATTAGAGTAAGGAGAACGCAATTTTATAAAGGGTCAACATCATGAAGATTGTGAGAAATATCAATGTTTAAGTTTAATTCCATCATTAAAAAGCGTACAAATATTATAATTGGAGAGTTAAAAAGATGAGTGTACCAATAGCCAATTTTGTTCTAGTGGATAGCACTGGTTCTTTGTCACATGTTCCATTATAAGGGTTGCCTTTGGTATGTGATGGACACAAACAGCTGAAATTGCCTTCTTTGTTTTGACAAGTGCCAGGCACAGAGCAAGGGTAGGGTACTTGTTTGCATTCATCAATATCTGGAATCAAATATAAAGTGAACATTACAAATATGATCTAAAATATATATATATATATATATATATATATATATATATATATATATATATATATATATATATATATACACACACACACATACACACACACAGATACGGTTTGATGTTTTGCTCGATTATTTTAGAGCAAATATTATAAATCTTTGGCGTCAAATGATAATGAGAGAATAATTTTGTTATCTCTGCAAGTATTAAAAGTTGATTGACCATTTCAAAAAGGTAATTGGTCCCAAAACTTTGCTAAAATGTTTAATTTGGTTCGTGACTGTAATTTTATTGATTAGGGTTCATTAATACTCTAATATTGTTAATCATTGTCCTCGCATTAGTTTTTTCTTTCTTTTTTTTTGTGTAATAGTAGTATGTACAATCAAATATCAAGTACACCACCAAATATGATGTATAATTCAAGCACTTGTCAACCTCTGCAATCAAACATCAAATATAAATGATTATAGACTGTATAAAGTGAAAATAAGAGAATGAAAATTCACACATAAACTGTTTGATTACTTTATAAAGATATTACTATCCATTTGATCGTGAAACATTAATATTGTTAGTTCCTCTTAGAAAATTGTCAGTTAGCATCCCAAGAAAAACTAACAATGTTAATGTCTCATAAAGTATATTTGACAAACATGCGTTGTTTTTGCATTGATCAAATGAATGGATTATTAGTTAGCATCCTCCTATTTTAAGAAAACTCTCAACAAATAACTCCCTAAATGACAACTATGATGTCTTAAAAATATACATACACAATAAGAATAAATTTTTATTTGATTGTTTTTTAAGGAAGGGTAGAGCATTGAGCCTTTGCGTTACTGCAGATTTATTTCAATAATAGTAAGTATTTTTTGTACAAGTATTTTTGGCCCGTGAAAGCTGAAAATTTGTAGTTTTGGTTACAAATTTTTTTTGTGTGTGTATGTGTTATTTGTTTTTTGTTGCGTTATATGCCAAAAATTTGTATTTTTGATGCTCTTGTGATTTTTTAAACCATCATGCTAATGAACTGATCTATTCATTTAGAATATAACCGTAGTTAGACTTATTTTGCTCTTTCAAAAATAGCATTGGTATTGTAAAGCTAACTCAACCGAATGACTTACGCTGAGTATAATGCGAATGTTCTGCCTAGTGCCCGCAATAAATTTTTTTTTTTCAAAAGTAAGAGAGAAGACATCAAGAAAAGCCGGTGACCTTAGGGAAAATTTTTTTTGTTTTCTTGATTTCGGTGCCATCAAATTGTATATAATTGTTGTTTCTTGATTTATGTATTAATCTAGTTCAACTTAGATCTTGATTATATTTAGAAAGTTGTAGTTTTTTAATTATCTTTATATAGAAATAAAAAATCACCTAAATTCGATTTTGAAATTAAAAATTATTTATGTTTTACTAAAATCACCTAAATGCTAATAAATATCTAATTTACTTATGAGCCCATGCGAGGAGTCTCCGCCATGAGCTTTTGTATTGGAGTGGTAGGTGTTTTAGTGGCGCTTCACACGCGTGGTGCAGAATATACACAAAATATTTTTCTGGGGAGCCTACCTAAGAGTCCATGCATTGAACTCAGCCTTATGATTTGAAAAAAAGTTAAGAAAATGTAGGATCAAACTTTAAGGAAAAAGAATAGCCGAAGTGACTCATGTGTTCTAGAAACTAAGTGGGCCTAGCGCGTTGCCGTGGGTATTGAGGAGAGAGATTTGTAGATGATGAGGCATTGTATTCAGAACTGAATGATTATATTTAGATCATGCCCTGATTCGACCAGTTATGCACTAAACAACCATTAACAGGGTTGTATTATTTGAACTGGATGAGCACGATGAGGTTTTGAGCCGATACGACCAGTTTTGAATTGGACAACTGTAACATCCCTATTTTCGCCTTACTTGCATTCTCTGAGCATCGCCCAGATACATGCATCTCGCATCACCTAACTCTGAAAGGACCCAAGACCATAACCAATATGTGCATAATGTACCTTAGGATCCCCTCGTATCGAGAAGTCCCAAATTGGCTAAGTCCTTCTCTTTTCTGAAAACGACCGCTTCTAGAAAGCCCTAAAAAGTCCGAAATCTCCGTTTGAAGTCCGAATCGAGATTCGTCTTCTCCTATAGGTTCATATCGCTATTTGATACGTATCGTCCTTTAGAAACATCTCCAAATTCGCGACGAAAACCAGAGTTTCAGCTGTTGGAAGAATCTGAAAACAGAAGTACTATTTTACCCGACTCTGTTTTCGTTTTGTCCAAAACCCTGCCAAATCTTAGCGATTTCGCGCGAACTCAATTGGAATAAGTATATAGCATTTTTATCTAATCCTCAGAAAAATCAGAATTTCATTTGGATCCCTAAATCTCAGAAATGCCCAAAATGCCCCTAAGCCAAACACGGTGTACAGTACACGGCACTGTACTGTGCCTGTGCCTGTGCCGTGCCGTGCGCACGCGCTGCGTGCCGCCCGTGCACCACCGGCCGCGCCACCGCGTCCCTTCGCCGCCGGCACCGCCCCACGTGCGCCTCGCGTGCCCCGTGAGCTGCGCCACTTGTCGAAGCCACGACGACGCCTCGGGAACCCCCAGGTCGCCGGGATCGTCCCGTCGCGTCCGCCACCGAACACCACTTCGCCTGGCCGCGCGCAAAGTCGTGGTCCCGTGCCCCGAGACCTCGTTGCCCGCAACCACCCGCCTTGTGCCATCGCCGCCGTCCTCTGCCGAGCTGTAGCCATACCTCATGACCCCCTCACAGTTCGCCGTCCCATCGCCACCGTCCTCGTCTCCGGTAAACTGCGCCCAGTTGCGCCCTCCCTCGGCCAGAGCCTCCCCTAAGCCACCTGGAGGCTATAAAAGAGCACCACCACCACCACCTTCTCAGCACACAGCAAACACAGCCAAAACACCCCCCGCTCCTGCTACTGTTCTTCTTCCCCGAGCTCCACCTTCGGCCTTCACGGTGACAGCACTCTCCGGTGAGGATTTCTTCAAACTAAAGCTGCCAGCATACTCCTCTTAGCCCCTAGATGGTCCACGAGCAAGGAATTGAGCTCATTTCTTCTCCAACTCCGGCTATCACCGGTTTTCTATTCTTCTTTGTTTTGCAAAATTCAACTCGATCCAGATAGATTCAGAACTCGTACTAGTGAGAAGAAGTACTCCTTAGAGTATGCTTAAGCACCCCAGCTAGTTAATTTTGGTCTTCTTTCAGCCAATCAAAAATCCCCAAAACCCCAGCCGTGAACTCCAGCAGCTAACTCCGGCGAGCCTCCAAACACAACCATTGGATGATCCAGTGTACCAGCATGCATCTATTCACTCCCAGGAGCAAGAATATATAATTTATTTTGAAATTGATCAACTCTAGGTGCCCCAATTACTCTGCCCTAGTTTCTGTTTAAACCAGCCACCTTGGCATTCAAATTCCGGCCAACTCCGGCCATCCCCGGCCAAACCCTTCAACCAGCCACCTCCTGACACTTAAGCCTACATGTTTGACATAGTTTGCCCTCAAATGCATGAGCCAATTGCTCAGGACACACAAACCCTAATTTCAGCAGTACAATGGCATGGAAATTGCTGTGTCCTGGACCTTTTTGTGAATTCTGGAAAACCTAAGCCTTTTCTGCTTGTCCCACTTTGTCAAATAGCTTTGCCTTAGTCTATTACACATGCTGTCCAATTTTCATCTCGTTTAGAGTCACCTAGACCCCTTAACTCACTTTTCGGCTTTTAGGTTAAGTTCGGACGTGACCCGAACGTCGCCCTCTTGACGTCTAATGTCCGTCGACCCTAAGAGTCTTATTTACTACTCTTATTGTCCATCCTAAACTAGCACAATTCAACCCTTAGAAATCCAAAGCCCAAACCCTAGTCCAGTTCAGAGATCAAAAGCCGTTCCAGTATAGCGCCCTATTATTTTATGTGAGCATAAGTTGTCGTATTTTGTAAGTTGATTGTAATACCTTGTGTGTATGCCTGTATTTGAAGATCAAGACTTCGACTACGTGGAAGAGGAAGCAGAAGAACCCGCAGACTACGACACTACTGCTTGGCAAGGCAAGTTTCCCTCCTTTGAACATATTGCGCCTATTATTTTATATGCATTTAATTATTTAGAGTTTGATATCTACACAAGTATACATAAGATAGTTTTGATAAAAGCGTATGTTGAGAAATAATGTGAGTAGATAGTTCCATTTTGTGGACCCCCCTTGTTTTCATAACAATTTACTTTACCTTGTCACCTTAGGAGAAAAAGTATTACTTTAAAAGAGATATGCACTCATAGAAGTATATGTCAACACTAATGAATGTGTAAAAGAAAAGAGGAAGGCAGAAGCATGAGCAAACTATTTCTAAAAAGATCATTTTATATAAAAGAAATAGGGACTAGTAGCGAGGATTGGTTTGGATGGTTGGCGCTGTGTGCGCGGTGGGTTTGTGAAAGCCTCGCTAAGGGTCCATAAGGACGGGATCGTCGTGCTGTGCTTCTAAGCGGCCTGAAAACGTGCTAACCACCCGCCTGGTATGGGACAGGCACAATGTCATGACTCACCTAAAGTTAATCATTTCCTGCAATGGTTGTCGATCCGGTTTCCCGAGTGGAAATTGGTGGGCCACAGAGGGCCACGAGTGGTGTGAGGGGTAGAGAGGATAAGGTGTAAGAAGGAAGTCGCCCTAGCCTGGCTCTCGAGTCGTGCGCGACCGAACCCGGAAGTGGGATTTCCATGCGTCCAGAGGAGGACTTCATGGACCCAAGGCTAGAAGAAAAGGCAGTGGGGAGGACCCACAACGATAATGAGGACCTTACGCGTGCTTGCCATGTATCATGTTGTAGGGAGTACCTACCTTGATAATGGGGCCGGTATTGTCTATGTATCGGGCAGGAAATTATTAACAATGGGTTAGTAAACTGTTGTGTAAGCTCAGCCTGGTCACCTGCGTATAAGTCGCAGGGAGCTGATCCGACATTTAAGTTGAGTTTTCGTGGTGGGTACAGTGGTACACCTCTGCAGAGTGTAAAAAGGTATTCGAATACTCCGTGCTCCCGGGTTTTCTGGAGCCTGGTCGTAGTGGGGTGGTCCCTCGTCGATGCAGCATGATTAGTTTTGATAAATTCTTTAAAATGTGATCAAACCATGGCGGCTCATGGGAGCTTAGCCTGACTCTGTGAAAAGTATATACATGTACAGTCTGATAAATTACTTTGATAAACAAAACCCCAGATTCGGGGAGACTTTCTAAAGTATTAAAATATCTCTGTTTTCAATAAAATTACCCTAGGTATAAGAACCATAGAGCTTGTTGTTGACATTCACCACATATAACATCTCCCTATGCGGGAACTTGCTGAGCTTTGTATGCTCACCCTTGCTGATCCAATAAGTCCAGAGGATGAATCAGTCGATTTCATAGACTATGGAATCGACTCAGCACAAGAAGACCCCGACAACGTTCCCGGAGATCCAAGCGCCTGAAGGGTCACCAAACCTCAACGAGAGCGATGTGGATTGCGCCCTGCTTCACGCTTTGCTGGATGAGGAGGATGTTCCTCACTGTTGTGTTGTACTACTTTGGATGATTGTTTTTTGGCTCGAACCCGGTTTTTGGGTTCAGCCCCTAGCTGATTTTGCTACTTATATTTTGACGTGGTTCCGCACACGTCAATTGCTGTAATATAGGTCTGAATGACCCGTACGCTTTGCTAATGTATGCATGTAAATATGGTGGGATGTTCTGAAGTTTTAACTCCTGTGCACAAATCACCTGGGCATTTGTAGTAGGTTCCCTCTAACGAGGGGCCCACAGGGGAAAGTGGTATCAGAGCAATCCTCTCGACTGTAGGTCATGACCCTAGATAGAAAATGGCGTTCCTAGCAGAAGAAACGTTGACTATTTTAAAATTAAGTAATTGAGAAAACATAATTTGTTAAGAAAAGATATTATACGATTACTTCTTCAAAAACTTTCAAAACTTTTGTACCAACTTTATTTAAGAACTTCTGTACCCTCAGATGGCGTCAGGAAAGAAGTACGTTCATGGTGACGAGCTTGGATCGTGGGCCCTACTACTATGGATGATGCTACAATTTTTAGGTGCCCGTGACACCCAAAGGCCCGTTTACTGTGTCCAACAAGAGATAAGGGAAGATCGCCCTTATGGATGTCGTGCTTCGGTGGTAGTATACGAAGTACCTGGCCACGCCAGAGGAGCCAGACGACATGAAGCCCTAAGAGGAGAGGAGAACGACGCCATATTAGATGCTGCTCGTCTCGCTGTAGGAGCTTTTCGCCAGCTATATGATGATATGCTGGAGAACTCTCCTTTTCGTTTTGTGCCCTATCAAGCAGTGAGAACCGATCGCCGTATTGTCCGACCCGCCTGTGACGAAGAAAATGCAACTCTCACCAAGACTCGGGATGTTGTGCACGCATCAGAAGCGGGGTATAATCGCCTACTCCGTGAGTGCAACATCGCTCGAGATGATCGACACTTTCTGGAAGGAAGGTTGATCCAAGCCAACCACGACCTCCGGGAGAAGGATGCACAGATCCAAGAGCTGACTGCCGCAAGAGAAGAACAAGGCTCAAGCGTGATCAGCCAAGAAGACGCAGAATCTGCAACCAAGAAGAACCGCCTGAAGCTGAGGATCACTGCAAGAAAGAAGGTGGGCAAACCAAGTTGGTATCTCAGTGGATTTACCCCTGCAGCTCGAGGGATTGTCATAAATGAATACATCCCTATACAACCTCGACTTGCAAAGAAAGAGGTAATCCATGGGAAAGGAAAGGAAATTGCCCACGAAGCGGCGGATGGTGATAGAGACACGGAGGCTGAACCCATGGACGCTGACGACGACGACTTAGAGGAGGATCCCGAAGAGGTCATTCCATACGACTCTGCGGACGAGGAATGAACATATCAAACCCTCTAAGTAGCCACCTTTGGTACTTTGTACCCGACCTTTGGTCGTTAAACCTGGTAGTTGTTGAGATTGTGATCCCTGTAGTGTAGATAGAGTAGCTTTTGAATGTAAGCCTTGTTCTATGTATGCATTAATAAGAAGAGATTTCTAGAAAAATAAACGCTTCTATGAGCCTCTCTTGAACCTATGCTAACCATACTTTTCTTTCCCTAGTCAAAATTCTCATCTTTTCCCTATCATTTCTCCGCAGCAATATGGTGAGCCCAAGAGGAAGAGGCCAGAGAGGAAGAGGAAGATCCGCTGGGAGGGGAGAACCCTCCAACGCAGACCCTGTCTTCAACATGCCAGGACCTTCATCAGCTCCGTCTAGCAACAACCTAAATGACATCCTAATATGGATGGAGTGGAATCGCCAGGAGGCAGCGGCCACTCACAACCAGATCCTTGAAGAGTTAATGCAACAAAGGACGCCCACTACAAGCGCATCAGGAGCATCTTCGACCCCATCCCGACTGTCAGACTTTCAGAAGACACGTCCCCCAGTCTTCTCAAGCTCCGAGGACCCCTTAGTAGCCGAAGATTGGCTACGCGACATTGAGAGGAAACTAAACACTGCTAAGTGCAGTGACGAGGAGAAGCTTTTGTATGGATCCCATCAGCTAGCAGGAGCTGCAGCTGCATGGTGGGAGAATTACGAGACTGTGCACCCAAATGTGGATTCCATCACGTGGAAGGAATTCAAGGACCAGTTTCGTCAATATCACGTCCCGAGGGGAGTGATACAAGCCAAGCGCCGAGAATTCATTAACTTGAAGCAAGGCAACAGCACAATAAAGCAGTACTTGCATCAGTTTGTGCAATTATCTCGTTATGCCCCAGAGGACATAAATACAGAGGAAAGGAAGATTGAGAGATTTTGTGAAGGACTGCAATACACATGGCAATACCATCTATCCTCACAAGTCTTCACCAATTTTCATGTCCTCATCGATCGATTGATCAAAATGGAGGAGAAACGAGGGAAGGTGGAAGAGGAGCGGAAGAGGAAAGTTCAACCAAACTTCTTCCAAGGAGGAACGAGCAGGAGGCCTATGCCACCATTTCGCCCAAGTTTTAGACCTCCACAGCGTCCTCAAAGACCTACACCGCCAGCTGCAACATCATCTCAGCCAGCACCCTTGTGCCCTGCCTGCAAAGAGCACCATTTCTTCAGAGATTGCCCGATGCGGAACGTGGAATGTTTCCACTGTGGACGGAAGGGCCACCGCAAGGACACTTGCCCATTCAGGCAATTACCCATCAGTATGGCTCGAGCACAAGCTGCAAGATCCCACCCCTCAACGCCAGCTTTTCAGCGAGGTTCTACACCAAACAGAGGTGGTAGAGTACCAAACTTCAGAGGCAGAGGAACACCGATGCCCATCAGAGGTCGACTCAACTACACTTCAGTTGCAGAAGTCGAAGGAGCCTCAGACGTGGTGATAGGTAAATTTCTTATTCATGAAGAAATTTCAATTACCTTGTTTGACCCTGGAGCAACACTTTCATTTGTGTCAAGGGCGTTCGCAGCTAGATGTGAACTACCTATTAGCATTCTCGATCGTCCCATCTTAATTCAAGCCCCAGGAACTAAGATGCCCGCAGATTCTATCTGTAGAAATATCGCCTTTTTCATTGGCAACCTAGAATTCCTGGCAGATTTGCTAGTATTAGATCTCCAAGGACTAGATATCATTCTTGGCATGGATTGGCTGTCAAAGCACAAAGGTCAGATGGATTGTGAAAGGAAGTCAATCACCCTGACGAATCAAGAAGGGAGTCAGATCACCTTCCACGCAGAGAGATCATCACCCAGCAATCGCCTGCTGAACTGCGCCAGGGAAACAAGCATGGATGAAGTACCTGTGGTATGCGAGTACCCAGAAGTTTTTCCAGAGGAACTTCCAGACATGCCACCCGATAGAGACATAGAGTTTTCTATTGAGCTTAAACCGGGATCAGCCCCGTATGCCCGAAAACTCTTTAGGATGACCAATCAAGAGCAAGAAGAATTGAAGAAACAAGTGGAAGAACTGGAACAGAAAGGATTTATCCGAACCAGTTCATCATCATGGGGAGCCCCAATACTCTTCGTAAAGAAGAAAGATGGTGGTCTTCGCTTATGCATAGACTACAGGAAGTTGAATGACATGACCATCAAAAATAAATACCCTCTTCCAAGAATAGACGATCTGTTTGACCAGCTGAGAGGCGCAGCTGTGTTCTCAAAGATCGATCTAAGATCAGGGTATCATCAGTTGAAAATCCGAGAAGCAGACATACCTAAAACTGCTTTCGTATCTCGGTATGGGCTATATGAGTTTACTGTAATGCCCTTTGGTCTAACGAACGCTCCAGCAGTGTTCATGAATTTAATGAACAAGGTCCTTATGGAATTTTTAGACCAATTCGTCATTGTCTTTGTGGATGACATTCTCATCTTCTCAAGGACAGAAGAGCAACATGCAGAACATCTTCGGCAAGTATTGGAGAAACTAGCTACACATCAGCTATATGCGAAATTTGAGAAGTGTGCATTTTGGTTGAAAGAAGTATCTTTCTTGGGCCACATTATCTCTGGAAAAGGTGTAGCAATGGATCCAAGTAAGATTCAGGCCATATTGGAATGGAAACAACCAATCACAGTCACAGAGATCAGAAGTTTCCTAGGATTGGCAGGATATTACCGAAGGTTCATAGAAGGATTCTCGAAGATCACAAAACCCCTCACAAGGCTGCTAAAGAAGGACATCACTTTTGATTGGACTGAAGCCTGCAGCAGAAATTTTGCAGAGTTGAAGAGACTCTTAACGACTGCACCCATTCTTATCTTGCCTGATGATAAGAAGAATTTTGTTGTATATTGTGACGCATCCAAACAAGGACTAGGTTGTGTCCTTATGCAAGAGGGAAAGGTAGTAGCTTATGCTTCAAGGCAACTACGACCTCATGAGGAGAACTACCCAACGCATGATTTGGAACTAGCCGCAGTAGTGCATGCATTGAAAATGTGGCGGCACTATTTGTTGGGAAATAAATGTGAAATTTACACTGATCACAAGAGCTTGAAGTACATTTTTACTCAAGCGGACCTGAACATGAGACAAAGAAGATGGTTGGAATTGATCAAGGACTATGATCTAGAAATTCATTACCATCCTGGAAAGGCGAATGTAGTAGCAGACGCCTTGAGCAGGAAGTCTTATGTCAGCCAGATGAACGTAACTGGAATTCCAAGTCAGTTACTCAGAGAGTTTGAAAACTTGAAATTAGAATTGGTTGATCAAGAAATGATTGCCACTATGAAGGTAGAATGTGATCTAAAGATGCAGATCAAGGAAGCTCAAGAGGTCGACCCAAGTCTTCAAGAGCTAAAGGAGGACATCAAATCTGGAAAGGATACAAGCTTCAGAGAAGATGATCAAGGAATCCTGTGGAATCGAGACCGAATTTGCGTCCCTAACGACCAGAAGATCAAGGACTTGATATTGAGTGAAGCACACAACACGCCTTGCTCAATCCATCCTGGAAGTACTAAAATGTACCAGGATCTGAAGAACCAATTCTGGTGGAGTGGAATGAAGCGAGAAATAGCAAAATATGTGGCATCCTGTGACACCTGTAGTAGAGTGAAAGCTGAACACCAAAAACCTGCAGGACCTCTACAACCCCTACCTGTGCCAGAATGGAAATGGGATGAAATAGGAATGGACTTCATAGTTGGATTGCCAAAAACCTCAAAAGGATATGATGCTATATGGGTCATAGTGGATAGACTAACAAAGGTGGCACATTTTGTGCCAGTGAGTACCACATACTCCACTAAGAGGTTGGCAGACCTGTACCTTACAAGGATTGTGGCCTTACACGGTATACCAAAAGCAATTGTTTCGGATCGTGGACCACAATTCATGTCAGATTTCTGGAAAGAATTCCAAACGCTCTTAGGAACTAACCTGAAGTTCAGTACAGCATATCACCCTCAGACAGGAGGACAAACTGAAAGAGTAAATCAGATTCTAGAAGATATGCTAAGAGCTGGTGTCTTGGACTATGGTAACACATGGGAACAATTTCTACCATATGCTGAATTTTCGTACAATAACAGCTATCAAGCCAGCTTGCAAATGGCACCATTTGAGGCATTATACGGACGGAAGTGCCGCACGCCTATATATTGGACTGAAATAGGCCAGAAGCAACATCTCGGATCCCAACTGGTAGAAGAGGCCGTTGCACATGTGAAGATCATGAGAGAACGGCTGAAGATAGCTCAATCAAGACAGAAGAACTACGCTGATCGTAGAAGGAGAGAATTAACATTTGAAGAAGGAGACCATGTGTATCTGAAAGTGACGCCTTTTAAAGGAGTACACAGATTTCAGATAAAGGGAAAGTTAAGTCCCAGATACATTGGACCATACCGGATAAGCAAAAGGATAGGAAAGGTGGCTTACAGATTGGAACTGCCACCAGAGTTGAAAGGAGTCCACGACGTATTTCACGTCTCACAACTGAGGAAATGCTTAAGAGCACCCGAAGACGAAGTGCCACTAACAGGAGCAGAAGTCCAACCTGATCTATCCTACCAAGAATACCCTGTGAAGATACTCGAAAGAAGGGAAAGGAACTTGAAATCAAGGACTATTAAGCTTTGCAAGGTGCAATGGAATCATCATTCAGAAAAGGAAGCAACTTGGGAAAAAGAAGAAGGCCTGCGTCAAAACTATCCATACCTCTTCAGCAAGTCACCTAAATCTCGAGGACGAGATTATTCTTAAGAGGGGTAGGTTGTAACATCCCTATTTTCGCCTTACTTGCATTCTCTGAGCATCGCCCAGATACATGCATCTCGCATCACCTAACTCTGAAAGGACCCAAGACCATAACCAATATGTGCATAATGTACCTTAGGATCCCCTCGTATCGAGAAGTCCCAAATTGGCTAAGTCCTTCTCTTTTCTGAAAACGACCGCTTCTAGAAAGCCCTAAAAAGTCCGAAATCTCCGTTTGAAGTCCGAATCGAGATTCGTCTTCTCCTATAGGTTCATATCGCTATTTGATACGTATCGTCCTTTAGAAACATCTCCAAATTCGCGACGAAAACCAGAGTTTCAGCTGTTGGAAGAATCTGAAAACAGAAGTACTATTTTACCCGACTCTGTTTTCGTTTTGTCCAAAACCCTGCCAAATCTTAGCGATTTCGCGCGAACTCAATTGGAATAAGTATATAGCATTTTTATCTAATCCTCAGAAAAATCAGAATTTCATTTGGATCCCTAAATCTCAGAAATGCCCAAAATGCCCCTAAGCCAAACACGGTGTACAGTACACGGCACTGTACTGTGCCTGTGCCTGTGCCGTGCCGTGCGCACGCGCTGCGTGCCGCCCGTGCACCACCGGCCGCGCCACCGCGTCCCTTCGCCGCCGGCACCGCCCCACGTGCGCCTCGCGTGCCCCGTGAGCTGCGCCACTTGTCGAAGCCACGACGACGCCTCGGGAACCCCCAGGTCGCCGGGATCGTCCCGTCGCGTCCGCCACCGAACACCACTTCGCCTGGCCGCGCGCAAAGTCGTGGTCCCGTGCCCCGAGACCTCGTTGCCCGCAACCACCCGCCTTGTGCCATCGCCGCCGTCCTCTGCCGAGCTGTAGCCATACCTCATGACCCCCTCACAGTTCGCCGTCCCATCGCCACCGTCCTCGTCTCCGGTAAACTGCGCCCAGTTGCGCCCTCCCTCGGCCAGAGCCTCCCCTAAGCCACCTGGAGGCTATAAAAGAGCACCACCACCACCACCTTCTCAGCACACAGCAAACACAGCCAAAACACCCCCCGCTCCTGCTACTGTTCTTCTTCCCCGAGCTCCACCTTCGGCCTTCACGGTGACAGCACTCTCCGGTGAGGATTTCTTCAAACTAAAGCTGCCAGCATACTCCTCTTAGCCCCTAGATGGTCCACGAGCAAGGAATTGAGCTCATTTCTTCTCCAACTCCGGCTATCACCGGTTTTCTATTCTTCTTTGTTTTGCAAAATTCAACTCGATCCAGATAGATTCAGAACTCGTACTAGTGAGAAGAAGTACTCCTTAGAGTATGCTTAAGCACCCCAGCTAGTTAATTTTGGTCTTCTTTCAGCCAATCAAAAATCCCCAAAACCCCAGCCGTGAACTCCAGCAGCTAACTCCGGCGAGCCTCCAAACACAACCATTGGATGATCCAGTGTACCAGCATGCATCTATTCACTCCCAGGAGCAAGAATATATAATTTATTTTGAAATTGATCAACTCTAGGTGCCCCAATTACTCTGCCCTAGTTTCTGTTTAAACCAGCCACCTTGGCATTCAAATTCCGGCCAACTCCGGCCATCCCCGGCCAAACCCTTCAACCAGCCACCTCCTGACACTTAAGCCTACATGTTTGACATAGTTTGCCCTCAAATGCATGAGCCAATTGCTCAGGACACACAAACCCTAATTTCAGCAGTACAATGGCATGGAAATTGCTGTGTCCTGGACCTTTTTGTGAATTCTGGAAAACCTAAGCCTTTTCTGCTTGTCCCACTTTGTCAAATAGCTTTGCCTTAGTCTATTACACATGCTGTCCAATTTTCATCTCGTTTAGAGTCACCTAGACCCCTTAACTCACTTTTCGGCTTTTAGGTTAAGTTCGGACGTGACCCGAACGTCGCCCTCTTGACGTCTAATGTCCGTCGACCCTAAGAGTCTTATTTACTACTCTTATTGTCCATCCTAAACTAGCACAATTCAACCCTTAGAAATCCAAAGCCCAAACCCTAGTCCAGTTCAGAGATCAAAAGCCGTTCCAGTATAGCGCCCTATTATTTTATGTGAGCATAAGTTGTCGTATTTTGTAAGTTGATTGTAATACCTTGTGTGTATGCCTGTATTTGAAGATCAAGACTTCGACTACGTGGAAGAGGAAGCAGAAGAACCCGCAGACTACGACACTACTGCTTGGCAAGGCAAGTTTCCCTCCTTTGAACATATTGCGCCTATTATTTTATATGCATTTAATTATTTAGAGTTTGATATCTACACAAGTATACATAAGATAGTTTTGATAAAAGCGTATGTTGAGAAATAATGTGAGTAGATAGTTCCATTTTGTGGACCCCCCTTGTTTTCATAACAATTTACTTTACCTTGTCACCTTAGGAGAAAAAGTATTACTTTAAAAGAGATATGCACTCATAGAAGTATATGTCAACACTAATGAATGTGTAAAAGAAAAGAGGAAGGCAGAAGCATGAGCAAACTATTTCTAAAAAGATCATTTTATATAAAAGAAATAGGGACTAGTAGCGAGGATTGGTTTGGATGGTTGGCGCTGTGTGCGCGGTGGGTTTGTGAAAGCCTCGCTAAGGGTCCATAAGGACGGGATCGTCGTGCTGTGCTTCTAAGCGGCCTGAAAACGTGCTAACCACCCGCCTGGTATGGGACAGGCACAATGTCATGACTCACCTAAAGTTAATCATTTCCTGCAATGGTTGTCGATCCGGTTTCCCGAGTGGAAATTGGTGGGCCACAGAGGGCCACGAGTGGTGTGAGGGGTAGAGAGGATAAGGTGTAAGAAGGAAGTCGCCCTAGCCTGGCTCTCGAGTCGTGCGCGACCGAACCCGGAAGTGGGATTTCCATGCGTCCAGAGGAGGACTTCATGGACCCAAGGCTAGAAGAAAAGGCAGTGGGGAGGACCCACAACGATAATGAGGACCTTACGCGTGCTTGCCATGTATCATGTTGTAGGGAGTACCTACCTTGATAATGGGGCCGGTATTGTCTATGTATCGGGCAGGAAATTATTAACAATGGGTTAGTAAACTGTTGTGTAAGCTCAGCCTGGTCACCTGCGTATAAGTCGCAGGGAGCTGATCCGACATTTAAGTTGAGTTTTCGTGGTGGGTACAGTGGTACACCTCTGCAGAGTGTAAAAAGGTATTCGAATACTCCGTGCTCCCGGGTTTTCTGGAGCCTGGTCGTAGTGGGGTGGTCCCTCGTCGATGCAGCATGATTAGTTTTGATAAATTCTTTAAAATGTGATCAAACCATGGCGGCTCATGGGAGCTTAGCCTGACTCTGTGAAAAGTATATACATGTACAGTCTGATAAATTACTTTGATAAACAAAACCCCAGATTCGGGGAGACTTTCTAAAGTATTAAAATATCTCTGTTTTCAATAAAATTACCCTAGGTATAAGAACCATAGAGCTTGTTGTTGACATTCACCACATATAACATCTCCCTATGCGGGAACTTGCTGAGCTTTGTATGCTCACCCTTGCTGATCCAATAAGTCCAGAGGATGAATCAGTCGATTTCATAGACTATGGAATCGACTCAGCACAAGAAGACCCCGACAACGTTCCCGGAGATCCAAGCGCCTGAAGGGTCACCAAACCTCAACGAGAGCGATGTGGATTGCGCCCTGCTTCACGCTTTGCTGGATGAGGAGGATGTTCCTCACTGTTGTGTTGTACTACTTTGGATGATTGTTTTTTGGCTCGAACCCGGTTTTTGGGTTCAGCCCCTAGCTGATTTTGCTACTTATATTTTGACGTGGTTCCGCACACGTCAATTGCTGTAATATAGGTCTGAATGACCCGTACGCTTTGCTAATGTATGCATGTAAATATGGTGGGATGTTCTGAAGTTTTAACTCCTGTGCACAAATCACCTGGGCATTTGTAGTAGGTTCCCTCTAACGAGGGGCCCACAACAACCACGACCAGATTTATTTAGATACGACCAAGTTTTTTTGGGCTGGATGACCACGACCTCAACCTGTGCCTACATGACCAGTTTTGAACTGAATGACTATTACTAGGTCTTGTGCTGACAGTGAAATATTAGTCGTGAAAGTAAAAAAAATTGGTTGAACAGTAATTTCTGGGGCGATCTTTGAGATCCACTGGTCATTTTCTCTCTGTGATCGACCGGTTTTTGGACTGGACATACACAAGCAGGGTTTTATATTGGTATAATAAAATTAGCCAGAGCAGTAAAAAAATTTAATCCTAAATCTCGGCCGAAGTATAAAAAAATAGTAGACATGCTTGCAAATCCATGGTCGAATCACCACTCTTGTCCATGGTCGAATGTGGCAACTTGCGAAGCAGTGGTTTGTTTTTTTGTGATGGTCGTTTATTTTTTTGCTGGTCGATTTCAACCTTGTACGAATAAAAAGGTTTGCTTTTGGTCAGACAGTGAAAAAGTGGTTGTATTTCGCTTGGTCGAATCGTCAAACATGACTTGTAGTCAAATGCGGCGAACAGTTAAACAGTGCGAAATAGGGGGTCGTAGCAGCAAAATGGTCATAACATTGGGCCTGTCAGCAAAATATAAAATTGGTTGAGGAAATAAAAAACAATGGTCGCAAATATAAAATCTCTAGTTGATTAATTTTAGACGGAAGAGTATTTTTTTGAGTTATTTTATTTTTTTGCAGTCGAATCAGCCAGTTTGGTCGAATGTGTTGCCTGATCGAAACATCAATTTTTTTATTTTTACGATAGTCATTTTTTTGTTTACGATTGTCATTTTTTGATTTCTAGTTGAATGACCTTGCCATGGGTGTGGTCGAATGCGGTGAACTGAACTAGTCGATTGGACATAAGAGATTGTCTAGTCTATTTTTTTCACTGGTTGAATCTGAAAGTCTGGTCATGGTCAAATGTAGTAAACAGCTGGCCAGTGGGAAACAGTTGGACTATTAGGGGCACGTTCGACGACCTAGATGAAGCAAACATGCCAATCCAACAGGCAACAACGAAATAATGACATGGTTTAACATGGACCAAGTGTTCGAATTGTAGGGCAAAGTGGCGGGATCCACGCAGATGGCGCAGAAGAAGCGAAGATGCCGATCGAACAATCAAGAACGTAGCGTCTATGTGGCACAGCATAGGGTTGAGTTAGTGTTTGGATTGTATATATCTATATATGATGTTCACATTCTCATTTGAATTTTAAGACATCCATTGGAATGAGTACAAAAGATGAAGAAACCGATAATTATGAGACATCATCATCATCATCTAGAAGAAGGATGATTTGGTGGAATGAGTTTGAAGTCAATAATGTAAGTAAGAAGGATATTCTATAGAGTAAATTTTACTACGTAATTTCTGACTACAACATAAGAATTTTAATTTTAACTCACTTCTTTCAAATTTTCACCTGAAACCTCACATTTTGCTCAAGAATTGTAATAAGTCCCTGTCTATTGAATTCCACTAGTGATGTTAAATAAAAAAAATTTTAGAAAAATACTAAAAATTAAGAAATCAACAATATGACTTGAGCACAAGAATAGAACTGTCAATAGATATACATATCTAGCTTAACAATCAGATTTAGGAATTAAAGATTCTCATATCAAGCAAAATATTATAATTCAATATGCTCAACAATTAACAAGCGAATTGAAACTTTAGACAATCAATTCAATATCAAAATAGAAAAAATCTCTTAAAAATTATCTTTACTCTCTAACTTCTAGCTACTAGCTCATACAATTTTGCCACCTGTCAACTTGTTCGTCATCATGTGACCTCAGAAAACAATGAACAAGACGCAAGTATAGAAAGGTTGTAGACACACACATGTTTATTAAGTTTTATTTTTTTTAAAATATTTTCTACTAACATCACTTATGAAATTTAGTAGATAAGACTGGATTACAAGTTTTGTATGCAATGTGAGATTTTTTAGTGTAAAATTAGAAGAAATGAGATAAAATTACAATTGTTCTATTATAACAGAGATCAGTAGTGAAATTCACTCATATTTTATATCATGGGCTTCAAATCTCAAAGAGAAAACAATATTTAATCTCTAAGTATTGCAAGTTGGTTGACCATTTCAAAAAGTAGTTGATCCCAAAACTTTGATAAAAGTATTTAAGTTTGTTTCATTAATTCTCTAATTTTGTTGATTTTTGTTTATTCTCTACTAAAGATGTTTTCACAATAATCCCACTTTTTCCTATATACACTCCTATCTTAAAAGGAGATCATGAATGATGTCCTCATCATTCTATCAAATCTTCTTCAGCGCACCCTGTCTCCGTTCATCTCCCACTCTCCTCTTCCTCCATGAATGACATCGACCATGGTGTCTTCACCACCGGGCGCAATGTGTTGCCGAGCGGCACAATGGGGCGTAGGTTGGCAATGTTGATTATTAATATTATTGATATTTCTAACCTCATGTGTTTCTTTTTTTTTTTCTCTAGCTTTTAATTGTTCTGGATGTTTAATTAATAGTGTAAGATTTGTTCAATCATGTAGGCATTATTGATCGATCGAGGACTTGATTCTTTTAGAGTTGGAGGTAATTTTCTTTCTTAGTTCAATATTAGTTTAGTTTTCAAATATTCTTGTGGCAGGAGACATTTGTTTGAGAAAAAAAAATTTCTCTGTTTTATATTCAAGTTTTGCTATTTTTTCTATTTTCAAATACATATCATTTTGACGTCTAACACAAAAAATAAGATATGAAGAAAAAAACATAATAGTTTTATTTAATATATTTTATTAGTGCTTTTTCCATCTCTTCAAACTACATATATATATTTTTTAAAATATTAAATGAAATATATATAGAGAAAATGATGTATAAATTTGTTTCAAAATCATAGAATAACATGTATTTAAAAATAAAAGTAGAAAACTAAAATGACATGTATTTAAAAATAGAGGAATAAAATTTAACTTTTGTTATTCTTATTAATACATAACTCCCAATATATTGGGCTCCACTAGGACATGTAGATTCCTGAAGAACCGCTAACCATTTTATTTTTCGAAAAATTATTTTATTTTTATGAAAACTCCCAGTATAGGCACACGACTAGTTTCATAAACAAAATTTAAATTTACAAATATGTAATAAATATTAATACTACCTTTGTTTTTAAATGTGTCATTGTTTTTAAAACTTTTTTCTCACAAAAACTTGTCACTTTATAAATTTAGACAAATCTTCTCACAATACATCTATTAAATTGATGGTTGAGTTTTATGTAATTGAAATTTAAAACTTATTAATTATAGTAAATAAAATTAATTTATACATATATTTACTAGTGGTATTCTTGGGATTCTTTATTAAAATTTTGATTGTTTTGAAAACCAAAATTCAAAGAGAAATACTTAGGTAAAATTACTTCGGACCAAATAGCGATCAGAGAAAAGCTAACCTTGGCATCCGTAAGGATCATTAACGTAAGGATTGCCTTGGAACCCTTTGGAGCAGTGGCATATATAGCCCCCTCCATTGATCGAGTTGAAACACTCACTATTGCTGCTGATGCATGAGTAGTTGGATTTGCTTTTTGCCTCCTCGCACGTCTCCTTTCCAATAGCCCAATCCACAACCAACGGCGCCTCTCCGTTGTAGGAGTCATAGAAGTCTGACGTGTTTGCGTAGCTCGCGCGGAACTTGAAGTTGGACGCCTCCATCAGCACGGCGTAGCTGCAGGAATTTGTGTCATAGGTGCTTGTCGTCTGGTAGTTAACGTCGAACCATACCTGGTAGTACTGGAGCCCCTTGGGGATGGCTGTCTGGCAGCAGCCTATCCCGGAGCAGGAGCCGTCCGTGAGACTCGCCTCGTTGCCACAATTGGCGACACACCCGCTCTGGTAGTTCTGCCAATTCTCACTGCCGATGTATACCAGTGTTCGACATCCGATGACGGTGAACTTGTTTCTGGTATCTGATAATTTGTAGGGCGTGCCTGTCAAGTTCAGGGCCCATTTAGAAGACTGGGTGTTGTTGGTGTTGTTGCAGTAATAAGACATGGGCATCTTCAGCCAGGCCTGACCTTGGGCCAGCGAGATGTTGGACACCTCCACGTTATACAGAAATGGCCTGATGCCGTTTCCAGTGACATCGCCGCAGGTGAGGTTGAAGCCAAACTTCGCACAGTCAGGCCCGATGCCAAACGGGTAAGGGATGTCTACGCCGCCACATGTTGTGGGGCAGTTGCCGGCAGGGGCTGATGCTCGGATGGCGGCGGGCTGTGCGGCAAGCGCTACGCTGAACACCACCACCGCTAATAATTTGTGTAGTGGCATTCTAGCATGGGTGAATTAACTGATTGTGTTTGTGTGTTATTGTTGGGCCTTTGGGTTGGAGGAATAATTATCATATATATTTCACATGCTTCGACTTATTCAATAATATGGATGATCTTAGGCCAATCAATAATCTCTTGACCTGATATATAAGTCGGATTTGACTTTTTCCTCTGAGCATACAAATTTCTATTTCTATGATGTATCCATCGACTTCAATCTGATTTATCAACTATTCCTTTCATAGTATTAAATTTCTTGATTTTTTTATATTGGTTAACGTGGAAAAAGCAACAAAAAAAAGAAACACAAATATTTGGAGCATCAAGTCAGTAAAAGAAAATCTTGAAAATACGTAAAAATATGAGTTAATTAACGAGGGATACCACTAAGGAACTAGATAAACAATTTTTTTTTCCAGAATGAGGCAGTGCCGTAGTCCATAAAACCATCCCAAAAGTTTATTTTAGAATAAATTATACAAGAAGTTAGTAAACTTACCAAGTTATCTCATTTAGTCATTAAACACTATTTTTAACTTACTAGGTCATCAAACTTGCTGATATTAACCATTTTAGTCATAATGGTTGTTTTATTAACACAAATCCATGAGGTGGAAATAATAGCTGTCCAACTGCAACTAGCATGAAAATATTTTTTTTGAGCTTTTCAGTAAAAAAAAAAAAAGGTGAAAAGAAGCCCCTGCTTATTTGATTCACCGATAGGGCTTATTTTTGTTAGGCTTAGTTGCTTAAGAACGAAAAAAAAATATATGACGAAAATTGCTGAGACAAGATCAAAGTTGAATAAGTCACTTGTCAGTGAGTATTTAAAAAAAAAGTTGATTCATACATGAATTTTTTTCGTAGCACGTGCCATATACTTTTTTCTAAGAATTGCGAGAGACCGTGAAAAGCACATACCTCGAATACATAAACAAAACAAAGTTTTGGTTTTGAATCTCATTAAATCACTAAATAATAAAATGTGATCTATCTGTAAATTACAAGGAAAAACCATATAATACATTTCTCTAGAAACTAGATCTCGACTGAGCAACGAATGATTTCACACCACCAAAATCTTACTGTCAATGTGTTGCTGTGAAAAATATTCAGTTATATCTTTGATCGGAATTTAAATGTCATGAATTAAAAATCGTCCATCTTGTATATGCTTCAAAGTGAGTTAAAAATCAATGTAAATATTGCCCCGCTGCTGTTGGATTTCAATCTGCTCCGATCCTCACCGTTTATGTTGTTTAATGGGTATCGGGTAATACTTGGGACTTCGGTCTGTTTGGATTCTCTGCAAGTGTCCTTTCCCTTTCAAAATGAACACGTAAATCAAAGGCAATATTTGATCCTTAGATTCAAATCTCAATAACTAAAAATAAAATATCATCTATCTGCAGTTCAAGGTAAAATCATATATCACACCTATCTAAAAAATGAAGTCTTAACTATACAAACCAGTGATTTCACACCACCGAAAGTAATTTTTGGGTACTTATAATATTTCTTGACCATCTAAATTGAGTCATCTAATATACCAAATTACACATGATTGAAAGATATGTAATATTATACTCCCACACAATAGCATAGTGCCATATATTAAAGGGTATAACTATAATTGTACCATAGTATTATTTTCCCAAATCATCTCAAAGAAATTTAAGAATCCCAAACCATAGCATTGAAAGATATGAAACACATGTAGGATTACTATCCCAAATCATCTCAAAGAAATTTACATGTTTTGAGGGAAGCAACGTTGAGGACACTAGTCTAGCAACAATGAAATCAACACTAATCTTGAGAAGTCGATTTTTATTTAAAAAATAATCAAATAAAAGATAAACTTTGTCCGCATTAATCAATAAATAGATTTTAGTCTATATCACTTTAGAAGATAAGAGGTACTAGTACTTCTTGATACCTTCAGAAAATACCTAAAAAGAATTTTACCTTGAAACCTCATAACAATGTGAAGAAATTTTGTATCTATCACTGAAATTTTCTGTATTTTGTATTTGCTACTAAAAACTTACATATTTTTTTATATACTACTACAAAGTATTTTATTATTGACTAGCAAGCAAGATTTCAAATCATTAACAAATTAAAACAGTCCCATCAATTCATCTTAAAAATGCATCTGTCTGATTGTCTTCTCATGATTCTTCCCCTGGGACTGCATCAAAAGGATGGTTCAACTACCCACCCAGACTCTTGTCTATTGAAATTTTCAGTAGTACGGATGGCAAATAATTTTAAAGAAAAATGCTTAAGCGAGGACCAGTGCTCCAAAAAAGAAAATGAGAGTAATACTAAAACTCTATAAGAAGTCCTTTTATAAACTATTTAAGAATATAAATTATCTGGTACTACACATAACATACACGATACATACCAATTGCATATGTATCTCTTAAGCTCGGAAAAATTCTTAAAAAATTATAAGAAATAGAGGAAGTATATCATGAAACCCACAATATTTCATGAACAAACACGACCATATATGATATAAATAAAAAATTTTATATATATAGGAAGACACTATACTATACTCACTGTTAGAATAGTTATTCTATGCTCATTTTCTGTATTGTTGGATCATATATCGAGATTTGAATTTTATTAACTACAACGGCTCCATTATCCTTAAAAATAGGAACCCACCTCAAGATTTGTTACAATTGCACACTACCTTAAAAAATAAGAACCAACTAAAAAATAGGAACCAAATCATATTAGTCAGTAAATTTACTGGTCGCGTAATATAAATTTATTGGTTGTACACTATAGATTTATTAGACGAACCAATAAATGTATAGTATATAATCAATAAATTTACTGATCACATACTATATATTATACTATAGATTTTTGTCAGTAAATTTACTGGTCGCGTAATATAAATTTATTGATCGTATACTACAGATTTACTAGATGAATCGGTAAATATATAGTATATGATTAGTAAATTTACTAGTCACATACTATAGATTGTACTATAGATTTTTATCAGTAAATTTACTAGTCGTGTAGTATAAATTTACTGGTCATATACTATAGATATATACTATATATTTTTGTCAGTAAATTACTGGTCATATAATATAAATTTACTAAATGTGAATAAGACGTGGGAGCACAGTAAAGAAGATGAAGAGGCGGTTGGTGCGGATATCTATCAGTAACAATAAAATATTTCAAATATTTACTGTCATTATGGAATAAAACGATGTTAAATTCTTTTAAATAGAGGATAACCGCTATCTCTATTCAACGGTTGTACTTTATTCTACTAAGTTAGATCGGACGGTTTCCAGACTGGGTATAGAATAACTATTCTAGGGGTAGGTGTAGAATAGTGTTTGTATATACATAGGGAGACAATATTCTACACCCACCCCTAGAATAACTATTCTATGCTCACCTTCTGTATCGTTGGATTATGCATCGAGATTAGAATTTTATTGACGGTAGTAACTACCATAAACAGCTCCACTATCCTAAAAAATAGAAACCCACATCACAATTTGTTACAACCGCATATCATCCCAAAAAATAGAAACCGAAATCATATTAGTTAATAAATTTACTGGTCATGTAATATAAATTTATTGGTCGTATACTACAGATTTACTAGACGAAGTAGTAAATGTATATGACCAATAAATTTACTAGTCACATACTATAGATTATATTATAGATTTTTGTTAATAAATTTACTGATAGCATAATATAAATATATTGGTCGTATACTACATATTTACTAGATAGACCAGTAAATGTATAGTATATGACCAGCAAATTTACTGATCACATACTATAGATTTTTATCAGTAAATTTACTGGTCATGTAGTATAAATTTACTGATCAAATACTATAGTATATACTATATATTTTTGTCAGTAAATTTACTGGTCATATAATATAAATTTACTGGATGTGAAAAAGACGTGGGAGTATAGTGAAGAAGATGAAGAGACGGTTGGTGCGGATATCGATTATTAACAATAAAATATTTCAAATATTTACTGTCGTTATGTAATAAAATGATGTTAAATTCTTTTAAACAGAGGATAACCGCTATCTCTATCCAACGATTGTACTTTATTCTAGTAAATTAGATCGGACGGTTTCTAGATTGGGTATAGAATAACTATTCTAAAAGTAAGTGTAGAATAATGTTTATATATATAGGTAATATGTTCTCTAATGATAGGAAAAATTTGGATTTAGTAATACAACATTGGAGACTTAATGATATTAGAGTTTTGGACTCATATATCTATCTCACAATTATTGTTTTAAGCAATATCTCAATCTTTTACAGTACATTTTAATTAATTTTTCTCAAATTAATTCATACTATAGATTAAAAATATCACTTATAGAATTTTTGTTTACTGATTGTTACTGAGTTTTCTTTTAATTGGATTAACAACACTATTTAACTATAAATATATTTTAATATTAATACAGGTATTATAGGTTCCCTATCCCAACTCATGTGGCCTGGGCTGCCAGCCTCAAGTCAGGATGGCAATAGCCGGGCAGCAATCACACCCCCACTATTACTGGTAGAGTCGGGGAAGCTGGCCAGAGCCGGATGACAGTAGCAACCAGCAGCGATGGCATCCCCAACTGGACCAACTCTGGTAGCAACGGTGCCCGGTGGTAGTATTGCAAGCACCGGCTCCGGCTCCAGTGGCAGCTTTAAGTCCATCAGCCGGGAAAAAAGATCAACCATTAAATTCTTGACATTTTTCTATATGCTACTCTATTTTGGAATCAAAAGCACAATATAGTGTGTCATATATAAAAGTGTCAAATGTTGATAGTAGACAAATAAAAATGCTTTGTAGTGATATATATGAAATTTTCTCTTTATAAAATTATCTCTAAAAATATCATGTTCAATAGCTTGGCATTTCTGGAATTGCAGTTATGAAGCGAAGATTGTGTAGCCTTTGCATGGAGCAGTTAAGTAATAGTTCCACGTTTTATTACTTTTTGTCTTTGATAACTCATAATAACTAGCGAGGTGCCCGCGCGTTGCCGCGGGAAAGCCTCCGGGACAAACGCGAAGAGTACAGCGGGTGTGAGCGGCGAAGCTAGTCGGTTGGACGACCAAAATCCGCCGTGGGAGCACCGGATGGTCGTGGTCAAAAGCGGCGAGAAGCAGCGCGGAGGCAGCAATAGTCACCGTGCAAAGTTGTGGTCGTGGAAACTCATTGAAGGATGATCGTGGTCAAAAAGAGCGGCGAGCAGTGGGAAGGCAGCAATGGTCCTAACGCAAAATTGTAGTCATCGAAGCCCATGGACTCACCGACCAAAACTGGTCGACATAACTATCGTGGTAGTTGCAGTCGACATAGTTCTCGTGGTCGAAACTGCCTTGGGTCGACGGGATGTGGTTGTGGAGGTGGTAGAAGATCGAGTCGTCGATGGCAAGCAAAAGCTCAACGATCACCACTGATATGATTTATTATCACCCCAAATATGTTTTGTTGTTTCTTGCATCTTTTGGATAGAATTGGTACATTAATTAATTGCTCTAATTTATAAAAAGAAAAAAAAAGAGCCATACTATCACAACATTGCTATAATCTAACATTTCTTGATTAAATCTCATGTATGTGTAAATATTTGAAATTTGGTGATTAATTTATCGACCACCAGATTGGTTGAGAAATAAAGTTAGAGTCGACTACGATGCTAGTCGAATCGAACTATCTTCTTTCCTTGCATAAGAAAAAACAAATGCACGCACATACATCATCAACTGCCCTTGTCGTTCAATAACTATAGCAGCAGTAACAAAAATGAGGATCGAAGCTTCAGTTTTGTCAACCAACTCCAGCACAATTACATGCATACACATACATACATTCAAACACACATACACACAGACACACAGAGATAGACACATGCATTCATACACACCTGTAGCAGTAGTAGCACTAGAAGTGGCAATACCTGGAGGCTCGGCAAGGCGGTGGCCAAGGGGCAACAACGTTGGAGAAAAGCAAAGGCGTGTAGCCACGGCGAGGCACGTGGTTGAGGCCATATTGAGTGTGCAGCAGGACGTAGCCAACATGGCACACACGCGTGCCAGCGCGCGGTGGGCGCGCATGGCAAGCGCCCGACACACACGCGAATATAGCCAGAGCGCGGTGAGCTCGTGGCCCGCGTGGTGAGCATGCGGCGTGCACAACCTGCCGCAGCGCCCCGCCGCCGCGACACGGCTGCCGTTGCTTCAGTGCCTGCGCCGATGCCGACGATGAGGCCGTCGCCGCGCCTCCCGTGCCGCCGACACAGCGCGGCTGCCGCAGCACCCCGCCGCCGCCACACGGCTGCCGTTGCTTCAGTGCCTACGCCGACGCCGACGATGAGGCCGTCGCCGCGCCCCCCGTTGCCGCTGACACAGCGCGGCTGCCGCAGTGCCCCGCCGCCGCCACACCGCTGCCACTGCTTCTGCCCCGGCGCCGACGCCGTCGCCGTCGCCGCGCCCCCCGTCGCCGTCGCCGCAACGCCCCGCCGCAGCTGCCACACCTCGTAGCCGCCGCAGCGCCCCGCCGCCGCCTTCGTCGGGCCTCGCAGCCATCGCAGCGCCCCGCCGCCACACCCTGCCGCTGCCGCCGCGCCCTGTCGCTGCCGCCCCGCCGCCACTGGCCCACCGCTGCTGCCGCCGTGCCCCGTCGTTGCCGCTGCGCCCCGCCGCTGTTCGTTCTGGATTAGCGTTTCGTAATACAAGCAATAGAGAGAAATCGTGTAGTGTAGCGCGCGAGGCAGCGCTAATAACCATCATCGATCGCAATCTACGGCGAGTATCAGCGAAACACAAGTACAAAATAAACACAAATCATCTACAGTTCTCCTCAGCCACGACTTAACAACAAGCACAAGCAACGAATCCCTAATTCAACACAATTTAGCTCAGAGATGTAAATAGTTGATGGTGTATCTCAGAAACTAAATAAAAGTGCAATTTACTCAGTTAGAGCTAAGGAGCAAACAAGCATCAGGACAACCCAGAGTAGAAACTGCTGAAACATCTCTTTCTCATGTAAAATGTTATAAGAAACAATTCCATCCTCAAGGTAGCTCAAAATTAGAACTCATGAAACAGGAGAAGCTCAACAGTAACTATTTGCAACTTCAAAGGATATTTTCAAATCAGTTCGCAGAATGAAACCATTGATGAAGCTACAATTCAAAAGGCACTATGCACTGAGAGGAATTGTTCTTTAACAAATTAGTCATTCAGAACACCATACAACAACAAATAAAAACACAAGGATCCAATCAAACTCAAATACTCCAGAAATTCATGCAAAGATTGTCGATTCTACTTTCTGATCAAGAATTGCAGGCAATCATATTATCTCATACACACAATACTCATCTCAGAATTAGAGAACAGAGAATGAGAAAGGAGGATTGATCAAACATATATCATTCAGAAATCGGTGCAATCAGGGTGTTGATCATACAAGTCATCATGCAAGACTCAGAACTAACGCATTCAAGACATTGCAAATCAAAAACACAGTTTCAGTTCATCACTGTTAATTTCAGTTTAACCTCCAGCAAGCATTCAACAATTATAATGCATAACAATGCTAATTTTAGAGCATCATCACAGGAACAGAGTAGAGTAAAGGAGAGGAAATCGTTCACTACTTGTTGCTGTTGAAGAGGCTGCAGCTTGCTGGGATTCGCCGGAGGAAGCCATGCTCAATGGTGTTGTGGCTGAGGTAGATGGCCGCGGTCGAGGGGGCTGCAGCCGTGTTGAGGAAGATGCACTGGCCATTGTGATGGTCGAAGCCGTAGAGGAGGTCACCTAGCTTGCCGGCGTCGGCTCCGGCGGCGAGTGGTGGTGATCGGAGGAGGATCGGCGGCTCGACGGCACGAGATCCAGGTGGATCTGCGGCGTTGTGGCGGTGTGGCGCTGCAGGGGATCCGTCGAGCACTTGCCACTGCCGCCGCCGCCACCAGGTGGATCTGCGGCGTTGTGGTGGTGTGGCGCCGCGGGGGATCCGTCGAGCACCTGCCGCCATTGCCGCCACCGCCGCTGCCACGCATGTACGCGAGACGCGGACCTGTCGATGTGGGAAGATCGCAGCGGAGAATAGATCTGATCGAATGGCCAGGAAAAAAAGGTGACATGGCTTAAGCAAGAGGGAGAATAGTGAACAGTGCAAATTTAGTGGGTTGTAAAATATTAGTAATGTTAGATGTTAGATGTTAGATGTTAGATGATCTTTCGATAACTCATAATAATGATCTTTCGCTCAGCTGTAAGTGCGTGGAAATATCCTTCGTGACCACCACCCCCACCCCCACCCCACCCCACCCCACCAAAAAAAAAAAAGAAGTTAAAAACTTGTTTGTTGATCTATCGTGAATGACTTTAGTTTGAAGTAACTATCATAAGTCCTGCTAATTTTGAAATATTGTAGTAGATTGGACAATAGACATAAAATAAATAATATGATATGATATGATGACCGACTTGAAAACTAATTTTGAAAAGCAAAGTCTCTTCCAATTAATGAATCTCAATCACTAGAATCATAGTGGATAAATAATAACAAAGGAGTGCAAAAAATTGGCTGTCTACAACGTGTAGATGTCAATTTTTTCTTACAAAAACTTGTACCATTTATACTATATATATATCATATCTAAATTTAATATCCATCTTCTCTTCTCTCCCACACTTATCTCTTCTTCTCTTGATCTCTGTTGCCACCGGAACCACCTCTACTTATTCTTCTCCCTTACTAGGCACCACCAACAACAATTGATGGCCTTGTTGCTACCTCGCCGCGCTCCCACTCGACCACCGTCCATCCGTCGTTTGTCTCCCCTACAACTGCCACCTCCCACCGCCTCCAACAGCTGTGACACTACCTCTGACTCGCCGTTTCACTTCCAGAGAAACTAAGAAGAGGACTAAGTAAATTTTAAATAATTAGATCTGAAAAAAGATATTTGATTCAAAAATAAAGAGATCTATGTATAAAATAAGTAAAAAAAATAAATACCTACTCATTCGAAAAACTCAAAAAACAATTGCAAAGAAGCTGTACATATGAATGAAATATTTTGTAAACATTTTGTGTACATCCATCCTCTTCCGCAAGATCAAATTCAGAGAACCCATTTAATGGTGAGACAGTGAGTGTAAGTTTGGTTCACACAAAAATCTTGCCTAGCACATACGGTATATTTTAATTTTCTTATAAGAAAGCAGGGAGAGACGGGAAAGCACGTACATCGAAAACGTATAAAAAGAAGTCGTGGATTCAAGTATCGATATATCACTAAATAACAAAAATGTCATTTATCGAACATATACAAAACTAATCTAGAGACTAAGTCTTGTATAAACAATCAGTTATTTCCCATCAACACTTACGTGAATAAGGACGACTAGTCCGTTTCAGTTTTATCTTCGGTTGAAATTTAAGTGTCTGGATACTCTCGTGCACATTGTCCATGTACATGAATTTAAAAAGTTTATAAGTTGAACAGAACACTAAAAAAATAACTAAAATAGTTCTCAAAGACGTCACATGACTCTAACATAATTAAAATAGTTAAAATTAATGGCCAGTTGACAAATGTGGGTTAAACTAAAAGACTTGAACAAAATACGTGGAAAAGTGACTTTTTTAAAAAAAAATCTTGAGATATCCTCGTAATAGTACAAAAACATGGATTTAAATATAATTTCCTCTTATGTATTTATATTTTTTTTCTGCAACTACTACATTATCTCATTTAAATTATGATAGCACTATAATATTGAACCATTGTAATACTACATAGAAATACATCGATGTTTGCTAATCTTATCTTACAACATTAATTAATGCATGGTTGGCAAGACCTACGTCTATTTCACCTTATGTATAATGTATGTATAACGTATTACTGCACAACGCGCAAATTGCAACAGAGTAGTCAAGGTCATGGGTCAATTGTAGATTCTTGCACACGGCACAAAATTTAAAAATAATTCATTTTAAATCAATAAATAACACTCTTAATGATATGTAAGAATCTGATTACAGTATGCTATAACACAAATTTAAACAATTATTTTCTGTACAAATAAAATTCAAGTTTTGAATCAAGTATGCAAGTATATAATTTTGTTGGATTTTGTAAGACTTTAATCAGATTCAGAAAGGGGATGGATAGTTTTGTGTCAGATTTGTGTAAGAAAAAGAAAATCTTATTCGAATAAAAAGGATCTGTTTGTTATTAGATATAATAATCGATAATTCAGCATTAGTTTTACAACCCTTGATTTTTTACACCCCTAGCTTTTAGCCTTTATCCCTTGGACATCACTTAAAACCATGTCCAACAGAAAATTTAAATGGATTAATAGTCTGGTATCAGTAACTCTTTTCTTACTCCAATAGAATACCTATCTCGATTCCTATTTTAGATATTGCTGTAGAGAATTGGTAAATTTATGTATTCTCTCTCCTCTACTTATATATTTTTGGGATTTGGAGATTCGTTGGAGAGGATAGAAATATAGAGCTATTTTCTCTCCTCTACTTATATGTTTTTGTGGTTTGGAGATTCTGTTGGAGAGGATAGAAATATAAGTATGGAATTTTTTTAGAGAAGTATATATATGGGGATATAAAGATCCGATTTTAAATATTGTTGTTGGAGAAAGTCTTATCAGGCGCCTAAATTCCGTATCCAACTTTTGTCTCCTATGACACCATGAAGGCCCCTGCGCTTATATGTTGGCACTTGGCACCACCCAGGTCATCCAAAATATTGTTGTGATTACACCCAGTCAATTGTCAACAACACCAACAACTAGTTTATTCGTACCAAAACCGAGCCGTTACAGGAGCCAGATGACTTGTCGAGTGCCCAAGACTCAACAAGCTCTCATCAAGTACTCAGAACTCGACAAGCCCTCATCGAGTGCCCAGGACGCGATAGGCTGACGTGACAGTCTATTTTTGTAAAATTTTGAAATTGTCGGTCATTTTTGTAATTAATTTTTTAATCTGAGTTATTTGAAATTACCAGTTTTTTAACCAACAAGGTAACAATGTAAAATATTGTTAAAACAGGTTTTGATATATTGGTAACAACATAAAAGTAAATTGTAAGTCCTGAACAAACTATCTCCATATTCACTTGTATGTAGGATGGATTATATTTTTCAGAAACTAAATTGTATGTCTTAAATGTGTAGTTGGTAATTGCAAATCAAGACATTAATATGCTTAGTCAGGACTTTAATATACTTTAAAAGTTATGCGGTTTACTTTTTCTTAAAGCACTGAAGGACACCTATTTTTAACTTATAAAAATAATTCTAATATAATAAATTTCTATAATTTATAAATAATGGTTCGAATTTATAAAGTAGAGTAATAAACAATAGTTTATGAGTAAAATATAACTATCTTAGAAATTTAGTAGAGCCTAACTTTTTTTATTTCACAATTGGATTCTATTAAGATAAAATTTGTCTAACCTCTTTTTCAGCTACTTTGAGAAGCTAAAGACACAATTTCCCAGTTTCTAAAAGAAACTAAGTCAGAGATTTTCTTTGTGATCTTTATATTCTGACAAGTTTTAAACAAATAATACAAAGGAACTCCGATACTGTGAGAACTGAGAACAATGCCTTCTGTTTCTATATGTACACTTTTTTTTTTTGAGACGATATTGTTTGAGAAGAAATTTCTGCTGGAGTTCATGAAGGAAGGGAAGCTGAAGATGGTGGATTCGCGGCATCCTTCCATGAAATTTCAGTCAAAGTGTTGTGGAGAGATGTGAGAACTAGATGTGCTAGTGTTATATCTTTTTTTTTCGGGTTAACGCCGAGGAGCATTACAAAAAATTGTACATGGTGCATTTCTGTTAAGTGTTGTATGATGTGCTTATGTATATCGGTATATATAAGAAAATAAAGAGTGTATTAAGTATCATTGAAAGGTATGACATGTCACACTTGTGCTCAAATTAGACTACACTTTTCACCTTTTTGTGGTGTGTTTCATAGCTCATAATGACCAATTTGCTATACTTTTGTTTGGCTGTGAGCCATCAATAACCTAAGAGTATTGTTTTGGCAACCTCCTCATTGCCGTGGTGCACTTTGTCGATACCGAGCACAGGTATACATCACACAAACAAAATTACTTCACAAACTTAATATTTCTTACAAACTTTCTAAAAAAATTCCATACCATCAATAACTCACATCCAAATATATGCTTGATTCACACCCACCTCACATGATTGTTAGTAATATATTCTAGAGACAATTATAGAGATGGTTTATTTTTATTACTATTATAAAATTTTGAATAATATGTTATTATGTTCCTTGATTAAATAACTTTTTGATCAGTAAATGTAACATCCCTAATTTTGCCCTATTTTTCATTCTCTGAGTATCGCCTTATCACACGCACCTTGCATCACCTGACTCTGAAAGGACCCAAACCATAACCAATGTAAGCGCAGTGTGCTCTAAGTTTCCCTCATATCGGAATATCTCAAGTCGGCCGATTCTATCTCAAAATCGAAAACGACCACTTCTAGGGGACCCAAAAAGTCTAAAATCTCCGTTTGAAGTCCGAATCGATATCCGTCTTCTCCTATACGTTCATATCGCTATTTAATACGTATCGTCCTTTAGAAACAATCCCAAATTCGCGACGGAAATCAAAGTTTCAGCCGTTGGAAAAATCCGAAAACGAAAGTACCAGTTTTACTCAGCCCTGTTTTCGTTTTAGCCGAAACCCTGCCAAATCTTCTCGTTTTCGAGCATACTCAATTGGAACGAGTGTGTAATAATTTTATCTAGCCCTCAGAAAAGTCAGAATCGCATTTGGATCCCAAAATCTTGAAAATGCCTGAAATGCCCCTGGAGTAAAACAGTGTACAGTACTGTGCCTGTGCTGTGCCCGTGCCGTGCGCGCGCTCTGCGTGCCGCCCGTGCGCCACCGCTCTGCGCCGTGCCGCGCCACCGCATCCCCTCACCGCCGGCACCGCCCCGTGTGCGCCTCACGTGCCCAGCAAGCTGCGCCACCTGTCCAAGCCACGGCAACGCCTCGGGAACCCCAGATCACCGTGCTTCGTCCCGTCGCGTCTGCCACCGAACACAGCACCACCTGGCCGCGCGCAAAAGTCGCCGTTCCTGTGCGTTGTAGCCACGTCCAGCACCAGCATTGGAGGAGCATGCCACCGCCGTCCTTTGCCCGAGCTGTAGCCATGCTTATCGACCCTCACGCCGGTGCACAGTCCCATCGCTACTGTCCTCGCCTCCGGTTGACGCCGCAAACGCGCCCAGTTGCGCCCTCCCTCGGCTAGCACCTTCTCCACAGCTTCTAGAGGCTATAAAAGCCAGAACCCATTCCCTCTTCACCTCACCCACACAGCAAACGCGAAATAAGCCACTGTTCATCGTCTTCCCCGAGCTCCACCTGCGGCCTCCACGGTGACAGAGCTCTCCGGTGAGAATTCCTTCAAATTAAAGCCACCAACACATCCCTCTTACCCTCTAGATGGTTCATGAGCTTGGAATTGAGCTCATTTCTTCTCCAACTCCGGCTATCACCGGTTTTCTATTTACCTCTGTTCTGCAAATTCAGCCCAAACCAAATCGATTTAGAAGCCGTGCTAGTGAGAAGAATTGTTCCTTAGAGTGTGCTTGATCACCCCAGTTAGTTAAATTAGACTTTTAATCAGCAAATCAAAAACCCCCAAATCCCCAGCCGTGAGCTACGGTCATCTACTCCGGCGAGCCTCCAAACGCATCAACTAGACAATCCAATGCATCAGCAGTGACCTCCACACTCCCAGGAGCAAGAATATGTGATCAATTTCCAAATTGATCAACCCTAGCTGCTCAAATTGCTCTGCCCTAGTTTCTGTTCAAAACAGCCACCTTGGCATTCAAATTCCGGCCAACTCTGGCCATCCCCGGCCAAACCCTCCGGCCAGACACCTCCTGACACTTAAGCCTACATGTTTGACATATTTTGCCTTCAAATGCATGAGCCAATTGCTCAGGACACACAAACCCTAATTCCAGCAGCACAATGGCATAGAAATTGCTGTGTCCTGGACCTTTTTGTAAATTCTAGAAAACCTAAGCCTTTTCTGCTTGTCCCACTTTGTCAAATAGCTTCGCCTTAGTCTAATGCACCTACTGACCAATTTTCATCTCATTCAGAGTTACCGAGACCCCTTAACTTACTTCTCGGCTTTTAGGTTAAGTTCGGACGTGACCCGAACGTCGCCCTTTTGACGTCCAATGTCCGTCAACCCTAAGAGTCTTATTTACTACTCTTCTTAGCCATCTTAAACTAGCACAACTCGACCCTTGGAAATCCAAAGCCCAAACCCTAGTCCAGTTCAGAAATCAGAAGCCGCTCCAGTGTATCACATTATTATTTTATGTGAGCATAGTTGTCGTATTTTGTAAGTTGATTGTAATACCTTGTGTATATGCCTGTATTTGAAGATCAAGACTTCGATTACGCGGAAGAGGAAACAGAAGAACCCGCAGACTACGACACTACAACTTGGCAAGGCAAATTTCCCTCCTTTGAACATATTGCGCCTATTATTTTATATGCATTTAATTATTTGGAATTTGGTACCTACGCATGTATGCATAGATAGTTTTGATAAAAGTATATGTTGAGAAATGATGTGAGTAGATAGTCCTATTTTGCAGACCCCCCCTTGTTTCACAACAATCTACTTTACCTTGTCACCCTAGGAGAAAAGTGTAGAACATGTGTGTATTCATACACAAACTACCTTAAAGAGGAAATATGTACCCACGGAAATATATGTCTATACTAATAAATGTGTAAAAGATAAGAGGAAGGCAGAAGCATGAGCAAACTATTTCTAAAAGATCATTTTTATGTAAAAGAAATAGGGACTACTAGCGAGGGTTGGTGTAACATCCCTATTTTCGCCTTACTTGCATTCTCTGAGCATCGCCCAGATACATGCATCTCGCATCACCTAACTCTGAAAGGACCCAAGACCATAACCAATATGTGCATAATGTACCCTAGGATCCCCTCGTATCGAGAAGTCCCAAATTGGCTAAGTCCTTCTCTTTTCCGAAAACGACCGCTTCTAGAAAGCCCTAAAAAGTCCGAAATCTCCGTTTGAAGTCCGAATCGAGATTCGTCTTCTCCTATAGGTTCATATCGCTATTTGATACGTATCGTCCTTTAGAAACATCTCCAAATTCGCGACGAAGACCAGAGTTTCAGCTGTTGGAAGAATCCGAAAACAAAAGTACTATTTTTACCCGGCTCTGTTTTCGTTTTGTCCAAAACCCTGCCAAATCTTAGCGATTTCGCGCAAACTCAATTGGAATAAGTATATAGCATTTTTATCTAATCCTCAGAAAAATCAGAATTGCATTTGGATCCCTAAATCTCAGAAATGCCCAAAATGCCCCTAAGCCAAACACGGTGTACAGTACACGGCACTGTACTGTGCCTGTGCCTGTGCCGTTGCCGTGCCGTGCGCGCGCCCTGCGTGCCGCCCGTGCGCCACCGGCCGCGCCACCGCGTCCCTTCGCCGCCGGCACCGCCCCACGTGCGCCTCGCGTGCCCCGTGAGCTACGCCACTTGTCGAAGCCACGACGACGCCTCGGGAACCCCCAGGTCGCCGGGATCGTCCCGTCGCGTCCGCCACCGAACACCACTTCGCCTGGCCGCGCGCAAAGTCGTGGTCCCGTGCCCCGAGACCTCGTTGCCCGCAACCACCCGCCTTGTGCCATCGCCGCCGTCCTCTGCCGAGCTGTAGCCATACCTCATGACCCCCTCACAGTTCGCCGTCCCATCGCCACCGTCCTCGTCTCCGGTAAACTGCGCCCAGTTGCGCCCTCCCTCGGCCAGAGCCTCCCCTAAGCCACCTGGAGGCTATAAAAGCCAGGGCATCGTGTTATCTTCACCACACGTACACGCCATTAGCAGCAGAGAGCTCCCCCTTCACTGTTCTTCTTCTCCAGCGCGCCGCAGGTGAGCTCTCTCGACGACAAGCTTTTCCAGTAATGCATTCTTCAAACTAAAGCTACCAGCATACTCCTCTTAGCCCCTAGATGGTCCACGAGCAAGGAATCGAGCTCATTTCTTCTCTAACTCCGGCTATCACCGGTTTTCCATTTCTCTCTGTTTTACAAAATTCAACTTGAACCAGTGAGCTTTAGAACTCGTGCTAGTAGGAAGAAATGCTCCTTAGAGTACACTCTATTGCCCCAGCCAGTTAATTTTGGTTTTCAATCAGCCAATCAAAGACCCCCAAATCCCCCGGCCGTGAACTCCAGCAGTTAACTCCGGCGAGCCTCCAACCGCCACCTCCAGGCAATCCAATGATCCAGCAGTGACCTCTACACTCCCAGGAGCAAGAATATGTAATTTGTTTTGAAATTGATCAACTCTAGGTGCTCCAATTGCTCTGCCCTAGTTTCTGTTCAAAACAGCCACCTTGGCATTCAAATTCCGGCCAACTCCGGCCATCCCCGGCCAAACCCTTCAACCAGCCACCTCCTGACATTTAAGCCTACATGTTTGACATAGTTAGCCTTCAAATGCATGAGCCAATTGCTCAGGACACACAAACCCTAATTTCAGCAGTACAATGGCATGGAAATTGCTGTGTCCTGGACCTTTTTGTAAATTCTGGAAAACCTAAGCCTTTTCTGCTTGTCCCACTTTGTCAAATAACCTTGCCTTAGTCTAATACACATGCTGTCCAATTTTCATCTCATTTAGAATCACCTAGACCCCTTAACTCACTTTTCGGCTTTTAGGTTAAGTCCGGACGTGACCCGAACGTCGCCCTTTTGACGTCTAATGTCCGTCGACCCTAAGAGTCTTATTTACTACTCTTCTTGTCCATCCTAAACTAGCACAATTCAACCCTTAGAAATCCAAAGCCCAAACCCTAGCCCAGTTCAGAAATCAAAAGCCGTTCCAGTATAGCGCCCTATTATTTTATGTGAGCATAAGTTGTCGTATTTTGTAAGTTGATTGTAATACCTTGTGTGTATGCCTGTATTTGAAGATCAAGACTTCGACTACGTGGAAGAGGAAGCAGAAGAACCCGCAGACTACGACACTACTGCTTGGCAAGGCAAGTTTCCCTCCTTTGAACATATTGCGCCTATTATTTTATATGCATTTAATTATTTAGAGTTTGATATCTACACAAGTATACATAAGATAGTTTTGATAAAAGCGTATGTTGAGAAATAATGTGAGTAGATAGTCCCATTTTGTGGACCCCCCCCCTTGTTTTCATAACAATTTACTTTACCTTGTCACCTTAGGAGAAAAAGTATTACTTTAAAAGAGATATGCACTCATAGAAGTATATGTCAATACTAATAAATGTGTAAAAGAAAAGAGGAAGGCAGAAGCATGAGCAAACTATTTCTAAAAGATCATTTTATATAAAAGAAATAGGGACTAGTAGCGAGGATTGGTTTGGATGGTTGGCGCTGTGTGCGCGGTGGGTTTGTGAAAGCCTCGCTAAGGGTCCATAAGGACGGGATCGTCGTGCTGTGCTTCTAAGCGGCCTGAAAACGTGCTAACCACCCGCCTGGTATGGGACAGGCACAATGTCATGACTCACCTAAAGTTAATCATTTCCTGCAATGGTTGTCGATCCGGTTTCCCGAGTGGAAATTGGTGGGCCACAGAGGGCCACGAGTGGTGTGAGGGGTAGAGAGGATAAGGTGTAAGAAGGAAGTCGCCCTAGCCTGGCTCTCGAGTCGTGCGCGACCGAACCCGGAAGTGGGATTTCCATGCGTCCAGAGGAGGACTTCATGGACCCAAGGCTAGAAGAAAAGGCAGTGGGGAGGACCCACAACGATAATGAGGACTTTACGCGTGCTTGCCATGTATCATGTTGTAGGGAGTACCTACCTTGATAATGGGGCCGGTATTGTCTATGTATCGGGCAGGAAATTATTAACAATGGGTCAGTAAACTGTTGTGTAAGCTCAGCCTGGTCACCTGCGTGTAAGTCGCAGGGAGCTGATCCGACATTTAAGTTGAGTTTTCGTGGTGGGTACAGTGGTACACCTCTGCAGAGTGTAAAAAGGTATTCGAATACTCCGTGCTCCCGGGTTTTCTGGAGCCTGGTCGTAGTGGGGTGGTCCCTCGTCGATGCAGCATGATTAGTTTTGATAAATTCTTTAAAATGTGATCAAACCATGGCGGCTCATGGGAGCTTAGCCTGACTCTGTGAAAAGTATACACATGTACAGTCTGATAAATTACTTTGATAAACAAAACCCCAGATTCTGGGAGACTTTTCAAAGTATTAAAATATCTCTGTTTTCAATAAAATTACCCTAAGTATGAGAACCATAGAGCTTGTTGTTGACATTTACCACATATAACATCTCCCTATGCGGGAACTTGCTGAGCTTTGTATGCTCACCCTTGCTGATCCAATAAGTACAGAGGATGAATCAGTCGATTTCATAGACTATGGAATCGACTCAGCACAAGAAGACCCCGACAACGTTCCCGGAGATCCAAGCGCCTGAAGGGTCACCAAACCTCAACGAGAGCGATGTGGATTGCGCCCTACTTCACGCTTTGCTGGATGAGGAGGATGTTCCTCACTGTTGTGTCGTACTACTTTGGATGATTGCTTTTTGGCTCGAACCCTGTTTTGGGTTCAGCCCCTAACCCTTTTTTTTTTTACTACTTATATTTTGACGTGGTTCCGCACACGTCAATTACTGTAATATAGGTCTGAATGACCCCGTACGCTTTGCTAATGTATGCATGTAAATATGGTGGGATGTTCTGAAGTTTTAACTCCTGTGCACAAATCACCTGGGCATTTGTAGTAGGTTCCCTCTAACGAGGGGCCCACAGTTGGTTTGGAAGGTTGGCGCTGTGTGCGCGGTGGGTTTGTGAAAGCCTCGCTAAGGGTCCATAAGGACGGGATCGTCGTGCTGTGCTTCTAGCGACCTGAAAACGTGCTAACCACCCGCCTGGTATGGGACAGGCACAATGTCATGACTCACCTAAAGTTAATCATTTCCTGCAATGGTTGTCGATCCGGTTTCCCGAGTGGAAATTGGTGGGCCACAGAGGGCCACGAGTGGTGTGAGGGGTAGAGAGGATAAGGTGTAAGAAGGAAGTCGCCCTAGCCTGGCTCTCGAGTCGTGCGCGACTGAACCCGGAAGTGGGATTTCTATGCATCCAGAGGAGGACTTCATAGACCCAAGGCTAGAAGAAAAGGCAGTGGGGAGGACCCACAACGATAATGAGGACCTTACGCGTGCTTGCCATGTATCATGTTGTAGGGAGTACCTACCTTGATAATGGGGCCGGTATTGTCTATGTATCGGGCAGGAAATTATTAACAATGGGTCAGTAAACTGTTGTGTAAGCTCAGCCTGGTCACCTGCGTATAAGTCGCAGGGAGCTGATCCGACATTTAAGTTGAGTTTTCGTGGTGGGTACAGTGGTACACCTCTGCAGAGTGTAAAAAGGTATTCGAATACTCCGTGCTCCCGGGTTTTCTGGAGCCTGGTCGTCGTGGGGTGATCCCGCGTCGTTGCAGCATGATTAGTATTGCTAAATTCTTTAAAATGAGATCAAACCATGGCAACTCATGGGAGTTTAGCCTGACTCTGCGAAAAGTATACATGTGTACAGTTTTGACAAATTACTTTAAGAAACAAAACCCCAGATTCAGGGAGACTTTCCAAAGTACTAAGATATCTCTGTTTTCAATAAAATTTCATTAAGTATGGAGCCATAGAGCTTATTATTGTCAATAACTACATACAATATTTTCCCTATGCGGGAACTTGTTGAGCTTTGTATGCTCACCCTTGCTGATCCAATAAGTACAGAGTATGAATCAACGGATTTCATAGACTATGGAATCGAACCGGCACAAGAAGACCCCGACACAGTTCCAGGAGATCCAAGCGCCTGAAGGGTCACCTAGCCTCAGTGAGAGCGATGTGGGTTTCGCCCTGCTTCACGCATTGCTGGATGAGGGAGATGTTCCCCTCTGCTTTTCTAATTTTGCTACTCTTACTTGACGTGGTTCCGCACACGTCGATTGTTGTAATATGGGTCTGAATGACCCCATACACTATGTTGATATATGTATGTAGATGCTGTTGGATGTTCTGAAGTTTTAACTCCTGTGCACAAATTACCTGGGCATTTGTATCAGGTTCCCTCTAACGAGGGGCCCACAGTAAATATATAACTTGTTCATAAAATTGTTAATTTATTTGGTAATGTTATTTTTTAAAGTCCCTGATATATTATCATTAAATAGAACATTAATGATTAATAGACCAACACATGTATTGATTAATAGTCATGTTTCACAAATCATGAATTTGAGATATCAAATCAATAATATAGACATATAATGAAGAATATGATGTTGGATTTACTTACTTTGAGAGATTCTTAGGTCTTGTCATATAAGTGTCATTATTTGATCTCAAATAATATTTATAATTGATTTTTAGATATAAGATTATCATAGTTTTCTATATGAGTAGTAGTGTAATTTGGTACTATCAAACATTATTATTAATTGAGTGGTTATAAAAATAATATTTAAGTATGCTATGAATCATATAAAGGAATATGAATGGTCAAGATGAAATTTGTCTCTCTCATATAACGCGAGAGATATCTCTAAACCCGTTGATATACATGAACTGAGAAGTATATGACCATACCGTATATTGTTGAGTGTCAACTACAGAAATGTCAGTTCACTATGAGATCGATAAAAACTTAAACCGTACAAGAGTGGCGTATATCATGCCTTCAATTTAATCTAGTACCATATGATGAAGGGATCAACGTAAGTGTATTATATAGATGTGTTGAATATAATCTTCATACATACTCAGGTGATCGTTATATCTTTCTAGGGACCACTATCGACATGTGATATCAGGTTTTCTCAGGTCACGGCTAAGTATGTATGAATTTATAGGATCAAATACTTAATGTGTTAGAATTATTCAGTTCGAATATGATCCATTATGGAGTTTAGTGTTATATTGAAAATCTAACATAGGACTCCACTTGCGGAGCACTATATAAAGAGAGGCGTGGTGGACTTTTGGATCAATCTGTAGAAACTCCTATCACCACCTCCACCATAACCACAACATGTTAATGCTAGCACACCTGCGCATGACATTCCACCCCGAGACATGTAGATACCAGTAAAAACGCTGCTACCATTGCTATGCTGATTTGGATACATTGTTGGATGCACATTTAATTAGATTGATTGCTACCCCAACTCTCCTTCCACTATTTATAATAATCTAATATGTGGTTTAATATTTACGGTTTTTGAATAGAAATTTTTAAGTTCTACATTCATTCCCCTTCAATCATATGCATCGTCCAAACAATTTTATAGAAAACTTCTATTATGCACGGCTTTGCTTTAACCAAGATATATGTGTGACTCATTTTTTATTATCTATTTTGCTCGAAAACTCATTCTAGTTCTACTACATTCAAAAATGTCAAATTACTCCCCTAACTTTCTGAATTAGTCAATATGACCCTTCTGATTAAAACCCAATTATGACAAAGCATATGGATATGCTGAACGAAAGCGCCCATAACATACCACATCAACTAAACTTCTTCAATAAAATAAATTTTCAAATATTGGAGTTGTATTAACTTATTCTTGAATCATTTTTTCAAAGATTGGTGGTCATATGAGGGTCTAGATAGTTTAGCCGCGTCTATTGCAAGGTATTAGTTTGCCAAATTAGCATACATACATGCCACCTCATATTTTTAAATTAAATTTTTAATCAAAAGGACTATCTTGAGCTAATTCATGAATTGAGAGACTAATTTATCTTTTTTGAAGTTAAAAAATTAAAATGAGTTTTGGAGCAGAATAGGAAAACCAAAATGTCATTTACCCTAAAACAATTAACAATATAAAAATTAAAATTCTTAAACTTTAACTTAACACTAGTTGTTAATCACTACCAATCTTACACCGCACTAGTGCACTACCCCTTCCCCTCGGCAAAGCTACATCATCCATGCTTCTATTATAAAAATACAAAATTTCAAAAACACACAAGTTAGTGACAATCTTAATAATCCTCCTATAAATTATTTTGTGACTTTAATGTTAGCAAATTACGGCCAGTGTCAAAACACTTTCTTATTATCACTATTATGTTAAGTAGTCGTTGACGCATTAATCCCAGTGTAAGTGACGTTTGTGATTTTTTGTTCAATATTTTATGTTAAAAATTAACGAAATAGTGATGATAAAGAGCATTTGACCAAAGACAATTTACAGAGGTTAACGTCACAAGATAACTTATATAGGTGTTATTGAAACTACCACAGATTATGGGTGTTTAAGGTATGTGTTGATTTGGAATTTCCCTATAAAAAAATGCATCGTTGTGCATTACCTCTCACTAATTTAATCAAATGCATGTTTTGTGTCATTTCTGCCACATATGTACTATGAAACCCTACAAAATGTCACAAACAAACTCAAGTATATATATAGAAGAAAAAAAATCAAAATATAGCTCTCTATGTTAATTTTTTTCAGATTTTTTGAACTCGGAGACCCAATAAGCCATTATGTAGTAAAAAACACAGCACAAATGCCAAACTATTACGCTCTGTAATAACACCTTTTGTCAGCGGGTGTATTTAATGGTGTAGGTGGGCCGGGCTAGTAGACTCGAGGCCAGGCCCATTGTGCTATGAACAGTACCTGCAGGACATGGGTCGGCGCGACCTGCGGCTAGGCTGCAGGCCTGTGAGCCGTTTGAGCCGGCTGGACCACCTTGCTGCCGCCCGCGCTGCAGCCTGGAAACTGAACAAGCAGGGCTTGGCACGCTCTATGCCGTGCTCCCCGCTGAGGACTCCACACTCGACGACAGCGGCGGCTGCGACGCCGACCTTCCCGACCTGCTTCTCTTGCCGCACGTGCACAACCATCGGTGATGTCTAGATCCCCACCTCCTCGTTCGAGGCAATCTCTCTGTGCTCTCCCTGACCTAAACTGTTGTTCCTTTGATCATTTGGCTGAAAAAATGGATCCAATGGTTGCTCATACGATTGTAACAAGAGGACGGTAGAGGAGGTGTAACCCTAGAGCATTGGGTGAAGTTGGATTGGAGGATGCATTTGGTTGGTAATTAATTTTTACAAAGTCAAATTTTGACAGTGTCAACCGAGTTTCATTCATGTTTGTTTTGTGACCACATTTGGCAAATCTTATAAATTCTTATACCATTTATATATAGTCAAATATATAGTGGATGATTCATTAGTCATTTTTTGACTATCAAATTTGATTTTAACTACTATGAGTGATGACTACAAATCAAACATATTTCTTTAATCAAATTTTTTGACGATACCATACAATTAATTATTACCACTTATCGACTTAACTAATGTGATAGTCAATAAACATATCACTAATATGACAACAATTGTGGGATGGATCAACCTATGTGTTGAGTCTAGTTTGACTTAATTTAACCTACAAAACATATATATGGGTCAGCCTAAGATGAATGTTTTCAATTTTTTCCTTACCCCACACTTTCCTCACTAGATGTATTAATTTTTGTAGGTGTTTTGGAGGTGCATATTTGTAACACCATATTCTCTCGGGTGCTACTTGATATAATATAGCCTAAACTCCATATTGCAGGTAGCACGTTATTTTCCAGAGTATACTCAACCGCATCAAATGGTAACCTTAGGCTTAAGATATTAGTAACAGGGTGGGGGCATTCTCCTATGTATCACAAAGTAATCACGCATTTAGTGCGGTTTACCCACTGTGGCTAAGAGTCTACACACGAGGATGGGGGTAGAATGCGCCTCAATGGTTCTCAACATCGTAATACAGGAATACAATTAACTTAATCAAGCTGCCAGAATATAACCACACACAAGCAAGCAATACATATTGTCTGATAGCTTAAGCAATATGTCTCCGATATGCATCGACAACAATGGTTACTTACACAATCAAACTTCACAACCAAAGGTTTGTAGGTTTAAGTGATGCGGTATGCAATTTAGGGTGGTGTTCCCAAGAATGGGGGTAGTATTCCCCGTCATGGGCTAGAGCCATCACAGTCAGCAATAGGTGGTGTTCCCAGTTAGGGTAGTATTCCCCCTCACAAGCTAACAACCCTCAAAGAAAGCAATGGGTGGTGTATGCATTTAACAAGTGATTAATTGTCTACTTCCCTCATTAGATGAAGGCTTAAGTGATTAATTGTATTCTACAATAGTGTATGCATTAAACAACGACAAGAGGTAATTTTGAAGGTATAACCATATTTTATCTTAAAGTTATAAACTACACCCCTTAGATACAAGAAATCTTTTTCTAAAAATATATTTGAAGTATTGGTTAATAGCATAAAAAGCTTCTATGTCTAAGGCAAATATATTTATGGCCTTACGATATGCACATCCTGGTGCCATGTAGGGATGTTCAGGCCGAACCTCACATCTGGGAGGAGTGATGTGGACACCAGACGAGTTTGGAGGATGTGAGCATGGGAGAAGATCTGGGAAGATCAGTTGTTGGTTGGATTCGAATTCTTTGTCTTTAACAATAAAATAAAAGGTACATGTTTTTTATTCAATTTAGGCTGCTGTGGGCCCCTCGTTAGAGGGAACCTACTACAAATGCCCAGGTGATTTGTGCACAGGAGTTAAAACTTCAGAACATCCAACCATATTTACATGCATACATTAGCAAAGCGTAAGGGGGTCATTCAGACCTATATTACAGTAATTGACGTGTGCGGAACCACGTCAAAATATAAGTAGCAAAATCAGCTAGGGGCTGAACCCAAAACAGGGTTCGAGCCAAAAAGCAATCATCCAAAGTAGTACAATACAACAGTGAGGAACATCCTCCTCATCCAACAAAGCGTGAAGCAGGGCGCAATCCACATCGCTCTCGTTGAGGTTTGGTGACCCTTCAGGCGCTTGGATCTCCGGGAACGTTGTCGGGGTCTTCTTGTGCTGAGTCGATTCCATAGTCTATGAAATCGACTGATTCATCCTCTGTACTTATTGGATCAGCAAGGGTGAGCATACAAAGCTCAGCAAGTTCCCGCATAGGGAGATGTTATATGTGGTAAATGTCAACAACAAGCTCTATGGTTCTCATACTTAGGGTAATTTTATTGAAAACAGAGATATTTTAATACTTTAGAAAGTCTCCCAGAATCTGGGGTTTTGTTTATCAAAGTAATTTATCAGACTGTACATGTGTATACTTTTCACAGAGTCAGGCTAAGCTCCCATGAGCCGCCATGGTTTGATCACATTTTAAAGAATTTATCAAAACTAATCATGCTGCATCGACGAGGGACCACCCCACTACGACCAGGCTCCAGAAAACCCGGGAGCACGGAGTATTCGAATACCTTTTTACACTCTGCAGAGGTGTACCACTGTACCCACCACGAAAACTCAACTTAAATGTCGGATCAGCTCCCTGCGACTTATACGCAGGTGACCAGGCTGAGCTTACACAACAGTTTACTGACCCATTGTTAATAATTTCCTGCCCGATACATAGACAATACCGGCCCCATTATCAAGGTAGGTACTCCCTACAACATGATACATGGCAAGCACGCGTAAGGTCCTCATTATCGTTGTGGGTCCTCCCCACTGCCTTTTCTTCTAGCCTTGGGTCCATGAAGTCCCCTCTGGACGCATGGAAATCCCACTTCCGGGTTCGATCGCGCACGACTCGAGAGCCAGGCTAGGGCGACTTCCTTCTTACACCTTATCCTCTCTACCCCTCACACCACTCGTGGCCCTCTGTGGCCCACCAATTTCCACTCGGGAAACCGGATCGACAACCATTGCAGGAAATGATTAACTTTAGGTGAGTCATGACATTGTGCCTGTCCCATACCAGGCGGGTGGTTAGCACGTTTTTAGGCCGCTTAGAAGCACAGCACGACGATCCCGTCCTTATGGACCCTTAGCGAGGCTTTCACAAACCCACCGCGCACACAGCGCCAACCATCCAAACCAATCCTCGCTACTAGTCCCTATTTCTTTTATATAAAATGATCTTTTAGAAATAGTTTGCTCATGCTTCTGCCTTCCTCTTTTCTTTTACACATTTATTAGTATTGACATATACTTCTATGAGTGCATATCTCTTTTAAAGTAATACTTTTTCTCCTAAGGTGACAAGGTAAAGTAAATTGTTATGAAAACAAGGGGGGGGGGGTCCACAAAATGGGACTATCTACTCACATTATTTCTCAACATACGCTTTTATCAAAACTATCTTATGTATACTTGTGTAGATATCAAACTCTAAATAATTAAATGCATATAAAATAATAGGCGCAATATGTTCAAAGGAGGGAAACTTGCCTTGCCAAGCAGTAGTGTCGTAGTCTGCGGGTTCTTCTGCTTCCTCTTCCACGTAGTCGAAGTCTTGATCTTCAAATACAGGCATACACACAAGGTATTACAACCAACTTACAAAATACGACAACTTATGCTCACATAAAATAATAGGGCGCTATACTGGAACGGCTTTTGATTTCTGAACTGGGCTAGGGTTTGGGCTTTGGATTTCTAAGGGTTGAATTGTGCTAGTTTAGGATGGACAAGAAGAGTAGTAAATAAGACTCTTAGGGTCGACGGACATTAGACGTCAAAAGGGCGACGTTCGGGTCACGTCCGAACTTAACCTAAAAGCCGAAAAGTGAGTTAAGGGGTCTAGGTGACTCTAAACGAGATGAAAATTGGACAGCATGTGTAATAGACTAAGGCAAAGCTATTTGACAAAGTGGGACAAGCAGAAAAGGCTTAGGTTTTCCAGAATTTACAAAAAGGTCCAGGACACAGCAATTTCCATGCCATTGTACTGCTGAAATTAGGGTTTGTGTGTCCTGAGCAATTGGCTCATGCATTTGAGGGCAAACTATGTCAAACATGTAGGCTTAAGTGTCAGGAGGTGGCTGGTTGAAGGGTTTGGCCGGGGATGGCCGGAGTTGGCCGGAATTTGAATGCCAAGGTGGCTGGTTTAAACAGAAACTAGGGCAGAGCAATTGGGGCACCTAGAGTTGATCAATTTCAAAATAAATTATATATTCTTGCTCCTGGGAGTGAATAGATGCATGCTGGTACACTGGATCATCCAATGGTTGTGTTTGGAGGCTCGCCGGAGTTAGCTGCTGGAGTTCACGGCTGGGGTTTTGGGGATTTTTGATTGGCTGAAAGAAAACCAAAATTAACTAGCTGGGGTGCTTAAGCATACTCTAAGGAGTACTTCTTCTCACTAGTACGAGTTCTGAATCTATCTGGATCGAGTTGAATTTTGCAAAACAAAGAAGAATAGAAAACCGGTGATAGCCGGAGTTGGAGAAGAAATGAGCTCAATTCCTTGCTCGTGGACCATCTAGGGGCTAAGAGGAGTATGCTGGCAGCTTTAGTTTGAAGAAATCCTCACCGGAGAGTGCTGTCACCGTGAAGGCCGAAGGTGGAGCTCGGGGAAGAAGAACAGTAGCAGGAGCGGGGGTGTTTTGGCTGTGTTTGCTGTGTGCTGAGAAGGTGGTGGTGGTGGTGCTCTTTTATAGCCTCCAGGTGGCTTAGGGGAGGCTCTGGCCGAGGGAGGGCGCAACTGGGCGCAGTTTACCGGAGACGAGGACGGTGGCGATGGGACGGCGAACTGTGAGGGGGTCATGAGGTATGGCTACAGCTCGGCAGAGGACGGCGGCGATGGCACAAGGCGGGTGGTTGCGGGCAACGAGGTCTCGGGGCACGGGACCACGACTTTGCGCGCGGCCAGGCGAAGTGGTGTTCGGTGGCGGACGCGACGGGACGATCCCGGCGACCTGGGGGTTCCCGAGGCGTCGTCGTGGCTTCGACAAGTGGCGTAGCTCACGGGGCACGCGAGGCGCACGTGGGGCGGTGCCGGCGGCGAAGGGACGCGGTGGCGCGGCGTGGAGGCGCACGGGCGGCACGCAGGGCGCGCGCACGGCACGGCAACGGCACAGGCACAGGCACAGTACAGTGTCGTGTACTGTACACCGTGTTTGGCTTAGGGGCATTTTGGGCATTCCTGAGATTTAGGGATCCAAATGCAATTCTGATTTTTCTGAGGATTAGATAAAAATGCTATATACTTATTCCAATTGAGTTTGCGCGAAATCGCTAAGATTTGGCAGGGTTTTGGACAAAACGAAAACAGAGCCGGGTAAAATAGTACTTTTGTTTTCAAATTTTTCGAACGGTTGAAACTCTGGTTTTTGTCGCGAATTCAGAGATGTTTCTAAAGGATGATATGTATCAAATAGCGATACGGACATGTAGGAGAAGGCGAATCTCGATTCGGACTTCAAACGGAGATTTTGGACTTTTTGGGGCTTCGCGAAGCGGGCGTTTTCGGAAAAGAGAAAGACTTAGCCAATTTGGGACTTCTCGATAAGAGGGGATCCTAGGGTACATTCTGCACATATTGGTTATGGTCTTGGGTCCTTTCAGAGTTAGGTGATGCGAGATGCATGTATCTGGGCGATGCTCAGAGAATGCAAGTAAGGCGAAAATAGGGATGTTACAACCTACCCCTCTTAAGAATAATCTCGTCCTCGAGATTTAGGTGACTTGCTGAAGAGGTATGGATAGTTTTGACGCAGGCCTTCTTCTTTTTCCCAAGTTGCTTCCTTTTCTGAATGATGATTCCATTGCACCTTGCAAAGCTTAATAGTCCTTGATTTCAAGTTCCTTTCCCTTCTTTCGAGTATCTTCACAGGGTATTCTTGGTAGGATAGATCAGGTTGGACTTCTGCTCCGGTTAGTGGCACTTCGTCTTCGGGTGCTCTTAAGCATTTCCTCAGTTGTGAGACGTGAAATACGTCGTGGACTCCTTTCAACTCTGGTGGCAGTTCCAATCTGTAAGCCACCTTTCCTATCCTTTTGCTTATCCGGTATGGTCCAATGTATCTGGGACTTAACTTTCCCTTTATCTGAAATCTGTGTACTCCTTTAAAAGGCGTCACTTTCAGATACACATGGTCTCCTTCTTCAAATGTTAATTCTCTCCTTCTACGATCAGCGTAGTTCTTCTGTCTTGATTGAGCTATCTTCAGCCGTTCTCTCATGATCTTCACATGTGCAACGGCCTCTTCTACCAGTTGGGATCCGAGATGTTGCTTCTGGCCTATTTCAGTCCAATATATAGGCGTGCGGCACTTCCGTCCGTACAATGCCTCAAATGGTGCCATTTGCAAGCTGGCTTGATAGCTGTTATTGTATGAAAATTCAGCATATGGTAGAAATTGTTCCCATGTGTTACCATAGTCCAAGACACCCGCTCTTAGCATATCTTCGAGAATCTGATTTACTCTTTCAGTTTGTCCTCCTGTCTGAGGGTGATATGCTGTACTGAACTTCAGGTTAGTTCCTAAGAGCGTCTGGAATTCTTCCCAGAAATCTGATACAAATTGTGGTCCACGGTCCGAAACAATTGCTTTTGGTATTCCGTGTAAGGCCACAATCTTTGTAAGGTACAGGTCTGCCAACCTCTTAGTGGAATACGTGGTACTTACTGGCACGAAATGTGCTACCTTTGTTAATCTATCCACTATAACCCATATAGCATCATGTCCTTTTGAGGTTTTTGGCAATCCTACTATGAAGTCCATTCCTATTTCATCCCATTTCCATTCTGGCACAGGTAGGGGTTGTAAAGGTCCTGCAGGTTTTTGGTGTTCAGCTTTCACTCTGCTACAGGTGTCACAGGATGCCACATATTTTGCTATTTCTCGCTTCATTCCACTCCACCAGAATTGGTTCTTCAGATCCTGGTACATTTTAGTACTTCCAGGATGGATTGAGTAAGGCGTGTTGTGTGCTTCACTCAATATCAAGTCCTTGATCTTCTGGTCGTTAGGGACGCAAATTCGGTCTCGATTCCACAGGATTCCTTGATCATCTTCTCTGAAGCTTGTATCCTTTCCAGATTTGATGTCCTCCTTTAGCTCTTGGAGACTTGGGTCGACCTCTTGAGCTTCCTTGATCTGCATCTTTAGATCACATTCTACCTTCATAGTGGCAATCATTTCTTGATCAACCAATTCTAACTTCAAGTTTTCAAACTCTTTAAGTAACTGATTGGGAATTCCAGTTACATTCATCTGGCTGACATAAGACTTCCTGCTAAGGGCGTCTGCTACTACATTTGCCTTTCCAGGATGGTAATGAATTTCTAGATCATAGTCTTTGATCAATTCCAACCATCTTCTTTGTCTCATGTTCAGGTCCGCTTGAGTAAAAATGTACTTCAAGCTCTTGTGATCAGTGTAAATTTCACATTTATTTCCCAACAAATAGTGCCGCCACATTTTCAATGCATGCACTACTGCGGCTAGTTCCAAATCATGCGTTGGGTAGTTCTCCTCGTGAGGTCGTAGTTGCCTTGAAGCATAAGCTACTACCTTTCCCTCTTGCATAAGGACACAACCTAGTCCTTGCTTAGATGCATCACAATATACGACAAAATTCTTCTTGTCATCAGGCAAGATAAGAATGGGTGCGGTTGTTAAGAGTCTCTTCAACTCTGCAAAACTTCCGCTGCAGGCTTCAGTCCAGTCAAAAGCGATGTCCTTCTTTAGCAGCCTTGTGAGGGGTTTTGTGATCTTCGAGAATCCTTCTATGAACCTTCGGTAATATCCTGCCAATCCTAGGAAACTTCTGATCTCTGTGACTGTGGTTGGTTGTTTCCATTCCAATATGGCCTGAATCTTACTTGGATCCATTGCTACACCTTTTCCAGAGATAATGTGGCCCAAGAAAGATACTTCTTTCAACCAAAATGCACACTTCTCAAATTTCGCATATAGCTGATGTGTAGCTAGTTTCTCCAATACTTGCCGAAGATGTTCTGCATGTTGCTCTTCTGTCCTTGAGAAGATGAGAATGTCATCCACAAAGACAATGACGAATTGGTCTAAAAATTCCATAAGGACCTTGTTCATTAAATTCATGAACACTGCTGGAGCGTTCGTTAGACCAAAGGGCATCACAGTAAACTCATATAGCCCATACCGAGATACGAAAGCAGTTTTAGGTATGTCTGCTTCTCGGATTTTCAACTGATGATACCCTGATCTTAGATCGATCTTTGAGAACACAGCTGCGCCTCTCAGCTGGTCAAACAGATCGTCTATTCTTGGAAGAGGGTATTTATTTTTGATGGTCATGTCATTCAACTTCCTGTAGTCTATGCATAAGCGAAGACCACCATCTTTCTTCTTTACGAAGAGTACTGGGGCTCCCCATGATGATGAACTGGTTCGGATAAATCCTTTCTGTTCTAGTTCTTCCACTTGTTTCTTCAATTCTTCTTGCTCTTGATTGGTCATCCTAAAGAGTTTTCGGGCATACGGGGCTGATCCCGGTTTAAGCTCAATAGAAAACTCTATGTCTCTATCGGGTGGCATGCCTGGAAGTTCCTCTGGAAAAACTTCTGGGTACTCGCATACCACAGGTACTTCATCCATGCTTGTTTCCCTGGCGCAGTTCAGCAGGCGATTGCCGGGTGATGATCTCTCTGCGTAGAAGGTGATCTTTCTCCCCTCTTGGTTTGTCAGGGTGATTGACTTCCTTTCGCAATCCATTTGTCCTTTATGCTTTGACAGCCAATCCATGCCAAGAATGATATCTAGTCCTTGGAGATCTAATACTAGCAAATCTGCCAGGAATTCTAGGTTGCCAATGAAAAAGGCGATATTTCTACAGATAGAATCTGCGGGCATCTTAGTTCCTGGGGCTTGAATTAAGATGGGGCGATCAAGAATACTAATAGGTAATTCACATCTAGCTGCGAACGCCCTTGACACAAATGAAAGTGTTGCTCCAGGATCAAACAAGGTAATTGAAATTTCTTCATGAATAAGAAATTTACCTATCACCACGTCTGAGGCTCCTTCGACTTCTGCAACTGAAGTGTAGTTGAGTCGACCTCTGATGGGCATCGGTGTTCCTCTGCCTCTGAAGTTTGGTACTCTACCACCTCTGTTTGGTGTAGAACCCCGCTGAAATGCTGGCGTTGAGGGGTGGGATCTTGCAGCTTGTGCTCGAGCCATACTGATGGGTAATTGCCTGAATGGGCAAGTGTCCTTGCGGTGGCCCTTCCGTCCACAGTGGAAACATTCCACGTTCCGCATCGGGCAATCTCTGAAGAAATGGTGCTCTTTGCAGGCAGGGCACAAGGGTGCTGGCTGAGATGATGTTGCAGCTGGCGGTGTAGGTCTTTGAGGACGCTGTGGAGGTCTAAAACTTGGGCGAAATGGTGGCATAGGCCTCCTGCTCGTTCCTCCTTGGAAGAAGTTTGGTTGAACTTTCCTCTTCCGCTCCTCTTCCACCTTCCCTCGTTTCTCCTCCATTTTGATCAATCGATCGATGAGGACATGAAAATTGGTAGAGACTTGTGAGGATAGATGGTATTGCCATGTGTATTGCAATCCTTCACAAAATCTCTCAATCTTCCTTTCCTCTGTATTTATGTCCTCTGGGGCATAACGAGATAATTGCACAAACTGATGCAAGTACTGCTTTATTGTGCTGTTGCCTTGCTTCAAGTTAATGAATTCTCGGCGCTTGGCTTGTATCACTCCCCTCGGGACGTGATATTGACGAAACTGGTCCTTGAATTCCTTCCACGTGATGGAATCCACATTTGGGTGCACAGTCTCGTAATTCTCCCACCATGCAGCTGCAGCTCCTGCTAGCTGATGGGATCCATACAAAAGCTTCTCCTCGTCACTGCACTTAGCAGTGTTTAGTTTCCTCTCAATGTCGCGTAGCCAATCTTCGGCTACTAAGGGGTCCTCGGAGCTTGAGAAGACTGGGGGACGTGTCTTCTGAAAGTCTGACAGTCGGGATGGGGTCGAAGATGCTCCTGATGCGCTTGTAGTGGGCGTCCTTTGTTGCATTAACTCTTCAAGGATCTGGTTGTGAGTGGCCGCTGCCTCCTGGCGATTACACTCCATCCATATAAGGATGTCATTTAGGTTGTTGCTAGACGGAGCTGATGAAGGTCCTGGCATGTTGAAGACAGGGTCTGCGTTGGAGGGTTCTCCCCTCCCAGCGGATCTTCCTCTTCCTCTCTGGCCTCTTCCTCTTGGGCTCACCATATTGCTGCGGAGAAATGATAGGGAAAAGATGAGAATTTTGACTGGGGAAAGAAAAGTATGGTTAGCATAGGTTCAAGAGAGGCTCATAGAAGCGTTTATTTTTCTAGAAATCTCTTCTTATTAATGCATACATAGAACAAGGCTTACATTCAAAAGCTACTCTATTTACACTACAGGGATCACAATCTCAACAACTACCAGGTTTAACGACCAAAGGTCGGGTACAAAGTACCAAAGGTGGCTACTTAGAGGGTTTGATATGTTCATTCCTCGTCCGCAGAGTCGTATGGAATGACCTCTTCGGGATCCTCCTCTAAGTCGTTGTCGTCAGCGTCCATGGGTTCAGCCTCCGTGTCTCTATCACCATCCGCCGCTTCGTGGGCAATTTCCTTTCCTTTCCCATGGATTACCTCTTTCTTTGCAAGTCGAGGTTGTATAGGGATGTATTCATTTATGACAATCCCTCGAGCTGCAGGGGTAAATCCACTGAGATACCAACTTGGTTTGCCCACCTTCTTTCTTGCAGTGATTCTCAGCTTCAGGCGGTTCTTCTTGGTTGCAGATTCTGCGTCTTCTTGGCTGATCACGCTTGAGCCTTGTTCTTCTCTTGCGGCAGTCAGCTCTTGGATCTGTGCATCCTTCTCCCGGAGGTCGTGGTTGGCTTGGATCAACCTTCCTTCCAGAAAGTGTCGATCATCTCGAGCGATGTTGCACTCACGGAGTAGGCGATTATACCCCGCTTCTGATGCGTGCACAACATCCCGAGTCTTGGTGAGAGTTGCATTTTCTTCGTCACAGGCGGGTCGGACAATGCGGCGATCGGTTCTCACTGCTTGATAGGGTACAAAACGAAAAGGAGAGTTCTCCAGCATATCATCATATAGCTGGCGAAAAGCTCCTACAGCGAGACGAGCAGCATCTAATATGGCGTCGTTCTCCTCTCCTCTTAGGGCTTCATGTCGTCTGGCTCCTCTGGCGTGGCCAGGTACTTCGTATACTACTACCGAAGCACGACATCCATAAGGGCGATCTTCCCTTATCTCTTGTTGGACATAGTAAACGGGCCTTTGGGTGTCACGGGCACCTAAAAATTGTAGCATCATCCATAGTAGTAGGGCCCACGATCCAAGCTCGTCACCATGAACGTACTTCTTTCCTGACGCCATCTGAGGATACTGAGGTTCTTAAATAAAGTTGGTACAAGATTCTTTGAAAGTTTTTGAAGAAGTAAACGTATAATATCTTTTCTTAACAAATTATGTTTTCACAATTACTTAATTTTAAAATAGTCAACGTTTCTTCTGCTAGGAACGCCATTTTCTATCTAGGGTCATGACCTACAGTCGAGAGGATTGCTCTGATACCACTTTCTCTTGTGGGCCCCTCGTTAGAGGGAACCTACTACAAATGCCCAGGTGATTTGTGCACAGGAGTTAAAACTTCAGAACATCCAACCATATTTACATGCATACATTAGCAAAGCGTAAGGGGGTCATTCAGACCTATATTACAGTAATTGACGTGTGCGGAACCACGTCAAAATATAAGTAGCAAAATCAGCTAGGGGCTGAACCCAAAACAAGGTTCGAGCCAAAAAGCAATCATCCAAAGTAGTACAATACAACAGTGAGGAACATCCTCCTCATCCAACAAAGCGTGAAGCAGGGCGCAATCCACATCGCTCTCGTTGAGGTTTGGTGACCCTTCAGGCGCTTGGATCTCCGGGAACGTTGTCGGGGTCTTCTTGTGCTGAGTCGATTCCATAGTCTATGAAATCGACTGATTCATCCTCTGTACTTATTGGATCAGCAAGGGTGAGCATACAAAGCTCAGCAAGTTCCCGCATAGGGAGATGTTATATGTGGTAAATGTCAACAACAAGCTCTATGGTTCTCATACTTAGGGTAATTTTATTAAAAACAGAGATATTTTAATACTTTAGAAAGTCTCCCAGAATCTGGGGTTTTGTTTATCAAAGTAATTTATCAGACTGTACATGTGTATACTTTTCACAGAGTCAGGCTAAGCTCCCATGAGCCGCCATGGTTTGATCACATTTTAAAGAATTTATCAAAACTAATCATGCTGCATCGACGAGGGACCACCCCACTACGACCAGGCTCCAGAAAACCCGGGAGCACGGAGTATTCGAATACCTTTTTACACTCTGCAGAGGTGTACCACTGTACCCACCACGAAAACTCAACTTAAATGTCGGATCAGCTCCCTGCGACTTATACGCAGGTGACCAGGCTGAGCTTACACAACAGTTTACTGACCCATTGTTAATAATTTCCTGCCCGATACATAGACAATACCGGCCCCATTATCAAGGTAGGTACTCCCTACAACATGATACATGGCAAGCACGCGTAAGGTCCTCATTATCGTTGTGGGTCCTCCCCACTGCCTTTTCTTCTAGCCTTGGGTCCATGAAGTCCCCTCTGGACGCATGGAAATCCCACTTCCGGGTTCGATCGCGCACGACTCGAGAGCCAGGCTAGGGCGACTTCCTTCTTACACCTTATCCTCTCTACCCCTCACACCACTCGTGGCCCTCTGTGGCCCACCAATTTCCACTCGGGAAACCGGATCGACAACCATTGCAGGAAATGATTAACTTTAGGTGAGTCATGACATTGTGCCTGTCCCATACCAGGCGGGTGGTTAGCACGTTTTTAGGCCGCTTAGAAGCACAGCACGACGATCCCGTCCTTATGGACCCTTAGCGAGGCTTTCACAAACCCACCGCGCACACAGCGCCAACCATCCAAACCAATCCTCGCTACTAGTCCCTATTTCTTTTATATAAAATGATCTTTTAGAAATAGTTTGCTCATGCTTCTGCCTTCCTCTTTTCTTTTACACATTTATTAGTATTGACATATACTTCTATGAGTGCATATCTCTTTTAAAGTAATACTTTTTCTCCTAAGGTGACAAGGTAAAGTAAATTGTTATGAAAACAAGGGGGGGGGGGGTCCACAAAATGGGACTATCTACTCACATTATTTCTCAACATACGCTTTTATCAAAACTATCTTATGTATACTTGTGTAGATATCAAACTCTAAATAATTAAATGCATATAAAATAATAGGCGCAATATGTTCAAAGGAGGGAAACTTGCCTTGCCAAGCAGTAGTGTCGTAGTCTGCGGGTTCTTCTGCTTCCTCTTCCACGTAGTCGAAGTCTTGATCTTCAAATACAGGCATACACACAAGGTATTACAATCAACTTACAAAATACGACAACTTATGCTCACATAAAATAATAGGGCGCTATACTGGAACGGCTTTTGATTTCTGAACTGGGCTAGGGTTTGGGCTTTGGATTTCTAAGGGTTGAATTGTGCTAGTTTAGGATGGACAAGAAGAGTAGTAAATAAGACTCTTAGGGTCGACGGACATTAGACGTCAAAAGGGCGACGTTCGGGTCACGTCCGAACTTAACCTAAAAGCCGAAAAGTGAGTTAAGGGGTCTAGGTGACTCTAAACGAGATGAAAATTGGACAGCATGTGTAATAGACTAAGGCAAAGCTATTTGACAAAGTGGGACAAGCAGAAAAGGCTTAGGTTTTCCAGAATTTACAAAAAGGTCCAGGACACAGCAATTTCCATGCCATTGTACTGCTGAAATTAGGGTTTGTGTGTCCTGAGCAATTGGCTCATGCATTTGAGGGCAAACTATGTCAAACATGTAGGCTTAAGTGTCAGGAGGTGGCTGGTTGAAGGGTTTGGCCGGGGATGGCCGGAGTTGGCCGGAATTTGAATGCCAAGGTGGCTGGTTTAAACAGAAACTAGGGCAGAGCAATTGGGGCACCTAGAGTTGATCAATTTCAAAATAAATTATATATTCTTGCTCCTGGGAGTGAATAGATGCATGCTGGTACACTGGATCATCCAATGGTTGTGTTTGGAGGCTCGCCGGAGTTAGCTGCTGGAGTTCACGGCTGGGGTTTTGGGGATTTTTGATTGGCTGAAAGAAAACCAAAATTAACTAGCTGGGGTGCTTAAGCATACTCTAAGGAGTACTTCTTCTCACTAGTACGAGTTCTGAATCTATCTGGATCGAGTTGAATTTTGCAAAACAAAGAAGAATAGAAAACCGGTGATAGCCGGAGTTGGAGAAGAAATGAGCTCAATTCCTTGCTCGTGGACCATCTAGGGGCTAAGAGGAGTATGCTGGCAGCTTTAGTTTGAAGAAATCCTCACCGGAGAGTGCTGTCACCGTGAAGGCCGAAGGTGGAGCTCGGGGAAGAAGAACAGTAGCAGGAGCGGGGGTGTTTTGGCTGTGTTTGCTGTGTGCTGAGAAGGTGGTGGTGGTGGTGCTCTTTTATAGCCTCCAGGTGGCTTAGGGGAGGCTCTGGCCGAGGGAGGGCGCAACTGGGCGCAGTTTACCGGAGACGAGGACGGTGGCGATGGGACGGCGAACTGTGAGGGGGTCATGAGGTATGGCTACAGCTCGGCAGAGGACGGCGGCGATGGCACAAGGCGGGTGGTTGCGGGCAACGAGGTCTCGGGGCACGGGACCACGACTTTGCGCGCGGCCAGGCGAAGTGGTGTTCGGTGGCGGACGCGACGGGACGATCCCGGCGACCTGGGGGTTCCCGAGGCATCGTCGTGGCTTCGACAAGTGGCGTAGCTCACGGGGCACGCGAGGCGCACGTGGGGCGGTGCCGGCGGCGAAGGGACGCGGTGGCGCGGCGTGGAGGCGCACGGGCGGCACGCAGGGCGCGCGCACGGCACGGCAACGGCACAGGCACAGGCACAGTACAGTGTCGTGTACTGTACACCGTGTTTGGCTTAGGGGCATTTTGGGCATTCCTGAGATTTAGGGATCCAAATGCAATTCTGATTTTTCTGAGGATTAGATAAAAATGCTATATACTTATTCCAATTGAGTTTGCGCGAAATCGCTAAGATTTGGCAGGGTTTTGGACAAAACGAAAACAGAGCCGGGTAAAATAGTACTTTTGTTTTCAAATTTTTCGAACGGTTGAAACTCTGGTTTTTGTCGCGAATTCAGAGATGTTTCTAAAGGATGATATGTATCAAATAGCGATACGGACATGTAGGAGAAGGCGAATCTCGATTCGGACTTCAAACGGAGATTTTGGACTTTTTGGGGCTTCGCGAAGCGGGCGTTTTCGGAAAAGAGAAAGACTTAGCCAATTTGGGACTTCTCGATAAGAGGGGATCCTAGGGTACATTCTGCACATATTGGTTATGGTCTTGGGTCCTTTCAGAGTTAGGTGATGCGAGATGCATGTATCTGGGCGATGCTCAGAGAATGCAAGTAAGGCGAAAATAGGGATGTTACAGCTGCATTAGAAATTAATACTATAGACCAAATAGTATGTATGAGTTTCAAAATTTCTCAATAAATGATCCTAATTTTTCCTCCATATTATCTAGGCCTTTCAAGTTTAGATTGGACAGTTGAGATGAGTGCAAAGACACATCTCAATCTTTAGTAGGGATTGGATGACTCACTGAGAGAGAAAAAAATCAAATATATGAGAAAATAAAAAACCACAAAACAAGAATATGTTATATAATTCAGCATGCCATCTGTGTTTTACATCTTCGCTTAACTTCCACATCAGGATTTCACTATCAATGATTTTTCAAACAAACTATCAAAATTATTGTATATCTTTTACAATGATTTTCAAACTTAATATAAAGTTAGGACAATTGAAAAACCCTATATTCGTATCTCATGGTAAAATAGCCTTTATACAAAGTGAGACAACCGAACATGACCCTTACTCTATCAAATCTATACAATATTTTAACTCTAGAAAGAACTAGTATAATTAATTAAACTACATAATGATATTACATTGAAAAATACTGTGTGGTTAATGTCTTCAAACTATGCATATTCTACCGTATTATAGCCTCAACTTCCTAGAATTTGAATAGAAAATAAAATATGGTTACAAATAAACTAATTCTTCATTGGTTTCTTTATCGTTGACATGATTTATTGATCAAATCACCAATCTCTTTATATGGATTGTTGACAAATCAGTCATTGGAAATCTTAGCTTAACAGCCTTATAGGCGGAGGATGTAATTCTGTAGCTGTCATGGGAGAATTTCATCAGAAATTTGTATTAGTTAAAATAAGAGAAAATTGATTCTTTACTGAAATTTGATGTCTAATATGACCTATTATTATCTTTCGGCCGTTTTGGTATCTGCTACGGGATTCCTTTTTGCCTAAGGTTATATGCCAATTTCAACCGACCAACTCAATGAAATAACCAAAATACCCCTTTCAATTGCACTTTAGTTAGACTTAATTATGATTTTGAATAAATAGAAAGACGAATGCAAAATATTCCAATTGTTGAAATTTTTTAAATTTTGTGTTATAGTCCTAGTTATTTAAAATCATGTTAGGTCTAACTAAAGAGCAACCAAAGAGTATTTTTGTCATTTTACCATTAGCTAATAGTTGATTGATCAAAAATAATATATAACATTAAGTAAAAAAAAAAAGATTAAGCAACATATAACAAAGAGTCCAAAAATCAGTGATCCATTGTATTGGACACCCAAGTTTTAGTAGTATAAAATCAATTTTTCCTCAAACTAGAATTTCAGACTTAGCCTATAAAAACCCTTTAAGGGCCAAAAGTTATCCTTCTAAATAGGCCTAAAATGTAGATTCCGGGTGACTCAATAAAATAATTAGAACTAAAAAAAATTAACTCTATACCACCGAAAAAGCAATATTATAACAAAATATCATTCAAATGTCCCGAGTCAGAAAAAACCTCTAGAAGATTATACTATTTGCTAAAATGATCCTCTTTAAGTGATATAGCACTAAAATGATTAGAACAAATACATTATTAAATGACCAAGCCCAGTATAAAGTACATATTACAGCAATAAAAATTAAGTGTACAACAACTAACTTGGGGATAACAAGGACAGCCAATTATTGAGAATTTCCTGAGCAAATCAACGGGGTAGAACAAATGATATGAACCCTTGTTCCAAGCTATAACATTTTTGGCTATGTAGAGATATTAAATTATCTCTGTTTCCTAAATCAACTACCCACAACTCAGAACATGTGTTAGCTCGGGCGGTCAACAACGGTTGCCTCTCTTCATCATTTCCTAGAGCAACATGACATGAGTTCAACATTTTCGCCTGCAAAAACTACAATTCCATTTCCACTTGTTTTATAGTAGCTCTTTCTCCTCCTCGAAGCCTCAAACACATCTTTGCTAGAGAGGCAACACTATTAATCTCTTCCTCCAAGAACTTGTACATCAACTATTGCCATAATTGGCCTTGCCTTCATCTCACAAAGGAAGTAATTGGATAAATTTTGCTTTAGGCCATATTCACTTGTAAAAATAGGTTGTTTTCTAAGAAGCAGCTCTACGAGTACTGCACTAAAACTATAAATATTACTCCTCATTTAGATACCTAGTAAGATAATACTCTGGATCCAAGTACCCAAATGTACTTTGTACATTTGTTATGACATGTGTTTCATCAAAAGGAACAAATCTTGAACTACTGAAATCTGAAACTTTAGCGGTATAATTTGTCGACGATTCGGACTCGGGGTTCTCAGCCGAACTTATGCAGAATTTATAAATAATGAGACCTTTCAGGGTGACCCTCTGGGAAGGTATGTAGAATTATGGAGAACTGGAGCATAGAGAAGTTTATACAGGTTCGGGCTCTCGATGGTGGGAATAATAGCTCTACGTCCTGTTGGGATTGCACTATATGTAGTAAGGAATTACAAAGTGATGGGAAAAGACCTTCACATGCGAAGATTTTCCCCGTACGAGTGTACAAAAAGGGAGCCTAGAAGGCTTATGGAAGCTATCTAATCTAAACCATAGTCTTGGCTATTTGACTCTTCAAGTGAGATATGTTATGTCTTGATCTCTCGATCGATCCCCCTGTTTGATACACCATGCCGCCCTTTTATACTGGTCAAAAGGGCGCCAAGTCGTAACGGCATCAAACGGTTGTTTGGATGCAGTTTAGAGAACCGCTCTTAACTCCCACGCAGATTTAACACGTGTTATTTATGGATAACTACACGTATTAACCTCCTGACGGTTGATTTCTTACGTGGAAGAATCTTCGGGATACTTGGGATATTCCTGTTACAGGGACAGATAAATCCCATGTTCCCTGGTCGAAAGAGTTTTGACTACGCGATGTTGGCTGACCGCACGACATCTTTAGCCTTCTGTCCGCGCACAACATATAGACTTCTGACCGCGCACTAGCTGCGGTCTGCTCGCGTAAGGACTGCGATCCGATCGCGTACAGTTCGCGACCTCGGGCTGACGCTTTTCAGAATGACTTGAGTTCGCACCTCCAGGCACGTGTCTGACTCATATCTATCCTGAACCAGTCGTGCACTTATTTGAATTGACTAGGGTGTCAATTCTCGTCATAATTTCCATCTAAAAGAATATTAAAGGACTTGACATCACGATGAAAGGCAGATATTCAAATTGCAGAATAGAGATAATTTAGTGTTCCTACAATTTCTGCGGCAATCCTTAGGCAATCATCCGAAGACAAGGAAGATCTACTACTTGAATCAGTACGGAGAATTCCAAATAATGACCCATTGAGGATAAAGTCATACATCAATAAAGAGATCTCAGTTTCAAGACAACATTCATAGAGGTTTATGATATTTTGATGATTTATCTGAGAGAGGATTGCAACCTCATTAATGAACTGATTAATCTCACTTTCCTCAATGACATTAGACATTTTTATGGTCACCATGCATTGATCAGATAAGATATCTTTGTACACCATATCATGTCCTCTACGACCAATGATCCGTACGTATTGGATCAAAATTATTAGTTGTCTTTTTCATGTCATGTAAGGAGAAAAATCTGTCTCATCACTCCTATTTTCATCAAATGATATTAGCTGTTTTAAGAGAAGGTCTTGATTTTTTTTTGAAAATACTTCCTTCGCATTTCTTTTTGAATCTCTCTTTTGATCGACGAATAAAAACTATCCCACATAAACTGTGAAGTATGATGCCAAAGCCAAGGCCCAGTCCAATGATAAGACCTACAGTAATTATGCTCTCTAAGCTTTCTTTTCTCTTGTTTACCACAGAAATAAGGGAAACAAATGGAACAAAGGATTGTCTAAGAGAATATTTTGTTGTTTTGTTGAAGTACACTAATAGCTTCCTATGGTATTATGACAGACCTCTGTACAATTATTTTGTTGACGACACTCGTCAATATCTGCAAATTAACTACATCTTTGTGAGATGACAAAAAAATCTACGAGAGAAGAATATAATTATTCTTTCTTAAATAGAAATTTATTTGAAACAACAGAAAATTAGGTATAAGAATTATTTTGAAACAACTAAAAAAACAAAATAAAAAAAATATCTCGTATGGTTAAAAATATCAAAACTGGCATTCAATCGTTAACCCATTGTGGTTAATAACACCCGAGATGACTGAATTTGTAGTGAATTCTCGCAATTAAACCACATTGGCTAACCCAAATGAATAGTTATTTATATTTTAAGTTCTATATTGTAAAATTTTTTTAGAATTTTTCAAGAATGTTTTGATAGAATTCACTACAATTTGTATAATTTTTATAAAAATATTCTGCACAAATTCTATAAAATAGAATGTAAAGTATGTATAATTTTCATGTTGTAATTTTTTCATACAAGTGATGGATTTTTTTTTCTAAAACAAAATTACAAAACTGCAAAAAAAAAAAAATTCATTTGGCTTACATGTTAGCTCAAGTTTTAACCTAGTTAGGACTTGAAAGTCCAATCAACACCTAGTAACAATTTTGCATGCCCAATGAATAATTTTGCACGCCGTAGTCGCTGAGTTGATGAAGACTTAAAAATCAAGTATTCACTAGGTTAATGACTAAAGGCTTGTTTTGAATTTTTTGAATAACATAGATTATTTTTATCTTTCTTTTTCTTTTATGTTATTTAAAAAAAATTTATATATCGCTCTGTTTGGATGGTTTTTTGATATTAAGTCTTGTTTTGCTGAATGCCACCATTAATGTATGTTGCATTTGTTGTATAGTACTTCCTTCATTAAATAATCATTTTTTAAATATTTGAAGAGAGATTTCATGATAAGTTATCATTTTATAACTTGAAAGCACTGATGTGGATATAAGTAAGTTTACATTGACCCATTCTATTCATTTTAAACTCAAATCGCACTTCTTCTTGTAGCGAACTCCCACTTTGACTTTTCGTATAGTTTCCATGCCTTGAGTTGCTAGCACTGAAACTAGTTAGATTTATGCTAGCGAGGTTCAAAATAGTTAGATCGGGCCAATAAAAAAGATTGTCATTTTTTGAATGTTTAACCAAACTTTTTTTAAATTTTGACTACAATTATGTTTATAAATATTTAGATTGATCACAAAAAATTATACAAATATATTTGTTGTAAAAATTATTTTACAATATTATAATGGTATAAATTTTGATCAACATATTATAGTAAAAAATAATAATCAAAATTGTATCTTGGAGATCATGTATAGTAAAAAAATAATAATTTTTTTGGAACATAGATAGTTTTTTATACTAATTCGGAAATTTTAAAATTTCGATGTACTGGCAAGAGAGAAATCCAGTAAATAATTATGTCTTTTCTTTTCACTTAAGATTTCAAGTCCTAATTTGTCAAAGAAAATAATCAACACAAAATAAATCAAAGTGAGCATTAACAGGCTGGTAGATTAACAGTCCCTACTACATACGATTGACGTTCTTTTTATGATAACTTGGAGCCATGCTCCACAAATATGGTTCTCACACGTTGCATCCTCACGAGACTTAAGAAGTGTTTTTTTTTAATTTTTAATTTCCCCCACCTCACTGAAAAACTTGGTGTATTAAAAATAGCATAAAACAGACATATGAGTTGGGGTGGAATGAACCTCAAGTTATTTCCCCATACCCGCCTTGATATATATTTTTTCACCAAACTGTTTTTCCACATATATCCAGTCCAGCCACCAACTATCCTTGGATTGGTTTTTTCGAAAATACTACAATTGGGTGTAACAGTCAATTGTCCTAGTAAAAAGTTTTGACCTAACGACATCAGTGCTCCATCTTGTCGAAGTGTTATATTTAGAAAAGTTTTGTTTATCAGTGCATATAGTGAATTAGCCGATTTTAGATGTTATTTTCTGAATTCTCATTTTATTTGTTGACATATAACTATTTCCCCTTTTTATCACATAAAAATTATTATTATTATTATTTTGTACTGTCTTTCACAAAATATGAGTAGATAGATCTATATTTTATTATATAAGGAGGAACTAATTGCAATCTGATCGTTGGCTTCAAAGGAGTTTGATAGGTATTTTACATATTAATTAAATCACACATAAAAAAATAAAGATTTAAAATTCAAACTGAATTACTCAATTTAATTTAATAATCTTATTGGGTTATGAATTTATGCCATAGCGCCATCTTAGAGGCCGGAGATGAGCTATCTCAAACACGAACATGAATATAATTCGTAGATTAGAGCTCATCTCAATTTAATTTAAAACAAAATCACTCAATTTAGTCTCAACCTTTTCCCATCTTTCCCTTGATCCCCTCAGACAATGCACTTGCCTATCCAGCAACCCTTGTCATGCCCACCATTCGCCTGTCGATGGGTCAACTGTGAGGAGGACCTATGGTGACCTGAGTCGGGATGGTTTTGTAAGAGAGATTATTTTTTTTAAAAACCAAATTTTGAGGAGATTTTTTTAGTATATATAGTGGTTTCTTAATATGGATGTTAGGACTTAGGAGACTCTTCGGGATGAAATTGATCTGAGGGAGATTTGCAATAAATAAATATCTTATAAAATTAGTTAATACTTATTCAAAAGTTATATTTATTTTTTCAAAGTAATATATGATGAGAGAGGTACGAAAATATATCTTTAAATCCTAACTGTTAGATTGGTTAAGTTAAAGGGTGAAAAATATTTGAGGACCATAAAAATTCATCATCATCATTAATCAGTTCTAATATTAATTTTATAGGTTAATTACCCGCACTTGCTATGGAACTAAAGAAATTTTACTAACATTTTTTTTTTGGAAAAAGATAAAACAATGTCAGGTATGTTTCTCTAAATTTAAAGTATAATATAAAATACTTAAGACAAATGATTTGATGGTTTATTTAAAAAAGAAATTAATAACACTAGATATGTTTTTCTATATACGAAGTGCAATGCCAAAATACACTTGGAATGCACAATAACCTCCCCACATTCTCTTATAATCCTTTTCTTGTTCTTTTGAGATTATTGCAAATGATGGTCCAAGTGCTGCCGGCAGCGGCCAGAGAGCTGCATGACGGCATGAAAGGCTGCTGCCGACGTGCGGCGCAACAACCATTAATACAAAGATGCACCAGGTAAAACATATAAAAACAATGACCTTGTATCATAAATCCATGATGACCTATAACAAAAAAAATTTGCAACATCTTATAACAGAAAGATGTCACAATTTGAAACACAAAATCATACCAAAAGGTGCAAGAACATAGAATACAAAATACATTTGCAGACGTCTATACTAACGGTTCTTCAACTGCTAGTAATTGGTACGATAGAAGAAGTATAGTATTACTCCAACGATTCGAAGCTATTCTAATGGTTATTATTAGTAAACCTTTAGAATAGTTTAATATATTCTAACTGTTCTTATTAATTAACCGTTATAATAGTTTATTTATTCTAACGGTTAATTCTTAATAACTGTTAGAATATTATACTATATTCTAACGGTTCATACCAGTAAGTTATTAGAATAGTTTATTATATTCTAACAGTTATTAATTAATAATTGTTAGAATATGCTATATTATTCTATCAGTTCTTACTCAGTTTCAGTTAGAATATGTCAATTTATTCTAACAGTTCATTAATAAGAACCGTTAGAATATAGTAAACTATCTTAACTGTTTTGATGAATCAACCATTAGAATATGTTGTTGTCTTCTAACTTTATGTGTTGTAGAATCATTACAAGATGTTTAGATACACAATACAGATACAAAAAGGTACATTCAAAATACATAGACTAAATTTATTCACATATTGAATTTATTCACAAGTGCACCAATACTAATACAAAAAACACCAATTCACACATTCAATGTATATTTTTGACCAAAGTCAGTAGGCAAGAAGCCTACTACTAAATTACAATATTGAGCCCAATTAAGCATAAACTACAGAGAGAGAGAGAGAGAATGCAAAGAAAAAAATTAAAATAAGTCAATCCATCAAAGAATTTGAATTCCTTATATCTGTGATGAATGAAGTCATGGCTGATTGTTGATAGCCACTTTGTCCATCACATATTGAGCCCAAATCTGTCACAGCCCTTTTATCTTTGAATTTTCGTATTTGTTTTTCGACATGGCGTTTTGCATGCATGCATGTACGAAGACTTAGTGATTAATTTCCTAGTTTCGAACATTACATCCAATATTCAAATTTGAGTTAGGTAAAATACTTACCTGAGGGAATTGAGTAAAATTTGTCCTAATTAGGTCATATATAAACCTTATCAGATAAAACCCGCATTCCCATGATTCTGATTGCTGATGGCACTGAGACAATTGCATATGCAAAGACATGTGATAATTGTCATATTTGTGTATCTTTTTCATATGTTCAACCCCCTGATCATGCACATTTAGTCATATAAGGCGGCATTTGCATTAATCATACACATTTTTATTGTCAAATCGACCGTATTATTCGTGTTGTGATTTTATTGCAGGTCGATGTGATTTGGGTGGATTTTGGCTGATGGATTGCGTTTCATCGACCAAACCTGACCTCCGGTCGATTCCAGATAGAAGCACGTGTTTCTATGGACACGTAGGAACTGACTGTGTTGAAATCGGAGTGCACCCGGAATCTCAAATCCTAGCAGCCAACGACCTTCTTGTAATTTCCTAAAACCTCAAACACCCATTTGCAAAATAGCCAAGACTCATAAATCTAAACCCCAACTTGGGGAGGACCTTTTTATGATTTCTAAAACCCCGAGGGCTTTTTTGCAAAATCACCTTTCTTCTCTAAACCTCAGCCGCCGGCCATGGTTTCCATTTGAGCCTGATTTTCGCTTTATTATCTTCTTCTTCTACCTCCCTCCTTGCGATCCACACCTCCTACCACCACGCCGATGACGATTAGGCCATACGTGGCCGGCGGAGCCACTCTTCTCTTTCTCCTCCCTTCTCTCTCATACCCAAAACTTCAGCCGTTGACTTCGTCATCATCCTGTCCTCATCTAGCTGCACGTAACTAGACCTGTGCTACATCCTCTTCTTCCTCCTCTCCACGCCACGCACACTCACCGCCGATCTCACTGTGCCGCTTCACTCGCCGCCCGCTGCTGTCTGCGTCATCCGCCCCCTCCCGACGCCGGTGCACTGCCACAACACCGCCTCTCGCGCCTTCCGTGTGCGTCGTCGCCTAGATCCACGCCTCCGTCGCCAATCTGGGCCTCTCCCGCTCCCGCGCGCTGCGCCGCTGCCGGATCCCCACCGCGCCGCCACCCCTCCCGAAGACACCGCCGCCTGATCCGCACCTCCCATACCCGCCTTTCTCCTGCGTCGCACTGCGGCCATCTGGCGCTTGCACCACCTCAAGCCACCGCCACCAGATCCACCGAATTTGGTCAATCTGCCACTCCTCCACCACAGCCGACGCCAATCTCGCCGCACCGCCTCCGCCCCGCGTCGCACCTACGCCTCGCGCTGTGCCGGGCCACTGCTGCTCTACCACCACAACCGCCGCTGACTCCCTTGACCTCTTCTTCTCCCAAATGACATCGCCTCCTCTTTACTTCGACGCTGCCACCTCCACACCCAAAACCAGCGTCGCGCCGCCGCTCACGCGCCCAGGACGCCGCGCCCTGTGTCCGTGTGTTGAACAAATTCCACGGTCGCGTAGGCCGACAGCTTGATCTTCTCCAACCACGGCGACTTCTCCTTCTTCCTCAGCACCGACGGCCACGCTCCTCTTCAACGATGACCTCGAGCATCCTCGACATTTCTCGACCACGCCTCGACGACTGCTCCATCAGCGCAACTCCCCTCGCCCAGTTCCTCGATCAAGCAACGACCTCAGCATTTCCCCTACAGTTCTCTGGCGACCTACGACCACGACTGCAACAGTGACAGCAAGCATTGGTGATCAAATCCCTTCCCATACCTTGTTCTTCAATTTTGACATGAACTGCCTGTGATGTATGAAATTCAATGAACGTTTGTGGTTGCAAAGAATTGCAACTCACTTTCTAAAATGCTGGAATGTTTAAATTGTCAACTTCAATTGTGTGCTGTTGATGCTGAGACCATGGTGAATTCAACTCCAGTGTTCTTATTCTTGTTTTCTTTTAAACTGATTGGAGATGAACTCCCATTCCTGAGTGTTCCATAATTTGCATTTGATTGTTGAATTGGTGCCAGTAGACCTTGTTGTTGTATCAAATATCAATGCATGTTGGAGAATCTTGTGGGTTTGAGTCACCTTGCATTCGTTATTCTTGAGATCTCAACCTCTAAAAGCAGGGTAATATAGATACTGGAGAAGTTAATTCTGACTTTGCAAATTTCAGTTTTTGATGAATGAACTTGTATTCGGTTGCAGCTCTATTCTCATTTTGGATGTTGTTTGTTAATTGAGTTGGTGTTGTGCTTCTGATTTATCTAGTATAGAATCTATTGAAATTTCTCTTTATTGTTTGCATTCTGTGAAGTTGTGAGTCGAGCTCTGAATTGGCCTTGTGCTTGTTGTTGTGGTCGTGGTTGAAAGGAGTCAGGGAACGGTCTGTGTTATTCTTTTACACGCTCGTTCGTTGATACCGTCGATAAGCGTATTCATTTTATTTGTTTTTGCCCCTCTCGTGAGATCACTGAACGTTTACGGCGTTATCTCTTGTACTTATGATGACGTGTACAAACTTAACACTGACTCGACTGTTGCTCGATCACCTCTCTTTCTCTTTATTTCTTCTGACATTTTCTCCCTCTTTCTCTCATTTGTTTTAGTTTCGTTTGCCATCGATTTAGTTTAGTTTTATATATTTTTCTTATTTAGTCCCTGAGGAAAGAATGATTGAATACTCGCTCACTTCATCGTCCTCGTTCTCTTGCGAGACGGTCTAGGCCGGTATCAACATGTTAGCTATTGTTGTCAAACTCGAAATTAAAGAACTAATTAAGCATAAACTAAAAGACTCATGAGTAGTTCGATCCTTGTTAATTACCTCATATTCTTTTCAACAAATTCTTGTGCCCTCCGATGCGTCATGCCTCCCTCTAGTGGACACAATCTGTGAAAGCCCTACATTTAATTTAGTATTGCCGGTTAATATGTTATCATCAGCAAGTGAGATCAAAATTTAAATCAAACATATTACTCACACGTCCATATGCCATGAGATCATGTATATATCCGGTAGTCTGTCGTGCATCGAATCGAGGTAGCACACCTCATTCCTCCATGGACAGATCATGTAGGAGGATCCAGTGACCCCTACATTATACACAGAAGAGAATCGTTTAAAGTATACGTTAGGTGTAACATACAAGAAAGAGTTGACTCAGTAGGAAATGCACTAACCTTTGGTGGTATGGTGCTAGAATGAACTCCCTGTCCTACTGCGCCAGCAGTGCCCTTGATATGTACTATTCCGCATGTGCTGGATCCTATTCTAGCATCGTGTGGTTTATTTTCTCTGGGTTGAGAAAATCCACCTTGTCACACGCCCTCATCGATGCCGGTTTGTACATGCACTTGCATGCAAAAGATGACATTAATATTGCATAAAAAGTGATTTGATTTATTAAATGAACTACAACAACATATAGGATCAGCAAACTCACAGGACTCCAGTTCGTATGATGAACATATCAAGATCCCGCCAGTTAAAGAGGTCGAACAAATTCTTGTGTGCTACGGATATGCTTCCGGCCTCACAGTGGAACTATCCAGGCCTGAAGGGAACTAGGAAGTTCAGGTTGCTCCAGGACCGGGTAAGGTACCACTCATGGAAATCTCTAGTTGTGTGATCCAATTTACGCAAAATGGCCTCTGACACGAGTGGGAACCCATTCTTGAACGTATTTGATTGTCCCTTTCTCCCTTTGCCTTTGCCCTTGCCTTTTGCCAGGGAGTGAGTGTATACCTTTGAATCTCGGGGCGGGGTGCTGATGGCTTTATTTGACGGTGAAGGGGCTCTCTAAGGAGATGTGGATCCTTTGGCTGGGTCGAGGTCGTCGGACAAGGCTTGAGGGCCGGAGGATCTCCCTTAGGCCCTGTGTTGGGGGTGGGGTCTTCAAGAAGTATGCTGGTATCCATTATCCACTTCAATTTATGAACACGTATGTTAGATTTTGCAAGTTAAGTATATTAAGTAAGTTGTAAGTTAAAATGGGTAGAATTTACCTCCTAATATTCTAACGTTCCTCTTGGGCCATTGTACGTAGGAACCCAATGCCTCAGAAATTGTCCGCATTTCCTCCATTAGGACGGGCAACGGAAAAGCGGTGTAGCTTGGGAGGGGTATGTCCACTTGTACCTTTGCAAACCCCTTCTTCAGAAGTACGCAGTAGATCTAGACATCTTCCATAGACGGATATATGAACTCATGTGCAACCACTACAGGGTCGTTGCCTAGGTGAACCACTAGGCTGTAGCTCTCCAGCTTCTACAAGTTTGCAACAATTAAAACAAGTTAGCGAAACAATTTTAATGAAATGGGAGTGACATCAACTTAAGTGCACAGTTCAAGACTTGCAATACCTCAAGCAGATCCACTAGATCCACATTGACCTTCGAAGAGAAACTGCTTGGCCGACCCCGCGGGGTAGCATCGACCTTGGCAGCTGGATGTGCTTCCTTGGATTACACCATTCTGTTGAGCTGTCCTAACTGTTCACTCATTTCAATGAACCTGGCCTTGAATTGTGCAGTCACGTTTTCCCGTATCTTCTCGGCCAACTCCAATTCCTTATCCTTCCAAGAGTAGGCCTTTTTCCTCTGTGGCCCACACTCTTCGAAGCCGTCCTTCCACGACACGATGACTCCCATGATCCGTGTCCGCCCGAGATGCTCCTTATTTCCTAGAGTCTGGTGTGGATATCGTTCTCCCTCTGGGGAGTAAACAATCCCTGCATCGCCTCCTTCTTGCATAAGACCTTCAAAACTACATTGTGAGACAAATATAAATAAACTTGTGCATACACAATTTATGAAGTTAGCCAAATTGCTATTCGCTGCACGACCTCGGTGTCCTAAGGGTTTGTGAACTCCATAGACCCCGTGGACGACACGGATCCTCTCCCCCGCCACCATCGCTTGCACCTCGGATCGCGGATCTTGGCGATTGGCAAGTCAGGGGAGTCGATGAGAGCATTTTTCTCGTCTTCCTTCCTCCACTGCTCCTCCTTCCCAGCATAGCCCCGAGATTCGATCTGATGCGGGTGGTCATTTCTCTTCTAGATTCCCTTGTTCTTCTTGCTAAGCGCCTTGGAACCAAAAACAAGAAAATGCACCATTGGTTAGTCCATACGATCGACCATACAGTGTAACTAAGCAAAGGAAGCATATATATATCTTGAACTCAGGGGTCCCCTTTTGCTTGCTGAACTCCTCCCATACCTCCTCTGTTACCAAGGGGTATTTCTCGCAAGGAGATTTCCCCGCAGCGAGGAAGGTGCTGACGAGGAAGCTCTTGAAGGTTTTTCATGTGTTGTTCATGTCCTTCAAGCAGACCGTCTAAGGTCCATCTTTGGGGATATTCCACTTAGCCTGCTTTCAAATAGTGCACATAAGCAAGGGTTAGTTAAACTTCAGGATAAGCCAAGGGAATGTGATTATGAAAGATTTCAGAGATTTTAATTAATTTTACCTTCACTTCTGCCCACAACCTATCCCTCTCGATCACCTTCACATCCTTCCAGCTTTCTATGGTGATCTTCACCCTTTCTTTCTCCAACAAGACAACATAGGCAACGTATTGCCTAGTGTTCTTTCCGATCAGTCTCCCAAACTAGTTGAACTCACAAGAAAGATCGGTGCATTTCGCGAAATGGCACAACATTGTCACACCTCGTACCATCCTCTTGCGTTGGGACGGAGCAGCATCAAATAGGTTGTCCCTCGTCGAACCACTATTATCAGACGAGGAAGATGCCAACATGGCTTTGCCTAAAATTCCATAAACAAATCATCAAAAAGGCTGAGTACATATACATGAAAAAGTTCATAATTGAAATGGAATGGCAATGCCATTTTACAGAATCTTCCTTTAAAACTCAAAATAAGACGGTTTCTATTGGAATTTTTGTCTCAATTGAACCTAGTAAACCTCACTTAGGTCGACCTCTATTTCGTGAGAAGTTTTCCATGAATGTCTAAGTGGGAGACTTTGATTTTTCTTTTGGAGTGAGAGGATTTTTATTTTAGGGTCAACTAACTCCTAAGATTTTAGAATGTCCTATTGTTAACAATTTACAGATATAGAGGGGCTGATTCTTTAAAACTTTTGGAGGTCTAGACTTTTTCTTTTTTGAGATGTATGAAAATAGACTATTTGCAAAAACATAGTAGGTTTATTTTACCAATTAGCACCTCTAAACTTTGGTCTTCCCTTGCACAACTCATATATATCATTTCTAGCAAGTCGTGAATCTCTCTTTTCCTAAATAGGGCCAACCGCTTGGTCCAATTTATCCATCTAAGAAATCTAATAACTAGAGAGACATTCTTATGTTTGAAAATGGAAGAAGTTTTCTATTGAATTTGCATCCATTTATATTTGGAAACCGAGAAGGTTTTATGTGAATTTCATCCATTTTTCAAATGGACATTTAAACAACCCCAAGAACCTACAAAATAAAAGCAATTTCTCAATTGCCCAACCTAATTTGTATGAAGAAAAGCTAAATATTCTATTTGACATTAAGCTAAAATATGGGATCAACATGGTCAAGGGAAAAATAACTTGTCTTGCTTGTACTGCCAAAATTTAGTGGAGGGCTCGAGTTGAAGCTACGAGTAGTTGGCGGCAGTGGAGAAAGATGCGGCGGCCGACGATGGCACAGTGAAGTGCCTAGCGGCGATGCGCCATCGTTGGCAATGGTTTTCCGGCAGTGAGGAAGTGGTCACTGGCGAGGGTAGGGTTTTTCGCGCTTGAGGAGAAAAAGAATTGGAACAGTTCGACTAGAAGGAAAGTTCTAGGGCACATGTATCTTTAGAGGGAGCACCATCGCCTTATTCTAACGGTTCGTCAAAATGAACTGTTAGTACAATTACTTTTCTTCTAATGGTAAATATATGACCAACCGTTAGAAGAAATCATGTGGTTTCTTCTAACAGTTAATACACTAAGAACCGTTAGAAGAAATAATGTGGTTTCTTCTAACGGTTCACAAGCATTAACCGCTAGAAGAGAGGAGCTTTTACTAATGGATTATAAAATCGAACCGTTAGAATACAAGTAGAATACACTTCGTGAAAAAGCATATATAGATATTATGGACAAGTTGTGGAAAGCAACACAAGTTCTGCCTCTGAATTGATGGTGCCAACTGGAGTTGTCCTCAAGTAAGATTATCACATCAACTATTGCATATGAAAATAAAGAAATGGTCCAATTATTCAATTTTGATTAGGAATTTATATCACATATTTTATGGGGGATTTTAAAATTGGAAGGGAAAAAGTCAAGTACTGGATTGATTTTTTAACTTTAAGCACCTACTTGTAGTAACTACTTTCACATGTATTGATCACATCTACATAAAAGATCAATTGACATGCTATATGTAGTAGCCTAATTGCCACACTAAATTATCCTCATACCTAGCTACATCCTTGAATTGATTCCAAAATAGTCAAGAATGGTTGTCAACCCATAATCCTTCTTTGTGATCGTCTCGCAGGTAACTTGTTTCCTCAATATTTTTGATAGGGACAGATTGAATGATATCTAAAAATGGAGGTATTTCATCGAACTAATTATACTCTTCCTCGTCGACAATGTCTTCGACCTCAACAATACGTCTCTTGCTATGAAAGACAATGTGCAATTTTGGATTGGTCAGGTCAACGATGTAGAATACTTGTGTAGCTTGCTTAGCAAGTATAAATGGATCGTCTTGGTATGTGACTCTATTTAGATCAACAAGAGTAAACCCATAATTTTCAACTTTAACACCTCGAGGGATTTCGACCCATTGACATTGAAACAAAGGAATCTTAAATAATACGTAATCGGGCTCCCATATTTCTTCAAAAACACCGTAATATGAGTTCAGTGCCTTGACTGCCCTAGCATTCTCTGAAGCAAATAGTGTCACTCCACTATTTTGCATAGTACTCTTCTCGTCATGACTTCTTGTGTGATCCGGGAGGATCTTCAAGTCCTGATCGCATACGGCTTCGCGACCATAACCGTGTTCGGAAAGGTTTCGCAACCATGGGTTGGTTTGTGACCAGGAAATGGAATTTGTTCCCTGTTCAGAATTGTAATCCGATTCGTATATATATAACTAAGTTTATCCATTTAGGATTAGTTAGCTAGTTAGTTATATGAGTTTAATACGTTTGGTTATTGAGTTTGATACGTATTCATACGATTGGACTATAAATTCCTTGTAATAGTTTAGTTTAGATCATCGAATATTATTATAGCCTTGGATCATATATCCAGCTTATAGTTCCTTCGACGTAGACAAGTGTGTCTAACATTCGACGTGTAAAGCTCTCTTTGAAATAAAGAGTTGTGCAACTACTTTGAGCTGTGTTTTCGATCAACATTTGGGTTTCTGTGTTTCCAAGTAAGATCCCGTTATTCCGCATATTAGAATCTGGGCGAGCCTAGTGCGAAAACCAAGGCTAGGTCTCAAACAGATCAAGTTGGTATCAGAGAAACTTTCCTATACTGTGGATGGTGAAGACTCGCCAAGGTTACAAAACTTCTGGTGAAACTCCAGGCGATCATTTGACTGTTCCTACAGCCGCGTCTTCAACAATGTCTGACGATACCTTTGTTCATGCTAACCTAGCCGAACAAGTGGCTAAGCTCTCCACTGACATGGAAACCGTGTTTGTTTGGATTAAGCAACATGCCATGATTGTACCTCCTAAAGTAGGGAAGGTTATGGGTGTGAAGACTGGTGAAGACTTGCGTAGGGCAGACGAAGATGAAGACGAATGCAACTACAAAACCGACGACCTCGCCAACACCTCCTTAGCTGTCGGATCTTTTAAGGTCGACGCTAAGATTGATATACCCATATATGATGGGGTGATCGATACCGAGAAGTTGGATTCTTGGCTTGATCAGTTTGAGACCTACTTTGACTTGAAAGGGTTTAGTAGCGCTCAAAAGGTCAAATTTGCACCTTTGAAGATGAAGGACCACGCCAAGACTTGGTGGAAGGCCCTTGTCGCCAGTGGTGAAGCTGACAACCTTCAATGGGGTTAATTCGAATGATTTCTGCGACAAGAATTCTATCTGATGGGTTACCTTGAGGAGAGATGGGAGCGTTGGCACAGATTGTACCAATGGCGCGACCAGACCGTCCAAGACTATACGACGGAGTTTCAGCGACAAGCAATGGTCATTGGCATCTCACTGTCTGATCCTCAGGCATTTCGGAAATACACATCTGGACTTCAGAAATTGATCAGTACTAAGCTAAGTCTGTTCGGCGTCCAAGACATCGTGACCGCAAGCACAACTACTATGGAGATCGAGAAGAAGAACAAATTCTGCAGCAACAAAAGCACGAAGAAAAGTGCGACCTCGACAAAGAAAAAGCCGACTCCGAAAAAGAACGCTTCAAAATCGGGCATGGATGCCTTTTGTGAACATTGTCAAGTCGCGGGACATACCAAGGACAAATGCTACAAGCTTCATCCTGAACTTCGACCAAAGAAAAACGGACCAGGGAAAGAATAGCCACGGCTACTGCGACTTCACCCGACGAAGCAGTTGTTTGAGTGAATTCGGTTAATGAGGCAGATACGACCTTGTCTCTGATGGCAATGCCAAAGGAGAAGGGTTTGGATCCACCGAACGACCATCACCCAACGGAGGACTTGTTCACCATCAAAATCCAGGTGAAGCACGAAGTGGTTGCAGCGATATTCGATCCCGGAAGTCAGAAGAATCTGGTCTCCGCTGGACTGGTTCGACGACTTGGTTTGAAGACAACCACACACCCGCAACCATACCCGCTGGGTTGGTTTACATCCGACGTGAACCAACAGATTACGAGTCAGTGTGTGTTGAAGTTTGCGATCTCTGCACGATATATCGATGAGCTGCAATGCGATGTTGTCCCTATCGATATCTGTTAGGTGATCTTTGGGAGTCCGTATCTGTATGATCGAGACGCTTACTTCCATTGGCGAGCGCAAGAGTACGACCTCACCAAAGACGGAGTTAAGTTCGTGATCAGTAGAGACATCCACGTCAACACTTCGAACTTGATTACCGCAAATCAAGCCAAACGAATTGTTAATGCATGTCACAAGTATGTGCTTGTCATGATTCGTCCCATTGGTCAAGGTGAGGGTACTTGACCAGCATTCTCGTTGGCGTGCCGAGAGGATTCTGGTCATTTGTCGGGACTGCTGGGGAAATACAGTGATCTGTTCGAGACTACCCAGGGTCGTCCGCCGAAACGTCCAGTCGAGCACGAAATTCAACTTGTGTCCGATGCGACATTGCCCAATCTGAGTATGTATTGCAACTCAGTATTGGAGAATGAAGAGATCAAGAGACAACTTGGTGAGTTGCTGAACGATGGTGTCATTCAACCGAGTAGTTCACCTTGTGGATCTCCTGTGGTGTTAATGCCAATGAAAGATGTGACTTGATGTATGTGCATCGACTACCGAGTACTGAACAAGATCACTATCAAGAACCGGTACCCGCTTCCTTGCATTGACGACCTACTAGACAAATTGAAGCATGCTGTTTTCTTCTCCAAATTGGATCTTAAGTCAAGATATCATCAAGTCAGTATCCGGGAGGAGGATACGTGGAAGACCGCGTTCGAAACACGACAAGGTCTGTTCGAATGGCTGATCATGCCGTTTGGTCTCTGCAACTCCCCGGCAACTTTCATGCGTCTTATGAATGATGTATTGAGACAGTTCATCGATGACTTTGTGATCGTTTACCTCGATGACATATTGCTTTATAGTTGTTCGTGGGATGAGCACCTCATTCATGTCGAAAAGGTGTTCGAACAGCTTCGGCAACATCGACTTCGCCTCAACCATAAGAAATGCGAGTTCGGCCAGCAAACTCTACTTTACCTAGGATTCTGGTCGGCAACGGTACATTGCAAATCGACCCTGACAAGGAAAAGTGATTCACGAGTGGCCGCGACCGCGAACAGTTACGGATGTGCGTAGTTTTGTGGGAGCATACCAATATCTTCAGAAGTTTATCCGACACTTCTCGATTGTGGCTTGTGCATTGCATGCATTAACCAGGATCGATCAGAAGTTCGAGTGGACAGGGAAACATGAGGACACGTTTTTCTTGCTGAAAAAGAAAATTAGCGAGGTGCCTGTGTTAACTTTGCCGAATCTCCAGAAATCATTCGAGCTAGAAACCGATGCCTCAGGTTATGCCAAGGGCGCTGTGCTCATGCAAGAAGGTCGACTAGTGGAATATCACTCTGAGTTATTCCAGGGAGCTTAGAAGAACTACCTGACTTATGACAAAGAGTTGTGTGCACTGCATCAGGCCGTGAAACATTGGCGGTGTTATTTCTTGGGTAAAGAGACTTTTGTCCACACCGACCATCAACCGTTGCAATATTTGCAAACTCAGTCCAAGCTACAGCAACCTCGGTATATGAAGTGGATGTCGTATCTGCAGTAGTTTAATCTGGTGATTAAGTACAAAAAGGGCGTACACAACAAATTGGTAGATATGTTGTCGCGACCACCAGTTATGACCCTCTGCTTATCAGCGTTCATGCAGATCCAGCCCTCATGTCATGATGACTATGCCAATATGTACAGTGAAGACCCTGATTTTCAAACAGTATTAACTGAGCTCAAAACAGGGAAACCTACGGAGTTCGTTCGTCGAGAAGGACTCTTGTACAAGGGCAATTTAGTTTGCATACCTCGTGGAGCACCTCGAATTCAATGGTTACGAGAAGCGCACACATCGAAAGTTGCTGGTCACTTTGGGGTTATAAAGACATTGCAAAATCTTCACTGACATGTGTTCTGGCCACGTATGCAGCAAGATGTGGCTAGTTCTGTTCGAGGTTGTGGTCTCTGCAGCATCTCAAAACCGGCAAACTGAAAATTAGGTTTGTACACTCCTTTGCCAGTTCCATCGCGACCATGGGCGAGCATATCCATGGATTTCTTGGGAGGATTGCCTAAGACCCGACGTGGCAACGACTATCTATTCATGGTCATTGATCGGTTCTCTAAAATGATTATCCTTATACCTTGTCGAAGGACTATCACAGGAGAAGAAGCAGCTCGGGTATTCTTTCAACACGTTTGGACACACTTCGGACTGCCGACTTTTATTGTGTCTGATTGCGATACCCAGTTCCTTGGTCACTTTTGGCGATCGCTCTAGATGATGATGGACACCAAGCTAAAGAGGAGTACCACTTTTCATCCGCAAACTGATGGTCAAACCGATGTGGTAAATCGCATAGTCGTTCATCTTTTGAGAGGATATAACTCGAAACACCCAAAGACCTGGGATGAAAGCATACCGTACCTGCAGTTTGCTTTTAATCGAGCAGTGCATGGTTCGACTGGAAAGTCGCCGTTTGAGGTCTGTTTAGGATTTCTACCACAGTCTCCATTCGACATGGAGTTTGTGATTCCTACCTCAGCACAGAACAACAAGGAAACATCTGATCAGGATCGAGCACAAAAGTTCCTAGAAGGTATTCAACGACTCCATCATGAGGTTGAACAGAACTTGCTGAAAGCTCAACTCAAGTACAAGGCGCGACATGATCGGCACCGAGTTGATGCACAATTTGAAGGTGATATGGTATGGTTACATCTGAGTAAGGAGAGACTTAAAGGTGAAGGTAAGAAATTGAAACCCATTCATTATGGTCCTTTCTGGATTTTGTGAAAAGTGGGTAATAATACTTGTCAGCTCGAGTTACCTGCATACATAGATATTTACTCGGTTGTCAATGTTAAACACCTCAAAATCTTCGAGCCTTCAATGCTGGATGATGAGCCAGATACCATAGTACCATCTGTTAAAAACTTAGTCTATCAACGAGACAAACCTCTACGCGAAGATGTGATTATGAAGAAAAAGGTGACTATCACCCGCAGTGGCACAAAGGAGACTTTTCGAATCTGTCGGCAAGGTCAACGAGCACGTACAGCAAAGTGGTACACCAGAGAAGATGGACAAGATCAATTTCCACATCTCTCGTTTGATTGAGAGGTCGCAACAGGGGTTGGCTCCTTCTCAACAAGGGAGTCATGATTCGGGAGGATCTTCAAGTCCTGATCGTATACGGCTTCGCAAATGTGTTTGGAAAGGTTTCGCGACCATGGGTTGGTTCGCGACCAGGAAAAGGAATTTATTCCCTGTTCGGAATTGTAATCTGATCCGTATATATATAACTAAGCTTATCCGTTTCGGATTAGTTAGCTAGTTAGTTATATGAGTCTAATACGTTTAGGTTACTGAGTCTGATACGTACTCATACGATTGGACTAAAATACCTTGTAATAGGTCTAGTTTAGATCATCGAATATTATTACAGCCTTGGATCATATATCCAGCTTATAGTTCCTTCGACGTAGGCAAGTGTGTCTAACGTTTGACGTGTAAAGCTCTCTTTGAAATAAAGAGTTGTGCAACTACTTTAAGCTGTATATTCGATCAACCTTTGGGTTTCGGTATTTCCGAGTAAAATCCCGTTATTCTGCATATTGGAATCTGGGTGAGCCTAGTGCGAAAATCAAGACTAGGTCTCAAACGGATCCTTGTGTAAAATGAATACCTGTTGATGTTGTACCCCTGCCAAGTCCCTACAGTAAATTTTGGGCCTCTAGCCAACCATGTAACAGTTTCACTTATGGAGCCCTCGGTAGCTCACATGACTCACTACTACAGAAATGCTTTTCACTATCGGTTAAAAATCCACTCTACTATCGGTTCTCTTACCGATAGTGGTCGGCACGATAGTAGAGGAGCAGAACACTTCTATCGGTTCAAAAACCGTTAGTAAAACACCTACATTCCAAACGTTCACTAATCGCTATCGACTATTTCCTCTATCGGCTCAAATTTAAACCGATAGTATTATATACATTTTTTCTATCGGCTCGTATATAAACTGATAGTATTGTTTAGTATTTTTCTATCGGCTAGGATCTAAACCGATAGTAATGTTAATGTTTTTTTCTATCGGGTATTATCTAAACCGATAGTATTGTCTGGACACAGTTAGTACGGGAAACTTTATTCTATCGGTTATATTATATAACCGATAGTATTCTGTAGACACGTTTAGAACTTAAAACTTTATTCTATCGGTTGTTGTATATGAACCGATAGCACTGATATATTTATTCTATCGGTTGTAGTATATAACCGATAGTAATTTGTAGACACGTTTAGTACTGAAAACTTTATTCTATCGGTTGTTGCATCTGAACCGATAGGAATGTAATATTTATTCTATCGGTTGTGGTATATAACCGATAGTAATATTATTTTTTCCTATCGGTTATGTACTGGCACAGTTAGTACTGGAATCATGCACATATACATACAGCTATACAGAGATACATTGGATCATTCACAAATACATCAATATTTATAAATATTCAACAATATTCACATATTGATCAATTTGTTCACAAATACGTACACTAATTCAGCAATATGCACATATTGTTCACAAATTGGACAGATTGAATTTATGCACATATTGATCGAGTTTATTCACAAATACATCAATGAATCTATTCACATATTGAGTTTATTCACAAATACAAATCAACACATTCAATATATATTCACAAATACAGCAATCAACACAAGTCAGTTAGTATCAATCGTTGATAGCCACTTCTTCCATGACATATTGAGCCCAAATTGTTCGCAGCTCCTTCAATTGAGGCAACTCATATTGCTCTTTCAACATGGTGCTCTGCATATATGCGTGTATGAAGTTAGGATCGTACGTCACATCCAATTAAAGTTTGACTTTGAGTCAGGAAAAATAGTTACCTTAGGGAATTGGGCAAAGTTTCTCCTGATCAGGTCATACATGAATCTCATGACATAGAAGCCACATTCCCACGATTGTGGCTGCTGATGGCACTGGAAAAATTGCATATGCAAAGACATAAACCCACATTAACTCGAAAGAACTAATTAAGCTTAAATTAAAAGACTCATCATGAGTACTTCCATCCGTATTAATTACCTCATATTCTTTCCAAGAAATTATTGTGCCCTTCGACGCGTCATGCCTCCCTCCAGCACTAGCATAATTTTTGAAAGCCCTGTATTTAATTTAGCATTGCCGATTAATATCTTATCATTAATTAGCTAGTCAGAGAAAAATTTAAGACAACTATGTTACTTACGCGTCTATGTGCCTGTGAGGGTGAAAACATGCGCCACCTTGTCGCTCATCGAATCGAGGTAATAGACCTCATTCATCCATGGGCAAATGACGGCGAGGACCCAGTGGCCCCTACATTGCATATATAAGCGAACCGTTTCATACATATGTTAGGCGTAACATACAAGAATGAGTTAAATTAGTAGGAAATGCACTAACCTTTGGTGGTACGGCGCAAGGATGAACTCTCGGTCCTGCTGCGCTAGTAGTGCCCTTGATATGTATTCCTCCGCATGTGCTTGGTCGTGGTCTAGCATCGTGAGGCTTATTTTCTCTGGGTCGAGGAAACCCACCTTGTCACATGCCCTCATCGACGCCAGCCTATACATGCACCTGGATGCAAATTAGACATTAGTAAGTAGTGCATACAAAAAGTGATTAGATTTATGAAACGAACTGTGATAACTTCAGACAACAACACACTCACAGGACTCCAGTCCGTATGATGGATATATCAAGCTCCCGCCAGTTGAGGAGGTCGAACAAATCCTCGTGGGCCACCGATATGCTCCCGGGCTCACGGTGAAAATGGGCTGGCCTGAAGTGAACCAAGAAGTTGATGTGGCGCCTAGACCGGGTCAGGTACCACTCGTGGAGACTTCTGGTTATTTGATCCATATTGCGCAGAAGGTACTCCGACACGAGTGGGGACCCGTTCTTGAACATACCTGGTTGGCTTTGTTTGGCCTTGCCCTTGCCTTTGGGCGGGGAGCGAGTGTATACCTTCGAAGGTTGGGGTGTGGTGCCGTCGGCCTCATTTGATGGCGAAGGGTTTGAGGCCGTCGGAGGAGGCATGGGGGCCGAAGGAGTTCGCTCATGCGTTGTGCCGGGGGTGGTGTCCTCAGGAAGTGTGCTGGTATCCATCGTCCACTTTAAGTACAAACGCTTAAATTAGATTTTGCAAATTAAGTATATTAACTGAGTTGTAAGCTAGAATGGCTAGGGTTTACCTCCTGTAGTCTAACACCCTTCTTGGGCCACTGTATGTACGAGCCCAATGCCTCGCCAATTGTCCGCATTTCGTCCGTTGGGACGGGCAACGGAAAAGAGCTGTAGCCCGGGAGGGCCATGTCCACCTGTACCTTTGCGAATCCAGGCTCCAGAGGTACGCAGTGGATCCGGACATCCTCCCAAGACTGGTATATGACCCCGTTTGCAACCGCAACAGGTTTGTCGCCTATGTTGATCAATAGGGTACAGCTCTCCGGCTTCTGCAATTTGCAACAATTATAATAGGTTAGCGAAACAATTCTAACGTAACGGGAGTGGCATCAGCCAAACTGCATATATAGCTCAAGAGTTGCAATACCTCGATCAGGTCCACCGGATCCACGTGAACCTTTGAGCCAACACTACTCAGCCTGGCAGCGTCGACCTCGGCAGCTGGATCTAAACCCTTGGACTGCACAACTCGGCTTAGGCGTTCATATTTCTCGTTCATTTGAGCGAACATGTCCGCGAATTGTGCAGTCACATCTGTCCGTATCTTCTGAGATAGCTCCACTTCCCTTTCCTTCCAGCTGCCAGGCTTCTTCGCCTTTTGCCCGGGGTCCGAGAAGCCTTCCTTCCATGGCACCACAGCCCCCACGGTTCGCGTCCGCCCTGGATGCTCCTTGTTCCCTAGAGCCCGGGTAAGGATGTCGTTCTCCCTATGGGGACTGAACAATCCCTCGGTCGCCTCCTTCGAGTAAGAGATCTGTTACATTGAAAGCTCTCCATTGTGAGGAAGAAATATATACAAACTTGTGCGCACACTAGTGATCATAGTTAGCCAACTTACGAGTCGCTGCACGACCTCGACGTCCCTGGGGTTTGGGAACGCCACAGTCCCCGTGGCCGACACGGTCCCTCTGGCCAGCCACCAGCGCTTGCATCGCAGATCGCGGATCTCGGAGAGTGGTAGGTCAGGGGAGTCGACGAAATGCGACGCCTCGTCTTCACCCTTCTTCCACTGCTCCTCCTTCCCCGCATAGCCGCGAGAGCCGAGCCGGTGTGGGTGGTCGTTCCTCCTCTGGATTGCCCTGTTCTTCTCGCTGAGGGCCTTCGTACCAGAAACAAGAAAATTAATGCACCACTGCTTACTGCATACAATGGTGTAACCAAGCAAAGGAACCATTCATACCTTGAACTCAGGAGTCCCCTTCTATTGGGCGAATTGCTCCCATACCTCCTCCGTTATGAAGGGGTACTTCTCGCATGGAGATTCGCCTTTAGCGAGGAAGGTACTGACGAGGACGCTCTTGAAGGTTTTCCACGTGTTGTTCATGTCCTTCAAGCAAGCTATCTTGGGACCATCGTCCGGGATGTTTCACTTGGCCTGTTTCAAATGGTGCATATAAGTAGGACTTACCTAATCTCTAAGATAAACCAAGGGAATGTGATTACTCAAGAGTTCAGTGATTTTGATTAATTTTACCTTCACTTCCGCCCACAGCTTATCCCTCTCGTCGGCCTTGACGTCCTTCCAGCTCTGGACGGTGATCTTCACCCTTCCTTCACCAACAAGCCAACATAGGCAGCATAGTGCCCGGCGTTCTTCCCGATCGGTCTCCCGAACTGGTTGAACTCACAGGAAAGATGCGCGCGTTTGGCCAAATGACCCAACATCGTCGCGCCTCGCGCCTTCCTCTTGCGCTGGGACGAGGCAGCGCCATCTACGTTCGCCCTCGCCGAATCACTAGTATCAGCCGAGGAAGATGCCGACATGGCTTTACCTAAAATACCATGAACAAACCATCCAATTGATATGAAGAAAGGTACATGACAAAGTAATTCACATAATATTCAGATGAGCAGTGCAAACTAACAAATACTATATTTCCTATCGGTTTTGAAAGGAAAACCGATAGTACTAAGGTCTATATTCAGGAAAATTTAAAAGATTAGCAGTGCAAACTATGCTAATATCTCTGCTGGAAAATAAAGTCTGTTAAAATTTAAATGAACCTAAATTTGAGATGAAAATTAGAAAATGGGAAGTAATTCACAGAAAATTCAAATTAGCAGTGCAAACTATGATGGCACTACTATTTACTATCGGTTTTCCAAGTCAAACCGATAGTAATCAAGTTTGAATTAGGAAAAATTTCCAAAATTGCTCAACAGGAACATAAGGTATGTTAAAATATAAATGAACCTAAATTTGAGATGAAAATTAGAAAATGGGAAGTAATTCACAGAAAATTCAAATTAGCTGTGCAAACTATGATGGCACTACTATTTACTATCGGTTTTTCAAGTCAAACCGATAGTAATCAAGTCTGAATTAGGAAAAATTTCCAAAATTGCTCAGTAGGAACATAAAGTAATTGCTCAGCAGGAACATAAGGTATGTTAAAATATAAATGAACCTAAATTTGAGATGAAAATTAGAAAATGGGAAGTAATTCACAGAAAATTCAAATTAGCAGTGCAAACTATGATGGCACTACTATTTACTATCGGTTTTCCAAGTCAAATCGATAGTAATCAAGTCTGAATTAGGAAAAATTTCCAAAATTGCTCAGCAGGAACATAAAGTAATTGCTCAGCAGGAACATAAGGTATGTTAAAATATAAATGAACCTAAATTTGAGATGAAAATTAGAAAATGAGAAGTAATTCACAGAAAATTCAAATTAGCTGTGCAAACTATGATGGCACTACTATTTACTATCGGTTTTCCAAGTCAAACCGATAGTAATCAAGTCTGAATTAGGAAAAATTTCCAAAATTGCTCAGCAGGAACATAAGGTATGTTAAAATATAAATGAACCAAAAATTCAGATGAAAATTAGAAATGGGAAATAATTAACAGAAAATTCAGTTTATGGTATTTACTATCGGTTCTGAGTAAGAAACCGATAGTGAACTACACTGTATGACAAATTGCTAGTGATTTTCATCAATTTTGTCATTCTCATAGCTATCAAGTTTGTAGTTCATGAATTTTACTCTAGGTTTCTATTTGTAATCCATGGAACGGGATATGAACCATTGCATACAAAATTAAGCAATACACGCGAGCGATTTGGTTAAGAACACTTACAGTGGATCGTGGAGTGGCCGGAGGTGGTGGCGCAATGCAATGCCGGAGGCGGTGGCGCAATGCAATGCTGGAGGCGGTGGAGAACCAGTGGCGCAGGGGAGCGAAGAAGCGAACGTCGGCGAATCTAGGGTTTTCCGCGCGAGTATTTTTCGATTTGGAATGTGATCAGTTGCACTGGAGGGAAAATCGTGCAGGTTATAACCTAATAAATGAATATTTACTATCGGTTCATCACCACAAAACCGATAGTAAAAACATGTAAGTTAGGGTTTTCGTAACACACTGTAAATCACTATCGGTTGTGAATAGTAAACCGATAGTAAACTAAGAACAGGGGATCATAACACAGTGTAAATCACTATCGGTTGTGAACAGTAAATCGATAGTAAACTAAGAAAAGGGATCATAACACAGTGTAAATCACTATCGGTTGTGAACGATAAACCGATAGTATAGTTTAATTTCATATCGGTTTCACAGGTATAACCGATAGTAAAATACAATGCTATTGACCCTAAAGGATTTCCCTTAGAAGAATTACAGAGGATCTCAGTACATCATTTTGTATTGTATTTACTATCGGTTATGACAATAAACCGATAGTATATGTTAATTTCATATCGGTTTGGAGGTTGAAACCGATAGTATAATACTGTTAAATTGATCTAAAGGTATTTCCTGAGAACAAATACAGATGGGTCTCAGTACATCATTTTGCACTTGTAAAGACACCTGAAACCCCATGCAAATGGCTTGCAATAATTTTGAAATAAAATAACAGTAAAGACCAATCATGGAATGAAAATTTGCAGTTTTCATATATATATTTGTGAAAAGAATCAATTATTGCTCAAATCAAGTATATACTCCAATTGAAATGAAAATTTGTAGAAATGATTCTCAATGCATCACGTATGTTTTCCCAAAGAATTTTTGAAAAATGATTTGAACATTCTTCGATCCAAGTAATATACGTCACTTACATATTGCAAATTAGTCAAGAATGGTTATCCACCCATAATCCTTCTTCATGGTCGTCTCGCAGGTAACTTGTTTCGTCAATATCTTCGGTAGGGACAGATTGAAGGATTCCATCTAAAAATGGAGGTAGTTCGTCAAACTGATCGTACTCTTCTTCATCCACAACGTCTTCGACCCCAACAATACATCTCTTACTGTGAAAGACAACGTGCAACTTTGGGTTGGCCGGGTCAACGATGTAGAACACCTGTATGGCTTGCTCAGCAAGTATAAATGAATCATCTTTGTGTGCGACTCTACTGAGATCGACTAGAGTAAACCCATAATTGTCGACTTTAACACCTCGAGGGATTTCGACCCATTGGCATCGAAACAGAGGAATCTTAAGTAATACATAATCGAGCTCCCATATTTCCTCAATAACACCGTAATATGAGTCGAGTGTTCTTACTGCCCTGGCATCCTCCGAAATAGCAAGTAGTGTCACTCCACTACATTGCATAGCACTCTTCTCGTCCTGAGTTCTTGTGTAAAATGAATAGCCGTTGATGTCATACCCCTGCCAAGTCCCTACAGTAAATCTAGGCCCTCTGGCCAACCATGTAACATCTTCATCTACATCGCCCTCAGAAGCTTGCAGGACTCTATTTTCGATCCACCCAGCAAACTTCCTATTATGTTCTCTGGTGACCCAAATCTCTGGCTTCGAGGGATTCTGTTTCCGTAACATTTCCTTGTGCTCGTGTATGTATGGCTCCACCCCCGTCATGTGCTGTAAGACCCAAAAATGGGCTTTTGCATACAGATCACTAGAGGGGACGACTGCTTTAAATCCAATCGTTTCAATGCCCTGAAGCCTGCCCTCATGCCGAGACGTAGGAACGCCAATTGGGTCAACCCCGGCCATATAGTTGGTGCAAAATTCGATCACCTCCTCGGCGGCATAACCTTCAACGATACTGTCCTTAGGCCGATATCGATTCCATACATATCCCTTCAAGATACCCATAAATCTCTCAAATGGATACATGTAGCGTAGGAACACGGGTCCACAAAACTTAATTTCTCTGACAAGGTGAACAATTAGATGGACCATAACATCAAAAAAGGATGGAGGGAAATACATCTCCAGCTGACAAAGAGTGGTAGTCACATCGCGTTGCAAATCATCCAGTCCATCCATATCAATTACCTGCAAGGACACAGTTGCAGCAAATATTCAGATCCAAAAAATCTGACAAGTTCCACGAATGGAGCTAATTAACTTGCTAGGAGTACACGCTTACGTACCTTGCCAGATATTGTGTTGAAGAAATAACATAACTTTGTAATTGTCTCTCTGACTTTGACTGGGAGAATGCCTCTGATAGCAATGGGAAGCATTTGTGACATCAGTACATGACAATCATGGGACTTCATACCAACCAGTTTCAAGTCTTTCATGGACACAAGTTTTTTCAAGTTCGCAGAATACCCGCATGGAACTTTGACACCATGTAGGCACTGACAGAGTTCTGTTTTTTCTCTTTTTGACAAAGTATAGCAGGCCGGGGGGAGGTATGTCCGCTTTCCCTTCTCCAACGGTGCAAGCTCAGTCCTTATGCCCATGTCGAGCATGTCACGGCGAACGTTGATGCCATCTTTCGTCTTTCCTGGAATGTTCAACAACAAACCAATCAAACTGTCACAAACATTTTTCTCTACGTGCATGACATCAATGCAATGTCGAACTTGTAAGTGCTCCCAATATGGCAGATCCCAAAGAATTGATCTCTTCTTCCAAACATTTTTTCCTGGAGGTTTAGAACATTTACCGAACTCAACTTTGATGTCCTTCACCGCAAGTCACTACTACAGAAATGCTTTTCACTATCGGTTAAAAATCCACTCTACTATCGGTTCTCTTACCGATAGTGGTCGGCACGATAGTAGAGGGCAGCACACTTCTATCGGTTCAAAAACCGTTAGTAAAACACTACAATCCCAACGTTCACTAATCGCTATCGACTATTTCTTCTATCGGCTCGGTTTTAAACCGATAGTATTGTATAAGTTTTTTCTATCGGCTCGTATAAAAACCGATAGTATTGTTTAGGCCTTTTGTATCGGCTAGGATCTAAACCGATAGTACTCTAAACATTTTTTTCTATCGGCTCTTATATAAACCGATAGTATTATTTAGGCCTTTTGTATCGGCTAGGATCTAAACCGATAGTAATCTAAACATTTTTTCTATCGGCTGTTATATAAACCGATAGTATTTTGTCGACACATTTAGTACTGGAAACTTTATTCTATCGGTTGTTATATATAAACCGATAGTATTGTGTGGACACAGTCTGTACTGGAAAATTTATTCTATCGGTTATATTATATAACCGATAGTATTTTGTAGACTCGTTTAGTATAGGAAACTGTATTCTATCGGTTTCTAAATATGAACCGATAGTATTGTGTGGACACAGTTAGTACTGGAAACTTTATTCTATCGGTTGTAGTATATAACCGATAGTAATATTTGTTTTTCCTATCGGTTATGTAGTGGCACGGTTAGTACTAAATATTTACAAATATACATATAGCAATACAGAGATATATACAACAATATACATACAGCAATACAGAGATACATTGGATCATTCACAAATACACCAATATTTACAAATATTCACCAATATTCACATATTGAATTTGTTCACAAATACACTAATACAGTAATATACACACGCATTGGACAGACTGAATTTATGCACATATTGATCGAGTTTATTCACAAATACATCAATGAATCTATTCACATATATTCACATATATTCACAAATCAATGAATCAACACATTCAATATATATTCACAAATACAACAATCAACACAAGTCAGTTACTATCGATCATTGATAGCCACTTCTTCCATGACATATTGAGCCCAAATTGTTCGCAGCTCCTTCAATTGAGGCAACTCATATTGCTCTTTCAACATGGTGCTCTGCATATATGCGTGTATGAAGTTAGGATCGTACGTCACATCTAATTAAAGTTCGACTTTGAGTCAGGAAAAATAGTTACCTTAGGGAATTGGGCAAAGTTTCTCCTGATCAGGTCATACATGAATCTCATGACATAGAAGCCACATTCCCACGATTGTGGCTGCTGATGGCACTGGAAAAATTGCATATGCAAAGACATAAACCCACATTAACTCGAAAGAACTAATTAAGCTTAAATTAAAAGACTCATCATGAGTACTTCCATCCGTATTAATTACCTCATATTCTTTCCAAGAAATTGTTGTGCCCTTCGACGCGTCATGCCTCCCTCCAGCACTAGCATAATTTTTGAAAGCCCTGTATTTAATTTAGCATTGCTGATTAATATCTTATCATTAATTAGCTAGTCAGAGAAAAATTTAAGACAACTATGTTACTTACGCGTCTATGTGCCATGTGAGGGTGAAAACATGCGCCACCTTGTCGCTCATCGAATCGAGGTAATAGACCTCATTCATCCATGGGCTAATGACGGCGAGGACCCAGTGGCCCCTACATTGCATATATAAGCGAACCGTTTCATACATATGTTAGGCGTAACATACAAGAATGAGTTAAATTAGTAGGAAATGCACTAACCTTTGGTGGTACGGCGCAAGGATGAACTCTCGGTCCTGCTGCGCTAGTAGTGCCCTTGATATGTATTCCTCCGCATGTGCTTGGTCGTGCTCTAGCATCGTGAGGCTTATTTTCTCTGGGTCGAGGAAACCCACCTTGTCACATGCCCTCATCGACGCCAGCCTATACATGCACCTGGATGCAAAGTAGACATTAGTAAGTAGTGCATACAAAAAGTGATTAGATTTATGAAACGAACTGTGATAACTTCAGACAACAGCACACTCACAGGACTCCAGTCCGTATGATGGACATATCAAGCTCCCGCCAGTTGAGAAGGTCGAACAAATCCTCGTGGGCCACCGATATGCTCCCGGGCTCACGGTGAAAATGGGCTGGCCTGAAGTGAACCAAGAAGTTGATGTGGCGCCTAGACCGGGTTAGGTACCACTCGTGGAGACTTCTGGTTATTTGATCCATATTGCGCAGAAGGTACTCCGACACGAGTGGGGACCCGTTCTTGAACGTACCCGGCTGGCTTTGTTTGGCCTTGCCTTTGGCCTTGCCCTTGCCTTTGGCCTTGCCCTTGCCTTTGGGCGGGGAGCGAGTGTATACCTTCGAAGGTTGGGGTGTGGTGCCGTCGGCCTCATTTGATGGCGAAGGGTTTGAAGCCGTCGGAGGAGGCATGGGGGCCGAAGGAGTTCGCTCATGCGTTGTGGCGGGGCTGGTGTCCTCAGGAAGTGTGCTGGTATCCATCGTCCACTTTAAGTACAAACGCTTAAATTAGATTTTGAAAATTAAGTATATTAACTGAGTTGTAAGCTAGAATGGCTAGGGTTTACCTCCTGTAGTCTAACACCCTTCTTGGGCCACTGTATGTACGAGCCCAATGCCTCGCCAATTGTCCGCATTTCGTCCGTTGGGACGGGCAACGGAAAAGAGCTGTAGCCCGGGAGGGCCATGTCCACCTGTACCTTTGCGAATCCAGGCTCCAGAGGTACGCAGTGGATCCGGACATCCTCCCAAGACTGGTATACGACCCCGTTTGCAACCGCAACAGGTTTGTCGCCTATGTTGATCAATAGGGTACAGCTCTCCGTCTTCTGCAATTTGCAACAATTATAACAGGTTAGCGAAACAATTCTAACGTAACGGGAGTGGCATCAGCCGAACTGCATATATAGCTCAAGAGTTGCAATACCTCGATCAGGTCCACCGGATCCACGTGAACCTTCGAGCCAACACTACTCGGCCTGGCAGCGTCGACCTCGGCAGCTGGATCTAAACCCTTGGACTGCACAACTCGGCTTAGGCGTTCATATTTCTCGTTCATTTGAGCGAACATGTCCGCGAATTGTGCAGTCACATCTGCCCGTATCTTCTGAGATAGCTCCTCTTCCCTTTCCTTCCAGCTGCCAGGCTTCTTCGCCTTTTGCCCGGGGTCCGAGAAGCCTTCCTTCCATGGCACCACAGCCCCCACGGTTCGCGTCCGCCCTGGATGCTCCTTGTTCCCTAGAGCCCGGGTAAGGATGTCGTTCTCCCTACGGGGACTGAACAATCCCTCGGTCGCCTCCTTCGAGCAAGAGATCTGTTACATTGAAAGCTCTCCATTGTGAGGAAGAAATATATACAAAGTTGTCCGCACACTAGTGATCATAGTTAGCCAACTTACGAGTCGCTGCACGACCTCGACGTCCCTGGGGTTTGGGAACGCCACAGTCCCCGTGGCCGACACGGTCCCTCTGGCCAGCCACCAGCGCTTGCATGGCTGATCACGGATCTCGGAGAGTGGTAGGTCAGGGGAGTCGACGAAATGCGACGCGTCGTCTTCACCCTTCTTCCACTGCTCCTCCTTCCCCGCATAGCTGCGAGAACCGAGCCGGTGTGGGTGGTCGTTCCTCCTCTGGATTGCCCTGTTCTTCTCGCTGAGGGCCTTCGTACCAGAAACAAGAAAATTAATGCACCACTGCTTACTGCATACAATGGTGTAACCAAGCAAAGGAACCATTCATACCTTGAACTCAGGAGTCCCCTTCTGTTGGGCGAATTGCTCCCATACCTCCTCCGTTATGAAGGGGTACTTCTCGCATGGAGATTCGCCTTTAGCGAGGAAGGTACTGACGAGGACGCTCTTGAAGGTTTTCCACTTGTTGTTCATGTCCTTCAAGCAAGCTATCTTGGGACCATCGTCCGGGATGTTCCACTTGGCCTGTTTCAAATGGTGCATATAAGTAGGACTTACCTAATCTCTAGGATAAACCAAGGGAATGTGATTACTCAAGAGTTCAGTGATTTTGATTAATTTTACCTTCACTTCCGCCCACAGCCTATCCCTCTCGTCGGCCTTGACGTCCTTCCAGCTCTGGACGGTGATCTTCACCCTTTCCTTCGCCAACAAGCCAACATAGGCAGCATAGTGCCCGGCGTTCTTCCCGATCGGTCTCCCGAACTGGTTGAACTCACAGGAAAGATCCACGCGTTAGGCCAAACGACCCAACATCGTCGGGCCTCGCGCCTTCCTCTTGCGCTGGGACGAGGCAGCGCCATCTACGTTCGCCCTCGCCGAATCACTAGTATCAGCCGAGGAAGATGCCGACATGGCTTTACCTAAAATACCATAAACAAACCATCCAATTGATATGAAGAAAGGTACATGACAAAGTAATTCACAGAATATTCAGATGAGCAGTGCAAACTAACAAATACTATATTTCCTATCGGTTTTAAAAGGAAAACCGATAGTACTAAGGTCTATATTCAGGAAAATTTAAAAGATTAGCAGTGCAAACTATGCTAATCTCTCTGCTGGAAAATAAAGTCTGTTAAAATTTAAATGAACCTAAATTTGAGATGAAAATTAGAAAATGGGAAGTAATTCACAGAAAATTCAAATTAGCTGTGCAAACTATGAGGGCACTACTATTTACTATCGGTTTTCCAAGTCAAACCGATAGTAATCAAGTCAGCATTAGGAAAAATTTCAAAAATTGCTCAGCAGGAACATAAAGTAATTGCTCAGCAGGAACATAAGGTATGTTAAAATATAAATGAACCAAAATTTCAGATGAAAATTAGAAATGGGATATAATTAACAGAAAAATCAGTTTATGATATTTACTATCGGTTCTGAGTAAGAAACCGATAGTGAACTACACTGTATGACAAATTGCTATGATTTTCATCAATTCTGTCATTCTCATAGCTATCAAGTTTGTAGTTCATGAATTTTACCCTAGGTTTCTATTTGTAATCCATGGAACGGGATATGAACCATTGCATACAAAATTAAGCAATACACGCGAGCGATTTGGTCAAGAACACTTACAGTGGATCGTGGAGTGGCCGGAGGCGGTGGCGCAATGCAATGCCGGAGGCGGTGGGGCAATGCAATGCCGGAGGCGGTGGAGAACCAGTGGCGCAGAGAAGCGAAGAAGCGAACGTCGGCGATTCTATGGTTTTCCGCGCGAGTATTTTTCGATTTGGAATGTGATCAGTTGCACTGGAGGGAAAATCGTGCAGGTTATAACCTAATAAATGAATATTTACTATCGGTTAATCACCACAAAACCGATAGTAAAAACATGTAAGTTAGGATTTTCGTAACAGGGGATCATAACACAGTGTAAATCACTATCGGTTGTGAACAGTAAACCGATAGTAAACTAAGTACAGGGAATCATAACACAGTGTAAATCACTATCGGTTGTGAACAGTAAACCGATAGTAAACTTAGAGCAGGGATCATAACACAGTGTAAATCACTATCGGTTGTGAACGATAAACCGATAGTATAGTTTAATTTCATATCGGTTTCACAGTTATAACCGATAGTAAAATACAATGCTATTGACCCTAAAGGATTTCCCTTAGAAGAATTACAGAGGATCTCAGTACATCATTTTGTATTGTATTTACTATCGGTTATGACAATAAACCGATAGTATATGTTAATTTCATATCGGTTTGGAGGTTGAAACCGATAGTATAATACTGTTAAATTGATCTAAAGGTATTTCCTGAGAACAATTACAGATGGGTCTCAGTACATCATTTTGCACTTGTAAAGATACTTGAAACCCCATGCAAATGACTTCCAATAATTTTGAAATAAATTAACAGTAAAGACCAATCATAGAATGAAAATTTGCAGTTTTCATATATATTTGTGAAAAGAATCAATTATTGCTCAAATCAAGTATATACTCCAATTGAAATGAAAATTTGCAGAAATTATTCTCAATGCATCACGTATGTTTTCCCAAAGAATTTTTGAAAATTGATTTGAACATTCTTCGATCCAAGTAATATACGTCACTTACATATTGCAAATTAGTCAAGAATGGTTGTCCACCCATAATCCTTCTTCGTGGTCGTCTCGCAGGTATAGGCTTGATTCGTCAATATCTTCGGTAGGGACAGATTGAAGGATTCCATCTAAAAATGGAGGTAGTTCGTCGAATTGATCGTACTCTTCTTCATCCACAACGTCTTCAACCCCAACAATACGTCTCTTACTGTGAAAGACAACGTGCAACTTTGGGTTGGCCGGGTCAACGATGTAGAACACCTGTGTGGCTTGCTCAGCAAGTATAAATGGATCATCTTTGTGTGCGACTCTACTGAGATCGACTAGAGTAAACCCATAATTGTCGACTTTAACACCTCGAGGGATTTCGACCCATTGGCATCGAAACAGAGGAATCTTAAGTAATACATAATCGAGCTCCCATATTTCCTCAATAACACCGTAATATGAGTCGAGTGCTTTTACTGCCCTGGCATCCTCCGAAATAGCAAGTAGTGTCACTCCACTACATTGCATAGCACTCTTCTCGTCCTGAGTTTTTGTGTAAAATGAATAGCCGTTGATGTCATACCCCTGCCAAGTCCCTACAGTAAATCTAGGCCCTCTGGCCAACCATGTAACATCTTCATCTACATCGCCCTCAGAAGCTTGCAGGACTCTATTTTCGATCCACCCAGCAAACTTCCTATTATGTTCTCTGGTGACCCAAATCTCTGGCTTCGAGGGATTCTGTTTCCGTAACATTTCCTTGTGCTCGTGTATGTATGGCTCCACCCCCGTCATGTGCTGTAAGACCCAAAAATGGGCTTTTGCATACAAATCACTAGAGGGGACGACTGCTTTAAATCCAATCGTTCCAATGCCCTGAAGCCTGCCCTCATGCCGAGACGTAGGAACGCCAATTGGGTCAACCCCGGCCATATAGTTGGTGCAAAATTCGATCACCTCCTCCGCGGCATAACCTTCAATAATACTGCCCTCAGGCCGATATCGATTCCTTACATATCCCTTCAAGATACCCATAAATCTCTCAAATGGATACATGTAGCGCAGGAACACGGGTCCACAAAACTTAATTTCTCTGACAAGGTGAACAATTAGATGGACCATAACATCAAAAAAGGATGGAGGGAAATACATCTCCAGCTGACAAAGAGTGGTAGTCACATCGCGTTGCAAATCGTCCAGTCCATCCATATCAATTACCTGCAATGACACAGTTGCAGCAAATATTCAGATCCAAAAAATCTGACAAGTTCCACGAATGGAGCTAATTAACTTGCTAGGAGTACACGCTTACGTACCTTGCCAGATATTGTGTTGAAGAAATAACATAACTTTGTAATTGTCTCTCTGACTTTGACTGGGAGAATGCCTCTGATAGTAATGGGAAGCATTTGTGACATCAGTACATGACAATCATGGGACTTCATACCAACCAGTTTCAAGTCTTTCATGGACACAAGTTTTTTCAAGTTCGCAGAATACCCGCATGGAACTTTGACACCATGTAGGCACTGACAGAGTTCTGTTTTTTCTCTTTTTGACAAAGTATAGCAGGCCGGGGGGAGGTATGTCCGCTTTCCCTTCTCCAACGGTGCAAGCTCAGTCCTTATGCCCATGTCGAGCATGTCACGGCGAACGTTGATGCCATCTTTCGTCTTTCCTGGAATGTTCAACAACAAACCAATCAAACTGTCACAAACATTTTTCTCTACGTGCATGACATCAATGCAATGTCGAACTTGTAAGTGCTCCCAATATGGCAGATCCCAAAGAATCGATCTCTTCTTCCAAACATTTTTTCCTGGAGGTTTAGAACATTTACCGAACTCAACTTTGATGTCCTTCACCGCAAGTCACTACTACAGAAATGCTTTTCACTATCGGTTAAAAATCCACTCTACTATCGGTTCTCTTACCGATAGTGGTCGAGCTCCTTACCAGTCACAAACACTGGGGCTGATCCTTTCTCAGGCTTCCCATTGAATGACTTCCTCTTCTTACGGTAGGCGTGATGCATCGGAAGGAATCTGCGGTGACCCATGTACACTGTTTTTCTGCAGTTCGATAACCACATGCTTTCAGTTTCATCCAGGCAAATAGGACAAGCCTTGACTCCTTTCGTACTATACCCCGACAAATTTCCATAGGCCGGGAAATCATTTATGGTACAAAATATCATGGCCCACAACATGAAATTCTCTCGCTTATGTGCATCCCACACCCGCACCCCTTCGCTCCACAATTTTTGTAAGTCCTCGACTAACGGTGATAGAAACACGTCAATATCATTCCCGGGTTGTCTGGGTCCTGAAATTAGTAACGACATCATGATGTACTTCCGCTTCATACATAACCAAGGAGGAAGATTGTAGATGCATAAAAGAACCGGCCAAGTGCTATGTCGACTGCTCATATTTCCGTGTGGATTCATACCATCCGTACTCAGCCCAAACCTTATATTCCTCACTTCGCCGCCAAACTCACCGAATGTTCTGTTAATGTTTCTCCATTGAATGGAATCAGCTGGATGTCTTAGTTTTCCGTCTTGTTTCCGACCTTCAACATGCCAACGCAAGTACTTCGCATCTTTCGGATTTGCAAACAGCCGTTTCAATCTGGGAATCACAGTCAAATACCACACAGTTTTGGCCGGAGGCCCTTTCTTTACCTCATCACATCCATTGTGATAAATTCTGTCCCCATGCTTATACCGCGATGCACCGCATCTTGGACAAACATGCAAATCCTCGTACTCGTTACGGTACAGAACACAATCATTTGGGCATGCATGTATTCTTTCGATTTCCATTCCCAACGGACACAATAGTTTTTTGGCCTGGTAAACCGATCTTGGCAACTCATTTCCCTCTGGAAGCATATCCGCTAACAGATCCAATAGCGCCGTGAAACTCTTATCGCTCCAACCGTTGCTTGCCTTCAAGTTATATAATCTCAACACAGAAGACAACTTTGTAAATGTTTCACATCCGGGGAACAAAGGCTTCTCAGAATCAACAATTAATTTCTGAAATTTAGCTAAATCGTTTTCGGTGTAGTCCTCTTCTACATCACGTAACATTTCATCTAAATTGTCGTCATCTACATGGACTTCCGAATGAACATTATCAATGTTTTGATCATGATCATCATTACTGCAATCCACTTCCGGGTGCTGCTGAGTGGTAGCGGTAGTGCTCGTTTCCTCAAGATCTTCACCATGCCATATCCAACGGGTATAGCGTGCGTTAAAACCACGACGAATCAAATGACTCCTAATCTGATCAGAGTTGCCGAACCTTTTTAAGTTCATACAATCTATACAAGGACAATGCATATCTTTCTCTCCCTTCTTCGCCTTCTCTTGCTCAGCAAATTTAATAAATCCATTCACACCCTCCAAATACTCAACAGTAGTACGTTTTATTCCATACATCCAATATTCTCGGTCCATCTACAATTATTTCACAAAATTGACAAATTCAAATAAATAATTAATGACTCAGGGCATGCATATATGAATGAAATATAATTAGCTAGGCCATATGTGTGTACATGCATGAGCTGTTTAATTACATTCAATGGATTTGTATATATGAAACCCTAACTAACTTGATGCATGCATTAATTGGAAGAGCCAGCTAGCTAGCTGCTTAAATTCAGCAAGCTATAGCTAGCTAGCCAACCCAGCCTTCTAGCTAGCTTGGAGATACATGTATCTAGTTTAATGAATTGCAAGTAGAGAGAGAGAGGGAGAGTGTGAAAGAGTGATCGAGAGAGAGAGAGGTGATGAGAAGATGACAATACCGAGGGGGATGGAAATATGATCAACCTCTCAGCTAGCTTCTCCAGATCACTCTAGCTTGGAGTTGTGCGCGGCTGAAATGATTCCAACATGTAGAGCGCAGAGTAGGGGTCGACCTAATTAAGTTGTCCAATTTTACTATCGGTTCAACAACACTAACCGATAGTAAAATAAGGTCCCCACTGTCATAACCATTAGTGTATATGAAGTCATTTTACTATCGATTTTTGTTGTTGAACCGATAGTACTATGTAGTATATTTTATCGGTTAGTACAGTAATAACCGATAGTAAAAAGTCAGTAATTTCACTATCAGTTACCCGAGAAAAACCGATAGTACTATTCAATATATTATATCGGTTAATACAGTACCAACCGATAGTATAAAGTGAGTAATTTTACTATCTGTTACGAACGAAAAACCGATAGTACTATTGTAATATATTATATCGGTTGGTACAGTAATAACCGATAGTAAAAAGTTAGTAATTTTACTATCAGTTAAAAATGGAAAACCGATAGTACTATTTAATATATTATATCGGTTTGTACAGTAATAACCGATAGTAAAAAGTATTTGCATTTCACTAACGTTGGATTAGTGTATAACCGATAGTAAAATGATGGTTTTCCGCCGCTGTCGTCCTATTCTATCGGATTTTTCCTAGATTGCTTACAACCGTTAGAAAATAAGGGTTAGTGGAATGCACTTCTGTAGTAGTGAGTAAAGCTCCTTACCAGTCACAAACACTGGGGCTGATCCTTTCTCAGACTTCCCATTGAATGACTTCCTCTTCTTACGGTAGGCGTGATGCATCGGAAGGAATCTGCGGTGACCCATGTACACTGTTTTTCTGCAGTTCGATAACCACATGCTTTCAGTTTCATCCAGGCAAATAGGACAAGCCTTGACTCCTTTCGTACTATACCCCGACAAATTTCCATAGGCCGGGAAATCATTTATGGTGCAAAATATCATGGCCCGCAACATGAAATTCTCTCGCTTATGTGCATCCCACACCCGCACCCCTTCGCTCCACAATTTTTGTAAGTCCTCGACTAACGGTGATAGAAACACGTCAATATCATTCCCGGGTTGTCTGGATCCTGAAATTAGTAATGACATCATGATGTACTTACGCTTCATACATAACCAAGGAGGAAGATTGTAGACGCATAAAAGAACCGGCCAAGTGCTATGTCGACTGCTCATATTTCCGTGTGGATTCATACCATCCATACTCAGCCCAAACCTTATATTCCTCACTTCGCCGCCAAACTCACCGAATGTTCTGTTAATGTTTCTCCATTGAATGGAATCAGCTGGATGTCTTAGTTTTCCGTCTTGTTTCTGACCTTCAACATGCCAACGCAAGTACTTCGCATCTTTCGGATTTGCAAACAGCCGTTTCAATCTGGGAATCACAGGCAAATACCACACAGTTTTGGCCGGAGGCCCTTTCTTTACCTCATCACATCCATTGTGATAAATTCTGTCCCAATGCTTATACCGCGATGCACCGCATCTTGGACAAACATGCAAATCCTCGTACTAGTTACGGTACAGAACACAATCATTTGGGCATGCATGTATTCTTTCGATTTCCATTCCCAACGGACACAATAGTTTTTTGGCCTGGTAAACCGATCTTGGCAACTCATTTCCCTCTGGAAGCATGTCCGCTAACAGATCCAATAGCGCCGTGAAACTCTTATCGCTCCAACCGTTGCTTGCCTTCAAGTTATATAATCTCAACATAGAAGACAACTTTGTAAATGTTTCACATCCGGGGAACAAAGGCTTCTCAGAATCAACAATTAATTTCTGAAATTTAGCTAAATCGTTTTCGCTGTAGTCCTCTTCTACATCACGTAACATTTCATCTAAATTGTCGTCATCTACATGGACTTCCGAATGAACATTATCAATGTTTTGATCATGATCATCATTACTGCAATCCACTTCCGGGTGCTGCTGAGTGGTAGCGGTAGTGCTCGTTTCCTCAAGATCTTCACCATGCCATATCCAACGGGTATAGCGTGCGTTAAAACCACGACGAATCAAATGACTCCTAATCTGATCAGAGTTGCCGAACCTTTTTAAGTTCATACAATCTATACAAGGACAATGCATATCTTTCTCTCCCTTCTTCGCCTTCTCTTGCTCAGCAAATTTAATAAATCCATTCACACCCTCCAAATACTCAACAGTAGTATGTTTTATTCCATACATCCAATATTCTCGGTCCATCTACAATTATTTCACAAAATTGACAAATTCAAATAAATAATTAATGACTCAGGGCATGCATATATGAATGAAATATAATTAGCTAGGCCATATGTGTGTACATGAGCTGTTTAATTTCATTAAATGGATTTGTATATATGAAACCCTAATTAACTTGATGCATGCATTAATTGGAAGAGCCAGTTAGCTAGCTGCTTAAATTCAGCAAGCTATAGCTAGCTAGCCAACCCAGCCTTCTAGCTAGCTTGGAGATACATGTATCTAGTTTAATGAATTGCAAGTAGAGAGAGAGAGGGAGAGTGTGAAAGAGTGATCGAGAGAGAGAGAGAGAGGTGATGAGAAGATGACAATACCGAGGGGGATGGAAATATGATCAACCTCTCAGCTAGCTTCTCCAGATCACTCTAGCTTGGAGTTGTGCGCGGCTGAAATGATTCCAACATGTAGAGCGCAGAGCAGGGGTCGGCCTAATTAAGTTGTCCAATTTTACTATCGGTTCAACAACACTAACCGATAGTAAAATAAGGTCCCCACTGTCATAACCATTAGTGTATATGAAGTCATTTTACTATCGGTTTGTTTTATATAACCGATAGTACTATTTCATATATTGTATCGATTAGTACAGTAATAACCGATAGTAAAAAGTCAGTAATTTCACTATCAGTTACCCGAGAAAAATCGATAGTACTATTCAATATATTATATCGGTTAATACAGTACGAACCGATAGTATAAAGTGAGTAATTTTACTATCTGTTACGAACGAAAAACCGATAGTACTATTGTAATATATTATATCGGTTGGTACAGTAATAACCGATAGTAAAAAGTCAGTAATTTCACTATCAGTTAAAAATGGGAAACCGATAGTACTATTTAATATATTATATCGGTTTGTACAGTAATAACCGATAGTATAAAGTTCGCAATTTTACTATCAGTTACAAAAGGAAAACCGATAGTACTATTTAATATATTATATCGGTTTGTACAGTAATGACCGATAGTAAAAAGTATTTGCATTTCACTAACGTTGGATTAGTGTGTAACCGATAGTAAAATGATGGTTTTCCGCCGCTGTCGTCCTATTCTATCGGATTTTTCCTAGATTGCTTACAACCGTTAGAAAATAAGGGTTAGTGGAATGCACTTCTGTAGTAGTGACTCTATTTTCAATCCACCCTGCAAATTTTCTGTTATGTTCTCTGATGACCCAAATTTCTGTGTTCGAAGGATTCTGTTTTCATAACATTGCCTTATGCTCGCGTATGTATGGCTCCACCTCCATCATGTGTTGTAAGACCCAAAAATATGCTTTTGCATACAGATCACTAGCGAGGACGACTGTTTTGAATCCAATCGTTCCGATGCCCTAAATCTTGCCCTCATGTTGGGACTTAGGAACGCCAATTGGGTCAACCCCGGCCATATAATTGGTGCAAAATTCAATCAGCTCCTCTATGGCATAACCTTCAATGATACTACCTTTGGGCTGATGAAGATTCCTTACATATTCCTTCAAGATATCCATAAATCTCTCAAATGGATACATATAGCATAGGAACACAGGTCCATAAAACTTAATTTCTCTGATAAGGTGAACAATTATATGGACCATAATATCAAAAAAAGATCGAGGGAAATACATCTCAAGTTGACAAAGAGTTGTAATCACATTTTTGCAATCATCCAATCCATCCAGATCAATTACCTGTAAGGAAACAGTTGCGGCAAATATTTGGATCAGAAAAATCTGGCAATTAAGTTCCATGAATAGAGCTAATTAACTTAGTAGGAATACACTTATCTTACAAGATATTGCGTTGAAGAATAACATAGCTTTGTAATTGTCTCTATGACTTTAACTGGGAGAATACCTCTGATAGCACTAGGAAGCATTTGTGACATCAGTACATGACAATCATGGGATTTCATACCAACCAGTTTCAAGTCTTTCATGGACACACGTTTTTTCAAGTTTGCAGAATACCCATATGGAACTTTAATACCATACAGGAACCGATAGGGTTCTGTTTTTTCACTTTTTGACAAAGTATAACAAGCCGGGGGAAGGTATGTATGCTTTCCCTTCTCCAACAGTGCAAGCTCAGTCCTTATCTCTATTTCCACCATGTCACGATGAACTTTGATACCATCTTTTATCTTTCCCAAAATTTTCAACAACAAACCAATCAAACTATCACAAATATTTTTCTCTACATGCATGACATCAATGCAATGTCAAATTTGTAAGTGCTCCCAATATGGTATATCCCAAAGAATCGATCTTTTCTTCCAAGTTTTTGTTGAGGTTTAGAACATTTATCGACTCAACTTTGATATTCTTCACATGCAAGTAAAGCTCCTTACCGGTCAGAAACACTGGGGCTAATCCTTTCTCAGACTTCCAGTTAAATTATTTTCTCTTCTTACGGTAGGCGTGATGCATTGGAAGAAACCTATGGTGACCCATGTACACTGTTTTTTTTTAGTTTTGTAATCATATACTCTCAGTTTCATCTAAGAAAATAGGACAAGTCTTGCGTCATTTCGTACTATAGCCCGACAAATTTCCGTAGGCTAGGAAATCATTTATGATGCAAAATATCATAGCCCGCAAGATGAAATTCTTTGGATACATACAAAGAACCGGCCAAGTGCTATACTGACTGCTAATATTTCTATGTGGATACATACCATCTGTACTCAGCCCGAACCTTATATTCCTTACTTCACTGCCAAACTCATCAAATGTTCTGCTAATGTTTCTCCATTGAATGGAATCAACTAGATGTCTCAGTTTTTTGTCTTGCTTCCTGCCTTCAGCATGCCAACGTAAGTACTTTGCTTCTTTCGGATTTACAAACAGCTGTTTCAATCTAGAGATCATAGATAAATACCACACAGTTTTGGCCGGAGGTCCTTTCTTTATGTCGTCACATTCACTATCAATTCGGTCCCTACGCTTGTATTGCGATGCACCGCATCTTGGACAAACATGCAAATCCTCATACTCGTTACAGTACAATACACAATTCATTTGGGCATGTGTGTATACTTTTGATTTCCATTCCAAATTGACAGAATAGTTTTTTGGCTTGATAAACTGATCTTGGCAACTCATTTCCCTCTGGAAGCATGTCCGCTAAAAAATCTAATAGTACCGTGAAACTCTTATCGCTCCAACTGTTACTTGCCTTCAAGTTATATAATTTCAGTACATAAGACAACTTTGTAAATTTTTTACATTCAGGAAACAAAGGCTTCAGAATCAACAATTAATTTCTCAAATTTACCAAAGTTGTTTTCGCTATAATTTTCTTTAACATCATGTAACATCTCATCTAGATTGTCATCATCTACATACACATCGGAATGAACATTATCAAAATTCTAATGATCATCATTACTGCAATCCACTTCGGAGTCCTGCTAATTAGTAGCAGTGCTTGTTTCCACAAGATCTTTGCTGTGCCATATCCAACGGGTATATCATGCGTGAAAACCATGACGAATTAAATGGCTCTTAATCTGATCAGAGTTGCTAAATCTCTTTAAGTTCATACAATCTGTACAAGGACAATACATATCTTTTTCTCTTTTCTTCGCCTTTTCTTGCTCAACAAATTTAATAAATCCGTTCACACCCTCCAAATACTCAAGAGTAGTACATTTTATTTCATACATCCAATATTCCCGGTCCATCTACAATTCACAAAATTAACAATTGCAAAAAATAATGATCAGTCAGGCATGCATGAAACCTGGCCAATTAAGCTGTATATTGTATAGCTACCAATAACTGATGTATGAAACCCTAACTTGATGACACACTAACCTAACTACACAATGCAAGCTAGTGAGCTCATGAATCATAATGCATTGTAAGAGCCAGCTAGCTAGCTTCCTCGCTTGGAGCTACCACTAACTTGGAAGTAGAGAGAGAGGTGATGAGAAGCTTACATTAGAGAGAGGGATCCAACTTCCTTCCAGCTTGTTCTGATCACTCTAGCTAATTGGAGTGTGGAACAGAAGGAAACAGAGAGGAGAAAGAGAGAGGGTGGAACAGAACGAAATAGCAAGGCTCGAGTGCGTTTGACTTATAGTGGAACATTTACTAATGGTTTGCAACACAAAATAGTTAGAAGATAACACAATTTTTCTAACGGTTATGTATCTATATCCGTTAGAATAAATCAAAATCTATTCTAACGGTTCCCAAATAAGAATTGTGACTATAAGTACATTTCTTCTAACGATTATTTACAAAATACTATTAGAATAAAATCAAATCTATGCTAACAGTTCCCAAAATATAATCATTAGTATAAGTATGTTTTTTCTAAGATTAATATATTCAGAACTGTTAGAAAAAATCATATGATTTTTACTAACTACCCTTCTCCACTGTGCACCACATACACTAACAATTTTGTTCCAAATTGCATAAAATCGTTAGAAGATAAAGGTTAGTAGATTGCATTTGTGTAGTAGTGAGGCAATTTAGTTGTTGACAACTATAGTATTTCTATTATATGTCTCTCCCATGTGCACATAATTTGTGGATATCTCATTTTTAATATCGACCTATTATTCGTGATTTCCCAAAACGATAGAATCTGGTTGTTTCACACTCCCAGCATTATAATGTGCAAGTGTTTAGTTGTTCGTGTTCTTATGTTCAAGATGTATCTCCTTAGGAGGCCTCTCACCATCAAAATGAGTCTCTTCAAGAGATTTAAGAAGCGTTTGACTATTGTTACGAGACCATCTAAATCGGCAAACGTCTCCGCAGATTTTAGCTAGGTTGTTTAAACCAATATATCTCCCTTGCTTCTGGCATAGGGGGTATTAATGGATTTACTATTTTTCCCAGGGTATTTACACTCTTTTAGGTACATTTACTGCATATATATGCTATTTAGTCACTCCTTTTATAATCAATGAAAGTATCTAGCAGATTATTTGCCAAACTTTATAAATGTATTATCCTCTGAACTTCCAATTCAGCTTTGCTAGATCTTAAAGACCGTTTTTATTCCATGAAATTTTGCAGCATTCTAAATTTGGTCTTATCTCACCCCCCTAATGCCAGGAATAGATCTTTATCAAATATGAAGTCAGCGTACTGAGCTGTAAAAAGATCTCCTATCATGAGCTCAAGATATGTAATAATTGACGGAGTTTCATATCTAAGATATATCCCCAACTTCCAGTGAGGACCCATAGAGATATGCTGGAGTGGTGATATCGGCACATAACCAAAAAACTCGTAGATGGGAAATATACGCATTAGTTGTAAGGGGGAATAATCATGATATGTAGTAGCCCAGATTGGTATTAATACAATGGTATGTAAAATTGCATGTGGCCAACTACTGGTGGTGATCTGTTTGAGACCTAGTCTTGGTTTTTGCGCTAGGCTCGCCCAGATTCTAATATGCAGAATAACGGGATCTTACTCGGAAATACCGAAACCCAAAGGTTGATCGAAAACACAGTTCAAAATAATTGCACAACTCTTTATTTCAAAGAGGGCTTTAAACGTCGAACGTTAGGTCGCACTCACCTACGTCGAAGGAACTATAAGCTGGATATATGATCCAAGGTTGTAATAATATTCGATCTAAATTAGACCTATTATAAGGTATTTATAGTCCAATCGTATGAGTACGTATCAGACTCAATAACCTAACGTATTAGACTCATATAACTAACTAGCTAACTAATCCTAAATGGATAGACTTAGTTATAGATATTTGGATCGGATTACAATTCCGAACAGGGAACAAATTCCTTTCCATGATCGCGAACCAACCCGTGGTCGCGAAACTTTTCTGATCACAGTAAAGGTCACGAAGCCGTATGCGATCAGAACTTGAAGATCCTCCAGGATCAGGTGGGAAATTTAGAGTTATGCAGTATCACAACAAGTTTCTCACCTCAATTTTCCATAACAATGCAAACCTGATTATGTTATCAATGGATTGCACCGACTTTTTCCATTTGTACTCTTTAAAATTAGTCTTTTGCATGGGACAAAGGCCTAACACAATACTAATACTCGATGTTATAGACAGAGTGCATAGTCTCATAACTTCACAAACTTAACATTTCTTACAAACTTTCTAAAAAAAACTCATCCCCAATATCAACAACTCCTCAAATCCAAATTTATACTTGATTCGCACCCCACCTCCCATGGTCTATACCACCCAATCAAATTCTGTAAATATAATAGAAAAATTTTAGTATGCATGGCATTGCTTTAACACAAGATATATATGTGGACTTCACCTTTGTACTTTTCTTTTTTCATCTAGCAAATTATGAGCTTAGTGTGGCTTTCTTCTCAAGGCCGTAATAAATGGCACTTTCCGTAGTATAGAGTATGGATTTATTAGTGTTTGAACTTCGTAGCTCATTGGGGTTGAGACCATCAATCGCCTGTGGGCGTGGCTGCACTAGTCCTGCTAATTGTTGGAGCTCCAATGCAACTTGCCTCATTGTTGGTCTATTTTCACCAGGCATGACTAAGCAGCGACTTGCTAGCTTGGTAGCTTGATGGATCACTTCTATGTCATCTTCATAAACTATTTCTGTATCCAAAAGTTCATCAAGTCTACCCTTCCTCATAGCCTCTTGAAATACTGATACAAGGCTCTTCTTTTCTTTAGATCGTGGCGTCTTACCTGTTAAAAGCTCCAAAATGATGACACTAAAACTATAGACATCGCTTTTGGCAGTGAGCTGATATGATTGTAGGTACTCAGGATCTAGATATCCCAATGTTCCTTTCACTACTTGAGCTTCGTCATCCATTGGTGCAATCATCGAGGAACCAAAATCTGACACCTTCACCTCAAAATTGTCTCCCAAAAGAATGTTGGCTGATTTCACATCCCCATGAAGGATAGGGTGTCTCAATGAATGTAGGTATGCGAGTGCTTCAGCTGATTCGGCAGCGATCCTGAGACGAGTTGCCAATGTTATGCAATGCCTCCTAATTTGGCCATGTATTAGATCATATAGAGTTTTATTGGGCACATACTCATAAACTAGGATAGGGACTTCAAACTGTAGGCAACAACCAAGAAGCTTAACAATGTTTGGGTGATTGACACGACAAAGTATAAGCAACTCTTTTCCAAATTCCATTCTCCTATCCTCATCAACCCCTTTGCATCTTTTGATTGCAAGAATAGTGTTGTCTAGAATTCCCTTGTAAACAGTCCCTTGCCCACCTTCGCCGATAATCTCATTCTTGTCAAACCCATTTGTTGCTGCCTCAATATCTTCTCTGTGGTACAAGATAAATGCAAGGTTGCGCTCCATTTTTGTCATATCTGATAATAGTTGGCCACCATGTTGTTGAAAATATTCATCCCTCTTTCTCCTCATAGCTTGTATTTTGACACTTTTTTTGTGATTGATAAGTTGTATTACAAACAGAATGATAAGAGTACCGAAAATGCAAGTACAGATTCCTGGTGAGATGACAAAGAAAATTGTGAAGTCATTAGGAAGTTGAAGAAAATGTTTGGAAATTAGTCTATGACCAGATCAAATAAATCATTAAGTGATCTATAGGGTAGAGTTACTAGAGTAACAAACATAGTGGGTCCACTTCCATGCTATTGACAAAGAACATGCAATGGTGATGAAACTTAGAGAGTTTAAAAATGTATCTACCGATAGCCACTCGTGCTCCACGGGATAGCGTTAGCTCTTTGTCACATGTTCCATAATAAGCATTGCCTCGCGTATGGGGAGGGCATAAACATTCGAATCCACCGAGGGTATTGTGGCATGTTCCATGCACAGAACAAGGGTACTTAGTCACATCTGCACACTCATCAATATCTGCAATCAAAGTACCAAGGTTGGTAAGGTCTCCAAACAATACTATTGATTCCGAAAGTAGTATGTTGACAGTTTATTATATAATAAAAAACAACAAATTTTCCAAAAAAAATACGAAATAGAGGGTTATTTTCAACTTTGCCCAGATATTTAATGTTATCATAAAACTGTAAATTAGTTTATTTTCTATTTAGAAACTCACTAGGTTAAATTTTATCCTTAGCCTTTCTATTAAAATTATAATGACAAATTTATTCACATGAATGGCGAAAAATTTGTATATATTATTTGTTTGATAGGATCATGTGCAACAAACGGGTAGTTCAAATATGTTTTATAAATAAAATTAGAAGTAATATAACTATCATATATACCGTTAATAGTCTAATTGATGGTCAAGATAAATCCTATATTATCATGAGATTATCCATGAGAGGCTCCTAGTGAGGATAGAAATTTACAAAATTAAAGGAGTTTAGCAATCGAAAGGGGAAATCACACAATCACACATAAGCTGCTCTCTGCTACGCATTTTGTTCAATAGTTTCGCAGCAACAATCATGTGCTAATGTCTCACAAACACGAATCACAAGTATACTTAGGATAAGAAGCAATTGTGCGATGGAAGGCGCTCCCTGTCAAAAGAGAAATGTGAACATGAGGACTTATACGTATACAAGCCCGAAGGGGGACCTTAGCCTTATCAATGTTTTCTTGACTCAAAGTTAGTTACCTCAGGGTTGAGGGCTCCTCAAGGCACACTTGTGGAGAGGTGCTTCTTTGCACTGATTAGAGAAAGGAATGTTACAAATAGGAGGGTGCCTGAGGTATTTATAATCCTAGTTGAGCACTAAAAGTCCTTAATGCTTGTGTTACATTCATAGAATGAAGGGTAAAATAATCCTTTTAGTCTTTGACGCACAAGCTCCATGCCACAATGGATCACTAACATGTGTCTTGGTGGTCTCTACAATTTGGATGGTTTGAGGCCTAAGGGGCAAGGAGTCAAGTTTTAAAATTCCTTTAGGTTGAGATCTATGGGTCCTCAAGTTGATGGCCTTCTGAGCTAGCCTCCAATTACTTAAACTTTCATTCTAGAGATAATGAAGGCCAGAGGAAAATCTCTAGCCATGTACCAAAGTAAGGTGATATATTTATGATTACCTCAAGAAGTTCATCCTCAAGGAGAAGAACCTTTAAGACTTGGTGAGGAGTCACCGCATTGAAGTGAGTGCGAGATTCATTGCCAAAAACAAGGTGGCTCCAAATTTGCATCCTAGGAAGGTTGTGGTTTTTGAGGTATGGTTCGGTCTTCAGTTCCCCTCCATCCTCCAATCAAGAATGTACTTCTATTTTATGGCATGAGCCTTTGTTACCTAGGCCCAAACTTTATGGTTTGGCATGGGATTTTTATTTGGATATGCGAGTCGACTATTAGGAAAGTGATCTTCTATGGTACTTCTATGAAGCCTCCACCACTGGCAAACCAGTGACTAAGGGGGGATCAGAAGGCAACTTTCAAGCTCATTTTCATTCAATTTTGTCCATCAAAGATGGCATAGGGCTCAATAACTTTTAACCAAGCTCACTTGGAGAATAAGACCACCTAATGATTCTATGTCAAGGTCGATGGTCTTGAGATCATGTACTCCAGGGAGCCCTTGGTGCTGTCTGTGGTGACTGTTAGGACCGTGCTCACTTTGTTTGAGCTAGCAAGAGATGATTTGGAAAATGTGTCACCTCTCAAAGCAATTAAGAATGTGCGATCTCCATGAGGAGATTAACAAGCTAAAACTTGTCATCTTCTAGGTCCAAAGTGAGATTAGATGGCATGTTGGGCTTAAACCTTCATAGTTCTCAGTGTCTAAACATATATAAGTTCTTGGAGATAACTTCCATTTTCTTTGAAACTTACAAAAATTTGAACAATTTTTTCTCTTTCGGTGCTTAGCTATAAAGACTCTTGGGACATCATCAATCACCTTTTAGGACACTTTCAAAAACAAGCATAAATTGTACATCCAAGTAATAGGCTCCAGATCGCGACACAACTAGATGACTAAAGCTTTTGAGATAAAGCTCCCCAAGGAAACAACCTCCCCCTTCAAAGAATAAAAAAAAATAACTCTGATTCGTTGACCCCAATTGCTTAGACCTCAAAAATCCTCAAGTTGCTCCCACTCTAGCGCCTTCAGCTTTAAAACTTCCAGTTGCTTCAACCTCGATCCCTCCATCTTTTCCAGGTTCATCCAAATTAAGACACTGGAACCTTGTCTTCTTTCGGGGGATCTTTGAAGGAAAATACTAGCAAGGTGGTTGAAGTTAACTCCCTGATGGTACAAGGACACAAGAAAGAACCTACTATGGAAATAATCTGAGTGGACTTAGATTGTGATCAATACAACATATTCTCAATGGTGGTTTAAGACAAAGAGGAAGATGGCTCTTGCTCTTCGAGGCAACCTTCATGGGGTAGCTAAATGATAACGAGGAATTTCTACCATTATTTCATCCAATGTTTGGGTACAACATTCTTGATGAACTCTTAGAATTGCTCAAGTTATTTAATTTTCTTTAGATTACTAATTATTGTGGGTTTGAGTTCCCCAACAATGGTGTGTTATGTATCACAAGCAATCAAAAACTTGAAAAGACCATGTAACGAGTCACTCTAAGTTGAGAAATTGAAGAAAATAAACATGAGAGATTTATATAAGTTAGGGTCTCGAGGGAAACCTTAGTCCTATTAATATTCCCTTGACATTAGTCAGTTGGGAGACTACCCTAGTAGGAGAAGGTTCCAAGGCATACCTAGTGTAGTTGTTTGTATAGTCAAGTGAGAGTAAATTGGTTGCAAATGAGTGAGGACATGGATAGTTATAGCCTAAGAAAGTGGCAATTAACTATAGCGACCCTCCTGGAGACATTGGATGAGGGGTACGATGGTCATTTGGATGTACTTTTGCCTCTGATCTTTGACACCTATCATTGTGGACCCCTCCGATAGCTAGGGTGCTACTTTTGGAGATAGGGTCCCCATGACTCTTGGTGAGATGAGGCTCCCAGTGAGGTACTTCCCGGTGAAGTGTCTTGGGTGGTCTTTTCCAAGGAAGCAATGTTGTCATCTCTGGGGTTCCCGAGAGGCCATGGTTTGGGTTCTCCCTAAGTGGCCACCAAGCGGGCATGTAGCCATCATCCCAGATGGTTTCCTAGCCTAGGCATGCCACCATCACACCTAGGACATTTGTCCCCGGGGCTGTAGTCCTCGGAGGGTGGGGAGCCTGGGTGGCATTGGCGTGTAGCTATCCCTCATGGGACATCTTATTGGGAGTAATATTCCTCGGAGAGCAGTAAAATCTTTCGAGGGAACTTCACATGGGGAAGCATCTTACCCAGTGAGCTACAACATGGGGAAACTTACTAGGAGGCGCTCCCCTGTGCCTGCTATATTCCCCGGAGGATAGGAAGGCTTCCTGGTTCCCAGGGAGGTATTTTCTCGATGACTGTACTTCTGCGCGTCATGCCATGCCAATCGCATATTGTCAGAGGTTTCCTCTAATAGTAATAAATAGCTACAATCCTTTTCTTTGAAGTTCTACAAGCAAAAAAGGTAGAACAAAGTGAAAAACGTGAATAATACTACTTACGATATGAGTTACAACTAGTATTGCAGTAGAGGTTATCACCACCTGCAACCCACACTAACAAAGAGATTTACAAATTGAAATACAGGTTGGATACCCTTATGGTATTCTAGTGAAGAGTTAAGGTCAAACAGATTTGGATTGCTGAAATTTCAGAGCCTAAAGATCTTTATGCACAAGGAAATATTTTGAAATAAAATTTCTACTTCTAGGGAGTCTATAGAAGGGAGGAAATAGAGACATGAAGAGATCTTTCTTGGAAAAATTTCCATCTAATATTTCCTAAGAGGTTGCCTTCTTCTTCCTCCTTAGATTAGTTTTTCTCCACTAAAACTCATTGAGAGCTTTTTATTGGAAATCATTGGGATCTATTTGCATTTGTTTTGATCAATTCATATTTCATTTTTGTTATTAATCTTGTCTTCTAGTCTAATCTGAATTTTCAATTTTTTGTTAAGAGAAGTGTTGTGTTCTTGTGGGATTCAACACTCTACTCATCAAAAAGTACAAGACATTAATCTACCAAGGCCACTTAGCATATTGTGATCCTGAGGTCCACCAATACCTCCTTAGCTAAGTCTTTGGAAACTTCTCAACTCCCGAGCGGACTATTGCATACGTTGGGGGTGACGAGGGCGAGGCCACTCCCTAGGATGAGAGAGTTGAGGCCCCTAGAATCAACTTGGTTTGGCAACTTGAGCCGACTAGGTTCAAACTTTTGCTTGGATGACTACCCGAGGGTTTACACCCTGTTAAAGAAATAAGAGTTTAGCTAATGGGTAGGTACCATTTTTTTTCTTATCTTGCATACATCTCTTGTCGTCCTTAGATGAAACCCCACTCTTCTTTGATCTAGCCCTCTAGGGTGTACCTAGCCTCCCCTCCTTAGCTTCTCCGGTGGCGGTGTCCTAGCGGTGAGTGGAGGTGAGGCAGCGAGGCAAGGGTGCTGCCACCAATAGCAAGTGGAGGTGATGGGAGGTGGTGGCCACAGAGGAGAGAAGAAGGTGGTGGAGGAGGAGAAGGAGGTGGTGTAGCGAGGTGGCGGTGGCTGGCAGGGAAGAGGGGATAGTGCAGGATGGGTTAGGGGTGTTGGAGATTAGGAGGAGAGAGGGAGGAGGAAGATGAGGAGGAGAGATAACAAGTGAAGGTTGAAGTTAGGGTTTAATTGTATGGTCTAGATGGTACAATTTTTTTTTTTTTAAAAATCAGACTTCTAGGGTGTTCGACGAAATTTTGTAATAAATTTGTCATGTAACATGTACGTCCCATTGGTCAAAAGGGCTAAAATGAAAAATACACATATGTGTGTACTGTCGAAAATAATCAATCCTGGTCGAATTTGATTGGTGGAGTCAAACTTGGACTAGGTATGGTCTGACGAGGTCTAGTCGAGTTAGACTCAGACTAGGTCTGGTCGAGCCATACTCGTATCTGATCGAACCAGACATGACTTAATTGGGTTGTATTTTCGAGTAGGAGATCAAATTTACAATTTGATCAAGGTCCATGTTGCGGTTTCAATCAAATCCCTTGAGTTGTACTTTCGAGCTGGAGATCAAATTTGCAATTTAATCAGAGGTCTTCAAATTACAATTTGACCAGATGAGTTTTAGCTTGTCCCATGGGTGACGAATTGATGAATCGATGATAACTTCTGATCCAAAAGTCCAATCGACTCCAAAGTTTTATGGAAGACTTGTACTGAAGAAAATCCTCCAAATTTCACCTCGATCAGAAGTTAAAAAGATCCTCAAAATTTGATTGCAAACAGGATCTGCCTCGTTGAATTCCAACTTGATCTGCGAGCAATATATTGAAGATAGCTTCCAATTTGAAGGTCCTATTGATCTCAAATTTTGATGAGCAATTAAAGATGTCCAAAAGCTACTCCATCAAATTTCATGCCGGCCAGAGGTCAGAAAGCCCCCCATCCAATCAGGCGAACGGGAGCCGATGCATTTTAATTGCACTTCTAATCAATGAGAAGTTGTTGATCCATACTTTAATTCGAAGAGAGGTTGCTAATTGCACTTCTAATCGATCAGAGGTTGTTGATCCATACTTCAATTCGAATAGAGGTTGCTAATTGCACTTCTAATTGATCGAAGGTTGTTGATCCACACTTCAATTCGAAAAGAGGTTATTAATTGCACTTCTAATCGATGAGAAGTTGTCAATCCACACTTCAATTCCAACATAAGTTGTTGATTGCACTTCTAGTCGATGAGAAGTTGTCGATCTATACTTCAATTCGAACAGAGGTTGCTAATTGCACTTCTACCTGATGAGAAGTTATCGATCCACACTTCAATTCGAATAGAGGTTGCTAATTGCACTTCTAATTGATGAGAAGTTGTCGATCCACATTTCAATTCAAACAGAAGTTGTTGATTGCACTTCTACTTGATGAGAAGTTGTTGATCTACACTTCAATTTGAATGGAGGTTGTTAATTGCATTCGATCGGAGGTCTTCAAATTATAATTCGGCTAGATGAGTTTCAGCGTGTCCCATGGGTGACGAATCAATGATAACTTCTGATCCAAAAGTCCGATCGACCCCAAATTTTTATGCAGGATAGAAGACTCAAGATGTAATATGTCCACCAAGTTTAAATTCAATCAGAGGTCGCCAAGTTATAGTTCGATCAGAGTTCAGAAGAATTGCAACAAATAAGTTGTTTCCTGATGAATTTCAGTTTGATATACGGAAGATATATCGATGAGAAATTCTCATCTAACAGTCCGATCGACCCTAAAATTTTATGCAGAACAGAAGACTTAAAGTGAAACAGTTCCTCCAAGTTTCACTTTGATCCAGAGTTGGGAAGACCTCCAGAAGATTGTTGCAAACATGCTCTGTCTTGCTGAATTTCAGTCTAACATATGAACAATATATTGAAATTAGTTTCCAATCCGACGGTCCAATTGATCTAAAATTTTGATGAGTAATTGAAGACCTATCCAAAAGCTAGTCCATGATGTTTTAAATCAATCAGAGGCTTCTAAGTTGCAATTCGACTAAAGAGATGCTCTGTTTAGATGAGTTTCAATTTGTCCCACGGGTGACGAATCGATGATAACATTTGATTCAGAAGTTCAATCGACCCCAAATTTTTATGCAGGATAGAAAGCTCAAGGTGCAACATTTCCATCAAGTTTTAACTCAATCAGAGGTCGTCACGTTGCATTTCAACCAGAGTTTAGAAGGGGTCTATTTCTTGATTAATTTCAGCGTGTCCCATGGGAGAAGATCAATGATAACTTCTCATCCAAAAGTTTGATCGACCCCAAATTTGTATATAGGATAGAAGATTCTATATGATCTTCATCAGAAGTTGGAAAGACCCCAAAAGATCATTGCAAATATGCTATGTCTTGTTGAATTCCAGTTTGACATGCAAGCGATGTATTGAAGATACTTCTAATCCAACGGTCCGGTTGATCTCAAATTTTAATGAAAAATTGAAGACTTGTATAGAAGTTATTTCACCAAGTTTCAAGCTGATCAGAGGCTAAAAAGGCACCCATCTAGTCAGGCGAAGGGGAGCTGGTGTATTCTATTCATATCAAGAGTTGTCAAAACAATCCAAGCCCTTGATGGATATTCCAATGTGGTTGTCATACCATGCAATGTGTATTTACAGGTGATAAAGAAGTCAAAGATGTTATCAAAATCCTTTACTATCCATACTTTTCATGTCGCTGGGTACTGATGAGGCGAAGACAACATCTTGTCTGTGACTGACGAAGCCAGACACCATTCATGGCGGGTACTGATGAGGCGAAGGCATCCACTTGTTCGCAACCGATGAGGCTGAACAACCCCCTAGCCGAGCATTGATGGATATTCCAATGCTTGCCACATTTATTTGTGGTAGCACCATAGACTGACGTAGCTATGGATTTGCATAATTGCATGCATGGATATACGCATTGCACTCATTCATCAAGGGCAAATTTTGAGGCTTGAAGACGACGACCATCAGCACTGTTTAATTGGAGGTTTTTTGTGGACTTATTTTGCAGATGTAATTAATTATGAGCTTTTCAAAAGCCCTGAGAATCATGAACTGCGGAATCTCTTGAAGTCAAAATTTATCTCTATAGGCGCAGTAAGAATATGTAAAATCCTAAGGGGACTTGTAACTTATAATTATTTTAAATTAATAAAGTACATTGTTTCCTCTAAGATTATGTGTTCTCTGTGTTCTTTTATGTGTATATTTATGTATACTGGCAAACTCGCAACACAGAAAGGGTAATTTCACCTGAAAGCCATCTTTCGGATGAAACATAGGGAAAATAAACTACTTTAAAGGACATGGTTAGTCTAGCACTTTATGTGGCTTGCAGCTATGTTTCATCATAACTTTCGATTAAAGAATCTTTTTAGGGTGATTCCTTTTGTAAAATGTTTGTGATGACCTAAAAATTATTTATGCAAATTTTCATGGAATTTAGAGTTGATTTGAGTACTTTTTTTGACTTTTTGATAAGTCGAATCAAAATTCTAAAAATTCAGACTTTATGTGGTTTTAAGCTGAATTGTTATTTTTTATTGTCATGATTGGATGGTGATATGGAGAAATTTTGTTCAGGAGACTTTATCCCATAATTTTGATCTCTTATGACAGTTTTTTTCGAATTTTTTGGAAGTCATTTGGACGGTGTTTCAGGTCTTTTTATATGGGTAAAAAGTTTTCCCAAAACCTAAAAAGCTGAAACTTGCAAAATGTTTTTTTTTCTTCAGCTTTTTCATTTTTTTCCTTAGCTTTTCAGTTTTTCCATAAAGTCTTCTCTGGTCTGAAAAGTCTTCCTGCATTGTCATATCTGGTCGAATATGAAACTCGCCTCAAATCCACTTCTGAAGTTTATCACTCCTATCTATAAATATGCATCGCTCTCTCCATTCAGTTGCTCACTAACTCTCTCTACTTGTACACCATGAACTCTAAGTTTCTTCCTCTTCATCATAACTTATGGCTACATTCAGTTCGTTGTCTAGAGGACGCTCCGATGAAACATATCAATTAACCAACATCGGTATGTCACTATAACAAGCCATGCAACAACCACTAGTTTAGGGAAGAACGCTCTGGCAAAGGTACTATGACTGTGTAAAGGTTAATATATCTAGAAATAGAGATGTGAGTGCTCTACCATATTTATGATATCTTTTTTAGTATTCAACTTATTAATTGATCACATCTTTTCTTTAGATGGTCGAGCCCAAGTGAGACTTCGTTCAATAGATCGATAACGACATGTCAAAAGATACTAAGTTGTACTGCATGTGGTGGAAAAAGTAAAGACTCAACACAAGATCTTTGGTCTCCCGAACAAGCCACCTCCATACAAGGTCAATCTTTACTGTGGGGCCGAATAGCATTGGAACCTAGACAAAAACATGGAGAAGGACAAATTAACTCCCCCTAGTACAACTACCTTTGTTAAAAAATCACAACCGGGTCTGACCATGAATTGTCGTTTTGTTTCTGAATGTTTCATCAAAAGGTGTGAATTTTCTTAAGTGTTATTCACTAAAAAATGTGCTATCTCCGTTTGTAAATACATGTTATTTTAACTACATGCATATGAATTAAGGTGTAACTCAAAAATGTATTCTTTCTGTTAGGGTTAGGGTTAGGGTTTCAATGGGCACGGTGGGTGGAGGCAGGGCAGCGTGGGATGCAGAGGGAGGTGGCTCCTAGGGTTAGAGTTTCAACAACTACAAGGGTTAGGGGCGGAGGAGGGGGTGCGGTGTGGAGCCAGGAGAGGGTGAGGGGCGGAGAGAATTGTTGTAAATTTGTCAAACTGTAGGTTACGGTAAACATATTATTTCAGAGAAGTTATCATGACATATCCTACTGCACTTTTCAAACAAGCTATTTTTTTAAATTTGTCAAATTGTAGGTTATTTTTGAATTTTTTTTTTCATTTAAGTTATTTACACAACATTTTATTTGTTTATGAGTTGTTTCCAATTGCCAGTCACTAGTCGCCACCCTAGTTGACGACTAATTACTCACCATCTGGATTGGCAACTAGTGACTAGCAATTGCAAACATGGCTTAAGTCAACAACTTGAATGGAAATTGAAGTCGTTTTTGCCATTTCTTATAGTTCTAGGTTTTTTGCCGATTTTATTTTTTAATGGGTTATCTGTAAAAAAAACTCCCTGAGAGATCTCAACAAACATAAGGCCAGTTGTGACATGACGCAGAAGGATGGCAAAGACAAACAACTCAAGATCAACTCTCTCAATGACACAATATATTAATACAAGGTTGTGTACACTGCTTTTAAGATTGTATTTGGAAGTGTGATGTCTCAAAAAAATAAGTAAAATTAATTTTCCTAATCTATCTGTTTGATAGATCATTTTTCCTATGTTTTTTACAAACAACCGCAAAACATAATGGTCCAATCAAAATAGAGCATAATATATTTTTTGTAAACCACGGTGGAATTAACACAAAATCTCTAGTCTAAACTAACTTGGGCACACCAGCTACTAACAACCATAGTGGATTAATAACATCATTGGTTTTATCAAACAGGTAGAATTTTAGTTACGATAGCTTTCAAAAACTTTTTTAAAGTATTTTGTTACAGTGCATATTGCTACCTTACCGCAATTTCAAACGTAGAACATTGGTTAGGAGTATGCACTATTTCGATAAAAAGATTCTGGAAATATGAATTAGGGCGTATTTGTCTGAGTTTAAATTTCTCTAATAAACTGATTTATTGTGGTTTCAACTATAAGTCCAATAAACTCTCTTTCACTGGCTGAAACTTATTCGGATATTCTAATAAAAAAAGACTTTATTCTTACAAAATAACCATGGAATAAACTAAGGTGTTTAACTACAACTTCAATTTATAAGCACATGAATTAAAGTTAAAACTTGCCCAAGCACCTCCTTAGCGCATTTGGATCATAAGACTAGTTAGCATTTGACATCAGTAAAATGAATAAAATTACTTCACATGAAGTAGCGATTGGAGAGAAACTAACCTCTGCATCCGTTTGAAATGTAAGGGTTGCCTTGGAACCCGTTGGAGCAATTGCAGATATAGCCCCATCCATGGGCCGAGTTGAAACACTCGCTGCTGCTGCTGATGCACGCATAGCCAGGTTTCTTGCGCGCCTCCTCGCACGTCTTGTTTCCAATAGCCCAATCCACCACAATCGGCACCAAGCCGCCGTTGGCGTCATGGAACGCCGATGTGTTCGCATAGCTCGCTCGGAACTCAAAGTTGGATGCCTCCATCAGCACAGCATAGCTGCAGGAATTGGTGTATATGCTTGTCGTATTGAAGCTCTCGTCAAAAACGACCTGGTAATACTCGAGCCCCTTTGGGATGGCCGTCTGGCAACAGCCTACCCCGGAGCAGGGGCCGTCGATGAGGCCCGCCTCATCACGACATATGGCGACGCACCCGCTCGTGTACCCTGCAAAATTCTCATCACCGATGCATGCTAGTGTTCTGCACCCGAGGACGGTGAACTTGTTTTCGGTGTTTGAGAATCTGTACGGTGTGTTCGTCATGTTCAGGTGCCAGTAGCTAGGATTCATCCGCCGGGAGGTGTTGTTGTAGCAGTTAGAAGAGATGCGATTCAACAGCCGGGCTTGGCCTTGCGGCAGTGAGATGTTGAGCACCTCCACGTTAGAGAGAAATGGCTTGTAGGTGCCATTCCCAGTGTCGTTGCAGCTGATCTCAAAGCCGCCGGGCATTGCGCAGCCACGGCCGATGCCGAACGGGTAAGGGATCTCCATGCCACCACATGTCGCCGGACAGTTGTTGGTTGTCGCTGACACTCCGTCGAACGGGAGCTGTGATGCAAGCGCTACGCTCAACAACACCACCGCTAACCTCTCTAACCGCATGGTTGTGTCTTCGTGTGATCACTGGGCTTTCGAGTTTGAAGATTATATATTTTATATGCCTCAACATGTCCAACAATATGGGTGATAATATAGACCGGTTGATAACCCCTTGATTTGGACTACGTTTCCTTTTTTTTTTAAGAGCAACTTGACTTAGACTATGCCCATTTTTTTCTTATTTGTTGAATTTTCTCAGAAAAAATTGCACCATATTTAATAGGAATTATTCTAGGAACCACTTTCTAACTATTTGATAGAATATCTCTCAAGTGATTAGTCCAAATACACAAGTTCTCTAATTTGCGCATCAATTCCTTCACAATTATTTTCATACTGATCCAACATTCCTACTATATATCGTCAATGGTAGTTAAATCTTTTACATTCACGCACGCTTTCTACATTATTTTTGTAGAGGTTAGTTAGACTTTGATGTGGACACCCAAGTTTAATTTGCAATGAAGACTTTTTTTTGAGAGTATTTAAAATGTTGTCCATGTGACTTTGTCATCCAGGTGTCCTCTCACTTCCTTCTTACAATTTCTTTTAGTTCTGTCCTTTTTATTGCTTTGAATCACAAAATTTTATTGTTTTCTTGGTCTCAAGACTAGAATGGAAGAGGATATTTCAAGGAGAAAAAAGATTGTCTTTGAATGCTTCTTCCACAAGCTCATCGGTGCTTAATTTTATATGAGAAGTTGCTATTTGATTTCTTTCGGAATTAATCCTGCCTTGCACTCCAATCATCAGTATTGATTAGATGACTCATTCTGAAGCCCAAATGTCATATGTAGAGAAAAAGATCAGGTTGAACTCCAAATTATATCACTTAAATTCTTCTTCAAATATTTATGAATTTTTGAGATTCTCACATGTGGAAAAATACTTGTGCATTGAGGTTTCTATGTTTCTTTTCCACATATTATGATGATAAATTTCAATGGGAAGATAATTTTGGGATTGCTACTAAATTGAGTGATCCTATTTTCACCAAATGTGCTAGCTTCATGCCGTTACTCCGTTAGTAGAAATATGCCATGTTCATTGAAGGCTGGATATTGCATCCCAGGTGGTTGAGTTGATAGAATTGGTGGTTAGTCAAAATTTTCGACAAATTCAAGCTGATTCTAGATCAAATTTGTACTGATGTCTTTGTAAACATGACATTCCATAAGATTCATGCAAAAGATACAAAGTCAAAAGTGAGCATCCTCCCAAGTATCTCTGGAAAATGAGCAAGGTAGTCTTCCAAATTTGGGGAAGGCTTCTCATATTGTTTCAGGGGGTTGACAATACAATCATTCATTTCTAGAAGTTCTTAAGAATTAACACTCTTATTTCTCTTATTGTTTTCTTAGATATCTATTTTTTTTATCTAATTGTTCCTAAAGTACTAAAGTAGTACTCCGTTAGTGAAAACAAGATCTAATGTTCTTGTACATTTCATTGAAATGTGAATGTGCATTTTGTGTCATTGTATGATTAGTTTTATTGTAATATAGCCTTCCATTTTCTTGGCATGTAACATCAATTTGATCAAATAATTATCAATTATAAGTACGGTAATGATGAGCAACCAAATCATGGGAGAAATGCAATCGAGAAAAAATTAGGGTAGCAAGATGAATAGGAAACAAGAATAATCCATTAAAATTAATGAGGTTAGATAAGCAAGTGCACAGGCAGTTCGAAATATAATGTCCCTTCCAATTATATATCTTTAATTATATAATTAATAGCTAAAACAAAGGAGTTACTACCGGTTTACAACTTCAATTATGAAGATAAAACAATTGATCAGTGTAACTGTTTATACCTTCATGATTTTGTCATTTGATCCGTTTGAGACCTAGTCTTAGTTTTCGTACTAGACTTGCCCAGATTCTAATATGCGGAATAACGGGATCTTACTCAAAAATACCGAAACCCAAAGGTTGATCGAAAACACAGCTCAAAGTAATTGCACAACTCTTTATTTCAAAGAGAGCTTTACACGTCGAACGTTAGACACACTTACCTACGTCGAATAAACTATAAGCTGGATATATGATCCAAGACTGTAATAATATTCAATGATCTAAACTAGACCTATTACAAGGTATTTATAGTCCAATCGTATGAGTACGTATCAGACTCAGTAACCTAAACGTATTAGACTCATATAACTAACTAATCCTAAATGGATAAATTTAGTTATATATATACGGATCGGATTACAATTCCGAACAGGGAACGAATTCCTTTTCATGGTTGCGAACTAATCCATGGTCGCGAAACTTTTCCGAACACGGTTAAGGTCGCGAAGCCGTATGCGATCAAGACTTGAAGATCCTCCCAGATCATGACTCCCTTGTTGAGAAGGAGTCAACCCCTGTTGCGACCTCTCGATGAAACTGGAGATGTGGAAATTGGGCTTGTCCATCTTCTCTGGTGTACCACTTTGCCGCATGTACTCGTTGATCTTTTCGACCGATTCAAAAAGTCTCTTTTTTACCACTGCGGGTGGTAGTCACCTTCTTCTCCAGAATCATATTTTCGCGTAGAGGTTCGTCTCGTTGATAGACCAAGTCTTCAACAGATGGTACTATAGTATCTAGCTCATCATCCAGTATTGAAGGCTCAAAGAGTTTGAGGTGCTCAACATTGACAACCGAGTAAATATCCATGTATGGAGGTAACTTGAGCTGACAAACATTATTACCCATTTTCCGCAAAATCCGAATAGGACCATAACGAATGGGTTTCAATTTCTTACCTTCACCTTTAAGTTTCTCCTTACTCAAATGTAACCATACCATATCACCTTCTTGAAATTGCGCATCAACTCGGTGCCGATCATATCGCGCCTTGTACTTGAGTTGAGCTTTCAGCAAGTTCTATTCAACCTCACCATGGAGTCGTTGAATACCTTCCAGGAACTTTTGTACTCGATCCTAATCAGATGCTTCCTTGCTGTTCTGTGCTGAGGTAGGAATCACAAACTCCATATCGAATGGACTCTGTGGTAGAAATTCTAAACAGACCTGAAATGGCAACTTTCCAGTCGAACCATGCACTGCTCGATTACAAGCAAACTGTAGGTACGGTATGCTTTCATCCCAGGTCTTCGGGTGTTTCGAGTTATATCCTCTCAAGAGATGAACGACTGTGCGATTTACCACCTCAATTTGACCATTAGTTTGCGGATGAAAAGCAGTACTCCTCTTTAGCTTAGTGTCTATCATCGTCCAGAGCGATTGCCAAAAGTGACTAAGGAACCGGGTATCGCGATCAGACACAATAGAAGTCGACAGTCTGAAGTGTGTCCAAACATGTTGAAAGAATACCCGAACTGCTTCTTCTCCCGTGATAGTCTTTCGACAAGGTATAAGAATAATCATTTTGGAGAACCGATTAATAACCACGAAAAGATAGTCGTTGCCACGTCGGGTCATAGGCAATCCTCCCAAGAAATCCATGGATATGCTCTCCCATGGTTGCGATGGAACTGGCAAAGGAGTGTACAAACCTAATTTTCGGTTTGCCGGTTTCGAGATGCTGTAGAGACCACAACTTTGAACAAAACTAGCCACATCTTACTGCATACGTGGCCATAACACATGTCGGTGAAGATTTTGCAACGTCTTTGTAACCCCAAAGTGACCAGCTACCTTCGATGTGTGCACTTTTCGCAACCATTGAATTCGAGGTGCTCCACGAGGTATGCAAAGTAAATTGCCTTTGTACAAAAGTCTTTCTCGACAAACGAACTCTGTAGGTTTCTCTGTTTCGAGCTCAATCAGTGCTGTCTGAAAATCAGGGTCTTCACTGTACCTATTGGCATAATCATCATGACATAAGGGCTCGATCTGCATGAACGCTGATAAGTAGAGGGTCGTAACTAGTGGTCGCGACAACATGTCCGCCAATTTGTTGTGTACACTTTTCTTGTACTTAATCACCAGATTAAACTGCTACAGATACGACATCCACTTCATGTGCCGAGTTTGCTGTAGTTTGGACTGAGTTTGCAAATATTGCAACAGTTGATGGTCGGTGTGGACAACAGTCTCTTTACCCAAGAGATAACACCGTCAATGTTTCACGGCCTGATGCAGTGCGCACAACTCCTTATCGTACGTCAAGTAGTTCTTCTGAGCTCCCTGGAATAACTCGGAGTGATATGCCATTGGTCGACCTTTTTGCATGAGCACAGCGCCCATGGCATAACCTGAGGCATCGGTTTCTAACTCGAATGGTTTCTGGAGATTCGGCAAAGCTAACACAGGCGCCTCGCTGATCTTCTTTTTCGGCAAGAGAAACGTGTCCTCATGTTTCCTTGTCCACTCGAACTTCTGATCGATCCTGGTTAATGCATGCAATGGAGAAGCCACAATCGAGAAGTGTCGGATGAACTTCCGAAGTTATTGGCATGCTCCCACAAAGCTACGCACGTCTGTAATTGTTCGCGGTCGCGGCCACTCACGAATCACTTTTACCTTATCGGGGTTGATTTGCAATGTACCGTTGCCGACCATGAATCCTATGTAAAGTAGAGTTTGCTGGCCGAACTCGCACTTCCTATGGTTGAGGTGAAGTCGATGTTGCCGAAACTGTTCGAACACCTTTTCGACATGAATGAGGTGCTCATCCCACGAACGACTATAAACCAGTATGTTGTTGAGGTAAACGATCACAAAGTCGTCGATGAACTGTCTCAATACGTCATTCATAAGACGCATGAAAGTTGCCGGGGCGTTGCAGAGACCAAAACGGCATGACCAACCATTCGAACAGACCTTGTTGTGTTTTGAACGCGGTCTTCCACGTATCCTCTTCTTGGATGCTAACTTGGTGATATCCTGACTTAAGATCCAATTTGGAGAAGACAACAGCATGGTTCAATTGGTCTAGTAGGTCGTCAATACAAGGAAGGGGGTACCGGTTCTTGATGGTGATCTTGTTCAGTACTCGGTAGTCGATGCACATACGCCAAGTCCCATCTTTCGTTGGCACTAACACCACAAGAGATCCACAAGGTGAACTACTCGGTTGAATAATACCATCGTTTAGCAACTCACCAAGTTGTCTCTTGATCTCTTCATTCTCCAATACTGTGTTGCGATACATACTCAGATTGCGTAGTATCGCATCAGACTCAAGCTGAATTTCGTGCTCGACTGGACGTTTCAGCGGACGACCCTGGGTAGTCTCGAACATATCACTGTATTTCTCCAGCAGTCTCGACAAACGACCAGAATCCTCTCGGCACGCCAACGACAATGCTGGTCGAGTACCCTCACCTTGACCAATGGGTCGAATCATGACAAGCACATATTTGTGACATGCATTAACAATTTGTTTGGCTTGATTTGTGGTAATCAAGTTCGAAGTGTTGACGTGGATGTCTCTACTTATCACGAACTTAACTCCGTCTTTGGTGAAGTCATACTCTTGTGCTCGCCGATGGAAGTGAGCGTCTCGATCATACAGATACGGACTCCCAAAGATCACCTGACAGATATCGATAGGGACAACATCGCATTGCACCTCATCGATATATCGTGCAGAGATCGCAAACTTCAACACACACTGACTTGTAATCTGTTGGTTCATGTCGGATGTAAACCAACCCAGCAGATATGGTCGCGGGTGTGTGGTTGTCTTTAAACCAAGTCGCCGAACTAGGTCAACTGAGACCAGATTCTTCTGACTTCCGGGATCGAATATCGCTGCGACCACTTTGTGCTTCACCTGAATATTGATGGTGAACAAGTCCTCCGTTGAGTGATGGTTGTTCAGTGGATCCGAACCCTTCTCCTTCAGCATTGCCATCAAATACAAGGTCGTATCCGCCTCATTAACCGAATTTACTCAGACAACTTCTTCGTCGGGTGAAGACGCAGTAGCCGTGGCTGTTCTTTTCCCTGTTCCGTTTTTTCTTTGGTCGAAGTTCAGAATGAAGCTTGTAGCATTTGTCCTTGGTATGTCCCGTAACTTGACAATATTCACAAAAGGCACCCATGCCCGATTTTGAAGCGTTCTTCTTCGGACTCAGCTTTTTCTTTGTCGAGGTCGCACTTTCCTTCGTGCTTTTGTCGCTGCGGGATTTATTCTTCTTTTCGATCGCCATAGCAGTTGTGCTTGCGGTCGCAATGTCTTGGACGTCGAGCAGACTTAGCTCAGTACTAATCGATTTCTGAAGTGGAGATGTGTATTTCCGAAATACCTGAGGATCGGACAGTGAGATGCCGATGGCCGTTGCTTGTCACCGAAACTCTGTCATATAGTCTTGGACGGTATGGTCGTGCCGTTGGTACAATCTGTGCCAACGTTCCCATCTCTCCTCAAGGTAACCCATCGGATAGAATTCTTGTCGCAGAAGTCGTTTGAATTGACCCCACGCAAGGTCGTCAGCTTCACCACTGGTAACAAGGGCCTTCCTCCAAGTCTTGGCGTGGTTCTTCATCTTCAAAGGTGCAAATTTGACCTTTTGAATTAATGCTACTAAACCCTTTCAGGTCAAAGTAAGTCTCAAGCTGGTCGATCCAAGAATCCAATTTCTCGGCATCGATCACCCCATCATATATGGGTATATTAATCTTAGTGTCGACTTTAAAAGATCCGACAGCTAAGGAGGTGTTGGCGAGGTTGTCGGTCTTATGGTCGCTTTTGTCTTCATCTTTGTCCGCCCTGCACAAGTCTTCACCAGTCTTCACACCCATAGCTTTCCCTACTTCAGGAGGTACAATCATGGCCTGCTGCTTAATCCAAGCAAGCACGGTTTTCATGTCGGTGGAGAGCTTAGCCACTTGTTCCGCTAGGTTAACTTGAACGGAGGTATCGTCAAATATTGTCGGAGACGCGGCTAGTCTTTACCATCCACAGGATAGGAAAGTTGCTCTGATACCAACTTGATCCGTTTGAGACCTAGTTTTGGTTTTCGCAGTAGGCTCGCCCAGATTCTAATATGTGGAATAACGGGATCTTACTCGAAAATACCGAAACCCAAAGGTTGATTGAAAACACAGCTCAAAATAATTGCACAACTCTTTATTTCAAATAGGACTTTACACGCAAACGTTAGACACACTTGTCTACATCGAAAGAATTATAAGTTGGATATATGATCCAAGACTGTAATAATATTCGATTTAAACTAGACATATTATAAGGTATTTATAGTCCAATCGTATGAGTACGTATCAGACTCAGTAACCTAAATGTATTAAACTCATATAACTAACTAATCATAAACGGATAAACTTAGTTATATATATACGGATCGGATTACAATTCTGAACAGGGAACGAATTCCTTTTCATGGTCACGAACTAATCCATGGTCGCGAAACCTTTTCAAACACGGTTAAGGTCGCGAAGCCATATGCGATCAGACTTGAAGATCTTCCCTGATCATCATGCATGCTTAATTCAAGGAGCAGAATAGCTAAGAGCTATTGAGAAACTTAGGCCTGTTTCCAAGAAAAAAAATTGGGCTGGACTAAAAATGTTTGGGTTGGACTAAAAATTGGGCTGGACTAAAGAAGGAGTCAACTCAGATTGAATAAAAAACTGTCCAGGAAAAAAATGGGCTGGACTCCAAAACTCTGTTTGGGTTGGCCTGAGTGGGAAATTTTTAATTCACTTGTGTTGGGCCATCCCCAATGAATTAAAAAAAAAAGATTATACTGTGACCCGTATATTGAGCAATACATCTCAGATAGCTTAATCAAACTGGCATATCATGCTTAGGTATGCATGGGCAACAATACTTACTTACATAATCAAACTCCACAGCCAAAGGTTTGTAGGTCTCAAGGTGATGCGGTGTGCATTTTGGGGTGGTGTTCCCCAGTGGGGTGGTATTCCCCGTCACAAGCTAAAAACATTCCCAGAATATATGCTCCTACCCGGTGGTGTGGTCATCAAAGATTTCTTGTGATAGTTTACCCCTTGTTCTTGTTTAATATATACATTATTGTAAGAGACAATTAATCGCTCGAACCTTCACCTAATAATGGATAGGAGCATATTTTACCTTGAAATTATAAACTATAAATACTTATGTAAATACAAGAAATCTTTTCTAAAACAATCTTTGAGGTATTGGCTAATAGCTTAAAGAGCTTTTATGTCTAAGGCAAATACATTTATGGCCTCATGTTATCCACATCCTGGTGCCTAGTCAGGATGTTCAGGCCGATCCTCACAATGGAGAAGAATAGGGGTGTGGACACCAGTCAAGTTTGCAGGAATTAATTGAGCATAGGAGAAATGAAAGAGAGGAGGGTCCTCAGTTGGATTCTCAGCAAATTATCAATATTCACATGTGCACTTAGATGATTAGAGAGTGGTCATATAAAAGAAAGTTGTAAGTTCAAACTTAATCTTTTTTATTTTCAAATTTATGTTTTGTAGGAATATTGTGTTGGAGTGTGTAGAGTAGAGAGCAGGTGGGGTATGTGTTACTTACATATAGTAGACACTAGTACTTATAAGAATAGATTTCTAAAAAAAAATAAAGATTATATTAGAATTAACACTCTAGATCAAATACATATAAAAATTTTAAAATTTCTCACATAATGATCCCTATTTATCATCCATATTAATCTATAGACCGTTCAAGTTTAGATTAGAAAGTTAAGATTAGAAAAAAGTATATCTTTAGACTTAAAATGGAGGATGTAATTGCATATCGGTAATTAGATAGGCTATCTATCTTTAAGTGTGAAGTTTCAAAGAGTATGCGTTTTACATTGTGGAGACTAAAGTTTCTTACTTTTCTTCCTTTTTAAGGTCATGGATCCTATACTTTCAATTCACACAGAGGGACTGATCTGTCATTTTCAATTATTACATTTAAAGTGCCCTCAAAATGTTCACTTAGGCCCAATAATTATGTTATCCCCTTTGAAACTAGAAAATGACGTAAATCCTCTCCATTTCCCCCGAGGACTTGTTTGGAATGATATTTTTTTGACTTATTTTTCAAAAAATTTTATAGACTATATTTAAGATATTAGTGTAATTAATACAAAATTCTAATGAGATTTTTATTTTTGGAATTGGACATGTTTTGCATTAACCCAAATTCATTGGTAAAATAGGTTGTTTTTTTAGAAGCAATTCTATGAGTACCACACTAAAAATGTAAAAATTACTTTTCTCATGTACATGCACAATATGGTAATATTCTAGATCCAAATAACAAAATATACTTTGTACATTCATCAATAGGAACCAATCTTGAACTGTCAAAATCTGAAACTTTGACGGTATAGTTTTCATCTAAAAGAATATTAGAGGACTTAGACATCCGGATGGAAGACATATACTGAAGTTGTAGAATAGAGATAATACAGAGCGCTTGCTGCTTCTGTGGCAATCTTTAGACAATCATCTCATTATCGTGATCTACTACTTGAATGTACGGAGAATTCCAAATAATAAATCATTGGAGATAATGTCATACACCAATAAAGGACCTCAGTTGCAAGGTAACATCCATAGAACTTTACAATATTTTGGTGATTTTATTATTATATATTTTGTAAGGGATTTGAAGTATGAAATTTCATATTTTGATTCTTATTGTATAAAAGTAATTTTTGTCCATTTTTTATCTGAAATTCAATTGTGTTGTATTATAAATTAACTAAGATTAACAGGAAATTAAATTAAATAAATTAGGGTTTGCAGAGCTATAGTTTGAATTCAAATTTATTGTTAAATTTTTTTGTTCAATTATTAGTTGAATTGGATCAAAAATCAATCGAAATGACTTCGAGAGATTAAATCATTTTATTATTATTTTTATTATTTTGAAAGTCATTAGGTTCAGGAATTTTACATTTCAGTGTTCACCAATTAGAACTAAGTTTTAGTTTGATTTCAGTTCAGAAATTAAATTAGAAATCAATTGAACTAATTCTTAAAACCAATTCATTTAAAATGTTGGAGCTGAGCTGGGCTCAGGGTTGAAGCCGGTTGATTTCGACCAGAAGCCGGATCTGGCTTCAGATTCATTCGAATTTAAACATTGTAGCGCCGTGGTACCAGGGCAGTGAAATCCGGTCGTCTCCGGCAATCACCTGCGACAGAGACGATAGGAGGATGACTATATATCTTTCACATGCATGTCCCAAGCATGGAAGCGACGGCGAAGCGGTGTAGCACCGACGGCCGTGCACCAAAGCGAAAAACAGGGAATTCAGCTATTTCACCGCTGCTGGGTCGCTCCGTCGAGGCTCGCAGTCGGGGAACAGGCCAGACGTGTTCCTTTGAGTTCTAATTCCGTACGGCTTCGATTTATTTGGTTTTGATAGTCAGATTAGAGATCAATTTCTTGACGATGACAGATTAGAGGCGTACGGCGAACTCCGGCGATAGTTCGTCAGAGGCGGCGAAGCTTGGTACGGAGAAAGAGGGGATCCTAGGGGTTCTGATTGTGAACTCGGATTGGATGGAGGCAGGCTGTAGAGGTTTGGCGTCGAGAGCTCATTTCCTGGCAGAGTGGAGCTCGCCGGCGACGAGGAAGATGAAGAGGAATCTAGACAACGTCTGAGAAGAAATGTTTTTATGGTTGAGGGGGTTGGATTGGGAAGAAAATCATCGAATTTTTCTGTTGTTTACGTGGTCTGATGGGCGAGTCAGAGACTACGGCGGCCATGGAGAAAAATGGCGGTCCGGCGGCCGAAGTTTGCCGGGGTTGGCTAATTCCAAGTGAGGAATATGATAGGAGGGGTTTAGGGTCCGATCGATGTTCACCAGAGTTCAATTGAAGGCGAGCAACAACAGAACAGTAGCTAGTAGACACAAAACTGAGATGAAAATGTAACAGTAAAAGAAACTTGATGGCTGGCGGCGAAGTAGTGATCCGGTGAGGATTTCTTACTGGGGTTGGGTCGGTGGAGTGGGCAATGGCCAGAGGAACTTGTCTGCGTTGGTTTGGAGCTCTGGCGATGCTTATCGGCGTTGGATATCAACGGCCGACAACAGAACAGTGCCGGAGACAAAATTTACCGACAAAAATGAATAGTAATTGTCGCTGGATTCCAGTGGTTGATTGATCTGTTTACTGAAATTTTGGAATTGGAATCTGGTGAAGAGTTGCAACAAAGATGTCGGCAAGAGTCTTGGAGGATTAGACGAACCTGAATGGCGCGACGGCACTGGCGGTGAAGCTGGCAAGGAAAGGAAGAACTGGAAGTAGGCACAGGAACCCGACAACTAACTGGCAAGGGAACCAGCGAAGTTCCAGTAGGGAACCAATAGGGACCAGTTGCAGTTACTGCGAACTTGGCTGGGAACTTGGGTTGTTTCTATGGGAACCAAAATTCATATATGGGCTTTACTACTACCTGCTGCTGATGAATTGAGAAGAAAGCTATTGTTGTGTTGATTGGCTTCAGGGGTAAGCAAAAACTGCTGTATAAATGTATTTTCTTCTCACCCATACACATGTACTGCATATGTGTGATGGAGATATGCATTTGGGTGTATTTTGTTGATCTAATGGAAGAAAGGGGTGGCTGATATTCTTGATGAGGTGCATGTATATTTACTATACATGTGTGTGTCTATATATATATATATGACTTGTTTATCTATTTGTGTATTTTTGTTTAGATGTACGTGTATATATATGTATCTATACATGTGTGGTCTAAATGTTTACACGTATCTGTGAGACTAAAAGATGTAGTATATGTGTATGTTTAGCTTCTCGGTTGGACTGAATAATATGTTTTTCGTTTGAAGGCTGAATTGTAATTTAAGAAATCTGGAGGATTAAATTGTAAATATCCATAATGAGGAGATTCACTTGCACTTAGTTTAATACGAGGATACATGTATTTTTGCTAATCTTTTGCATGTAATTCAGCATGCAAAACGAGCAAAGCAAAACATGGAAAGACTTGACGCCACTTCATATCACTGTTGCCAAGTAACTCCGTTAATCGTCAGTTTTGGCAAGATTCCAAGACGATGCACAGTAAAAAGTTTAAGGACTCCGGCTAAAATGACACTTATCAAAAAGTTAAGGGACAATTTCCTTTATACATATGCAAATTGTATATTTTAGGCCAGAATACTAAATATTAATCCGCAAACATAGAATTTTTTTTCTAATTTGCAAGTATTTTTCTCTTATTTTATATACATCTTTTTTTACTATTGGATCAAAATCTCTCTCCTTAGATTAATCTTCTAAAATTCACCTAGACATCTCTTAGTATATCTAATGACAGTGGAAAAACGGTGGGTGATGATGGGGCGACAAGACGGTGGAGGCGCCGCCAACCAGGAGTGGTGGCAACCGACAAGGGAGGTGGCATGGTGTGACGAGGCGGCAATATCGTTGCTAACCATGGGGGGAGGAGGTGGAGAAGAAGATGGGCAAGGGGATGTCATCTTGACCTTGGTGGTTGTAATGGAAGATAGTGGCAGGTGGAAGTCCGACAACACTAACAGGGGTGTCGACGTAGTCGCCAATGATTGTTGAGAGAGGGGCCAACAAGGTGGAAGAAGGTAGAGATAGCAATGGTAGGGGACGGTTAGGAGGAAGATGGAGCACGAGGGAAGGGTGGAGATGAATTTATTTTAAATCAAGGGCGTAGGATTTGTAAATTTTGTAAGAAAAAAATAAACACACACGCAAGACACTCTAAAAAAAGTTAGGTCCTTACATATGTGGGGGTTGTACCAAAGCTTATCATGAGTATGCTAGATAGTATTTGATTGGGTATATCTACTTATTCTATTTCACAGGATCATGTAAGATAAGGCACATATATGTGTTTAGTTGCCTAAATCATATTGTGTATATACAACCCGGACACTAACGGGTGCAGCCACGTCGGCGTTACATTCGTCATTGTTCGATCGGCGTCTTCGGTTCTTCTGCGTCATCTGCGTGGAGCTCGTCACGTCGCCCACGTCGTCGCCGCGTTCCTATTTGCCCGATTGACCTTCCCGCTACATATGGGCCGGTCATGTGGACCACACTACCCCCTTTGTGGGGCATTGTTTGAACGCTGTGCCCACGTTGGGCCACGTCGTTGCTTCATTCGTGGCCCACGTTGAGTCACAACGTCCCTTCGTTCGTAGCCTTCGCTTCATCTGGGCGGTCGAACGTACTCCCCCTCAGTCCAGCTGTTTCCCACATTCGACCAATAACCCAAATTCGACCAACAACCCATATTCGACCAGACAACCAAATTCGACTAGAAACACTGTTCTGCCCTGTCCAGTTGTGCTGTTTCCCACATTCAACCACAACCAAAACTACCGATTCGACCAAAAAATAAAATTCGACAAGGCGAACATTGTTTCGCAAATTCGCCCAATGCCAAGTCTGCTGAATTGACAAAAAAGGAAAAAGATTCAACCAAAACAACCAAAATGCGACCATCAGGAAAATCAAAACAGTTGATTGGACCAAGTTGGTGTGACTAAGTTTTTTTTAACTGCCATGTTCAAAAACATAAATCATGCGACCATCACAAGAAAACAAAATGTTGGTTCGATCAAGGACGAAAAACATTGAATTGACCACACACAAAATACCACCAGCACAAAACCGCTTATTTGAACAGACGAAAAAAACGACCAGCGGACCTCGAGGATCAAGCCAAAAATTTACAAATCCCCCCACCTGACCACAACGAAGCAAGACCAACACAAAGTCAAATCTGCTGATTTAACCAGACAGAGAAAACAACCAGTAGACCTCGAAGATCACGCCTGAAAATTACTGTTAATGCTTGTAGGGATATGACCACTGTGGCACGACCAATTTTTTTACTGTCACGTCGAACCATCTGTTTCAAATATTCGATCAGTTCTTTTACTTTCACAATCAATATTTTTACTGTCACGACCAATATTTTTACTGTCAGCACAAGACTTGGTCATGGTCGTTCAATTCAAAACAGGTCGTGTATGCACAAATCTTGGTTGTGGTCGTCCATTTTAAAACTAGTTGTATCTGCCCAATGTAACACCTCAGATTTTGCTATTCTTTAATATGTCAGTCAATGCGTCTCTTATTGAATCCCTCGGATAACTTGACCACACCTCGGATCAATCTTGGAAAAATCCTCCAAAATCTCTAATTAAAGTTTTTTTTTAAATTTCTCTAGATCAAATTCCAGCTAAAAATCCCAAACTCTTTTCTAGCCCAATATTCGACCTGTTAGATTGCTCCTATTCAAATTGTCTTAAACCAGTAAATCTGTTGGAAATAATCAAGATTTAGTTGATGGTCGATCTGTATGATCAAGACCGGCTCTCTGGTCGAATTGAGTCACTGGTCAAAAGCAATTCACTGGTCGAATCATAAAGAAAACAAATGGATCTCTTTGTCCCAATTCGAGTGCTCGTGTTAAATCTTTGTCTCTTCCTAGCTTCGAGTGTTTGATCCAGTTATGTCAGTGTTCAATCAAATAGATAGTACACTAATCCACAAACTAGCCATGTTTTGATATTTTGATCCAAGTGAAGTCCAACCAAGAAGCCCCCAAAATAGCAAACACCAATTCTAACCAATGCATGTTGGCTGTGAGAGAGAGAGAGAAGTGACCAACACAGAGAAAGGGTGTTGAACTCTCTCCTGGTACACCATTGTACGAGTCCCCAACTAACGACGAGCTGAACCCCCTCAAGAGCAAGCAAGATCTCTGCACTTGACATTGCTTGATCCTTTTTGTCTCATTCCCTTGTCCAGAAAGATCTCTGCACCAGACATTTCTTCTTCCTTCGTTCTTGCATGTTCATCCTTCGTTTCTTGCCTAAGTCCTGAGAAGGTATGGCACTTGATAAATTTTTCTTATGTGTTCGTTTTTCTTGATCAACCTTAAGAAAAATCATTAATGCATCCATCCTTCATCTGTTCTTATACAGACATCTCACCAAAAACCTCCAAGGACCACTGTATTTCTAAGTCTTCTTCTTCAATCACGGTGAGTATCACTCTGTTTTTGATTCTTGAGCAGCTCCTCTTTAAATTTCAAATTCGTGCTCGTTACTGCACCATTTTTTCCGATTATTGTTGATGTGAGTACGCAACTCCCTTAGCATCATTTTCGGAATCTTTTATCAGAATTTTGGTATGTAGAACTATGGCAATCAATGAAACAGTTCAGCCTAGCTGCTTTTCTATTTTTGCAAAATCGGACCTCTTAGATGGCCTCAAAACTATTCAAACCTGTTGAAAGAATTGTAGATCAGATCATTTCCTACAACTTTACTGTTGTTGACTTTCTGATATAATCATTGTATCAACCCTATTTTTGTGTTTTCCAAATTTTAGTCATTTTATTCAAGAGTCTGACGAATAAGAAGTTAAGCCAATCCTCGATTAATCCTCTGTTTGTGCTTGATCTCACCAAACTCAAGACCTACGGGATTGATTTAGACCAACCCAAGCCCAAGCTTAGCCAAACCAGGCACTTGTAGCCAAGCTGAAAGTATTTTCTCCCTCCCAGAATCATCTTCAACCAAAATACCTCGAGTTTTTTTTACTAATAACCCACATTTAAAAAAGAATTGCAAAACTAACCTACAGTTGTAATAATTTGCAGAAATGGCCTGCCACGTCAGCTTGTCGAGCTCTGAGAGCTCGACAAGCTACAAGTCACATGGGACCTCCTTGTCGTGGTCGGAGGGCACGACCAGAGGCTTGTTGTGTCCCTCGACCACGACAAGGCCTGGTCGAGTGCCCCGACCACGACAAGCCCTTGTCGAACGCCTCGACCACGACTAGCTGAGGAAACTTGTCACATGTGGAAAACACGACAAGGGCGCGGTATACAGTAAAGGTGGTCGAGCCAGGGACTTGATTGCAAGAATTTATGATTGAATTCTGGACTGATTTGTAATCTGATTTCACAAATGAATATAACTTATACGTTATACTCATCTAACAAGAGATTTGATAAAATATGACTTGATTTGATGATTTTCGATATAAACTGAAAATAGGGTACTTTAGGGTAAAATAAGATGTGAGTTTTGTCGATTTCGAATTATGGCCTTTAAGATGTGATTTTGTAATCTGGACAGAAGAGAAAATTGTATCAAATAGCATTTGAAAAAGATTTGCTAAAGAAATTCTGAATTTGGAGTTAATCTGAAGATTTTAGCCTTTTTGGGTTTCTAGATATCAGATAAAGGACTAAATTACGATATAATTTGGACTGATATGTGAAAAAGGCTTAGATGATATCATTTGGCTGCCAACTTTCTGGATTAAAGTATTGACATACCAATGATCATAATCCAAGAATAATCTGATCTGGATTAGGTCAAGATTTAGCTAAATCTGAGTTCTGAGTATTTAGGGTAATTAGAATAGTAATTAGAATCCTGTTTTCGAAAACAGAATAGGATTGATAGATCTGAGAGTTAGAGATGGAATTGAATCTGGCTTCTGAAGACTTTTATGTTTGGCAGTAACAAGATCAGTTCAACCCTAATCTATCTCAAACCCTAAAATATCAAAATCTATCCTGTGAACCCAAATCAAGATCAGTGGGGATTTGAACCCAGGTGGACAACGAGGTAGAAGAGAGTTCCCACCAGCTGGGCTAGGAGTTTTTCCCATCATACTGTACATACATAAATACATACATACTGTATAGATATATATATATATATATATACACACGCACATATATATATGTATATGTATATGTAGATATATCTATAGAAATATATGTAAGTATGTATATATATCTATGTATGCATGCATATACATATAATAAAAATATATAAGAAATCTAGTGAACTGCATGATTCATTTTGAATGTAACACACTGGAAAATAAAAGTGTTAGTACATGTTCGCTATGGGTTCGGACGACCCCTCTTATGCCCATGCCCATGTCTATCTCTCTGAAAAGGCGATGGTGAGTACGGATCAGGTGGCACATGTGATCGCCGCCCAGCCGCGGTAGAAGGACCATGCCGCTCAGTACCTGCATGACCCTGAGATGGCTGTGTCGGTGGCGGGTGATCTTCGAGCTCGCTAGGCGTCAACTGATTCGGTTGGTAGTACTGATGTGCATGACGGTCATGCAACCCTAACATGCTCGAGACCCAATCCTCGTTGTCCCGCTGTTGTGCCACCCAACTGGGCTCGGCCCCCTGCGGAGCGTAGTACTCACGATCGTCATCCACATCCATGTGGTCGTGGGCGGGCTCCCCCCAACTCTCCCAAGTAGACCCCCCAGGGACTGAGTGTCTCTGTCCCTGGACAGCCTGCTCAATATGAGCCTGGCCCCAATCTTTGTCAGCCGCAAGCCGCTCTGCCAACGCCCTACTCGCATCGTCCCTGTCTTGACGACGGATGTCGTCCTCGTCTTGACGACAGATGTCGTCCTCATCATCAGAGCCATCTGAACCGGGAGTGCGATGTCTCGACGGGCCCCCAATATGAAGATCTCTGCGTCGATCACTGTGCATTGACGAGGAACGATGAAGCCGAGACGGGCCGGCGGACGTCCCTGGTATGTCACCTCCCCAGGTCGATGATGTGTCACGATGATTGCGCCGTGCTGACGAAGTGCTCTGTCGAGCACCACCCAGGCTAGGCCGGGCTCACATCGGGCTAGGCGGCCGGGCCCCTCTCCGGTGCGGAACCGATGCATCTGTCTTTCGACCACAAGTAACGTCGAAGAAGATTCGTTGTGCTGCTACACGGATGGAATGTAGGGCAGCACGCGCCATCGTCTTGAAGCGTGGTCCTCCTTCCAAGCGAGACGACAGGTTTGCCGCCTGGCTGTCGATGGCCAACGCTAAGTCACCCTGCACATGCGAAACTCATATGGGAACTATGGAAAAATAGATAAGATAAGAGACCAACATAAGTGTCCAGCGAAGACGAACGTACCAAGCGATGTATCCGGCCTGGGAAATGAACATCAAGGCCGAGTCGAAGACTGTCTTGATGTGATAGTTCTGTCGGCAAGGGGGGGGCCGCACGAGCGAGTCGCGTGCGGGTGCGCGGCACGTACCACTGAAGATAGGCCTGGGACGTCCCAGGGTCATACGGCCGCTCCTCCACAACAACATCCGTCGCTGCGTGGTCCTCCCACTCGTCGACCCATTTGGAATTCTTGATCTGCCAATTGTCGAAGTGTTTTCCTCTACGTGTTTGTCTGCAAAAGGTGACGCGATGCACATAAAGTAAAGAAATAAACAAATATGAGTGCGTACATGAGATATAGAAAATGTTCGAGGCATACACGTGAATCTCCCGCGGGAGATGGCGTTGTCGATTTCTTTCCGGGGATGGTATCTGCTGATGTAGTCCGAATTGGCGCATCACTCTCTCCGGAAAATACGGCTCCACCACATGTGAGAACACCATGTGCCGGCATGTAAGCCAGCAGTCCTGGTCCGCGGTGCAATGCAAGGAAATGCCATGCGGTGCAACCTGGAAGATGTGCTCTGGTGTCCATGGTCGCCATATGACGCGCGCATCCGATAGGAGATCAAACTCTCCCAGGTACGCCAAGTAACAGCGGTGAATCTGTGACGATGACCACCTCGGCCGACCTCCCAGCCAACGGGCTCCCATGGTCGGCCGATCCACCCAATCCTCATAGTCCGCTGGCGCACCGTACGGATGGATGGGCCGCTGTAAACACGGCCGACCAACGGGGAAGTGCTCCCATGACCACAACTGCAGTAGTACAGGGCATGCGGAAAGCAATGATCCAGCTGCGGTCCTGCAACATGCCTCGCAAAGCCCCCTGTACGTCACGCACAACACTGCCATCGCCCAGTTGTAACGCGGCATGGCCCCTACGTCGGCATCGACGATACTCTCGACCAGAGGAATGAACCACGTGTACACAGTGTCACCGTGCGTGGAAGGGAACAAAATATACTGCAGCGTCACCAGCAAGTAGGCGAAGAGATGCTGCCGAACTACATCGGTGGGGGCATCATCGGGGCACTCACGGTAGCGCGCCAGAAATCGGTGGGGGACACCACACCTGGATGCCGGGATCTCGTCAGCGTGGTTAGCGATGTTGAATCGGAGGTGCAACTGTGCACGCCAATCTAGGCGTGCTGGCCCGGGGACGATGGGATGTCCACTGCCAGGTAAACCAAGGAGCATGCTCACATCCTCCAGCGTGACTGTCATCTCCCCCCAGCAGAAGTGGAAAGTGTGGGTCTCCGAACGCCATCGATCTACCAATGCGGTGATCAACGACCTGTCCAGTGTGAGATGCTGACCTATCTATAGCATACGGGCGAACGGCAATAAACCTGCATCCCGTAGGATGGTGATATAGCCCTCATGCAGAGGCCAGTACTCCAAGGGAGCACGGACTACCAGCGGCTCCAAGTCCCCGCCCTCGGACAAGATGCGGCCGTGATGTCCACGATCACATGTACTGCTCAGTAGCTCTGGAAGATCTCTATCCCCGCTAGCCATGCCTGTCAAAACATAAAACATGAACCATTATTGAAAGTAACATAACATACAGCGGGAACCGTTATTGAAAGTATCATACCCATGGATAGCACACGACATGAAAGTAACATAACATGAGTCATATTACAAGGTTGCATACAGATTACAACAATCCAATGCAAATGATAAGCGTATTACAAAGTTTATTACAAAGTTTATTACAAGGCTATGTCGATGGTCCGGGTGCATTCAAACAATCCTTCCTGCTATGTCCGGGCTGCCTACAGGGATAACTCTGTAGTCACCGAGCGTCATAAAAACTCTCCACACGCCACTCCACGTGTTTGAAAGTGACGAGGATTGACACCCGGACCACTTCTATTGGACTTCTGGTTAAAGGTAGGTTTGAGTCAGAAGTGTATCTGGCGATACGAGCTCAAGTTGTTCTGAGGGACGTCACTATGTGATCGCCAGCTTTACGCGGTCAGACCGTAAGCCTTGCGCGGTCAGAAGTTCGTAGGCTATACGCGAACTACACATTCGGGATATTGCGCGGTCAGCCAATATCCCGCGGTCAGAACATCTGCCGATCAGGATACTTGGGATCTATCTATTCGGTTGCCCATACAACAGTATATTCTAAGTATCCCGAAGATTCCTACACGTGGAGAATCGACCGTCAGAAGGTTAACACATACAGTTATCCATGAATAACACGTGTTTAACCTGCGTGGAGGTTAAGAGCAGTTCCAAAAAACCGCATCCAACCGTCCGTGCAACCGTTTGATGCAGTTTCCTCCACATGGCACCCTTTCAAACAGTACAAAAGGTGACAAAATACATCAAACGGGGGGATCCAAGACATTTTTCGGAAGAACCAGACTCAAAAGAATAATCAAGATACAAGATATCTCGATCATTCAAACAGCCAAGTCTACGGCTTAGATTAAACAACACTTACGAGTTTCCCGTAGCTTCTCCTTGTGCACCCTTACAGGAAAAATCCTCGCCTGTGAGGATTTTTTCCTCCATTTTGTAAACCTTTTACCACACTTAGTGTAATCTCAACAGGACGTAGGGCTATTACTCCCACCATCGAGGGCCCGAACCTGTCTAAACTCTCTGTGCTCCTGTTCACCATTGTTCAGCATACCTTCCCGGAGGGTCATCTTGAAAGGTCTCACAATTACAAATTCTGCATAAGTTCGGCTGAGGACCCTGAGTCCGAATCGTCGACAGCTGGCGCCCACCGTGGGGCCTTTCTCAAGGCGTCCTAATTGAAATTCGGAGGTTCGCCGAAACATGGCTGGAGCATATAATTCCGAGAATGATTTCGATCTCGAGGATTATGCCCATATACCAATGCCTTCTCCAAGCGATCCTGTTCCGATGGAAGAGGTCGAAGGCCAGAATCTTCCACAGGGTGAATCATCTCCCCAAGTCATGTTAATCGACCAGGAGGTAACTGGCACAAGGTCAGAACCCGCAGAGGTTCTTAATGTGCTAGGTGATGAATCCAGCCCGTCATACGATCCCGCTGAGGGAAAATATGATGGTGACCCTGAAGTTAGCCCAGGAAGGTTCGACCCTGATAACCTCCACCGTCTCTTTGATTTCGAGTCCGACTCGGAACAAACCGAGATGTTCTCCCCATCGGCGACCTCTCTCCCTAGGCAGTTTGCTGCGTTGTCGGAAGAAACTCCCGATCAACAGGCTGCCAGGGAAGAACAAGATCGCAAACAGAAGGAGGAGCAAGATCTCGAGCAACAGAACAACGAACTACGCAGAACTGCCCTAGAGGCTCTTCAAGATGCGCAGGCTCGTTACGATGCTGCCCCGAGTTCTTCTCGACGGTCGCATGGTCGTAGACGTGACCAGACTCCTTCCTTACCACCGGAGCATATCCCAGTGGACGAAGAAACAATAATACCTGGTGCCCCTAGGAGAAGTACCCATGGTCGACTGCGATCTATCGCGGAAGTCATGCGCAATTTTCCTCCTACGGTCATGGATGCGCAGAGACCGGCCTTTTTCAGGATCCTGGCGGAAAGACTGGACGAGGTCGCATCCGAGGCGACCCCAACAGCCTCTTCCCGCTCAGTGACACATTCCCGTGAACGAGATGGTCCTCATTTTAGCTCTGGCCGGCGGAGTTACCCGCTGCCTGTACCGTCCCGACAGGACAAATACCGGCGAATGCAGGACTCTCGTAGTAGGGATCGAGTTCCCGTTCACTCTCGTTTGGGACCACGAGTAACCTCGCCATTACGTGAGTTTGCTCGAAACCCAACCGAAAGTCGCAGGACGATTCACGGTCCTTACGTTGGTTGCAAAGCTTTCTCGCCTGGCCTACGAGCAGTCGTTTGGCCCGATAAGTTTCGACCAGGGGCCATTGAGAGGTTTGATGGAACTCAGAACCCATCCGAGTTCCTTCAGATCTATATTACTGCCATCCAAGCAGCAGGAGGCGATGACAAGGTCATGGCCAACTACCTGCCAACAGTCCTCGCAGGACCGGCTAGAACCTGGTTGTTTAATCAGCCTGAGGGTTCCATCTACAATTGGGAAATGCTATGCGATGCCATCCTCAGCAATTTCCAAAACTGTTACCTCCATAAGTGGGCGCCAAACTTCGACCGAAACACTTCGACAGTTTGTCAAGAGGTTTGTCGGGGTAAGAAATACCATCCCGAACATATCTGATGGCTCCGTAATCAGGGCATTTAAGCATGCCGTTCGATACCGGAGATTCACTGAAGACTTGCTTATCCACCCTCCTCGATCAGTGGCCGATCTGTTCGATATGGCTGATCGATACTCCGATGCAGCCGAGGCAGTCGAATGGAACCAAATGGTTGACAAGGGGGACCTACCGCCCCAACCAGGCTTCAAGGACGCCAGGAAAGAAGATTCAAGCAAAAAGCCGGAGTCTTCACCGGGTGGGAAGTCAAAAAAGTCGAAGAGGAACCGCTCTGGACAGTACCGTGAGGTCGCAGTCGCGGAGAAACCATCTTCGACCAAAGGTAATAAGTCTTATTTTAAAAGTAAAACTGCTTCTGGTGGCCGGGATTCCGACCAGCCAGAAAAATCAACTAATCCGCAGGAGGGCAAGAGGTGGTGTCCACTCCACAACTCCGCAGGCCACGACCTCAAAAACTGCAGGAGTTGGTTGAAACAGCTGGATGATTTCTACCAAGGAGCTGGGCCAATGCCAACCTTACCGCCTAAAGAGCAGGCGTGCGGGATTAGAGACGTCGACGGAGACGAAGAAATGGCTTACCAGGTACCTCAAAATCATGTTAATGTCATTTTCGGAGGTTCCTCCTCTTTCGTTTCCAAAAGGCAGTTTAAAACCTTTTGCCGAGAGGTTAACCAAACGGAGACATCCCTTGGCGAACCTCAATATCCCCGTTGGTCGGATATGCCTTTGACGTTCGATCGCGCTGACTGTCCTGTGGGGCTAACTCGACCATTGAAGCTACCTCTGGTTATTACCCCAATCATCAGTAACGCGAGAGTCGAAAGGGTCCTGATTGATGGGGGAAGTTCCCTTGATCTTTTATTGGTCAAGACACTCGACGAGATGCAAATTCCTCGTTCGAAGATCAAGCCCATAATCCATCCGTTTTATGGGATAATCCCAGGCCCCTCCATGATGCCATTGGGACAAGTGGTCCTCCCGGTCACTCTGGGAGAACCAGATAACTTCCGAACAGAATTGGTTACTTTCGATGTAATCGATTGTGATTCAGCTTATAATGCAATCTTTGGCAGGCCGACTCTTGCTAAGTTCATGATGGCAACGCACTATGCTTATCAGTGCGGGAAATTGCCTGGCCCCAAAGGTGTCATTTCGGTCCGAGGTAGTCGCAACGTGGCGCTCACGTGCGACCGGCTATCTTTGGAGATGGTCGATCAACTTCCCCTCCGGGACGCTCAGGTCGCCACCGTTGCCACCGATGCGATCAGGGCTGCTCCTCGACCAGATGAGAAACTCAAACAAGTTCCTTTGTACCTAGATGACCCATCCAAGACAATTCGAGTTGGGTCAGCCCTGGACGACAAATAGGAACTCGACCTCGTTGCTTTCCTCCGGCCTAACGCAGACGTGTTTGCGTGGAAACCGTCCGACATGCCCGGTGTCCCAAGGGAAGTAATTGAGCACAGGTTAGCAATTCGACCTGGACAACGACCAATAAAGCAAAAGCTCAGGCGTTTTGCCACTGACCGACAGGAAGCCATCCGAGAAGAGTTAGACAAACTCTTACAAGCCGGGTTTATCCGCGAAGTGAATCACCCGGACTGGCTCGCCAATCCGGTCATGGTCCGCAAGTCAAATGGCAAGTGGCGCATGTGCGTCGACTACACTAGCCTCAACAGTGCCTGTCCGAAGGATGACTTTCCCCTTCCCCGCATCGACCAGCTGGTTGACTCCACTGCGGGTTGCGAACTGATGAGTTTTCTGGATGCCTACTCAGGATATCATCAAATTAGCATGGCAGAAGACGATGAAGAGAAAACTGCCTTCATCACCCCGTTCGGCACATACTGCTACGTCAGAATGCCGTTCGGTCTCAAGAACGCAGGTTCCACGTACCAGCGCTTGATGCAAAAGACCTTTCTTTCCCAGATAGGGCGTAATCTCGAAGCATATGTAGACGACTTGGTTGTAAAGAGCACAAAAAGATTGTCTCATTTGGACGATCTTGCTGAAACCTTCTGTAACTTGAATCGCTTTGGAATAAAATTGAACCCGGAGAAATGTTCTTTCGGAGTTTCTTCAGTGAAGCTTCTTGGTTTCCTTGTGTGTTCTAGGGGCATTGAGGTTAATCCTGAGAAAATCAGAGCTATTGAACAAATGAGGTCGCCCTCGACCATGAAGGATGTTCAACGCCTGGCTGGTCGCATGGCGGCTTTAAGTCGCTTTATATCGCGATTAGGCGAAAGGGGACTACCTTTCTTTAAAGCCTTGCGGAAACATCATAACTTCACGTGGTCCGACGAGGCCGAAAAAGCGTTTCAGGAGGTAAAAACATATCTGTCCAGTCCGCCAGTATTGGTGTCTCCTGAAAAGGAAGAACCATTACTTCTGTATTTGGTGGCCACCCCACACGCGGTCAGCGCTGTTCTGATCGCGGAAAGGGAAGGAGCACATAGACCCGTCTACTATGTGAGCGAAGTACTTCATGGTCCTAAGGAGCGCTACCCTGAGGTCCAGAAGATACTTTACACCCTACTGATGGCTTCCCGTAAGCTACGACATTACTTTCAAGCACACAAGATCACAGTACCCTCCTCTTTTCCTTTAGGGGATATTGTCCGAAATCCAGAAAAATCTGGTCGAATCGCCAAATGGGCGGTCGAATTCGGTGCCTTCGAGATCCATTTCACCCCTCGCACGGCGGTTAAGTCTCAGGTTTTGGCCGACTTTGTGGTCGAATGGACCAACCCTGAGCCACCCGTGCAGTTGGCAGAGGAACTGGAGTGCCCCGATTATTGGACAATTTACTTTGACGGCTCCCGTAGTTTTCAACACTCGGGGGCTGGAATAGTCTTAGTTACGCCCCAGGGCGAACAGCTTAAGTATGTCATTCAACTACACTTTGTTGCAACCAACAACGTAGCAGAGTATGAAGGTCTTCTTGCAGGGCTCCGGGCAGCAAAATTCCTCGGAGTCCGTCGATTAGTGGTGAGGGGGGACTCACAGCTAGTCGTAAACCAGGTAAACAAGGAGTACAGCACCTCCGATGAGACAATGGCTCATTACCTGGGGGAAGTGAGGAGATTGGAAAAACACTTCAGTCACTTCGAAGTCCAATACATCCCGCGAAAGGACAATATTCTCGCAGACCAATTATCCAAAATTGGATCCTCACGCTCATCCGCTCCGGTAGGAGTGTTCATTGAACACTTGGACCATCCTTCGATCATGACTTCGGTCGAGGATGATCCGGCAATAGCCTTCGTTGCCAACCTCGGTCAGGAACAAGATTGGACTCATCCATTGAGGGTCTATCTTGAACATGGGACCCTACCCGAGGACAAAACCAAAAGTGATCGGTTAATTCGAAAGGCGCGTCTGTACAAACTCATAGATGGGGTTATGTACAGAAAGGGTACTCAAGGAGTATTCATGCGCTGCATATCTCAGGAGGAAGGAAAATCCCTCTTGAAAGAAATACATGACGGTGTATGCGGTGCACACGCGTCATACCGAACACTGGTCGGAAAAGTTTTTCGACAGGGATTTTACTGGCCTTCGGCACTCGATGATGCCAAGCTTATGGTCAAGATGTGTCCACAGTGTCAATTTCATGCAAGACAGGTTCATCAACCTGCTTATGCATTGCAAACTATTCCTCTCGCATGGCCCTTCGCGATCTGGGGAATGGACATCGTCGGTCCTATGCCACAAGCGGTCAATGGGTACAAGTTTCTGTTCGTAGCCATTGACACGTTCACAAAGTGGATTGAGGCCGAACCAGTACGAAATATTATTGCATCAGCCGCACAAAAGTTCTTTCACAAGAACATTGTGGCACGATTTGGTGTTCCAAACCGTCTCATCACAGACAACGGTTCTCAGTTCGCTAGCGGTCTCTTCCTAGACTACTGCGATCAGATTGGGACCAAGGTGTGCTTTGCTTCTGTGGCACATCCACAAAGCAATGGTGCCGTAGAACGGGCCAATGGGCAAGTATTGCAAGGCATCAAAAAACGTGTTTTTGATCGCCTCAAGACCCGCTCGGGGGCTTGGGCAGACGAGCTTTATACTGTTCTATGGGCACTACGGACTACCTCTAGTCGAGCCACCGGTGAGACACCCTTCCATTTGGTCTATGGGGCCTAGGCTGTGTTGCCTATGGAAGTTAGTATTGGATCTGTTCGCACGAATCAATTCGAACAGGTCAACCAATCCGAACAGTGATCGCAAGATCTCATCCTCCTGGAAGAACGGCGTGATCGCGCCCTGATCAAGTCCGCGGCATACTTGCAAGCTTTACGCAGGTATCACAGTAAAAAGGTGCGACCACGCGATCTCAACGTGGGCGACTTGGTTTTACGAAAAATTCAAGACCAGTCTAATCGCAACAAATTCTCCCCAAAATGGGAAGGTCCTTATACTGTTGTCTCAGTGCCGCGGACAGGATCGGCGCGGTTAGCTATGGAGGATGGTCGGATTTTGTCCAATACTTGGAACATCGATCAACTTCGCAAGTTTTACGTGTAAGTATTCCAATCACTTTTTTCCTGTTCAATTAGCATCTTTTGCCAAAACAAAAAATGTTTTGCTTTCATACAATGAGTTTTTCTCTTTAAGCCCGTATCATATGCATTCGACCTGGGGGCTGATCGCCGACGGTCAGATCATCACAACAATCTAATCGGATTCGCTGGTCGATCTCATGATCACTTACAGATAAGTCATTCCTAAATAAGCCGTTTCTCAACGCATACGGGATTATCTGATAAGTCCTTGGTCATCCGAGTGGCTACCAGTTCGCAATAAGATTAGATGTTATATTGATCCTGGTCGTTGGTTTAATATGCATATCCCTGGTCGTTACGCTTATATTTTCTCCTCTGCTTATAACACCAAGGCTTTAGTGTTCATAAGCAGAGGCGGGGGCTGGGGGGGATATGCTCATAATATGGAATTCATATTACGAAAACACGAAATATATATATTTTCTTGTCAAAAATAATTTTTTACATACATTTGCATTATACACAAGTTTCTAAGTACAAAAATAAGGATCATTCGATCCCCAGCTCAGTCAGGAGTCTATCTACTAGGGGCTTGACTTCCTCTATGACTGCATCGAGCAGCTCTTCACTCTCGACCTCAACCGGACCCACCAATGCGTTCAGATCTGCATCTGGGCCATGGTGAAGTCGAACCCGACTGAGTACGGCTGCTGCGGCTGATCGAACCCTGGTTCTGATCACCTCTTCGCGTTGCCGTACATCTCCAGGGAGATACTCAAGCAGTGATTCTGCCTGGGCAGTGAGCAGCGATGTCCAGTCACTTACGCTGAGGTTGTCTTTCTTTGGTTCCACCACATCGGTTTTCAGAAGATCAGCCACGGCCTTCAGTTTTTCGAAGACCAGGAGGCTCAGCTCTTTGATCGCCCGATCGGTGTGGCGAATCGAGGATTCAAGAATCCCCTTGTCCCGACTAAGCTGTGTAATTCGACCCGCTTGCGCTGTACAGAGAGAGGAGATTATTTGCATGTTATGGATTCAAGTCTTCTTAATCAGGAATTGGCTTACCAGCATTTTCTGATCGAAGTTTTTTGATTTCGGTCTCTTGTTTCTTAAACATCGAGACTGAATTGAGCCTCATTTTGGCAACCTCTCTCTTCAAAAATGTAACCTCTCTGCAGCGAAATCAAGGCAGTCACAACCAAAAAGCACCCATACTGACCAAAGGGTAATGATCCTCACCTGCGCAAGCTGTCGCGTTCTTTCTGAATGGCTTCTGTACTGGCCATCACAGCATGCGACTGGCCTGTTAGCCAGGATAACCCCTGTGATGCAAAGGAAGAGGATCAAAGGTGTCCTAAGTACAATTCAGGCACGAAAGCAGAGTTTTATTATACCTTCATAAACTTTTGTAAAACAGCATCATTCAGTTCAGCGGAATCCTCGCTAGAGCCTCCGACGCGCTCACTACAGGGACAGTTGGTGGGAGTGCCGGCTGGACGCCACCCCCAGTAGTCATCGGTGGTGACTGGGTCCCTACATTTATTCTTTCCCCTGCGGTCTGGACGACTTCCTGGACCACAGGGGTGGAGCGTTCTTCGTTGGAAGCTCCTGCACCAGCTGCGACTTCAACCTCTCCGGAGGCGATTGAAGAGCTGGGCGCCGTCTTTCTTTGCCTGACATGAAGGACAATTTGAGCAGTTTTTTAAGATTATTGCCAAATTTAAGGTTCTTACCTTATTTGAAATCCCATTCGCTCCTGGGATTTCTGGGAAGGTTCCCCTTGGGAAGAAGAACCATCATCGGTTCTTGCCTTCCTTATGGCAAATAAGGCAGCACCCCCCTGGAAATGTCCTGTTATAAGCATATTCTTAGGGAACAGGTAAAAACACATAGAAAGGTCTTTACCTGGGCCACCGGACTAACTGGTGGGGCTGCATCCGAAGGCCTTGGCGATTCCAGAGTTGCTAGAACCGTCACAGCCGGCCTTTGTTCATCTACCTCCTCCTCTGTCCGCAGAGGAGGAGGATTTTCCTCCCTGGAACCCCCAGTGGTCCCAGGGGGAAGCTCTCCTCCCTGTATGTACATTAACTTGTCAAATGTGCAGAAAGAGTCATAGAAGGAACGGTCGAAAAGATTCCTTACCTTGGTCGTCCCTCCGACCAGGGAAGCAGAGATAATTGACCCTGAAACCTCGGGGGCTTCAGGAATTGGAAGGTCACCTGCGACCACAAGATCTTCGGTGGTTGCAGGGTCAGCCACGGCCACCTCTTCGGTAGCTGTGGTCCCTACGGGACAGCTTGGGGCGTCACCAGCAGGGGACTCCCCGGTCCTCTTCCTTTTGATGACTAGAGGCACATCATCGTCCTCTTCCTCCTCGCTCCCCTCTCCCTGTACGACGAAGAAGTGATTCCATGTCGCGCCTGAAAAAGTAGAAGGAATGCGATATCTTACCGCAGTCTTTCTTGCGGGACGAGGAATGCTTCGTGAAGACCCCTCCCCAGGGTTCAGCTTGGTCTTCTTGGGGGCAGGACTCTTTGTCCTGGGTCTCTGAGAGACCTTCTTCACATTCTTCGCCGTCGGCTTCCCCAGAGAGCCGACATTTTCGCTTGGGAACGTCGCATCAGCAAACTTCCCTAGGAGCTGGTTCACAGTACATTACAATGGATTAGCGCTGGACACACACAAGACCTGCAGAACCAAAGCCGGACAAGGAAATTACCTTTCGGCGCTCCTGTCTGAGGTCATCACCGGCATGAATCAAGCTCTGCGGGCGAGGTGATCCCTTAGGGCCCTCTACATCAGCATTGTAGGCCCTAAGGAGGGAATTAGTTCGCCTCTCAATTTCGGCTGAGGGCAGAACTGTTCCCAAATTCAAGTCAGAAAACATAAATTTCAGAAATGACAAAGCACAGTGCTAAAAGGTTGAGTACCTTCATTGTAGTCCAGGGTTCCATCCGCCATGGACTTGATTTCCCAAGCAGGATGAGCCCTTTCGCGCAGGGGGCTCACTCGGTTCTTCACAAAGTCTCGGATGACATCCCTCGCTGTCAATCCTTGACCCACCAAGTGAAGAATCACCTCGGCGTGCTTCAGGTGCTCCACGCCCAGCGTCGGGGGAGCATCCAACTCGCTTGACTTCTCTGGTCGCGAGTTCTCAAACCATAAACTACTCTCGGACGGCGGAGAGCAGTAAAACCACCTCTGGTGCCACCCGTGTACCGAATCCCGCAGAGGTGGGGAGGGATACTCCTTCTTGTCCCTCAGCCGGAAGTAGATGCATCCGGCGGCATTGGTGCTTTTCGACCATGCCGAGAAGTAGAACCGTCGGAAGAGGTCCACGCTAGGATATACTCCGACGAAGGCCTCGCAAAGATGCTGAAACACCGCCAGGATCAGCATCGCATTTGGGTGGAGGTTGATCAGTTCCCACCCATAATGTTCGAGGATGTCCTTTAGGAACCGACTCTCAGGGAATCGGAACCCGCAGCGCAGATACTCCTCGAAGATTACCAACTCGCCCTCTCGGACGATTGGAGTTTCTTGGTCCTTCTCCGCAGGCCGCCAATTGATCAGCAGCCGCGATGGAAGGATCTCCTCTTTCTCCAACGCCACCAGAGTCTCCTCAGAATGGTGGTTGGATCTACTCCAAGATGCCATTTTTTGAGGAAGATTGGTCAAAAAAGTCGATGATTTTGTGGAAGATGAAGGCAAGAAGATGAGGGTTTTGTGCGGCGGGAACTCTAGGGGTTTTTTGCGGCTGAATAGCTTCCTCAAGAAGCTACCTACTGCTTTTATAGACTCGAGGAGTCACGCCTCTGTGAGTAACGTTCCACTCAAGCGTCCTCTTAAATATTTTATTCATTTCCCATAATGGATATTCTATGATAAACCCTTTAAAGCGTTTCGGGTATCGGATCTGAAATAAAAAGACTTCTTTATTTCGGAAGCTGAAAGGGCTAAAACTCGAGAAGTCTGCTAAGGCTTTTTGAGGGTTATTTACCTTTCTTTTTACTTGAACATTTTTGTGAAAAGTATCATGTAACTCAAATTTTGACGTACGGATATATTCTAACTGGGTTATGGTTTGGTTAAAACCATGTTATTTAACTTCGTTTCTGATCGAAGTAATGGTCTAACCGAACGTTCGACTCTAGTCGCAATTCAGTTCTAACCGCGGCCTTAAGTCTGATCGCGGCATCAGGGCAGGTCACGGTGATCTTTTAAAGCGCGATTCTAATCGCAGAACTGAAATTTCCTGTGTATGAATGGTCGCGGACTAAGCTTTTGGCCATAATTTCACACAGAAGGTATGAAGAATGTTCATATGAATAAAAGAAACTTTATTTATTACATTCTTTACATACAAAAGGGATACGGTCGATAAAAGCATCGACCTGTTCCGAAAGAAATTTACAAAGTTCCCCATGGGACATGTTGTTGTCAGTAGAATTTACACTGGCAACCCCCAGGGAACTAGCAACTACCCTAAGTCTATCTATATCGTCCCTAACAACAGACGCACTATTGTCCCTAATCAAGTCAGAGAGTTCTCGCTGTTGCTGAGCGAAGTCCCTCTCTCGACGGAAATGGTGCGCCTCTTCTCGGGATCGATCAAGACATTCTGCTAAACGCAGAATCTTCGAGGCCATCTCCTCGGTCTTCTTCTCCAGGGCATTCTTCTCTTCCAGAAGAGTCTGTCCGGAAGGAAGAGATGGAGCAGCAGAAGGCTGATAGCTAGAGCCTCCTACCTCCTGCATTTTGCAAAAGTTATTCATACTAACTAAAATTATCAGCAAAAAGGGAGAAGAATTGTTACCTGTCCCGGTGCATAACCCGTTGATACACCCATCTTGGGAGGAAGATCATCATATGGTGGAAGAGCAACCTTCCCATCAGAAGATTGCTTCGCCAACCCAATATGGCAATCATCTGATCGAGGGATAGTCACCGCTTGCCGACCAGGATGTTGATCACCCAAAAGGATGGGAGAATTGAATGTGATGGGATCTTTCTCTAAGGATAAAGGCCTAACTTGCCGAGAGGCATGAACGGGGAGGGTCAAAGGAACTGAAGGAAGAAAGAAACTCGCTACGTTCTTCACCTTTGTTCCACTGGAAGATCCTTCGTCAACCTTGGGTTTCTTCCTTAAGGGAGACAGGACTTCATTCGTTTGAGACCCTTGTTCGACAACTTCCTCTTCATCACTCTCAATCTCGATGATATCGTGATCTGCCATTGGGAGGAGTATGTGAAAAGGAAGAAGGCAGGATAACAAGAAAAGGACTTAGGCGTGGAGGGAAATTGTGAAATTTTACAAATCCAGCAGCCTGGTATTTATAGCCGCCTGGGTGACGGTTTGCATTCCAGGCGCCTCGGGTTTCGTCAAAGCATTTACAATTTTACCTCGAGATAAAAACAATTCTACGGCGCTATCATTGCCCGTCACGTAATGTCAGAACCCGTCTTGAAAAACCAACCGTTTTCACTTAGTGCGCCACTAAGTGGAGAAGTTAAAGGGCCGGGTTAAAAATCCAATGCATGGTCTTAAAATTCGAAATAAACACGTCACTTCGTTTCTTTCGAATTTGGGGGCTAGCTGACGAGGATTGACACCCGGACCACTTCTATTGGACTTCTGGTTAAAGGCAGGTTCGAGTCAGAAGTGTATCTGGCGATACGAGCTCAAGTTGTTCTGAGGGACGTCACTATGTGATCGCCAGCTTTACGCGGTCAGACCGTAAGCCTTGCGCGGTCAGAAGTTCGTAGGCTATACGAGAACTACACATTCGGGATATTGCGCGGTCAGAACATCTGCCGATCAGTATACTTGGGATCTATCTATTCGGTTGCCCATACAACAGTATATTCTAAGTATCCCGAAGATTCCTACACGTGGAGAATCGACCGTCAGAAGGTTAACACATACAGTTATCCATGAATAACACGTGTTTAACCTGCGTGGAGGTTAAGAGTAGTTCCAAAAAACCGCATCCAACCGTCCGTGCAACCGTTTGATGCAGTTTCCTCCACATGGCACCCTTTCAAACAGTACAAAAGGTGACAAAATACATCAAACGGGGGGATCCAAGACATTTTTCGGAAGAACCAGACTCAAAAGAATAATCAAGATACAAGATATCTCGATCATTCAAACAGCCAAGTCTACGGCTTAGATTAAACAACACTTACGAGTTTCCCGTAGCTTCTCCTTGTGCACCCTTACAGGAAAAATCCTCGCCTGTGAGGATTTTTTCCTCCATTTTGTAAACCTTTTACCACACTTAGTGTAATCTCAACAGGACGTAGGGCTATTACTCCCACCATCGAGGGCCCGAACCTGTCTAAACTCTCTGTGCTCCTGTTCACCATTGTTCAGCATACCTTCCCGGAGGGTCATCTTGAAAGGTCTCACAATTACAAATTCTGCATAAGTTCGGCTGAGGACCCTGAGTCCGAATCGTCGACAGAAAGGTTGTCAAGGCTGAAGTACTCCGAAAGGTAAGACGCAGGGCTCACACCGAGCACCGCACATGAAGCAAGGACATGAGAGCAGGGCTTGTGCAGTAGCTTCCGTTTGTTACATGAGCACTCAGCGACATCCCCAAGAATGACCTCGTGCACCCGTCCAGGTCTCAGTTGGCCGCTCATGTTCTTCTGCCGAAGGCGGACTTGAATGATTCGGTGCAGTCTGTTTATAACTGTCACCTCGTGCCGCTGGGCCTTGTCTATGCGAGCAGTCAACTACGACTGCACAACATCTGGCAAGGTTCTCATGGGATCGTCGACTAGCGTTTTGGCGGCTACACTTCTGTTGTTGAAGTACTCGGCTGTGCGGTACCATGTCATCTCCACTACAGCAGTCACCGGCAAACACCGGACTCCCTTCAACACATAATTGCACACCTCTGAAAGGTTCGTCGTCATTATCCCAAACCTTGCGCCATCTTCGTCGTGCAGCAAGGACCATTTCTCGATGTCCTTGTCCTGAATCCATTGGGAGAATTTGCTCACGTTCGCATCATCGGCAGCATTGCTGGCCCTCCTCGTGGAGTACTTCACTGTCAGCGCCTCCAATTTGTCGAACACAGCCTGGAACTTCCTCGGTTGATTTTGCATGCACAGCCGCTTGAACAGATCCATGATCTGTTTACTGCGGAAGTGTGTGAAAAGGTTTGCTGCAATGTGCCGCATGCACCAACGGCTGCGCACATCCTCCTATTTGTACGGAGCATCTGGGGCCCCGCGCATTACCTCAATAGCATGGAGCAGCCCTCGGTGGCGGTCCGATATGATGCACACCTTCTCTCGATCACCAACAACCGCCCACTTCACGTTGACCAGAAACCACAACCAACTTTCTGAGTTTTCAAACTCGACGATCGCGTACGCCAATGGAAGCAGTTGGTCGTTAGCATCCGCAGCAACAGCAATGAGAAGACAGCCCTTGTACTTTCCAGTCAGGAAAGTACCATCCACGCATATGACCGGACGACAATAAGCAAATGCCTCGATGGATTGGCGGTATGACCAGAATAATCGACGGAGTACCCGAGTGTTCTGTATGGGGCTACCATCTCGACGTGTAGCTGGCTGATCGAAGAAATCTAAAAATGTGCCTGGATTGGTCTGAGCGATGTTGCGCAGCAACCGCATCACATTGTTGTAGGCATGGTCGAATGTGCCGAACATGCCCTCAATTGCCTTCTGTTTTTCTCTCTAGGCCTTTGCATACCTTATAGTGTACCACACCTATCGGCAACTTGCTTCATTATTTCTCTCGGCATTATCGAAATGTTCTCTCGCACAGCCGGCTGGATGATATTACCGATGTACGCCGACGTCAGGTTCCTGTGTCTGTCCAGCGCCTCCGTGAGCAGGCATGTGTGTGCGGTAATCCTTTTCACCACAAAACCGATGTCGTCCTTCGGCCGCATCGCACGAATCTTCCATGGGCAGCCTGCTGTTACACAGGCTGCGACAAAAAGGTTGGGGTTTGACTTGACGACCTTATATTGCTGGTTAATTGCGAGGGACCAGCTCGCCACGGCATTCTTCAGATCTTCCTTGCTTTGAAACTCCTGCTCTACTTGTAAGCCACCGTGCTCGAAAGACCACCTCGAACCCTGATCCGTTGGCAACACAGCTTGACTGTATGCTGAGTGATCTAGCCACTCCTGCGGGGGACCAGGAGTATCGTCATCAGAGCCATCGGATGCCTCCGAGTCCGTCGAATCATCTTCATCGGACACTGATGGAAGGCAATCTAGTACCTCGCACATATCTACGTGAGTATGGCAGAATACATCCGACCACTCACTAGCCCTGAATCTCACAGGACCGGGCATGACGCTTGGCTCACCCTCCACCTCACACTCGGCTGCTCGTACGTTGCAGAATTGCACATACATCGCGAACTGACCGAGCAGTCCGCCATGGGGGTCTTCCACTCTTCGAATATAAGAACTCCAAGATTTGTCCCCTTTAATTTCGCGCAGCATCCAATATGGCTCATTGTCTACCTCACGAACGATGAGCCCTTCGATTAGAGCCATTTCATCGCGAGGCCGCTTCCCGAACATATTCAGGATCCACAAATTCAGGTCTAGAAATGAGGTGTTATGTACACCTAGCTCGCCCGTCACATACTGGCAACGGCTCATATCAACCCCGCTTTGCCCCTCGCGAATTATGCCGTCACCATAAAATATGGAAATTTTTTTCGGACTCTCCATTCCCTACACACATTCATCTCACGCGTAAATAACATGACACCATTACACACATGCACATAGTTCCTAAAACCATACATACACATATACATTTCAAAAACATAATTTATAAACATAGAGCATGCATACATGCATGTAATTGAAAATAACCTAGTTTCATAATTTCTAAATACATACACATATATATTTTACAAAACCTAATTCTTAAACATAGAGTATGCATGTGCACAATTAAAAATAACCTAATTTTATATTTTCTACAAACATACACACATGCACATAGTTTCTAAAATCATACACATATACATTTAAAAAACATAATTTCTAAACATAGAGCATGCATGCATGTAATTGAAAATAGCGAGTTTCATAATTTCTACATACATACACATATATGTCCAAAACCTAATTTTTAGACATACAGTATGCATGTGCACAATTAAAAATAACCTAATTTTATATTTTCTATTGTGTGCACATAGTTTCTAAAACAAAATACACATACATTTAAAAACCCTATTTTCCAAACATACACACATACATTTATAAAACCCTATTTTTCCAAACATACACACATATATTTCTAAACATACACACATACATTTCAAAAACATATTTTCCAAACATACACACACATATATTTCTAAACATACACACATACATTTCAAAAACCTATTTTCCAAACATACAAACATATATTTAAAAACCCTATTTTTCCAAATATACACACATATATTTCTAAACATACACACATACATTTCAAAAACCTATTTTCCAAACATACAAACATATATTTAAAAACCCTATTTTTCCAAACATACACACATATATTTCTAAACATACACACATACATTTCAAAAACCTATTTTCCAAACATACATTTAAAAACCCTATTTTTCCAAACATACACACATATATTTCAAAAATCTATTTTTCAAACACACACACATACATTTATAAACCCCTATTTTCAAACATATACACATACATTTCCAAACATACACACATACATTTAAAAAAATATATTTTACAAACATACATACAGATGCACATATTTCCTAAACATATTCCTAAAAACATAATACCTACTCTTGTATACACATAAACATAAATATAAACCCTAATCACGTCATTAGCAACATAATTAACAGAATCTTAAATGCATTTCGAAAAAAATTACCTCTTTTCGAAGAACTTGCAATTCTCTACAACTTTCTCTTATACGCCAAATAAATTTATCGGACGGATTTTGCTAGATCTAGGGTGGAAAGAAATAAAGAAGTGTGTGTATGTGTGTGTTGCTGCTGCTGCTTCAAAGAAATAACTGTGTGTGAGTGAGTTCAGCAGGGGACCAAAGAAATAAAGTAGGGGACCAGCAGCAGCTTGTCGAGTTCTGGAAACTCGACAAGCTGCACAATATAAAAATGTGTACTGGTCATATAGCAAATAAGTTCCTTAGCCCAGCTGGTGGGAGTTCTCGCTTGCAAAGCACGTGGCTCGGGTTCGAATCCCCGCTCCCGCAATAAAATTTTTACACTTATTGAGTCTTCACAGCACGACAAGTAAAAGCCGCTTGGTCGTGGTCGAGGGGCTCGACAACTCCTTGTCGTGGTCCAGAGGCTCAACAAGCACTGGTAAGGTCTTGTCGTGTTCGAGGGACACGACAAGCCTCTGGTAGTGCCCTCCGACCACGACAAGAAGGTGGCCGTGCGACTTGTAGCTTGTCGAGCTCCCAGAGCTCGACAAGCTGACGTGGCAGGCCATTTCTGCAAATTATTACAACTGTGGGTTAGTTCTGTAATTCTTTTTTAAATGCGGGTTAACAGTAAAAAAAACTCAAAATACCTCACATGCATGCATATTTATACTTTTACATATAATTTTCTATGATAAAGTAATTTATGTATGTGACGAGGATTTTTATGAAGTCCTTTGTTTATGCCTTTCCATGATCACTGGAGACCATGGAGAGAGACCCAAGTTCTTTGTTTATACCTTTCCATGGTCGTAGGAGATAACAGAGAGAGAAATCTAGGTTATTGGCCTATACCTTTCCGAGGTCGCGGAAGACCACGGAAAGAGGGCTAAGCTATTCGGTCATGCCTTTCCATGGTCACAGGAGACCACGAAGAGAGATCTTGGAATAGTCCAAGTTATTCTGGATGTACCTCCGCCCATTTTGTCAATTAGACACAAGGGCCCGTTAAGAATGAGTATTACTCGTGAGATTAATAGATTGTGGTTGCGGTCTTCCATGATCACAATCATTTATAAATTTCACTATTTGCGACCTCTCTGGCCGTGGAGATATCCGCCCATGGTCGCCTTGGTTGCAGAGATATGATAAATCCCCAATACACGAACCGCAGTCTGTGCGTGACTAAGGAGTAAAAGGGTTGTTAGAACTAGAAGTACCTCTAAATGAAGAGGGTATGGTTGAGACTTGCTGACCATGGTTCAAGAGTTGTGCGGTTACATGATAACCACACTTTGGCCAATATTCTCAGAATAATACTCTTTTCATTCATAGGATAAGGATGATTACGCAGATATCATAACTTTGTAGTTATTTATAAACCGTCAATAAGGTGTGAATGGGTGTGAGTTATCCATAACCACACACCATAACTAGTGAACAACAATTGCATCTTCTAACCGGCGAACAACAACCGTCTTCAACTATTGTGCAGTTATCACCAAGCGCCCTGCAGTCAAGCAACTGACGGCCTCTTCAAAGAGTATAAAGAGGGAGGGAAAAAAAGTCTAGTACGATATACTAGAGGATTAGACTTATCAATAAACACTCTATAATACCATTATTCATATAGTGAGAATATAACAGGAGTAGGGCTATTACTTAGATTACGAGGGCCCGAACCTGTATAAACACAGCATGTCTTTACGTTAGATACAGTAATTTCTCTTCGGTGATTGTTAGATACTACCTCCCTACAAAATAAACTAAATTCGTGTATTCGGCTTGAGATTTTTTCCCAATCGTCGATAGCTGGCACTGTTTGTGGGGATCCTACAAGGTATTTTCTTCTTAATCAACGTCAACTATATCTATGGATCCTTTACCCAGTGCATATGACTCTGAGAATGACTTCGATCTCGCCGATTATGTTGATTTCATGGATGAAGACAACATTCTCATGGAAGAGATCGATACCATTCTCGAGCCCTGCATTGAGGAGAATTCTTCTCCAATTTTGGTCACGACCAGTGATCAAAAACTTGAGGAACAGTTCATTGTCTTCTGTGAACCCTACTGCATCCGAAGTGAGTATGTACCGCAACTCATTACTTTAGTCGATGAAGACAATGGGGATCCCGATGCGTCCATGTCCAATATGGATGATCCCGATGATCATCATTCGTCTTGTCAGGAAGAGTCCACTCCAGATAATTTGAATTCCCTCTTTGATTTCGAGCGTGACTCAGACAAAGAGGAGATGTTCTCCCCATCTGTGGTCTCCGCTCCGTGGGAAGTCATAGTACTTTCTGAAGAAACTCCTGAGCAATGGCTTGCTAGGAAGGAAGGAGACCGCAAACGGTTGGAAGATGGAGCTCGTATGCATCATGAGGACGAGGTTCACAAAACGACGGAGGCAACTCTGTGTCTTATGCAACTTCGCCATGACGCCGCGAACTTCGGCCCAAGAACACCCTGCCAATGACCCCCTGGTGGTGGTAGGTGTGACCAATCACCCCTCAAAGATCCGTAGTGTTCCTCGGTGGGTGAGGCGATGATGGTAAAAACTCCTTTGGCTCGTAGAAGAAGCACACAGGAGTGCATTTGCGTGATCGCAGAAGCACTCCGTAACCCTCCCACCGGTTTTATCAATGACGATAGGGTAACTTTCACAAGAGTTCTTGCAAAAAATCTTGACGGAGTTGCATCAGATGTAACTCCAACTACCTTGTCATGTTCAGTAACCAACTCTCGAGAGGGAAATAGTGCTCGGCCTAGCCAAAGAAGGTGCGATTGTGTTCGAGCCACACCGACTCGTCATAGTCATGACAAAATCTAGAGAATTGGCCGTTCTTGTGATCGCGACTGTGAGCCAATACACTCACGTTTGGGGCCACATTGTGTGCTCCACCTGCAAGCTTCTCCCACGACCAAGAGGCTGGTCATGATGATCGACAAACACATATTGCACACATCGGTTGCAAAGCTTTCTCACCAGGATTAAGGGCAGTAACACGGCCTAATAAATTCAAGCCAGGCACAATGGAGTGATTCAATGGAATACAAAATCCATCTAAATTTCTCCAAATTTATGTTACTGCTATCTAGGCGGCAGGAGAAAATGATAAAGTAATGGTGAATTATTTGCCGACGGTCCTTGAAGATCCGGCACGGACTTGACTGTTCAACCAGCTAGAAGGATCCCTTTTGATGAGGAACGGGGTCCCGATCTTTCGACAGGTAGGGGATAGTTCGATTGGTGGAGACTTGATGTTGACGACCCGACTTTCGACCAGAACCGATCTAGGCCTGCAATCGTTACACCACTGCTCCGTTCGTTATCAACCGTAGCGAGGCGCGGTTGACCTAGCCACGAAGGCCTGTTCCTGCAAGCGAATTGAAGAACACGTGCAAGAACACAGAAGAAGAAATCTCGAATTGCAAGTATGTATTAAGATCACGAAGTGTTGGGGTTCCACAAACCGAAAGACGGTGAACTGCGACAGTAGAAAAATTCTAAGAAAACCCAAGTCTAACAATGACGGCTACGAGGTTTTAATATGCGAGAGGGGTGGCGTCTAGGGTTTGGGGCGCACCCCCCCACGCGGGATACACGGGCCGAGGCCCAATAGACAGGTGACGCAGCACCGCACGGCCCAACAGAATCTGGTCTTCACTTGTTTCGACAATTTTGATTTATTCAGAAGGATTTTGGACGTAGGATCAGATCTGTTGGAAAGGTCTCGTCGAGGGCTTCTCTGTAATGTACTTGAATGCCCCAAACGGAGTTCGTATGCATCTGCTACGCCCGTTTGAAGACAGGCTGCTCCGCCGTGGCCGACCCGGACTCCAGCTCGCGGTAGACTTGATTCCCGACCCGTCTTGGCGCAAAGTGACACCCTCACTGATCAACCCCATGATTCCTGAGCACAAGCACAATATTATTAGGTAGTAACTCGCTCTTGTCAATATTCTCTCGTGTACTAAGAAACGAGCTCACCTGGTGATTTAGTTGACGTGCACGTGCCCTTGTTATTGGTCCTTGCACAACGGGTGTTGGAAGAATGGACGCATCGTTAGGGGTGATGTCCTCATCATCCTCCCCCTCTTGAATTGGAGTCGTCCTCGACTCAAGCTCATCTTCTCCCAAATATGGCCGCAAATCTGAAATGTTAAAAGTGGGGCTAACTCCAAAATCTGCAGGCAACTCAAGTTTGTAGGCATTATCGTTTATTCACTCTAACACCTTAAATGGACCATCCGCACGAGGCATTAATTTTGACTTTCTTAACTCAGGAAAACGCTCTTTACGTAAGTGTAGCCATACAAGATCTCCAGGCATAAATATCAATTCCTTTCTACCATGACTACCAGCAATGCGATATTTTTCATTCATTCGCTCAATATTTTCTTTTGTTGTTTCATGTAGTTTTAAAATAAACTCAGCACGTTTCTTAGCATCAAGATTGACCTTTTCAGATGATGGAAGAGGCAATAGGTCAATAGGAGCACGAGGGTTGAAACCATACACTACCTAGAAAGGACTTACCTTGGTAGTCGAGTGTAGGGCCCGGTTGTAGGCAAACTTCACATGAGGAAGGCACTCCTCCCACATCTTTAAGTTCTTCTTCAAAACAGCTTGCAACATTGTGGACAAGGTGCGATTTACCACATCCGTTTGGCCATCAGTTTGGGGATGACAAGTAGTAGAAAACAGTAACTTTGTCCCCAATTTATTCCATAATGTCCTCCAGAAATGACCCAAAAATTTTGTGTCGCGATATGAAACAATAGTGGAAGGCATACCATGCAAACGAACAATTTCTTTGAAAATAAGTCGGCAATGTGAGTGGCATCATCACTTTTGTGGCAAGGAATAAAATGTGCCATCTTGGAGAATCGATCCACAACAACAAATATACTATCCCTCCCCCTCTTTGTCCTAGGCAAACCTAGAACAAAATCCATCGAGATATCCTCCCACAGGACACTAGGAGTAGGAAGAGGCATATACAAACCATGTAGATTTAATCGTGACTTTGCCCTTTGACACGTGGTGCAGTGTGCCATGAAGCGCTCAACATCACGCCTCATCTTTGGCCAATAGAAGTGCGTGGCCAAAATATCCTCCGTCCTTTTGACACCAAAATGTCCCATCAGGCCTCCTCCATGAGCTTTCTGCAACAACAAAAGACGAACGGATCCAATTGGAATGCATAGGCGGTTAGCTCTAAACAAGAACCCATCATTGAGTACAAATTTATTCCAAGCCCTCCCATCCTTGCAATTAATCAAAGCATCTTCGAAATCAGCATTTTGAGCATATTGTTCTTTAATAGTTTCAAGTCCAAAAATTCGACAGTCAAGTTGAGACAACATAGCATATCTCCGAGACAAAGCATCAGCAATTACATTATCTTTCCCTTTCTTGTGTTTAATGATGTAAGGAAAAGATTCAATAAATTCTACCCACTTGGCATGTCTACGGTTCAATTTGTTTTGACTACGAATATGTTTCAGCGACTCATGATCAGAGTGAATAACAAATTCCTTAGGCCATAAATAATGTTGCCACGTTTCTAAAATTCGCACAAGAGCGTACAACTATTTATCATACGTGGAGTAATTTAAAGCAGGCCCACTTAATTTCTCGCTGAAATATGCAACAGGCTTACCTTCTTGCATGAGCACACCACCAATTCCAACTCCACTAGCATCACATTCAAGTTCAAAAGTCTTACCGAAATCTGGAAATTGGAGTAATGGTGCATTTGTTATCTTTTCTTTCAAAAGGTTGAAGGCATCCTCTTGTGGTTGTCCCCAATGGAATGCAACGCCCTTCTTTGTCAATTCATTCAATGGTGCGGCAATGGTGCTGAAGTCCTTCACGAAACGGCGGTAGAAACCAGCAAGTCCATGAAAGCTTCTCACCTATGTGACCGTTTTCGGAGTCGGCCAACTCTTGATAGCTTCGATCTTGGCTTCATCAACCTCAATTCCCTGCAAAGTCACAACATAGCCAAGAAACGAGACTCGATCGGTGAAAAAAGTGCACTTCTCGAGGTTACCAAACAAACGTGCCTCTCTCAAAGCATTAAAAACAGCACGTAAATGTTTGCGATGTTCAGAAAGTGACTTGCTATAGATCAAGATATCATCAAAATAGACCACCACAAATTTACCAATGAAAGGACGTAAGACCTCGTTCATCAAGCGCATGAAAGTACTAGGTGTATTAGTCAATCCAAAAGGCATAACTAACCACTCATATAAACCGAACTTGGTCTTAAAAGCAGTTTTCCATTCGCCTCCCAATTTCATTAGAATTTGGTGGTACCCACTACGCAAGTCAACTTTTGAGAAGATAATAGAACCACTTAAATCATCAAGCATGTCGTCTAACCTAGGAATAGGATGACGATACCTTATTTTGATATTGTTAATGGCTCTACAATCCACACACATGCGCCAACTACCGTCTTTCTTAGGAACCAAAAGAACAGGAACAACACAAGGACTAAGGCTTTGTCGAACGTACCCACGGTCCAAAAGCTCTTGGACTTGTCATTGAATTTCCTTAGTCTCCTCTGGATTGGTCCTATATGCATTACGGTTTGGCAACGTCGCTCCCGCGATCAAGTCAATTTGATGCTCAATACCTCGAATAGTGGTAGTCCCGGGAGCACCTCAGCGGGGAACACATCGTCATACTCCTACAAAAGGTTAGTAACAGCAGGTGGAAAAGAGACAGGCATATCATCAAATGAAAACAAGGTCTCTTTACATATCAAAGCAAAGCATGACGGTTCAGCAAGATCATATTTTGTAGCAAGCAAAACACCACCCTTCAATTTAATTCCCTGTCTTAGAAGCAGGTACATTCTTATCTTTCTTATGCGGAAAAATAGTTTTAGCTACTTACTGATTTTTAGATTCTGTGGTGTTCTCTTTCTTCTCATTTGCAAGTCTTTCCCTATCAAAATGCACAATTTCAGATGGAGTCATGGGAAGAAAGGTTATTTTCTTTCCTTTTTGCATGAAAGTGTACCAATTATTTCTACCATGATGAGTTGCATTAGTGTCATATTCCCAAGGTCGGCCTAATAAAAGTGAACATGCTTGCATAGGCACTACATCAAAATCGGCAACATCATGGTATGAACCAATGAAAAATGGTACTCTTGCGCACTACTACAGAAATGCTTTTCACTATCGGTTAAAAATCCACTCTACTATCGGTTCTCTTACCGATAATGATCGGCACGATAGTAGAAACGTAGCACACTACTATCGGTTGAAAACCGTTAGTAAAACATCTACATTCCCAACGTTCACTAATCGCTATCGACTACTTCTTCTATCGGCTCGGATCTAAACCGATAGTATTGTTTAGGTTTTTACTATCGGCTCGAATCTAAACCGATAGTATTGTGTATGTTTTTCCTATCGGCTGAGATCTAAACCGATAATAATGTGTATGTTTTTTCTATCGGCTGAGATCTAAACTGATAGTATTGTGTAGACACGTTTAATACTGGAAACTTTATACTATCGGTTGTTGTATATGAACCGATAGTACTGTAATATTTATTCTATCGGTTGTAGTATATAACCGATAGTACTGTATAGTTTTTCCTATCGGTTATGTAGTGGACACAGTTAGTACTGGAATCTTGCACCTATACATACAGCAATACAGAGATACATTGGATCATTAACAAATACACCAATATTTACAAATATACACCAATATTCACATATTGAATTTGTTCACAGATACACTAATACAGTAATATACATATGCATTGGACAAATTGAATTTATTCACATATTGATAGAGTTTATTCACAAATACATCAATGAATCTATTCACATATTGAGTTTATTCACAAATATATACAGCAATCAACACATTCAATATATATTACACAAGTCATCAGTTACAATCGATCGTTGATAGCCACTTCTTCCATGACATATTGAGCCCAAATTATTCGCAGCTCCTTCAATTGAGGCAACTCATATTGCTCTTTCAACATGGCGCTCTGCATATATGCGTGTATGAAGTTAGGATTGTACGTCACATCCAATTAAAGTTCGACTTTGAGTCAGGAAAAATGGTTACCTTAGGGAATTGGGCAAAGTTTCTCCTGATCAGTCGATCGTGGAGTGGCTGGAGGCGGTGGCGCAATGCAGTGCCGGAGGCGGTGGAGAACCAGATTGTGATCGGCAATCACTACTACAGAAATGCTTTTCACTATCGGTTAAAAATCCACTCTACTATCGGTTCTCTTACCGATAGTGGTCGGCACGATAGTAGAGGGGACAGCACACTTCTATCGGTTCAAAAACCGTTAGTAAAACATCTACGATCCCAACGTTCACTAATCGCTATCGACTATTTCTTCTATCGGCTCGGATTTAAACCGATAGTATTATATAAGTTTTTTCTATCGACTCGTATATAAACCGATAGTATTGTTTAGGCCTTTTGTATCGGCTAGGATCTAAACCGATAGTAATCTAAACGTTTGTTTCTATTGGCTCTAATTAAACCGATAGTATTGTTTAGGCCTTTTGTATCGGCTAGGATCTAAACCGATAGTAATCTAAAGGTTTTTTCTATCGGCTCTTATATAAACCGATAGTATTTTGTGGACACATTTAGTACTGGAAACTTTATTCTATCGGTTGTTATGTATAAACCGATAGTATTATATAGACACAGTTAGTACTGGAAATTTTATTCTATCGGTTGTTGTATATAACCGATAGTACTGAAATATTTATTCTATCGATTATATTATATAACCGATAGTATTTTGTAGACACGTTTAGTACTGGAAACTTTATTCTATCGGTTGTAGTATATAACCGATAGTAATATTAGTTTTTCCTATCGGTTATGTAGTGGCACGGTTAGTACTAAATATTTACAAATATACATACAGCAATACAGAGATACATACAGCAATACAGAGATACATTGGATCATTCACAAATACACCAATATTTACAAATATTCACCAATATTCACATATTGAATTTGTTCACAAATACACTAATACAGTAATATACACATGCATTGGACAAACTGAGTTTATGCACATATTGATCGAGTTTATTCACAAATACATCAATGAATCTATTCACATATATTCACAAATCAATGAATCAACACATTCAATATATATTCACAAATACAACAATCATCACAAGTCAGTTACTGTCGATCGTTGATAGCCACTTCTTCCATGACATATTGAGCCCAAATTGTTCGCAGCTCCTTCAATTGAGGCAACTCATATTGCTCTTTGAACATGGCGCTCTGCATATATGCGTGTATGAAGTTAGGATCGTACGTCACATCCAATTAAAGTTCGACTTTGAGTCAGGAAAAATGGTTACCTTAGGGAATTGGGCAAAGTTTCTCCTGATCAGGTCATACATGAATCTCATGACATAGAAGCCACATTCCCACGATTGTGGCTGCTGATGGCACTGGGAAAATTGCATATGCAAAGACATAAACCCACATTAACTCAAAAGAACTAATTAAACTTAAATTAAAAGACTCATCATGAGTACTTCCATCCGTATTAATTACCTCATATTCTTTCAAGAAATTGTTGTGCCCTTCGACGCGTCATGCCTCCCTCCAACACTGACATAATTTTTGAAAGCCCTGTATTTAATTTAGCATTGCCGGTTAATATATTATCATTAATTAGCTAGTCAGAGAAAAATTTAAAACAACTGTGTTACTTACGCGTCTATGTGCCACGTGAGGGTGAAAACATGCGCCACCCTGTCGCTCATCGAATCGAGGTAATAGACCTCATTCATCCATGGGCAAATGATGGCGAGGATCCAGTGGCCCCTACATTGCATATACAAGCGAACCGTTCCATACATATGTTAGGCGTAACATACAAGAATGAGTTAAATTAGTAGGAAATGCACTAACCTTTGGTGGTACGGCGCAAGGATGAACTCTCGGTCCTGCTGCGCCAGTAGTGCCGTAGATATGTATTCCTCCGCATGTGCTTGGTCGTGCTCTAGCATCGTGAGGCTTATTTTCTCTGGGTCGAGGAAACCCACCCTGTCGCATGCCCTCATCGACGCCAGCCTATACATGCACCTGGATGCAAAGTAGACATTAGTAAGTAGTGCATACAAAGTGATTAGATTTATGAAACGAACTGTGATAACTTCACATAACAGCAAACTCACAGGACTCCAGTCCGTATGATGGACATATCAAGCTCCCGCCAGTTGAGGAGGTCGAACAAATCCTCGTGGGCCACTGATATGCTCCCGGGCTCACGGTGAAAATGGCCTGGCCTGAAGTGAACCAAGAAGTTGATGTGGCGCCTAGACCGGGTCAGGTACCACTCGTGGAGACTTCTGGTTATTTGATCCATATTGCGCAGAATGTACTCCGACACGAGTGGGGACCCGTTCTTGAACGTACCCGGCTGGCTTTGTTTGGCCTTGCCTTTGGCCGGGGAGCGAGTGTACACCTTCGAAGGTTGGGGTGTGGTGCCGCCGGCCTCATTTGATGGCGAAGGGTTTGAGGCCGTCGGAGGAGGCCTGGGGCCCCAAGGAGTTCGCTCATGCGTTGTGGCGGGGGTGGTGTCCTCAGGAAGTGTGCTGGTATCCATCGTCCACTTTAAGTACAAACGCATAAGTTAGATCTTGCAAATTGAGTATATTAACTGAGTTGTAAGCTAGAATGGCTAGGGTTTACCTCCTGTAGTCTAACACCCTTCTTGGGCCACTGTATGTACGAGCCCAATGCCTCGCCAATTGTCCGCATTTCGTCCGTTGGGACGGGCAACGGAAAAGAGCTATAGCCCGGGAGGGCCATGTCCACCTGTACCTTTGCGTATCCAGGCTCCAGAGGTACGCAGTGGATCCGGACATCCTCCCAAGACTGGTATAATACGACCCCGTTTGCAACCACAACAGGTTTGTCGCCTATGTTGATCAATAGGCTACAGCTCTCTGGCTTCTGCAATTTGCAACAATTATAACAGGTTAGCGAAACAATTCTAACGTAACGGGAGTGGCATCAACCGAACTGCATATATAGCTCAAGAGTTGCAATACCTCGATCAGGTCCACCGGATCCACGTGAACCTTCGAGCCGCAACTACTCGGCCTGGCAGCGTCGAGCTCGGCAGCTGGATCTAAACCCTTGGACTGCACAACTCGGCTGAGGCGTTCATACTTCTCGTTCATTTGAGCGAACATGTCCGCGAATTGTGCAGTCACATCTGCCCGCATCTTCAGAGATAGCTCCTCTTCCCTTTCCTTCCAGCTGCCAGCCTTCTTCGCCTTTTGCCCGGGCTCCGAGAAGCCTTCCTTCCATGGCACCACAGCCCCTACTGTTCGCGTTCGCCCTGGATGCTCCTTGTTCCCTAGAGCCCGGGTTAGGATGTCGTTCTCCCTATGGGGACTGAACAATCCCTCGGTCGCCTCCTTCGAGCAAGAGATCTGTTACATTGAAAGCTCTCAATTGTGAGGAAGAAATATATACAAACTTGTGCGCACACTAGTGATCATAGTTAGCCAACTTACTAGTCGCTGCACGACCTCGACGTCCCTGGGGTTTGGGAACACCACAGTCCCCGTGGCCGACACGGTCCCTCTGGCCAGCCACCAGCGCTTGCATCGCTGATCGCGGATCTCGGAGAGTGGTAGGTCAGAGGAGTCGATGAAATTCGACGCCTCGTCTTCAGCCTTCTTCCACTGCTCCTCCTTCCCCGCATAGCCGCGAGAGCCGAGCCGGTGTGGGTGGTCGTTCCTCCTCTGGATTGCCCTGTTCTTCTCGCTGAGGGCCTTCGTACCAGAAACAAGAAAATTAATGCATCACTGCTTACTGCATACAATGGTGTAACCAAGCAAAGGAACCATACATACCTTGAACTCAGGAGTCCCCTTCTGTTGGGCGAATTGCTCCCATACCTCCTCCGTTATGAAGGGGTACTTCTCGCATGGAGATTCGCCTTTAGCGAGGAAGGTACTGATGAGGACGCTCTTGAAGGTTTTCCACGTGTTGTTCATGTCCTTCAAGCAAGCTATCTTGGGACCATCGTCGGGGATGTTCCACTTGGCCTGTTTCAAATGGTGCATATAAGCAGGACTTACCTAATCTCTGGGATAAACCAAGGGAATGTGATTACTCAAGAGTTCAGTGATTTTGATTAATTTTACCTTCACTTCCGCCCACAGCCTATCCCTCTCGTCGGCCTTGACGTCCTTCCAGCTCTGGACGGTGATCTTCACCCTTTCCTTCGCCAACAAGCCAACATAGGCAGCATAGTGGCCGGCGTTCTTCCCGATCGGTCTCCCGAACTGGTTGAACTCACACGAAAGATCCGCGCGCTTGGCCAAACGACCCAACATCGTCGCGCCTCGCGCCTTCCTCTTGCGCTGGGACGAGGCAGCGCCATCTACGTTCGCCCTCCCCGAATCACTACTATCAGCCGAGGAAGATGCCGACATGGCTTTACCTAAAATTCGATGAACAAACCATCAATTGATATGAAGAAAGGTACATGACAAAGTTAATAACTAAAATTGTTGTGCCCTACGCTAGTCTCTCTGCATGAACATAAAGTCTGTTGAAATTTAAATGAACCAAAATTTCAGGTGAACATTAGAAAATGGGAAGTAATTAACAGAAAATTCAGATTAGCAGTGCAAACTAAGACATTCTCTATTTCCTATCGGTTTTAAAAGGAAAACCGATAGTACTAAGGTATGTATTCAGGAAAATTTAAAAGATTAGCAGTGCAAACTATGGTAATCTCTCTACAGGAAAATAAAGTCTGTTAAAATCTAAATGAACCTAAATTTCAGATGAACATTAGAAAATGGGAAGTAATTCACAGAAAATTCAGATAAGCAGTGCAAACTAACTCTATTTCCTATCGGTTTTAAAAGGAAAACCGATAGTACTAAGGTATGTATTCAGAAAAATTTAAAATATTAGCAGTGCAAACTATGCTAATCTCTCTGCAGAAAAATAAAGTCTGTTAAAATCTAAATGAACCTAAATTTCAGATGAACATTAGAAAATGATAAGTAATTCACAGAAAATTCAAATTAGAAGTGCAAACTATGATATACTCTATTTCCTATCGGTTTTCCAAGTCAAACCGATAGTAATCAAGATTATATTCAGTACAATCTATAAGATTAGCAGTGCAAACTATGCTAGTCTCTCAGCAGGAACATAAAGTATGTTAAAATATAAATGAACCAAAATTTCAGATGAAAATTAGAAAATGGGAAATAATTAACAAAAAATTCTGTTTAAGGTATTTACTATCGGTTATGAATAAGAAACCGATAGTGTACTACACTGTATGACAAATTGCTAGTGATCATCTACAACTAAAATTTATGAAACTAGGTTTTTGAAAACAAAAAGATTACAAATTATGAAAACAAGGGTTTTAGAAACAAGAAGTGATGAAATTAGGGTTTTAGAAATCAGAGAGAAAATCTAGGGTACCATTGGGCTTAATTACTATCGGTTCTGAATAAGAAACCGATAGTGGACTACACTGTATGACAAAATGCTAGTGATTTTCATCAATTCTCTCATTCTCATAACTATCAAGTTTGTAGTTCATGAATTTTACTCTAGGTTTATATTTGTAATCCATTCAACGGGATATGAACCATTGCATACAAACTTAAGCAATACACGCGAGCGATTTGGTCAATAACACTTACAGTCGATCGTGGAGTGGCCGGAGGCGGTGGCGCAATGCAGTGCCAGAGGCGGTGGAGAACCCGATACTGATCGGCAATGGTGGCGCAGAGGAGCGAAGAAGCGAACGTCGGCGAATCTAGGGTTTTCCGCGCGAGTATTTGGAAATTGGCATGTGATCAGTTGCACTGGAGGGAAAATCGTGCAGGGTTATAACCTAATATATGAATATTTACTATCGGTTCGTAACCACCAAACCAATAGTAAAAACATGTAAGTTAGGGTTTTCAAAATGGGCACTTTTCACTATCGGTTTTATTACACCAAACCGATAGTAAACTAAGGACAGGGGCTTATAACACAGTATAAATCACTATCGGTTTATCGTTTAACCGATAGTATATTTTAATTTTATATCGGTTTCAGTGTTATAACCGATAGTAAAATACAATGTTATTGACCCTAGAGGGTTTCCCTTAGAAGAATTACAGAGGATCTTAGTAGTATTTTACTATCGATTTTATGACAATAAACCGATAGTATATATTAATTTCATATCGGTTTGGAGGTTGAAACCGATAGTAGAATATTGTTGAATTGATCTAAATGTATTTCCTGAGAACAATTACAGATGGGTCTCAGTACATCATTTTGCACTTGGAAAGACACCTGAAACCCCATGCAAATGACTTCCAATAATTTTGGAATAAATTAACAGTAAAGACCAATCATGGAATGAAAATTTGCAGTTTTCATATATATTTGTGAAAAGAATCAATTATTACTCAAATCAAGTATATACTCCAATTGAAATGAAAATTTGCAGAAATGATTGTCAATGCATCACGTATGTTTTCCCAAAGAATTTTTGAAAAATGATTTGAAGAATTCTTCGATTAAAGATCCAAGTAATATACATCACTTACATGTTGCAAATTAGTCAAGAATGGTTGTCCACCCATAATCCTTCTTCGTGGTCGTCTCGCAGGTAACTTGTTTCGTCAATATCTTCGGTAGGGACAGATTGAAGGATTCCATCTAAAAATGGAGGTAGTTCGTCGAATTGATCGTACTCTTCTTCATCGACAACGTCTTCGACCCCAACAATACGTCGCTTACTGTGAAGGACAACGTGCAACTTTGGGTTGGCCGGGTCAATGATGTAGAACACATGTGTGGCTTGCTCAGCAAGTATAAATGGATCATCTTTGTGTGCGACTCTACTGAGATCGACGAGAGTAAACCCATAATTGTCGACTTTAACACCTCGAGGGATCTCGACCCATAGGCATCGAAACAGAGGAATCTTAAGCAATACATAATCGAGCTCCCATATTTCCTCAATAACACCGTAATATGAGTCGAGTGCCCTTACTGCCCTGGCATCCTCCGAAATAGCAAGTAGTGTCACTCCACTACATTGCATAGTACTCTTCTCGTCCTGAGTTCTTATGTAAAATGAATAGCCGTTGATGTCATACCCCTGCCAAGTCCCTACAGTAAATCTAGGCCCTCTGGCCAACCATGTAACATATTCATCTACGTCGCCCTGAGAAGCTTGCAGGACTCTATTTTCGATCCACCCAGCAAACTTCCTATTATGTTCTCTGGTGACCCAAATCTCTGGCTTCGAGGGATTCTGTCTCCGTAACATTTCCTTGTGGTCGTATATGTATGGCTCCACCCCCGTCATGTGCTGTAAGACCCAAAAATGGGCTTTTGCATACAGATCACTAGAGGGGACGACTGCTTTAAATCCAATCGTTCCAATGCCCTGAAGCCTGCCCTCATGCCGGGACGTAGGAACGCCAATTGGGTCAACCCCGGCCATATAGTTGGTGCAAAATTCGATCACCTCCTCGGCGGCATAACCTTCAATGATACTGCCCTCAGGCCGATGTCGATTCCTTACATATCCCTTCAAGATACCCATAAATCTCTCAAATGGATACATGTAGCGCAGGAACACGGGTCCACAAAACTTAATTTCTCTGACAAGGTGAACAATTAGATGGACCATAACATCAAAAAAGGATGGAGGGAAATACATCTCCAGCTGACAAAGAGTGGTAGTCACATCGCGTTGCAAATCGTCCAGTGTATCCATATCAATTACCTGCAAGGACACAGTTGCAGCAAATATTCAGATCCAAAAAATCTGACAAGTTCCACGATGGAGCTAATTAACTTGCTAGGAGTACACGCTTACGTACCTTGCTAGATATTGTGTTGAAGAAATAACATAGCTTTGTAATTGTCTCTCTGACTTTGACTGGGAGAATGCCTCTAATAGCAGTGGGAAGCATTTGTGACATCAGTACATGACAATCATGGGACTTCATACCAACCAGTTTCAAGTCTTTCCTGGACACAAGTTTTTTCAAGTTCGCAGAATACCCGCATGAAACTTTGATACCATGTAGGCACTGACAGAGTTCTGTTTTTTCTCTTTTTGACAAAGTATAGCAGGCCGGGGGGAGGTATATCCGCTTTCCCCGACAAATTTCCATAGGCCGGGAAATCATTTATGGTGCAAAATATCATGGCCCGCAACATGAAATTCTCTCGCTTATGTGCATCCCATACCCGCACCCCTTCGCTCCACAATTTATGTAAGTCCTCGACTAACGGTGAGAGAAACACGTGAATATCATTCCTGGGTTGTCTGGGTCCTGAAATTAATAACGACATCATGACGTACTTGCGCTTCATACATAACCAAGGAGGAAGATTGTAGATGCATAAAAGAACCGGCCAAGTGCTATGTCGACTGCTCATATTTCCGTGTGGATTCATACCATCCGTACTCAGCCCAAACCTTATATTCCTCACTTCGCCGCCAAACTCACCGAATGTTCTGTTAATGTTTCTCCATTGAATGGAATCAGCTGGATGTCTTAGTTTTCTGTCTTGTTTCCGACCTTCAACATGCCAACGCAAGTACTTCGCATCTTTCGGATTTGCAAACAGCCGTTTCAATCTGGGAATCACAGGCAAATACCACACAGTTTTGGCCGGAGGCCCTTTCTTTACCTCATCACATCCATTGTGATAAATTCTGTCCCCATGCTTGTACCGCGATGCACCGCATCTTGGACAAACATGCAAATCCTCGTACTCGTTACGGTACAGAACACAATCATTTGGGCATGCACGTATTCTTTCGATTTCCATTCCCAACGGACATAATAGTTTTTTGGCCTGGTAAACCGATCTTGGCTACTCATTTCCCTCTGGAAGCATGTCCGCTAACATATCCAATAGCGCCGTGAAACTCTTATCGCTCCAACCGTTGCTTGCCTTCAAGTTATATAATCTCAACACAGAAGACAACTTTGTAAATTTTGCACATCCGGGGAACAAAGGCTTCTCAGAATCAACAATTAATTTCTCAAATTTAGCTAAATCGTTTTCGCTGTAGTCTTCTTCTACATCACGTAACATTTCATCTAAATTGTCGTCATCTACATGGACTTCCGAATGAACATTACCAATGTTCTGATCATGATCATCATTACTGCAATCCACTTCCGGGTGCTGCTGAGTGGTAGCGGTGCTCGTTTCCTCAAGATCTTCACCATGCCATATCCGACGGGTATAGCGTGCGTTAAAACCACGACGAATCAAATGACTCCTAATCTGATCAGAGTTGCCGAATCTTTTTAAGTTCATACAATCTATACAAGGACAATGCATATCTTTCTCTCCCTTCTTCGCCTTTTCTTGCTCAGCAAATTTAATAAACCCATTCACACCCTCCAAATACTCAACAGTAGTACGTTTTATTCCATACATCCAATATTCTCAGTCCATCTACAATTATTTCACAGAATTGACAAATTTAAATAAATAATTAATGACTCAGGGCTTGCATATATGCATGAAACATAATTAGCTAGCTAGGCCATATGTGTGTACATGAGCTGCTTAATTACATTAAATGGATTTGTATATATATATATGAAACCCTAATTAACTTAATTGATGCATGCATTAATTGGGAGAGCCAGCTAGCTAGCTGCTTAAATTCAGCAAGCTATAGCTAGCTAGCCAACCTAGCCTTCTAGCTAGTTTGGAGCTACATGTATCTAGTTTAATGAATTGCAAGTAGAGAGAGAGGGGGAGAGTGTCAAAGAGTGATCGAGAGAGAGAGAGAGGTGGTGAGAAGATGACAATACCGAGGGGGATGGAAATATGATCAACCTCTCAGCTAGCTTCTCCAGATCACTGTAGCTTGGAGTCGTGCGCGTCTGAAATGATTCCAACATGCAGAGCGCAGAGTAGGGGTCGACCTAATTAAGTTGTACAATGTTACTATCGGTTCACAAACACAAACCGATAGTAAAATAAGGTCCCCACCATTAGTTTATATGATTTCATTTTACTATCGGTTTATTTTACATAACCGATAGTAAACTTCACTATATTGTATCGGTTAGTACAGTAAGAACCGATAGTAAAAAGTCAGTAATTACACTATCAGTTACGCGAAAAGAACCGATAGTGCTATTTAATATATTATATCGGTTGGTACAGTATGAACCGATAGTACATAGTCAGTAATTTCACTATCAGTTACGCGAGAAGAACAGATAGTGCTATTTAATATATTATATCGGTTGGTACAGTATGAACCGATAGTATAAAGTCAGTAATTTTACTATCAGTTAAAAATGGAAAACCGATAGTACTATTTAATATATTACATCGGTTTGTACAGTCATAACCGATAGTATAAGTGCGTAATTTTACTATCAGTTAAAAATGAAAAACCGATAGTACTATTTGGTATATTATATTGGTTTGTACAGTAATGACCGATAGTAGAAAGTATTTTTCTTTCACTAACGTTGGCCTGGTGTGTAACCGATAGTAAAATCACTCTTTTCCGCCGCTCTTGTCCTATTCTATCGGATTTTTCCCAGATTGCTCATAACCGTTAGAAAATATGGGTTAGTGAAATGCACTTCTGTACTAGTGAATGGTGGCGCAGAGGAGCGAAGAGAACGTCGAGGAAGCTAGGGTTTTCCGCGCGTGAGTATTTGGAATGTGATAAGTTGCACTGGAGGGAAAATCATGCAAGATTATAACCTAATATATGAATATTTACTATCGGTTCCTAACCACCAAACCGATAGTAAAAAAATGTAAGTTAGAGTTTGCAGTGTTGGCATTATTCATTATCGGTTTTATTATACCAAACCGATAGTAAACTAAGAACATGGGCTCATAACACAGTGTAAATCACTATCGGTTATGAACAATAAACCGATAGTATAGTTTAATTTCATATCGGTTTGGCACTTCAAACCGATAGTAAAATACAATGTTATTGACCCTATAGGATTTCCCTTAGAACAATTACAGATGATCTCAGTACATCATTTTGCATTGTATTTTACTATCGGTTTTATGACAATAAACCGATAGTATATGTTAATTTCATATCGGTTTGGAAGTTAAACCGATAGTAGAATACTGTTAAATTGTTCTAAAGGAATTTCCTGAGAACAATTACAGATGGGTCTCAGTACATCATTTTGCACTTGTAAAGACACCTGGAACCCCATGCAAATGACTTCCAATAATTTTGAAATAAATTAACAGTAAAGACCAATCATTGAATGAAAATTTACAGTTTTCATATTGATTTGTGAAAAGAATCAATTATTGCCCAAATCAAGTATATACTCCAATTGAAATGAAAATTTGCATAAATAATTCTCAATGCATCACGTATGTTTTCCCAAAGAATTTTTGAAAAATGATTTGAAGAATTCTTCGATTAAAGATCCAAGTAATATACGTCACTTACATATTGCAAATTAGTCAAGAATAGTTGTCCACCCATAATCCTTCTTCGTGGTCGTCTCGCAGGTAACTTGTTTCGTCAATATCTTCGGTAGGGACAGATTGAATAATTCCATCTAAAAATGGAGGTAGTTCGTCGAACTGATCATACTCTTCCTCATCCACAACGTCTTCGACCCCAACAATACGTCTCTTACTGTGAAGGACAACGTGCAACTTTGGGTTGGCCGGGTCAACGATGTAGAACACCTGTGTGGCTTGCCCAGCAAGTATAAATGGATCATCTTGGTGTGCAACTCTACTGAGATCGATGAGAGTAAACCCATAATTGTCAACTTTAACACCTTGAGGGATCTCGACCCATTGGCATCGAAACAGAGGAATCTTAAGTAATACATAATCGAGCTCCCATATTTCCTCAATAACACCGTAATATGAGTCGAGTGCCCTTACTGCCCTGGCATCCTCTGAAATAGCAAGTAGTGTCACTCCACTACATTGCATAGTACTCTTCTCGTCCTGAGTTCTTGTGTAAAATGAATAGCCGTTGATGTCATACCCCTGCCAAGTCCCTACAGTAAATCTAGGCCCTCTGGCCAACCATGTAACAACTTCATCTACGTCGCCCTCAGAAGCTTGCAGGACTCTATTTTCGATCCACCCAGCAAACTTCCTGTTATGTTCTCTGGTGACCCAAATCTCTGGCTTCGAGGGATTCTATTTCCGTAACATTTCCTTGTGCTCGTGTATGTATGGCTCCACCCCCGTCATGTGTTGTAAGACCCAAAAATGGGGTTTTGCATACAGATCACTAGAGGGGACGACTGCTTTAAATCCAATCGTTCCAATGCCCTGAAGCCTGCCCTCATGCCGGGACGTAGGAACGCCAATTGGGTCAACCCCGGCCATATAGTTGGTGCAAAATTCGATCACCTTCTCGGCAGCATAACCTTCAATGATACTGCCCTCAGGCCGATGTCGATTCCTTACATATCCCTTCAAGATACCCCATAAATCTCTCAAATGGATACATGTAGCGTAGGAATACGGGTCCACAAAACTTAATTTCTCTGACAAGGTGAACAATTAGATGGACCATAACATCAAAAAAAGATGGAGGGAAATACATCTCCAGCTGACAAAGAGTTGTAGTCACATCGCGTTGCAAATAGTCCAGTCCATCCAGATCAATTACCTGCAAGGACACAGTTGCAGTAAACATTCAAATCCAAAAAATCTGACAAGTTCCACGAATGGAGCTAATTAACTTGCTAGGAGTACACGCTTACGTACCTTGCCAGATATTGTGTTGAAGAAATAACATAACTTTGTAATTGTCTCTCTGACTTTGACTGGGAGAATGCCTCTGATAGCAATGGGAAGAATTTGTGACATCAGTACATGACAATCATGCGACTTCATACCAACCAGTTTCAAGTCTTTCATGGACACAAGTTTTTTCAAGTTCGCAGAATACCCACATGGAACTTTGACACCATGTAGGCACTGACAGAGTTCTATTTTTTTTCTTTTTGACAAAGTATAGCAGGCCGGGGGGAGGTATGTCCGCTTTCCCTTCTCCAACGGTGCAAGCTCAGTCCTTATGCCCATGTCGAGCATGTCACGACGAACGTTGATGCCATCTTTCGTCTTTCCTGGAATGTTCAACAACAAACCAGTCAAACTGTCACAAACATTTTTCTCTACGTGCATGACATCAATGCAATGTCGAACTTGTAAGTGCTCCCAATATGGCAGATCCCAAAGAATCGATCTCTTCTTCCAAACATTTTTTCCTGGAGGTTTAGAACATTTACCGAACTCAACTTTGATGTCCTTCACGCGCAAGTAAAGCTCCTTACCAGTCACAAACACTGGGGCTGATCCTTTCTCAAGCTTCCCATTGAATGACTTCCTCTTCTTACGGTAGGCGTGATGCATCGGAAGGAATCTGCGGTGACCCATGTACACTGTTTTTCTGCAGTTCGACAACCACATGCTTTTAGTTTCATCCAGGCAAATAGGACAGGCCTTGCCTCCTTTTGTACTATACCCCGACAAATTTTCATAGGCCGGGAAATCATTTATGGTGCAAAATATCATGGCCCGCAACATGGAATTCTCTCGCTTATGTGCATCCCACACCCGCACCCCTTCGCTCCACAATTTATGTAAGTCCTCGACTAACGGTGATAGAAACACGTCAATATCATTCCCGGGTTGTCTGGGTCCTGAAATTAGTAACGACATCATGATGTACTTGCGCTTCATACATAACCAAGGAGGAAGATTGTAGATGCATAAAAGAACCGGCCAAGTGCTATGTCGACTGCTCATATTTCCGTGTGGATTCATACCATCCGTACTCAGCCCAAACCTTATATTCCTCACTTCGCCGCCAAACTCACCGAATGTTCTGTTAATGTTTCTCCATTGAATGGAATCAGCTGGATGTCTTAGTTTTCTGTCTTGTTTCCGACCTTCAACATGCCAACGCAAGTACTTCGCATCTTTCGGATTTGCAAACAGCCGTTTCAATCTGGGAATCACAGGCAAATACCACATAGTTTTGGCCGGAGGCCCTTTTTTTACCTCATCACATCCATTGTGATAAATTCTGTCCCCATGCTTATACTGCGATGCACCGCATCTTGGACAAACATGCAAATCCTCGTACTCGTTACGGTACAAAACACAATCATTTGGGCATGCATGTATTCTTTCGATTTCCATTCCCAACGGACACAATAGTTTTTTGGCCTGGTAAACCGATCTTGGCAACTCACTTCCCTCTGGAAGCATGTCCACTAACAGATCCAATAGCGCCGTGAAACTCTTATCGCTCCAACCGTTGCTTGCCTTCAAGTTATATAATCTCAACACAGAAGACAACTTTATAAATTTTGCACATCCGGGGAACAAAGGCTTCTCAGAATCAACAATTAATTTCTCAAATTTAGCTAAATTGTTTTCGTTGTAGTCTTCTTCTACATCACGTAACATTTCATCTAAATTGTCGTCATCTACATGGACTTCCGAATGAACATTACCAATGTTTTGATCATGATCATCATTATTGCAATCCACTTCCGGGTGCTGCTGAGTGGTAGCGGTGCTCGTTTCCTCAAGATCTTCACCATGCCATATCCAACGGGTATAGCGTGCGTTAAAACCACGAAGAATCAAATGACTCCTAATCTGATCAGAGTTGCCGAATCTTTTTAAGTTCATACAATCTATACAAGGACAATGCATATCTTTCTCTCCCTTCTTCGCCTTTTCTTGCTCAGCAAATTTAATAAACCCATTGACACCCTCCAAATACTCAACAGTAGTACGTTTTATTCCATACATCCAATATTCTTGGTCCATCTACAATTATTTCACAAAATTGACAAATTTAAATAAATAATTAATGACTCAGGGCTTGCATATATGCATGAAACATAATTAGGTAGGCCATATGTGTGTATATGAGCTGCTTAATTACATTAAATGGATTTGTATATATATATGAAACCCTCATTAACTTAATTGATGCATGCATTAATTGGAAGAGCCAGCTAGCTAGCTGCTTAAATTCAGCAAGCTATAGCTAGCTAGCCAACCTAGCCTTCTAGCTAGTTTGGAGCTACATGTATCTAGTTTAATGAATTGCAAGTAGAGAGAGAGGGAGAGTGTCAAAGAGTGGTCGAGAGAGAGAGAGAGGTGGTGAGAAGATGACAATACCGAGGGGGATGGAAATATGATCAACCTCTCAGCTAGCTTCTCCAGATCACTGTAGCTTGGAGTCGTGCGCGACTGAAATGATTCCAACATGCAGAGCGCAGTCTAGAGCAGGGGTCGACCTAATTAAGTTGTACAATGTTACTATCGATTCACAAACACAAACCGATAGTAAAATAAGGTCCCCACTATCATAACCATTAGTTTATATGATGTTATTTTACTATCGGTTTGTTTTATATAACCGATAGTAAACTTCACTATATTGTATCGGTTAGTACAGTAAGAACCGATAGTAAAAAGTCAGTAATTTCACTATCAATTACGCGAGAAGAACCGATAATGCTATTTAATATATTATATCGGTTGGTACAGTACGAGCCGATAGTATAAAGTGAGTAATTTTACTATCTGTGACGAACGAAAAACCGATAGTACTATTTTAATATATTATATCGGTTGGTACAATAATAACTGATAGTATAAAGTGTGTAATTTTACTATCAGTTAAAAATGGAAAACCGATAGTACTATTTAATATATTATATCGGTTTGTACAGTCATAACCGATAGTATAAAGTGCGTAATTTTACTATCAATTAAAAATGGAAAACCAATAGTACTATTTAATATATGATATCGGTTTGTACAGTAATGACCGATAGTAAAAAGTATTTTTATTTCACTAACGTTGGACTAGTGTGTAACCGATAGTAAAATGGCTCTTTTCCGCCGCTCTTGTCCTATTCTATCGGATTTTTCCCAGATTGCTTATAACCGTTAGAAAATATGGGTTAGTGGAATGCACTTCTGTAGTAGTGGCAGTTTGCGTTACCTTAACCTTACCGCTGTTGTTGAACCATTGAACATGATATGGTTGGGGATTTGATTGTGTGGTCAAGCCAAGCTTCTTGACCAGATGAAAACTCACCAAGTTGTTGCAGCTCCCACCATCAATGATTGTTCGGACGCGCCGGTCGTTGACGACGAGGAACATTTGAAACAAGTTGTGGTGTTGGGCTCGTTCGGCTTGCTTCATTTGAGTACTAAGGACCCGCTGGACAATGATGGTCCGGTATTCTTGTGTGGCTACTGTACCCAAAGCTTCCCCATCATCATCATGTTCGGATTCGTCATCAACATTACCTGCAAGGTTAGCTGCAAGAGCATATTCATCTTCAACATCAGAAGCACTAACGTACCCACCATCGTCTGTCGCAATGTAAGCTCGCTGACTTGGGCAGTCCTTCATGACATGGCCCATCCCCTTGCAACGGTGGCATATGATACCTGTTGTACGTCCCGTGGAGGCAACAGATGAAGAAGACTTCGCTGGTGCCTGCACATTAGAAGTTTTGCTTACCTCGGGTGTACTGGCGGTGGTAACGGTGCTACTGAACGCGCCCTACTGGTCGAGGGGGCAGTAGACCGAACAGCAGGAGGTGGCTCTGGTTTGGTTGACGCCTGTCTTGGGGTGAAGGTACTACCAAAGTTGCTCCGTGGCCGCTGTTGTCGTCCCTGCAATTCTTTTTCTGCCAAAACAGCAAGCTGGAACAATCTATTGACATCATGATAGTCCTTGTAATCAATAATATTTTGTATATCATGCCTTAACCCCCCATAGAAACGAGCCGTTTTATCCTCCTCGGTTTCCTCTACCTCACAATGCAACATGCCTATTTGAAGCTCTTGATAGTACTCCTCTACCGATTTGTTACCTTGATCTAAGCGTTGCAATGTTTTACGCAAATCACGTTTAAAGGAAGGAGGCACAAATCTAGCGTGCATTTGTCTCTTTAGATCATGCCAAGTACCAGGATGTACGTTAGACTTTACTAGTTCATTCCACCAAATTATAGCAAAATCCTTGAACTCACTAGTGGCTTGTCTAACTCTATGAATTTCAGGAACAAGATGGGAGTTAAATTTTTGTTCAATCTCCATTTCCCAATCTAAATACACCTCAGCATCATATGTACCAGAAAAAGAAGGTATGGTAAACTTAACTTTAGCAAATGGATCATCATTGCGATAGTTATTATTACCATTGTTACCTCTCATACCTTGACGATTTCGGTTGAAGCGCTCTAAGTCATGTGCCGCACGTCGCATAGCGGGTTCATTGCGAGGTGCCACATGTCCCTCTACATCATCATCGTGCTCCTGGGCTGTATCATTTTGCTATTGTTGGATAGCAGGTGGGCGGTTCTCGATCACCTGAACCCTATCATCAAGCTGGGCAACACGTCGTTCCAATCTTTCAATACCTTTGGTTATCGCTTCCATCATGGTTTTCAGCTCAGCATGAAGGACACACTCATTGTCCTCTTTATCAGATCCTGCCATGATTAGTAGAAAGTAAAAGAAACACAAGAAGTATTATCCCTACAAACTACCAGGTTCAGACAAGTGGATTCACACCCTCTCAAGGTTCTTTCCACGCTCTTGCAAGGTTCTTACCAACGCTGCAAAAGGTACAACCGGTGGCTGGTTTGTGATATCGTGACGAGCTTAAGTGTAACGATTGCAAGGTTGAATCCTGTTCTGATAGAAAGTATGTGGAGCTTGGAAGGCAGTTATGGTAGCAAAGGTTAGCAATAATTGAAATCAGAATGCTAAATTGAATAAGTGTCCAAAGAACCCACTAGTGTTGCTGGCCTAAATGCGCCCCTAGAACTGTTCAAGCAAGCAAAGACAACAAGGTAACAAATGGAAATAGCAAGATGATAGCAAGGACAATCAATATTGAAGCAATTCTGACCCCAAAGATAGCAAGTATGGTGAGTACGAACCCTCGGATTTTTTTTACTGCGCGGCTCTTTTTTGTATGCTGCCTCTTTTTGAAATTTTTTTTATTTTTATTTTATTTTTCTGATATTTTTTTCAAGTTCAGCAACATAGAAATAAGGAAACAAAGCAGGTTCCCCTCAATTTGGAGGTAAGGGGTGGTCGATATAAATTCTGGTGTTTGCTCTGAAAACTATGCTAAAACTTCCAGGGCTAGATACTCGATCTTCTAGAGGGATTTTGGCCTCCGAAATTTTGCCGAAACCAACTAGTTTGGTGAAATTCAAGTGTAAATTTTCGTTAGCTTCGAAACGAGTGGTCGTGGAGCTCAAACGGAGTTCGGATGCAAAAGTTATGGCCGTTTTAGTGAAGGTGCTCCGAATCAGGGTTTCTGGGCAATGCGAACTTTCGGTTTCGCAAGTAGAGAACGTGACGGTGGGTTGGTGGGATGAACAAAGGGGAGGCTAGCGATGCAGGGCGTTTGACACAAGGCGGTTTGCGACCTATCTAGGGTTTGCGAAGCGGGAAAGTAACACAAGGCGGCTAGCGGGGGCAAACCGAGTAGGACTCGATTTGGTTTTCTGGATGTCTGGCGGTGGTAGGACGAACGATGCAACAGGGAGGTAATGGACAGAACTATGAACACAATCTAAACAAGCAATCAGACGACGAACTAAGGACACAAACTCAACAACGCTAACTAAAAGCAAAGATTGCGAAGGCTCGAAGTGGTTTGGACAGCGGAAGACTATGACCTAATTTTTTTTTTTTTGGCTTTTTTCTGGACGATGGGTAAAACGATGAACAATGAACAAATGGGATACGAGATACCTGACGGGCAACCGGAGCTCTGATACCACTTGATGAGGAACGGGGTCCCGATCTTCCGACAGGTAGGGGATAGTTCGATTGGTGGAGACTCGACGTTGACGACCCGACTTTCGACCAGAACCGATCTAGGCCTACAATCGTTACACCACTGCTCCGTTCGTTATCAACCGTAGCGAGGCACGGTTGACCTAGCCACGAAGGCCTGTTCCTGCAAGCGAATCGAAGAACACGTGCAAGAACACAGAAGAAGCAATCTCGAATTGCAAGTATGTATTAAGATCACGAAGTGTTGGGCTTCCACAAACCGAAAGACAGTGAACTGCGATAGTAGAAAAATTCTAAGCAAAACCCAAGTCTAACAATGACGGCTACGAGGTTTTAATATGCGAGAGGGGTGGCGTCTAGGGTTTGGGGCGCACCCCCCCACGCGGGATACACGGGCCGAGGCCCAATAGACAGGTGACGCAGCACCGCACGGCCCAACAGAATCTGGTCTTCACTTGTTTCGACGATTTTGGTTGACTTAGAAGGATTTTGGACGTAGGATCAGATCCGTTGGAAAGGTCTCGTCGAGGGCTTCTTTGTAATGTACTTGAACGCCCCAAACGGAGTTTGTATGCATCTGCTACGCCCGTTTGAAGACAGGCTGCTCCGCCGTGGCCGACCCGGACTCCAGCTCGCGGTAGACTTGATTCCCGACCCGTCTTGGCGCAAAGTGACACCCTCACTGATCAACCCCATGATTCCTGAGCACAAGCACAATATTATTAGGTAGTAACTCGCTCTTGTCAATATTCTCTCGTGTACTAAGAAACGAGCTCACCTGGTGATTTAGTTGACGTGTACGTGCCCTTGTTATTGGTCCTTGCACAACGGGTGTTGGAAGAATGGATGCATCGTTAGGGGTGATGTCCTCATCACATTTACAATTGGGAAATGATATCTGATGCTATCCTTAGTAATTTCGAAAACTGCTATGAGAAACCTGGCAAGGAAGACGACCTCCATCGTTTACGCCAGACCTCATGCCTTTCCCGAGATCACAGGAGACCGCGGAAAGAGACTTCAGTTTATGCCTTCCTGAGGTCGCAGGGGACCATGGAAAGAGAACCAACTTATTTGTGCCTTTCCATGGTCACAAGAGGTCATGGAAAGAGACCGAGAAATAAGTCCAAGACATTCTGGACATAACCCAATCTATTTAATTAAAATAGACATAAAAGCCCCTCACGGGTGATTTTTACCTATGGTTTAATAAATTGTGACAGCAGGCTTCTGTGGTCACAATTATCCATAATTATACTACACACAACCACTGTAGTTGTGGAGATACCTATCCGCAGTCTATATGGTCGTGGAGATATCATAATCCCTAATCCAGAGTTGCAGTCCGTGCGCAACCTCGGAACAGAAGGATGCTTAGCATTGGAAATGCCTTTGAGTCAAAAGGATCTGCACAAGAGTAGCCAACCATGGACTAAGAGTTGTACGGTTGCATTACAACCGTACCTTACTTCCAGTGTAATATTCCACTTATTGATAAAATGAGGATAATTATGTCATGCTGTTATCCATAAACCATCAATAAGATGTGGATAGGTGCACAGTTATCTATAACTGCACATTCTAACCGGCGAATAGCAACTACCTACAACCGTTGTGCAGTTATCATCGAAGCGTCCCTTTGATCAAGAAATTGGTGTTTCTTCATCAACTATAAAAGAAGAGAAAGGAATGCGAATGGGATCTGATCTTGGAAAAGACTAGAGGATTAGACCTATCAATAGATAATCTGTAATACCATTATTCATATAGTAAGAATATAACAGGAGTAGCACTATTACTCAGACTATGAGGGTCCAAACCTATATAAACACAACATGCCTTTATTTCCATAGATACAATGATTTCTTTGGTGATTGTTTGATACCACCTCGCTACAAAACAAATTAAATTTATGTAAGTTCGACTTGGGATTTTGTTCCAATCGTTGACAAAAACATACTCAAAACTAATTTTATCTCTATTATGATCTAGATTCATGTAAAAATTTTTATTCAAAACTAACCATATTTTTATTATAGTATCAAAAGAAGACATATGTCTATAAAATATGAATAAAATTTTAAATCATATTAAATTAGCCGTGTAATTGTGGGATTTTCATCTATTTAAACACAGAAGAAAGACATTAAAAAAGTGAAACTGAATCCTAGACAAAGCTAGGAGATTAATAGTACAATTTTCCGGCATAATTAGATCCTGCGTATAGAGTGATAAACGGTGGACCATGCGATCTTTTAGATGCGGCTATTTCCTTAATCCTAGTACTTTTGTCAGCCCCTTGGAAAGCACAAAACTAGGTAAAATCCATTTTCTATTTTTTTTCTTATAAAATGTAAAGTAGGGTAAATCACAGGGATCTTAATGCAAAGACTTGTTTATAATAAGTCCATTACAGAAAACCAAGTATACTATTGAGTAGATACTACTTTCTCTATATCAAAGAGAAATCAGGAGTACTAATGGATGACTAGAACATAACAAGAAGGACAACCAATTAATGGGAACTTGATAAGAAAATCTAACGTGGTAGGCCAGCAGACGACATGAACTCTTGTTCCAAACTATAGCATTTTTGGCTATGTTGTGATGCTAAATTGGCTTTGTGACCCAAATTTATTGCCCAAAACTGAGAATTTGTTTTAGCACTTGTGGTTAACAATGGCTGCTTCTCTTCATCAATTCTTGGAGCATCTTGACATGAGTTTGACCTTTTTGTTCGCAAAAATTGCAATGCCATCTCCACTTGTTTCATAGTAGGTCTTTCTTCACCACGAAGCCTCAAACACATCTCCGCCAAAGAGGCAAAATTGTTAATTTCTTCCTCACTTGCTTCATTAAGAATTTGTGTAGCCACCATCTCTGTAATTGGCCTCACCTTCATATCCCAGAGAAAATAGTTGGACAAGTTTTGTTTTAAACCCGACTCACTTGTAAAAATTGGTTTCTTTCTGAGAAGCAATTCAACAAGTACAACACCAAAACTATATACATCACTTTTCTCGTTTAGATGTCCTGTATGGTAATACTCAGGATCCAAGTACCCAAATGTACCTTGTACATTTGTTATGACATGGGTTTGATCAATAGGAACCAATCTTGAAGCACCAAAATCTGAAACTTTTGCAGTGTAGTTTCCATCTAAGAGTATATTAGAGGATTTCACATCACGATGGAAGATAGATACTGAAGCTGCAGAATGGAGATAATATAGAGCTCCTGCTGCTTCTGTGGCAATCCTTAAGCAATCATCCCAAGACAAAGAGGATCTATCATTTGAATCATCATGGAGAATTCCAAATAATGAACCATTGGGGATGAAGTCATACACCAACAAAGGGACCTCAGTTTCAAGACAACATCCGTAGAGTTTTACGATATTTCGATGATTTATCTGAGAGAGGATTGCAACTTCATTAATGAACTGATTAATCTCATTTTCCTCAATGACCTTAGACCTTTTTATGGCCACCACACGTTGGTCAGATAAGATGCCTTTGTACACCATGCCATGTCCTCCACGACCTAGGAGACGTGTAGGATCAAATTTATTTGTTGCCTTTTCCATCTCTTCTAAGGAGAAAATCTTAGTCTTGTCACTCGCATTTTCATCAGATGATATTAATTGTTCTAGGAGAAGGCCTTGATTTTTCCGAAAATATTTTCTTCGTAGTTGTTTTTGGATATCTCTTTTCCATCTACTGATAAAGAATATCCCACCTAAGCTAAGAAGTAGAATACCAAAGCCACCACTCAATCCAATGATAATACCTACAATCATTACATTACTCCATTATTATTTATTTCTTCTTTTTTACCACAGAAATAAATGGAACATAAGATTACCTAAGAGAAGATTTTGTTGCTTTGTTGGTGTGCACATCATTTTTGATCGATCATACTCTGTTTTGTGAGGGCATTCACTACAATGGTAGCTTCCTATGGTATTATGGCAGACCTCTGTGCAATTGTTTTTTTCATTGCACTCATTAATATCTGCAAATAAACCACTTCTTTGTGAGGTACGAAAGCACATCTATGAGAGAAGAATATCATTAGTCAGTTGGCTCAAAATTTTAGCATATGCTTAAATAGAAGTTACATTTGAAATAAATTTGCTTCATATGTACCCGATAATGGTGATATATAAATAAAAATGCTTATGCCCTTCTATAAAATACATGATGCAAATATCAAGAATTTAAAAACATAAAAGTAGCTAAAGACATGGGATGTATATTGAATTGCAAGACTTTATAAATACAAAAAAGAAAGAAAACTTATAACTCCATAAACATAGATCTCTTCTGCAAATTAAATAGCTTAGACGTTTGATGATTGTTGAGTGATCTATATGAAGTGATATGAATGCTGCATCATAAACAAAATAAATTCTTGATGAATGGAGTGGATAAGGCACTAATTATTTTGTTCATGTGTACATCTGTTACTCATCTACCATGTGATCTGTCTGCAAGTTGTGTGTTAAGTTTTTTCTGCTACAAAGTTTGTGGTCTTGGACAAAGAAAAGTACTTCGTAAGTGTAATTTTACTTCAGCTCTTCTCATGCTAGCCTACTTCATTTACTGTAATTTAGTTCAATATATTTCTTTTAGTTCAACTTATATTCATATTTTGGTCTTAGTATAAATAGTCAAAAATCCTGTACAATATTAAAATTTTGCTCATGCTCCATGGGGATATGCCCTTTTTTATCTTTGCAATTTAGTGAAAAGCTAGTTTAAGATTACAGTTTTAAGAGATATTTTAGTTTCCAAAGTCTGCTACAAGATGTTATAAGATCTATATATGGTTATTTTGTCCTTTCTTGGACACAATTATTAGCTGTTATTATAATCAAGATCCATCATATGGATAAGTTAGATCTAAAGATGACTATGGAATGCCATGGGTGATGGGTGGCAGAATATACCCATCATCTGTTGGGTATTTTCACCCACCACTTATCATGGGCAGTGAATTTACCCATCCCTACTACCCGATGGGTACCCACTACCAAAACCCAACTGAAGAGTGGATGAGAACAACTAAATAAGACAATTTAGACACGTATAATAGAAATAAAAAGAAAATAACACTATGCATTTATGCAATTTCATTCATAAAAAAACACTAAACTCGATAGATTAGATTTTTAGAAATCTATCCTTAGATGTGGGTAGTATATGCTATATCGGTAACCCACACCCAACCCCATCGACCCGACACCAACATAATATTTCAACTAAGCACATATAAGAAAATAAGAGGGGTAGGGATTTGAACCCACAACCTCCCTTTATGTGAACACACACTCTAACTATTCAAATGTATATTTAAGTGCTTAATATATTAGAATTAGTTTATATAGCATGTGTTTTTCACTCCACGTGTCTTGAAAACATATCATATGCATGTTTTATTTGGGTACCCAATGGATAAATGAGCACGGATGGTTGTGGAACATACCAGTGTTCATTACCCAACTAGGGTTTAATTCTTTGGTGATGAACATACTCCTAGGGGTAAAAATAAAAATTAGAACATACCTGCCTCAATTAAGCTAATTACCCCCAGGTAAATAGGTAAATGGGTAAAATTGCCATCCTTACAAATTAGACCTTTCTTTTTTTATTAATGTATGAATTTCTTACAATTTTTCTTTTTATAGGAATAATGTGGAATTTATAGTACTTTTTATGTGTGTCCATAATAAATGTGATGTCTCTAATCTCACCAAAATTTATTAGATAATAATGGATATATCTCTATCTTCTCCATCTTTAAAATAACTAAGTATAATCCGTCTTCTCATACTGACCTACTTCATCTTTAAAATAACTAAGTAAAATAACTATCTTTGAAATTACACAAATTAACTTAATATCTTTTGCTGGACCTACTTCAATTTTGGTGAAATCTTGAACTTAATGTGTAAGATAAATATTACTTGTATGCAATTACAATTGAAATACTTATTCACTCTATGTTTTATTTTGAAAACAACAATATACCCATAAATCTAACCCAAAAATCATGATATATCATTTTAGGGAATTAAAATGTATAGCACTAATTGTGAATTAATCCACACCAAAGAACAAAGAATTGCAACTCAACAAATTAGTTTGTATGGTAACTAATGTAATCTCAAGATCACAAAAATATACTATAGAAAATATATGTCTCATAGCTGCCGAGTTAACATCCATCCAAAGATGCCATATCAGCAAGTTGTATAATTTAATAACAATAGCAAATTATACTGTAGGTCCTTATTTTTAGATAGTTATTTCACTTAGGTCTATCTATATGACAATTGTATTTTGAGTCTTTAAACTTAAACATGTGTTTCACTTAGTTACTTGAAATTATTCTAGCTGATTTGGCAGATGTAGGGAGTATAGATGAGGTGTGAATTGTGTGGGTGCTCACTTGGACGGCATCTCGTCAACATTGTGTGAGGGCGGTGTTGGCTACTCCACCATATGCATGAGTAGACACAAGGAGTTTGCCACTAAATTTTCAACAGCGTTGCCATCTTGAGCCACAAGCTTATAGAGTTATGGCACAATGCTCAGTGGTGTGTCCGAGAGCAAAGAAAGAAGTGAAATAGTATCGAAGAGGATACTAGCTATGAACATGCAGCGAAAGAAATGAAAATAGTTTAAGGGGATGTTGAGGAGGGCACAACTGGAGATGGAGTTGAAGGTAGTGCCGAGAGTGGTGGGAAGCTCAGTCAGAATGGATATTTTGTTGAGCAATTGGTGGGCGAGAGGGTGGAGGCTGAGGCGGCAGTAGGAGGTGAGCAAAGCAAATGGACGGTAGTGATGATGTGAGAGTTCCAACCATGTTGCCAATTGAGGGGAGGGTAGACGGTGGTTGGATGTGATCAGTGGAGGTGATGTTGACGTGGAGATGGAGCAACTATCATATTATTAAGCCAATTTTCATTATGTTGATTATTTTGGTGATTAATAATAAATCTAATAATTAAACTAATATACTGTACGTTGAGTTTTTATCTCTTAGTTTCATTCAGATTGCATGATAGTGGTGAACAAGATTATTTCAGAGAGGATGCATGATTGAGTTTCTTCAAGTATGGAAGAGCTCTATTGAAGTTAAAATAAAAAATCAAGGATCTTTTTTCAGGATTTTACCTGTCTTGATGTTTCGAGATGGTTAGATTGTTAGATTTTTATTCACTAGTTTGGTCATACTATAAAGAGAGGCTCAGAGTTAGTAACTTGATAATATCTTATGCAAGAACTAAAATGCATGCACCTAAATCATGTAAAAATGATTTTGAGTTATTTTTGGATGGTTAATGAAAGCATTGGTAATTAAAATAACAGAATTTTAGCTTAGGTGAAGGCTTTGAAGTGGCTACATTGAATGTTTTGTGATTTCTTCAGTAATCTAGGTGAAATTAAGTCTTGCTTATATCGAAAATTTTGTAGTCCTTCGAGTTAGCTATCTGACAAGCCAAAGTACACCTAAATCTGATGTCAAAATCAAAAGTCCAGCCCAAATATCTAAATCTAGCCAAATGTGCAATGCTATCTGCTTGTTACAACCTATCAACTGTCCGAAAGAAGATAGAATGTCTGACTCTTTTATAGCAATTAGAAACTAACCTTTATATCTGATAAGTGCTAAATTGGTAACATTTTTACCCTAAGTTTGGCATCAAAAACGTGCAAAATTATGTTAAAAACTCCTTTGATTTGACATCCTATGCATAATTTATATTATTTTTACAATTTCTTTCAAGACTGTGTTTGCCATATTTCAGGGAACAAACCTACCAAATTTGAGAAGTTTTCGACTTGTTTGGGCCAAATTTGACTAAGAAACCTAAACTGGACAGCAAAAAGGCCCTAGTCAAATATTCTTCGGACAAAACACCTGGTCAAACACAATCATGCGAGGAGAAACCCTAATGGAACACGTCTGGACAGAAAAAAGGAGCTGTACTCGAACACGAGTAGGTGGTTGAAAGGAATCCTGGTCAAATATGAACACCCAGTCGAAAACAAGTCTTGATCGAATTCGGTCACGACACGTGTTTAGCCAGGGACACACCACATGTGCTAGCCATGTTCAACTCAGTTTCAGAGGCTTTAACTGGTCGGATTAATTTGGTCGATTTTATTTGATTCCGACAAGGACTAGTCAGATTTGGTCGGGTTTGACCAGAACTGGTCGGATTTGATCGATTTTAGCCAGATTTGGTCGGTTTTAGCCAGCTTTGATCAAGACTGGTTGAATCTGGTCAGTTTTGACTCAGATTTATCTGTTCTCGCCGTTTGAAGCGAGACTTCATCGGCTGCACATCAAGGAGTTATTTTTGGGCATGTTAACCCATGTAATATAAATAGAGAAGTTTTTGGTTCAATTAGACATCTATTTTACATGCTAGCCTCTAGGGCTTAGTAGTAGTAGTTTTTAGATTGTTTTCTTAGAGGAGTCCCCTTTTCTATTTTTTCTGCTTTTGTAAGTTGGCAAGGACGGTAAACTCAATTCTCAAGCAATCAAGTAAGTTTTTATTTAGTTCTTGTTATTTCTGCATTATTATGACTTTTTGCGAGTAGATCCCTTCTAGGGTTAGGGATGACATAATCTGAAAGGCGTGATTCTTCCTCGGTCTTGATCTCAAGTTTTGGAGTTATTTTCTGATGTTTTCTTTCTCCAAAACCTAAATTCTTGTTTCGGAAATAAACGTAACAGTTGAGCCTTAGCAAGAATTTAGGGGACTTTTTGAGTCCTTAGCGTTTTGACACGGGATCTTGAATAGAAGAGAGGTTCCCGCCAAAGATTACAGTGGAAGCGATCCTCTGATCGTTGTACCAGCGACCGTACTGACAACTTAATTTGTCTTGGAAAACGATTGAAATTAACTTGCAATTCTCAGACCTTGAATAGAATTATGCCAGATGGTTATGGAACTCTTGAAACCTTAGATTTTTATTCCTGCTTTATAAACCCTAGATTTTATACTTTCTCTTTACTACTTTAAAACCCTATATTGATAGTTTTAGTAGTAGATTTAGTTGTAGACAAACAAACCCCCAACTCGTTTAGACTTAATCAATGATCTATTAAGTTAGAAAGACAAATACGTTTGTTTCTCATGGAATTCGACCCTTAAGTGCTCAATGTTCAACCGTTCAGTTGCAATTATTACACAATCAAACCGTTTTAGGTGCGATCAACATTCATACCAGACATCTAGCCGGACATGTTCGGACATATATCTTGTGAAGACTATAAGTAGCTAGATAGCTTGGGGCTTCTTTCATTTACAAACTTTGGCACTAGAATTAATTGACATATAGCCCAAACACACTCTAGGCCATTTAACTCTCATATATTGCAGAAGAGTGAAAAATCTAATAAGTCCTTTGCACTCATTAAGCATATTATGAGCTAAGGATCTCGTGTTGGTTTCTTCTCACACATTTGAACTTCTTGGCACTTGATTGGTATCAAGTGAAGTGACCTACTTATACTCTTAGTGGTCACTGCAAGCTAGATTGTCATTAGAGGTCAGTGATCTCTCCACTGACAAAAATTGCTAGAGAGGCCCAAAGAGGAGTTGTAACAACATGGTATTCGCATATCTGGAGTAAAGAAGTAGCAGCTCTAGTGGAATCAAAGTAAGACTTGTGTGAGAGTATTTCAAAGAGGAGTGAGACTGGTGAAATCGCCGAGACCTTGGTAAAAAATTCTTGTGTCAATCGATTTATTACTTGCATCTTTTTTATTTAATCCTGTTTAGCTTGAGCATTCATTATTCTTGTATGTCACCCTAAGAGTGATAAATTAAAATTGTTCACTTGTTCCTTGTTTTGCAAAACCAATTTTATCTCATTATTGCAAACAATATATTGTTCAAATTGTGTTCTTTTATTTGTGCAAATTTCAAATGTAGCTAAAAGTTTTTAAAAGACTTATCTAGTCTCCTCTATATTGCTGTCCTTGATCCTACACACATCAACTAGGGTGTTCTGATGGATCTAAGTGAAAAATCAGTACAAGTTTAAGGATGACAACTATAATTCTCAAGTTCATAAACCCAAGTGAAACATCTGTGCAAGTGCAAGTTTAGGACCTATATTGCAATTTACTAAAATAACAATATCAACTTGCAAGAGATTAACAACACCAATTGGGAAGACAAGGTGTGATAATCATGCAATGAGAACATAGTTTGGTAATTGAGGTAGTCCTCTAATCATTTCAAGCATAAGATGTTTTTGATATATTTTGCTTTGATTGAGAGAGAAGAGGTCAAGGTTACCTTTACAACCATTATGGATATAAGGATTTCCTTGAAAACCAAGAAAGCATTTGCAGCGGTAACCGATGTAATAGTAGGTAGAGTTGATATGCACACATGTGCTGTTGATACTCACACAAGCATATCCAGATTTATTTTGTTGTGCCTCTAAACAAGTTAGATTGGCAACAACCCATTGATCAGAGATTGATTCTCCAAAGTCAGCAAAAAGACTTCCTTCAGATATATAGGAAACTGATCCCTCTTCTTCAGTAGGTTCAGTGTATTTGATGAGTCCTTTGTCAACATTTATTTCACTCACATGAAAGTAGTTCCGAAATAGAATGGTAGATGATGTTGTATTTGTGCAGTTGAGGTAAAATTCTTTTCTTGCAAAACAACCATCTTCCAGGCCAAATGGAAATGGAACTTCAACGGTCCCGCACCTACTGGTACAATTAGCCCTCTGTTGAATTGAATTATATCCTGATTTCAATGCAAAAGTAGTCATAACTCAAGCATCACCACCAAAGAATTCTTCAAGTTCAATATTAATTTTTTAGGAAAAAAATAGCTCCATAACACAAAAAATTGTATATTTTAATAAAATATCACTCTATTACATTGATTGAATAAAATACCAATGATATCCTAATTGCAACTAATGGAACTGGTAAAATAACTAAATGTGTAAACTTTTAGTCGTATTTTATTCACCTATGACATTCTAGCGTATCTTATTAATGTGCACAATTTTGAGTGATATAGAGCTATTTTTTATTTTTTTTATTAAAGAAAAGAACATGTTTACACTTGGATGGAGGGGCATACTTAATGAAAACTATTTTTTCAGAAAGAACCTGAGAACTATCGTGCACTCCCTATCTAATCATTATAAAAAATTCTCAAATATAAGTCAGGTACTCTACTGTCATAAATTTCAAATTTTAATTCAATCTATACAATGAGAAATAATTAAGACAAAATCACCGCAGAAAGTAAAATAAAAATACAAAAATTACTACTCATCAGAATTTTCTCATTTTTGTTTCTCTTTATGTAGATTGAGACAATGAGTTATGACTTCAGATTTTAAGTATCAGGACAGATAACTTTCTACTTATTTGAGAATCTCTTTTGTGATTATTTGATATTCTATTCGTGATAGTTCTCAAGATCTCACTGAGTGAGTAGTTCACAGTAGATATCACATAGATACTTCATTTGTTATATCTAATTGCTAGAAGTCCAACTAGTTGATAATCGTGCTTCAACAAATAATTACAAGAATTCCAAATAGTTGATAATCATTCTCTAAGAAAATCGCTTCCATAGCTCACAAGAAATTGAGGAAATTGCAAGTAAAACAGTGATTACTTTTTCGTATTGGTAATGACATTATAGAGACAATAGTTTTATACATACTCCTATCTAAAACATCTAAAACAATAAGGTTTTTAGAATAGAATAGAATATGTGTAGTCAAATTTTATTAATTTTGATCATTATTAAACATAAATGTATAAAGATCAGCACAAGGAAATAATATAAGTAGATTTATCATCAAAATTATTTTTTTAATATTATATTTTTATAATTTTTACTAATATATAGTTACAAAAATTAATGATTGAATTTGTCTTATTTAGATACGAAGAGAGTAGAATGGAAATATATCATCCGACTAACAATTATTCATGAGTGCAGAAACACTATATTTAGGTGTTAGAATGGAGTTAATACCTTTGTCACGCGAGCACCCATGGAGAACGTATGGATTACCTTTATATCCAGCATTGCATCTGCAAATATACCCAAAATCTAATGACATCCCATCGTCTATGCACTTGCTGTAGTTGCTAGCACAGGCATAGTTTGTTTTATTCTCCTTGGCACTGGCGCAGGTCGGCTGATCCACGATAGCCCATGCGAGGGAAGCGTACTCAGTAGTTATATTGATCATATCCCATAAAGAATTTCTGTTAGAGTGTGGCTCAATATTGCTTTTGTTGTGGCGGACAAACTTGAGATGAAAGTCATGAACACTTTCCAAATGTATTTGACAACATCCAGTACTGTTACAGTTCTGTCTAGCCACTAACTCCGTGATTCCTTCTCTGGGACAGGAAATAGTGCAAAGTTGTACTGTTGTATTTGTATGTTGATCAGCAAAATATACATCAAGATCACAACTGGTGATATTTATTCCAACATAGTTAAGAGAGAAAGATCTCCCAGGAGATTTCCAGGACATGTTATACAAACTAACACCAGATCTTACAGGAATGTTTTGAGAAATGGAGATGCTGAGCTCGCTGTTGTAGACATCTGAATAATCCTCCCCAAAAATATCATCGTCAACCTGTGTGGTGCCATCATGTAAGAATAGTCTGTAGGGTTGGATGGAGTTGTTGCAGATAAGACTGAAGTCAGAATCACGGAAACAACTAGGCCCAATGCCGAAGGGATGCTCGAAGGTCAGATTGCCACAACTCGTTGGACAATTGGATGCTTGCACTGACGGCATACCTAATAACGCAAGTAGGAGCAGGGAGAACAAGATTGCATATAAGAGCCTCATCTTCAACAGCGTTCAGCTGCTACTGAAAGATGGCAAATTTGGAGGAGGTTAATCTAGACTATGCAAGTTTATGGGAAATAGTATATATGGCTTATGTAACGATTAACGAAAGCTTTTTATTTATAGAGCGACGACTGTCTTGATGGTTGCTTTGTATTTTTTTCGTGGCTTCCAGGAAACAGCTCATGTTAACATCGGACAAGTTGTGGTGCAAGAATTTTCTTTACAAATCAAAATTAAAGATATTTTTGTGTGCAATTCTCATTTATTGTTTTTGTTTTGTGTGTCAATAATTTTTGAGTAAAGGAACATACCAACTTCTGCTAGTATAGATCAAATTTTTGGATGTCATATATGTTCTTGTTGCTACACAAAAACACACCAAGACAAGACAAAGAAAAGATTAGAAATACATGTTGAGTATAAATCCTCATCTATAATTGAGTATCTTGAACCATCTATGTGAGATCAATTTATACCACACAATTAAAATTTGAGTCCAATTCAAATTGGACGTCCATTTTTGTAAGTCAACTAATTTTTAAGACTCGAAAAGACTAATATGGTCTACTCTATTAGTGAAGTGTGAGGTAGTATTGAGAATAAATTGCGATAGGATTGTCATTTTGGTCCTCGATATAGTGTTTGGATTGAACAGGTCAGCAGCAACCCCTTTTATGGGTTAAAATATTTTGAATAGTAGCTTGGAATTTCTAAAATTACAATTATGATATGAAGACTTCTGTTGCTTTCTAATGGACTTCTAAATATATTAATAAGTCTCCAAATTTTTCTATGACTTTGACACTCAGAGAGGCTGACTTTGAATCTTGATGCCACGAGGTTGAGTTAGGTGAGTCCAATGTCGGGGTGTTTGTCCAGATGCTCCAGAAAAATATTCTCAATATATGTGTCGCACGTGCGTCACCTGAAACACTCATCAATCTAATGCAAAAACGCCTGGGAAGATGTTTCATACGGACCCACGAGTAAATTAAATATTTATTAGAATTTAGGTGATTTTAGTAAAACATCAGTAACTTTTAATTCAAAAATCAAATATATGTGATGTTTGGTCTTGTTGAGGAAACTCCCGGAAGTTCACCGGGGAGCCGGAGGGCCCCCGCAGATAAAACCCGGAGGGCTGCCGAGTCCCGGAGGGTCACCGCCATCCCGGAGGATCACCGGGAGCCCCGGAGGGTCACCGGGCCCTGGGAAGCCACTAGGAGACCGGAGAGCTCCCGGAGGAGTCTCGGACGCCTCGCGCGGTTGACCCCGGGTGCGCGGGGTCACATGCTAGTGGCCTAAAGAGCGCTTCGGGAACTGACGAGGACACTTGTCAAGAATCCAAGCCCTTCGGCCGGTGAAATGACCCCAACGCCCCTCAATCCGAAGGCCGTAGTTAGAGTTTTTTTGGTTTTTTTCATGTTTTGAGGCCTATATATACCCCCTTGTATCTCATTTGTAACCAATTCAATTCATTTTTCATACACTCAAAACAACAAACTCCCTTGGAGACCTCTCTCCCCGAGAGAGCACCTCCCCAGTGGACTCACGTCCGGAGGGTGCCGACAGGACTAGGGCCCCCATTGAGACCCGAACCTATATAAAAATCACCGTGTCAATCTCTGCGTTGCCTGGCGGGAGGTGACCGGTCGCTCGGTCAGCTCGCGCCGCTGTACACATGTTACGCACGTCCGAAAAAACCTGCCAAGGTATTCGTAATACCATGATAGTTGGCGCCGTCCGTGGGGATTTCGTAACAAATCGCCATGGCTCCCCCAAGAACCAGAGCTCAAGCCCTCTCTCTTTCTGGTGGTGATGGTCCCAGCGACTCGGCGCCGCCTCTGCAAGAAGACAATGCTATCATGACTTTACCGTCTGGAGACACCCGGGGAGAGGAGCCATCTCCTCCTCCGGTAGTCTCCAGTAGGAGGATTCCCATTTCCAACCTAGTGACCGCAACCGTGCTTGCGGGGCCGAGCGCCCCACAACTCTCTGTCCCGGTCTCTGGAGATCCCCTACTGGGGGATTTGGTTGAGGGCCAACTCCGTGCCCAACACACTCTAGAGGAGTTACTGCGCGTCTTAGCGCGGCCCCCGGCTCCTGTCTACCCGCCCCCTGTAGGACCCTCATTTGAGGAATCCGGTGGCAATCGCCCAAGAGGGTTGCGCTCAAAAAGGTACAACATAAACTCACAACAACAGAACTACAATAAACATAGTTGAACAGGTACAAGGTCACGATAACCAATATTACAATATTGTCATGTCAAGGATGGCGCTACTTAAAGTTAATACAAAATAGCGAGTTTCTCAAACCGAGGACCGGCATCAAGGTACCGAACACAACAAACAAAACAGAAAACAACGGCGAGGATCTTCACTTCAATTGGCAGCGGCTCTGGAAGGGCTTTCACCACATCTGACTCAACTCGGCACATGACCCTCCTAGAAAGGTGGTTCATCTGGAGCATTACCTTCTTCCTCATGGTACTCAAAACCGAGGGAATCGGGATCATCAAATCCCTCTTCTGTGGTTGGATACAATTGCAAGGGTGAACATGTTTTTACACAATCCTCAGTAAATCTCATTATAGGAATTAATGCAGTTATATAGATGAGGGGTTTTCAATAGATGGGGTTCTGTTTTATACATTTAAGGAGAGCATAGATTCTCAAATAGGGTTGGAGAAAAGTGCTTTTAGTTTTAAACAGATACATTGAAATCTTCAGTTATACATTAGAAAATGTTGTGTGTAGTGGTCTCCCGTGAGTCACCACTTTCATTTAACCATATTATGAAAACATTCCAAAAGTTACTTGTGCTGAAACCCATGGATAAAATCCACTACGAACAGACTCCTGAACCTGAGAGTACAGAGTATCTGATACTTCTTTTACACTTTGCAAAGGTGTACCTCTTTTTAAATACACTAGTTCACTCCACTTTCAAGTCGGATCGGCTCCATGCGGTTTATACGCATGTGACAAAACCGAGATCACACAACGGTTTTGCAGTCTAGCATTACCAGTATCCCCGCCTGGTAGGTAGACAGTTAAGTCTCAAATACCATTGTGGGTCCTCCCCACTGCCTTATTTCCTAGCCTTGGCCTATGTCCTCGCAAGACACATGACCTACAATTACAGCCGTGTACGACTCAATCCAGGCGTAGGGCGTCTTCCTTCCATCCTCCTTATCCTCTCATTATTTTTCTGATTTCACATCACTCATGGCCGAACTGCGGCCCACCAATTTCTAAGTGAGAAACTGGACCGACATACCATGCAGGGGACTGTCAATACCAAGAAAGTTACTAAGTTGCGCCTGTCCCATTCCAGGTAAGTGGTTGGTACGTTTTCAATTCGCATAAAGACACAACACAAGATTTTTGTCCTTATGAATCAATAGTGATGAGACATTGACATTCTCATTGCGCACACAGCGGCCAACCATCCAAACTATCCTCACTACCAATTCCTATTTCACATTTTCTTTTATAAAGAGGGGTTTTAAAACATGTTTATCATGTAATTAACCATTTAACACTTAACACATGTATTTAAGCATAAGCGTAATTCTAAGCATTACATCCTAGGGTGACAAGGGTACATGGAGATTCAATCATGAAGGGCTTGACAAATATTTAGGTCATATCTACACACATTCTTTCAACATAATTCTCATTTGAACATAAGGCATGCATATACTTGAAAAAGAATTAATCTACTTTATCTCAAAGTATTGGGGGAAACATAATCAAGGGATAGGGACTTACCTTGCAAAGAGGGGTCTAACTGCTCTGACGGATCTTCAAAAGTTCCTTCTACTCCTTCCGCTTCCGGCTCTGAAGTGAACACAAACAACACGACACACGCACCACATAAGCATACAGAAAATACTTGCTATAGGAAATAATAAGTAAATATAAACATGCATGCAGGGAAAAGGTTTGGACAAAGATAGTTGAGCGCTGCTCGAAGAAATTGGCTCTGAAACGCTGAATGTCAAAGGGTTGACATTCAGTTCATGGCTAGTCATAGCCTTAGGTTGGCTTTAGAGGGGTTTTCTCAAGATGTGACAGTAGAGGAAAGTGTAGAACAAGGCTCTAGGAGTCTAGTGGATAAAGTGGAATCTCATTTGCTCAACCAGAAGGGGTCAAACGGGGTCAATGCCAGTGGCTGACATGCACTGACACAAGGCTGACAATGTCAAAAGCTAGGGCAAAATAGTGGAGTTGATTCTAGACTTCAATTGTTTCGCCAACTATGTCTAGGAGGTAGGCAAAGATAAAAGGAACATATTGGCGGTGTTTTAAAGGATTGAAATGGTCGGACGGCGATGAACGGCGACGATGAACTACGGTGGCGACACGGCATAGTGAAGCCACTGGACAAAGTCTTGGCATGGTTATATCTTGAAATCTGTGCAGATCCAGAGATCGAGCTAGTAGAGGATAGTGTTCAGGAGATCAAGGCAAAGCTACTGGACATGGTGGCGTCGACGGTGACGGCCGAAAAAAAATTCCGGTGAACTGCGCTGGAGAAGAAGGCTCTGGAATTGGGCGAAAACGATACAGGGCTTTGGAGGTCGATTGCTCGTGGTGAGAGCAACAGGGTGGAGAGGGAAAGCTACTGGTGAAGTCAATTTGGCCGGGGAATCGACGGCGTGGCCTGGCGACGTGAGCCGATCGCCGGTGGCGCGCGAAAACGGGGAGATCTTCACAGATAGCTCGAATTGAAAAACTAAGTCCACAGGCTTGATAAGAGTGAGCTACTGATCATTAGCTTCTACTAAAAGACAAGCTAATTCGGGCTAAAACGAGCGGCATTGCCGAGACAGGGCGAAAAGGAAATCCGGCGATCACCGGCGTTAGGGTCCGCCGGAGTGCAATTTGATGTTACTACATAGAGAGATGGTCTAGGGGAACTCACTGGTTGCTTTAATTTGAAGTTCGGTGCAGTAGATCGGGCTGGCACCATGCTTCCCTCTGCTGAGCTCGCCGGAGAAGAAAGTGAAGACGGTGAGGAGGTTTGGGACTTAACCAGATTCAGGGTGAAGGAACTGCTGGGCTCAGGGGGGCTTAAATAGGCGCGGGAGCTCGCAAACGGTCACAAGTCCTCCAGAATAGGTGCGGCTGAAGCGACGGGGAAAGGACTGGACGACGGTGGCAGTGGCGATGCGACGGTTACAGCGGCGACGCGACAGCGAGGAGACTTCTGCCTCCGGCATGGCTGCAACGTGGTGTGAAATTCCTGCGGTTGCTACTGCTGGCGATGCCGTGCGCGCGCGGGCGAAACTGATAGCTCTGGCGCTGCTGCAGCTGCTCCACGGTTGCCAATCAGGTATGCGCACGTGGCGACAGGGCTGCGGTGGTGTTGGCGACGGCGGGGCTGCACCAGTGGCGAAGGGCGCGGCGCTGGCGCAGTCAAAGCACGGCCAGGTGCTGGTCAGAGCTGCAACCAGGGGCTGGTCGAAAAGCCCAGGGGCTGAAGCAGGAGTTTTGGACTGATCTGCAATTACCAAAACTAATTCCAGGGACTGATTTGTAATTCCAGTGATTTCGAGGGTTTGAGTTAAATCTGACCTCATGCCTCTGCATAACTTTATTCAACATATGATTTGGCACAAGTATTCAATATAATTCAGATTGTTTGAATACTTTTTGGATAAAATGAAAACAAGGTAATTAGGGCAATTATGGTTTAGAAAATTAGCGAGGCCGAAAACTGGGGCTTCGGATGAGATTTTGGAAATCCCACAGAAGGGAAACTTGCTTAGAATAACGAACGGGGTATATTCCCTGAATCAGTTCAAAGTTTGGAGATAAGATGTGGCTGTTAGCATTTTTGGGCTCTCAGGGAATATGAAAAGGGCTAATCTGCGATACTTTTGGGCTGATTTGTGAAAAGGGGGTTCAGACGACGAAGTTTTGCCATCAACTTCTGAAATTAGGGCACTGGCAAATCTGGGATCAAGATTCTGAGATACAGATTTAGATTGGGGAAGAATTTGGGAAAACAGGGGTGTGACAACCTACGCTCCTTAGAAATAATCTTGTCCTCGAGATTCTGGCAGGTTTGAAAACAGATAGGGAAAATCTCGATGAAGTTCTTCCTCTCTTTCCCATGTTGACTCTTATTCTGTGTGATTATTCCACTGAACTCTGCAGAATCGAATGGTTCTTGATTTCAGCTTCCTTTCACTAATCTCTAATATTTTGATAGGATACTCCTGGCATGACCGGTCTGGTTGAATCTCAGTTTCCGCAGGGGATATTTGCTTTGAGGGTTTCTTCAGGCATTTCCTCAGCTGGGACATGTGCAAAACATCGTGAACTCCAGCTAGCTCCGGTGGCAGTTCCAGCTTGTATGCCACCTCTCCTTGTCTTTCCATTATTCGGTATGGTCCGACATACCTTGGACTCAATCTCCCTTTCATTTGGAACCTGCGAATTCCCTTGTATGGTGTCACTTTGACGTAGACATAATTGCCTTTATCAAATGACAATTCCCTCCTTCTGTTATCGGTATAGCTCTGTTGTTTAGATTGGGCTGTCTTCAATCTTTCTCACACGATCTTCATGTGAGCAGTAGCCTCTTCTACTAGCTGCAGTCCTAGGAATTGCTTTTGACCTATCTCAGTCCAGTACAGGGGTGTGCGGTACTTTCTTTCGTACAGTGCTTCATAGGATGCCATTTGCAGACTCGCCTGGTAACTGTTATTGTCGGTGAATTCAGCGTATGGTAGGAATAGTTCTCAAGAGTTTCCATAATCCAAAGCACATGCTCTTAACATATCCTCTAGGATTAGATTCACTCTCTCTGTTTGTCCTCCTGTTTGGGGGTGGTAAGCTGTGCTAAACTTCAATCTCGTACCCAAGGCTTCTTGCAATTCTTGCCAAACTCTTGACACAAACTGGGCTCCTCTATCAGAAACAATTGCCTTTGGCACTCTATGCAGGACAACTATTCTGTTGAGATATAACTCTGCTAGATCTTTTGCCGTGTAGTGGGTTTTCACTGGTAAAAAGTGAGCTACCTTCGTCAGTCTATCCACTATGACCTGATGAAGACACGGATGCCCAATCTTCTGGTGAGAAGGATAACTTCGATTTGATGGAGAGTGACCTTGGCGATCCGGCTGCCAACCAAACAAGACTGGATGCCCTGGCAATCGTTAAACCACACTCACGAGTCGTTATCAACCGTGCCAAGACGCGGTTGACCTGATCACGAGGATCGATTCCTGCAAGCAACCGAAGAACAAGCAAGAACAAGATAAAAGCAATCTGAAATTGCGAATATGGATGAAGCATACAATAAATTTGACGTTGTGTAACTTGTAGTTGTTGGTCTAGTTGACTCAAGAATACAAGGATGAAGTTTCACATATGAGGAAAACTAATCTAAACAAAACCTGAGGAAAAACGGGAAAGGTGACAACCATATATAACAGGGGTGGTGGCCAAGAAGGTGGACGTGAAACCCTAGGGGTACACGGGCCTTGGGCCCAAATTAGAGGTGGCATAGCACCCGGCAGAATTTGTATATGAATTGTTTCATCGATTGTGGGCGATGATGATGGAATTTGTCAGTGGGGTCAGATCCATTGGAAAGGTGGCGTCGTGGGCTTCTCCGTAAAGTACTCATTCACCCCAAACGAACTCTGTATGTGGCCTGGGCATCTGTTTGAAGTTGGACTACTGCTGGATGGCCGAGTTGGACTCACGGACGAGTTGGGCTTGATCTTGGGCTGGGTTTGATGCGTCGTGGGTTGTTCCACCTTTGATGTAGCTCCCTGATCCTCCGGTGTGGGCGTAGTGAAGGGCTCAGCACATGGATTCATGCCGACTCGCCGTTCTCCTTGATCTTCTTGTGGCGGCAAAGAAGTAATGAAAGTAGTGGAAGGAGTGGATGGAGCCTTGTTCATATCTGAGCTAGTGATGTCTTCATCATTCTCCCCTTCTTGAATTTGAGTCGTCCTCGACTCAAGCATAATCTCTTGCAAAAGGTTAGTACCAATACGAGGCAAAGCAACATGCATATACTCCCCTTCTTGAAAGCTTGTAAATTCAAAGGAAAACTAGAGGAACTTGACGTGAAATGATTAGTGCTATGGCAATCCTCTAATTGACCACATTGTTGCTTGTTATCACTTTCCCGCAAAAGAATAGTCACAAGTGTGGATATGGAAAGAGGCCGTTTTTTCAAAGAAAATTCTTCACCCTTGCAATTATAGATATTAATTTCAGATGTATGCCTTTCATGTTCAATTTGATTTTCAGCCTCACAAACAAGATTAAACAATTGAGACAAAGAATTATATTCCTTAGCAACAAGAATGTCCTGAATTTCCTTATCAAGCCCACCTAAGAAACGAGCCATAGAAGCTTCCTCATTCTCAATTAAACCACAACGCAACATGCCAATTTGCAATTCTTGATAGTATTCCTCCACTGAACTAGTACCTTGGCGTAGGCGCTGTAATTTATTTAATAAATCTCTAGCATAATATGAGGGAACAAATCTATGTCTCATGATCCGCTTTAATGCTTCCCAAGTGGTAGGTATATTATTTGGATGAATGAGGCAATGCTTGCTCCACCAAACAGAAGCAAAATCAGTGAATTCACTAGTAGCAGCCCTAACTTTCTTATCTTCAGAAACTTCAAAGCAAGAAAAGTTTTGTTCTATAGCTAATTCCCAAGTGAGATGGGCATCAGGGTCATACTTTCCAGTGAATGAAGGTATAGTCAATTTAATCTTACCGAATGAGTCATCATGACCACGCACCTCTCATGGTGGAATTCTTCTCATACCGTGGCGATTGAAACGAAGACGCCGATGGTCACGATCATTGTTGATATTGAATCCTCCATCGGACTCCGTATCAGCAGCATATTGATTTCCTTCGGCATTGAAATTATCTTCGTCCTCATTAGCCCATGCTCGGCGTCGAGGTACATTATTGGCAACAGCAGAAACAAGGGCAGTAGCGGGGGCAATCGGTGCGTCTTTCTGCTCCAATTGCTCCACTCGAGTGGTGAGTGCAGCAAGCGCTTCATTATTGTGGTCTAAAATCCCTTCAATATGCTCAGTGTGTGTATTCAATAAGCGGTTGAAGTGCTGTACGATGCCCCTCGTACGAGGTGTAAGTGGGCCATCGTCCTCCTTTCTTTGATGAACCGAACCTGACATAGTTAGTAGCAAACAAGGAAACAAAATCATAGTGATATATCCCTATCAACTACTAGGTGTAGGTAGCTCAAACTCTCTCACAATCAAGCTTCTTATCAAGCTCTTACCGATTCTTACCAAGCAGCAGGTGGTGCAACCAGTGGCTAGTTCATGATAACTTAAACTCGAGTGTGAGCAAAACGATTGTAAGGTGCTGCACCTGTATGGTTAGTAGATAGTGGAGCTTGGAGAGGCTATTATATGTGTAGCAACAATTCAAGATCAATAATGCAAGATTGAAAATTAGTCCAAAGTAATAGTCAATGTGTTGGAACTAACCTAGACTCAGACCTAACTCAAGCAAGCAACTAGCAACACAAAGGACTAGAACCAAAAGATACACCACAGAAAATTCTCCTCTTTTGCTACACACATTTTTTTCTCCTATGTTTTTTTTGTGTGGCTCTTTTTTTTTTGCACTTTCCTTTTTCTTACTTTTTTTTATGAACAGTGCGGCTTTTGTTGCACTTTGCCTTTTTTTTTTTGACTGCACAACAGGATAGAAATGTTGTTTAGAAATTTCGGACTCCAAAAGCTCCGAATCTGAAGATCTACCCAACAAAAAGGTTGTAGAGGATCTTTTTATCTTTCCAACAAGTACAAGAACGTCAAAAAAGGAGTTGGGAGTCAAAAGATATGGTAATTTTACCGAAACTATCTCAGATTGAGCAATTTGAAATCCGAGATGGACTAGAGTTTGAAGATTACACAACTAAATTTGCCCAAATTTTAGCGTGATAAAAACAGCCAAATTTGAAGATTACCCCAACTAACTTTTTGTGGGATTTCTTGCAACAATTCCATAAAGTATAAGTTTATCCCAATCCGAGTTCGGATGAAAGAGTTATGATGAAAATACCGAAACAGACGTATTAGATTCGAACTCTACACCATCGACATGAACGGCCCAATATCATATAGATGGAAGCTGAATATGACTTCGTCCTCAAAAGAAAAGTTGTAGATAACGATCTGATGTTTCCAGAAAGTACAAGAATGTGAAAATCCGAGTTTGTATGAAGCAGATATGATGAAAACAACAAACTGGACAGCGGCAGATTCGAATTGGACGCGACGACGAGGAGATTGACGTGCAATTCGACTCCGCGACTAGATGCAAGACTAAAACTAAAAACCAGCACTCGACAACAATGGACTAAAATTCAAAGATGCAAACTGACAAGAATGATGCAAGGCTAATGACGATGGTTTGGATAGCGGAAAATAAATCTTTTTGTAGGGCAATTTTCTGGACTCTAGGTATGAAATCAATCTACTAAACTAACATAAATTCTCACCAGTCAACTGGAAGCTCTGATACCAATTGATGAGGACACGGATGCCCGATCTTCTGGTGAGAAGGATAACTTTGATTTGATGGAGAGTGACCTTGGCGATCCGGCTACCAACCAAACAAGACTGGATGCCCTGGCAATCGTTAAACCACACTCACGAGTCGTTATCAACCATGCCAAGACGCGGTTGACCTGATCACGAGGATCGATTCCTGCAAGCAACCGAAGAACAAGCAAGAACAAGATAAAAGCAATCTGAAATTGCGAATATGGATGAAGCATACAATAAATTTGAGGTTGTATAACTTGTAGTTGTTGGTCTAGCCGACTCAAGAATACAAGAATGAAGTTTCACACATGAGGAAAACTAATCTAAACAAAACCTGAGGAAAAATGGGAAAGGTGACGGCCATATATAACAGGGGTGGTGGCCAAGGAGGTGGACGTGAAACCCTAGGGGTACATGGGCCTTGGGCCCAAATTAGAGGTGGTACAGCACCCGGCAGAATCTGTACATGAATTGTTTCATCGATTGCCGGCGATGCAGATGGAATTTGGTAGTGGGGCTAGATCCATTGGAAAGGTGGCATCATGGGCTTCTCCGTAAAGTGCTCATTCACCCCTAACGGACTCTGTATGTAGCCTGGGCATCTGTTTGAAGTTGGACTACTGCTGGATGGCCGAGTTGGACTCACAGACGAGTTGGGCTTGATCTTGGGATGGGCTTGATGCGTCGTGGGTTGTTCCACATTTGATGTAGCTCCCTGATCCTCCGGTGTGGGCGTAGTGAAGGGCTCAGCACATGGATTCATGCCGACTCGCCGTTCTCCTTGATCTTCTCGTGGTGGCGAGGAAGTAATGAAAGTAGTGGAAGGAGTGGATGGAGTGGATGGAGCCTTCTTCATATCTGAGCTAGTGATGTCCTCATCATGACCCATATGGAATCATAACCTTTCCACGTTCTTGGCAATCCTGTTATGTAGTCCATCCCAATTTCATTCCACTTCCACTCAGGGGTTGGTAAAGGTTGCAATGGTCCTGCAGGCTTTTGGTATTCTGTCTTTACCCTTTGACAGGTGTCACAAGTTGCTACGAATTCGGCGATTTCTCTCTTCATTCCACTCCACTAGAATTGGTTCCTCAAGTCTTTGTACCATTTTCGTACTGCCTGGGTGTATGAAATAAGGGGTATGATGAGCTTCACGCATTATCAGGTCTTTGATCTCTCTACAGTCCGGAATACAGATATGGTCATGGTGCCATAAAACTCCTCGCTCATCTTCTTTGAGGTTAGTTGCACTTCCACTCTTCATGTTCTCCTTCATCTTCTAGATGTTTGGATCTATTGCTTGAGCTTTCTGAATTTTGTCCTTCAGTTCACACTCTACCTTCAATGCGGCGATGGTTCCTTGTCCCACAAATTCCAAATGCAGCTTCTCAAAGTCTCTGATTAACTGAGGCGGTAATCTCAATTGCTTCACTTGGCTATAGTAGGACTTTCTGCTCAGGGCATCAGCCACTACGTTAGCTTTGCCGGGTGATAGTGTATTTCGAGGTCGTAATCTTTGATGAGCTCCAACCATCTTCTTTGCCTCATATTCAAGTCCTGCTACTTCAAGCTCTTATGATCAGTGTAAATTTCACACTTGTTACCCAATAAGTAATGTTGCCAAATCTTCAATGCATGGACGACAGCAGCTAACTCCAGGTCGTGTGTTGGGTAATTCTCCTCATGAGGTCATAAATGTCTTCACGCATATGCTACCACTTTTCCTTCTTGCATGAGAACACAACCTAATCCTTGCTTAGATGCATTGCAATAAACTTGGAAGTCCTTCTTGACATCGGGCAATATGAGGATAGGTGCGGTCGTCAACTTCTTCTTCAGTTCCTCGAAACTCTCTTCACACTCCTTGGTCCATTCAAAAAGGGTGTTTTTCTTTAGTAACTGGGTCAGCGGTTTGGTGATCTTTGAGAATCCCTCAACAAACCTCCGATAGTATCTAGCCAAACCTAAGAAACTTCTAACCTCCGTCACTATTTTCGGTTGTTTCCATTCCGTGACAGCTTGGATTTTCTATGGATCCATGAATATTCCTTCTCCAAAAATTATGTGGCCTAGAAAAGAAATCTCTCGTAACCAAAAGGCACACTTGTCAAATTTGGCAAATAGCTGATGGTCTGCCAATTTCTTCAGCACTAATCTGAGGTGATGAGCATGTTCTCCTTCTGCCTCAGACAAAACGAGGATGTCATCCACAAATATGATGATGAACTTATCTAAGAACTCCATGAGAACCTTGTTCATTAAGTTCATGAATACTGCGGGTGCATTTGTCAGTCCAAAGGTCATCACAGTAAACTCATGCAACCCGTATCTCATCACAAATGCAGTCTTGGGGATATCTTGCTCTCCAATCTTCAGTTGGTGGTATCCCGATCTCAAGTCAATTCTTGAAAATATCTTTACTCCCCAATGCTGGTCAAAGAGATCATCTATTATGGGCAGGGGGTACTTGTTCTTGATGGTCATGTCATTCAACCTTCAGTAGTCAATGCAGAGTCGTAGACCACCATCTTTCTTCTTGGCAAAAAGCATCGGGGCTCCCCATGGTGAAGAACTTGTTCTGATAAATCCTTTCTCTTCCAACTCTTTTATCTGCTTCCTTAGCTCCTCTTGCTCTTGGCTCATCATTCGGGCCAGCTTTCTTGCATAAGGGGCTGATCCAGGTTTTAGTTCAATGGTGAACTCTATGTCCCGGTCTGGGGGCATTCCGGGGAGTTCTTCAGGAAAGACCTCTGGGTACTCGTTGACTATTGGCACTTTCTCAAATTCAATCTTCTCAATACTGTTCAGTCTCCTCATGTGGTCACATACTAAAGTTCTCTCTGCATGGAATGTGACTTGCTCTCCTTCAACGTTGTCAGTGTGATCGTCTTCCTCTCACAGTCCATCTGACCTTTGTGTTTCGCCAGCCAATCCATTCTGAGAATAGCATCTAGCCCTTGAAGATCTAAGACTAGCATGTCTGCCAGGAAACCTAGGTTGCCGATACAAAAGGCAATATCTCTACAGATAGAATCAACGGTCATCCTAGCACCAGGAGACTGGATAAGGATAGGGCACTCTAGAGCAAACACAGGCAATCCACTTCTTATCACAAAAGATTTTGACACAAATGAATGAGTTGCACCAGGGTCAAACAGAGTAACTCAAAGCTGAGAAAAGATCAGGATTCTACCAATCACGATGTCGGATGCCTCTCCAGCTTCGACTACAGACGCGAAGTTGAGTCGGCCTCTTGCTGTTGACGGCACTCCTCTTCCTTTGCTGACTTGAGTCCTCCCTCCTTGGGGTGACGGGGGATCTCGCTGATTGAGCTCATGCAACGCTATATGGTAGATGTTGGAGCAGGCATGTTTCCTTGCGCTGTCCTCTTCTTCCGCAATGAAAACATTCTACATTCTTCAGCGTGCAGTCCTTATAGAGGTGGTTCCCTTTGCATCCTAGATACTGTGGCGTTGCAGTTGTTGCAGGCCTTTGAGGTCGTTGGGGTGATCTGAAGACTGGTCTGAAGCTTGGCACTGGTCTTCCTCTGCTCGTGTTCCCTTGGTAAGAATGTGACAGGGCCTTCCTCTTGCGGTCCTCTTTGACTATTCCTCTTTTTTTCTCCATCTTGAGTAACCGGTTCACCAGGATGTGGAAGTCTGTAAATTTGTGAGATGACAGCTGGTATTGTAAGGAATTCGGCAAGTCTTCACAGAACCTATCTATTTTCCTCTCCTTTGTCGTGATATCCTCAAGGGCATATCTGGCTAGTTGAATGAATTTGTGGAGGTATTGTTTGACTGTCTTGCTCCCTTGCTTCAAGTTCAGAAATTCTCTGCGCTTCTCTTGGACAACTCCCTTCGGGACATGATACTTACGGAACTGGTCTTTGAACTCGTCCCAAGTAATTGAATCTCTATTGGGGTGCATAGTCTCGTAATTCTCCCACTAGGCTGCGGCGGGTCCTGACAATTGGTGTGGTCCGTACAAGAGCTTCTCGTCATCACTGCATTTGATGGTATCCAGCTTTCTTTCTACATCTCTTAGCCAGTCATCGGCCACTATGGGGTCCTCTGTGCTAGAGAAGGTCGGAGGGCGCGCCTTTTGAAAATCAGTTAGTTGCGCTCCAATAGCTGAACCTTCATCACGTCCGGATGGTGAGTTCTGCATCAGCTGTTCCAAGATCTGATTCTGCACTGCCATTGACTGTTGTCGGTTCTGCTCCATCCATATTAACACTTCACTGATATTTCCTCCTCGTGGCAAGGGAGTCGATGATCCAGGCTGATCTGGGTTGTTACGAGTCCTTGCGGATGCACTCCTTATGTCATGGACATCTTCCTCTGACTCTCTTCCTTGGGATCTTCCTCTAGTGTTAACCATTCTGCTCTGACGGGGAAGCAAAGAGAAGACTGATAGGATACAAGCTGAGAGCTAAGATCAATCCAAGAGACAGGGATTGGAATGTGCAAAATGCATTTTCATAGAATAACCTTTTACAAGATACATAGCTTTTGCCTTCACGGCTCATAGGAATATTTAACAACCAACACAAGCCAAGGCAACCACCAAGCAAAACAACTACTACACCAAGGAATCTAACGATTACAGGGGATTAGAAGCAAAAGGGCAGGCTAGGGGAGAAACTAGGATCACTGGCCAGTTTTGGAAGAACCACAAGGTTCTACCTCTTTGGGGTCCTCCTCCTCATGGTCTTCGTCTGTGTCCATTGGATCCATTCCATGTCGTCATCTTCCTCACCTTCTGACGAGTTGTCGGAGTCGCATGCAATGACTTCTTTTCCTTTGCCTTCTGGAACTTCCTTCCTTCCTGCAGCAACGAGGCAATCGGGTGCCTAAGAGTTGATCACGATGCCACGCGACACGGGCGTGAAATAGCCAAGGTAATCCCTAGGCCTTCCCACACTATTGCGGGCAGTAATCCTCATCCTTGGACGGCTCTTCTTGTTCAGGGACTCTGCGGCTTCAGGATCTCATCCTCTGCTTGGTTCAATCAGCTCTTGAATCCGTTTTTCTTTCTCTTGGAGGTCCACATGGGTTTTTGTGAGCATGCCCTCGAGATAATGGCAATCATCACGAGCGCACTCATGCTCATGCAACAACTGAGTGTAACCCGACTCCAAGGCTTGGACAACATCTCTAGTCTTCGTCAGGATAGCATCTCTCTGACCGTTGGAAGGGTGAACAACTCGACGCTTCGATCCGCGGATTTGGTAGGGCACAAAATGAAAAGGGGAATCTACAAGGAAGTCATCGTATAACTGCCGAATGGTACTTACGGCACGACGGGCAGCATCCAGAATTGCATCTTCCTCCTCTGCTCTGCGAGCTTCTTTCCTCACTGAACCTCTCCCAAGCTCCGGAATATCATAGACTATGACCGAGGTGCGAAAGCCGTAGGGTCTGCCATCTACTTCTTCTTACAGAACACAATAGACTGGTCTCTGGCTATCCAAAGCTCCGAGGAATTGTAGCATCATCCACAACATCAACGCCCATAATCCCAACTCGTCTCCATGAATGAGTTTCTTGTTGGAAGCCATTTGAGAAGATAGGACGTGAAACATCTAGGAGTTAAAATAATGTTTTAAAACTTTTCAACAAGTTACCTAATATACTTTTCTTAGACAAATTAGGTTTCACAATTAGGTTTTAGTCAAATAATCTAGTGATTTCCTACTTCAGGGACGCCAATTTCTATCTAAGGGTCACGACCTACAGTCGAGTCTTATGCTCTGATACCATCATCTGTGGGACCCTCATTTGAGGAATCCGGTGGCAACCGCCCAGGAGGGTTGCGCTCAAAAAGGTACAACATAAGCTCACAACAACAAAACTACAATAAACATAGTTGAACAGGTACAAGATCACGAGAACCAATATTACAATATCATCATGCCAAGGATGGCGCTACTTAAAGTTAATACAAAATAGCGAGTTTCTCAAACCAAGGACTGGCATCAAGGTACCGAACACAACAAAAAAAAATAGAAAACAGTGGCGAGGATCTTCACTTCAATTGGCAGCGGCTCTGGAAGGGCTTTCACCACATCTGACTCAACTCGGCACATGACCCTCCTAGAAAGGTGGTTCATCTAGAGCATTACCTTCTCCCTCATGGTACTCAAAACCGAGGGAATCGGGATCATCAAATCCCTCTTCTGTGGCTGGGTACAATTGCAAGGGTGAGCATGTTTTTATACAAAGCTCAGCAAATCTCATTATAGGAATTAATGCAATTATATAGATGAGGGATTTTCAATAGATGGGGTTCTGTTTTATACATTTAAGGAGAGTATAGACTCTCAAATAGGGTTGGAGAAAAGTGCTTTTAGTTTTAAAAGCGATACTTTGAAATCTTAAGTTATACTTTAGAAAATGTTGTGTGTAATGGTCTCCCATGAGTCACCACTTTCATTTACCCATATTATGAAAACATTACGAAAGTTACTTGTGCTAAAACCCATGGATAAAATACACTACGAATAGACTCCTGAACCTGGGAGTACAGAGTATCTGATACTTCTTTTACACTTTGCAATGGTGTACCTCTTTTTAAATCCACTGATCCGTTTGAGACCTAGCCTTGGTTTTCACACCAGACTCACCCAGATTCTAATATGAGGAATAACGGGATTTTACTTGGAAATACCGAAATCCAAAGGTTGATCGAAAATACAGTTCAAAATAATTGCACAACTCTTTATTTCAAAGAGGGCTTTACACGTCGAACGTTAGGTCGCTCTCGCCTACGTCAAGGAACTATAAGTGTCTAAAACTCAAATAAGTTCTATGACTTTCCGATTGTATTCGATGATCTAAACTAGACCTATTACAAAGTATTTATAGTCCAATCGTATGAATATGTATCAGACTCAGTAACCTAAACGTATTAGACTCGTATAACTAACTAATCCCAAGCGGATAGACTTAGTAATCTATATTTGGATTGGATTACAATTCCGAAGTGTTCTGGTGATCAAGGCAAAGCTACTGGACATGGTGGCATCGACGATGACGACCGGAAACAAATTCTGGTGAACTACGCCAGAGAAGAACGCTCTGGAATTGGGCGAAAATGATACAAGGCTTTGGAGGTCGATTGCTCATGGTGAGAGCAATAGGGTGGAGAGGGAAAGCTACTGGTGAAGTCAATTTGGCCGGGGAATCGACGGCGTGGCTTGGCGTCGTGAGCCGGTCGCCGGTGGCGCGCGAAAACACAGAGATCTTCACAGAGAGCTCAAATTCAAAAACTAAGTCGACAGGCTTGATAAGAGTGAGCTACTGATCATTAGCTTCTACTAAAAGACGAGTAATTTGGGCTAAAACGAGCGGCATTACCGAGACTGGGCGAAAAGGAAATCCGGTGATCACTAGCATTAGGGTCCGCCGGAGTGCAATTTGATGTTACTACACAGAGAGATGGTCTAGCGGAACTCACTGGTTGCTTCAATTTGAAGTTCAGTGCAGCAGATCGGCCTGGCACCGTGCTTCCCTCTACTGAGCTCGCCGGAGAAGAAAGTGAAGATGGTGAGGAGGTTTGGGACTTAACCAAATTCGGGGTGAAGGAACTTCTAGGCTCAGCGGGGGCTTAAATAGGCGTGGGAGCTCGCAAACGGTCACAAGTCCTCGAGAATAGGCTCGGCTGAAGCGACAGGGAACGGACTGGATGACGGTGGCAGAGGCGATGCGACGGTTGCAGCAGCCTTGCACGCTTTGCAGACGGTCGGTGCCGGCACAGCGGCGACACGACGGCGAGGAGACTTCTGCCTCCGGCGTGGCTGCAACGTGGCGCGTGGTTCCTGCGGTTGCTGCTGCTGGCGATGTCGTGCGTGCGCGGGCGAAACTGACTACTCTGGCACTGCTACAGCTACTCCACGGTGGCCAATCAGGGATGCGCAGGTGGCGGCGGGGCTGCGGTGGTGCTGGCGACGGCGGGGCTTCACCGGTGGCGAAGGTTGCGGTGCTGGCGCGGTCGAAGAACGGTCGGGTGCTGGTCGAAGCTGCGACCAGGGGTTGGTTGAAAAGCCCAGGGGCTGAAACAGGAGTTTTGGACTGATATGCAATTACCAAAACTAATTCCAGGGACTGATTTGTAATTCCAGTGATTTCGAGGGTTTGAGTTAAATCTGACCTCATGCCTCTGCATAACTTTATTCAACATATGATTTGGCACAGGTATTCGATATAATTCAGATTGTTTGAATAGTTTTCAGATAAAATGAAACCATCGTAATTAGGGTAGTTAGGGTTTAGAAAATTAGCGAGGCTGAAAACTGGGGCTTCGGATGATATTTTGGAAATCCCACAGAAGGGAAACTTGCTCAGAATAGCAAACAGGATATATTCCCTGAATTAGATCAAAGTTTGGAGATAAGATGTGGCTTTTAGCCTTTTTAGGGCTCTCAGGGAATCTGAAAAAGGACTAATCTGCGATACTTTTGGGCTGATTTGTGAAAAGGGGGTTCAGACGATGAAGTTTTGCCATCAACTTCTGGAATTAGGGCACTGGCAAATCTGGGATCAAGATTCTGAGATACAGATTTATATTTGGGAAGAATTTGGGAAAATAGGTGTGTGACACCCCCATATCCGTTTGTGGGGGCACTGCCTCCGTTCTTCATGGGGCATCCGGCCGCCTTCCCCGCACCAGGAATGTTTCCTACACTCGGGGGCTTGCCCATGTCCGGAGCCTTCCCCGCTTCAGGGATGTTTCCTGCGCCGGGGGGCCAGCCCGTTCCCGGAACCTTTGCTGCTCTAGGGGGCTATCTGGCACCGGGCCTAGAACCTCCTTGGGCGGCTGCCGTCGCGTCGGGGACTTCCCCCGCTCCGGAGGTTACCCCTGAGGCCTGAGCCCATGCCTGGGGTCGACCTGGCATCTGCGCCGGTGGTCGCTTTGGAAACCCTCCCTGCACCTGCTCCCATCGCCGCTTCAAACGCGGATCCGGCGTCGGGCCAATTCCACACATCGGTGACATCCTCCAGGTCGACAATCCATGCGCACCAGCTCCCTCCTCGCCTGGGGCCACCCTTCAGGGCACCCCCGACGGATCAGACCCGCTTCACTTGGGAGGAGGTCGAGCGAATGCATACTGGAAGGTCTAGGGAGGCTCCCTCCCGCCACTGGTCGGAACTCCCCCCGACTCACGGTCGTGGCGAGACGCGCTCTCGGCCCAATCGGGGGAAGAGACCAGTCGAAGAGGCTATCGCTACCTCATGGGGGTACCCAGACGTTTAAGAGGTTAGCTCGACTAATCCCAAGAAGAAGAGGCGCTACCGTCGCGCCGGCGGACCGTTGGGACCCCTCCCCGACTCTGATGACGAGCGCGCGTCCCCAGTGAAAGGGGACAGCTACCGAGAATCTCCCAAGGAGGTTGAGGGGGACTAACCAGCAGCTGTGCCACCGCCTCTGGTGCATCCGCTGGTGGTGGCCTTACCGCCCGCCACACATCGAACATTATAACGGTGAGGCCAACCCTTACGAGTTTGTGCAGGTGTACTCCACAACAATCTCGGCGGCAGGGGGATGAGACAGTGCAGTGCAATGTTTTCCCTCTCTACCTCACCGGAATCGCCAGCTCAAGGTTTTACATCCTGAGGGCCGGTTCCATCAAGTCCTTAGCGAAGCTCAAGCGCGAGTTCTGTGCGAACTTTCAGGGGAACTACGTGCGCCCTCTGGACTCGTCCCAGCTCTACACCATTCGGCAGAGGACGGAGGAGACCATTCGTAGCTTCTTCAAGTGCTTCGCTCAAGTCAAAAGCAAAGTGGCTCATGTCCTTGACTCTACGGTCATTAAGGCGTGCAAGAGCGGGAAAGCTCCATTGGAGACTCTCCCGGAGCTGTCCTTCCTTCGCCGACGAGCTATTCACTGTGCTCAAAAAGTATGCCCGCGCGAAGGAGGATGACCTCTGGAAGAAGAACCAGGGGGCACCTGCCCCCACCGACCAGGAGGCCGGGGACCCCCTCACAAGCGCCCCAAGAGAGGCAACCGCAGCGAGGCACGGCCTCAGGACACTTTTGTCCTCGAGGGCGGAGGCGGCTCACGCGATGATAACAAGGGCAACCGCCCCTCCAAGCCGAAAGGCCATGTGTCGGGGGGGGGGGGGGGGAGGACAGTCGTCCTGCAGCCGAGAAGGCCCCGCAACTGGAGGCAAGGAGAGCACAGCCAACTTGTGGTGTACCTTCCACAAGTCCAATACCCATGCCACTCGAGAATGCCACCAACTTCTCCAACACTTCGATGCATTCCTCGACCAGCGTAGGTAGGGGGAGGGAGCCCTGCCTCCTTGCCCCCTCCGCAGGCTTTACCGGCTCTCCCTGCTCCTGCGGGGGAGTAGCAAAGACAAGCACTAGAAAGGGGCTCAGCTGAAGAGCTCCCCTTCCAAACCTCCCAAAGGCGTGTGATCTGCCTCAGGGCGAGACTCCAAGTGCCGGCGCAAGGAGTGTGAGCGCGAGGTAAAGGTTGTGGGGGTGCTACATACGTCTCGGCCAGCAAAGTGGTCAGACGTTCCCCTCACCTTCACAGCGAAAGACGCATGCGGGGTTCGCTTCCCCCATGACGACGCACTCATCGTCTCCACCACCGTCTACAACTTCCAGTTAGTGCGCATCCTCTTCGATGGCAGAAGCTCAACTGACATCCTGTACCTAAAGGCATTCAGGGAAATGCAGGTCGTTGAAAAGCTACTGCAGCCCGCAGTCGGGCCATTGCAAGGATTCGTCCCTGGGAAGACCATCCACCCGGTGGGGAAGGTTGATCTCCCAATGACCTTCGACACCCCAGAAAACTACCAGACAGAGATGGTCCGGTTTGATGTTGTAGACCTCCCCTCTTCATACAACGCGATTATGGGAATGACCACAATCAATCATCTGGGCTTGGCGATCCACTAGAACTATCTCTGCATGAAGATCCTTGGGCCTAATGGCACAATCTCCATCCGAGGCGACCAGGATGTGGCCCGTGCTCTCTACGAGTGTGCCACTGCAATGATCGGGAGCATCAACATGATCAAGACCCCGGGGGGAGAGAGCTCCCCCCTGGCCTCGGACACCCCGGTTGCCCCCTCCGGGAGGTCTATCCCAAAATCGTGCCCAGAGGGGGATCTCCAGAAAGTTCAGCTGTCCCCGGAGGATGGGGAGAGGACCGTCAAGATTAGGGCGGACCTCTCCGAAAAGCACGCGGAGCAACTCGCAACCTTCCTCCACAAAAACTCAGATGTCTTTGTGTGGAAACCCACCGACATGCGGGGCATCGCTCGAGACGTTATCAAGCACAAGCTCGCGGTAACTCCCGGCCGCCCCCCAGTCAGCAAAAGCTGAGAAAGCTCTCCCTTGAATGTCAAAAGGCCATCAATGCCGAAATCACCAAGCTCCGAGAGGTGGGATTTGTTTGGGAAGTCTTGCACCCCGAGTGGCTGGCAAACCCCGTCCTCATGAAGAAGTCGAACGGCAAGTGGAGGATGTGCGTGGACTTCACCGACCTTAACCGCGCCTGCCCAAAAGACAACTTCCCACTCCCGCGGATCAACCAACTGGTCGACTCGACCGCGGGATGTGAGTTGATGAGCTTTCTTGACACTATCCGGGCTACCATCAGGTCCGGATGTCTAAGGAGGACGAGGAAAAGACGTGTTTTATAACTCCCCTCGGCACCTTTTGCTACGTCCATAAGCCCTTTGGACTGAAGAACACTGGAGCAACCTTCCAGTGCCTCATGTCACTGGTCATCAAGGACCAGATTGGCCGCAACGTGGAGGTCTACGTTGACGATGCGGTCGTTATGAGCATCCGCTCGACCGCTCACGTCGACGACTTGGCGGAGACCTTCTACAACCTCCGCGAGTACGGGTTAAAGCTCAACCCGAAAAAGTGCGCCTTTGGCGTACGCGGAGTGAAGCTTCTTGGCTTCCTCGTGTCCTAGCAAGGCATTGAAGCCAATCCCGAAAAAATTCGGGCCCTGCTGGACATGCCCCTGCTGCGCTCCGTGATAGACGTACAGTGGATTACCGGCCGCTTAGCCGCACTAAGCTGCTTCGTCTCGCGGTCAGGGGAACGCGGCCTCCAGTTCTTCAAAATCCTGTGGGGCCTCGAGGGGTTTAGGTGGACTCCCAAAGCCTAGGTGGTGTTCAACGACCTAAAGAAGTACCTCACAAACCCCCCAATGCTCGCGATCACATCTCCGGAAGAACCCCTACTCCTTGACCTCGCCGCAACCCCGGTTGCTGTAAGCGTGGTGCTGGTGAAGGAACAGGATGGGCAGCAGCGCCCCATGTACTATGTAAGTGAAGCCCTTCAATGGGATAAAACACGGTACACGGTGGTAGAGAAGATTTGCTACGCCCTCCTCATGGCGTCCCGGAAGCTCTGCCACTACTTCCTGCGACACCCGATCACAGTCCCGTCATCCCTCCCCTTGGGGGAGGTACTGAGGAACAAAGAGGCCATCGGCCGGATTGCGAAGTGGGAGCCGAGCTTGCTCCCTTCTCCCTCTCCCTCACGGGCCGCTCCGCCATTAAGTCAAAAGTGCTCGCTGACTTCGTGGCGGAATGGACCACCGCCTACAGGACGGAGGGGGAGACCCTCGTCGAGCCACCCCGACGGAACGACCAATGGACGCTCATGTTCGATGGCTCCCTGTGTCTCCCGAGGCCGGCGCGGGGTAGTCCTCCGAAGCCCCTAAGGAAGGACACTGGAGTACATGGCGAGGCTCAAGTTTCTGGCTACGAACAGCATCGCTGAGTACGAGGCCTTACTCCTGGGGTTGCACCTTGCGCTCTCCCTGGGGATCCATCGCCTCCTAGTCAAAGGAGACTCCTAGCTTTTGGTTTGCCAAATGGACAAGTCCTACTCGTGCCATGCCGCAACCCTAAGCCTCTATTTAGGGAAAGTGCGTAAGATGGAGAAGTACTTTGAGGGCCTGGAGGCCCGACATATCCCTTGGAGGGACAATAACTGCGCCGATGCCCTGTCCCAGGTGGCCAACGCCCGAGAACCTCTCCCTGGGGGCACCTTCCTTGAGATCATCGCAAAGCCCTCGGTGACCTCTCCGGATGCGGACTCTGAGTCCTGTGCCCCGGAGATCTCCGAGATCGCTCAAGTCGCATCCTGGATGGATCCCCTCATCTCCTTCATGGGGGGGGAGGGGGAGCCCTCTGGCGATGCCGAGGCGAAGCGTCTCCATGCCAAGGAGCGGGAGTATCTCCTACTGGAGAGAAAGCTCTACAAGCAGGGGGCTTCCGCCTTGCTTCGCTGCCTCCCACGGCCGGAAGGACTCCGGCTCCTCGAGGACATTTACTCGGGGAGCTGTGGGTCTCACCTAGCCCCGCGTGTAGTCGCGGCAAAGGTTCTCCGCCAAGGTTTTTATTGGCCCACTATGGTCCGCGAGCACGAGACATTGTCTCTGCGTGCGAGGCCAACTAGAAAATGGCAAGGGGCACCATGCTGCCCTCCGCGACGCTGCAGACCATCCCCATAAGTTGGCCCTTCGCGCACTGGGGAATGGACCTTCTTAGTCCCTTCCCCCCAGCACCTGGGGGCTACAAGTATGCGGTGGTCGCTGTGGATTATTTCTCCAAGTGGGTGGAGGCTAAGCCCTTGGCCAGCATCACCTCCCGCGCGGTACAACGTTTCTTCTGGAAGAACGTCGTATGTCGCTTTGGGTCCCCCAATAAATCACCATCAACAACGGGACCCAATTCGACTCGGCATACTTCTGGGAGTTTTGCGAAGGCTTGGGGACTACCCTCCACTTCACCTCCATAGCTCATCCCATAGCAACAGGGCCATCGAAAGAATCAACGACGTGATCCTGGAGGGGTTACACCGATGACTCGAGCAAGCCGCCTCCAGGCGAGGCGCATGGGCGGAGGAGCTTCTGAGCATCCTCTGCTTGATCCGGGAAGATCTTCAAGTCCTGATCGCATACGGCTTCGCGACCTTAACCGTGATTGGAAAGGTTTTGCGACCATGGATTAGTTCGCGACCATGAAAAGGAATTCGTTCCCTGTTCAGAATTGTAATCCGATCCGAATATATATAACTAAGACTATCTGTTTAGGATTAGTTAGTTATATAAGTCTAATACGTTTAGGTTACTGAGTCTGATACGTATTCATACGATTGGATTATAAATACCTTGTAATAGGTCTAGTTTAGATCATCGAACATTATTACAGCCTTGGATCATATATCCAGCTTATAGTTTCTTCGACGTAGGCGAGTGCGACCTAACATTCGACGTGTAAAGCCCTCTTTGAAATAAAGAGTTGTGCAATTACTTTGAATTGTGTTTTCAATCAACCTTTGGGTTTCGGTATTTCCGAGTAAGATCCCATTATTCCGCATATTAGAATCTGGGCGAGCCTAGTGCGAAAACCAAGGCTAGGTCTCAAACGGATCAAGTTGGTATCAGAGCAACTTTCCTATCCTGTAGATGGTGAAAACTCGCCAGGGTTACAAAACTTCCGGCGAAACTCCAGGTGATCAATTGACAGTTCCTACAGCAGCGTCTCTGACAATGTCTGACGATACCTCCGTTCAAGCTAACCTAGCCGAACAAGTGGCTAAGCTCTCCACTGACATGGAAACTGTGGTTACTTGGATTAAGCAGTATGCCATTATTGCACCTCTTGAAGCAAGGAAGGTTATAGGTGTGAATACTGGTGAAGACTTGTGCAGGGCAGACGAAAATGAAGACGAAGGCGACCATAAGACCGATAACCTCGCCAACACCACTTAGCTATTGGATCTTTCAAGGTCGACGCTAAGATTGAAATACCCATATATGATGGGGTGATCGATGCCGAGAAGCTAGATTCTTGGATCGATCAACTTGAGACCTACTTTGACCTGAAAGGGTTCAGTAGTGCTCAAAAGGTAAAGTTCGCACCTTTGAAGATGAAGGACCACGCCAAGACTTGGTGGAAGGCCCTTGTCGCTAATGGTGAAGCTGACGACCTTGCGTGGGGTCAATTCAAACGACTTCTGCGACAAGATTCTATCTGATGGGTTACCTTGAGGAGAGATGGGAGTGTTGGCACAGATTGTACCAACGGCGCGACCAGACCATCCAAGACTATACGACAGAGTTTCGGCCACAAGCAATGGTCATTGACATCTCACTGTCCGATCCTCAGGTATTTCGGAAGTACACATCTGGACTTCAGAAATCGATCATTACTGAGCTATGTCTGTTCGGGGACCAAGACATCGCGATCGCCAGCACAACTGCTATGGCGATCAAGAAGAAGAACAACTCCCGCAGCGACAAAAGCACGAAGGAAAATGCGACCTTGACAAAGAAAAACCCGAGTCCGAAGAACAACGCTTCAAAATCGGGCACGGGTGCCTTTTGTGAACATTGTCAAGTTGCGGGACATACCAAGGACACATGCTACAAGCTTCATCCTGAATTTCGATCGAAGAAAAATGGAGCAGGGAAAAGAACAGCCACGGCTACTGCGACTTCACCCGATGAAGAAGTTGTCCGAGTGAATTCGGTTAATGAGGCGGATACGATCTTGTCTCTGACGGCAATGCCTAACGAGAAGGGTTCGGATCCACCGAACGACCATCATCTAATGGAGGACTTGTTCACCATCAATATCCAGGTGAAGCACGAAGTGGTCGCAGCGATATTTGATCCCAGAAGTCAAAAGAATCTGGTCTCTGCTAGACTGGTTCGGCTACTTGGTTTGAAGACAACCACACACCCACGACCATATCCGCTAGGTTGGTTTACATCCGACGTGAACCAACAGATTACGAGTCAGTGTGTGTTGAAGTTTGCAATATCTGCTCGTTACATCGACGAGGTTCAATGCGATGTCATCCCCATCGATATTTCCCAAGTAATTTTTGGAAGTCCATTCTTGTACGATCGTGATGCCCATTACCATTGAGGAGCTTAAGAATACGACCTCACAAAGAATGGGACGAAATTCATCATCAGCAAAAATGACCACGTCGACACCAAGAACTTGTTGATATCAAATCAGGCGAAACGGATTGTCAATGCATGTTCAAAGTGTGTGCTGAGCGTGATGCATCCAATTAGCCAAGAGGATTGTGCTACATCGAGTATGGAAAGTGATGGTTGTTTAGCAAGCTTGCCGAAAGAAAACAACACGCTATTCGCAGAGGTACATAGTTGATCACCACAACGACTAGTCGAAGACGACATGCAACTTGTCTCTACGGTGCTACTATTCAAATTTCGCAATCCTAGCTTTGGGATCGGTGATGGTATCAACCTCGACAAGGGGAAGACTATCCGCGAGTGGCCAAGGCCACAATCCATGACGGAGGTGCCAAGCTCCATGAGCGCCTATCCATACATTCGATCCGACGAATGTAGCATTGCTTATCGTGTGTTCGTTCCAAAACTACCAGTTGTTCTCTACATCTTCACAGTTGGTCACCAACGGGAGTTGGCTCCTTCTCAACACGGGAGTCATGATCCGGGAAGATCTCAGGTCGAGTTTGCAACGTATTCGCGACCACGAAAAGGTTTGCGACTCTGGAAAGGTTTGCAATCTTGGGAAGGATTCAAACTCTTCGAGCCTTCAATGCTGGATGATGAGCCAGATACTATAGTACCATCTGTTGAAGACTTGGTCTATCAACGAGACGAACCTCTACGCGAAGATGTGATTCTGGAGAAGAAGGTGACTACCACCCACAGTGACACAAAGGAGACTTTTCGAATCGGTCGGAAAGGTCAACGAGTACGTGCGGCAAAGTGGTACGCCAGAGAAGATGGACAAGCCCAATTTCCACATCTCCAGTTTGATCGAAGGTCGCAATAGGGGTTGGCTCCTTCTCAACAAGGGAGTCATGATCTGGGAGGATCTTTAAGTCCTGATTGCATACGACTTCGCGACCTTAACCGTGATCGGAAAGGTTTCGCGACCATGGATTAGTTCATGACCATGAAAAGGAATTCGTTCCCTGTTCAGAATTGTAATCCAATCTGAATATATATAACTAAGACTATCTGTTTAGGATTAGTTAGTTATATGAGTTTAATACGTTTAGGTTACTAAGTCTGATACGTACTCATATGATTGGACTATAAATACCTTGTAATAGGTCTAGTTTAGATCATCGAACATTATTACAGCCTTGGATCATATATCCAGCTTATAGTTTCTTCGATGTAGGCCAGTGCGACCTAACGTTCGACGTGTAAAGCCCTCTTTGAAATAAAGAGTTGTGCAATTACTTTGAATTGTGTTTTCAATCAACCTTTGGGTTTCGGTATTTCCGAGTAAGATCCCGTTATTCCGCATATTAGAATCTGGGCGAGCCTAGTGCGAAAACTAAGGCTAGGTCTCAAACGGATCACTGCTCCATGCGCATGACCCCGAGCCAGGAAACAGGGCGTACACCCTTCTTACTCGTGTACGGGGCTGAAGCAGTCCTCCCCTCGGAGATCGGTTTTTGGTTGCTGCGGATTGAGCTCCTAGAAGAAGCTACGGCCGCAACGTACCAAACCAACGAAGCGAACCAGCGGCTGGAAGTTGACCTCGACGAAGAAGAGTGCGACCGAGAGCTCCTCCACCACACCATCTACGAGCGCGAAATGGCGCGCGCATACAACCAGCGCTTCCGTGAGAGAGCTTTCCGCCTTGGGGACCTAGTCCTTAAGCGCGTGACCGACCCCCAAGCCCAGGGCAATCACTCCCCCAAGTGCGAGGGCCCCTACAAGATCTCTGCGGTCCTGGGCTCGGGGGCTATAAGCTCTCCAACCTTGAAGATCAGGAGTTGAAGCACACTTGGAACGTAGACTTGCTCCACAAGTTCTACATCTAGCCGCCAGGCTCACTCCCTCCCCCGTCGCTATTTCGCAGGGGGGGCGCTGTACTCACTATTCCCTCCCCCACCGCGATTCCGCGGGGGGAGCGTTGTATATCATTTTCATGAATACAAATGGATTTTCGCTCACAGGTCTTCAGAATTTTTCGATTGGAAATCTCTCTACCGGTCCACGGAACTTTCGACCGGGGGGCTGTGCGACCCAAGTAGTCATCAAACCCGGGGTCGTCCAAGCCTTCTCGTCCTTTATCCACAGCGCGCGGAGCCATGCTACCCCCCGCTGTAGAGGGGAGGGAATAGCCCGGGCCCGGATAGGAGATAATAACTCGAAAGGTTTGGAAGACAATTTCGACAATTTCAAAGTTTTGAAATTGCAAACAAGCAAGTTCACAGCTTTATTAATACAACATCGGAACTGGGGGACAACCCTCCCCCCCTAGTGGGCTAAAGTGTGTCCGGGACAAGCCCTGGGTGCACGCTAGATACAACTTGGGGAGTTAGGAGCCCGCGGAAAACTACTCTGGGGGACAACTCCCTCCGGGAGGCAGCTCCACCTAATAATCCCGAAGGCCTTCTGAGATCTCCCGGGAAAGATTTTTGTACAAGCTTCTAACGCATTGGAGGGCCCTTCGAAGGAGATCCTCTGGCCAGTTCTCATAACCAGCTGGTGGGAGTATCCTGTGTGGAGGGACCCCACGGGACCCGGATTCAGTGGAGACAACTCGACACGGTAATTGTAAAAGTTCTCCAAGTGCCACTCTGGGAGCCATCGCAGCTGGACTGGCTCCCAAAGGGTGGCCCCCATCGCGGAGACATCAAGAACAGACCCGGGGGCTAGCCTGCTGGCTACTCCCCCAGCGGCCAAACTTAGCAAAGTCGAGGCCGCTCGGGCACTCCTCGGGCTAGGTCTCCCGAACGCCGCTTCGGCACTCTCCGAGCTACGCCTCCTGGGGTGTGGAAACTGTTGGATCTAGGTAGATCTTAGTATTTAGCTTTTGATGATTAATGACGATTTGGATAAATCCATTGTGATTAAAGTTAATCTGAAGATGTCAGTTTTGATGATCAAATGATAAATTAGATAAATCCTGATTTAGCACAAGTGAATTGAATTGATTATCGGTAAACCCTGAATTGTATATTTCCTCAGTTGCGGGTTTGATATTGATGCATACGTAGAGGGGGAGCTCGGTGGTTGCATCAAGCTTGTGCAAATTGATTGATCAAGATGTTATATGACAAACCCTGAGGTTGATGACTCCAGTTGTGGATTTGATATCGATACACATGTTGAAGGCGAGCTCATCACTTTTGTCATCTAGGTTGATTGATATCTTGACATGAGTAGTATAGATCGTGTGCGTATGTGTTTATCATCTACAATCTATATGATTGTATTCTATCTCATACTCATTTGGTACTCGTTGAATATGGTTGCGTCATTTCACTGGAAAGAGAAACTGTCGAGCTAACTCCTGTGTGGAGTAGTTTCTCTGGTGGTGATTAATGACGACTTATATTTGAGACTAATATTGTGTATTGAGTGTACATATTGTAGTCTCAGTTTGATTGCAAGATAAAAGTGAGCAAGGACGTGAGGAGGATGAAGACGATATGAGACATCCCGAGCAAGGTCAAGCTTAGCGAGGACGAGCTTTGCGAAGACAGGCGTCAAGCGGTCGAGCTTCGCGTGGTCAAGCTTAGCGGGATCGAGCTTTGCGATGACGAGCGTCGAGCGATCGAGCTTCACGAGGTCAAACTCCACCTAAGGTAAAATCCAAGATTAAGGATTGTTTTCTTAGGGTTTTACCGGTCTCGGTGTTTGGAGACAAACCGGATTGATAGGATTCTTTTTACTAGTTTGACCGAACTATTAAGAGGGGTCGGAAACTAGTAGCTTGAATCTATCTAGTGTGGAAGCTCAGATGCATTCATATCATCTTGCACTAGTGTCTTGCATTGCAAGAGAGTCTAAGTGTAGTTTGTGTGCACTAGAGAAAATGTTTTGAAAACTGCACGTAGTAGTGATCGCCAACTATTTGAATTGGTTTATTTTTATAGAGCTGGTCATGGTTGTATTTGCACATTCTGATCGTATCCATGCTTGATACGTGGTCGTGGTCGTGTCGCTGGTTTGGCGGCTTTTCGATTACGGTTTGGGCGTGGTCATAGGAGTTCGAACTGGTCGTACCAGTCTTCGACTCGCTTGCGTACACTCGACCAAACCCTATCGACCACCTGTTTTTAATCGGATGTCAGACCTGTGTGGTCGTGGTCGTTGCTGAGTGACAGCAATCACATCTACGAGAAAACGGCAAATCCGTATGTGCAAATACCCTAAATTGCATTTGAGATGATTTTTGTGTTGGACATTTTGGCAGCAAGAACGTTTCTAAGTTTTGTAGAAGTTTTCAGACCTTTCTAGGTTTTTCTCCTGTTGACAAAATTTTAGAGCTCTGAGTTATCTTTCCAACAAGTCAAAAATCACCTCAATCGGATCTCTGGATCAAAAGTTATGCTTATTTTACTATCAGTGTGCAGTAGCCGGACATTGTCCGGGCATGAGCGGACAATGTCCGCCCTGTAGAAATTTTTTCAGCCTTTTGCAAAATGAAACCAAAGACGTTTGCATCCGTCTGGGGCTATCTGTCTGGGGAGGCCGGACATTGTCCGATATGGCCGGACAATGTCCGGCCTGTACAAATTTTTTGAGCATTGAAATGAACCAGAGACAAATGCATCTGTCCGGCTCATCTGTACTGTGATGGCCGGACATTGTCTGAGGTGGCCGGACAATGTCTGGCCTTCACAAAATTGCCCCCAACGGTCACTGACTCATTTGCAATGGGCGTATTTTTTTTATATACTGGCCAGACAGTGTCCGAAGTGGCCGGACATTGTCCGGCCTGTACAAAAATGACGCATCTGATTGCAAACGGCTAGTTTTCTTTGAGGGCTATAAATACTTCGTGTTTGCCTTCATTTGTGGGTGCTCAAGGAGTTCATTATTCAGCTGATAAGCTAGCCAAGTGTTTGCAATTGCTATTTTGCATCTAGAGGCTAGATTTGAGCCCAAAATCCTTAGTGGATTTGAGAGAAAGCTTGAGAGAGAGTTAGTGAGTGTTTAGTGCACTTCATCTCTATTAGATTGCTAGTGCTAGAGTGTTGAGCATCTCATTTGCATCATTGAGCTTCTAGCACGTGGTTGGTTCAAGTGAAAGCGCATCCGGCTTGTTACTCTTGGCGATCGCCTTCGCCTAGACGGTGCCGGAGGAGAGCCGAGATCTCTCCAATTGAAGTTTGTCGGAGAGGCTGGAAAAAAATTGTGAAAGGTGTGGTGCTCGCCTATCCAGTGTGGAGAAGGAGCAACCCTAGTGAGATATCCTTCGTGGATATAGAAGTGAAACTCCGAGTGAGCGCTTCAACGAGGAGTAGGGGAGACCGGGCGAGTCTCCGAGACCTCGGTAAAAATATTGTATCAATTACGTAATTCTTATTTGCTTTATATTCATCTTGACACAATTGCTTATATCACTATTGTTGCATGTATTGTTAAATGTTTTATATGGTTGAATGCAACTAGTTGATTAAATTGTTTTAAGCATCATTGTATAATCTAGCTTAAATAATTACCTTGTTGAAATTGCTTAGTGGGGAAGAAAATTTAAAAGCCTCCTAATCACCCCCCTCTAGTCGGCATCCTCGATCTTACAATTGGTATCAGAGGAAGGTCTCTCATTTATCAGCTTAATCGCTACAGAGAAAGGATGAATTCGCTAGAGCAATTTGGATTGATTGCTCCTCAATTTGATGGCTCAAATTATACACGTTGGAAACTTATGATGAGTACTCATCTTGAGGCATTAAATTTGAAATTATGGAGATTAGTGCAAAAGGGTATGGATAGCTCATTATCTTCAGATAAACATACTCTGCAATTATATACAAAAGCTAAAAATGTGCTTCTTGATTCACTTAGTCATGGTGTGCTAGAACTAGTGAGTGGGTGTTCGAATACTCACGATGTTTGGTTGACTCTTGAATCCTTATTTGTTGGCACATCGAGTTTTGAGCATGTTAAGATGCGCTTGCTATTGCGGGACTTCAAGGCATTTGTGATGTTGGTGCATGATACACTCTCCACCACATATGATTGCTTGATCAACATCACAAATGAACTCAAAGCCCTTGGTGCTAATATTTTCGATCTAGACATTTGCAGAAAATTACTCCAAGTGTTGCCGGAAGGTCGCCACGATAATTTCATAACTACTCATGCGGACGATGACCTCTCCAATACTTCACCAAGTGAGCTCATTGACATGCTTATGTCAAATGAGGAAATGTCCAAAGAAATGAACATATGTTCTACCTCCGAGCATATCAAGGATGATGACTTCATTCGGGAATTTTCGAGCGATCTCAAGGATGTCAATGACGCGGTTTGCCTAAGCAAGACAATGGCAAAATCCTGCAAGAAGAGCTCAAGAAAAACTAGAAAGAAAGCGTCGAAGTCGAAGTCTTCATCTCAAGACAACTCTAGATGCCCTACGACATGCGAATTGACGGTCTCAAGCTCTAACCTCTCTAAGAATGAGCTAATGGACATAATTATAGAGTTAAAAGATTTGCTTGGCAACTTGACTCAAAACTTTAGCACTTCAAAAAATAATTACTCATCTTTGAAAGTGCAACATCAAAAATTGAAAAATTCTTATGACTCTTTGCTTGCCAAGAATTCTATTAGCTCAACATGTATATTAGATGTTGGAGTTGCTTGTGACTCCCCTATTAATCCATCTTTAGAGTCACACACATCTACTCCACATGCTAGCAAAAATTCATTGGTTAATTCATAGTTAAATTCAAATGCTAGTTTTGTGGACACTAGTACTTCATGTGAAAATATGTCAAATGAATTAATTATTGATTCACATGCTTGTATGGATGATACTAGTAACTCATGCCATGATTCTCCTAGTAACTCATTTCTATGCCATGGTGTTAGTTCTAGTCAATTCTCAATTGATATGCTTCGGTCATCTATTGATTTTTGTGCTACACCTTCTAATTCATCTACTTGTGATGATTTGCTGTCTTGCTCTTATTCATGTATTAATACGGAATCATCTCAAACATTAAAAATTCAAAAGGATGAAATTAGGAGTAAAGTAAATAAATTAAGCAAAAATCCTACTATATGTCATATGAGTAGTGCTATGCTTGCCAAACCCTCTTTAGAACATAAAAATCCATTTAAAAATAGAAAATTAAATAATGCACACTCATTTAGTAAGAGACATCATTCATTTCATCACACTGATGAAATTTCCTTCATAAGGTCCTCTCAAACTTCATATCACTTAAGAGGACAACATTCGCATGAGTGTGTTTCTTTTGGCTCCTATTTGATTTCTTACTCTAAAAAGGGTTTATTTGCAAAACCTATTCATTCTCATTTTCAAAAACCTAAAAATAGAACTATTTGGGTACCAAAAGATTTATGCGACAAGGCTAGAGGGCCTGGTATGGTTTGCGTACCAAAAAGAGCTTAAATCTTTTTGATGTGTTTAATAAAAACATTTGCATTGCATATTCTCCTTTTATTCTTAGTTGTTTTAAATCCATATGCAAATTTTTCAAAAATAATGAAAATTTGAATCTTATGTTGTTGCATTATTAAGGGTTGTAATTTAAAAATGTTTCCGTTGCTCATCACAACCCTATATGTGAAATATTTCAAAACTACAATTATAAGGTTTTAAATTGAGCACTTTTGGTTAAAATGTCAAATTTTCATTCAAAAGGCCAAAAATCATCAATTCTTATTAAAATGGCCTTCAAAATGTATTTAAAAGGTTTTTAGAGGCTCTAAATGAAAAACAATGTCAAAAAGTTGTTCTTATCAAAAACTAGCCTCAAAACAATCTTCGGGTATCTAGTTTTTCAACAAAATCATTTTCAAACACAAATCAAAATCTATTTGGAATTTGCAAAAACTTACTTTACAAAACACTTAGATATTATTATCCCGAAGAAATTTGATATTGAAAAATTTCTCAAAAGAGTTCTCATTTGAAAGTTATGGGATTTGACTTTCACCGAAAAACTTGAATTGACATGAAATGCCCTAAATATGCAAAACATGAGTTTAGCTATTTTGATGATGTATATTTGTGAGCCTTGGTTCAAAATGATATGTTTAACTCATGTAAGCCCTTTCATGTCAAAAATATCATGAAAATCAAATTTAAACTCAATTTGCAAAAGTTTGTCAAAATCCAATCCTTTTACTTAATACAAACATCATTTGGCCATAACTCTCAATTTAAAATTCCTTTTTGGAAAATGTACTTGATGCATTGAGAATCATATCTGCAAATTTTCATCTCATTTGGACTTGATTTGAGCAAAATTGACTCTTTTCACAAATCAAAACTGAAATCTGCAAAATTCAGTTTTATCATGGTTTTGGGCTGATTTGTTATTTTCATATCTCTTTATTGGTTGACTATTTGAAGAAAGTTTGTATGTGTCATTTTATTCTCTATGATTGATATTTCTTGATAATTTATTTCAAAATTATTGGAAGTCATTTGCATAGATTTCCAGGTGCGTTTAAAAGTGCAAAATGAATTTCTGAAACCTGAAATCTGAAACCTTAAACCTGACCAACATTTGTCTTTTTCATATCTTATTGTTGGATCATATTTTGGCTTCACTATAAAAGGAAATCTTCTTCCTCATTTCATTATCTATCTCCAAATTTTATTTTGGAATTTTTGGAACTTGTTTGCATATGTTTTGATGATTATAAATAAGCCAACATGTTTAAGAAAATTTTAGTCTATTTGGATGTCAATATCTCAATTCTTTCAAATGACTAAAATATTTGAATCTTGGATCTTCTTGGAAAGTTCTTGTGTTGATGTGTTCTACCTCTATGAAACTTTCCATGAGTTTTGGTATTTTTTTGGATGTTTTCTCAATTTGAGTTCATTCGGATTTTTGTTGAGCTCTTGATTTTCAAATGGATCATTTTCATCTCTTGCATACTTTCCATGACAAAACTTGGATGACACATTTAGGGGGAGCAACTTCAAAGTTATTGAATTCTTACATACCCTAATTGTGCATATGTATCAAAGAGTGCATGCTTTTGGTAAGAAGGGTCGTTTTCGAGCAAAAAGGTAAATAGAGCTCAAAACTTTCAAAATGTTCAAAATTACTTCAAAACCTTCATAACTATGCTTAAAATATAGTTTCAAAGGTTTTGAAAGTGAAACAAAAGAGTTTTGAGCTAAAATGCAAAATTTCGACAAAATTGAAGTCTTCGGGATCTTGTTTTAGTTCAAAACGATTCATTTTCATAAAACAAGATGGGTTGAGATTTGATCAAAACTTTCTACATGAAACATTTAGAACTCACTCACCCGAAGATAGTTTTTATTGAACTTATTTTCAAAAGGCTATGATTTTGAAATTATCACACATCCTAGGTCGCCCGAAAACGGCAATGGACCCGAAAATACCCAAAAGTGCATTTTTGTGATTTTGACTATTTGGACTAAACTTTCTTTCATGTCTTAGTTTGAAATGGTATTTCAAACTCATCCAAGTCAAAAGGTTTCAAAAAAATCAAAGTTTCATCAAGATTTGAAGATTTTGTGAAATGCAATTTTGGTTTTACTCTTTTACCCAAAATTCACTTTTCGAAAATTGATTTCATGATCTCCTTCAAATAAAATTCATTCAATTGGTATTCAACTAAGTTCATGTCATGATATTCAAACCTCTTATGGAACTTGAATCAATGGATAAGGCAAAATTGCAAAAATCAGAAAATTTCAGAAAGGTCAGCAGCTTTTCTAAACTGACCGGACATTGTCCGCCCAGAGCCGGACATTGTTCGCTCATACCGGGCCTTGTCCGACCCTAGCGGACATTGTCCGGGCTATGTGAAGCTAGATGATTTCTGATTCTTTTTCAGCTGATCCTTTTGCCTCCTGTTTTTTGTCACATTCTTACTCTTATTTCTTGCCATATCTTCACATTTGATCATGTTTCATATGATGGGTTTTGAGATGCTATTAATCATGTTTTTGCATATAAAGTGAGATTATTTTCATGAATTTGAAGCATGGCTCACATGAACTTAAAATTTGGGTATTCTTTTGGATTTTTGAACCTCTCACTAGGTCATATGCTTTTCTCTCAACCTTGTGACCTAAATGTATTTCGACAAGCCTCCTTTTGGCATATATCTCATTTGTATGTGTTTTTATCTTGAATGCCAAAATAAGTGAATTTTTGAGGATTAAATCCATTGTTTTCAATTAGGATTGGTTTAATGATTTTCAAAATGAGAAATGTTGACACAATCATCATTAAACATTCAATCGAGACATTATTCTCTTGTGAATCAAACATGTTGATGACATTATTATTATTACCACTAATGAATATCAAGAATTTTTGTGAGATGATGTTTAGGGAAATCAAGATGAAGATGATAGATGAGCAAAATCGCTTCCATGCATGACAAAACAAGCAACTCAAGGACAGAATGTTCAAGAGTGAATGCAAACATGTGAAGCAATCACTCAAAAGCCTTGAGATGAAAGATATATCAAGCTATTACAACTCTTAAGGCTATAAACGAACATCTCGACATGGATGAACATGAAAAAGCGGACAATTCTAAACCCTATCGATCTTTGATTGGTAGTTTCGTTTTATTTTACCGCATTTTATCCCGTCATCATATTTAGTGATTGCAAATGTACTAGAAATTGATCATTTTCTAAGGTGTGTCATATGTGATCCGGGAGGATCTCTGTAATGCCCTAAATTTCTTATTGTTTTAAAAAGCTTTTTATTCCAAATTCTTGCATTTCATGGCATGTTCATCTAGAAGCCATTAATATGAGGAAGTAGAATAATCTGAATATACTTAAGCAAACCACTGCATCTGTCTGGAATTAGGTCAAAAGAGTTCAGTCACATGAAATGATAGAATTAAACCCTAAAACTTGAAGTAAACCAAATACCAGAGAAACTTTTAAAGGCCCTGAGAGATTTATGTAAACCAAATTATTAAGTGCCTCACTAATTTAGGTATAATTACTAAAAAGAGCAATCTTAATTTAACCTTAAAAATTATTATATCATGAAAAGAGAAAAGCTCCATTGAAATAAAAATAAAGGCGTTGAATTGTAAAAAGATCTTTGTAATGAAAAACTTAGTAAATAATATTATTACAAAAGAACCCCCGTACTGAAAGAAATATTTATAAAAGAACTCTTTTCAAAGAAGCCCTCAAAAATAATTAAAATTGTGGAATTAATAATACTATACTTGGAATGTTACCAAGATACCTTTAAAAATATAATCAATAAACAGTAAACTGTTTAGAGTACACTCTCTTCAGAAAATTTCCATTTTCCCATTTCAACCCTTAAGTTTTCACAAATTAAAAATAAGTCCTTGCATGAAATCTTAACCTTATTAGGGCAAAATTACCTTTTAAAGCCTGTTAAAATTACTAAAGCTACAGTAAACTCCCTAAAATAACCCCACTTACTTACCAGCCAGGTTTCATAACCTTTACACCTCGAATGCCACCTCATGCTAGACATTTAAAACAAAGAAAATCCAGAAATCAGCAGAAACCTGTAGAAGAAATCCTAGCAACCTTCAGACTGAAGTAAAGGGCATATTTTAAACACTTTGACGCGATCAGAACTTCGAAATTTCAACCACTGTAGCCTGTAGACATACTATGCCAGTGGCTGACATTGTCTAGACACGCCAGAGCGCGCTCCAGGCACTATCACCGCGTTCCAGAGCCTCGCCGTCGCCAACATCGAGCTACGGTGAACACAGGTGAACCCTCCCTTGCCTATTAGCCTTCTTTTGTGGTGCTGATATTTACCCGTGAGTCACCGTGGTCGAATCGCCGCCGGCCGCCGTTCCCGCCATTAGCCAGCATTCAAATAAAATTAGGGCTTTGCTGTCCGGTCGCCGGAGACGTGCGCTGGAGGATCCAGCCGCATCAAAATGATCGCCTCAACCCTAATCGTGCATCTGCTAAGTCTCAGAGGCTACGGTTTGGTGTAGGCTGAGTTCTCCGTTCGAGCGCTGCACGAGTCGCCGGCGATGCCAAATCCAAAATTCGCCGTGTTGAGCTCGCCGCCGGCCAATCCCATTCAGTTTCACCATCCCCAGTAATCCTTAGACATAGCTGTAGAGTTGGATTAGCGAATTAGAACCTCTATTGTGCTGTCCCCGACGACCCCTGTTGTTTTACTACTTCTGCAAACTGGAGCTCGCCGCCGTTCATCGCCATGCACTCTCCAGCTAAACCCAGTTCATCAAACAATACCAAATAGTATTAGACAGCTCCAGAAACATCAAGTTTCGTAAACACGGCACTAAATCGTGATTTGCGCATTTTATATCTTTTCGGCCGTGCCGCCCGATCGCCGCCGGTCATTTCCGGAGCCGGAACCTTGTCTTTCATCTGTGCCTCAGTCCCCTGAGCATATTTCCCTTCTTCCTCGACCATCAGTTCTGTATAAAATTGCTAAATATTGCTTTGTCAAGTTTGTGTCCAGTACTGTTACTTTGCCGTGTCGCCACCGCACTTTGTCGCCGTCGTTCGTCGCCGTCCGACCACCTTAGTCTCCAAAATCACTGCCAACAGGTTCCTGTCACCCATGCCTAGCTTCCTGACATAGTTGGCGAGGAGATTGAACTCTAAATCGTTTAAACCCCCAAGAACCCTAGGTTTTGACAAGGCCCTGACAACCTGTTCACTGTGTCCAGGGATGTCTTTGCAAAATCTTAGACCTTATGGACTTTTCTGTGAAATTCACTTTGCCAAATAGATACCTTACTACCTGATGCACCATATGCTTGAATCAGAACACTCCTTGACCACTGGAAATTTCTTAAACTAGGCCAATGCCATTCTTAGACATTATTACTCTATGTCAACCAGTGGCACTAGGCCAATTTGACCACTTCTGGTCGTACAAGTTGAAGACCACTTTGTCAACCAAGTTCACAGAGCCATGTTATACATTTTGTTCAACTGTCACATTACGAGAAAACTCCATCTCGACCAAATTCCAGCTATGCCCTATGTTGCCCTCATTAACCAGTCTATGTCGTTTGCGACCTTAAGAACCTCATATTGAAAATCTAGTCGTGTCACTTCTCATGCTTTAATATTTATAGCTTTCCTGTAAAATTTGACCCTAATCTGAGACCATTTGAACTATGTTGCTATAGCAAATCTATGCATTTTAACTAATCTGAAACCCTAATTAGTGCAAAACCTAGTGCAATTGCATGCAAACTTACATTTCTGCATTTCATAATTATGTTCCTATATTTGAGTGTATTTTAGTATAGTAATACAAGGATTTTGTACCTTTTGTGGGTTATCGCTACGGTGTATGTTCAGAAGACAAAGTCCCTGAAGTCCAGGAGCAAAAGGTTGAGACAATCATCACAGAACCGACGACTTCAGACTCAGGCAAGCCTCAGATCCTTGATCATATTGTGGACCCATATTTCTAAACTAATTACTTTAATGATGGATATATGTATAAGTAGTATTATTCATTAAGAGAAAGTATTTTTAATAATCTTGTGTAGTTATTGACCTAACTTGAGTAGCCATCTTTGATTGCTTAAAGGAAGCATTCCTTGAAACCCTAGAATACAATTATGTGATAGTCATTGATATATAAGTACAGAATCATAGTAAGAAATGGCTCGTTAGAGCATAATGGAATGGTTCTTTAAAAGCTTAGTCGCATGTGAAAGGCTATCAGTGGAATGTTGGAGAGAAGTCAATTGTGACTTGACTCATGGGAAGATGGGTTAATAGTCTACATGCTGATAAGGACATAACAAATTGTGCTAAACAGCCATGGGCATGTTTACATGCCAACCACATGATCAAGAAATTGAACTCAGTCAGTAAACTACTGAGTATCGATTTTATCCCTGTATGGTGGTCGTTCTCATTCAGGCTCCAAACTGAGATGTTTGGGGTGGATCTTTCTAAGTTTAGTTATCTAAACTTAAGGCCTGAATGGGTGAGGGAGAGATGTGAGGGGAGAGTTCGTGCGGTTACTCTGACCCTGAGTAACTCGTGAATATTGGTGTGAAGTACTTCTCGCTGAGGTACCTTACAACGACAAGAACGACCAGTGTGGTCGAATTGTCGGGCAGGGATATTATTAATACAATGTATTTGAGAGCCTTGTTTCCTCAATCTAGTCGCATGCAATAATGTGCGTGTAATTGGCCTGACTGGGAAGATTGATGGACTCATGTGGGTAAAGCGGTGCCCCTCTGCAGAGTGTCAAAAAGTATTCGAGTACTCCGTACCCCCGGATAGGGGTATACCATGGGTAGTAATTGTATAGCACAATAGTTTTGGGATAATGAGTTAAAATAAAAGGGGCAAACGAGGATGTGTTGCCCGGATTCCACTCTTGAGCCAATAAAAATGCTTTGTATAGTTAACTCCTTAAATACTTATTCTTCTACTATATTTTAGCAATGTAATTGTGAAACTTAATATTCTATGCTGCATCAACCATTTATTTGCTCAAACTCTGTCATGGTAAGAATAAACTCTTATGCTGAGACTTGCTGAGTACTCTTGTACTCACTCTTGCCGTTCCACTCAGTGGACCCTCCAATTGAGGATGAAAATCCTAATCCAGAAGAAGAGCCAGAGTTTCCGGAAGACTTTGATTTCGACCTCTGGGTCTAAGGTCGCGAATCCCAGACAAGCTCGACTGTGGAGCCTGCAACTCTTTCACAAAAAAAAAAATAATAGTCCCGAAAACTTTATATTGGCCCGGTCGGCCTTTATTGTAAATTATGGCTTGACGCCTCTGTCACAATATTACTCTTTCTATATGTATAATTAAGTTTTGCTGTTAGTTGAGTTGTGAATGTGATGCAAACGCTGTAAGCAACCCATCCTGGGCGGTTGCCACGGACCTAGTATTGGGGTCCTGACAATCTCCAAGTCCTGATCGCATACGGCTTCGCGACCAAGTCCTGATCGCATACGGCTTCGCGACCAAGTCCTGATCGCATATGGGTCCGCGACCATGGATTGGTTTGCGACCATGAAAAGGAATTTGTTCCTTGTTTGGAATTGTAATCCGATCCGAATGTGTATAACTAAGCTTATCTGTTTAGGATTAGTTATATGAGTCTAATACGTTTAGGTTATTGAGTCTGATACGTACTCATACGATTGGACTATAAATACCTTGTAATAGGTCTAGTTTAGATCATCGAAGAGTCATAGAACTTATTTGAGTTTTAGACACTTATAGTTCCTTCGACGTAGGCAAGTGTGCCTAACGTTCGACATGTAAATCCCTCTTTGAAATAAAGAGTTGTGCAATTACTTTGAGCTGTGTTTTTCGATCAACCTTTGGGTTTCGGTATTTCCTAGTAAGAACCCGTTATTCCGCATATTAGAATCTGGGCGAGCCTAGTGCGAAAACCAAGGCTAGGTCTCAAACGGATCAAGTTGGTATCAGAGCAACTTTCCTATCCTGTGGATGGTGAAGACTCGCCAGGGTTACAAAACCTCCGGTGAAACTCCAGGCGATCAATTGACGGTTCCTACAGCCGCGTCTCCGACAATGTCTGATGATACCTCCGTTCAAGCTAACCTAGCCGAACAAGTGGCTAAACTCTCCACCGACATGGAAACCGTGCTAGCTTGGATTAAGCAGCAGGCCATGATTGTACCTCCTGAAGTAGGGAAGGTTACGGGTGAGAAGACTGGTGAAGACTTGCGTAGGGCAGACGAAAATGAAGACGAAAGCGACCACAAAACCGACGACCTCGCCAACACCTCCTTAGCTGTCGGATCTTTTAAGGTCGACGCTAAGATTGATATACCCATATATGATGGGGTGATCGATGCCGAAAAGCTGGATTCTTGGATCGATCAACTTGAGACCTACTTTGACCTGAAAGGGTTCAGTAGCGCTCAAAAGGTCAAATTTGCACCTTTGAAGATGAAGGACCACGCCAAGACATGGTGGAAGGCCCTTGTCGCCAGTGGTGAAGCTGACGACCTTGCGTGGGGTCAATTCAAATGACTTCTGCGACAAGAATTCTATCCGATGGGCTACCTTCAGGAGAGATGGGAGCGTTGGCACAGATTGTACCAACGGCGCGACCAGACCGTCCAAGACTATACGACAGAGTTTCGGCGACAAGCAATGGTCATTGGCATCTCGCTATCCGACCCCCAAGTATTTCGGAAATACACATCTGGACTTCAGAAATCGATCAGTACTAAGCTAAGTCTGTTCGGCGTCCAAGATATCGCGACCGCGAGCACAACTGCTATGGCGATCGAGAAGAAGAACAAATCCCGCAGCGACAAAAGCACGAAGGAAAGTGCGACCTCGACAAAGAAAAAGCCGAGTCCGAAGAAGAATGCTTCAAAATCGGGCACGGGTGCTTTTTGTGAGCATTGTCAAGTTGCGGGACATACGAAGGACAAATGCTACAAGCTTCATCCTGAACTTCGACCAAAGAAAAACGGACCAGGGAAAAGAACAACCACGGCTACTGCGACTTCACCCGACGAAGAAGTTGTTCGAGTGAATTCGGTTAATGAGGCGGATACGACCTTGTCTCTGATGGCAATGCCGAAGGAGAAGGGTTCGGATCCACCAAACGACCATCACCCAACAGAGGACTTGTTTACCATCAACATCCAGGTGAAGCACGAAGTGGTCGCAGCGATATTTGTCCCGGAAGTCAAAAGAATTTGGTCTCCGCTGGACTGGTTTGGTGACTTGGTTTGAAGACAACCACACACCCGCGACCATATCCGCTGGGTTGGTTTACATCCGACGTGAACCAATAGATTACGAGTCAGTGTGTGTTGAAGTTTACGATCTCTGCACGGTATATCGATGAGGTGCAATGCGATGTTGTCCCTATCGATATCTGTCAGGTGATTTTTGGGAGTCCATATCTGTATGATCGAGACGCTCACTTCCATCGGCGAGCGCAAGAGTACGACCTCACCAAAGACGGAGTTAAGTTCGTGATCAGTAGAGACGTCTACGTCAACACTTCGAACTTGATTACCGCAAATCAAGCCAAACGGATTGTTAATGCATGTCACAAGTATGTGCTTGTCATGATTCGACCCATTGGACAAAGTGAGGGTACTCGACCTGCATTGTCGTTGGCGTGCCGAGAAGATTCTGGTTGTTTGTCGAGACTACTGGAGAAATACAGTGATCTGTTCGAGACTACCCAGGGTCGTCCACCGAAACGTCCAGTCGAGCACGAAATTCAGCTTGTGTCCGATGCGACACTGCCCAATCTGAGTATGTATCGCAACTCAGTATTGGAGAATGAAGAGATCAAAAGACAACTTGGTGAGTTGCTGAACGATAGTGTCATTCAACAAAGTAGTTCACCTTGTGGATCTCCTGTGGTGTTAGTACCAAAGAAAGATGGGACTTGGCGTATGTGCATCGACTATCGAGCACTGAACAAGATCACCATCAAGAACCGGTACCCCCTTCCCCGTATTGACGACCTGTTAGACCAATTGAAGCATGCTGTTGTCTTCTCCAAATTGGATCTTAAGTCAGGATATCATCAAGTCAGCATCCGAGAGGAGGATACGTGGAAGACCGCGTTCAAAACACGACAAGGTCTGTTCGAATGGCTGGTCATGCCGTTTGGTCTCTGCAATGCCCCGGCAACTTTCATGCGTCTTATGAATGACGTATTGAGACAGTTCATCGATGACTTTGTGATCGTTTACCTCGACGACATATTGGTTTATAGTCGTTCGTGGGATGAGCACCTCATTCATGTCGAAAAGGTGTTCGATCAGCTTCGGCAACATCGACTTTGCCTCAACCGTAAGAAGTGCGAGTTCGGCCAGCAAACTCTACTTTACCTTGGATTCCTGGTCGGCAACGGCACGTTGCAAATCGACCCAGATAAGGTAAAAGTGATTCGCGAATGGCCGCGTCCACGAACAGTTACGGATGTGCGTAGTTTTGTGGGAGCATGCCAATATCTTCGGAAGTTCATCCGACACTTCTCGATTGTGGCTTCTCCATTGCATGCATTAACCAGGATCGATCAGAAATTCGAGTGGACAGGGAAACATGAGGACACGTTTCTCTTGCTGAAAAGGAAGATCAGCGAGGCGCCTGTGTTAGCTTTGTTGAATCTTGAGCCCCGATTAGGATTTTGGTGATTAATGACATCCGTTAGATTTGCAACTAATCTCTGTATGTGAGACACAGGTAAATCAAAGGAGAAAGCATCAAGAAAAGACAAAGCAAGGTTATCAAGACTCCGTAAAGCGAAAACGACGAAAATCTCGACAAAAGTACAAATACCTAAACCTAGCGTCTTCTCGTTTTGAAATTTTCTAGGTTAGATGGTGTACTATTAAGAGGGGTCTTAGCACAAGTATCTTGATCAACCTTGAAGTTTTTAGAAGCATATTTGCATTTGCTTTTGCCCCAAATCAAAAGCTGAGTAAAAAATTCAGAAGTCAGTTTTCGGTTTGTACTGGCCGGACAGTGTCTGAAGTGACCGGACAATGTCCGGCCAATACAAACATTCTCAGTACTTTGCAAACACGCGCAACAGAGACAAGTTCATTTGTCCGGGACATCTGTCCGGTGAAGGCCGGACATTGTCCGAAGTGACCGGACAATGTCCGACCAGTACAAATGTTCGCAGCTTAGTGATTTGAGACAAATACACTTGTCCGGAGGATTTGTCCGAAGTGACCGGACATTGTCCGAAGTGACCGGACATTGTCCGGACAATACAAAATCCTGGCTAGTGTTAGGGCCGTGTTAACAGAGACAAATCTATTTGTCCGGACATTTTGTCCGGACAAATTCTATATGTCCGGCCTATACAAAAATCTGGAGTATATTATGTTAAGTGTTAACAGAGACAAATACATCTGTCCGGACATTTTGTCCGGACAAATGTATCTGTCTGGCGTGTACACTTCTTTTTTAACAAGGGTGTTAACAGAGACAAATGCATCTGTCCGGACGTTTTGTCCGGACAAATACATCTGTCCGGCCTTCACATTTTGATTCAAACGGCTACTGACACTCGCAATTCACGTGAATAACGGTCAAAATTTTTGTACTGACCGGACATTGTCCGAAGTGGCCGGACAATGTCCGGCCAGTACAATTTTCGCCCAATCTTCTTGATTTTGACCGTTTTTGTTGAGAGTATAAATAGATCACTGTTGTAGATGTCAAGTACACACGAAATACATCTCATAAACCCTGAGCAACAGTGTGCAAGCTCTCACACATCCATTCTCTAGCAATTAGAGTCAAAACTTGAGAATTCTTGAGTGCTAGTTGAGTGAATTTGATTCCAAACTTTTTGCATTTGCATTGTGTTCATCAAGCTTTTGAGGTTGCTCAAGCAAGGTGGTAGGCTTATTACTCTTGGTGATTGCCGTCACCTAGACGACCCGGGAGGTCCGGCGATCTCTCCATCGACGGTGTGTCGGAGAGGCCCGGCGAGTGGTTGTAAAGGCTTGGAGCTCGCCTATCCGGAGTGGAGAAAGGCTACCTCTAGTGGAATCGAAGCTTAAGCTCAAGCAAAGAGCGCTTCAACGAGGATTAGTGGAAATCGGCAAATTTCCGAGACCTCGGGAAAAACTTGATCTCTTCGGTTACCTCTACTACTTGCTTAATTTTCATTGTGATTGAATTGTTGCTAGTAGTTTCATATAAATTGCTAAATCTGAATTGAATTAATTTTCTTATCCTTAGAATATTTGTTATTGCAATCTTAGGTTGTTAAACCCTAATTTAGAAGAAAATTTTAAAACCGCCTATTCACCCCCCCTCTAGTCGGCATCCTTCGATCAACACGTGGTATCATAGCACTAGGTCTCTCTTTTTAGGCTTAACCGTCTAGGGAGAGGATGTCGTCGATCAAAGAAAACTATAATGGAAAGGTTCCCTTCTTCAAGGGTGACAATTGTTGTTATTGGAAAATTAGGATGGCGGTTTATCTAGAATCCATTAGTCTTGATGTTTGGAAGGTCACTAGAGATGGTTTTAGGACTCCAATTGACTTAGAAAATCTCACACCTCTAGAATCGAAAAACCTTCAAGCAAATGCTCAAGCAAAAAATGCCATATTTTAATGGCCTTGACTTAAGTGAATTCAATCGCATTAGCAATCTTGATACATCCTATGAAATGTGGAAAACCTTAGAGGTAATTCATGAAGGAACATCAAAAGTCAAAGAAGCTAAGCTAATTAAATTAACTAGAGAATACAACTCCTTTTTCATGCTTGAATCTGAAAATGTTAGTGACATGTATACTAGACTAAATCTAGTAATCAATGATCTCAAAGGTTTAGGTACAAAATTTGAAGATATTGACATTGTGCGGAAAATGCTTATGATTTTACCATCGAGTTTTGATACAATTGTGACAGTGCTTATCAATGGCGATCTCTCTTCCACAACTCCTACCGAACTCTTGGGTACTCTTATCACCCATGAAATGCAAAAAGAAGAAAAGAAAGGGATCGTGGAAGCATCCGGATCAAAGAAGAAAAACTTGGCATTTAAGGCAAAAGTCGAGGAAGCCAAGGAGGATAGTTCGGATGAAAGCTCCGATGGTGATCTAGCTCTTCTTGTGAGAAAAACCCGCAAGCTCCTAAACAAGATCAACAAAAGAGGATTTGAGTTTGACAAAAGGCGAGGACCTCATAAGAAGACTGGATTCAAGAACATTATATGTTATGAATGTAATGAGAAGGGACACTTTGCCTCAAGATGTCCAAATAAAAAGGGTGATAATCAAAGATTTCATGAGAGGAAAGATGACGGTGAAGGGACAAAAGGCAAAAAGAAGCTTTTCAAGAAGTTCTACAACAATAAAAGCAAGGGTCAAGCCTATGTTGGTGAATGGTATTCCGGATCGGAGGAATCCGAATCGGAGGATGAAGTACCATCATCTTCTAAGAAAATGGCGGGAATTGCTATCGGAGAAGCCACTTCGTTTGAAGACAAGTCATCATTATGTCTTATGGCAAGTGATGATGCTAAGGTATCGGATCTTGAACCTTCCTATGAGGACCTTGTTGATATGGTTATGGAACTAAATGAGGCATTAGGTAGAGTAACTAAGGAGAACAAACTGCTTAAGAAAGAATATTCAACACTTAGTGAATTATATGCAGAACTAAATAACTCGCATGAGGCACTTCTAATAAATGAAATTATTGATTCTAAACAAACAAATGAAATAGGCATTACGTGTGATATTCTAGACGAATCAACTCATGATGTCTCTCTTTCAAAATCATTCACTTGTAATGCTTTAGAAATTAATCATGAAAATGTTTGTGATGAAAGTGTTGATAACAACTCGAACTTGATTTTAGAAAATTTAGAACTCAAAGCACAAGTAGAAAAACTAAATCTAGGACTAGCAAAATGCTTTAAAGGAAAAGAAATTTTGGACAAACTTCTTAGTGAACAACGATGTTCATTTAGAAAGGAAGGCTTAGGATATGAACCGAACAAGAGAAAGAAATTGAGTACTAAAATGACTTTTGTAAAGGCCACCAATATGTTTTGTCACAAATGTCATAATGTAGATCATTTGCCGGAAAATTGTCCCTCAACTTCTAGAGCTAAAGAAAATAAATATCACTCCCATTACATGCTAAAGAAAACAAAGCGCGGCAGAGTAATTGCAAAATTCATTGGTTTACCTCATCAAAATAAACATAAGAAGAATATTTGGGTACCAAAAACTCTTGTTGCTAACTTTCAAGGACCCAAACAAGTTTGGGTACCTAAAAGCATCTAACCCTTATTTTAGGTAAACTACAAAACCGGTGGGAGGCATTGGGTGCTTGATAGTGGATGCACCCAACACATGACCGGTGATGGAAGTCGGTTCTCTTCATTTGAGAATGGTTGCAATGACATTGATAAAATCACCTTTGGTGATAATAGCAAAGGAAAGGTAATTGGATTAGGTAAAGTCGCAATCACAAACAACCTTTCCATCTCAAATGTATTACTTGTTGAATCTTTGAACTTCAATTTGCTTTCGGTTGCAAAAATTTGTGATTTGGGCCTTAGATGCATTTTTGAACCAAATGGTGTTATCATTGAAAGTCTAGAAGACAAGTCTTTAATTTTCAAAGGTTTTCGATATGGAGATTTGTATTTGGTTGATTTCGGTTCAAAAGACTCTTGCATTTCAACATGTTTGGTTGCTAAAAATTCTTTAGGATGGCTTTGGCATCGTCGTTTGGCTCATGTTGGGATGCATCAATTAAACAAACTTTTAAAAAGAGATTTAATCCTAGGTATGAAAAATGTAAAGTTCGAAAAGAATAAACTTTGTAGTGCATGTCAAGCGGGGAAACAAGTTGCTAGCACTCATCCCGCCAAAAATATTTTGTCAACATCTAGACCACTTGAGCTTTTGCATATGGACTTGTTTGGTCCATCGGAAACTCAAAGTATTGGTGGTAGTAACTATTGCTTTGTCATTGTTGATGATTTCTCTCGATTTACCTGGATTTTCTTTTTAAATCATAAATCCGATGCTCCAAGTGTGTTTAAAAGATTTGCAAAACGAGTTGAAAATGAATTTGAATTCTCCATCAAGAAACTTCGAAGTGATCACGGTGGAGAGTTTCAAAATTCTGATTTTGTTGAACTTTGTGACGAATCTGGAATCAAACACGAATTTTCCGTACCATATACTCCTCAACAAAACGGTGTTGTGGAAAGGAAAAATCGAACATTAATTGAAATGGCTCGAACTTTATTGGATGAATATAAAACCCCCACTAGGTTTTGGGCCGAGGCCGTAAATACGGCTTGTTATGCCATAAATCGGCTTTATACTCATCCTTTATTAAACAAAACTCCTTATGAGCTAATTATTGGAAGAAAACCAAACATCTCATATTTTCGAGTTTTTGGTTGCAAATGTTACATCCTTAAAAAACACATGCATCTTGGAAAATTTCAAAGACGTGTTGACGAGGGCTTTCTTGTTGGATACTCGTCAACTAGTAAGGCTTATCGTGTTTTTAACATCATAACCGAATGCATTGAAGAAACATGCAACGTTGAGTTTGATGAATCTAATGGCTCTCAAGAAGAGTATGAAGATGTTGATAATGTAGGAAATGAAGAATTACGAGAAGCTATGAAGAACATGACGATTGGAGATATCAAGCCCAAAGATGAAGATTCAAAGTCTCCCGATCAAGAAAATGAAGTAGCTTCTATGATTCCGGAAGCTCCCACTCAAGTTGATCTTGATTCGGAAATAAAGAAAAATGAAGATCAAACATTGCAAAATCCAAGACTTCATCAAACCATCACTAAAGATCATCCCGTCAACCAAATAATAGGTGATGTCGGTAAAGGTGTCCAAACTCGCTCTAGAATTGCATCTTTTTGTGAACATGCATCTTTCATCTCTAGTATTGAGCCTAAATGCATTGATGAAGCTTTAGCGGACCCGGATTGGGTAAATGCTATGCATGATGAGTTAAACAACTTCACTAGAAATAATGTTTGGGAACTTGTAGAACAACCTTTTGATCACAATATAATTGGTACAAAATGGGTCTTTAGAAATAAACAAGATGAAAATGGCATAGTTGTGAGAAATAAAGCTAGATTGGTAGCACAAGGTTATTCTCAAATTGAGGGATTAGATTTTGATGAAACTTTTGCTCCCGTAGCTAGACTAGAGGCCATACGCATCTTACTTGCATTTGCATCATGTTTTGAAATCAAACTATTTCAAATGGATGTTAAAAGTGCTTTCTTAAATGGTGAAATTTCGGAACTTGTATTTGTAAAGCAACCACCGGGTTTTGAAGATCCAAAATATCCAAATCACGTCTATAAACTCTCAAAAGCTCTTTATGGTCTAAAGCAAGCCCCTGGGGCTTGGTATGAAAGGTTGCGAAATTTTCTAATTTCACAAGGTTTTAAAGTTGGAAAAATTGATACAACTCTCTTTACCAAAATCATAGACGATGACTTCTTTGTTTGCCAAATCTATGTCGATGATATAATTTTTGGTTCCACTAACGAGTCTCTTTGCCAAGCTTTTGGTGAAACCATGTCCAAAGAATTTGAGATGTCTATGATAGGAGAATTGAGCTTTTTCCTCGGACTTCAAATTAAGCAAATCAAAGAAGGCATATTTGTGAGTCAAAGCAAATACGTGAAGGATTTGCTCAAAAGATTCGGTATGGATGATTCAAAACAAATCAAGACTCCCATGGCTACAAATGGGCATTTGGACCTGGATGAAGGAGGTAAACCGGTAGAACTCAAATTATATCGTTCTATGATTGGTAGCTTATTATATCTTACTGCCTCTAGACCGGATATTATGTTTAGTGTATGCATGTGTGCTAGGTTTCAAGCTGCTCCTAGAGAGTGTCACCTAACTGCAGTAAAAAGAATTTTCAGATATCTAAAACATACACCAAACATAGGACTTTGGTATCCTAAGAATGCTAGTTTTGATCTCCTAGATATTCGGATTCTGATTATGCCGGTTGTAAAATTGATAGAAAAAGTACTTCCGGTGGTTGTCAACTTCTAGGAAGATCATTAGTCTCTTGGACTTCAAAGAAACAAAATTCAGTTGCACTCTCAACCGCCGAGGCGGAATATGTTTCGGCCGGTAGTTGTTGTGCACAACTTCTTTGGATGAAGCAAACCTTGTTAGATTATGGCATAAAAGTCAATTGTGTTCCACTTTTATGTGATAATGAGAGTGCCGTTAAAATTGCCAACAATCCTGTTCAACACTCTCGAACAAAGCACATTGACATTAGACATCACTTTCTAAGGGATCATGTATCAAAAAGGGATATAGTGATTAGTCATGTTTCAACCGAAAATCAATTAGCAGACCTATTCACTAAACCTCTGGATGAGTCAAGATTTAGTAAGTTAAGAAATGAATTGAATGTTATTGATATTTCAAATGTCATTTGATCTCTTGCTTATCTTGAATTGATTGTTAGTTTGATTGTATCTAGCATACATACTCTTGGCTAAATTTATATATCAATGTAGGCATTTATGCCCATCACTTCCTATTTTGAAGAAAAAGTTCAAGAATTCACCACTTTGTCGTTATTCAACAAAATTTGGAGAACACATTAAGGGGGAGCAACTTCAAGATCATTGAATGCTTGTATACCCCAAAATTGTGTACAAAAAGGAAAAATATGCATGTTGTTTTTAAAAAAAGGGTCAATTCTAAAATCAAAAGGGCTAAAAATGCTAAAATGTTCAAATTATGTTAAAATAAAACAAAATCTTCAAAAGTATCTTTCAAAAGTGTTTTCAAAGGTTTTGAAAGTGAAAATAAAGGGTTTCAAGCTAAAATGTTGAATTTTGACAAAATTGAACATCTAAGGATCTTGTTTTGGCCTAAAATGACTTATTTCTATAAATCAAAATCAGTTGAGTTTTGACAAAAAGCTTCTACATGAAACACTTAGAGATCAGTCATTCGAAGACATTTCATGTTAAACTTTTTCTCAAAAGACCTATGGTTTGAAAGTTATCACATTTTGCAAATCGCCCGAAAACGAGCTTTGACACGAAAATACCCAAAATGTGCATTTTGTGAATTTCGCTATTTGAGCCAAGATCTCTTCCATGTTTTGGCTTGAAATAGTATTTAGAATTCATACAAGGCCAAACATCTCAGAAAAATTCGAGTTTCATGAAAATTTGACAAATTGGTGAAAAACCGTTCTGTTTTACCCTTTTTCCCTAAAATGCGATTCGGAGGCTCATTCTAAAGTCGATTTCTCTCAAATTTCTCCTCAAAGCTAGCTGGATATATTCCAAACATGATACTTGAGCTTATCCAAAATTCAAATCTCCTTTTGAGTCAAATCTGACAAATTTGCAAAAATTTCAGAAGTTTCAGAGGCAAATCTGAACTGACCGGACAGTGTCCGGCCAGATCGGACTTTGTCCGGCCATATCAGACAGTGTCCGGTAAGATCGGACATTGTCCGGCCTGTGCACGTTGGTTCAGTTATTAAATCCACCCGTGATTCCTTTTCTTCCCCAAATCGATTAGAAGTTCTTTGCTGCTGCTCTCCTCCACCACATCCACTGTTCATCCTCTCTTCTCCGGACAAGAGGATAAGTCCGGCCATCTCCCGTCCGGCCTCAAAGTTGATCTCTTGGGCATCTCCTCTTTCCTGGATTAGGTCAGTTTTGTGTCTCCTCCTCCTCTGGTTCATGCATTCATCTCATGCCATACTAGGGTTTGATTTTATTCAAATGTGTTTGCATGTTAAATCTAGATATGGATTCATGAAATTAACATCTAGGAGTAGTCATATTTGAGATGATTTGTACAAAATAGCAGTTTATCATTGACATGCATCATATAAGAGGATCAAACTGCCATTTAGAGTTAGATTTTGGAACAATATCAAATATGTTTGTATGGAAAGATGATGGTCTGATAAAATCAAAATATCTAGAGTTAAATGACGTATTTCTATCGGATTTGTTTAGATTATTTTCCATGCACAAGATGAGTGGTTAAGATGAACAATATCGTAGATGATTTCTTTAGAGTGCCCTAGATCCTTGATTTTGATCAAAGCAAATTGAGTAGAATAAAATTGAATCAAAGAGCAGAAAAGGATGATATGGAGTAAAAATTAACATCTATTAGCAAATGTATGAGTAAGAATTGATTCATAGAAGAACTAGGTCATGCATCCACATCCTTCGGAAAATTAGTTCATTATCAACTCTTTCGAGTCATATCACGATCAAATTATCTATCTTTTCTCTCCAGAGTCACTATGACTGGAAGAATGAAGCAAACTAGCCGTCATCATGGGCCTGGATCTTCTCAACAAGCTCAACCTATAGACTGGGACTCCTTGGCTATTGATGAGGATGATGCAGCTCCAGCATCTCCCGTTGGATCTCCCATTGACGATTCTGACTCGGTCGACAGTAGCAGCAGTAGTGGTGATGAGCAACCCAGAGGCCATCCAACCTTCACCGCTAGTGCTATTCGACGACTTCGTCGAAAGAACCCTTATGAGCATCCGAGGACATGTACTGAGAGGAATTTCTGGAATGCCTTCCAGATGTCTCAGTATCAAACCAGATTCTCTTCTGCTAAAGTGTTCGGGCATCAGGCCATTGACTGGAACTTGATCGAGAGCAAAGTTCACTATCCTCTCCGGGGCAAGTTCATGGCTGTCAGATTGCACTCCTTCACCGAGATGAGGGAAGACTGGAAGTGGAACGTGGATATTATCCGCTCATTCTTCGCGACTCTTCATGTTGCCCTGGATCGATCCCATGTCGTCTTCATGAACAACAACTCCAGAAGAACTCTCACCAAGGCACAGTTTGAAGAGGCTCTACAAATCGAGCATGTTGACAACAGTCTTTTCGCCTTTGATGAAGTTCGAGTTGAAGACGTGGCTCATCTCTTCGACAATCCCGATCCAAATATTGGTAAAGTCTCTCAACTGATCCCTCCGGTGGCAATCCTAGAGAAGTTGAATCACATGACTATCTTGCCAAAAACGGGAGATCGCGGGGCTGTCACCTCCACCATGCTACGACTTCTAAGAGCCCAAGTTGACGAGACACCTTTCGACTTTGTGGAGTTCATGTTCCACGAGATGCAGGAAGTTCAGATGGACCCGAAGAGGCTTTTGCCCTTCGCACCTTTCATCGCTCACACCCTGACCTACTTTGGACTGCATCGAGCTTCCCGTCCTTCCTCTATGGAGTACTATCGGTTGAAGAGCTTGGGGATCCTTGTTCGTTATGAAAATCAAGTTGGATCACCAGTTCATGGAGACGCGCCTATGTCTCCAGTCGCGGGAGCTCCCTCTCCACTTCAGTCCTACTCCATCTCCCAGAGCCCTGATGTCTCAGCTCCATACATGATGATCATGGAGCGGCTGGATCAGATGTCCATGCGATTCGAGACTCGCTTCGATGAGGTCGACACCAGATTGAGCTCCATCGACCATCGCCTCAACGTCATCGAGCCTCGCATCGATTCTATGAGTCAGGATATCTCTAAGCTGCGGGGACGTTTCGACGCAGGCCAGTATCAGCATCGTCGTCGCGGCGATTCTTCTTCCGATCATCCTCCGCAGTCCTAGATTATCCGTCTCCTGTCTCTATGATCGTTTGTATCTATGTCTTCTCTCCTTTTATGGATGTTTGATGACAAAGGGGGAGAGTTATGTATAGATATATGTTGATATATGTGTTGTCATTATGTTTATGTTATGTTTATGTCGTCTTATCATTATGAACATGAACATGGAAATAGATGTGCTATAAAAATGCTGCTTTGATATCTCTCTTGTGTATGTATGTATGTGTTGATGCGTATGGTCATCTCGTTATACCTTGTCATGAATGTGTTTATGAACTTGAATGTAAGATTAAGGGGGAGCATCTCTTGCTTATACTCATATTTGTTATATCCATATGTTTTATGCATAACGGTTGTCATCAATCACCAAAAAGGGGGAGATTGTTGAATCTTGAGCCCCGATTAGGATTTTGGTGATTAATGACATCCGTTAGATTTGCAACTAATCTCTGTATGTGAGACACAGGTAAATCAAAGGAGAAAGCATCAAGAAAAGACAAAGCAAGGTTATCAAGACTCCGTAAAGCGAAAACGACGAAAATCTCGACAAAAGTACAAATACCTAAACCTAGCGTCTTCTCGTTTTGAAATTTTCTAGGTTAGATGGTGTACTATTAAGAGGGGTCTTAGCACAAGTATCTTGATCAACCTTGAAGTTTTTAGAAGCATATTTGCATTTGCTTTTACCCCAAATCAAAAGCTGAGTAAAAAATTCAGAAGTCAGTTTTCGGTTTGTACTGGCCGGACAGTGTCTGAAGTGACCGGACAATGTCCGGCCAATACAAACATTCTCAGTACTTTGCAAACACGCGCAACAGAGACAAGTTCATTTGTCCGGGACATCTGTCCGGTGAAGGCCGGACATTGTCCGAAGTGACCGGACAATGTCCGGCCAGTACAAATGTTCGCAGCTTAGTGATTTGAGACAAATACACTTGTCCGGAGGATTTGTCCGAAGTGACCGGACATTGTCCGAAGTGACCGGACAATGTCCGGCCAATACAAAATCCTGGCTAGTGTTAGGGCCGTGTTAACAGAGACAAATCTATTTGTCCGGACATTTTATCCGGACAAATCCTATATGTCCGGCCTATACAAAAATCTGGAGTATATTATGTTAAGTGTTAACAGAGACAAATACATCTGTCCGGACATTTTGTCCGGACAAATGTATCTGTCCGGCGTGTACACTTCTTTTTTAACAAGGGTGTTAACAGAGACAAATGCATCTGTCCGGACATTTTGTCCGGACAAATTCATCTGTCCGGCCTTCACATTTTGATTCAAACGGCTACTGACACTCGCAATTCACGTGAATAACGGTCAAAATTTTTGTACTGACCGGACATTGTCCGAAGTGGCCGGACAATGTCCGGCCAGTACAATTTTCGCCCAATCTTCTTGATTTCGACCGTTTTTGTTGAGAGTATAAATAGATCACTGTTGTAGATGTCAAGTACACACGAAATACATCTCATAAACCCTGAGCAACAGTGTGCAAGCTGTCACACATCCATTCTCTAGCAATTAGAGTCAAAACTTGAGAATTCTTGAGTGCTAGTTGAGTGAATTTGATTCCAAGCTTTTTGCATTTGCATTGTATTCATCAAGCTTTTGAGGTTGATCAAGCAAGGTGCTAGGCTTATTACTCTTGGTGATTGCCGTCACCTAGACGACCCGGGAGGTCCGGCGATCTCTCCATCGACGGTGTGTCGGAGAGGCCCGGCGAGTGGTTGTAAAGGCTTGGAGCTCGCCTATCCGGAGTGGAGAAAGGCTACCTCTAGTGGAATCGAAGCTTAAGCTCAAGCAAAGAGCGCTTCAACGAGGATTAGTGGAAATCAGCAAATTTCCGAGACCTCGGGAAAAACTTGATCTCTTCGGTTACCTCTACTACTTGCTTAATTTTCATTGTGATTGAATTGTTGCTAGTAGTTTCATATAAATTGCTAAATCTGAATTGAATTAATTTTCTTATCCTTAGAATATTTGTTATTGCAATCTTAGGTTGTTAAACCCTAATTTAGAAGAAAATTTTAAAACCGCCTATTCACCCCCCCTCTAGTCGGCATCCTTCGATCAACAAGCTTTGCCGAATCTCCAGAAACCGTTCGAGCTAGAAACCGATGCCTCAGGTTATGCGATGGGCACAGTGCTCATGCAAGAAGGTCGACCAGTGGCATATCACTCCGAATTATTCCAGGGAGCTCAGAAGAACTACCCGACTTATGATAAGGAGTTATGTGCACTGCATCAGGCCGTAAAACATTGGCGGTGTTACCTCTTGGGTAAAGAGACGGTTGTCCACACCGACCATCAACCATTGCAATATTTGCAAACTCAGTCCAAGCTACAGCAAGCTCGGCACATGAAGTGGATGTCGTATCTGCAGCAGTTTAATCTGGTGATTAAGTACAAAAAGGGCGTACACAACAAATTGGCGGACATGTTGTCGCGACCACCAGTTACGACCCTCTGCTTATCAGCGTTCATGCAGATCGAGCCCGCATGTCATGATGACTATGCCACTATGTACAGTGAAGATCCTGATTTTCAAAAAGTACTGACTGAGCTCGAAACAGGGAAACTACGGAGTTCATTCGTCGAGAAGGACTCTTGTACAAGGGCAATTTACTTTGCATACCTCGTGGAGCACCTCGAATTCAATGGATGCGAGAAGCGCACACATCGAAGGTAGCTGGTCACTTTGGGGTTACAAAGACGTTGCAAAATCTTCACCGACATGTGTTCTGGCCGCATATGCAGCAAGATGTGGCTAGCTTTGTTCGAGGCTGTGGTCTCTGCAGCATCTCGAAACCGGCAAATCGAAAATTAGGTTTGTACACTCCTTTGCCAGTTCCATCGCGACCATGGGAGAGCATATCCATGGATTTCTTGGGAGGATTGCCTAAGACCCGACGTGGCAACGACTATCTATTCGTGGCCGTTGATCGGTTCTCCAAAATGATTGTTCTTATACCTTGTCGGAAGACTATCACAGGAGAAGAGGCAGTTCGGGTATTCTTTCAACACGTTTGGACACACTTCGGACTGCCGACTTCTATTGTGTCTGATCGCGATACCCGGTTCCTTAGTCACTTTTGGCGATCGCTCTGGACAATGATGGACACCAAGCTGAAGAGGAGTACTGCTTTTCATCCGCAAACTGATGGTCAAACCGAGGTGGTTAATCGCACAGTTGTTCATCTTTTGAGAGGATATAACTCGAACCACCCGAAGACCTGGGATGAAAGCATACCGTACCTGCAATTTGCTTTTAATCGAGCAGTGCATGGTTCGACTGGAAAGTCACCGTTTGAGGTCTGTTTAGGATTTCTACCACAGAGTCCATTCGACATGGAGTTTGTGATCCCTACCTCAGCACAGAACAGCAAGGAAGCATCCGATCAGGATTGAGCACAAAAGTTCCTGGAAGGTATTCAACGACTCCATCGTAAGGTTGAACAGAACTTGCTGAAAGCTCAACTCAAGTACAAGGCGCGACATGATCGGCACCGAGTTGAAGCGCAATTTCAAGAAGGTGATATGGTATGGTTACATCTGAGTAAGGAGAGACTTAAAAGTGAAGGTAAGAAGCTCAAACCCATTCGTTATGGTCCTTTTCGGATTTTGCGGAAAGTGGGTAATAACGCTTGTCAGCTCGAGTTACCTCCATACATGGATATCTACTCGGTTGTTAATGTTGAGCACCTCAAACTCTTTGAGCCTTCAATACTGGATGATGAGCCAGATACCATAGTACCATCTATTGAAGATTTGGTCTATCAACGAGACGAATCTCTACGTGAAGATGTGATTCTGGAGAAGAAGGTGACTACCACCCGCAGTGGCACCAAGGAGACTTTTCGAATCGGTCGGAAAGATCAACGAGCACGTGCGGCGAAGTGGTACACCAAAAAAGATGGACAAGCCCAATTTCCACATCTCCAGTTCGATCGAGAGGTCGCAACAGGGGTTGGCTCCTTCTCAACAAGGGAGTCATGATCCGGGAGGATCTCCAAGTCCTGATCGCATACGGCTTCGCAACCAAGTCCTGATCGCATACGGCTTCGCGACCAAGTCCTGATCGCATATGGGTCCGCGACCATGGATTGGTTTGCGACCATGAAAAGGAATTTGTTCCTTGTTTGGAATTGTAATCCGATCCGAATGTGTATAACTAAGCTTATCTGTTTAGGATTAGTTATATGAGTCTAATACGTTTAGGTTATTGAGTCTGATACATACTCATACGATTGGACTATAAATACCTTGTAATAGGTCTAGTTTAGATCATCGAAGAGTCATAGAACTTATTTGAGTTTTAGACACTTATAGTTCCTTCGACGTAGGCAAGTGTGCCTAACGTTCGACATGTAAAGCCCTCTTTGAAATAAAGAGTTGTGCAATTACTTTGAGCTGTGTTTTTCGATCAACCTTTGGGTTTCGGTATTTCCTAGTAAGAACCCGTTATTCCGCATATTAGAATCTGGGCGAGCCTAGTGCGAAAACCAAGGCTAGGTCTCAAACGGATCAATATGATTGCCATGAAATGCATTCTTAGGTAATTGAAATGCAATCCTAGATAGATCCTTGATATCCAAAGAGTATGAATAGTGCATTTAGTGGATCCGGATTATTTGATTATTTGGATTTACTTGATTATTTGGATTCGGATCTTATGATTTGCAAGAAAAATCAAAATAGTACATCCGGTGGTTGTTGTGTTTAAATTCTTATGGGTGAAACATTGGATTATCCAATTGCTTTCGAATAGATGCCACTCTTATGGAATATTGAACATGTCGTAAATGTGATGAGTGATTTGATTCAAAACTCTTGATTAGAGTATATTGATATGCGACATCATTCACTAGTACAGAAAAGCTTTCTTCTATCGGTAAAAAACACCCTTTTACTATCGGTTTTTGTACCGATAGAGATAGACACGATAGAACAAGCAAGAACATTTTCTATCAGTAAATAACTGATAGAAGAATTTCACTATTCTATCGGCATATTAGGAGTGTACCGAAAGAAAACCCGTCGTAGTCTTACGTCTAGCGGCAGGGAAAGTACCACTACTCTAACGGTTAATTACAAGTTTACCGACAGAAAAAAGCTTAGTACTCTCTCAGTTTGAAATGAGTTTACCGATAGAAAAAACTATTGTACTCTCTCGGGTGTAAATGAGTTCACCGGTAGGGAAAATCACACTTTTCTAACGGTTAATTTCGAGTGTACCGATAGAAAAAACTACAGTAGTCTCTCGGTTGTGGATGAGTTCACCGGCAGGAAAAGTCACACTATTCTGACGGTTAATTTCTAGTTTACCGATAGAAAAAATCTTAGTACTCTCTCGGTAGGAAACGAGTTTACCGATAGAAAAAGTTGTAGTAGTCTCTCGGTTCTGGATGAGTTTACCGATAGAAAAGTGGTAGTAGTCTCTCGATTGTGAATGAATTTACCGATAGAACATTCACATATACAGTACAGATGCAATACAGTATAGATTGGATACACAATACAATACAGATGCAAAGAAAGGTAAATTCACAAAACAGATTTACACATTAGACAGTTATTCACATTTATTCACATATATATGGACAAATACATTTTGCAATCCAATATGGACATTTATTCACATGTATATAAACAGTCTATGCCCGGCGCCTAGGTAGATCTTAGTATCTAGCTTTTGATGATTAATGACGATTTGGATAAATCCATTGTGATTAAAGTTAATCTGAAGATGTCAGTTTTGATGATCAAATGACAAATTAGATAAATCCTGATTTAGCACAAGTGAATTGAATTGATTATCGGTAAACCCTGAATTGGATGTTTCCTCAATTGCGGGTTTGATATTAATGCATACGTAGAGGGGGAGCTCGGTGGTTGCATCAAGCTTGTGCAAATTGATTGATTAAGATGTTATATGACAAACCCTGAGGTTGATGATTCCAGTTGTGGATTTGATATCGATACACAAGATGAATTCCGTGCTCAATTCCGATGTGAACCAACATATCACGAGTCAGTGTGTGTTGAAGTTTGCAATCTCTGCTCGATATATCGATGAGGTTCAATACGACGTTATTCCTATTGATATATGTCAGGTGATATTTGGGAGTCTGTATCGTATGATTGGGATGCTCACTTCCATCGGCGAGTGCAAGAGTACAAGCTCACTAAAGACAGAGTTAAGTTTGTGATCAGTAGAGATGTCCACGTAAACACTTCGAATTTGATTATCGCGAATCAGGCCAAGAGAATCGTCAATGCATGTCACAAATATGTGCTTGTCATGATTCGATTCATTGGTCAAAGTGATAGTACTCGAGCAGCGTTGTTGTTGGCGTGCTGAGAAGATTCTGGTCATTTTTCGGGACTGCTAGAGAAATACAGTGACCTGTTCGAGCGTACCCAGGGTCATCCACCGAAACGTCCAATTGAGCACGGAATTCATCTTGTGTCTAATGAGACACTTCCTAATGTGAGTATGTATCACAATTCGGTATTGGAGAATGAAGAGATCAAAAGACAACTTGGTGAGTTGCTGAACTATGGTGTCATTCAACATAGTAGTTCGCCTTGTGGATCTCTTGTGGTATTAGTGCCAAAGAAAGATAGGACATGGCGTATGTGCATCGACTACCGAGCACTGAACAAGATCACCATCAATAACCGGTACTCCCTTCCTCGTATTGATGACCTGCTAGACCAATTGAAGTATGTCGCTGTCTTCTTAAGTCAGGATATCATCAAGTCAGCATCCGAGAGGAGGATACATGCAAGACTGCGTTCAAAACGCGACAAGGTCTGTTCAAATGGCTAGTCATGCCGTTTGTCCTCTGCAACACCCCAGCAACTTTCATGCGTCTTATGAATGACGTATTGTGACAGTTCATCGACGATTTTGTGATCGTTTACCTCGACGACATACTAGTCTATAGTCGTTCGTAGGACGAGCACCTCAATCATGTCGAAAAGGTGTTCGAACAACTTCAGCAACATCGACTTGGACTCAACGGTAAGAAGTAGAAGTTCGGTCAGCAAACTCTACTGTACTTGGGATTCGTGGTCGACAATGGTACGTTGCAAATTAACTCAGATAAGGTCAAAGTGATTCGCTAGCGGTCGTGACCGTGAACAATTACGGAAGTGCATAGTTTTGTGGGAGCATGCCAATACCTTCGAAAGTTCCTACGACACTTCTCGATTGTGGTTTCTCCGTTGCATGCATTAATCAAGATTGACCAAAAGTTCGAGTGGACAGGGAAACATGAGGATACATTTCTCTTGTTGAAGAGGATAATCAGTGAAGCTCCTGTGTTAGTTTTGCCGAATCTACAGAAATCATTCAAGCTAGAAACCGATTCCTCAGGATATGCCATGGGCGCAGTGCTCATGCAAGAAGGTCGACCAGTAGCATATCACTTCGAGTTATTTTAGGGAGGTCAGAAGAACTATCCAACCTACGACAAGAAGTTGTGTGGTGCACTACATCAGGCCGTAAAGCATTGGCGGTGTTACCTCGTAGGTAAAGAGACATTGTCCACACTGACCACCAACCTTTGCAATATTTGCAAACTCAATCGAAACTACAACAAGCTCGACATATGAAGTGGATGTCGTATCTGCAACAGTTTAATCTAGTAATTAAGGATAAGAAGGGCGTACACAATAAACTGATTGACATGTTGTTGCGACCACCAGTTATGACCCTTGGCTTATCAGTGTTTATGCAGATAGAGTCTTCATGTCATGATGACTATTCCACAACGTATAGTGAAGATCCTGATTTCCAATCAGTACTGGCTGAGCTTGAAACAGAGAAGTCTATAGAGTTCGTTCTGCAAGAAGGACTCTTGTACAAGGGCCATTTACTTTGCATATCTCGTGAAGCACCTCGAATTCAATGGATGAGAGAAGCACACACATCGAAGGTTGCTGGTCACTTTGGGGTTACAAAGACTTTGCAAAATGTTCATCGACATGTGTTATGGCCGCATATGCAGCAGGATGTGGCTAGTTTTATTCGAGGATGTGGTATTTGAGCATCTCGAAGCTGGAAGACCGAAAATTAGGTTTGTATATTCCTTTGCCAGTTCCATTGCGACCACGGGAAATCATATCTATGAATTTCTTGGGAGGATTGCCTAAGACCCGACGTGACAACGACTATCTCTTTGTGGTCGTTGATCGGTTCTCTAAAATGATAATTCTCACACCTTGTCAAAAGGCTATCATGGGAGAAGAAGCGGCTCAGGTATTCTTTCAACACGTTTGGACACATTTCGGACTGCTGACTTTTATTGTGTTTGATTGTTATACTCGGTTCTTTAGTCACTTTTGGCAATCACTTTGGACGATGATGGATATAAAGCTAAAGAGGAGTATTGTTTTTCATCCTCAAACTAATGGTCAAATTGAGGTGGTAAATCGAACAGTCATTCATCTCTTGAGAGAATATAACTCTAAGCATCCGAAGACCTTGGTTGAAAGTATATCGTACCTGCAGTTTGCTCTTAATAGAGCAGTGCATGTTTCAATTAGAAAGTCACATTTTGAGGTCTGTTTGAGATTTATACCACAGAGTCCATTTGACATGGAGTTTGTGATCCCTACTTCAATGCAGAACAGCAAGGAAGTACATGATCAGGATCGAGCACAAAAATTCCTATAAGGTATTCAGCGGCTCCATAGTGAGGTTGAATAGAACTTGCTGAAAGCTCAACTCAAGTACAAGGCGCGACATGATTGACATCGAGTTGATGCTCAATTTCAAGAAGGTGATATGGTATGGCTATATTTGAGTAAGAAGAAACTTAAAGGTGAAGGTAAAAAGTTTAAATTCATCCATTATGGTCTTTTTAGATTTTGCGGAAAGTTAGTAATAATACTTGTCAGCTCGAGTAACCTCCGTATATGGATATTTACTCGGTTGTCAATGTTGAGCACCTCAAACTCTTTGATCCTTTATGCTAGATGATGAGCCAGATACCATAGTACCATCTGTTGAAGACTTGGTCTATCAACGAAAAGACTCTCTACCTGACAATGTGATCTTGGAGAAGAAGATGACTACCACCTGCAGTGACACAAAAGAGACTTTTCGAATCAGTCGGAAAGGTCAATGAGTACGTGCGGCAAAGTGGTACACTCGAGAAAATCGTCAAGCTCAATTTCCACATCTCCAGTTTTGATCATAGGTCGCAACGGGAGTTGGCTCCTTCTCAACAGGGGAGTCATGATCCGAGAGGATCTTAAGATCGAGTTCGCATAATACTTCGCCACCTTAACCGAGTTCGGAACAGATTCGCTACCTTGGAAAGGTTTACGATCTTGAGAAGGATTCGATCTCGGGTTGGCATTGTAGTCCGATCCATATACATATAACTAAGTCTTATTTGTTAGGACTAGTTAGTGTTCGAGTTTAATATGTTTAGGTTATTTAGTCTGATACGTATTCATACGATTGGACTATAAATACTTTGTAATAGTTCTAGTTTAGATCATCGAGATCGGAATCGAGTCTAGATTGAAATCTTAGACACATAGTTCCTTGATATAGGCGAGTGCGTCCTAATGTTCGATATGTAAATCCCTCTTTGAAATAAATAGTTGTACAATTATTTTAAGTTGTGTTTTCGATCAACTTTTTTGGGTTTCGATAATTCCAAATAAGATCTCGTTATTCCGCATAATAAAATCTAGACGAGCCTAGTGCGAAAACCAAGGCTAGGTCTCAAACGGATTAACAATGCTCAGTCTCAGCAATGCGGCCCGTGTGCGGTTGTGCTATGATGCATGGACTTGGTGACGTGGGCCACATGCATCTAATCTACAACGCCCGGGCCCATCTCACCACGGTCGTTACATTCAGGAATTCGAGTAGTAGAGAAATTTGGATTCTTTCAAAGACTTCAGAAGTATATAAAGAAAGGGGGATTTTAGTCTATGCCACTAGCAAAAGTGGAAATTCGAAATATGCCATCGAAAAAAGATTAATTGGTCTCATGTCACTGAAATCCCAAAAATTTTCAGAAAATGTCATTCTGACAAGATCAAAACAGTTGACTTCAATTAAAATGACTCGTTTACCCTCAAGCTCAAACAATAATGACAGCTTGTGCGGCATGCGCGGTGACAGCGGTAACGGCCGACACAACTGCTCATCTTTATAAGCAATGTCTTATTCATATATAAAGAAGGAATGGGTAGAGATATTTTTGCCATTTTTAAAAACATTAAATTAAGAATGACATTTTTTGAAAGTATTTAGAATTCCACTGGATGAGACTAATTAGTCTTTTTTTATGGTATATCTGGAATTTCCATTTTCACCGGTGGCATTTGAGAAAAAATTTTCATAAATAAATCAACTTGAAGATATACACAATCTTTACATCAAAACTATAATTTCAGAAATGCCAAGCTACTGGACATTGTAGTTTAACCCATGAAAGGGGAAAGCAATCAATGCAAGGATTATGATTGTTTAATTCAACAGCATCAAGGACTAGATTATATGTAATATATTCCCGGTATGCTACTAATTACAAATAGTTTGAACTAGATTGGGTCCCTTTGGATCTTAGAAAATCTCTACATTTTTACAAATTGTAATTTTAGGATATGGCTGATACATGTAAGTATTGTACATTGGAATTAGAATTTCAAACCAATTTATAGAAAACGATACAAGACAATACGAACAAAAGGGCTGTGGCATTGAGCACCATTAAATAAAGCTAGAAGCTATTAAGAATATATATGAGAAGGCAGATGCTCGAAGGTTTTCCCGAGTAATAGAGTGGTATAAAACAAGGGTCCAAGGATAAAAAATTTGCGAAGGGATGTCTACGATGGACAATTTTTTTGAAGTTGTGTTCAAAAATTAATCCGATGTCTTATTTTCTTCATAACTTTTTCTCTCTTGCTTTTGTTGTTGCTCCTCCATCAAGATCCACTTTTCTCCTTTAAATTTCTCCACTTTCATATTTGCTATTTTATGCACTTGTATCGTATCTCAGAAGATCATATTAGACTTCAAGTTGATCCTTCTTTTAATTGTAATACATACATTGAAGCAAGTACAAATTATTCTACAGAGAGATAGCCAGGTTTTTCAAACATCAATATCGCATTAACCAAAATGGTAAAATTCCACATTAACTCTTCTATTTTCAGAAAAGTCAAAATAGTCTCTTGTACTTTAAAATCGGACATTTTACACTTTATACTTCAAAAAAATGCATATTTGATCCGGAACCATCTTTGACTAGTGATGTGGATAGTAATTTTGCAATTTCACTTCTTTAGTCTTTCTAAATTGAACAACAACAATTATTACGTTATTTATTATTTGTTTTGTGTCAAATTTTTTAAATTTCAAAGGCCACCGCCAAGTTTCTCCTCAAATTAAGAATTTGAAATTGCAACCTCAAATTTGAATTTTGAATTTGGAATTTTGAATGTCAAACTCAAATTCTATATTCAAATCTTCAAATTGAAAGTTCAAATTATTTGACTTTCAAATTTTAAGTTTAAACTTTATATTTGAATATAAAATTTGTTTGAAATTTGAATTTAGAAACCAAATCCAAATTCAAATTTGTGATCTACATTTTAGAATATTGTTGTGAAAGATGAAACAAGCGGATTCCATCAAATTCTTGGTGTGAAGGTAAGAATTCATCTAACCATGGGAATTTAAAATTCAAAATTAAAATTTCAAACTCCAAATTTTAAAATTCAAATTTGAGGTTGAAATTTCAAATCATAATTTGAGGAGCTCAACTGGGGCATTTGAACTTTGTAAAATTTGACACAAAATAAATAGTAGATAAAATAGTATTGTTTTCATGCAATTTAGAAAGTTAAAGGAGAAAATTGCAAAATTTCCCATCCACATTACCAGTCAAACAAATCAAAACCAATTAAAGGGTCATTTTGAATGAAATATGCACTGATTTTAAAATATAGGGTGTAGAATATTTAGTTTCAACATTAAAGCGGTTATCTGGACTTTTATTAAAAATAGTAGAGAATAATATAGATTTTTTCCAACTAACATAGGCCAAGCCATGTAGAGATTTTCCGTTTGTTTCACAAAAGTCATGATTCTATAGTAGCTAGATTCCATGAATTTTACATGACAACATCATACTACCTCGTGCATAGTTTGTAGTCGGACACAATTTTCAAAAATGACAAATGAATTCTACGATTGGGAAATATTTCATCTAGATTAACGATATTGGAGATACATCCCAAAAAAGCACACGAAATTGCATGCATAATCTATTCAAAAAATTTATATCATGACTATCAGTCTGAGACCAACTCACCCCAATTTGGAGCCAGCCATCTCACCCATGCCATAATGTGTACTGTTGATTTTAGCATAATAAGCAAATGATTACTATTGTTTGGGTACTTACTTTCTTTGTTGCAAAATATAGAGTATATTTTAGCCACACAAAGAGATAAAGAAAATATTTGAATTCCAAAGAACATCAATGAAAAATGACTAAAGTACACACTCTCATAAATACCTTGAAAAGTTAGAGAGAATACGAGTGTCGAGGATTAATTGTAAATAACAGAAAATAGAAAAATAAATAAGATTAGAATAAAAAATTTAGCTATAAATTCACATGTATTCCTTATATTACACAATAATATTGAATATTATATATATATATTATACAATAGGAGTATCTATTACGTCTCTATGTTTGGCAAAATGTGTGATATTGGAATAAATTAATCTATATGTTGCTTTCACGCTAATACATGCTACGCTCTGTCTAGATAATAGAGTGGAAGTCCCACCACCTAAATATTGTAATATTGTATGGGCTATTAAGGGATTTTTTCGCATCGACCTGTGATATTTTTGTTATCTGTGTTTTAGATATATCTGTAGTAACAAATTGTTTCTACTATCTCAAAACTAAAAAATAAAAAATAAACTACAGTTGAAAACAATTAAGTATATAATCTCTTACGGTTGTACAGTGAATCACAATTAAGGTAGCTGATGAAATGGACTCGTTGTGGAAACAACCGCAAATATATTTGGATTGTTGGAGAAAAAATTGGAGCAATTTAGTGGTGTAGATCAAGACATTTAGTCGTCATCCCACTCATTTTCCATCGGCTTTATCACTCCAACCACCGTTCGCACTCGTGTGACTGACCAATTAGGTAATCAACACCATAATCTTTGCCACTGTCGTCTTCAACCTCATACCGGGGTTATGGTTGGTAAAATTGTAGTCGTAGGTGGTGTTGCGTTGTCGTTGGCTACAAAACTGAGCTCCTCATCACTGTAAAAGTCATTGTCAACAGTTTTGTTGATGTTTTTGGACACTACGCACCGGACGCCGATGAGTGACAATGATTTGGCGGATTGAAGTGACACATACTGTGGGCCCCTCGTTAGAGGGAACCTGATACAAATGCCCAGGTAATTTGTGCACAGGAGTTAAAACTTCAGAACATCCAACAGCATTTACATACATACATTAGCATAGCGTACGGGGTCATTCAGACCCATATTACATTAATCGACGTGTGCGGAACCACGTCGTATAAGAGTAGCAAAATCAGTAAAGCAGAGGGGAACATCTCCCTCATCCAGCAAAGCGTGAAGCAGGGCGAAACCCACATCGCTCTCACTGAGACTAGGTGACCCTTCAGGCGCTTGGATCTCCTGGAACTGTGTCGGGGTCTTCTTGTGCCGGTTCGATTCCATAATCTATGAAATCCGTTGATTCATCGTCTGTACTTATTGGATCAGCAAGGGTGAGCATACAAAGCTCAACAAGTTCCCGCATAGGGAAATATTGTATGTAGTTATTGACAACAATAAGCTCTATGGTTCCATACTTAATGAAATTTTATTGAAAACAGAGATATCTTAGTACTTTGGAAAGTCTCCCTGAATCTGGGGTTTTAATTCTCAAAGTAATTTGTCAAAACCGTACATATGTATACTTTTCACAGAGTCAGGCTAAACTCCCATGAGTCGCCATGGTTTGATCTCATTTTAAAGAATTTAGCAATACTAATCATGCTGCAACGACGAGGGACCACCCCACTATGACCAGGCTCCAGAAAATCCGGGAGCACGGAGTATTCGAATACCTTTTTACACTCTGCAGAGGTGTACCACTGTACCCACCACGAAAACTCAACTTAAATATCGGATCAGCTCCCTGCGACTTATACGCAGGTGACCAGGCTGAGCTTACACAACAGTTTACTGACCCATTGCTAATAATTTCCTGCCCGATACATAGACAATACCGGCCCCATTATCAAGGTAGGTACTCCCTACAACATGATACATGGCAAGCACGCGTAAGGTCCTCATTATCGTTGTGGGTCCTCCCCACTGCCTTTTCTTCTAGCCTTGGGTCTATGAGGTCCTCCTCTGGACGCATAGAATTCCCACTTCCTGGTTCGGTCGCGCACGACTCGAGAGCCAGGCTAGGGCAACTTCCTTCTTACACCTTATCCTCTCTACCCCTTACACCACTCGTGGCCCTCTGTGGCCCACCAATTTCCACTCGGGAAACCGGATCGACAACCATTGCAGGAAATGATTAACTTTAGGTGAGTCATGACATTGTGCCTGTCCCATACCAGGCGGGTGGTTAGCACGTTTTCAGGTCGCTTAGAAGCACAGCACGACGATCCCGTCCTTATGGACCCTTAGTGAGGCTTTCACAAACCCACCGCGCACACAGCGCCAACCTTCCAAACCAACCCTCGCTAGTAGTCCCTATTTCTTTTACATAAAATGATCTTTAAAAATAGTTTGCTCATGCTTCTGCCTTCCTCTTTTCTTTTACACATTTATTAGTATAGACATATATTTCCATGGGTACATATTTCCTCTTAAGGTAGTGTGTATATGAATACACACATATGTTCTACACTTTCTCTCCTAAGGTGACAAGGTAAAGTAAATTGTTATGAAACAAGGGGGGTTCTGCAAAATAGGACTATCTACTCACATCATTTCTCAACATATGCTTTTATCAAAACTATCTATGCATACATACGTAGGTACCAAATTCTAAATAATTAAATGCATATAAAATAATAGGCGCAATATGTTCAAAGGAGGGAAACTTGTCTTGCCAAGTTGTAGTGTCGTAGTCTGCGGGTTCTTCTGTTTCCTCTTCCGCGTAATCGAAGTCTTGATCTTCAAATACAGGCATATACACAAGGTATTACAATCAACTTACAAAATACGACAACTATGCTCACATAAAATAATAATGCGCTACACTGGAACGGCTTCTGATTTCTGAACTGGATTAGGGTTTGGGTTTTGGATTTCCAAGGGTCGAGTTGTGCTAGTTTAGGATGGCTAAGAAGAGTAGTAAATAAGACTCTTAGGGTCGACGGACATTGGACGTCAAAAGGGCGACGTTCGGGTCACGTCCGAACTTAACCTAAAAGCCGAGAAGTGAGTTAAGGGGTCTAGGTAACTCTGAATGAGATGAAAATTGGACAGTAGGTGCATTAGGCTAAGGCGAAGCTATTTGACAAAGTGGGACAAGCAGAAAAGGCTTAGGTTTTCTAGAATTCACAAAAAGGTCCAGGACACAGCAATTTCTATGCCATTGTACTGCTAGAATTAGGGTTTGTGTGTCCTGAGCAATTGGTTCATGCATTTGAAGGCAAACTATGTCAAACATGTAGGCTTAAGTGTCAGGAGGTGTCTGGCCGGAGGGTTTGGCTGGGAATGGCCGGAGTTGGCCGGAAATTGAATGCCAAGGTGGCTGTTTTGAACAGAAACTAGGGCAGAGCAATTGGAGCAGCTAGGGTTGATCAATTTAGAAATTGATCACATATTCTTGCTCCTGGGAGTGTGGAGATCACTACTGGTACACTGGATTGTCTAGTGGTTGCGTTTGGAGGCTCACCGGAGTAGATGGCCGGAGCTCACGGCTGGGGATTTGGGGGTTTTTAACTGGCTGAATGAAAATCAAAACTAGCTAGCTGGGGTGATCAAACATGCTCTAAGGAGCAATTCTTCTCACTAGCACGGGTTCTAATTCTCTCTGGATTGGGCTGAATTTGCAAAACAGAGACAAATGGAAAACCGGTGATAGCCGGAGTTGGAGAAGAAATGGACTCGATTCCAAGCTCATGAACCATCTAGAGGGCAAGAGGAACATGTTGGTGGCTTTAGTTTGAAGAAAATCTCACCGGAGAGCGCTGTCACCGTGAAGGCCGAAGGTGGAGCTCGGGGAAGACGATGAACAGTGGATTTTCTCGCGTTTGCTGTGTGGGTGAGGTGAAGAGATGATGTGTTCTGGCTTTTATAGCCTCTAGAAGCTGTGGGGAAGGCACTGGCCGAGGGAGGGCGCAACCGGGCGCGTTTGCGACGTCAACCGGAGGCGAGGACGGTGGCGATGGGACGGTGCACCGGCGTGAGGGTCGAAGATCGTGGCTACAGCTCGGGCAAAGGACAGCGGTGGCACGCTCATCCAATGCCGGTGCTGGACGTTGCTGAGACGCACAGGAACGGCGACTTTTGCGCGCGGCCAGGTGTTGCTGCGTTCGGTGGCGGACACGACGGGACGAGGCACAGCGATCTGGGGGTTCCCGAGGCATTGCCGTGGCGTGGACAGGTGGCGGAGCTCGCAGGGCACGTGAGGCGCACACGGGGCGGTGCCGGCGAGGAGGGGATGCGGTGGCGCGGCACGGAGCAGTGCGGTGGCGCACGGGTGGCACGCAGAGCGCGCGCACGGCACGGGCACGGGCACAGTACAGTGCCGTGTACTGTACATTGTGCTTTGCTCCAGGGGTATTTTGGGCATTTTCAGGATTTAGGGATCCAAATGCAAATCCGACTTTTCTGAGAGCTAAATAAAATTATCACATACTCATTCCAATTGAGTATGCGCGAAAACGAGAAGATTTGGCAGGGTTTCGGGTAAAACGAAAACAGGACTGAGTAAAATTGGTACTTTCGTTTTTGGATTTTTCCAACGGCTGAAACTCTGATTTTCGTCGCGAATTTGGAAACATTTCTAAAGGACGATACGTATCAAATAGCGATATGGACGTATAGGAGAAGACGGATCTCGATTCGGACTTCAAACGGAGATTTTAGACTTTTTGGGTCTCCTAGAAGCGGTCGTTTTCGATTTTGAGAAAGAATCGGCCGACTTGAGATATTCTGATACGAGGGGATCTTAGAGCACATCGCGCTTGTATTGGTTATGGTTTGGGTCCTTTTAGGGTCAGGTGGTGCAAAGTGCGTGTGATAAGGCGATGCTCAGAGAATGAAAAATAGGGCAAAAATCAGGGATGTTACACATACCATGAGGACGAAGTAATTGTGGAGGAAACAAGGTTCAGTCTATCATATCAGTATAAAGTCATATCACATTATCATCTGAAGTCTGATTTAATTTGAAAAGATCATTTTGAACCGATTAAAAAAATAGAGCAATTAATTTAATTTTTTAAAATCATAGAGATCAAAATAATTTTTGTACAAAAAAAATTGAACAAAAACACACTTATACCTTTCTTTTTTGGGAATGGAAAGGGTACGAGACCCACCACTACAATCATCGTTGTTGAAAAACTAGGGAACACGGATTGTCATATGCAAACGGCAGCAGCAAGCCGCACCCGTCTTATTAGAATTTGCTTCCGTATTTCTGTGAACATTGACATCTACAACGTTTACAATGAGAAAAGCACCACACACTAGGAGTCAATGTCATCCCATTCACATGAATCAAGTAAACCTCTATTAAGGACATGCATTTGGTGTTGCTTGAGCTCAATCTTCTAAGCTTATAAATTTAAGTTAGTCCAAATTTAAGTCTTCAATAAATTTTAACTTGTCAAAAGAGATTTATTGGATTATAAGTTAAAATATTAATTTAATTTATTTGAAAACTTTTAAAGTCAGTCAAATAGAATTACCGTACTTGGGTGTGGCGTGCCTCAACAACTCAAAAAATTCACAGGATAAATTACGAGGTTGACACATGAGCGACCCATCCGAGAAGAACTAAAACTTGAGGAACTCCATAGTTCGAAAATTCCTTAGTGAACTGTAGCCTTCACCTCTTTATATACGGAGTGTTCGTCGAGTTTTATCATATGAATTTATAAGAAAAAATTATGGTTTAATACCTAATTTATATCAAAGTATTTTATAAGTGTAAATTATTTTCTAACTAAAACTCTCAAATAAATTGTAGCTAGTAGGAGTTTATTAGGTTTCTAAAATTAAAATTCTAACAAATTTGTTTATTAGAGAAGTTTAAACATCATTGGAGTCAAGAATTGACGGAGTCAAAGATTGAAGGTCTGCTTGGACCAGATCTCGCCATCTGGTTGCTCCGCCATCTGGTTGCTCTGAATTGGTGCTTTGTTGTGTACTGCGTTGCAAGTTGCAAACCATACAAGACTGCTTTGGCAGCTAAGATGCCGGCGTGGACGGGGGTCGAGGCGAAGATTGCGCCGATCGTGGTCATATCCTTCATGTCGGCGACCGGAGGGCTCATGTTCGGCTACGACATCGGCATCTCAGGTAAAACTGCATGAGCCTCCCAGTTCCGGAGAGACGCTGCGAGTACGAGCAGTTTCTAGCACAATAATTTTTTTTTTTGCTGTTTAGTATGCATATCTCTTCTTGTTCTTAGAATATTTAAACCATTTATACCATCAATTTAAAATTAGACTCACTATTTACCATCCGTCTCTCCCACACTTCCTCCTCCCCCTCCTCTCCCTGTCAATGCCACCTCACACCCACCCCAGTAGCTGCGATGACCAGACGATGTTGGGAATGACGTCAATACCACTTGCCTCCCACCCTCCATCATTTCGTCTTCTCTTCTATCCCTCTTGCACATCCACAATCTCTACTGTATTCATCCGCCTGCTGGCGGCCAACCCTGGCTGTCAATGTCTTTGCCATCTCACTACCCCACTATTACACACCACTGATGATATTTAAAGAGAGAGTTAGATGAACTCTAGAGACTAGATCAAAAGGAGGATTTGATTCAACAGTCAAAAGAGATGCATGCAAGATAAGTAAAAATGAATACTAACTATTTAGCAAAACTCTATTTTTTATGAACAGTACCTGACAGATCGCCATCCATGTTCCACTTTGGATCATGTTGGCTCACCTGTTAGCGCTGTTTACAAGAATTCTGTACAAAACAAATTTATTTGTATAGAGCAATCTTGTTCTCGAGCAAAATGACGGTAAGTTTTTCATTCGTTTTGGTATATGTTTGGGACTAAATTTTATGAGTAGCGTGGAGCATATTTTGGGCCTGTTTCGAAATATTGGAAAAGTTTCATTTGGAAAGAAAAAACATGTGTAAAATTTGAAATACACTTGTAACTCTTTAAATACATATGCAATTAGTTTCTCTCGTAACCAAATTTCACGAGCTGTTTGGGATCAAGAAATAAATAAAACAGGTGTGTTCATGCTTCGAATTTGGCAAGCCAAAGAACAACATGTATAGCCAAGGTTTCAAAAATTAGATAGAAAAACTGAAACAATATTCATGTGCACTATCACACATAGCACAAATCCAATCAACCACCACTAATCAAGCATCTCTTTGACACAATATACGAATCCATTTGTGAGAAAGCAGTAATGATTGAGGTGCTGGCAAGCTTGGTGGTCACTTTTAAGAAGAGATTGTGGTCTCCACAAATGCCAACACGTACCCACCAGTGACGAGCTCATCGGAGTAGACATCGCCGACGATCGCCAGCTTTCCGGGAAGGAAAGGGATGAGTTTGCCACCCTCTAGCCGTTCATGAGAGACAAGATCGCCGGCAGCCACGATCTCACCGGCCGTGAAGGCGACGAGTTCGTGGCCTCTTTGCTCAGTGAAGGCAAACGCGAAATTTCATATATATTCTTGCAAAACTATCTTATACCACTATTATTCCTACGCACAAAAATAGAAATGTCACATTTATCCCTATAACACACTTAACCTCGCCAATCATGCCATTGGTATTGATTAAGTTCATTGGTTTAACATTTTAATTTGTTGGTTGTACAATGAAAGGCGAAATATGATTAGTTCATTAGATTTGAGTTTGTGTTTATTTTATTAACCATAGAAAACTCGGTGCCTATTTGGAAGCACAATTTTTAGCCTATTTCAAGGAGAGTTTTATTGTATAGGTTTTAGATACTAATTTATAATTAATACAAAATTCAGTGAAATTCCCTTCTCTATGAATATTTTTGATCTTACTCAAACTGAGCCTCAAAAGACAGGGCTGTAAATATGTAAGGGTATGTAAGATATTTCTAGTTTTGTGAAGGTTATTAAAAAATATATAAATTTTGCAAGAGAATTAGTGAAATTTCTGCATTTTCGAAAATGGGAAAATAATTGTAGGTGGTGTGACTTCGATGGATGATTTCCTGAGGAAGTTCTTCCCGACGGTGCTGAAGAGGAAGCATGAAGAGAAGCAGAGCAACTATTGCAAGTACGACAATCAGGGCCTCCAGCTCTTCACCTCCTCACTCTACCTCTCCGGCCTTATGTCCACCTTCTTCGCATCATACACCACCCGCAGACTCGGCCGCCGCCTCACCATGTTCATCGCCGGCTTGTTCTTCATCGCTGGTGTCATCTTCAATGGCGCCGCCCAGGATCTCGCCATGCTCATCGCTGGCAGGATCTTGCTTGGCTGTGGCGTCGGCTTCGCCAATCAGGTAAAATTAGAAAGGGCAATTTGCATGGTAATGCTGCAAAAAATTTAGGATTAGTTGCATTACATTAGTGTCTGACACACATGTGTAAGTATCTTATAGCAAAAACTCTATTTTTACAATATCATTCAACTAATTTTCTCAAATTTAAAATAACTAATGTTATTGTTACTAAACATCAAAATACTAACCTATACCATGGAAATAAAAGAATAGTAAATTTATAGTTTTTTAGCAACAGAATATGTTGTGGTTAGCAATTGACTACTGTAAGCATGTTAACACACATCATGCTAACAAACATGGTCTCTAAAAAACCTAATAACATATAAGTTTCATAATAATATAATTGTTAAGAGTATAAAAACACATGTCAATATATTATTGCTCAAAGATGATATGATTATTTATAAAATTTTGTGATCAAACTTGACCATAGAAAAGAGAAACAAAAAACAAGTAGTAGTGCTTCTATATTCATGTGCTCATGTCTTAATAGTTGAGAGACTTATCTACTTCAAATTCAAGAGAGGCGTGATTGTCCAATCATGATAGGAAGAGGTTTATATTGCTAGTTGCCCATTTTTAAAACTATGGGATTACACACAAGAGCATGATAAGATTTTACAGTACATGCACACTTCCAAAGTCTTCTCTCAATCCATGTGTAGGTTGTTCCTCTTTTCCTCTCAGAGATTGCACCCACCAGAACCCGTGGCGGCTTCAATATCCTCTTCCAGCTCAATGTCACCGTTGGAATCCTCTTCGCCAATCTCGTGAACTATGGCACATCAATGTACGTACCAATTTCTTGTTATATAACTCTGACAGAAGTCTTACATCGATGCATGCATTCGTCACTCTTGGTAGTCTCAAATTAAACAGGATTCACCCATGGGGATGGAGGCTGTCGTTGTCCCTCGCTGGCATCCCAGCCCTCCTGCACACGGTCGGCGCCCTCCTTGTGGTGGACACACCCAACAGCTTAATTGAGCGTGGCCACCTCGAGGAAGGCAAGGCCGTGCTCAAGAAGATCCGCGGCACCGACAATGTGGAGCAGGAGTTCAATGAGATCATGGAGGCCAGCCACGTAGCGAATGCTGTCAAGCACCCCTTCCGCAACCTCCTCCTCCGCCGCAACCGCCCCCAACTCGTCATCACCATCCTCCTCCAGGAAATTCCCATTTGCCCATCCCAACACTTCAACTACAAAAATTTACTTTCCCCTCAAAAAACTATAAAAATTTACTTGACATGACATGGCATGATAAGTTTTAACAATGAAATGTGTATTGTATGTCCAGATATTCCAGCAGTGTACGGGGATCAACGCGATCATGTTCTATGCACCGGTGCTGTTCAGCACACTGGGGTTCAAGAGCGACACGTCGTTGTACTCAGCGGTGATTATGCGTGGAGTAAACATGCTATCAACACTGGTGTCACTATACTTGGTGGACCAGGTGGGGCGACGGATGCTGCTGCTGGAGGGTGGCATACAGATGTTCTTGTCACAGGTGGTGATTGCTGTGGTGCTTGGCATGAAGATGATGGATCATTCCAACAATCTTGGCTACAGTTGGGCCATCGTAGTGGTGGTGATGATGTGCTCGTTTGTGTTGTCATTCGCATGGTCGTTGGCGCCACTCGGTTGGCTCATACCCAGCGAGACATTCCCACTGGAGACACGGTCGGTGGGGCAAAGCATGGCGGTGTGCACCAACATGTTCTTCACCTTCGTTATCGCACAAGTCTTCCTTACCATGCTCTGCCACCTCAAGTACGCCATCTTCATCTTCTTCTCCACATGGGTCATCATCATGTCACTCTTCGTGCTCTTCTTGCTGCCTGAGACCAAGAACATACCCATCGAGGAGATGACTGATAGGGTTTGGAAGCAACACTGGTTCTGGAAGCGCTTCATGGACGACGATGGTAGCTTTAATGGAAATAATAGCAATGGAGCTATTTCTTGAGGACCTCAGGCCAACTTTATATCACGGCATGTGAGGTATACAGAAACTTGACTACTAAAGGGAGAGGAAAGCTGATGTACAATACATTTAGTGCAACCTTGATGAACCGCAGAAGACAAGCAAATCAGAATCATGTATCTTTCCATTTTCTAATCACTAACACTTGAGGACCCAAGTAACTGTTAAGAATAGTATGTATATGTATTAGACTTGGACTCATGTGTCAGTGTTGGACTTGAACTCGATTAATCTTGTTGGATTTGGACTCGTTTAGTCTTGTACGTCTTTAAGTTGTACCCATATATATTGAATTTTAGACCCTAATATGATGTGTAGTTTTATTCTAATATGGTATCAGAGCCACGACATCCTAAACCCTAACCCATACCTCCCGCTGTTGCATGTCGGTCTTGACGTCTTCTCCAACCGCTAGCCAAAAAACTCCCATGCCCTCTTTCTGTTGCTCTCTCTATCCCAAGAGTTAGGTTTAGGTTTTAAGCGTCACAAAAAAAAATCAACACCTCTTCTCTATGCTGCTCTTGTTCTTTTGATGTCCTCTATCTCTTCCGATCATAGTAGTCCTCTACCTGGTGTTATGGCCTCTTCGAGTGGTTTCTCTATGTCGCTCTGTGATGTCAAGCTAAACGGCACCACTGACTACAACGAGTAGTCCCTCCTTATGTCCTCTCTCCTTGATTGATTTAGCCTGCTGGGGCATGTGGATGGTAGGCTGCTGAAGCCGATGACATGTGACCCTACTTTGCCCACTTGGCTGCACGATGAAGTCAGGGTGAAGTATGTCATTTTGTAGAGTACTTCGTTAGCCATCCTGTTGAGTGTCTCCTCTTGCTCAACCTGTAAGAACATTTGGGATTTCCTTTCATCTCGCTACCAATAAGCGAGTCATGCCCTTTGTTGGTCCTTGTGGTAGCAGCTCTATGCCTCCCAACAGGGAGAGCTGACTCTTGAGGAGTTCTAAAGCCAGCTCTACACTATTTGGAGTCAGTTGGACTCTATGGCTGCCATAGACGCAAGGCCTCTCACTCTCTAAGAGCGGGAGCAGTAGCGTGTATTCCACTTCATGATGCGTCTTTGTTCAGAGTTTGAGATGGTTCGATCCGAGCTTATGAACCGTGAGACCCTATGCACTCTAGAGGAGGTCGTGAAGGCCATTGTTGCTGAGGAGACTTGACTGCATTCTTCTATGACATCTCAGTTTTCATAGTCATACTCCTGTACAGTGTTGGCTACCTCGATGCCTAGTCCAGCTATTCAATGCACTGGTTCGCGTATCCTTGTCATCTACTCCCACTACAAGAAGATGGGTCATACTGCTCAGTGCTTCTTCAGGCTTCAACCAGAGCTGAAGGCACAGTTTGAGTGTGACAGGGCTTCTCGTCGTGGACGTTTTGCTATAGTTATGCCCCCTAGTTTATCTAAGGATCAGCCAGCACTTTTCACTGAGTCACAGTTGCAACAACTTCACACTCTTCTCCAGCATCAGGCCGCCGCACCATCCTCGTCATCATCTATCGGGGCTGTTGTTCTATCTACAGCAACACCTCAGTCAGGTACAACTAGTTCTTGGGTCTTGGATTATGAGGCATCTTTTCATATGACATATTATCGTTCATCATTACGGTCATGTAGACCTTCAGAGGAGCGTCTCTCTGTTCAGACTACTGATGGCACTTCTTTACTAGTGACACATCTGGGCATTCTTTCTACCACTCAATTTACTGTTCGTGATATCTCTTGTGTACCGCAGCTTAAGATGTGTCTTATGTTTATTTCTCAGCTTGCCCGATTGAATTGTTTTATCGATTTTGATGACTGTGTTTGCTATGTGTAGGATCGTCAGATGAGAGCTCTCATTGGACATGGCCGACTTTACAGTAGCTCCGAAGATCTCTATCAGCTTGATTATCTTCATGTTCCGGTATCACCTCTTACTAGTACTACTTCGGTCATCACTTCTTTAGCTTTAGTGTCCATTCATGCATCCTCTGTTAGCTTTCACCAGTGGCATCACCATTTGGATCACCTTTCCAACCCTTTCTTATCTAGTCTAGTGCGTCAGGGTGTTTTAGGTCTTGTCACTTCTAAAAGTCATATTTCTTGTTCAGGTTGTAAGCTTGGCAAGCAGCTACAACGCCCATATCCTACTAGTTCTTCAAGGTCTAGTAATGCATTTCAGCTTATATACTCTGATGTATGGGTCCAGCTCCTTTTATTTCAAATGTGGACACAAATATTATGTGATCTTTATTGATGATTTCTCTCGATATACTTAGATCTATTTCATAAAACATCATGGTTAATTGTTATCTATTTACAAGTCTTTTGTTCGCATGGTCCATACTCAGTTCTCCATTTCGATTCAAACTTCACTCTGATTCTGGAGGTGAGTAATTGTCGACAGCTTTTCACCAGTTCCTTTCTGATGAGGAGACCCTTCCTTAGTTATCTTGTCTGGGCGCTCATGCTTAAAATAGTGTTGCTGAACTCCAACATCGTCACATTATTGAGACTGCCCACACTCTTATGTTTGCCTCATTTGTTCCCCACTCTTTTTGGGTTGAGATTGTTTCCACGGCTGTGTATCTTATTAATATATAGCTGTCCACTAGTCTTGATGGTAGGATTCCTTCTCAGACTCTTTTCTCCACTCCTTCGACATATGCTTATCCTCGAGTTTTCGGATGTGCATGTTATGACCTTCTTTCTCCTCTTGAGCGTACCAAGTTGACTGCTCAGTCAGTAGAGTGTGTTTTTCTTGATTATAGTCTTGAGCATGATAGTTATCATTGTTACGATCCCTCTGCTCAACGTCTTCATTTCTCTCGAGATGTCACGTTCGATGAGAATCGTCCTTTTTTCTATTCCTCTCATATTCACTCGTATGTTTCCACAGAGTCCATCAATTTCCTCTCTTTACCCTCCTATCATATGGTTCCTTCTTCTGATTCTTCAGCTTTCGCTTCTCAGTCTGATTCTATCCCTACACAAGTCCCACCATCCTTTATAATATAGCCTTCATCCTTCACCTTCAGCCTTACCTCCCACCACTTGTCTCTCCCTATCTTTTTCATGTTTCTTCTAAGTCTCCACCTTCATCTTCTAATTTTGGAGGTGTGTCCCATCCTTCCTCTTTAGATCATACAACTCGTGATTTGGTCACTTCTGATGAGGTTCCTACCGATGATCTGCCAGCATCGTCATCACCCAGGTATGCACTTTGAGATCATAGTACTATTTTACCTCCTGGCCATTATGGTATGCTTGTCGCTACTTCAGTTTAGGAGTCTCATAGTTATCAAGATGCGGCGGTCATACTTGAGTGGCAGCTAGCTATGACAAAGGAGCTCTCTGAATTGGAATGCACATGGATCTGGGATATTGTTCCTTCACCTATTGATGCAGTGCCTATTACTTGCAAGTGGGTATTCAAGATCAAGACTAGTTCAGATGGTTCTATTGAGCGCTATATGGCATGTCCTATTGCTCGAGGGTTTCATCAACAGTACGACAGAGACTATAAAGAGACTTTTGCTCTCGTTGCTCACATGAAGATAGTGCATAGGCTTGTCGTTGTTGCCGCTACTCATCAGTGGGCTATCTCTCAACTAGATGTGAAGAATGCTTTTCTTCACGATGATCTTCAGGAAGAGGTTTACATGCATCCACTGTCTGGTTATTCTGCACCTATTGGTCATGTTTGTCATCTTCGTCATACTTTATATGGTCTAAAACAGGTGCCACGTGCTTAGTTTTCCCACTTCAGCTCAGTGCTCGTTGCTGCTGGTGTTGTTGCTAGTGCTCATGATTTGGTTCTATTTGTTCACACTTTTGATCAAGGTCGGACACTCATATTTCTCTATGTTGACGATATGCTGATTACGGGGGATGATGAGTAGTATGTTGCCTTTGTTAAGGAGCATCTCAGCGAGAAGTTTCTGATGCCTCATCTAGGTCCTTTGAGCTACTTTTTGGGTATTTAGATTCTCTCTACTGTAGATAGTTACTTTATATCTCAGGAGCGGTATGTTCATGAACTGCTTGATCGTTCTAGTCTCACTGATACTCGGACAGCCGCTACTCCTATGGAGTTGCATCTACAGTTGCAACCCATAGATGGCACTCCTCCTGAGGATCCCTCCAGGTATCGTCACATTGTTTGTAGTCTAGTTTACTTGGTAGTCACCAGACCGAATATTTCCTATGCTGTTAGTATACTCAGTCAGTTTGTTAGTGCTCCCACCTCAATACATTATAGTCACCTTCTTCGGGTACTTCGCTATTTACGAGGTACTTCTTCCTGCAGTTTATTCTATGCACAAACTAGTTAGCTTCAACTCCATGCTTGCTCTGACTCTACTTGGGCGGGTGATGCTACTGATCGGCATTCTATCACTGGATATTGCATATTTCTTGCCACTTCTCTTCTTGCTTGGAAGTCCAAGAAACAAACAGCTGTTTCTCATTCTAGTGCAAAGGTTGAGTTTCGGGCTTTGGCAACAACTACAGCTGAGATCATAGGGCTCCGTTGGTTACTTGCAGATTTTGGTGTGGACTGCACTACTCTTATATCACTTCTTTGTGACAACACGAGTGCCATACAAATTGCACATGATCCAGTGAAGGATGAGCTCACCAAACGCATTGGTATTGATGCCTTCTTTACTTTCTATCATTGTGAACACGACACTATTGCTCTTCAGTATGTGGCATTAGATTTTTAGGTTGCAGACTTCTTCATGAAGCCACAAACCACCCTAATATGATGTGTGGTTTTATTCTAACAGTAACCATATTACGGGACACTCTAAGTGAAAGAAGAGATAAAAAAATAGATATTATATAGGCCGGGTTATAGAGGAACCTTAATCCTTTATTGGTATTGTTGGGGGAACCCCCCGGGGCCCCACAAAGTCCTGAGAAGTCTTTACTCGATGAGATCCGGAGGGTCACCGGAACCCCGGTGAGACCTAGAGAACCACTGGGCGCCCGGAGGATAACCGGAACCCCGGTGAGGTCCGGAGGGTCACCGGACCCCGGTGAGTCCCGAAGAGTCTCCGGGCTCCCGGAGGGCGGCTGCTGACCGTGAAGCCTCTGGGAAGCCGGCGAGGCCACGTGTCAAGCATCTGAGCCGTCCCCCTGGCCAAAGGACGTCCGCGCCCTTCCATCCAACGGTCGCAACGAGGGCTTTTCAGTCTTTTGTATTTCTTAGGGGCTATATATACCCCTCTTGTACCTCTTTTCAGGGGATTCGAACTCATTTGAACTAACGTAATATCCGGCTCTCTTGGAGACCTCTCCCCTAGAGCATACCTCCCCAGTGGACTCGCGTTCGGAGAGAGCCAATAGGACTAGGGCCCCCACTGGGACCCGAACCTGTATAAACCTCTGTGTCAATTTCTGTGTTGTCCAGCGGGAGAAGACCAGTAACTCGGTCTGCTCGCGCCGCTGTACTCGTGCTGCGCACGTCCGAACCTGCCGGGGTATCCATAATACCACGACAGGTATCGATGTGTTTGATTTAAGCCCTAGGTCGAGGTCTAGATCTTAACTTCTGAACTAAAGTCAGAATGGTATGACCAAAGAGACTAACTCCATGCCACAACTCTTTGGGTGTAATGCTAGAATCGGAGCACACTTACACATAAAATTTGGAGCACCCTCAGGGCAGTTGCACTACTTGTGCTCAAGATACTTTTGGAGTTTAACTAATATTTTGCCCAAAAATACATCCAATTGCTACTTCTCATGTATCCCAATCCCATTCCACCCTTGTAGCCTCCTCCATGGGTGCCCCATACTTCTACAACAACTGTCACACATGAGAGTATCCGAAGAGATGGGCTTGGGGAATACTACCATGTACGCAAAATTCATGAGTGAGAACTTGGAGGAGGCTTGCTCTGGCTAAATTTGGTTATGCAACGGCAATGCCATCCGGTTCCAAGGTGGAAAGATCTGGAGTGCCACTTGGTGATGACGCCCAGAGAGGAATGACAACTCTTACCACAAAGGGTCTATTTGGTTTGCTATCGTGCCTTACCTTACCAAATTTTGGTCATGCCTTCAGTATTTGGTTGTCGTTTGGATTATAGCCAAAGTTTGGCTAACCTTTCTTGTCTTGCTAATGTATATTGATTTTTTTTTGCCAATTGAGAATTAAGTTTTTGGTCGCCAAAATTTGGCACGCCCATTCCTGTACATTTGCGCGTATTTTTATTCAAACCCCAGCCAACTCCGCTGGCCCATCCCGTACATCTCCATCTTCACGGATTTGTCGCCACCTCCGCTAGCCTATCGCCTCATCTGTCCTCGTCAATCCATCGCCACCTCTGTCGGCCCACACCTTGTCTTCTCCACCACTGTGGCCACCCCCGCCACCACCGTGCTCTCCAACTCCGATGCCCCCCCTCTCTATTCGTCACCTCCTTGGGTTTGGAATTGAATTGCTGCTTTGATGTGAGGTTGGGTTGCATTAGGATTGGTGGCCTATGATTGATAAATATGTTTTGTGATTCCAGTGGGGATTGTGAGATCAAGCTATGTTTTGTGTTGATTTTGGGAATTTGGGTGGTGGATTTGTGAACTTGTGTGAAAAGGTGGAATCATGCTATGTTTAGTATGTATTTCGGTAGTTTTTGGGTCATGGATTTGGGAATTTTGGTTGTGAGATCATGCTATGTTTAGTATATAGTTCGTCAGTTTTTGTGGTCTTTACATGGGTAAGTTTTTTTGTGTTTATGCTAGAGTCTTCAATGGTTAGTTTGTGAATACAAGCAAAGACTTGAGGGTCTCAATTGCTGTTTCATGGTGAAATTTTGACGAAATTAGGATATGAACTAATGTCAATGTCTTCAAGAGAAACTTTTTTTATTGAGTGGTAAAAGAGTGATTTTCAATGTCTGTTGATTGCACCACGCGAGGTCGTCGTGCAGCACGATGAGATGTAATAACCGCATGTGAACAGTTTAACATTGAGTACTTGAGGATCGAATTTCATGAGGAACAAGCGTATTCGTCTTTAGGTTAATGAATCGCTAATTAAGTCTAAATGATTTGGAGGTTTTGTGAGCTAAAACTAAATCTATTAATCTAGGGTTTAAAGTAGTAAAGAGAAAGTATGAAATCTGGGGTTTAAAAAGCAGAAAGGAAAACCTAGGGTTTGAGAAATTTCATAACCATCAGGTATAATTCTATTAAAGGTCCGAGAATTGCAAGTTAATTCATTTTTTTCCAAGACATATTAAGTTGCCAGTATAATCATTGATACAAAAGTCAAAGGATCGCTTCCACTATTACGTTGGGCGAGAGCCTCTCTCATGTTCAGGATCCCGCGTCAAAGTACTAAGGACTCAAGAACTCCCCTAAATTTTTGCTAAGGCTTAGCTACTACGTCTATTACCGAAATAAGAATTAAGGGTCTGGAGGAAGAAAACATTAGGAAATAACTTCAAAACTTGAGATCAAGACCAAGAAAGAATCATGCCTTCCGGATTAGGTCATCCCTAACCCTAGAAGTGAACTACTCACAAAAAGCCATAAAAATATTGGAATAATAAGAAGTAAAAGAAAACTTACTTGATTGCATCAAAATTAAGTCTACCGTCCTTGTCGGCTTACAAACGTAGAAAAAATAGAGAAGGGGGCTCTACTAAACTAAAACTAAGAAAAGTATCTAAAAAGTATCTAAAAAAGGCCTAGGAAAGCATTTAGCCTCTAAATGGCATCTAAAAACTACCTATGAAAGCATATCTAATTGAGTCAAAAGCTTCTTTATTTATGATACATGGGTTAACGTGCCCAAATATAACTCCTTGACATGCAGGCGACGAAATCCAATTTCAAACGGCACGTGAACAAACAAATCCGAGTCAAAACCGACCAGATTCAACAAAAAACACCTCTGGAAACCGAGTTGTGCTTGACCTGTGTCCTGGTCGAGCCTGCAGTAGTGCTGAGTTCGGTCAAATAACGACCAAGAGGCAATCATGTTCGATCGGGACTCTTTTCGACCAGACGTGTTTGTGTTTGATCAGGACTCGTTTCGACCAATTGTCTTTGTGTTCGATCGGGTCTTTGTATGACCAAGTGTATTTGTGTTTGATCATAACTCTTTTTCATCCAGTTGTGCTCGAATATGGTTCCTTCTCACCTAACTATGTTCGACCAGGTAATTTCGACCGAGGAATATTCGATCAAGGTTCCTTTTTTGTCCAGTTTTGGTATTTTTGTCGAAATTAGCCCAAACGAAGTCGAAATTTCCTTAAATTTGATAGGTTTGATCCGTGAAACATGGAAAACACAGTTGTGAAAGCGAATTGTAAAAATAATATAAAAATATGCATAAAATGTCACATCAAAGTAGTTTTTAGCATGTTTTTGCATGTTTTCACTAACAAAATTAGGGTAAAATACTACCAATTTAGCACTTATCAAATTCCCCCAAACTAGCATTTTGCTTGCCTCAAGAAAAGAATGTGAATGAATTTTCCAAAAATTGGAATGCTTTAGTTAATCAGATTTTCAATAAACAATTCTTGGCAATTCATATCACATCTATGCATATAAAAAAATTGATCTAAGCAATTTAAACTCTCCAAATGCAAATATTTGTCTTATAAAATCTCAACCTTAAAAAAGAAAGAGCTTAATTGATTTAATCATCTTGACAACTTCTTTCATATAGGGTTTAGAACAAACGATAGCTAAAGAAAACAATCGTTATGCTACAATTTATACAAAGTTGATATATTTCCCTATTTAGAGAGAAATTTAAACACTTTTATTTCTGATTTTTTTCATTTATTCATTTATTATTTTCTTCTTCAACTTTTCCATGTTCTTTGCCAGAATGTTTTAAACTAGATCATCCCGTCGCGGCTAGAGGAGACACAACTGAAGACACTTACTTAAGTGCACTTACAAATAACTAGCTTTGTCGGTTTTCCGAGCCCCTGTAAGCAAACTCATTGTTCCATATACCTTCCCTTCACCAGCTGGTTGATAATTCATGATCACCTCCCCCCAGCGGGTCGCATATACATTACAAGAGACTAGACAAAGCCGCATCTTAAGAAACAAAGATTTTTTTTTTGTGTGCATAAGTTAAGTAAATTTTCTCTTCCCTAGCTGGTCGACAATTTATCATCGCGTCCTCCTAGTGGGTCAATTATACTTCACTATTACACATTTTTTTTTAAAGAGAAGGGCGATTAGCAATCTAAGCATAAAAAGTGACATAAGAGAGTTAATTTTAGATAATAGTTTATTAGAAACCTTAATTTTGGAAGAAGTCAATAATGATCTAAAAGAAAAGCACAATCCTTAATGGTTAATTTAAGACAAAAACTGCACATAGGCATTTGAAATTTTTAAAGAGATCTAAGTTCAATTGATCATAGAATAGTTTCTAATTGATTAAAGATCATCATCAAAACCAGGCATTCCACGGTGATATATATATTTTTATTTTTCAGTTTATGATGGCGGGAGAGTGGAATGATGATTCTCTGAAGGATGAGCAAACAGTAAAATGACTACCCCCAAGTTAAATCAGACATTGTCCTCAATGTCAGAAAGAGATACAGATTACCATTTGCAGTCGTGGTGTCTGGAGGTAGAGGTTGTTGAAGATGATGTGATGAAAGAGGGTGTTGTGGTCCACATAGCTCCAATGGTTCGGTCCAAGGTGTTGCAAGTTAAAACCTAAAAAGAAAAATAAAAATAAAAAACTTGCGTACCTTGGAGATCAGTTGTTGGAGGGTGATGGAGGAACTCTGTGGGTATGAGGATGAGCTTCGTGGTAGGTAGATGCGACTCGATAGGTGCCATCCGGGAGATTGTAGCCTGCATGTACATGATAGTCCTAGAGGCAATCCATGCGGCTGTTGAGGTGGTACATCCTAGAATCCATCTTAGCTTGTGAGGAACTAGGACCAATAATCCTCATTGCCAAACCTAAATCTCATGCCCTCTGTTTGGCTGAGAGGAACGCATAGGGTATTTTGTTCAAAAGAGACTAGAATCTCCCAAATGACTTCGTGAAAAGTCAGAACTGGTACCCCTCCAAGCATATCGCCACTGACATTATGAATGAGGCGAAGCACATCATCCTCTACTCCTAGAGACCTAATTAATGGTAAAAACATCTAAAAATCTAGTTGGCCATAAGGGTCTCTTATTCAAATGCAAAAAGAGTAAGATAATCAGGATTAGTAAAATAGATGTGCAGAAAATCAGGATCAGAGAAGGTTTGTGGACATACCTCGTTGGCGCTTCGTGGTCTTCTTGATGTTGCCTCGGGGCGTCATCATTGGTGTAGAAGCTTCAGATCTGGAGGTGTGGTGCGGAATCCGCGGTTGGATCAAATTTTGATGCTTGAATGGAAAGATCTACGGCTGATTTTGTGGAAGTTTGGGGCTCAAATAATGGAGTTTGTACTGTTGGGAGGGTTGGAGAAGATGGGTTTATTTAAATAGAAGTGGTAGGTAGGAGTTGTAGGTGTATAGGAGAAAGAAATAGCAAATAAAATCAAAAATCAGCACAAAACCTGAGCTCAGCATGATCACAGGCACAGGTCATTCTTGGCTCTACGTTTTTGTTCGACCAGATATTTTTTAAGAAATGAACAAATATAGCAAACTGAGCCTAGCAGGACCACCAGTACTGGTTGTGCTCGACCAAGGCATGGGTCGTTCTACTAGTCATGCTCGGCTCTGTTTAAAAAAATATTTTTATTTTAAAAATTGAGCAAACCGATTGAACCGTGCCCAGCACAACCACCACTATGGGTCGTGCAGCCAATTGTTCTCGGCTTTGTTTTTAAAAAATTCTAATTTTTTTGAAATTGTGCAAACCGAGCCCAACACTGGTCGTTCTCGATTTGGTTGGTTTTGGAAAATTTTTATTTTTATTTTTTTTCAAAAGTATCAGTCCTAGTTTGTGAAAAATATGTTTTGGCTGGTCAAACGACGTCAGAATTGAGTGATTCTTGTGCCTTTATGTTCATAAAAGAGAGAACTATGTGTTAGTATACTGGGTTGCCTCTCAACTAGTGCTAGTTTAACATCACGCTCGACGTAACGTTCTCGTTCATTCAAAAATAGATGAAATTTAAAGAATTGATTGAGTTCATTGCACTTACTTGGTCTCTCGCATTGTATAACTTGATGCAATGCATGTTTACCTTCAAAGTGGTACTGTCGTGCACCCGATGCTCTATAGCACCATACAGGAAGAAGATTTTTCTTTATCACGTAAGGTAAGTCCATCGCAATTTCAATTTTTCTTTCGAGGTGTTGTGGAGCCAAATGTCATAATCTAAATTTGGTTGGTCCTGAAAAAGAGAAAAAAATAAAAAAAATAAAAAGAAAGAAGAAAAGAAAAATAAAAGAAAGAAAAAGCATCGGGTTGCCTCTTGACAAGCACTGGTTTAACGTCCCACTCGACGTAGAACCTAGCATGATCTTTATGGAGGTTCCCAATAGTGATTTTGAATGTTTGGTGAAGCTGGAGAACTAAGTCTATTGTCTAGCAGTTCAGGTTTTTTAGCTTTCATCGTAGCTAGGTTCAACCAGTGTGGAGGCTCAATACCAATTAGATCATCAATAGAATATCCTAATATCTTCCGATGCAGTGTTAATGTATTGATCAATGTGCTTGATGGTTTATTAGTTATATTGGCATTTACAAGCATAGGATTATGATTATCTCTATCAAGAAGCATATTGACGAGGGTTGTTAGCTGCTCTTGGGCCTCCATGGTTGCCAAGGCATCCCATGTTCGCTCATAGCCATGGCCGCAAGTCCTTCCTATGGTCGCCAAGGACCTGAAGGAAAGACATCAGGTAATCCAAGGACGTTTTGGATATAAGCCAAGAACCATATTTATTTCACGCAAATTCAACATTATCTATCATTGTAAAATTTACATCTAACGTTGCATCCGCGGACACTTTGGTCGCAAAGATAGCTACCCGCGACCAGACCCTCTTGCAGATACAAAGGTCTATATCATTTCAATGGTCGCAAAAGTGTGCGACCACCCTACATCATTACGTGCCTTGGTCCTTATGATTATTCTTGAGATAGTCGTAAATCCCTAGCAAGGTAACAGTCGAAAGAGGTTAAGATGATAAAGCAGTTCCACAACGCCAGGTCAAAGCTGCTTAAGTACCACATAACCATGATCTGTGGCAACCACCACGTACCCACGAGCCCACAGCTACCACTTCGGGATAGTTAGAGATCGTGGGACGTGCCTTCAGGAGGATAACCGACACACTCTTCGACAAGTATAAGAAGGCCTTGAAGGGAAGGAATAGGGATGAGGACGATCGATTACAGAGAAGACTAGGCTTAGCCAGATAGGATTAGCTAGCTTAGATACTTTGTAAAATCTCTCTGTAACCTCTTTTCCCACATAGTCAAATACACAAGACGTATGGTCATTACTTAGCTACAAGGGCTTGAACCTGGATAGCTCTCCCGTGTCTTAGATTCATAAATATCTTGAACATCTAGGGAATTTGTTTGATTGGCTCCCTTTCTCATCACACTCTTCTTTGTATAAGTTCTACAGAAGAACCCCTGGGTTCCATTCGTCGACAGCTGGCGCCCACCATGGGGCCCTGAAGATATTTTCACCAAGGTTCATTGTATCCATGGATCCTTTCCCTTGCCTACACAATTCCGAGAATGAATTCGATTAGGATCATGTAGATGCTATGGATGAAGATAACGTCCCTATTCAAGGTGACGACATTACCCCAAAAACCTTTCCAGGGGAAGTGTTATCTCCGATTCCAGTCACGATGTGCGGACATGAGCTCAAACAGGTAATTCACTTGCCCTCTGCGAGCATTACTGCATACGAGGACGAGTATGTGCTGCAACTCATTGTCCCCGATGACGTGGAACAAGATGATCTCGACATTTGTCTGGAGAATTTTCCCCAGACAATTTGAGGTCTCTATTTGATTTCGAGTCAGACTTAGACAAAGATGAGATGCTTTCTTCATCTGCGAACTCGGTCCCTAGGGAAATCACTACACTTTCGGAGGAAACTCCAGAGCAGTGTGATGTTAGGCAAGAATGAGAACGCAAACTGAAGGAAGACCACGAGCGTGGACAACGAGAGGCCGAGGTTCGCAAGGTCGCAGAAGATTTTATGCGTCCTGCGACAACCCACCGAGGTACTGTTTTTCGCAACCCTGGTCCGGGAACGTCTCAATAGCCACATCTGGGAGGTCATAGGCCTGACTATGCGCCAATCCCCTCTCCAAATTATTCACCACTGGTTGAGGAGACCTCACCGGGAACTCCACCAACGCCCGGGAGGAATCCGGAGGACCGTATCCAGCGGATTGCATATGCACTTCGTAACCCACCCTCTAGTCTTGCGAATGAAGATAGGAGTATATTCGCAAGAGTGCTTGCAGATAACCTCGACAAAGCTGCCCTAGGTTTTACCCCAGCGGCATCATCGCGTTCGACAACCCGAGGACATGACGATTCCCATCAAAGCCACAAGAGATGTAATCCTGTGCATACCAGACATGACAAAACTAGACGCACTGGTGCTTCTCGCGATCACAAGAGTGTGCCCGTGCACTCACGTCTGGGGCCACTGATAAGTGCTAACTTGGTAGTACTTTTACCCTAGGTTTAGTATCAAAAACATGCAAAAATTATTCTTAAACCTCCTTTGATGTGACATTTTATGTGCAAAACTTGATTATCTCTACAAAATGCTTTCACAGCTATAATCATCATGTTTCAGGGATCAATCCCTCCAAATTAGAAGCAATTTCGACTACATTTGAGCCTCCAACGACCAAGAAAACCAACTGGAGAAGAAAAAGAGCCCTGGTTGAAGTCGAATTGGCGAGTAAAAGATCCAAACCGTACGAAACACGGGCGAAAAGGGGACTTGTACTCAAAGAAGGCTCACTAGTACAGAAATGCAGTCTACTAACCCCTATATTCTATCGGTTATTAGCGATTTAGTAGAAAACCGTTAGAAAATGTGCCTCGCGGTCATAAAAGGCATATGTGATGTATTTTTCCTATTGGTTTGTAAGAAACTTACCGTTAGAAGAAGCAATATGATTTACTCTAGCGGTGATGAACATATTTACCATTAGAAGAGATGCATAAGTACTGACGGGAGAATGTTGTGCGCTGATAGGACTGGTCGACTTCTACAACTAGTCTTATTCTATCGGTAATGTATGTCTATACCAACAGAATATGTACAAAAATTCCTATCGGTAGTATGTAGTGTGCCGATAGAACTGTTCTCCTTGTACAAATAGTTTTATTCTATCGGTGAAGTATGTTTATACAGACAGAATATCTCAAAAATTCCTATCGGCAATATATAGTGTGCCGATAGAACCGTTCGCCTTCTACAAATATTTTTATTCTATCAGTAATGGATGTTTGTACCGTTAGAAGATATCAAAAATTGCTTAGAACTGTTCGTCTTCAAATAGTTTTGATCTATCGGTAATGTATGTTTATACTGTTAGAAGATAGCGCAAATATCTTAGAACTGTTCGCGTTCTACAACTAGTCTTATTCTATCGGTAATATATGTCTATACCGACAGAATATGTACAAAAATGCCTATCGGTACGATGTAGTGTTCCGATAGAACTGTTCTCCTTCTACAAATAGTTTTATTCTATCGGTAATGTATGTTTATACCGTTAGAATAGATCAAAAATTACTAACGGTATAAGGTTGTGTACCAATAGAACTTATCTAGTACTATAAATACCCAAGTGTGTCTCTTTCATTCTCACAGTTCATCGGGCGCTTGTAGCCCTAACCCGTAAGCTCCATGGATGGCCGGCGCACCTCTACCGGCGACTGCTGCACCTCCGCACCTCCATCGACGCCCACTAGGTTTCGGCATCGCAAGCAAGGTACGTAAAATTTCGGCAATATTGTTAGATTATTCTAATCTAATTATGGCAATTATTCTGCAATTTTTGTATCCTTCATTTTGATGTGTCTTCTTTTCAATATGATTATGTACAGTGTCTTGTTCCTGTTTTTTTATTAAAACAACTACATAATATTACTGTGGGACAGATAATGTTCAATTGCTTGCTGATCCTATCAAATGAAGAAAATTATCAGGATATATTTGCAATACAAACTCTATCTAACATAGTGAAATGCCAATAAGAGTATAAATGTAATATCTTCATCTCTCAGTAGGTCGCTCAATGCCAAGTTCGACTTAGTAATACTTGAAATTGAAAGATCATGAAATTGAAAATGAAATTGAAAGATCATGAAATTCAAATTCAAATTGAAAGATATTTGTAATTGAAATTGAAATTGAAAGATCATGAAATTGAAATTGAAATTGAAGTTGAAATTGAAAGATCATGAAATTGAAAGATCATTAATGTCAAGATATTTACAAATATCATGAGATACACAAATATCTTGATCTTCTCTGTAGGTTGTTCAATGCTAATAACATAGTCAAATGCCCACTAGCTTGCTCAATGATCAAGTGCATGTAAAAAGTTCATTAAATAATTAATATATGTATATTGGCAAGGTAATTTCTTCTGATGAAATAGAGTAGAAATGTAATATCTTGGTCTCCAGTTGCAAGTTGATGTTACTATGACGAAGCACAACCTAACCTTCAGTTGGTAGTCTTTCTCGGATAGGGAGTCATGTAGGAAATAGTAAACAATCTTAATTTGCTCTAGAATGCCTATTTATGATCTGTGCAGGTCCTTGGATGATGCTCATGAGGAGCAACGTATTTCACGGTTCTTCATCGCAGTACGCTGCCTACGTTGGCTTGTTGGCGAAAGAAACGATGAAGATCACCATCGAGAGCTGGAAAGAAATGGTGAAGATCACCGTCGAGAGCTGGAAGGACGTGAAGGGCGAGATCTTGGTTGGCTCGGTTGAGAAGATCCTTAAGCCCGGCGTGTTTCTCAAATCAGGACCTATAGAAAGCATCTGACATTTGTATCGGTGTTTCAGCCATTTTTTTGCATGCACCAGCTTCTGGCCAGATGCTTACCTGCTTGGAGATAAGAATTGTTGTCATTTGCACAGCCATTCTACACCATCATTACACAGAACAACATCTTAGAAGGTAGGTTCTTTTTGTTAATGGAGTTGAGTTGGGTTGATCGAGTTTGAGTCCGAGGAAATCACCAATACAAATGTAACTCGACGGCAGTTCCAGCTCCTCGGGCATTTTCAAACTGAACTCCTATGGTTAAGTCCAATGTGGTTCAGATATTTGCTGTTTTGGATGAATGGATTTGTGATATATCAGGTCTAACTTGTAGTTGGTAGTTGCATTATCGCAACTTGCAAAGGTTCTTTTTTATGTAAAATGTATGGGCCACTGGGTCCTCGTCGTGATCTGTTGTTAATTTCAGACGTAGCTTTTCTAATATACAACGAATGTGTGAATTGTTGTATTTGTATATTGTTGTATAATTGTGTATCATGTATTGCTATTTAGGACATGAACTTGAATGTGTAGGGAGTATTTGTGTATTTAATTGTATTGGTAGGTAGGTGTGTATTTGTACTACTGTTTCAGACATGCACTTAAATTTGTGAACTGGCATGTGTATGTTTGTACATGAATTGCTGTGTCATACATGACTCAGCTTGCTTTTGTTTTCAGCCATTAACTAGAATGAGCTTAAATAGTTCTCATTTTTTATGTTTCCTCTTACATTTTCTTAAAGGAATGGAGGCAAACCAAGATCTCATGTAAGTAGAGATTTCTAATTTCTTTGGCAAGATGAAGTACCAAGTACCTAAGAAAAGTATTTTTGTGTCTCCTAGTTAATCTACAAATTAGCATTTCTTGAAATATTTCTTTATCTTCTAGTGAAGATCTGTTTGATGTAAGATCTGTTTATTGTTACATTGTGTTTAGATATGATTCTTTGGATGTGAGAACTGGTGTCATGTGTGTCATACATTACCCAGTTTGGTACCAGTACCTCCTCTAACGGCAAATACACATATTTACCGATAGAACAACACAAGTATTTGCTGTGTCATGCATCATCTAACGGTAAATACACATATTTACCGATAGAAAAACACATATATTTGTTGTGTCATGCATTACCCAATTTGATTTTGGTTTCAACCATGTACCAGTACTTTTTCTAACGGTAAATACACATATTTACCGATAAAACAATACATGTATTTTCTGTGTCATGCATCATCTAACGGTAAATACACATATTTACTGATAGAACAACACAATATTTGCTGTGTCATGCATTACCCAGATTGCTGTGTCATGCATTACTCGTTTGGTTTTGTTTCATCCATGTACCAGTACCTCTTCTAACGATAAATACACATTTACAGATAGAAAAACACCTGTACTTGTTCAGCAATGCACCAGTACCTGTTCTAACGGTATATGTGTGTTGTACCGATAGAATATGTGAGTACAAAATTACCCGCACTTAGGCTAACGGGCATTTCATGTATTTACCGTTAGAAACAGGTTCAGTATAAGTAAAACCCCACTCGACCATTGCTGAGCTGCTGTTTTGTTCTGTTGCACTCTGTGTCCCTCTGTTTGTGATGAAAGTTCCACGCTCGCAGCTACACTGCTAGGGTGATCAGGGCAAGCTGGAAGGAAGTTGATTGCACCCCTCTCTTTAAGGTAAGCTTAATTGTTATCACTTATCTCCCTCTCTAGATCTCCCTCTCTCTACTTGCAAGCTAGCTGTATTGTGTAATTCCAAGCTTGTAGCTCCAAGCTTGGGAGCCAGCTAGCTGGAAATGCCTCATGTTTTAGGAGCTCACTAGCTTGTATTGTGTAGTTAGCTAGGTTAATTAGTATTAATTTCGTCAGGCTAGGGTTTAACACATCAGTTATAAGAGGCTGTACACGTACATATACATAACTTAATCGGGCAGGTTTCATGCATGGCTGACTCGTTAAATTTTGTTAATTGAAGATGGACAGGAAATATTGGATGTATGGAATAAAACGTACTACTCTTGAATATTTGGATGGTGTGAATGAGTTTATTAAATTTGTTGAGCAACAAAAGGAGAGGAAGGAAGAGAAAAATATGCTTTGTCCTTGTACAGATTGTATGAAGTTGAAGAGGTTTAGCAACTCTGATCAAATTAAGAGTCATTTGATTCGTCGTGGTTTTAACGCGCGATACACCCGTTGGATATGGCATGGCGAAGATCTTGAGGAAAAAGCACCACTACTATCATCAGCAGGACTCGGATGTGGATTGCAATAATATCGATGATCATCTGAATTTTGATAATGTTCATTCCGATGTGCACGTAGATGATGATGATGACAATCTAGATGAGATGTTATGTGATGTAGAGGAAGATTACAACGAAAACGACTTCTGTGAATTTGAGAAACTGATTGCTGACTCTGAGAAGCCTCTGTTCCCTGGATGTGCAACATTTACAAAACTGTCTTCTGTGCTGAGATTATATAACTTGAAGGCAGGCAACGGTTGGAGTGATAAGAGTTTCATGGCACTATTAGAGGCGGACATGCTTTCAGAGGGAAATGAGTTTCCAAGATCTACTTACCAAGCCAAAAAACTGTTATGTCCGTTGGGAATGGAAATCGAAAGAATACACGCATGCCCAAATGATTGTGTGTTGTACCGTAACGAGTACTCCAGTTTGCATGTTTGTCCAAGATGCGGCGCATCGAGGTATACGCGTAGGGACCGGCTTGACAGTGAACATCACGAGGTAAAGAAAGGATCTCCAGCGAAAACTGTGTGGTACTTGCCTGTGATACCTAGATTGAAGCGGCTGTTTGCAAATCCGAAAGTCGCGAAGCACTTACGTTGGCATGCTAAAGCCCGAAAACAAGACGGAAAACCCAGCTGATTCTATTCAATGGAGAAACATCAACAGAACATTTGCTGAGTTCGGCGGCGAACTTAGGAATATAAGGTTCGGACTGAGTACAGATGGTATGAATCTACTTGGTAATATGAGCAGTCGGCATAGCACTTAACCGGTTCTTTTATGCTTCTACAATCTTCCTCCTTGGTTATGCATGAAGCGCAAGTACATCATGATGGCATTACTAATCTCAGGACCCAGACAACCCGGAAATGATATTAACGTGTTTCTAGCGCCTTTAATCGAGGACTTACAGAAATTGTGGAGCGAGGGGGTGCAGGTGTGGGATGCATACAAGAAAGAGAATTTAATCTTGTGGGCTCTGATATTTTGCACCATAAATGATTTTCTGGCCTACGGCAATTTGTCGAGGTATAGTACGAAAGGAGCCAAGACTTGCCCTATTTGCCTAGATGAAACTGAGAGCATGTGGCTGCGAAACTGCCGGAAAACAGTGTACATGGGTCACGACAGGTTTCTTCCGGTGCATCACACGTACCGTAAGAAGAGGAAATCATTTAACGGGAAGCCTGAGAAGGGATCAGCTCCAGTGTTTCTGACCGGTAAGGAGATGTACTCGCGCTTGAAGGACATCAAAACTGAGTTCGTTAAGTATTCTAAACCTCAAGAAAAAAATGTTTGGAAGAAGAGATCGATTCTTTGGGATCTATCGTACTGAGAGCACTTACAAGTTCGACATTGCATTGACGTCATGCATGTAGATAAAAATGTCTGTGACAGTTTGATTAGTTTGTTGTTGAACATTCCGGGAAAGACAAAGGATGGTGTGAAAACTCGTCGTGACATGATGGAAATGGGGATAAGGACTGAGCTTGCACCTTTGAAGAAGGAAAAGCGTACATACCTCCCCCGCCCTGCTATACGTTGTTCAAGATCGAAAAAATAGAACTCTGTCGGTGCCTGCACGGTGTTAAAGTTCCATGCGGGTATTCCGCGAACTTGAAAAAACTTGTGTCTATGAAGGACCTAAGATTGGTTGGCACAAAGTCCCACGACTGTCATGTGCTGATGTCACAAATGCTTCCCATTGCTATCAGAGGCATTATCCCATTTAAAGTCAGAGAGACAATCACAAACCTATGTTATTTCTTCAACGCAATATCTTGCAAGGTGTAAGGACCACGAAATTGGTCAACTGGTGAGCGAGTCAAAGGCCACGTGACTGTCTATTAGAGTGGTCACGCTGTTGACCTCCAAACCTATGTGCGAGTTTAATTTTTAAAGGAGTGCTGTCAGACTGTGCAGTATCTGTCTGCGGTTCCTCGCAGCCACCTCTCAGTCTGAGCGAGTACCGCTACTCACCCCTGCATATGCTTGTCATCATCCAGTTTTCGATCACGGGTCATTTATGGGACGGTCTGAGCCCAGACGGGCACGAAAACAAAACCAACAAAGAAGCAGGGAAGAAAGAAAATAGTAAAGAAAAGAAAGGAAGAGAAAGAAAAGAAAAAGGAAAGAAAAAGAAAAGAAAAGAGGGGGAAAACTCCAGAACAGCCAGGGAGGCCCAATGCCCAACAGCCATTTATCAGTTTAGCCCCTGGATTCTGCCAAAATTCTTAGCTGTTGTAAAACTTTGCACAAAACCCCTCCAATTTCTTTGATTTTGCAAATCAGTCCAGTTTACACTAATACAGCTTAGGCGTCAGCCACCTGTTCGCCGGAACAGTGAAACCAGCCACATCAACCCCACCTAAGTCGGTTGCATGCAAAGGTTTACAGGATAAGTAAGTTTTACCTCCCCCAAAATTCACAGCAGTAGTAGCACCATTTCACACAGAGCAGCAGAAAGTAGGGCAAAGCTCTAGGTTCAGGTATCTCAGTAGTGCTTTAGAGCGGAGAAGAGAATGGTAGCTAAATCAAGCATGCATGTTCATTCTTTTCTATACTTTGTGATTCACAGGTGAAGCAGCAGGAGCAGTTCAGGAGCAGGGAGAAGAGGTTCAGAACCAGCATCAAGGTTAGAGCTGAAATTAATTCTAGATTCTAGCATGTTTAGCCCTAGACTAAATTGAGATGTGTCATATAGATGCTTAGCTAGAGAGTAACTCGCTAGAATTACTTGAAGTAGCAGTTGAAACCCCAAACCAGAGATTCAATTTAGTTAGGCCTGATTGTTTAGTCAGGAGTTAAGTTTAGTTGGGAGTTAGCAGAAAACAACAACAATTGCCCCAGAACCACCTGGAACCTATAGACCATTGCCTTCACATGATGCCTGCACCTTCAGCATAAATTTTATACATAGCCACAGTAGATTAATTCCCAAATCAGCACCTCCAGCATCACCAGCCAGCACAACATCACACACATATGCATAAACACAGACATCACAGTACACAGCACCACCTCAAACCAAGGCACACCAATTCCACAAAACAGAGCAAACACAATACCAAAACCAGAGCAAAGCACCCCAGCCCAAAACTACACCTCTCACCTCAACCAGGACCCAAGGTAGGGGAGCTTACCTGGGGGCGCCGACGTCGAGGACCGGGTAACCGGCGGGTCGGCGGCGGCGCATCCGCACACGCGCGACAAGCCACCGCGCGGCCACGCCGCTAGGGCGCGGCCAAGCGCGGCCGCGAGCCGCGAGAGAGGAGGCGCAGCAGCGCGGCCCGGGCTACGTCCGGCCGCGACGCGTGTGCCGGCGAGGGTTCACGGCGGCCGAGCTAGGGATAGGGTTAGGGTGATAGGAGACATCGGGTGCAAGAGAGAGAGAGGGAGAGAGAGAGGGCCACGGAGGAGCGCGCGCGGAGGAGCTGCGGCGGCGGCGGCGGCGGCGACGCTGGAGCCGGGGACGGCCATCCCGGCGGTTGGAGATAGGCGGCCGTGCGCGGCCATGTGTGTGTGTGCGCGTGAGTGTGTTGTGTGTAGTTGTACGTGTGTATGAGGGGAGAAGAAGCAGCAGTCGAGGAGGCTTTGGGCTGGGCCGGCCAAAGGTTTTGAAATTTATTTTCATTTTATATCCATTTCAATTCGTTTTTCTTTTCTGTAGTTTTAATCCTAATTCTAAAACATAATTAAGGGCTTAATTATGCATTGTTTAGCTCCTAATTCAAACATAATGAAACTTAGATACTTGTTTAACCAAACATTTCTGATTTATTGGTATTTGTAAATTCCCTAATATCTATATATTTACAAACCTATATACATACATATAACTGTACATATATCTGTACTCCTAATGTTAACAGAAATGAGTCATGCATAAATACATGAACTTCTTTCTAGAGCAAACTAACATAAATTATTAGTCTCAATCCTTATTTAGCTAAATATTCTTAACTAATTTACCTTTAGTAATTTCTTAAATTACACCTAGTTAATTAGGGTTTAAACAAATTAGATATTTATATATGCACACAAATTACCTTCACCCTTTTAATAACTCAATGTAAAATTAATATAATCTTTTATCTAGGCAAAAAGGAGTTTTAAAGCTATAGATCATTTTTGTATTACCTTGTTATTTCAAATAGCAACCAAATCAGTTATCAACTTAATTAGCATTAGCACTAAATTAGTATTTCGATCAAATTATTTTAGACCTATGTTTCAATCATCATAAAACAAATATTATTTCCTTTTGAAAACTACCCAACTCAAAGTAGTTATGTAATTCCATCATGCAATTCAATTAAATAAAATCTGGTTTCTTATTTTGCCTGGGAGAGTGACCCGTACGATAGAGCGAGAGCGATTAGCACCTAAGCTCTGCATCGTTGCATAGCATTTATCAGCATTTTCCTTAGGAATTTATATACGCGATCATTTTACTTTTAGGAGTGGAGCTGAACGAGGATATCCAAGGCAACGCTCATATTTTGAATCCTGATCTTGCTACTTCAGGCAAGTTTTGTTCTTGACCATATTGATCGTGTTTTATTGCTTTTATTTGGCTATCCTATATCTGATAATCTATGTAACTATACCATCTTGCATCAAAAAGGTATTTTATAAAAGTTGGTCATAATGAAAGAGTTGGTGTCTTAATGAATAAAGTGTAACTAGAGGAGAGCCGAAGGAGGGCTCGAATCTTGTATTAAAGTATGTTTATAAAGTAAGGATATAACCAGCTGTCATTTCTACCCAGCGCCGCAATACCCGTATCAACCACAGACCTGGTATGGAATGGGCCTAGTCAAGTATCTTATCCGGACGCTAGTACACCTCCACACTGGGAACGTATATATATATTGTATTATGATGAAAGAACCGACCCGAGGCGGGCTTGGAGCTATAGGCTCACAGTGGGTTTAGCGGATTCGTTCGACTACACAGGTATGGTGGTACCATACCAGTGGAGGGAACTAGTGGAAGGGTTTGAAAAAGGCTTTGTTCTCTTGATGATGTCACGCATTATCAGAAATGCGGAGCACTGTTGACGAACACCGACATGGTAGTCAAGAGATTCTGTGGGTAAAGTGATACCCCTCTGCAGAGTAAAACGTGGATATTCACTCCTTGTTCTCAGGTCGAGAACTGCGTCGCGGCAGGAAAGGAGACCTACAGGTGGTCTCACCCTGTGGTGCAAATGTTCAGTAGCGTTTTACTTAAGAACCGGAGTCTCTTACAATCACAAATGAATTTTGAGTCAAAACCGTCTTTGCTAATATACTCTAATAACTCTTTGACTAGTTAAGGTTTGCATGATGCATTATACCTCTCAATTGCTTGTTGAGTGCCTCGGCACTCATCCTTGCTATTATAATTTCTTGTTAGACTTTGAGTACTACTTGGGTGATGCCACGCCAACTGGACAACCAGATCAAGAAGTGATGCGCACGGTGGCCCGATCTTCCGACAGGTAGAGGTAAGTCGATTGGTGGAGACTCGACATTGACGATCCGGCTTCCGATCAGAACCGATCCGAACCCAGCAATCGCTACACCACGGCTCCGTTGGTTATCAACCATGCACAAACACGATTGATCTCGCCAAGAAGGCTTATCCCTGCATGCGAATCGAGAACACAAGCAAGAACGAGAAAGAAGCAATCTGAAATATTGCAAATATAAATTGAATCTCACGAGTTGGGGTTCCACAAACCGATACACGGCGAAACTGTTCTTTGACAGATTAATCTAAGCAAAACCCAAACCAAACCCTAGCGGCGGCTACTGAATATAAGGGCTAAGGGACGTCCTAGAAACCCTAGACGTGTCCGTGATGGACTCCAACACGATACATGGGCCAAAGGCCCAAATTGGTGACGCAGCACCCTGGGACAGATTCTGTCCGCCAACTTGTAACGCGAATTCCCGTCGACTCAGCAGTCCAATTGACCTGAAACCGGTGCCATTGGAAAGTTTATCTCCTTAGCTTTCGATACATATGTGGATCATTGAAATCGGAGTCCGTATGTGGCCTGGGCGACGATTTTAGTGAACACTGCTCCTGGTGGCCGAGGTAGTCGACTCCGAGATGAATTGGGACTCCGACTCCAAGATGAATTGGGACTCCAACTTGACTTGGACGCCCTCCTTGCCTCCCTCCTGGCCTTTGCTGGTTCCCAAGGCCTTCATGATCCTCTCCAAAGTTCCTAAGTACAATATAATCAATAATATCATTAGGTAGCATACTATCCTCATAAGTATATACACGGGCACTTAGGAACGAGCTCACCTGTTGATTCAATTGCCGTGCTCGTGCTCTTGTGATGGGTCCTTGCATCACAACTGGAGGAGTCTCGGGCGTATGCATAGGAGTGATGTCCTCATCATCCTCCCCCTCTTGAAGTGGAGTCGTCCTCGACTCAAGCTCATCTTCTTCTCCCATGAACGGTTTCAAATCTGCAATGTTAAATGTCGGACTAACCCCAAATTCGGGCGGCAACTCAAGTTTATATGCATTATCATTTATTTTCTCAAGTATCTTGAAAGGACCATCAGCTCTAGGCATTAATTTAGACTTTCGCAATTCTGGAAAACGATCCTTTCTCAAGTGTAACCATACTAAATCACCCAGTTCAAGTTTTACTTCCTTTCTACCTTTACTTCCCGCAGTCCTATACCCTTCATTCATCATTTCAATATTTTCCTTAGTCTTTTCATGCAATTTCAGAATAAATTCAGCACGTTCCTTAGCATCATGATTAACTCGTTCACTAGTAGGTAAAGGTAATAGATCAATAGGAGCACGGGGATTGAAGCCATACACTACCTGAAAAGGACTTACCTTGGTGGTGGAGTGTACTGCCCTATTATAAGCGAACTCAACATGCGGCAAACACTCTTCCCACATCTTCAAATTCTTCTTCAAAACAGCCCTCAACATAGTAGATAATGTACGATTTACTACCTCGGTTTGGCCGTCGGTTTGGGGATGACATGTTGTTGAAAACAGCAGCTTGGTCCCCAATTTATTCCATAGAGTTCTCCAAAAGTGGCTCAAAAACTTGGCATCACGATCTGAAACAATAGTAGAAGGCATACCATGCAAGCGAACGATTTCTTGAAAGAAAAGGTTAGCAATATTAACAGCATCGTCGCTCTTATGACAAGGAATAAAGTGAGCCATCTTAGAAAATCTATCAACCAACAAAAATACTATCCCTCCCCCTCTTGGTCCTAGGCAGTCCTAAAACAAAGTCCATAGATATATCCTCCCATGGAGTGCTAGGAACAGGAAGAGGCATATATAAACCATGTGGATTCAATCGTGACTTAGCCTTTTGACATGTAGTGCAGCGGGATACAAACCTCTCAATGTCTCGCCTCATCTTCGGCCAAAAGAAGTGAGCGGACAGAACGGCCTCCGTCGTCTTGGCACCAAAATGACCCATCAAACCTCCTCCATGAGCTTCCTGTATCAAAAGAAAACGAACGGATCCAACTGGAACACATAGGCGGTTAGCTCTAAACACAAATCCATCATTTATCACATATTTGTCCCATGTTCTTCCCTCTTTGCAATGCAGCAAGACATCCTTAAAATCATCATCATTAGCATATTGTTCTTTAATTGATTCCAATCCAAATATACGACAATCAAGTTGGGACAACATGGTATATCTCCTAGACAAGGCATCAGCAATCACATTATCCTTCCCTTTCTTGTGTTTGATAACATAAGGAAAAGATTCAACAAATTCAACCCATTTAGCATGTCTACGATTCAGTTTCACTTGACTACGAATATGTTTTAGCGACTCATGATCGGAATGAATAACAAATTCTTTGGACCAAAGATAATGTTGCCACGTTTCTAAAGATCGCACAAGAGCATACAATTCTTTATCATACGTGGAATAATTCAAAACAGGACCACTCAATTTTTCGCTAAAGTAAGCAACAGGTTTACTATCTTGCATCAAAACACCGCCAAGTCCAACCCCACTAGCATCACATTCAAGCTCAAAGGTCTTATTAAAATCAGGAAGTTGGAGTAAAGATGCATTAGTAAGCTTATCTTTCAAAAGGTTGAAGGCATTCTCCTGTGCTTGCCCCCAATGGAACACAACTCCCTTCTTCGTCAACTCGTTCAATGGGGCTGCAATGGTGCTAAAATCCTTCACAAAGCGGCGGTAAAATCCGGCAAGTCCATGGAAGCTCCGCACTTGTGAAATCGTCATGGGCGTTGGCCAACTCTTAATCGCGTGCACCTTGATTTCATCCACCTCAATTCCCTGTGTAGTCACAACATAGCCAAGAAACGATACTCGTTCGGTGCAAAAAGTGCACTTCTCGAGGTTACCAAATAAACGTGCAGCACGCAAAGCATCAAAAACAGCACGTAGATGATCAAGATGTTCATGTAACGACTTACTGTAAATCAATATATCATCAAAATAAACCACCACAAATTTCCCAATGAAAGCTCGTAAAACCTCGTTCATTAAGCGCATGAAAGTGCTAGGTGCATTAGTTAAACCAAAAGGCATGACTAACCACTCATACAATCCAAACTTGGTTTTAAAGGCTGTTTTCCATTCATCTCCCAATTTCATTCTTATTTGGTGGTATCCACTACGCAAGTCAACCTTAGAAAAAATTATAGAACCACTTAACTCATCAAGCATGTCGTCTAACCTAGGAATAGGATGACGGTACCTTATTGTGATATTGTTAATGGCTCTACAATCTACACACATGCGCCAACTGCCATCTTTCTTAGGAACCAAAATAACAGGAACAGCACAAGGACTAAGGCTCTCACGTACATACCCGCGGTCCAAAAGATCTTGGACTTGGCGCTGAATCTCCTTAGTCTCCTCGGGGTTGGTCCTATAAGCAGCTCGGTTTGGCAAACTCGCTCCAGGTATCAAATCAATTTGGTGCTCAATCCCTCGTATGGGTGGGAGTCCTGGAGGTATCTCGGCAGGAAAAACATCTGCATACTCCTGCAAAAGGTTAGTGACAGCAGGAGGCAAAGTACTGGGCATATCATCCAATGAAAACAAAGCATCTTTGCATATCAAAGCATAGCACGGTGCATCATTCTCATTAATTTCAGCAAGGTCACATTTTGTAGCAAGCATAACACCACCCTTCAATTTAATTCCCTCGGACCTAGAACTAGGTTCTTTCTTGTCTTTCTTAGGTGGGAAAATATTTTTAGCCACTTGCTGATTTTCAGATTCAAGCGCACTCTCTTTTCGCTCATTTTCAGCTCTCTCTTTGTCACATTGCACAATTTCAGTAGGAGTCATAGGGAGCAAAGTGATTTTCTTCCCCTTGTGCATAAGAGTGTATTTGTTACTTCTACCGTGATGAATTGCATCAGTATCAAATTCCCATGGACGGCCTAACAAAAGGGAACATGCTTGCATAGGCACTACATCAAAATCAGCAAAATCATGGTATGTTCCAATGGAAAATTGCACTCTCGCCGTTTGTGTTACCTTCACCTTACCGCTGTTATTGAACCATTGAATATGGTAGGGATGAGGGTGTGCACGTGTGGGCAAGCAAAGCTTCTCCACCAGATCTGAACTCACCAAGTTATTGCAGCTCCCACCATCAATTATGACACGAACACGACGGTCCTTGACGATGAGGTACATCTGAAACAAATTATGGCGTTGTAGCTTGTCCGCTTGCTCCATTTGAGCGCTCAACACTCGTTGCACAATGATTGTCCTATAATTCTTGGTGGCAGCAGTCCCTAAAATCTCCTCATCATCGTCGTCCGTCTCATGGTCATCCTCATTATCTGCAAGGTTAGCTACAAGAGCATATTCATCCTCAACATCACTAGCACTAATGTACCCACCTTCTTCTGTTGCAATGTACGCTCGACGACTTGGGCAATCCTTCATGACATGGCCCATCCCCTTGCATCGGTGGCACACAATTTCCGTTGTTCGACCCGTGGAAGCCACCGATGAAGAACTCTTTGTTGGTGCCTGCACATGATTAGATTTACTCACCTCGGGAACTCGTGATGGCGGTGATGGTGCTGCTAAACGCGCCCTACTCATGGAGGGGGCAGCAGACCGAACAGAAAGGGGTGGAGCTGATTTGGTTGTCCCCGGCGTCGTCTTTGGTGTGGGTATGTTGCCGAAATTACTCCTTGGCCTTTGCTGTTTTCCCTGCAATTCTTTTTCTGCCAACATAGCAAGCTGGAACAATCTATTGATAGAATTATATTCTTTGTAATCAATTATGTCCTGAATCTCGCGCCGTAATCCCCCATAAAAACGAGCCATCTTATCCTCCTCATCCTCAACTACCTCACAACGCAACATGCCTATTTGTAGCTCTTGGTAGTACTCCTCAACAGATTTATTATTTTGATTTAAGCGTTGCAAATTCTTGCGCATATCACGTTTATAAGAAGGAGGAACAAATCTTCTACGCATAGCTTGTTTTAATCTATCCCATGTATCAGGTGCTAATCCAGCATTTACTATCTCATTCCACCAAATGATAGCAAAATCTTTAAACTCACTAGTAGCTTGTCTAACTCTATGTATCTCAGGAACAAGATGGGAGTTAAATTTTTGTTCAACTGTCATTTCCCAATCTAAGTAAACTTCAGCATCATAAGTACCAGAAAAAGATGGTATGGTAAATTTAACCCTAGCAAAAGAATCATCATGTCCACGACCATTACGAGGATTAAAATTGTTACCTCCCATACCTTGACGGTTGTTATTCAGGCGTTGTTGTTGTCGCACATCCTGTGCAGCGGCGCGAGCGGCAAAGGCATCATGGCCCTCTCCATCCACTTCATCTCCCGCGACAGACTCTTCTTGATCTTCCACTCTGCGAGCTCCATTGGGAGGCGGCTGTCTCTCAAAATTTTCCAACCTGGTAAGAAGATTGGCGATGCTTCACTCTATCCTCTCCAATCTTTGGTCGTTATCTTGGCCGATCCTTGCGATGTTTGCGTTGATGTCATTGAGCGCGTTGTTAAGCTCATTCCGTGTAACACACTCATCTTCCTCATTACCTGCCATTGTTAGTTGAAAGAAAGACAAAAGAAACAAAAACAACCGGTGGTATAATCCCTATCAACTACTTTGGCGACAGAAGGTGGTTTCACTCACTCTCAAGCGTCTTACCACGCTCTTACAAGTGTTCTTACCAATGCAACAGGTGGTACAACCGGCGGCTGGTTCGTGATACCGTGACAAGCTTGAGTGTAGCGATTGCCGAATTGAACCTGAACTGATCAGAAGAAAGGTGGAGCTTGGAAGGCAAAGTATAGTAGCAAGGATTAGCAAATTTCGAAAACAGTTAGCAAAGCTGAATAAAGATTCAAAGTTCTTGTCACAGTTGCTGGCCTAAACTCGTTCTCAGACCTAGCTAAAGCAAGCAAACGAATGACGTAACACTGTCGATACAAAGGATGCAAGCACTTCTGATTTTTTTTTATTTCTTTTTTTTTTTTTTCCTATGCTGTTTTCGGATTTTTTTTTTTTTTTTGGAGGCCTCAAACGCTAAAACGTATAACAGCAAAGTTGTAGATCGTTTCGTGCTGATCAATTTGCATATATGGAATACCAATTTTGAATAACGGATCTAGGAGATATGGGCCCCGCAATACAGTCTGTGTAGGAAATCCGAAATCAAACAGATTCACTTCCAACGCAATTTTGGACTTGAAAACGGCGTTTCTAGAAGTTTTCACAATGGACAAAGTTGTAGAGAATTTTCTGCGCTACAATTTAGACTCTGAATTTGTCCAATTTGGAGTTCAGATGAAGGAGATAAAAGCAAAATACCGAACTTGACAGATTGACACCCGATTTGGACGCGGCGGCGACGACGACGTGATGGCGTCAGACTCGACGTCAAGATGCAAGACTCAAACTAGATCAAGAACTTACTCTAAACCAGAAACAAGACGATGACTATGGATCAATACTCAACAATACGATACTGAAAACGAAATTGCAAAGCTCAAAGGGTTGTAGGACAGCGGAATTGATGATGAACTTTTTTTGTGGGGCAAATTTTCTGGACTCTAGGACGATGGCAAAACAAAACTAAAGGGGATACAATGATACCTGACGGGAAACCGAGGCTCTGATACCACTTGATGCGCACGGTGGCCCGATCTTCCGACAGGTAGAGGTAAGTCGATTGGTGGAGACTCGACATTGACGATCCGGCTTCCGATCAGAACCGATCCGAACCCAGCAATCGCTACACCACGGCTCCGTTGGTTATCAACCATGCACAAACACGATTGACCTCGCCAAGAAGGCTTATCCTTGCATGCGAATCGAGAACACAAGCAAGAACGAGAAAGAAGCAATCTGAAATATTGCAAATATAAATTGAATCTCACGAGTTGGGGTTCCACAAACCGATACACGGCGAAACTGTTCTTTGACAGATTAATCTAAGCAAAACCCAAACCAAACCCTAGCGGCGGCTACTGAATATAAGGGCTAAGGGACGTCCTAGAAACCCTAGACGTGTCCGTGATGGACTCCAACACGATACATGGGCCAAAGGCCCAAATTGGTGACGCAGCACCCTGGGACAGATTCTGTCCGCCAACTTGTAACGCGAATTCCCGTCGACTCATCAGTCCAATTGACCTGAAACCGGTGCCATTGGAAAGGTTATCTCCTTAGCTTTCGATACATATGTGGATCATTGAAATCGGAGTCCGTTTGTGGCCTGGGAGACGATTTTAGTGAACACTGCTCCTGGTGGCCGAGGTAGTCGACTCCGAGATGAATTGGGACTCCGACTCCGAGATGAATTGGGACTCACTTGGACGCCCTCCTTGCCTCCCTCCTGGCCCTTGCTGGTTCCCAAGGCCTTCATGATCCTCTCCAAAGTTCCTAAGTACAATATAATCAATAATATCATTAGGTAGCATACTATCCTCACAAGTATATACACGGGCACTTAGGAACGAGCTCACCTGTTGATTCAATTGCCGTGCTCGTGCTCTTGTGATGGGTCCTTGCATCACAACTGGAGGAGTCTCGGGCGTATGCATAGGAGTGATGTCCTCATCAAGAAGCCTATCCCGGAGAATCCTACTGTGAGCTTGATGGGGTCTATTTCAACACTGAAGACGAAGAATGACCGCCATAAGAATACCCTAACTACTGTATTTTGTTTTCAATAAGTATGCTTATGCTTTTGTGTGTAACTAGACTCGTCATTATATTGGACCATGTTTAATTATGTCATGTTTCTGCTCGCTACTCTGTAACAGAACATTCTCGGATAAGTTGGTTTTGTTCAAAAATGTTCAAAGATCAGACGTGCTGCTACGTGGGCGGTATGTCAGGTCGCCGCACAAGGTAAGTACGTGCACTCGTACTATAAGTTCATTACCTCCATTTGTGGAGCTTAATTAGAAGATTTTTCTGATATGAATATTTGGTGCAACTGTGTCCTCGTAGGTAATTGATCCGGATGGACTGGACGCTTTGCAACGCGACATGGTTACAACTCTTTGTCAGCTCGAGATGTATTTCCCTCCATCTTTTTTTATGTTATGGTCCATCTGATTGTTCACCTTATCAGAGAAATTAAGTTTTGTGGACCCGTGTGCCTGTGCTACATGTATCCATTTGAGAGATTTATGGGTGTATTGAAGGGATACGTAAGGACTCGTCGTCGACCCAAGGGGAGTATCATGGAAGGTTATGCTGCCAAGGAAGTGATTGAATTTTGCACAGATTATATTGCCGGGGTTGACCCAATTGGTGTTCTTAGGTCCCGACACGAGGGTAGGCTTCAGGGCATCAAAACGATTGGATTCAAAGCTATCGTTCCCGCTCGTGATGTGTACGCAAAATCACATTTTTGGGTCTTACAACACATGACAGAGATCGAGCCATACATACACGAGCACAAGGTAATGTTATGGTCACAGAATCCTTAGAAGTCAGAGATTTGGGTCACCAGAGAACATAATAGGAAATTTGTTGGGTGGATCCAAGAAAGAGTCACGCGAGCTGCAAAGGGCTCCATAAGTGAAACTGTGACATGGTTGACTAGAGGCCCAAGATTCACTATAGGGACTTGCCAGGGGTACAACATCAATGGGTATTCATTTTACACAAGAGCTCAAGACGCCAAGAGTAGCACACAATGTAGCGGAGTGACACTGTTTGCTATTTCCGAGGATGCCAGGTCAGTAAGGGCGCTGAACTCATATTACAGTGCTATTGATGAAATATGGGAGCTCGATTACGGATTACTTAAGATTCCCTTATTTCGATGCCAATGGGTCGAAATCCCTTGAGGTGTTCAAGTTGACAGTTACGGGTTTACTCTCGTCGATCTTGATAGAGTTGGACACCAAGACGATCCATTCATACTTGCAAAGCAAGCCACACAGGTATTTTACATCGTTGACCCGGCCAATCCAAACTTGCACGTTGTCCTCCACAGCAAGAGACGTATTGTTGGGGTCGAAGACGTTGTCGACGAAGAGGAGTATAACCAATTCGATGAAATACCTCCATTTTTAGAGGGCATTCAATCTATCCCTACTGAAGATATCGACGAAACAACGTATCTGCGAGATGATCACGAAGAAGGATTATGGGTTGAGAACCATTGATGATTATTTTCTATTTCAGGGAAAAATGCCAAGTAAACAGCCCACAAGTTCTACATCAAGGTAAGGAATTTATCATTAATACATCAGGCAATATATTTTTCTTTAGAACTTAATGATAATTCACAGCATTAATATATCTCAATTTTACTCCACAGCATGAGTTCTAACATGTACAGTACCTTTATCCTGTAAGTACTTAATTCTTCCCTTCAAATTTCTTGCCAAAATCTCATTGCAGCCTCTTGCTTCTTCAAAAATTAAGCTCTCCAAAAATCCCATTCCCTAAAACATCATTTTCCAATGCCCTGCCCACTTTAAAAATTACTCTGGGAAAAATTTACTTTTTCTATCAGTATTATTTTGTTTTACCGTTAGAATAAATTCATTGGTTTGACGGTATTTTGTTGTTTGTACCGATAGAAAAGGGCATCCACTACTTTAATGTGTCTCAGGCACTTCAAAAATTACCCTGGGAAAAATTGGTCTCACGGTATTTTATTGTTTGTACCGATAGAAAAGGGCATCCACTACTTCAAATATTGCTCTGGGAAAAATTTACTTGTTCTATCGGTATTATTTTGTTGTACCGTTAAAATAAATACATTGGTCTGACGGTATTTTGTTGTTTGTACCGATAGAAAAGGGCATCCACTACTTTATTACACATGGCCCTTGAGTTTCCCTTCAATCGAACAGTTCCAACTTATAGCACTGCGTCTCTTCGAGAGCGAAGAAAACCACAACCCCCGCAGTGACCACTCACTTCCTCACTCCCACACGACAATCGCCGGCTGGATACTGGTTCACCACTGCCACCGATTCATATTTTCGTCCTTCGCCGGCCGCCGCTGCGTTCTACACCGCCTCTCCATCACCACAACTGATGGCCGTAAAATACCCTAATTCGTCGTTCTTTTTCCAGCATCTTCCTTATTTGATCTTAGTGTTTTGTACGTACTAATTCTTCAAGTTTTGCAATTACACTAGGGTTCCCTATTGTGTTGAATTATGTACATTCTGCAGGCAATGTTGATTTAAATTAGGGTTTACATAATATGTTCCAGTGCTGTAATGAACCTATTTTAAGATTTTAACTTATATGTACTGCTGTATGTGTGATCAATTGTATCTAACTGCCATGTAATGCACATTATATGTTGGAGGTGTTCTTACACATCTTCTATCGGTATCTCCTGTATTTGCTGATAGAAAAAATTTCTGAACAAGTATTAAAACTTTAGCAGCTCATGTGTTTACCGATAGAAAAGATTTCTGAACAAGTATTAAAACTTTGGATTTGGAAGGACATGAGCCATGCAATGTACTAGTTTGGTTGGGAATTTTTACTCACTTGGTATGAATATATGGCAATGTGGATGGGTCTTCGATGTATATGTTTCAAATGCTTATACATGACTTTTCCCAACCTAATAGATGTGAAGTTTTGATGATTTGCATACAGGTAATGCTAAAGATAACCAAGAGAGTGTGCTATAAACCATGTTATTCCTTTTTTGGTTGTGACCTACTTCTGTGCTACTTCAATATCTTTATATTCCATTAGCATTAGGTTTGTTAGATTATGCACAGTGGCACTTAGATGCTTGTGTGCATATTTACGTGTGAAATAATAATGCTGGCCCATGAATATTAATATAGCAAGTAATGGAGAATGTTATGTGATTCCAGTGAATGGCGGCTTATCAACAAAATCCCATATATAAATAACATTGTTATGTTCTATCGGTATCTCACGTGTTTACCGATAGAAGACATTGTTATGTTCTATCGGCAGATTGTGTGTTTACTGATAGAAAATATTGTTATGTGTGAAATAATAATGCTGGCCCGTGAATATTAGTATAGCAAATCATAGAGAATGTTGACTTAAACCAAGATTATGTGATGCCACTGAATGGCAGCTTATCAACAATATTCCATAACACAGAGAACATTGTTATGTTCTATCGGTATATCGTATCTTTGCCGATAGAAAACAATGCTGAACACTTCAGCAATTAATTTTTGCATGTATTTTAGTATTATTTTCTTCGGACATCCCTTTTGCAGTCCTAATTAGTCTCCAGTCCTGAACTAAGTTATGGAACTCAAAGAAGAATTAATTGCCATATGTTGCCTGCTTCCTATATGAAAATGTGTAGATGAAAATGCTCAGAAATAGAATCTTATCTTCTATTGGTAGTTTCTGTGTTTACCGATAGAAAAAATATTTTAAATAGGTCCTTTTTCTTTGTAAAATGATTTGGTTTGTGTTTCCATTAAATTTTTTATGGTTTTGTAGGGAAAGACATGTCGTCGTCTTCATCGGATGGTACTAGTGGTTCGACTAGGGCCAACTCCAACATAACTGAAGATGCAGCTCGTTCATCCCAGCACACGAGGTTGGGGCGAGGCACGATGAAGTTGGGCCGTTTGGCCAAATGCACGGATCTTTCTTGTGAGTTCAACAAATTTGGGAGGCCGATCGGAAAGAATACTGGGAAGTACGCGGCCTACGTTGGGCTGTTGGCGAAAGAAAGGGTGAAGATCACCATCCAGAGCTGGAAGGACGTGACGGCGAACGAGAGGGATAGGTTGTGGGCGGAAGTGAAGGTTAAATTAACTGAAATCCCTGAACTCTTTCGTAATCACGTTCTCTTGGCTTATACTAAAGTTTAACTAACTCGTGATTAATTGTATGCATTGTTTAAAAACAGGCTAAGTAGAACATCCCCGACGATACACCTAGGACGGCTTGCTTGAAGGACATGAACGGAACATGGAAAACCTTTAAGAGTTGGCTCGTCAGTAACTTCCTCGCTGCGGGGAAATCTCCTTGCGAGAAGTACCCCTTCATATTGGAGGAGGTATGGGAGGAATTCACCAAGCAGAAGGGGACCGAGGAGTTCAAGGCCCTTAGAGAGAAGAATAAGGCGATCCAGAAGAGGAACGACCACCCGCATCGGCTCGGATCCCGGGGCTATGCGGGGAAGGAGGAGTAGTGGAAGAAGGAAGATGAGCAAAATCCTGTCATTGACTCCCCTGAGTTGCCACTCTCCGAGATCCGGGATGACAGGTGCAAGCGATGGTGGAGGGGGAGAGTGTCCGTGTCGTCCACGGGGTCTGTGCAGTTCGCAAACCCTGGGGACGCCGACATTGTGAGGCGAATGGTAAGTTGGCTAACCTCGTAAACTGTGTGCGCACAAGTGTATATATGTGTTTGTCTCACAAGGTATCTTTAAATGTAACAGATCTCTTTTGAGAAGGAGGCAAATGAGGGATTGTTTACCCCGCAAAGGGAGAACGACATCCTCACCCGGGCTCTAGGAAATAAGGAGCATCCCGGGTGGACACGGGCCGTGGGAGCCATTGTGTCGTGAAAGGCCGGTTTCGCAGATCCGGCTCCACCGAGGAAGAAGGCTCGCTCCTGGAAGGAAAAGAAAGCGGAGCTCTCCGATAAGATACGGGCTGAGGTACGGGCAGAGATACGGGCTGAGGTGCAGTTTGAGGTACAGTCTGAGGTCACACAAATGAGGGAACAGTTTGCACAGTTGAGAGAAGCATTGCTGGCCAAGAGTGCAGATGTGGATCCCCAGGACGACAGTACCCCGTGGGGTTGGATAAGCAGTTGCTCTTCGAAGGTCCTCGCGGATCCAGTGGATCTACTTGAGGTATTGCAAGCCTTCATCGGTGCACTTAAGTTGATGCCACTCCCATTCTGTTAGAGTTGTTTCGCTAACCTGTTTTAATTGTTACAAATTTACAGAAGCCGGAGAGCTGCATCCTACTGACTCACCTAGGCGACGGGCAGGAAGTGGTTGCACATGGCTTCGTATATCCGTCTGGGGAGGATGTCCAGATCCACTGCGTACCTCTGTGGTTGGGGTTCGCAAAGGTACAGGTGGACATGGCCATACCGGGCTACAACGATTCTCCATTGCCAGTCCCTACAGAGGAAATACAGACACTTGCTGAGGCAGTGGGCTCCTACGTACAGTGGCCCAAGAAGTGTGTTCTAATACAACAGGTAAATCCTACACATGTTAGATTACATCCTACTCAGTACACTCAGCTTGCAAAATCTAACATACGTGCTCATTAATTGAAGTGGCCTGCCGGCGTGCTACCAGGGGACTGCGCCCCCAGCTCGGGGCATGAGGCCGGATCTCGTGTGAACCTGAACACAGCAAAGATGGCCTCGACCCCAGCCAGCGCATCCACGCCTTCACCTCGGAAGAAAGCCGCCATCACCTCACCCTTGCCTTCGAAGGTACACGCTCAGTCCCCGGCAAAAGGCAAGGGCAAAGGCAAGGGCAAAGGGTGCAAGGGACAGCCGGAGAGGTTCAGGAACGGGTTCCCACTCGTGTCGGAGGCAGCTTTGCACAAATTGGATCGATCAACCAGAGACCTCCACGAGTGGTACCTACACCGAGCTCGGCGCAATCTGAACTTCTTAGTTCCCTATAGGCCTGGACAGTTCCACCGTGAGCTCGGGAGTATATCCGTGGCACATGAGGATCTGTTCGACCTCTACAACTGGCGGGAGCTCGATATGTCCATCATACGGACTGAAGTCCTGTGAGTTTGCTGATGCTATGTATTGCTGTTTTCTAACTCTGTTTGCTAACTCTGCATTGTTGTAGTTCATTTGAAATGTAGTAATTTTTTGTGCAATACTAATGTCGTCCTTTGCATGCAGGTGCATGTACAGGCTAGCATCGGAGGTTGCGTGTGACAAGGTGGGTTTCCTCGACCCAGAGAAAATAAGCCTCATGATACTAGAGCACGACGCTGCGCATGCTAAGCAGTACATATCCAAGGTGCTGATGGCGCAGCAGGACAGGGAGTTCATTCTGGTGCTTTACCACCAAAGGTTAGTGCATTTCGTACTAATTTAACTCAATCTTGTATGTTACACCTGAGATATACTTTGAGCTAGCGGTCCTCTTTTACGTACAATGTAGGGGCCACTGGATCCTCATCGTGATCTGTCCGCTGAGGAACGAGGTGTACTACCTCGATTCGATGCGTGACAGATTATCGAACGAATATGTGGTCAAGGGGAATATGGAGGCGTAAGTAACATATATGTTTGATTTAAATTTTGACCTCACTAGCTAATGATAATACATTAACTGGCAATGCTAACTGAAATGCAGGGCTTTTGATAAATATGTATCCGCTGGAGGGAGGCATGCCGCACCGTAGATCTCCCTACTAGTTTGAAAAGAATGAGGTACTCACGAGACTTTTTGTTTATGCTTAATTAGTTTATGGAAACAATAGCTAACATTTCTTCGCATATGCAATTATCTCAGTGCCATCAGCAGCCGCAATCGTGGGAATGCGGGTTTTATATGCTGCGCTACATGTACGACCTAGTGTAGACAAACTTTGCCCAATTCCCCCAGGTATGCATCGATAGCTAACTCAAATTTGAAAATTGAGTGTCACGTTCAAAATTAGGAAGTTAGTTACTCAGTATTCACACATGCTTGCAGATCGCCATGTCGAAAGACCAATACGAAAATGCAAAGATTAGAGATCTTCGACAAATTTTCTCTTTTTAGTGTACTCTGTGCATAGACTGTTTATATTTATGTGAATAAATGTTCATATTGGATTGCAATTTGTATTTGTCCATATATATGTGAATAAATGTGAATAACTGTCTAATGTGTCAATCTGTTTAATGTATATGTGAATTTACCCTTCTTTGCATATGTACTGCATTGTGTATACTGTATTGCATCTGTACTGTATATGTGAATGTATTGTATTGTGAATGTAAAGAATGTACTGTATATGTGAATGTACTGTATTGTGAATATAATGAATGTACTGTATACGTGAATGTATTGTATTGTGAATGTAAAGAGTGTACTGTATATGTGAATGTACTGTATTGCTTCTATACTGTATTTCTATCGGTAAATTCATCCACAACTGAGAGAGTACTATCATTTTTTCTATCGATAAATTCATTCACAACCGAGAGAGTACTATCATTTTTTCTATCAGTAAATTCATCCACAACCGAGAGAGTACTATACTTTCTTCTATCGGTACACTTGTAATTTACCATTAGAAGAGTGTAACTTTTCCTGCCGGTAAACTCATACACAACGAGAGAGTACTATCATTTTTTCTATCGATAAACTCTTAATTAACCGTTAGAAGAGTGTAACTTTTCCTGCCGGTAAACTTATACACAACCGAGAGAGTACTACCCTTTTTCCTATCGGTAAACTCATCCACAACTAAGAGAATACTATACTTTCTTCTATCGGTACACTCGTAATTAACCGTTAGAAGAGTGTGACTTTTCCTGCCGGTAAACTCATTCACAACTTAGAGAGTACTATACTTGTTATATCGGTAAACTCTTTCACAATCGTCAGACTACAACAGATTTTCTACCGGTTGTCGCCTAAAATGCCGTTAGAATAGTGAAGTTCTTCTATCGGTTATTTACCGATAGAAAATGACCTGTCTTGTTCTATCGTGTCTATCTCTAATGGTACAAAAACCGATAGTAGAAGGGTGTTTTTTACCGATAGAAGAAAGCTTTTCTATACTAGTGGCTCTTGCTCGAAGAGATCCGGTTGAATACAACGCAGTTGAAGAAGATTCCCTCTTGGTTCCAGGTCGTGATCGATTTAGTTTCGGCCAAGACGTGCGTGTAGCTGTGGTTGCACCATGTGTCCTGGTCATGATCGATGCGGTTTTGGCCACGACACGTGTGTGGCCGAGATTTCGCCACATGTCCTGATAGTGTTCAAATTGGTCTCCTTGGCGTGGTTTTGGTCGGTTCTGATCCAAATCGGTCGTTTTGGGTCTGGTTTGATCAGGTTTGGTCGTGGATGATCCATTTTGAAGCGGATTTGATTCAAACTGGTCATAGATGGGCCTTTTTGATCCGGTTTTGACTCAAACTGGTCGAATTGGTTGGTTTTAGCTAGATTAGGTCAGTTTTGAGTTGTATTGGGTCGGAATTGGTCGAATCTGGTCGGTTTTTACTCAATTTTATCTGTTCTCACACCCTTTGAAAGTAGACTTCATCACCTGCATGTAAAGGGGTTATTTTTGGACACTTTTTCCTATGTGCTATAAATAGAGAAACTTTTGGCTCAATAATGCATGCTCTTAGATGCCTTTTTAGATACTTTTCTTTAGGTTTAGAGTAGTTCTTAGCCTAGGAGGCCCCCTAGTCGCACCCGAATGGGTCGAGCGCGACGTGTGTAATAACTACAAGTGAACGGTTGAACGTTGAGCACTTGAGGGTCGAATTCCATGAGGAACAAGCGTATTTGTCTTTCTAGCTTAATGGATCATTGATTAAATCTAAACTATTTTGGGGCGGTTGTTTTTCTACATCTAAGTCTAACAATCTAGAGTTTTCAAGCTGGAATGAAAATCTAGGGTTTCGGGAATTCCATAACCATCCGATGTAATTCTATCCAAGGTTCGAGGATTGTAAGTAATTTCTATCGTTTTTCAAGACAAATTAAGTTCCCAGTTTGGGGTGCTGGGTCAACAGTTAGAGGATCGCTTCCACTGTCACGTTTGGCGAGAGCCTCTCTCCTGTTCAGGATCCTGCATCAAAGCGCTAAGGACTCAAGAACTCCTCTAAATTCTTGCTAAGGCTTAACTGTTACGTCTGTTGCCGAAACGAGAATTTAAGGTTTGGAGGAAGAAAACGTCATAAAATTATCCCAAAACATGAAATAAAGACCAAGAAAAAATCACGCCTTCAACATTAGGTCATCCCTAACCCTAGAGGGGATCTACTCGCTAAAAGCCATAAGAATGTAGAAATAACAATAAGAAATATAGGAAAACTTGAAAGCTTAAAAATTGAAGTTGCCGTGCTTACTGGCTTACAAAAGCAATAAAATTGAGAAGGTGGCTCTTCTAAACTAAAACTAAGCTAAAAAACTATTACTAAACCTAAAGAAAAGCACATATAAGGCATGCTAAGTTGAGCCAAAAACTTCTCTATTTACAATACATAGGAAAACGTGTCCAAAAATAACTCCTTGATGTGCAGGCGACGAAATCTGGCTTCAAACAATGTGAGAATGGTTAAATTTGAGTCAAAACTGACCAGATTCGACCAGTTCTGATCCAATACGACTTAAAACTGACAAAATCTAGCTAAAATCAACCAACTCAACCAATTTGAGTCAAAATCGGATCAAAACAGTCCACAAACACCCAATGTGAATCAAATCCTCTTCAAAACGGCTCATCCACGACCAATTCGGGTCAAATCCGCTTCACAACGACTAGTTTGGATCGAAACCGTTCAAAACCGGATTGAGGAAACCAATTCGAACATGATCGGGACACGTGGTGCAATCTAGGCCACACACACATTGTGACCGAAACCACATCGATCACGACCGGGACACGTGGCGCAATGATGGCCAGACACATGTTGCAACTGGGACTGAGTGGGATTCTTCTTCGACCGTGACCAGGTTTTCTTTTCGAGTAGTAGTCCTTTTCAAGTAAAAACTCTTTTTCACGCCCGTTTTCGTACAGATTTGATGTTTTACCTGCCAAATCAACTTCGACCATGACTCTTTTGCTTCTTCAGTTGATTCCTTGGTCGTTGGAGGCTCAAATGTGGTCAAAATTGCTTCAAATTTGGAGGGTTTGATCCCTGAAACATGATGAACACAACTGTGAAAGCAATTTGTGAAAATAATCAAATTTTGCACATAAAATATCTCATCAGAGGAGTTTTAAGCATGACTTTGCATGTTTTTGACACTAAACCTAGGGTAAAAGTGCTACCAAGTTAGCACTTATCACCCCCTTCTCTATTTTTATTGCTTTTGTAAACCGACAAGGATGGCAACTTCAATTTTCAAGTAATGAAGTGAGTTTTTATTTTTGTATTATTGTTATTTCTGCATTCTCATGGCTTTTAGCGAGTAGATCCACTCTAGGGTTAGGGATGACCTAATCCTGAAAGTGTGATTCCTTCTCAGTATTTATTTCAAGTTTTGGAGTAATTTCATGATGTTTTCTTCCTCCAAATCCTAAATTCTCGTTTCAGCAACATATGTAACAGTTGAGCCTTAGCAATAATTTAGGGGAGTTCTTGAGTTCTTAGCGTCTAGACGCGGAACCCCGAACAGGAGAGAGACTCTAGCCAAACATGACAGTGGAAGTGATCCTCTGACTGTTGACCCAGCGCCTCGAATTGGAAACTTAGTTTGTCTTGGAAAACAATTGAAATTAACTTACAATCCTCGGACCTTGGATAGAATTACGCCAGATGGTTATGGAATTCCCGAAACCCTAGATTTTCATTCGAGCTTGCAAGCCCTAGATTGATAGACTTAGTTGTAGAAAAACAAACTGAGAAAATTCGTTTAGACTTAATCAGTGATCCATTAAGCTAGAAAGATGAATACGCTTGTTCCTCGTGGAATTCAACCCTCAAGTGCTCATCGTTTAACCGTTCACTTGCGGTTATTACACACAATGCACTCGACCCTCTCGGGTGTGATCAGCCACGTCAAGAGCCTCCCCAGGTCGACAACTTCTTCGACTATGGCATTAATTGCGATGATCACCAACCAAGCATTACGTATGTGGGTTGTAAAGCTTTTTCACGTGGACTATGGAACATGGTCTGGCCTGATAAGTTCAAACCCGGTACGATCAAAAGGTTCGATGGGACTCAAAATCCAACCGAATTCCTTCAAATCTACGTTACTGCCATCCAAGCGGCTGGAGGAGATGAACGGGTCATGGAAAATTATTTGTCAATGGTCCTTGAGGGTCCAGCACAGACCTAGTTTTTGAACCAGCCAAAAGTATAGATCTACAGCTGGGAGATGTTGTGCGATGCTATTCTCAGAACTTCCAAAACTGCTAGGAGAAACCTGGTAAAGATGATGATCTTCATCGCTTGTGATAGACTTCGACTGAGACACTTCGGTAGCTCATCGAGAGATTTGTAGGAGTGAGGAATACCATTCCTAATATCTCTGATTCTTCGGTCATTAGAGCCTTCAAGCATGGGGTTCGATACTGACGGTTCACGGAGGACTTGAGTATCCATCCCCCGAGTTTAGTGTCATACCTCTTCGACATGGCTGATCGATATTCCAACGCAGTTGAGGCTGTAGATTGGAATAGGATGGTGGACAAGGGTAATCAACCTCCTCAACCAAGCCTAAAAAATAAAAAGAAGGAAGATTCGAGCAAGAAATCTGAGTTCTCTGTAGGTGGGAAATCCAAGAAGCCCAACAAGAATGGAGCAAGCCGATTCCACAAGGTCGTAGTCATCGACAAGCAACCACAAGAGAAAGGTAAAAAAGTTCCATTCAAATCTAATAAGCTTTCCTCTGGTGGTCGAACTGGTGATCGCACATAAAAACCAACTAACTTGGAGGGAAATAAGCAATGGTTTCCAATACACAACACTTCTGGACATGACCTCGGGAATTGTCGCAGCTGGTTGAAACGCATGGACGATTTCTATCAATGTATTGCACCTATGCCTACCATACCAGAAAATGGACAAGCTCAAGGAACTAAAGATGCCGATGGAGACAAGGTAATGCCATACCAGGTACCTAGTAATCATGTTAATGTTATTTTTGGTGGGTCTTCATCTTATTTTTCTAAGCTTCAATTTAAAGCTGTTTACTGTGAGGTAAACAGCATTGAAGCTCCACTTAGAGAACTTTAGTTTCCCTGCTGGTCGGGAAACTTTCCTAACCTTTAATCGGGAAGATTGCCCCAAGGGAGTATCGCAACCAAGGCGGCTTCCTTTGGTAATTTCCCCCATCATTAGCAATGCAAAGGTGGGTTAGGTGTTCGTCGACGGGGGAAGTTCTCTTGACTTGCTATTTGCCAAAGCTCTTAACGAGATGCAAATACCTCGTTCTATGATTAAGCTAGTGGCACACCCGTTTTTCGGGATTCCACTTGGCTCCTCGATGATGCCCATCGGGCAAATAGTGTTACCTGTAACACTCGGAGGACCAGAGAACTTTCGAACAAAATTAATTACTTTCGATGTGATTAATTTTGATTCAGCTTACAACGCCATCTTTGGCAAGACATTACTCGCCGAGTTCATGGCAGCAACTCACTATACTTATCAGTGCATTAAGATACCGGGGCCAAAAGGTGTGATCACAGTCAGAGACAGTCAAAATACGGCACTGATCACTTGTGATCGTATTTCTTTGGAGCTGGTCGACCGATTACCCCTACAAGATGTCAAGTTGGTGACCAAAGAACCTGATGCGGTTAAGACAACTCCACGACCAAATGAAAAAAATTAAGCAAGTTCCTTATTCCTAGGTGACCCATCTAAGACTGTTCGGATTGGGTCAACACTAGACGACAAATAGAAACTCGAGCTCATTACTTTCCTTCGAGCTAACGCAGATGTGTTGGTGTGGAAACCATCCGACATGCCCAGAGTCCCAAGGGAAGTGATCGAGCAGAGGTTAGCTATTTGGTCTGGACAACGACCAGTAAAGCAAAAGCTCATATGCTTTGCCCCTGATCGACAAGAAGCCATTCGTTCATAGTTAACTCAACTCCAAAAGGATGGTTTCATTCGCGAGGTTAACCATATCGAATGGCTCGTGAACCCGGTCATGGTCCTTAATTCCAATGGTAAGTGGCGCATGTGCGTCGATTATACTAGTCTTAATAATGCCTGCCCGAAGGATGACTTCCCCCTTCCTCACATCGATCAGTTAGTCGATTCCACAGCGGGTTGCGAAATGATGAGTTTTCTGGATGCTTACTCAGGCTACTATCAAATTAACATGGCCGAAGTAGATGAAGAGAAAACTGCCTTCATCACTCTTTGGCACCTACTTCTACATCAAAATGTCATTCGGGCTCAAGAACGCTAGTTTCATGTACCAGCTCTTGATGCAAAAGACCTTTCCTTCTCAATTAGGGTGTAATTTAGAAACTTATGTAGATGATCTTGTTATAAAGAGCTCAAAAAACTCTAATCATGTAAATGATCTCACTGAGACTTTCCAAAATTTGAATAAACATGGCATCAAATTAAATCCCGAAAAGTGCTCTTTTGGAGTTTATTCTGGTAATCTTTTAGGTTTTCTTGTTTGTTCACGAGGTATTGAAGTTAATCTCGATAAAATCCAGGCCATTGAGCAAATAAGATCCCCTTCGACAACGAAGGAGGTACAAAGCCTAATAGGTCGAATGGTGGCTTTGAGTCATTTCATATCGCGTTTAGGTGAGCGTGGCTTACCATTTTTTAAGGTACTATATAAACACAATGGTTTTCAGTGGTCGGACGAAACCAAAAAAATCCTTTCAGGAAGTCATAGCAAACTTTTCTAGTGCTCCAGTGTTGGTCTCCCCACAAGCGGGAGAACCATTGCTCATTTACTTAGCCGCAACCCCTTACGCGGTCAGTGCAGCTCTGGTCGCAAAAAGGGATGGCGTGCAGCGACTAGTGCATTATGTAAGTGAAGTGCTAAATGTACCTAAGGAGCGTTACCCCGAGGTCCAAAAACTACTTTATGCCCTCTTAATGGATTCCCGAAAGCTGCGACATTACTTTCAAGTGCACAAGATCTCCGTGCCATCGTCTTTCAATTTAGGGGACATCCTCCATAACCCGGAAGCAACCGGTGACGTGGCAAAATGGGTAGTAGAACTCGGAGTGTTTGATCTCCACTACAGTGCTCGAACAGCAATCAAGTCTCACATTCTTGCAGATTTTGTAGTTGAATGGACTAATCCCGAACCACTTGCACAAGATCCTGCAGACCTATCCACAAATGACCTTTGGACAATGTACTTCGATGGTTCTTGCGGTTTTTCACACTTGGGGGCTGGAGTGGTCTTAATCATGCCTCAGCGCGACCAACTCAAGTACGTCATACAACTCCACTTTGTTGCGACCAACATGCAGTAGAGTATGAAGGTCTTCTAGCTAGGCTTCAAGCAGCCAAATCCCTCTGAGTCCATCGGCTAGTGGTGAGGGGAGACTCATAGCTAGTCGTAAACCAGATAAACAAGGAGTACAACACATCTGACGAGGCAATGGCTCGTTACCTGGGTGAGGTGAGGAAATTAGAAAAATACTTCAGAAATTTCGAAGTCCAATTTGTTCCTAGAAGAGACTACTCTCGCCGACCAGTTATCGAAACTTGAGTCCTCACGTGCATCCGCTCCGGCAGGAGTGTTCGTCGAACACTTAAAATATCCCTCAAACAATGAGACGGTTGAGGTGATGACTAACGTCGCCATCCTCGAGCAGGAAGCAAATTGGATCAAACCATTGAGAATCTATCTTGCACATGGGACCTTGCCTGAGGATGAAACCGACGCTGATCGGTTAGTTAGAAAAGCACGCATGTACAAACTGGTCGAAAAAACCTTGTACAAAAAGAGTACACAAGGCATACTCATGAGTTGCATCCCTCAAGAAGAAGGCCAATCCCTTTTGAGAGAAATTCACGGAGGCATGTGCGGTGCGCATGCATCCTAAAGGACACTGGTTGGAAAAGCTTTTCGACAAGGGTACTACTAGCCTACAGCACTGAATGACGCCAGACACTTGGTCAAGATATGCACCCAGTGTCAATTTCATGCTCGGAAGTTCATCATCCAGCATATGCACTACAAACTATTCCCTTAACATGGTCGTTTGTCTTCTGGGGAATAGACATCCTGGGATCAATGCCCCAGGCCATCAATGGATACAAGTTCCTGTTCGTAGCCATTGATACATTCACAAAATGGATCGAGGCTGAACCCGTCCGCACCATTACCGCCGCAGCAGCACAAAAGTTCTTTCATAAGAACATTGTGACAAGATTTGGTGTCCCAAATCGTCTCATCACAGACAACGGTTCCCAATTCGTTAGTGGTCTATTCCTAGACTATTGCGACGATATTCGAACCAAAGTCTGCTTCGCATCTGTTGCTCACCCACAAAACAACAGAGAAGTTGAATGCGCCAACGGGCAGCTAATATAAGGGGTCAAGAAATGCGTGTTCGATCGTCTTAGGATACGCCCGGGGGCTTGGGTAGATGAACTCTACTCTGTTCTACGGGCAATTCGCACCACACCCAATAGAGCAACAGGCGACACACCTTTCCAACTGGTTTTTGGTGCCAAAGCCATGTTGCCCACTGATATCCAACTTGGCTCTCCTCGCATGAGTAACTTTGCTACTGCAAGTTCAAATGAAACACGCGAAGACGAACTCAATCTTCTGGAAGAAAAGCTCAATCAAGCATTGTTTCGATCCACAGCATATTTACATGCTCTACGTAAATATCACAGCAAACGGGTGCGACCACGTAATCTTCACATCGGCAACTTGGTTTTGAGAAAGATCCAAATCCAGTCTAATCGCAATAAATTCTCTCCCAATGGGAGGGTCCCTACACTGTGGTCTCAATGCTGCAACCTGGATCAGCTCGATTGGCTATGGAAGATGGACGAGTTCTTTCCAATTCTTGGAACACATATCAACTACGCAAGTTCTATGTGTAAGTTCTTTCACTTTTTTTGTACATATTCAACTTTAATAAACATATGTCTTTTCACTTCCTCTAATCATCATTTTGCTATTCTTCGCACATCCTTGAGCTCGGTCTGGGGGTTGGTCGCAACACTCACTTTTATAAATATGTCCAAGTGAATTCGCTAGCCGATCTCACGATCACATCAAGACATCTCTTTTTAAGACTTTTCTCAATGCCTACAAGACTTACTAGCATGTTACAGATTGCATGAGTGGCTGTCAGTTTACAATAAACTTCGACATTTTATAAGAATGCTTATCCTTGCGACCATGGGATCACTACAAATGCAGTTTCTCTTTTTAAGCCATCATCCACACACCCAAGAGACTGCCTCATTTGTTATTGCTCACTCGGAACGTGCCTTGGTCCTGCAACCATCATATAGAACCTCAGTGTATGATGGCCACAGGAGGGGGCTAGGGGAATAATAGACATTTTATCATTATTTGCATTACCAGAAACTTTGCTAACTATATGTATTTGCAAGGTACTAAATCATCGCCAAACCAAGTAAGAAATTTCCATTTCAATAAACATTTGTATTACAAGATGTCATTGTAGATCTTATATTACAAGAGATCGAGTTCCCAAAGTAACTTATTGACCATGAGTTTCACCTCATCCATTACATCACCCAGCTGATTCTCACTATCAAAAGTGATATCCTCACCCACAGGGTTCAGATCTAAATTCGGATCACAGTGACGCCTCAGCTTGCTAAGTGTCGACGATTTGGACTCGGGGTCCTTAGTCGAATTTATGCAGAATTTGTGAGTTGCGAGGCTTTTCAGGGTGTCCCTCCAGGAAAGGATGATGAGCAATGTCGGATGGAATACAGAGAGATTTATACAGGTTCGGGCCCTCGATGGTGGGAGTAATAGCCCTACGTCCTGTTAGGATTTCACTATGTATGAGAAAAAGGTTATAAAGTTGTAGAAAAGATCATCACAGGCGAAGATCTTTTCCGTGTGATTGTCTAAAACACGACTAAACTAGCCTACGGAAGCTCGTTGTTGTCGAAGATGTCAGAAATTGTCCAAGTTGTTGGAGTTGTTTTTTGTCTGGTACATTTACTCACCTTTTATACTAGTCGAAAGGGCGCCAATGTATAACGGCTTTGAACAATTGCTCGGGTGCAGTTTTGATAACCGCACTTAACTTCCACGCAGGCTTAACACGTGCAATTAAGGGATAACCGCACATATTAACCTCTTGGCAGTTGTCTTCATATTTGGAAGAATCTTTGAGATCCTCGGGATATGCTTGTTGTAGAACTTAAGCAATCCCGAGTCATCCGGGCCGAGAGTAGTCAATGTCCTTCTGACCGCACACTATCTTTCTAACCGCACACTGTCTGTGACCTCCTAATCGCGCAAAGCCTGCGACCATGTGTTTATGCTTCTTAGGCCATCTAAGATCATAGCAACGGATACTTTCCTGGTTCGAATCTGTCTTGAACCAGACGTGCATTTACTCCGAACTAGCTCGGGTAACAATCCTCATCACTAAGGATGGTGGAAGCTACAGCCTCAACATTGGATTTCAATGCTTCATTTTGCTTCCTAGAAGCCTCATAAACGCTCTCCACTAGTGAGTCAGCCTGGGCAGCGACTAATCGATAGGGCTTACTGAGGCTTAAATCATCCTTTTGAGGATCGATAACATCTACCCCCAGTGAGCCTACGACCACCTTTAGCTTTTCAAAAGTGTTCAACTTGACACCGCTGTAGCTCTTCATGGTCGCTTCAAAAGCACTTTTTTTTGTTGCGAGCCACCTTAGTGGCACCTCTGGCCTTGTCGCTGGATATTTGACGACGCTCACAAAGCTTGCAAAGTGCATCGATATCTGTCCCCCTTTGGATGAATTTTTCTTCGTACCGGTCCCTTTCTTTGTTTGCCGTCTTGATCAGCTCTTCTTGTGTTGAAAGAAGGCAACAAAGAGTAGGTCACAGTTTATCAAGGTAAGAAGTACTCTTCCTTCCTCGCTGAAATATGTATTTTTAGATGATGATGAGATGCAACCTATCATTGTTAATACAAACTTGACCGATCCACAACTAGACAATTTGATCTCTTTACTTCGTGTGCATCGCAATGCTCTAGGTTATTCAATTGATGATATCAAAAGGATTAGCCCAAAAATTTTCATGAATAGGATATCTCTAGTTGATGACACTAAAACCTCCTTTGAGCGTCAACGAAGACCAAATCCGAATCTGAAAAAAACTGAAAAGCTGAAATTTCTAAACTATTAGATGCGGGTATCATTTACCCAATCTCTGATAGTAATTGGGTTAGTCCTGTTCATTCGGTTCCGAAGAAAGGGGGTATGACTGTGGTTAAGAATGCTAACAATGAGTTAATCCCTACAATACTTGTTACTAGATGGCGCATGTGCATTGATTATCATAAATTAAATAGCGCCACTAGGAAGGATCACTTTCAATTACCTTTCATTGATCAAATGTTAGAAAGACTAGCCAATCATGCATATTACTCTTTTCTTGATGGATATTAAGGATTCTTTCAAATCCCAATTCACCTAGATGATCAAGATAAGACTACGTTTACATGTCCTTTTAGTACTTTTGCTTACCGGCGAATGCCGTTTGGGCTATGTAACGCATCTACGACCTTTCAACGATGCACGATGGCTATCTTTTTAGATTTAATCGGGGAAATATGGAAGTCTTTATTGATGATTTTAGCGTCTATAGTTCCTCTTTCGATGCATGTCCACAAAATCTTTCTTGAGTCTTATGCAGGTGCGAAGAAGTCAACCTAGTGCTAAATTGGGAAAAGTGTCAATTCATGGTTCAAGAAGGCATGGTACTTGGCCACGTGATTTCTGAACGAGGGATTGAGGTAGACAAGGAAAAAATTGAGGTCATATCAAGTCTTGCACCAACAACAAATGTGAAGGGCATACGCAGTTTCTTGGGACATGCAGGTTTTTACCATCATTTCATTAAGGATTTTTCAAAAACTGCTAAACCTCTTACTCATTTTCTTGGTAAAAATGTGCCTTTTGATTTTGATGATAAATGCCTTGATGTCTTTAATCACCTGAAACATGCATTAACTCGTGCTCTCATCATACAACCTCCAAATTGGAATGAATCTTTTGAATTGATATGTGACACTAGTGATTTTGCAATTGGCGCTATTCTAGGGCAAAGAACAAATAAGGTTTTACATGCTATATACCATGTAAGCAAAACTTTGGATGATGCTCAAAGTAATTACACTACGACTGAAAAAGAATTGCTTGCTGTAGTATATGCCCTAGACAAATTTCATCCATATTTAATTGGTTCAAAAGTTATTGTGCATACTGATCATGTTGCTCTTAAGTATATTTTGACCAAGACAGAAACCAAGCCACAACTTGCGCGATGGATCTTACTACTGCAGAAATTTGATTTGGAGATCAAAGATAAAAAAGGTGCTGAGAATGTCATCGACGATCACCTTTCGTGACTTTTAACCGACACCGCCGACGTCCACATCAATGACGCTAGCATTACCTGACGAGCACCTTTATTTGATTCAACAAGAACCATGGTATACTGATATCGCAAATTATTTAGTTAACCATGAACTTCCTCCAGGGTTGACAAGTAGACAATGAAAGCGCTTCCTCCACGACATCCGATGCTACTACTGGGACGATCCGAATCTTTTCAAAAAAGGAGTTGACAACATATTTCAAAGATGTGTGCCCGACCATGAGATTCAAAGCGTTCTTGAACACTGTCATTCATCTCCATGTGGTGGACATGCCGGAGCTTCAAAAACAACGACTAAGGTATTGCAATCAGGTTTGTTTTGGTCTTCTTTATTTAAGGATGCTTATGACTTTGTGCAAAAATACGATCCTTGCCAACGTTCCAGAAATTTAAGTAAAAGACATGAAATGCCCTTAACGAACATTCTTGAAATTGAGCTCTTTGATGTATGAGGGTACATTATATGGGACCTTTTCCATCTTCTATGGGCAACTCATACATCTTGCTTGCGGTTGATTATGTTTCAAAGTGGGTAGAGGCTGTTGCAACACCAACAAATGAGTCAAAACATGTGATTAAACTCTTTAAAACAGTCATCTTTCCCCGATTTGGTATCCCGTGAGCAGTAATTAGTGATGGCAGTGCGCATTTGACTAATTACCAATTTCAAAAATTGTTGATGAAATATGGGGTGATTCATAAAGTTGCTCTTGCATATCACCCTTAAACAAGTGGACAGTTTGAAGTCTCAAACAGGGAAATCAAGTCGATCTTGCAGAAGGTTACAGATTGGGCACTCAAACTTCCAGATGTCCTTTGGGCATATCGCACGGCATTCAAGACTCTGCTAGGTATGACGCCCTACAAACTTATGTTTGGTAAAAACTGCCATTCGCCTGTTGAATTGTCACACAGGGCACTATGGGCGTTAAAAGAACTCAACTAGGACTTTGACAAAGTGGGGTGAAGGCGAATCCTTGAATTGCATGAACTAGAAGAGTTTCGGAAGAACTCCTACGAAAGTGCCTTGATCTATAAAGACAACACAAAGAAGTGGCACGACAAACGGATCCTCAACCGTGAATTTAAACTAGGTGATTTGATTCTATTATTCAATTCTCGGTTAAAACTGTTCCCAGGGAAATTGAAATTGCAATGGACTAGGCCATACATGATAGAAAAGGTTTTTCCGTACTGTACCGTCAAGCTTCGAGGACAAAACGGCACCACTTTCAAGGTAAACATGCACTGTATCAAGCTTTACAATGCGGGAGACCAGGTAAGTGCACTAAACTCGGTCAAATCTTTCGATTCCATATATTTTTGAATGACCAAGGACGTTCTGTCGAGTGGGAGGCACCCCGGTATATTAACATGTAGTTCACTCTTTTATGAACACAATGGTGCGAAAATCACTCAATTCTGATGTTGTTTGACCACCCAAAACTTGTTTTTCATAGACTAAGGCTAACTTTTTTTTGGAAAAACCAAAAAAATCTTGAATTTCACACTGGCTGAGGTGACCATGACCACTTGCACGACCAATTTTGGGCTTTGTTTGGTTCAAACTTTCAAAAATCCCTTTTTCAACACAACCGAGATGACCACAACTAGGTCCACAACCAGTGGTGGCTTTCGGTTGTTCCTTTTTCAAAAACCATAAGTTTTTCTTTTAAACCCATTCAAGCATGACCAGTTGACGAGGATTGACACCCGGATCACTTCTAATGGACTTTTTGGTCCAAGACAGGTTCGAACCAGACATGTATCTGGCGATGCGAACTCAAGCTATTCTGAGGAACATCACCATGAGATCGCAAGCTCTACGCGATCAGACCACAAGCCTTGCGCGGCCAGAAGTTCGTATGCTGTACGCGAACTGAATGTCCGGAATGTTGCGCGGTCAGCCAACATCCCGCGGTCAGAACGTTTATTGACCAGGGTACTTGGAGCCTATCTGTTCGGTTGTCCATACAACGGGATATTCCAAGTATCCCAAAGATTCCTCCACGTAGAAGATCAACCGTCAGGAGGTTAACACATGCAATTATCACGTGTTTTAACCTACGTGGAAGTTAACAGCAGTTCTCCAAAAACCGCATCCAATCGTTCAAGCAACCGTTTGATGCAGTTTCTTCACATGACACCCTTTCGACCAATATAAAAGGGTGGCATGGAGTATCAAAAAACAGGAGGAGAACATTGATCGAGATATCGATAGATTCATCAAGAGATTCAACATCTCTCAAATAGCCAAGTTTACGGCCTATTTAGATAGCTTTTACAAGCCTCCTATAGGCTTCTTTTTGTACAATTACATAGGAAAAATCCTCGCATGTGAGGGCTTTTTCCTCCATCTTGTAAACCTTTTACCACACATAGTGAAATCCTAACAGGACGTAGGGCTATTACTCCCACCATCGAGGGCCCGAACCTGTATAAATCTCTCTGTGCTCCTGTTCTCCATTTTTCTACATACCTTCCCGGAGGGTCACCCTAAAAGGTCTCACTACTTACAAATTCTGCATAAGTTCGGCTGAGGACTCCGAGTCTGAATCGTCGACAGCTGGCGCCCACCGTGGGGCCTTTCTCAAGGCATCCTGATTTTAATCCGGAGGTTTGCTGAAACATGGCCGGAGTTTTATATGATTCCGAGAACAATTTTGATCTCGGTGATAATGCTGATATTCAGATGCCCTCCCCAAGCGATCCTATCCCGATGGAGGAAGCTGAAGAAGAGAATCTCCCGGGGGTCGAATCCTCTCTCCAGGTCATGTCCATCGACCAGGGAGCAACTAGTGCAAGGTCAGAACCTGCTGAGGTTCTTAATGCACTAGGTGATGAATCCGGTCCGTCATACGACCCCATCAAGGGGAAAGATGACGACGATCAGGAAATTAGCCCAGGGAGGTTTGACCCCGACAATCTCCACCGTCTCTTTGATTTCGAATCTGACTCGGAACAAACCGAGATGTTTTCTCCATCAGCAACCTCTCTCCCTAGACAGTTCACTGCCTTGTCGGAAGAAACTCCCGATCAGCAAGCTGCTAGGGAAGAGCAGGAACGCAAACAGAAGGAGGATCAAGATCTCGAGCAACAAAACAACGAACTACGCAGAACAGCCTTAGAGGCTCTTCAAGATGCGCAGGCTCGTTACAATGCTGCTCCGAGTTCTTCTCGACGGTCACGTGGTCGTAAACGTGACCAAACCCCTTCTTTGCCACCGGAGCGCTTCCCGGTGGACGAAGAAACAATAACACCCGGTGTTCCTAGGAGAAGTACCCATGGTCAACTGCGATCTATCGCGGAGGTCATGCGTAACCTTCCTCCTACGGTCACGGATGGGCAGAAACCGGCCTTTTTCAGGATCCTGGCCGAAAGGCTGGATGAGGTCGCATCTGAAGCGACCCCAACCGCCTCTTCTCGGTCGGTGACACGTTCCCATGAACGAGGGTATTCTCGCTCTGGTTCTGGTCGGCAGAGTCACCCGCCGCCCGTACCGTCCCGACAGGACAAGTACCGGCGAATGCAGGATTCTCGTAGGAATCGGGTTCCTGTTCACTCTAGTCTGGGACCACGAGTAACTTCACCATCGCGTGAGGTCGCTCGAGAGGCAGTCGGGAGTCACAGGGCGATTCACAGTCCCTACGTTGGTTGCAAAGCTTTTTCGCCTGGCCTGCGCGCAGTCGTTTGGTCCGATAAGTTTCGACCAGGGGCCATCGAAAGGTTTGATGGAACTCGGAACCCCTCCGAGTTCCTTCAGATCTATATCACTACCATCCAAGCGGCAGGAGGTGATGATCGGGTCATGGCCAACTACCTGCCTACAGTCCTCGAAGGACCGGCCAGAACCTGGCTGTTTAATCAGCCCGAGGGTTCTATTTACAATTGGGAGATGTTGTGTGATGCTATCCTCAGTAACTTCCAAAATTGTTACCAAAAGCCGGGTAAAGAGGATGACCTTCACCGTCTACGACAAACTTCGACCGAAACTCTTCGGCAGTTTGTCAAGAGATTTGTCGGGGTGAGGAATACCATCCCAAACATATCTGATGGCTCCGTTATCAGGGCATTCAAACATGCCGTTCGATACCGGAGATTCACCGAGGACCTCCTTATCAACCCTCCTCGATCAGTGGCCGATCTGTTCGACATGGCTGATCGGTACTCTGACGCAGCCGAAGCAGTCGAATGGAACCGAATGGTCGACAAAGGTAACTTGCCGCCTCAACCTGGTCTCAAAAATACTAGGAACGAAGATTCGAGCAAAAAGCCGGAGTCTTCATCGGGCGGGAAGTCGAAGAAGTCGAAGAGGAACCGCTCTGGACAGTACCGCGAGGTCGCAGTCGCAGAGAAGCCGCCTTCGACCAAAGGTAATAAGTCTGCATTTAAAAATAAAACTGCTTCTGGTGGCCGGGGTTCCGACCAGCCAGAAAAGTCGACTAACCCGCAGGAAGGCAAGAAGTGGTGTCCACTCCACAACTCCGCAGGCCATGACCTCAAAAACTGCAGGAGTTGGTTGAAGCAATTAGACGATTTCTACCAAGGAGTTGGGCCAATGCCAACCTTGCCGCCTAAGGAACAGGCGTGCGGGCTTAGAGACATCGATGGGGACGAAGAAATGGCTTACCAGGTACCTCAAAATCATGTTAATATTATCTTTGGAGGTTCTTCTTCTTTCGTTTCCAAAAAGCAGTTTAAAGCCTTTTACCGAGAGGTCAACCAAACGGAGACATCCCTTGGTGAACCTCAGTACCCCCGTTGGTCGAACATGCCTTTGATATTTGATCGCACTGACTGTCCCGTGGGGCTAACTCGACCATTGAGGCTTCCTCTGGTCATTACCCCAATTATCAATAACGCGAGAGTCGAAAGGGTCCTGATCAACGGGGGGAGCTCCCTTGACCTTTTATTGGTCAAGGCACTCGATGAGATGCAAATTCCTCGTTCGAAGATCAAGCCCATAATCCATCCGTTTTATGGGATAATCCCAGGCCCCTCTATGATGCCATTGGGACAAGTTGTCCTCCCGGTCACACTGGGGGAACCAGACAACTTCCGAACAGAATTGATTACCTTTGATGTAATCGATTGTGATTCGGCTTATAATGCGATCTTTGGCAGGCCAACTCTCGCTAAATTCATGATGGCAACGCACTATCACTACTACAGAAATGCATTCCACTAACCCATATTTTCTAACGGTTATAAGCAATCTGGGAAAAATCCGATAGAATAGGACGACAGCGGCGGAAAAGAGGCATTTTACAATCGGTTACACACTAGTCCAACGTTAGTGAAATGCAAATACTTTTTACTATCGGTCATTACTGTACAAACCGATATAATATATTAAATAGTACTATCGGTTTTCCATTTTTAACTGATAGTAAAATTACGCACTTTATACTATCGGTTATGACTGTACAAACCGATATAATATATTACATAGTACTATCGGTTTTCCATTTTTAACTGATAGTAAAATTACGCACTTTATACTATCGGTTATTACTGTATCAACCGATATAATATATTAAAATAGTACTATCGGTTTTTCATTCGTAACAGATAGTAAAATTACTCACTTTATACTATCGGTTCGTACTGTACCAACCGATATAAAAGATAAACTTTTACTATTGGTTATTAGTGTACGAACCGATAGAAACGATAAACTTTTACTATTGGTTTGTTTATTCAACCGATAGTAAAAGAAAAAATGGGGATCTTTAGAAGAGAGGAAAGTTCACTAATGGTTGCGTTTTTGAACCGATAGTAAAATTACATTTTTACTATCGGTTATTAGTGTACGAACCGATAGTAAAGATAGTAAAAGAAACAATGGGGACCTTTAGAAGAGAGAAAAATTCACTAACGGTTGTGTTTTTGAACCGATAGTAAAATTATATTTTTACTATCGGTTGTTAGTGTACGAACCGATAGTAAATATGAACTTTTACTATCGGTTTGTTTATTCAACCGATAGTAAAAGGCCGTCATATATAATAATGATTATGACAGTGGGGACCTTTAGAAGAGAGAAAAGTTCACTAACGGTTGTGTTTTTGAACCGATAGTAAAATAGTACAAGACCCTTATAATAGGTTAAACGCGCGGGAGTTTTCCCTCCAGTCCAACCAAACACATTTCCAAATAAGTCTCTACTCGCACGCGGAAAACCCTAGCCTCCCTGACGTCCCCTTTTTCGCTCCTACACCACCATTGTCGCTCGCATTTGGGTTCTCCACCGCCGCCGGTCGCTGCATCGCACCATCGTAGGCCATTCCACGAACTGTAAGTGTTCTTGACCAACCCGATTAAAATTGTTCTTGTCGCTCGTGTCAGTTTCTTAAATTGATACTGAACGCGATTAGAACCAGGTAGTCTTTACGAAAGAGTAATTGAAATGAAATCAGTTTCCTAACTTCATACAAGCATGCAGAGCGCCATGTTGAAAGACCAATACGAGTTGCCTCAATTGGGGCAGATGCGACAAATTTGGGCTCAATATATGATGGATGAAGTGGCTATCAACGATCGATCGTAAATGACTTGTGTAATATACATTGAATGTGTTAATTGGTGTATGTGTGTACTTGTATTGGTGTATTTGTGAGTAAACTTAATATGTGAATAATTAGATCCAATCTGTCCAATGCATGTGTATATCTTTGTATTAGTGTATTTGTGAATAAATTCAATCTCTGAATAATTAGATTCAATCTGTCCAATGTGTGTCTCTCTGTATTGTTGTATCTGTTAATAATCCTTTGTAATACTATCGGTCCATATCCTACAACCGATAGAAGAAAGTTTCCAGTACTAACCGTGTCGAGTAACTAACCGATAGGAAAACTATACAGTACTATCGGTTTCCACTGTAGAACCGTTACAAGAAATCTAACATCACTATCGGTTGAGTTCACTGAGCCGATAGAAGAAATTATCATTCATGATTAGTGAATGTTGGAATATAAGTATTTTACTATCGGTTTGCAACCGATAGAGTTGTGCTACGTTTTTTTCTATCGTGCCGATCACTAGCGGTAAGAGAACCGATAGTAAAGATGATTTTAAACCGATAGTGAAAAGCAATTCTGTAGTAGTGTATGCTTACCAGTGCGGGAAATTGCCTGGCCCCAAGGGTGTCATCTCGGTTCGAGGCAGTCGCACCGTGGCACTCACATGCGACCGACTATCTTTGGAGATAGTCGATCAACTTCCCCTCCGGGACGCTCAGGTCGCCACTGTTGCCACCGACGCGATCAAAGCCGCTCCTCGACCAGATGAGAAGCTCAAACAGGTTCCTTTGTGGCCAGATGATCCATCCAAGACAATTCGGGTCGGATCAGCTCTGGGTGACAAATAGGAACTCGAGCTTGTTACTTTTCTCCGGGCTAATGCAGATGTGTTTGCGTGGAAGCCATCTGACATGCCCGGTGTCCCAAGGGAAGTAATCGAGCACATGTTAGCAATTCGACCTGGACAGCGACCAATAAAGCAAAAGCTCAGGCGTTTTGCTGTTGATCGGCAGGAAGCCATCCGAGAGGAGTTGGACAAACTCCTGAAGGCCGGGTTCATTCGAGAAGTCGATCACCCGGAATGGCTCGCCAACCCGGTCATGGTCCGCAAGTCAAATGGCAAGTGGCGCATGTGCGTTGACTACACTAGCCTTAACAGTGCCTATCCGAAGGATGACTTTCCCCTTCCCCGCATCGACCAGCTGGTCGATTCAACTGCAGGTTGCGAACTGATGAGCTTCCTGGATGCCTACTCAGGGTACCATCAAATTAGCATGGCAGAAGAAGATGAAGAGAAAACTGCCTTCATCACCCCGTTCGGCACCTACTGCTACGTCAGAATGCCGTTCGGTCTCAAGAACGCATGTTCCACGTACCAGCGCTTGATGCAAAAGACCTTTCTTTCCCAGATAGGGCGTAATCTCGAAGCATATGTAGACGACTTGGTTGTAAAAAGCACCAAAAGGTTGTCCCATTTGGACGATCTTGCTGAAACCTTCTGTAATTTGAATCGCTTTGGAATAAAATTGAACCCGGAGAAATGTTCTTTCGGGGTTTCTTCAGGAAAGCTTCTTGGTTTCCTTGTTTGTTCCAGGGGCATTGAGGTTAATCCTGAAAAAATCAGGGCCATCAAACAAATGAGATCACCTTCGACTATGAAAGATGTTCAACGCCTGGCTGGTCGCATGGCGGCCTTAAGTCGCTTCATATCGCGACTGGGCAAAAGGGGATTACCTTTCTTTAAAGCCTTGCGGAAGCATCATAATTTTACATGGTCCAATGAAGCTGAAAAAGCATTTCAGGAGGTAAAAACATATCTGTCTAGTCTACCAGTATTGGTGTCTCCCGAGAAAGGAGAACCATTACTTCTATATCTGGCGGCCACCCCACACACGGTCAGCGCTGTTCTGATCACGGAGAGGGAAGGAGTACAAAGACCCGTCTACTATATAAGCGAGGTACTTCATGGTCCTAAGGAGCGTTACCCAGAGGTCCAGAAGATACTTTACGCGCTACTTATGGCTTCCCGTAAGCTACGACATTACTTCCAAGCGCATAAGATCACAGTACCCTCCTCTTTTCCTTTGGGAGACATTATCCGAAATCCAGAAAAGTCAGGTCGAATCGCCAAGTGGGCGGTCGAACTCGGTGCCTTTGATATCCATTTCACACCTCGCACGGCGGTTAAGTCTCAGGTGTTGGCCGACTTCGTGGTCGAATGGACCAACCCTGAGCCACCCGTGCAGGTGTCAGAGGAATTGGAGTGCCCCGATTTCTGGAAAATGTACTTTGACGGCTCCCGTAGTTTTCAACACTCGGGGGCTGGAGTGGTCTTAGTTACACCTCAGGGCGAATAGCTTAAGTATGTCATCCAACTACACTTTGTCGCGACTAACAACGCGGCTGAGTATGAAGGTCTTCTTGCAGGGCTCCGGGCAGCAAAATTCCTCGGAGTCCATCGATTAGTGGTGAGGGGAGACTCACAGCTGGTCATAAACCAGGTAAACAAGGAGTACAACACCTCCGATGAGACAATGGCTCATTACCTGGGGGAAGTGAGGAGATTGGAAAAACACTTCAGTCATTTCGAAGTCCAATACATCCCGCGAAAGGACAATATTCTCGCAGACCAATTATCCAAAATTGGGTCCTCACGCTCATCCGCTCCGGCAGGGGTGTTCATTGAACACTTGGACCATCCTTCGATCATGACTTCGGTCGAGGATGATCCGGTAATAGCCTTCGTTACCAACCTCGGTCAAGAACAAGATTGGACTCATCCATTGAGGGTCTATCTTGAACATGGGACTCTACCCGAGGATGAAACCGAAAGCAATCGGTTAATTCGAAAAGCGCGTCTGTACAAGCTCATAGATGGGATTCTGTACAGAAAGGGTACTCAAGGAGTATTCATACGTTGTATATCTCAGGAGGAAGGAAAATCCCTCTTGAAATAAATACATAACGGTGTATGCGGTGCGCACGCGTCATATCGAACACTAGTCGGAAAGGCTTTTCGACAATGATTCTACTGGTCTTCGGCACTTGATGATGCCAGGCATATGGTCAAGATGTGTCCCCAGTGTCAGTTCCACGCAAGACAAGTTCATCAACCTGCCTATGCGTTGCAAACCATTCCTCTCGCATGGCCATTCGCTGTCTGGGGAATGGATATCGTCGGTCCTATGCCACAAGCGATCAATGGGTACAAGTTTCTGTTCGTAGCCATTGACACGTTTACAAAGTGGATTGAGGCCGAACCAGTACGAAATATTACTGCATCAGCCGCACAAAAGTTCTTCCATAAGAACATTATGGCACGATTTGGTGTTCCAAACCGTCTCACACAGACAATGGTTCTCAATTCGCCAGCGGTCTTTTTTTGGACTACTGCGATCAGATTGGGACCAAGGTGTGCTTTGCTTCTGTGGCACATCCACAAAGCAATGGTGCCGTGGAACGGGCCAATGGGCAAATACTGCAAGGCATCAAAAAACGTGTTTTTGATCGCCTTAAGACCCGCTCGGGGGCTTAGGCAGACGAGCTCTATACTGTTCTATGGGCGCTACGGACTACCTCTAGTCGAGCCACCGGTGAGACGCCCTTCCATTTGGTCTATGGGGCCGAGGCTGTATTGCCTATGGAAGTAAGTATTGGTTCTGTTCGGACAGAACAATTCGAACAGGTTAATCAATCCGAACAACGATCACAAGATCTCATCCTCCTAGAAGAAAGGTGTGATCGCGCCCTGATCAAATCCGCGGCATACTTGCAGGCTTTACGCAAGTATCACAGTAAAAAGGTGCGACCACGTGATCTTAACGTGGGCGACTTGGTCTTACGAAAAATTCAAGACCAGTCTAATCGCAACAAATTCTCCCCAAAGTGGGAAGGCCCTTACACTGTTGTCTCAGTGCCGCGACCAGGCTCTGCGCGGTTAGCCATGGAGGATGGTCGGATTTTGTCCAATACTTGGAACATCGATCAGCTTCGCAAGTTTTACGTGTAAGTAATCCAATCCCCTTTTCCTGTTCAATTAGCATCTTTTCATAAAATAAAATATGTTTTGCTTTCATACAATGAGTTTTTCTCTTTAAGCCCATATCATATGAATTCGACCTGGGGGCTGGCTGCCGGCGGTCAGATCATTACAACGTTTTAATCGGATTCACTGGTCGATCTCATGACCACTTCCAGATAAGTCACTCCTAAATAAGCCGTTTCTCAACGCATACGGGGCTATCTGGCAAGTCCTTGGTCACCTGAGTGGCTGCCAGTTCACAATAAGATTAGACGTTACATTGATCCTGATCATTGGTTTAAAACGCACACCCCTGGTCGTTACACTTATGATTTCTCCTCTGCTTATAATACTAAGACTTCAGTATTCATAAACAGAGGCGGGGGCTAGGGGGATATGCTTATAGTATGAAACTTATGATATGAAACTGCAAAATATATACTTTCTTTCAAAAATGGTGTTTTACATGCACTGCATTGTGTACACAAGTGTTTTGATACAAGAATAAGGATCATTCGATCCCGAGCTCAGTCAGGAGCCTATCTACAAAGGGCTTGACCTCCTCCATAATGGCATCAAGCAGCTAATCACACTCGACCTCAACCGGTCCCACCAATGGGCTCAGATCTGCATCTGGGCCATGGTGAAGTCGAACCCGGCTGAGGATGGCTGATGCGTCCGATCGAACCCTGGTTTCGATCACCTCTTCACGTCGCCGTATATCCCCAGGGAGATACTCGAGCAGTGATTCTGCCTGTGCCATGATCAGCGACGTCCAGTCGCTTATGCTGGGGTTATCTTTCTTCGGTTCTACCACATCAGTCTTCAGGAGATCAGCCACGGCCTTCAGTTTTTCGAAGACCAAGAGGCTCAGCTCTTTGACTGACCGGTCGGTGTGGTGAATCGAGGATTCAAGAAGCCCCTTGTCCCGACTAAGCTGTACTATTTGACCTGCTTGCGCTGTACAGAGAGAAGAGGTTATTCACATGTTATGGATTTAAGTCTTCTTAATCAGGAATCGACTTACCAGCATTTTGTGACCGCAGTTTGTTGATTTCGATCTCTTGGTTTTTAACCATCGAGATTGAATTGAGCCTGACCTTGGCCACTTCTTTCTTCAACAATGACACCTCTCTGTAACAAAATTGAGGGAGCAGTCATAACCAAATTGCGCCCATACTAATAGAGGAGTAGTGATCCTCACATGCGCAAGCTGTCGCGTTCTTTCTAAATGGCTGCCATACTAGCCATTACAGAATGCGACTGGCCCGTCACCTAGGATAAACCCTGTAATGCAAAGAAAGAAAGTTAAAAGTGTCATAAGTACAATTCAGGCACCAGAACAGAAGTTCATCATACCTTCATAAACTTTTGTAAGACAGCATCATCCAAACCAGCGGGAATCCTCGCCAGAGCTCCTGATGTGCTTACAACAGGGACGGTCGGGGGAAGTGCCGGCTGGACACTACCCTCAGTAGTCGCTGGTTGCGACTGGGTCCCTGCACTTACTTCTCCTCCCGCGGTCTGGACGACTTCCTGGACCAAGGGGGTGGAGCGCTCTTTGTTGGAGGCTCCTGCACCAGCTGCGACTTCAACCCCTCCTGAGGCGGTTGAAGGGCTGGACGCCGTTTTTCTTTGCCTGACAAAGAAGACAGTTTGAGCAATTTTTATTTGTGGTCATTACCATTTATTCTAGCTCAGTTAAATGTTCTTACCTTATATGAAATCCCCTTCGATCCTGGGATTTCTGGGAAGGTTCCCCTCGAGAAGGAGAACCGTCGTTGGTTCTGGCCTTCCTCATGGCGAACAAGGCATCTCCCCCCTGGAAGTGTTCTGCTGTGAGCACATTCCTAGGGAAAAGATAAAGACGAATAGCAAGGTCTTTACCTGGGCAACCAGACCAACTGGTGGGGCTGCATCTGAAGGCCTTGGCAACTCCTGGATCGCCGGAGCCGCCACAGCCGGCCTTTGCTCAACTACCTCCCCCTCTGTCCGCGGAGGTGGAGGATTTTCCTCCCTGGGACTCGCAGTAGTCGCAGGGAGAGGCTCTTCTCCCTGTATAAACATTGACTTGTCAAAATATACAGAAGAAATTGAAGAAAGAACGACTGTGAGAAAACCTTACCGTGGTCGTCCCTTCGACCAGGGAAGCAGAGGCAATTGACCCTGAAGCCTCGGGGGCTTCAGGAACTGGGAGGTTATCCGTGACCACAGGATTCTCGGTGGTCACGGGGTTTGCCACGGCCACCTCTGCGGTAGCAGTGGTCTTTGCGGAGCAGCTTGGAGCATCGCCGGATGGGAGGTCTATGATCCTCCTCCTCCGGATGACTAGAGGCTCGTCATCGTCCTCTTCCTCCTCGCTTCCCTCTCCCTATACGATGAAGGAGTAATTCCAATTCGCGCTTGAAAGAATAGAATGAATGCAATATCTTACCGCAGTCTTTCTTGCGGTAGGAGGAATACTTCGTGAAGACCCCTCCCCGGGATTTGGCTTGGCCTTCTTGGGGGCAGGACTCTTTGTCCTGGGTCTTTGAGAGACCTTCTTCACGTTCTTCATCGTCGGTTTCACTAGAGAGCCGACATTCTTGCTTGGGAATGTCGCATCGGCGAACTTCCCTAGCAGCTAATTCACATTCCGATGGAATTGGTTAGCGCTGGACATGCAAGAGACCTACAAAACAGAGGCCGGATAGAGAGTGTACCTTTCGGCGCTCCTGCCTAAGGTCGTCGCCGGCGTGAATCAAGCTCTGCGGGCGAGGTGATCCCTTGGGGCCCTCTACATCAGCATTGTAGGCCCTAAGAAGGGAGTTGGTCCGCCTCTCAATCTCGAATGAGGGCAGGACTGTTCCCAAATTCAAGTCAGGATTTATAAAATTCAGAAATGACAAAGCTCAATGCTAAAGAGATGAGTACCTTCATTGTAGTCCAGGGTGCTATCCGCCATGGACTTGATCTCCCAAGCCGGATGAGCCCTTTCACGCAGGGGGCTCACTCGGTTCTTCACGAAGTCTCGGATGACATCCCTTGCTGTCAACCCTTGATTGACCAAGTGAAGGATCACCTCGGCGTGCTTCAGGAGCTCCAAGCTCAGCGCCGGGGGAGCATCCAACTCGCTTGACTTCTCTGGTCGCGAGTTTTCGAACCACAGACTGCTCTCAGATGGTGGAGAGCAGTAGAACCACCTCTGGTGCCACCCATGCACAGAGTCTCGCAGAGGTGGGGAAGGATACTCTTTCTTGTCCCTTAGCCGGAAGTAGATACATCCGGCGGCATTGGTGCTCTTCGACCATGCTGAGAAGTAGAATTGCTGGAAGAGATCCACGTTGGGATACACTCCGACGAACGCCTCACAGAGATGCTGGAACACCGCCAGGATCAGCATCGCATTGGGATGGAGGTTGATCAACTCCCACCCATAATGATTGAGGACATCCTTCAGAAACCGACTCTCGGGGAATCGGAATCCGCAGCGCAAGTACTCCTCAAAAATCACCAACTCACCCTCCTGGACGGTTGGGATTTCTTGGTCCTTCACTACTACAGAAATGCTTTTCACTATCGGTTCAAAATCCACTCTACTATCGGTTCTATTACCGATAGTGATCGGCACGATAGTAGAAACATAGCACCCTACTATATCGGTTGAAAACCGTTAGTAAAACATCTACAATCCCAACGTTCACTACTCGCCATCGACTACTTCTTCTATCGGCTCGGATCTAAACCGATAGTATTGTTTAGATTTTTTCTATCGGCTCGGATATAAACCGATAGTATTGTGTAGGTATTTTCTATCGGCTAGGATACAAACCGATAGTAATGTGCAGACACGTTTAGTACTGGAAACTTTATACTATCGGTTGTTGCATATAAACCGATAGTAATGTAATATTTATTCTATCGGCTGAGATATAAACCGATAGTAATGTGTGGACACGTTTAGTACTGGAAAGTTTATACTATCGGTTGTGGTATATAAACCGATAGTACTTTAATTTTTATTCTATCGGCTGAGATATAAACCGATAGTAATGTGTGGACTCGTTTAATACTGGAAAGTTTATACTATCGGTTGTTGTATATGAACCGATAGTACTATAATATTTATTCTATCGATTTAAGTATATAACCGATAGTACTGTGTAATTTTTCCTATCGGTTATGTAGTGGACACAATTAGTACTGGTATCTTGCACCTATTCATACAGCAATACAGAGATACATTGGATCATTCACAAATACACCAATATTTACAAATATACACTAATATTCACATATTGAATTTGTTCACAGATACAGTAATACAGTAATATACATATGCATTGGGCAAATTGAATTTATTCACATATTGATAGAGTTTATTCACAAATACAGCAATGAATCTATTCACATACTGAGTTTATTCACAAATATATACAGCAATGAATCTATTCACATACTGAGTTTATTCACAAATATATACAGCAATCAACACATTCAATATATATTACACAGGTCAGTTACAGTCGATCGTTGATAGCCACTTCTTCCATGACATATTGAGCCCAAATTGTTCGCAGCTCCTTCAATTGAGGCAACTCGTATTGCTCTTTGAACATGGCGCTCTGCATATATGCGTGTATGAAGTTAGGATCGTACGTCACATCCAATTAAAGTTCGACTTTGAGTCAGGAAAACTGGTTACCTTAGGGAATTGGGCAAAGTTTCTCCTGATCAGGTCATACATGAATCGCATGACATAGAAGTCACATTCCCACGATTGTGGCTGCTGATGGCACTGGGAAAATTGCATATGCAAAGACATAAACCCACATTAACTCAAAAGAACTAATTAAGCTTAAATGAAAAGATTCATCATGAGTACTTCCATCCGTATTAATTACCTCATATTCTTTCCAAGAAATTGTTGTGCCCTTCGACGCGTCATGCCTCCCTCCAGCACTGACATAATTTTTGAAAGCCCTGTATTTAATTTAGCATTGCCGGTTAATATGTTATCATTAATTAGCTAGTCAGAGAAAAATTTAAAACAACTGTGTTACTTACGCGTCTATGTGCCACGTGAGGGTGAAAACATGCGCCACCCTGTCGCTCATCGAATCGAGGTAATAGACCTCATTCATCCATGGGCAAATGATGGCGAGGATCCAGTGGCCCCTACATTGCATATACAAGCGAACCGTTTCATACATATGTTAGGCGTAACATACAAGAATGAGTTAAATTAGTAGGAAATGCACTAACCTTTGGTGGTACGGCGCAAGGATGAACTCTCGGTCCTGCTGCGCCAGTAGTGCCCTAGATATGTATTCCTCCGCATGTGCTTGGTCGTGCTCTAGCATCGTGAGGCTTATTTTCTCTGGGTCGAGGAAACCCACCCTGTCGCATGCCCTCATCGACGCCAGCCTATACATGCACCTGGATGCAAAGTAGACATTAGTAAGTAGTGCATACAAAGTGATTAGATTTATGAAACGAACTATGATGACTTCACATAACAGAAAACTCACAGGACTCCAGTCCGTATGATGGACATATCAAGCTCCCGCCAGTTGACGAGGTCGAACAAATCCTCGTGGGCCACCGATATGCTCCCGGGCTCACGGTGAAAATGGCCTGGCTTGAAGTGAACCAAGAAGTTGATGTGGCGCCTAGACCGGGTCAGGTACCACTCGTGGAGACTTCTGGTTATTTGATCCATGTTGCGCAAAATGTACTCCGACACGAGTGGGGACCCGTTCTTGAACGTACCCGGCTGGCTTTGTTTGGCCTTGCCTTTGGCCTTGCCCTTGCCTTTGGCCGGGGAGCGAGTGTACACCTTCGAAGGTTGGGGTGTGGTGCCGCCGGCCTCATTTGATGGAGAAGGGTTTGAGGCCGTCGGAGGAGGCATGGGGCCCGAAGGAGTTCGCTCATGCGTTGTGGCGGGGGTGGTGTCCTCAGGAAGTGTGCTGGTATCCATCGTCCACTTCAAGTACAAACGCATAAGTTAGATCTTGCAAATTGAGTATATTAGCTGAGTTGTAAGCCAGAATGGCTAGGGTTTACCTCCTGTAGTCTAACACCCTTCTTGGGCCACTGTATGTACGAGCCCAATGCCTCGCCAATTGTCCGCATCTCGTCCGTTGGGACGGGCAATGAAAATGAGCTGTAGCCCGGGAGGGCCATGTCCACCTGTACCTTTGCGTATCCTGGCTCCAGAGGTACGCAATGGATCCGGACATCCTCCCAAGACTGGTATACGACCCCGTTTGCAACCGCAACAGGATTGTCGCCTATGTTGATCAATAGGCTACAGCTCTCCGGCTTCTGCAATTTGCAACAATTATAACAGGTTAGTGAAACAATTCTAACGTAACGGGAGTGGCATCAACCGAACTTCATATAGAGGTCAAGAGTTGCAATACCTCGATCAGGTCCACCGGATCCACGTGAACCTTCGAGCCGCAACTAGTCGGCCTGGCAGCGTCGAGCTCGGCAGCTGGATCTAAACCCTTGGACTGCACAACTCGGCTGAGGCGTTCATACTTCTCGTTCATTTGAGCGAACATGTCAGCGAATTGTGCAGTCACATCTGCCCGTATCTTCAGAGATAGCTCCACCTCCCTTTCCTTCCAGCTGCCAGGCTTCTTCGCCTTTTGCCCGGGCTCCGAGAAGCCTTCCTTCCATGGCACCACAGCCCCCACGGTTCGCGTCCGCCCTGGATGCTCCTTGTTCCCTAGAGCCCGGGTAAGGATGTCATTCTCCCTGTGGGGAGTGAACAATCCCTCGGTCGCCTCCTTCGAGCAAGAGATCTGTTACATTAAAAGCTCTCTATTGTGAGGAACAAATATATACAAAGTTGTGCGCACTCTACGATTCCAACCAGGAAGTTAGCCAACTTACGAGTCGCTGCACGACCTCGACGTCCCTAGGGTTTGGGAACGCCACAGTCCCCGTGGCCGACACGGTCCCTCTGGCCAGCCACCAGCGCTTGCATCGCGCATCGCGGATCTCGGAGAGTGGTAGGTCAGGGGAGTCGACGAACTTCGACGTCTCGTCTTCAGTCTTCTTCCACTGCTCCTCCTTCCCCGCATAGCCGCGAGAGCCGAGCCGGTGTGGGTGGTCGTTCCTCCTCTGGATTGCCCTGTTCTTCTCGTGAGGGCCTTCGTACCAGAAACAAGAAAATTAGTGCACCGCTGCTTACTGCATACAATGGTGTAACCAAGCAAAGGAACCATACATACCTTGAACTCAGGAGTCCCCTTCTGTTGGGCGAATTGCTCCCATACCTCCTCCGTTATGAAGGGGTACTTCTCGCATGGAGATTTGCCTTCAGCGAGGAAGGTACTGATGAGGACGCTCTTGAAGGTTTTCCACGTGTTGTTCATGTCCTTCAAGCAAGCTATCTTCGGACCATCGTCGGGGATGTTCCACTTGGCCTGTTTCAAATCAAGCAAAGTAACCATATAAGCAGGACTTACCTAATCTCTGGGATCAACCAAGGGGATGTGATTACTCAAGAGTTCAATGATTTTGATTAATTTTACCTTCACTTCCGCCCACAGCCTATCCCTCTCGTCGTCCTTGACGTCCTTCCAGCTCTGGACGGTGATCTTCACCCTTTCCTTCGCCAACAGGGCAACATAGGCAGCATAGTGCCCGGCGTTCTTCCCGATCGGTCTCCCGAACTGGTTGAACTCGCATAAAAGATCCGCGCGCTTGGCCAAACGACCCAACATCGTCGCGCCTCGTGCCTTCCTCTTGCGCTGGGACGAGGCAGCGCCATCTACGTTCGCCCTCGCCGAATCACTACTATGAGCTGAGGAAGAGGCCGACATGGCTTTACCTAAAATTCCATGAACAGACCATCAATTGATATGAAGAAAGGTACATGACAAAGTTCATAACTAAAATTGTTGTGCCCTACACTAGTCTCTCTGCATGAACATAAGGTTAAAATTTAAATGAACCAAAATTTCAGATGAATATTAGAAAATGGGAAGTGATTCACAGAAAATTCAGATTAGCAGTGGGAACAGCAGTACAGAAGTGTACATAAGTGCACAACAGTCTATATTTCCTATCGGTTTTCCAAGTAAAACCGATAGTAAACAACAGCAGTACAGAAGTGTACAGAAGTGTACAGTACACAACAGTCTATATTTCCTATCGGTTTTCCAAGTAAAACCAATAGTACAGAAGTGTGTATTCAGAAAATTTAAAACATCAGCAGTACAAACTATGCTAATCTCTCTGCAGGAACATACAGTCTGTTATAATTTAAATGAACCAAAATTTCAGATGAACAATACAAAATGGGAAGTAATCAACAGAAATTCAAATTAGCAGTGGAAAATATAATATACTCTATTTCCTATCGGTTTTCCAAGTAAAACCGATAGTAATCAAATTTGTATTCAGTAAAATATATGAGATTAGCAAAATTTCAATGAAGCAAAATTTCAGATGAAAATAGAGTATGGGACATAATTAACAGCAAGCTCAGTTTAACAGCAAGGTCAATGAAGCAAAATTTGTTTAACAGCAAGGTCAGAATTTATGAAAATAGAGTATGGGACATAATTAACAGCAAGGTCAGTTTAACAGCAAAGTTTGTATTCAGTTAAAATCTTAATGAAGCAAAATTTCAGATGAAAATTACCAAATGGGACATAATTAACAGCAATGTCAGTTTAAGGTATTTACTATCGGTTCTAAATAAGAAACCAATAGTGGACTACACTGTATGACAATTTGCTTGTGATTTTCATCAATTCTGTCATTTTGATAGATATCAAGTTTGTAGTTCATGAATTTTACTCTAGTTTTATGTCTGTTATGCATTGAACAAAATATGTACCACTGCATACAAATTTAAGCAACAGACGCGAGCGATTTGGTGAGGAACACTTACAGTCGATCGTGGAGTGGCCGGAGGCGGTGGCGCAACGCAGTGCCGGAGGCGGTGGAGAAGCAGCTTGTGATCGGCAATGGTGGCGCAGAGGAGCGAAGAAGCGAACGTCGGCGAATCTAGGGTTTTCCGCGCGAGTATTTGGAAATTGGAATGTGATCAGTTGCACTGGAGGGAAAATCGTGCAAGGTTATAACCTAATATATGAATATTTACTATCGGTTCATAAGCACAAAATCGATAGTAGAAAATGTAAGTTAGGGTTTGCATTGTTGGCATTGTTCACTATCGGTTTTATTATACCAAACCGATAGTAAACTAATACAGGGGCTCATAACATAGTGTAAATCACTATCGGCTGTGAACAACAAACTGATAGTACAGTTCAATTTCATATCGGTTTGGCACTTGAAACCGATAGTAAAATACAATGTTAACAGGATTTCCCTTAGAACAATTACAGATGATCTCAGTACATCATTTTGCATTATATTTTACTATCGGTTTTAATACAATTAACCGATAGTAAATGTTAATTTCATATCGGTTTGGAAGTTAAATCGATAGTAGAGTACTGTTTAATTGATCTAAAGGGATTTCCTGAGAACAATTACAGATGCATCTCAGTATATCAATTTGCACTTGTAAAGACACCTGGAACCCCATGCAAATGACTTCAAATAATTTTGAAATAAATTAACAGTAAAGACCAATCATGGAATGAAAATTTGCAGTTTTCATATTGATTTGTGAAAAGAATCAATTATTGCTCAAATCAAGGATATACTCCAATTGAAATGAAAATTTGCATAAATGATTCTCAATGCATCACGTATGTTTTCCCAAAGAATTTTTGATAAATGATTTGAAGAATTCTTCGATTAAAGATCCAAGTAATATACTCACTTACATATTGCAAATTAGTCAAGAATGGTTGTCCACCCATAATCCTTCTTCGTGGTCGTCTCGCAGGTAACTTGTTTCGTCAATATCTTCAGTAGGGACAGATTGGATAATTCCATCTAAAAATGGAGGTAGTTCGTCGAACTGATCATACTCTTCCTCATCCACAACGTCTTCGACCCCAACAATACGTCTCCTACTGTGAAGGACAACGTGCAACTTTGGGTTGGCCGGGTCAACGATGTAGAACACCTGTGTGGCTTGCTCAGCAAGTATAAATGGATCATCTTGGTGTGCGACTCTACTGAGATCGACGAGAGTAAACCCATAATTGTCGACTTTAACACCTCGAGGGATTTCGACCCATTGGCATCGAAACAGAGGAATCTTAAGTAATACATAATCGAGCTCCCATATCTCCTCAATAACACTGTAATATGAGTCGAGTGCCCTTACTGCCCTGGCATCCTCCGAAATAGCAAGTAGTGTCACTCCACTACATTGCATAGTACTATTCTCGTCCTGAGTTCTTGTGTAAAATGAATAGCCGTTGATGTCATACCCCTGCCAAGTCCCTACAGTAAATCTAGGCCCTCTGGCCAACCATGTAACAACTTCATCTATGTCGCCCTCAGAAGCTTGCAGGACTCTATTTTCGATCCACCCAGCAAATTTCCTGTTATGTTCTCTGGTGACCCAAATCTCTGGCTTCGAGGGATTCTGTTTCCGTAACATTTCCTTGTGCTCGTGTATGTATGGCTCCACCCCCGTCATGTGCTGTAAGACCCAAAAATGGGCTTTTGCATACAGATCACTAGAGGGGACGACTGCTTTAAATCCAATCATTCCAATGCCCTGAAGCCTGCCCTCATGCCGGGACGTAGGAACGCCAATTGGGTCAACCCCGGCCATATAGTTGGTGCAAAATTCGATCACCTCCTCGGCGGCATAACCTTCAATGATACTGCCCTCAGGCCGATGTCGATTCCTTACATATCCCTTCAAGATACCCATAAATCTCTCAAATGGATACATGTAGCGTAGGAACACGGGTCCACAAAACTTAATTTCTCTGACAAGGTGAACAATTAGATGGACCATAACATCAAAAAAAGATGGAGGGAAATACATCTCCAGCTGACAAAGAGTTGTAGTCACATCGCGTTGCAAATCGTCCAGTCCATCCAGATCAATTACCTGCAAGGACACAGTTGCAGCAAACATTCAGATCCAAAAAATCTGTCAAGTTCCACGAATGGAGCTAATTAAGTTGCTAGGAGTACACGCTTACGTACCTTGCCAGATATTGTGTTGAAGAAATAACATAGCTTTGTAATTGTCTCTCTGACTTTGACTGGGAGAACGCCTCTGATAGCAATGGGAAGCATTTGTGACATCAGTACATGACAATCATGCGACTTCATACCAACCAGTTTCAAGTCTTTCATGGACACAAGTTTTTTCAAGTTCGCAGAATACCCGCATGGAACTTTGACACCATGTAGGCACTGACAGAGTTCTGTTTTTTCTTTTTTTGACAAAGTATAGCAGGCCGGGGGGAGGTATGTCCGCTTTCCCTTCTCCAACGGTGCAAGTTCAGTCCTTATGCCCATGTCGAGCATGTCACGACGAACGTTGATGCCATCTTTCGTCTTTCCTGGAATGTTCAACAACAAACCAGTCAAACTGTCACAAACATTTTTCGCTACGTGCATGACATCAATGCAATGTCGAACTTGTAAGTGCTCCCAATATGGCAGATCCCAAAGAATCGATCTCTTCTTCCAAACATTTTTTCCTGTAGGTTTAGAACATTTACCGTACTCAACTTTGATGTCCTTCACGCGCAAGTAAAGCTCCTTACCAGTCACAAACATTGGGGCTGATCCTTTCTCAGGCTTCCCATTGAATGACTTCCTCTTCTTACGGTAGGCGTGATGCATCGGAAGGAATCTGCGGTGACCCATGTACACTGTTTTTCTGCAGTTCGATAACCACATGCTTTCAGTTTCATCCAGGCAAATAGGACAAGCCTTGCCTCCTTTCGTACTATACCCCGACAAATTTCCATAGGCCGGGAAATCATTTATGGTGCAAAATATCATGGCCCGCAACATGAAATTCTCTCGCTTGTGTGCATCCCACACCCGCACCCCTTCGCTCCACAATTTATGTAAGTCCTCGACTAACGGTGATAGAAACACGTCAATATCATTCCCGGGTTTTCTGGGTCCTGAAATTAGTAACAACATCATGATGTATTTGCGCTTCATACATAACCAAGGAGGAAGATTGTAGATGCATAAAAGAACCGGCCAAGTGCTATGTCGACTGCTCATATTTCCGTGTGGATTCATACCATCCGTACTCAGCCCAAACCTTATATTCCTCACTTCGCCGCCAAACTCACTGAATGTTCTGTTAATGTTTCTCCATTAAATGGAATCAGCTGGATGTCTTAGTTTTCCGTCTTGTTTCCGACCTTCATCATGCCAACGCAAGTACTTCGCATCTTTCGGATTTGCAAACAGCCGTTTCAATCTGGGAATCACAGGCAAATACCACATAGTTTTGGCCGGAGGCCCTTTCTTTACCTCATCACATCCATTGTGATAAATTCTGTCCCCATGCTTATACCGCGATGCACCGCATCTTGGACAAACATGCAAATCCTCATACTCGTTACGGTACAGAACACAATCATTTGGGCATGCATGTATTCTTTCGATTTCCATTCCCAATGGACACAATAGTTTTTTGGCCTGGTAAACCGATCTTGGCAACTCATTTCCCTCTGGAAGCATGTCCGCTAACAGATCCAATAGCGCCGTGAAACTCTTATCGCTCCAGCCGTTGCTTGCCTTCAAGTTATATAATCTCAACACAGAAGACAACTTTGTAAATTTTGCACATCCGGGGAACAAAGGCTTCTCAGAATCAACAATTAATTTCTCAAATTTGGCTAAATCGTTTTCGTTGTAGTCTTCTTCTACATCACGTAACATTTCATCTAAATTGTTGTCATCTACATGGACTTCCGAATGAACATTACCAATGTTCTGATCATGATCATCATTACTGCAATCCACTTCTGGGTGTTGCTGAGTGGTAGCGGTGCTCGTTTCCTCAAGATCTTCACCATGCCATATCCAACGGGTATAGCGTGCGTTAAAACCACGACGAATCAAATGACTCCTAATCTGATCAGAGTTGCCGAATCTTTTTAAGTTCATACAATCTATACAAGGACAATGCATATCTTTCTCTCCCTTCTTCGCCTTTTCTTGCTCAGCAAATTTAATAAACCCATTCACACCCTCCAAATACTCAACAGTAGTACGTTTTATTCCATACATCCAATATTCTCGGTCCATCTACAATTATTTCACAGAATTGACAAATTCAAATAAATAATTAATGAATCAGGGCTTGCATATATGCATGAAACATAATTAGCTAGCTAGGCCATATGTGTGTATATGAGCTGCTTAATTACATTAAATGGATTTGTATATATATATGAAACCCTAATTAACTTAATTGATGCATGCATTAATTGGAAGAGCCAGCTAGCTAGCTGCTTAAATTCAGCAAGCTATAGCTAGCTAGCCAACCTAGCCTTCTAGCTAGTTTGGAGCTACATGTATGAAGTTTAATGAATTGCGAGTAGAGAGAGAGAGAGGGAGAGTGTCAAAGAGTGATAGAGAGAGAGAGAGAGGTGGTGAGAAGATGACATTACCGAGGGGGATGGAAATATGATCAACCTCTCAGCTAGCTTCTCCAGATCACTCTAGCTTGGAGCCGTGCGCGGCTGAAATGATTCCAACATGCAGAGCGCAGAGCAGGGGTCGACCTAATTAAGTTATAAAATTTTACTATCGGTTCACACACACAAACCGATAGTAAAATAAGGTCCCCACTGTCATGTCATTTTACTATCGGTTTGTTTTATATAACCGATAGTAAAATTCACAATATTGTATCGGTTAGTACAGTAATAATCGATAGTAAAAAGTCAGTAATTTCACTATCAGTTACGCGGGAAGAACCGATAGTACTGTTTAATATATTGTATCGGTTAGTACAGTAAGAACCGATAGTAAAAATTCAGTAATTTCACTATCAGTTACGCGGGAAGAACCGATAGTACTGTTTAATATATTGTATCGGTTGGTACAGTAAGAACTGATAGTAAAAAGTCAGTAATTTCACTATCAGTTACGCGAGAAGAACCGATAGTGCTGTTTAATATATTATATCGGTTTGTACAGTAAGAACCGATAGTATATAGTTTTTCTATTTCACTAACGTTTTCCTTGTGTGGAACCGATAGTAAAATCACTCTTTTCCGCCGCTGTTGTCCTATTGTATCGGATTTTTCCCAGATTACTCATAACCGTTAGAAAATAGGGGTTAGTGAAATGCACTTCTGTAGTAGTGCTTCTTCGCGGGCCACCAGTTGATCAGCAGCCGCGAAGGAAGGATCCCCTCCTTCTCCAACGCCACTAAGGTCTCCTCGGAATGGTGAGTGGATCGGCTCCAGGACGCCATTTTTCGGGGAAGATTGAAGGAAAAGTTGATGACTTTGTGGAGGATGAAGGCCGAGGGAGAATGAGGGTTTTGTGCGGCGGAAACTCTAAGGGTTTCTTGACTGAGTGGCTCCCTCAAGAAGCTATCTGCTCCTTTTATAGGCCCGAGGAGGCGCACTTCTGTGAGTAATGTTCCACTCAAACGTTCTCTTGAGTATTTTATTCATTTCCCATAATGGATATTATCTTTGGCGAACCCTTTAAAGCATTTCGGGTATCGGATTTGAAATAAAAAGACTCCTTTATTTCGGAAGCTGAAAGGGCAAAAACCTGAGAAGTTTTCCAAGAGTTTTCAGAGGGCATTTTTCCTTTGAATGTTTTGAGCATTTTTATGAAAAATATCATATAACTCAATTTTTGACGTACGGGTATATTTCTAACCGGGTTATGGTTTGGTCGAAACCGTATTTTAGACTAAGCTCCGATTCTAATCGAAGTGATGGTCTGACCGAGCTTTAATTCTGGTCGCAATTCAGTTCTAACCGCGGCCTTAAATCTGATCGCGGTATCAGGGCAGGTCGCGGTGCTTTTTTAAGCGTGATCCTGATCGCAGAACTGAAATTCCTGTGTATGAGTAGTCGCACTGAAGATGTGAAGAATATTCATGTGAAAGAACAAAGTTTTATTTCTTACATTCTTTGCATACAAAAGGGATACAGTCGACGAAAGCATCGACCTGATCCGAAAGAAATTTACAAAGTTCCCCAAAGGACATGTCGTTGTCAGTAGGCTCTACACTGGCAACCCCTAGGGAACTAGCAACTGCCCTAAGTCTATCTACATCATCCCTAACAAGAGACGCACTCTTATCCCTAATCAAGTCGGAGAGTTCTCGCTGTTGCTGAGCGTGATCCCTCTCTCGACGGAACTGGCGCGCCTCTTCCCGGGATCGTTCAAGGCATTCTACTAGAAGAAGAATCTCCGAAGACATCTCTTCGGTCTTCTTCTCCAGGGCATTCTTCTCCTCCAGAAGAGTCTGTCCGGAAGGAAGAGATGGAGCAGCAGAAGGCTGATCGCTGGAGCCTCCAACCTCCTACATTTGCAAGAGTTAGTCATACTAACTAACTATCAGCAAAAAGGAGAGAAGAATTATTACCTGTCCCTGCCTATGACAGGTTGATGTAGGCATCCTGGGAAGAGGATTATCAGATGGTGGAAGCGCAATCTTCCCATCAGATGATTGCTTCACCAACCCAATACGGGGATTGTCTGATCGAGGGATAGTTATCGCTTGCCAACCAGAATATTGATCACCCAAAAGGATGGGAGAATTGGATGTGTTGGGATGAGAAGGAGAAAGTTGAGAAGAATTTCTCTCCACAACCAAAGGCCTAACTTGCCGAGATGCATGAACAGGGAGAGTTATAGGAACTAAAGGAAGCAAGAGACTTGTTACATTCTTCACCTTCGTTCCACTGGAAGATCCTTCGTCAACCTTGGGTTTCTTCCTTAAGGGAGACAAGTCTTCAAGCATCTGGAGCCCCTGTTCGACAACTTCCTCTTCATCACTCTCAATCTTGATGATGTTGTGATCTGCCATCAGGAAGAGTGTATGAAAAGGAAGAATGCAGGTTGTCAAGAAAAGGACTTAGGCGTGGGAAGAAAATTGTGAAGCATTACAGATCCAGGGGCCTGGTATTTATAGCCGCCAGGATGATGGTTTGCATTCCAGATGCCTCGGGTTTCACCAAAGCATTTACAATTTTATCTCGAGTTAGAAACATTTCTACGGCCCTATCATTGCCAGTCACTTAATGTCAGAACCCGTCTTGGGGAACCAACCGTTTTCACTTAGTGCGCCACTAAGTGGAGAATTTGAAGAGCCGGGTTAAAAATCCGATGCATGGTCTTAAAATTTGAAATAAACACGTCCCTTCGTTTTCTTCGAATTTGGGGGCTAGCTGACGAGGATTGACACCCGGGTCACTTCTAATGGACTTTTTGGTTCAAGACAGGTTCGAACCAGACATTTATCTGGCGATGCGAACTCAAGCTATTCTGAGGAACATCACCATGAGATCGCAAGCTCTACGCGATCAGACCGCAAGCCTTGCGCGGCCAGAAGTTCGTATGCTGTACGCGAACTGAATGTCCGGAATTTTGCGCGGTCAGCCAACATCCCGCGGTCAGAACGTTTATTGACCAGGGTACTTGGAGCCTATCTGTTCGGTTGTCCATACAACGGGATATTCCAAGTATCCCGAAGATTCCTCCACGTAGAAGATCAACCGTCAGGAGGTTAACACATGCAATTATCACGTGTTTTAACTTACGTGGAAGTTAACAGCAGTTCTCCAAAAACCGCATCCAACCGTTCAAGCAACCGTTTGATGCAATTTCTTCACATGACACCCTTTCGACCAATATAAAAGGGTGGCATGGAGTATCAAAAAACAGGAGGAGAACATCGATCGAGATATCGATAGATTCATCAAGAGATTCAACATCTCTCAAATAGCCAAGTTTACGGCCTACTTTAGATAGCTTTTACAAGCCTCCTATAGGCTTCTTTTTGTACAATTACATAGGAAAAATCCTCGCCTGTGAGGGCTTTTTCCTCCATCTTGTAAACCTTTTACCACACATAGTGAAATCCTAACAGGACGTAGGGCTATTACTCCCACCATCGAGGGCCCGAACCTGTATAAATCTCTCTGTGCTCCTGTTCTCCATTTTTCTACACACCTTCCCGGAGAGTCGCCCTGAAAGGTCTCGCTACTTACAAATTCTGCATAAGTTCGGCTGAGGACTCCGAGTCCGAATCGTCGACACCAGTGTCGCGTTCGGGTGCAATTTTTCCAAACCAAACGAATTTTCAAAACCAATCGAGGCTAGCACGGTATGAGTACGGCCAGTGCCGCTTTTGGGTGGATTTTTCAAATAAAACAAAAGCTTTTTCGTTTTAACCAAACCAAGCACGACCGGGACCACGACCGGTGCTAGTTTCGGGCAGTTTTTCAAAGAAAATTCAAAAAGTTTCAAAAACTAACCGATGGGGCCATGATCTCGAGCACTCTATGTGGCACGCCCAGGTTGATTTTTCAAAATATAAGAAACTTCTTTTTATTTTTGACCACAAAATCCACGACACGTGGCACGTCCCGTGTTCGTTTCTTGCAAAACCGTACCAAATCAAACCAAAAATGAAGTAGTGCTCGTGTTCGCGGCCTCAAAGAAGCGATCAGCTGGTCGATGACGGGTGCAACTAAGCTAGAACGTCCCGTGCCCGTAGCCGTGGCCCTGTCGGTGCAACCACCAGGTTGTAACGGGTGCAAACCGAGCCGAACACGATCCGGAGCACTCCCCGTGCCCGTGGTCGTGCCCAGCTCGGTTTTCTTTCCTTTTTCGGCTGAAACTCACCTTTTTGGCTCCTTTTTGTCCTTTTTCTTTCCAAAACCTTCTCAAACCCACCCTGCCACCCTATTTAACCATACCCATCCTCTCCAAACAGCAACATCCATTATTTTGAGCCCTTTTTCTTCTCAAAACCTCTCCACACTTAGCCTCACAACTCCAAATCTGACTGTTCAAACTTCGATCCGTTTATGGATTCCGGCTCCTCGCGCCTCAACACCCCCGGATCTGAAGTTTTCTACGGCAATGACGACTCCCCTATGCCATGTCCAAAGGGTAACAAAGCGCAAACGTGGTATGTCTCCTCAAACCTTCTCAGATCTAGATTTTTCGCAAATTTATTTCACAAACCCTGATCATCTTGCTAGATTCATGCATTTAAAGAAGAAACCCTTGTGGCCTACTAGATTTTTAGATGTCCATGCCACTAGATCTCTAGGAATTGAAGATGATGTTAAACACGTACTTAGTAATGTGGGTTGGGATGCGCTTATAGGAGTTTCGGTTCCGACTTTTCACGAAGTCGTATGGGAGATTCTAGCCTCCTTCAAACAAAACACTATACGTGTCCCTCCCGATGAAACTGAAGGTGTTAAATTTAGGTTTGCAAATATGGATAATAATTTTTCAATTGATGAATTTGCAAATTTGTTAGGGTTAAAACCCAGGGAACCTTTCATGCTTCTATTATTTGTACCCCAGTAAAATTTGGAGTGACATAGCCGAGGAATGGCAACATCTTTTTCGACCTGGTAAATCCAAGGCCGCCAAAATTTGTAATCCAGCCTTGCGCTATTTACAGCATCTCATGGTTGGTACAATTTTGGGCTGTGACAGTAATCAGGATAAATTTTTAGAAACCACGATTGAATTTTTGTGGGCTATGTTAGGCAAACTTCATATATCATCTGTAGCCTATTTTTCCCGTCACCTTGAAAGTATTGGGAAGGATTTACGCCAAACCTCACCCATAGTCTTAGGTGGCTTAATCACTCACATAGCATCAGCCTTAGGATTTGATGCTAAGGGTTATTAAGAATCTATGCCTGCAGCCACCTTAGATTTGAATGTACTATTTTCAATGGGGTTTTATAGAAGGGAAGAGAATTCTTTTCATTGGATTATTAATGGAATTCCCTCTATCCTTTTGTACAATATTTCTCAGACTTGCTTATCTAATGAGCAGAATTGGAGAATGCTCCCATCTAGCTCATCTGATTCTAACTCCTTATGTGCTGCTGAGTCTAACTAACCAGCAGGAATGTTATTGCCACACTGCATGTTTCCATAGAGTCCTTGAGCACTAGTCTCTCCGACTTTAAGTCGGAATTTGCAGAATACGGGACTATGATGGATTCTAGGATGAACCAACTCCAAGGCCGCGTCAACAGCATCTTCGACTACCATGTAAATGCAGGCCACATTTTTCCGAACGGCACATTTCCAGGCACATGTACCCACTACGTGGACAACCTCCACACGTACCGACTTTTCTCACAACTCTTTCATCCACCTACATATCCATCCTATACATTGCCACAGTTCTACCATTCTCCTCCACCAGCCTTTTGTAGGAAATCGAGTAAGCTACACTAGCAGAATTTATATTTAACTTACTCGAAAACTGCAAGTAATAGATCATAGATTATATTGTTACCAGTAGAGGAAGCAGATTTGATGCAGCGATCGAATGTTCACAGCAACCGTTTGCAGATCGTCCTAATCAGCGCAGCAATTGCAGCAACGCCTCTACCGGTATCCACACGTACCGGGATGGAACGTCGTACGATGGTGTGCTAGCACCAACGTGTACAACAAGGATTTATGGGCTATCAAAAGAGATGGCAACTATGGCTTTTGTGGTGATCCTCAAAGCCCATCATACATCTCTATATATAGGGCCATGAAGAGGAAATCCTAACATATTAGGTTTCCTGATGTGATACGAATCTTATTCGAATTGCCCATACAGAAGAAATACTAACAGATTAGGTTTCCTGATTTGATACGAATCTTATTCGAACTCGTATCTGATACGTATATTCTCTAACAGACCCAATCCGGATCTAATACGAACCCATAACAAACCCAATCCGAATGCATAAGGAGTCTAATATTAAGTCTCCGAATCTGATATGGAAACCTATATCAAACCCAATCCAAATGGATAATGAGTCTAAACCCAATCCAAATACATAAGGAGTCGAACATTAAGTTTCCGAATCTGATACAGAAACTCATATCAAACTCAATCCAAATGCATAAGGAGTCTATCATTAAGTCTCCAAATCTGATATGGAAACCCAAAATAGACTTAATCCGAATTGCATTGTTCCAACCCGTTAAGTGTGTGACCCTGTAGATTCATGTATATTTAGTCACAACCCGAGAATACTTACCCGAATTGTAAGTCGGTAGTGGCCCCTAGCAGGACATAACGACTATCCAAATACACAGAAAGATCATAATCAGCAAACCTATATAATATTTTCATGTTGATCCTCTTGCCATACGATACCAGATTAAACCCAAGGTAGGAAATGTGCCACCCTTACACAGTTCAATCCTTTCTCGATCTCATAGTGAATTGATCTTCTTGTAGTTGACACTTCAACCACAAACGGCATGGCCATGCACTTTTCAATTCATCTATATCGAGGGGCCCAAAGATATCTCTCTCATTTTATAAGATATGCAAATTCCATCTTAACCATTCATATTCCTCCGCATGGCTCATAGTATACCTGAATATTACCTTTATTACTACTTAATTAAAAGTAGCGTTTGGTACTATCAAAGTATACTACTACACATGTAGGAAACTATGATGGTCTCAGGTCTAAGGATCAATCATAAACATTATTTGAGACCAACTGGTGACACTTAAATAACAAATCCAAACAGTGTCTCAAAATGGGTCTATCCAACATTATATTCTCCAATATATGTCCACATTATTGACTTGATATCTTGTATCCATGGTCCGTGAAACATAACCATCAATCAATAAATGTGCTGATCCATTAATCAATAATGTCCTATTTAAAGATAATGAATCAGGGACTATATTAGAATAATATCATCAAATAAATTTAGAGTCTCACGAACAAATCACATACTTGTTGATCAAACCAAGATGATAATTTATTCAAAAATAACATATTATTCAAATGTTCATAAATATAACAAAGATAAATACATCTCTGTGATTTGCTCTAGGACATATCACTAACAACCTCCCACTTGGACTAGAGTCAATCACAAATGTATCTAATACCTATTGCTCTAGTATGCACCTCATGCTTTGGTTGCGGGAGAGGCTTTGTCAACGGATCAGCAACATTCAAATCCGTGGACACTTTGCAAATCTTCACATCACCTCTATTCACGATTTCTCGGATGAGGTGATAACGCCTGAGTATATGTTTGGATTTCTGATGAGACCTTGGTTCCTTGGCTTGCGCAATGGCTCCAATATTGTCACAATAGAGATCCACTAGGCTTGAAATACTAGAAACCACACCAAGTTCAGAGATGAACTTTTTAATCCAAACAGCTTCTTTAGCAGCTTCAGAAGCAGCAATGTACTCTGCTTCTGTTGTAGAATCAGCGACAGTTTCTTGCTTGGAACTCTTCCAGCTTACAGCTCCTCCATTAAGGCAAAATACAAAACCAGATTGCGATTTGAAATCATCTTTGTCGGTTTGGAAGCTAGCATCGGTGTAGCCACTAACAACGAGCTCTTCCTCACCTCCATAAACCAAGAACACATCCTTAGTCCTCCTCAAATATTTAAGGATGTTTTTTACAGCAGTCCAGTGACTCTCACCTGGATTTGATTGGTATCTGCTCGTAACACTTAGAGCATAAGAGACATCTGGGCGTGTACATAGCATGGCATACATAATAGATCCAACAGCAGAAGCATATGGAATCTTATTCATTCGGTCCCGCTCATCACATGTCGAAGGACATTGACTCTTGCTAAGACTAATGCCATGTGACATAGGTAGAAAACCTTTCTTGGAATCATGCATATTGAATCTGTTCAATACTTTGTTAATATATGTACTTTGGCTTAATCCAATTAGCCTTTTAGATCTATCTCGATAGATTTTAATGCCCAAAATATATGCTGCCTCACCTAAGTCTTTCATAGAGAAGCTACTTTTCAATGAGGACTTCACAGAATCAAGCATAGGAATATCATTTCCGATCAGAAGTATGTCATCCACATATAAGACCAGAAAAACAAGTGCGCTCCCATTTACCTTTTTATAAACACAAGGCTCTTCTTCATTTTTTATGAAACCAAACTGTTTGACTACTTCATCAAAACGAAGATTCAAACTCCGAGAAGCTTGCTTCAACCCATAAATGGATTTATGAAGCTTGCATACTTTCCTAGTATTATCTGGATCGACAAAACCCTTAGGCTGTGCCATATACACATCCTCACTTAGGTTTCCATTTAGGAAAGCCGTTTTGACATCCATCTGCCATATCTCATAATCGAAATAGGCAGCAATAGCTAGGATGATCCTGATTGACTTTAACATAGCAACGGGCGAAAATGTTTCATCATAATCAACACCTTGAATTTGCTTGAAACCTTTTGCAACTAATTTGCACTCAATGGCTTTTACACCATCAGGCAGATCAACCAAGTTCCACACTCGATTGTCATGCATGGATTCAATTTTGGATCTCATGGCTCCAAGCCATTTCTCAGAGTCAGGGCTCATCATCCCTTCTTCGTAAGTCTTAGGTTCATCATTATTTATCAATAATACTTCACGCTGCTCCATTGTAAGGAGCATGTACCTTCCAGGTGCGTGACGTACCCTTTCAGACCTACGTATAACCGGTGCTTGTCCTGCATCATTTTCTACATTGTTTTGCAGGTCTTGCTAAGCTTCAGTGGGTGCTGAAACAATTTCCAGTGGTTCCCGAATTTCTTCAAGTTGCACTGTGCTCCCACTTACTCCTTTTGAAAGAAACTCTTTCTCCAAAAAGACACCGTTTCGGGCAACAAACACTTTGTTTTCTTCTCGATTATAGAAGTAATATCCTTTTGTTTCCTTAGGATAGCCCACAAAGAAGCATTTATCTGATTTGGGTTTGAGCTTATCAGACATTAAACGTTTTACATAAACTTCACAACCCCAAATCTTAAGAAAAGACAATCCAGGACGCCTTCCATTCCATATCTCATATGGTGTCTTTTCTACGGCTTTTGATGGAGCCCTATTTAATGTGAACGCAACTGTTTCTAAAGCATATCCCCAGAAGGACAATGGAAGATCAGTTTGGCTCATCATTGACCGAACCATGTCCAACAAGGTCCTGTTCCGTCGTTCTGACACACCATTCCATTGAGGTGTTCCTGGCGGGGTCAATTGTGGAACAATTCCATATTGTTTTAAATGATCATCAAATTCTTGGCTCAAATATTCCCCTCCACGATCAGATCGTAGGGTTTTGATTGTCTTGCCAAGTTGATTTTGTACTTCATTCTGAAATTCCTTGAATTTATCAAACGTTTCAGATTTATGCCTCATTAAGTAGACATATCCATATCTACTAAAGTCATCGGTGAAAGTTATGAAGTACTGAAAACCACCTCTAGCTGTTGAACTTAATGGTCCACATACATCAGTATGAATAAGAGCCAATAAGTCATTTGCCCTTTCACTTTCACCCGTGAAAGGTGCCTTTGTCATTTTGCCAAGTAAACAAGATTCACACACATCAAATGATTGAAAATCAAATGAGTCTAGAAGCCCATCTTTCAGGAGTTCCATGATGCGTTTCTCATTGATATGGCCTAAACGACAATGCCAGATAAACGTGGGATTCAAATCATTGGACCTAAGCCTCTTAGTACATATGTTATAGACAGGTAATTCAAGATTTAGCTGATAAAGCCCATTCTCCAATGAGGCATTGCCATAAAACATATCATTTAAATAAAAGGAACAACGATTGTTCTTTATTCTAAATTCATAACCCAGCGTGTCCAAACACGACACGGATACAATGTTTTTGCTTATGGTAGGAACATAATAACAGTTATTAAGTTCTAAAACTAATCCTGAAGGTAAAGCTAATATAAAAGTTCCAACAGCTAAGGTTGCAACTCTTGCTCCATTGCCAACGCGAAGTTGAACCTCGCCCTTAGCCAAATTTCTACTCCTTTTAAGCCCCTGCATCGAAGTGCAAATATGAGCAGCCGATCCGGTATCAAATACCCAAGAGTCGGAAGGAGAAGTAGCTAAATGAACTTCTATAACATATATACCTGAAGGAGTCTCACTTTCCTTCTTTTTCTTTAAATCTTCTAAGTATTTCTTGCAATTCCTCTTCCAATGGCCAGATTCCTTGCAATAGAAGCATTCAGTAGTAGGGGTGGTACCTGGCTTGGACTTTCCTTTGGAATTAGGTTTAGCGCTAGAGGATCTTTCTAGAGCTTTGCCTTTCCCTTAGCCTTGCCCTTGCCCATCTTCTTAAAGCTTTTTCCCTTTTGAACCATCATTACATTATTTGGGTTTTTCTTAATATTCTGTTCCGCTGTTTTAAGCATCCCATGCAATTCGGTCAATGATTTCTCCAGATTATTCATGTTATAATTCATGACAAACTGGTCATAGCTCGGAGGGAGTGATTGGAGAATCATATCAGTAGCCAACTCTTGACTAAGGGGAAAACCAAGTTTTTCCAAATTCTCAATGTAACCAATCATCTTGATCACATGAGGACTGATCGAGCTTCCTTCTGCCAACTTGCAATCATGCAATTTCTTGGTGGTCTCATATCTTTCCACCCTGGCCTGCTCCTCGAATAAGTTTCTAAGTGACACGGCCATGTCATAAGCTGTCATGTTCTCATATTGCTTCTGAAGCTCAGAGTTCATCGTGACAAGCATTAGATAGCTGGCATCAAGTGTGTCATCAGTATGCTTTTTATAAGCATCCTTTTGAGCATGTAAAGCACTAGCGGCTGGTTCATCAGGTATAGGAGTCTCTAGAACATAGTCCTTTTTCTCTTGTTTGAGAACAATTCTCAAGTTTCTATACCAATCAATAAAATTTGTTCCATTGAGCTTTTCTTTATTAAGGACAGATCGCAAACTGAAATTGTTTGAGGAGCTACCACTATCCATGGTCTACAACAGTAAAGAAATGCAAAATTATAGCATTATATTTATGAAATGTATTTTATTAAACAATTCAATAAAAGATGTACCAACTATATATTTTAGAAAAAATCCCTCAAAGAAATATATATAGTAGGCCAAGATCCAAATTTCACTAAGTTCTAGTGAGCTTTGGCATCACTGCTAGAAACATAGTTATTTAGGTAAGCAACTCCTTACTAATTATATCATATATAACTCTTGTTTGTTGGGTGTCATCCCAACACCATGCCCCAAAGCCCAAAACCGTTTTGATGGCTTTGTTAAGTTAAACCAATTCTATGCTTATGGGTGTCCAACACACATCCTGCCTTATTAAGATAATTGATGGTGCCCTGATTTGTCAGACCCACCAAGCAACGATCAAAATCTTGACAGGTGCAGCAATTGGAAGGGTATAATAAACACTTAATTTTTATGAGGGGTTAAAACATGGCAAAACATCCATATGCACGAAAATAACCATCAGCTAGATGATCTAATAGGTGCAATTTTGACTATATTTAACTTCCGTTGGCAGTAACCTTGGCCAGGAAAGACCGCAACTGTTTTCGCTCACACCATGAAGGAAAACGTTTCGTCAAGCGGGGTTTATTAAGAAAAACCTTATGATGTGTTCTTTCCTTAAACACCAAAGTTGACAGCTTCTGGTTGTCAAGTATAATCTTTATGTTTCATGAGGGGTTAAAAGATGTCACAACATCTATATGCATGAAAATAATCATCAATTAGATAATCTCACATGCATAACTATGACTATATTTAATTTCCGTTGGCAGTAGCTTTGGCCAGGAAAGACCGCGACTGTTTTCGCTCACACCATGAAGGAAAGCGTTCCGCCAAGCGGGGCTTATTAAGAAAAACCTTATGATGTGTTCTTTCCTTAGACACCAAAGTTGACAGCTTCTGGTTATCAAATATAATCTTTTTTTTATTTAAATTAATCATATTAATCAAATTTTCGAACCAAGCTGATTGGTTTAAATCCCCTTAAGTCATCCATATTAACTCCAATATGAATATCTAGAATAGGCAGCTAATGTCATATATAGATCAAATCTATACACATATGATTTAGAAGATCTAATATACTATTGTCATATAAACCCTAACATCACCTCCCTCTGGCCCATGCTAGGATCATTAGACATTAGTTCATATTAAAGTCGACCAAAAAATTGTTCATCACAACACTTGGATGTCAAAACAAACATGTATAATGAAACTTATACGGTAACAGATTGAATGAACTAGTAGATCTAATCTACTATAACTTCATATATCACATATATATATAATTAATCCAGATCTAATACTATACAGGATGGCTCTGATACCATTGTAGGAAATCGAGTAAGCTACACTAGCAGAATTTCTATTTAACTTACTCGAAAACTGCAAGTAATAGATCATAGATTATATTGTTACCAGTAGCGGAAGCAGATTTGATGCAGCGATCGAATGTTCACAGCAACCGTTTGCAGATCGTCCTAATCAGCGCAGCAATTGCAGCAACGCCTCTACCGGTATCCACACGTACCGGGATGGAACGTCGTACGATGGTGTGCTAGCACCAACGCGTACAACAAGGATTTATGGGCTATCAAAAGAGATGGCAACTATGGCTTTTGTGGTGATCCTCAAAGCCCATCATACATCTCTATATATAGGGCCATGAAGAGGAAATCCTAACATATTAGGTTTCCTGATGTGATACGAATCTTATTCGAATTGCCCATACAGAAGAAATCCTAACAGATTAGGTTTCCTGATTTGATACGAATCTTATTCGAACTCGTATCTAATACGTATATTCTCTAACACCTTTGACAAGTGATCTTCAAGATACGCACGTTTTTCTTTTTATTTTCATTTTCTTTTTGTTCCTTTTTGCTTCTCTTTACAGATTTTTACTTGCGACACCTTGGACTGCACCTTTGGAGCTACGTGGACTGTAACATCATCTTTCACTACCTCATCTTCCACAACATCTACCTACCTAAACCATAACCACAAATAGTAATCTGTATCTCTCTCCACACATTGAGGACAATGTCTGATTTAGCTTAGGGGGTATTCACTTAACCATTTGCTTAGTCAAATTTAGCTTGGGGGATGTTCACTCCACCACATGTTTAGTCTTCAGCGAATCATCATTCCACCACATTCCATCATAAACTGAAAAATAAAAAGAGATTTAACACTTGGAATGCCTGGTTTCGAAGATGATCTTTAATCAATTAGATGATTATTCTATCACATCTTTGCATATGATCCATTGAACTTAGCTCTGTTAAAATTTTCATTGCTTATGTTCAGTTTTATTGTAAATCGACCATTAGCTATTAAATTGTACTCAACTTCACCCAAATTGAAGATTTCTAATAAAACCATTTTTTGGAATTAACTCCCTTATGTCACTTTTTATGCTTAGTTTGCTAATTACCCTTCTCTTTAAAAATAAAAAATGCATAAGAGTAAAATATAATCGACCCACTAGGGGGAGGCGGTGGTGAATCATCAACCAGCTGGGGAAGGGAAGACTTACTTAACTTATGCACACAAAATATTTTTAGTAAAACGATTGCTTAAGCTGCGGCTTTGTCTAATCTCGTGTAACGTATATGCGACCCGCTGGGGGAGGCGGTGGAGAATCATCGACCAGCTGGTGAAGGGAAGGTATACGAAGCATTGAGGTTGCTTACAGGGGCTCGAGAAACCGACAAAGCTGCCTTTTGTAAGTGCACTTAAGTAAGCGTCTTTAGCTGCGTCTTTAGCTGTGTCTCCTCTAGCCGCGACGGAATGATCCAGTAAAAATATTCTGGCCAAGAGCACAAAAAAGTTGAAGAAAAAAATAAAAAAATAAACAATAAGTGTTTTAATTTTTCTAGAAAAGGGCAATTAGCAACTTTGTATAAATCATAGGATAACGAGTGTTTTCTATGCATGGTTTATTCTAAATCCTATATGAAAAAAAGATTGTTAAGAAAATTTAATTTATTAAGCTCTCTCTTTTCTAAGCTTGAAATTTGATAATCTTAATATATGCATTTGAAAAGTTTAAATTGCTAAGATCAATTGCCTCATATGCATAGATATTTGTGAATCTTCAGAAAATTGTTTATTGAAAATTAGATGAACCAAGGCACCTCAATTTTTGGAAAAATCATCCACATTCTTTGCTTGAGGATAAGCAAAATACTAGCTTGGGGGAATTTGATAAGTGCTAACTTGGTAGCACTTTTACCTTAGGTTTAGTATCAAAACATGCAAAAATCATGCTTAAAACTCCTTTGATGTGACGTTCTATATACAAAATTTGATCATATTTACAAAATGCTTTCACAATTATGTTCATCGTGTTTCAGGGATCAAACCCTCCAAATTTGAAGCAATTTCGACCACATTTGAGCCTCCAACGACCAAGAAACACAACTAGAGTACAAAAGAGTCATGGTTGAAGTCAAATTGGCGGGTAATGCATCAAACCCGTACGAAAATGGGTGAAAAAAGGATTTTTACTTGAAAAGGACTCCTGCTCGAAAAGAAGTCCTGGTCGTAGTCGACGAAGATTCCTGCTCGGATACAGTCGCGCCACGTGTCTGGCAGTCGTTGCGCCACGTGGCCCGGTTGTGCTCGACTCGGTTTTGGCCAAGGCGCACGCTACAGTTGCACCATGTGTCCTGGTCGTGATTGATGCAGCTACAACCCCGACGCATGTGTGAACAAGATTGCGCCACGTGTCCAATCATGTTTGAACTGGTTTCCTAGGCGCGGTTTGGATCGGTTTTGATCCAAACTGGTTGTTGTGAGCCATTTTGAAGCAGGTTTGGCACAAACTTGTCATTTGTGGGCCATTTTGATCCGGATTTGACTCAAACTAATCGAATTGGTTGGTTTTAGCCAGATTTTGGTCAGTTTTGAGTCTTATTGGGTCAGAACTAGTCGAATCTGATCGGTTTTGACTCAGCTTTATCCGTTCTCACACCATTTGAAAGCAGACTTCATCGCCTGCACATCAAGGAGTTATTTTTGGACACATTTTCCTGTGTACTATAAATAGAGAAGTTTTTGACTCAATTAATTATCTCTTTTCTTAGGTTTAGAAGCCATTAGGGCTTAGTTTTTAGTCTAGTTTTCTTAGAAGAGACCCTTCTCTTTTTTATTACTTCTGTAAGCCGGCAAGGATGGCAACTTCAATTTTCAAGCAATCAAGTAAGTTTTATTTATTTCTTATTGTTATTTCTACATTATTATGGCTTTTAGTGAGTAAATCCCCTCTAGGGATAGGGTGACCTAATCCTGAAGGCGTGATTCTTCCCTGATAGTAATTTCACAATGTTTTCTTCCTCCAAACCCTAAATTCTTGTTTCGGCAACAGACGTAACAGTTAAGTCTTAACAAGAATTTAGGGGAGTTCCTGAGTTCTTAGCGCTTTGACGTGGAACCTTGAACAGGAGAGTAGCTCTCGCCAAACGTGATAGTGGAAGCGATCCTCTTACTGTTGACCCAGCGACCCGAACTGGAAACTTAATTTGTCTTGGAGAACAATTGAAATTAACTTAGAATCATCGGACCTTGGATAGAATTATGCCGGATGGTTATGGAATTCCCGAAACCCTAGATTTTCCATCATGCAACCCCTAGATTGTTAGACTTAGTTGTCGAAAAACAACCACCCCAAAATTATTTAGACTTAATCAGTGATCCATTAAACTAGAAAGACGAATACGCTTGTTCCTCGTGGAATTCGACCCTCAAGTGCTCAACGTTCGACCATTCACTTCCGGTATTACAAAATCACACCATTTTAGGTGCGATCAATCATCCCTAAGGAAAAAACTAGGAGGCTGCCAGTAAGACATTCTCCTTACCTCCAGCAGTTGGAGCAGCTCTTCACAGGTGTCTTTAGAACCACTCGCCTGGCCGACAGAAGCCACACAGGCGGGCGTCCTAGGAGACTCTATGTCCTCCGCAGGATGTTGAACCTGGGCCACCTGCACCGCCATATATGCTTCCTCGAACATGGGAAAAACAACAACGTCCTCCTGTTCATCCACCCCCATGGCCGAAGGCTCGGCAGCAGCCACCTCATCAAGATCTCCCCCGATGGCCTCTCCAACTGTGACTTCCGAAGTTGTGATGACACTTGCCGTGGCCGCCATCTCTGTAGCCTTGGCCGCCCCTCGGTCAATGGCGCTGACAAAGCAGCAGGCGGAGCGCTGCATGACTAAGTATCACGACCTGATCAATGTAACTTGGTCAAAGGAAGGGATACAATTTGTACCTAATCTTCAGGCCTAGGATGTTGCGGGAACTTGAAGACACGCATTTAGGGGACAACAGCGCGGACAACAATTCGGAGGCGGACCCGCCAGGTGCGGCCTTTGTTTTCCTCCTCGAGAAAAACAAGAAAGTATCCTCCACGTTGCTACCCTCCCCCTATACGACCTTAAAATGAGTTGTAGTCTTAAAACAAAAAGTTAGGACTTCTGAGATATTACTACAACATTTCTTCTAGTTATCGTGCCTAGGTCAACCATGGTCGCGACTATGGTTGGCTCCTATGCATCTGCGGCTCCCACGGTCACAGCATGCGTAATTGTCGCGGCAACCCCCACCGCAGTGGAGGTCGCGCCCTTCACATTAGAAAGGGAAGCATAGCTTATTCATAGCAGTCTTCCCCTAGCCATGTCCTTGGTCACAGGGGAAGCTCTCTTTAGCTTCTTCAATGAAGAACCACCAAAAGGTTCAGCGTTGCCGCTGGCCAGCCTTTTTTGGGCTGGTGATTTCGTAAACAGCTGCATAAAGCCAAAAGAATTTCCTTTGGCGAATCAACTCCTACAAGCCTGATGCACACAGGTTTTCCGAAAGAGACATACCTTTCGATGCGCCTGCACATCTTCATCGGTGCTCCCAACTAAGCTCTTCAATCTCGACGCATTTGGGTCTCCTTCCTCGACCAAATTGAATGTCTTCAACAAAAAACTTGTCGTCGCCTCAACGTCGGAGGTGGACAACTCCACAGGACAATAAAAATCAAAGCAAAACTCCAAGAGAACAGCAAATTAAACATATTCTACTAATTTGGCTAAGTCTCGGCTACAAACACTTACCAGGGTTGCAATCCCTGGTGGTGTCCTCCATCACCTTGATCTCCCATGCTGGGTGATCCCTCTTCTTCAAGGGGCTGATCCAATTTTTTACAAAATCCAGGATCACGTCCCAAGCAGTTAATTTCTCACCTATCAGGTACTTCAGTACCTGGGTTTGTCTCCTCTGTTCATTATCGGGGGGGATGTCTTTCTCTTTGCTCTTCTCCGGCCGACGATCGGCGAACCAGAGATGACTTTCCTCTGCCGTGGTGCAGTAGAACCACCTCTAGTACCACTTGTGCACTGAGTCGCGCAGAGGAAAACGAAGAAAGTCCTTCTTCTCTTGTAGTCGAAAGTTAACATAGCCTGGTGCAGCTGTGCCCTTTGAACTCACTAGAAAATAATACTGGCAGAACAAATCTACAAATAATTTTGTTTTGTACAGAAGCACAACCACTCATTTTCAACATCCTATGGCATGTCAACATTAGGAGGATCATCATTGGGGCCCAATGCTGCTCGAACTGTCCATAGAAGAAATCTAGTGAGGGTAAAAACACTAGTACAGAAATGCAGTCTTCTATCGGTAAAAAACACCCTTCTACTATCAGTTTTCGTACCGATAGAGATAGACACAATAAAACAAGAGTGGACATTTTCTATCGGCAAATAACCGATAGAAGAACTTCACTATTCTATCGGCATATTATAAATATACCGATAGAAAACCCATAGTAGTCTTACGTCCAGGGGCAGGGAAAGTACCACTATTCTAACGGTTAATTAGAAGATTACCGACAGAAAAAATCATACTATTCTATCGGCATATTAGGAGCGTACCGATAGAAAACTCGTCGTCATCGGTTGGAAAGTACCACTATTCTAACGGTTAATTATAAGATTACCGACAGAAAAAATCATAATATTCTATCAGTATATTAGGAGTGTACCGATAGAAAACTCGTCTTCAGCGGTTGGAAAAGTACAACTATTCTATCGGCATTTTACAAGATTACCGATAGAAGACTCGTCGCTTGCAGTTTGAAAAGTACCACTATTCTAACGGTTAACTACGAGATTACCGACAGAAAAAAGCTTAGTACTCTATCGGATATGTATGAGTTCACCGGCAGGAAAGGTCGCACTCTTCTAACGGTTAATTTTGATTGTACCGATAGGAAAAAGTACATTAGTCTCTCGGTTGTTGATGAATTTACCGATAGAGCATTCAGATATACAGTACTTTATTTGCGTTCACAATACAGTACGCTCACATATACAGCACAGATGCAATTCAGTATAGAACTATAGATTGGATACACAATACAGTACAGATGCAATACAGTATAAATTGGATACACAATACAGTACAGATGCAAGGTAAATTCACAGAACAGATTGACACATTTGGCAGTTATTCACATTTATTCACATATGTATGGACAAATACAAATTGCAATCCAATGTGGGCATTTATTCACATATATATTTATTCACATGTATATAAACAGTCTATGGAGAGTACACGAAAAGGAGAAAACTGTCATGCTGGATGGTTGGGCGCTACTTCCTCCATGACATATTGTGCCCAGATTTGTCGAAGATATATAATCTTTGCATTTTCATATTGGTCTTTCGACATGGCGATCTGCAAGCATGTGTGAATACTGAGTAACTATCTTCGATCCTAATTTAGAACGTGACACCCATTTTTGAAATTTGAGTTAGCTATCGACGCTTACCTGGGGGAATCGGGCAAAGTTTGTCCGCACTAGGTCGTACATGTAGCGCAGCACATAATGCCCGCATTCCCACGATTGCGGCTGCTGATGGCACTGAGATAATTGCATATGCGAAGACATGTTAGCTATATATTGTTTCCATAAACTAATTAAGCATAAACAAGTCTCGTGAGTACCCCATATTCTTTCCAAGCTAGTAGGGAGCCCTGCGGTGCGGCATGCCTCCCTCCAGCGGACACATATTTATCAAAAGCCCTGCATTTCAGTTAGTATTGCCGGTTAATGTATTATCATTAGCTAGTGAGGTCAAAATTTAAATCAAACATATAAGTTACTTACGCCTCCATATTCCCCTTGAGCACATATTCCATCGATAATCTGTCACGCATCGAATCGAGGTAGTACACCTCGTTCCTGAGCGGACAGATCACGATGAGGATCCAGTGGCCCCTGCATTGTACGTAAAAGAGGACCGCTAGCTCAAAGTACATCTCAGGTGTAACATACAAGATTGAGTTCAATTAGTACGAAATGCACTAACCTTTGGTGGTACGGCACCAGAATGAAGTCCCTGTCCTGCTGCGCCATCAGCGCGCTGAATATGTACTGCTCGGCGTGCACGGCGTCGTGCTCTAGCATCGTGAGGCTTATTTTTTCTGGGTCGAGGAAACCCACCTTGTCACACGCAGCCTCCGATGCTAGCCTGTACATGCACCTGCATGCGAAGGACGAGATTAATATTAATTTCACAGAAAGTTACTCAGTATTCAAATGAACTGCAGCATTAATGCAGAGTTAGCAAACAGAGTTAGAAAACAGCAATACATAGCATCAGCAAACTCACAGGACTCCAGTCCGTATGATGGACATATCGAGCTCCCGCCAGTTGTAGAGGTCGAACAGATCCTCGTGTGCCACGTATATAGTCCTGGGCTCACGGTGGAACTGCCCAGGCCTGTAGGGAACTAAGAAGTTCAGGCTGCGCCGAGCTCGATGTAGGTACCACTCGTGGAGGTCTCTGGTTGATCGATCCAATTTGCGCAAAGATGCCTCCGACACGAGTGGGAGCGCGTTCGTGAACGTCCGTGGCAGTCCCTGTCGCCCTTTGCCCTTGCCTTTGCCGCCCTTGCCTTTTGCCGGGGACTGAGCGCGTGCCGGGGACTGAGCGCGTACCTTCGAAGGCGAGGGCGAGCTGATGGCGGCTTTCTTCCGAGGTGGAGACGTGAATGCGCTGGGTGGGGTCGAGGCCGTCTTTGATGTGTCCAGGTTCGTACGTACGAGATCGGCCCTCATGCCCCGATCTGGGGGCGCAGTCCCCTGGTAGCCCGATGGGAGGCCACTTCAATTAATGAGCACGTATGTTAGATTTTGCGAGTTGAGTGTACTGAGTAGGATGTAATCTAAAATGTGTAGGATTTACCGATTGTATTAGAAGACACTTCTTGGGCCACTGTACGTAGGAGCCCACTGCCGCAGCAAGTGTCTGCAGTTCCTCTGTTGGGACTGGCAACGGAGAATCGTTGTAGCCCGGCATGGCCATGTCCACCTGTACCTTTGCGAACCCCGACCGCAGAGGTACACAGTGGACCCGGACATCCGACCCTGACGGATATATGAAGCCGTGTCCAACCACTTCCTGGCCGGCGCCTAAGTGATTCCGTAGGATGCAGCCCTCCGGCCTCTGCAAATTTGTAACAATTAAAACAGGTTAGCGCAACAACTCTAACAGAATGGGAGTGGCATCAACTTAAGTGCACAGATGAAGGCTTGCAGTACATCAAGTAGATCCACTGGATCCGCGAGGACCTTCGAAGCGCAACTGCTTATCCGACCCCGCAGGGTACCGTTGTCCTGGGTATCCGCATGTGCACTCTTGGCCAGCAATGCTTCTCTCAACCGTGCGAGCTCTTCCCTAATTTGTGCAGCCTCAGACTGCACCTCAGACTGCACCTCAGCCCGCACCTCAGCCCGCATCTCCGCCCGTACCTCAGCCCGTATCTTATCGGAGAGGTCGGCTTCCTTTTCCTTCCAGGAGCGGGCCTTCTTCCTCGGTGGAGCCGGATCTGCGAAACCGGCCTTCCACGACACAATGGCTCCCATGGCCCGTGTCCGCCCGGGATGCTCCTTATTTCCTAGAGCCCGGGTCAGGATGTCGTTCTCCCTCTGCGGAGTAAACAATCCCTCCACTGCCTCCTTCTCAAGAGAGATCTGTTATATTTGAAGGTACCTTGTGAGACAAATTGCCTTTTGTACACTTGTGCGCACACAGTTTACGAGGTTAGGCAACTTACCATTCGCCTCACAACGTCGGCGTCCCCAGGGGTTGCGAACTGCACAGACCCCGTGGAAGACACGGACCCCCTCCCCCTCCACCATCGCTTGCACCTCTCATCCCAAATCTCGGAGAGCGGCAACTCAGGGGTGTCGATGACAGGGTTTTGCTCGTCTTCCTTCTTCCACTGCTCCTCCTTCCCCGCATAGCCCCGGGATCCGAGCCGATGCGGGTGGTCGTTCCTCTTCTGGATCGCCCTATTCTTCTCGCTAAGGGCCTTGAACTCCTCAGTCCCCTTCTGCTTGGTGAATTCCTCCCATACCTCCTCCGATATGAAGGGGTACTTCTCGCAAGGAGATTTCCCCGCAGCGAGGAAGTTACTGACGAGCCAGCTCTTAAAGGTTTTCCATGTTTCGTTCATGCCCTTCAAGCAGGTCGTCCTAGGTGTATCGTCGGGGATGTTCCACTTAGCCTGTTTTCAAAAAATGCATACAATTAATTAATCACGAGTTAGTTAAACTTTAGTATAAGCCAAGAGAACGTGATTACGAAAGAGTTCAGCGATTTCAGTTAATTTAACCTTCACTTCCGCCCACAACCTATCCCTCTCGTCCGCAGTCACGTCCTTCCAGCTCTGGACGGTGATCTTCACCCTTTCTTTCGCCAACAGCCCAACGTAGGCCGCGTACCTCCCAGCATTCTTTCCAATCGGCCTCCCAAATTCGTTGAACTCACAAGAAAGATCCGTGCGTTTGGCCAAACGGCCCAACGCCGTCGCGCCTCGCCCCACCTTCTTGCGCTGGGAGTTAACAACTACTGCATCCTCAGGTACGTTGGGGTTGGCCCCAGTCCGAGCACCAGTACCATCCGATGAAGACGACGCCATGTATTCTCCTACAAAACCATCAACAAACCATATATTAATTCGCCTTGGAGTTCCATAACTCAGCTCAGGACTGGAGACTAATTAGGGCGGCAAAAGGGAAAATAATACAAAAAGAAAGACATGCATAAATTACTCCCTGAACTGTTCAGAAATATTTTCTATCGGTAACCACATGAGCTGCCGATAGACCATATCAATTGCCTCCACAAGACACAATTTTTCTATCGGCAAACACATCAGCAGCCGATAGAATATGTGTAAGAACTACTCCAACACCTAATATGCATTACATGGAAGTTGGATACAATTGATCACACATACAGCAGTATAGATAAGTTCAAATCTCAAAACAGGTTCATTACACCACTGGAACATATTATGTAAACCCTAATTTAAATCAACATTGCCTGCGGAATGTACATAATCAAACACAATAGGGAACCCTAGTGAAATTGCAAAACTCGAAGAATTAGTACGTACAAAACATTAGGATCAAATAACGAAGATGCTGGAAATAGAACGACGAATTAGGGTATTTACGGCGATCAGTTGTGGTGATGGAGAGTCGGTGTAGAATGCAGCGGCGGCCGGCTAAGGACGAAAATAATAACCAGTGGCAGTGGCGAACCAGTATCCAGCCTGCGATCGTCGTGTGGGAGAGGGGAACTGAGTGGTCACGGCGGAGGTTGTGGTTTTCTTCACTCTCGAAGAGACGCAGTGCTCTAAGTTGCAACTGTTCGGCTGGAGGGAAACTCAAGGGCCATCTACGAGTAAGTACTGGATGACATTTTCTATCGGTACAACATCATAATACCGATAGAGTCATGTACGTTTCTGTCGGTACCACAAAATAATACCGATAGAAAAAGTAAATTTCCCGGAAAAATATTTGAAGTAGTGGATGTATTTTTCTATCGGTATAAACAATAAAATACCGTGAGACCAATTTTACGCAGAAAAATTTTTTAATTAAGTGCCTGAGATTATGGTATTGTGTGCAATTTTCTATCGGTACAACCACATAATACCGATAGAATTATGTACGTTTCTGTCGGTACAACAACATAATACCGATAGAAAAAGTAATTTTCCCGGAAAGAATTTGAAGTAGTGGGTGCCTTTTTCTATCGGTGTAAACAACAAAATCCCGTGAGACTATTTTTCCCCAGAAAAATTTTATAATTAAGTGCCTGAGCTTATAGTATTGTGTGCCATTTTCTATCGGTAAAAAGAACAAAATACCGTCAGAGAAATGAAAAGGTACACACAATTTATCATCAAACAGACTGTGGTTGAAAGCTGCAGCATGATAAAGAAAGAGGGAAGATGGCCGAAAAATTAGAAAATTGACATAAAAAGAAATTGTTCATTCATTGTTCTTTTATCACTTATAAAAAAAAATAAAACCCAAAATGCTAGGTCAAGGGGTGGTCTTAGCCCTGACTGCTTGTAGAATAGAGTCAGTTTGACTTGCAGCCAGGACGCAGGCCTCCTCCAGCGACAAGTTGTCCTTCTCAGGATCAACTACTTCAGCGTCGAGAAGGCCTGCGACCTCCCTCAGCTTCGCGATGGTATCCTTCATTGTCAAACCGCAGCCAGCGATGGTCATATCCGCGGCTTTCTTCTCCTCGCGAAGACGCCTCGTCCTCGCCCTAGCATTGTCACCATCCGTCTTCATGCGCTGAGTGCGCTGGAAGAGATCGTCAAGGTCAAGCCGTAGCCGAGTGTGCTTCTCCGTGAGGAGCTTGTGCTCCTCCTGGAGGGCCGTCAGCTCGGCCTTGACTTTGGCAGTGTCTTCGACGGCTCCCCTTCCCTGTGCAAATCAAGAGGTCAAGAATGTACTGAACATGCATTAACATTACAGGGGTAAACCCAGGAGATTTAGAGTTCTTACCGGGGAGGGCGTGGCCAACGATCCCATGGAGGTTGCCATTGTGAAAGAGAAGATGAGGAGTCGAAGCGTTCGAGAATTAGAAAAACAACAAAATACCGCAACGCATGGCGATCGAGGTACTTATAGAATTTCCAAAACGACGCATGGCGACACGGTTGAGAATTCGAAGCGCCGGAGTCTTTTTCTATCGGTACGAACAACAAAATACCGTGAACTAACGAATTTATTCTAACGGTACAATATAATTATACCGATAGAATAAGAAAACTTTTCGCAGCGAAACTTTTGAAGTGGCTGAGACACATTAAAGTACTGGATGTCCTTTTCTATCGGTATAAATAACAAAATACCGTCAGAAAAATTGATGTTTGCAGAGCTTAATTTGAAGAAGCAAGAGGCTGCAATGAGATTTTTGCAAGTGCTATTCGAAGGGAAGAATTAAGTACTTACAGGATAAAGGTACTGTACATGTTAGAACTCATGCTGTGGAGTAAAATTATCTAATTAATTGAGATATATTAATGCTGTGAACTAGCTTATCATTAAGTTCTAAGGAAAAATGTACTAACCTGATGTATTAATGATAAGTTGCTCACCTCTTGCTGCAGAACCTGTGGGCTATTTGCTTGGCATTTATCCCTGGAATGGAAAATAATCATTAATGGTTCTCAACCCATAATCCTTCTTCGTGATCATCTCGCAGATACGTTGTTTCCTCAATATCTTCAGTAGGGATAGATTGAATGTCCTCTAAAAATGGAGGTATTTCATCGAATTGGTTATACTCCTCTTCGTCGACAACGTCTTCGACCCCAACAATACGTCTCTTGCTGTGGAGGACAACATGCAAGTTCAGATTGGCCGGGTCAACGATGTAGAATACCTGTGTGGCTTGCTTTGCAAGTATGAATGGATCGTCTTGGTGTCCGACTCTACCAAGATCGACGAGAGTAAACCCGTGACTGTCAACTTGAACACCTCGAGGAATTTCGACCCATTGGCATCGAAACAGGGGAATCTTAAGTAATCCGTAATCGAGCTCCCATATTTCGTCAATAGCACCGTAATATGAGTTCAGCGCCCTTACTGACCTGGCATCCTCAGAAATAGCAAACAGTGTCACTCCGCTACATTGCGTGCTACTCTTTGCGTCTTGAGCTCTTGTGTAAAATGAATACCCATTGATGTCGTACCCCTGCCAAGTCCCTACAGTGAATCTTGGGCCTCTAGCCAGCCATGTCACAGTTTCACTTACGGAGCCCTCCGCAGCTCGCGTGACTCTTTCTTGGATCCACTCAGCAAATTTCCTGTTATGTTCTCTGGTGACCCAAACGTCTGACTTCGAAGGATTCTGTGACCGTAACATTACCTTGTGCTCCTGTATGTATGGCTCGACCTCCGTCATGTGTTGTAAGACCCAAAAAATGTGATTTTGCGTACACATCACGAGCGGGGACGATAGCTTTGAATCCAATCGTTCCGATGCCCTCAAGCCTACCCTCGTGTCGGGACCTAGGAACACCAATTGGGTCAACCTCGGCCATGTAATCAGTGAAAAATTCAATCACCTCCTCGGCGGCATAACCTTCCATGATACTCCCCTCCGGTCGACGACGAGTCCTTACGTATCCCTTCAGTACACCCATAAATCTCTCAAATGGATACATGTAGCGCAGGCACACGGGTCCACAAAACTTAATTTCTCTGATAAGGTAAACAATCAGATGGACCATAACATCAAAAGAGTTGTAACCACATCGCGTTGCAAAGCATCCAGTCCATCGGGATCAATTACCTACGAGGACACAGTTGCACGAAATATTCATATCAGGAAATCTTCTAATTAAGCTCCAGAAATGGAGGTAATGAACTTATAGTACGAGTGCACGTACTCACCTTGCAAGATATTGCGTTGAAGAAATAACATAGGTTTGTGATTGTCTCTCTGACTTTAACTGGGAGAATGTCTCTGATAGCAATGGGAAGCATCTGTGACATCAAGACATGACAGTCGTGGGACTTCATGCCAACCAGTCTTAGGTCCTTCATAGACACAAGTTTTTTCAAGTTCGCGGAGTACCCACATGGAACTTTAACACCGTGCAGGCACCGACAGAGTTCTGTTTTTTCGCTCTTGGACAACGTATAGCAGGCCGGGGGGAGGTATGTACGCTTTCCATTCTCTAAAGGTGCAAGCTCAGTCCTTATCCCCATTTCCACCATGTCACGACGAGCTTTCACACCATCCTTCGTCTTTCCCGGAATGTTCAACAACAAACCAATCAAACTGTCACAGACATTTTTCTCTACATGCATGACGTCAACGCAATGTCGTACTTGTAAGTTCTCCCAGTACGGTAGATCCCATAGAATAGATCTCTTCTTCCAAACATTTTTTTCTCGAGGTTTACAATGCTTACCGAACTCAGCTTTGATGTCCTTCACGCGCGAGTAAATCTCCTTACCGGTCAGAAACACTGGAGCTGATCCCTTCTCAGGCTTCCCGTTAAATGATTTCCCCTTCTTACGGTACGTGTGATGCACCGGAAGAAACATGCGGTGACCCATGTACACTGTTTTTCGGCAGTTTCGCAGCCACATGCTCTCAGTTTCATCTAGGCAAATAGGGCAAGCCTTGGCTCCTTTCGTACTATACCCCGACAAATTGCCGTAGGCCGGAAAATCATTTATGGTGCAAAATATCAGGGCCCGCAAGATGAAATTCTCTTTCTTGTATGCATCCCACACCTTCACCCCCTCGCTCCACAATTTCTATAAGTCCTCGATCAAAGGCGCTAGAAATACGTCAATATCATTTCCGGGTTGTCTGGGTCCTGAGATTAGTAACGCCATCATGATGTACTTGCGCTTCATGCATAACCAAGGAGGAAGATTGTAGATGCATAAAAGAACCGGCCAAGTGCTGTGCCGACTGCTCATATTACCATGTGGGTTCATACCATCTGTACTCAGCCCGAACCTTATATTCTTGAGTTCGCCGCCGAACTCAGCAAATGTTCTGTTGATGTTTCTCCATTGAATAGAATCAGCTGGGTGTCTCAGTTTTCCGTCTTGTTTCCGGGCTTCAGCATGCCAACGCAAGTGCTTCGCGACTTTCGGATTTGCAAACAGCCGCTTCAATCTAGGTATCACAGGCAAGTACCACACAGTTTTCGCGGGAGGTCCTTTCTTTACCTCGTGACGTTCACTGTCAATCCGGTCCCTACGCGTATACCTCGATGCGCCGCATCTTGGACAAACATGAAAACTGGAGTACTCGTTACGGTACAACACACAATCATTTGGGCATGCGTGTATTCTTTCAATTTCCATTCCCAATGGGCACAACAGTTTTTTGGCCTGGTAAGTAGATCTTGGCAACTCATTTCCCTCTGGCAGCATGTCCGCTAGAAGATCTAATAATGCCGTGAAACTCTTATCACTCCAACCGTTGCCTGCCTTCAAGTTATATAATCTTAGCACAGAAGACAATTTTGTAAATGTTGCACATCCAGGGAACAGAGGCTTCTCAGATTCAGCAATCAGTTTCTCAAATTCACAGAAGTCATTCTCGTCGTAATCTTCCTCTACATCACGTAACATCTCATCTATATTGTCGTCATCATCACCATCTACGTGCACATCGGAATGAACATTATCAAAATTCGGATGATCATCCATATTATTGCAATCCACATCCGAGTCCTGCTGATTGGTAGTAGTGGTGCTTGTTTCCTCAAGATCTTCGCCATGCCATATCCAACGGGTGTATCGCGCGTTAAAACCACGACGAATCAAATGACTCTTAATTTGATCAGAGTTGCTAAACCTCTTCAAGTTCATACAATCTGTACAAGGACAGAGCATATTTTTCTCTCCCTTCCTCTCCTTTTGTTGCTCAGCAAATTTAATAAACTCATTCACACCATCCAAATATTCAAGAGTAGTACGCTTTATTCCATACATCCAATATTTCCTGTCCATCTACAATTAACAAAATTTAACGAGTCAGCAATGCATGAAACCTGCCCGATTAAGTTATATTGTACAGCCTCTTACAGCAGATACATGTGTTGAACCCTAGCCTGACGAAATTAACAATAATTAACCTAGCTAACTACACAATACACGCTAGTTAGCTCCTAAAACATTACGCATTTCCAGCTACCAAGCTCCCAAGCTTAGAGCTACAAACTTGGAACTACACAATACAGCTAGCTTGCAAGTAGAGAGGGATAAGTGTCGACAATTAAGCATACCTTAAAGAGAGGGGCGCAATCAACTTCCCTCCAGCCTGCGCTGATCACCCTAGCAGTGTAGCTGCGAGCGTGGAACTTTCATCGCAAACAGAGGGACACAGAGTGTAACAGAACAAATAAAGACCAACTCAGCAATGGTCGAGTGGGGTTTTCCTTATAATGAACCATTTTCTAACGGTAAATACATGAAATAACCGCTAGACCAACTAAGGTAATTCGCCTCTCACATATTCTATCGGTAAAAACACACATATACCGTTAGAGAATGTCCAGTACTGATTAAGTACAGGTATTTTTCTATCGGTAAATATGTGTACTGACCGTTAGACGATGCATGACACTTTACGTACATGAGTTTTTCTGTCGGTAAATATGTGTACTTACCGTTAGAGGAGGTACTTGTACCAACACAAGTAGAGGCATTTTTCTAACGGTAAATACATGAAATAACCATTAGACCAACTAATATAATTCGCCTCTCACATATTCTATCGGTAAAAACACACATATACCTTTAGATAATGTCCAGTACTGATTAAGTACAGGTCTTTTTCTATCGGTAAATATGTGTACTTACCGTTAGAGGAGGTACTTGTACCAAACTGGGACACACATGACACCGGTTCTCACATCCAAGGAATCATATCAATGTAACATCAAACAGATCTTACATCAAACGGATCTTAACTAGAAGATAAAGCAATATTTGAAGAAAAGCTAATTTGTGGATTAACTGGGAGACACAAAATTACTTTTCTTAGGTACTTAGTTGGGACTTCATCATCTTGCCAAAAAATTACACATGCCAGTTCACAAATTCAGGTACAAACATACACATGCCAGTTCACCAATACAAATTCAGGTGCAAACATACACATGCCAGTTCACAAATTCAAGTGCATGTCTGAACTGAAACAGCAGTACAAATACACACCTACCTACCAATACAATTAAATACACAAATAGTCCCTACACATTCAAGTTCATCTCCCAGTTAGCAATACATGGTACACAAATATACAACAATATACAAATACAACAATTCACACATTCGATGTATATTAGAAAAGCCACGTCTGAAATTAACAACAGATCACGACGAGGACCCAGTGGCCCATACATTTTACATAAAAGAGAACCTTTGCAGGTTGCGATAATGCAACTACCGACTACAAGTTAGACCTGATACATCAAAAATCCATTCATCCAAAACAGCAAATGTCTGAACCACATTGGACTTAACCATAGGAGTTCAGTTCGAAGACGCCCGAGGAGCTGGAACTGCCGTCGAGTTTCAGTTGTATTGGTGATTTCCTCGGACTCAAACTCGATCAACTCAACTCAACTCAACTCAACTCAACTCAACTCCATTAACAAAAAGAACCTACCTTCGAAGATATATATGTTGTTCTGTGTACGTAGTGATGGTGTTGAATGGCTGTGCAAATGAAAACAGTTCTTCTCCAAGCAGGTTAGCATCTGGCCACAAGCTGGTGCATGCAAAAAAATGTAAGATACTTTCTATAGGTCCTGATTTGAGAAACACGCCGGGCTTAAGGATCTTCTCGACCGAGCCAACCAAGAACTCGCCCTTCACGGCCTTCCAGCTCTCGACGGTGATCTTCACCGTTTCATTCGCCAACAAGCCAACGTAGGCAGCATACTGCGATGAAGAACCCTGAAATACGTTGCCCCTCATGAGCATCACCCAAGGACCTGCACAGATCATAATCATATTGCAGAATAATTGCCATGATCGGATTAGAATAATATCACAATATTCCGAAATTTTACGTACCTTGCTTGGGATGCCGAAGTCTAGAGGGCGTCGATGGAGGTGCGGAGGTGCAGTGGTCGCCTGTAGACGTGCGACGGCCGTCCATGGAGCTTACGGGTTAGGACCACAAACGCCAGATGAACTGTGAGAATGAAAGAGACATACCCGTGTATTTATATTACTGGATAATTTCTATCGGTACAAAAACCACATGCCGATAGAATAAAAACATCTGTAGAAGGCGAATGGTTCTATCGGCACAATACATACCACCGATAGGAATTTTGTACATACTCTGTCCGTATATACGTACATTGCCGATAGAATAATAGTAGCTGTAGAAGGCGAACAGTTCTAAAATACTTTTGCTATACTCTAACGGAATAAACATTCATTACCGATAGGAAAAATATACTTGGCGACGAACTGTTGTAAGCCATTTTCCATATATTCTAACGGTACAATTTTCCATTACCGATAGAATAAAAAAATTTGTAGAAGGCGAACGGTTCTATCGGCACACTACATATTGCCGATAGGAAATCTTGTACATACTCTGTCGGTATACTCATATATGACCGATAGAATAAGTCTAGATGTAGAAGTTGACCAGTCCTATCGGCGCACAACATTCTCCCGTCAGTACTTATGCATATATTCTAACGGCAAATATGTTCATCACCGCTAGAGTAAATCATACATCTTCTTCTATCGGTAAGTTTCTTATAAACCGATAGGGAAAATACATCCGTCGGGCTTTTTTGACCGCGAGGCACATTTTCTATCGGTTTTCTGCTGTATCGCTAATAACCGATAGAAGATAGGGGTTAGTAGACTGCATTTCTGTACTAGTGAAACCTCGGTTTGGGACTTCATGCAACTAGCCAGCTGTAGGCCTAAGTAGCTTCTCCATAGCAGCTAAATTGGCCCTTTCTTGCGCCTAGTCTAGTTCGTGGAGATCTACCAAGAAGTCCAAATGCTGATGGTCTAGATGATGCCCGTGCACCACAGCCATGATTTTTGACATAAACAAAGTGGCATCCTTGTGGATTTGTGCCACAATATCCTTTACCATCCGAGGCATGGTATTAAAAATCACACAACCACTAGAATGGATATTCTTAACGATGTTGTCGAGAGTCCTGAACCCAACAAGTCTCTCGGACAGTATTTTGAGGAAATGGCAGGGATAAGATTAAGTCTTAGACCAAGTTTTGGACTAGACTTGCTCTGATACCAACTTGATCAGATTAAGCCCTAGACCAAGTTTTGGACTAGACTAGATCTGATTCTAACTTGCTCTGATGGAGATATAGATGGGCTTCGACTATACTCGATCAGATGCTAAATATGTAGAATACGGGATCTTACTCGAAATTACTGAAACCCAAGTTGATCAAAAATACAGTTCAAAGTAATTGCACGAATCTTTATTGAAAAGAGGAACTTGTACACATCGAACTATTCGATCTAATCTATGAGGTACATAATCTATCTATCCTATTACAAGGTATTTATAGTCCAATTAATTGAGATCATATGGGACTCAACAAATACCTAACCCTAATCATATAGGACTTAGTTATATAATATATATCGAACTACTAACAACCAGACAGAGTTCAAATCCTGCTGACGCGTTCGACCTGCTGAGATCCACCCGGATCATGACTTCCCTGTTGAAAAGGAGCCAACTCCCGTTGGTGACCAACCCAATCAAAATTGAAGATGTGGAAATTGAGATTGACCATATTCACGAGTGTACCACTTAGCTGCTCGTGTACGTTGATCTTTCCGTCACACTCGAAAAGAATCTCGTATACCGCTTCTAGTGGTTGTCACCTTCTTTTCCAAGATCACATCTTCACGAAGAGATTCTTCTCGTTGATAAACCAAGTCTTCAATAGATGGTACTATGGTATCTGACTTATCATCCAGCACTGAAGGTTCGAAGAGTTTGATCGAGGTGCTCAACATTGACAATCGAGTAAATATCCGTGTACGGTGGTAACAAGCTGACAAGCATTAATTAGTACCAATTTTTCACAAAATCCGAAAAGGTCCATAACAAATTGGTTTAAGCTTTTTACCTTTACCTTGTAACCTCTCCTTACTCAAATGTAGCCATACCATATCACCTTTTTGAAATTGAGCTTCCACTCGGTGTCAATCATGCCGCACCTTATACTTGAGCTGAGCTTTAAGCAAGTTCTGTTCAACCTAACCATGAAGTCATTGAATACCTTCCAAGAAATTTTGTGCTCGATCCTGATCAGATTCCTCCTTTCTATTCTGTGCTGAGGAAGGGATCACAAAGGCTATATCCAATGGACTTTGCGATAGAAATCCCAAACAGACCTCAAAAGGAGACTTTCCAGTCGAACCATGCACTGCTCGATTAAAAGCAAACTACAAGTACAGTATGCTTTCATCTCAAGTCTTTGGATGCTTAGAGTTATAACCCCTCAAGAGATGAACAATTGTTCGATTGACCACCTCAATTTGACCATCAGTTTGAGGGTGGAACACAGTACTCCTCTTCAGCTTTATATCCATCATCTCCCAAAACGATCCCCAAATGTGACTAAAGAATTGGGTATCACGATCAGACACAATGGAATTAGGCAGTCCGAAATGTGTCCAAACGTGCTGAAAGAATACCTGAGCCACCTCTTCTCCCGTGATAGTCTTCTTACAAGGTATGAGAACTATCATCTTGGAGAACCGATCAACGACCACAAAGAGATAGTCGTTGCCACATCGGGTCTTAGGCAATCCTCCCAAGAAATTCATGGATATGCTTTCCCATGGTCGTGATGGAACTGGCAAAGATATGTACAAACCCAATTTTTGGTTTGCCAGTTTTGAAATGCTGCAAAGACCACAGCCTTGAACAAAACTAGCCACATCCTATTGCATCTGTGGCCAAAACACATGTCGTTGAAGATTTTGCAAAGTCTTTGTTACCCCGAAGTGACCAGCAACCTTCAATGTATGTACCTCTCATAACCACTGTACTCGAGGTGCTCCATAAGGTATACAAAGAAAATTGCCTTTGTATAAGAGTCCTCCTCGTTGCTCGAACTCATATGGTCGTCCTGTTTCAAGCTGTCATTGCTGATCAAAATTAGGATCCTCTGTGTACATTGTTACATAGTCCTCATGGCATGAAGGCTCGATCTGCATAAACACTGATAAGTAGAGGGCAAGTAATTGGTGGCCGTGACAACATGTCAACCAATTTATTGTGTACTCCCTTCTTGTACTTAATCACTAGGTTGAACTGCTGCAGATATGACATCCACTTCATGTGTCGGGCTTGCTGTAGCTTGGATTGAGTTTGCAAATATTGCAAAGGCTGATGGTCGGTGTCGACAACAGTCTCTTTCCCCAAAAGGTAACACCACCAATGTTTTACAGACTGATGCAGTGCACATAACTCTTTGTCATAAGTCGGATAGTTCTTCTGAGCTCCCTAGAATAACTCGGAGTGATATGCTACTAGTCGATCTTCTTGCATGAGCACTGCGCCCATTGCATAACCTGAGGCATCGGTTTCTAGCTCAAATGGCTTTTGTAGATTCAGTAAAGCTAGAACAAGAGCTTCACTGATCTTCTTCTTCAAGAAGAGGAAAGTATCTTCATGTTTCCTAATCCACTCGAACTTCTAGTTGATCCTGGTTAATGCATGTAAGGAAGAAGCCACTATAGAGAAGTATCGTATGAACTTCCGAAGGTATTGGCATGCTCCCACAAAACTACATACTTCTGTTACTATTCGCGGTCAAGGCCACTCTTGTATAACTTTTACCTTATCGAGGTTGATTTGCAATGTACCATTGCTGATCGTGAATCCCAGTTAAAGTAGAGTTTGCTGGCCGAACTCACACTTTTTACGGTTGAGGCGAAGTCGATGTTACTGTAGCAGCTCAAACACCTTTTGATCCGGGAGGATCTTCAGGTCGAGTCGCATACGGCTTTGTGACCATAATTGTGTTCGGAAAGGTTTCGCGACCATGAATGGGTTCACGACCAAGAAAAGGAATTCGTTCCCTGTTCGGAATTGTAATCCGATCCAAATAGAGATAACTAAGCCTATCCGTTTAGGATTAGTTAGTTATATGAGTCTAATACATTTAGGTTACTGAGTCTGATATGTATTCATACAATTGGACTATAAATACCTTGTAATAGGTATAGTTTAGATCATCAAAGAGTCATAGAACTTACTTGAGTTTTAAACACTTATAGTTCTTTCGACGTAGACAAGTGTGCCTAACGTTCGACGTATAAAGCCCTCTTTGAAATAAAGAGTTGTGCAATTACTTTTGTTTTCATATTTCTGAGTAAGATCCCATTATTCCGCTTACTAGAATCTGGGCGAGTCTAGTGCGAAAACTAAGGCTAGGACTCAAAAGGATCAAGTTGGTATCAGATCAACTTTCCTATCCTGTGGATGGTGCAGACTCGCCAGCGTTACAAAACCTTCGGCGAAACTCCAGGTGATCAATTGACGGTTCCTACAGCCACGTCTCCGACAATGTCTGACGATACCTCCGTTCAAGCTAACCTAGCCGAACAAGTGGCTAAGATCTCCACCGACATGAAAACTGTGCTTACTTGGATTAAGCAGCAGGCCATTATTGTACCTCCTGAAGCAAGGAAGGTTATAGGTGTGAAGACTGGTGAAGACCTGCGCAGGGCAGACGAAGATGAAGACAAAGGCGACCATAAGACCGACGATCTCACCAACACCTCTTTAGCTATCGGATCTTTCAAGATCTACACTAAGATTGAAATACCCATATATGATGGGGTGATCGATGCCGAGAAGCTGGATTCTTGGATCGATCAACTTGAGACCTACTTTGACCTGAAAGGGTTCAGTAGCGCTCAAAAGGTAAAGTTCACACCTTTGAAGATGAAGGACCACGCCAAGACTTGGTGGAAGGCCCTTGTCACCAGTGGTGAAGCTAACGACCTTGTGTGGGGTCAATTCAAATGACTTCTGTGACAAGAATTCTATCCGATGGGTTACCTTGAGGAGAGATGGGAGTGTTGGCATAGATTGTACCAATGGCGCAACCAGACCGTCCAAGACTATACGACAGAATTTCGGCGACAAGCAATGGTCATCGGCATCTCACTGTCCGATCCTCAGGTATTTCAGAAATACACATCTGGACTTCAGAAATCAATCAGTACTGAGCTAAGTCTGTTCGGCGTCCAAGACATCACGACCGCAATCACAACTGCTATGGCGATCGAGAAGAAGAACAAATCCCGCAGCGACAAAAGCACGAAAGAAAATGCGAGCTCGACAAAGAAAAAGCCGAGTCCGAAGAAGAACGCTTCAAAATCGGGCACGGGTGCCTTTTGTGAACATTGTCAAGTTGCGGAACATACCAAGGAAAAATGCTACAAGCTTCATCCTTAACTTTGACCGAAGAAAAATGGAGCAAGGAAAAGAACAACCATGGCTACTGCGACTTCACCGACGAAGAAGTTGTCCGAGTGAATTTGGTTAATGAGGTGGATACGACCTTGTATCTGATGGCAATGCCGAAGGAGAAGAGTTCGGATCCACCGAACGACCATCACCCAACGGAGGATTTGTTCACCATCAACATCCAGGTCAAGCACGAAGTGGTCGCAATGATATTCGATCCCAGAAGTCAGAAGAATCTGGTCTCCGCTGGACTGGTTCGGCGACTTGGTTTGAAGACAACCACACACCCACGACCATATCCTCTAGGTTGGTTTACATCCGACGTGAACCAACAGATTACGAGTCAGTGTGTATTGAAGTTTGCAATCTCTGCACGATATATCGACGAGGTGCAATGCGGTGTTGCCCCTATCGATATCTGTCAGGTAATCTTTGGGATTCCGTATCTGTATGATCGAGACGCTCACTTCCATCGGCGTGCGCAAGAGTACGACCTCACCAAAGACGGAGTTAAGTTCATGATCAGTAGAGATATCCACGTCAACACTTCAAACTTAATTACCGCAAATCAAACCAAACGAATTGTCAATGCATGTCACAAGTATGTGCTTGTTATGATTCGACCCATTGGTCAAGGTGAGCGTACACCAGCGTTTTCGTTGGCATGCCGAGAGGATTCTGGTCGTTTGTCGGGACTGTTGGAGAAATACAGTGATCTATTCCAGACTACCCAGGGTCGTCCGCCGAAACGTCCAGTCAAACACGAAATTCAGCTTGTGTCCGATGCGACACTGCCCAATCTGAGTATGTATCCCAACTCAGTATTGGAGAATGAAGAGATCAAGAGACAACTTGGTGAGTTGTTGAACGATGGTGTCATTTAACCGAGTAGTTCACCTTGTGGATCTCTTGCCGTGTCAGCGCCAAAGAAAGATGGGACTTGGCGTATGTGCATTGACTACCGAGCACTGAACAAAATCACCATCAAGAATCGGTATCCCCTTCCTCGTATTGACGACCTGCTAGACCAATTGAAGCATATTGTTGTCTTCTCCAAATTGGATTTTAAGTCTGGATATCATCAAGTCAGCATCTGAGAGGAGGATACGTGGAAGACCACGTTCAAAACACGACAAGGTCTGTTCAAATGGCTGGTCATGCCGTTTGGTCTCTGCAACACCCTGGCAACTTTCATGCGTCTTATGAATGACGTATTGAGACAGTTCATCAACGACATTGTCATCGTTTACCTCGACGACATATTGGTTTATAGTTGTTTGTGGGATGAGCACCTCATTCATGTCGAAAAGGTGTTCAAACAGCTTCGGCAACATCGACTTCACCTCAACTGTAAGAAGTGCGAGTTTGGCCAACAAACTCTACTTTATCTAGGATTCATAGTCGGCAACGGTACGTTGCAAATTGACCCGGATAAGGTAAAAGTGATTCACGAGTGGCCACGACCGCAAACAGTTACAGACGTGTGCAGTTTTTTGGGAGCATCTCAATATCTTCGGAAATTCAACCAACACTTCTCAATTGTGGCTTCTCCATTGCATGCATTAACCAGGATGATCAAAAGTTCGAGTGGACAGGGAAACATGAGGACACGTTTCTCTTGCTGAAGAGGAAGATCAGCGAGGCGCCTGTGTTAGCTTTGCCAAATCTCCAGAAACCATTCGAGTTAGAAACCTATGCCTCATGTTATGCCATGGGCGCTGTGCTTATGCAAGAAGGTCGACCAGTGGCATATCACTCCGAGTTATTCCAGGGAGCTTAGAAGAACTACCCGACTTATGACAAAGAGTTGTGTGCACTACATCAGGCCGTGAAACATTGATGGTGTTATCTCTTGGGTAAAGAAACTATTGTCCACACCGACCACCAACCGTTGCAATATTTGCAAACTCAATCCAAGCTACAGCAAGCTCAGCACATGAAGTGGATGTCATATCTGCAGCAGTTTAATCTGGTGATTAAGTACAAGAAGGGCGTACACAACAAATTGGCGGACAGGTTGTCGCGACCACCAGTTACGACCCACTGTTTATCAATGTTTATGCAGATCGAGCCCTTATGTCATGATGACTATGCCACTATGTACAGTGAAGAGCCTGATTTTCAAACAACATTTACTGAGCTCGAAATAGGGAAACCTACAGAATTCGTTCGTCGAGAAGGACTCTTGTACAAGGGCAATTTACTTTGCATACCTCGTGGAGCATCTCGAATTCAATGGTTGCGAAAAGCGCACACATCGAAGGTAGCTGGTCACTTTGGGATTACAAAGACGTTGCAAAATCTTCACCAACATGTGTTCTAGCCGCGTATGCAGCAAGATGTGGCTAGTTTTGTTCGAGGCTGTGGTCTCTGCAGCATCTCAAAACAGGCAAACCAAAAATTAGGTTTGTACACTCCTTTGTCAGTTCCATCGCCACCATGGGAGAGCATATCCATGGATTTCTTGGGAGGATTGCCTAAGATCCGATGTGGCAATGACTATCTATTCATGGTTGTTGATTGGTTCTCCAAAATGATTATTCTTATACCTTATTGAAAGACTATCACAGGAAAAGAAGCAGCTTGGGTATTCTTTCAACACGTTTGGAAAAACTTCGGACTGCCGACTTCTATTGTGTCTGATTGCAATACCCGGTTCCTTAGTCACTTTTGGCGATCGCTCTGGATGATGATGGACACCAAGCTAAAGAGGAGTACTGCCTTCCATCCGCAAACTGATGGTCAAACCGAAGTAGTAAATCGCACAGTTGTTCATCTCTTGAGAGGATATAACTGGAAGCACCCGAAGACCTGAGACGAAAGTATACCGTACTTGCAGTTTGCTTTTAATCAAGCAGTGCATGGTTTGACTGGAAAGTCGCTGTTTGAGGTCTGTTTAGGATTTCTACCACATAGTCCATTCGACATGGAGTTTGTGATTCCTAGCTACCTCAACACAGAACAGGAAGGAAGCATCTGATCAGGATCGAGCACAAAAGTTCCTGGAAGGTATTCAACGGCTCCATCGAGAAGTTGAATAGAACTTGTTGAAAGCTCAACTGAAGTACAAGGCGTGACATGATCGGCACCGAGTTGATGCGCAATTTCAAGAAGGTGATATGGTATGGTTAAATCTAAGTAAGGAGAGACTTAAAGGTGAAGGTAAGAAGCTCAAACCCATTCGTTATGGTCCTCTTCGGATTTTGCGGAAAGTTGGTTATAATGCTTGTCAGCTCGAGTTACCTCCATACATGGATATTTAATCAGTTGTCAATGTTGAGTACCTCAAACTCTTCGAGCCTTCAATGCTGGATGATGAGCCAGATACTATAGTACCATCTGTTGAAGACTTGGTCTATCAACGAGATGAACCTCTACGCGAAGATGTGATTCTGGAGAAGAAGGTGCCTACCACCTGCAGTGACACAAATGAGACTTTTCGAATCGGTCGGAAAGGTCAACGAGTACATACGGCAAAGTGGTACACCAGAGAAGATAGACAGGCCCAATTTCCACATCTCCAGTTTGATCGAGAGGTCGCAACAGGGGTTGACTCCTTCTCAACAAGGGAGCTAGTCATCATCCGGGAGGATCTTCAGGTCGAGTCGCATATGGCTTCGCAACCATAACCGTGTTCGAAAAGGTTTCGCGACCATGAAAAGGAATTCGTTCCCTGTTCAGAATTGTAATCCGGTCCAAATATAGATGACTAAGCCTATCTGTTTAGGATTAGTTAGTTATATGAGTCTAATACATTTAGATTACTGAGTCTGATACGTATCCATACAATTGGACTATAAATACCTTTTAATAGGTATAGTTTAGATCATCAAAAAATCATAGAACTTACTTGAGTTTTAGACACTTATAGTTCTTTTGACGTAGGCAAGTGTACCTAACGTTCGACGTGTAAAGCCCTCTTTGAAATAAAGAGTTGTGCAATTACTTTGGGTTTCAATATTTCTGAGTAAGATCCCATTATTCCGCATATTAGAATCTAGGCGAGCCTAGTGCAAAAACCAAGGCTACGATTCAAACGGATCACCTTTTCCACATGAACTAGGTATTCATCCCACAAACAACTATAGACCAGTATGTCATCGAGATAAACGATAACAAAGTCATCAATGAACTATCGCAATACGCCATTTCATGAGATGCATTAAAGTAGCCGGGGCATTGCAGAGCCCAAACGGCAAAACCAGCCATTCGAACAGATCTTGTCACGTTTTGAATGCGATTTTCCAAGTATCCTTCTCTCATATGCTAACTTGATGATACCCTGATTTTAGATCCAATTTCGAGAAGACAGCAACATACTTTAATTGATCTAACAGGTCATCGATGTAGGATCGAGGATACTGACTAGAGGGGGGGTGAATAGGAGGCTTTAAAAACTTTTCAAATAAAACAATTTTTGCAAATAAAGAAACAAGAACTAAAACAAATGAATAATATATTGCACAATTAAAAGAGAAGGAGAAAACAAACACAAGAATTTTTTCCGAGGCCTCGGAGACTCGCCCGGTCTCCCCTACTTCTCATTGAAGCACTCAAATGAATGAGTCTTGCTTCAATATCCACGAAGGATATTTCTCACTAATGGTTGCTCCTTGTTCACTCCAGAAAGTCGAGCACCGATGCCTTTTACAATCACGCCGAGCCTCTCCAACAATCTTCAAACAGGAGAGATCAACGACCACACCACCAAACCGTCTAGGTGAGGGCATTCACCAAGAGTAACAAGTTGCAAGATATTCTCTTGACCCCCAACAAATACTGAGAAACTTCTAAGGATGCAAATGATGCAAATGAATGCTCTCAGAAAATCTCTCTCAGTCACAATGAATGATACTTGATCAAAAGATCAAGATTTTAGCACTTGGAAACTTTGGCTCAAGTGTATACTGAAAGATATGTAGGAAAAACTACTCAAGGATGTTCAGAAAAACTGCTCAAAAACTGCTCGAAAATGTTTAGAAAAACAGCTCAAAAGATGTATAAAAATCTGCTCAAATGTGTTTGTAAAACTGATCAAAAATCAGTTCCAAAATTGTTTATAAAACTGATCAAAAATCTGTTCGAAAAGTGTTTATAAAACTGATCAAAACAGTAGATAAATATGCTCAAAAATTGCTCAAAAATGTTTGTAAAAACTGATCAAAAATATGTTCAAAAAGGTTTTTAAAAACTGATCAAAACTCTGTTCAAAAAGGTTTGTAAAAACTGATCAAAACTCTGTTCGAAAAGGTTTGTAGAAACTGATGAAAACTTTGTTCAAAAAGGTTTGTAAAAACTGATCAAAACTCTATTCAAAAACGTTTGTACAAACTACTCAAAGAATGAACAGAAACTTCTCAACAACTTCTTCTAAAACTACTAAAACTTCTAAAAACTGCTCAAAATGAATAGAAAAGATGCTCAAAGGTGTGTACAAAAACTACTCAAAAATGTGTATGAGAATGTAGCTTGAGATGTGTGTAAGTACTGCTCAAAACACCTGTATTTATAGCCCAACCTCTCAACTAGCCATTGTGGTCGAAAAGGAAAGAAATCATGCCAGCTTCGACCTCTAACGGCTAGTAAATAGCCGTTGGAACCTCTGGTCAAATGAACAATATTACTGGTCGAATGAACAGTACATGGTCAAATAAATAGCACTTGGATGACCAGTTTCAGTTCCTCTTTGAGATTCTTGACCAAGATTGTGAATGAATGCGAATGCAACATATGACCTAACAGTTTCTCAGTTTTTGTCGAAACTAAAAAAGATTTTGCAACCCCTCTTAATAGTACGGTTTAAACTAAAAAAGAATTTCTTATAAAATCAGTCAAACTCCAAACTCCAATACCGGTACAATAAACAAACACTTACCTTAGGTCTTTGCTGCTTCCTTCTTGGTGACCTTGTGCTTGTGAACTTGGTTCGCGATCTCGGGCGACCTTGGGCGACACTGCGACCTCAGGCAACCTTGGGCGACACCGCGACCTTGCGCCCTGCAACCTTCACTCACGACCTTGCGCCTTGCGACCTTGCGACTCCCATTTGACACTTCTTCTTTTCACCTAATCTTATTGATTATACTTAAGGCAAATAGATTAGTCTAAGACATTTGTTGTCATTTATCATCAAAATCAAGATTAAGGGCCTAGAAACAATAGTCGATACTAGGAAGAGGATACTGGTTCTTGATGGTGATCTTATTCAATACTCGATAGTTGATGCACATACGCTAAGTCCCATCTTTCTTTGGTACTAATACCATAGGAGATCCACAAGGTGAATTACTTGGTTGAATGACACCATCATTCAGCAATTCCCCAAGTTGTCTTTTGATCTCTTCATTTTCCAATACTGAGTTGCGATACATACTCAGATTGGGAAGTGTCACATCAGACACGAGCTGAATATCATGTTTGATTGAACGTTTCAGCGGACGACCCTGGCTATTTTTGAACAAATCGCGATATTTCTCCAGTAGTCCCGACAAACGACCGAAATCTTCTCGGCATGCCAAAGACAACGCAGCTCGAGTACTATCACTTTGACCAACTAGTCGAATCATAACAATCACATATTTGTGACATGCGTTGACGATTCGTTTGGCCTGATTTGTGGTAATCAAGTTTGAAGTATTAATGTGGATGTCTCTACTGATAACGGACTTAACCCTGTTTCTGGTGAGCTCGTAGTCTTGCGCTCTTCGATGGAAATGAGCGTCCCGATCGTACAAGTACGGACTCTCAAAGATCACCTGACAAATATTGATAGGAACAACATCGCATTGGACCTCATCGATATAACGAGCAAAGATCGCAAATTTTAACACACACTGACTCGTAATCTATTGGTTCACATTGGATGTAAACCAACCCAAGGGATACGATCATGGATGTGTGTCCGTCTTCAGCCCAAGTCGTCGAACCAATCCAGCGGAAACCAAATTCTTCTAACTTTCGGGATCAAATATTGCTGTGATCACTTTGTGTTTCACCTGGATGTTGATAGTTAACAAGTCCTCCATTGAGTGATGGTCATCAGGTGAATCCGTACCTTTCTCCTTCGGCATTTCCATCAGAAACAAGGTCGTATCCGCCTCATCGACTGAATTCACTCGGACAACTCCTTCTGGTGGAGCCGTAGTAGCTGTAGCTGTTCTTTTCCCTGGTCTGTTTCTCTTTGGTCAAAGCTCAGGATGGAGCTTATCCTTTGTGTGCTCAGCAACATGACAATGTTCACATGAGATGTTCATACCAGATTTCGAAGTACTTTTCTTCGGACTCAACTTTCTTTTTGACGAGGTCAAATTCTCCTTCGTGTTCTTGTCATTGCGGCATTTGTTCTTCTTCTCGATCACCATAGCAATCGTGCTTGTGGTTGTGATGCCCTGGACGTCGAACAGGCTTAACTCAACATTGATTGATTTCTGAAGTCCAGACATATATTTTTGAAACAATTGAGGATCAGAGAGCAAGATGCCAATGACCATTGCTTGTCTCTAAAACTCCATCGTATAGTCTTGGATAGATTGATCGCGCCGTTGGTACAATCTATGCCAACAATCCCATCTCTCCTCAAGATAACCCATCAGGCAGAACTCTTGTTATAAAAGTCTCTTGAACTATCCCCACATGAGGTCGTATGCTTCCCCACTGGTGATAAGGCCTTCCTCTATGTCTGGCATGGTCCTTCATCTTCAAAGCTACAAACTTCACCTTTTAAGCGCTACTGAACCTTCGTAGGTCAAAGTAGGTATCAAGCTAGTTGATCCAAGAATTCAGCTTCTCGGCATCGATCACCCCATCATATATGAGTATGTCAACCTTGGATTTAACCTTAAAATATCTGACAGCTAATGTGGGCCCCTCGTTAGAGGGAACCTACTACAAATGCCCAGGTGATTTGTGCACAGGAGTTAAAACTTCAGAACATCCAACCATATTTACATGCATACATTAGCAAAGCGTAAGGGGTCATTCAGACCTATATTACAGTAATTGACGTGTGCGGAACCACGTCAAAATATAAGTAGCAAAATCAGTTAGGGGCTGAACCCAAAACAGGGTTCGAGCCAAAAAGCAATCATCCAAAGTAGTACAACACAACAGTGAGGAACATCCTCCTCATCCAGCAAAGCGTGAAGCAGGGCGCAATCCACATCGCTCTCGTTGAGGTTTGGTGACCCTTCAGGCGCTTGGATCTCCGGGAACGTTGTCGGGGTCTTCTTGTGCTGAGTCGATTCCATAGTCTATGAAATCGACTGATTCATCCTCTGTACTTATTGGATCAGCAAGGGTGAGCATACAAAGCTCAGCAAGTTCCCGCATAGGGAGATGTTATATGTGGTAAATGTCAACAACAAGCTCTATGGTTCTCATACTTAGGGTAATTTTATTGAAAACAGAGATATTTTAATACTTTAGAAAGTCTCCCAGAATCTGGGGTTTTGTTTATCAAAGTAATTTATCAGACTGTACATGTGTATACTTTTCACAGAGTCAGGCTAAGCTCCCATGAGCCGCCATGGTTTGATCACATTTTAAAGAATTTATCAAAACTAATCATGCTGCATCGACGAGGGACCACCCCACTACGACCAGGCTCCAGAAAACCCGGGAGCACGGAGTATTCGAATACCTTTTTACACTCTGCAGAGGTGTACCACTGTACCCACCACGAAAACTCAACTTAAATGTCGGATCAGCTCCCTGCGACTTATACGCAGGTGACCAGGCTGAGCTTACACAACAGTTTACTGACCCATTGTTAATAATTTCCTGCCCGATACATAGACAATACCGGCCCCATTATCAAGGTAGGTACTCCCTACAACATGATACATGGCAAGCACGCGTAAGGTCCTCATTATCGTTGTGGGTCCTCCCCACTGCCTTTTCTTCTAGCCTTGGGTCCATGAAGTCCTCCTCTGGACGCATGGAAATCCCACTTCCGGGTTCGGTCGCGCACGACTCGAGAGCCAGGCTAGGGCGACTTCCTTCTTACACCTTATCCTCTCTACCCCTCACACCACTCGTGGCCCTCTGTGGCCCACCAATTTCCACTCGGGAAACCGGATCGACAACCATTGCAGGAAATGATTAACTTTAGGTGAGTCATGACATTGTGCCTGTCCCATACCAGGCGGGTGGTTAGCACGTTATCAGGCCGCTTAGAAGCACAGCACGACGATCCCGTCCTTATGGACCCTTAGCGAGGCTTTCACAAACCCACCGCGCACACAGCGCCCACCATCCAAACCAATCCTCGCTACTAGTCCCTATTTCTTTTATATAAAATGATCTTTTAGAAATAGTTTGCTCATGCTTCTGCCTTCCTCTCTTCTTTTACACATTTATTAGTGTTGACATATACTTCTATGAGTGCATATCTCTTTTAAAGTAATACTTTTTCTCCTAAGGTGACAAGGTAAAGTAAATTGTCATGAAAACAAGGGGGGTCCACAAAATGGGACTATCTACTCACATTATTTCTCAACATACGCTTTTATCAAAACTATCTTATGTATACTTGTGTAGATATCAAACTCTAAATAATTAAATGCATATAAAATAATAGGCGCAATATGTTCAAAGGAGGGAAACTTGCCTTGCCAAGCAGTAGTGTCGTAGTCTGCGGGTTCTTCTGCTTCCTCTTCCACGTAGTCGAAGTCTTGATCTTCAAATACAGGCATACACACAAGGTATTGCAATCAACTTACAAAATACGACAACTTATGCTCACATAAAATAATAGGGCGCTATACTGGAACGGCTTTTGATTTCTGAACTGGGCTAGGGTTTGGGCTTTGGATTTCTAAGGGTTGAATTGTGCTAGTTTAGGATGGACAAGAAGAGTAGTAAATAAGACTCTTAGGGTCGACGGACATTAGACGTCAAAAGGGCGACGTTCGGGTCACGTCCGAACTTAACCTAAAAGCCGAAAAGTGAGTTAAGGGGTCTAGGTGATTCTAAATGAGATGAAAATTGGACAGCATGTGTAATAGACTAAGGCAAGGTTATTTGACAAAGTGGGACAAGCAGAAAAGGCTTAGGTTTTCCAGAATTTACAAAAAGGTCCAGGACACAGCAATTTCCATGCCATTGTACTGCTGAAATTAGGGTTTGTGTGTCCTGAGCAATTGGCTCATGCATTTGAGGGCAAACTATGTCAAACATGTAGGCTTAAGTGTCAGGAGGTGGCTGGTTGAAGGGTTTGGCCGGGGATGGCCGGAGTTGGCCGGAATTTGAATGCCAAGGTGGCTGTTTTGAACAGAAATTAGGGCAGAGCAATTGGAGCACCTAGAGTTGATCAATTTCAAAACAAATTACATATTCTTGCTCCTGGGAGTGTAGAGGTCACTGCTGGATCATTGGATTGCCTGGAGGTGGCGGTTGGAGGCTCGCCGGAGTTAACTGCTGGAGTTCACGGCCGGGGGATTTGGGGATTTTTGATTGGCTGAATGAAAACCAAAATTAACTAGCTGGGGCAATAGAGCGTACTCTAAGGAGTGTTTCTTTCTACTAGCACGAGTTCTAAATCCTTTTGGATCGGTTTGAATTTTGCTGAACAGAGGAAACAGAAAATCCGGTGATAGCCGGAGTTAGAAGAGAAGTGGGTTCAATTCTTTGCTCGTGAACTATCTAGGGACTAAGAGGAGTATGCTGGTAGCTTTAGTTTGAAGAGTGCATTACTGGAAAAGCTTGTCGTCGAGAGAGCTCACCTGCGGCGCGCTGGAGAAGAAGAACAGTGAAGGGGGAGCTCTCTGCTGCTAATGGCGTGTACGTGTGGTGAAGATAACACGATGCCCTGGCTTTTATAGCCTCCAGGTGGCTTAGGGGAGGCTCTGGCCGAGGGAGGGCGCAACTGGGCGTGTTCGCGGCATTAACCGGAGGCGAGGACGGTGGCGATGGGACGGCGAACTGTGAGGGGGTCATGAGGTATGGCTACAGTTCGGCGAAGGACGGCGGCGATGGCACAAGGCGGGTGGTTGCAGGCAATGAGGTCTCGGGGCACGGGACGACGACTTTGCGCGCGGCCAGGCGAAGTGGTGTTCGGTGGCGGACGCGACGGGACGATCCCGGCGACCTGGGGGTTCCCGAGGCGTCGTCATGGCTTCGACAAGTGGCGCAGCTCACGGGGCACGCGAGGCGCACGTGGGGCGGTGCCGGCGGCGAAGGGACGCGGTGGCGCGGCCGGTGGCGCACGGGCGGCACGCAGCGCGCGCGCACGGCACGGCAACGGCACAGGCACAGTACTGTGCCATGTACTGTACACAGCTTTGCTCTAGGGGTATTTTGGGTATTTTTGAGATTTAGGGATCCAAATGTAAATCTGATTTTTCTGAGGGTTAGATAAAATTGGTATATACTTATTCCAATTGAGTATGAGCAAAAATGAGAAGCTTTGGCAGGGTTTTGGCCAAAACGAAAACAGAGCCGGGTAAAAATAGTACTTTTGTTTTCAGATTCTTCCAACAGCTGAAACTCTGGTTTTCGTCGCGAATTTGGAGATGTTTCTAAAGGACGATACGTATCAAATAGCGATATGAACCTATAGGAGAAGACGAATCTCGATTCGGACTTCAAACGGAGATTTCGGACTTTTTAGGGCTTTCTAGAAGCGGTCGTTTTCGGAAAAGAGAAAGACTTAGCCAATTTGGGACTTCTCGATACGAGGGGATCCTAGGGTACATTATGCACATATTGGTTATGGTCTTGGGTCCTTTCAGAGTTAGGTGATGCGAGATGCATGTATCTGGGCGATGCTCAGAGAATGCAAGTAAGGCGAAAATAGGGATGTTACAGCTAAGGATGTGTTGGAGAGGTTGTCGGCCTTATGGTCGTCTTCATCTTCATCTTCATTTGGAATGTGCAAAGCCTTCCCCAATCTTCCCACCCATAACCTTTCCTTTTGAAGCATCAACTTCAAAAGGTACTGCCATGGCTTGCTGCTTAATTCAAGCAAGAACGGTATCTATGTCAGTGGAGAGTTTAGCCACTTGTTCGGCTAGGTTAGCTTGAACGGAGGAATCTTTAGACATCTTTCGAGACACGACTATAGGAATCGTCGAATGTTCGCCTTCAGTTGAACCAAGTCCTTGCATAATTTCACTAGAAGTTTTGTAACCCTGGCAAGTCTTCACCATCCACAAAACAAGATAGTTGTTATGATACCAACTTGATCAGAATAAGCCCTAGCCAAGTTTTGGACTAGACTTGCTCTGATTCTAACTTACTCCGATGGAGATATAGACGGGCTTCGACCATACTCGATGTGATACTAAATATGTGGAATACAGGATCTTACTCGAATTTACCAAAACTCAAGTTGATTGAAAACACAGTTCAAAATAATTGCACAACTCTTTATTGAAAAGAGAAACTTGTACATATCAAACTATTTGATCGGCCCTATGAGATAGATAAACAGGTAGATAATCTATCTATCCTATTACAAGGTATTTATAGTCCAATCGATTGAGATCATATCGGATTTAATAACTAACTAACCCTAATCGTATAGGACTCAGTTATATAATATATATCAGACTACTAACGACCAGATAGAGTTCGAATCGAAATCTAAGTTCGAATCCTGCTGACACATTCGACCTGCTGAGATCTGTAGGATCAAGGATGCCGACTAGAGGGGGGTGAACAGGAAGCTTTTAAAAATTCTTTCTCTACTAAGCAATTTTTCAAAGATGTTTAGGATAACCTAGATTTCGCAAAGGGTTTGTTAACAATTCAATATCTAGTTACAATCTATCAATATGAAATACACAATACAACATGTAACTAGTGATTCTAACAATTGTGTCAAGGTAATTATAAATTTAACAAGAAAGAGAAATTGACACACAATTTTTACCGAGGTCTCAGAGACTCGCTTGGTCTCCCCTACTCCCCGTTGAAGCGCTCACGCGTGAGCCTCGCTTCTATATCCACAAAGGATATTTCAACTCGGGTTGCTCCTTCTCCACACCGAATTGGCGAGCACCAAACCTTTCACAAGTTGTTTGTCGGCCTCTCCAACAAACTTCAACCGGAGAAATCGCGACTCTCCTCCGACACCGTCTAGGCGAAGGCTATCGCCAAGAGTAACAAGTCGGACCCTTTCACTTGAACGAATCAAATGCTAGAAACTCAAATGATGCAAGTGGATGCACACACACTAGCACTAGCTTGCAAATGGTGGATGAAGTGCACTATGCACTCTTAGCCTCTCACCAAAACTTTCTCTCTAATTTTCTCTCAAAGATTTGGCTCAAATCTTGGCTCTAAATGCAATAGATTGATTTCAAAGAGTTTGGCAAGTTTATGCACTGGAATTTCAGGTGTTTAAGCAGCCTCAACTGAAACCCAACACGAGATATATATATATAGCCCCTCAAGAAAACTAGCCGTTTGCAACCAGCTGCGCAAGTTTTGTACAGGCAGGAGAATGTCCGGCCATGCCGGACATTGTCCGGCCTGTGCAAGAAAATCCGACCATTGCAAATGATCAATTACTATTGGGGGACTTTTTGTAAAGACCGGACAATGTCCAGCCCGTCCCAGACAAAAGCCCCCGGACATATATATCTGTCTCTGTTTCACTCTCAAATACGAGGCACAGACAATTTGTACAGGCCGAACAATGTCTGGCCATACAGGACAAAGTCTGGCCCGTCCCAGACAAAAGCCCCTGAATGGATGCAAACCTCTCTGGTTCACATTTTGCAATATGCTTAAAGATTTTGTACAGGCCGGACATTGTCCGGCCATGCCAGACACTGTCCGGCAAATGCAAGTTGATAGTGAAACAAGCATAACTTTTGATCTAGAGATCCAATTGAGGTGCTTTTTTGTGAAACATAACTCAAGGGGCTACAATTTTTTCAACAAAAGTAAGTCCTAGATAGGCCTAGATATTTCTAGGAAATTTAAAAGTCTTCCCACTACCAAAATGTCCAACACAAATGTCATTTCTAATGCAATTTGTTTTTTTTCTCGTGGATATGTCTGTTGACACTCAGCATAGACCACGACCAAATCGATGGTAGCATTTTACGCTACTGGCCAAATATCCGGTCAAAAACAGGTGGTCAAGTGGATTTGGTCGAGTGTACGCAATCGAGCTAAAAACTGGTGTGACCAGTTTGAATTCCTACGACCACGACCAAACACAAAATAAAGATACAGCCAATCCGGTGAACACGACCATGGCCAGCTCTAGAAATAAAATAGATTGCTCTAGATGGGGACCATGACTAAGTGTAGTTTTCAAAACATATTCTCTAATGCAACACAAACTACACTTAGACTTTCTAGCAATGTAAGAGGCGATAAATCACTAGTGCAAGACGATATGAATGCATTTGAGTTTCCACACTAGATAGACTCAATCTACTAGTTTCTGACCCCTCTTAATAGTACGGTCAAACTAGTAAAAAGAAGTCCTCTCAATCCGGTCTATCTCCAAACACCGAGACCAGTAAAATCCTAAGAAAATAATCCTTAATCTTGGATTTTACCTTTGATGAAACTCGACCTCGTGAAGCTTGATCACTCGAAGCTTGTCCTCGCAAAGCTTGACCTCACTCATGATGGCTCATATCGACATCATTCTCTTCACGCCCTTGCTTACTTTCATATCGCAACCATTCTGAGACTACAACACATACACTTAATGAACAACGTTAGTCTCATATTTAGGTTGTCATTAATCACCAAAGAAATTACTCTACACAGAAGTTAACTCAACAATCTCTTTTTGGTGAAATGACAAAACCATATTCAAAAAATGAGATGAAATACACGATCATATAGAATCGTATATGATAAAAAATGCATACACGATCTATACTACTCATGTCATGATGATAATCAGCATAGATGACTAATATGATGAGTTCCCCCTCAACATATGCATCAATATCAAATCCACAACAAAGAGTCATCAAACTTCTGGAGTTTACTCATGACATTTCAATTAACGGTTAGCACAAACTTAATGCAACCACAGAGCTCCCCCTCAACATATGCATCAATATTAAACCCCAACAGGGAGTCATCTACTTCTAGGGTTTAACAAACAATTATATTTACTTGTGCTAAATCAAGATTTATTCAAGTTGTCATTTAATCATCAATGTTGTCATTATCCAAATTAATATTAATCATTAGAGGTTTATCCAAATCATCATTAATCATCAAAACCTAGATCGACCTAGATCCAACAAGATCCACCCAGATCAGCAAGTATTATGCAGCACCTGTATACCCTCCTAACCTTCTCAAAAGACGAACGGTAATAGTTGATCACAGCATCGTGCCACCTGAGCACGTCGGCTAAAGTTTCCTCTACCATTGTTCGTGTGGGTTGTGCCTCCTTCAAAGACTGCTCAAGAGTAGTGATTTTCTCTTGTGCCTCCTAGACACTATCAAGGCATGGAAATGTTAAAGATAGCTCTATTGGCCATCAACAAGTCAAAAAGAAAAAAGAGCATAAGCCATATTGCTTTGATGCTCGTCCCCTCATCATCAAGAAACCTAGCTACAAGGCGATAACTTCCCTCTTAAAGCAGTTGTTCTCTGATTGAGAGTCCTACAGCTGCGCTCGCAATGTTTGGTTTGTCCTCCTCCACCTTCAGCGATACCCCCCAGTATCGCTCCATCTCCAGCTGCAACCTGTTTGCTTGGACCTTCGCTTGGGTGACCTATGCCTCCAGAACCTTGTAGTCCACCTTGAGCCCGTGGTAGTAGTTGTGCCACATGTGCAATTCATGGGCCAACTTTCCTCGGCAGCTAATGAGACACAAGTGTTTCACTGAAGAGAACAAAGCCTGCCGACCTAGAAGCCTCTGCCATAATCATGCGCGGATTAAGGATTCGCTCCCTAGGCTCTAGCAAGGGCGAATGTGAAGGAGGAGCGTCGGGCAACTCAGAGGACAAGTCATCGCCCACAGTATACTTAGGCATCAAACCTGACGTCTCCAATGGGTCTCCCAACCTCTCCTTTGAGTCAGCGACTGGGCCCAAGGACTCGACGGTGCCTAAGACCTCCTCCGGGATAAGCAAGGGCTCCAAAGGTCACTCCTCAAACACATCAACCGCCTCTTCTCACACTTCACCAATGTTCCTAGTCACCTCCTTAGGGGGGTCATTTGTTGCTCAAGCGAGTGGAAGGGTGGAGAAAATAACTCATGAGTCATTCACATCGAGTGGTAAAAGTGCTAAACCTCCAGAAAAGGGACTTCTTTCTTAAAAGGGTACCTTGGTGGGCACATCTCGAAGATGGTATTCGTGGCTAATCCACTGCTCAAGCTCTCTCCAAAAACTATTATTCCCCCTAGAAGATTTGCTCTGAAAGAATGATTGGCTACACGCCCATAGTGTTGCTAGTCTCCGCGACCAGCCTTGTAGGAGGTGCTCTACCTTCTATGATCTGTGCCACCTCCAAGACGGGCTCGTTTGCACAACAACTTACATCCTGTGAAGTGGAAGGACTTCCACTCTCCTACGATTCTTTCATAGTAATTCCCTCCGCATTGATGTTTGTATCCACCCTTTGTGGTGAGAAAATGATGGCATCCCCATCTTCTCAACACGTTCCTACCAAAGGGACAGAGGAATTTGCCTAGTCATCGAACATCTAGACTGGGACCTGTCCCCCAAATGGTGGATCAATTGTCATCTCCATAGCACCCAATTCTCGAAGGCTGGCATCTTCTGCAGGCACTTCAAAAATAATAGATGGGCACGAGTTTGCCTCCAATGTCAGATTGACCGGTATGGCCTCTGTAGCTGCTAGGACATTCGTGCCGGCCAACTTCACAAAAGCACTCAGCCCTGTATCCTGACCCTTGGAAGCGGAGGCTCGAGACACTTTGTGATGCTTGATGAGATGTACAGTGTCCTCCGAGTCCTCCTCTATTGTGTCATCGTTCCAGTCTATAACCATCTTCCTCAACCTCCTTACTGGGGTAAGTTGGGATAGATGAGCTCGATTGACACGGCACCCCCGAGTTGGCGACAGCCCCTGTCCCTTTCGAAGAAGAGGTAGGGGTAGGTACCCCTCTAATCACCTACAAAAGTCGAGCCACTTCCGTCCTCAATGTAGTAGTTAAGCCAAACTCAGTGGATGAAGGCACTCCCAAGAACACCACCTAGTGAAAACAGTAAGGAAGAAGATTTTCCAGAGATCTATGAAACAAGGGTACATGCTGTATTAACTCACCCATCGGCTCATCAAAGTCTGGATGGCAACAAGAGGTAAAAACTAATGCCACTTCATAACGCATCTTCAGTGGCGAAATCCTCATACAGATATACTCCATGGTGATGTCCCACATCGTCACAGTAGGGTGGCAAAATCCTCATATAGATATCTTCCTTTGTTTAAGGTTTAGCAATCGCCTCCGCCCATCACTACTTCACCGCTGAAAGTTTCTCTTGGAAGCAAAACGACTTCTTCGTCACCTCTACGCCCTCACAAAGGAGGCTACTTCCCTTAGGTCACTCAAAGAAGAACCACTTTTCTCTCTGTGAGCCCAGGCTATCCTTCACCATGATCACTGGCAACTTCAAGTATGCCTACCCTATGTGATACTTGCCGCACTTAGAAACTTGGATGATGGAGAAGTGGAGGGGCAAGGAAATGGTTGGTGCTATGCCCAAATAGTCTTCATAAATGAATACGAAGGTAGCTAGAAGGGAAAAGGTGTTTGGGAAAGATTGAAAATCTCCAAATCTGCCTTCTACAAGAACTTCGACAAGAAGGGGTGCTTGTGCAATGTGAGGCTGGACCTTACTTGAGCATCGTGCACAACAAGGTGCCCATTCAGCATCGACAAAGGAAGCATCAAACCAAGCTTAACCAAGCCGATTTCCAAGGAAATCAATCCTTCTTTGTCTAAAACCTCGATCTCTTTATCCGTGATCATCGAGTACACTCAGTCCACCATCGCGATTGAGAAGAAAGATGAACAATACAAAGGGGAGAGAGATTTGAAGGAAACAACAAAAAAACAACTAAGGCAATATATGTGATGAGTGCGTTTCTGGGGATTACCTTCTTATAGAAGACAAATTGTTGCCATTTTGTTCATCCATTGCACCATTGCCTCATTCTGGTAACTACACTTGCGCACAAAAGGTGGGCCATTTTAAATTGCTATCCATCGCCTAGGCGGCGTCATTTAGATTCCCATAATCCAACTTCTTTCTAGGGAGCCGTTTCAGTCCACAGTAAGTCTACTAAACTACTCTTTTTTGGGCGCCTTGCACAAAGAAGGGAGTAAAAAAAAGCAAGACAAGTCTTACCGCAGACTGAAAACTGCTCAGTGAGCAAGATTTTCTGTTCATACTCAGGAGCTAACTGTCTAGCACAATTTGCGTCCTCCAAAAACCTTCGCAAAGGGACTCCGGTCCGTTTAGATAAGGTATATTTCTTAATTAAAAGAAATACTCTGAGAGTTAGGATCTCAGTAGATCTCACAGGTATCCTGATTTGATACAGGAGGATTCTACACTATAAATAAAGACTCCCTCCTTGACAAAAGAGATATATGCTGAGAAAGAGAACATTACGTCAAAGATACGAGAGAAGCCTTTCCAAAAGACTAGGGAATGATTCCACATCAGCTAACCTTCAATCGACTTTCTTAAGTTGTAGCAAGGCTCTAGAAGGTTGTTTTCGTCCTTGTCTAGTGGCTTTCGAGCTCTGGGTTTAGAATAGATCTCTTGTATAGGCTAGACACAAAACCACTCGTGGGTGCCCCTCCACACTTTACGAACATTGTGTAATTTCTCTCTATACAAATATTATCTGGATAGTATATATTCAATCAGTATCCCCTCTGGCGACTTCCCCCGACATGATCTAGAGGAGAGTATCAACGTGAGATAGGGGATAGTTCTTCATCTTTGAACATGTACAAAATCTCCTGTGTCGCGTCTACTCCATAGTCATTACCGAGCCCCGTGGTTTTCCTGATAAATATCTATTGCGTGTATCGAGTACTTGATCTTATCCAATATCTTGATCTACGACAAGGAATGCCGAATCCACCACCGAATCCAATGACAATGCCTATAACCATTATGCCACTTAAATGTTATTGCACGTTGTTTATAGTAAGAATATATGTCAAATAGAAAAATTCCACAAGAAACTATAGCTAGCCATTGCACAAACAATAGTATCTTCAAGTTGATATCAGCAATATATATGCTAAATTACTAATTTAGTGTATTTTTAGTTTATGAGGAGGCACAATAGCATTACAAGATTAGCTCCATAAAACCATAAATCCTAAATACTTAGTAAAACATCACTGCTTCGAAAAATACTTTCATGGTTTTTCGCTATTCTAGGATGGCAGTATCATGTGGCAGAACCAGAAGAGCCATCGGACGGGAAGGATTTAAATGGGTTATGGGTCAACCTAGAGACGGTTGAACAACAGTAACCTCCAATGTGGGATCATTATTTTAAGAATAATTAATTGATTGCTTCCAAGCTTTGGATTTTTAGTCGATTGAAGACAGCTAATCTCCAGTAACATACTGAAAAATGAAAACCATATCAGTTATCTCCGGTGAGTGACACAGATGACTTCTGAGAACTTGTTTGGAATATAAAAATTATGGGAAAATTTTATAGAAAAAGAAATATCCAGTGAAGAGTTAGTGAAAAATTTCTTCTAAAATTCTTATATTTCAAACATGTCCTAAACTACGTAAGATATCAATTTTTTATTTTTGAATCTTACAATACACAATTCATTGATTTGCCCAAAATTGATTGTCAACATTAAGCTATGATTAATTGTTCTCTTCTGTAAAAAAAAGTACAAATATATGTCAGTTGGAAGTGATAACATACAGAGCAATCCTCTTCTTTGTTTGAAATTGTGCGCTTTTGGTTAAAGATGTGCAAAATTCTTTTTTAAGAACGGAAGACAGAAAAATTTCTGAAAAATAGGATGAACAGTAATTAAAATGGGTTAATATTCAACCTAACGAACTTAGAATCTCAAATTTCATTTGGTAATTGTAAAGTAGAAAGGAAAATTTTCATAGAGAAACATAAAGTAATTCAATAAATTAATCTTTTGCAATATTTCCATTTTTTTTACTTTTTCTCCCAATATATTTAGTTAATGCGGGATTTTGTCAAGGTTCTACTATCTTTAGTAATAATAAAATAGGAAAAAAATTCTATTTTGACCATTTAACTTTTGGTCTAGGTTTTTAGGATTACATTTTTCTAGTGATCTATTTTAGTCCCTCATCATTGAATCCAACTCTAAAATAAGTCCACCTTGTTATGTGCATCCGGATCCCAAATATCAATACTACAATTACTTACCAAACTTGATTTATAAACAGGAGGATCAAAAGTGGACTTGAAAGAGACACCAAAATAGGCCCTCGAAAGTTTCAAGTCTTAAATAGGCCCGGGCTTAAAATTAAATGAATAAAATATGATTTTTCTATAATAATTTTAAACTTACAAGATATCATGAATTACGTTTGAGCAAAATTGCACCCAATAGGGCCAATTTTGGCCTAAATTCGATACCCAAGGGTTGGGGTAGGCATTGATCTTAAGGCTTGAAGGCTAAACCGGGACGGGTTTGGACTAGCCTGATTCTGATCTAGTGGATTTTTTTAGTGCACAAAGACATATTAGATGTGAAATCAATTATTCAATCGCATATAACAAAAGTAGTGCAATTTCAGTATTAATTAGCTCTAGAAGTGAGCTATTTTGAGTGGTTTATAAAAGATCTATCATTAAAAGATGTACATACCAATAACCAGTAGCTCTGTGTCATATGTTCGGTCATAAGCATTGCCTTTGGCAATGGCACAAACAACTGAAATTGATTAGTATTGTGACGAGTGCTTGGCACAGAGCAAGGTTATGAAACTTGCTCGCACTCATTGACATCTACAATCAAATGCTAAGTGTATATATATAACAGATGAGGTTTTATGTTGGTTGCTATTTTTTGGACCATATAGCTAAAAAAAATCTAGTAGATTAAAGTATGGTGCACTACTACAGAAATGCAATACACTAACTCATATCTTCTAACGGTTATAAGTAATCTGGGAAAAATCCGATAGAATAGGACGACAGCGGCGGAGAAGAGGCTTTTTACTATCGGTTATACACTGGTACACTATTAGTGAAACGCAAATATTTTTTACTATTGGTTATTACTGTACCAACCGATATAATAGATGGAATAGTACTATCGATTTTTCATTCGTAACTAATAGTAAAATTACGGACTTTATACTATCGATTCATACTGTACCAACCGATATAATAGATGAAATAGTACTATCGATTTTTCTTTCGTAACTGATAGTAAAATTACAGACTTTTTACTATCGGTTACTACTATACAAACCGATATAATATAGTACAGTTTACTATCGGTTATATAAAACAAACTGATAGTAAAATGATGTCATATAAACTAATTGTTATGACAGTGGGGACCTTATTTTACTATCGGTTTGTGTTTTTGAACCGATAGTAAAATTGTATAGCTTAATTAGGTCAACCCCTGTTCTGCGCTCTGCATGTTGGAATCATTTCTACCGTACGTGCATCCACGCTCCAAGCTAGAGTGATCTGGAGAAGCTAGCTAAGAGATTGATAATTCGATCCCCCTCGGTATTGTCATCTTCTCATCACCTCTCTCTCTCAATCACTCTTTCACACTCTCCCTCTCTCTCTCTACTTGCAATTCATTAAACTAGATACATGTAGCTCCAAATTAGCTAGAAGGCTAGGTTGGCTAGCTAGCTATAGCTTGCTGAAGTTAAGCAACTAGCTAGCTGGCTCTTCCAATTAATGCATCAAGTTAATTAGGGTTTCATACATATCCATTTAATGTAATTAAGCAGCTGTACACACATATGGCCTAGATGCTAGCTAATTGATGATGTTTCATGCATATATGCATGCCCTGAGTCATTAATTATTTATTTCAATTTGTCAATTTTGTGAAATAATTGTAGATGGACCGAAAATATTGGATGTATGGAATAAAACGTACTACTGTTGAGTATTTGGAGGGTGTGAATGGGTTTATTAAATTTGCTGAGCAAGAAAAGGCGAAGAAGGGAGAGAAAGATATGCATTGTCCTTGTATAGATTGTATGAATTTAAAAAGGTTCAGCAACTCTGATCAAATTAGGAGTCATTTGATTCGTCGTGGTTTTAACGCACGCTATACCTGTTGGATATGGCATGGTGAAGATCTTGAGGAAACGAGCACTGCTACCACTCAGCAGCACCCGGAAGTAGATTGCAGTAATGATGATCATGATCAGAACATTGGTAATGTTCATTCGGAAGTCCATGTAGATGACGACAATTTAGATGAAATGTTACGTGATGTAGAAGAAGATTACAGTGAAAATGATTTAGCTAAATTTGATAAATTAATTGTTGATTCTGAGAAGCCTTTGTTCCCCGGATGTGCAAAATTTACAAAGTTGTCTTCTGTGTTGAGATTATATAACTTGAAGGCAAGCAATGGTTGGAGCGATAAGAGTTTCACGGCGCTATTGGATCTGTTAGCGGACATGCTTCCAGAGGGAAATGAGCTGCCAAGATCGGTTTACCAGGCCAAAAAACTATTGTGTCCGTTGGGAATGGAAATCGAAAGAATACATACATACCCAAATGATTGTGTTCTGTACCGTAACGAGTACGAGGATTTGCATGTTTGCCCAAAATACATGGTCTCATCATAAACATGGGATAGAATTTATCACAATGGATGTGATGAGGTAAAGAAAGGGCCTCCGGCCAAAACTGTGTGGTATTTGCCTGTGATTCCTAAATTGAAACGGCTGTTTGCACATCCGAAATATGCGAACTACTTGCGTTGGCATGTTGAAGGTCGGAAACAAGACGGAAAACTAAGACATCCAGCTGATTCTATTCAATGGAGAAACATTAACAGAACATTCGGTGAGTTTGGCGGCGAAGTGAGGAATATAAGGTTCGGGCTGAGTACGGATGGTATGAATCCACATGGAAATATGAGCAATCGACATAGCACTTGGCCGGTTCTTTTATGCATCTACAATATTCCTCCTTGGTTATGTATGAAGTGTTGGATCAAGGATGCCGACTAGAGGGGGGGTGAATAGGAGGCTTTTAAAACTTTAAAAGTTAAAGCAAATAAAGAACAAATAATTTAAGCAAAGGGAAAAGAGAACGAACACAATGATTTTTACCGAGGTATCGGAGACTCGCCCAGTCTCCACTAATCCTCGTTGAAGCACTCAAATCACTTGAGTCTCGCTTCAATATCCACAAAGGATATTATCACTAATGGTTGCTCCTTGTCCACTCCAGAAAGGCGAGCACCGATGCCTTGTACACACTTGCCGAGCCTCTCCGACAATCTCCGAACGGAGAGATCAACGGCCACACCTCCGAACCGTCTAGGTGAGGGCGCTCACCAAGAGTAACAGGCAGCGAGGTCTTCTCTAGACCTCCAAACACGCACCGAGAAACTAAGTAAATGCAAATGCAAAAGAACTGAAACTCTCGGTGGATCGAAAAGCACTCGACTTGATCAAAAGATCAAGATTTTATATAAGAAACTAATGCTCAAGAGTGTGTATGAGATGCTGCTACTTGTTGTAAGAAACACATGCCCAAAGCCCCTATTTATAGCCTCAAGAAGCAAATGAACCGTTGGAGCTAGGGCTGAAAATCAGCAACTCAAACTGACAGTCAGTTCACCAAACTGACAGTCAGTTTCATGCACAACGGCCGACAAAATTTACGGATAAAAAATAGCTAGCCGTTTGCAGCCAAAACAGGAAAGCTGAAACCCACAACTGACAGTCAGTTACACAAACAGTCAGTTACACAAACTGACAGTCAGTTTGTGTACTAGCTCGACCAGAATCAAATAGAAACACAGTAAAACACTCTCTGGTCGAAACCCCAACTGACAGTCAGTATGGACAAACTGACAGTCAGTTTAGTGCAAAAAATCTAAGACCAAAAAAACACCCTCTCTGGACAATTGTCAGTTACACTAAACTGACATTCAAACTGACAGTCAGTTTAGCAAACTGACAGTCAGCATGAACAAAAATAGCTATAACTTTAAATCCAGAAATCCAAAAGAGGTGTTTAATAGCTCGTTGGAAAGATAATTTCAAGGGCTACAGTTTTGTCAACAGAAGCAAAAACTAGATCTACCTAGATCTTTCTGAAAAATGCAAATACTCTTCTGCTGTCAAAAACTGAACTGAAAAACAGATTTTTCCAAATAAGACCAAAACCAAATCCACATAAAAATGATGCGATGCAATGACCTAACATTCTCGGTTTGTGCTGGAGATAAAAAGAGGACTTTCTCTACCCCTCTTTATAGTACGGTCAAAACTAGAAAATAATTTTTCCTAACTGATCATCTCCACACGCCAAGATCAGTAAAATATAAAAACTCGTAATACCTGAGGTCTTTCGCATCTTCAGGATTTGCGTCTCGTCTCTTGCTCTTCTGCGTCTTGTGCATCACTTCAAATTGGGTTCATCTTGATCTTCTTGCATTTCTTCCCAACTGATCTCTCAGGTCCTTTGCATTTTTAATCCTTGCAACTTTTGTTTTGGTGACCTTGCACTTGCGACTTTGGACCTGCGACCTGCAGATCTTCCCGGATCACTTGCAGACTTTACAGAAATCGCTCTGCATAGAAATAGCTCAAAAACAAGGTTAGTCCAAAACACTTAATGTCATCAATAATCAAAATCAACCTAAAAGGGCCTAGATGCAACAATCTCCCCCTTTTTGATGATTGATGACAACAAGTGTTTAAATGAATAAAATCAAATGACTCCCCCTAAGTACATGCATAATTAACAGATATTCAGGAACTCCCCCTAAATGCATGCATATATAAATACCCATATGAGTCATTTGAGATTTGAGAGTGAATCTATAATGATGAATTTATAATAATAGATCGTGAGATATCTCAAAAATCTTTCTCCCCAATCTCTGCCCTAAGCATAAACAATGTCAATAATGAAGCAAGAAACTCAAGAATCTCTCCCCCTTTGTCATCAAGCACAAAAAGGCGGGAGGACAGGAAAATCAGACAGTTATTTTAGATCAACTAGCATTTGATATATCAATAATGTTCAGTTCACCTCTTAGAAAGCAAAATCTTGATTCATCTAGGGGTTTAGTGAAAATATCTGCTAGTTGCATATCAGTTCTAACATAATTCACATCAATATCTCCTTTTGCCACATGATCTCTAATAAAGTGGTGCCGTATTTCAATATGCTTAGTTCTAGAATGTTGAACAGGATTATTAGCAATTTTAATGGCACTTTCATTATCACACAATAGTGGCACTTTATCAAATATAATTCCATAATCCAAAAATGTCTGCTTCATCCATAATAATTGAGCACAACAACTGCCTGCAGACACATATTCAGCTTCAGCTGTGGAGAGAGCTACTGAATTTTGCTTCCTAGATGACCATGATACTAATGATCTCCCCAACAGCTGACAGCTACCAGATGTACTTTTACGATCAATCTTGCACCCAGCATAATCAGAATCAGAATACCCAATTAATTCAAAATTTGCATCTTTAGGGTACCAAAGGCCTAAACTGGGATAACATTTTAAATACCTAAGGATTCTTTTAAGAGCAGTTAAATGACATTCCTTAGGATCAGACTGAAACTAGCACATAAGCACACACTAAACATGATATCAGGCCTAGATGCAGTAAGATATAATAAACTTCCAATCATAGACCTATACAGTTTAGAATCAACCGATTTGCCGCTTTTATCCATGTCCAGATGTCCATTGGTCGCCATGGGAGTTTTGATTGGCTTGGCGTCTTCCATCCCAAAGCGCTTGAGCAAGTCCTTCACGTACTTGGTTTGACTCACGAACGTCCCGTTCTTGAGTTGCTTGATTTGTAGACCGAGGAAGAAGCTCAGCTCACCAATCATGGACATCTCGAACTCCCTAGACATCATCTCTCCAAACTCATGACAGAAATGTTCATTAGTAGATCCAAAGATAATATCATCAACATAAATCTGACAAATGAACAAATCTTTTTCAATTTTCTTTGTAAAGAGAGTTGTATCAACCTTCCCAATTTTAAAACCTTTTGATAATAGAAAGTCTCTAAGTCGCTCATACCAGACTCGAGGAGCTTGTTTGAGACCATAGAGAGCTTTTGACAATTTAAAGACATGGTTTGAAAATTTAGCATCTTCAAAGCCAGGCGGTTGTTCAACAAATACGAGTTCAGAAATTTCACCATTTAAGAATGCACTTTTTACATCCATTTGAAAGAGTTTGATATTAAAGCATGATGCATAAGCAAGAAGAATGCGAATAGCTTCAAGTCTTGCAACAGGTGCAAAAGTTTCACCAAAATCTAATCCTTCGACTTGAGTGAAACCTTGAGCAACAAGACGAGCTTTGTTTCTAATTACAACACCATTTTCATCTTGCTTATTTCTAAAAACTCATTTTGTTCCAATAACGTTATGATCTTTGGGTCTTTCTACTAAAGTCCAAACTTCATTTCTAGCAAAGTTATTTAGTTCCTCATGCATGGCATTAACCCAATCAGGATCATTTAAAGCTTCATTAACATGTTTGGGTTCTAAAGAAGATACAAAAGAATGATGTTCACAAAATGCAGCAATACGAGATCGAGTTTGAACACCCTTACTGACGTCACCCAATATTTGGTCTAGAGGGTGATCCTTGGTGATCGTTTGATGCTGTCTTGGTGCTTCGTCTTGAACAGCTTCATTTTGATCTTGTTCTGGAGGATCAACATGAGATGATGAATCATTTTGATCAACATTCTCAATGTTGACGTCATCTTCTTGATCTTCTTCTCTTGGCTTGATGTCTCCAATGGTTATGTTCTTCATGGCTTCTTGAAGATCGTCACCTGAAACTTCACAAGATACTTGCTCCTTTTGTGAGTCGTTAGTTTCATCAAATTCGACATCACCAGATTCCTCAATGCAACTAGTATTTTTATTAAAAACACGATAAGCTTTACTAGTGGTGGAGTATCCGACTAGAAAGCCTTCATCTACTCTTCTTTGAAATTTGCCACCAAAATTTCTTTTCTTAAGAATATAACATTTGCAACCAAAGACTCGGAAATAAGAAATATTTGGCTTACGCCCAATAAGAAGTTCATAAGGAGTCAAATTGAGAAGATGATGCAAATAAAGCCGATTTATAGAATAGCAAGCGGTATGCACGGCTTCAGCCCAGAAGCGAGTAGGAGTATCATACTCACTTATCATAGTCCTTGCCATTTCTATAAGTGTTCGATTTTTCCTTTCAACGACTCCATTTTGCTGCGGAGTGTAGGATGTGGAAAATTCGTGTTTAATTCCAAGAGAGTCACAAAAATTAAATAGAGTTGAATTAACGAACTCTCCACCATGATCACTACGGATTTTCTTGATGGATAATTCGAATTCTGTAGAAACACGTTTTGCAAAACTTTTGAAAACATCGGGGGTTTCAGATTTTTGGGAAATAAAGAAAACCCAAGTATAGCGAGTGAAATCGTCAACAATCACAAAACCATAATTGCTACCCCCGATACTTTGGAACTCAGAAGGTCCAAATAAATCCATATGAAGGAGTTCCAAAGGTTTGCAAGTTGAAAGAATGCGCTTAGTTGGATGTGAAGTAGCTACTTGCTTGCCTGCTTGACAAGCGCTACAAGGTTTGTCCTTTTCAAAATTCACATCTTTTAAGCCAACAACCAAATCACGTTTTAAAAGTTTTCTCAATTGATGCATTCCAACATGTGCAAGTCGTCTATGCCATAGCCAACCTTTTGAGGTTTGAGAGACAAGACATGTTGACAAGGATGCATCTTTCGAGTGAAAATCAACCAAATAAAGATTTCCAAAACGAAAGCCTTTAAAGATCAAAGATTTATCTTTCAAACTTTCAACCAAAACTTCTTTTGGGAAGAATGTACAACTAAAGCCAAAATCGCAAATTTGTGCAACGGAAAGCAAATTGAAATTCAGAGATTCAACCGACAAAACATTCGAAATAGAAAGATCATTAGAGATTGCGATTTTACCCAAGCCTACCACATTTCCTTGACGGTTGTCACCAAAGGTAATCTTTTGGTTCTCGCTTGAGTTGTCTTTGATTGAGGTGAACAACTTCTTGTTGCCGGTCATGTGTTCGGAGCATCCGCTATCTAGCACCCAATGTCTCCCACCGGTCTTGTAGTTCACCTGCATAAAAAGAATTAAGTTCTTTTAGGTACCCAAACCTTTTTGGGTCCTTCAATGTTAGCAATCAAAGCTTTGGGCACCCAAATAGATTTCTTCTTTTTATTTAGCATGGGTGCACCAACGAACTTTGCTATAGTATACCCTTTCTTCGACCTTTGAAGCATGTAGCAAGCATCAAAATAGTTTGAAGTCACTAAAGGACAAGCTTCATGCGAATGTTGCCCTATTAAGTGACATGTGGAACATGAAGTTTGAGAGGGCTTTATAAATGAAATGGTATGAGTGCGGTGAAATATGCGATACCTCTTACTACAAGAGTGAGCATGATTTAATTTCCCCTTTTTAAAAGAATATCTATGATCTAAAGGGGGTTTAACAAGCATAGCACTACTCATCTGATATCTAGTAGGGTTATGACTCAATCTATTTATTTCAGTCTTAAGTTCATCATTTTCAATTTTATGTACATGAGATGATACCGTGTTAATACATGAAGCATGATGCGAATGAGAACATGACGGCATATCATCACAAGTAGATGAACTAGAAGGCATAACGATAGATTCACTCGATGAGCTAGACATATCAAATGAGGAACAACTAGTACTAACACCATGGCATAAAGATGAGTCACTAGATAAATCATGGTATGAGTTATAAGTAACAACCATACAAGCATGTGAATCAATAAATGAATCAATAGACAAATTATCACATGAAGTACTAGTGTCCACAGAGCTAGCATTTGAGTCTAAACAAGAATTAACACTTAAGTTATTACAAGAGGTGCTAGCATGTGAAGTGGAAGTATGTGATTACAAGAAACTTACCGATAGAATAAATAGTATGATTTACTCTAGCGGTGATGAACATATTTGCCGTTAGAAGAGATGCATAAGTACTGACGGAAGAATGTTGTGCGCCGATAGGACTGGTCGACTTCAACAACTAGACTTATTCTATCGCTACTGTATGAATATACCGACAGAGTATATTAAAAATTCCTATCGGCAATATGTAGTTCGCCGATAGAATAGTTGACCTTCTACAAATATTTTTATTCTATCGGTAATGGATTCTTTTACCGTTAGAATATATAGAAAATTGCTTAGAACTGTTCGTCTTCTAATAGTTTTATTCTATCGGTAATGAATGTTTATACCGGTAGAATATTGCACAAAATATCTTAGAACTGTTGGCCTTCTACAACTAGTAATATTCTATCGGTAATGTACGTACACACCGATAGAGTATGTACAAAAATTCCTATCGGTAATATTTATTGTGCCGATAGAACCATTCGGCTTCTACAGATGTTTTTATTACTAACGGTATTCTGTTTTCTTACCGATAGAAAATATATAATTGTATAAATACACGGGTATGTCTCTTTCATTCTCACAGTTCATCTGGGGCTCGTAGTCCTAACCCGTAAGCTCCATGGACGGCCGGCGCACCTCTACAGGGGACCGCTGCACCTCCGCACCTCCATCGACGCCCTCTAGACGTCGGCATCCCAAGGAAGGTACGTAAAATTTCTGCAATATTGTTAGATTATTCTAATCCGATTATGGCAATAATTCTGCTTTTTTTGTATCCTTCATTTTGATGTGTCTTCTTTTCAATATGATTATGATCTGTTCAGGTCCTTGGATGATGCTCGTGAGGAGCAACGTATTTCACGGTTCTTCATCGCAGTATGCTGCCTACGTTGGCCTGTTGGCGAAAGAAATGGTGAAGATCACCGTCGAGAGCTGGAAGGACGTGAAGGGCGAGATCTTGGTTGGCTCGGTCGAGAAGATGCTTAAGCCCGGCGTGTTTCTCAAATCAGGACCTATAGAAAGCATCTTACATGTTTTTGCATGCACCAGCTTGTGGCCAGATGCTTACCTGCTTGGAGAAGAAGAATTGTTGTTATTTGCACAGCCATTCTACACCATCACTACACAGAACAACATCTTGGAAGGTAGGTTCTTTTTGTTAATGGAGTTGAGTTGAGTTGATCGAGTTTGAGTCCGAGGAAATCACCAATACGTACAAATGTATGTCGACGGCAGTTCCAGCTCCTCGGGCGTCTTCAAACTGAACTCCTATGGTTAAGTCCAATGTGGTTCAGACATTTGCTGTTTTGGATGAATGGATTTGTGATGTATCAGGTCTAACTTGTAGTCGGTAGTTGCATTGTGGCAACCTGCAAAGGTTCCCTTTTATGTAAAATGCATGTATGGGCCACTGGGTCCTCGTCGTGATCTGTTGTTAATTTCAGACGTGGCTTTTGTAATATACATCGAATGTGTGAATTGTTGTATTTGTATATTGTTGTATATTTGTGTATCATGTATTGCTAATTGGGACATGAACTTGAATGTGCAGGGAGCATTTGTGTATTAAATTGTATTGGTAGGTAGGTGTGTATTTGTACTGCTGTTTCAGACATGCACTTCAATTTGTGAACTGGCATGTGTATGTTTGTACCTGAATTTGTATTGGTGAACTGGCATGTGTATGTTTGTACCTGAATTTGTGAACTGGCATCTGTAATTTCTTTGGCAAGATGAAGTCCCAACTACCTACGAAAAGTATTTTTGTGTCTCCTAGTTAATCCACAAATTAGCATTTCTTGAAATATATTGCTTTATCTTCTAGTTAAGATCCGTTTGATGTAAGATCTGTTTGATGTTACATTGATATGATTCCTTGAATGTGAGAAATGGCATGTGCATGTTTGTCCCAGTTTGGTAACAGTACCTCCTCTAACGGTAAGTACACATATTTACCGATAGGAAAACACATATATTTGTTCAGTCATGCATATTCTAACGGTAAATACACATATTTACCGATAGGAAGCACATATATTTGTTCAGTCATGCATATTCTAACGGTAAATGCACATATTTACCGATAGAAAAATACATCAGGCAGTACATTTTTCTTTAGAATTTAATGATAAGCTAGTTCACAGCATTAATACATCTCAATTTTACTCCACAGCATGAGTTCTAACATGTACAGTACCTTTATCCTGTAAATATTTAATTCTTCCCTTCAAATAGCACTTGCAAAAATCTCATCGCAGCCTCTTCAAATTAAGTTCAGCAAAAATCCCTTTTTTCTGACGGTTTTTTGTTATTTATACTGATAGAGAAGGACATCTTCTCTCAGGCACTTCAAAACGTTTTCTATCGGTATTGTTCTATTTTACCGTTAGAATAAATTCGTTTGTCTCACGGTATTTGTTGTCTGACGGTTTTTTCCTGTTTTTACCGATAGAAGAAGACTCTGCCGCTTTGAATTCTCAAACATGTCGCCATGCGTCGCCTTGGAAACTCTATAAGTACCTCGCCATGTGTCACGGTATTTTGTTGTTTTTCTAATTCTCGAACGGTTCGACTCCTCATCTTCTCTTTCACAATGGCAACCTCCATGGGATCGTCATCCACGGCCTCCCGGGTAAGAACTCTAAATCTCCTCGGTTTACCCCTGTATTGTTAATCCATGTTCAGTTCATTCTTGACCTGTTGATTTGCACAGGGAATGGTAACCGTGGAAGACACTGCCAAAGTGAAGGCTGACCTGAGGGCCCTCCAGGAGGAGCACAAGCTCCTTACAGACAAGCACACTCAGCTACGGCTTGACCTTGACGATCTCTTCCAGCGCATTAAGCTCATGAAGACGGATGGTGACAATGCTAGGGCGAGGACGAGGCGTCTTCGCGAGGAGAAGAAAGCCGCGGATATGACCATCGCTAGCTGCGGTTTGACTATGAAGGATACCATAGCGAAGCTGAGGGAGGTCGCAGGCCTTCTTGACGCCGTAGTAGTTGATCCTAGGGACAACTTGTCGCTAGAGGAGTCCTGCGTCCTGGCTGCAAGTCTAACTGACTCTATTCTACATGCAGCCAGGGCTAAGACCACCCCTTGACCTAGCATTTTGGGTTTTATTTTTTTTTGTAAGTGATAAAACAACAATGAATGAACAATTTCTTTTTATGTCAATTTTCCAATTTTCCGGCTATCTTCCCTCTTTCTTTAACATTCTGCAGCTTTCAACTACGGTCTGTTTGATGTTAAATTGTGTACCTTTTCATTACTCTGACGGTATTTTGTTGTTTTTACCGATAGAAAAAGGGCACACAAATCTCAAGCACTTAATCAAAAAAATTTTCTGGGGAAAATTGGGCTCACGGGATTTTTTTGTTTATACCGATAGAAAATGGCACCTTTTCATTACTCTCACGGTATTTTGTTATTGTTACCGATAGAAAAATGGCACCCAATCTCAAGCACTTTAAAAAAATTTTCTGTGGAAAATTGGTCTCACGGGATTTTATTGTTTATACCGATAGAAAAATGCATCCACTAATTCAAATATTTTTCCGGGAAATTTACTTTTTCTATCGGTATTATTTTGTTATTTCGATAGAAAATTACATAAGTCTATCGGTATCATTTTGTTATACCGATAGAAAAGTTCCTCCGCTACTTTATTACTCGTACACGGCCCTTTAGTTTCCCTCCACTCGAACAGTTCCACCTTAGAGCACTGCGTCTCTTCGAGAGCGAAGAAAACCCCAACCTCCGCCGTGAGCACTCACTTCCTCTCTTCCACACGACGATCGCTGGCTGGACACTGGTTCGTCACTGCCACCGGTTCTTATTTTCGTCCTTCGCCCGCCGCTGCTGCGTTCTACACCGCCTCTCCATCACCAGAACTGATCGCCGCCGTAAATACCCTAATTCGTCGTTCTATTTCCAGCATCTTCTTTATTTGATCCTAGTGTTTTGCACGTACTAATTCTTCGAGTTTTGCAATTACACTAGGGTTCCCTATTGTGTTGGCTTATGTACATTCCGCAGGCAATGTTGATTTTAATTAGGGTTTACATAATATGTTCCAGTGCTGTAATGAACCTGTTTTGAGATTTTAACTTCTCTATACTGCTGTATGTGTGATCAATTGTATCCAACTGCCATGTAATGCAGATTATATGTTGGAGGTGTTCTTACACATATTCTATCGGCAACTCATGTGTTTACCGATAGAAAATTTTTCTGCACAAGTAGTAAAACTTAATTTGGATCTGGAAGGACATGAGCCATGCAATGTACTAGTTTGGTTGGGAATTTTTACTCACTTCGTATGAATATATGGCAATGTGGATGGGTCTTCGATGTATATGTTTCAAATGCCTATATACATGACTTTTCCCAACCTAATAGCTGTGAAGTCCTGATGACTCACATACAGGCTAGGCTAAAGATTATGCATAGTGGCACTTAGATGCTTGTGTGCATATTTACGTGTGAAATAATAATGCTGGCCCATGAATATTAGTGTAGCAAATCATCGAGAATGTTATGTGATGACAGTGAATGGTGGCTTGTCAACAAAATTCCATATGTACAGAACATTGTTATGTTCTATCGGTATCTCACGTGTTTGCTGATAGAAAAATTATCTTGTGTGGAGGTAATTGTTATGGTCTATCGGCAGCTCATGTGTTTACCGATAGAAAATATTTCTGAAGAGTTCAGTAAGTAATTTATGCATGTCTTTCTTTTTGTATTATTTTCCCTTTTGCCGCCCTAGTTAGTCTCCAGTCCTGGGCTGAGTTATGGAACTCGAAGGCGAATTAATTGCCATATATATGGTTTGTTGAAGGTTTTGTAGGGGAAGACATGTCGTCGTCTTCATCGGATGGTACTAGTGGTTCGACTAGGGCCAACCCCATCGTAACTACTAAAGATGGGGCTGTTACATCCCAGCGCAAGAGGGTGGGGCGAGGCGCGACGACGTTGGGGCGTTTGGCAAAACGCACTGATCTTTCTTGTGAGTTCAACCAATTTGGGAGGCCGATTGGAAAGAATGCTGGGAGGTACGCGGCCTACGTTGGGCTGTTGGCGAAAGAAAGGGTGAAGATCACCATCCAGAGCTGGAAGGACGTGACGGCGGACGAGAGGGATAGGTTGTGGGCGGAAGTGAAGGTTAAATGAACTGAAATCGCTGAACTCTTTCGTAATCACGTTCTCTTAGCTTATACTAAAGTTTAACTAACTCGTGATTAATTGTATGCATTTTTCGGAAACAGGCTAAGTGGAACATCCCCGACGATACACCTAGGACTGCCTGCTTGAAGGACATGAACGGAACATGGAAAACCTTTAAGAGTTGGCTCGTCAGTAACTTCCTAGCTGCGGGGAAATCTCCTTGCGAGAAGTACCCCTTCATATCGGAGGAGGTATGGGAGGAATTCACCAAGCAGAAGGGGACTGAGGAGTTCAAGGCCCTTAGCGAGAAGAATAGGGCGATCCAGAAGAGGAACGACCACCCGCATCGGCTCGGATCCCGGGGCTATGCGGGGAAGGAGGAACAGTGGAAGAAGGAAGACGAACAAAATCCTGTCATCGACACCCCTGAGTTGCCGCTCTCCAAGATCCGGGATGAGAGGTGCAAGCGATGGTGGAGGGGGAGGGGGTCCGTGTCGTCCACGGGGTCTGTGCAGTTCGCAACCCCTGGGGACGCCGACGTTGTGAGGCGAATGGTAAGTTGGCTAACCTCGTAAACTGTGTGCGCACAAGTGTATATAAGGCAATTTGTCTCACAAGGTACCTTCAAATGTAACAGATCTCTTTTGAGAAGGAGGCAGCGGAGGGATTGTTTACCCCGCAGAGGGAGAACGACATCCTCACCCGGGCTCTAGGAAATAAGGAGCATCCCGGGCGGACACGGGCCGTGGGAGCCATTGTGTCGTGGAAGGCCGGTTTCGTAGATCCGGCTCCACCGAGGAAGAAGGCCCGCACCTGGAAGGAAAAGGAAGTTGACCTCTCCGATAAGATACGGGCTGAGGTACGGGAGGAGATACGGGCGGAGATGCGGGCTGAGATACGGGCTGAGGTACAGTCTGAGGTGCAGACCGAGGTCGCACAAATGAGGGAAGAGTTTGCACGGTTGAGACAAGCATTGCTGGCCAAGAGTGCAGATGCGGATCCCCAGGACGACGGTACCCCGCGGGGTCGGATAAGCAGTTGCGCTTCGAAGGTACTCGCGGATCCAGTGGATCTACTTGAGGTACTGCAAGCCTTCATCTGTGCACTTAAGTTGATGCAAGCCTTCATCTGTGCACTTAATTGTTACAAATTTGCAGGGGCCGGAGGGCTGCATCCTACAGAATCACGTAGGCGCCGGGCAGGAAGTGGTTGGACACGGCTTCGTATATCCGTCTGGGCCGGATGTCCGGGTCCACTGTGTACCTCTGCGGTTGGGTTTCGCAAAGGTACAGGTGGACATGGCCATGCCGGGCTACAACGATTCTCCGTTGCCAGTCCCAACAGAGGAACTGCAGACACTTGCTGAGGCAGTGGGCTCCTACGTACAGTGGCCCAAGAAGTGTCTTGTAATACAACCGGTAAATCCTACACATTTTAGATTACATCCTACTCAGTACACTCAACTTGCATAATCTAACATACGTGCTCATTAATTGAAGTGGACTGCCGCGGGGCTACCAGGGGACTGCGCCCCCAGCTCGGGGCATGAGGGCCGATCTCGTGCGAACCTGGACACATCAAAGACGGCCTCGACCCCACCCAGCGCATCCACGCCTCCACCTCGGAAGAAAGCCGCCATCACCTCGCCCTTGCCTTCGAAGGTACGCGCTCAGTCCCCGGCAAAAGGCAAGGGCGGCAAAGGCAAGGGCAAAGGGTGACAGGGACTGCCGCGGACGTTCACGAACGCGCTCCCACTCCTGTCGGAGGCATCTTTGCGGAAATTGGATCGATCAACCAGAGACCTCCACGACTGGTACCTACATCGAGCTCGGCGCAGCCTGAACTTCTTAGTTCCCTACAGGCCTGGGCAGTTCCACCGTGAGCCCGGGACTATATCCGTGGCACACGAGGATCTGTTCGACCTCTACAACTGGCGGGAGCTCGATATGTCCATCATACGGACTGGAGTCCTGTGAGTTTGCTGATGCTATGTATTGCTGTTTTCTAACTCTGTTTGCTAACTCTGCATTAATGTTGCAGTTCATTTGAATACTGAGTAACTTTCTGTGAAATTAATATTAATCTCGTCCTTCGCATGCAGGTGCATGTACAGGCTAGCATCGGAGGCTGCGTGTGACAAGGTGGGTTTCCTCGACCCAGAGAAAATAAGTCTCACGATGCTAGAGCAGGACGCCGCGCACGCTGAGCAGTACATATCCAGCGCGCTGATGGCGCAGCAGGACAGGGACTTCATTCTGGTGCCGTACCACCAAAGGTTAGTGCATTTCGTACTAATTTAACTCAATCTTGTATGTTACACCTGAGATGTACTTTGAGCTAGCGGTCCTCTTTTACGTACAATGCAGGGGCCACTGGATCCTCATCGTGATCTGTCCGCCGAGGAACGAGGTGTACTACCTCGATTCGATGCGTGACAGATTATCGATGGAATATGTGCTCAAGGGGAATATGGAGGCGTAAGTAACTTATATGTTTGATTTATATTTTGACCTCACTAGCTAATGATAATACATTAACTGGCAATACTAACTGAAATGCAGGGCTTTTGATAAATATGTGTCCGCTGGAGGGAGGCATGCCGCACCGCAGGGCTCCGTACTAGCTTGGAAAGAATATGAGGTACTCACGAGACTTTTTGTTTATGCTTAATTAGTTTATGGAAACAATATATAGCTAACATGTCTTCGCATATGCAATTATCTCAGTGCCATCAGCAGCCGCAATCGTGGGAATGCGGGTTTTATGTGCTGCGCTACATGTACGACCTAGTGCAGACAAACTTTTCCCGATTCCCCCAGGTAAGCATCGATAGCTAACTCAAATTTCAAAAATGGGTGTCACGTTCTAAATTAGGATCGAAGTTAGTTACTCAGTATGCACACATGCTTGCAGATCGCCATGTCGAAAGACCAATATGAAAATGCAAAGATTATATATCTTCGACAAATCTGGACACAATATGTCATGGAGGAAGTAGCTCCCAACCATCCAGCATGACAATTTTCTCCTTTTTGTGTACTCTGCATAGACTGTTCATATACATGTGAATAAATATATATATGTGAATAAATGTCCTCATTGGATTGCAATCTGTATTTGTCCATACATATGTGAATAAATGTGAATAACTGCCTAATGTGTCAATTTGTTCTGTGAATTTACCTTGCATCTGTACTGTATTGTGTATCCAATCTATACTGTATTGCATCTGTACTGTATATGTGAATGTACTGTATTGTGAATGCAAATAAAGTACTGTATATGTGAATGCTCTATCGGTAAAGTCATCAACAACCGAGAGACTACTGTACTTTTTTCTATCGGTACAATCAAAATTAACCGTTAGAAGAGTGTGACCTTTCCTGCCGGTGAACTCATACATATCCGATAGAGTACTAAGCTTTTTTCTGTCGGTAATATTGTAATTAACCGTTACAATAGTGGTACTTTTCCAACCGCTGACGACGAGTTTTCTATCGGTACACTCCTAATATGCCGATAGAATAGTATGATTTTTTCTGTCGGTAATCTTGTAGTTAACCGTTAGAATAGTGGTACTTTTCAATCCGCTAGCGACGAGTTTTCTATCGATAAACTTGTAAGATGCCGATAGAATAGTATGATTTTTCCTATCGGTAAACTTATAATTAGCCGTTAGAATAGTGGTACTTTTCCAACCGCTGACGACGAGTTTTCTATCGGTACACTCCAAATATACCGATAGAATATTATGATTTTTTCTGTCGGTAATCTTGTAATTAACCGTTAGAATAATGGTACTTTTCCAACCGCTAACGACGAGTTTTCTATCGGTACACTCCTAATATGCCGATAGAATATTATGATTTTTTCTGTCGGTAATCTTGTAATTAACCGTTAGAATAATGGTACTTTCCCTGCCGCTGGACGTAAGACTACGACGGGTTTTCTATCGGTAGATTCATAATATGCCGATAGAATAGTGAACTTCTTCTGTCGGTTATTTACCGATAGAAAATGTCCAGTCTTGTTCTATCGTGTCTATCTCTATCGGTACAAAAACCAATAGTAGAACGGTGTTTTTTACCGATAGAAGACTGCATTTCTGTACTAGTGTCAGTTTCATGCACAACGGCCGACAAAATTTACGGATAAAAAATAGCTAGCCGTTTGCAGCCAAAACAGGAAAGCTGAAACCCACAACTGACAGTCAGTTACACAAACAGTCAGTTACACAAACTGACAGTCAGTTTGTGTACTAGCTCGACCAGAATCAAATAGAAACACAGTAAAACACTCTCTGGTCGAAACCCCAACTGACAGTCAGTATGGACAAACTGACAGTCAGTTTAGTGCAAAAAATCTGAGACCAAAAAAACACCCTCTCTGGACAATTGTCAGTTACACTAAACTGACATTCAAACTGACAGTCAGTTTAGCAAACTAACAGTCATCATGAACAAAAATAGCTATAACATTAAATCCAGAAATCCAAAAGAGGTGTTTAATAGCTCGTTGGAAAGATAATTTCAAGGGCTACAGTTTTGTCAACAGAAGTAAAAACCAGATCTACCTAGATCTTTCTGAAAAATGCAAATACTCTTCTGCTGTCAAAAACTGAACTGAAAAACAGATTTTTCCAAATAAGACCAAAACCAAATCCACATAAAAATGATGCGATGCAATGACCTAACATTCTCGGTTTGTGCTGGAGATAAAAAGAGGACTTTCGCTACCCCTCTTTATAGTACGGTCAAAACTAGAAAATAATTTTTCCTAACCGATCATCTCCACACGCCAAGATCGGTAAAATATAAAAACTCGTAATACCTGAGGTCTTTCGCATCTTCAGGATTTGCGTCTCGTCTCTTGCTCTTCTGCGTCTTGTGCATCACTTCAAATTGGGTTCATCTTGATCTTCTTGCATTTCTTCCCAACTGATCTCTCAGGTCCTTTGCATTTTTAATCCTTGCAACTTTCGTTTTGGTGACCTTGCACTTGCGACTTTGAACCTGCGACCTGCAGATCTTCCCGGATCACTTGCAGACTTTACAGAAATCGCTCTGCATAGAAATAGCTCAAAAACAAGGTTAGTCCAAAACACTTAATGTCATCAATAATCAAAATCAACCTAAAAGGGCCTAGATGCAACATGAAGCGCAAGTACATCATGATGTCGTTACTAATGTCAAGCCCCAGACAACCCGGGAATGACATTGATGTGTTTCTATCACCGTTAGTCGATGACTTACATAAATTGTGGAGCGAAGGGGTGCGGGTGTGGGATGCACATAAGCGAGAGAATTTCATGTTGCGGGCCATGATATTTTGCACCATAAATGATTTCCCGGCCTATGGAAATTTGTCGGGGTATAGTACGAAAGGAGGCAAGGCTTGTCCTATTTGCCTGGATGAAACTGAAAGCATGTGGTTATCGAACTACAGAAAAACAGTGTACATGGGTCACCGCAGATTCCTTCTGATGCATCACGCCTACCGTAAGAAGAGGAAGTCATTCAATGGGAAGCCTGAGAAAGGATCAGCCCCAGTGTTTGTGACTGGTAAGGAGTTTTACTTGCGCGTGCAGGACATCAAAGTTGAGTTCGGTAAATGTTCTAAACCTCCAGGAAAAAATGTTTGGAAGAAGAGATCGATTCTTTGGGATCTGCCATATTGGGAGTACTTACAAGTTCGACATTGCATTGATGTTATGCACGTAGAGAAAAATGTTTGTGACAATTTGATTGGCTTGTTGTTGAACATTCTAGGAAAGACGAAAGATCGCATCAACGTTCGTCGTGACTTGCTCGACATGGGCATAAGGACTGAGCTTGCACCGTTGGAGAAGGGAAAGCGGATATACCTCCCCCCGGCCTGCTATACTTTGTCAAAAAGAAAAAAAACAGAACTCTGTTAGTGCCTACATGGTGTCAAAGTTCCATGCGGATATTCTGCGAACTTGAAAAAAATTGTGTCCATGAAAGACTTGAAACTGGTTGGTATGAAGTCCCATGATTGTCATGTACTGATGTCACAAATGCTTCCCATTGCTATCAGAGGCATTCTCCCAGTCAAAATCAGAGAGACAATTACAAATCTATGTTATTTCTTCAACACAATATCTGGCAAGGTACATAAGCGTGTACTCCTAGCAAGTTAATTAGCTCCATTCGTGCAACTTGTCAGATTTTTTGGATCTGAATATTTACTGCAACTATGTCCTTGCAGGTAATTGATCTGGATGAACTGGACGATTTGCAACGCGATGTGACTACAACTCTTTGTCAGCTGGAGATGTATTTCCCGCCATCTTTTTTTGATGTTATGGTCCATCTAATTGTTCACCTTGTCAGAGAAATTAAGTTTTGTGGACCCGTGTTCCTGCGCTACATGTATCCATTTGAGAGATTTATGGGTATCTTGAAGGGATATGTAAGGAATCGACATCGGCCTGAGGGCAGTATCATTGAAGGTTATGCCGCCGAGAAGGTGATCGAATTTTGCACCAACTATATGGCCGGGGTGGACCCAATTGGCGTTCCCACGTCCCGGCATGAGGGCAGGCTTCAGGGCATTGGAACGATTGGATTTAAAGCAGTCGTCCCCTCTAGTGATCTGTATGCAAAAGCCCATTTTTTGGTCTTACAACACATGACGGGGATGGAGCCATACATACACGAGCATAAGGAAATGTTACGGAAACAGAATCCTTCGAAGCCAGAGATTTGGGTCACCAGAGAACATAACAGGAAGTTTGCTGCGTGGATCGAAAATAGAGTCCTGCAAGCTTCTGAGGGCGACGTAGATGAAGTTGTTACATGGTTGGCCAGAAGGCCTAGATTTACTGTAGGAACTTCGCAGGGGTTTGACATCAACGGCTATTCATTTTACACAAGAACTCAGGACGAGAAGAGTACTATGCAATGTAGTGGAGTGACACTACTTACTATTTCGGAGGATGCCAGGGCAGTAAGGGCACTCGAGTCATATTACGGTGTTATTGAGGACATATGGGAGCTCGATTATGTATTACTTAAGATTCCTCTGTTTCGATGCAAATGGGTCGAAATCCCTCGAGGTGTTAAAGTAGACAATTATGGGTTTACTCTCGTCGATCTCAGTAGAGGCGCACACCAAGATGATCCATTTATACTTGCTGAGCAAGCCACACAGGTGTTCTACATCGTTGACCTGGCCAACCCAAAATTGCACGTTGTCCTTCACAGTAAGAGACGTATTGTTGGGGTCGAAGACGTTGTGGATGAAGGAGAGTATGATCAGTTCGACGAACTACCTCCATTTTTAGATGGAATTCTTCAATCTGTCCCTACCGAAGATATTGATGAAACAAGTTACCTGCGAGACAACCACGAAGAAGGATTATGAGTGGACAACCCTTCTTGACTAATTTGCAATATGTAAGTGACATATATTACTTGGATCTTTAATCGAAGAATTCTTCAAATCATTTTTCAAAAATTCTTTGGGAAAACATACGTGATGCATTGAGAATCATTTATGCAAATTTTCATTTAAATTGGAGTATATACTTGATTTGAGCAATAATTGATTCTTTTCACAAATCAATATGAAAACTACAAATTTTCATTCCATGATTGGTCTTTACTGTAATTTGTTTCAAAATTATTGGAAGTCATTTGCATGGGGTTTCAAGTGTATTTATAAGTGCAAAATGATGTACTGAGACCCATCTGTAATTGTTCTCAGGACAAATAACACTGTATTCTACTATCGGTTTCAATTTCCAAACCGATAGTGAACAATGCCAACATTCCAAACCCTAACTTACATTGTATTTACTATCAGTTTCAATTTCCAAACCGATATGAAATTGAACTCTACTATCGGTTTATTGTTCATAACCGATAGTGATTTATACTGTGTTATGAGTCCATGTTCTTAATTTACTATCGGTTAGTAATTATAAAACCGATAGTGAACAATGCCAACACTCCAAACCCTAACTTACATTGTATTTACTATCGGTTTGGTGGTTATGAACCGATAGTAAATATTCATATATTAGGTTATAACCTCGCACCATTTTCCCTCTAGTCCAACTAATCACATCCAAATACTCGCGCGCAGAAAACCCTAGCCTCCCCGACGTTCGCTTTTTCGCTCCTCTTCGCTACCATTGCCGATCGCAGTTGGGTTCTCCACCGCCTCCGGCCACTGCATCACGCCACCGCCCTCGGCCACTCCACGAACGACTGTAAGTGTTCTTGACCAAACTGCTCACGTCAATTGCTTAAATTTATATGCAATAGTTCATACGTGGTTCAATCGATTAGAAATATCAAACTAGATGAAAATTCATGAACAACAAACTTGATAGCAATGAGAATTACAGACTTGATGATAATCACTAGCAATTTGTCGTACAGTGTAGTCCACTATCGGTTTCTTATTTAGAACCGATAATAAATACCATTATCTGAATTAAGACTAACATAGTTAATTACTATTAGTTTCAATTGTTAAACTGATAGGAAATAGAGTATGTCATATCGGTTTGTTATTGTCAACCGATAGTACATTGAAAAATCTGAATTTTGCAGAGTTCATATTTTATTTGTGAAAAGAATCAACTATTGCTCAAATCAAATACATTTGAAATGAAAATTTAAAGAAATGATTTTCATTGCATGAAATATATTTTTCTGATGAAATTTTCCAAATAGGATTAATTATTTAATTTTACAATCAAGAGTTATCGAATGACCTTTATGTTAAGCAAGAAGATATCAGTTCGGCAACCCTTTGCAAATTGAGTTTACAAATCCACTTTAAATCTATTTTGAAGACCATGTTGAAGGAATTTATGATTTTGGGCCTTTTGAATAAAAATTTGACATTTTAACAAAAAGAGGTGGTTCATCATTGCCATTCTATTTTAGTTATGAACTTTGTCATGTACCTTTCTTCATATCAATTGATGGTCTGTTCATGGAATTTTAGGTAAAGCCATGTCGGCATCTTCCTCGGCTGATAGTAGTGATTCGGCGAGGGCGACCGTAGATGACGCTGCCTCGTCCCAGCGCAAGAGGAAGGTGCGAGGCGCGACGATGTTGGGCCGTTTGGCCAAACGCGTGGATCTTTCATGTGAGTTCAACCAGTTCGGGAGACCGATCGGGAAGAACGCCGGCCACTATGCTGCCTATGTTGGTTTGTTGGCGAAGGAAAGGGTGAAGATCACCGTCCAGAGCTGGAAGGACGTTAAGACTGACGAGAGGGATAGGCTGTGGGTGGAAGTGAAGGTAAAATTAATCAAAATCACTGAACTCTTGAGTAATCACATTTCCTTGGTTTATCCCAGAGATTAGGTAAGTCCTGCTTATATGTACCATTTGAAACAGGCTAAGTGGAACATCCCCGACGATGGTCCCAAGATAGCTTTCTTGAAGGACATGAACAACACATGGAAAACCTTCAAGAGCGTCCTCGTCAGTACCTTCCTCGTTCAAGGCAAATCTCCATGCGAGAAGTACCGCTTCATAACGGAGGAGGTATGGGAGCAATTCACCCAACAGAAGGGGACCCCTGAGTTCAAGGTATGTATGGTTCCTTTGCTTGGTTACACCATTGTATGCAGTAACCAGCGGTGCATTAATTTTCTTGTCTCTGGTACGAAGGCCCTCAGCGAGAAGAACAAGGAAATCCAGAGGAGGAACGACCACCCACACCGGCTCGGCTCTCGCGGCTATGCGGGGAAGGAGGAGCAGTGGAAGAAGCAGACTGAAGACGAGGCATCGAATTTCGTCGACTCCCCTGACCTACCACTCTCCGAGATCCGCGATCTGCGATGCAAGCGTTGGTGGCTGGCCAAAGGGACCGTGTCGACCACGGGGACTGTGGAGTTCCCAAACCCCAGGGACGTCGAGGTCGTGCAGCCACTCGTAAGTTGGCTAACTTCCTGGTTGGAATCATAGAGTGTGGTAGAAAAAACTATGATCACTAGTGTGCGCACAAGTTTGTATATATTTTTTCCTCACAATGGAGAGCTTTGAATGTAACAGATCTCTTGCTCGAAAGAGGCGACTGATGGATTGTTCACTCCCCATAGGGAGAACGACATCCTTACCCGAGCTCTAGGGAACAAGGAGCATCCAGGGCGGACGCGAACCGTAGGGGGTGTGGTGCCATGGAAGGAAGGCTTCTCGGAGCCCGGGCAAAAGGCGAAGAAGGCTCACAGCTGGAAGGAAAGGGAAGTGGAGCTGTCTCATAAGATACGGGCAGATGTGACTGCACAATTCGCGGACATGTTCGCTCAAATGAACGAGAAGTATGAACGCCTCACCCGAGTTGTGCAATCCAAGGGTTTAGATCCAGCTGCCGAGGTCGACGCTGCCAGGCCGAGTAGTTGCGGCTTGAAGGTTCACTTGGATCCGGTGGACCTGATTGAGGTATTACAACTCTTGCTCTATATATGAAGTTCAGTTGATGCCACTCCCGTTACATTAGAACTGTTTCGCTAACCTGTTATAATTGTTGCAAATTGCAGAAGCCAGAGAACTGTAGCCTATTGATCAACATAGGCGACAAACCTGTAGTGGTTGCAAACGGGGTCGTATATCAGTTTTGGGAGGATGTCCGGATCCACTGCGTACCTCTGGAGCCTGGATTCGCAAAGGTACAGGTGGACATGGTCCTCCCGGGCTACAGCTCTTTTCCGTTGCCCGTCCCAACGGACAAAATGCGGACAATTGGCGAGGCATTGGGCTCGTACATACAGTGGCCCAAGAAGGGTGTTAGACTACAGGAGGTAAACCCTAGCCATTCTAGCTTACAACTCAGTTAATATACTCAATTTACAAAATCTAACTTATGCGTTCGTACTTGAAGTGGACGATAGATACCAGCTCACTTCCTGAGGACACCAGCCCCGCCACAATGCATGACCGAGCTCCTTCGGCCCCCATGCCTCCTCCGACGGCCTCAAACCCTTTGCCATCAAATGAGGCCGGCGACACCGCACCCCCAACCTTCGAAGGTATACACTCGCTCCCCGCCCAAAGGCAAGGGCAAGGCCAAAGGCAAGGCCAAACAAAGCTAGCCCGGTATGTTCAAGAACGGGTCCCCACTCGTGTCGGAGTACCTTCTGCGCAATATGGATCAAATAACCAGAAGTCTCCACAAGTGGTACCTGACCCGGTCTAGGCGCCACATCAACTTCTTGGTTCACTTCAGGCCAGGTCATTTTCACCGTGAAGCCGGGAGCATATCGGTGGCCCACGAGGATTTGTTCGACCTCCTCAACTGGCGGGAGCTTGATATGTCCATCATACGGACTGGAGTCCTGTGAGTTTGCTTTTGTCTGAAGTTATCACAGTTCATTTCATAAATCTAATCACTTTGTATGCACTACTTACTAATGTCTACTTTGCATCCAGGTGCAAGTATAGGCTGGCGTCGATGAGGGCATGTGACAAGGTGGGTTTTCTTGACCCAGAGAAAATAAGCCTCACGATGCTAGAGCACGACCAAGCACATGCGGAGGAATACATATTAAGGGCACTACTAGCGCAGCAGGACCGAGAGTTCATCCTTGCGTCGTACCACCAAAGATAAGTGCATTTCCTACTAATTTAACTCATTCTTGTACGTTACGCCTAACATATGTATGAAACAGTTCGCTTATATATGCAATGTAGGGGCCATTGGGTCCTCGCCGTCATTTGCTCATGGATGAATGAGGTCTATTACCTTGATTCGATGAGCGACAAGGTGGCGCATGTTTTCACCCTCACATGGCACATAGACGCGTAAGTAACATAGTTGTTTTAAATTTTTCTCTGACTAGCTAATTAATGATAACATATTAACCGGCAATGCTAAATTAAAAACAGGACTTTCAAAAATTATGTTAGTGCTGGAGGGAGGCATGACGCATCGAAGGACACAACAATTTCTTGGAAAGAATATGAGGTAATTAATACCGATGGAAGTACTCATGATGAGTCTTTTAATTTAAGCTTAATTAGTTCTTCCGAGTTAATGTAGGTTTATGTCTTTGCATATGCAATTATCCCAGTGCCATCAGCAGTCACAATCGTGGGAATGTGGCTTCTATGTCATGAGATTCATGTATGACCTGATCAGGAGAAACTTTGCCCAATTCCCTAAGGTAACCATTTTTCCTGACTCAAAGTCGAACATTAATTGGATGTGACGTATGTTCCTAACTTCATACACGCATATATGCAGAGCGCCATGTTGAAAGAACAATATGAGTTGCCTCAATTGAAGGAGCTGCGAACAATTTGGGCTCAATATGTCATGGAAAAAGTGGCTATCAACGATCGATTGTAACTGACTTGTGTAATATATATTGAATGTGTTGATTGCTGTATTTGTGAATAAACTTAATATGTGAATAGATTCATTGATGTATTTGTGAATAAACTCGATCAATATGTGAATAAATTCAATCTGTCCAATGCATGTGTATATTACTGTATTAGTATATTTGTGAACAAATTCAATATGTGAATGTTGGTGTATTTGTGAATGATCCAATGTATCTCTGTATTGCTGTATGTATATGTGAAAGATTCCAGTACTAACCGTGTCGAGTACATAACCGATAGGAAAAACTACACAGTACTATCGGTTATATGTTACAACCGATAGAATAAATATTCTAGTACTATCGGTTCATATGCTATAACCGATAGAATAAAGTTTCCAGTACTAACTATGTCTATAGAATACTATCGGTTTAGATTCCAGCCCACTAGTACAGAATTGCAGTCTACTAACCCCTATCTTCTATCGGTTATTAGCGATACAGCAGAAAACCGATAGAAAATGTGCCTCGCGGTCAAAAAAGCCCGACGGATGTATTTTCCCTATCGGTTTATAAGAAACTTACCGATAGAAGAAGATGTACGATTTACTCTAGCGGTGATGAACATATTTGCCGTTAGAATATATGCATAAGTACTGACGGGAGAATGTTGTGCGCCGATAGGACTGGTCGACTTCTACATCTAGACTTATTCTATCGGTCATATATGAGTATACCGACAGAGTATGTACAAGATTTCCTATCGGCAATATGTAGTGTGCCGATAGAACCGTTCGCCTTCTACAAATTTTTTTATTCTATCGGTAATGGAAAATTGTACCGTTAGAATATATGGAAAATGGCTTACAACAGTTCGTCGCCAAGTATATTTTTCCTATCGGTAATGAATGTTTATTCCGTTAGAGTATAGCAAAAGTATTTTAGAACTGTTCGCCTTCTACAGCTACTATTATTCTATCGACAATGTATGTATATACGGACAGAGTATGTACAAAATTCCTATCGGTGGTATGTATTGTGCCGATAGAACCATTCGCCTTCTACAGATGTTTTTATTCTATCGGCATGTGGTTTTTGTACCGATAGAAATTATCCAGTAATATAAATACACGGGTATGTCTCTTTCATTCTCACAGTTCATCTGGCGTTTGTGGTCCTAACCCGTAAGCTCCATGGACGGCCATCGCACCTCTACAGGCGACCACTGCACCTCCGCACCTCCATCGACGCCCTCTAGACTTCGGCATCCCAAGCAAGGTACGTAAAATTTCGGAATATTGTGATATTATTCTAATCCGATCATGGCAATTATTCTGCAATATGATTATGATCTGTGCAGGTCCTTGGGTGATGCTCATGAGGGGCAACGTATTTCAGGGTTCTTCATCGCAGTACGCTGCCTACGTTGGCTTGTTGGCGAATGAAACGGTGAAGATCACCGTCGAGAGCTGGAAGGGCGTGAAGGGCGAGTTCTTGGTTGGCTCGGTCGAGAAGATCCTTAAGCCCGGCGTGTTTCTCAAATCAGGACCTATAGAAAGCATCTTACATTTTTTTGCATGCACCAGCTTGTGGCCAGATGCTAACCTGCTTGGAGAAGAACTGTTTTCATTTGCACAGCCATTCTACACCATCACTACGTACACAGAACAACATATATATCTTCGAAGGTAGGTTCTTTTTGTTAATGGAGTTGAGTTGAGTTGAGTTGAGTTGATCGAGTTTGAGTCCGAGGAAATCACCAATACAACTGAAACTCGACGGCAGTTCCAGCTCCTCGGGCGTCTTCGAACTGAACTCCTATGGTTAAGTCCAATGTGGTTCAGACATTTGCTGTTTTGGATGAATGGATTTGTGATGTATCAGGTCTAACTTGTAGTCGGTAGTTGCATTATCGCAACCTGCAAAGGTTCTCTTTTATGTAAAATGTATGGGCCACTGGGTCCTCGTCGTGATCTGTTGTTAATTTCAGACGTGGCTTTTCTAATATACATCGAATGTGTGAATTGTTGTATTTGTATATTGTTGTATATTTGTGTACCATGTATTGCTAACTGGGAGATGAACTTGAATGTGTAGGGACTATTTGTGTATTTAATTGTATTGGTAGGTAGGTGTGTATTTGTACTGCTGTTTCAGTTCAGACATGCACTTGAATTTGTGAACTGGCATGTGTATGTTTGCACCTGAATTTGTATTGGTGAACTGGCATGTGTATGTTTGTACCTGAATTTGTGAACTGGCATGTGTTATTTTTTGGCAAGATGATGAAGTCCCAACTAAGTACCTAAGAAAAGTAATTTTGTGTCTCCCAGTTAATCCACAAATTAGCTTTTCTTCAAATATTGCTTTATCTTCTAGTTAAGATCCGTTTGATGTAAGATCTGTTTGATGTTACATTGATATGATTCCTTGGATGTGAGAACCGGTGTCATGTGTGTCCCAGTTTGGTACAAGTACCTCCTCTAACGGTAAGTACACATATTTACCGATAGAAAAAGACCTGTACTTAATCAGTACTGGACATTCTCTAACAGTATATGTGTGTTTTTACAGATAGAATAAGTGAGAGGCGAATTACCTTAGTTGGTCTAACGGTTATTTCATGTATTTTTTTTTACGTTAGAAAAAGGCCTCTACATGTGTTGCTACAAGTTCCTCCTCTAACGGTAAGTACACATATTTACCGACAGAAAAACTCATGTACGTAAAGTGTCATGCATCGTCTAACGATCAGTACACATATTTATCGATAGAAAAAGACCTATACTTAATCAGTACTGGACATTCTCTAACGGTATATGTGTGTTTTTACCGATAGAATATGTGAGAGGCGAATTACCTTAGTTGGTCTAGCGGTTATTTCATGTATTTACCGTTAGAAAATGGTTCATTATAAGGAAAACCCCACTCTACCATTGCTGAGCTGCTCTTTATTTGTTCTGTTACACTCTGTGTCCCTCTGTTTGCGATGAAAGTTCCACGCTCGCAGCTACACTGCTAGGGTGATCAGCGCAGGCTGGAGGGAAGTTGATTGCGCCCCTCTCTTTAAGGTATATGCTTAATTGTCGACACTTATCCCTCTCTACTTGCAAGCTAGCTGTATTGTGTAGTTCCAAGTTTGTAGCTCTAAGCTTGGGAGCTTGGTAGCTGGAAATGCGTAATGTTTTAGGAGCTAACTAGCTTGTATTGTGTAGTTAGCTAGGTTAATTATTGTTAATTTCGTCAGGCTAGGGTTCAACACATGTATCTGCTGTAAGAGGTTGTACAATATAACTTAATCGGGCAGGTTTCATGCATTGCTGACTCGTTAAATTTTGTTAATTGTAGATGGACAGGAAATATTGGATGTATGGAATAAAGCGTACTACTCTTGAATATTTGGATGGTGTGAATGAGTTTATTAAATTTGCTGAGCAACAAAAGGAGAGGAAGGGAGAGAAAAATATGCTCTGTCCTTGTACAGATTGTATGAACTTGAAGAGGTTTAGCAACTCTGATCAAATTAAGAGTCATTTGATCGAGGACTTACAGAAATTGTGGAGCGAGGGGGTGAAGGTGTGGGATGCATACAAGAAAGAGAATTTCATCTTGCGGGCCCTGATATTTTGCACCATAAATGATTTTCCGGCCTACGGCAATTTGTCGGGGTATAGTACGAAAGGAGCCAAGGCTTGCCCTATTTGCCTAGATGAAACAGAGAGCGTGTGGCTGCGAAACTGCCGGAAAACAGTGTACATGGGTCACCGCAGGTTTCTTCCGGTGCATCACACGTACCGTAAGAAGAGGAAATCATTTAACGGGAAGCCTGAAAAGGGATCAGCTCCAGTGTTTCTGACCGGTAAGGAGATTTACTCACGCGTGAAGGACATCAAAGCTGAGTTCAGTAAGCATTGTCAACCTCGAGAAAAAAATGTTTGGAAGAAGAGATCTATTCTATGGGATCTACCGTACTGGGAGCACTTACAAGTACGACATTGCGTTGACGTCATGCATGTAGAGAAAAATGTCTGTGACAGTTTGATTGGTTTGTTGTTGAACATTCCGGGAAAGACGAAGGATGGTGTGAAAGCTCGTCGTGACATGGTGGAAATGAGGATAAGGACTGAGCTTGCACCTTTAGAGAATGGAAAGCGTACATACCTCCCCCCGGCCTGCTATACGTTGTCCAAGAGCGAAAAAACAGAACTCTGTCGGTGCCTGCACGGTGTTAAAGTTCCATGTGGGTACTCCGCGAACTTGAAAAAACTTGTGTCTATGAAGGACCTAAGACTGGTTGGCATGAAGTCCCACGACTGTCATGTCTTGATGTCACAGATGCTTCCCATTGCTATCAGAGGCATTCTCCCAGTTAAAGCCAGAGAGACAATCACAAACCTATGTTATTTCTTCAACGCAATATCTTGCAAGGTGAGTACGTGCACTCGTACTATAAGTTCATTACCTCCATTTCTGGAGCTTAATTAGAAGATTTTCCTGATATGAATATTTCGTGCAACTGTGTCCTCGTAGGTAATTGATCCCGATGGATTGGATGCTTTGCAACGCAATGTGGTTACAACTCTTTGTCAGCTCGAGATGTATTCCCCTCCATCCTTTTTTGATGTTATGGTCCATCTGATTGTTTACCTTATCAGAGAAATTAAGTTTTGTGGACCCGTGTGCCTGCGCTACATGTATCCATTTGAGAGATTTATGGGTGTACTGAAGGGATACGTAAGGACTCGTCGTCGACCGGAGGGGAGTATCATGGAAGGTTATGCCGCCGAGGAGGTGATTGAATTTTGCACTGATTACATGGCCGGGGTTGACCCAATTGGCGTTCCTAGGTCCCGACACGAGGGTAGGCTTGAGCGCATCGGAACGATTGGATTCAAAGCTATCGTCCCCGCTCGTGATGTGTACGCAAAATCACATTTTTGGGTCTTACAACACATGACGGAGGTCAAGCCATACATACAGGAGCACAAGGTAATGTTACGGTCACAGAATCCTTCGAAGTCAGACATTTGGGTCACCAGAGAACATAACAGGAAATTTGCTGAGTGTATCCAAGAAAGAGTCACGCGAGCTGCGGAGGGCTCCGTAAGTGAAACTGTGACATGGCTGGCTAGAGGCCCAAGATTCACTGTAGGGACTTGGCAGGGGTACGACATCAATGGGTATTCATTTTACACAAGAGCTCAAGACGCAAAGAGTAGCACGCAATGTAGCGGAGTGACACTGTTTGCTATTTCTGAGGATGCCAGGTCAGTAAGGGCGCTGAACTCATATTACGGTGCTATTGACGAAATATGGGAGCTCGATTACGGATTACTTAAGATTCCCCTGTTTCGATGCCAATGGGTCGAAATTCCTCGAGGTGTTCAAGTTGACAGTCACGGGTTTACTCTCATCGATCTTGGTAGAGTCGGACACCAAGACGATCCATTCATACTTGCAAAGCAAGCCACACAGGTATTTTACATTGTTGACCCGGCCAATCCGAACTTGCATGTTGTCCTCCACAGCAAGAGACGTATTGTTGGGGTCGAAGACGTTGTCGATGAAGAGGAGTATAACCAATTCGATGAAATACCTCCATTTTTAGAGGACATTCAATCTATCCCTACTGAAGATATTGAGGAAACAACGTATCTGCGAGATGATCACGAAGAAGGATTATGGGTTGAGAACCATTAATGATTATTTTCCATTCCAGGGATAAATGCCAAGCAAATAGCCCACAGGTTCTGCAGCAAGAGGTGAGCAACTTATCATTAATACATCAGGCTAGTACATTTTTCCTTAGAACTTAATGATAAGCTAGTTCACAGCATTAATATATCTCAATTAATTAGATAATTTTACTCCACAGCATGAGTTCTAACATGTACAGTACCTTTATCCTGTAAGTACTTAATTCTTCCCTTCGAATAGCACTTGCAAAAATCTCATTGCAGCCTCTTGCTTCTTCAAATTAAGCTCTGCAAACATCAATTTTTCTGACGGTATTTTGTTATTTATACCGATAGAAAAGGACATCCAGTACTTTAATGTGTCTCAGGCACTTCAAAAGTTTCACTGCGAAAAGTTTTCTTATTCTATCGGTATTATTATATTGTACCGTTAGAATAAATTCATTAGTTCACGGTATTTTGTTGTCTGACGGTATTTTGTTGTTCGTACCGATAGAAAAAGACTTCGGCGCTTCGAATTCTCAACCGTGTTGCCATGCGTCGTTTTGGAAATTCAATAAGTACCTCGATCGCCATGCGTCGCGGTATTTTGTTGTTTTTCTAATTCTCGAACGCTTCGACTCCTCATCTTCTCTTTCACAATGGCAACCTCCATGGGATCGTCGGCCACGCCCTCCCCTGTAAGAACTCTAAATCTCCTGGGTTTACCCCTGTAATGTTAATGCATGTTCAGTACATTCTTGACCTCTTGATTTGCACAGGGAAGGGGAGCCGTCGAAGACACTGCCAAAGTCAAGGCCGAGCTGACGGCCCTCCAGGAGGAGCACAAGCTCCTCACGGAGAAGCACACTCGGCTACGGCTTGACCTTGACGATCTCTTCCAGCGCATTCAGCGCATGAAGACGGATGGTGACAATGCTAGGGCGAGGACGAGGCGTCTTCGCGAGGAGAAGAAAGCCGCGGATATGACCATCGCTGGCTGCGATTTGACAATGAAGGATACCATCGCGAAGCTGAGGGAGGTCGCAGGCCTTCTCGACGCTGAAGTAGTTGATCCTGAGAAGGACAACTTGTCGCTGGAGGAGGCCTGCGTCCTGGCTGCAAGTCAAACTGACTCTATTCTACAAGCAGCCAGGGCTAAGACCACCCCTTGACCTAGCATTTTGGGTTTTATTTTTTTTTTATAAGTGATAAAAGAACAATGAATGAACAATTTCTTTTTATGTCAATTTTCCAATTTTCCGGCCATCTTCCCTCTTTCTTTATCATGCTGCAGCTTTCAACCACGGTCTGTTTGATGATAAATTGTGTGTACCTTTTCATTTCTCTGACGGTATTTTGTTCTTTTTACCGATAGAAAATGGCACACAATACTATAAGCTCAGGCACTTAATTATAAAATTTTTCTGGGGAAAAATAGTCTCACGGGATTTTGTTGTTTACACCGATAGAAAAAGGCACCCACTACTTCAAATTCTTTCCGGGAAAATTACTTTTTCTATCGGTATTATGTTGTTGTACCGACAGAAACGTACATAATTCTATCGGTATTATGTGGTTGTACCGATAGAAAATTGCACACAATACCATAATCTCAGGCACTTAATTAAAAAATTTTTCTGCGTAAAATTGGTCTCACGGTATTTTATTGTTTATACCGATAGAAAAATACATCCACTACTTCAAATATTTTTCCGGGAAATTTACTTTTTCTATCGGTATTATTTTGTTGTACCGACAGAAACGTACATGAGTCTATCGGTATTATGATGTTGTACCGATAGAAAATGTCATCCAGTACTTACTCGTACATGGCCCTTGAGTTTCCCTCCAGCCGAACAATTGCAACTTAGAGCACTGCGTCTCTTCGAGAGTGAAGAGTCTCTTCGAGAGTGAAGAAAACCACAACCTCCGCCATGACCACTCAGTTCCCCTCTCCCACACGACGATCGCAGGCTGGATACTGGTTCGCCACTGCCACCGGTTCTTATTTTCGTCCTTCGCCGGCCGCCGCTGCGTTCTACACCGCCTCTCCATCACCACAACTGATCGCCGTAAATACCCTAATTCGTCATTCTATTTCCAGCATCTTCGTTATTTGATCCTAATGTTTTGTACGTACTAATTCTTCGAGTTTTGCAATTACACTAGGGTTCCCTATTGTGTTTGATTATGTACATTCCGCAGGCAATGTTGATTTAAATTAGGGTTTACATAATATGTTCCAGTGGTGTAATGAACCTGTTTTGAGATTTGAACTTATCTATACTGCTGTATGTGTGATCAATTGTATCCAACTTCCATGTAATGCACATTAGGTGTTGGAGTAGTTCTTACACATATTCTATCGGCTGCTGATGTGTTTGCCGATAGAAAAATTGTGTCCTGTGGAGGCAATTGATATGGTCTATCGGCAGCTCATGTGGTTACCGATAGAAAATATTTCTGAACAGTTCAGGAAGTAATTTATGCATGTCTTTCTTTTTGTATTATTTTCCCTTTTGCCGCCCTAATTAGTCTCCAGTCCTGGGCTGAGTTATGGAACTCCAAGGCGAATTAATATATGGTTTGTTGATGGTTTTGTAGGGGAATACATGGCGTCGTCTTCATCGGATGGTACTGGTGCTCGGACTGGGGCCAACCCCAAGGTACCTGAAGATGCAGTAGTTGTTACCTCCCAGCGCAAGAAGGTGGGGCGAGGCGCGACGGCGTTGGGCCGTTTGGCCAAACGCACGGATCTTTCTTGTGAGTTCAACGAATTTGGGAGGCCGATTGGAAAGAATGCTGGGAGGTACGCGGCCTACGTTGGGCTGTTGGCGAAAGAAAGGGTGAAGATCACCGTCCAGAGCTGGAAGGACGTGACTGCGGACGAGAGGGATAGGTTGTGGGCGGAAGTGAAGGTTAAATTAACTGAAATCGCTGAACTCTTTCGTAATCACGTTCTCTTGGCTTATACTAAAGTTTAACTAACTCGTGATTAATTAATTGCATGTATGCATTTTTTGAAAACAGGCTAAGTGGAACATCCCCGACGATACACCTAGGACGGCCTGCTTGAAGGACATGAACGGAACATGGAAAACCTTTAAGAGCTGGCTCGTCAGTAACTTCCTCGCTGCGGGGAAATCTCCTTGCGAGAAGTACCCCTTCATATCGGAGGAGGTATGGGAGGAATTCACCAAGCAGAAGGGGACTGAGGAGTTCAAGGCCCTTAGCGAGAAGAATAGGGCGATCCAGAAGAGGAACGACCACCCGCATTGGCTCGAATCCCGGGGCTATGCGGGGAAGGAGGAGTAGTGGAAGAAGGAAGACGAGCAAAACCCTGTCATCGACACCCCTGAGTTGCCGCTCTCCAAGATCCGGGATGAGAGGTGCAAGCGATGGTGGAGGGGGAGGGGGTCCGTGTCTTCCACGGGGTCTGTGCAGTTCGCAACCCCTGGGGACGCCAACGTTGTGAGGCTTATGGTAAGTTGGCTAACCTCGTAAACTGTGTGCACACAAGTGTACATAAGGCAATTTGTCTCACAAGGTACCTTCAAATGTAACAGATCTCTCTTGAGAAGGAGGCAGCGGAGGGATTGTTTACTCCGCAGAGGGAGAACGACATCCTCACCCGGGCTCTAGGAAATAAGGAGCATCCCGGGCGGACACGGGCCGTGGGAGCCATTGTGTCGTGGAAGGCCGGTTTCGCAGATCCGGCTCCACCGAGGAAGAAGGCCCGCTCCTGGAAGGAAAAGGAAGCCGACCTCTCCGATAAGATACGGGCTGAGGTACGGGCAGAGATGCGGGCTGAGGTGCGGGCTGAGGTGCAGTCTGAGGTTGCACAAATTAGGGAAGAGCTCGCACGGTTGAGAGAAGCATTGCTGGCCAAGAGTGCACATGCGGATACCCAGGACGACGGTACCCTGTGGGGTCGGATAAGCAGTTGCGCTTCGAAGGTCCTCGCGGATCCAGTGGATCTACTTGAGGTACTGCAAGCCTTCATCTGTGCACTTAAGTTGATGCCACTCCCATTCTGTTAGAGTTGTTTCGCTAACCTGTTTTAATTGTTACAAATTTGCAGAGGCTGGAGGGCTGCATCCTACGGAATCACTTAGGCGCCGGCCAGGAAGTGGTTGGACACGGCTTCGTATATCCGTCAGGGCCGGATGTCCGGGTCCACTGTGTACCTCTGCGGTCGGGGTTCACAAAGGTATAGGTGGACATGGCCATGCCGGGCTACAACGATTCTCCGTTGCCAGTCCCAACAGAGGAACTGCAGACACTTGCTGCGGCAGTGGGCTCCTACGTACAGTGGCCCAAGAAGTGTCTTCTAATACAATCGGTAAATCCTACACATTTTAGATTACATCCTACTCAGTACACTCAACTCGCAAAATCTAACATACATGCTCATTAATTGAAGTGGCCTCCCGTCGGGCTACCAGGGGACTGCGCCCCCAGCTCGGGGCATGAGGGCCGATCTCGTACAAACCTGGACACATCAAAGAAGGCCTCGACCCCACCCAGCGCATCCACGCCTCCACCTCGGAAGAAAGCCGCCATCAGCTCGCCCTCGCCTTCGAAGGTACGCGCTCAATCCCCGGCAAAAGGCAAGGGCGCCAAAGGCAAGGGCAAAGGGCGACAGGGACTGCCGCGGACGTTCACGAACGCGCTCCCACTCGTGTCGGAGGCATCTTTGCGCAAATTGGATCGATCAACCAGAGACCTCCACGAGTGGTACCTACATCGAGCTCGCGCAGCCTGAACTTCTTAGTTCCCTACAGGCCTGGGCAGTTCCACCGTAAGCCCGGGACTATATACGTGGCACACGAGGATCTGTTCGACCTCTACAACTGGCGCGAGCTCGATATGTCCATCATACGGACTGGAGTCCTGTGAGTTTGCTGATGCTATGTATTGCTGTTTTCTAACTCTGTTTGCTAACTCTGCATTAATGCTGCAGTTCATTTGAATACTAAGTAACTTTCTGTGAAATTAATATTAATCTCGTCCTTCGCATGCAGGTGCATGTACAGGCTAGCATCGGAGGCTGCGTGTGACAAGGTGGGTTTCCTCGACCCAGAGAAAATAAGCCTCACGATGCTAGAGCACGACGCCGCGCAAGCCGAGCAGTACATATTCAGCGCGCTGATGGCGCAGCAGGACAGGGATTTCATTCTGGTGCCGTACCACCAAAGGTTAGTGCATTTCGTACTAATTTAACTCAATCTTGTATGTTACACCTGAGATGTACTTTGAGCTAGCGGTCCTCTTTTACGTACAATGCAGGGGCCACTGGATCCTCATCGTGATCTGTCCGCTCAGGAACGAGGTGTACTACCTCGATTCGATGCGTGACAGATTATCGATGGAATATGTGCTCAAGGGGAATATGGAGGCGTAAGTAATTTATATGTTTGATTTAAATTTTGACCTCACTAGCTAATGATAATACATTAACCGGCAATACTAACTGAAATGCAGGGCTTTTGATAAATATGTGTCCGCTGGAGGGAGGCATGCCGCACCGCAGGGCTCCCTACTAGCTTGGAAAGAATATGAGGTACTCACGAGACTTGTTTATGCTTAATTAGTTTATGGAAACAATATATAGCTAACATGTCTTCGCATATGCAATTATCTCAGTGCCATCAGCAGCCGCAATCGTGGGAATGCGGGTATTATGTGCTGCGCTACATGTACGACCTAGTGCGGACAAACTTTGCCCGATTCCCCCAGGTAAGCATCGATAGCTAACTCAAATTTCAAAAATGGGTGTCACGTTCTAAATTAGGATCGAAGTTAGTTACTCAGTATTCACACATGCTTGCAGATCGCCATGTCGAAAGACCAATATGAAAATGCAAAGATTATATATCTTCGACAAATCTGGGCACAATATGTCATGGAGGAAGTAGCGCCCAACCATCCAGCATGACAGTTTTCTCCTTTTCATGTACTCTCCATAGACTGTTTATATACATGTGAATAAATATATATGTGAATAAATGTCCACATTGGATTGCAATTTGTATTTGTCCATACATATGTGAATAAATGTGAATAACTGCCTAATGTGTCAATCTGTTCTGTGAATTTACCTTGCATCTGTACTGTATTGTGTATCCAATCTATACTGTATTGCATCTGTACTGTATTGTGTATCCAATCTATAGTTCTATACTGTATTGCATCTGTGCTGTATATGTGAACGTACTGTATTGTGAATGCAAATAAAGTACTGTATATCTGAATGCTCTATCGGTAAATTCATCAACAACCGAGAGACTAATGTACTTTTTCCTATCGGTACAATCAAAATTAACCGTTAGAAGAGTGCGACCTTTCCTGCCGGTGAACTCATACCTATCCGATAGAGTACTAAGCTTTTTTCTGTCGGTAATCTCGTAGTTAACCGTTAGAATAGTGGTACTTTTCAAACCGCTAGCGACGAGTCTTCTATCGGTAATCTTGTAAAATGCCGATAGAATAGTTGTACTTTTCCAACTGCTGACGACGAGTTTTCTATCGGTACACTCCTAATATACCGATAGAATATTATGATTTTTTCTGTCGGTAATCTTATAATTAACCGTTAGAATAGTGGTACTTTTCCAACCGATGACGACGAGTTTTCTATCGGTACGGTCCTAATATGCCGATAGAATAGTATGATTTTTTCTGTCGGTAATCTTGTAATTAACCGTTAGAATAGTGGTACTTTCCCTGCCCCTGGACGTAAGACTACGACGGGTTTTCTATCGGTATATTCATAATATGCCGATAGAATAGTGAAGTTCTTCTATCGGTTATTTGCCGATAGAAAATGTCCACTCTTGTTCTATCGTGTCTATCTCTATCGGTACGAAAACCGATAGTAGAAGGGTGTTTTTTACCGATAGAAGACTGCATTTCTGTACTAGTGGCCGATAGAAAAAACCTACACAATACTATCGGTTTATATCCGAGCCAATAGAAAAAACCTACACAATACTATCAGTTTAGATCCAAACCGATAGAAGAAATAGTCGTTAGCAATTAGTGAACGTTCGGAATGTAGATGTTTTACTAACAGTTTTCAACCGATAGAAGTGTGCTACGTTTGTACTATCGTGCTGATCACTATCGGTATGATAACCGATAGTAGAGTGGATTTTTAACCGATAGTGAAAAGCATTTCTGTAGTAGTGGTGGCGAAATATAATATAGTTGGTGCTATTCATATTTTTCAGAAATTAAAAGTACACAAATGCTACAATAATGTAGTTAGTAATAAAAAAGTGATTAGTTGCATATCAGCTATTCATTTTATTTTAGAATTTATGCAATTTTTTTAGAAAAATATGGAAGCACTTCCCATGTAATATATGTTGTATAGGCACATAGCTGCTATAAACAAGAATAAGTTTTTTTTTTAAAAAAAAAAAAAAAAGAAAATTAGTAATCAAGACATACCTAGTGGCTAGTTGGAAGTGGATCTGGCATATAATTGTTAGAATTTATTTATGCAAATTTATTAACTCTCTTAAATATTGTTGTAGCATTAGAAATATTTACTACCCTTGTAAACAAAGAAAGTTGTGGACAAATTAATTACATGATGTGGGTTGTGTGTGTGTGCGCACGCGCTTGGGAGTAGTAGTTTCATTAAAATTACTACAGGCTCTGGATGCAGGTGTTAGGGTGACATACCTTTGCATCACTCGGGATCATTAAGGTAAGGATTGCATTGGAATCCTTTGGAGATATAGCATCCTCCGTTTCTCAAATTGAAACACTCGCTATTGCCGCTAGCACACGCGTGGCTGGGCTTTTTACTTGACTCCTCGCACACCTCGTTTCCAGTAGCCCAATCTACCACAAATGGCGCCAGACCACCATATGAATTGTTGAACACCGGAGTGAAGTTGGACGCCTCCATAAGCACTGCGTAGCTCCAGGGACTAGTGTTGTAGATCTGTAAGGTGTTGAACGTTCGTCGAACATGACATAGTATTGTTGGAGCCCCTCGGAGATGGTCGTTTGGTAGTAGCCTATCTCGGAGCAGGGACCGTCGGCGAGGCTCGCGTTGTAGCTGCATATGGCAACGCACCCGCTCGTGTACTTGCCCATGACGTCCTCGTCGCTGATGTATGCGAGCGTTTGGCACCCGAGACGGTACACTTGTTGTCGGTACTTGAGAATCTGTAGGGTGTGTCCATGAAGTTCAGCGTCCACTCACTGGTATTCATCTTCTGAGAGGCGGTGTTGTAGCAGTAAGAAGAGATGTGATTCAACACCCGGGCATGGCCTCGCAGCAGAGAGCTATTGAGCACCTCAATGTTAAAGAGGTTGGACCCAGGCTTTGCACAGTCAGGCCCGATGACGAGCAGGTAAGGGATTTCCACGCCGCCGCATTCTGTCGGATGGGTTGCCCGCAGGCGCTGATGCTCGGACGGCGGGGAGCTGTGCGTCAAGTACTACACTGAACATATGCATGGGTGTGTCGAGTTTCCAATGATAATTCTCTTAACATATGCATGGGTGGTAATATAGGGCAGAAAACAATCCACTGGTTCCTGTCAACAGTTAATTCCTTTGATTTATCAACTTTTCATTACACCCTATGAAATTACTAGACTTTTATATTTTTGGTTTATGTGTGTATGTTTGCATAGAGATATACCTGTTTGATCCGTCCATGGGGTGGGCTTCCCTCAATTATATCTTTTTCTTGAGTTAGTGGTATGGGCATATATCTTAGCTGCATTCATTAGATTCCAAGACTAGCTTCTTTCTGATTAAGCCTTCGTGTTCAAAACTCGTTTTGCAATAATTTTCTGATGTTATAGGTTGCAATATAGAAATATCATTAATCTGTTGTAGTTGTTCAATGACTGCAACAACAGCCCACTAGAAGAGCCAACCAATTAAAATTGACAGATCAAATGTTGTGATTAAGCAGAGGATCAATTATCATTCTCTCACGAGAAATTGATAACCAGTAATCTCCATCCAAGCTGTTTGATTCCTTGATTGGGTGGCTTCCCTCAATTATTACACTTTCTTGAGCCAGTGGTATGGCCATTTATACTCTATCATCTACATTCACTAGATGCCTAAGACTTATCTTTTTGTGATTAAGTCTTCGGATCCAAAACTCATTTTGTTATAATTTTGCTTGTCTCTGGTTGGATGGTTATATGGTTCTAAAATTATCAGTTAGCCATGGATGCTGGGCTTTCTTAAGAGTTCGATTTTGAGTGTATGTGATTTTATGTGTGCTTAGATAAGACTTGAGACTCTAGACACAGTAAAAATATAAACCAAATAACCTTTAGATAAATTTCAGAATAATTTCTAGGTCAAATATTTTTTATGAAGATGTCAATCAAACAGTCTCTATTTCTGAGTTGCTACCGGCAGTAGCTCCTAACTATTGTATAATAGCTTCCTCTTTTTCTCTATTCATATCTCAAAGGTTAAAAGACTACTTCCTTTCAAAAAAATTTTAAATAACCCAACAAAAAAACAAATTTAAAACATAGAGCATTGTATACAAGAATTACAAAATGATCTTCAGTTGCTATAACCTAATTAGCTACTGAATTTAGTAACTAATCGGGCTAGCGACAGAAATGCGTTACGCTAACTGCGCATACAAACTACTAACGGGGTAGGCAATGGTTAACTGGGCACTAGCATGACATTCAATTGCAAACCGGTTTAGAGACTGAAACGTCATTGTAACATAACGTGGGCATAGTGATTTTCTTTTTTTTAATAACTTTATGATTTTCTGTAGAAAAATTAGTCACTCGTATTAAAAAGTTACAATATAAAAAAAATTATATTTTATATTTTGTCTTGTGAAATTTTTGTAAAATTTTCGAAGAATGTTTTGAAATATTATATATATATATATATGATACCAGGAAAATACCCAGGCACAGGTCTGATCTATCTCGACAAGGTAAGGCTAAGATAATGGTTCTAATATAGCAATGGAGATATGAGAACTATTGCTATTTTCAGAAACTAAGGATGAAAACCTAAACTAATGGAAAGAAAGAAAATAAAGAAATATTAAACATGCAATGCAAGAAGATAAACAATAAATCACATAAGAAAAGTAGAAAATAAACAGTAATGAAAAACAGTAAATTACAAGAAAGCAAAGAGATAATAAAAACAGAAATATACAAAAGGAACAATTATATTAAGAAAGCATGATACTTACAAAAGCAGAAGGCGAGTGCTTCTGCTTCCTTCACGCACGTACAAGTTCACGTTCGGTTAAACGTTCAAGTTCAGTACATGCGTTCAGTTCAGTAAATGCATTCAAATTTTGTACAAATTTTACACACTATGACTCTCTGTATAGAGTCTTTATTTAGTGCAAGTCTATTTACAATACTACTTAGATTTTATTTATAAGTGAAGTGGAAGTTGAGGTGGAAGTGGAGTGGAAGTGGGATGGAAGAGTGTTGTGGATGTGTGTTCTCTTCTCACTTGTGTGCTTTTCCTCCAACTTTCTAACTTATTACTTGTTCCTCTTGCTTGAGAGACTCCTCCTTTTATAGGGGTCTTGGGTGTATGTAGATCCTATTAGAAGGACTCTTTCAATAGTTTCTTTATATAATTTATCCTTTTGAATAGTATTGCCATATAATTGATCCTTCTTGTCTTCAAGTGGAATGCCTTTTGACTCCTATGCCTTGTCAAAGTTGTCTTCATATAGAATACATTTTGACTCTTACATCTTGTCATGTTTCTATTATTGATGTATCTTGGAATATTTTAGTCTTCATGAAACTTCTTCATCTTTAGATTTTGTTAATCCTTTAAGGAGGTAATAAAATCTGATGTCTCCTCATGATCTTCTTGCTTAAATATGGAATAATAATTAATCTTTTGAGAAGATGAGGTTCCAGAGTCACTGGCTTGTGAAAATTTATCTTCTAGGCTTCAGCATGGAGCCCTTGAATCTAACGGTTGTGGACTTTCTTGTATCATTTTGAACATTGTTTCGTAGACTTGAAGTTGCAGCTCAGTTTCTGATAGTCCTGGTTTCTTTAGGAATAATTCCTTTGTAATCTTTTCTTTTAGGTTGATCATGTTAGATTTGTGAGACTTTGTTATGTTCTCTTTTCCTTGCACAATTGGTTTTGTCCATTTTACCTGATATTTTCTCATTATGGCAGCCGGAAATTGGTTATGACATAACTCCAATTCCCACTTCATGATCCAAGGCATCCCTGTCTCTGAACAGAATTGCATCAGGACAAAAGGATATTCCTTCAGATCTCTGGTAGATTCTTTAGCCACCTTCTTCATAACTTCATGTAGAAGGATTTCTGGAATAGCTCCTATCTTGAGCCAGAAGTTTTTAAAGAACCATAGTGGTATATTGGATAATTTTTCTTTGAAGCGGATAAACCATGAATGCTTCATTTGAATATTTTGAAGTAGTAGAACATTTTGCCATGCATCTTGATAGTCCCAATAATTATATTTGTTAGGACTATATGAATAAAGTGATCTAGATATATATGGGTTGGAAGCGGTATCCCATTCTTCCAAATCTATAATTTTATTGATGAGTAACTTGGTATATGTTGTTTCCTTGTCAATCCCCATAGTGTGATATATTTGAGCACTTCTAGTTTCAAGCAAGATTGCTTCATAATATTTTTGATCTTTGCCTGGAGATTTAGGCACAAAATATGATTGTTTTGGAAAATACTTGGTCATAATATTTTTGAGACCAAGATTCCAATCATTGAATTCCAGAAGCAATATATGTTCCTCTGTTTTGAGAATATATTGAGATGTATGCCCAAAATCTTGTGGCATCATTGGGGGTTTTTGAGTTGAACTCTCAAGATATATGTTAGAAAGTTTTTGTTTGCTTGGGGAGTACTCAACCGGCCTCCCACTTGTTGATATATCCCTCTTTGGGGTCAGGTCCCTGTAAAAATTCAAGAGACAGGAAGTCTGGAAGTGAATTATTTTCTCCCTTAATATGTTCAACATGATAATATTGCTTGCTATCTAGCAAATATTTGCTTTGAAACCAGATTTTTGACATCCTTTTGAAGGACATCTTTTGCTGTTTTACAATTGATTCGCAGCAGGAATTGCTTATTTAGAAGTTCTCCTTGAAATTTTGAGATAACCTTGACAATTGCCAAGATTTCTTTCTTGATGGTAGAATAATTTTTCTGAGCATTATTCCAAGTCCCCAAAGTGAACCTGACTAATTGCTCAAAGGATCCCATCTTTTATTTTAAGATATCTCCGAAGCCTATGTCTGAGGCATCAGTTTCAATAATTTTGAGAGCATCTTGATCTAATATGTGTAAACAAGGTAATTTCTTAACCTTGTTCTTAATCTGTCTAACTGTCTGAATATGACTCGAGGTCCAGGCAGGAGGATCTTTTTTCAATCTATCTGTCAAGATTTTTTTGTCTTTAGCAAGATCTTCATAAAAATCTGAAACATAATTTAAACAACCCAAAAACCTTTGTAGTTGCTTTTTATCTTTTATTTCATCTGAGAATTTATCAGCAAAGTCAATAACCCTAGCAATAGGTGTGACTTGATCAAAACGAATTCTATACCCCAGAAATTGAATATCAATTTAGAAAAGTTTCATTTTTCTGGCAGATACTACGAGGCCATTGTACATATTAGTTTTGTAGAAAATATTTAGATGTTTCCAATGTTGATCAATATCTTGAGAAAATACCAAAACATCATCTATGTAGAAAATGATAAAAGATGTGTAGGACAAGAAAATTTCATTCATTATTCTTTGAAACTCAGAAGGTGCATTTTTTAAACCAAAAGGCATGACATTCCACTCATAGTGCCCAAAAGGAGTGGTAAAAGCAGTTTTATACCTGTTTTCTTCTTTTATCTGAATTTGCCATAACCCAGATTTCATATCAAATTTTGAATAAATTTTAGCTCCTGGAATTCTCCTAATTAGGTCTTGTTTATTAGGGATAGGATATCTAATCCATTGCAGTACTTTATTCAAGGGTCTATAATTAATTACTAGTCTAGGCACACCCCTTTCTTTTTCGGCAGCATTTTCAACATAAAAGGCAGCACAACTCCAAGGAGAAGAGCTCCTTCTAATCAGATTTTTTTGCAAAAGATTTTCAATTTCTTCTTTGCAAATTTCAAGTAGCCTTTTATTCATTTGTATAGGTCTGGCTTTAGTAAGAATATTTTCTTCATTAAAATCAGAAATATAAGGCAAACCTACAACAAGTTTTTTTCCTATGCCAGAAAGCAGAAGGGAGATCAGAACAAATTTCTTTAGTAAACTTTTCATGTAAAGTTTTCTGCTTCTTTTGAAAATTAACATCATCAAGAATTTTATCTATCCTAATATTTTGAATCTCTGAAGAGATCTGCTGAATAAATTGCTCTTTGTAACATTTGATTTCTCTAAGCTGATTTAACATAGTCTCACTATGTTTTGAACAAAATTTGATAGTAACATTCTTACCTTTAGTCTTGAATTGGATACCTTGAGTAATTACCAAAAAGGGTCTTATAAGAGACAAAAATGGTGTTCCCAAGATGACTCCCTGTCTAAGATTTCTAACTAAAAGGAAAGATGTTTTGATACAAACTCCAGAAATGCAAACATGAATTTTAGGGATTTTATACCTCACTTCTAAAGGATTACCATCAGCTGCATTAATTTTATGAGTAGTTTTTTGAAAATATCTTAAAGGGACTATACCTTCTCTAATGCAATTAACATCAGCTCCTGAGTCAAGCAGAGTTTTGTGTTTAAAGATATGACCATCAGGAAACTTATATAAAATCTCAGCATGCCATTTTTGTTTGAAATATTTTTCTATTGAACCAACAAAATCTTTAGAAGTTTCTTTCAATCCCAAATCATTTTGGAAAACGTTTTTAGAAGTGCTGAGTTTATGAAAATTCAAGATATGGGTTTTCTTTTTAAGATCTTGTAACTCTCTTTTTATAACATTTTGTTCTCTCTTCGGGTCATTAAGCAAAAATTGCTTTTCTTTAAAATCTGAAGTCTTCTGGATGTCTTTTTCTATGCTAAAAAACCCTTTATTATGAATGAACTTTTTATCAAATTTCTTAGGGCTTTTAATCAAAGATATATATTTTTCCAGTTGACTTCTCTTCTCTCCTGGACCTTGAATGGAATCAATTGTATCCAAAATAAATTGCTCAATATTTGTAAGAACCTGAACACCTTCATCAGGGACTTCTTCTGATTTCATAGTGAACCATCGTTTATTACATATACAAATAATTGTTTTCCGATCATTTGAATCTGGACACAACAGAGATTGTTCTTCAAGATTAAAACATATATCATTTTTATGCTTCATATCTCTGTTTCTCTTTTTTCTAGAATCATACCAATCTTTTTGAGCTCTAAGGTAGAGACTAAATTCTCCCAAAAAGTTTTGCTTCCCAACGTATAATTTAGAGAGAAAATAAATCTTATCATTATTATCTCCGAAATCTGATATAATTGCACATCTTATATCAATGTTCTTTCCTTCATAATTTTCTCCACAATTGCTAATATTGTTCTGGTATCAAGGAGTAGCTCTAGTAGCATTTTTGACAAGAGAATTGATTCTTTGGTCAGGATCATGATATATTTTCTTAGGATAGCTAACTAGGCTATTAGATAGAATCATGGGATTTTCCTGTCACAAGTCTCTAATCACCATCTCTGAAATTCTCAATTCTTCATTACTCCTGGACTCAAAATATTGGTCTTCTTGATTCTTCCTTTTAGTACTAGTCTCAGGATGATGAAGGCTAGAGAGGGGATCTATTTTGACCATCTTAGTTTGGTTGACAAGAGTATTTGAAGAAATTTTTTCTAGACCTTGATGATTTAAGAGATGACTGGTATGTATAGGTTCATCAAGGGTATTCTTATCTGGCTCTTCTCAAGAACAAGCTTCTTTAAGGACCTGAACAGGCTTAGAAGGAATATGGCCTTCAAAAGAGATGTTCTGAATAGGTTCAGAAACACGATGATCAAGATTTTATATATATATATATATATATATATATATATATATATATATATATATATATAGGAAGTCACAGAATTTGGTGATTTTTCAATAACCAAAAAACATATGTATATATTTTTGAAAATTTTAAAATAAAAATTATGCATACACTATATTCTATCTTGTGTAATTTCTGTATAATTTTTGAAGAATTTTTAGAATTTTTTATAATACTCTACATTTTATTTATTAATTTGGGAAAAAATATTATCAAAAAATTCTAAACAAATTTTTAAAAAATTCACAAGATAGAACATGAATTCTAAATAATTTTCATATTGTAAATTTTTTAATATGAGTAATGGATTTTTCTATAAAAAATCACAAAACTATAAAAAAAAATCAGAAAATCACTAGCCCTATTGGCGTCACAATGACGTTTCAATCTCTAACCCAGTTCACAACTGAAAGTTGCGTCAACACCTAGTCAGCAACTTTACATGTGCCTCGGTAGTTTGCATGCATAATCAACATGCCACGTTTCGGTTACTAGCTAATTATTATTTGAAATTCATTCACTAACTAGGCTAGTGACTAAAAGTTATTTCTATAATTTTTTCACACGGTCTATTTTTGAAACTTTTTTATTGGGTTATTCTAAAAAAAATTCTTCGTTTCACTGCAAGACATATCTAACTAGATCGATTAAAATATAAGGACACAGGGAGAGGGATTAAACATCCATTTCATACTGAGAACAGACAACAGAGTAAACATAACAAAAAACTTTCTACCCACAAACGAATGAACCAAAAGCGAAAACATTCCAATTCATGAAATTGAAAGATTGGTTTGATGAGTACATGATGAACAAATTCTAATAAAATAAATGAAAAATTACAAAGAAGGCTGTGATAACTACTAGAGTCCTAGTTTTAGACGTTGTTCATGTTCTCAATACGTGGAACATGCATACATAAAGTACAAGTGGAATAACTTGATGTACTTAAAATTTCTTACAAATTTTTTTTTAAAACTCATCCCCACAGTGAACAGCTCCTCATATGCATCACTATCTTTGTTTGATTTGCAACCACCTCTGATGGTATATATGTGTTTGATGAATTTTTGTAATAAAAATTTATTAGAAAAGTCTCATATGGTCAAATGGGTTAAAATAAAATATATATATATATATATTTGGGCTGTAAAAAAATGATGATAAAAATCAGGACAAAAATTTCATTGGTCAAAAAAATGATCAAAATTGGATTGGTCAACGTTGGTCAACGCTGGTCAACGTTGGTCAACCTGGTAAAACGTGGTCAAACTGGTCAACAACCTAGTCAAACCGACATGCAGCCCGAGTTCGAATAGGATTTATCTCTAACCTTTTCTTTTATTTAAATAAACAAAAATCTATCTCCTAGCGGATAATATCTCTTTTTATCTTTTTGTTTATTTAAATAAGAAAATATATCTCCTATTCGAATTCAAATCCTCTAAATATCTCTGGTGTTGGATGGTTGCAACCAACCTGGAGCCTCTATAAATAGAGAGGGGTGTTATCCTTTTGAGAAGAAGCAGGTCTAGGTCCAAGGCAGGCTCAGAGGCAGGCACACGCAGGCGCAAGGCAAGATAGGCGTACAGGTCCAGAAGCACACGTGCCAGAGGCGGACAGATAGACGAACAGGTTCACAAAGGCGAACAGGATAAGAAGACCGGCGCAATGGGTGAGCCTTGCTCATATGCATAGCATGCATTATGCATATGCATAGCACGCATTATGCATCATACCAAACATGGAGGCCTCGTCCGTGGTGCTCGTGCTAGTCGTTCCAGCGCCGTTTTCAGCTTTCCTGAACGGGAGAAGATTGGTGATAACTTCTGATCCAGAAGCCCGATCGACCCCAAATTTTTATGGCAAACAGAGACGTACAGGTGCGACATGTCCTTTAAGTCTCAAGCCGATCGGAGATCTCTAAGATTGAAGTTCGATCAGAAGAGAGGCTCTGTCCAGCGCCGTTGCAGCCCGCCTGAATGGGAGAAGATTGGCCATAACTTCTGATCCAAAAACCCGATCGACCCCAAATTTTTATGGAGAACAGATAGGTACAGGTGCAACATGTCCTCCAAGTCTCAAGCCGATCGGAGATCCCTAAGATCGAAATTCGATCAGAAGAGAGGCTCTGTCCAGCGCCATTGCAGCCCGCCTGAATGGGAGAAGATTGGCGATAACTTCTGATCCAAAAGCCCGATCGACCCCAAATTTTTATGGAGAACAGAGACGTACAGGTGCAACATGTCCTCCAAGTCTCAAGCTGATCGGAGATCCCTAAGATTGAAATTCAATCAGAAGAGAGGCTCTATCCAGCTTCGTTGCAGCCCGCCTGAATGGGAGAAGATCGGCGATAACTTCTGATCCAGAAGCCCGATCGACCCCAAATTTTTATGACGAACAGAAACGTACAGGGGAGTACAGGTGCAACATGTCCTCCAAGTTTTGAGCCGATCGGAGATCTCTAAAGTCGAAATTCGACGAGATAGCTCTGTCCAGAAGACGTTTCAGCTTGTCTCACGGGAGAAGATCGATAATAACTTCTGATCCAAAAGCCCGATCGACCCCAAATTTTTTATGGCGAACAGTAGGCTCATGGTGAAGCAACTCCTCCAATTATCACCTCGATCTAAAGTCAAGAAGATCTCCAGAAGACCAATGCCATCAAATTCTGTCTCGCTGAATTTCAGCTTGATATATGAACATTGCATTGAAGATAGTTTCCGATCCGACGGTCCGATTGATCTCAAACTTTGATGATCAATGGAAGATCTATTCAAAAGACTATTCCTCCAAGTTTCAAGCGGATCAGAGGATCAAAAAGCATCCATCCAGTTGATTGAAGAGATGCTAGTGCAGTCCAATAATGTCAGAAGTTGTCAAAACAATCGAAGCTATTGATGAACGTTCCGATGTGCTGCCTATCATGCAATATGTGTTTCCTGAAGCTAAGGAAGTCAAGATGCTGTCACATGTCATTCCATCCACCTTTTCATGTCGTTGGATACTGATGAGGCGAAGACGACATGCTTTTTGTCCGTGGCTGACGAAGTCAGACACCATTCATGCCGGGTACTGATGAGGCGAAGGCATTTACTTGTTCGCGACCGACAAGGCCGAACAACCCCCTGGCCGGGCACCGACGAGGTGAAGGCCATATTTTGTGATAGTACCATAAACTGACGAGGCTCTGGATTTGCATATTTGCATGCATGAGCATATGCATTGCATTCATTTATCAAGGGCAAAAGTTATTTTGAAGCTTGAAGACGACGATCATCAACACAGCTTAATCAGAGATTTTTTGTGAACTCGTTTTGCAGATGTAATTAACCAGGAGCTTTTCAAAAGCCCTGAGGAACCATAAACCATGCAGTTTCCTGAAGTCAAGATGTATTTTTCTTGGCACAATGAGAGCTTGTAAATCCCAAAGAGACTTGTAATTTGTAAATTCTTTTCAGAATTAATAAAGTACATTGTCTCCTAAGATTGTACATTATATGTTCTCTTATGTGTATACTTATGTATACTGGCACGCCCGCACCACGAAAAAGGGGGGCCAATTTCCCGGAAAAGAGATCTTCTCGGCGAAACAATATGTATCATCCAATCCAATCAGCTGTCAACATTTTGTATTACAACTTTTAGTTCACATAGCATTGCTATAACAAAAGATATATATGTAACCTAACCGTTGCACTTTTCTTTTTCATCTAGCAAATTCTAACTTTTGTATTATAACTTTTAGTACACATAGCATTGCTAGATGAAAAATGTTATAGCAAATTCTAACTTTTGTATTATAACTTTTAGTACACATAGCATTGCTATAACACAAGATATATATGTAACCTAACCTTAGCACTTTTCTTTTTCATCTGGCAAATTCTACGCTTAGCGTGGCTTTCTTCTGAAAACTGTAATAATTAGTGGTTTCCTCAGTATAGACAGATGTCTCAGCGTTTGAGCTTCCCAATTCCATGAGATTGAGACTGTTGAGTGTTTGTGGGTGTTGCTGCACAAGCTCTGTAAGTTGACGAAGAACTTGTGCCACCAACCTCATTGTCGGTCTCCTTTCACCAGGCATAACCAAACAGTTTTTTGCTAGCTCTGCAACTTGATGAATCACTTCCATGTTGTCTTCATGAACTATTTCCCCATCCACAAGTTCATCAAGGCAACCCTCCCTCATAGCCTCTTGAAATACCAATATAAGGCTCTTCTTTTCTTTAGACCGTGGCATCTTACTTGTTAAAAGTTCTAAGATAATAACACCGAAACTATAGACATCGCTCTTGGCAGTGAGTTGGTACGATTGTAGATACTCAGGATCTAGATAGCCCAATGTCCCTTTCACCACTTGGGCTTCCTCATCCATTGGTGCAATAATTGAGGAGCCAAAATCAGATACCTTCACCTCAAAGTCATCGGCCAAAAGAATGTTGGCTGACTTTACGTCCCCATGTAGGATAGGTTGTATCAATGAATGTAGGTATGCAAGTGCTTCAGCAGATTCAGCAGCAATTCTTAGACGAGTTGCTAGTGTTATGCAAGACCTCCTGCTTCGGCCATGTATGAGATCATATAGAGTTTTATTGGGCACAAATTCATAAACTAAGATGGGAACTTCAAACTGTAGACAACAACCAATAAGCTTAACAATGTTTGGATGGTTGACACGACACAATATAAGCAACTCTTGTCCAAATTCCATTCTCTTGCTCTCATCAACGCCTTTGCATTTTTTGATTGCAACAAGGGTGTTGCCTAGAATCCCCTTATAAACAATCCCTTGCCCTCCTTCTCCAATTATCTCATTCTTGTCAAAGTCATTTGTCGCTACCTCAATATCTTCTCTACCATATAAGGTAAATGCAAGATTGTGCTCTATTCTCATTATATCTGACAAGAGTTGGCCTCCATGCTGTTGAAAGTATTCCTCCCGCTTTCTCAACAGAGCTTGTCTTTCAATTCTGAGTTTGTGCCAGACTTCTACTCCAAGAACAACAAGAAGGCCAATGGTAACACAAGCAAAAATTACTGGAGAAACAAACATAATATTTAAGTTACTAGGAGGTTGAAGCAAATGTCTGAAATGGATAGTATATGATTACTTCAAATAAATCAGTAGGACATCTACAGCATGGTAGATCAGTAACAAAAATAGGTCTATACTTGCATGTCAATTTGATGCTACTCAAAGTAAAGCATAAACAAGATATTAACTAGTTTTGATTAGATATCAGTTATGTTGAAGAGTAGTATTCCACGAAATAATACAACCAAAAATTGCACTAAGTACCAAATTTCATTTTGGACGAGCAGAAATGTAAACATAAATACAAATACATCTTTTTTTTTTGTTCTCTAAGTGAAGTTAGATCTAGAAAATCTGCTACTGCTCAGCTCTACCTCCGTTTTCTAACAATTATCGTATTTTATTTTTCTTTGTATAAATTTGACTATAAATTGTTATTATAATATAGAATAATTTGCACCTATATATAGACTAAAGTTTCACTTAGATTCATGAACTTGATAACTTCATATTTGAGTATATTAAAGCTATCAAGTTCAACTGAGTTGATGATGTTTAGTGATGATCTCCTGATGATGTGAAAAGGCCGTTATATGTTATTGTGAGTTTTTCTATTTAGCCCTTGAATTTTTGAGAAATTATGTTTTAGTTGTCGTGTTTTTTTTTTACTACTTTGGCTATAAATTGTTGTTATAACATATTAGCAAAAGCCATAAAAATATAATATTGTGCAAGTATTTTTGAAGACAAATCTATCTATGTCATTTTTAATGTGACTAATATAGATATTTATAAATTCTTTAGTGGTCTAAATTACTTCCAGGAAAGTCAAATGTTTAGACTACATAAAAATGAAGGTAGTAAATTCATTACTATTACGGTAAATTAAAAGCAACTTCATACCAAATTTTGAGTTAACATTATGGAGCTCGGTGGGAAATTATCAATGTTTAAGTCTAGTTTCACCGGAAGAAACATAAAACAAAACTATAACAAGAGTTGAAATTAAATATGGTGTACCAATAGCCAATTTTGTTCCAACGGGTAGCGCCGAGTTTTTCTCACACGTCCCATTGTAAGCGTTTCCACGGGTATGGGGAGGGCACAAACATTGAAATGAACCGAGGGTATTGTTGCAAGTTCCAGCAACGGAGCAAGGGTACTTAGTCGCGTTTGCACATTCATCAATATCTGTAAATCAAATATCATGTACATATGACAAATAAGGTACAACATTTCCTTGATTGTTAAAGGCAAATATTCTATTGTACCACTTAAGTCTATCAACTTCAATTCTAAGTTTACATGTTTCTAAACTTATTTTCATTAGTCAATTTGTACCCCAAATATGTCTTTGTCAACAAATTTGGTCATTCTAGCAATTATGTATTGAAAATTATATATACATTTTGCAATTTAATACTGCATATTTTTTATCATTAAATTTGTATTATCTTTTATACTAATTTCTTAGTATTTACCCAAAATAATATGAAATCATTAGTCCATATCAATGTGTCATGTCATCAATAAACTGACATTATATTCCATATGGCACAATATTATGTAAGAAATATTGATATGACATATCATGTCAATTTAGAAGTGTCATATCTAGATGCCATTTTATTTCTAATTAGTTTAAATAAACTAATGACTCATGGATCTAAGTAAAATAACAAATTTAAAGAACCACCAAGTTAAAATTTAACTTTAGGTAGCAAGAAACACGCTTCCTCAAGTTTTGAGGATGTTGGGAGTGAAATTTACCCTGCTCTAAACATTAGAACTTCATGCAGCAAGAAAATAACCATATTCTTAACTTAATATTAAAAGTTTATTTGGTGACAAAACTTTGACAAAATATTAAATTTGCTCGTGACTATATATTTGTTGATTATGGTACATTAACTCAATCAGTTGATCTTTGTCCTCCTGTTAATCTTTTTTTTTTAACTAAATACTACCTCCATTTAACAAAAAATTTCATGTAAAAATATGGCACTTAGCACAATATGGTAAACTTTTTTAATAATACGTGACAAAAGTACCTTTAAGCTCTCCCATGGATAAATTGGCTTACATGAGAGGACAATTAACTCCCTCATTATTTTTTACGTGTCATTTTAGATTTATATATAGTTTTTAAGATGTAATATAAAATTACAATTGCATCTCTAATATTTATGATTAATATCATAGTGTGTTATTTGGATCTACATAATTAATGAGTGAAATAATTGTTGAGGATGTTTAGTTAGGTAGAAAAAAAGTTAGGCAGTTTTCCTTTCATATCACAAAGTGCTTATATTTATAGTTTTATAGAATATTTTTGGTAGATGATAAGCGTTTTATTCTCAAGACAAAATTAGTTTTATAACACTATAAAAGTGTCAAATTAATAAAATATCATTCAACTCTTCTGATTTAATAAAATATCACTGAAAATATTTGAATGGACAATTTTACCATTTGTACTTATATACAGCTGACTCGGCTTGGTTAGATCGGCTCAGCTGTCCCCATGCCCGTCACCTCACACTCATCCTACCACGGTTCGTCGCGCCGCCACCGTTGGCACCAGCAAGAAATCACGGCACACCGCCCCGAACTGCTCGCCTCAACCTCCCACAATCGACATCCTCATCTAGAACAACAACACAAAGCGGTGCCACTCACCACTGAACTGTTTTCCGCATGTGAAGGCTCTTTCCTCGAGGACCACGATTACTCCTCCTCGCCGGCCAGCGTCACGACCAGGATTCCCACGGCCCAAGTCTTTGATTGTATCTTGTTTGGTTAAATTGTTGTTTTGGTTAAAGGCATCCGATATTGAAAGCCTGCATTTTTGTGCTTCTTATGTGAAAAAGGTAGCATTGTTTGTCTAAATTGCCTAGACTAGACAAACAAATCCATGTGTGTGGATATGTTCTGTGCTCAATGCATCTTGAGGGTGTGGTCGGCGGCTCAAGCTTCGACGAGGTCATATGTTCCTGTGCCCAGCACCTCGCCATTGACCTCAATGGCCGTGGAGCGAGCTCCGAAGACGGGATGGGCGGCGCCTACGGCGTGAGCTCTAACAGCACGGTCGCAGCGCGACATACGGCGACATGGGCAGTGTTGGCGCGACATACGACGATGTGGGAGACGGCTATGGCACCACCAGCCACCTCTGATGGCATGGGCAGTGTCTATAAGTCGTGTATGATCACACAATGTTGCTTACAAATGCTCTATTAGTGTATAATGTAAATTAGAGCCAAGTTGTTACTAAGATTGTTAATTTGGTAGCTAAGGAAAAGTTGTTAGTAAGATTGCTTACAAATGCCCGAACAGAGTACACATAGCTCGTATGGACACAAGTAAAAGGCTGCATATTTTAATAGGGAATATTTGCTCCATAGTCGACCAGCCAAGCTAGCCGAGTCAAGCCAGCTGCATATAAAGACAAAGGGCAAAATTGTCCACTAAAAATAAAATTGTCCAGTGCAATGTTTTCGATGATATTTTGTTAAGTCCGAATATTTGAGTAGTGTTTTGTTAATTTGACACATTAACAGTGTTATAGAATTAATTTTGCCTATTCTTGGAGGTAGAAAATACTAATCCGTCTGACATATAGAAATAACAGGCTCGAAACACATTTTGTTTCCGAAATACAAAATAGCTCATTTGGATGATAAGAATAGCTAGTGTTTGGAGATCACTAGATAAAATTACTTCAGACCAAGTGGCAATTGGGGTTTAAATTACCTTTGCATCCGTAAGGATCATGAAGGTAAGGATTGCCCTGGAATCCTGTAGAGCAGTTGCAGATGTAGCCCCCTCCGTTGGCCGAGTTGAAACACTCACTGTTGCTGCTGTGGCACACGTAGCTGGGCTTGTTGTGTGCCTCCTCGCATGACTCGTTTCCAATTGACCAATCCAGTACCAACGGCACCCGGCCGCTGTAAGACTCATTGAATGCTGATGTGGTTGCATAGTCAGCTAGAAACTCAAACTTGGACGCCTCCATCAACACTGCATAGCTGCAAGGACTAGTGTTGTAGATCTGTGTGGTGTTGAAGTTTGCGTCGAACATGACACTGTAATACTGCAGCCCCTCGGGGATGGCCGTTTGGCAGCAGCCAATCCCAGAGCAGGGGCCGTCGGTGAGCTTCGTGTTGTTTCTGCACATGGCGACGCACCCGCTTGTATACTTGCCCAAGCCATCGTCGGTGATGTATGCGAGTGTTTGGCACCCGAGGACGGTGAACTTGTTTTTGGTGCTTGAGAATGCGTAGGATGTATTTGTCAAGTCCAACAACCATTCATTGGAATCCATCTGCCGAGATCTGGTGTTGTAGCAGTAAGAAGAGATCTGATTCATCATCCGTGCCTGGCCTTGCGGCAGCGAGATGCTGACCACCTCCAAGTTCAAATAAAAGGGCTTATAGGCGCCTTCTCCTGTGTTGTTGCAGGTGAGCTCAAAGTCGCTGGCCAGTGCGCAGTCATGCCCGATGCCGAACGGGTAGAGGATCTCTACGCCGCCACATGTTGTCGGGCAGTTGAGGGTAGGCGCTGATGCTCGGATGGCGGGGAGCTGTGCGGCAAGCGCTACGCTGAACAACACCGCTGCAAATAATTTGTGCAGTCGCATGGCTGAATGAACTGCTTGTGTTTCTGTGTTACTTCTGGGCTTTTGGGTTCGAGGAATGATTGTCCATCATATATATTTCACACGCGTCGACTTGTTCAATAAGGCTGAGTCCATTCTGCTGTTTGGAGGGGAGCCACAGAATAAAAAAAACATTCCACCACCTTGATTTCTATACCCACAATATTGTTTCTGTGATTTATGCCCAATTTCTTGACCTGCTTTATAGGTCTTCGCTTCCTCTGAAGATAAGAAATTTTTTGCCGCATTGGCCCTGATTGGCTGTGGCAAGCCGACAAAAGGAAAGAGCCGAAAAGACAAAAAGCTGACACGGCGCACGACGCGGAGGCTAGTACGTGCGACCGTGAGCGCCGGATGGCCTCGAGTGGCGAGCCGCGCGGAGGCGTGTTTGTGCGCGACATCAAGCGGCACCGCTGAATGAGGCGGCGTTCGGCAAGGTGCTTGTGGCTGCGCGACGGCGAGGCACAGCCGTCGCTGGCGCGTGACCGCGAGGGCAAGGCCTGGCGGCAACGCCCCACTACCCACCCCCGACGCATATTTCGAGGCGTTCGGCGAGTGGCGGCGAGGATGAGCCGGCTGCGAGCGGTGGCTGCGGGGCACCGCGCGCGAGGAGGAGCCAGCGACGAGCAATGTGGAGTTGAGGGGGAGCTGGTGGCGAGCGGGCGAGCACGTGTCCCCCGCGCGAGGAGGACCTGGCGGCTCAGATCTGCACGAGGCCGACTCCGCTGCTCTGCACTAGGCCCGAGGCGCGCAAAGCTCGAGGTGCTGCTTTGCACGAGACGCAGCTCCGGCGAGGTCATGGCCTCGTGCAGATCCGGCAAATTTGGACAAGGTGCTGTCGACCTCGTATAGATCTGGATGGATTTGTGTTGTTTTTTGTGTTGATTTTGTGAATGTGAATTTTGCACAGATCCGGCGTATTTGTGTGCGGATCGTGCGCTGGTTGGCACACCTTTTTGCACACATGAGATAGGCCGGCACACCTTTCCGCTAGCTAGTTGTAGGTAAAATAGCAACGAGTATATTAGATTTGATCTTATATTTATCTTGTGTTAACAATTTTAGTTTTGCAAAGATATTTGAGATATTTCTAGTTTTAGAAAGATAACTGTGAAATGTAAAGATTGAGCAAAGGTACTGCTAAATTTACTCCTTCGACTATTATTTTTTTATGTAAACACGTAGTTCAATACAAATCATTATTTAGAATATATCCACTAAAAGACAAATACACTGCATTGTAACAAGACAAATCAGATGTATAACTCCTATAAAAAGATAACAAGATGGTTGAACAATAATTAAAAACTTGTAAACTCATCTAACGTAGTAGAGTAGCTGATGACATAAACTCTTGCTCTAAACTATAGTATTTGTGGTTGTTTTGAGCGACTAAATTAGCTTCATTGCGAAAATTAGTGGCTAATGATAGAGAACGACCCTTAGGTCTTGTAATAAGCAATGGTGGCATCTCTTTATTATTTGTTGTAGCTACTTGAACCCTATTTTGTTTGCAAAAACCGCAACATTAGCTCCACTTGTTTCATAGTAGATCTTTCTTCATCTCGAAGTCTCAAACACATGTTTGCAAGAGAAGCAACACTACTAATCTCCTCCACAGTTGCTTCCTCAAGAACTTGAGCGGCCACCATCTCTGTAATTGGCCTCAACTTCAACTCCCAAAGAAAGTAATTGGACAAATTTTGCTTTAAACCTGACTTGCTTGTAAAAATAGGTCCCTTTCTCAAAAGTAGTTCTACAAGTATCATACCAAAATTATAGACTATTGATCGAAGGATGCCGACTAGAGAAGGTGAATAAACTGTTTTTCTAATTTTAATTTTGATTGAGTAATTTAAAAGCTAAATTGCAATATCAATTCACAAATGATATAGATGATGGCACAAATTAAGTTTTGCAATACTAGCGAGACAAAAACAATATTTCAATTTCTAGAAGCATGAAGCAAGTAATAGAAGTAACCGAAAGAGATCGAATTTTTCCTGAGGTATCGGAAATTTGCTGATTTCCACTAATACTCGTTGAAGCACTCTTCACTAGAGTTTTTGCTTCGATTCCACTAGAGGTAGCCCTTCTCCTCTCCGGATAGGTGAGCTGCGAGCCTTTACACCCAATCGTCGGACCTCTTCGACACACACCATCGATGGAGAGATCACCGGACCTTCCGGGTCGTCTAGGTGACGGTAATCACCAAGAGTAATAAGCCTAGCACTTCACTTGATCAAACACAAAGCTTGAAAAACAAGGATGCAAGTGTAAATGACTCAATTGCAATCTTTACCCAATTGTCTCTCCACAAATTTGCTCAAAGATTTGCTTCAAATGCAAGAGAGTATGTGTGAGAGGTTTTGGCAAGCTTTAGCACAGAGTTTTGGAGATGAATGAGTTGCATATCTGCTGCCAAAGTCAAAACAATATATATAGCTTCAGAGAAAATAGCCGTTTGCAAGAACCAGGGCAAAAGTTGTACAGGCTGGACATTGTCCGGCCATTTCGGACAATGTCCGGACAGTACAACTTAATAGTGACCGTTACTCACACTGCACGAAGTGTCAGTTACCGTTTTAATATTTTTGTCAAGGCCGGACGAAAGATATTTTCCGGACATAAACCCCGGATAGATGGATATGTCTCTGTTAACACTCACATTTAACAGCTCACAAAAAAATATACAGGCCGGACGAGAGATATTTGTCCGGACATAAACCCCGGACAGATAGATATGTCTCTGTTGACACTCAAACTTAACACCTCACAAAAAATATACAGGCCGGACATTGTCCGGCCACATCGGACAATGTCCGGCACGTCCTGGACAAAAGCCCCCAGACGGATTCATTTGTCTCTGGTGTTTGCAACGAAAAATGTCACAGGAAATGTACTGGCCGAACATTGTCCAGCCTTCAGTGGACAGATGCAACGGACAGATATATTTGTCTCTGATTTCGTTTTGAAAATGCTGAGATAATTTTGTATTGGCCGGACATTGTCCGGCCATCACAGACAATGTCCGGCCAGTTCAAAACGAAAACAGAACTTCTCAATTTTTCTCAAATTTGATTTTTGAGATATGCAAATGCAATTTTTGTTTTCAAAACACAAAGTTTGATCAAGTGACTTGTGTTAAGACCCGTCTTAATAGTATGACCATCTTAAACTAGAAATTTCAAAAGAAAAGAGAGCATATTACTCGGTATTTTGCCCTTATACAGAGTTGCTTCATTGAGTGTGCTTCGAGAGGTCTTGACGATCTTCATTCTTCACTTTTGAGTGGTTTCCATCACCCCTTAACCTAAATCTCATTGACAAAGATTAGTTGCGTGTACTCCAGATGTCATTAATCACCAAAATCAGAATTAGGGCTCAAGACTCAACATAGACATCACTCTTTTCATTTAGTTGCCCAATATGACAATACTCTAGATCGAGGTATCCAAATGTGCCTTGTATATTTGTAACAACATGGGTTTGATCAATAGGAACCACTCTAGATGCATCAAAATCTGAAACTTTTGTAGTATAATTCTCATCTAAGAGTATATTAGAAGATTTCACATGACAATGGAAAACTGATATTAAAGCTGAAGAATGGAGATGGCAAAGAGCACCTACAGCTTTTGTAGCAATCCTCAAACAGTCATCACAGGACAAAGAATATTTGCTACTTGACTTAGCATCAATAATTCCAAATAATGAACCATTGGAGACAAAATTATACACAAATAATGGGACCTCAGTTTCAGATCAACATCCAAAGAGCTTTAAGATATTAAAATGATATGTCTGAGAGAGAAACTTCATTAATAAACTAACTAATATCACCTTCCATTATGACTTTCGACTTTTTTATGGCCACCATACGTTGGTTAGATAAGATGTCTTTGAAATCCACGCTATGCCCGCCACCAGGGGTGTAATCGGATCGGATTCAGTCGGATAGTGGTCATACCAAATCCAAATCCTATTAAATTTAATCGAATTTGAAAACAAATTCGAATACACTCGGATTAGGATACAAATTGGATAGTTATCGGATTTGAATTTGAATCGGATTTTTACTTCATTCGAATTGAATTCGAATGTTATTCGGACGTGGACGCCAGAGTAGGTGGCGGCGGGGAGGCAGCATGGATGAGAGAGGAGGAGGCGACTGTAGGAAGAGGAGACCACGGTGGGGAAAAGGAGGCAGCCGCGAGGAGGAGGAGGCCGCTGGAGGGGGAGGCGGCCGTCGGAGGAGGAGGCGATCACGAGGAGGAGGAGGTGGCCGCGGGAGGAAGAGGCCACGGGAGGAGGAGGCCGCAGTGAGGAGGAAGCCGCGAGAGGAGGCGGCGGCCGCGGGAGGAGGAGGGGACCGTGGAGGAGGCCGCGGTGGTGGGGACGAGGCGGGGACGAGAGGAGGTGGCAGGGGGAGGAAGAGGCTGTGGGAGGAGGAGGCCGCTGCGGGGAGGAGGCTGTGGAGGAGTAGGCTGCGGTGGCGGGGATGGGGCCGAGATGAGAGGATGTGGCCACGGGAGGAAGAGGACGTTGGAGGAGGAGGCTGCGGGAGGAGGAGGAGGAGGCTGCGGCTGCGGGGACGAGGCGGGGACGAGGCAGCGGCGGGGATTGGGTGAATGGGGGACAGGGGAGGAGGTGGCGGGGACAGGTCGGGGACGGGGAGGAGGTGGCGGCCCTGACGGACAGGAGGGAAAGGAGGAGATTTGGGATAAAATGAAAACCTAAAATATAAACGGATGCAGATATTATCCGAATCCGAATCCGAATCCAGTATTCCATACCAGATCCAAATCCGAATCTAGTATTCCGTACCAAATCCGAGAAAATAATCGGATATATATCCGAATCCGAATCTGATTATATAATCGGATATCCGAAAAGACATCCGAATCCGATTTTTTCAGATTTGGTATCCGGATTATACGATTACATCCGAATCCGATTACACTCCTACCCGCCACGGCCCAAGATACGTGTGGGATCAAAATTATTTGTTGCCTTTTCCATCTCATCTAAGAAGAAAATCTTCATCTTATCATTTACATTTTTGTCTGAAGATATCAACTTTTCTAAGAGAAGACCTTGATTTTTTCAAAAATACTTTCTTCGTAGTTACTTTTGGATATCTCTTTTCCATCTATTGAAGAGGAGTATACCACTTAAAATGAGAAGTAGAATTACAAAGCCACCACTTAGCCCAATTATAACACCTACAGTCATTTTGCCCACTTAAGTTTTTCTTTTGCCTTGTTAATTTATAGTAGAAATAACTAGAATTTAGGATTACGTAAGAGAAGATTTTGCTTATTGGTTGGGGTGCACCTCATTTGTACTAGATCATACTCTGTTTTGTGGGGGCATTCAGTACAATGGAACTTCCAATGGTATTGTAACTGATTTGATTAGATAACTTGATCCGTTTGGATAACTTGATCCATTCTAGATATGAACGGGTTTGCTCAAAAATAAACACCCAAGTGGTTGAAAACAAGAGAGATAAGAGGAAAATCAACTCTTTAATTAAGAGAAAACTCATACACTCTTATTCGACCTCTAGTTGATCAGTTACAATCTGCTCAACTGATCTCTTTCGATCTAATTGAATAGTTTTCAAACTAGTCGATCTGTTTTCGAACTAGTCGATCTAGACAATTGATTTCTGGTTGAGTTCTATGAATTATCTATCCTATCACAAGGTATTTATAGCCAACTGCTAATACATGATCATTCGATATCATGTCAAACTCGATTACATATTGTATTGGACTTGACAACCGACAACCGACCAAGTCGTATTGTACTCATATATAGACAACCGACCATATCTTATTGTACCCGTATACAAATAACCGACCAAGTCTGAACCATCTACTATTATTAACTCGAGATCATCCCGGATCATGGCATAGTTTGGTCGATCTAGCAACCTTGGCCCAACTAGTGACCATATTTTTTTTGACCCAAGATTGTCCTGGATCATCACTCCCACTTTTGAAAAGAAGAACCAACTCCTGTTGGTGCTCATAACTAAAAATGTGGAGAATGAATGGAAGTCTCGGAACGGACGCACGATGAGCAATGCAACAATCGTCTGGTTGAATGTACGGACAGGCGCTCATGGAGCTTTGCACCTCTGTCATGGATCGTGGTGTTGGCCACTTGCGGATGGCCTTCACCTTGTTAAGGTCGATACCATCACCGACCACAAAGCTAGGGTTGTGAAGGTTGGACAGTGGTGCTGTAGAAACAAACTGCATGTTGTTTTCGACTGGTCGTCTTGGGGATCGACCATGTACCTCTTCAAACAGCATGTTGTTTTCTTCGAGCAGGCTCACCAAATGACCACTACTTTCTATGCTCAATGGTGTTAGTGTAGCACAATCCCCTTGGTTAATCGGACGCATTATGCTCAGCACACACTTTGAGCATATGTTGATATTCCATTTCGCCTGATTTGCTATCATCAAGTTTGTGGTGTCGATGTGGTCATTTCTGCTGATGATGAACTTCGGCCCATTCTTTGTGAGTTAGTACTCTTGAGCTCTTCGGTAGTAATGGGTGTCATTATTGTACAAGAACCGACTCCCAAAGATCACTTGGTAAATATCAATGGGAATAACATCGCATTGAATCTCATCGATGTGACGAGCAGAGATTGCAAATTTTAGAGTATACTGACTCTTGATCCGCTGGCTCACATCAGAAGTGAACCATCCCAGAGGATATGGTCGAGGATGATTGGTCATCTTCAGACCAAGTTGTCATATCAGCCTGGCGGAAACCAGATTATTTTGACTTTCGAGGTCGAAGATGGTTACGACCACCTCGTGCCTCACCTGTATGTTCACGGTGAATAATTACCCTGTCAAGTTGTAGTCGATTGATGAACCTGAGCCCGTCTCCTTCGACATTGCCATCAGAGACAAGGTCGTGTCCGCCTTTTCGATCAAATCCAACTGGACAATTTCCTCTGCGAGTGGAACAGAAGTAACCGTGGCTGTTCATGTGCTTGGCTCATTCCTCTTTGTTCTTCCTAGTCGTAATTCAGGATGAAGTTTATAACACTTCTCCTTTGTGTGCCTAGCAACCTGACAATGCTCATAAGTGTTACCCGTAATGTGGGTACCCTCTTTGGAGCTCGTCTTTTCTTTCGACATGGTTGAGATCTCCCTCACGTTCTTGTCATTGCATGTCTTATTCTTCTTCTCAATCGCCAAAGGGTTGTGTTTGCGGTCGAGAGGTCGTAGAAGCCAAACAAACTCAATTATGTACTAATCGTCTTCTGCAGGTCAGCTGTGTATTTTCTGAACGTCTGGGTGTCAGAAAGCAAGATGCCAAGGACAATGGCTTGTCTTCGAAATTCCATCATGTAATCTTGGATGGTCTGATCACTCTGTTGATACAAGTGGTGCCATCGATCCCATCTCTCTTCGAGATACCCCATCGGGTAAAACTCTTGTCGTAGGAGCCATTTGAATTCACCCCACGCGAGGTCGTCTACTTCCCCGTTGGTGATAAGGGCCTTCCACCACGTCTTGGCATGGTCCTTCATCTTCAAAGATGTGAACTTCACCTTTTGAGCACTACTGAAACCTCGCAAGTCGAAGTAGGTCTCAAACTGGTCGATCCATGAATCCAGCTGCTCAGCATCGATAACCCCATCATATACGGGTATGTCGACTTTAGTTTCAACCTTAAAAGATCCGATAGCTAAGGATGATGTGTCGGTGTGGTCGTCAGCCTCGAAGTCGTCGATGTCGTCGCCGTTTACTGGCCTGCGTGAGCTATTCCCAATTCTCACACAAGTTGCCTTTGCCTTAGAAGCATCATCTTCAGGAGGCACGGTCATGGCCTGCTACTTAATCCAAGCGAGCACATTATTCATATTGGCAGAGAATTTGGCCACTTGTTCGGCCAAGTTAGCTTGAGCGGAGGTTCCTTCACACATGGTCAGAGACATGACTGTCGATGCCGTTGAACGTTTGCCTACGGTAGTAGAAAGTTCTTGTGGAATGTCGCCAGAATTTTTGTAGTCAAGGCGAGTTTTCACCATCCACAGGGCAAGACAGTGCTCTGATACCAACTTGATCCATTTGGATAACTTGATCCAATCTGGGTATGAACGAGTTTGCTCAAAAATAAACAACCAGGCAGTCGAAAACAAGAGAGATAGGAAAAAAAATCAACTCTTTAATTAAGAGGAAACTCATAGACTCTAATTCGACCTCTAGTTGATTAGTAACAATCTGCTCAATTGATCTCTTTCAATCTAATTGAACAGTTTTCGAACTAGTCGATCTGTTTTCGAGCTAGTCGATCTAGACAATTGATCTCTGGTTGAGTTCTATGAATTATCTATCGTATTACAGGGTATTTATAGCCAACTTCTAATACATGATCATTTGATATCGTATCGGACTTGATTACATATCATATTGGACTTGACAACTGATAATTGACCAAGTCGTATCGTACTCATATACAGACAACCGACCAAATCTTATTGTACTCATATACAAAGAACCGACCAAGTCTGAACTATCTACTATTATTAACTTGAGATCATCCCGGATCATAGCATAGTTTGGTCGATCTAGCAACCTTGGCCCAACCAGTGACCATGTTTTTGTTGACCCGAGACCGTCTCAAATCAGTAACAAATTTCTCTACAACTGTTCGGTTGCTGACACTTGTCAATATCTGCAAATTAAGCATACCATCTTGGTAAGGTGGTGTGAAAGCAAAATGGATAGAAGTGAAATATTATTATTCTCTAGTAGGATGAATCAAAGTTATTAATTTCTTTTTACAGGATATTCCAGCTTACCCACCATAATGGAAAATTTGGTCCAAAGCATTCCGGTGTGTGTAGGAGATATCTATTAGAAGTCCTCATTGAGTACTAATATACTAACTACACAATTAAACTACTATATTACAAAAAATCCTTAAAAAATTTCTTTAGATAATTCTATAATGGATAAAAGAGGAAAGTGAACTTCTAGTGTCTTTTTGAGGTTCTCCAACTTCAATTTAGGTGAAATCTCAAGTTACTGTGCAACAAAAAGTTAGTTATATGCATGAAAACAATTTAGATGCTACTAATTTAGTCAACTTGAATAGGTGTATCTAGTGTGCCCTAGTTATGGAATTGATATCTTCTATTTTAGAGCAGAAAAAGCAGAAAGTGTTTTTTTAAAAAAATATCAATCACCCAATAGAATTTGAATAGTTTATATCGATATAGAAGAGAAATTGTGACGTTTCATCACCTCGTAAGAAATTATAAACTTCTCTTGCATCTTGATATGAACGTTAATTTATAATATATGACTCAAATAGAGAAAGATATGTCCATTTTTTTTCTTTAAGACAGATGATACAAATATCTAATTATGGTTTTCTCGCATGCAACTCTACCTTAAAAGTTTCAAAACTTAAAAAATATTATGTAAACAAAGAGATATTCTTGGCAAATAGCAAAATTTCAACCTTATATTTGATATATAGAAGAAGATAAAGAAGATAGATCTGCGGAATAAAATAAATAATAAATGTAAATATTTATTTTTGAATTTTTTTCATTTCTTCTTGTATAAACTAAGTTTGAATGTGAAACTTTGGCACTGGTTAGAATACACATTCTTATACATGAAGTATTTTCTAAGGAATCTGCGGAGCCATTTAAGACGAGGGGTGCATGAAAGTACAACAAAAAAAAGGGGTGCACTGGATTTTATTTTTTAAAATTTGTGTGTGCAAGTGTGTTTGTGTGGGTGCACGCATTTGTGCATGTATGTGAGAGGGAGAGAGAAAGAACCTTGACAGCCACTTTGGACGTCGGATTTCCTTTAAGGCCGAGTCTAATCCATCGGCGTTTTGTAAGGCGTTTCAACAAAATATTTTTCAGTATATTCTATGTTATGTGTGCGAAGCACCACCTGAAACACCTCTCTTCTCCAATGCAAAAGAGCTTCGTGAGCCCACGAGTAAATTACATTTAGGTGATTTTAGTAACATCAATAAATTTTAAATTAAAAATTAAATATATGCAATGTTTAGTCTCTATATGAAGATAATTTAAAGATTTATAATTTTCTCAATATAATCAACATCTAATATGAGTTAGAATAATCATAAATTAAGAAACAAAGATTGTATACAATTTGCTCGCACGTAAACCGAGAACAAAAGTCAGATGGGCTCGCATGCAGACTTAAATTTGCAACGCCAACCGAAGCGCCTCCTCCGTTAACATAAACCGATTTTTTTAATATTTTTTTTGCATGGAACCTGTGTGCAGATCTATGAAGAACTGCGTTGGACTTAGCCTAAAGCCATTTGAGTATTTGCAGTGATAACCAAAGTAGTCACTTGTGAGGTTGATTGTCATACATTTGCTATTGGTACTTACGCATGTATACCCAGAGTTATTCTATTAGCTTGGATCTAATATCGGGATGTTTGTTCTGACGTTCCAAAAGAATATTCTCAGTATATTTTATATCACGTTTCACTCGAAACACCCACCACTTCGTATGGGTCAACGAGTAATTTAAATATTTATTAGAATTTAGATGATTTTAGTAAAATATCAATAATTTTTAATTCAAAAATTGAATATATGTGCTATTTGAGATAATTTAAAAATCTATAATTTTCTTCATATAATCAAGATCTAATTTGAATTAGATTAATACATAAATAAAAAAACAAAAATGATATATAATTTGATCGCATAAAAATTGAAGAAACAAAAAATAAAAGAATTCCGAAACATCAGACGCCAAGCGTCTTCTCCCTCCTCGAAAACAAAAAAATAATTTTGTATTTGAAGCATCGGTTGAAGCTCCTTGGACGTAGCCTCTTCACAAGTTAGATTGGCAACGACCCATTTCAGAGAACGTGATGTCCTGGATAACCCATCAAAAACAAAAAGATTTTGTCCTTCATACATATAGAAGTACATACTTACAAAAATAATATAAATTTCATCGTGTATGTAATTTTATAGATGATTTTATCACGAGAGTCCCACATGTTAATGACTATTAGGTCATTATGTCAACATAGTAAAGTTATCATCATAATGCATGTGAGATGAAATTTGTATTATTTTTAAAAGTATAAGGTGTAATTTGTTTGATTTTATAATATAGGAAATTATCTTATTTTTCTAAAATTAGAGGTAATGAAGATTTTTTCTTTTTTATTTTGTAAAGGAACAGTTTACACTGAGAAACTATTATATGTAATTAGTGCATGCATTGACAATCATAAAGAACTGTGCTCATAAAGAGACAAGTAAAACACAGGTTAGTTTCACATATTTCACGTAAAGGAACATAGTTCATGACACCAGAGGCACACAGGAATATAGCTTCACATATTTCGTGCAATGGGCAAGAATTGTAATGGTGAAAGTTGCGCAATCGCAGAGAGCATGCAGTCAAGCCGTCAACCCTTTATTGGGTCCAAAATATTTTATCATGGAAATTTGGACAAAAGATTAGAAAAGTCGAAGGTGAAACTAAATAGATTCTCTTATGTCAAGTGGTAAATCTTTTATTGAAGAGGTTATAATAACAACTTTTTTCTTTAGTACATGTCACAACTTGTGTTAACCTGTGGAACTGACTTCTAATTGCAAACTTCTAACGCTCCAAGACTAATATACTTTTGTATAACTCCACACAAGACATGCTATGTATGCTACATACACGCATTAAGTTAGGTTTTCATCTTTGTTTTGTGTAAAAGTGTCAACCCAGATAAGTGCACTTGGTCTACTAAAAATTATATATATATCATCTTACACATTCAAAATGAGACTAAATGTCTACATAAATGACTAAGATCTCACAAAACACAGTCTTCAACAACCTTGTGGAGATCTTATGAAAAAGATTGTTTTTTATGAGCATAGATGCAGTCCACATTTTGTTGTTGGAATGGATTTAATACCTTTGTTGTGCAAGCATCCATGCAAGATATAGGGATTGCCTCCATACCCATCATTGCAGGTGAAGGTGTACCCATAATTTAATGACATATTAGTATGCATGTACTTGTCGTAGCAACACATAAACATAACTTAACTTGTTCTCCTCGGAACTAGATAAGATTAAAGTTGAGATCACGAAAGCAACTAAAACCGATGTCGAATCCAAAGGGATAAGTAAAAGTTAGATTGTTAACATGATGCTTTCATTATCAGCGTGCCTAATAACATAAGTAGGAGTGGTGAGAAAATATTGTTAGTGAAATATCACAGAGACAATCTAAAAAATGTTCTATCGGTTTTATATTTATAAATATTTAAATCATATGTTATTCTAGTTATTGAATAAATTATCATCTTTTTTATCAACAAGTATGTGACTTATCTATTATCATTAAATAGAATATTATTGATTAATATATCAACATATGTATTAATTGATAATTATATTTCACGAAACATAGATATGAGATATCATATCAATAATGTAGACATATGTTGAAGAAAATGATGTTGAATTGATTGATTTTGAGACATTATTGGGTTTTGTCATATAAACGTCGCTAATTGGTCTCAAATAATGTTTATAATTAATATTTAAATCTGATATCCTCATAATTTTCGACATGCATAATAATATAGTTTGGTGCTGTCAAACACTACTTTTAATTGAGTTGTTATAAGGTAATATTCAAGTATGCTATAAATCATACAGAAGAATGTGAACAGTTAAGATGAAATTTGCCTTTTTCATATAATGGGAGAGATATCTCTAGACTTCCCGATATAGATGAGCTGACAAGTGCATGATCATACTGTTTATGGTTAAGTGTCAGCTACAGAAAGATCAGTTCATTATAAGATCAAAGAATGATTGAACTATGTAAGGGTGGCGCATATCTTAATTTTGGTTTAATTTAATATCGTGTGACAAAGAGATCAATATGAATACATTATATACACTCGTTTGATATAATCTTCATGCATACTCAAGTAGTTGTTATATCCTGTCAAGGACCACTATCCATGTGGGCCCCTCATTAGAGGGAACCTGATACAAATGCCCAGGTAATTTGTGCACAGGAGTTGAAACTTCAGAACATCCAACAGCATTTACATACATACATTAGCACAGCGTACGGGGTCATTCAGACCCATATTACATTAATCGACGTGTGCGGAACCACGTCGTATAAGGGTAGCAAAATCAGCAAAGCAGAGGGGAACATCTCCCTCATCCAGCAAAGCGTGAAGCAGGGCGAAACCCACATCGCTCTCACTGAGGCTAGGTGACCCTTCAGGCGCTTGGATCTCCTGGAACTGTGTCGGGGTCTTCTTGTGCCGGTTCGATTCCATAGTCTATGAAATCCGTTGATTCATCCTCTGTACTTATTGGATCAGCAAGGGTGAGCATACAAAGCTCAACAAGTTCCCGCATAGAGAAATATTGTATGTAGTTATTGACAACAACAAGCTCTATGGTTCCCATACTTAATGTAATTTTATTGAAAACAGAGATATTTTAGTACTTTGGAAAGTCTCCCTGAATCTGGGGTTTTAATTCTCAAAGTAATTTGTCAAAACTGTACATATGTATACTTTTCACAGAGTCAGGCTAAACTCCCATGAGTCGCCATGGTTTGACCTCATTTTAAAGAATTTAGCAATACTAATCATGCTGCAACGACGAGGGACCACCCCACTACGACCAGGCTCCAGAAAACCCGGGAGCACGGAGTATTCGAATACCTTTTTACACTCTGCAGAGGTGTACCACTGTACTCACCACGAAAACTCAACTTAAATGTCGGATCAGCTCCCTGCGACTTATACGCAGGTGACCAGGCTGAGCTTACACAACAGTTTACTGACCCATTGTTAATAATTTCCTGCCCGATACATAGACAATACCGGCCCCATTATCAAGGTAGGTACTCCCTACAACATGATACATGGCAAGCACGCGTAAGGTCCTCATTATCGTTGTGGGTCCTCCCCACTGCCTTTTCTTCTAGCCTTGGGTCTATGAGGTCCTCCTCTGGACGCATAGAATTCCCACTTCCGGGTTCGGTCGCGCACGACTCGAGAGCCAGGCTAGGGCGACTTCCTTCTTACACCTTATCCTCTCTACCCCTTACACCGCTCGTGGCCCTCTGTGGCCCACCAATTTCCACTCGGGAAACCGGATCGACAACCATTGCAGGAAATGATTAACTTTAGGTGAGTCATGACATTGTGCCTGTCCCATACCAGGCGGGTGGTTAGCACGTTTTCAGGTCGCTTAGAAGCACAGCACGACGATCCCGTCCTTATGGACCCTTAGCGAGGCTTTCACAAACCCACCGCGCACACAGCGCCAACCTTCCAAACCAACCCTCGCTAGTAGTCCCTATTTCTTTTATATAAAAATGATATTTAGAAATAGTTTGCTCATGCTTCTGCCTTCCTCTTTTTCCTTTACACATTTATTAGTATAGACACATATTTCCATGGGTACATATTTCCTCTTAAGGTAGTGTGTATATGAATACACATATGTTCTACACTTTTTCTCCTAAGGTGACAAGGTAAAGTAAATTGTTATGAAACAAGGGGGGTCTGCAAAATAGGACTATCTACTCACATCATTTCTCAACATATACTTTTAGCAAAACTATCTATGCATACATGCGTAGGTACCAAATTCTAAATAATTAGATGCATGTAAAATAATAGGCGCAATATGTTCAAAGGAGGGAAACTTGCCTTGCCAAGTAGTAGTGTCGTAGTCTGCGGGTTCTTCTGTTTCCTCTTCCGCGTAATCGAAGTCTTGATCTTCAAATACAGGCATATACACAAGGTATTACAATCAACTTACAAAATACGACAACTATACTCACATAAAATAGTAATGCGCTACACTGGAACGGCTTCTGATTTCTGAACTGGATTAGGGTTTGGGCTTTGGATTTCCAAGGGTCGAGTTGTGCTAGTTTAGGATGGCTAAGAAGAGTAGTAAATAAGACTCTTAGGGTCGACGGACATTGGACGTCAAAAGGGCGACGTTCGGGTCACGTCCGAACTTAACCTAAAAGCCGAGAAGTGAGTTAAGGGTCTAGGTAACTCTGAATGAGATGAAAATTGGACAGTAGGTGCATTAGACTAAGGCGAAGCTATTTGACAAAGTGCGACAAGCAGAAAAGGCTTAGGTTTTCTGGAATTCACAAAAAAGTTCAGGACACAGCAATTTCTATGCCATTGTACAGTTAGAATTAGGGTTTGTGTGTCCTGAGCAATTGGTTCATGCATTTGAAGGCAAACTATGTCAAACATGTAGGCTTAAGTGTCAGGAGGTGTCTGGCCGGAGGGTTTGGCCGGAGGGTTTGGCCGGGGATGGCCGGAGTTGGCCGGAAATTGAATGCCAAGGTGGCTGTTTTGAACAGAAATTAGGGCAGAGCAATTGGAGCAGTTAGGGTTGATCAATTTAGAAATTGATCACATATTCTTGCTCCTGGGAGAGTGGAGGTCACTACTGATACACTGGATTGTCTAGTGGTTGCGGTTGGAGGCTCGCCGGAGTAGATGGCCGGAGCTCACGGCTGGGGATTTGGGGGTTTTTGATTGGCTGGATGAAAATCAAAACTAACTAGCTGGGGTGATCAAGCATACTCTAAGGGGTAATTCTCCTCACTAGCACGGGTTCTAATTCCCTTTGGATCGGGCTGAATTTGCAAAACAGAGACAATTTGAAAACCGGTGATAGCCGGAGTTGGAGAAGAAATGAGCTCGATTTTAAGCTCATGAACCATCTAGAGAGTAAGAGGAACACGTTGGTGGCTTTAATTTGGAGAAAATCTCACCGGAGAGCGCTGTCACCGTGAAGGCCGAAGGTGGAGCTCGGGGAAGACGATGAATAGTGGTTTCCTTGCGTTTGCTGTGTGGGTGAAGTGAAGAGATGATATGTCCTGGCTTTTATAGCCTCTAGAAGCTGTGGGGAAGGTATTGGCCGAGGGAGGGCGCAACCGGGCGCGTTTGCGGCGACAACCGGAGGCGAGGACGGTGGCGATGGGACGGTGCACCGGCGTGAGGGTCGAAGAACGTGGCTACAGCTCGGGCAAAGGACAGCGGTGGCATGCTCATCCAATGCTGGTGCTGGACGTGGCTGAGACGCACAGGAACGGTGACTTTTGCGCGCGGCCAGGTGTTGCTGCGTTCGGTGGCGGACACGACGGGACGAGGCACGGCGATCTGGGGGTTCCCGAGGCGTTGCCGTGGCGTGGACAGGTGGCGGAGCTCGCTGGGCAAACGAGGCGCACACAGGGCAGTGCCGGCGGTGAGGGGACGCGGTGGCGCGGCACGGCGCAGTGCGGTGGCGCACGGGCGGCACGCAGAGCGCGCGCACGGCACGGGCACGGTACAGTGCCGTGTACTGTACATTATGCTTTGCTCCAGGGGTATTTTGGGCATTTTCAGGATTTAGGGATCCAAATGCAAATCCGACTTTTCCGAGGGCTAGATAAAATTATCACATACTCATTCCAATTGAGTATGCGCGAAAACGAGAAGATTTGGCAGGGTTTCGGGTAAAACGAAAACAGGACTGAGTAAAACTGGTACTTTTGTTTTTGGATTTTTCCAACGGCTGAAACTCTGATTTCCGTCGCGAATTTGGAAACGTTTCTAAAGGACGATACGTATCAAATAGCGATATGGACGTATAGGAGAAGACGGATCTCGATTCGGACTTCAAACGGAGATTTTAGACTTTTTGGGTCTCCTAGAAGCGGTCGTTTTCGATTTTGAGAAAGAATCGGCCGATTTGGGATATTCCGATACGAGGGGATCTTAGAGCACATCGCGCTTATGTTGGTTATGGTTTGGGTCCTTTCAGGGTCAGGTGGTGCAAGGTGCGCGTGATAAGGCGATGCTCAGAGAATAAAAATAGGGCAAAATCAGGGATGTTACAATCCACTTGTGATTTGGGTAAGTGTTCGTAGTCATTACCAAGTATGCATGGATCTATAGGTCACACATTTAACGGGTCAGAACAACTCAATTCGAATAGAATCCATTATGTGGTTTCATATCACATGAAGAAATCTAATAAGTATGATGGGTTTTCAGAGATGAATTAGAGAAATCTTAGCTGTCATCTCCACCAAAAGCAACAACCCCTTATCATGGTCGTGTATGTTAGTGATAGCACACTAACGCATGACATTCCACCCCCAAATTGTGGATACCAATAGAGACATCATTATTATTGCTATGCTGATCAAGACGATCTACGAGCAGTTGTAGTGATTCATGAACGGTCACTGTGATCCATGAGTTATTCCTGTGTTCCACAAGTGGTTGTTGAGATTTGAACTATTTCTGGACGCACACATTGTTGGATCAGTCACTATACCAATTCTCCTTTCACTATGATTTAATACTTATAGTTTTTCAGTAAAAAATTTTTGAAATTCTTAAAATTCTGTTAGTGCAGCCCAATCATTCCCAGCAAATACCGCATCTATGAGGCTAATTATTTTTTCACTTTATTTAGAGTAAGTTATGTTATGCAAATGTATATTATCACGGTGTCGATCATTCTACGTTTTTGTGATAATTTTATATTCTATTTAGTAATTCTCACTTGATACATATTATCATTTGATTTTCAATTGAACCTTCATTGATCTAAGTTTTGTGAGATTTATATAGGATAAAATTGAAATTGAGGGGATCTACTTGTATGTGAATTGAATCTAAAATTTTATCTAAACTATAGTTTTAAAATATGGTTAATTTGTATCAAGATTAAATTATTATCGTTCAGGAATAATAGTTTTATTTATTATTATATATTTTGTACAGGAATTTAATTATGAGTTTTGATATTTTGATTCTTATGGTTTAAAAGTAATTTTTGCCGAATTTTTGATCTGAAATTCAATTGTGTTGTATTATAAATTAATTAAGATTAACAGGAAATTAAATTAAGTAAATTAGGGTTTGCAGAGCTAGAGTTTGAACTCAAATTTATAGTTAAATTTTTTTGTTCAATTATTATTTGAATTGGATCTAAAATCAATTGAAATGATTTAGAGAGACTAAATCATTTTATTATTATTTTTATTATTTTAAAAGTCATTAGGTTCAGGAATTTTACATTTCATTGTTTACCAATTAAAACTAATTTTACTTTGATTTCAATTCAGAAATTAAACTAGAAATCAATTGAACTAATTCTTAAAACCAATTCATTTAAAATGTTGGAGCTGGAGCTCTGCTCAGGGCTGAAGTCGGCTGAATTTGAGCAGAAGTCGGACCTGGCTTCAAATCTCATTCAAATTTAAACACTGTTGGGCCGTGGTACCAAGGCAGTGAAATTCGGTCGTCTTCGGCGATCACCGGCGACAGAGATGATAGGAGGATGACTATCTACATCTCACATGCATGTCCCAAGCACGGCAGCGACAGTGAAGCGGTGCAGCGTCGGCGGCCGTGAACCAAAGTGAAAAACAGGGAATTCAACTGGTTCACCGCTGCTGGGTCGCTCCAGCGAGGCTCGCCGGCGGGAACAGGTCATACATGTTCATTTGAGTCCTAATTCGGTACGGATGGGATTAATTTGGTTTTAATAGTCTGATTGGGGATCAATTTCTCGCCGATGACAGATTAGAGGCGTACGGCGAACTCCGGCGAGGGTTCGTTGGAGGCAATGGCACTTGGTGGGGAGCAAGTGGGGGTCCTAGGGGTTCTGATTGTGAACTCGGATTGGATGGAGGCAGGCTGTAGAGGTTTGGCATCGAGAGCTCGTTTCCTGGCGGAGTGGAGCTCGCCGGCGACGAGGAAGATGAAGAGGAATCTAGAGATCGTCTGAGCAGAAATATTTTTATGGTTGAGGGGGTTGGATTGGGAAGAAAAACATATAATTTTTCTGTCGTTTACGTGGCCCGATGGGCGACTCAGAGACTACGGTCGCCGTGGAGAAAAATGGCGGTCCGGGGACGAAAGTTTGCTGGGGTTGCACTAGAGTGGCTAATTCCAAGTGAGGAATATGATAGGAGGGGTTTGGGGTCCGATCGATGTTCACCAGAGTTCAATTGAAAACAGAACAGTAGCTAGTAGTAAAACAAAACTGAAAACGAAAATGGAACAGTAAAAGAAATGCGATGGCTGGCGGCGAAGTGGTGATCCGGTGAGGATTTCTTGCCGGAGTTGGGTCGGTGGAGTGGGAAATGGCCAGAGGAACTTGTATGTGTTCGGTTTGGTGCTCGGGAGATGCTTATTGGTGTTGGATCGTCAACGGCCGACAACAGAACAGTGCCGGTGACAAAATTTACCGACAAAAATGAATAGTAATTGTCGCTTGATTCCAGTGGTTGATTGATCAGTTTACTGAAATTTTGGAATTGGAATCTGGTGAAGAGTTGCAACAAAGATGTCGGGCAAGAGTTTTGGAGGATGAGACGAACTTGAATGGCGCGACGGCACTGGCGGTGAAGCTGGCAAGGAAAGGAAGAACTGGAGCAGACACAGGGAACCTGACAAGGAACTGGCAAGGGAACCAGCGAAGTTCCACTTGGGAACCAACAGTGACCAGTTGCAGTTACTGGGAACTTGGCTGGGAACTTGGGTTGTTTCTCTGGGAACCAAAATTCATATATGGGCTTTACTACTACCTGCTGCTGATGAATTGCGAAGAAAGCTATTGTTGTGTTGATTGGCTTCATGGGTAAGCAAAAAGTGCTGTATACATGTATTTTCTTCTCACCCATACACATGTACTGCATATGTGTGATGTAGATATGCATCTGGGTGTATTTTGTTGACCTAATGGAAGAAAGGGGTGGCTGATATTCTTGATGAGGTGCATGTAGATTTACCATACATGTGTGTACATGTATGTATCCTTCTTGGCCAGATATATATATGACTTGTTTATCCATTTGTGTATTTTTGTTTAGATGTATGTTTATATTTATCTGTACATGTGTGGTCTAAATGTATACATGTATCTGTGAGACTAAAAAGATGTAGTATATGCGTGTATGTTTAGCTTCTTGGTTTGACTGAATAATAGGTTCTTCATTTGAAGGCTGAATTGTAATTTAAGAAATTTGGAGGGCTAATTGTAAATATCCATAATCCGGAAGTTCACTTATACTTAGTTTAATACGCAGGATACATGTATTTTTGCTAATCTTTTGCATGTAATTCAGCATGCAAAACGAGCAAAGCAAAACATGGAAAGACTTGACGCCACTTCATATCATTGTTGCCAAGTAACTCCGTTAATCGTCAATTTTGGTAAGATTCTAAGACGATGCACATTAAAAAGTTTAAGGACTCATGCTAAAATGACACTTATCAAAAAGTTAAGGGACAATTTTCTTCTCTCCTTTCTACATATGCAAACTGTATATTTTAGGCCAGAATACTAAATATTAATCCGCAAAAATAAAAAAAATTGCTAAGTATTTTTCTCTTATTATATATATATATTTTCACCATTGAATCAAAATTCCTCTCAACTAAATTTTCTAGAATTCATCTAAATCTCTCTTATTATCTCCGATGTTTGTGGAAAGTTGGTGGGTGATGACGGGGCGACAAGGCGGTGGAGGTGCCGCCAACTAGGAGTGGTGGCAGTGGACAGGGGAAGTGGTATGGTATGACGAGGCGGTAGTATCGTTGCTAACTATGGGTGGGGGAGGAGGAGGAGGAGGAGGAGGAGGAGGAGACAAAGAAGGGGGTGTGATGGGAGGTAGTGCTAGGTGGGAGTCAGACAACACTGACAAGGGTGTCGACGTAGTCGCCAGTGGTTGTTGAGAGAAGGCCTACAAGGTGGGAGAAGGTAGAGATAGCAATGGTAGGAGATGGTGAGGACGAAGATGGGAAGGAGGGAAGAGTGGAGCCGAATTTACTTTAAATTAAGGGTGTGGATTTTGTAAATTTTTTAAGAAAAGAAATAAGTACACACTTAGGACACTCTAAAAAAGTTAGGTCCTTACATACGTGGGGGTTGTGCAAATGCTTATCATGAGTATGCTAGATTGTATTTGATTGGGTATCTACTTATTCTTTTTCACATCATTATGTTGTATGGTGAGAGCAACCCTTTTTTGCCCATATAAGCTCATGCAGGTTCAGCTCATGATGGCGATATTTGGCGGAGATTACTGACTATTATTGTTTATTAACGGTGATGATTAGTATTAATTATTGATGGTTACAAGTGATTAGTGATAATTAATTGAATAGTGTTCATTAATTAGGACTAGTAGTTATTATTGGTAACTAGTGATAATTAGTGCTAAGTAGAATTGATTGTTGGCAATTAAGGGTATTTAGTGAAAATAATCAATGGTGGTTTAGAGTTGATTAGTGTTTGCCTGTGGCTCTTAGTTATGTATAATGGTTAGTTAAGATAATATTAGTGTTAATTTGCGATGATGTTGATGATTACTGACAAACAATTTGTTTGTTGCTAGACGACAACATACTTGGGCCAACTCTAACTGTGTGCGGTTATGATGGAGGTCTTGTTTGGTTGGGATTAAAGTATGCTACTCTAATAAGGCATGCATATCTGGTGAAATTTAAATTTTTTAATAAAGTAGTTTATCGTGGTTTTGGTTTATAAGTTCAATAAATTATGTTTCATCGACTTTAATTTATTAAGATTTCTAATTTAAACAGAATTTATGTATAAAATAAGTTATAAAATAAGTCATGTTTTTGGCCTCATATTTAGCTTATACTTATAAACTCAAGCTTAAGCTAAAGTTTAGCCTAACCCTCAGTGGGTTGGCTTATTAGAATTTTAGATTATAAACTCTATAAATCTCATTCTATTAATTTTAGTTTATTGTGACTTCTAATTAAAAAAGAGCTATGCTTATAGAATAAAAAAACTTTTACAATGCAACTGCTTTAACATGGACCATTTGTTCCTAAAATCCAATGGTTCTTACTACCTATTACTTTGTAAGGGGTAAAGGTTACCTTTAATCAATGAAGGACAAAATGGATTACACTTCTATTTCCATCTTGCAAATTAGGAATATTTTTATGTTTTATGGGAAAGAAATTGCTAGAGTTAAAGACTTTCCTTAATTGAGAGAATATTATGATGAATTTACTAGATACTTTAAATGGAATAATTAGCAGTGTACTATTGTAAAAGAGTCAAATTAACAAAATATCTTCAATTGTGAGTAGGACATGTAGGGTCTAGACTCAATTCCATATTTTTCTAGTAGTTTGATTCAAATATTGCCACATATATAGTCTAATTGCCCAATTCACATGATGCAACAACATTGTGTGGGATGCTAATTCCTTGTGATTTTTTCTCTCTCTAATTGCATCTAAGATATTTCTTTTTAAGATTGTATGGTATAATGGTTCATATGTATATTATAATAAAGAGCAAACGCAAATCTAATGGATTGTAGAGGAGGCTTCCAATTCGTTTGGGCCTATTGGGGATGATTAAGGGGATAAGAATCAAAATGTTCTAAATATTTAAAATCTTCCTTTCTTAGGATATATCAACCATCCATTCTCTTATGTTACCCATATATAATGCCTAAATTGCCCCTTATCAATCAAGGGCCGTGATTACACTTTGTTTAGAAGATAATGGTTACATTATAGAACTTTATCGTTTTCGATATCAACTTTGTCTTGTATGTCTATAATAATAAGCTAAAACACAATAAAACATCTTTAGAATAATTTCTTTAGTTTTATTTAGCTCAAGTCAAGTCAAGTGAACTATTGTGCTGAGACATCTATCAAATCTTTTTAGTCGACATGTTATATTATAGGATTTTATTTATTCACTAGTCCAAATCAAATCACATAGGAACAAGTTGACGTCAACTTTTGAATTCTACTAGTTGGATACTAATTTGAGGCTAGTACACTAGTTCATTTTAATTTTTTTTTCTTTGTGACCAGGGACCAGATCAGTCAAATCCAAAACAAATACAAAGATCTGCCTTCTTTTCAACACAATGTTTATGTAGTATCTGAATTTTTAAACTATACACTTAATTCGAACATGCAATCACTATTCAACAACCATATACATACTTTGCATCACCGATATAATTTAAGTGCCATTTGCTATATATTAGTTCCTCATTTTTTTGTGCATAAGAGCAAAATAACGACGAGGTGCTTCCAATCTTTTATCTTCATCATCTGAAGTAATTCAACTATTCAAGTGATCACAGCTCTAAATGCATCAGGAAATCTAGTAGATTTAACCCAATAAATAATATATCTATGTTTATATTAATATATAAGCACGAGTTTCAAAAATTGAACTTACCTTCTAACAAATCAATTTTGTCCAATAAAGTTGTTTCATCGGAAAGTTGAGATTGCAAGTTTGATTGACATATCTTTGTTTTTTTAGAGGGAATGGCATAGATGGTTTCCTAAATCTCAATTTTACATGAATTCCCATCCTGATTCAACAATATTGAAAGTGCTCATCGGAACTCATGGGATTGGTAGAAATGGCTTGGACGGCAACAGAGCCAGCGGAGATTACGTGGCCACGAACACCGAAGAGTCAGGGGACACGCAATGGGGGCAGTGGATTGGGAAGCAGGAGATATGACACCATATCTGTCTTTGTACATGGGTGGATTTTAACGGATGGTTTGGCTAGAACAGGAAACAAAAGGATTAGGAATAGGAAACAAAAGGTAAATTTTCATCTCACACACCCTAAATAAAACTATGACTAGCCTCAATGGGTGCGATTAAGACTTTACATCTTTTATATGGGCATTCATGTAATATTAAAGTTTAGAAATGACATTTATACTATTTCCTTTTTTTTATTGACCACATTACCTTCTATCCATTGATCTGTGAAATCTATAGTTGAGATCGCATGTTGAATTCACCCCAAATAACATACCTCCCTCGTCTCTTTCCTTTTTCCGTCTCCCGTCCATCTCATCATGTGTGTTTTTTATGGATTTTTTTTTTAGAGATTTGATGGATCATGGTGTTGTGATTTTTCTCATAAATATACCCATTTTTTGGGTGATGTGAATATCATATATATGCTTACTAGTACAACAAAACAACTGTGTTTTCTGTAATTATACGTCAGCGATAACAACTCCATGGAGAGCCCTCAAAAACATTTGGGCATAATTCATTGGGCGACAATAATCACTATCCAGACCAAGAAGATAAATAAAAATGGCAACCTAGCAGAAGACCAACCAGGAGACCACACTATTGTTTTTAGAATTGCACTGTGCAAATAATCTCATCTCATCAGTCTGTCAAAACACCAAAAGGCGATATTCCACACGATAGCATGTAGGGGTAGAAATCAACCAAGTTTGAATGAGCTAGGTCTAACTTGCCTCAATTCAGTTGAGGAATGAGAGCCGAGCTTGGTTTGGCTAGAGCCATGAGCTGAAATGCTGGCTTAAACTTGGCACAGTTGTGAGCTTGAGCTAGTTCAGCTCATGAGCCATATGCTAGATTTGTTAATTCAATCTATAACGGAACAAGATAGAAGTGAAATAGAATTTGATTAAGAAATCAGAAAAGTAGAAGATCAATATCTTACCAATATCTCGATTACAGCATGGAACAAGTATTGATTTCAACAAAAACACACACAGAGAACACCCAGTCCTCATGAAAAAAGAAAAAAAATATCCCGCAAAAAATCTCATGAAATCGGAAGATATGGAAAACAATCCCCAACTATTTATAAAGAGATATCCTTTTGAAATTTTAGCATTCCTTGTTTATAGACTATAGTAACTGGAGATTAAATCTTACATGGTCATTAGTTGGGCTGCTGTCAAGGCCCAAAGAAATGGCGAGGGATGCTATGGTAGGAGACGAGGAATCGCCAGCGGCTGGGATTTATAAATGTAAACGAGCCTAAACAAGAATAGCCTGAATGAGCCAGGGTGTAGCTCGGCTCAGCTTGCTAATTCCACCTAGCTCGGATATTGGCTCAAACTTGGCCCATTTTTTTTCCAAGCTGAGCCTGCGTTGCTGGTGAGCCAAAAGCTTTTGTTCCACCCCTAGCAGCATTGCAATACATATTAGCAATATTTTCATACTTACTCTTCCTCACGCCATGCTTTGTGACCAATATTTTCTTGCCCAGTGGGATCAACAGGTCTAGTAGTATAAAAGTTTAGTCTATATTGATAGTGTAATTTGAGTAAACACAATATATAAATCTTAAGAAATTAACAATACCAGTCGGGTAATTCTTTCCAGACAAAGAGTTAACGAAAACCTAACTGTGAGTATAAGTTGGACGTACCGCGAATGTTACTACCGACCTTAATGGCTGGCTTGATGAGATCAACTTTTTAGCACTCCCACACATTATAAAAATTAACCTCAAAGACAACAATCTGCACGGCCGGTATTGGCTCTGTCCGCACTTCGCTTCCTGCAATGTTCAGGAAATTGGCTCACCAGGAAAATACTCGTTCGAGATTGGCGATCTCCATAGCCAACAACAACCTCATAGGCCACATCCTCTCACCATGCTCATTTGGCTTGTCTTTCATGATGCAATTCCAAGTGAACTAGAAAGGTTTGTTAATATAAGGGTCTGTTTGAAAATATAGTATTTGAAAACCGCAAGATTTTAAAGTCATGGTTTTAGAATTGTCATACAATCAAAACCACAGTATTACGTAGTATTACAAAACCACAGTTTTTGAGAAAACTACAGTTTTTATAGGTGTTTGGATGCACAGTTTTTTTCAAAGTTTTGAATTTGGTATTTAAATAAACTAATTGTTATGAAAATTTTAAAAAAGTAACCGTTGAACAATTTCTACGGGTGTTTGAGTATCATAGTTTTAATATAATATTTTATTCAAATAATTATATGTTAAACAAATTATATTAAAAAATTCTATACTTCAGTCCATGCCATTGGAGAAATCGGGAATGCGAGAAATATCTCTAAAAATCAGCTAATTCGACAAATGCCACAAAATATGTTCGACGAGGCTCACCAATGGGAAACAAGTCTGGTCGACGCTTTAGAGTCCCAATTCGGGTGCAATCAAAACGAAATGAAACGAAATGCCTCTACAACAACAATGCGGGAAGATGCTTCTGCTTTTTCTAAGAAAAATAACAGAATTTGTACATATGTCAAACTCTCCGGCTTTAGCCGGCACTGCCGCCGTCGAGCAAATCACAGCACACCCATCATCTTCGTAATTGTCTTGGCTCCATCCCTTCCTCTCTTATAGACCCCTCTCCTCGCGCCCAAGACACCTTCTTGGCCAAAAAGAATGGCCAACGTTGTGTGCCGTGGCTGATGCTACCGCCACCTCTTACCCACATCAAGCTCCCCACCTAGCTCACGTTTGTCGGGCTGATGACGAGGCTCATCGCATGCCGCAGCCGCCTTGACTTGAGCACCTCCTCCCTCACCTGCGGCGGCAGCCGCAGCGTGAACCTCTCGCGGTCTCCTACCTTCGCCGACGGCGACGTGAATAAGGAGTACCCTGTCGAGTGTGACCTCGCCTCCCAGCACTTCGACTGCTCCTCCACTTGCCGTTGCCGCCGCTCGCCTCCTCGACCTCGGCGAGTACAGTGGGCCCCTCGTTAGAGGGAACCTAATACAAATGCCCAGGTAATTTGTGCACAGGAGTTGAGACTTCAGAACATCCAACAGCATTTACATACATACATTAATATAGCGTATGGGGTCATTCAGACCCATATTACAATAATCGACGTGTGCGGAACCACGTCGTATAAGAGTAGCAAAATTAGTAAAGCAGAGGGGAACATCTCCTTCATCCAGCAAAGCGTGAAGCAGGGCAAAACCCACATCGCTCTCACTGAGGTTAGGTGACCCTTCAGGCGCTTGGATCTCCTGGAACTGTGTCGGGGTCTTCTTGTGCCGGTTCGATTCCATAGTCTATGAAACCCGTTGATTCATCCTCTGTACTTATTGGATCAGCAAGGGTGAGCATACAAAGCTCAACAAGTTCCCGCATAGGGAAAGATTGTATGTAGTTATTGACAACAATAAGCTCTATGGTTTCATACTTAATGGCATTTTATTGAAAACAGAGATATTTTGGTATTTTGGAAAGTCTCCCTGAATCCGGGGTTTTATTTCTCAAAGTAATTTATCAAAACTGTACATGTGTATATTTTTCACAAAGTCAGGCTAAACTCCCATGAGTTGCCATAGTTTGATCTCATTTTAAAGAATTTAGCAATACTAATCATGCTGCAACGACGCGGGATCACCCCACGACGACCAGGCTCCAGAAAACCCGGGAGCACGGAGTATTCGAATACCTTTTTTACACTCTGCAGAGGTGTACCACTGTACCCACCACGAAAACTCAACTTAAATGTCGGATCAGCTCCCTGCAACTTATACGCAGGTGACCAGGCTGAGCTTACACAACAGTTTATTGACCCATTGTTAATAATTTCCTGCCCGATACATAGACCATACCGGCCCCATTATCAAGGTAGGTACTCCCTACAACATGATACATGGCAAGCACGTGTAAGGTCCTCATTATCGTTGTGGGTCCTCCCCACTGCCTTTTCTTCTAGCCTTGGGTCTATGAGGTCCTCCTCTGGACGCATAGAATTCTCACTTCCGGGTTCGGTCGCGCACGACTCGAGAGCCAGGCTAGGGCGACTTCCTTCTTACGCCTTATCCTCTCTACCCCTCACACCACTCGTGGCCCTCTGTGGCCCACCAATTTCCACTCGGGAAACCGGATCGATAACCATTGCAGGAAATGATTAACTTTAGGTGAGTCATGACATTGTGCCTGTCCCATACCAGGCGGGTGGTTAGCACGTTTTCAGGTCGCTAGAAGCACAGCACGACGATCTCGTCCTTATGGACCCTTAGCGAGGCTTTCACAAACCCACCGCGCACACAGCGCCAACCTTCCAAACCAACCCTCGCTAGTAGTCCCTATTTCTTTTACATAAAATGATCTTTTAGAAATAGTTTGCTCATGCTTCTGCCTTTTTCTTTTCTTTCACACACTTATTAGTATAGGCATGTATTTCCATTCTACACTTTTACTCCTAAGGTGACAAGGTAAAGTAATTTGTTATGAAACAAGGGGGGGGGTCCGCAAAATAGGACTATCTACTCACATCATTTCTCAACATATACTTTTATCAAAACTATCTATGCATACATGCGTAGGTACCAAATTCTAAATAGTTAAATGCATGTAAAATAATAGGCGCAATATGTTCAAAGGAGGGAAACTTGCCATGCCAAGCAGTAGTGTCGTAGTCTGCGGGGTCTTCTGTTTCCTCTTCCACGTAGTCGAAGTCTTGATCTTCAAATACAGGCATATACACAAGGTATTACAATCAACTTACAAAATACGACAATTAGGCTCACATAAAATAATGATGTGATACACTGGAGCGGCTTCTGATTTCTGATCTGGACTAGGGTTTGGGCTTTGGATTTCCAAGGGTCGAGTTATGCTAGTTTAAGATGGCTAAGAAGAGTAGTAAATAAGGCTCTTAGGGTCGACGGACATTGGACGTCAAAAGGGCGACGTTCGGGTCGCGTCCGAACTTAACCTAAAAGCCGAAAAGTGAGTTAAGGGGTCTAGGCAACTCTGAATGAGATGAAAATTGGACAGTATGTGCATTAGACTAAGGTGAAACTATTTGACAAAGTGGGACAAGCAGAAAAGGCTTAGGTTTTCTAGAATTTACAAAAAGGTCCAGGACACAGCAATTTCCATGCCATTGTACTGCTGGGATTAGGGCTTGTGTGTCCTGAGCAATTGGCTCATGCATTTGAAGGCAAACTATGTCAAACCTGTAGGCTTAAGTGTCAGGAGGTGTCTGGCCGGAGGGTTTGGCCGGGGATGGCCGGAGTTGGCCGGAAATTGGATGCCAAGGTGGCTGTTTTGAACAGAAACTAGGGCAGAGAAATTGGAGCAGCTAGGGTTGATCAATTTGGAAATTGATCACATATTCTTGCTCCTGGGAGTGTGGAGGTCACTGCTGGTACACTAATTTGTCTAATGGTTGCGTTTGGAGGCTCGCCGGAGTAGATGGCCGTAGCTCACGGCTGGGGATTTGGGGGTTTTTGATTTGCTGAATAAAAGTCTAATTTAACTAGCTGGGGTGATCAAGCACACTCTAAGGAACAATCCTCCTCACTAGCACAAGTTCTAATTCTATTTGGTTCGGGCTGAATTTGCAGAACAGAGGCAAATGGAAAACCGGTGATAGCCGGAGTTGGGGACGAAATGAACTCAATTCCGAGCTCATGAACCATCTAGGGGATAAGACGAACACGCTGGTGGCTTCAGCTTGGAGAAAAACTCACCGGAGAGTGCTGTCACCGTGAAGGCCGAAGAAAGAGCTCGGGGAAGACGATGAACAGTGGCTCTGCTGTGTTTGCTGTGTGTGTGTGATGAAGAGATGCTATGCCTTGGCTTTTATAGTCTCTAGGAGCTGTGGAGAAGGCATTAGCCGAGGGAGGGCGCAACTGGGCGCGTTTGCGGCGTCAACCGGAGGCGAGGACGGTGGCGATGGGACGGTGCACCGGCGTGAGGGTCGATGATCATGGCTACAGTTCGGGCAAAGGACAGCGGTGGCAAGCGCTTCCAATGCCGGTGCTGGACGTGGCTAAAACGCACAGGAACGGCGACTTTTGCGCGCGGCCAGGTGGTGCTGTGTTCGGTGACGGACGCGACGGGACGAAGCACGGTGATCTGGGGTTCCCGAGGCGTTGCCGTGGCTTGGACAGGTGGCGCAGCCCACTGGGCACGTGAGGCGCACACGGGGCGGTGCCGGCGGTGAGGGGATGCGGTGGCGCGGCACGGCGCAGAGCGGTGGCGCACGGGCGGCACGCAGGGCGCGCGCACGGCACGGGCACAGGCACAGTACAGTGCCGTGTACTGTACACAGTGTTTGGCTCTAGGGGTATTTTGGGTATTTTCGAGATTTAGGGATCCAAATGCGATTCCGACTTTTCTGAGGGCTAGATAAAATCATTACATATTCGTTCCAATTGAGTACACGCGAAAACGAGAAGATTTGGCAGGGTTTCGGATAAAACGAAAACAGGGCTGAGTAAAACTGGTACTTTCGTTTTCGGATTTTTCCAACGGCTGAATCTCTGATTTTCGTCGCGAATTTGGAAACGTTTCTAAAGGACGATACGTATCGAATAGCGATATGAACGTATAGGAGAAGACGGATATCGATTCGGACTTCAAACGGAGATTTTAGACTTTTTGGGTCTCCTAGAAGCGGTTGTTTTCGATTTTGAGAAAGAGTCGGCCGATTTGGGATATTCCGATACGAGGGAAACTTAGAGCACATCGCGCTTACATTGGTTATGGTTTGGGTCCTTTCAGAGTCAGGTGATGCAAGATACGCGTGATAAGGCGATGCTCAGAGAATGAAAAATAGGGTAAAATTAGGGATGTTACAAGTACATCCTCTCCCCTCTCCGCTCGCCGCCACCGCCCGTTTCCTCGACCTCCGCGAGCAAATCCTCTCCCCTCGCCGCCAAGTCGAGTGTGACCTCGCCTCCCGTGCATGACCAAGAACGGCACAGTCACCTCTCCGAAGCACGATCTTGGACTGGTTGATCTGTGAATGGGGGTCGATTCGGCGGCGCGCTTGATCTTGGATTGGTTGATCTGCGGATGGAGGTCGATTTGCTGGCGCACGCGATCTTGGACTGGTTGATGGCGATCTTGGTGCACTCGGTTGTCCTCGTCGAGGGCTAGATCGAAGAGGGCGCCGGTGGCATGCTCACGCGCCTCAGGCGCAGTGGTGCCCCAGTGAAGCACCTCGACGAGCGGTGGCATGGCGCTGGCGGCAGCGTGGCGAGGGAGCAGAAGCACACGGCGGAGCGCTACGTGTAGCCACGGTGTGCAGTCAAGAAAGTATGACAAAGTGAGATGAGAGAATTCTCTTCACCTGTGGTCAAAGTTTTGGGTAAAAACTTTGTACCAGATCAAAGTTTACAAAATTCTAAAAAAATCATGATTTTAAAGAAACCATGGTTTCAAAAATCATAAAATATTTTGTAACCAAAAAGAGATTTGGTTTTCAATACCACAGTTTCTTTCAAAACCATAGTATTACACAAAAACTCCAAAAAAAAACTTTGTAATCAAACATGACCTAAAAACTTTGCAGCCTAGTCTCGAAAACCTGACGAAACTAACTGATTTGTTTCTTTTTGTAATGAATTGACAAGATATGTACATGTAGACGTAGGCAACCCCATTAACATGGAAAACCTTGAGCTCTGGAAAAAAAAAACCTCACTGGTGCAATCCCTGTCTCTTTAGTCAATGTTACCACACCACAACTAGTTCTTTGCAAAAATCAAATTGCAAGTCCCATCCCCCAAGAGTTTGGAAAGCTTCCAAATCTAATTGCTTTGGACTTGAGTAATAACCTTCTAAATGGCCCAATTCCTCCTAGCATACCTCCTTGCATTGACTAGATTCAATGTAGTAGAAATTATGATCACTGGAAGAATATCATCAGAGCTTATAAAACAATTGAGATTGCAATTAAAATAATTAGGAGAATATAAAAGAATTAGGATAAATGGCATGCCACACACTGATCAACTAGATTTGTTGGCTATTTATATTTGCATAAATGGCATGGATTACACTGCCTTAACCGCATGCTAGAAAGATGCTAATGTGCCATGAGAATAGGGCAACTATGCTACATGCGCTTAAGTCTAGCTAACAAACTTAATTGCCATGCAGTACGTGTACAATTAATGTGAGATTATATGATGAATGTATCATAAGACTAAATCTAACAGGAATTATTTGAACTTCATTCTACTCGTTTGATTGGTGAGATGCCATGAGAAATTGGAAATATCAGAAATATATACAATCTCAATTTAGCACAGAATCAGTTATCAGGACCCATACCTTCACAGTTTAGTCGACCTATACCTTCATATATCTGGGAACAACTCCATACCTTAGGAGCAACTCCAAGATGGATAGCTGATAGTCGTGAAAAAACTTCATCCCATTGAAGAAGAGTTGAATGATGAAGAAAATGTTTCATAGTGAAATTGAAGTGTTGACAAGGATTAGGAAATAGAGTATTGTTAATACTATATGGATTCTGTTGTCATCTACATTACAAGTTTCTTGCGTATGATTACATAATGAGAGGAAGTCTTCTTGCAACCTTAGAAAATGAGGAGGTCACTTGCAAACGAGTTGGATTGCAATTAAAAAACTGCTGCTCTTGTAAAGAGCTCAAGCTATATTCTTATTTGCACTATGCCTTCAATCCACCTATAATCCATCGATCACTGATTTATCCTGAAACTTTCTTCAGTTTTATGTGTCCATGAAAACACTCATACAAGTTTTGTTTTATCTACCATGAAACACAAGCATATGTTTTGAAACTAGCATGTGTTTAATGTATCTTCACCAAAATCTAATCAGGTTGCATGCATTCTTTTGCCTGAAATTAAGCAAGTATCATGGATTTGTGTTAAAACCCATGTAGATTTCAATGATTTTGTTGAATCCTACCCAGATTTAATTGATCCACCTTAGAACTTTCTCAGGTTTCATGTGTCCTTCAAGCACTTGTTCCAATTTTGTTTATCCATCACGAGACACGGTAATGTTTGTGGCTTCGTCATGAAACCTTTGAAATTTCATGCAATCCCTTGTTGGAAAATCATTTTTTGAAGACGTACCTCCTCATGTGATACCCAATATCGAAACAACAGGATCATAATCAATGACCTACTATGATTTGAATCACAAATCGACTACTTTAGCTGGATGTCACGCACTTAGGGTCCCTACAAAAATTGCTTTCCTATCTTGTTGAGCAATTAGTGCTGTGCAACGGAGGGGTTCAAGAATGTTGTGCTTGATGTTATTGCACACATGACTTAGTTGTGACCTAGATTACATTTTAATGGCTTTTTCAAATGGATCTAACAATGTTGGGTCCCCCGTTAAAACTGTTTTCCTGTCTTGTTGAATAATTTGTGGCATGCACTGGATAGGTTGCAATTGTGTTTGTACTTGAAGTGTGGCACCGCTAGCTTCTTCAAGGAGCAATTTTAGTAAATGATGTAAGATATAAAGGTCCAATGCACTTTTGACTATTCAAATATGATAAGTGAGGTATATGCACCCACTTGCTTATGATCTCATCCGTATCCTTGTTTTGTGTAAATGGACCAACCTAGAGTCAAAGCATCTGGTGCATTCTAATACATACGTTTCTGACTTCATACTCTCACAATTTGTTGAGACCTCACAAATGTGGTCTAGTATTGTAGACAGAGTCGAACAAAAACCTGTAACATACTCTTCCAAACTGGCGCCTAAACGAAAGCAAAAAGCGGCTGCATGTCTTTGTGTGTGCCCATTCCTTTGCCATGAAACTAACGGATGCCGTCGTATAGCTGTTAACAAGCCGAGCCAGCTTGGCTTGCTTGGCCAATCTAGCTTTGCCAAAATACATCTGTCTAATCTCTAAGTAATAATAACATAATCTAATGAGATTGGACACCTCACTTTAATTCTAGATCCTATATAAAATTTTTTAGAAATTCCAAAATTAATCAAAAAAAATTAAAAATTCTCATATTAATCAGTTAAAAAAAATCTATTCCACACATCATATTTCTAATGTTATAGATATATCATCTAAAAAAAGTATTCAAAACAAAATTTATCTCTATTATGATTTATATTCATGTAAAAAATTTTATCCAAAACTAACCATATTTTTATTATAATATAAAGGAAGACATGTCTCTATAAAATATGAATAAAATTTTAAATTATATTAAATTAGCCGTGTAATTGTGGGGTTTTCCACTATTTAAACATAGAAGAAAAACATTAGAAAAGTCAAACTGAATCCTAGACAAAGCTAGGAGATGAATAGTACAATTTTTCGGCATATTTAGATAATTAGATTCTGCTTATAGAGTGATATACGGTGGACCATGCGATCTTTTAGATGTGACTCTTCCCTTAGATCCCAGTAATTTTGTCAGCCCCTTGGAAACCAAAAAACTAGGTAAAATCCATTTTCTATTTTTTTCTCATTAAATGTAAAGTAAGGTAAATGACAAGGATCTTAATGCAAAGATTTGTTTATAACAAGTCCATTACAAAAAACCAAGTATACTACTGACTACATACTACTTTCTCTATATCAAAGAGAAATCATGAGTACTAATAGATGACTAGAGCATAATAAGAAGGGCAACCAATTATTGGGAACTTGATAAGCAAATCTAACGTGGTAGACCAGCAGACGACATGAACTCTTGTTCCAAACTATAGCATTTTTGGCTATGTTGCGATGCTAAATTGGCTTTGTGACCCAAATTAACTGCCCAAAACTTAGAATTTGTTTTAGCACTTGTGGTCAACAATGGTTGCTTCTCTTCATCAATTCTTGGACCATCTTGACATGAGTTTAACCTTTTTGTTCGCAAAAATTGCAATGCCATCTCCACTTGTTTCATAGTAGGTCTTTCTTCACCACGAAGCCTTAAACACATCTCCGCCAAAGAGGCAAAACTGTTAATTTCTTCCTCACTTGCTTCGTCAAGAATTTGTGCAGCCACAATCTCTGTAATTGGCCTCGCTTTCATATCCCAGACAAAATAGTTGGACAAGTTTTGTTTTAAACCTGACTCACTTGTAAAAATTGGTGGCTTTCTAAGAAGCAATTCAACAAGTACAACACCAAAACTATATACATCACTCTTCTCGTTTAGATGTCCCGTATGGTAATACTCAGGATCCAAGTATCCAAATGTACCTTGTACATTCGTTATGACATGGGTTTGATCAATAGGAACCAATCTTGAAGCACCAAAATCTGAAACTTTTGCAGTGTAGTTTCCATCTAAGAGTATATTAGAGGATTTCACATCACGATGGAAGATAGATACTGAAGCTGCAGAATGGAGATAATAGAGAGCTCCTGCTGCTTCTACGGCAATCCTTAAGCAATCATCCCAAGACAAAGAGGATTTATCATTTGAATCATCATGGAGAATTCCAAATAGTGAACCATTTGGAATGAAGTCATACACCAACAAAGGGACCTCTGTTTCAAGACAACATCCATAGAGTTTTACGATATTTCGATGATTTATTTGAGAGAGGATTGCAACTTCATTAATGAACTGATTAATCTCACTTTCCTCAATGACCTTAGACTTTTTTATGGCCACCACACGTTGATCAGATAAGATGCCTTTGTACACCATGCCATGCCCTCCACGACCTAGGAGACGTGTAGGATCAAAATTATTTGTTGCTTTTTCCATCTCTTCTAAGGAGAAAATCTTAGTCTTGTCACTCGCATTTTCATCAGATGATATTAGTTGTTCTAAGAGAAGGCCTTGATTTTTCCGAAAATACTTTCTTCGTAGTTGTTTTTGGATATCTCTTTTCCATCTACGGAAAAAGAATATCCCACTTAAACTAAGAAGTAGAATGCCAAAGCCACCACTCAGTCCAATGATAATACCTACAATCATTACATTACTCTATTAATATTTATTTCCTCTTTTTTACAACAGAAATAAACGGAACATACGATTACCTAAGAGAAGATTTTGTTGCTTTGTTGGTGTGCACATCATTTTTGATCGATCATACTCTGTTTTGTGAGGGCATTCACTACAATTGTAGCTTCCTATGGTATTATGGCAGACCTCTGTGCAATTGTTTTTTTTATTGCACTCATTAATATCTGCAAATAAACCACTTCTTTGTGAGGTGCGAAAGCACATCTATGAGAGGAATATCATTAGTCAGTTGGCTTAAAATTTTAGAAATGCTTAAATAGAAGTTACATTTGAAATAAATTTGCTTCATATGTACCCGATAATGGTGATATATAAATAAAAATGCTTATGCACTTCTATAAAATACATGATGCAAATATCAAGAATGTAAAATATAAAAGTTGCTAAAGACATGGGATGTATATTGAATTGCAAGACTTTATAAATACAAAAAAGAAAGAAAACTTATAACTCCATAAAGATTAGATCTCTTCTGAAAATGAAATAGCTTAGAAGTTTGATGATTGTTGAGTGATCTATATGAACTGATAAGAATGCTCCATCATAAACAAAATAAATTCTTGACGAATGGAGTGGATAAGGGACTAATTAATTATTTTGTTCTTGTGTACATCTGTTACTCATCTACCATGTGATCAGTCTGCAAGTTATGTATTAAGTTTTTTCTTCTACAACGTTTGTGATCTTGGACATAGAAAAGTACTACTTCATTTACTGTAATTTAGTTCAATATATTTCTTTTAGTTCAATTTATATTCATATTTTGGTCTTAGTATAAATAGTCAAAAATCCTGTACAATATGATTTAAAATTTTGCTCATGCTCCATGGAGATATGCTCTTTTTTATCTTTGCAATTTAGTGAAAAGCTAGTTTAAGATTATAGTTCTAAGAGATATTTTAGTTTCCAAACTCTGCTACAAGATATTATAGGATCTATATATGATTCTTTTGTCCTTTCTTGGATACAATTATTAACTGTTATTATAATCAAGGTCCACCATATGGATAGGTTAAATCTAAGGATGACTATGGGATACCATGGGTGCCGGGTGATAGAACATACCCATCACCTGCTGGGTATTTTCACCCGCCACTTATTATGGGCAATGAATTTATCCATCCCTACAACCCGACAGGTACCCACTACCAAAACCCAACTGAAGAGTGGATGAGAACAACTAAATGAGACAATTTAGACACGTATAATAGAAATAAAAAGAAAATAACACTATGCATTTATGTAATTTCATTGATAAAAAAAATACTAAACTCGATATATTAGATTTTTAGAAACCTATGCTTAGATATGGGTAGTATATGCTATATCGGTAACCCACGTCTAATCCCATCGACCCCACACCAACATAATGTTTCAATCAAAGACATACAAGTAAATAGAGGGGTAGGGATTTGAACTCACAACCTTCCTTTATGTGAGTACACACTCTAATCATTCAAATGTACATGTAAGTGCTTAATATATTAGAATTAGTTTATAAAGCATGTTTTTTCACTCCACGTGTCTTGAAAACATATCATATGCATGTTTTATTTGGGGTACCCAATGAATAAATGAGCATGGATGGTTATGGAACATAGGTGTCCATTACTCAACTAGGGTTTAATTGTTTGGCAATGAACATACTCGTAGGTGTATACTCATAGGTGTAACAATTAGAACCTACCCACCTCAGTTAAGCTAATTACCAATAGGTAAATTGGCAAATGCGTAAAATTGCCATCCTTATGAGTTAGACCTTTCCTTTTTTTTATTAATGTATGAATTTCTTACAATTTTTCTTTTTATAGGAATAATGTGGAATTTGTAGTACTTTTTATGTGTGTCCATAATAAATGTGATGTCTCTAATCTCACCAAAATTTATTAGATAATAATGGATATATCTCCATCTTCTCCGTCTTTAAAATAACTAAGTATAATCCGTCTTCTCATACTGACCTACTTCATGTTGTGAGCTACTATCTTTGAAATTGCACAAATCAATTTAATATCTTTTGCGGGACCTACTTCAATTTTGGTGAAATCTTGAACTTAATGTGTAAGATAAATATTACTTGTATGCAATTACAATTGAAATACTTATTCACTCTATTTTTATTTTGAAAACAACAATATATCCATAAATCTAACCCAAAAAATCTTGATATATCATTTTAGGGAATTAAATTGTATAGCACTAATTGTGAATTAATCCACACCAAAGAACAAAGAATTGCTACTCAACAAATTAGTTTCTATGGTAACTAATGTAATCTCAAGATCACAAAAATATACCATAGAAAATATATGTCTCACAGCTGTCGAGTTAACATCCATCAAAAGATCTCACATGCAGTAAGTTGTACAATTTAATAACAATAGTAAATTATACTGTAGGTCCTTAAATTTAGATAGGTATTCCACTTAGGTATATGAATATGACAATTGTACTTTTGAGTCTTTAAATTTAAACATGTTTTTTACTTAGTTACTTGAAATTATTCTAACTGATGTGGCAGATGTAGGGAGTATAGATGTGGTGTGAATTGTGTGGATGCTCACTTGGACTGACATCTCGTCAAACACTATGTGAGGGCGGTGTTGGCTGCTCCACCATGCACATGGGTAGACACAAGGAGTTTGCCACTAAATTTTCAATAGCGAGGCCATCTTGCATGAGTTGTAAGCTTATAGAGTTACGGCGGAATGCTTAGTGGCGTGTGTTGACGATTAGAACTCTGGGTTCCTAGTCGAACTTATACGGGTTTTGTTTTGTTAGTAGGGAGACAAGTCTGAAAATCACCAAGAATGAATGCAGCAAACTGTAAAAAAAAATAACACAGAATATATATAGGTTCAGACCCTCAAAGGATGAGTAAAACTACACGGGTTTTCACGTGTAGTTTAATTAACCATACATTCATATTTATCTTCTTGTCGGTTGCTTTGATAATAGAGAAGTTATACTGTTCCCAAGGTTGTAAAGACGTTGGTCGTGGTCGAATAAACCTAACCAAACAGTCATCAAGCCCTTTCGCGATTTTTCCATAAGTCCTTGACCAGTCCTTCTGTCTTGAAAGAACCTCTAGGCTTTAGTTTAACTATACGGAGATAAATAACTGATACTCATTTGGTCGTGTAACATCTATGATCAAATGTCAGAGACTATTAAACTTCTACGACCAGGATGGTCGTAGGAATATGCCTCTGCAAGTAACAATTAATGCTTATTGCGGGTTTTGTCCAGAAGACCTTGGACTATCCCCGAGTCTCATTCTATAATCTTTCTCAACCATAGAATGGCATGAGGAAATTAACCCAAATAATAATCTTCGTCAGCGTGTCAGAGAGCAAAGAAAGAAGTGAAATAGTATCGAACAGGACACCAGCTATGAACATGCAACAAAAGAAGTGAAAATAGTTTACGGGAATGTTGAGGAGGGTGCAACTAGATGTGGAGTTGAAGGTAGTGCAGAGAGTGGTGAGAAGCTCAGTCACAATGGATATTTTGTTGAGCTATTGGTGGGCGAGAGGGTGGAGGCTGAGGCGACAGTAGGAGGTGAGCAGAGCAAGTGGACGGTAGTGATGATATGAGAGTTCCAACCATGTTGCCAATTGAGGGGAGGGGAGACGGTGGTTGGACGTGATCAATGGAGGCGATGTTGATATGGAGATGGAGCCACTATCATATTATTGAGTCAATTTTCATTATGTTGATTATTTTGGTGATTAATAACAAATCTAATTATTAGATTAATATGCTGTTAAGTTTTTATCTCTTAGTTTCATTTAGATTGCGAGATCATGGTGAACAAAGTTACTTCAGAGAGGATACATGATCGAGTTTCTGCAAGTATGGAAGAGCTCTGCCAAAGTTAAAATAAAAAAATCAAGGATCTTTTTTCTAAGATTTTACTTGTCTTGGTGTTTTGAGATGATCAGATTGTTAGATTCTTATTTACTAGTTTGGTCATATTATAAAGAGGGGTTTAGAGTTAATAGCTCGATAATATCTCATGTAAGAGCTAAAATGCACGCATTATTTACTCATGAGATCATCAAAATTTTTTTGAGTTATTTTGGATTGTTAATGAAAGCATCGGTGATTAAAATAATGAAATTTTAGCTTAGTTGAAGGCTTTGAAGTGGCTACAATGAATGTTTTGTGATTTCTTCATTGATCTAGGTGAGACTAAGTTTTGCTTATATTGAGAAATTTGTAGTCCTTCAAGTTAACTTTGCGACAAACCAAAGCACACCTAAATCCAATGTCGGAATCAAAAGTCCAGCCCAAAGCTCTAAATCTAGCCAAACATCCAATACTATCTGCTTGTTACAACCTATCCAATGTCCAAAACAAGACAAGACGTCGGCTCTTTTATAGCGGTTAGAAACTAACCTTTACATTCATACCAGACATCCAGCCGGACATGTTTGGACATATGTCCGACGGTTGAAAATTAGCTTGGGGCTTCTTTCACTTACAAACTTTGGCACTAGAATTAATTGACATATAGCCCAAACAAACTCTAGAGTATTTAACTCTTATATATTGCAAAAGAGTGAAAAATCCAATGAGTCCTTTTGCACTCATTAAGCATATTATGAATTAAGGATCTCGTGTTAGTTTCTTCTCATGCATTTGAACTTCTTGGCACTTAATTGGTATCGAGTGAAGTGCCCTGCTTATACTCTTAGTGGTCACTATGAGCTAGACAGTCATTGGAGTCCGGTGATTTCTCCACCGACAAAAATTGCCAGAGAGGCCTAAAGAGGAGTTGTAAAAGCTTGGTATTCGTATATTCGAAGTAGAGAAGAAGCAACCCTAGTGGAATCAAAGTAAGACTTATGTGAGAGTGCTTCAACAAGGAGTGGGAGAGACTGGTAAAATCTCCGAGACCTTGAGAAATTTTTTTTGTGTCAATCGATTTATTACTTGCACCTTTTTATTTAATCATGTTTAGCTTGAACATTCATTATTCTTGTGTGTCACCCTAAGAGTGCTAAATTAAAATTGTCCATTTGTTCCTTGATTTGTGAAACCAATTTTATCTCATTATTGCAAACAATATATTGTTCAAATTGTATTCTTTTATTTGTGAAAATTTCAAATCTAGCTAAAAGATTTTAAAAGACTTATTCAGTCTCCTCTATGTCACTGTTCTTGATCCTACACACATCAACTAGGATGTTATGATGGATCTAAGTGAAAAACCAGTACAAGTTTAAGGATGACAACTATAATTCTCAAGTTTATAAACCCACGTGAAACATTGGTGCAAGTGCAAGTTTAGGACCTATAGTGCAATTTACTAAAATAATAATGTCAACTTGCAAGAGATTAATAACACCAATAGGGAAGACAAGGTATGATAATCATGCAATGAGAACATAGTTTAGTAAGTGAGGTAGTCCTCTAATCATTTCAAGCATAAGATGTTTTTTTGATATATTTTGCTTTGATTGAGAGGGAAGAGGTCAAGGTTACCTTGACAACCATTATGGATATAAGGATTTCCTTCAAAACCAACAGCGCATTTGCAGCGGTAACCGATGTAATACTTGGTAGAGTTGATATGCACACATTTGCTGTTGATACTCACACAAGCATATCCAGATTTATTTTGTTTTGCCTCTAAACAAGTTAGATTGGCAACAACCCATTGCTTAGAGATTGATTCTCCAAAGTCAGCAAATAGACTTCCTTCAGATATATAGGAAATTGATCCGTCTTGTTCAGAATTTTCAGAGTATTTGATGAGTCCTTCGTCAACATTTATTTCACTCACATGATAGTAGTAACCAAATAGAATGGTAGATGATGTTGTATTTGTGCAGTTGAGGTAAAATTCTTCTCTTGCAAAACAACCATCTTCTAGGCCAAATGGAAATGGAACTTCAACAGTCCCGCACCTACGGGTGCAATTAGCCCTCTGTTGAATTGAATTATATCCTGATTTCAATGCAAACTCAAGCATCACCACCAAAGAATTCTTCAACTTCAATATTAATTGTTTTAGGAAAAATTAACTCTATAGCACACAAAATTGTATGTTTTAATAAAATATCACTCTAATACATTGATTGAATAAAATACCAATGATATCCTAATGAAAACTAATGGAAGTGGTAAAATAACTAAAAGTGTAAATTTGTAGTCATATTTTCTAGCGGTATTTTATTAATGTGCACAATTTTGAGTGTTATTTTTTCTTTTTTTATTAAAGAAAAGAACATGTTTACACTTGGATGGAGGGGGCATACACAATGAAAACTATTTTTTCAAAAAGAACTTGAGAACTACCATGCACTCCCTATCTAATCATTATAAAAAAATTCTCAAATATAAGTGAGGTACTCTACTGTCATAAATTTCAAATTTTAATTCAATCTATACAATGAGAAACAATTACGACAAAATCATCACAGAAAATAAAATAAAATACAAAAATTACTAGTCATCCGAATTTTCTCATTTTTGTTTCTCTTTATGTAGATTGAGAAATTGAGTTATGACTTGACATTTTATGTATCATGACAGATAACTTTCTACTTATTTGAGAATCTTTTTTGTGATTATTTGATATTCTATTCATGATAGTTCTCAAGATCTCACTGAGTGAGTAATTCACACTAGATAACAAATGGATACTTCATTTGTTATATCTAATTGCTAGAAGTCCAACTAGTTGATAATCATGCTTTAATAAATAATTACAAGAAGTCCAAGTAGTTGATAATCATGCTCTAAGAAAATCGCTTCCATAGCTCACAAGAAATTGAGGAAATTGCACATATTTTAAAGAGGAAGCAAGTAAAAGAGTGATTACTTTTTCGTATTGGCAATGACATTAGAGACAGAATTATCATAAAACGATAATTTTATACATACTCCTATCTAAAAAATCTAAAACAATAAGGTTTTTGGAATAGAATATGTGTAGTCAAATTCTATCAACTTTGACTATTATTAAAAATAAATGTATAAAGATCAATCACAAGAGAGTAATATAAGTAGGCTTATCAACAAAATTACTTTCATAATATTATATTTTTATAATTTTTATTAATATATAATTATAAAAATTAATGATCGAATTTATATCTTATTTAGATATGGATGGAGTAGAATGAAAATATATCATCCGAGTAACAGTTATTCATGAGTGCAGAAACATACTATATTTAGGTGTTAGAATGGAGTTAATACCTTTGTCCCGCGAGCACCCATGGAGGACGTATGGATTGCCCATATATCCAGCATTGCATCTGCAGATATAGCCAAAATCCAATGACATAGGATCGTCCATGCAATTGCTGTAGCTGCTAGCACAAGCATAGTTTATTTTATTCTCCTTGGCACTGGCGCAGGTCGGTTGATCCACGATAGCCCAGTTGAGCGAAGCGTACTCACTAGTTATATTGATCAAATCCCACAAAGAGTTTCTGTTAAAGCGTGGGACAATATTGCTTTTGTTGTGGCGGACAAACTTGAGATGAAAGTCATGAATATTTTCCAAAAAAATTTGACAACATCCAGTATTGTTACAGTTCTGTCTAGCCTCGAACTCCGTGATTGTTTCTCTGGGACAAGAAATAGTGCAAAGTTGTGCTGTTGTATTTGTATTCTGATTAACAATGTGTATATCAAAATCACAACTGGTGATATTTATTAAAACATAAATAAGAGAGAAAGATCTGCCAGGAGATTTCCAGAACATGTTATACACACTGACACCAGATCTTACGGGAATACTATAGGAAATGGAGATGCTCAACTGGCTTTCGAAGCTACCGAAATAATGAGAAGTAATATCATAGTTAACCTGTGTGGTGCCATCATGTAAGAATAGTCTGGAGGGCTGGGTGGAGTCATTGCAAATAAGATTGAAGTCGGAATCACGGGAGCAACTAGGCCCGATGCCGAAGGGATACTCGAAGGTTAGATTGCCACAACTCGTTGGACAATTGGATGCTTGCACTGTCGGCATACCTAATAACGCAAGTAGGAGCAGGGAGAACAAGAATGCATCTAAGAGCCTCATCTTCAGCAATGTTCAGCTGCTACTGAAACATGGCAAATTTGGAGGTTAATCTGGACCATGCAAGTATATATGGCTAATGTAACGATTAACGAAGGCTTTTTATTTATAGAGTGACGATCGTCTCGCTGGTTGCTCATGTCAACATCGGACCAGTTGTGGTGCAAGAATTTTCTTTACAAATCAAAATCAAAGATATTTTTGTGTGCAATTCTCATTTATTTTTTAGTTTTGTGTTTAAATAATTTTTGAGTAATGGAACATAACAACTTCTGCTAATATAGATCAAAGCTTTCGATATGTCATATATGTTCTTGTTGCTACACAAAAACACATCAAAATAGGACAAAGAATAGATTGAGAATACATGTTGAGTATGAATTCCCATCTATAGTTGAGTGCCCTGAATTATTTATGTGAGATCTATTTACATCATACAGTTAATATTTCAGTCTAATTCAAATTGGATGTCCAATTTTATAAGCCAGCTAATTTTTAAGATTCGAAAAGACTCTAATATAGTCTACCCCATTAGTAAAGCGTGAGGTAGCGTATTGAGAATAGATTGTAATAGGATTTGTCATTTTGGTTCTCCATGGTATTTGGATTGAACAGTTTATCATCAACCGTTTCATGAGTTAAAATATTTTGACTAGTAGCTTAGAATTTCTGAAGTTACAATTATGATCTGAAGATTTGTGTTGCTTTCTAATGGACTTCTAAATATATTTATAAGTCTCCGAATTTTTCTGAGACTTTGACACACAGAAAGACTGACTTTGAATCTTGGATTTTACGAGGTTGAGTTATAGCCACACATTTTATTGCTTATTAGCCCAGAAATTTCTTTCAGAACCAACGAAAAGTTAGGTAACGTCTGACTTGAGTTTTGAATTAATGGTTGACTCAAAAACTGTGGTTAAAAAATTTATCTTTCTATTAATTGGAAATCGTAAATTCCTATGTCGCCTGTGGATCTCTGAATTTGTAGGACTATATCAGTTAGATCCCATTTAGATTCATAACCACATAAACTTCGAACTCAAATTTATGAGATTATATTTTTAAATTGAGTTATTTCTATATTCTATCGAACTCATCTAAAGAAACTTACCAAAATTAATCTTTTCTTCTCAATATTATAATAGAAGTCAATTTTGAACCCTATTTCAAATTTCAAAGTTTTCTTCAACTTTCGCGACATTGAAGGATTAAAATGAGTTTGGTGTCAAAATTGGAGATCAAAAATGAATTTTTCCTAAAGAAAAGTAATAGAAGTGTACACTTAGATACTACAAACACTCCTTTTATAGATAGAGTGGGTAGGAAGATAGGACTCTCTCATACTAGAGGTACACTCTTTTTATTTTTAAGATATTTTTACCATGTAGTATATATAAAAGTTTATACATGTGCCCCTCTCTCCAAACTATAAGCACTCCGCTTCCTTTGACTTTATGGGAATCGGCTCATTGGACAAGTACTATTCAAGAATGGTATGTAACCTCCAAACTAGCTGACTTGCTTCTTTTTGGTAATGAATTGTTAGGATATATGCATGTAGAGCTTGAAAATCTCATTAACATTAACTTGATAAGCCTTGTGCATCACCATGTTTTTTCTTTTCACTCCCTCTATGGCATTAATCACCCAAAAGGGACAAAAGCAAGATAATAAGACATGTAGAACACTCATACAACTATGTAGGAAATAATCGGCCTGCTCTCTCCCACTCTGACATTAACCACACAAGAGGAAAATTATAATAAAAGCAATGGAAGCAAATGAGACTACTTCAGAAAAACATGCACAATTCTATGAGGCATACTGGGATTGAAAGGCACATGACAGACAAAGTCTGGGAGAACTGGTCAAGTCTGGCTTTTGCTGAAACCTTGCAAAACAGTCTGAAATTTTTGAAAAATTTAGCATTTTGATACAATTTGATTCTAATTTGTCCCATTTTTTGTTTGAGTTTGAGAATATATATTTGGGACATGTTTGAATCGATTCGGAAAGATTTTGCAAGGGGATGAAGTCAACTTAATTTGAATTAGAGTTAGGAAAGAGTAATAAAGGTATTTTTCAAAATGTGTTCATCAAATAGCCAATTCTCAACCCAATTCGATGTTTTTGTAAAAAGTTTGGATTTGTATGTGTTTGAAATACTATTTCAAGCCTATATATGAGAATTAATCCAGCTCAGACAACCAAACTCACAATATGCAAGTTATAGGTATTTTTGGGTCAAAGGCAATTTTTCAGCGACCTTTGAAACATAATAACATGAAAAACATAGGTCTTTTGAGAAGATATTCAACGTGAACTATCTTCGAAGGTATAAGTTCTAAAAGTTTCGTGTAAAAAGTTTTTGCCAAAACTTAATGTATCTTGTTGTGAGAGAATGCGACCTTGTGAAGCAAAACAAGATCCCCGAACTTCCAAATTTTGTCAAAATTGACATTTGAGCTTGAATTCAATTTTTTGATTTTCCAAATATTTGAAAATTGTTTGAAGAATATTTTGAAAGTTTTGAACCTATTTTGAAAACTTTGATCACTTTTAAGCTTATGTAGACTTTTTGACCAAAATTCATAATCTTAGCAACATCCTTGCATATTTATCTATTTAACACAAATATGAGGTATGTGAGTCTTCAATGAAGTTCGAAGTACTCCCCCTTAATGCGTCATTTTATTTTTGATGAAAATGAGTAATTTGAAATGGATTCAAATCGAGGAACCATCCAAACAAACGCAAAAAAAAAAATCATCAAAAGTTGCATAGAGATAAATAACATCAACACACATTGGATATATCAATGATATTTAATTCACTTCTAAGCAAGCAGAATTTAGACTCATCTAAAGATTTGGTGAAAATATCCGCTAGTTGCATGCCTGTTTTTACATGATTGATCTTTATATCTCCTTTCGCCACATGATTTGTTATAAAGTGATGCCAAATATCAATATGCTTTGTTCTAGAATGTTGAACTGAATTGTTTGCAATCTTTACAGCACTTTCATTATCACATAAGAGTGGCACCTTTTCGAAGGCAATTCCATAATCCAACAAGATTTGTTTCATCCATAAAATTTGAGTAGAACAATTATTTGTCGATACATATTCCGCTTCGACGGTTGAGAGGGCTACTGAGTTTTGTTTTTTGGATGACCAAGAGACTAGAGATCTACCTAAAAGTTGACAACTACTGGATGTGCTTTTTCTATCGATCTTGCAACCCGCATAATCTGAATCCGAAAAACCAAGTAATTCAACATTTGCATTTTTCGGATACCAAAGACCTATGCTAAGATAGTATTTCAAATACCTAAGGATTCTTTTAATGGCAATCAACTGGCATTCCTTAGGAGATGATTGAAATATAGCACATAAGCAAACACTAAACATGATGTCTTGTATTGATTCGACCAATTTTGAACTGATATGACCACGAACAAATCTTGTACTGATACAACTAGTTTTGAACTGATACGACCATGAACAGATCTTGTACTGATACGACCAATTTTGACTTTACTGAAACAATCAATTATTTTACTGGTACGACTAAGATTTTTATTTTAACGACCAAGATTTTTACTGTTACGACCAAGTTTCTATTTTATTAATTCGATCAGCTCTTTTACTGGTGCAACCAAGATTTTTATTGTCACGATCAAGTTTTTTGTTTTACTAATTCGATCAGTTATTTTACTGGTGCGACCAAGATTTTTACTATCACAACCAAGTTTGTATACTAGCCGGACATTCTTCGGTAATATCGGACTTTGTCTGGCCATATCGGACTTTGTCTGGCCATATCAGACAATTTGTGCCCAGATAGATTCATTTGTCTCTGATGAATTAGTGCACAATTTTTATCTCTGAAATTCACACTCTTCCCTACTTTGCTCCTAGACTATATGAGTATGCACTTGAGCTTCAAAGTATTAGATGGATTAAACTACTAGGGCTACACCCCTCTTAATAGTATGACCGATAAATCTAAAACTTAAAGAATGAATCTGGTCGACTTCACCACCAATGACTGATAAAAGCCTAAGAAATGAACCTTAATCTTCATCTTTATCTCGTCCATCGGTCATGGAGTTTTCTCCATCTCTTGCTTTTGTCATGACGTTTTCATGTTTTGACCTAAAACTTAAGCCATTTGGAATAAACGTGTTAGTTCCGTTCTTTGTCATTAATCACCCAAACTCTAAACAGGGCCTATATTCAACACTTATGCCTTCGTAAACAGATTGCGAAGATAGTGCAAATTGTGGTGGCAATTAGAACATGGAAAAGTGATTGTAAAGGAGAGATAATCTAACACTCGGGTCGATCTATGGAGCTTGGTTAAGTAAAACGAGAAAAGCAATATGAAATTTAGTAATTGCAAAAATCGGATAATAATCCAATGGAAATCAAGCCTAATTTGATGTTCATGAAAGATTGGGTTTGTAGTTTGAAATTTGCAACTAAGACAAGCAACCAAAAGAGTTTAAACAGTTTGCAAAACTAAGCCACAGCTCTCTTTCCTCTACTTCTATCTTAAGCCGTGCTGAAATTTCTTGTTTTGGCTTGCAAATTGCACACTTTTTTTCTCTATTTTTTTTTGGTGTTTTTTTTACTCTAAGAGATGACACAATGAATTAACTAGAGGGGCGCAACAAAGCAAGAATTAGGGTTGCAGTGAGAAGAATAGAAAACAACAAAAAGAAAGATGAAGGGAAGAAAAAGAAATACGACTTACGATCAACAACTTTAACTAGATTCCGACAGATTAAAACTCGAAGACACAACACTAAAATCAAATGGAGTCCATCTTTTGGTTCAGGATTCGCCAATTGTGCGATTTGTTTCTAGAGCATGGACTCCATCTTTTGGTTCATGGATGTTTTTTTTTTATTGATTTTCTAGAAAGTTCTCTAGTATGCGCTCCATGTTCGACTGCTCGGGTTGTCGTTGGTGCGGCGGTCAGTATGTTGCTAATTTTAAGGTTGGTACTATGGTCTTTGCACTTGATATGGGGGGTTTTGTTGGAGTAGTTGCTGGTAGCTAGAACATTGTTGTTGATGTTGAGGTTGCTAATTTTGTCTCGACCACACGAAATTTTGGTTATTGCACCATCCAGAGTTGTAAGAGTTAGGAAAGGCATTACCTTGCCATTGTTGCGCAGCTTGAAAAGCATTCACCTACTCCATGGATAGGTTAAATTGGCATTCATAGCCGCAATGGCCTGTATGCCACATAGTTCACATACATGTGCAATAGCATTGATAGATGATTTAGTAGGTGATCCAAGAATAGATAATTTATCAGTGAGAAGCAATACTTGCTTGGCCAATTGAGTCATTACACTTACATCCACGTTGTTGGTTAGAGTCTGTTGAGCAGCTTGTTCAATTCCCCATTGTGTGTAGTTTTGAGTTATACCTTCGATGAGTTTGTATGCTTCATCTACATTTTTATTCAGCAGTGTGCTGCCACCTGCGGTGTCTACAACCATCCGCGCGTTGTAGTTTAGTTCGCTATAGAACGTCTGAACGACAAGCAGCTTTTCTAGTCCATGATGCAGACATTTGATCAGCAAGTATTTGTATCGTTCCTAAGCATCGTAAAGTGATTCTCGTATCTGCTAAGAAAAAGATGCAATCTGATTGCGAATATGAACAGTTTTAGTAAGATGAAAAAACTTACTAAGAAAGACGCGTGGGAATTCGTCCCATGTGGTGATCAACACAGGGGGAATAGTATACAGCCATGCCCTCACCTTCTCGCGCAGTGAGAAAGGAAAGTACCTTAAGTGAAGCGCGTCCTGTATTACTCCATGAATCTTGAAAGTATCACAATGCTCAAAAAACATATGTAAATGCATACATGGATCTTCAGTGGGGAGATCGCTGAATTGATTTTGTTGTATCAAGTTCAAAAGTGCAGGTTTTATTTCAAAATTGTTTGATTTAATTATTGGTCTAAGAATACCTGATTGCAACCCCATGTTGAGCGGGATTGCATAATCCTTTAGTCTGTTTTGGTCCTCCATTATTGGGTGTTTTTTGTTATCTTCACTGGTTCGTCGTCAATTTTCCTTCAATCTTACCTGTCTTGCCTCATACCAAAGTCGGCACGCGATTTTGACAAGTTTGTCCGAGCTATCCGGATTGCACTACCTCCTTGAAAGGTTAGTGGTGCAAAAAAAGAAGAAAAAGAAATTAGAAGTGAGATTGACTTATATTAGCAAAAGTTAATCTAAAAGATTAATTACCGTTATTCCCCGGCAACGGTGCCAAAAACTTGATGGCACCCTAGAGGGGCGCGGCTGAGTAATACTGCAATCGAGCGGTTGAACATTGAGCACTTGAGAGTCGAATTCCACGAGAAACAAGTATATTCGACTTTTAAGTTGACAGATTAATGATTTGAGGGAGTGTTTATCTACTACTAAAATCTACTATTAAAACTATCAATCTAAGGCTTAAAGTAGTAAAAGAGTAAGTATGAAAATTAGGGTTTTAGAAAATGGGAAGGAAAACCTTTTTTTTTTACTTCCATAACTATCAGGCGTAATTATATTCAGGTCTGAGAATTGCAAATCAGTTTCAAGTGTTTTCCAAGATAGATTAAGTTGTTGGTACGATCGTTGGTACAACGGTCAGAGGATTATTTCCACGGTTAAGTCTGGTTAGAGCCTCTCTCATATTCAGGGTCTTGCGTCAAGGCGCAACAAGACTCCAGAACTCCCCTAAATTCTTACAAAGGCTCAACTGTTAAGTCTATTGCCAAAATAAGAATTTAGAGTTTAGAGAAAGAAAATGTAAGAAACTAAGTGAAAAACTTGAGATTAAGATCGAGAAGGCATTACACCTTCCTGATTAGGTCATCTCTAACCCTAGAAGTGAATTACTCACAAAAAACCATAAAAATAAGGAAATAAATGAAACTTACTTAATTGCATCAAAGAATTAGGTTTACCTTCCTTACCGGTTTATCAACGCGAAAACTAGAATAGAATAGAGAAGGGGACTCTTCTAAACCTAACTTCTAAAATTTGAAATAAAATTAAGGAAAGCATGTTAAATTGAGCCAAAAACTTCTCTATTTATGATACAATAAGTCAACATGTCCAAATCAACTCTTGGTGTGCAGGCGATGGAATCCGGCTTCAAACAACGCGAGAAATAGATAAAATAAACTCAAAGCAATGACGGTCATTCCTTGGCAATTGAAGTAGTTGATTTGACATCACACGGCCTTAGCGACGCCGGCCACATACACCCGTACTTCGCAATGTAGACCATGTATACTCAACCTTGACACCCGAACTCGTTGAAATGGGCTGTGATGCCCAGCCTCGGCAACGCAGTGTGTGCTCGAACTTGGTTGACGCAAGCCGCATTCACCTGGGATATGATGCTCAGACAAGGCGATGTGGACCACCAGTGACATCGACCATGTGCACCTGGGCTCAACACTCAGACTTGTTGATGTAGACCATATGCGCTTGAGCTACGACACCTGGACTGGGTGACATAGGCGACCAGGCAACATGAACCACGTCGTCCCATGTGCACCCAAGCTTGATGCCCAAACTCGATGGTGTGTGTCGCATGCATCCGGGCTATGATTCTCAGACTCAATGATGTGGATCACATACGCCCGAGCTCGATGCTCACATCTGGCAACATCGGTCGTGTGTATCTGGGCTAAAACATACGAACTTATCGATGCAAGCTACGATGCCCGACCTCGGCGATGCGGACCGTGTGCGTGCAAGATATGACACCCGGACTCGACGATGTCGGCCATGTGTGTCTAGGCTACAACGCCCAGGCTGGTCAATGTGGGCTACAATGCCCGCCCTAGGCAATACGGGCCACATGCATCAGGGCTACGACACCCAGACTTGACGACACCAGCCATGTGTGTCCGGGGAACAACGCCCAAACTCATCAATGTAGGCTACAATGCTCAGCCTCAATGATGCAGGCCGCATATGTTTGGGCTATGATGCCTGGACTTAGTGATGTGGGCCACGTGCGTCTGGTCTACGACGCCCGGGCCCATCTCATCATGGTCGTTGCTTTCAGGAATTCGAGTCCTAGAGCAATTTGGATTCTTTCAAAGACTTCACTAATATATAAAGAAATCAACTTGAAGATATACACAACCTCTATATCAAAACTATAATTTCAGAAATGCCAAGCTACTGGACATTGTACTTTAATCCATGAAAGGGGGAAGCAATCAATGGAGTCTCTTTCCCTTGCAAGAAAATATATGCAAGGATTATGATTGTTTAATTCAACTCTATCAAGGACTTGAGGAGGTATTTAAATGTAGTACAAATCGATAAACTAGGTCTCCCTTACACTAGAGACTAGATTATGTGTATGTAATATATTCCTGGTATGGTACTAATTACAAATAGTGTGAACTAGATTGGGTCCCTTTGGATCTTAGAAAATCTCTACATTTTTACAAATTGTAATTTTAGGATATGGCTGATACGTGTAATTATTGTACATTGGAATTAGAATTTCAAACCAATTTATAGAAAACGATACAAGACAATACGGACAAAAGGGCTGTGGCATTGAGCACCATTAAAAAAAACCTAGAAGCTATTAAGAATATATATATCAGAAGGCAGATGCTCGAAGGTTTTCCCAAGTAATAGAGTCTGGTATAAAACAACGGTCCAAGGATAAAAAGTTTGCAACGGGATGTGCACGAGGGACAATTTTTTTGAAGTTGGGTTCAAAAATTAATCCAGTGTCTTACTTTCTTTGCAATCTTTTCTCTCGTAGTTTTGTTGTTGCTCCGCCATCAAGATCCACTTCTCTTTTAAATTTTTCTACTTTCATATTTTTCTACTTTATGCACTTGTGTCGTATCTCACAAGATCATATTAGACTTCAAATCGATCCTTCCGTTAATTGTAATACATACATTTAAGCAAGTACAAATTATTCTATAGAGATATAGCCATGTTTTTCAAACATCAATATCACATTAACAAAAGTGAAAAAAGTCCACATTAACTCTTCTATTTTCAAAAAAGTCCAAATAACTCCTCGTATTTTAAAATCAGACATTTTACACCCTATACTTCAAAAGTAATACATATTTGATCCAAAACCACCTTTTAACCTGTGATGTGGATGGCAATTTTGCAATTTCGCCTCTCTAATCTCTTTAAATTGAACACCAGCAATTATTACTTTATTTATTCTTTGTTTTGTGTCAAATTTTTTAAATTTCAAAGGCCACCGCCGAGTTCCTCCTCAAATTAAGAATTTGAAATTTCAACCTAAAATTTGAATTTTTAATTTTCAATTTTGAATGTCAAACTCAAATTCTATATTCAAATCTTAAAATTGAAAATCAAATGATTTGACTTTCAAATTAAAGTTTAAAATTTATATTTGAATATAAAATTTGTTTGAAATTTGAATTAAAAATCAAATCCAAATTCAAATTCGTGATTTAAATTTTAGAATGTTGCTGTGAAAGATGAAACAAGCAAATTCCATTAAATTCTTGGGGGTGAAGGTAAGAATTCGTCTAACCATTTGAATTCAAAATTCAAAATTAAAATTTCAATTTTGAAACTTAAAAATTCAAATTTGAGGTTCAAATTTCAAATCATAATTTGAGGAGCTCAGCGGTAGGGTTTTAAATTTGTAAAATTTTACACAAAATAAATAGTAAATAAAATAGTATTATTTTTGTGCAATTTAGAAACCTGGAGGGGGAAATTTCCCATCCACATCATCAGTCAAACCAGTCAAAACTAGTTAAAGAGTGGTTTCAAATCAAATATACACTGATTTTAAAATACATGGTGTAGAATGTTTAGTTTCAATATAAAAGAGTTATTTGGACTTTTTCAAAAATAGTAGAGAATAATATAGATTTTTCCCAACTAAAATAGGCCAAGGCATTGTAGAGATTTTCTGTTTATTTCACAAATGTCCGGATTCTGCAGTAGCTAGATTCCATGAATTTACATGACAATATCATACTACCTCGTGCATAGTTTGTAGTTGGACACAAATTTCAGAAATGACAAATGAATTTCTACTAGTGGGAAATATTTCATCTAGATTAACGATATTGGAGATACATCCCAAAAAACCACACGAAATTGCATGGAGAATCTGTTCAAAAAATTTGTCTCATGACGATACAAACTGTGGGAACTAAACAAGTTATAAATAAAGGATAACACCGCATCCAGTCTGAAGACCAACTCACCCCAATTTGGAGCCAGCCATCTCACCCATGCCATACTGTGTTCCGTTCATTTTAGCATAATAAGCAAATGATTACTATTGCTTAGGTATCTTACTTTCTTTGTTGCGAAATATAGAATATATTTTAACCACACTAAGATAAAGAATGTTCTGAATTCCAGAGAACATTGAAAAAAAAATGACTAAACTATCCACCCTCATAAATATTTTGAAAAATGAGAGAGAATACTAGTATCGAGAATTAATTGTAAATAATAGAAAGTAGAGAACTAAATAAGGATAGAATAAAAAAATTTAGCGATGAATTCACATGTATTCACTATATTACACAACAATATTGAATATTATATATATCTTAGATCATGCAATAGAAAAAGTATTTTCTACATATTTAGCAAAATGTGTGATATTCGAATACATTAATCTATATGTTGTTTTCATGCTAATAGATGCCACGCTCAGTCTAGATAACAGAGTGCAAGTCCCACCACCTAAATATTGTAATATTGTATAGGCTATTAAGGGATTTTTTCGCATCGATCTGTGATATTTTTGTTATGTGTTTTAGATATATCTGTAGTAACGAATTGTTCCTACTATCTCAACTAAAAAAAAAACTACAGTTGAAAACAATTAATATATAATCTCTGCCGGTTGTACAGTGAATCACAATTAAGTTAGCTGATGAAATGGACTTGTGTAGATCAAGACATCTATTATAGATAAGAAAGTTCATCCCCACTGAGGTGCTACTGTTGGCAGCATCTTATTCCTCGCTGTGCCACATCGCCGTTCTTGCTGCGCCGTTTGATAGTCTATTTTGATGCCTCTGATTTGTCCACGCGTCGTGGTACGTGAGCTTTGTTGTGGCTATTGGATCCTTTGTTTCCCCGATCTGGACCTCTCTTCAGGATGTGGGTGCCGTTTGAACCTGGTTTGCTCCTGATTCCTGAGGCATTGGCCTCTGATTTGCCCATGTTTGCGTTGCCTTCATCACCGTTGTGGTTTCTTCTTTTTTGCTCTGCTGTACCTGCGGCGTTCCGGCATTTTGGGTAGTGGGGGGCATGGTGACGGCAGGGGGCGTCGGCGTCGGCGGCGGGGGGGGGGGGGGGGGGGGGGGGGGGTCGCGATCTCGAGGATTGGGCGACCTGGTCTGTTAATGGCAGCTCTCCATCCTCGGGAGATTGCGACCTAGTCCGTTAATGGCGATGGAGGACGCGGCGGCGGAGAGCTGCGGCAGCCACGCTGCGTCGGCGGCGGCTGGGGCGCGGCGACGGCCTCATCGTCGGCATCTGCGTAGGCGCGGAAGCAGCAGCAGCAGCGCCACAAGTTGGAGGTGTACGCTGAGGTGCTTAGCCGCCTTCAGGACGCCGTCTTGCCCAAGGCACACGTGTAGGGCTTCGATGATGAGTTTTGGAGCCACTTCAACCCCCCCCCCCCCCCCCCCCCCCCCGCCCGACCCGGTCTGTTTGCCTGAGCTCTGATGTGCAATGTAATGTTGTTGCTGCTGTTATGGTCGTGGTAGCAGCGGTTCAAATTGATTTGATCCTGGATTTGTTTGTAGGTATGCGATGGATGTGAACGTGGAGAGGGCGGAGGACGTGCTGATGCACAAGGGGCTACTGGATTAAGCGAGATATCCACCGCAGCGGCCGGCCTTAGCTGAGCGTGTCGTGCAGGTGAGTTCTTCCGTGCAGAAGAGTTGTTCATGCTACTCTTCATGATGTGATAAGTGGTCGTGTCGGCTCAAAAACTGCTCGTGTTCATTTTGTTCAAATGATACAAGATCCGTTAATGACTCTTCATCCGGGCTGCGCACGTCATCGCCACATTTGTGGCCAACTGTTCGAGCGCTTGGTCCACGTGCAACCGATACCCCAGCTATTTCCCACAGTCAACCAAACCGCATGCTGTTCCCTGCATTCAACCAAAACCCGGCCGTCTAGTTCGACCAGGCCAAAATTGACCACAACCCATACCAGGCAATTCGACAATAACTATTTTTTTTGGTCGATCACATTTGTGTTTTGATGAATTGATCAAATTTTTTTTGCTGTTGTGATTGACTGTTTGATGACCAAAATTGCTATCACGGCCAAGCAAAAAAAATGATTTGCTCTTTTGCTGCTGCGACTAACACTTATTCTGACCAAAATTGATGGCAAAAAAACAAATTTGACCAGGAGAACGCTGTTTCTTGGACCAAAACTGTTGATTCGACCAAGCTTTTTTGGTTGCGACGTCCATACAAACACAAACGATGCTACCATCACAAAAAAAAACGCTGGTTCGATCAAGCAAAAAAAAGTCATTTTTTACGCCCAATTCATCTTGTGATGTGCCCAAATAAGTCATTTTACTACCACGTCAAACTCTCTGTTTCAATTATTCAACCATTCCTTTTAGTATCACAACTACCATCTTTACGGTCACGACCAATATTTTTTACTGTTAGCACAAGCCCTGGTCATAGTTCCTCAGCTTAAAACTGGTCATGTAGGCGCAATCCTTCGTCGTGGTCGTCTAATCCAAAACGATCGCACATGAATAGTTCTGGTCGTGGTCGCCGGTTTCAAAGTTGGTCGTGTCAGCCCATGTCCCTGGTCGTCTCGGCCAGTTCAAAAAATACCTACCCTGTTCATGGTTGTCCATCCCAAAAACTGGTCGAATTAGCCCAAAAACAATCATGACCAAAAAACTGGTCAGGTTGGTGCACTCCAAAATTGATTATATCAGTTTTTTTTACAATACCTTATTATCTAGAAACCTATTTCCTCAATACTCGCAGCAACGCGCTGGGCCTGCCTAGTTTTAGTGGTTATCCCATGCATTTTCCACCACCATCGTCAGCCCTATCACTGCCACCACTGTCCGCACCTTTGTGGCTGACCAATTAGATAACCATCACCATAATCTTTGCCACTGTCGTCTTCAACCTCATACAGGGGTCATGGTTGGTCAAGTCGTAGTCATAGTTGGTGTTACGTCGTCACTGGCTATAAAACTAACCTCCCCACCACTGTAGAAGTCATTGTCAGTAGTTTGTTGGCGTCTTTGACACTGTGCACCGATGGCCGATGAGCGACAATGATTTGGCAGATTAGAGTGGCACCTACCACGAGGATGAAGTAATTGTGAAGGAAACAAGGTTTAGTCCACCATATCAGCACAAAGTCAAATTACATCATCATCTGAAATCTGATTTAATTTGAAAGGATCATTTTGAACTAATTCAGAAAATAGAGGAATCAATTTGACTTTATAAAAACATAGAGATCAAAATAATTTTTGTACAAAATAAATGGACAAAAAGACCCTTATACCTTTTTCTTTTGGAATGGAAAGGGAATGAGACCCACTACTATAGTCATCGTTGTTGAAAAACTAGGGAACACGGATTGTCATATGGAAACGGCACCAGCAAGCCACACCCGTCTTAGAATTTGCTTCCATATCATATATAGCTATATAAAATCCAGACCTTAACTCACCCCCATGCTGTGCCACGTCGATGCCATGTTCGTGGTTGTTCAATCAGTGTCTTCGTTTCATTCGTGCCATCCACGTGGATCCCGCCGCTTTGCCCTGTGGTTAGAACGCTTGGTCCACGTTAGGCCACGTCATCGTTTCGTTCCTGCCCGTTGGATCGTGCGCTTGCTTCATCTGGGCCGTAGAACGTGCCCCAATGGTCTAGCTGTCCCCCACTCGTCAGCTATTAAACACATTTGACCACGCCCAGATCTTCGGATTCGACCAATGGGAAAAATAGACCAGACAATCTCTTTTGTACAGTCAACCAGTTCACCGCATTCGACCACACCCATGGTAAGGTCATTCGACCAAAAACCAAATAACGACCATCGTACAAACCCAAGAACCGATGCTGCTGCTTCGACCAATCAAATAATACAAGCTTTGTTATTTGACGGGCCCAACGTTTTGACTATTTTTACTGCTACGACCACCCTGTTTCGCACTGTCCAGCTGTTCGCCACATTTGACTACAAGTGATGCCTGACGATTCGACCAAAAGAAATATGACCAGTTTTTCATTGTCCGACCAAAAGCAAACCTTTTTATTCGAACATGGTTGAAATCGACTAGCAAAAAAATGACAATCACAAAAAAAAAAACAGACCATTGCTTCGCCAATCGCCACATTCGGCCACAAACAAGAGTGGTGATGCGCGTCCACTATTTTTTTTATCCTTCGACTAATTTTTTTACTGCTCTGTCTAATTTTATTCTATCACCACAAACCCTGCTCGTGTACGTCCAGTCCAAAAATTGGTCGACCACAGAGAGAAAATGACCAGTGGACCTCGAAGACCGCCCTGAAAATTGCTATTCGACCATTTTTTGTACTTTCACGGGTAATATTTCACTGTCAGCACAAGACCTGGCAATGGTCGTCCAGTTCAAAACTGGTCATGTAGGCACAGGTCCTGGTCGTGGTTATTCAGTCCAAAAATATGGTCCTATCTGACCAAGTCTGGTCATAGTCGTACATACCAGAATTAGTCGTGTTGGCACAAAACCTGCTTATGCTCGTCCAGTTCAAATAATACAATGCCTGCTAATGATTGTTCAGCGGATAAATGGTCGAATCAGGGTACGTATGATCTGAGTATAATCATTCAATTTTAGATACAACATCTTATTATCTACAAATCTCTTTTCTCAATACTTACGACAACACACTGGGCCACCTAGTTTCTGAGAACCTTGACATCTACAACGTTTACAATGAGAAAAGCATCACATTCTAGGAGTCAATTTCTAAGTCTTGTTTTTCCCCCATAAGTACCGCATATAATCTCATGTAAATTCACTCCACATGATGTATAATTTCCTTTACCAAACTTCAAGTCAAGGTCTTCCCATTCACATGAATCAAGTAAAGCTCTATTAAGGACATGCATTTGGTGTTGCTCGAGCTCAATCTCCTAAGCTTATAAATTTAAGTTAGTTCAAATTTATGTCTTCAATAAATTTTAACTGATCAAAAGAAATTTATTGGATTATAATTTAAAATCTTAATTTAATTTATTAAAAAATTTTAAAGTCAGTCAAATAGGATTGCCGTACTTGCGTGTGGTATGCCTCAACAACTCAAAAAAATTCACAGGATAAACTACGAGGTTGACTCATGAGCCACCCATCCGAGAGGAACTCCAGAGAGTTCGAAAATTTCTTAGTGGACTGTAGCCTTCACCTCTTTATATATGGAGTGCATGTTTGCCGAGTTTTGCCACATGAATTTATAAGATAAAGTTGTGGTTTAATATTTAATTTATTAAAGAGTCTATTTTATAAGTGTAAATCATTTTCGAATTAAAACTCTAAATAAATTGTAATTGGTAGAAGGAGTTTACTAGGTTTCTAAGTTAAAATTTTAATAAATTTATTTATTAGAGAAGTTTAAAATCGATGAAACATGATTAGAGTCAACGATTGCTGGAGTCAAGGATTGAAGGTCTGCCGGGGCCAGATCTCGTCGCCATCTTGTTGCCCTGAATTGGTGCTTTGTTGTGTACTGCCTTGCAAGTTGCAAACCATACAAGGCTGCTTTGGCAGCTAAGATGCCGGCGTGGACGGGGTTCGAGGCGAAGATTGCACCTATCGTGGTCATATCGTTCATGTCGGCGACCGGAGGGCTCATGTTTGGCTACGACATCGGCGTCTTAGGTAAAACTGCATGAGCCTCCCAGTTCCGAAGAGAGGCTGCGAGCACGAGTAGTTTTTAACAAAGTAATTTTTTTGGGCTGTTTAGTTTGCATATATGTTCTTATTCTTAAAATATTTAAATTGTTTATACCATCAAATTAAAATTAGATTCACTCTTTACCATTCGTTTCTCCCAAACTTCCTCCTCCCCCTCCTCTCTCTGTCACTATTGCCTCACCCCCACCACGGTGACTGCGACGACCAGACCGGCCCTCCTTAGGGCTCCATGGGGCAAACGATGCTGAGAATGACGTCAGTGCCACTTGCCCCCGCCCCCGCCCCCGCCCCCGCCCCCCCTATGTGATGCGGGCGGTCCGATCTTTTGATGAGAACAAGAACTATCGATTTGTGAAGACGACTCTCATGATCCGACTACCAACCGTACACGACTGATACGCCCTGGCAATCGCTGAATCAAATTCGGATTGTTATCGACCGAACTAGAAGCACGATCGACTTGATCACGAAGATCTATTCCTACAAGCAATCGAAAAACAAGCAAGAAAAAAATAAATAAACAATCTGAAATTACAAATTTAGATTAAATCACGAAAAAGAGTTGGGGTTCTGAATACATATATTGATATTGATCTAGCCGACCAAGAAGAACATCCAATAGCTTCACGAAGGAAAAACTATGACTAAACAAAACCCGCAGAACCCTAATGGTTCGACCAGATTATATAGAAGAGGTAAAAGAAGTCGGTGATCAGGTAAGGAAATATAAAACCGACATGGACTCGTTCCCTACTCAGACTCTAACTCGATACATGGGCCTTGACTCAACCAAAAAGGTAACACAGCACCGACTAGGCCTAATCAGAATCTGGTCGAAATTTGTTTTGTCAATTTCTGCCGATTCAGAAGGAATTTGGACATGGTGCTAGATCCATTGGAAAGATCTCGTCGTGGGCTTTTCCGTGGACTATAAGAACGTCCCAATCGGACTTTGTATGAGGGAGTTATGGTCGTTTGAAGGCAGGCTGCTCATGGATGGCCGAATCGGACTCCAACTCAAATCCATCCTGGACTCCAACTCGATTTGGGTTCTTTGCTGGTCCTCGTGTCCTTGCTGGTCCTCTCCATGATTCCTAAGCACAATATTATCACTATTAGGTAGTAAATCATTCTCAAAACCATATATATATAAACTTAGGAACGAGTTCACCTGGCATGCAACAATCGGACTTTGCTGCGCGTTATTAGTCCTTGTGTAACAAGCGGAGGATTATGATTGATGCGTGTATCCAAAGAAGTGATGTCCTCATCACCCCCCTCCTCTTTTCGTCTCCTCTTCGGTCCCTCTTGCACATCCACAATCTCTACTGCCCCTATCTGCTCTACTGACTGCCACCGCCACCCCCGGCTGTCAGTGCTTTTGCCACCTCACCACCCTACCATTGCACACCATTGGTGATATTAAAGAGGGAGTTAGATGAATTCTAGAGACTACATCAACAACAAGATTTGATCCAACAGTCAAAAAAGATGCATACAAGATTTAAACAAAAAATACTAACTACGTAGCAAAACTCTATTTTTTTTATGAACAGTAGCTGATAGGCCACCATCCAAGTTCCACTCATGATCATGTTGGCTCACCTATTAGCGCTGTTTACAAGATTTCTGTACAAAAAAATTTTATTCATATATATATATATAGCAATCTTCGTTCTCGATCAAAATGATAGTAAGTTGTTCATTTGTTTTGGTATATGTGTGGGACTTTATTTTATGAACAGAGTGAAGCATATCTTGGGCATGTTTGGAAATATTGGTAAAGTTTCATTTGGAAAGCAAAAACATCTGTAAAATTTGAAACACACTTGTAACTCTTTAAATACACATGCAATTAGTTTCTCTCGTAACCAAATTTCAAGAGCTGTTTGGGATCAAGAGATAAATAAAACAAGTGTTTTCATGCTTCGAATTTGGCAAGCCAAAGAACAACATGTATAGCCAAGGTTTCAAAAATTAGATAGAAAAACTGAAACAGTATTCATGTGCACTATCACACATAGCACAAATCCAATCAACCACCACTAATCAAGCATCTCTTTGACACGATGTACGAATCCATTTGTGAGAAAGCAGTAATGATTGAGGTGCTGGGAAGCTTGGTGGTCACTTTTAAGAAGAGATTGTGGTCTCCACAAATGCCAACACGTACCCACCAGTGACGAGCTCATCGGAGTAGACATCGCGCTGACGATCGCCAGCTTGCCGGCAACGAAAGGGATAAGTTTGCCACCCTCTAGCCGTTCACGAGAGACAAGATAGCCGGCAGCCACGAGCTCACGGGCCGTGAAGGCGACGAGTTCGTGGCCTCTTTGCTCAGTGAAGGCAAACGTGAAATTTCATATATATTCTTGCAAAACTATCTTATACCACTATTAGTACTCCTACACACAAAAATAGAAATATCACATTTATCCCTATAACACACTTAACCTCGCCAATCATGTCATTGGTATTGATCAAGTTCATTGGTTAACATTTTAATTTGTTGGTTGTACAATAAAAAGCCGAAATATGATTAGTTCATTAGATTTCTGTTTGAGTTTATTTTATTAACGATAGAAAACTCGGTGCCTACTTGGAAGCACATTTTTCTAGCCTATTTCAAGAGGATTTTTATTGTATATGTTTTAGATACTAATTTATAATTAATACAAAATTCAGTGAAATTCCCTTCTCTATGAAAATTTTTCATCTTACTCAAACTAAGCCTCAAAAGACAGGGCTGTAAATATGTAAGGGTATGTAAGATATTTCTTGTTTTGTGAAGGTTATTAAAAAATATACAAATTTTGCAAGATAATAAGTGAAATTTCTCCATTTTCGAAAATGGGAAAATAATTGTAGGTGGTGTGACTTCGATGGATGATTTCCTGAGGAAGTTCTTCCCGACGATGCTGAAGATGAAGCAAGAAAAGAATCAGAGCAACTATTGCAAGTACGACGATCAGGGCCTCCAGCTCTTCACCTCCTCACTCTACCTCACCGGCCTTATGTCCACCTTCTTCGCGTCATACACCACCCGCAGACTCGGCCGCCGCCTCACCATGTTCATCGCCGGCTTGTTCTTCATCGCTGGTGTCATCGTCAGTGGCGCCGCCCAGGATTTCGCCATGCTCATCGCTGGCAGGATCTCGCCATGCTCATCGCTGGCAGGATCTTGCTTGGCTGTGGCGTCGGCTTCGCCAATCAGGTAAACTTAGAAAGGGCAATATGCATGGTAATGCTGCAAAAATATTAGGATTACTTGCAACACATTACTGTCTTATTGACATGTGCAAATATCTTATAACAAAAACTTTATTTTTACAGTATAATTCATAATTTTCTCAAACTTAAAATAACTAGTGTTATTGTTACTAAATATGAAAATACTAAGCTATACCATGGAAATAAAAAGAATAGTAAATTTATAGTTTTTTAGCAACAGAATATGTTGTGGTTAGCAATTGACTACTGTAAGCATGCATGTAATCTTGGTAACACATATGATGCTAACAAATATGGTCTCTGAAAAAGCCTAATAATATATAAGTTTCCTAATAATATTATTGTTAGAGTATAACAACACATGTCAATATATCATTGCTCAAAGATGATATGATTATTTATAAAATTTCGTGATCAAACTCGATCATAGAAAAGAGAAAGAAAAAACAAGTAGCAGTGCTTCTGTGTTCCTATAAACTAACTAGCACAAATCTTAAAATAACATCTATATTATTATATAATGTATGAGTTTTGAATCTTTTAAAAGATTTCTATTATAGATGTATGACCCAAATATTTCTAACCATTGATTCAAGAAATTTGACAGCTTATGTTTTCAATTGGTCCTGCCCCCAAAAACACCCTATCTTAAATATACCACCTGCCCTATTAATTGCTGAATTACTCACCCTAGCGTTTTGTTCTCCAGAACTCTTCTTGAATAAAAGGATAGGCATTATATAAGATTTTCTGAAATTTTGTACAACTATACTTCAATATTCATGTGAATTTAATTACCTATGAGCTTTTGTACAATGAGGTATGGGAGACTTTTTGAGTGCTCATATTCAGTAAAATAAATTTTGAAAGCATATATTATCTAATGTGTATCAGGATGAATATAATGTCATTTTTTATGCATATATATTTTTTAGCTAATGTGGAATCCATGTGTACGTTTACTAGTAGTTAGTAATGGAATAGTAGATAGTTGTAAATTAGACTCTAGATTTGCTTTAAAAGTTGTATAGTTTTTTGAAAAGGAGTGAAGCACTTATCAAACAAGTAACCGGTGAATATATTTAATTTGAGTTATTTTTTTTCTTGTATTTATGGTTGTGTTTAGTCATAAAAATTTGTATAATTCCATATTATCACCATTTATACAATCAAACCCTTCAATATAAAATTAGAGTGGATAAGTCTCTCTGCTATTCAAATATGAGTAATTAGTTTCATCGGTTTAATTTTTTGTCAATTTAGTTAATACGTTGAGTCACTAATATTAATATGTATGACCAGTCTATGAAAATCGATGTGTGAGACTCATATGTCAATAAATATTTGGATTGAGAGGACTAATTGCTCATGTCTTAATAGTTGAGAGACTTCTCTACTCAAAATTCAAGAGAGGCGTGATTCTCCAAATGATGATAGAAGAGGTTTATATTGCTAGCTGCCCAGTTTTAAAACTATGCGATTATACACAATAGCATGAAAAGATTTTACAGTACATGCACACTACCAAAATCTTCTCTCAATCCATGTGTAGGCTGTTCCTCTGTTCCTCTCAGAGATTGCACCCACCGGAACCCGTGGCGGCTTCAACATTCTCTTCCAGCTCAATGTCACCGTTGGCATCCTCTTCGCCAACCTTGTGAACTACGGCACATCAATGTACGTACGTACCAATTTCTTGTTATATAACTCTGACAGAAGTTTTACATCGATGCATGCATTCGTCACTCTTGGTAGTCTCAAATTAAACAGGATTCACCCATGGGGATGGAGGCTGTCGCTGTCCCTCGCTGGCATCCCAGCCCTCCTGTCACGGTCGCAGCCCTCCTCGTGGTGGACACACCCAACAGCTTAATTGAGCGCGGCCACCTTAAGGAAGGCAAGGTCGTGCTCAAGAAGATCCGCGGCACCGACAATGTGGAGCAGGAGTTCAACGAGATCATGGAGGCCAGCCACATAGCGAAAGGCGTCAAGCACCACTTCCACAACCTCTTCCTCCGCCGCAACCGCCCCCAACTCGTCATCACCATCCTCCTCCAGGAAATTTCCATTTGCCCATCCCAACACTTCAACTACAAAAATTTACTTTCCCCTCAAAAAAACTATAAAAATTTACTTGACATGACATGGCATGGTAAGTTTTAACAATGAAATGTGTATTGTTCAGATATTCCAACGGTGTACGGGGATCAACGCGATCATGTTCTATGCACCGGTGCTGTTCAGCACACTGGGGTTCTAGAGCGACACGTCACTGTACTCAGCGGTGATCATGGGCGGAGTGAACATGCTATCAACAATGGTGTCGCCGTACTTGGTGGACCAGGTGGGGCGGCGGATGCTGCTGCTGGATGGTGGCATACAGATGTTCTTGTCGCAGGTGGTGATTGTTGTGGTGCTTGGTATGAAGATGATGGATCGTTCCAACAATCTTGGCTACGGTTGGGCCATCCTAGTGGTGGTGATGATGTGCACGTTTGTGTCGTCATTCGCATGGTCGTGGGCGCCACTCGGGTGGCTCATACCCAGCGAGACATTCCCACTGGAGATACGGTCGATGGGGCAAAGCATGGCGGTGTGCGCCAACATGTTCTTCTCCTTCGTTATCGTACAGGTCTTCCTTACCATTCTATGTCACCTCAAGTACGCCATGTTCGTCTTCTTCTCCACATGGGTCATCATCATGTCACTCTTCGTTCTCTTCCTGCTGCCTGAGACCAAGAACATTCCCATCGAGGAGATGATTGATAGGGTTTGGAAGCAACACTGGTTCTGGAAGCGCTTCATGGATGACGATGGTAGTGTTAATGGAAATCACAGCAATGGAGCTATTTCTTGAGGACCTCGGGCCAACTTTATATCACGGCATGTGAGGTATACAGAAACTTGACTACTTGACTACTAAAGGGTGAGGAAAGCTGATGCACAATACGTCTAGTGCAACCTTGATGAACCGCAAAAGACAAGCAAATCAGAATCATGTATCTTTCCATTTTCCAATCACAAACACTTGAGGACCCGAAGTAACTGTTAAGTATAGTATGTTTATGTATTAGATTTGGACTCATGTGTCAGTGTTGGATTTGAACTCGTTTAGTCTTGTTGGATTTGGACTCATTTAGTCTTATACATCTTTAAGTTGTACCTATATATATTGGATTTTAACCCTAATATGATATGTTGTTTTAACCCTAATATATATTGGATTTTAACCCTAAATATATATGTACAACCTAAAGATGTATAAGACTAACCCATACCTCCCGTCGTTGCCTGTAGGCCTTGACGGCTTCTCCAACCGCTGGCCACAAAACTCCTGTGCCCTCTTTCTCTTACTCTCTACGCCCCAAGAGTTAGGTTTAGGTTTTAAGCATCACTAAAAAAATCAACACCTCTTCTCTATGCTGCTCTTGTTCTTTTGATGTCCTCTGTCTCTTTCGATCATAGTAGTACTCTACCTGGTGTTATGGCCTCTTCGGGTGGTTTCTCCATGCCGCTCTGTGATGTATAGTTGAACGGCACTAGTGACTACAAAGAGTGGTCCCTCCTTATGTCCTCTCTCCTCGATGGATTTGGCCTACTGGTGTGGGCCCCTCGTTAGAGGGAACCTGATACAAATGCCCAGGTAATTTGTGCACAGGAGTTGAGACTTCAGAACATCCAACAGCATTTACATACATACACTAGCATAGCGTACGGGGTCATCCAGACCCATATTACATTAATCGACGTGTGCGGAACCACGTCGTATAAGAGTAGCAAGATCAGTTAAGAGCTGAACCCGAAACAGGATTCGAGCCAAAATGTAAACAACCAAAGTGCATCAGCAAAGCAGAGGGGAACATCTTCCTCATCCAGCAAAGCGTGAAGCAGGGCGAAACCCACATCGCTCTCACTGAGGTTAGGTGACCCTTCAGGCGCTTAGATCTCCTGGAACTTTGTCGGGGTCTTCTTGTGCCGGCTCGATTCCATAGTCTATGAAATCCATTGATTCATCCTCTGTACTTATTGGATCAGCAAGGGTGAGCATACAAAGCTCAGCAAGTTCCCGCATAGGGAAATATTGTATGTAGTTATTGACAACAACAAGCTCTATGGTTCCCATACCTAATGTAATTTTATTGAAAACAGAGATGTTTTAGTACTTTGAAAAGTCTCCCTGAATCTGGGGTTTTATTTCTCAAAGTAATTTATCAAAACTGTACATATGTATACTTTTCACAGAGTCAGGCTAAACTCCCATGAGTCGCCATGGTTTGATCTCATTTTAAAGAATTTATCAATACTAATCATGCTGCAACAACGAGGGACCACCCCACTACGACCAGGCTCCAGAAAACCCGGGAGCACGGAGTATTCGAATACCTTTTTACACTCTACAGAGGTGTACCACTGTACCCACCACGAAAACTCAACTTAAATGTCGGATCAGCTCCCTGCGACTTATACGCAGGTGACCAGGCTGAGCTTACACAACAGTTTACTGACCCATTGTTAATAATTTCCTGCCCGATACATAGACAATACCGGCCCCATTATCAAGGTAGGTACTCCCTACAACATGATACATGGCAAGCACGCGTAAGGTCCTCATTATCGTTGTGGGTCCTCCCCACTGCCTTTTCTTCTAGCCTTGGGTCTATGAGGTCCTCCTCTGGACGCATAGAATTCCCACTTCCGGGTTCGGTCGCGCACGACTCGAGAGCCAGGCTAGGGCGACTTCCTTCTTACCCCTTATCCTCTCTACCCCTCACACCACTCGTGGCCCTCTGTGGCCCACCAATTTCCACTCAGGAAACCGGATCGACAACCATTGCAGGAAATGATTAACTTTAGGTGAGTCATGACATTGTGCCTGTCCCATACCAGGCGGGTGGTTAGCACGTTTTCAGGTCGCTTAGAAGCACAGCACGACGATCCCGTCCTTATGAACCCTTAGCGAGGCTTTCACAAACCCACCGCGCATACAGCGCCAACCTTCCAAACCAACCCTCGCTAGTAGTCCCTATTTCTTTTACATAAAATGATCTTTAGAAATAGTTTGCTCATGCTTTTGCCTTCCTCTTTTCTTTTACACATTTATTAGTATAGACATATATTTCCATGGGTACATATTTCCTCTTAAGGTAGTGTGTATATGAATACACACATATGTTCTACACTTTTTCTCCTAAGGTGACAAGGCAAAGTAAATTGTTATGAAACAAGGGGGGGTCTGCAAAATAGGACTATCTACTCACATCATTTATCAACATATACTTTTATCAAAACTATCTATGCATACATGCGTAGATACCAAATTCTAAATAATTAAATGCATATAAAATAATAGGCGCAATATGTTCAAAGGAGGGAAACTTGCCTTGCCAAGTAGTATTGTCGTAGTCTGCGGGTTCTTCTGTTTCCTCTTCCGCGTAATCGAAGTCTTGATCTTCAAATACAGGCACATACACAAGGTATTACAATCAACTTACAAAATACGACAACTATGCTCACATAAAATAATAATGCGCTACACTGGAACGGCTTCTGATTTCTGAACTGAATTAGGGTTTGGGCTTTGGATTTCCAAGGGTCGAGTTGTGCTAGTTTAGGATGGCTAAGAAGAGTAGTAAATAAGACTCTTAGGGTCGACGGACATTGGACGTCAAAAGGGCGACGTTCGGGTCACGTCCGAACTTAACCTAAAAGCCGAGAAGTGAGTTAAGGGGTCTAGGTAACTCTGAATGAGATGAAAATTGGACAGTAGGTGCATTAGACTAAGGCGAAGCTATTTGACAAAGTGGGACAAGCAGAAAAGGCTTAGGTTTTCTAGAATTCACAAAAAGGTCCAGGACACAGCAATTTCTATGCCATTGTACTGCTAGAATTAGGGTTTGTGTGTCCTGAGCAATTGGCTCATGCATTTGTCGGGAGGTGTAGGCTTAAGTGTCGGGAGGTGTCTGGCCGGAGGGTTTGGCCGGGGATGGCCGGAGTTGGCCGGAATTTGAATGCCAAGGTGGCTGTTTTGAACAGAAATTAGGGCAGAGCAATTGGAGCAGCTAGGGTTGATCAATTTAGAAATTGATCACATATTCTTGCTCCTGGGAGTGTGGAGATCATTACTGGTACACTGGGTTGTGTAGTGGTTGCGGTTGGAGGCTCGCCGGAGTAGATGGCCGGAGCTCACGGCTGGGGATTTGGGGGTTTTTAATTGGCTGTTTGAAAGTCAAAACTAACTAGCTGGGGTGATCAAGCATACTCTAAGGAGCAATTCTCCTCACTAGCACGGGTTCTAGATCTCTCTGGGTCGGGCTGAATTTGCAAAACAGAGACAAATGGAAAACCGGTGATAGCCGGAGTTGGAGAAGAAATGAACTCAATTCTAAGCTCATGAACCATCTAGAGAGTAAGAGGAATATGTTGGTGGCTTCAATTTGGAGGAAATCTCACCGGAGAGTGCTGTCACCGTGAAGGCTGAAGGTGGAGCTCGGGGAAGACGATGAACAGTGGTTTTCTCGCGTTTGCTGTGTGGGTGAGGTGAAGAGATAACGTGCTCTGGCTTTTATAGCCTCTAGATGCTGTGGGGACGGTATTGGCCGAGGGAGGGCGCAACCGGGCGCGTGTGCAACGTCAACCGGAGGCGAGGACGGTGGCGATGGGACGGTGCACCGGCGTGAGGGTCGAAGATCGTGGCTACAGCTCGGGCAAAGGACAGCGGTGGCACGCTCATCCAATGCCGGCGCTGGACGTGGCTGAGACGCACAGGAACGGCGACTTTTGCGCGCGGCCAGGTGTTACTGCGTTCGGTGGCGGACACGACGGGACGAGGCACGGCGATCTGGGGGTTCTCGAGGCGTTGCCGTGGCGTGGACAGGTGGCGGAGCTCGCAGGGCACGCGAGGCGCACATGGGGCGGTGCCGGCGGAGAGGGGACGCGGTGGCGCGGCACGGCGCAGTGCGGTGGCGCACGGGCGGCACGCAGGGCGCGCACGCGACACGAGCACGGGCACGGTACAGTGCCGTGCACTGTACACTGTATTTTGCTCCAGGGGTATTTTGGGCATTTTCAGGATTTAGGGATCCAAATGCAAATCCGACTTTTCCGAGGGCTAAATAGAATTATTACATACTCATTCCAATTGAGCATGCGCGAAATCGAGAAGATTTGGCAGGGTTTCGGGTAAAACGAAAACAAGGTTGAGTAAAACTGGTACTTTCGTTTTTGGATTTTTCCAACAGCTGAAACTCTGATCTCCGTCGCGAATTTGGAGACGTTTCTAAAGGACGATACGTATCAAATAGCGATATGGACGTATAGGAGAAGATGGATCTCGATTCGGACTTCAAACGGAGATTTTAGACTTTTTGGGTCTCCTAGAAGCGGTCGTTTTCGATTTTGAGAAAGAATCGGCCGATTTGGGATATTCCGATACGAGGGGATCTTAGAGCACATCGCGCTTATATTGGTTATGGTTTGGGTCCTTTCAGGGTCAGGTGGTGCAAGGTGCGTGTGATAAGACGATGCTGAGAGAATGAAAATAGGGCAAAAATCAGAGATGTTACAACTGGGGCATGTGGATGGTAGGCTGCTGAAGCTGATAACAAGTAACCCTACTTTGCCCACTTGACTGTGCGACGAAGTCAAGGTGAGGTATGTCATTTTGCAGAGTACTTCGTCAGCCATCCTGTTGAGTATCTCCTCTTACTCAACCTACAAGAACATTTGGGATTTCCTTTCATCTCGCTACCAATAGGCAAGTCATGCCCTTCGTTGGTCCCTGTGGCAATAACTCTCTGCCTCAGGTATAGTTGACTGTTGAGGAGTTCTACAACCAACTCTACGCTATTTGATGTTAGTTGGACTCTATGGCAGCCACAGATGCAGGGCCTCTCATTCTCTAAGAGTGGGAGCAGGAGCGTGTCTTCCATTTCATGATGTGTCTTTGTTCAGAGTTTGAGGTGATTCGATCTCAGCTTCTAAACCTTGAGACCCTATGCACTCTAGAGGAGTTCGTGAGGCCATTGTTGCTGAGGAGACTCAACTGCGTTCTTTTTTGACATCTCAGTTTTCATAGTCATACTCCTCTACAGTGTTGACTACCTCGATGTCTAGTCCGGCTATTCAGCGCACTGGTGCACGTATCCCTATCGTCTGCTCTTACTGCAAAAAGATGGGTCATACTGCTCAGCACTGCTTCAGACTTCATCCAGAGCTGAAGGGACAGTTTGAGCTTGACCGGGCTGCTCGTCATGGATGTTTTGCTGCAGTTGTGCCCCCTGGTTTATCTGAGGATCAGCCAGCACATTTCACTGAGTCACAGCCGCAAACAACTTCACACTCTTCTCCAGCATCAAGCCACTACACCATCCTCGTCGTCTTTTATTGGGGCCATTGTTCTATTTACATCACCACCTCAGTCAGGTATAGCTAGTCCTTGGGTCTTGGATTCTGGGGCCTCTTTTCATATGACATCTGATCGTTCATCATTACGGGCATGTCGGCCTTTGGAGGAGCATCTCTGTGTTCAGACTGCTGATGGCACTTCTTTACCGGTAACACATCTGGGCATTCTTTTTACCACTCAGTTTACTGTTCCTGATGTCTCTTGTCTAACGTAGCTTAAGATGTGTCTTATGTCTGTCTCTCAGCTTGCCTGGTTGAGTTGTTTTATCGGGTTTGATGACTCTTTTTGCTATGTGCAGGATTGTCGGACAAGAGCTCTCATTGGACATGGCCGACTTCACAGTAGCTACGAAGATCTCTACTAGCTTGATTATCTTCATCTTTTGGTACCACTGTCTACCACTACTACTTTGATCATCACTTCTTCAGCTTTAGCATCCATTCATGCGTCCTCTGTCAGCTTTCACCAGTGGCATCATCGTTTGGATCACCTTTCCAACCCTCGCTTATCTAATATAGTGCGTCAATGTGTTTTAGGTTATGTCACTTCTAAAAGTCATATATCTTGTTCAGGTTGTAAGCTTGGCAAGTAGCTACAATGCCTATATCCTACTAGTTATTCTACGTCTAGTCATGCTTTTCAGCTTATACATTCTAATGTATGGGGTCCAGCTCCTTTTGTTTCAAAAGGTGGACACAAATATTATGTGATCTTTATTGATGATTTCTCTCAATATACTTGGATCTATTTCATAAAACATCGTGGCCAGTTGTTATCTATTTACAAGTCTTTTGTTCGCATGGTCCATACTCAATTCTCCAGTTCGATTCAAACTTTTTGCTCTAATTTTGAAGGTGAGTACTTGTAGACAGCTTTTCACCAGTTCCTTTCTGATGAGGAGACCCTTCCTCAGTTATCTTGTTCAGGAGCTCATGCTCAAAACGGTGTTGCTGAATGTAAACATCGTCACATTATTGAGACTGCCTGCACTCTTATGCTTGCCTCATTTGTTCCTCACTCTTTCTGGGTTGAGGCTATTTCCATGGCTGTGTATCTTATTAATATACAGCCGTCCACTAGTCTCGATGGTAGGATCCCTTCTCAGACTCTTTTCTCCACTCCTCCGACTTATGCTTATCCTCGAGTTTTCAGATGTACATGTTATGTTCTTCTTGCTCCTCGTGAACGTACCAAGTTGACCGCTCAGTTAGTTGAGTGTGTTTTCTGGTTATAGTCTTGGGCATAAGGGTTATCATTGTTACGATCCCTTTGCTCGACGTCTTCATTTCTCTCAAGATGTCACCTTCGATGAGAGTCATCTTTTCTTCTATTCCTCTCATACTCACTCGTCTGTTTGCACAGAGTCCATCAATTTTCTCTCATTACCCTCCTAGCTATCATATGGTTCCTTCTTCTGATTCTTCATCTTCTGCTTCTCAGTCTGATTCTATCCTTACACATGTCCCACCGTCCTTTATAGTACAACCTTCATCTTCACCTTCAGTCTTATCTCCCACCACTTGTGTCTCTCCCTATCCTTTTCATGTTTCTTCTGAGTCTCCACCTTCATCTTCTGATTTTGGAGGTGCATCCCATCCTTCTGCTTTAGATCGTGCTACTCGTGATTTGGTCACTTCTGATGAGGCTCCCATCGATGATCTGCCAGCATCGTCATCACTCAAGTATGCACTTCGAGATCGTAGTACTATTTTACTCCTGGCTGTTATGGTATGCTTGTCGCTACTTCAGTTCAGGAGCCTCACAGTTATTAGGATGCGGCCTGGGATGTTGTTCCTTTACCCACTGATGCAGTGCATATTACTTGCAAGTGGGTATTCAAGATCAAGACGAGGTTGGATGGTTCTATTGAGTGCTATAAGGCACGTCTTGTTGCTTAAGGGTTTCAGTAGCAGTTAGGCAGAGACCTTGAAGAGACTTGTTCTCCCGTTGCTCACATGACGACAGTGCATACTCTTGTTGTTGTTGCCGCTACTCGTCAGTGGGCTATCTCTCTGCTGGATTTGGAGAATGTTTTTCTTCACGGTGATCTTCAGGAAGAGGTTTACATGCATCTGCCGCCTGGTTATTCTGCACCTACTAGTCATGTTTGTCATCTTCGTCGTGCTTTATATGGTCTTAAACAGGTGCCATGTGCTTGGTTTGCCCGCTTTAGCTCAGTGCTCATTGCTGCTGGTTTTGTTGCTAGTGCTCACGACCTGGCTCTATTTGTTCACACTTCTGATCGAGGTCAGACACTCATATTGCTCTATGTTGATGATATGGTGATTACGGGGGATGATGAGTAGTATGTTTCCTTTGTTAAGGAGCATCTCAGCGAGCAGTTCCTGATGTCTGATATGGGTCCTTTGAGCTACTTTCTGGGTATTTAGGTTCTCTCTACTGTATATGGTTACTATCTGTCTCAGGAGCGGTATGTTCATGATCTGCTTGATCGTTCTGGTCTCACTGATACTCGGACATCCGTTACTCCTTTGGAGTTGCATCTGCAGTTGCGACCCACAAATAGCACTCCTCTTGAGGATCCCTCCAAGTATTGTCACATTGTTGGTAGTCTGGTTTACTTAGCAGTCACCAAACCGGATATTTTCCATGTTGTCAGTATACTCAGTCAGTTTATCAATGCTCCCACCTCAGTACATTATAGTCACCTTCTTCGGGTACATCGCTATCTATGAGGTACTTCTTTCCGCAGTCTATTCTATGCACAAACTAGTCAGCTTCAGCTCTATGCTTAATCTAATTCTACTTGGGCAGGTGATGTTACTGATCGACGTTTTATCACTAGATATTTCATATTTCTTGGCACTTCTCTTCTTCCTTAGGAGACCAAGAAACAAGCAGTTGTTTCTCGTTCTAGTGTAGAGATTGAGCTTCTGGCTTTGGCAATAACTACAACTGAGACCATATGGCTCCGTTGGTTATGTGCCGATTTTGGTGTGGACTGCACTACTCCTACATCACTTCTTTGTGACAACATGAGTGTCATACAAATTGCACATGATCCAGTGAAGTATGAGCTCACCAAACACATTGGTATTGATGCCTTCGTTACTCGCTATCATTGTGAGCATGACACTATTGCTCTGTAGTATGTGGCATCAGATTTTCAGGTTGCAAACTTCTTCATGAAGCCACAAGCCACCCTAATATGATGTGTGGTTTTATTCTAACAGTAACCATATTACAGGTCACTCTAAGTGAAATAAGAGATAAAAAATAGATATTTATATAGGCCGGGTTATATGGGAACCCTAATCCTTTATTCCTATTGATGTGTCCGATTTAGGTCCTGGGCCGAGGTCTAGTTCTTAACTTCTGAACTAAAATCAGAATGGTATGACCAAAGAGACTAACTCCATGCCACAACTCCTTGGGAGTAATGCTGGAGCCGGAGCACACTTACACATAAAATTCGGAGCACCCTTAGGGCAACTTCATAGCTTGTGCTCAGGACGCTTTTGGAGTTTAACCTAATATTTTGCCCAAAAATACATCCAATTGCCACTTCTCATGTATCCCAATCCCATTCCACCCCTGTAGCCTCCTCCATGGGCGCCCCATACTTCTCCTGTAGCAACTGCCACACATGAGAGTATCCGAAGAGATGGGCTTGGGGAATACTACCATGTACAAAAAATTCATGAGTGAGAACTTGGAAGAGGCTTGCTTCGGCCAAATTTGGTTATGCAATGGCAATGCCATCCAGTTCCAATGTGGACAGAGCTGGAGTGCCACTTGGTGATGACGCCCAAAGAGGAATGACAACGCTTACCACAAAGGGTCTATTTGGTTTGCTATCGTGCCTTACCTTACCACATTTTGGTCATGCCTTAAGTATTTGGTTGTCGTTTGGATTATAGCCACAGTTTGGCTAACCTTTCTTGTCTTGCTAATATATGTTGATTTTTTCTGCCAAATGAGAGCTAAGTATTTTGTCACTAAAATTTGGCACGCCAATTCCCGTACATCTGCGCATATTTTTATTCAAACCCTAGCCAACTCCATGGCCCGTCCCGTACATCTCCATCTTCACGGATATGTCGCCACCTCCGCCAGCCCGTCGCCTCATCTATCCTTGTTGGTCGGTCGCCACCTCCGCCGGCCCGCGCCTCATCTTCTCCACTGCTTCAGCCACCTCGGCCATCGCTGCGCTCTTTGCCTTTGGTCCCCCCCCCCCCCTCCTCTTCGCCCATCACCTCCTTGGGTTTGGATTGAATTGCTGTTTTGAGGTGAGGTTGGGTTGCATTAGGATAGGTGGCCTATGATTCATAAGTATGTTTTGTGATTCCAGTGGGGACTGTGAGATCAAGCTATGTTTTGTGTTGAATTGGGGAATTTGGGTGATGGATTTGTGAACTTGTGAGGAAAGGTGGAATTATGCTATGTTTAGTATGTAGTTCGTCAGTTTTTGGGTGGTGGATTTGGGAATTTGGATTGTGAGATCATGCTATGTTTAGTATATAGTTTGTTAGTTTTTGCGGTCTTTACTTGGGTAAGATTTTTTGTGTTTATGAGAGAGTTTTCAATGGTTAGTTTGTGAATGTGTGTGAAACAAGGACTTGAGGGTCTCAGTTGCTATTTCGCAGTGAAATTTTGATGAAATTAGGATATGAACTAATGTGAATGTCTTCAAGAGCAACTTTTTTTATTGAGAGATAAAAAGAGTGATTTTCAATGTCTGTATCAGTGTAGAACAAATAACAAAGTAATTTTACTTGAGAAATTAGGATATGAACTAATGTGAATGTCTTCAAGAGAAACTTTTTTTATTGAGAGATAAAAGAGTGATTTTTAATGTTTGTATTAGTGTAGTACAAATAACAAAGTAATTTTACTTGAGAATGGGAAGGCTAAGACCAGAGATTAACTAACGTATCTTTAGATCCAGTTGCTAATTCAATTCCTTTGTTTCTATTTGCAAGCATATGTCCACTTCACATGTTAATATTAACTTGTTTTAATTCAATCATTTGTTCCTATTGAGAGATCATACAAACGTTTCCCCTGATAAACTCATGGTTGGAACACAACTAAGCCTTCAAATCAACATAGTTTTCACAATGCACTTCAATTTTTTTTTCTTTGGTTTAACTTTGTAGAAGAAATTAGATAGATGGATGCATGGATGGATCTCCTGTTCTAGTAATCGTTATAAAAAAAATAGTCCATATGGTTGAAGTATTTCTTGCTTTTATTTTAATTCATTTTTCATGGATAGGAATGAACCAAACAACAAGTCATTTTCTATTGATTTAGTTATTCATTTGGGTCTAATCATCATTGCCCAGTCCACGATGAAATTACAAACTTTCAGCTTCTCTAATTGGTAATTCCTTAAAAGATGCAATGGCTGCATTTGACCCAACATATCTAATGCTAGCTTATGTAGAATTCTGGGAAACTTTTCATCATGCAATATCAGTCTGTTGATGGGTGTTTTGCCCCTTCTTTGATATTAATATTTATGGTTGTAGTTTTCGTTTGTCTTGCGTTATGTTGGTTGCAGAAAAGGAGCATTTTTAAGTAGTACTGCAAATGTGGATTCTAATGTCTTCTTCCATTATATGATGCTAATTTTTTTTATGTTGTCACATACTTTATCAATGTTGATCAAGCTTGTCTAATTGTGCACCATCAATTACTGTAGAATCACATTCTTTTAAGATGCATATAACGGACTACAATCCCACTCCACACAAATCTAAGAAATTACTTGGATTGCTATTCGGGAATCATTGAAATTTTTTGTATTCTACGAAAATATTAGACCAATAAAACATCATCAATATTACTATATGATATAATATTTTTTTTTTGGCATTTTTTCATTGATTAATCTTATACAACATTATCATTCCCTTTTGTATTTCTATGTACAGATTTGCACATCACATTGCCCAAGATGGATTGTTTGATAAGGTAAAGGGCCCTAACTATGCTTGTGCTTATGCTATATATTTGGTGGAGGAATAAATATGGTAGAAGAGCTGGAGGTCGAGGTTTGAAGTACGGTCCACTAGTTGATAGAGTTATTTGGAGAAGTAATTAATTGATTAGGCTAATTGACACCTCTAATACAACACACATTCGCCAACTGCGTATCTCCACACATGTGTTCTACAAAGCTTTGTACCCGTCTTAGGGAGAGGGGATTACTGGTTGATACAATTCATGTTTTAGTCGAGGAACAAGTGGCTATGTTTTTATACATAGTTGGACACCGTCACACAAATGCTATTGTAGGATTTAAATTTTGGTGTTCTGGTGAAACAGTGAGTAGGTATTTTATTGCTGTGTTGTGTGCCATGTATGAATTTGTACGGGGTCTCATTTATGTGAGATCTATAGATACTCATGTTAAAATCACTACCAGCCCGAACAGATTCTACCCATACTTTGAGGTAATTCCAATTTCAATTCATTTTGGTATAGTTGAATTTATATAGTGTCCTTATTTATCTATTATTTGTTGGTATAAGGGATGTCACTAGTACAAAAATGCTATCTACTAATGGTTCAAAAAGCATCTTTACTAATGGTTCTCATACTGGTAGTGATCAGCATGATAGAACAAGTCTAGCACTATAACGATTTCGAACCGTTAGAATAGCTTATATATTCTAACGGTTTTTCTTAGTGAACCGTTAGAAGACTCTACAATATTCTTATGGTTCTTTTAGGTTAATCATTAGAAGATTCTACTATAGTCTTACGGTTCACTAGTACCATCCGTTAGAACATCACACTATATTCTAATAGTTGTTCGTAGTATACGGTTTACTATCTTCTAACGGCCAATATTAGTAAACAGTTAGAATATAGTGTAATGTTCTAATGGATAGTACTAGTGAACTGTTAGAACATGGTATAGTATTCTATCAGATAGTAGTAGTGATTTGTTAGAACATCTTACTATATTCTAACGGATAGTACTAGTGAATCGTTAGACTATGTTATATTATTCTATCAGATAGTACTAGTGAACCATTAGAATATGTTGTTCGCTTCTAACTTTCTTTATTGTTTAGCTGTTAGAAGAAGCTTACATACACAATACAATATAGATACAAAAAAGGTACATTCACAAATACACATTCAACATTCAACAGACTGAATTTATTCACATTCAACAGATTGAATTTATTCACATATTTATTCACATATAGACCGAAGAACACCAATTCACAGAGAGTAGAAGAATGCAAAGAAAAAAAATTACAACAAGTGAAATAAGCCAATCATGGTGGCTGGTTGACAGTTACTTCCTCCAACACATATTGAGCCCAAATTTGTCACAGCTCTCTAAGTTTTGCAATCTCGTATTTGTCTTCGGACATGGTGCTCTGCATGCATGTGTGAAGCATCAGTGATTAACTTTCTACTTTCGAACGTCACATCCAATTTTCAAATTTGAATTAGCTAAAATACTTACCTGATGGAATTGGGCAAAGTTTTTCATGACTAAGTCATACATAAACCGCATAAGATAAAACCGACATTCCCACGATTCTGGCTATTGAGGGCACTGAGATAATTGCATATGCGAAGATATGTTAGCTATTCCTTCCATAAACTAATTAATCATAAACTAAAAGACTCTTGAGTAGTTCGAACTTTATTAATTAGCTCATATTCTTTCTAAGAAATTCGGTCGCCCTCCGATGCGTCATGCCTTCCTCCAGTGGACACATAATTTTCGAAAGCCCTGCATTTAATTTGGCATTGCCAGTTAATATGTTATCATTAGCTAGTGAGATCAAAATTTAAATCAAATATTTTACTTATGTGTCCATATTCCCCTTGATCATGTATTCCTTCGGTAACCTGTCGCGCATCGAATCGAAATAGTACACCTCATTCTCCCACGAACAGATCACGAGGAGGATCCAGTGGCCCCTACATTGTACATAAAAGAGAACTGCTTAAAGTATATGTCAGGTGTAACATACAAGAATGAGTTATATTAGTAGGAAACGCGCTAACGTTTGGTGGTACGGCCCAAGAATGAACTCCATGTCCTGCTGTGCTAGTAGTGTCCTTGATATGTACTGCTCCGCGTGTGCTGTGTCATACTCTAGCATCGTGGGGCATATTTTCTCTGGGTCGAGGAAACCCACCTTGTCACATGCCCTCGTCGACACCAGTCTATATATGCACCTGCATGCAAAGGACAACATTAGTATTGCATAGAAAGTTACTACATTTATTAAATGAACTACAACAATATATAGGATCAGCAAACTCACAAGACTCCTGTCTGTAGGATGGACATATCAAGTTACCACCAGTTAAAGAGGTCGAATAAATCCTCATGTGCCACGGATATGCTCCCGGTCTCACGATGGAACTGTCCAGGCTTGAAGGGAACTAGGAAGTTTAAATTGTGTCGGGCTCGGTGTAGGTACCACTGGTGGAGGTCTTTGGTTGTGTGATCCAATGTACGCAAAGTTTCCTCCGACATGAGTAGGAACCCGTTCTTGAACTTATTCGACTGTCCCTTTGTCCCTTTGCTTTTTCCCTTGCCTTTTGGTAGGGAGCAAGTGTGTTCCTTCGAAGCTAGGTGCGGGGCACTGACGGCTTTCTTTGCAAGCGAAGGGGCTTTTTGAGGAAGTGTGGATCCTTTGGCTGGGGTCGAGGTCATCTTTTGGAAGTTGAGGGCTGGAGGAGATCCCTCATTCCCTATGTTTGGGGTGGGGTCCTCAGGTAGTACGCTGGCATGCCACTTCAATTTATTAACAAGTATATTAGATTTTGCAAGTTAAGTGTATTAAGTAGGTTGTAAACTAACATGGGTAGGATTTACCTCCTGTATTGTAACACGCTTCTTGGGCCACTGTACGTAGGAACCCATTGCCTTAGCAACTGTCCACATTTCCTCCGTTGGGATGGGCGACGCAAAAGTGCTATAGCCCTGGAGGGCCATGTCCACCTGTACCTTTGCGAACCCCAACTTCAGAGGTATGAAGTGGATCCAGACATCCTCCCTAGACAAATATATGACCCCGTGTGCAACCACTACATGCCCGTCGCTAGGTGAGTCACTAGGCTGCAACTCTCCGGCTTCTGCAAATTTGCAACAATTAAAAACATGTTAGCGAAACAATTCTAATGGAACGGGAGTGGCATCAACTTAAATGCACAATTCAAGGCTTGCAATACCTCAAGCAGATCCACTGGATCCACATTGATCTTTGAAGATCAACTGCTCGGCCGACCCCACGGGGTATCATCGACCTCAGGAGCTGGATCCACAGCCTTGGACTGCATCATTCCGGTTAGCTTTCCTAACTATTGGCTCATTTCAGCGAACCTGGCCTCGAATTCTGTAGTCATGTCTGCCCGTACCTCTGCCCATATCTTATCGGCCAACTCCGCTTCCTTATCCTTCTGGGAGCGGGCCTTCTTCCTCGGTGGCACACTATCTTCGAAGCCATCCTTCCACAGCATGATAACTCCCATGGTCCGTGTCCGCCCGAGATGCTCCTTATTTCCTAGAGCCCGAGTGAGGATGTCATTCTCCCTCTGCGGAGTAAACAATCCCTGCATTGCCTCTTCGATAGAGATCTGTTACATTTAAAGCTACATTGTGAGACAAATACATATATAAACTTGTGCACACATAGTTTACGAAGTTATCCAACGTACCATTCGCTGCACGACTTCGACATCCTTGGGGTTTGCGAACTCCACATACCCCGAGGACTACATGGACCGTCTCTCCCACCACCATCGCTTGTACCTTGCATCGCGGATCTCGAAGATCGGCAAGTCAGGGGAGTCACGAGAGCATTTTCCTCGTCTTCCTTCCACCAGTGCTCTTCCTTCCCCGCATAACCCCGAGATTCGAGCTGATGCGGGTGGTCGTTCCTCTTTTGGATTGTCTTGTTCTTTTCGCTAAGGGCCTTGAACTCAGCGGTCCCCTTTTGCTGGGTGAATTCCTCCCATACCTCCTATGTTATGAAGGGTACTTCTCACAAGGAGATTTCTTCACAGTGAGGAAGATATGATGAGCCAACTCTTAAAGGTTTTCCATGTGTTGTTTATGTCCTTCATGCAGTCCGTCTTAGGTCTATCGTCAGAGATGTTCCACTTATCATGTTTTTAAACAATGCATATAAGTAGTAGTTAGTTAAATTTTAAGATAAGCCAAGGGAATGTGATTATGAAAGAGTTCAAGGATTTCAATTTCAATTAATTTATCTTCACTTCCGCCCACAACCTATCCCTCTCATCCACTTTCACGTCCTTCCAACTCTTGACGGTGATCTTCACCCTTTCTTTTGCCAACAGCCCAACGTAGACAGCGTACTTCCCAGCGCTCTTTCCAATCGGACTCCCAAACTGGTTAAACTCACAAGAAAGGTCAATGCGTTTTGCCAAATGGCCCAACGTTGTCACGCCTTGCGCTGTCCTCTTGCGCTGGGACAAAGCAGCATCAATTACGTTGTCCCTCATCGAACCACTACTATCAAACGAGGAACATGCCGACATGGCTTTGCCTAAAATTTCATGAACAAACCATCAAAAAGGCTGAGTACATATACATCAAGAGATTTTGATCCTATGATGCAATTCTAACTAAACTCAATAGCTAAACTAGAAGTCAGCATTATATTAGTGAACAAGAACAAAGCGAAAAAGAGTATTCATTACAAATCAGGAATTTCTTCTAATAGTTAATACATGAACTACCGTTAGAAGATGTGCTTTCTTCTAATGGTTAATACATAAAATATCGTTAGAATAGTACATGGCCATTCATTACAAATGAGCACACATACTTTTGAATGAAATTTGTGCAAAATTCAACAAATGCTTATGAACAAAATTTATCCCACTTCATCTCACCTATTATTTCCAATTAAATGAACCAAATACAAAATAACCAAGTATTTGATAGGAGGTTTAACAAAAATTGCTCAATGTACATATCATCTAACCCTGAAACCTATTTCTTCTAACGATTAACACATGAACTACCGTTAGAAAAAAGCTTTCTTCTAATGGTTAAAACATAAACTACCATTAGAACATACTTTTGAACATTAAGCAATACATAAACTACAATACATGGCCATTCAATACAAATGATCACACATACTTATGAACAGATAATTTCAAATCTCAAAAGATGATCATGAGATCGCTGAAACATATTATGTAAAAATACAAAAAAACACATTCCTTTGTTGAGTACTGTCCAACAAACATGAAGTAAATATCAAAAAACTCAAAACATAGCAAACCCTAGTTTAAATCCTAAACAAGAGCAAGAAAGCAAACCCTATTGTAAATAATGAAAAGATCAAATTAGATAGATCCTGGACTCAGAACTATGCACTAAGGATAGGGCAGGTGCACTTTTTGGCGAAATGTAGTGGTCGGTAGCGGTGGAGAATGGAGCAACGGCCTGCAACGGTGCAATACAGTGCCCGGCGGCGGTGGCAAACCGTAATCCCGGCGGTGATGGTGGTCCGGCAGCAAGGAAGTGGTCACCGGCGAGGGTAGGGCTTTTCGCGCTCGAGGAGAGAGAGAGAATTGGAATGGTTTGACTGGAGGGAAACTTTCCGGGCGGAGTTATTAATGTACTGAGTTCTTATTCTAACGGTATGATGAAATTAACTGTTAAAAAAGTACAATTTCTTCCAGGCTTGCATTTCAATAGAAGTGCAGTGCACTGGAAAATGATTTTTCTAAGTTAATTTCTATAGCACCTATCTTCTAATGGTTAAACAAAAAAATCATCATACCATGTGCTATCTTCTAAAGGTACAAAAAAATTAACCGTTAGAAGAAAGAGGCTAGCAGACTGCATTTCTGTAGTAGTGCATATTCTAGCGGTCCGCCAAAATACAACCGTTAGAAGAAAGGGGTTAGCAAACTGCATATCTGTAGCAGACTGTGTTTCTTCTAACAGTAAATCTATTATGAAACGTTAGAAAAACTCTAACTAACAGTTTGTAACAACCCAACCGTTAGTACAAGTACATGTCTGAAACAGAAGCAAGCAAGTACATGTCTGAAACAACAATACAAATACACAAATATACACCAATACAAATACACCAATTCACACATTCAAGTACATGTCTGAAACAGAAGCAAGCAAGTACATGTCTGAAACAGCAATACAAATACACAAATACACCAAATCACACATTCAATGTATATTACAAAAGTCATGTCTGAAATAGCAGATCATGACGAGGACCCAGTGGCCCCTACATTATACATAAAAGAGAACCGTTGCAAGTTGAGTATATTAAGTAAGTTGTAAGCTAGTGTTGCTACACCAAGCATGGCGCATTACTACAGCAATGTAACTACCGACTACAAGTTAGACCTGATACATCACAAATCCATTCATCTGAAACAGCAAATGTATGAACCACGTTTGACTTAACCATAGGAGTTCAGTTCAGAGAGGCTCAAGGAAATCACCAGCCAGTGTGGCGAGGAGCTGGAACTAGCGAGTTGAGTTGAGTTGAGCTTGGGTATATCACCAATACAAATGTAAGATGCTTTCTATAGGTCCTGAGTTGAGAAACATGCCGGGCTTGAGGATCTTCTCGACCGGCCAACTAAGATCCCGCCCTTCATAGGCTATTGTGTGAGACAGGTGAATGTGATTGGGAACTCCACAGACCCTCTCGTTAGCCTTCATGTCCTTCCAGCTCTCGACGGTGATTTTCACCTTTTCTTTCGCCAACAAGCCAACATAGGCAACGTACTTCCCAGCATTCTTTCCGATCGGTCTCCCAAACTGGTTGCCCCTCATGAAAATCGTCCATGGACCTGCACAGAATCAATAGGCATTCTAGAGCAAATTAAGATTTTTTACTACTACCTAAATGGCTCCCTGTCTGAAAAGAACTACCAAAATGAAAATTTTGTAGTATAGAATTCCTTTTATCCCTTAAAAGACAATCACAGAAAATAAGACCTATCTATTGAAACCAAGTTTTGTCATTTTTTCTAAATAGAGAATTTAGATCTTTTGGATAGAGAATTTCACTTATTTGGTGCAGAAGAAAGAAATATCTGAACAAATAAACACAAAAACTTTATATGTGAACTTCTCCCATGAACCAATCAAAGCAAATTATATCCATTTAATTATGGTATTTCATTGTCATTCAACCACAAAACCCCTTAACCTGCATCTCAAGTTAAGAATGGTATACAACAAACAAACAAAACAAATAACTTTGTTTTGTCATTCAATCACAAGTTCTATTAACTTGCATCTCAAGCTAAGAATGTTATACAAGAAACTGACAAAACAAATAGCTTTGTTCATAAGTCTAATTAGAAATTTTCCTCCTCTTCTCTATCAGATGAAATACAGTAGTTAGTTTGCAAATCAGTCAAAATTTAGTCACTCGAAATTACTAGAACTTAGTTTACTCACTCAAAATTTAGTCAATAGAGTTGAAGCCGCGAGGTTCTTGGAGTTCGATCATTCACCAAAAACCCTAGTGGCCGACGACGATGGAGAAAGGTGCGGCGGGCGTCGATGGAGGTTTCAGGTAGGGCTTGTCACGCTCGAGGAGAAAAAGAATTGGAACGGTTCGACTGGAAGCATAATTCCAGGGCATATGCATTTTTAGAGGGAGGCCTTGCTCTAACGGTTTGACAAATTAATCCTGTCGACGATTCGGACTCAGGGTCCTCAGCCGAACTTATGCAGAATTTGTAATTGTGAGACCTTTCAAGATGACCCTCCGGGAAGGTATGCTGAACAATGGTGAACAGGAGCACAGAGAATTTAGACAGGTTCGGACCCTCGATGGTGGGAGTAATAGCCCTACGTCCTGTTGAGATTTCACTAAGTGTGGTAAAAGGTTTACAAATGAAGGGAAAAGTCCTCACAGGCGAGGATTTTCCCTGTAAGGGTGTACAAGGAGAAGCTATAGAAAACTCGTAAGTGTTGTTTAATCTAAGCCGTAGACTTGGCTGTTTGAATGATCGAGATATCTTGTATCTCGATTATTCTTTTGAGTCTGGTTCTTGCGACAAAATATCTTGGATCCCCCGTTTGATGTACTTTGCTACCTTTTTATACTGGTCGAAAAGGTGCCATATGAAGGAAACTGTATCAAACGGTTAGATGCAGTTGTTGAAGAACTGCTGTTAACTTCCATGGAGGTTATTAACACGTGTTAATCATGAATAACCGCATATAATAACCTCTGACGGTTGGTCTTTAACGTGGAGGAATCCTCGGGATGCTTGGAATATCCTGACATAAGGATAACCGAATAAACCCCAAGCACCCTGGTCGAGAACGTTCTGACCGCGGAATGTAGGCTGATCGCACAACATCCCGGATATCCAGTCCGCGTATAGCATACGAACTTCTGACCGCACAAGGCTGTCGGTCTGATCGCACGAAACCCGCGACCTGATCGCGCAAAGCTTGCGACCTCATGGTGATGCCCCTCAGAATAGCTTGAGTTCGCATCACCAGATATATGTCTGGTTCGAACCTGTCTTGAACCAAAAGTTTATTAGAAGTGACCCGGGTGTCAATCCTCGTCAGCTAGCCCCCAAATTCGAAGAAAACGAAGAGACATGTTTATTTCGAATTTTTAAAACCATGGATCGGATTTTTAACCCGGTCCTTCAACTTCTCCACTTAGTGGCACACTAAGTAAAAACGGTTGGTTCTCCAAGATGGGTTCTGACATTATGTGACGGGCAATGATGGCACCGTAGAACCGTTTTTATCTCGAGGTGAAATTATAAATGCCTTGACGAAACCCGAGGCGCCTGGAATGCAAACCGTCACCCAGGCGGCTATAAATACCAAGCTCCTGGATTTGTAAAATTTCACAATTTCCTTCCACGCCTAAGTCCTTTTCTTGTTATCCTGCCTTTTTCTTTTTCACATACTCCTCCCAATGGCAGATCACGATGTCATCGAGATTGAGAGCGACGAAGAAGAAGTTGTCGAACAAGGGTCTCAAACGATTGAAGACCTGTCTTCCTTAAGGAAGAAACCCAGGATTAACGAAGGATCCTCCAGTGGAACGAATGTGAAGAATGTAGCAAGTTTCTTTCTTCCTTCAGTTCCTTTGACCCTCCCCGTTCATGCTTCTCGGCAAATTAGGCCTTTATCCTTAGAGAAAGATCCCATCACATCCAATTCTCCCATCCTTTTGGGTGATCAACATCTTGGTCGGCAAGCGGTGACTATCCCTCGATCAGATGATTGCCATATTGGGTTGGCGAAGCAATCTTCTGATGGGAAGGTTGCTCTTCCACCATATGATGATCTTCCTCCCAAGATGGGTGTATTAACGGGTTATGCATCAGGACAGGTAACAATTCTTCTCCCTTTTTGCTGATAATTTTAGTTAATATGACTAACTTTTGCAAAATGCAGGAGGTAGGAGGCTCCAGCGATCAGCCTTCTGCTGCTCCATCTCTTCCTTCCGGACAGACCCTTCTAGAAGAGAAGAATGCCCTGGAGAAGAAGACCGAGGAGATGGCCTCGAAGATTCTGCGTTTAGCAGAATGTCTTGATCGATCCCGAGAAGAGGCGCACCATTTCCGTCGAGAGAGGGACTTCGCTCAGCAACAGCGAGAACTCTCTGACTTGATTAGGGACAATAGTGCGTCTGTTGTTAGGGACGATATAGATAGACTTAGGATAGTTGCTAGTTCCCTGGGGGTTGCCAGTGTAAATTCTACTGACAACAACATGTCCCTTGGGGAACTTTGTAAACTTCTTTCGGAACAGGTCGATGTTTTTATCGACCGTATCCCTTTTGTATGTAAAGAATATAATAAATAAAGTTTCTTTTATTCATATGAACATTCTTCATAACTTCTGTGTGAAATTATGGCCAAAAGCTTAGTTCGCGACCATTCATACACAGGAAATTTCAGTTCTGCGATTAGAATTGCGCTTTAAAAGATCACCGTGACCTGCCCTGATGCCGCGATCAGACTTAAGGCCGCGGTTAGAACTGAATTGCGACTAGAGTCGAACGTTCGGTTAGACCATTACTTCGATCAGAAACGAAGTTAAATAACATGGTTTTAACCAAACCATAACCCAGTTAGAATATACCCGTACGTCAAATTTTGAGTTATATGATATTTTTCACAAAAATGTTCAAGTAAAAAGAAAGGTAACCAACCCTCAAAAAGCCTTAGCAGACTTCTCGAGTTTTAGCCCTTTCAGCTTCCGAAATAAAGAAGTCTTTTTATTTCAGATCCGATACCCGAAACGCTTTAAAGGGTTTATCATAGAATATCCATTATGGGAAATGAATAAAATATTTAAGAGGACGCTTGAGTGGAACGTTACTCACAGAGGCGTGACTCCTCGAGTCTATAAAAGCAGTAGGTAGCTTCTTGAGGAAGCCATTCAGCCGCGAAAAACCCTTAGAGTTCCCACCGCACAAAACCCTCATCTTCTTGCCTTCATCTTCCACAAAATCATCGACTTTTTTGACCAATCTTCCTCAAAAAATGGCATCTTGGAGTAGATCCAACCACCATTCCGAGGAGACTCTGGTGGCGTTGGAGAAAGAGGAGATCCTTCCATCGCGGCTGCTGATCAATTGGCGGCCTGCGGAGAAGGACCAAGAAACTCCAATCGTCCGAGAGGGCGAGTTGGTAATCTTTGAGGAGTATCTGCGCTACGGGTTCCGATTCCCTGAGAGTCGGTTCCTAAAGGACATCCTCGAACATTATGGGTGGGAACTCATCAACCTCCACCCAAATGCGATGCTGATCCTGGCGGTGTTTCAGCATCTTTGCGAGGCCTTCGTCGGAGTATATCCTAGCGTGGACCTCTTCCGACGGTTCTACTTCTCGGCATGGTCGAAAAGCACCAATGCCGCCGGATGCATCTACTTCCGGCTGAGGGACAAGAAGGAGTATCCTTCCCCACCTCTGCGGGATTCGGTACACGGGTGGCACCAGAGGTGGTTTTACTGCTCTCCGCCGTCCGAGAGTAGTTTATGGTTTGAGAACTCGCGACCAGAGAAGTCAAGCGAGTTGGATGCTCCCCCGACACTGGGCGTGGAGCACCTGAAGCACGTCGAGGTGATTCTTCACTTGATGGGTCAAGGATTGACAGCGAGGGATGTCATCCGAGACTTTGTGAAGAACCGGGTGAGCCCCCTGCGCGAAAGGGCTCATCCTGCTTGGGAAATCAAGTCCATGGCGGATGGAACCCTGGACTACAATGAAGGTACTCAACCTTTTAGCACTGTGCTTTGTCATTTCTGAAATTTATGTTTTCTGACTTGAATTTGGGAACAGTTCTGCCCTCAGCCGAAATTGAGAGGCGAACTAATTCCCTCCTTAGGGCCTACAATGCTGATGTAGAGGGCCCTAAGGGATCACCTCGCCCGCAGAGCTTGATTCATGCCGGTGATGACCTCAGACAGGAGCGCCGAAAGGTAATTTCCTTGTTCGGCTTTGGTTCTGTAGGTCTTGTGTGTGTCCAGCGCTAATCCATTGTAATGGACTGTGAACCAGCTCCTAGGGAAGTTTGCTGATGCGACGTTCCCAAGCGAAAATGTCGGCTCTCTGGGGAAGCCGACGGCGAAGAATGTGAAGAAGGTCTCTCAGAGACCCAGGACAAAGAGTCCTGCCCCCAAGAAGACCAAGCTGAACCCTGGGGAGGGGTCTTCACGAAGCATTCCTCGTCCCGCAAGAAAGACTGCGGTAAGATATCGCATTCCTTCTACTTTTTTAGGCGCGACATGGAATCACTTCTTCGTCGTACAGGGAGAGGGGAGCGAGGAGGAAGAGGACGATGATGTGCCTCTAGTCATCAAAAGGAAGAGGACCGGGGAGTCCCCTGCTGGTGACGTCCCAAGCTATCCCGTAGGGACCACAGCTACCGAAGAGGTGGCCGTGGCTGACCCTGCGACCACCGAAGATCTTGTGGTCGCAGGTGACCTTCCAATTCCTGAAGCCCCCGAGGTTTCAGGGTCAATTATCTCTGCTTCCCTGGTCGAAGGGACGACCAAGGTGAAGAATCTTTTCGACCGTTCCTTCTATGACTCTTTCTGCACATTTGACAAATTAATGTACATACAGGGATGAGAGCTTCCCCCTGGGACCACTGGGGGTTCCAGGGAGGAAAATCCTCCTCCTCCGCGGACAGGGGAGGAGGTAGATGAACAAAGGCCGGCTGTGACGGTCCCAGCAACTCTGGAGTTTCCAAGGCCTTCGGATGCAGCCCCACCAGTTAGCCCGGTGGCTCAGGTAAAAACCTTTCTATGTGTTTTCATCTTTTTTCCTAGGAATGTGCTCGTAACAAAACATTTCCAGGGAGGTGCTGCCTTGTTTACTATAAGGAAGGCGAGAACCGGAGACGGCTCTCCTTCGCAAGGGGAATTTTCCCAGAAGTCCCAGGAACGAATGGGATTTCAAATAAGATAAGAACTCTTACTTAACAGTAATCTTAGACGAAAACTGCCTGACCCATTCTTCTTGTTAGGCAAAAGAAGACAGCGCCTAACCCTTCAACCATCACTGGGGAGGTTGAAATTAGGGCTGATGAGGGAGCCTCTAATGAAGAGCGCTCTGCTCCCGTGGTTCAGGAAGTCGTCCGGACCGCGAGAGGTGAAACAAGTACAGGGACCGGGTCACAACCAGTGGCCTCTGGGGGTGGTGTTCAGACGGCACTTCCCCCAACTATCCCTGTCGCAGGCACTTCCGGTGCGCTAGCAAGGATTCCTGCTAGCATGGATGATGCCGCTTTAAACAAGTTTATGAAGGTATGATCACCCCTGTTTCGGCGCTTGAACCGCCTTTAGAGTATATTTAACTCTCTTGCTTTGTATCACAGGGCTTGTCATGGGTGACGAGCCAGTCGCATGCTGCAATGGCTAGTATGGCGGCTGTTCAAAAAGATCGTGACGGCTTGCGCAAGTGAGGATCGTCACTCTTCTGTTAATATAAGTAGGCTTTATCTGTAACCGACTTGATTTTGCTGCAGAGAGGTTACATTCTTGAAGAAAGAGTTAGCCAAGATGAGGCTGAACTCAGTTGCAGAGTTCAAGAAACTACGGACTGAAATCAATAAACTTCAGTCTGAGAATGCTGGTAAGTCGATTCTCAACTTGAGAAGACTTAAAGCCATGCCTTGTTAATAACCTCTTTTCTCTGTACAGCGCAAGCAGGTCGCATTATACAGCTCGGCCAGGACAAGACGATTCTCGAGTCCTCGATCAACCACACCGACCGAGCGGTCAAAGAGTTGAGCCTACTGGTCTTCGAAAAACTGAAGGCCGTGGCCAACCTTTTGAATACCAACGTGGTAGAGTTGAAGAAGGACGACCCAAGTGTCAGCGATTGGTCATCACTGCTCACAGCTCAAGCAGAATCACTGCTTGAATATCTCCCTGGAGATATACGGCGACGTGAAGAGATAATCAGGACGAGAGTCCGATCAGCCGCTTCTGCCGTACTCAGCCGGGTTCGACTTCACCATGGCCCAGATGCGAATCTGAGCGCGCTGGTGGGACCGGTTGAGGTCGAGAGTGAAGAACTGCTTGACGCCGTTATAGAAGAAGTCAAGCCCTTCGTTGACAAACTCTTGGCTGAGCTGAGGATCGAATGATCCTTATATTTTGTAACCAAACAATTGTAATTACAATGCCATGTATGTAAAACTATTTTTTTTTTTTTAGACAGTGCATATTCACATCATAAGTTTCATACTATAAGTATATCCCTCTAGCCCCCGCCTCTGTTTTGTGAATACTGAAGCCTTAGTATTTTAAGCAGAGGGGAAAACATAAATATGATGACCAGGAATATGTGCTTCAAGCCGATGGTCAAGATTAAAGTAACATTTTAATCTTATTGCAAACTGGTGCCACCCAGATGACCGAGGACTAGCCAGATAGTCCCGTGTGCGTTGAGAAACGGCTTATTTATGAGTGACTTATCTGGAAGTGATCATGAGATCGACCAGTGAATCCTGGTTGAAAAATGCTGTAATAACCTAACCGCCGGCGATCAGCCCCCAGGTCGAATTTGTATAATTTGGGCTTAAAGAAAAACACTTATTGTATGAAAACAAGACATGCTTTTTATGAAAAGATGCTAATTGAACAGGAAAAGGGGGTGTGGTACTTACACGTAAAACTTGCGAAGTTGATCAATGTTCCAAGTATTGGACAAAATCCGACCATCCTCCATGGCTAACCGCGCAGATCCTGGCCGCGGCACTGAGACGACAGTGTATGGTCCTTCCCACTTTGGGGAGAATTTATTGCGGTTAGACTGGTCTTGAATTTTTCGTAAAACCAAGTCGCCAACGTTGAGATCACGTGGTCGCACCTTTTTACTGTGATACTTGCGTAGAGCCTGCAAGTATACCGCGGATTTGATCAGGGCGCGATCACGCCGTTCTTCCAGGAGGATGAGATCTTGCGATCGCTGTTCGGATTGGTTGACCTGTTCGAATTGATTCGTGCGGACAGATCCAATACTAACTTCCATAGGTAACACAGCCTCGGCCCCATAGACCAAATGGAAGGGTGTCTCACCGGTGGCTCGACTAGAGGTAGTCCGTAGTGCCCATAGAACAGTATAAAGCTCGTCTGCCCAAGCCCCCAAGCGGGTCTTGAGGCGATCAAAAACACGTTTTTTGATGCCTTGCAATACTTGCCCATTGGCCCGTTCTACGGCACCATTGCTTTGCAGATGTGCCACAGAAGCAAAGCACACCTTGGTCCCAATCTGATCGCAGTAGTCTAGGAAGAGACCGCTAGCGACCTGAGAACCGTTGTCTGTGATGAGACGGTTTGGAACACCAAATCGCGCCACAATGTTCTTGTGAAAGAACTTTTGTGCGGCTGATGCAGTAATATTCCGTACTGGTTCGGCCTCAATCCACTTTGTGAACGTGTCAATGGCTACGAACAGAAACTTGTACCCATTGACCGCTTGTGGCATAGGACCGACGATGTCCATTCCCCAGATCGCGAAGGGCCATGCGAGAGGAATAGTTTGCAATGCATAAGCAGGTTGATGAACCTGTCTTGCATGAAATTGACACTGTGGACACATCTTGACCATAAGCTTGGCATCATCGAGTGCCGAAGGCCAGTAGAATCCCTGTCGAAAAACTTTTCCGACCAGTGTTCGGTATGACGCGTGCGCACCGCATACATTGTCATGTATTTCTTTCAAGAGGGATTTTCCTTCCTCCTGAGATATACAGCGCATGAATACTCCTTGAGTACCCTTTCTGTACATAACCCCATCTATGAGTTTGTACAGACGCGCCTTTCGAATTAACCGATCGCTTTTGGTTTCGTCCTCGGGTAGGGTCCCATGTTCAAGATAGACCCTCAATGGATGAGTCCAATCTTGTTCCTGACCGAGGTTGGCAACGAAGGCTATTGCCGGATCATCCTCGACCGAAGTCATGATCGAAGGATGGTCCAAGTGTTCAATGAACACTCCTGCCGGAGCGGATGAGCGTGAGGATCCAATTTTGGATAATTGGTCTGCGAGAATATTGTCCTTTCGCGGGATGTATTGGACTTCGAAGTGACTGAAGTGTTTTTCCAATCTCCTCACTTCCCCCAGGTAATGAGCCATTGTCTCATCGGAGGTGCTGTACTCCTTGTTTACCTGGTTTACGACTAGCTGTGAGTCCCCCCTCACCACTAATCGACGGACTCCGAGGAATTTTGCTGCCCGGAGCCCTGCAAGAAGACCTTCATACTCTGCTGCGTTGTTGGTCGCAACAAAGTGTAATTGAATGACATACTTAAGCTGTTCGCCCTGGGGCGTAACTAAGACCACTCCAGCCCCCGAGTGTTGAAAACTGCGGGAGCCGTCAAAGTACATTGTCCAATAATCGGGGCACTCCAGTTCCTCTGCCAACTGCACGGGTGGCTCAGGGTTGGTCCATTCGACCACAAAGTCGGCCAAAACCTGAGACTTAACCGCCGTGCGAGGGGTGAAATGGATCTCGAAGGCACCGAATTCGACCGCCCATTTGGCGATTCGACCAGATTTTTCTGGATTTCGGACAATATCCCCTAAAGGAAAAGAGGAGGGTACTGTGATCTTGTGTGCTTGAAAGTAATGTCGTAGCTTACGGGAAGCCATCAGTAGCGCGTAAAGTATCTTCTGGACCTCAGGGTAGCGCTCCTTAGGACCATGAAGTACTTCGCTCACATAGTAGACGGGTCTGTGTACTCCTTCCCTTTCCGCGATCAGAACAGCGCTGACCGCGTGTGGGGTGGCCGCCAAATACAGAAGTAATGGTTCTTCCTTTTCAGGAGACACCAATACTGGCGGACTGGACAGATATGTTTTTACCTCCTGAAACGCTTTTTCGGCCTCGTCGGACCACGTGAAGTTATGATGTTTCCGCAAGGCTTTAAAGAAAGGTAGTCCCCTTTCACCTAATCGCGATATAAAGCGACTTAAAGCCGCCATGCGACCAGCCAGGCGTTGAACATCCTTTATGGTCAAGGCCGACCTCATTTGTTCAATAGCTTTGATTTTCTCAGTATTAACCTCGATGCCCCTGGAACACACAAGGAAACCAAGAAGCTTCCCTGAAGAAACCCCGAAAGAACATTTCTCCGGGTTTAATTTTATTCCAAAGCGATTCAAGTTACAGAAGGTTTCAGCAAGATCGTCCAAATGAGACAATCTCTTGGTGCTCTTTACAACCAAGTCGTCTACATATGCTTCGAGATTACGCCCCATCTGGGAAAGAAAGGTCTTTTGCATCAAGCGCTGGTACGTGGAACCTGCGTTCTTGAGACCGAACGGCATTCTGACGTAGCAGTATGTGCCGAACAGGGTGATGAAGGCAGTTTTCTCTTCATCGTCTTCTGCCATGCTAATTTGATGATATCCTGAGTAAGCGTCCAGGAAACTCATCAGTTCGCAACCCGCAGTCGAGTCGACCAGCTGGTCGATGCGGGGAAGGGGAAAGTCATCCTTCGGACTGGCACTGTTAAGGCTAGTGTAGTCGACGCACATGCGCCACTTGCCATTTGACTTGCGGACCATGACCGGATTGGCGAGCCAGTCCGGGTGATTCACTTCGCGGATAAACCCGGCTTGTAAGAGTTTGTCTAACTCTTCTCGAATGGCTTCCTGTCGGTCGGTGGCAAAACGTCTGAGCTTTTGCTTTATTGGTCGTTGTCCAGGTCGAATTGCTAACCTGTGCTCAATTACTTCCCTTGGGACACCGGGCATGTCGGACGGTTTCCACGCAAACACGTCTGCGTTAGCCCGGAGGAAAGCAACGAGGTCGAGTTCCTATTTGTCATCCAGGGCTGACCCAACCCGAATTGTCTTGGATGGGTCATCTGGGTACAAAGGAACTTGTTTGAGTTTCTCGTCTGGTCGAGGAGCAGCCCTGATCGCATCGGTGGCAACGGTGGCGACCTGAGCGTCCCGGAGGGGAAGTTGATCGACCATCTCCAAAGATAGCCAGTAGCACGTGAGCGCCACGTTGCGACTGCCTCGGACCGAAATGACACCTTTGGGGCCAGGCAATTTCCCGCACTGATAAGCATAGTGCGTTGCCATCATGAACTTAGCAAGAGTCGGCCAGCCAAAGATTGCATTATAAGCTGAATCACAATCGATTACATCGAAAGTAAACAATTCTGTTCGGAAGTTATCTGGTTCTCCCAGAGTGACCGGGAGGACCACTTTTCCCAATGGCATCATGGAGGGGCCTGGGATTATCCCATAAAACGGATGGATTATGGGCTTGATCTTCGAACGAGGAATTTGCATCTCGTCGAGTGCCTTGACCAATAAAAGATCAAGGGAACTTCCCCCGTCAATCAGGACCCTTTCGACTCTCGCGTTACTGATGATTGGGGTAATAACCAGAGGTAGCCTCAATGGTCGAGTTAGCCCCACAGGACAGTCAGCGCGATCGAACGTCAAAGGCATATCCGACCAACGGGGATATTGAGGTTCGCCAAGGGATGTCTCCGTTTGGTTAACCTCTCGGCAAAAGGTTTTAAACTGCCTTTTGGAAACGAAGGAGGAGGAACCTCCGAAAATGACATTAACATGATTTTGAGGTACCTGGTAAGCCATTTCTTCGTCTCCGTCGACGTCTCTAATCCCGCACGCCTGCTCTTTAGGCGGTAGGGTTGGCATTGGCCCAGCTCCCTGGTAGAAATCATCCAGCTGTTTCAACCAACTCCTGCAGTTTTTGAGGTCGTGGCCTGCGGAGTTGTGGGGTGGACACCACCTCTTGCCTTCCTGCGGATTAGTTGATTTTTCTGGCTGGTCGGAATCCCGGCCACCAGAAGCAGTTTTACTTTTAAAAGAAGACTTATTACCTTTGGTCGAAGGTGGTTTCTCCGCGACTGCGACCTCACGGTACTGTCCAGAGCGGTTCCTCTTCGACTTTTTTGACTTCCCACCCGGTGAAGACTCCGGCTTTTTGCTTGAATCTTCTTTCCTGGCGTCCTTGAAGCCTGGTTGGGGCGGTAGGTCCCCCTTGTCAACCATTCGGTTCCATTCGACTACCTCGGCTGCATCAGAGTATCGATCAGCCATATCGAACAGATCGGCCACTGATCGAGGTGGGTGGATAAGCAAGTCTTCAGTGAATCTCCGGTATCGAACGGCATGCTTAAATGCCCTGATTACGGAGCCATCAGATATGTTCGGGATGGTATTTCTCACCCCGACGAACCTCTTGACAAACTGCCGAAGTGTTTCGGTCGAAGTTTGCCGCAGTCTATGCAGGTCGTCCTCTTTACCCGGCTTTTGGTAACAGTTTTGGAAATTGCTGAGGATGGCATCGCATAGCATTTCCCAATTGTAGATGAAACCCTCAGGCTGATTAAACAACCAGGTTCTAGCCGGTCCTGCGAGGACTGTTGGCAGGTAGTTGGCCATGACCTTGTCATCGCCTCCTGCTGCTTGGATGGCAGTAATATAGATCTGAAGGAACTCGGATGGGTTCTGAGTTCCATCAAACCTCTCAATGGCCCCTGGTCGAAACTTATCGGGCCAAACGACTGCTCGTAGGCCAGGCGAGAAAGCTTTGCAACCAACGTAAGGACCGTGAACCGTCCTGTGACTTTCGGTTGGGTTTCGAGCAAACTCACGTAATGGCGAGGTTACTCGTGGTCCCAAACGAGAGTGAACGGGAACTCGATCCCTATTACGAGAGTCCTGCATTCGCCGGTATTTGTCCTGTCGGGACGGTACAGGCGGCGGGTAACTCCGCCGGCCAGAGCCAAAATGAGGGCCATCTCGTTCACGGGAATGTGTCACTGAGTGGGAAGAGGCTGTTGGGGTCGCCTCGGATGCGACCTCATCCAGTCTTTCCGCCAGGATCCTGAAAAAGGCCGGTCTCTGCGCATCCGTGACCGTAGGAGGAAAATTACGCATGACTTCCGCGATAGATCGCAGTCGACCATGGGTACTTCTCCTAGGGGCACCAGGTGTTATTGTTTCTTCGTCCACTGGGAAATGCTCCGGTGGTAAGGAGGGAGTCTGGTCACGTCTACGACCACGCGACCGTCGAGAAGAACTCGGGGCAGCATCGTAACGAGCCTGCGCATCTTGAAGAGCCTCTAGGGCAGTTCTGTGTAGTTCGTTGTTCTGTTGCTCGAGATCTTGCTCCTCCTTCTGTTTGCGATCTTGTTCTTCCCTGGCAGCCTGTTGATCGGGAGTTTCTTCCGACAACGCAGCAAACTGCCTAGGGAGAGAGGTCGCCGATGGGGAGAACATCTCGGTTTGTTCCGAGTCGGACTCGAAATCGAAGAGACGGTGAAGGTTATCAGGGTCGAACCTTCCTGGGCTAATTTCCGGGTCATCATCATATTTTCCCTCAGCGGGGTCGTATGACGGGCCGGATTCATCATCTGGCATATTAAGAACCTCCGTGGGTTCTGACCTTGCGCCAGTTACTCCCTGGTAGATTGACATGACCTGGAGAGATGATTCGACTTGCGGAAGATTCTGGTCTTCGATCTCCTCCATCGGAACAGGATCGCTTGGAGAAGGCATTAGTATATGGGCATAATCCTCGAGATCGAAATCATTCTCGGAATCATATGCTCCAGTCATGTTTCGGCGAACCTCCGAATTTCAATTAGGACGCCTTGAGAAAGGCCCCACGGTGGGCGCCAGCTGTCGACGATTCGGACTCAGGGTCCTCAGCCGAACTTATGCAAAATTTGTAATTGTGAGACCTTTCAAGATGACCCTCCGGGAAGGTATGCTGAACAATGGTGAACAGGAGCACAGAGAATTTAGACAGGTTCGGGCCCTCGATGGTGGGAGTAATAGCCCTACGTCCTGTTGAGATTTCACTAAGTGTGGTAAAAGGTTTACAAATGAAGGGAAAAGTCCTCACAGGCGAGGATTTTCCCTGTAAGGGTGTACAAGGAGAAGCTATAGAAAACTCGTAAGTGTTGTTTAATCTAAGCCGTAGACTTGGCTGTTTGAATGATCGAGATATCTTGTATCTCGATTATTCTTTTGAGTCTGGTTCTTCTGACAAAATGTCTTGGATCCCCCGTTTGATGTACTTTGCTACCTTTTTATACTGGTCGAAAAGGTGCCATATGAAGGAAACTGTATCAAACGGTTAGATGCAGTTGTTGAAGAACTGCTGTTAACTTCCACGGAGGTTATTAACACGTGTTAATCATGAATAACCGCATATAATAACCTCTGACGGTTGGTCTTCAACGTGGAGGAATCCTCGGGATGCTTGGAATATCCTGACATAAGGATAACCGAATAAACCCCAAGCACCCTGGTCGAGAACGTTCTGACCGCGGAATGTAGGCTGATCGCACAACATCCCGGATATCCAGTCCGCGTATAGCATACGAACTTCTGACCGCATAAGGCTGTCGGTCTGATCGCACGAAACCCGCGACCTGATCGCGCAAAGCTTGCGACCTCATGGTGATGCCCCTCAGAATAGCTTGAGTTCGCATCACCAGATATATGTCTGGTTCGAACCTGTCTTGAACCAAAAGTTTATTAGAAGTGACCCGGGTGTCAATCCTCGTCAAATCCGTTGATACAATTTCCTCTATTCTAACAGTAAATATATGAAGCACCATTAGAAGAAATCATGTGGTTTATTCTAACAATTCCCAAAATACTACCGTTAGTATATGTATATTTCTTCTAACGGTTAATATATTCTAAACCATTAGAAAAAATCATGCCATTTTTTCTAACAGTGACTTCCATCGCAACCGTTAGTACAAATGCCTACAAATACTCTTCTCCACTGCACACCATGTACACTAACGGTTTTCTTCTATATTGCGTACAACCATTAGAAGATAGGGGTTAGTAGACTGCATTTATGTACTAGTGTGTATAGGGGCACTAGATGGCACTCATGTCAAGGCATCTGTCCCCTCCGGGATGGAGGATAAATTTAGAGGTTGCAAGTCATACCCCTAGCAAAATGTGTTAGCAGCCGTCGACTTTGACTTATAGTTCACCTATGTCCTAGTAGGATGGGAAGGATCAGCACATGATTCTCTTATTTTGCAGGATGCTCTTTCTCATCCAAGTGGCTTAGAAATACTTGAAGGTACTTCACCATTATTATAGACTTCTTCTATGCCTTAAATTTGAAGCAACACGCCCTTAGGTAACTTTTTAAAATTAATGTACGGAAATTTTATTTGGCTGATGATGGGTATGCTGCAAGGCCTGGCATACTCCCACCGTACCATGAAGTCTGGTACCACCGCCATTCATCACTTAGGACAATTGTTGAGAGGGCGTTTGGGACTCTAAAGGGCTGCTTCAAGATTCTTAGTGAGAGACCGTTCATACCATTGAAATCCCAGATTAAGGTGGTTGTTGCTTGTTGTGCCCTACATAATTGGATACTAGATAATGGGCTTGATGACCTTGTGTATGACGAGGCTACTTGGTACTCTCACCTACCTAGGAGCCACAATTGTGTTATTGACCAAAAAACCAACATATGTGACTGGGTTATCAAGGGTGATAACATAGCTCAGTAGATGTGGACAGATAGAAATAGCGCTATCATATATGACAACACTGCCACAGCAGACTCTGACACTGTGGAAAGCATTGTGGATTCTGCATATCCTTAGTTCTTGATCTTTCATTATTTGTGCTACATTAATAAGTTTATTTGTTGGGTGTTGATGTTGCCTTTCAATTCAGTTCTTGTAAAACTACTCGAATATTATATATGTGCATGTGTTGTTTCTAGTTGTTTGTCATTGTTGCCTTTTGTTTTATCTTTGTTGGTTGCCTTTTCTTCAAATTCTACAGCAGCAAACCAAACTTGTACTGATTTATGTTTGCAAGGATTATGTCAATAAACCACTAATTTATTATTTACATTAGTTGACTTCAATTTTTGGATGAACCTCTATTCCAACAGTATGTCCAAGCAAAAGATCAATGTCAAGAGCGAGGAAGAGTCTATTAGTCATAAGAAGTATTTACAATAGATTAAAGAAAACACAAAATTTATGCTTGATGGTACATTGAGCTATGAAAGAACAAACCCTTCAAGCTCAAGAAGCAACACCACCTCTAGTGTGTAGATGCTCTAAATGGTAAGTTCGTGATAGGTGCCACTCAAGCCCAAATTGATAGGCACTATCGGTCCCACAGGTAGAAGTGGGTTTGGATTCAACGTGCGATGAGAAATAGTGGTAATGGTTTTGAAGTCAGCACATGCAAATTCACCATTTCTGAGTTTGAGAAAACACATCTTAGTGTAAGTAGTTACTCCTTAGTTCATTATGTTTGCAAATCATTATGTAATTGACATTGCATGCTTGCTCACCTTGTATCTCTCTTGTCTTAAATGCAAAAGACAACTGTAAACTATCTTACTAGGCCTATCAAGTTCTTCCACTTGTTGGAAGAATTGTTTGCAGATTAGTCTCATGTCGATGGTTCCCTTACTATTGATCAGTTCACTGTGAATGCCATCAGCGATAGTGATGATGACACTGAGTTTCTATAGGAGCTAGATGGGTTTACGCTAACTAGAGACTGTGGTGGGAATGAATCTGACACCATTGCTCATGATAGTCCTATCATCAATTTAGAAGAAAGTTTTGACCCATCTTCAGATTCAAGCAAGAAGCGCAAGTCAACAGGATCACCTTCCAAGAAGCATTCGAAGGACAAGAGAGCTCGTATTAGTAAAACTTCAAATGATGACATGGCAACAAGCATTAAGAGGCTAGCTGAGTCCTAGCATCACCTCCTACAGATAAACCAGCTAAGGAAGATGCTCATGCAAATCTATGGAGACAAATTGATGCCCTCACTGTCACTGCTAAGGACAAGCTTGAGATGGTAGCGTATCTATCCAAGTCAAAGCACAATCACCTTTGTAGTTACCTTAACTATGCAAGTAATGCCATGCTGCAATTTTTGGTCATTTCTTTCTTCGAACGCAAATCTGATGGTGGTAGCGGTGATGGCAGCAGAAGTGATCTGTGATGCCAAGTTGCGTTTGTTCGAGTAGTTTGTGTCATCTTTTGGTTTATGCTACATTCATCTAGTGAGCGCATTTTGTTAAGTAATAGAACTGTGATATTGGTGCTGTAGTTGTTCATTTGGTGGTATGTGTTATGTGGAAATTGTTAAGTCCATGTTGAAACTCTGCAGGATTCTACCAAGATTCAGAAAACTCATCGTGAAGCTTCTATGGCATCAGAGGAACACGACTATGGTGGCAATTTTGACGGCGACTTCGCCGGGGCTCTTCTCCAGGCACAACCGCGAGAACAGGAGAAAATTTGAAATCTCGTCGATGTCAGAGAAGAAGGAGTGGCGGGGTTGTCAACAGGGACTTCGGTGAGGTGGAGGCTGACTTCAACTGGGTGTACGCACCAGCAATTGGACGGAGGTGACCAAATTCTCATTCCGTTGCTCCATTGTCACCCATGACAGGACGCCATAAATTCTTCGGCATGCGGCATCAGACTTCATCGGACTTGGTGGGGAGGTAGCTAGGGCAGTAACAAACACAATGGTATAATGAATTTGGCTGGTGATTAGCTGAATTAACGATACGACATTTGGCTCAACTATGGCCATAGTTCAAGTTTGCAGAACTTGTCACCTATGAGATTTTCATCGCTGCAGCTTGCCAGCGATGGTGCAAAGGGTCTCTGGGAGTCCCTGGCACCCAGCCTGGGAGTTCAATGCAAAATTTGGAGAGAATTTGGTGAAAAATAACCAAAATGACAACGGGCCAGCAACTCCATAATGGGTTAAGATTAATATAACAACAAAAAACTGAAGCCCGACCGCGATGCTCGTCACCGTTCTGGCCGGAAAACTCACTGGAGATGATCAGGGATTGGACTAATGGCTACTGGAGGTCATGAGGATCAATTAATATGCATAAATTGTTCAAGAATTCCTAGCCTGGAGTGTTGCTGCTGCTGTTGAATGCGGAAGGGAGAGAGAACACTGTTGCGGCTGATACTGTGTTGTTTCTTTACAGACTACTGTATATACATGTATATCTCTGAATTACAGTAGATTTACTTGATGCTTCTGATACCAGTACTACGTGGAGGAGAATTCATCTCTCTTTTTTCACTGCTTGGGTAAAGCACAACGTAACATCACTTATCACTAGAGAGTTAAAGAGTTAAATAATATTTTATTTTATTTTTCTTGTCTTGAAGGTTCTTCAAAGGTTTAGGCTTATAACATGTGTGTGTGTGTGTATATATATATATATATATCCTAATTTAACCATAAGATACAAGGATACTTGGTATTATTTAAAATTAGTATAAAATTTTTCTAACAAAGGATGACTGGAAATTGGGATGTGACATCCTTCCCCGAGTAAAGGGATCCCGGCAGCCATCTACAAATCCCAGAGTCACAGGCAAACTGCGTTCCCAACTTGGTTTACGACTAGTTGTGAATCATCTTTCACAAGTAGTCGACAGACTCCAAGAGCTCGAGCCGTACAGTGTCGCCTTCAGGTGAGACAAGCACAACCCAACTCTTGCACCTTGAAGGCTTAGGGATCCATCAAAGTGCATTGTCCATTTGTCGTAATGCCCAATGGTTTGCTCGAATTTTGGATTAGTCCATTCAGCGATGAAATCGACCAAAATCTGAGATTTACTCGTTGTTTGAACAACAACGTGAAGGTCTAATTCGCTTAATTCGACCGCCCATTTTGATATAAAACCAGTAGATTCTTTGTTTCTAAATAGTTCCCTCAATGGAAAAGAAGATGGCACATTAATTTTGTGTGCTTGAAAGTAATACTGAAGCTTTCTTGAAGTCATCAAAACTGCGTACAGTAATATTTGTACCTCTGGATAGTTTTTCTTTGATCCGTGAAGGACTTCACTGACATAATATACAGATCATTGGATACCGTATCTATCTACGACCAGTGCACCACTGACTGTTTGTGTAGTTGTCGCCAAGTATACTATCAATGTTCCCAAAGAAAAGGTGGAACCAAGATAGGTGGTGTAGCTAGATACTTCTTGATCTCCTCGAAAACTTGATTTGCCTCTTCTGACCAGTGGAACCATTGTGTTTCCTGAGAACTTTGAAAAATAGGAGTCCTCGCCTGCCTAGGCATGATATGAAATGACTTAGAGCCGCGATACATCATGTTAGGTGCTAGACTTTTCTTGAATTGTAGGTGGTCGCATCTGTTCAATTGCTCTAATTTTCTCGGGATTGGCTTCAATTCCACAAGCACATACAAGAAAGTCACTAACTTGCCAAATGAAATACCAAAGATGCATTTTTCAAGATTCAATTTAATACTATGATTTCTGAGTTTGTCGAAAGTTTTTGCCAAATCAACAAGGTGATCTGAGCATTTGGTGCTTTTAGCGACCAAGTCATTTACATAAACCTCTAGATTACATGCCAATTGCTTGATGAAGGCTTTTAGCATAAGTAGCTGGTATGTGGCACTGGTATTTTAGAACCCAAATGGCATTTTTACATAGCAGTAAAATCCAAAAGACATGATGAATATAGTTTTCTCTTCATCTTCACATGCCATGTTTATCTGGTGATACCGTGAGTATGCATACTGGAAGCTCATCACTTCACTATTTGCAATAGAATCAACCAGTTGGTCAATGCGTGGAAGGGAAAAATCATCCTTCGGACAAGCACGATTGAGATCAATGAAGTCAATGCACATACGCCACTAGCCATTAGCTTTCTTCACCATGACTATATTGGCGAGCCATTCGGGATGGTCAACCTCGCGAATGAATCCAACTTTAAGAAGCTTATCAAGTTCAACTCTAATTGCTTCTTGTTGATATGAAGCAAAATGTCTAAGTTTTTGCTTGATGGGTCGTTTATCAAACTTTATAGCTAGCATGTGCTTAATCACTTCCCTGGGGACTCCCGTATATTAGACGGTTGCCATGCAAACACGTCTATGTTTGCATAGAGGAAAGTGATGAGTGCATCTTCTTTTTTACCATCCAAGCCAGATCCTATATGGATGGTTTTGGAAGTATCATTCGGAAGTAAAGGTACTTCGCGAATGTCATCTTGGGGCCTCGAGGCTGCCTTTGCTCCCTTGTTCTCAACTGATGTTCGAACAGGGTTTACCTCCCGAAGAGGTAACTGGTCAATGAGTTCCAAAGCCTTCTTGTCACATGATAAAGCGGTCATTTGGTTGCCAAGGACAGTGATTACACCTTTTGGTCTTGGCATTTTAATTTATTGATATGCATAATGAGTTTCCACCATGAATTTGGTGAGTGTGTAGCGACCAAGGATTGCATTATAAGCCACTTCGAAATTAACCACTTCGAAAGTGATGTGTCAGGTGCAGAAAGTCTTTGGATCACCGCATGTCACTAAAAGTGTTATTTGGCTGATAGGCTTGGCCAAAGATCTTGGAATCGCATAATGAAATGGATTCCAAATTGGTTGGAACTTAGATTGAGGGATATGCATGGCATTCAGAGCACTAGAAAACAAAATATCAAGTGCACTACCACCATCGACCAATTCTCTACCCACTTTGCAGTTTACAATAGTAGGTGTGACGACTAGAGGATATTTGTGCGATCAGGATAAATTCATCGGACAGTCATCTCTTCCAAAGGTAAGAGAAGTCTCTGGCCCTTTTGGAAATTGAGATTCTGTTGGAGAATACTCATTAGCATTTACCTCACACCATGCTGCTTTGAACTGATGCTTGGAGGTGTATGTTGAGAAGCCTCCGACGTTCAGATTAATGTGTATATCAGGCTCCTGATATGGCAATTCTTCATTACCATTTGAGTCTTTGGCCTTACTGGTGTCACTATCTTCAAGTGGAGTAGGATAATGTCCCTTTCTAGCGTAGAAGTCGTCGAGCTTATGCTGCCATAATCAACAATGTTTTAAGTCATGTCCTGGCACTTTGTGCAAGGGACAACACTTACTCTTCTGGTCATCAGTGTCATTTTCGACCACTTTGCCCTTCCTGAGTTGGTCGTTGGTCACCGTGTCCGCTGTTGTTGTCGAACGACATTGGTATGAGTAAAAGAGGATGACTGTGGTATTTTTGATTTCAGTCACTGGGATTAAATGTAACTTCCCGCAGTGATCGATCATTCTTTTTACACTTTAGTCCTGACTTCTTCTGGCTCTTCTCAACCTTGATAGCTTTCTTGCTCAAACCAAGTTGAGGAGGTTGATTCCCTTGATACATAATGATGTTCCACTATACTGCTTCACTTGTGATGGTGTAGCGGTCAGCCATGTCGAACAATTCCTCGATAGTCTTAGGTGGGTTGATATTAAAATCTTCAATGAACCTTGTATATCGAACCCACTACTTGAATGCCTGAATGACAGATGATTCTGATATTTCAGGAATCATATTATGAACACGGACAAATCATTTGATGAATTGTTGAAGTGTTTCATCTGGTGTTTGACACAGCCGGTGGAGATCATCCTCCTTTCCTGGTCGTGTATAAGTTCCTTGGAAATTGGTGATGAGAAAATCACACAAATGTTCTTAGGAGTAAATGGATTCAGGTCATTGGTTAAGCAATCATGACCTAGGAGACCCTTCCAGTACTGTTGGGAGATAATTTGCCATAATTTTGTCATCTCCACCAACAGCTTGGATGGCAGTACAGTAGATCTGTAAGAACGCCAATGGATTTTTGGTGCCATCAAAGCATTCAACAGAGACAAGCCTAAACTTGAATGGCCTTCTTACTGCTCGAAGGTTTGCTAAAAACACGTTATAGCCAATAATGACTTCGTGGCGACGATGTTGAGGGTTCAGGTCAAATATTAAGGTTGGTGAACGTTGGCGTGTATGTCCAGTACACTGCAAAGGAGGAACACGTGGGCCAAGATGAAAATGAACATTACTCAGGCCAAGATGTTTACGGACATGTCGTATGGGTTGTTCATTGTCTTGGGGATAGTGGTCGATATGACCACTGCTTTCAGTGTTTGAATGACGAACTCATCGAGGTGTACTCCCAATGGAGTGTATACCTATTCAACGTCGACTTCCACTTGAATGAGCAGAAATATCTTTGGCAACTTGATTGAGAGTCCCGGCCAAATTTGCAACAAACTGTGCGAACCCAGGCACCTGATTTAGATCAGGTGATGGTTCACGTAATTCTTGAGCAGCAAATTTGAGTTGCTGTGCTACTGATGCATGTGGTGGTGCAGGTCATTTTGCACGAGCCAAGGCAAGTGGAGTTTGCTGCAACTCCGTATTTCCGACCACAGGAGTGCTCAAAATTTGGGTTGGTCGCGAACTTCCTCCCACCTTGTGCGTTGCTACTCTCATGGCTCCAGTGGTGTGATGGGTATTTTCGTGGTTATGTTGACCTGACTCACCACTTTCACCATCACCAGCGTATCACCTATTTGGGGTGACGTACGCTGTGGTGAGCGATCAGCAGGATTATCAATAGGTGTCGGGTTGTCATCTTCAATTACGCCTACTTCTCGCCGGTTGAAACCATCAGAGATTGATAACATCTCTTCAGCCCCCGAACCAGATTCAAGGTTGAGCTTAGTGTTACTGTTTTTTGAAGGTCCCACCTCCATGAACCCAACTCTCTAGTGATCAGAATCACTGTTGGTTGATGACAGTTCATTAGCCGATTCGCTCGTATGGTGATCAAAATCACCACCATTTGGTGGTGGCTCCACTTTTTCAAAGTCAGTTTCAATGTCGAAAATAACATTGCCCTCTTTCATCAAAGTTTAGAGTGAAGTCATCTTCGGGTCCACCAAAATCAAGCTCGAAATCATTCTCCTCATCATAACAAGGAGATAATCCTATTATCATGTTTGTCACAGAAAACTGAATTGGGAACTTATGAAGTTTACAGAGTCCCCACGGTTAGTGCCAACTATTGACAATCGGAGAACCGGTCGTCGAGCTTACAGTGAAAACAAAGATTGTGGAGAATAAAAAAGGATCAAATTCAATGCCGAGATGTGAGGGAGTTTTTAGACAGGTTCGGGCCCTCGATGAATTGAGTAATAATCTTACTTCTTGTGTGGTGTTTGACTGTTCTTTGAAGAATGTGTGTATATAATAAGGAAAAATGTCCCCATCCCCCCCCCCCCAAAGCCCTCACATCATTCCCCTTTTTATGATGATACAAAACTATTTATTAATTGTCAGTTACTGGTGGTTTTTGCCGGTTACCTTTATGCGTTGCATTAGCTGTTTCTATAGATCGTGGGTTAACTGACTGATGCAGAACTTGCTTGTTCTTGGAATCGTCACATTGTGGAGATTGTGGATATTGATGTGTCTTTGGTCAAAGATAACTGATATTCTAATCAGGGATCTTCATGTAAAGTTTCTTCAACCAGGGAGGACCTAAGTATAATATTTCGACTAGAACAAGCCATGGTTGAATATATACGCCTGAAGGTGTTTCGACCAGAGTAGATCATGATCGAATATATGGGTTTGAAGGTATTTTGACCAGAGCTAGTCGTGGTCGAATATATGTTCCTAAAGATATCTCGACCAGAACTAGTAGTGGTCAAATATATTAGTTTGTGCTTGTGTGTGGTTTATACGTCATCGATTAGAGCAGATCATGGTCTCAGATTTTTGATATATGACATTCATAAATATTATTGTTGACCCAGAGGAGTGGTCTAATTCTCGTCATATTTATTTTTCTTCTTTGAAAGAGTGCTACACGTTGTTCACTTTTGTGTTTTAGGTAATTATGTTTTTCTGCTAGGTAGTTACATTTGTAGTTATGTTGAGTTGCAATAGGTCATTACATTTTTGTTATATTACTTCCTGTTATTATGTGGACCAGGTCATTATGTTTTTATGTTATTGAGGTTTTTTTGGTTATGGACTTTTATATTGTTATACTAGCATAAATCCCACGTGTTATTGCATGTACGGTGAAAATCTATTGTTGTGGAATAAAATTGGAAGATGTTTTCTTAGATGAAAGTTTTAAAATAATTAACAATTTTAGTTGATAAAAAGAATATTTTGGCTTTAGGACAAACAAAAAAGATAATAATTTGAATTGAAGTTAAGGTGGTTGATTTTGTTTGAAAAATCTATCTTTATAAGTGATAGTATTTATTATATCAATAGTATACACCCCACCCTGCCCCCACTCCTTACAAACAAATGGTAGCATCCATTATGTCAACAATACACAATCCATCCCACCCCACCTCTAATGCTAACCCAGTAACCCACCCCACGCACACCAACACAATTACTCCAATTAAACACATGTAAAAAAATAGAGAGATCAGAATTCGAACCCACAATCTCTCTTTGTGTAGGTACGCATTCTAATCGTTTGGGTGCACATGTGAGTGGTGGATTTAATAAGGAAACATGCGTGGAGAGAAGTGTATGATTGGAATATAAGATTGTGTGAAAGAGAATAATCCAATAATTATAGGAAAAGAGGTGATATGGTTTAATGAGGTGTTTTTATTAGGAGTGAAGAATAGAGATAAGTAGGATTTGTTGTTTATCAATTAACCACACAAAGTAATTTGGCTAATCTAAAACAAATTTAGCTTAAACAAACTTGACTAGTTGAAAATAGTTTTTGTCAAACAACATTGTTTATCCCCCCATTATACACATGGAATGAACTAATCAGATCACAATTCAGAACATCGTGTTGTATGAAAACAAAAGGCTTTTCATATATTTTTGTTGCACAAATTATTAACTATGGCAAAACCTCTGTTTCCCAAAGAGGATTTAGATCGTCACCTTCTGTCCTTTCTCCTCCATGTTGTTACGCAGCCTCGATGCTTGATGAACATGGTTTTAATTTGTAAAGGCTGTTTTATAAACTACTAGTGAAGTAGGTCTAAGGGAAAAATGAGAGATGAAAATAAAGAAAAAATAAGCATGTGTGTCTTTCCGTACTATCATCATAATATAAACCATGAGATTGCTTCAGGGTTTATCATCTGTGAGGCTAATAATCAGATAATGCATTACAACCTCACATTTTTAAGGGAATAAGATCAACTATTTTAGATCTAGAATGAGCACATGTACAAAATCTAATTTTTGGTTGTTACATCCAACTTGCAAGTAATTTGACTTGTACCACCTCATCTATAGATGCAAAAAAGAAAAAAAATCAGTAATATATAATATCAAAGTAAACTCGAGAAACGAATGGCTGAATTTTTCATATGGATGGTTACTAAAAGTTATATTGCACATCAAAAAATCAGAACAAGTCAACCATTAGTATTCTCTTCAACGCCAACGTAAATGGCAAGATATCCAAACATAATCTGCTGAAAGTGCCAAAAGCACCTTAAGATGATGCACAACAGTAATTTTCTTGTGAACACTTTTAGAAAGCGAAATTCTTTAGTCACCTTCAACTATATACTTCTTAAATATCAAGTTATTTTGCTTCTAAAAAACAAGTAACAACAAACATGGAAAGAGCCCAAAATATTGGTGTTACCCACATCTGAATATATTAAATATTCATAAAATTTGTGCATTTATTAAAGAAGGATGGGAAGAGTTGTTGCTACACAAATATTTATGAACATCCTCCTATGTTTCAGAAAAAAAAAAGGAAAAAAACACTAAACAAAATTTCTTGAACGGTTCTGAACGGTTGATAAGTTATTGATGATGTGGCTTAATCAGGAGGCTGGTTTGCTGGTCAAAAATAGAATACAGAAGGATTAGTGCATACTAATCTATCACAACTTTGTGTAGGTGTTTGTCATTGCATTTTGGCATTATAGGTTATGGTATTTCAATTTTAAATAGTTGATTTTTGTTTCAAAAAGACAAAGTAAAGAGAAAAAAATTTTAATATTCACATTGATTCTTTTTTATTATTATTATTTTGAAGACACAAGAATTTTATATGATGACATATATAAATGTAATCTGTTTCTACGTCTTATTTGCAGTTATACGTTTGTGTTACCCAGAAGCTCTTGTGGTTATGTATTTTTTTTATTAAATTGCATGAGACCGGCATGTGGTTTTGAATTTTTACAAAGACTCATTCGTGATTTAAAAATTAACGTGAGAGGTAGCCATGTTTTAATTTTGTGTGTCTCCTATACCTCAGTGTTTTTTTTCCATTAATTTAGCATAAAAAGAAAAAACTACCCTCATATAATTTTTTCTCATCAATTTTCCTAATATTTTATCACTTCCTAAAGTGTTTATTTGTGCAGGTGTTTCTAAGTGTTGTATCTGCATCTGTTTTTCTTTGTGTTATATTAATGCCGCATCGTTATATTTTATCTCAGTTTATTTCACGTATTGCCTAAAAAAGTAGTCTAAAATTAGGAAAATGATGACGAATAGTTGTATGAGGGTAGTTTGTATTTTTCATCTTCTTTTTTGTCTATTTTATGCTAAATTAATGAAAAACACAATGAGATATGTGAGACAAATGAAATTGAAAACATAGTCACCTTTCATATCAACTTTTAAATTGCAGGTGGATCATTGAAAAACTTTGCAATTATAGGTGGGACACACACAATTTACTTTATTTTCTTTGCAATATGTGAAAGTAATAAGTGTTTTGCTTGCTTTCTATATTAGTTAATGATTATCATCTAGTTTGACTGGTCCTTACAATGATCCACACATTTGGATATAGCAATTGTTTCAAGTGTAAACATGCTCTTTTCTTTAATTTAAAAACTTGGTATCTAACTTTAAGATTCTTAAATGGTAATACACTAATACTCTTGAGTTATCCCTACCAATCCAATTATATCAGGATATAACTCAACTCCTCAGAGATCTATTTGTACCCGCTCATGTGGGAACATTAGCGTTCCATTTCCATTTGGTTTGCAAGAGGGATGTTTTGAAGGGAACTATTTTACCTAAATTGCACAAATAAGGCATCATCTGTCCTCCTATTGAACAATTACGTTCAAGTGCTCGGCATAAATGTTGATGAAGGGAGTATCAAATTACAGAACCTAATAAGCAAGAAGGATCAATTTCTTACATATCGGGAGTTTATAAACTTGGTCTTTTTGTTGATTCTGATCAATCGACTATTTCTCTCAAATGGGTTGTTACTAATCTATCTTGTTTGATGGAAGAAGAAATAGCTCTGGATATACGTGTGTGAGTACTAATAGCCAGTGTGTGGTAGTTTACGATAGCTATATCAGTTATCGTTGCAATTACTCCCGAAGCTTCCAAGGAAATCTATATATCAAAATTGATTGCCTAAGGTACTCTCTCTCTCTCTCTCTCTCTCTCTCTCTCTCTCTCTTCAACAAATATCCAAAAGATTGTAATTCTCTCAACTTCCTCACCCTCCCACCCAAGAGAAACGAACCAAATTTTTTAATTGTACTAGGCTGCATGTCAATTGCTTGAAATGTTTAGGTAACTTCTTTAGCTCACCGCACTTTGTTTTCTACGAATGGTTCTCACGTAAATCACATCTTCTCCATTTGATTTGATAATAATGCCTTGTCATTTGATTTAGTGACTGTTTACTTTGGTACATTAATTCGTTATGATCTTGAGAGGTTATTCTACTTGTGACGAACTAATTGTAAAGTTCATTGACGTATCCATTTTTTTTGTTTGTGTATGTGAACTAATCCTCCCATATTTTCTATCATGACACACAAATGTATCATGCTTTTGTTTAAATTTTTGAAAACATTGAGATATGAAAGAAAGGATTGAGTGAATATGACACGTACTCTCTCCCGTCCAAAATAAATGCTATTTTTTGGCTGTGCACAAGATGCAATTTTAACCATTACTTTTAACTATAATATTTTAATAAAAAATCATAAAATTGTAATATTATAAAAATAATTTTTTGAAAAAAAAATACTTGTATAATTTTTTTATAATTAATTTAAATATTTATAAATATATTAATGATTAAAATTAAAACAATTTGACTGATACACATACAAAAGCAACACATTTTGGACTTAGTGTGTTTAGACTACATGTTTCAGATTTGTCTTTGACCAGCTGTCATGCTAGACATTGAGTGTGTTTTTTTTAATTGTTGGGAGTTTTATGGATTATACTTTATGGGAGTGTTCAAGAACTTCCAATTTATATGTTATCTAACTGTGTATGAATGGACCAAATGTTTTCAAAATCCGATTTAAGCATCAATTAAATTTCTTTGCCAACTATCATGAACTATTTATACTACTGGAGAATAGTGATAATTTTATTTTATCTATTTTGCCTTCACACTTTACATGGATGGATGTGTAATTGCAGATGTCGACGAGTGCCTTCAACCAAATATTGGTAAAGGGATATATATATATATCTCCTAATTAGGTCTTGTTTATTAGGGATAGGATATCTAATCCATTGCAGTACTTTATTCAAGGGTCTATAATTAATTACTAGTCTAGGCACACCCCTTTCTTGATGGTAGAATAATTTTTCTGAGCATTATTCCAAGTCCCCGAAGTGAACCTGACTAATTGCTCAGAGGCTCCCATCTTTTGTTTTAAGATACCTCTCCTCATTGCTATATTAGAACCATTATCTTAGCCTTACCTTGTTGAGATAGACCAGAGCTGTGCCTGGGTATTTTCCTGGTATCAGAGCCCGGTTGTCCCGGTCAGCCCGCCGTCTTTTCGTCCGGGGGGAGGGAAGAGTTGGTATAGTAGGTCAGGCGGAGATCCCTGTTGGCTTTGTCGGGGGTTCCGAGGTAGCGTCGCCCTTTTAGTCGTGTGATAGGCGTTTGGTGGGCATAAATCGCGAAAGGAACACTGCAAAGGAACGAGGTTGATCTTAATTGTGGGAGTTGTCCCTGCCGTAGACTGGAAACTATCTATTATTCTCTCTTCTGTACTAAAAGACATCTTGGTTGATTAGGACTCTGAGCACTGCTATTAGGGCTATAGCCTCAAGCAGGAAAGGTCCATTAAAATAATGTCGGTTAAAAGTGGTTCTTCTATATGTTTTGAGGATGCGGGAAAAAATATTGCGAATTGGAAGACTTCCAGGGAAACTACTATTAAATCTGATTTTGAAATAGATAAACCTCTTCTTAGACTTGAGTTTGCTCTACCTAAAAACAAAATGAAAAAAGAAAGATTTTTCAATAAAGTTAAAGAACCTTTTAAAACTAAAATCAGAGATCTTTGGTATGCTGATATGATAAAACAAAAAAGAAATATATTTTTCTTTGACTGGTATGAGGATTCCTTTTGGATTCATGTTGAAGATCATTGATATGAAAAACCAGATCATACTTCCAAAAAGGAATTAAAAAATATTGATCATTCTGAACCTGTTCAAAACATCTCTCTTGAAGATCATCTTCCTTCTGAGCCTGTTCAGGTTCTTAAAGAAGCTTGTTCTTCAAAAGAGTCAGAGGAGAGTACCAAACATACAAACTCTTTAGAAGAGTTGGAAGAGAGTGCCCTTGATGAACCTATACATACAAGTCATCTCTTTAGATCATCGAGGTCTAAAAGAAATTTCTTCAAATACTCTTATTAACCAAATAGAGGTGGTGATTAGAGACTTGTGGCAGGAAAATCCCATTATTCTATTTAACAACCCAGTTAACTATCCTACGAAAATAAATCATGCTCCTGACCAAAGTATCAATTCTCTTGTCAAAAACACCACTAGAGCTACTCCTTGGTATCGAGGCAATATTAGCAATTGTGGAGAAAATTATGAAGGAAAGAATAAAAAATTGATTAATGAAGAACAACTAATTAATATAAGATGTGCAATCATATCAGATTTCAAAGATATTAATGATAAGGTTTATATTCTCTCTAAATTATACATTGGGAAGCAAAACTTCTTGGGAGAATTTAGTCTCTGCCTTAGAGCTCAAAAAGAATGGTATGATTCTAGAAAAAAGAGAAATAGATATATGAAGTATAAAAATGATATATGTTTTAATCTTGAAGAACAATCTCTGTTGTGTTCGGACTCAAATGATTGGAAAACAATTATTTATACATGTAATAGACGATTGTTCACTGTGAGATCAGAAGAAGTCCCTGATGAAGGTGTTCAGGTTCTTACAAATATTGAGCAATTTATATTAGATACAATTGATTCAATTCAAGGTCCAGAAGAGAAGAGAAGTCAATTGGAAAAATATATATCCTTGATCAAAAGCCCTAAGGAATTAGATAAAAAGTTCATTCATAATAAAGGGTATTTCAGCTTAGAAAAAGACATCCAGAAGACTTCAGATTTTAAAGAAAAGCAATTTTTGCTCAACGATCTGAAGAGAGAACAAAATGTCATAAAAAGAGAATTACAAGATCTTAAAAAGAAAACTCATATCTTGAACTTTCATAAACCTAGTACTTCTAAAAACGTTTTCCAAAATGATTTGGGATTAAAAGAAACTTCTGAAGATTTTGTTGGTTCAATAGAAAAATATTTCAAACAAAAGTGGCATGCTGAGATTTTATATAAGTTTCCTGATGGTCATATTTTTAAACACAAAACTCTGCTTGACTCAGGAGCTGATGTTAATTGCATTAGAGAAGGTATAGTCCCTCTAAGATATTTTCAAAAAACTACTCATAAAATTAATGCAGCTGATGGTAATCCTTTAGAAGTGAGGTATAAAATTCCTGAAATTCATGTTTGCATTTCTGAAATTTGTATCAAAACATCTTTCCTTTTAGTTAGAAATCTTAGACAGGGAGTTATCTTGGGAACACCATTTTTGTCTCTTATAAGACCCTTTTTGGTAACTACTCAAGTAGGGCTGGAAACGAGCCGAGCTCGAGCGAGCCCAGGCAGGCTCGGCTCGAGCTCGATAATGTACTGGGCTCGGCTCGGGCTCGGCTCGAAACATTAACGAGCTTAGAACCAGGCTCGGGCTCGGCTCAATAAAGCTCGATAAAGCTCGACAAAAGCTCGATAGAGCTCGATAAGGCTGTATACACAAATAAATGTGATTGGGCTCGCTCGAGCTCGATTAGGCTCGGCTGAGGCTCGAGGCCCATTAAGAAATAAGAATGTAAGATAAGGCCCTGTAAGATATAACGAGCTTTAACGAGCCGAGCTTGAGCGAGCTCGGGAAGGCTCGGGCTCGGCTCGAATACTCACTCGAGCTTTACTTCAAGCTCGAGCTCGGCTCGTTAAGAGCTCGAGCCGAGCTCGAACCGAACCGAGTTTCGATTCGATCCCGAATAGCTCGCGAGCTTCGATCTTTTTGTCCAGCCCTATACTCAAGGTATCCAATTCAAGACTAAAGGTAAGAATGTTACTATCAAATTTTGTTCAAAACCTAGGGAGACTATGTTAAATTAGCTTAGAGAAATCATATGTTACAAAGAGCAATTTATTCAGCAGATCTCTTCAGAGATTCAAAATATTAGGATAGATAAAATTCTTGATGATGTTGATTTTCAAAAGAAGCAGAAAACTTTACATGAAAAGTTTACTAAAGAAATTTGTTCTGATCTCCCTTCTGCTTTCTGGCATAGGAAAAAACATGTTATAGGTTTGCCTTATATTTCTGATTTTAATGAAGAAAATATTCCCACTAAAGCCAGACCTATACAAATGAATAAAAGGCTGCTTGAAATTTGCAAAGAAGAAATTGAAAATCTTTTGCAAAAAAATCTGATTAGAAGAAGCTCTTCTCCTTGGAGTTGTGCTGCCTTTTATGTTGAAAATGCTGCCGAAAAAGAAAGGGGTGTGCCTAGACTAGTAATTAATTATAGACCCTTGAATAAAGCACTGCAATGGATTAGATATCCTATCCCTAATAAACAAGACCTAATTAGGAGAATTCAAGAAGCTAAAATTTATTCAAAATTTGATATGAAATCTGGGTTTTGGCAAATTCAGATAAAAGAAGAAGACAGATATAAAACTGCTTTTACCACTCCTTTTGAGCACTATGAGTGGAATGTCATGCCTTTTGGTTTAAAAAATGCACCTTCTGAGTTTCAAAGAATAATGAATGAAATTTTCTTGCCCTACACATCTTTTATCATTGTCTACATAGATGATGTTTTGGTATTTTCTCAAGATATTGATCAACATTGGAAACATCTAAATACTTTCTACAAAACTATTATGTACAATGGCCTCGTAGTATCTGCCAGAAAAATGAAACTTTTCCAAATTGATATTCAATTTTTGGGGTATAGAATTCGTTTTGATCGAGTCACACCTATTGCTAGGGTTATTGACTTTGCTGATAAATTCCCAGATGAAATAAAAGATAAAAAGCAACTACAAAGGTTTTTGGGTTGTTTAAATTATGTTTCAGATTTTTATGAAGATCTTGCTAAAGACAGAAAAATCTTGACAGATAGATTGAAAAAAGATCCTCCTGCCTGGACCTCGAGTCATACTCAGGCAATTAGACAGATTAAGAACAAAGTTAAGAAATTACCTTGTTTACACATATTAGATCAAGATGCTCTCAAAATTATTGAAACTGATGCCTCAGACATAGGCTTCAGAGGTATCTTAAAACAAAAGATGGGAGCCTCTGAGCAATTAGTCAGGTTCACTTCGGGGACTTGGAATAATGCTCAGAAAAATTATTCTACCATCAAGAAAGAAATCTTGGCAATTGTCAGGGTCATCTCAAAATTTCAAGGAGAACTGCTAAATAAGCAATTCCTGCTGCGAATCGATTGTAAAGCAGCAAAAGATGTCCTTCAAAAGGATGTCGAAAATCTGGTTTCAAAGCAAATATTTGCTAGATGGCAAGCAAACAAAAACTCTCCAACATATATCCTGAGAGTTCAACTCAAAAACCCCCAATGATGCCACAAGATTTTGGGCATACATCTCAATATATTCTCAAAACAAAGGAACATATATTGCCTCTGGAATTCAATTATTTGAATCTTGGTCTCAAAAATATTATGACCAAGTATTTTCCAAAACAATCATATTTTGTGCCTAAATCTCCAGGCAAAGATCAAAAATATTATGAAGCAATCTTGCTTGAAACTAGAAGTGCTCAAATATATCACACTATGGGGATTGACAAGGAAACAACATATATCAAGTTACTCATCAATAAAATTATAGATTTGGAAGAATGGGATACCACTTCCAACCCATATATATCTAGATCACTTTATTCATATAGTCCTAACAAATATAATTATTGGGACTATCAAGATGCATGGCAAAATATTCTACTACTTCAAAATATTCAAATGAAGCATTCATGGTTTATCCGCTTCAAAGAAAAATTATCCAATATACTACTATGGTTCTTTAAAAACTTCTGGCTCAAGATAGGAGCTATTCCAGAAATCCTTCCAGATGAAGTTATGAAGAAGGTGGCTAAAGAATCTACCAGAGATCTGAAGGAATATCCTTTTGTCCTGATGCAGTTCTGTTCAGAGACAGGGATGCCTTGGATCATGAAATGGGAATTGAAGTTATGTCACAACCAATTTCCGGCTGCCATAATAAGAAAATATCAGGTAAAATGGTGGGATAAGTTTGACATAAAACCAATTGTGCAAGGAAAAAGGAACATAACAAAGTCCCACAAATCTAACATAATCAACCTAAAAGAAAAAATTACAAAGGAATTACTCCTAAAGAAACCAGGACTATCAGAAGCTGAGCTGCAACTTCAAGTCTACAAAACAATGTTCAAAATGATACAAGAAAGTCCACAACCATTAGATTCAAGGGCTCCATGTCGAAGCTTAGAAGATAAATTTTCACAAGCCAGTGACTCCGGAACCTCATCTTCTCAAAAGATTAATTATTATTCCATATTTAAGCAAGAAGATCAGGAGGAGACATCTGATTTTATTACCTCCTTAAAGGATTAACAAAATCTGAAGATGAAGATAAAATTTTCTTTCATGATGACTAAAATATTCCAAGATACATCAATAATGGAAACATGACAAGATGTAAGAGTCAAAAGGTATTCTACATGAAGACAACTTTGACAAGACATAAGAGTCAAAAGGCACTTTACTTGAAGACAAGAAGGATAAATTATATGGCAATACTATTCAAAAGAACAAATTATATGAAGAAACTATTGAAAGAGTCATTCCCATGGATCTACATACATCCAAGACCTCTATAAAAGGAGGAGTCTCTCAAGCAAGGGGAAGCAAGTTAAGAAAGTTGGAAGAAACACACAAGTGAGAAGAGAACACCACACACAACACTCTTCCATCCCACTTCCACTCCACTTCCACCTCAACTTCTACTTCACTTGTAAATAAAATCTAAGTAGTATTGTAAATAGGCTTGCAATAAATAAAGACTCTAGATAGAGAGTCGTAGTGTGTAAAATTTGTACAAAGCTTGAATGCATGTACTAAACTGAATGCATGTACTGAACTTGAACGTTTAACCGAACGTGAACTTGTACGTGCGTGAAGGAAGCAGAAGCACTCACCTTCTGCCTTTGTAAGTATCATGCTTTCTTAATATAATTATTTTTTTTGTATATTTCTGTTCTTATTATCTCTTTGCTTTTTTATTCTAGTTTACTGTTTTTCATTACTGTTTATTTTCTACTTTTCTTATGTGATCTTCTTTATATTGCATTACATGTTTAATACTATTTATCTTCTTCTTGCATTGTATGTTTAATATTTCTTTATCTTCTTTCTTTGCATTAGTTTAGGTTTTCATCCTTGGTTTCTGAAAATAGCAATAGTGCTCATATCCCCATTGCTATATTAGAACCATTATCTTAGCCTTACCTTGTCGAGATAGACCAGAGCTGTGCCTATATATATATATATATATATATATATATAGAGAGAGAGAGAGAGAGAGAGGTGTTATTGTTAGACTCAATGGCGGCATCAGCATTCTTTTTCTCACCTTAAGCGGGATATTCGTTATCCCTAGATGGAAAAGAGGCATCCAAAAGCAACTATGAAAGAAGTGTTTCTGAAAAAATCAAGGCCTTCTCCTATAACAATTGATATCATCTAACGAGAATACGAGTGATAAGACAAAGATTTTCTTGTTGTCGATCGGGACAATGTCCCAAACCAAACTTATAAAAATTTGTGTTATTTAGAAGGGAGACAGTATCTGTCAATCACCAAAGAATATCACCATAAAAATGAAACTAGACATGCTGTATTTATACAAGTTCAAACCCTCATAGTCTGAGTAATAACGCTACTCCTATTGGATTTTCACTATCAGAATAATGAATTACAAAGTGCATATATTAGAGTTTAACAATCTCTGTATTATCTAACTCATCTTCTCTAACTTGATCTTCTATCCCCCAATACAAACTCTAAACCCTTTTTATACTCGTCAAAAGGCGCCGGTTACTTCATCAGAGGGACGCTTGGCGGTTGCAAGCAGCTGCTGTCCACCAGTTATGATGTGACGGTTATGGATAACTGCACGTTCATCCTTCTAAACAGTTATCTTGTCAGTGAAGAGAGACTCATATTACCTTGGGAATAACGAAACGTATTGGTCAGAGAACAGTTATGGTCTATCCAACATGATAGCATAACCACATAATCCTTAGACTGTGGTCAGTAAGATAAGTCTCAACAAAACCTTTCTTTCTTGATTCGAAGGCACTTTCAAGCTTAATATTTGCCTTAATTCACTGATCATGGTAAGGATAAAGAAACCACTATCGATCTCTTCGTAAAGAAGTTTAAAGATAACTCTCTTATTGTTTGGTTGTGTACTAGTTGCAACCATGTATTGGAGATTACCATGTCTCCGCGACTAGAGTGACTACAGGTAGTGTAATACATTCGACCACGGACTCTGCGACCATAGATATTGTGATCACAGATGTCACAGCCACAAACATTGAAACCATGGGTACTGCGCCAACATAATGGTCATCCGTGATGGGCCTTCGTGTCTAGTCAACAAGATGGGCCGGATTATGTCCAAAAGATCTTAGACTATTACATGATCTCTCTCTATGGTCGTGAGCGACCACGGAAAAACACAAGCAGATAACTTAGGTAATAATCTCCATCATTTCTCTTTGAAAGAATTGGAGAAGGCAACAAATAATTTTGACCCCACTTGTATCTTGGGTTGTGGAGGACATGGTATGGTGCACAAAGGCATCTTATCTGACCAACATGTGGTACCCATAAAAAAGTCTAGTGGTATTGAGGAAGGTGAGATCAATCAATTCATCAATGAGGTTGCAATCCTCTTTTAAATAAATCGCCCAAATATCGTGAAGCTCTTTGAGTGCTACCTTGAAACTGAGGTTCCATTATTGGTGTATGACGAGGATTGATACCCGAGCCAATTCAAATAAATGTACGGCTGGTTCAGGACAGATTCGAACCAGAGAAGCGCCTGGTGATGTGGACTCAAGTTACTTCGAGAATCACAATCATGTGGTCGCAGGCTTTGTGCGATCAGACCGTAGCCAATGCGCGGTCAGAAGTTCGTATGCAATATACGAATAGATGACTGCAGATGGTGCGCGGTCAGCGAACAACGCGCAGTCAGAACACCTTCGGCCACGGGATGCGGGATTGTTCTGTCCCCGCAACAGGGATATCCCGTGTATCCCGAAGATTCCTCCACGTGTGGAGACAACCGTCAGGAGGTTAATACGTGCGATTATCCGTGAATAACACGTGTTAAACCTGCGTGGGAGTTGGAGGCAGTTGCCAAAACTGCATCCAAGCAACTGTTCGATGCCGTTATGACTTGGCACCCTTTCGACCACTATAAAGGGATAACCCAATGCATCGATCAGAGAGGGAGATCGGAGGATTGATCAAATAACACGATCGAACAACCAGAAGACAGTAGTCTAAGTTAGATAGCTTTCACAAGTCTTCCAGGCATTGTCTTGTACAAACACATAGGAAAAATCTTCGCCTGTGAAGATCTTTTCCATAATTATGTAACTCTTTTTACCATACATAGTGAAATCCCAACAGGACGTAGGGCTATTACTCCCACCATCGAGGGCCCGAACCTGTATAAATCTCTCTGTGCTCTAGCTCTCTTTGATTCATCATACCTTCCCGGAGGAACACCCTGAAAAGTCTCACAACCTACAAATTCTACATAAGTTCGGCTAAGGACCCCGAATCCGAATCGTCGACAGCTAGCGCCCACCGTGGGGCCTTTCTCAAGGCGTCCTATTTTTCATCCGGAGGTTCGCTGAATCATGGTTGGAGCATATGATTCCGAGAACTATTTCGATCTCGAGGATTATGCCCACATTCCAATACCTTCTCCGAATGATCCTGTCCCGATGGAGGAAACTGGAGGCGAGGACGTCCCAGAAGTCGAATCAACCCTCCAAATCATGTCTATTGATCAGGAGGCGACTAACGCAGGGTCAGAACCCACTGAGATTCTTAATGCGTTAGAGGGTGAATCCGGTCCGTCATACAACCCTGCTGACGGGAAGGATGATGTCGACCAGGAAATCAGCCCGGGAAGGTTCGACCCTGATAACCTCCATCGTCTCTTTGATTTCGAGTCTGACTCGGAACAAATCGAGATGTTTTCTCCCTCGGCGACCTCTCTCCCTAGACAGTTCGCTGCCTTATCAGAAGAAACTCCTGATCAACGGGCTGCTAAGGAAGATCGAGATCTCGAGCAACAAAACAACGAACTACGCAGAACTGCCCTAGAGGCTCTTCAAGATGCGCAGGATCGTTACGATGCTGCTCCGAGTTCTTCCCAACGGTCGTGTGGTCGCAAACGCGACCACACACACTCTCTACCCCCAGAGCGTTTCCCGGCGGACAAAGAAACGGTAACACCTGGTGCCCCTAGGAGAAGTACGCATGGCCGCCTTCGATCTATCGCGGAGGTCATGCGTAATTTTCCTCCTACGGTCACGGATACGCAGAAACCGATCTTCACCAGAATCCTAGCGGAGAGGTTGGATGAGGTGGCATCTGACGCGACCCCTACAGCTTCTTCTCGGTCGATGACACGTTCCCACAACCGAGAGCACTCTCACTCTGGTTCTGGTCGACAGAGTCACCCACCACCTCTACCATCACGGCAGGACAAGTCCAGATGGGTGCAGGATTCTCGTGATAGGGATCGGGTTCCTGTCCACTCTCGCTTAGGACCACAAGTGGCTTCTCCATTGCGTGAGGTTGCCCGTGATCTAATCGAGAGCCGTAGGACAGTTCACGGTCCCTATGTTGGTTGTAAAGCTTTCTCACCTGGCCTTCGTGCGGTCGTTTAGCCAGACAAGTTTAGACGAGGGGCCATAGAAAGGTTAGATGGAACTCAGAACCCATCCGAGTTCCTTCAAATCTACATTACTGCCATCCAAGCGGCAGGAGGCGATGACCGGGTCATGGCCAACTACCTGCCGACAGTCCTCGAAGGACCGGCGAGAACCTGGTTGTTTAACCAACCCGAAGGTTCGATCTACAACTGGGAAATGCTGTGTGATGCTATCCTCAGTAATTTCCAAAATTGTTATCAGAAACCGGGTAAAGAAGATGACCTCCATCGATTACGACAAACTTCGACCAAAACTCTTCGTCAGTTTGTCAAGAGATTTGTCGGGGTGAGGAATACCATCTCGAACATATCTGATAGCTCTGTTATTAGGGCGTTTAAACATGCCGTTCGGTATCGGAGATTCACCGAAGACTTGCTCATCCATCCTCCTCGATCAGTAGCAGATCTCTTTGATATGGCTGATCAATATTCTGACGTAGCCAAGGCTGTTGAATGGAACCGAATGGTCGATAAAGGTAACCTACCCCATCAACCAGGTCTCAAGGACTCTAGGAAGGAAGATTCAAGCAAGAAGCCGGAATCTTCATCGGGCGGGAAATCGAAGAAGTCGGAAAGGAATCGCTCTGGACAGTATCGAGAGGTCGCAGTTGTAGAGAAGGCTCCTTCGACCAAATGTAACAAGCCTTCGTTTAAAAATAAAACTGCTTCTGGTGGTCGTAATTCTGACCAGCTAGAGAAGTCGACTAACCCGCAGGAAGGCAAGAAATGGTGTCCGCTCCACAACTCCGCGGGCCACAACCTCAAGAACTGCAGGAGTTGGTTGAAGCAGCTAGATGATTTCTACCAGGGGGTTGGACCGATGCCGACCTTACCGACTAAGGAACAAGCATGCGGGTTAAGAGTCACCGACGGGGACGAAGAGATGTCTTACCAGGTACCTCATAATCATATTAATGTTATTTTTGGAGGTTCCTCCTCTTTTGTTTCCAAGAGGCAGTTTAAGACCTTCTATCGAGAGGTTAACCAAACAGAGACATCCCTTGGTGAACCTCAATACCCCCGTTGGTCGGATACACCTTTGACGTTTGATCGCTCTGATTGTCCTGCGGGGCTTACTCGACCATTGAGGCTTCCTCTGGTCATTACCCCAATCATCAGTAATGCGAGAGTCGAAAGGGTCTTGATCGACGGACGAAGCTCCTTGGACATCCTATTGGTCAAGGCGCTCAACGAGATGCAAATGCCTCGTTCGAAAATCAAACCCATAATCCACCCGTTTTATGGGATAATTTCTGGTCCCTCCATGATGCCACTGGGACAGGTGGTTCTCCGAGTCACGCTGGGAAAACCGGATAACTTCTGAACAGAATTGGTTACTTTTGACATAATTGATTGTGATTCGGCTTACAATGCAATCTTTGGCAGGCCATCTCTAGCTAAGTTCATGATGGCAACGCACTATGCTTACTAGTGCGGCAAGTTGCCTGGCCCCAAAGGTGTCATCTCGATCCAAGGCAGTGCAACGTGGCACTAACGTGTGACCGGCTATCTTTGGAAATGGTGGACCAACTTCCCCTCCGGGACGCTCAGGTCGCTATAGTCGCCGCTGACGTGATCAAGGCTGCTCCTCGACCAGATGAGAAACTCAAACTAGTTCCTTTCTACCCAGGAGATCCATCCAAGACAATTCGGGTCGGATCGGACCTGGATGACAAACAGGAACTCGAGCTCATTGCTCTCCTCCGGGCTAACGCAGATGTGTTTGCGTGGAAACCATCCGACATGCCCGGTGTCCCAAGGGAGGTAATCAAGCACAGGTTAGCAATTTGACCTGGACAGCGACCAATAAAGTAAAAGCTCAGGCGTTTTGCTGTTGACCGGCAGGAGGCCATCCGAGAGGAGTTGGACAAGCTCCTAAAGGCTGAGTTTATCCGTGAGGTCGATCACCCGGAGTAGCTTGCAAACCCGGTCATGGTCCGCAAGTCAAATGGCAAATGGCGCATGTGTGTCGACTACACCAGCCTCAATAGTGCCTGTCCAAAGGACGACTTCCCCTTCCCCGCATCGACCAGCTGGTCGACTCAACTGCGGGTTGCGAACTGATGAGTTTCCTGGACGCTTACTCAGGATATCATCAAATTAGCATGGCAGAAGAAGATGAAGAGAAGACTGCCTTCATCACCCCGTTCGGCACCTACTGCTACGTCAGAATGCCGTTCGGTCTCAAGAACGCAGGTTCCACGTACCAGCGCTTGATGCAAAAGACCTTTCTTTCCCAGATAGGGCGTAATCTCAAAGCATATGTAGACAACTTGGCTGTAAAAAGCACTAAGAGATTGTCTCATTTGGACGATCTCGTTGAAACCTTCTGTAAGTTGAATTTCTTTGGAATAAAATTGAACCCGGAGAAATGTTCTTTCGGGGTTTCTTCGGGAAAACTCCTGGGTTTTCTTGTTTGTTCCAGAGGCATTGAAGTCAATCCTGAAAAAATCAGGGCTATCGAACAGATGAGGTCTCCCTCGACCATGAAAGATGTTCAATGCCTGGCAGGTCGCATGGCGGCCTTAAGTCGGTTCATATCGTGACTAGGCGAGAGGGGACTACCTTTCTTGAAAGTCCTGCGAAAACACCACAATTTCGCATGGTCCGATGAGGCCGAAAAAGCATTTCAGGAGGTGAAGGCATATTTATCCAGTCCACCAGTCTTGGTGTCTCCCGACAAAGGAGAACCATTGCTTCTCTATTTGGCGGCCACACCACACGCGGTCAGCGCTATCCTGATCACAGATAGAGAAGGGATACACAGACCCGTCTACTATGTAAGCGAGGTACTTCATGGCCCAAAGGAGCGATACCCTGAGGTCCAGAAGATACTTTACGCACTACTGATGGCTTCCCGAAAGTTTCGACATTACTTTCAAGCACACAAGATCACAGTACCCTCATCCTTTCCATTGGGGGATATCATCCGTAATCCAGAGAAATCTGGTCGAATCGCCAAGTGGGTGGTCGAGCTCGGTGCTTTCGATATCCATTTCACGCCCCGCACTGCGGTTAAGTCTCAGGTCTTGGCTGACTTTGTGGTCGAATGGACCAACCCTGAGCCACCCGAGCGGGAACCCGAGGAATTGGAATGCCCCGATTACTGGACAATGTACTTCGACAGCTCCCGTAGTTTTCAACACTCGGGGGCTGGAGTGGTCTTAGTTACGCCTCAGGGCGAACAGCTTAAGTTTTTCTTCCAACTACACTTTGTAGCGACTCACTTTTCTTGTTCGAATCTGGAAACTGTTTACTTTCCTTAAGTGCACCCCAATGCTTAATTCCCAACATAAACTCTACATAACGCACAACCCTCTCATAACCTGACATTCCCGATTGAGCCTATTTCCGAACCCTTGATAACCTCATGCGAGTGCCTAGATTAGCCACTAATAGAGTAATACACAAGAAAACTATCATGCAAGATAAAGGAGAGAATATCAAAAACTACACATTTGAATACGACAAAAACTGAACTTTATTAGGTATTATGAAATACAACATATGTTACAGATTTTTGTAGCTATTCTACTCGATGTGTGATCCAACATAATCCACGTTGTCTCCTTTGATTTCCAATTCGCCACGACATGCTTGGGTTTAGCACCTGTGCACCTTCACGAGCTTGGGATGAAGACTTGGGCGCCAAGGGAAGGGTTCCCCAACAACTGTGTGCTCGTCACACTCCCCGCATCACCATGAAGTGGAAGAGTAGCACCCAAGTACACTGGTTTGACAGTTCCTTCTTGCCTGCGCACAGACAACCAAACGCCACAGTGCGATTCCTCCCTAGCTCCGCCCAGAGGAATCCACGAGAAATCCTAACTCAAAGGTGCAGACATCATCCTCCTCACTAGATAACGATAGAATAACACCAAGGAGAACCACCGGCCAGCTTGTCAATGCTCCACACACAGTGCAGGAGCTCATCGCTGGTCCAGAATGGGAAGGATGTTGTACTCTCATAAACCATCACATGAGAGGTCCTCCCATCCGATGCCAGATTACATGAAAATTCATCCCATCTACTCCCATGGGCAACCCCCGTACGACCATCTGAATCCACCCCCATACCCAACTACACTTTCACAAGTCTAAGGTTGGAAGCAAAGGGTATGCTGGCAAAGAAATGGTTAAGGAAGACGATGATAAATGTCGACTTCCAAGACACGCAGAGATCCTATTTATAGGGCAACTAAAGGATCAATGCAATGCCTCTTTATCCACCCAAGGTTATGGTGCCCCCTTGGTAATTGGCAAACTTTATCACTATTCGATGAAATTTTGTAATAAAATTAGTCATATAAAGCCCCATGTTACCAAAGAGTTAAATTAGAAAATACATATGTGAATTGTTCAAAATGCTCACTGGTCAAATTTGAACGAATTGGTCTAGTCGAAATTTGACTTGAGTTAGGACCGGTCGAGTTAGACCCAAATTGAAATTGATTGAACCAGACTTTAGTTTTATATGGTCGGATTGAAATTGGTCAAATTAGACCTAAGTTAGGTTTGGTCGAGTTAAGTCTGGTTTGGTCAGATTCAACCCAAAATGGTTTGGTCGGGTTCAACCCGAATTGAAGTTTGTCGAACCAGACCTGGGTTAAAGTCTGGTCAAATTAAAGCTAGTGGTCATTGTCACAGTCGCGCCCCCGCCTTGGGGACAACGACTACTCCCGTGGGAACCCAGCTCGTTGCAGCGGATCCCATACATACATACCATTGACTTCACAGGATAAGTCAAGCACAGGAGTATATTTACACTACAGCAGAGAAACTTACAAAATATTTAAGCAGTGTGGCCTACTGGCCTTAATACAACATAAAGGGATTACAATGCCTTCGCAGCATATATGGTCTAGCAAAATAATAACTACACAGTGGAAGATAGGTGAACCCCCACAACAAGAAGTTGACGACAGAACAACACACATCAGGGCTCTGGCGGAACTGGCTCTCCTTCTGGATCCAAGAAGTTCTCCACGCCTTCATCTTGATCATGGAATGCTCCATCTATTGGATTGTAGGTTGCAAGGGTGAGTACTTACGTACTCAACAAGCCATAGCTAAGAGTAGATACATATAGTAGAGATGATATGAACCTATGCTAGTGAAGAAGTGTGGATATTTGTAAAATAGTCTTTTCCTTCATATCTCATCTTATGGCAGCACTTTTCATAGCATAGCATCGCTATTCATGTTCCACTATTTATAGTACTGCTGCGACACGTCAACACATGACAGCCTACGGCAGCACCCCTTATCATGACAACACATGTCATTTGGGTAATCTTGCCTTATCAAATTTTATTTAGAAAACATACTTGTGCCACACCCCGTGGATTTAATCCACCACAGCAGACTCCTATAAACCAGGGAGCTCGGAGTATTCGAATACATTTTTAACTCTGCAGAGAGGTACCAATTTACCCGCAAGATATTCCACTTTCATGCCCATCCTATCAAGATGATTGGACTCTTCCTCACAACTATGTGCGAGTGGCAAGGTGGAAATAACAAGAACTTTTGTTATGTTTCACTCACAATTCACCCCTGACCCTTTGGTTTCACTCAAACCACAGTTGTGGTGGGCTATACCCCCACCCCATACTGCATCTTCCCATTACTGGGTCAGCGTGCATCATCACATTCAGTGATATGTGTAGGAGCCGCACTCCGTGCTAATCGTGCATCACATTTCATCTCATGCAGGGGTTTCATGTGTGATTCGCATACTTACTTGTTCAGGCCTGTCCCATACCAGGCTTGCGGTTAGCACGTTTTTCATGCTGCTAGACGCACAACACAAGGTTCTAGTCCTTATATGCCAGTGACCAGACCATCCACAGCCACGCACATCCAGTACCACCACCATTTGATACCAAACTCTGGTCACGACTAGGGTTTTATTTCATGAATATACATAAATACATATATAATAGTTCATGGCTCATTACTTGTTTATTTCACATTTCAAATCTCAACAAGCATCCAGCCTAGTACTGCCATTTCATATTTCAATCATTCTTTCACATGCAATACAATTTATATTCAAGGTTATATTGTAGCAACACTTAAAATATAGATTCAAGATGTTCAAGAATATGACTTGCCTTCCGCATCGTAAAAATCAGTAGTTGGTGTTGGGTCGACAGTGAAGTCCTCGAACTCTGCTTTTGGATCTGCTCGGCGACAAATAAACACACAATGATTACTAACTATATTAAAATGTTTTATGATCTATATGCAGATATGCTTTAAAAAGAATAACTGAACGATACTGAAACTGATTGATATTGCAAGCTGATCTGGGTTAAAACCCTAGAATTTATAGGATCTGGGCTAAGGATGGGTGTTAGAGGCTCTCAGAGTTTCAAGGTTGCAATATGGACATCAAGTCCGCGGCTGGTTTGCTCAAAAACAGCGAATGTCAACAGATCGACATTCGATTCAGGGCTCTGACATAGCTTCAAGGAAAGCTAGAGGGCTTATCTCAAGATGTGACAGTTTAAGGAAATGTACAACATGGTTCTACAAACTTGGTAGACAAAGTTGATTTCAATTTGCACAGCCAGAAGTGGACAAATTGTGCTAAAGCCACTGGCTGACATTGAGCTGACACAGGCTGACATGAACTGAAACTAGGGCATAGCTGCTGGTGTGTTTTAGGGCTTCAATTGCTTCGCCAATTATGTCCGGGAGGTAGGCGAAGACAACAGGAACTTATTGGTGGTGGTTTCAGGAACTAAGATGGCCGGATGGCGACGAACGACGGCAAGGAAACACGGTGGCGACACAACACAGTACAGCTACTAGACAAATCTTTGACATAGCTGTAACTGGCGATTTTGTGCAGAACCAGAAGTCGGGTAGTGGAGAATTATGCTCAGGAGGTTGAAGCAAAGGTGCTGGACAAAGTGTCGATGACGGCGGTGGTCGGCGTCGACCGGGCGGCATGCTGGCGGCACGGCAACGAAGGGTAAAACACCCAAATCGGGTTTTGGTGCTGTGCAGCTGAAATCTGGTGTGCCTGAAGCTAACTAGGGTGAAGTAGTACTGTTTGAAGCATTGGACAAGGCTGGAGGTTGAATGGCGGCGAGTGGCGACGAGCTGCGCTGGAGAAGGAAACTGCCTCAACGGCGACAAGGCGATGGGGTGAATTAAACTCAAAATTGATGGCACGGGTGAGTTTCTAGGTTGCTACAGATGGTGAAGCTGAGGGGAATCGGCCTGAGGCGGCGCCAATGAGAAATTTGACGTCGCGACCGGAGAAGAAGGGCTGATTTGGGCATCTCTGCTGTGGGGCTTTGGAGATCAATTCCTCGAGATGAGAGCAGTAGGTTGATGAGGGGAATCCTTTGGTAAGGCCAATTTGGCCGGGAAATAGGTAATGCGGCCTGGCGACGTGAGCCAATCACTGGTGGCGCGCGAAAACTGGAAAAACTACAATTCGACCTCAATTTTGAAATCCAAAGGCACAAGCTTGCTAGGATGGGGCTACTGATCATAAAGTTCTACTAATAAGAGGGCCAATTTGGGCTAAATCGATCAGCATTGCCGAAACAGGAAAATCTCAATCTTCGGCGATCGCCGGCGTTAGGGATCACCGGAATTCAATTCAATGGTACAGCACAGAGAGATGGGCAAGACGAACTTAATGGTTGAATCAATTTGAAGAATGGCGCAGCAAAACAAGCTGGCACCGATCTCCTCCTCGGCGGCTCGCCGGAGAGGAAGAAGAAACGAAGAAATTTGGGACTTAACCGATTTTCTGGTGAAGTGAAGATTGCACAGGCGAAAGGTTGTTTAAATAGGCCAGGGACGGAGTTGGCAAGGAGGGAATAACAACAATCCTAGTGCCGAGGATGAGACTGGCTGGGCGCGGAAGAAACAGCAGCGACGAAACGACTGGCGAAGCATTAGCGGCAATGGCGGGGCGGCGAGCAGGTGGCTCTGCAGCTGCGCTGGTCGGCACTTTGGAACTTTGCGCTGAGCGGTGGAGGCGACAAGGCTGGCACAACGTGGTGACGTGGCGCAAAGTTGCTGACAAAAACCGCTGCTGGTCGCGTGCGCGGTTGCTGGTTGTTGTGCTACCACGGCAACGGTTAAGGCGCGAACACGTACGCACATATAAGCGCAAGTGAACACGAGCACAGGCGAGGGCCGGCGGCGAAGATCATGGCGAAGCTGCGGTCGAACACTGTGCCGGCGGCTTTGGTCGAAGAGGCTGGGCTTTAGTCGAATCTGGACTGAAATGCAATTACAGAGTTTGGGTTTTGAACTAATCTGTAAAATCTGGGATTTGAATGGTTTGGACTGATTTTGACTTCAAATCTCTAGCAAGCTTTATTCAGTAAATAATTTGGCAAGGTACTTGATAAAATCTAGAACATTTGAGCAGTTTTTGGATGAAATGAAAACAGGATAATTAGGATACTAATAATCTGAATTTTGTCGAAACTAGAATTCTAAGATTTAAGGTGAGATTTTGATGTTCCGACAAAAGGAGATTTTGTATTGAATAACATTTTGGAGGTGTTCCCTAAAACAGATTTGAATTTGGAGTTGATTTGAAACATTTAGCCTTTTCAGGCTTCTGGAAAATTAGAAAAGGACTGATCTGCGATACTTCTTGGACTAATTTGTGAGAAGGGTCTAAATGATAGAATCTGGCTGCCAACTTTTTAAATTAAGGTATTGCCATACCCTTGATCATAATCTAAGAATAATTTGGTCTAAATTAAGTCAGGATTTGGCTAAATCAGAGTTCAGAGTATTTAGGGTAATTAGGATATTAATTAAATTTCTGTTTTCGAAAACAGAAAGGGATTGATAGATCTGGGAGTTAGAGATGGAATTGAATCTGGCTTTTGAAAGCTTTTATTCTTAGGATAAGTAGTAGGTTCTGGAAAGTCAGATCTTGATTTGGGTTCACAGGGAAGATTTTGAGGTTTTTGGGGCTTAGGATAGAATAAGTTTGGACTGATTTATCTAATCTAGAAGAGACATATGCATGCATGACTTTTTAAGAAAAGAATTTTCACTAGAGGTTTAGGGTGTAACAGTCATGGCAGTAATTGGCTGTCGACATGGCAGTAATTTTTTAAGACTTGATCAAATCGAACCTTAGTTTGCATCTGGTCGAATTAGACCAAATTGTACCTGGTCGAACCAGACCAGTATCTTGTCGAGTCCCACTAAATGTTAACTGGTCAAGTTGGGCCCGAATTGAAGCTGGTCTAGTCAAACTTGGGTCTGGTCAAATTCGACCCGGTTTGAGCCTGGTCGCACCAACATTCAGCCTAAGCTCGAATGGATAATCTCTAGCTTTATCTCTTATTCAAAATCAAATCCCCTGAGTATCTCTGGTTGTTGGATGATTGCAACCGAACCTGAGCCTTTATAAATAGAGAGGGTACTCACCTTTTGCAGGTGGACCAGGCGGACCGGGCAAATCGAAGACAGGGTGGCAGGTGACTGGTGGCCTTACGAGCTTCTAATCGACCAAGAGCCCTCTTCTTTTCCCGTAAGCAAATCCACTTGAGCAAACCATGAAGGTTGCAATGGGTGAGTTTTGTTCATATGCATTGCATGCATCATGCATTGCATAGGGAGGTAGATGCCTTATTCGTTGGTGCTTGTGCTAACCGTTCATGAAGATCAAGAGAGCATGGAGCAATCATGATGCCACCTGAAGGTCCCAATCATCTGTGCAAAGGGAGCTCCAATCCAGTGAGAGCCCCAGTGAATCACAATTTTTGCAGGTTGACGAGAGATCAATCAAGATCTGAATTTGCATTCATCGAAACCCTTAAGTTTCACTTTTAGGTGGAGATCTTATTTTGCAATTCGATCAAGATCTCAGTTGCAGTCGATCAAGATCTGAATTTGCATTCAATGAAACCCTTAAGTTTCACTTTCGGATGGAGATCTTATTTTGCAATTCGATCAAGATCTCAGTAGCATTCATCGAAACCCTTAAGTTTCACTTTCGGGTGGAGATCTTATGCAGGGCAGAAGACTTGATGTACAACTTGTCCACCAAGTTTCAAGTCAATCAAAGGTTTCTAAGTTGCAAGTCGACCAAAGAGAGACTCTGTCCAGAGAAATTTTAGCTTGTCTCATGGGTGATAAATCGACAATAATTTCGCATCCAGAACTCCAATCAACCCCAAATTTTATGTAGGGTAGAAGACTCGATGTGCAACTTGTCCACCAAGTTTCAAGTCAATCAGAGGTCTCTAGTTACAATTCGACCATGGAGAGGCTCTGTCCAGAGAAATTTCTGCTTGTCCCATGGGAGAAGATTAATGATAACTTCTAATCCAGATCGATTCCAAATTTTTATACAAGGCAGAAGATCCAATAATAAGCACGTCCACCAAGTTTCAAGTCAATCAGAGGTCACCAAGCTATAATTCGACCAGATTTTAGAAGGATTACAGTAAATGAGTTGTTCCTTGATGAAGATCAACTTATCCCACGGGTGACGAATTAATGGTAACTTCTAATCTAGAAGTTCGATCGACCCCGAATTTTTATGTAGAGTAGATAATCCAATGTGAAGTGTGTACACCAAGTTTCAACTCCATCAGAGGTCCCCAAGATGCAATTCAATCAAAGCCAAGTTGCAGCCTGATGTACGGGAGAGATCTAAGATACTTCTCATCCAGAAGTCCGATCAACCCCAAATTTTGATGAAGAACAGAAGGCTTGTGCTGAAGAAAATCCACCAGTCTCATCTCAATCCGAAGTTAAGAAGAGCTCTAGAAGACCAATGCAAACAAGCTTTGTCTCGCTGAATTCCAGCTTGACACACAAGCAATGCAATGGAGATAGCTTTCAATCCGACAGTCCGATTGATCTCAAAGTTTCATGAGCAATTGAAGATCTGTCTAGAAGTTATTCTACCAAGTTTCATGCCGATCAGAGATTAGAAAGGCCCCCATCCAGTCAGGCGAAGGGGAGCCAATATGTTCCAATCATGTCAGAAGTTGTCAAGACATATCAAAGTATTTATAAGCCCCTGATGGATATTCCAATGTGTTGCCATACCATGCAATGTGCATTTCTTGAAACTAAGGTAGTCGAAAATGTTATCACAATCCACTTCCACTCATACTTTTCATGTCATTGGGTATTGATGAGGCGAAGGCGACATACTTTTTGTCCGTGACTGACGAAGCCGGACACCATTCATGTCGAGTACTGATGAAGCGAAGACATCCATTTGTTAATGACTGATGAGGCCAAATAACCTCCTGGCTAGGCATTGACGGATATTCTAATGCTCACCACATTCTTTTTGTGATAGCACCATAGACTGATGAAGTTATGGATTTGCATACTTGCATGCATGGGCATCCACATTGCGTTCATTCATTAAGGGAAAAGTTATTTTGAGACTTGAAGATGACGATCATCGGCACAACTTAATCGGAGGTTTTCTACGGATTCGTTTTGCGGATGTAATTAACCAGAAGCTTTTCAAAAACCCTAAGGAACCATGAACTACACAATCTCTAGTATATCAAGATGTATTTCCATAAGGCATAGTGAGAATATGTAAATCCCAAGAAGACTTGTAACTTGTAATTAATTTAAAAATTAATAAATTACATGTTTCTTTAAGATTATGTGTTCTCTATGTTCTTTATGTGTATATTCATGTATACTAGTACACCCACGACACAGAAGAGGTAATTTCACCTGGGAGATATCTTTTGGGACGAAACAATCACACCTCTCGGTTTTCCTACTGTAGTTACCTATCTATTCAATAGCCCCATTAATTGCGTTCCACTAACCTGGCGTGCATTTTGCCAGGGTACAGTACCCTTTTTTACCACCTCGAAAAGCGCACTACTGAAGCATGCTCCAAAGCACAAATGCCAGACAGATTTGGCGACACGATGGGCAAAACTACATAAAGATAAGTCTCATCGAAAGTTTTTCTTACTTTTCTTTATTATATTTCTTCTCCTAAGCATTAGTTCTCTGCTTTGACCGAGCGACCGCTCGTGTGTTCCGTTCGACCCAAAGCTGGGGGCTACTTGTAGTATAATATCAAGAATCTATATGTACAACATATAGCCAAAAGCACCTTTGCATTTAAATAATTTTGTTTTGTACAGAAGCACAACCACTCATTTTCAACGTCCTACAGCACGTCAACATCAGGAGGATCATCTTCTTTTGGAAGTCATGAGGGCCCAATGCCGCTCGAACTGCCCATAGAATAATTCTAGTGAGGGTAAAAACCTCGGCTAGGGACTTCATGCAACTAGCCAGCCACATGCCTAACTAGCAACTCCATAGCAACTAAAATGGCCCTTACTTGTGCCTGGTCTAGTTCTTGGAGATCTGCCAAGAAGTCTAGATGCTAACGGTCTAGATGATGCCCGTGCACCACGGCAATGATTGCCTACGTAAAAAGTGGCATCCTTGTGGATTTTTGCCACAATATCCTTTACCACCCGAGCCATGGTGTTAAAAATCACACAGCCATGAGCATGGATATTCTCAGTGATGTTGTAAGAGTCCTCAACCCCATGTCTCAATGATGGTATTTTGAGGAAATGGTAGGTATTATGCAGCACCTGCATACCCTCCTAACTCTCTCAGTAGACGAACGGTAGTAGTTGATCACATCATCGTGCCACCTGAGCATAAGCCATATTGCTCTGATGCTTGTCCTTCATCATCAAGTAACCCTGCTACAAGGCAAAAAACCTCCCTCTGAAAGTAGTTGTTCTCTGATCGAGTCTCCTGGAGCTACGCTTGCAATGTTTGGTTTGTCCTCCTCCACCTTTAGCGAGACCCCCCAGTACCGCTCCATCTCCAGCTGCAACCTGTCTGCACGGACCTTCGCATTATGGAACGACATCTAGGCTTGGGTGACCTATGCCTCTAGAACCTTGTAGTCCTCCTTGAGCCCATTGTAGTAGTCACGCCACATGTGCAATTAATGGGACAACTTCCCTCAGTAGCTAGTGAGTCGCACAAGTGCCTCATTGAAGAGAACAAAGCCTGCCAACCTAGAAGCCTCTGCCATAATCGTGCGCCGATCAAGGATTCGCTCCCTAGGCTCTAGCAAGGGCGAATGTGCAGGCGGAGCGTTGGGCAACTCAGAGGACAAGTCATCGCCCACTATATCCTCAGGAATCAACCCTGAGGTCTCTGATGGGTCTCCCAACCGCTCATTCGAGTCAGCAACTAGCCCGAGGACTCAACGGTGCACAAGACCTCCTTCGGGATAGGCAAGGGCTCCGAAGGTCACTCCTGAGACACATTAATGTTCCTAGCCACCTCCTTAGGGGGTCATTTGTCGCTCAAGCGGGTAGAAGGGTGGAGAAAATCACTTGTGAGTCATTCACATTGAGTAGTAAAAGTGCTAAACCTCCAGAAAAGGGACTTCTTTCTTAAAACGAAACCTTGGTGGGCACGGCTCGAAGAGGATGCTCATGGCTAATCCACTGCTCGAGCTCCCTCCAAAAACTATTATTCCCCCCAGAAAATTTGCTCTGAAGGAATGATTGGCTCCACGCCCGTAGTGTTGCCAGTCTATGCAACCGGCCTTGTAGGAGGTCCTCTACCTTCTATGATATGTGCCACCTTCGAGATGGGCCCGTCTGCACAGCTACTTACGTCCTGTGAAGTGGAACGACTTCCACTCTCCTATGCCTCTTTCGCAGCAATTCCCTCCGCATTGATGTTTGTATGCAACCTTTGTGGTGAGAAAACGATGGCATCCTCATCTTCCCGACACGTTCCTACCAAAGGGACAGAGGAATTTGCCTAGTCATCAAACGTCTAGACTGGGACCTATCCCCCAAATGGTGGATCAATTGTCACCTCTGTAGCACCCAATTCTCAAAGGTTGGCATCTTCTGCAAGCACTTCAAGAATAACCAATGAGCACGAGTCCACCTGCAACGTTGGATTGACCGGTATGGCCTCTTAAAGCTGCCAGGACAATCGTGATGGTCAACTTCACAAAAGCACTCAACCCCGTATCTTGACTCTCAGAAGCGGAGGCTCGAGACACTTTGTGACGCTTGACGAGAGGTACACTATCCTCCAGGTCCTCCTCTATTGTGTCATCATTCCAACCTATAACCATGTTCCTCAACCTCCTTGCTGGGATAAGTTGGGACAGACAAGCTCAGCTGACACCATGCCCAATGGCACCGGTCCCAGTGCCTACACTGCAGACACCAACGGCCACCCCCGAGTTGGCGACAGCCCCTGTCCCTCTCGAAGAAGAGCTAGGGTAGCTACCTGTAGTCACCTACAAAAGTCAAGCCACTTCCATCCTCAATGTAGTGGTTAAGCCAAACTTGGTGGATGAAGGCACTCCCAAGAGCAACGCCTAGTGAAAACAGTAAGGAAGAAGGTTTTCTAGAGATCTATCAAACAAGGGTACATGCTGTAATAACTCACCCATCGACTCATCAAAGTCCGGATGGCAGCAAGATGTCAGAACTGATGCCACTTCAGATCGCATCTTCAGGAGCGAAATCCTCATACAGATACCCTCCATGGTGATATCCCACATCATCACAATAGGGTGGTGAAATCCTCATATAGATACCTTCCTTTGTTTAGGGTTTAGCAATCGCCTCACCCATCCCTACTTCACCGCTGAAAGTTTCTCTTGGAAGTGAAACGACTTCTTCGTCACCTCCACGCCCTCACAAAGGAGGCTACTTCCCTTAGGTCTCACAAAGAAGAACCACTTTTCTCTCTGTGAGCCCAGATTGTCCTTCGCCACGATCACTGGGTACTTGTTCATCATACTGTGGAGCAACTTCAAGTACGCCTACCCTATGTGATATTTACCACACTTAGAAACTTGGATGTTGAAGAAGTGGAGGAGCAAGGAAATGGTTGGTTCTATGCCCAAATAGTCTTCACAAATGAATGCGAAGGTAGCTAGATGGGAAAAGGTGTTCGGGTAAGATTGAAAATCTCCAAATCTGCGTTCTACAAGAACTTTGACAAGGGCTGCTTGTGCAATGTGAGGCTAGCCCTCACTTGAGCATCGTGCACAACAAGGTGCCCATTCGGCATCGACAAAGGAAGCATCAAACCAAGCTTAACGAAGCCAATTTCCAAGGAAATCAATCCTTCTTTGTCTAAAACCTCAATCTCTTTATTCATGATCATCAAGTACACCCAGTCCGCCATCGCAATTGATAAGAAAGATGAACAATACAAAGGGGAGAGAGATTGGAAGGAAACAGCGGAAAAGCAACTAAGGAAATATATGTGATGAGTAGGTTTCTGGGGATTACCTTCTTATAGAAGATGAATCATTGCCATTTTGTTCATCCATTGCACTCATTCTGGTAATTGCACTTGCGAGAAAAAGGAGGGCCATTTTAAATCTTCATCTGTTGCCTAGGTGGTGTCATTTGGATTCCCATAATCCAACTTCTCTCTAGGGAGCCGTTTCAGTTCCGCGGTAAGTCTACTGAACTGCACTTTTTTGAGCGCCTTGAAGGGAGTAAAAAAAAAAAGACAAGTCTTAGGGTAGATTAAAAATTGTTCGGTGAACAAGATTTTATGTCCATGCTCAGGAGCTAACTGTCTAGCACAATTTGTGTTCTCCAAAAACCTTTTCTAAAGGGACATCGGTCTATTTAGATAAGGTATATTTCCAAACTAAAGAAAATACTCTGAGATTCAGAATCTCAGTAGATCTCGCAGGTATCTTGATCTGATACAAAAGAATTCTACACTATAAATAAAGACCTCCTCCTTGGCAAAAGAGAGATATGAAGAGAAAGAGAACATTACACCAAAGATACAAGAGAAGCCTTTCGAAAAGACTAGGGAACGATTCCTCATCAGCTAACCTTCAATCGACTTTCTTAAGTTGTAGCAAGGCTCTAGAAGGTTGTTTTCGTCCTTGTCTAATGGCTTCCGAGCTCTGAGTTTAGAGTAGATCTTTTGTATAGGTTAGTCACAAAACTGCTCGTGGGTGCCCTCGAGCACTTCACAGACATTGTCTAATTTCTTTCTATACACATATTATCTAAGATAGTTTATATTCAATCAGTATCCCCTCTAGCCACTTCCCCCGAGATGATCCAGAGGAGAGTATCGACATGAGATAGGGGATAGTTCTTCATCTTTGAACCTGTACAAAATCTCCCGTGTCACGTCTACTCCATAGTCATTACCGAGCCCCGTGGTTTTCCTGACAAATATCTGTTACGTGTATTGGGTACTCGATCCTATCCGATATCTTGATCGACGACAAGGAAGATCCCATGTAAGCTAAAGAAGTAGAATGCGGAACCCACCACTGAATTCAATGACAATGTCTATAACCATTATGCCACTTAAATGTTATTGCATGTTGTTTATAGTAAGAATATACGTTAAAGAGAAAAATTCCACAAGAAACTATAGCTAGCTATTGCACAACCAACGGTATCTTCAAGTTGATATCAGCAATATATATGCTAAATTGCTAATTTAGTGTATTTTTAGTTTATGAGGGGGCACAATAGCATTACAAGATTAGCTCCACAAAACCGCAAAATCCTAAATACTTAGTAAAACATCACTGCTTCAAAAAATACTTTCATGGCTTTCCGCTATTCTAGGATGGCAGTAACATGTTGCAGAACCAGAAGAGCCATCAGACGGGAAGGATTTAAAGGGGATATGGATCAACCGAGAGATAGTTGAACAACAGTAACTTCGTTAGTGGGGATCATTATTTTAAGAATAATTGATTGATTCCAAGCTTTGGATTTTTAGTCGATCGAAGACAGCTGACCTCCAGTAACATACTAAAAACTGAAAACCAAAATGAGTAACATATAGGAGTGGACAGTCAGATAGTATTTAAATCCATATCCGCATCCGCATCTCTCTACTGGATACAGATACTGATGCAGATATGGATACGGATGCGGATGCGGATACTGATATGAAAGAAACAGATATGGATACCGAGCGGATATTTTGTGGCTACAGACATGGATATTAAACGAATTTGGAGAGAATACAGACACGGATATTTGCAAAATGAATATGATGATAATACAAGAACAAACAAGAATAGAAAAATATAAAATATCCATTTTCAGGTTTCAAGTATCCATTTTCCAATTTCATATTTGCAAAGGTTTCAGGTTTGCTGAAATTCAGATTTGCAAATGTTTTAGTTTTCATGTTTCAAGTTTCAGATTTGAAAAAGTTTCAAGTTATCTACAGGTTTCAGATTTGCAAAAGATACTCAGTTCCATAGTTGCAAAAAGTTTCAGATTTTAGTTACAAATTCAGGTTTCAGTATAAAAGTACAGGTTTCAGTATAAGTTACAAATTCAAGTTTCAAGTTATCTACGAATTCAAGTTTCAAATTTGCTGAACAGAAACAAATCAACAATGTTACTGGTGCCAAATTAGCTTTTGAACTGCAAGAACATATCAATAAGTAACTTCTACTAGAACACATCAAAAACCAATCCGAAACTTCTTCAAGCAGTTGGCATACAGAGGAGCTAAAAGATCTCCCAGTCAAGTAATTGAAATACACAGAAACAATGTTATACTGTCATACACAGGAATGAGCCTAACGCCATTGGCATCACTGCAAACAAAAGATCAAACTACAATTTTATTTGATGATCCTAACCAAATAGACAAATCTACCCAAGCTTTTTATTAATTTCATATCATATATAATACATCATGTTTCAAACCAAAAGATTTTATTTGGCCACTGCTTCAAGCAATTGAAATATACAGGAGCTAAAAGATCTCTTAGTTGAAATATTGTAGATGGTTCATACATCATTCATACACAGGAGCCAAAAGATCCCACAACAACTAATTATAGATTAAATTTTGACTGGAAACTAACCAGGCCAACGGCAGAGGAGGCAGAGGACGCGTGCCAGCGTCGACTGGAGGCGGAGGTAGCGGAAGGGCAGAGCTGTGTGCCGGCGTCAACTGGAGGCGGAGGCGGCAGAGGGGAGAAGAGTTTGTGTGGCATGTCGACGTCGACTGGAGGTGAAGGCGGTGGAGGGGCGGAGCCGTGGAGGACTCGTGCGGCATGCCGATGTCGGGTGGAGACGAAGACGGCGGAGGGGCGGAGCCGCGGAGAATCTGGATCTGATCTAGGTTTCTAGGGTTTGTGGTGGCATCAATCTGGATCTAGATCTAGATCTGATTATCTACTATATATGTACTCTCTTGCTGGGGTAAGTTAACTTGTATCCACATCCGTATCTAGGATAATTCAAACGGATCCGGGTTTAACCTGTATTCACATCCGTATCCAGGATAATTCAGTCAAACCCGAATACGTACCCGAATCCGGAAATTTCAATAAAACTAGATCTGCATCGGAACCCAGGTCATATCCGAATTTCCATATCCGTATCCGGCTCCATCTGGATCCACATCCAGGTTCAACCCAACCTGACCCGGATCCGTTTCCACCCCTAGTAACATATATGGATACTAGTTCTGTCCGGTCAATGACACTGATGAGTTCTAAGAACTTCTTTGGAATACAGAAATTATAGAAAAAATTTATAGAAAAAGAAATATTTAGTGAAAAGTTAGTGAAAAATTCCCTCCAAAATTCTTATGTTTCAAACATGCATGTCCTAAACTATGTAAGATATCAATTTCTTATTTTTGAACCTTACAATACACAAATCATTGATTTGCCCAAAATTGATTGTCAATATTAAGCTATGATTAATTGGTCTGTTCTGTAAAAAAACAAAAGGTACAATGTATGTCAGTTGGAGTGATAACATACAGAGCAAACTTTAAAATGGGGTAATATTCAACCTAACGAACTTAGAATCTCAAATTTCATTTGGTAATTGTAAAGTAGAAAGGAAAATTTTCATAGAGAAACATAAAGTAATTCAATAAATTAATCTTTTGCAATCTTCCCATCTTTTCTACTCTTTCTCCAAATATATTTAGTTAATGCGGGATTTTGTCAAGGTGCTACTATCTTTAGTAATAATAATAATAATAGGAAAAAAATTCTATTTTGACCATTTAACTTTTGGTCTAGGTTTTTTCAAGATTACATTTTCTTAGTGATCTATTTTAGTCCCTCAATTTTGAATCTACGTCTAAAATAAGTCCACATCTTATTATGTGGATCCGGATCCCAAATACCACTATTACAATTACTTACCAAACTTGATTTATAAAAAGGAGGATCAAAAGAGGACTTGAAAGAGACACCAAAATAGGCTCTCGAAAGGTTCAAGTCCTAAATAGACCCGGACTTAAAATTGGAGGAATAAAATAGGATTTTTCTATAATAATTTTAAACTTATAAGATATCATGGATTAGGCTTAGCAAAATTGCCCCAGATAAATCCAATTTTGACCTGAATTCAATGCCGAAGGTTTGTGCTGGGAATTGATCTTAAGGCTTGAAGGCCAAACTGGGACGGGTCTGGTCTAGTCCGATTCTAACTCGGTGGATTTTTCTATTGCATAGAGACATATTAGATGTGAAATTAATTATTCAATCGCATATAACAAAAGTGGTGAAATTTCAGTATTAATTAGCACTAGAAGTGAGCTATTTTGAGTGGTTTATAAAAGATCTATCATTAAAAGATGTACATACCAATAACCAGTAGCTGTGTCACATGTTCCGTTATAAGCATTGCCTTGGGCAAGGGCACAAACAACCGAAATTGCATTAGTATTGTGACAAGTGCTTGGCACAGAGCAAGGGTATGAAACTTGCTCGCACTCATCGATATCGACAATCAAATACTAAGTATATTTTATAACAGATGAGGTTTTATGTTGGTTGCTATTTTTTGGACCATATAGCTACCAAAAAATCTAGTAGATTAAAGTATGGTGGCTAAATATAATATAGGTGATAATACAAATGTTATAATAATGTAGTTAGTAATAAAATAGTGGTTAGTTGCATATCAGCTATTCAATTTATTTTAGAATTTATGTAATTTTTTTAGAAAAACATAGAAGCACTTTCCATGTAATATATGTTGTATAGGCGCAGAGCTGCTATAAAGAAGAATAAGTTTTTTTTAGAAAAAAGAAAATTAGTAACTCAAGAGGTACATAGTGGCTGGTTGGAAGTGGATCTGACATGTAATTGTTAGAATTTATTTACGCTAATTTATTAAGTCTTTTAAATGTTGTTGTAGCAGTAGAAATACTTACTAATCTTGTAGACAAAGAAAACTGTGGACAAATTAATTACATGAGTGGGTTTTTTGTGGGTGTGTGTGTGTGGGAGTAGTAGTTTCATTAAAATTACTACGGGCTCTGGATGCAGGTGTTAGAGTGACATAACTTTGCATCACTCGGGATCATCAAGGTAAGGATTGCCTTGGAACCCTTTGGAGCATTTGCAGATACAGCCTCCTCCGTTTCTCAAGTTGAAACACTCGCTATTGCTGCTAGCACACTTGTTGTCGGTGCTTGAGAATCTGTAGGGTGTGTCCATGAAGTCCAGCGTCCACTCACTGGTCTTCGTCTTCTGAGCGGCGGTTTTGTAGCAGTAAGAAGAGATGTAATTCAACATCCGGGCTTGGCCTCGCAGCAGAGAGCTATTGAGCACCTCAATGTTAAAGAGGTTGGAGCCAGGCTTTGCACAGTAAAGGATTTCCACGCCGCCGCATTCTGTCGGATAGTTGCCCGCAGGCGCTGATGCTCGGACGGCGGGGAGCTGTGCGTCAAGTGCTACACTGAACAACAGTTACAACACCACTGCTAATTTGTATAACAGCATGGTTGTGTCGAGTTTCCAATGATAATTCTCTTAACATATTCATGGGTGGTAATATAGGGCAGAAAACAATCCACTGGTTCATGTCAACAATTAATTCCTTTGATTTATCAACTTTTTATTTGTACCCTATTAAATTAATAGACTTCTTATATTTTTGGTTTATGTGTGTATGTGTGCATAGAGATATACCTGTTTAGAACCATCCAAAAAATAGAACAATCAAATGGCTTGATGCTGTTTGATCCGTCCATGGGGTGGCCTTCCCCAATTATAACTTTTTCTTGAGCTAGTGGTATGGGCATATGTACTCTCTTGGCTGCATTCATTAGATTCCAAGACTACCATCTTTGTGATTAAGCCTTCGTGTTCAAAACTCGTTTTACAATAATTTTCTAATGTTATAGGTTGCAATATAGAAATACCACTAGAAGAACCAACCAATTAAAATTGACAACTCAGATCAAATGTTGTGATTAGGCAGAGCATCGATTGTCATTCTCTCACGACAAATTGATAACCAGTAAACTCCATCCAAGCTGTTTGATTCCTTGATTGGGTGGCTTCCCTCAATTATTACGCTTTCTTGAGCCAGTGGTATGGGCATATATATACTCTATCATCTACATTCACTAGATGCCTAAGACTTATCTTTTTGTGATCAATTCTTCCGGTCCAAAACTCGTTTTGTTATAATTTTTCTCACTCTGGTTGGATGGTTATATGGTTCTATAATTATCTGTTAGGCATGGTTGCTTGGCTTCTTTAAGTGTTTGATTTTGAGTGTCTGTGACTTTTATACATGCCTGAACAAGACTTGAGACTCTAGACACAATAAAAATATGAACTAAATAACATTTAGACAAATTTCATAATAATTTCTAGGTCAAATATTTTTTATGAAGATGTCAACTAAACAATCTCTATTTCTGGATTGCTACAGGCAGCATCTCCTAGTTGGGTGTATAATAGTTTCCCCTTTTTCTTTTTTTCTGTTCATATCTCAAAGGTTAAAAGGTTACTTCCTTTCAATTTTTTTTGAAATAATCCAATAAAAAAACAAATTTAAAACATAGAGTGTTGTATAAAAGAATTACAGAAATAACCTTCAATTGCTATAACCTAATTAGCTACTGAATTCAATAACTAACTGAGCTAGCGACGGAAACGTGACACCTTGATTACGCATACAAACTGCTGACGGGTAGGCAACAATTGACTAGGCACTGACGTGACTTTCAATTGCGAACTGGTTTAAAGACTGAAACTTCATTGTGACATCATGTGGGCATAGTAATTTTATGATTTTTTGTAGAAAAATCAATTAGCTGTATTAAAAAAGTTACAATATAAAAAATTATATATATAAAGTCATGGAATTTTGATGATTTTTTCAATAACCTAAAAAAAGTGTATATATTTTTGAAAAATTTTAAAATAAAAATTATGCATACCCTATATTCTGTCTTGTGTAATTTTTGCACAATTTTTGAAGAATTTTTAGGATATTTTGTAATATTCTATATTTTATTTATTAATTTGGGAAAAAATATTATCAAACAATTCTAAATTTTTTAAAAAAAAATTCACAAGATAGAACATGAATTATAAATAATTTTCATGTTGCGAATTTTTTAATATGAGTAATGGTTTTTTCTATAAAAAAATCACAAAATTATTAAAAAAAAAATCAGAAAATCACTGACCCATTGACGTCACAATGACATTTTATTCTCTAATCCAGTTCACAACTGAAAGTTACATCAACACCCATCCAGTAACTTTGCATGTGCATTTAGCAGTTTGCACACCCAATCAGCATACCATCTTTCAATTACTAGCCCAGTTATCAATTGAAATTCATTCACTAATTAGACTAGTGATTGAAAATTATTTCTATAATTTTTTTACACAACTATTTATTTTTGAAATTTTTTTATTGAGTTATTCTAAAAAAATTCTTCCTTTCACGGCAAGAAATACTAGACCGATTAAAATATAAGGACACAGGGAGAGGGATTAAACAACCATTTCATACTAAGAACAGACAAGAGAGGAAACATAAGAAAAAACTTTTTACCACCCACAAACGAATGAACCAAAAGCGAAAACATTCTAATTCATGAAATTAAAAGATTGGTTTGATGAGTACATGATGAACAAATTCAAATTAAAATAAATGAAAAATTACAAAGAAGGCTGTGATAACTACTAGAGTCCTAGTTTTAGACGTTGTTCATGTTCTCAATACCAGAAACATGCATACATAAGTACAAGTGGAATAACTTGATGTACTTAAAATTTCTTACAATTTTTTTTTAAAACTCATCCCCACAGTGAACAGCTCCTCATATGCATCCCTATCTTTGTTTGATTTGCAACCACCTCCATTGGTATGTATCATCCAATCCAATCAGCTGTCAACATTTTGTATTATAACTTTTAGTACACATAGCATTGCTATAACACAAGATATATGTGTAACCTAACTTAGCACTTTTCTTTTTCATCTGGCAAATTCTACGCTTAGTGTTGCTTTCTTCTGAAAACTGTAATAATTAGTGGTTTCCTCAGTATAGACAGATGTCTCAGCATTTGAGCTTCCCAGTTCCATGAGATTGAGACTGTTGAGTATTTGTGGGTGTTGCTGCATGAGCTCTGCCAGTTGACGAATATCTTGTGCCACCAACCTCATTGTCGGTCTCCTTTCACTAGGCATAACCAAGCAGTTTCTTGCTAACTCTGCAACTTGATGGATCACTTCCATGTTGTCTTCATGAACTATTTCCCTATCCACAAGTTCATCAAGGCAACCCTCCCTCATAGCCTCTTGAAATTCCAATACAAGGCTCTTCTTTTCTTTAGACCGTGGCATCTTACTGGTTAAAAGTTCTAAGATAATAACACCGAAACTATAGACATCGCTCTTAGCAGTGAGTTGACACGATTGTAGGTACTCAGGATCTAGATAACCCCATGTTCCTTTCACCACTTGGGCTTCCTCATCCATTGGTGCAACAATTGAGGAGCCAAAATCCGACACCTTGGCCTCAAAGTCATCTCCCAAAAGTATGTTCTTTGACTTCATGTCCCCATGTAGGATAGGTTGTATTGATGAATGTAAGTATGCAAGTACTTCGGCAGATTCGGCGGCAATTCTTAGCCGAGCTGCTAGTGTTATGCAAGACCTTCTTTGGTCATGTATGAGATCATATAGAGTTTTATTGGGCACAAATTCATAAACTAAGATGGGAACTTCAAACTGTAGACAACAACCAAGAAGCTTAACAATGTTTCGATGGTTGACACGACACAGTATAAGCAACTCTTGTCCAAATTCCATTCTCCTGCTCTCATCAACTTCTTTGCATTTTTTGATTGCAACAAGAGTGTTGCCTAGAATCCCCTTATAAACAATCCCTTGGCCTCCTTCTCCAATTATCTCATTCTTATCAAAGTCATTTGTCACACCTCAATATCTTCTATACTATATAAGGTAAATGCAAGATTGTGCTCTATTCTCATTACATCTGACAAGAGTTGGCCTCCATGCTGTTCAAAGTATTCCTTCCGCTTTCTCATCAGAGCTTGTTCTTCAATTCTGAGTCGCTCAGTTCTGAGTTCTTCAATTCTGAGTTTGTGCCTATTCCTGACTTCTACTCCAAGAACAACAAGAAGGCCAATGGCAACACAAGCAACAATTACTGTAGAAACAAACATAATATGTAAGTTACTAGGAGGTTGAAGCAAATGTCTGAAAGGATAGTATATGTTTACTTCAAATAAATCAGTAGATCAGTAACAAAATAAGTCTATACTTGCATGTCAATTTGATGCTACTCAAAGTAAGCATAAACAAGATATTAACTAGTTTTGATTAGATATCTGTTATGTTGAAGAGTAGTATTCCACGAAATAAGACAACCAAAAATTGTACTAAGTACCAAATTTCATTTGGACGAGGAGAAATGTAAAAGTAAATACAAATACATCTGATATTTTTTTTTGTTCTCTAAGTGAAGTTAGATCTAGAAAATTTGCTACTGCTCAAGTCTACCTCCCTTTTCAAACAATTATCGTATTTTATTTTTCTTTGTACAACTTTGATCATAAATTTCTATTATAATATATAGTAATTTGCATCTATACATGTACTAAAATTTCACTTAAATGGATGAACTTGATAGTTTCATGTTTGAGTACATGAAGCTATCAAGTTCGGTTGAGTTGATAATGTTAAGTGATGAGGTGTGCTTGTTGATGTGGAAAGGAGCCAAATGTTCCCTTATATGTTATTGTGAGTTTCTATTTAGTTCTTGAATTTTTGAGAAATTATGTTTTAGTTGTGTTTTTTTTACTACTTTGGCTATAACTTGTTATTATAACATATTAGAAAAAGTCATAACAATATAATATTATGCAAGTACTTTTGGCGGAAAATCTATCCATATCATTTTTAATGTGACTAATCTAGATATTTATGTATTCTTTAGTGATCAAAATTATTTTCAGGAAAGTCAAATGTTTCAACTACATAAAAATGAAGGTAGTAAATTCATTACTATTAGGGTAAATTGAAAGCAACTTCATACCAAATTTTGAGTTAACATTATGGACCTTGGTGGGAAATTATCAATGTTTAAGTCTAGTTTCACCGGAAGAAAGATAAAAAAAAAAACTATAACAACAGTTGAAATTAAATATGGTGTACCAATAGCCAATTTTGTTCCAATGGGTAGCGCCGAGTCTTTCTCACACGTCCCATTGTAAGCGTTTCCACGGGTATGAGGAGGGCACAAACATTCAAATGAACCGAGGGTATTGTTGCAAGTTCCAGCAATGGAGCAAGGGTACTTAGTCGCGTTTGTACACTCATCAATATCTGTAAATCAAATATCATGTACATATGACAAATAAGGTACAACATTTTCCTTGATTGTTAAGGGCAAGTATTCTATTGTGTGTTCAATTTTAAGTTTGCATGTTTCTAAACTTATTTTCATTAGTCAATTTGTATCCCAAATTTGTTTTGTCATTCTATCAGTTAAATATTGAAAAATATATAACATTTTGCAATTTAACACTGCATATTTTTTATCATTACATTTTTATTGTCTCTTTTATACTAATTTCTTAGTATTTACCCAAAATAGTATGACATCATTAGTCTATATCAACGTGTCATATCATCAATTAGTTAACATGATATTTCATATAACACAATACTATATTAAAAATATTGATATGATCTACTATGCCAATTTAGAATTGTCCTATCTAGATACCATTTCATTTCCAATTAGTTTAAATAAACTAATGACTTATGGATCTAAGTGAAATAACAATTTTAAAGAACCACCAAGTTAAAATTCAACTTTAGGTTGTAAGTAACACGTTTCCTCAAGTTTTGAGGATATTGGGAGTGAAATTTACTCTGCTCTAAACATTAGAACTTCATGCAACGAGAAGATAACCATATTCCTTACTTAGTATTAAAAGTTTATTTGGTGCCAAAACTTTGACAAAATATTAAATTTTCTCGTGACTATATATTTGTTGATTATGGTACATTAACTCAATCAGTGGATCTTTGTCCTCCTGTCAGTCTTTTTTTTTTAACTAAATACTACCTCCATTTAACAAAAAATGTCATGTAAAAATATGGCACTTAGCACAATATGGTAAACTTTTTTGATAACACGTGACAAAAGTACCTTTAAGCTCTCCCATTGATAAATTGGCTTACATGAGAGGACAATTAACTCCCTCATTATTTTTTACTGTCATTTTAGATTCATACATAATTTTTAAAATGTAACATAAGATTACAATCATATCTCTAATATTTGTGATTAATATAGTAGTATATTATTTGGATCTACATAATTAATGAGTGAAATAATTGTTATGAGATAGTTTAATTAGGTAGAAAAAAAGTTAGGTAGTTTTCCTTTCATATCACAAAGTGCTCTTGTATTTATAGTTTTATAGAATATTTTTGGTGGAGGATATGTGTTCTATTCTCAACAAAACTAATTTCATAACACTTTAAAAATGTCAGATTAATAAAATACAATTCAACTCTTCTGATTGAAAAAAATACCATTGAAAATATTCAAATGGACCACTTGTCCTTATATGCAGCTAGCTTGGCTTGGTTAGATCGGCTTGGCTGTCCCCATGCCCGTCACCTCACACTCATCCTACCACGGCTCGTCGCGCCGCCACCGTCGGCACCAGCAAGAAATCACGGCACGCCACCCCAAACTGCTCGCGTCAACCTCCCACAAACGACACCCTCATCTAGAACAACAACACAAAGCGGTGCCACTAACCGCTGAACTGTTTGCCGCATGTGAAGGCTCTTTCCTCGAGGACCACGATTACTCCTCGCCGGCCAGCTTCACGACCAGGATTCCCACCACCCAAGTCTTCGATTGTTTCTTGTTTGGTTAAATTGTTGTTTTGGTTAAAGGCGTCCGATGAATTGAAAGCTTGCATTTTTGTGCTTCTTATGTGAAAAAGGTAGCATTGTTTGTCTAAATTGCCTAGACTAGACAAACAAATCCATGTGTGTGGATATGTTCTGTGCCCAATGCATCTTGAGAGTGTGGTCGACGGCCCAAGCTTCGACGATGTCATATGTTCCTGTGCCCAGCACCTCGCCATTGACCTCAATGACCGCGGAGCGAGCTCTGACGACGGGATGGACGGCACCCACGGCGTGAGCTCTAACAGCACGGTCGCGGCGCGACATACGGCGACATGGGCAGTGTTGGCGCGACATACGACGATGTGAGAGATGGCTCTGACACCACCTCTGATGGCATGGGCAGTAGTGTCTATAAGTCGTGTATGATTACACAATGTTGGTTACAAATGCTCTATTAGTGTATAATGTAAATTAGAGCCAAGTTGTTACTAAAATTGTTAATTTGATAGCTAAGGAAAAATTGTTAGTAAGTTTGCTTACAAATGCCCGAACACAGAGTACACATAGCTCGTATGGACACAAGTAAAAGGCTGCATATTTTAATAGGGAATGTTTGCTCCACAGTCGAGCCAAGTCAAGTCAGCTGCATATAAAGACAAAGAGCAAAATTGTCCAGTAAAAATAAAATTGTCCAGTGAAATATTTTTTTTGGTATTTTGTTAAGTTGGAATATTTGAGTAGTGTTTTGTAATTTGGTACTTTAACAATGTTATGAAGCTAATTTTATCTATTCTTAAAGATAAAAAATACTAATCAATTTATCATATAGATATAATTGACTCGAAACACATTTTATTTCCAAAATACAAAATAGCTCATTTGGATGATAAGAATAGCTAGTGTTTGGAGATCACTAGGTAAAATTACTTCAGACCAAGTGGCAATTGGGGAGAAAATTACCTTTGCATCCGGAAGGATCATGAAGGTAAGGATTGCCCTGGAATCCTGTAGAGCAGTTGCAGATATAGCCCCCTCCGTTGGCCGAGTTGAAACACTCACTGTTGCTGCTGTGGCACGCGTAGCCGGGTTTGTTGCGTGCCTCCTCGCATGACTTGTTTCCAATTGCCCAATCCAGTACCAACGGCACCCAGCCGCTGGAAGACTCATTGAATGCTGATGTGGTTGCATAGTCAGCTCGAAACTCAAAGTTGGACGCCTCCATCAACACTGCATAGTTGCAAGGACTAGTGTTGTAGATCTGTGTGGTGTTGAAGTTTTTGTCGAACATGACATTGTAATACTGCAGCCCGTCGGGGATGGCCGTTTGGCAACAGCCCATCCCGGAGCAGGGGCCGTCGGTGAGCTTCGTGTTGTTTCCGCACATGGCGACGCACCCGCTTGTATACTTGCCCAAGTCATCGTCGGTGATGTATGCGAGTGTTTGGCACCCGAGGACGGTGAACATGTTTTTGGTGCTTGAGAACCTGTAGGGTGTACTCGTCAAGTCCAAGAACCATTCACTAGCATCCATCTGCCGAGATGCGGTGTTGTAGCAGTAAGAAGAGATGCGATTCATCATCCGTGCCTGGCCTTGCGGCAGCGAGATGCTGACCACCTCCAAGTCAAAATAAAAGAGCTTATGGGTGCCTTTCCCTGTGTTGTTGCAGGTGAGCTCAAAGTCGCTGGCCAGTGCGCAGCCATGCCCGATGCCGAACGGGTAGAGGATCTCTACGCCGCCACATGTTGTCGGGCAGTTGAGGGTAGGCGCTGATGCTCGGATGGCGGGGAGCTGTGCGGCAAGCGCTACGCTCAACAACACCGCTGCAAATAATTTGTGCAGTCGCATGGCTGAATTAACTGCTTGTGTTTCTGTGTTTCTTCTGGACTAGCTTTGTTCGAGGAATGATTGTCCATCATATATATTTCACATGCGTCGAGTTGTTCAATAAGGCTGAGTCCATTCTGCTGTTTGCAAGGGCGCCACAGAATTAAAAAAACACTCCACCACCTTGATTTCTATAACAACAATGCGCCACAGAATAAAAAAACATTCCACCTCCATGATTTCTATACCAACAATGTCGGTTATGTGATTTATGCCCAATTTCTTGACCTGCTTTATAAGTCGGTCTTCGCTTCCTCTGAAAGATAGAAATTTTTTGCCGCACTTGCCATGATCGGCTGTGGCAAGCCGACAAAAGGCAAAAGAGCTGACAAGACGGAATCAAAAAAAGCAAAAGAGATGACACGACAAAAAGCTGACACGGCGCACCACGCGTAGGCGGAATTGTTTTTATTAATAATAAAAAGTAAAAAAATAATTTGTAAAATAACTTATAATTTATCGAAATTACAAAAATGTCTTCTTTGAATGCGATAAATCAAGTATCGCGGTCTAAAAGTGCGATAGAATGATTTATCTCACCTCACAAGCTTTTTTCCGATGGCATCAACAACAGAAACATTTTTCTCACATTATCTACGACAAAAACTAGTCTAGTGGTTGACTGATCGAGCGGTCAACTGGTCGACTGGTCAAAACATACCATCGAATGTCAAATTAAATCAATTTTGTCTAACATAGCACGAGACATTTACTAGTTAAGGTATGCTTTGACCACTCGACTGCTCGACATTCGACCACTCGACTAGTTTTTATCGCGGATGGTGTGTAGAAAAGATTTCTACTGTACATGGTATCAGAAAAAGGCTTGTGAGGCGCGATAAATGGTCCTGTCGTGGTTTCAGATCGCGATATCAGGTCCAATCAGGTTATTTTTGTAATTTTGGTAAATTGTGGAGTATTTTTCAAATTATTTTTTTATTTTAGTTATTAATAAAAACAAAGTCCACGGAGGCGAGTACGTGCGACCGTGAGCGCCGGAATGGCCTCGAGTGGCGAGCCGCGCGGAGGCGTGTTTGTGCGCGACATCAAGCGGCACCACTCAATGAGGCGGCGTTCGGCGAGGTGCTTGTGGCGGCGCGACGGCGAGGCACAGCCGTCGCGGGCGCGTGACCGCGAGGGCAAGGCCTGGCCGCGACGCCCCACTACCCACCCCCGACGCAGATTTCGAGGCGTTCGTCGAGTGGCGCGAGGATGAGCCGGCTGGCGGTGGCTGCGTGGCACCGCGCGCGAGGAGGACCTGGCGGCTCAGATCTGCAAGAGGCCGACGCCGCTGCTCTGCACTAGGCCCGAGGCGCGCAAAGATCGAGGTGCTGCTTTGCACCAGACGCAGCTCCGGCGGGTTTCATGGCCTCGTGCAGATCCGGCAAACTTGTACGAGGTGCCGTAGACCTCGTACAGATCGGGATGGATTTGTGTTGTTTTTTGTGTTGATTTTGTGAATGTAAATTTTGCACAGATCCGGCGAATTTGTGTGTGGAGCGTGCGGTGGTTGGCCTCCCAAAAGTTGTAGCACGAACGCCGCGCTCTCCCAGCCTCCCACCACCAGCCGGGCAGCTGCGCCACCTGTAACGGGTACCACACCAAGAACTCGCCGAGGGCGGCGGAGGAGACGGGAAGTATGGTGGAGGACAATGAGGAGAACGGAAGGAGCATGGCTGTGCGGTGGTGCAGAATCTTGACTCTTGGTGTAGGCCAAACTGGGCCGACCGGTCTGGTTTCGGCTTACTTTTTTGCACACATGTGATAGGCCGGCCGACGATTGAATTTCGTTAGCTATTTGTACGCAAAATACCAATTAGTATATTAGATTTGATTTTATACTTATCTTGTGTTAACAATTTTAGTTTTGTAAAAATATTTGAGATATTTCTAGTTTTATAAAGATAACTGTGAAATATAAAGATTCAGCAAGGGTACAGCTAAACTTCCTCCCCCGATTATTATTTTTTCATGGAAACAAATAGTTCAATACAAATCATTTTTTAGAGCATGTCCACTAAAAGACAAGTACGCTGTATTGTACCGAGATAAATCAGGTGTATAGCACCTACAAGTGGATAACAAGATAGTTGAACAATAATTGGAAACTTTTAAATTCATCTAACGTGGTAGAATAGCTGATGACATAAACTCTTGCTCTAAACTATTGCATTTTTGGTTGTTTTGAGAGGCTAAATTAGCTTCATTGCCAAAATAAATGGCCGATGACAGAGAACTACCTTCAGGTCTTGTAATAAGCAATGGTGGCATCTCTTCACTATTTGTTGTAGCTATTTAACATGGGTTCGACTTTTTTGTTCGCAAAGACTGCAGCATTATCTCCACTTGCTTCATAGTAGGTCTGTTTTCACCTCGAAGCTTCAAACACATCTCTGCAAGAGAAGCAACTCTACTAATGTCTTCCTCGGTTGCTTCCTCAAGAACTTGTGTGGCCACTATCTCTATAATTGGCCTCACCTGCAACTCCGAAAGGAAGTAATTTGACAAGTTTTGCTTTAAACATAATTCGTTTGTAAAAATAGGCTCATTTCTCAAAAACAGTTCTACAAGTACCACACCAAAACTATAGACATCACTCTTTTCATTTAGTTGCCCCGTATGACAATACTCTGGGTCGAGGTATCCAAATGTGCCTTGTATATTTGTAACAATATGGGCTTGCTCAATAGGAACCAATCTAGATGCACCAAAATCTGAAACTTTTGCAGTATAATTTCCATCTAAGAGTATATTAGAAGACTTCACATCACGATGGAAAACTGATATTGAAGCTGAAGAATGGAGATAGCAAAGAGCACTTACAGCTTCTGTGGCAATTCTTAGGCAGTCATCCTAGGACAAAGAAGATTTGCTACTTGATTTAGCATTAATAATTCCAAATAATGAACCATTGGAGACAAAGTCATACACCAATAACGGGACCTCAGTTTCAAGACAACATCCAAAGAGTTTTACGATATTACGGTGATTTATCTGAGAGAGTATTGCAATTTCATTAATAAACTGACTAATCTCACCTTCCATAATGACTTTCGACTTTTTTATGGCCACCACATGTTGATCAGATAAGATGCCTTTGAAAACCATGCTATGCCCTCCACGGCCCAAGATACGTGTGGGATCAAAATTATTTGTTGCCTTTTCCATCTCATCTAAGGAGAAAATCTTTGTCTTGTCATTTATATTTTCGTCTGAAGATATTAACTGTTCTAAGAGGAGACCTTGATTTTTTTTGAAATACTTCCTTCGTAGTTGCTTTTGGATATCTCTTTTCCATCTATTGAAGAGAAATATCCCACTTAAACTGAGAAGTAGAATTATAAAACCACCGCTCAGCCCAATCATAACACCTGCAATCATTTTTCCCATTTAAGGTTTTCTTTTGCCTTGTTAAGTTATAGTAGAAATAACTAGAATATAGGATTACCTAAGAGAAGATTTTGCTTTTTGGTTGGGGTGCACCTCATTTGTACTAGATCATACTCTGTTTTGTAGGGGCATTCAGTACAATGGAAACTTCCAAAGGTATTGTAACAAATTCCTCTACAACTGTTTGGTTGCAGACACTCGTCAATATCTGCAAATTAAGCACACCATCTTGGTAAGGTGGTGAGAAAGCAAAATGGCTAGAAGTGAAATATCATTATTCTCTGGTAGGACGAATCAAAGTTATTAATTTCTTTTTACAGGATATTCCAGCTTACTCTCCATAATGGACATTTTGATCCAAAGCATTCTTGTATGTGCAGAAGATATCTATTAGAAATCCTTGATTGAGTGCTAATATACTAACTACACAATTAAACTACTAAAAGTGAACTTCTAGTGTCTTTTTGTGGTTCTCCAACTTCAATTTAAATGAAATCTTGAGTTTACTGTGTAACAAAAAGTTATTTATATGCACGAAAACAATTTAGATGTTATTAGTTTAGTCAACTTGAATGGGTGTATCTAGTGTGCCCCTAGTTATGGGATTGATATCTTATGTCTTAAAGTAGAAAAGGCAATGGTGTCCTTTTAAAAATCTCAACCATCCAATAAAAATTTGATCAATATTTTAGATTAATTAAAAGAGAAATTGTGACGTTTTATCATCTCATAAGAAATTATAAATTTTTCTTGCATCTTAATATGAACTATTAATTTATAATATATGATTTTAATAGAGAGAAAAATATGTATATTTTCTTTTCTAAGACAGATGATACGAATCTGTAATTATGGTTCTCTCCCATCCAACTCTACCTTAAAATTTAAGCTTCAAAACTTCTTAAAAAAGATTATGTAAACAGAGATATTCTTGGCAAATAGCAAAATATCCAACTTATATTTGATACATAAAAGAAGATAAAGAAGATAGACCTGCGGAATAAAATATAAATAATAAATGTAAATATTTATTTTGAATTTTTTTCATTTCTTCTTCTATAAACTAAGTTTGAATGTGAAACTCTGGCACTGGTTAGAATACACACCCTTATACCTAAAGTATTTTCTGAGGAATCTTCGGAGTCATTTAAGACGAGGGGTGCATGAAAGTACACCAAAAAAAAGGGGTGCACTGGATTTTATTTTTTAAAATTTGTGTGTGCAGGTGTGTTTGTGTGGGTGTGCACGCATCTGTGCATGTATCTGAGAGGGAAAGAGAAAGAACCTTGGCAGCCGCTTTGCAGGTACGGGCTTCCTTTAAAGCCAGTTGAGCATTTGCAGCGACAACCAACGTAGACACTTCTGAGGTTGATTGCCATACATTTGCTATTGGTACTTACACATGCATATCCAGAGCTATTTTGTTGTGCCCCTTCACAAGTTAGATTAGCAACGACCCATTTCAGAGAACGTGATGTCTCGGAGAACCCATCATAATCATAAAGATATTGTCCATAATCCATAAAAAAAGTAGCTGGAGACGATTCTTCTTGTTCGGTATATGTGACGAGTCCGTCGTTCAAATTTATGTTGGTCACTTGAAATTGATTGCCGAATAGAAGGGTAGATCGGGTTGTATTCGTGCAATTAAGGTAAAATTGTTTCCTTGCAGAACAACCTTCTTCCAAACCAAATGGAAATTGGACACTAATGTTCCCGCACCGACGAGCACAATTATCTCTTGGTTGAATTGGATTATACCCTAATTTAAATATGAAAAATAGCCATAACTAATGAGCATTACTATAGGAGAATTTTCAAGTTCAATGTCAGCTCTCCATAAAAAAAGGTTTAATGCCAGCTTCTTTTTATTTGGAAAAGTCCATATTCTCTCTATTTTCAGAAAAGTCGAGATAATTTTGAGTACTTTGAAACTGAACACTATATATTTGTAGAAACAGTATAAATCTCATCATACATACAATTTTATAGATAATTTTGTCATGAGTCCCACATGTTAATGACTGTTAAGTCATCATGTCAATATAATAAAACTACCATCATAATGCATGTGATAATGAAATTTATATTGTTTTTAAAAGTATATGGTGTAACTTATCTGGTTTTATAATATAGAAAATCTTAATTTTTCTAAAATTAGAGGGGTAAATAAGATAAAGAAACAGTTTACATTGAGAAATTATTAGGTTATCTCCAACAGACTTAACTCTTACTTGTTTCTTAAATAAAATATTCCCTACCACGCATTCGAGAACAATCTCAGAGAGTCAAACAAGAGGACTTCAACAACTTGGCTCTTAACGCGGGCCTCACAGTCTTAAGAGCTAAGCAAGCATTAAGTAAGACCAAAACACTCAAATGGCTTCACTCTATATACTTTAACAATTATATATTTAACGAATTTGTATTAACTCAAGAATTTTAGTATGAGTATTATGTTAATATTATTTAGGGAATTAAATCGACATTACAGACAAAAAAATAAATAATGAAATTTAATTTATAAATTATACTTGACGTAAAAATAATAGATCTTAAAATTCAAATAGTGATACATGCCATCGTTGCGAAATAAACTAAAATTAAATTTGCAAAAAAAAAATCTACTACGAAATCCGATAAGATACTACTCGTTGATGTGTTTTTCGAAACATTGCCAAATGTGTTCGATCAAATCTCATTTTAGTTGCGTGTAAACTGAGCACGGATGATAGCATTTCTTAAAAATACATCAATGAATAAAAGAGTAGGCCCACTGTGGATCACATACGATACTACAGTGGATGTGCACGGATGATCATTGTAGTCATAATTTTCGACATCGTCGTCACACTCATTCTCTATGATCATGTTGTGTAAGATGATGCATATCCGTATGATCTTAGTGAGAGTTGACTGTCGCCAAAATCGTGCCGCACCATGCACGATGACAAATCGAGACTGTAGGACTACGAAAGCCCACTCAACACCTTTTCTTGCTCCTTCTTGATTTTGCACAAACAACCGGTCTTTCACTGTCTGTGAGAGTAGTATCATCTTCACAAAGACAGTCCACTCTAGGTATATACCATCGGCGAGATAATACCCCATATTGTACTGTTGGGCGTTGACAGTGTACTGAACATGAGGAGCTCGCCCTTTCAATACATCGGTGAACAAGAGCGATTGGTTTAGCACGTTGATGTCGTTGTTGAAGCCTACCACTACAAAAAAAAACATGCTATATCCAGAGATCATAGGTAGCTACCACTGTAAGTATAATCGTTGGGACTCTATAATCTCCACAAGTGAATTGTCCCTTCCATGTTACTGGGCAATCTCTCTATTTCTAGTGTATGTAATCAATGCTTCCCAGCATACTTGGAAAGCCACAAGCCTCTCCTTGTTGTAGTAGGCGGTAGATATCCTCGAAGGTGGGGCTGCGAAGATATTGTTTGCTAAACTTGTTGATGCCACCTTGTACGAAGTGCTCCAAGCATTGAATCACCGTGGACTCCCCTGTCCGCACATACTCATTGACGGCATCAGTGGGGCCACCATACGTGAGCATACACATTGTTGCGGTGCACTTTTGTAAAGAGGAGAGTCTATGGTAATTAATGACATCCCTTCTTTCAATGAAATAGGGAGATTAGTCACCGAGAGCTTGACAATGCGAACAAAGAGGGGTCTCCCCATCCGAAATCATCGGCAGGATATACTGTCGAGGTAGACTGGAGAGTCAGATAAGTAGTTTGCAATGAGTCGTTGATGGCCATCTTCGCGGTCTCTCTCAACATATCTCCTATTGCTGCATCAGCGACATTTGCGAGACGAAGAAGCATCGAACCGAGCGTAAAGACTAGTGATAATATGATCTTCTAACTCCTCATCCTCCATAAAATCCACCAAGAAATCCTCTATTTTATTAATGGCATCTTCCTCGGAGTTATGTGTGTTCAAACTAGAGTTAGATGGTATTTTTTGAGCGGCAACCGAAACTGAGTTTGTGGAGGAGAATTTTTAAAAAGGTTGGCGAATAAATTTTAGAATGACTTTGGATGTAGATGGATGATAGAACAATATGGCCTTTATAAAGGAGAGAGTTGGAAAAAAAATTCTACAATTTTTTGGAATTTTTCCTATTTCTTACAATTTTTTATGCAAAAAACCATTAAAATTGGTTCTAATGGCTATTTGTAACGACTATAATTCAACGGCCATTTTTTCTGACACTGGTAGGTGAGACCCACGACTGAACTTTCCAATGACCATTTTTACTTTCCAGTCGCTTACATGTGGGCCAGCTCAACATGGACCCCACCTATTATTCCCTCTGAGTTAGCAACGATCACCGTGTGCAACACTATTTCCTTTTTAGTTTCATCCGGCGGTCTTTTTTTTCTGTTTTTTCAATAACAGGTGGGCCCTAAAAAATATTGGATCCATTGATCAGTGAGTTAAAGTCGACTGTGTGCGCGCCGCTGACGGCAACGAGGCTGGTGCACTCGTGTGATTTATGAGCCTGACGGGCCCCACTTCTCTTGAACGTTGTGTGACGCGACGTAGACTAACTCGGTAACTGACATGTGAGGGCACGAACTACGGGACCCAACTATCAGCTTCGTTGGTCATTTTCGCGCGCTGCACGTGCCCATTGAGACGGGCATGTTGATCATTGCTGTGGGGCCCACATGATATTAATTTCTCGGTGACACGTGAACCTAATACACATTGACTGACATGTGTGTTTTTTTTATTTTCTTGACCCACATGTCAGATTTACCTTTTCCTGGGTATTGTTAGCTGGTTTATTTCTTGGTGGGGCCCACAATACACGTTTTGAAGCGCCAGGTTCGTCTGCAACGCCGGTGTTGTCCTCGCCATGCGCTCGCCCGTCACTTGCCTCTGCCCGAAGAACGCATGCATCCCATCACGCCGAGCAAGCGGTAAGCATGCAATTGCCTCCATTAATGCGCGCCGACGATCGCGTCACCGTTGGAGAGAGTCTTATGTGTAATTAGTGAATACATCGACAATCATAAAGAACTGTGCTCATAAAGAGAAAAATAAAACACAGGTTAGTTTCACATATTTCACGTAAAGGAATATAGTTCATGACACCAGAGGCACACAGGAGTATCGCTTCACATATTTCGTGCAATGGGCAAAAATTGTAATGATGAAAGTTGCGCAATCGCAGAGAGCATGCAGTCAAGCCGTCAACCCTTTATTGGGTTCAAAATATTTTTTCTTGGAAATTTGGATAAAAGATTAGAAAGTGGAAGGTGAAACTAAATAGATTCTTTATGTCAAGTGGTAAATCTTTTATTGAGGAAGTTACAATAATAATTTTTTTCTTTAGTAAATATCATAGTTTGTATTAACGAGTAGAGCTAATTTCTAACCGCAAACATATAACGCTCCAAGATCTAATATACTTTTGTATGATTCCACACAAGACATGCTATGTACGCTACATACACACATTAAGTTAGGTTTTCTTCTTTGTTTTGTGCAAAACTGTCAACTCAGATAAGTGCATTTGATCTATTAAAAATTATATATATAACATATTACATATTAAAGATGAGACTAAACATCTACATAAATGATTAGGATCTCACATAACACGGTCGTCAACAGCCGTGTGGAAATCTTATGAAAAAGATTTGTTTTTTATGAGCGTAGATGCACTCCATATTTTGTTGTTGGATGGATTTAATACCTTTGTTGTGGAAGCATCCATTCAAGATATAGGGCTTGCCTCCATACCCATCATTGCAGGTGCAGGTGTATCCATAATTCAATGACATATTAGTATGCATGTACTTGTCGTAATTGTTGGCATAAACATAGCTTAACTTATTCTCCTCGGAACTAAAGATTAAAGTCTGGATCACAAAAGCAACTAAAACCGATGCCGAACCCAAAGGGACAAGTTAAGGTTAGATTGTTAACATGTGCTTTCAGTATCGACGTGCCTAATAACATAAGTAGGAGTGAAGAGAATAATATTATTAGTGATATATCGTATAGACAGTCATAGCGTTGATTTTTTTTTTATGTTTATAAATATTTGAATAATATATTATTCTGTTTTTTAATAAATTATTATTTTTTAATCAATAAGTATATGTAAAATTCTTAATTTATTTATGATGTTATTCTATAATATCACTGATTTATTATTATTAAATTGAATATTATTGATTAATAGATCAACATATGTATTAATTGATGATCATATTTCACAAACTATAATTATGAGATATCAAATTAATAATGTAGACATATGTTGAAGAAAATGATGTTGGACTGATCGATTTTGAGACACTACTTATAAGTGTCACTGTTGATCTCAAATAATGTTTATAATTGATTCTTAGATCTTAGATCGTCATAATTTTTTACATGCATAGTAATATACTTTGGTGCTATCAAACACTACTTTTAATTGAGTGGTTATAAGGTAATATTCAAGTATGTTATAAACTATATAGTTGAATGTGAACGGTTAAGATGAAATTTGTCTCTTTCATATAATGGGAGAAATATCTCTAAACTCCTCAATATAGATGAACTGACAAGTGCATGAGCATACTATATGTGGTTAAGTGTCAACTACAGAATAATCAGTTCACTATAAAATCAAAAAAGATTAAACTGTGTAAGAGTGACACATATCTTACTTTGGGTTTAATCTAATATCATATGAGAAAGAGATTAATATGAGTACATTATATAGACTCGTTTGATATCTTTGTGTATACTCAGGTAGTTGTTATGTTCTGCTAAGAACCACTATCCACTCATGATTTGAGTAAGTGTTCATGGTCATGACCAACTAGGCATGGATCTACAAGTCACATATTTAACGAGTTGGAACAACTCAATTAGAATAGCATCGATTATGTGGTTTCGTATCACATGAAGAAACCTAATATAGTATGACTCCTCCGGCAGAACTTTATATAAAGGGAGGTATGGTGAGTTTCAGAGATGAATTAAGAGAAATCCTAACTACCATCTTCACCTAAGTAACAACCTCTTATCCTAGTCGTGCGTGCTTGTGCTAGCACACTAGCGCATGACATTCCACCCTGAACGTGTGGATACTAACAGAGGTGTTGTTATCATTGTTGTGATGATCAAGATGATTTACGAGCAGTCGCAGTGATCCACGAACGATCGCTGTGATCCATGAGTTGTTCCTATGTTCCAAAAGCGGTTGCCGAGATTTGATTGATTCTTGGATGCGCACATTGTTGGATCAGTGGCTATACCAATTTTTCTTTCACTGTGATCTAATATTTACAGTTTTCAAGTAAAATTTTTTGTAATTCTTAAAATTCTACTAACGTAGCCCACTCATTTCCATCAAATATTGCATCTATGAGGCTAATTATTTTTTCACTTTATTTAGAGCGAGTTATGTTATGCAAATGTATATTATCATGGTGTCTATCATTCTACTTTTTTTGTTATAATTTTATATTCTATTTAGTAATTCTCACTTGACAAATCTTCTCCCGGAGTAAACTGTCATATCTAATGACTAGAAGTATAACTAGTCAATAAGCATGCTATCAGAAATCACTTCCATACTTCACGAGAAATTAGGGAAGATGCAAATATTTTAGAGAGGAAACAAGTACACCACTGATTACTGTTACGTATTGTAAGCAACGAAATGACATTAGAGACTGAATTGGTGGGGTGCAAAATCGTAAAACGATAGTGGTTTATGGACAATAGCTTTATAATGGATAATTATTTGTTGGAATGGAGGTGATAATACCTTTGTTGCGTGAGCAACCATGGAGGATGTAGGGATTTCCCTCATATCCAGCATTGCAACTGCATGAGTACCCATAATCCACCGACATATCATCGTCGATGCAGTTGCTGTTGTCGCTAACACGTGCATAGCTAGTCTTGTTCTCCATGGCTTTGGTGCAAGTGGGTTTATCCACGATACTCCAATAGAGCGTAGCATAGTCAATTGTTTTATTGATTCTATCCCATAAGGAGCTTCTGTTAGAGTGAGGTTCAAGATTGCCTTTGTTGTGGTGGACAAATCTAAGATGAAAGGCATGGATAGGATTTTCGAACCCAACAACGGAACAGCATCCGATGCCATTACAATTTTGTCTAGTCATAAAGTTGGCTGTGTTCATATTTGGATCATCAAAATATACATCAAAATTACAACCGATGATATTAAGTGTCCAGTCCACGAGAGTAAAAGATTTTTCAGGAGTTTCCCAGGATATGTTGTAATCATCCACACCAGATTTTAAGGAGATGTTGTTGGACATAGAGATTAAGATATCATTGAAATGGTTGAAATATGGATTGTAAATACTATCGAGAAGTTGGGTGGTGCCATCACCTAAGAAGAGTTTGGCGGGCTGCATGGTGTTATTACAGATAAGACTGAAGTCAGGATTACGGAAGCAACGAGGCCCGATGCCGAAGGGATAGCTGAAGGTTAGATTGCCACAGCTCGTTGGGCAACTCGCGAGTGTGGCTGCGGAGGGAAGCGTGGTATTCCCTCTTGGCTTCCTGGCAGCACACCGGATGCTTCCACTATTGATGGCCCCCCTGGTAACACAAGTAGAGAGAATAATATTGCATCTAAGAGACGACTCATCTTTACCGGTGTTTAGTTTCTGAAAACTAGGCTAATTTGGAGGAGGTTTAGACTATGGAAGTATATAGCGAGGCTTTATATTTACACAGTGACGAACTCACGACTGTCTAGTTAGCTGCTTTACATTTATTTGGAGGCAACCACTGGTGTCAATATCGGTGCAGTTGTGGCTGCAAAAATTTCCTCTGCATGTCGAATTTTAAGATAAATGTGTATGCATTTCACATTTACAGCAAAAAAATATAATGAAACTTGGTGGAATTGGAGAAAACATGTTCGTTTTGAGACCATGAAAATTTCACATTAATTGAAAGAAAAGCTTTGTACCACTTATTTCATAGACCTGGATTAGAGAACTAATGACGTACTCATCTAGTGGTGCTGTTTACTTACCAAAGTGAACCAGTCAATACTCATTGGTCACGAGGTCTTTGTCTCACAAACCGAGAGAGAGAGAGAGAGAGAGAGAGAGAGAGAGAGAGAAGGAAAAATCAATAATTCCCTACATCCTACGTTGCAGGGAACACACTGAGGAGGGCTAATCAATATTTCGACCATCTATTCACTTTGATTGGTTCCCATTTTAACGGTAGTATTCAAAAGATCGGGTCATACACGACAGATCAGTGAAAGCGATTAGTGAAAGTAAAGTCATAACTTTTCGTCGAAGGAAATTTCCCATGCGTCTTATATTTGAGCCAAACATCACTGTTATAATATAGCTATGTGGGATCCAAGATTCCAAGTCAATTAGTCTTATATGAACGTGATGTTAAATGAATAATAACTTGGTTTTTTAATACTTCGCAAGTATACGAAGAAATCGATTGGAAGACATATAATATCTCCCTATCAAAACTATAATTTAAAAAATGCCAAGCTAGTGGACATAGTAATGTAACCCATGAAAGGGGGCATTGATCAATGGAGTCTCTCTCTTGCAAGAAAGTGTTTGCAAGGATCAAGGACTCATCTAGTACAAATCGACAAATCATGTCTCCATTACACTAGAAACTAGATTATGTGTATCTCATATATTTTTGATATGCTACCAAACAGTTCACGAATAGTGTAAATGTAACATCCCTGATTTTTGTCCTATTTTCATTCTCTGAGCATCGCCTTATCACCCGCACCTTGCACCACCTGACCCTGAAAGAACCCAAACCATAACCAATATAAGCGCGATGTGCTCTAAGATCCCCTCGTATCGGAATATCCCAAATCGGCCGACTCTTTCTCAAAATCGAAAACGACCGCTTCTAGGAGACCCAAAAAGTCTAAAATCTCCGTTTGAAGTCCGAATCGAGATCCATCTTCTCCTATACGTCCATATCGCTATTTGATACGTATCGTCCTTTAGAAACGTTTCCAAATTCGCGACGGAAATCAGAGTTTCAGCCGTTGGAAAAATCCGAAAACGAAAATACCAGTTTTACTCAACCCTGTTTTCGTTTTACCCGAAACCCTGCCAAATTTTCTCGTTTTCGCGCATACTCAATTGGAATGAGTATGTGATGATTTTATCTAACCCTCGGAAAAGTCGGAATTGCATTTGGATCCCTAAATCCTGAAAATGCCCAAAATACCCCTGGAGTAAAACAGTGTACAGTACACGACACTGTACTGTGCCCGTGCCCGTGCCGTGCGCGCGCTCTGCTTGCCGCCCGTGCGCCACCGCACTGCGCCGTGCCGCGCCACCGCGTCCCCTCATCGCCGGCACCGCCCCGTGTGCGCCTCACGTGCCCAGCAAGCTCCGCCACCTGTCCACGCCACGGCAACGCCTCGGGAACCCCAGATCACCGTGCTTCGTCCCGTCGCGTCCGCCACCGAACGCAGCAACACCTGGCCGCGCGAAAAAGTCGCCGTTCCTGTGCGTTTCAGCCACGTCCAGCGCCGGCATTGGATGATCATGCCACCGCTGTCCTTTGCCCGAGCTGTAGCCATGTTTTTCGACCCTCACGCCGGTGCACCGTCCCATCGCCACCGTCCTCGCCTCCGGTTGACGCCGCAAACGCGCCCGGTTGCGCCCTCCCTCGGCTAATGCCTTCTCCACAGCTTCTAAAGGCTATAAAAGCCAGGACATATCATCTCTTCACCTCACCCACACAGCAAACGAGAGAAAAGCCACTGTTCATCGTCTTCCCCGAGCTCCACCTTCGGCCTTCACGGTGACAGCGCTCTCCGGTGAGATTTTCTCCAAATTAAAGCCACCAACATGTTCCTCTTGCACTCTAGATGGTTCATGAGCTCGGAATTGAGTTCATTTCTTCTCGAACTCCGGCTATCACCGGTTTTCCATTTGGCTCTGTTTTACAAATTCAGCCCGATCCAGAGAGGTTTAGAACCCGTGCTAGTGAGGAGAATTACTCCTTAGAGCATGCTTGATCACCCCAGCTAGCTAGTTTCGATTTTCATTCAGCCAATCAAAAACCCCCAAATCCCCAGCCGTGAGCTCCGGTCATCTACTCCGGCGAGCCTCCAAACGCAACCATTAGACAATTTAGTGTACCAGTAGTGAACTCCACACTCCCAAGAGCAAGAATATGTGATCAATTTCTAAATTGATCAACCCTAACTGCTCCAATTGCTCTGCCCTAATTTCTGTTCAAAACAGCCACCTTGGCATTCAAATTCCGGCCAACTCCGGCCATCCCCGGCCAAACCCTCCGGCCAGACACCTCCAGACACTTAAGCCTACATGTTTGACATAGTTTGCCTTCAAATGCATGAGCCAATTGCTCAGGACACACAAACCCTAATTCTAGCAGTACAATGGCATAGAAATTGCTGTGTCCTAGACCTTTTTGTGAATTCTAGAAAACCTAAACCTTTTCTGCTTGTCCCACTTTGTCAAATAGCTTCGCCTTAGTCTAATGCACCTACTGTCCAATTTTCATCTCATTCAGAGTTACCTAGACCCCTTAACTCACTTCTCGGCTTTTAGGTTAAGTTCGGACGTGACCCGAACGTCGCCCTTTTGACGTCCAATGTCCGTCGACCCTAAGAGTCTTATTTACTACTCTCCTTAGCCATCCTAAACTAGCACAACTCGACCCTTGGAAATCCAAAGCCCAAACCCTAATCCAGTTCAGAAATCAGAAGCCGTTCCAGTGTATCGCATTATTATTTTATGTGAGCATAGTTGTCGTATTTTGTAAGTTGATTGTAATACCTTGTGTATATGCCTGTATTTGAAGATCGAGACTTCGATTACGCGGAAGAGGAAACAGAAGAACCCGCAGACTACGACACTACAACTTGGCAAGGCAAGTTTCCCTCCTTTGAACATATTGCGCCTATTATTTTATATGCATTTAATTATTTAGAATTTGGTACATACGCATGTATGCATAGATAGTTTTGATAAAAGTATATATTGAGAAATGATGTGAGTAGATAGTCCTATTTTGCAGACCCCCCTTGTTTCATAACAATTTACTTTACCTTGTCACCTTAGGAGTAAAAGTGTAGAACATATGTATGTATTCATATACACACTACCTTAAGAGGAAATATGTACCCATGGAAATATATGTCCATACTAATAAATGTGTAAAAGAAAAGAGGAAGGCAGAAGCATGAGCAAACTATTTCTAAAGATCATTTTATGTAAAAGAAATATGGACTACTAGCGAGGGTTGGTTTGGAAGGTTGGCGCTATGTGCGCGGTGGGTTTGTGAAAGCCTCGCTAAGGGTCCATAAGGACGGGATCGTCGTGCTGTGCTTCTAAGCGACCTGAAAACGTGCTAACCACCCGCCTGGTATGGGACAGGCACAATGTTATGACTCACCTAAAGTTAATCATTTCCTGCAATGGTTGTCGATCCGGTTTCCCGAGTGGAAATTGGTGGGCCACAGAGGGCCACGAGTGGTGTGAGGGGTAGAGAGGATAAGGCGTAAGAAGGAAGTCGCCCTAGCCTGGCTCTCGAGTCGTGCGCGACCGAACCCAGAAGTGGGAATTCTATGCGTCCAGAGGAGGACCTCATAGACCCAAGGCTAGAAGAAAAGGCAGTGGGGAGGACCCACAACGATAATGAGGACCTTACGCGTGCTTGCCATGTATCATGTTGTAGGGAGTACCTACCTTGGTAATGGGGCCGGTATTGTCTATGTATCGGGCAGGAAATTATTAACAATGGGTCAGTAAACTGTTGTGTAAGCTCAGCCTGGTCACCTGCGTATAAGTCGCAGGGAGCTGATCCGACATTTAAGTTGAGTTTTCGTGGTGGGTACAGTGGTACACCTCTGCAGAGTGTAAAAAGGTATTCGAATACTCCGTGCTCCCGGGTTTTCTGGAGCCTGGTCGTAGTGGGGTGGTCCCTCGTCGTTGCAGCATGATTAGTATTGATAAATTCTTTAAAATGAGATCAAACCATGGCGACTCATGGGAGTTTAGCCTGACTCTGTGAAAAGTATACATATGTACAGTTTTGACAAATTACTTTGAGAATTAAAACCCCAGATTCAGGGAGACTTTCCAAAGTACTAAAATATCTCTGTTTTCAATAAAATTACATTAAGTATGGGAACCATAGAGCTTGTTGTTGTCAATAACTGCATACAATATTTCCCTATGCGGGAACTTGTTGAGCTTTGTATGCTCACCCTTGCTGATCCAATAAGTACAGAGGATGAATCAACGGATTTCATAGACTATGGGATCGAACCGGCACAAGAAGACCCCAACACAGTTCCAGGAGATTCAAGCGCCTGAAGGGTCACCTAGCCTCAGTGAGAGCGATGTGGGTTTTGCCCTGCTTCACGTTTTGTTGAATGAGGAAGATGTTTCCCCCCTGCTTTGTTGATGCATTTTGGTTGTTTATACCTTGGCTCGAACCCTGTTTCGGGTTCAGCTCCTATCTGATTTTGCTACTCTTATGCGACGTGGTTCCGCACACATCAATTAATGTAATATGGGTCTGAATGACCCCATACGTTTTGCTTATGTATGTATGTATGTAAATGCTGTTGGATGTTCTGAAGTTTCAACTCCTGTGCACAAATTACCTGGGCATTTGTATCAGGTTCCCTCTAACGAGGGGCCCACAGTAAACTAGATAAATGATCTTAGAAATTAGTATTGACTTGGTAAGAATAGTTTTGCAATAAGAATTCGTCTCAACTTCTAATTCTAGGTTCGATACAAAACAATACAAAGAAATTTAAATTACTAGGTTTTGGATTGGAGATTTTATCTAAACACTAGGGGTTTGGCATTAAGCACAATTCAAGCAAAAAAAAGCAAGAAGCCATGAAAGATATATATATGTGTGTGTGTGTGTGTGTGTGTGTGAGAAGGCAGATGCTTGGAGGTTTCCTTAAGCCATAAAGTCTTGTATAATGCAACGGTCTTAGGATAAAAAATTTGCAAGAGATGTCCACGAGGGACAATCTTTTGGAAGTTATGTTCAAAAGTTTGTTGTCTTAATTTCTTTGCAATCTTTTTCCTCTTGCTTTTGTTATTGCTGTTGGTTAACCTCTATTATGTTGATTATTTTAGTGATTAATGATAAGTCTATTTATGAGACTATCATGTTGTTGAGTTTATATCTTTTAGTCTCATTCGGATTACAAGATGATTGCGAGTTGGCAGTGAAGAAGATCATCTCAGTGAAGATATATAATTGAGTTTCCTTAAGTATAGACGACCTCCATAAAGATAAAATCGAAGATTAAGTATCTATTTTATAATTTTATCAGTCTTGGTATTTGTAGACGGCTAGATTACTAAATTCTTATTTCCTAATTTTTGGCGCACTATAAAGGGTTCGAAGTTAGTAACTTGATGATAACTTGTGTGGGAAGCTCAATACATGCATCATTCATTCACTAGGTCATCAAATTATTTTTTAGTTGATTTGGATTGTTAGTGAATGCATCATACTTAAATTTGCAAAATATGACTCGGGTGGAGGTTTTGATGTGGGTAAGTTAATGTTTTGTATTTTTTGGAGTAATCTAAACCGAACAAGGTTTTACTTATATTAAGAAAGTTGTAGTCTTTCAAGTCAACTTTCCAACTAACTAAGAAGCACCTAGATTTGATGTCTAAATCAAAAGTTAAACTCATTTTACTAAAAGATGTAGTCTCACTTAAATTGTTTGGATAATTGTTCGTGTTGAATGTATTGTCCAGATGATTGATCTGGATATTTTAACAGTATAGTGTGTTTTTAGCCTCATGAGGCTTGTATACACTCGGACCATTAAAACGTTTGTCAGGATTGTCTGTGTGTATAGTCAACTACCCCCAACAACTATGATACTAGCTGTTACAATCAACTCGGACTGCCTGGACGATTGTCTGGGTGGGCTGTTTTCAGCCTATTGCTTTTTTAATGACTAGAATTTGTTGGGGAGCTATATAGATGGCTTAAGACTTTCATTTGTAAGCTTTTGCAGCTTGATTCATTGATATATAATCCAAACACACTCTAATGCATTTGTCTGAGATGTTGCATTAGAATGAGATTATTTACTAAACTCATTTGCATTAATAGATCATTTAGTGGATTCAGAGTCTTGTGTGAGTTTCTCCTCACGTGTTTGCGAAAATGTGAGGCCCACAAAATGCGACATCAGGCCTCATTTCCACTTCAATGTAGCTGCTAGTGCACTTGAGCATCGGTGGGGCCCACCCGTCAGACTTGAAGCGGCAGAAGTCTAACCACTCATTGCCGTACAACTCAAGCGTCCGCGCGGAACCGACGTAACAATGAGGTGTTGCCTGGGACACCAGCGGTGGATTCAACTTAAGTAGGGCTAATCAATATTTTGACCATCTATTCACCTTGATTGATTCCCATCTTATCGGTTATGTTCAAAAGATCGAGTCATACATGATAGATCAGAGAAAGGAATTTTTCGTACGGAAAACCTTAATTAAAATAATAATTTCGTAAAAAACACAAAAGAAAATAAAATTATAAAAATGACCATAGTCGCCACTTGGGATGGCGACTTAGTGGTTTCTGTCCTAAGTCGCCAACTAGGCTGGCGACTTAGGGCAGAAACCAGATTATTTCAAAATATTTATTGTTTTATATTATTTCAAAATAGAAACTAATAGGTATTGTTTTATATTATTTCCAAAATAACCAACGTAGTTTTGATTATTTCAAAAATAACCCATGTGGTGTATGTTGTTTGTAAAATAGCCTGCAAGATTGTTTTTTATGTATGAATAACCGAAATAAAAAGAATAATTACAAGTAAAACATAGAAAGGCATATTGAACTACCGCAACCCGCCTAATCAGGGAGAAAAAGAGTCGCGAGGGGTTCGGTTGATTGATTCGTATGTGTCGTGGTTAATTTAATTTATAGGGTTACCAAAAGTGAGAACTGAACGTAAAAAATACTGAAAAGTAGAAATGTTAAATTATAGAAAAACCATGTTTCATACATACATGTAAACAAAAATCATGTTTCATTGAGAGAGTAAGAAATTTGAAAAAAAAACTAATGTCGGCCCCTCTTCGGACGACGAGGCCGGTCCCGCTGAAACGGTGAGGGTGAGTAGGTGGTGCGTCCCCGCACCATCCTCTGTGACGGCTGTCGAAGTGGTGGTGGTTGGGCGCTCGCCCGATCGAGACCTATATCAGGAGGGTCCTGCGACGGCGGAGGCGCATCACCAAGCTGTGCGGACGCCAACTGATGCTGGCTCTGGTGGGTGTCGTCTCCCCTCTGCAACATGTCAGCATAGTCCGCGTACGCAGGGTCGAGGACCACGTCCGGGTCAGCATGGACGGGTTGAGGCGGAATGCAGGGCGGGCGCCTACTGGACGGTGCCGATGGAGCAGATGAGGACGTACCGACAGGCTCGTGCACCGTACGCTGCGACATGGTGACGTACTCGTCATCCAGGTCGAATGTGATGTCCAACCCCAGGCTGGAATCGGAGCCGGAAGGGCGCGCAGGGGTACCCTCAGAGATCCGTACACCACCACGCGATGCCACGTCCACGTGAGGTGGAACACCTGAGCGGTAAGAGCGGGCCGGGGGCGCACCAAGATAAATAGGGGCGTCGATGGCCGTACCTGACGGTCCGGGTGCATCCTGCGGATGAGCGGCCAGCTGCGACGGCGTCTGAATGGGAGGGGCCCTCGGCGGAGGAGGTGCAACAGATGTCGACGAAGTGGCGGAACTCTCCCGCAACAGCTGCGTCGCAACTCGATGAATGAAGGCGATGGCCTTCTTGTACTCCTCGGGTGTGACAGGTAGACGTGACTCGTCCCGATGGAGTAGCGGTTGCGTGGTGGAGGTAATCGCACGAAGGCTGTCAACCTACAAGACCATAACACAATGGTAAGCAGAAATAACAATAACAAGCAAGAAACCGAGTATTCGTGCATACCTGGCGGTGCACACGGGATGCGTGGTGTGGATCATACGTCTGCTGCACACTCGGGGCAGGGATTTCGGCAGGTGTTGGAGCTGGTGGGGCAATGCGAAAGTGAGCGAGCCAGGCTGCAGGAACTGCCGCGTCATGCTGGAAGGGCTCGTGTCCTAGAGGTAGGGGGTGAAACCTCTGTGTGAATGCCACATCCCACCCGACAGGAGTGGGTGGTGGTACACAGGCCTGTCCGCGAATCGGCAGGCCAAATAACATCGCCACATCCTCCAGGGTGATGGTCATCTCCCCCACCGGAAGTGAAATGTGTGTGTCTCTGGTCTCCATCTGTCTGCCAGAGCAGACACCAGTGATCGATCGTGCCTGAAGGCCTCTGCTCTGGTGATCGTCCTGACAAAAGGAAGAAGTCCGACCACCCTCAGCCGTGTGATGTATCTCATGTAAAGAGGCCAGGCCGTGCCCGGCGATTGTAGGCGGAACGGCTGAAGCTCCTCTCCTGTCCTAAGGGCTCGAGCTCGATGACGATCATTGTAGTACTGATCCAGTAGCTCAGGAAGCTGTCTACGATTATGAGCCATGTCTGCAAGCAGGAAATTGAGTTAGTACGCCATACGAAATGAGTGACAAACAAACATAAAATACATGATTGGAATGATTACGCATTGCACAACAGTGCTGATTGATTCGCGTTCAGTGCGATCCGGATGCATTAGGACATGTCCTCCTTGTGTGGCCAGGCTGTCGACAAGCAGCACACTTTTGCAGCTCATCGCGCTCTGCATCATCCATGTCGTTGCTGATTCGAAGTTTTCATCGTTGTCCAGGGCCTCTCCGCTCCAGGTGTGGGGGTGGAACATACAATATCTGCCCTGCTCTGCGTGACAGCTCTCTGTAGTGCTCCTGAGTTCCCCAGACCTCGAAGTTTGCAGTCCATGTTTTAGCGAGGCACCGTGCGCCATAGTAAAGTGATATGTACGTCTCAATCGACTTGTTGTCATGCGCACACGCTACCATCACATGGGAGCACGGTTTATGCAACAAAGCAGGCTTGTTACAAGTGCACTTGACGCCGTCTTCAAAAATGACACATTGCTTTCTGATCGACCGCATGTATCCTCCCCCCACATTCTTACTCTTCAGATAAACAATCCAGCTTTGCCTTCTGCTGTTTGGAATGCACTGGGCTGAGTGTTTGTGAGCAGCCATGGCTTTCATTTCTAAGTACCTCTGCACTTCGTGAGGATATTTTGATGGTGTGACCCCAAGTAGTGCTCTTGCAGCTGTACCCCTCTCATGGAAGTATTTAGCAGTGCGATGCCATGTAAATTCCACAATTCCGGTGAGCAGAAGCCCTCGCACCCCCCAACACAAAGTTGTAGACCTCCGCCATATTGGTTGTCATTATTCCGTATCTAGCTCCTGCCTTATCGTGCAATAGTGACCATTTCTCTGGAGCTTTGTCACCGATCCATTCACTAAATTTCTTTGTTCTTGATCTCCGGCTGCGACGTATCGGCCCATCTGAAGTTCCCACGACATTTTCTCCATCCTCCGTCTGTTGCGAACTGCTTGCCTCAGATCTTTGAGCTTTAGCTAGGTCCGATGTATCTTTCTCTAGCTCATCCCAAATTCTTTGGAACTTATGGCCCTGATTCTAATCACACAACCACTTGAACTTCTTCATCAGGCCTGTGTTTCTGTAGTGTGTGAAAAAGTTCGCCACAAGATGTCGTTTGTGTTGGATCAAGGATGCCGACTAGAGGGGGGGTGAATAGGAGGCTTTTAAAAACTTAAAAACTTAAAGCAAATTAAGACAAATAAAATAAGCAAGGAGAAAAAAGAACGAACACCATGATTTTTACCGAGGTATTGGAGACTCGCCCAGTCTCCACTAATCCTCGTTGAAGCACTCAAATCACTTGAGTCTTGCCTCAATATCCTCAAAGGATATTATCACTAGTGGTTGCTCCTTGTCCACTCCGGAAAGGCGAGCACCGATGCCTTGTACACACTTGCCGAGTCTCTCCGACAATCTCCGAACGGAGAGATCAACGGCCACGCCTCCAAACCGTCTAGGTGAGGGCGCTCACCAAGAGTAAAAGGCAGCGAGGTCTTCTCTAGACCACCAAACACGCACCGAGAAGCTAAGTGAATGCAAAATGCAAAGAACTAAAATGCTCGGTGGATCGGAAAACACTCAACTTGATCAAAAGATCAAGATTCTAAGTAGAAAACTAAAGCACAAGAGTGTATATGAAATGCTGCTGCTTGTTGTGTAAAATACATGCCCAAAGCCCCTATTTATAGCCTCAAGAATCAAAAGAACCGTTGGAGCTAGGGCTGAAAATTAGCAACTCAAACTGACAGTCAGTTACATGTATAACGGCCGACAAAATTTACGGAATAAACTTTGCTAGCCGTTCGTGGTCGTAAATGGAAAGCTGAAACCCGCAACTGACAGTCAGTTATGCAAACTGACAGTCAGTTCGACCACTAACTCGACCAGAAACAAAAAGAAACTCAGTTAAAAGCACTGTGGTCGAAACCCCAACTGACAGTCAGTATGGACAAACTGACAGTCAGTTTAGTACAAAAAATTTGAGCCCAAAATACACCCTCTCTGGACAATTGTCAGCTAACATGAACTGACATTCAAACTAACAGTCAGTTTAGCAAACTGATAGTCAGCATGAACAAAAACAGAGATAACTTTAAATCCAGAAATCCAAAAGAGGTGTTTAATAGATCGTTTGAAAGATAATTTCAAGGGCTACATTTTTGTCAACAGAAGCAAAAGCCAGATCTGCCTAGATCTTTCTAGAAAATCGAAAAACTCTTCTACTATCAAAAACTGAACTGAAAAACCAGATTTTCAAATTAAGTTCAAAACCAAATCCAACCAAAAAAGATGCAATGCAATGACCTAGATTTCTCGGTTTATGTTGGAGATAAAAAGAGGACTTTCGCCACCCCTCTTTATAGTACGGTTAAAACTAGAAAATAATTTTTCCTAACCGATCATCTCCAAACGCCGAGATCGGTAAAAATAAAAACTCATAATACCTTAGGTCGTTCGCATCTTCAAGATTTTCGTTTTGTCTTTTGCTCTCCTGCATCTTGTGCTTTACTTTAAGTCGGGTTTATCTTGATCGTCTTGTATTTCTTCCCAACTGATCCCTGTATCAATCAATCTCAAAAGCACAATTAGTCCGGAACACTTTGTTTTCATTAATCATCAAAATTAGGGTTAGGCATGAAGGCCTAGATGCAACAGTTTGCACCACCGACTTATCAAGTCATTCCATCTGTACTGCGGGTCCTCTGTGCACAACATGAACTCAATGGCACTCAACAGGCCCTTGTGTCTATCATGGATGACGCACACATTCCGTCTATCATTCACAACAGATTGTTTCAGATTTGTAAGGAACCACACCCAGCTGTCTGTGCTCTCGCCTTCTACGATGGCATACGCCATCGGAAGTAGCTGATTGTTTGCATCTGCGCCAACAGCTGTCATTAAAGTTCCCTTGTACTTCCCAATTAAAAATGTGCCATCCACGCAAAGTACTGGCCGCATGTATTTGAATACAGAGATAGCCTGCCCGAATGACTAGAATATACGCTCCATGTACTCCGCTCCATGCACCACGTCACCGTTTGTGCCCACAACTAGGCTATGAACCATGTCCATTACAGTGCCAGGGTTGGTATCGATGATTTGTTGTATCAGTCTGGGCACGTAGTTATATGAATCGTAGAAAGATCCAAATAATATCTCAAGGCCAAGTTGTTTCGCTCTCCATGCCTTGCCGTACTGAATGCTGTATCCGAAAGTGTCGGCGATTTGAGCAACAATTTCTTTTGGTGCCATGTCCAGATTTGCATGAAGGTTCGCCAAAATCACATTTGCCACAAAAGCGGATGATATATTCCTGTGGGTCTGTGAGGCTTCTGTGACCGAACAGTCATGTTCGGTGATTCTGGAAACAACAAAGTGCTCACTATCCTTGTACCGGGCAATACGGACATAAAATCTACATCCCTCCACCGTACACTTCACTGCGTACAGCTGCGGATTTGTTCTATCCACCTTGAAAGAGCGACGTAGTGCAATGGACCACATCGCCACGCCTTGCTTTGCCTCCTCCTTGCTTTGGAAATATTGTCCTAAAATTAATCTTTGCTCATCGGATGCCGACTCTGAACTGCGATCATCGCGGATTCGTGTATGATCAAAACCACTTGGATCTAACCATTGCTGCGGAGGTCCCATCCCACCATAATCTTCTTCGCTAGACGAATCCGCATAGTCTGCATCCACCTCCGAACCTTCGCTGCCTAAGTATTCCATGCCCTCGTCTTCACATTCATCGGCGTAAGCCTCGTCCCCAGTCCAGAAATGCCCACTCACGAATCTTATGTTCGGGACACTGGCAGATTCTTGTGCTATTGTTGGATCAATGACTGGCTGAGGTATCTCTTCCGCCGGTGGGATGTTTAGTACCGTTACATACAACACGCAGTCATCTGGGCCATGAATGAGATTTAACACTCTCCTAACTAGAGAACCCCAAGACCGATCGCCTTTAAGTTTACATAATTTCCAACTACCTGTTTCACCAGCAGGCACCAACGCTTCTATGACAATTTCGTGTTTACATGGGTCGATATTTAGTATGTCCACGATTCGGGTCTTAAGATTCTCAAAATTAACTGCACTGAGATCATTCAATTCCATGTCTACACGATGACAGCTACATAGGTCATCTCCATGTGGTCCGTTTCTAATTACTTGTTCCCCGTGAAAAACATACACTATTCTTCTTTCTGACATTGTCTACGACAAAAATTTAAAATTAATCTTTGCTTTATTTTTTAAATAATCTTATTTCTTATAGGTATAATTTAACACACAGCTCATCCATAATATTATATACACATCGTATTTATAAATACACAACAGATCTAAATTATTTTACGTACACATCACATCTTGCATGAAGGTTCGCACAACATATCTAAGTCATTAACACATTTTCCACGAATTTTGAAAACAGATCTATACTCTACACTAAATTTGTAAAGCATATATGTATTTTCCACAAAAATCTAAAACAGATCTATACTCTAAACTAAAATTTTAAATCAGATCTATATTCTAAACTAATTTTCTACAGCAGACATATATTTAAACATAATTTCTAAAACATATATGTATTCCAAATTTAATTTCTAAAGCAGATCTATATTTTCCACGAATTTCGAAAGCAGATCTATACTCTAAACTAAATTTCTAAAGCAGATATGTATTTTTCACAAATTTCTAAATCAGATCTATACTCTAAACTAAATTTCTATATCAGATATATACTCTAAACTAATTTTCTAAAACAGATATGTATTTCAATCTAATTTCTAAAACATATCTGTAAAACAGATTTAATTAGAAAAATTTTAAAAAGAAAAATTTTAAAAACTTACCTTTCTTCTTCTTCTTCTTCTTCTTCTTCTTCTTCTTCTTCTTCTTCTTCTTCCTTTCCTTTCATTTCCTCCTCTTTTCCTCTCTTTTTCCCCTCTCTGGCTCTCTCGAACTCCCTCTGTTGAATGTTTTTTTTTTGCGGCTCCCCCTCTGTCGCCACGGGCTGGTGGCTATATAGTGCCCTAAGTTGCCAGCCCGGCTGGCGACAAAGGCCGTGCTATACACAGTCGCCAACCCGGCTGGCGACAAAGGACGCACCAGCCTAAGTCGCCAGCCCGATTGACGACTGTGGTCATTCCTGCAATATTATTTTCTTTTGTGTTTTTTACGTAATTATTATTTTAATTAGAGTTTTCCGTACCAAAAATTCCAGATAAAGCAAAACCATAACTTTTCGTCGAAGGATATTTCCCATGCATCTTATATTTGGGCGAAACATCGCTGTTATAATATAATTATGTGGGATCCAACATTCCAAGTCAATTAGTTTATATGAGCGTGATGTTAAGTGGATAATAATTTGGCTTTTTTTGAATACTTCGCATGTATATGAAGAAATCAATTGGAAGACATATAATATCTCCTCATCATAACTATAATTTCAATAATCCCAAACCAGTGGAACCCATGAAAGGGGGCATCGATCAATGGAGTCTCTTTCTCGTACAAGAGAGTGTTTGCAAAGGTTTCAATTGTTCAGTCCAACACCATCAAGGACTTGAGGAAGTATTTACATGTAGTACAAATCAACAAATCTTGTCTGCATTACACTAGAGACTAGATTATGTGTATTAATATATTCACGGTATTTTGCCAAATATATGGTTTACAAATAGCGTAGACTATATTGGGTCCATTTGGATCTTATAAATTAGTATTGACATGGTAAAAATGGATTACCAATCCAAATTGGTCTCAAATTCTAATTTTAGGGTTTGGCTAACACATGTAATTGTCGTACATGGGGACTACCATATCAAACCAATTCTAAATCCTATTTAGATATTTATTTATATAAAATGACACAAGATAACATGACAAAATTTTAAGTTATTAGGTTTTGGGTTGGAGATTTTGTGTAAACACAATGGTACTGTGACATTAAACACAGTTTAATAAAATATAAGCAGTATATGCTCAGAGGTTTTCTTAAATATTAATTTTTTTATAAATCAAGGCTCTTTGATAAAAAAAGACGTCTTATCAAAAAGGTCCTGAACTAGAGGTCCTGCTGTGAGTGTGCCATTTAATTAGGTCCCAGAACTAGAGATTTTGTCATATAAGGATTCTTAAACTTAGACTATTAATCAAAATAGGTCCTCTGTTGATTATATGACGAAATTTGCAAATGCAGTCAGGATGATGTTATAATTATGTCTTATTTAGCAATGTGGATTCCTAAGGTGACAAGACTGATTGTTTATGTGGCATAACATGCAAAGATGACGTATGAGGTGTGATCGAGAGGTTGTTAAAATTCCTCAATTCCTAGATTTATCTTCGATTCATCTTCCCAACACCAAATCCGTAAATAGAGACGTGCTCGCGAAGAACGAGAACACGATTGAGTGAGAAGAGTAGGGTTGAGGACATTTGAAGAAATCTCTACCCGGATTTTTCATCCGTCCTCAAAGTGAAACTCTTCGTTTTCCTTCTACAGAAAGAGCTCGACACAAATGAAAGTGTCATTGTGTTCTTCTTCCTTGTTGTACTTGATGAGATTGAAGCTTGTGTCATCACAGGGTGAGGGAGAAAGGGGAAATGAACTATTTTCCAATCATTAAATACTTGGGGAACTTAAGTGAAAATTTTCTATTTTGCCCCATGACCATATCATCAGTACTTTGCAATAACCAACACCACACAATCAGATTCCATGATAAAAGTCGTAATTGTATCAGTTTTGATTAACCAACACAAATTTAGTAGTTTATTAATTTGATGAGTCCTCTAATCCGAGATCTACATAATAAATCTGTATAAGTTCAGAAAGTTAAGTGTAATTTATTCGATAAAAAATTATGAGGGATGTGCATGGGGACAATCTTTTTGAAGTCAAGTTCAAAAATTTACTATCTTTATTTCTTCTCAATCTTTTCTCTCTTGCTTTTGTGATTGATTCACAAGAAAATTCCAGCTTTCTCCTTTAAATTTCTCCACTTTCATATTTATCACTTATGAACTTGTGTCATATCTCACAAGATCGTATCAGACTTCATGTTAATGCTTACACTAGTCTAGTACATCTATTCAATCAAGCAAACATGTAGAATTTATCATGATAGAGAGGAAAATTTTGTACGGATAACCTAGAATTAAAATTTTTTTAAAAATAACGTGTAATAAAAAAAATTACAAATTGGTGACTTATGGCATTTAGCCTTCAGTCGCCAACCAGGATGGCGACTGAAGGCCACATCATTAGTCGCCACCTTCAGTCGCCATCCGAGTTGGCGACTGAAGGCCCAGATTCAAAAAAATCGGGTTTTTTTTTAAAAATAGCATTCACAATTGAGTTTCTTTTAAAAATAACATTGAAAATTGTATTTTTTTAAAAATAACATTCAAATTTGTGTTTTTTTTAAAATTAACATTCAAACTGTGTTCTTTTTTAAAAATAACATTCAAATTGTGTTCTTTTTTAAAAATAACATTCAAATTTGTGTTTTGTTTAAAATTAACATTCAAATTTGTGTTATTTTTAAATTTAGCATTCAAATTTGTGTTATTTTTAAAATTAGCATCCAAATTTGTGTCTTTTTAAAAATAACATTCAAATTTGTGTTTTTTTAAAATTAACATTCAAATTGTGTTCTTTTTTAAAAATAATATTCAAATTTGTGTTTTTTTAAATATTAACATTCAAATTTGTGTTTTGTTTAAAATTAACATTCAAATTTGTGTTTTGTTTAAAATTAACATTCAAATTTGTGTTATTTTTAAAATTAGCATTCAAATTTGTGTTTTTTAAAAATAATATTAAAATTTGTGTTTTTTTTAAAATTAACATTCAAATTGTGTTCTTTTTTAAAAATAACATTCAAATTTGTGTTTTTTTAAAAATTAACATTCAAATTTGTGTTTTGTTTAAAATTAACATTCAAATTTGTGTTATTTTTAAAATTAGCATTCAAATTTGTGTTTTTTGTTTAAAAATAACATTCAAATTGTGTTTTTTTAAAAATTAACATTCAAATTTGTGTTTTTTTTAAAATTAACGTTACATAGTCGACTGGCTGAGAAACTAAGGAGGAAAAGACCCGTGTTTGGTTCAATCTGTCGAGTATGATGTTCCCAAAAAACCAAAATGAACATAAGAAAGTAATGAAAACATGAGAATACTAATATAATCGAAAATAATACAACCATGAGAATCCATATCATGTTCCATAAAAGGAGAACATAAAAAAAAAACTACTGTCGGCCCCTCTTCGGACGATGCCTCCGGTCGCGCTGAAACGGCGATGGCGAATAGGTGCTGCGCGGATGCACTGTCCTCTGCGAGGGCTGTCGACCAGGAGGCTGAGCACTCGGCTGAACGATGCCTGTATCAGGAGCGTCCATCGGGTCCTGCGACGGTGGAGGTACCTCACCAAGTTGCGAAGATGCCAACTGATGTTGGCTCTGATCGGCGTCGTCTCTCATCTGCAACATATCGGCATACTGGGCATACGATGGGTCACGGACCACCTGGGGGTCGGCACGGAACGACTGACGAGGAATGTATGGTGGGTGCCTAGCAGGAGACCGAAGCGGACCAGCCGACGAGATAAGCACCGTCTGCTCGGACATAGCGATGTACTCGTCGTCTGAGTCGAATGTGACGTCGAAGCCCAAACTAGACTCAGAAGTGTGTGTGGAAGGTGGCGCTCGGGGACCCTCAGAGATCCGTACACCACCACGCGATGAGAAGTCCACGTGAGGTGCAACACCTGTACGGTACGAGCGAGCCGGGGGCACACCGAGATAAATGGGTGCGACGACGGCTGTACCTGAAGGGCCGGCTGTGTCGGGATGACGAGCGGCTGAGTGCGACGGCGTATGACTGGGTCGAGCCCATGGACGTGGAGGTGCAACAAAAGTCGACGAAGTGGCGGCACTCTCAAGGGCCAACTGCGAGGCGAGTCGGTCAACGTAAGCGGTGGCCTTCTCGTACTCGTCGGGCATGATAGGAAGACCTGCTTGCCTCCGCTGGACTAGTGGCCGTGTCACGGAACTGATCGCACGGATGCCGTCAGCCTGCAAGACGGTAAGGCAATAGGAGGCAGAAACAAAAATAACAAATAGGTCATGGGCTGGCGGCATGTACCTGGCGGTGTACCCGAGATGCGTGATGTCGGTCGTATGTCTGATGCACGCTCGGAGCAGGCACGTCTGCAGGCGCCGGAGGTGGTGGGGCAATGCGAGCTGCGGTGCGAGGGAGGTACCATCGGAGGTAGTTGCCGTATGTCGTGGAATCGTACGCCCTCTCCTCACGCACTACATCTATTGCTGCTGTCTGCTCCCAGCGACGAGTGTAAGGAGACTGTCGGTCCTCCTAACTGACAACCTTCTTGCCCTTGCGACTCTGCCTGCAAAAAAAAACAAAGGTGTTCAGTTATTTCACAGAGGCAAAACACTATGCGCGGAGATAATCGAGAACTTACTCGTGCTGGTCATGCGACAAACGATGCGGGGCGTCTGGAGGAGGGATCGTCTGGAACAAGCCAAACTGGCGCATCACCCTCCATGGAGCATACACCTCCAACATATGACTGAAGATAAGAATACAGCGGGTGAGCCATAACTCCCGGTCCTCCGTACACACCATAGAGATCGCGCCGCCGGCTGTGCTCTCGATATAGCTTGTCGTCCAAACCCTCCATATAACACGCGACGGATGCAACAACTCCAACTCACCGCTGTACGCACTGTACCATGCATGGACCTGAACTGTGGCCCACTGCAGCTCATATTGCAACCAACGATCCCCCATGGTAGGGCGATCGATCTCATCCTCCGCATCCCTAGGCGGGTGCCCCTCCGGAAGTGCAACGGGCGTGTCGGTGATGAGCGGTCGTCCGACAGGTATGTGCTCATACGACCACAGCAAAAGAAGTAGAGGAGATCCGGCCATGTTCGCCGCTCGGGCACGCCGAACGCAGGCGTCGCACAACCCTCGATACGTCGCACAGAGAACTGCTGACCCCCAGCTGATGCGCGGGATCTGATCGATCGGCGTGTCCACGAGCATCTACGCCAGTGGAACAAGCCAACGATCCACTGTGTCGCTGTGAGTACCTGTAGAAAAGCAAAAAATTAGGAATTAAATTCAACAAGGCAATGGAAATAGCTGTGCCTATATCATGTTTAAGCATACCAGTGAACATGAAGCCCCGAACAAGTGCAGCAAATACGCCTCGAAGTGTCGGCTCACAGTCCACTCATCTGCATCTGCTGGGCACGTCTTGAAGTGAACAAGCCAAGTCGCAGGAACTCCGAAGTCGTGGTGGAAGGGCTCCTGGCCCAGAGGTAGTGGATGAAACCTCTCGGCGAGCATGCCGTCCCATCCGGCAGGAGTGGGTGGTGGTACCCAGGCCTGCCCGCGAATCGGGAGTCCGAACAACATCGCCACATCCTCCAGGGTAATGGTCATCTCCCCCCACCGGAAGTGAAATGTGTGCGTCTTGGGTCTCCACCTGTCCACCAGAGTAGAGACCAGTGATCGGTCGTGCCTGAAAGTCTCCAGTTTGGTGATCATCCTGCAAAATGGAAGCAGCCCCGCCGCCCTCAGTTGTGCGATGTATCTCCCGTCGAGAGGCCAAGACGTGCCGGACGATCGCAGGCGGAATGGCTGAAGCTCCTCTCCGGATCGGACCGCTCGAGACCGATGACGATCGTCGTAGTACTGATCGAGTAACTATGGAAACTGTGGACGAGGGTGAGCCATGCCTGCAAACAAGAACATTAGGTTAGTACATCATCAAATACACAAGAGGAACGAATAAGTGTTTCACAACATTACTGAGTCATGTTCGATTAGGTCCGGATGCATCAGGACATGTCCTCCTCGTGTGGCCAGGCTGTCGGCAAACGGCACACTTTCGTTGCTCATCGCGTTCTGCGTTATCCATGTCATTGCCAATTCGCATTTTCCGCCGTCGTCCATGGCCTTTCCGCTCCAAGTGCGGTGGTGGAACATATCGGATCTCGCCTACCCTACACGACCGCTCTCTATAGTGCTGCTGAGTCCCCCAAATCTCAAAGTCTGCAGTCCATGTCTCGGCAAGGTACCGTGAACCATAGTAAACTGACAGGTACATCTCGCTCGACTTGTTGTCGTGCGCACACGCGGCCATCACATGAGAGCACGGTTTGTGCAAAAGAGTTGGCTTGTTACAACTGCACTTGACACCGTCTTCAAATGTCACTCCTTGCCTCTTGATTTGTCGCATGTATCCACCCCCCACGTTCTTACTGCGCAGATAAACGACCCAACTTTGCCTTCTGCTGTTAGGAATGCACTCGACTGAGTGTTTCTGAGCGGCCGCGGCTTTCATTTGTAAGTACCTTTGTACTTCATGAGGAAATTTTGGTGGTGTGACCCGAAGCAATGCTCTTGCAGCTGTACCTCTCTCGTAGAAGTATTTGGCCGTGCGATGCCATATAAATTCCACAATTCCAGTGAGCGGCAGACCTCGCACCCCCTCAACACCAAGTTGCTTGGCTCTCCATGCCTTCCCATATTTAATGATGTACCCAAATGTGTCATTGATTTGGCTGACAATTTGTTTTGGTGGCATATTAAGATTTGCATAAAGGTTCGACAAAATTACACGTGCCACAAATGCGGATGATATATTCCTATGACTCTGTGATACTTCTGTCACCGAACAATCATGTTCGGTGATCCTGGAAACAATGAAGTGTTCATTGTCCCTGTACCGAGCAACACGAACATAAAATCGACATCCTTCCACCTTGCACTTCACCGCATACAGTCGTGGATTTATTCTGTCAACCTTGAAAGACCGACGCAGTGTCACGGACCACATCGCCACGACTTGCTTAGCCTCCTCCTTGCTTCGAAAATGTTGTCCCAATGTTAATCTGTGCTCACTCCCTGCCCACTCCGAACTGCGATCGTCGTGGATTCTCACATGCTCAAAACCACTAGGATCTAACCATTGTTGTGGAGGTCCCATTCCACGATAGTCTTCTTCACTAGAGGAATCTGCATAGTCTGCGTCCACCTTCGACCCTTCGCTGCCTGAAACTTCCAAACCCTCGTCTTCACCTTCATCGGCATAAGTCTCATCCCCAGGCCACAAATACCCGCTCATGAATTCTGCGTTGGGCATATCCGCATAATTATGGGTCATGGTTGGATCAATGTTCGTATGTTGTCCTCCAATTAATGGTTCGGGTACAAGTTCTACTGCCGGTTCTGGTACATTGTCTAGCTTTGTTACATACAGTATGCAGTCATCTGGCCCATGATTGGGATTTATCACTCTCCTAACAAGAGAGCCCCATGATCTATCGCCTCTAAGTTTACACAATTTCCAACAAGATGTCAAACCAATAGGCACCAGCGCTTCTATGACAATTTTGTGTAAACATGGGTCAATATTTAGGATGTCCATGACTCGGGTCTTAAGGTCTTCAAAATTAAGAACACTAAGATCATTCAATTCCATGTCTATACGGTGACAGCCACTTAGGTCATTTCCAGATGGTCCATTTCTAATGATTTGTTCCCCGTGGAAAACATAGACTACTCTTGTTTCCGACATTGTCTACAACATAAGTATTACAAACATCAGCTATCATATCTCCAATATATTTTGCACATTACTCTACACTCATCCTTAAGACATGTGCGACTTATTTTTTAACATCTCAACTAATCGAGGTACACTGCATTAACGACATCGCATCACATCTAATCTACAATTCCTATATTATCATCTCACATATCAATAATTTAATTATTTACTACTCTTAATTAATACACATCTCACATCTCATTCATAAACATATGAAATTTACATAATATTACACAACAAATCAAAATTATATATACATTATATTCATAAATGCCGAACATATTTAAATATGGCACAAATCAAATATGTATTTCTGCACATTTTCTACGAATAAACCGTATGCCCTAAATTATCGATTCACTATTTATTAATCTAATTTATTCGCTTAATATATAACATTTCTACATAACATATCTATATTTACAACACATCTACATAACAGATCTACACATTTCTAAAACAGATCTACACATTTTTAAAACAGATCTACAAATTTCTAAAACAGATCTACAAATACAACACATCTACAAATACAACACATCTACATAACAGATCTACACATTTTTAAAACAGATCTACACATTTTTAAAATAGATCTAAAAATATCTAAAACAGATCTACAAATTCCTAAAATAGATCTACAAACTCCTAAAACAGATCTACAAACTCCTAAAACAGATTTACAAATTCCTAAAACAAATCTATAAACCCCTAAAACAGATCTGCATTTTACACTAATTATCACTAAAAATTTTTGTGATTGTACCTTTCTTCTTCTTCTCCTCCTTTCTTCTCCTTTCTTCTTCTTCTCCTCCTTCTTCTCCTCCTCCCCCTGCTCTTCTCCTTTTCTTCTTTTCCTCTTCTTTTTTCCCCTCTCCTCTTCTCCTTTTCTTTTCCTCTCTGACGGCAGATCTGTTTTTTTTTTCGCGTTTCCAACTTCAATCGCCACGGCTCCCGCTATATAGCCCCCATCAGTCGCCATCCCAGATGGCGACTGATGGCCATCCCGCAGTCGCCATCCCGTATGGCGACTGATGTCCCCTCCGTTTGCTTTTTGCGGTAAGTCGCCACGCGGGATGGCGACTGAAGTCATTTTTGCAATTATCTTTTAGTACACGTTATTTTCAAATTTTTTTTTAACTCTAGATTATCCGTACAAAAAATTCTGATACAGAGAGACTTGGGGTTTTTCGAACATCAATGTCACATTAACTAAATTAGGCCAAGTCAATGTAGAGATTTTCTTTTTTGTTTCACAGAAGTCATCATTCTATAGTAGCCAGATTCCATGGATTTTACCTGAAAATATCATACTACCTCGTGCATATTTTTTAGCTAGACACAATATTCAAAAATGGCTATTGAAATCTGCTCCTAGGAAATAGTTCATCTAGATTAATTAATGACACTAGAGATGCATCAAAAAGGAAAAATCACACGAGAAGATCATATCGTGTAATTGCATGAATAATCTGTTCAATTTAAAAATATATATCATAGCTATGATAAAACTATGCTAACTAAACAAGTTATTTAATCCCACGATTATTGTGTTCACATAGAATCTCCGATCCACACCTAATAAATTAACATATCTTCATATTCTTGTATCATTTTCTATAAAATAAATATCTAAACAAGATTTAGACTTGATCTGGAATTGTAATTCCAAAATATCATAATTCATGTATCAGCCAAATCCTAGAATTGGAATTGACACCAATTTGAATTGAAAACACATTTTCAGAAGTCAATGCACTGATTTCTAAGACCCAAAGGATCCTGATCTAGTATACACTATTCGTAAACTGTTTTGTAGCGTACTGTAAACATATTACATACATATAATCTAGTCTTTAGTGTAAGAGGCCAGATTTGTCAGTTTCTTTCAAGTCCTTGATAGTGTTGGATTGAATAGTCTAATCCTTGGAAAGACTTTGTTGCAAGAAGGACAAAGACTACATTGATCAATACCTTCTTTCATGGGTTAGAATATTATGTCCAGCATCTTGACATTTCTGAAATTACGGTTATAATGTGAAGGTTGTGTATACCCTCCAATGGATTTCTTCGTATATTTGAGAAGAGTATTCAGAAGGGTCCAAATGATCATTAGCAATTTCACACTCACATAGACTGATTTGGAATTTTGAGTTCCACACGGTTAAATTATAATGGCACATTTTATTAATTTTTTAATTTCCGGCAACACATAATAACCATATTTCGCTAGGGTCCAAGATACCTGAGAAATATAATTCATAACAGATGAAAAGTTAGGCTTTGCTCTTTTGCTGATCTGTCATGCGTGAGAGCTTTTGAACACTTGTGTTAAGCTGAGAACTAATCAAGGTGAATAGTGATGGAAATTATTCATTGGTCCTACAGTTGATTTGTTCTCTTATATAATTTTGATCTTCTATCATGTCTTTTTCTCCGTACATACTTTTTTCTTGAATCCATCATTTATTATTATAGTTTCACTAAAAACAATATCTTTCCATCTTTGTCCCTACAATACGTGGGGTGGGATATATCTTACTTACATTTATTATTCACTCCTAACGAGAGTATTTCATTGTGTCATGTTACACTTTTTTTATAATCGTTGGATTATTTTTTCACATAATTTTGACCTATCAATCATACATACACTTCTCTTTACACATATTTCTTTATTAAATCCACTAGTTAAACTCCCCTTGAAATTATTGACATCATTTTTGTTTATCCAAGACCAAAATATTCTTTTTTTTTTCCAACTAAAATTGTTCTAATTGTTTTTATGTTTTCATCTAAAACAATACCTTCCAAATTTTATCACTTAACAATAGATTTTTGCCCTATACTCAGCAACTCACGGAGGATTATGCTAGTTTTTAATTATAGTTGGTAAACAAAGCCACACACTGATTAATTTTGATCTGCCTTCTAGTGAATGCGTAAATGCAAAAGTCATCTACTAATTATTACGGGGAAAAATGATACTGTACCTACCATGTAACATCATTACTAACACCGGTTATTTGCCAAATTAAATAATCCAGTCATGTTGTCCCATTGCTACTGTGTGGATATGTGAAAGTGAAAGCTCAGAAAAGTATTTGCAATGTCAAGACCTAGTTTTTTTTATATCAATCTATTCTCCTTGGAGCGTTACAAGCGAAAAGTTTTGTCATGACTCAACAGCTTTGACTAACCAGACCATTGTGACCACTGAATAGTGGACCTTTCGTGAACGAGGACTTGTTCTGTTTGGTTTAGGAGTGGACCGCACACGAGCGAGTACGCTATTTAGTTTTATAAACTTGAATCTATTTAGCATATTCATATATTTATTTAATGAGTCAATAAACTCGTGTAATTGCACGATAATTTTTTGCAATTTTTTAAAACAAATCTCTACATATATAGAGTTAGCGTTGTTTCCATTATGAAGTCCAACTTAATAAAAAGACTGTATAATTATATGTAATTTAACATAGATTTAGAGATGTTTTTTGTATGGATCTTTAAAACTTATAATATAAATATGTACCATTATAATTTGATTCTATTAACAATGAATCACCGTTGTAAAAAAAATTAATAAGTAGTTAGATCTTTCTCTTTGTTTTAAAAATTTTTTGGTTAACATGAGAATTTCAAGTCTTCAAAATGAACGCAATATCTCTAATATCACTCGCGTGTGTGTGTTTATATATATATATATATATATATATATATATATATATATATATATACACACTAGTTACCAGATATCTCTAGGTTTTACTGTTATTTAGGTTATATATGTATACATGTATATAAATACTATATGTATCCAACTCTGAAGGTGAAGATCTTTTAAGACACACAAAAAAAAAAAAAAAAAAAAAGAAAAAAAGAAAAAAAGAAGAAGAAGAAGAAGAAAGAGAGAAGTAGAAGGAGGGAAGACTTACCTGAACCATCCTGTTGCTAGCACAAAGAGAGAAGAGAGGCCACCTCCTGCATTCTTGGCAAAGGATAAACACCTGGAATTGAAAATTTTACTTGGCTTTGTAGTGAAACACATTGCAACGTGGTGTCGTAAATAGGCAGTGAAGAGGGGGGGGGGGGGGGGGGTTGAGAATTCATCCACGCAGCAGCTAATACCAAAGAATTACACTGCAATATACATGTATAAACAGTAATCAACACAGTATACACAGTAGAAAATCTTAGCTCTTTCACAGAACAGCAGCAGTAGTGAACAGTACAGTTTCTTCTCTCTCGCGTTCAGCAGCAGCAGCAGCAGCAGCACTCCAGGTTTGAAATTTTGATCCATCTCTGCATAACTTTTGATTCTTATGACCTCTAGTAGCTGTTAGTCCAGTTCTTGATCAACTCTGGCGAGTCCTCTGGCCGGAACGGCGATGAATTCCCCAGCCGTGCCTCAGTTCTTTTGTTTTACCCGTTTTACTCTTCACTATAGCGTGCCAGCTATTGTCGTTTCGTTGAGTTTTCGCTGATCCTAACCCAAACATCCCATTGGAGTTCTAGGTTATGAAACACTCCCAGGGACCTTTTCGCTGTCGCCGGCAAGCTACAACGGCGAGAATCCCACCGACGGCAAGTTCTGGAGATTTGAAAAATTGCCGTGGTCGCGCCAAACATTGTTTCATTGATTTAGCTAACCGCCAACCAAATTGAATATGCCATCACCCTTGTTACCGCTGATAAGTGCTAAATTGGTAGTACTTTTATTCTAAGTTTGCTAATGAAAATGTGTTAAAAATATACTGAAAACTCATTTGATACGACATATGATGCATATTTTCATATAATTTTTACAATCCGCTTTCACAGTTGTGTTTGCCATGTTCCAGAGATTGAACTTACAAAATTTGAGAATATTTCAATTTCATTTGGATCAATTTCGACAAAGGACACCAAAACTAGACAAAAAGGAAACTTGATTGAATATTCCATGGGCGAAATTACCTGGTCGAACACAATAGGATGAGAAAGTGTCATGGTTGAACACAATTGGATGAGAAAGAGCCATAATCGAACATGAAGACTCCTGGTCGAACAAAATCCCGATCGAACACGCCCGGTAGAACAAAATCCAGATCAAACACGACTATCGCCTGGTCGTTACTTGACCGAGCCCAACATGATCATGAGCACCACCCATGCTTGGTCTGGAGCATGACTCGTGCCATAGGTCGTGCTCGGCTCTATTTTCAGAGATATTTTGGTCGAAATTGATCGATTTTAACTTAGATTTGCTTGTTTCTCGCGCCGTTTGAAGTTGGATTCCGTCGCCTGCACGTCAAAGAGTTATATTTGGGCACGTTAACCCATCATATCGTAATTAGAGAAGCTTTTGGCTCAATTAGATATGTTTTCTTAGATGCTTTTTTGTAGGCTTTAGATGTCTTTTAGTTTAGATTAGTTTAGTAGAGCCCACTTCTCTATTTTTTTCTGTGTTTGTAGGCTGGCAAGGACGGCAAACTTAATTTTGAATCAATCAAGTTTTCATTTATTTTTTATTATTTATATATTTTATGGCTTTTTGCAAGTAATTTACTTCTAGAATTAGGGATGACTTAATCTGGAAGGCGTAATTCTTCGTTGGTCTCAATCTTAAATTTTGCAGTTAGTTCCTTATGTTTTTTTCCTCTAAATCCTAAATTCTCATTTTGGCAAGAGACGTAACAGTTGAGCCTTAGCAAGAATTTAGGGGAGTTCTTGAGTCCTTAGCACTTTGATGCGGGATCCTGAATAAGAGAGAGGCTTTCACCAAATGTAACAATGCAAGCAATCTTTTGATCGTTGTACCAGTGACCGTATTGGCAATTTTATTTGTCTTGAAAAACAATTGAAACTAACTTGCAATTCTCATATCTTGGATAGAATTGCGTCTGATGGTTATGGATTCCCGAAATCCTAGGTTTTCCTTTTTACTCTTTAAACCCTAGTTTTCATACTTGCTCTTTACTGTTTTAAAATCTAGATTGATAGCCTTAGTAGTAGATTTAGCAATAGAAAAACAACCCCCAAATCGTTTAGACTTAATCAGTAGTCTGTTAGCTAAAAAACAAATACACTTGTTCTTCGTGGATTCAACTCTCAAGTGCTCAATGTTCAACCGTTCACTTGCAGTTATTATTACATATAGTCGCGCTCGCACCACACCCTCGCGGGCGCTATCAACTGCCCTAGCTACCTCCCCACAGAATTTGGTGAAGTCGATGGACGTACGACGGTGGAGCGTTGAAGTCTTCGTCCAATTCCCTGCGTGTACACCTAATTAGAGTTGTTCTCAACCTCATCAAAGTCATCGTCAATGACCCCGCCACTCCTACTGTTCTAGCATTGGCGAGATTGAAGATTTTGCTCTGTTTTTGCAGATGCACCATGGGGAGGAGCTCCGACGAAGTCGCCGTCGAGACTACCACCACCGTTATGCTCCACTAATATCATAGAAGCTATACAGGAAGTCCTTGGTCTGATTTTCCACGCCGTCGTCTTCTCCGTCGCTAGCCGTGTTGAACCAGTAAACACCGTCATCGAATTCCGGCCACCGGTCAACAACCGTTGTTGATGTCATCGTCGTCGAGGTTAGTTGGGCCCCCCTGGTGCCACGACCCTGAGCCTGACTCAAATTGCTAGCCAAATCGCTGCCGGCAAGGCCCTCACCACCCATTGTCTACAATGCTAACCGAATGCTAGCCGGTGCCAACTGTGGACACCCAATTTGTATAGGGAATGCTAGCCGCACATTTAGAGAGTCAGCCGACCACAGTTAGTGTTCTAAATAAATTTCTGTTCATGTCATTTTGTTTATTATACAAATTAGAACCTAACCATATAATTTTTACTTTGTATGAATCATTTGTTAGACCAGAAATTGCAGAAGTGTTGCGATCCTTGTTTATTTTCTATATTGCAGTTTAATTTTCTAGGATTCAAAACTGTTAAATTCTTCTAGGAAGCCTGAAATATACATTAGCTTAAACAGTTAAAGCCATTTACATATACTATATAAGTTTGCCTTCAAAATCCAAATCAAATTCGATCTCTAAAACATAATATTCAACCCTTTTGTTATTTTGGACAACCATGTTTCTATTTTACACTAATTAGCATTTTCGAAAACACTATTAGCTTAGTTCCTAAGTGATTATCTCCTGAATTCTTTTAAAACTCTAAATCTTATTATGCTTGCATACCAATCCTAAAGTTTCTTAATTAATTAAGTTGATTTAACCATCTTTCACAATTCAGTCCAATTTTATCGCGAATAAGTCATTTTACTAAATTCAAAAGCTAAAAAGGTCTAGATTCTCAACTTCTTTTCCAAATTTGAATCAAACTGATTGGTCATATCCTTTATTATATTCAACACAAGTTTACCTTTTACAAGAAGTCCAGACTAAAGATATTTGCATTTTGACCGTTTTAGTAATAAAGTACTATTTTATCCTGTTTTCGTTTTCATTTTCATTTTCCATTCGTATTTCTCGTGAATCGATTTATCTAATTCAATCAATGTACTAACCTAAGCATAAGAATATTAGATCTTTAGCATGCATTTTCTTTTATATGTATATATATTAGTTAAGTGTTATAGACCTATTTTGATTAATAATATATTTCATATGTGTTCGCAACTAGGACCCGAGACACCCACCACCGAAGAACCAATCGTCAAGACTGTGTCAGAGGATCCAGGCACAGAAGAACAAGACAAGTCGATTGACCTTGATCATTTGAATTTAGTAAGTATATTATAATAATATAACAGTTCTAAATCTAATTATGCAAGATAACTCCATATTATTATTATTGTGTCTAAACAGCCAAATCAGTAAACAACTTACGGATGGAATAAGAGCCATGTCACAAATAGACTATGAATCTAAACACTTTGAGATGGTGGGATTAACAAAGTAATTTTAGTAATTCCATTATGCAATTCAAGTATATGGTGAATTAATAGTTATTTTACTCAAAAGGTAATTTGTGCACCATATTACAATTAAATTGTAAAGAAAAATGTTTGGGTGAGATGGGATTGAAGCGATGATAGTGCATGATGCACACAGGTGATGTGGTCAGCTCTCTACCCGAACGCTTAAGGATTAAATCGTTGTGCCTTACTTTCAGTGACATGTTACCATATTAGCCACAAGTCTGGTATGAGATATGCATGATTTAGTAACATTGTCAAATACTTAACTTAACTCTACATGGACAGTGAGGAATGGAAATAATGTGATGGCCAGTACCAAGTAGCCTGCCTGTCTGACGATCCATAGCAAAAAAGCTCATCAAACCCAATGAAAAAACCTCGATCAGCAAATTTCCCCACTGAAATGAGACTCATAGATAGCTGCGGAACATGAACAACATATAGTATGGTAAACTGAGCAGAAGAAAGGCAGCCCTGAGAAGTAGCAGTTAAAGGTGTACCACAGGCTGACCGGATGTGCGGGCCATCGGTGATTGGTTGACACGAGGTCAACTGGGAACCATCTTGTGTGACATGAAAGCTGGCATCTGAATCCAGGTGGTGATCGTGTGAATCCATACCTCACAAGTACAGAAATGCAGTCTACTAACCCATGTCTTCTATCGGTTAGTAGCGATTTAGTAGAAAACCGATAGAAAATGTGCCTCGCGGTCATAAAAGGCCAACGGGTGTATTTTTCTTATCGGTTTGTAAGAAACTTACCGATAGAAGAAACAATATGATTTACTCTAGCGGTGATGAACATATTTGCCGTTAGAAGAGATGCATAAGTACTGACGGGAGAATGTTGTGCGCCGATAGGATTGGTAGATTTCTACAACTAGACTTATTCTATCGGTACTGTATGTGTCTACCGACAGAATATCTGAAAAATTCCTATTGGAAATATGTAGTGTTCCGATAGAATCGTTCGCCTTCGACATATATTTTTTTCTATCGGTAATTGATTCTTGTACCGTTAGAATATATCGAAAATTACTTAGAACTGTTCGTCTTCAAATAGTTTTATTCTATCCGTAATGAATGTTTATACCGTTAGAATATAGCAAAAATATTTTAGCACTATTTTCCTTCTACAACTAGTATTATTCTATCGGCAATGTATGTATATACCGACAGAGTATGTACAAAAATTCCTATCGGTAATATGTATTGTGCCGATAGAACCATTCGCCTTCTACAGATGTTTTTGTTCTATCGGTAATTTATTTGTATACCGTTAGAATATATATAAGATTACTAACGGTATGATGTTTCTTTACCGATAGAAATTATCTAGTACTATAAATACACGGGCGTGTCTCTTTCATTCTCACAGTTCATCTGGGGCTCGTAGTCCTAACCCGTAAGCTCCATGGACGGCCGGCGCACCTCTACAGGCGACCGCTGCACCTCCGCACCTCCATCGACGCCCTCTAGACTTCGGCATCCCAAGCAAGGTACGTAAAATTTCGGCAATATGGTTAGATTATTCTAATCCGATTATGGCAATTATTCTACAATTTTTGTATCCTTCATTTTGATGTGTTTTCTTTTCAATATGATTATGATCTGTGCAGGTCCTTGGATGATGCTCATGAGGGGCAACGTATTTCACGGTTCTTCATCGCAGTACGCTGCCTACGTTGGCTTGTTGGCGAAAGAAATGGTGAAGATCACCGTCGAGAGCTGGAAGGACGTAAAGGGCGAGATCTTGGTTGGCTCGGTCGAGAAGATCCTTAAGCCGGGCGTGTTTCTCAAATCAGGACCTATAGAAAGCATCTTACATTTTTTTGCATGCACCAGCTTGTGGCCAGATGCTTACCTGCTTGGAGAAGAAGAATTGTTGTGATTTGCACAGCCATTCTACACCATCACTACACAGAACAACATCTTGGAAGGTAGGTTCTTTTTGTTAATGGAGTTGAGTTGAGTTGATCGAGTTTGAGTCCGAGGAAATCACCAATACAAATGTAAGTCGACGGCAATTCCAACTCCTCGGGCGTCTTCGAACTGAACTCCTATGGTTAAGTCTAATGTGGTTCAGACATTTGCTGTTTTGGATGAATAGATTTGTGATGTATCAGGTCTAACTTGTAGTCGGTAGTTGCATTGTCGCAACTTGCAAAGGTTCTCTTTTATGTAAAATGTACGGGCCACTGGGTTCTCATCGTGATCTGTTGTTAATTTCAGACGTGGCTTTTCGAATATACATCGAATGTGTGAATTGTTGTATTTGTATATTGTTTATATTTGTGTATCATGTATTGCTAATTGGGACATGAACTTGAATGTGTAGGGAGTATTTGTGTATTTAATTGTATTGGTAGGTAGGTTTGTATTGTGTGTTTAGTACAAGTACCTCCTGTAACGGTAAATATGTGTTTTTACCGATAGAAAAACTCATGTTCGTGTGTCATGCATCATCTAACGGTTAATACACATATTTACCTATAGAAAAACTCATGTACGTGCTGTGTCATGCATCATCTAATGGTCAATACACATATTTACCGATAGAAAACACATATATTTGCTCAGTCATGCATAATCTAACGGTAAATACACATATTTACCGATAGAACAAGACCTGTACTTGCTTAGTGATGTACATTCTCTAACAGTATATGTGTGTTTTTACCGATAGAATATGTGAGCGGCAAATTACCTTAGTTAGTCTAACGGTTATTTCATGTATTTACCGTTAGAAAAAGCTCCATTATAAGGAAAACCCCACTCGACCATTGCTGAGCTGCTCTTTAATTTGTTCTGTTGCACTCTGTGTCCCTCTGTTTGTGATGAAAGTTCCACGCTCGCAGCTACACTGCTAGGGTGATCAACGCAAGCTGGAGGGAAGTTGATTGCGCCCCTCTCTTTAAGGTATGCTTAATTGTCGACAGTTATCTCTCTCTCCCTCTAGATCTCCCTCCCTTTCTACTTGCAAGCTAGCTGTATTGTGTAATTCCAAGTTTGTAGCTCTAAGCTTGGGAGCTAGGTAGCTGGAAATGCGTCATGTTTTAGGAGCTAACTAGCTTGTATTGTGTAGTTAGCTAGGTTAATTAGTGTTAATTTCATCAGGCTAGGTTTTAACACATCTGTTGTAAGAGGCTGTACATGTACATATATATAACTTAATCGGGCAGGTTTCATGCATGGCTGACTCGTTAAATTTTGTTAATTGTGGATGGACAGGAAATATTGGATGTATGGAATAAAATGTACTACTCTTGAATATTTGGATGGTGTGAATGAGTTTATTAAATTTGCTGAGCAACAAAAGAAGAGGAAGGGAGAGAAAAATATGCTCTGTCCTTGTATAGATTGTATGAACTTGAAGAGGTTTAGCAACTCTGATCAAATTAAGAGTCATTTGATTCGTCGTGGTTTTAACGCGCGATACACCCGTTGGATATGGCATGGCGAAGATCTTGAGGAAACAAGCACCACTACTACCAATCAGCAGGACTCGGATGTGGATTGTAATAATATCAATGATCATCCGAATTGTGATAATGTTAATTCCGATGTGCACGTATATGATGATGATGATGATGACAATCTAGATGAGATGTTACGTGATGTAGAGGAAGATTACAACGAAAACGACTTATGTGAATTTGAGAAACTGATTGCTGACTCTGAGAAGCCTCTGTTCCCTGGATGTGCAACATTTACAAAACCGTCTTCTGTGCTGAGATTATATAACTTGAAGGCAGGCAACGGTTGGAGTGATAAGAGTTTCACGGCACTATTAGATCTTCTAGCGGACATGCTTCCAGAGGGAAATGAGTTGCTAAGATCTACTTACCAAGCCAAAAAACTGTTGTGTCCGTTGGGAATGTGACGAGGATTGACACCCGAGTCACTTCTAATAAATGGACTTTTTGGTTCAAGACAGGTTCGAGCCAGACACGTATCTGGCGGTGCGAATTCAAACTATTCTGAGAAGCATCACCATGAGGTCGCAGGCTTTACGTGATCAGGTCGCAGGCTTTGCACGATCAGACCGCAAGCTTCACGCGGTCAGGAGTTCGTATGCTATACGCGAACAGAATGTCCGAGATATTACGCGGTCAGCCAATATGCCGCGGTCAGAACATTCTCGACCAGGATGCTTGGAGTCCGTCTATCCGGCTGTCCATATAGCAGGATATTCCAAGTATCCCGAAGATTCCTCCACGTGGAAGATCAACCGTCAGGTGGTTAATACATGCAGTTATCCATGATTAACACGTGTTTTAACCTACGTGGAAGTTAAGAGCAGTTCTCTAAAAACCACATCCAACCGTTCAAGCAACTGTTTTATGCAGTTTCTTCACATGACACCCTTTCGACCAGTATAAAAGGGTGGCATGGAATATCAAGAAGGGACATCGATTGATTGATCGAAAAACAAGAGATCAATTGATCAAAAAAAGAATCAAGAGATTCAACACTCTCAAATAGCCAAGTTTACGGCCTACATTAGATAGTCTTTTATAAGCCTTTTTGGCTTCTTTTTGTACACTTATATAGGAAAAACCCTCACCTGTGAGGGTCTTTTCCTATCATCTTGTAAATCTTTACCACATATAGTGAAATCCCAACAGGATGTAGGGCTGTTACTCCCATCATCGAGGGCCCGAACCTGTATAAATCTCTCTGTGCTCCTGTTCCCCATTGTTCAACAGACCTTCCCAGAGGGTCACCCTGAAAGGTCTCACAACTTACAAATTCTACATAAGTTCGGCTGAGGACCCCGAGTCCGAATCGTCGATAGCTGGCGCCCACCGTGGGGCCTTTCTCAAGGCGTCCTAATTATAATCCGGAGGTTTGCTGAATCATGGCTGGAGTATATGATTCCGAGAACGATTTGGATCTCGATGATTATGCTCATATTCAGATGCCCTCCCCGAGTGATCCTGTTCCGATGGAGGAAGCTGAGGAAGAAAATCTCCCGGGGGTCGAATCATCTCTTCAGGTCATGTCCATCGACCAGGGAGCAACTAGTGCAAGGTCAGAACCTACTGAGGATCTTAATGCACTAGATGATGAATCCGGTCCGTCATACGACCCCATTGAGGGGAAAGATGTCGACGACCAGGAAATTAGCCCAGGGAGATTTGACCCCGACAACCTCCATCGTCTCTTTGATTTCGAGTCTGACTCGGAACAAATCGAGATGTTTTCTCCATCGGCAACCTCTCTCCCCAGACAGTTTGCTGCCTTGTCGGAAGAAACTCCTGATCAGCAAGCTGTTAGGGAAGAACAGGAACGCAAACAGAAGGAGGATCAAGATCTCGAGCAACAAAACAACGAACTACGCAGAACAACCCTAGAGGCTCTTCAAGATGCGCAGGCTCGTTACAATGCTGCTCCGAGTTCTTCTCGACAGTCACGTGGTCGCAAACGTGACCAAACCCCTTCTTTGCCACCGGAGCGCTTCCCGGTGGACGAAGAAACAATAACACCTGGTGCCCCTAGGAGAAGTACCCATGGTCGACTGCGATCTATCGCGGAAGTCATGCGTAACCTTCCTCCTACGGTCATGGATGGGCAGAAATCGGCCTTTTTCAGAATCCTGGCCGAAAGACTGGATGAGGTCGCATCTGAGGCGACCCCAACCGCCTCTTCTCGGTCGATAACACGTTCCCGTGAACAAGGGCATTCTCGCTCTGGTTCTGGCCGACGGAGTTACCCGCCGCACGTACCATCCCGACAGGACAAGTATCGGTGAATGCAGGATTCTCGTAGTAGGGATCGGGTTCCTGTCCACTCTCGATTGGGACTGCGAGTAACTTCACCGTTGCGTGAGGTTGCTCGTGAACCAGTCGAGAGTCACAGAGCAATTCACAGTCCCTACGTTGGTTGCAAAGCTTTCTCGCCTGGCCTGCGTGCGGTCGTTTGGCCTGATAAGTTTCGACCAGGGGCCATTGAAAGATTCGACGGAACTCAGAACCCATCGGAGTTCCTTCAAATCTACATCACTGCCATCCAAGCGGCAGGAGGCGATGACTGGGTCATGGCCAACTACATGCATACAGTCCTCGAAGGACCTGCTAGAACTTGGCTGTTTAATCAGCCTGAGGGTTCCATTTATAATTGGGAAATGCTGTGTGACGCTATCCTCAGCAACTTCCAAAATTGTTACCAAAAGCCGGGTAAAGAGGACGATCTTCATCGTCTACGACAAACTTCAACCGAAACTCTTCGACAGTTTGTCAAGAGGTTTGTCGGGGTGAGGAATACCATCCCGAACATATCTGATGGCTCCGTTATCAGGGCATTTAAACATGCTGTTCGATATCGGAGATTCACCGAAGACTTGCTTATCCACCCTCCTTGATCAGTGGCCGATCTGTTCGATATGGCTGATCGATACTCCGACGCAGCCGAAGCAGTCGAATGGAACTGGATGGTCGACAAAGGTAACTTACCGCCTCAACCTGGTCTCAAAGATGCTAGGAACGAAGAGTCGAGCAGGAAGCCGGAATCTTCACCGGGCGGCAAGTCAAAGAAGTCGAAGAGGAATCGCTTTGGACAATACCGTGAGGTCGCAGTCGCAGAGAAGCCGCCTTCGACCAAAGGTAACAAGCCTTCCTTTAAGAATAAAACTGCCTCTGGTGGTCGGACTTCCGACCAGCCAGAAAAGTCAACTAATCCGCAGGAAGGCAAGAAGTGGTGTCCACTCTACAACTCCGCAGGCCACGACCTCAAGAACTGCAGGAGTTGGTTGAAGCAATTGGATGATTTCTACCAGGGAGTAGGGCCAATGCCAACCTTACCGCCTAAGGAACAGGCGTGCGGACTTAGAGACACCGCGGAGACGAGGAAATGTCTTACCAGGTACCTCAAAATCATATTAATGTTATTTTCGGAGGTTCTTCTTCTTTCGTTTCCAAAAGGCAGTTTAAAGCCTTTTACCGAGAGGTTAACCAAACGGAGACATCCCTTGGTGAACCTCAGTACCCCCGTTGGTCGGATACACCTTTGACATTCGATCGCACTGATTGTCCCGTGGGGCTTACTCGACCATTGAGGCTTCCTCTGGTCATTACCCTGATCATCAATAACGCGAGAGTCGAAAGGGTCCTGATCGACGGAGGGAGCTCCCTTGACCTTTTATTGGTCAAGGCACTCGACGAGATGCAAATTCCTCGCTCGAAGATTAAGCCCATAATCCATCCATTTTATGGGATAATCCCAGGCCCCTCTATGACGCCATTGGGACAAGTGGTCCTCCCGGTCACACTGGGAGAACCAGACAACTTCCGAACAGAATTGGTTACTTTTGATGTAATCGATTGTTATTCGGCTTATAATGCAATCTTTGGCAGGCCAACTCTCGCTAAGTTCATGATGGCAACGCACTATGCTTATCAGTGCGGAAAATTGCCTGGCCCCAAAGGTGTCATCTTGGTCCGAGGCAGTCGCAATGTGGCACTCATGTGCGACCGGCTATCTTTGGAGATGGTCGATCAACTTCCGCTCCGGGACGCCCAGGTCGCCACCGTCGCCACCGACGCGATCAAGGCTGCTCCTCGACCAGATGAGAAGCTCAAACTGGTTCCTTTATACCCAGACGATCCATCCAAGACAATTCGGGTCGGATCAGCTCTGGATGACAAATAGGAACGCGAGTTTGTTACTTTCCTCCGGGCTAACGCAGATGTGTTTGTGTGGAAGCCATCCGACATGCCCGGTGTCCCAAGGGAAGTAATCGAGCACAGGTTAGCAATTCGACTTGGACAGCGACCAATAAAGCAAAAGCTCAGGCGTTTTGCTGTTGACCGACAGGAAGCCATCCGAGAGGAATTAGATAAGCTCCTAAAGGCCGGGTTTATTCAAGAAGTCGATCACCCAGAATGGCTCGCCAATCCGGTCATGGTCCGCAAGTCAAATGGCAAGTGGCGCATGTGTGTCGACTACACTAGCCTCAACAGTGCCTGTCCGAAGGATGATTTTCCCCTTCCCCGCATCGACCAGCTGGTCGACTCAACCGCGGGTTGTGAACTGATGAGCTTCCTGGACGCTTATTCAGGGTACCATCAAATTAGCATGGCAGAAGAAGATGAAGAGAAGACTACCTTCATCACCTCGTTCGGCACCTACTGCTACGTCAGAATGCCGTTCGGTCTCAAGAACGCAGGTTCCACGTACCAGCGCTTGATGCAAAAGACCTTTCTTTCCCAGATAGGGCGTAATCTCGAAGCATATGTAGATGATTTGGTTGTGAAAAGCACCAAGAGGTTGTCCCATTTGGACGATCTCGCTGAAACCTTCTGTAATCTGAATCGCTTTGGAATAAAATTGAACCCGGAGAAATATTTTTTTGGGGTTTCCTCAGGAAAACTTCTTGGTTTCCTTGTTTGTTCCAGGGGCATTGAAGTCAATCCTGAGAAAATCAGGGCCATCGAACAGATGAGATCACCCTCGACCATGAAAGATGTTCAACGCCTGGCTGGTCGCATGGCGGCCTTAAGTCGCTTCATATCGCGACTAGGCGAAAGGGGATTACCTTTCTTTAAAGCCTTGCGGAAGCATCATAATTTTACATGGTCCGATGAGGCTGAAAAAGCGTTTCATGAGGTAAAAACATATCTGTCTAGTCCGCCAGTATTGGTGTCTCCCGACAAAGGAGAACCATTGCTTCTTTATCTGGCGGCCACCCCACACGCGGTCAGCGCTGTTCTGATCGCGGAAAGGGAAGGAATACACAGACCCGTCTACTATGTAAGCGAGGTACTTCATGGACCTAAGGAGCGTTACCCTGAGGTCCAGAAGATACTTTACGCACTACTAATGGCTTCCCGTAAGCTACGACATTACTTCCAATCTCACAAGATCACAGTACCCTCCTCCTTTCCTTTGGGGGATATTGTTTGAAATCCAGAAAAGTCTGGTCGAATCGCTAAATGGGCGGTCAAACTCTGTGCCTTCGATGTCCATTTCACGCTTCGCACGGCGGTTAAGTCTCAGGTTTTGGCCGACTTCGTGGTCGAATAGACCAACCCTGAACCACCCGTGCAGGTGCCAGAGGAATTGGAGTGCCCCGATTATTGGACAATGTACTTTGACGGCTCCCGTAGTTTTCAACACTCAGGGGCTGGAGTGGTCTTAGTTACGCCTCAGGGCGAACAGCTTAAGTATGTCATCCAACTACACTTTGTCGTGACTAACAACGCGGCAGAGTATGAAGGTCTTCTTGCAGGGCTCCGGGCAGCAAAATTCCTCGGAGTCCGTCGATTAGTGGTGAGGGGAGACTCATAGCTGGTCGTAAACCAGGTAAACAAGGAGTACAGCACATCCGATGAGACAATGGCTCATTACCTGGGGGAAGTGAGGAGATTGGAAAAACACTTCAGTCATTTCGAAGTCCAATACATCCCGCGAAAGGACAACATTCTCGCAGACCAATTATCCAAAATTGGGTCCTCACGCTCATCCGCTCCGGCAGGAGTGTTCATTGAACATTTGGACCGTCCTTCGATCATGACTTCGGTCGAGGATGATCCGGTAATAGCCTGCGTTACCAACCTCGGTCAGGAACAAGATTGGACTCATCCATTGAGGGTCTATCTTGAACATGGGACCCTACCCGAGGATGAAACCGAAAGTGATCGGTTAATTCGAAAAGCGCGGTTGTACAAGCTCATAGATGGGATTCTGTACAGAAAGGGTACTCAAGGAGTCTTCATGCGCTGTATATCTCAGGAGGAAGGAAAATCCCTTTTGAAAGAAATACATGACGGTGTATGCGGTGCACACGCGTCATATCGAATATTGGTCGGAAAGGCTTTTCGACAAGGATTCTATTGGCCTTCGGCACTTGATGATGCCAAGCATATGGTCAAGATGTGTCCCCAGTGTCAGTTCCATGCAAGACAGGTTCGTCAACCTGCCTATGCATTGCAAACCATTCCTCTCGCATGGCCATTCACGGTTTGGGGAATGGACATTGTCGGTCCTATGCCACAAGCGGTCAATGGGTACAAGTTTCTGTTCGTAGCCATTGACACGTTTACAAAGTGGATTGAGGCCGAACCGGTACGAAATATTACCGCATCAGCCGCACAAAATTTCTTCCATAAGAACATTGTGGCACGACTTGGTGTTCCAAACCGTCTCATCACAGACAATGGTTCTCAATTCGCCAGTGGTCTTTTTCTGGACTACTGCGATCAGATTGGGACCAAGGTGTGCTTCGCTTCTGTGGCGCATCCACAAAGCAATGGTGTCGTAGAACGGGCCAATGGGCAGATATTGCAAGGCATCAAAAAACGTGTTTTTGATCGCCTTAAGACCCGCTCGGGGGCTTGGGCAGACGAGCTCTATACTGTTCTATGGGCACTACGAACTACCTCTAGTCGAGCCGGTGAGACGCCCTTCCATTTGGTCTATGGGGCCGAGGCTGTGCTGCCTATGGAGGTTAGTATTGGATCTGTTCGGACTGAACAATTCGAATAGGTTAATCAGACCGAACAGCGATCACAAGATCTCATCCTGGCCGTTACACTCATTTTTTTTTCTCCTGTGCTTATAATACTAAGACTTCAGTATTCATAAGCATAGGCGGGGGCTAGGGGGATATGCTTATAGTATGAAACTTATGATATGAAATTGCAACAAATTTACACTTTCTTTCAAAAAGGGGTTTTTAAACATGCATTCCATTATATACAACTGTTTCTATACAGGAGTAGGGATTACTCGATCCCAAGCTCAATCAGGAGCTTATCTACAAGGGGCTTGACCTCCTCTAGAACGGCCTCTAGCAGTTCTTCACTCTCGACCTCAACCGGTCCCACCAATGGGTTCAAATCTGCATCTGGGCCATGGTGAAGTCGAACCCGACTGAGGATGGCGGACGCGGCCGATCGAACCCTGGTTTTGATCGCTTCTTCTTGTCGCCGTGTATCCCCAGGGAGATAATCGAGCAGTGATTCCGCCTGGGCCATGACTAGCGTTGACCAGTCGTCTAGGCTGAGGTTATCTCTCGTCGGCTCGATCACATCAGCCCTCAGGAGACCAGCCACTGCCTTCAGTTTTTCAAAGACTGAAAGGCTCAGCTCTCTGATCGACCGGTCGGAGTGGCGAATAGAGGATTCGAGGAGCCCCTTGTCCTGACTAAGCTGCGTTATTTGACCCGCTTGCGCTATATGAAGAGAAAAGGTTACTCACATGTTATGGATTTAAGTCTTCCCAATCAGGAATCGACTTACCAGCAAGTTGTGACTGCAGTTTGTTGATTTCGATCCCTTGGTTCTTAGCCACTGAGATCGAATGCAGCCTAACTGTGGCCACTTCCTTCTTCAACGTTGCTACCTCTCTGTGGCAGAATTGAGGGAGCGGTCATAACCCGATCACATTCATACAAGCCAAAGAGTAATGATCTTTGCCTGCGCAAGTTGTCGCGTTCTTTCTGTATGGCCTCTATGCTTGCCATTGCAGCACGCGACTGGGCCATCATCCAAGATAAACCCTGTGATGCAAAGAAAGGGAGTTAAAGGTATCCTATGTACAATTCAGGTGCCAGGACAGAAATTCATCATACCTTCATAAATTTCTGTAGAGTGGCAACTTCCGGACCAACGGGAAGACTCGACGAAGGCCCGGAAGTGCTTACAGCAAGGGTAGATGGTGGGAGTGCCGGCTGGGCACTACCCCCAGTCGCCATTGGTCGCGACTGAGTCCCTGTGCTTGTCTCTCCCCCCACGGTCCGGACGGCTTCCTGAACCATGGGGGCGGAGCGCTCCTCATTGGAGGTTCCTGCACCAGCAGCACCTTCAACCCTCCCCAAGGCAGTCGAAGGGCTGGATGCTGTTTCTCTTTGCCTGACAGAGAAGACGATTCAAGCAATCACGATTTGTGGTTATTACCATTTATTCTAGCCAAGATAACGGTTCTTACCTTATTTGAAATCCCATTCGCTTCTGGGATTTCAGGGAAGGTTCCCCTCGAGAAGGAGAACCGTCGTCGGTCCTAGCCTTCCTCTTGGCGAACAGGGCATCTCCCCCCTGGTGTGTTCTTCTATGAGCACATTTCTAGGAAAAGATAAAGACAAATGAAAAATCTTTACCTGGGCAATCAGACCGGCTGGCGGGGCTGCATCCGAAGGCCTTGGTGGCTCTTGAGTTTCTGGAGCCGGCACCTCGTGTGCAACCGCAGCAGACCCCTGTTCAACCACCTTCACCTCTGTCCGAGGAGGTGGAGGATTTTCTTCTCCCTGTATGAACATTAACTTACCAAATGTACAGAAGGGATTGAAGAAAACACGATTGTGGGAAATCTTACCACGGTCGTCCCTTCGACCAGGGAAGCAGAGGCAATTGGCCCTGAAGCCTCGGGGGCTTCGGGGGCTGGGGAGTTATCCGCGGCCTCAAGGTGTTCAGTGGCCGCGGAATCTGCTATGGCCGCCTCTGCGATAGCAGGTATCTCTGCTGAACGAGGTGGAGAATCACCGGATGGGAGGTCCGCAATCCTCCTCCTCCGGAGAGTTAGGGGGAAATCATCATCCTCTTCCTCCTCGCTCCCCTCTCCCTGTATGACGAAGAAGTGATTCCAGTCCGCACCTGGAAAAACAGAAGGAATGTGATATCTTACCGCATTTTTCCTTGCGGTAGGAGGGATGCTTTGTGAAGAAGACCCTTCCCCGACACTTGGTTTGGCCTTCTTGGGGGTAGGACTCCTCGTCCTGGGTCTCGAAGAGATCTTCTTCACATTCTTCATCGTCGGCTTCCCCATGGAACCGACATTCTCGCTCGGGAACATCGCCTCGGCGAACTTCCCTAGGAGCTGATTCACATTCCGGTGGAATTGATTAGTGCTGGGCATGCATGAGACCTGCAAAATAGAGGCCGAATGGAGAATGTACCTTTCGGCGCTCCTGTTTAAGGTCGTCGCCAGCGTGAATCAAGTTTTGAGGGTGAGGCGATCCCTTGGGGCCCTCTACATCGGCGTTGTAGGCCCTGAGGAGGGAGTTAGTCCGCCTCTCGATCTCGGATGAGGGCAGGACTATTCCCAGTTACGAGTTAAAATTCATGAATTCCAGAAATGATAAAGCTCAGTGCCAGAAATGAGTACCTTCACTGTAGTCCAGGGTACTATCCGCCATGGACTTGATCTCCCAAGCCGGATGAGCCCTTTCATGCAGGGGGCTCACTCGGTTCTTCACAAAGTCTCGGATGACATCACGTGCTGTCAACCCTTGTCCGACTAAGTGAAGGATCACCTCGGTGTGCTTTAGGAGCTCCAAGTTCATCGTCGGGAGAGCGTCCAACTCGCTTGACTTCTCCGGGCGCGAGTTTTCGAACCACAAACTGCTCTCAGTTGGTGGAGAACAGTAGAACCATTTCTGGTGCCACCCGTGCACGGAGTCTCGCAGGGGTGGGAAGGGATACTCTTTCTTATCCCTTAACCGGAAGTAAATGCATCCGGCGGCGTTGGCGCTCTTCGACCACGCCGAGAAGTAAAATCGCCGGAATAGATCCACACTGGGATACATTCCGACAAACGCCTCACACAGATGCTGGAACACCGCCAGGATCAGCATCGCATTGGGGTGGAGGTTGATTAGCTCCAACCCATAATGCTCGAGGACATCCTTCAGGAACCGACTCTCAGGGAATCGGAACCCGCAGCGCAGGTGTTCCTCAAAAACCACCAGTTCACCCTCTCCGACGACTGGGGTTTCTTGATCCTTCTCCGCGGGCCGCCAGTTAATTAGCAGCCGCGGAGGAAGGATCTCCTCCTTCTCCAACTCTAGTAAAATCTCCTCGGAATGGTGGATGGATCGGCTCCAGGACGCCATTTTTGGTGGAGGATTGAAGGAAAAGTTGATGATTTTTTGGGAAGACGAAGGCTGAGGAGAACGAGGGTTTTGTGCGGCGGAAATGCTGAGGGTTTTTTGGCTGTGTGGCTTCCTCAAGAAGGCACCTGCTCCTTTTATAGACCCGAGGAGACGCACTAATGAGGGTAACGTTCCATTCAAACATTCCATTGAGTATTTTATTCATTTCCCATAATAGATACTATCTCTGGCGGACCCTTTAAAGCGTTCCGGGCATCGGATCTGAAATAAAAAGACTTCTTTGTTTCAGAAGCTGAAAGGGCTGAAACCTGAAAAGTTTTTCAGGACTTTTCAGAGGGCATTTTTCCTTTATATGCCTTGGACATTTTCATGAAAAAATCCTATGACTCAATTTTTAGACGTATGGATGTATGTCTGATCGGATTGTGGTTTGGTCGAAACCATGCTTTGGATTAGGCTCCGATTCTAATCGAAGTGACGGTCTGACCGAGCCTCAATCCTGGTCGCAACTCAGTTCTAACTGCTGCCTTAAGTCTGATCGCGGTATCAGATCTGGTCGCGGTGCTTTTTAAAAGCGTGATTCTGATCGCAGAACTGAAATTTCCTGTGTATGAGTGGTCGCGAACATAATATTTATGGCCATATTTTCGCACAGAAGATGTGAAGAATATTCATATAAAAAAGAAAGTTTTATTTCTTACATTCTTTACATAAAAAAGGGATACAGTCAACCAAAGCGTCGACCTGATCCGAAAGAAGTTTACAAAGTTCCCCAAGGGAATATTGTTGTCAGTAGGATCTACACTGACAACACCCAGGGAACTAGCAACTAACCTAAGTCTATCTACATCGTCCCTAACAAGAGACGCACTATTATCCCTAATCAGGTCGGAGAGTTCTCGCTGTCGCTGAGCGTGATACCTCTCTCGACGGAACTGGTGCGCCTCTTCGCGGGATCGTTCAAAACATTCTGCCAGATGCAGAATCGCCGAAGACATCTCTTCGGTCTTCTTCTCCAGGGCATTCTTCTCCTCCAGAAGAATCTGTCCGGAAGGAAGAGATGGAGCAGTAGAAGGCTGATGGCTGGAGCCTCCAATCTCCTACATTTGCAAAAGTTAGTTGTACTGACTATAACTATCAGCAAAAGGAGAGAAGAATTATTACCTGTCCCAGCTCATGGCACGTTGATATAGCCATCCTGGGAATCATCAGATGGTGGAAGTGCAACCTTCCCACCATATGATTGCTTCGCCAACCCAATATGGGAGTCATCTGGTCGAGGGATAGTCACCGCTTGCCGACCAGAATATTGATCACCCAAATAAAGGTTGGGAGCATTGGGATGAAATGGAAAAAGCGGAGAAGGATTTCTCTCCAAAGTCGAAGGCCTAACTTGTCGAGATGCATGAACGGGAAGAGTTATGGGAACTGAAGGAAGAAAGAGACTTGCTACATCTTTCACCTTCATTCTACTAGAAGATCCTTCGTCAACCTTGGGTTTCTTCCTTGAAGGAGACAAATCTTCAGGCATCTGAGGCCCTTGTTCGACAACTTTCTCTTCATCACTCTCAATCTCGATGATGTTGTGATCTGCCATCAGGAAGTGTATGAAGAGAAGAATGAAGGTTGTCTAGGAAGGGACTTAGCCGTGGAAAAAAATTGTGAAGCTTTACAGATCCAGGGACCCGGTATTTATAGCCGCCAAGGTGACGGTTCGCATTCCATGTGCCTCGGGTTCTTACAAGCATTTACAATTTTACCTCGGGTTAAAAAACATCTCTACGGCGCTATCATTACCCGTCACATAATGTCAGAACCCGTCTTGGGGAACCAACCGTTTTCACTTAGTGCGCCACTAAGTGGAGAATTTGAAGAGTCGGGTTAAAAATCCGATGCATAACTTTAAATTTGAAATAAACACGTCCCTTCGTTTTCTTCGAATTTAGGGGCTAGCTGACGAGGATTGACACCCGAGTCACTTCTAATAAATGGACTTTTTGGTTCAAGACAGGTTCGAGCCAGACACGTATCTGGCGGTGCGAACTCAAACTATTCTGAGAAGCATCACCATGAGGTCGCAGGCTTTACGCGATCAGGTCGCAGGCTTTGCGCGATCAGACCGCAAGCTTCACGCGGTCAGGAGTTCGTATGCTATACGCGAACAGAATGTCCGAGATATTACGCAGTCAGCCAATATCCCGCGGTCAGAACATTCTCGACCAGGATGCTTGGAGTCCGTCTATCCGGCTGTCCATATAGCAGGATATTCCAAGTATCCCGAAGATTCCTCCACGTGGAAGATCAACCGTCAGGTGGTTAATACATGCAGTTATCCATGATTAACACGTGTTTTAACCTACGTGGAAGTTAAGAGCAGTTCTCTAAAAACCGCATCCAACCGTTCAAGCAACCGTTTTATGCAGTTTCTTCACATGACACCCTTTCGACCAGTATAAAAGGGTGGCATGGAATATCAAGAAGGGACATCGATTGATTGATCGAAAAACAAGAGATCAATTGATCAAGAAAAGAATCAAGAGATTCAACACTTCTCAAATAGCCAAGTCTACGGCCTACATTAGATAGTCTTTTATAAGCCTTTTTGGCTTCTTTTTGTACACTTATATAGGAAAAACCCTCGCCTGTGAGGGTCTTTTCCTATCATCTTGTAAATCTTTACCACATATAGTGAAATCCCAACAGGACGTAGGGCTGTTACTCCCACCATCGAGGGCCCGAACCTGTATAAATCTCTCTGTGCTCCTATTCTCCATTGTTCAACATACCTTCCCGGAGGGTCACCCTGAAAGGTCTCACAACTTACAAATTCTGCAGAAGTTCGGCTGAGGACCCCGAGTCCGAATCGTCGACAGATGGAAATCGAAAGAATACACGCATGCCCAAATGATTGTGTGTTGTACCGTAACGAGTACTCCAGTTTGCATGTTTGTCCAAGATACGGCGCATCGAGGTATACGCATAGGGACCGGATTGACAGTGAACGTCATGAGGTAAAGAAAGGACCTCCGGCAAAAACTGTGTGGCACTTGCCTGTGATACCTAGATTGAAGCGGCTGTTTGCAAATCCGAAAGTCGCAAAGCACTTGCGTTGGCATGCTGAAGCCCGGAAACAAGACGGAAAACTGAGACACCCAGCTGATTCTATTCAATGGAGAAACATCAATAGAACATTTGCTGAGTTCGGCGGTGAACTTAGGAATATAAGGTTCAGACTGAGTACAGATGGTATGAACCCACATGGTAATATGAGCAGTCGGCACAGCACTTGGCCAGTTCTTTTATGCTTCTACAATCTTCCTCGGTTATGCATGAAGCGCAAGTACATCATGATGGCGTTACTAATCTCAGGACCCAGACAACCCGGAAATGATATTGACGTATTTCTAGCGCCTTTAATCGAGGACTTACAGAAATTGTGGAGCGAGGGGGTGCAGGTGTGGGATGCATACAAGAAAGATAATTTCATCTTGCGGGCCCTGATATTTTGCACCATAAATGATTTTCTGGCCTACGGCAATTTGTCGGGGTATAGTACGAAAGGAGCCAAGACTTGCCCTATTTGCCTAGATGAAACTGAGAGCATGTGGATGCGAAACTGCCGAAAAACAGTGTACATGGGTCACCGCAGTTTCTTCCAGTGCATTACACGTACCGTAAGAAGAGGAAATCATTTAACGGGAAGCCTGAGAAGGGATCAGCTTGAGTGTTTCTGACCTGTAAGGAGATTTACTCGCACGTGAAGGACATCAAAGCTGAGTTCGGTAAGCATTCTAAACCTCAAGAAAAAAATGTTTGGAAGAAGAGATCGATTCTCTGGGATCTACCGTACTGGGAGCACTTACAAGTTCGACATTGCATTGACGTCATGCATGTAGAGAAAAATGTCTGTGATAGTTTGATTGGTTTGTTGTTGAACATTCCGGGAAAGACAAAGGATGGTGTGAAAGCTCGTCGTGACATGGTGGAAATGGGGATAAGGACTGAGCTTGCACCTTTAGAGAATGGAAAGCGTACATACCTCCCCCCGGCCTGCTATACGTTGTCCAAGAGCGAAAAAACAGAACTCTGTCGGTGCCTGCACGGTGTTAAAGTTCCATGTGGGTACTCTGTGAACTTGAAAAAACTTGTGTCCATGAAGGACCTAAGACTGGTTGGCACGAAGTCCCACGACTCTCATGTCTTGATGTCACAAATGCTTCCCATTGCTATCAGAGGCATTCTCCCAGTTAAAGTCAGAGAGACAATCACAAACTTATGTTATTTCTTCAACGCAATATCTTGCAAGGTAAGTACGTGCACTCGTACTATAAGTTCATTACCTCCATTTGTGGAGCTTAATTAGAAGATTTTTCTGATATGAATATTTGGCGCAATTGTGTCCTCGTAGGTAATTGATCTGGATGGACTGGACGCTTTGCAACGCGACGTGGTTACAACTCTTTGTCAGCTCGAGATGTATTTCCCTCCATCCTTTTTTGATGTTATGGTCCATCCGATTGTTCACCTTATCAGAGAAATTAAGTTTTGTGGACCCGTGTGCCTGCGCTACATGTATCCATTTGAGAGATTTATGGGTGTATTGAAGGGATACGTAAGGACTCGTCGTCGACCCGAGGGGAGTATCATGGAAGGTTATGCCGCCGAGGAGGTGATTGAATTTTGCACAGATTATATGGCCGGGGTTGACCCAATTGGCGTTCCTAGGTCCCGACACGAGGGTAGGCTTTAGGGCATCGGAACGATTGGATTCAAAGCTATCGTCCCCGCTCGTGATGTGTACGCAAAATCACATTTTTGGGTCTTACAACACATGACGGAGGTTGAGCCATACATACACGAGCACAAGGTAATGTTACGGTCACAGAATTCTTCGAAGTCAGACGTTTGGGTCACCAGAGAACATAACAGGAAATTTGCTGGGTGGATCCAAGAAAGAGTCACGCGAGTTGCCGAGGTCTCAGTAAGTGAAACTGTGACATGGTTGGCTAGAGGCCCAAGATTCACTGTAGGGACTTGGCAGGGGTACGACATCAATGGGTATTCATTTTACACAAGAGCTCAAGACGCCAAGAGTAGCACGCAATGTAGCGGAGTGACACTGTTTGCTATTTCCGAGGATGCCAGGTCAGTAAGGGCGCTGAACTCATATTACGATGCTATTGACGAAATATGGGAGCTCGATTACGGATTACTTAAGATTCCCCTGTTTCGATGCCAATGGGTCGAAATCTCTCGAGGTGTTCAAATTAACAGTTACGGGTTTATTCTCGTCGATCTTGGTAGAGTCGGACACCAAGACGATCCATTCATACTTGCAAAGCAAGACATGCAGGTATTCTACATCGTTGACCCGGCCAATCCAAACTTGCATGTTGTGCTCCACAGCAAGAGACGTATTGTTGGGGTCGAAGACGTTGTCGACGAAGAGGAGTATAACCAATTCGATGAAATACCTCCATTTTTAGAGGACATTCAATCTATCCCTACTGAAGATATCGATGAAATAACGTATCTGCGAGATGATCACGAAGAAGGATTATGGGTTGAGAACCATTGATGATTAATTTCTATTTCAGGGATAAATGCCAAGCAAACAGCCCACAAGTTCTACAGCAAGGTGAGGAACTTATCATTAATACATCAGGCAGTACATTTTTCTTTAGAACTTAATGATAAGCTAGTTCACAACATTAATATATCTCAATTTTACTCCACAGCATGAGTTCTAACATGTACAGTACCTTTATCCTGTAAGTACTTAATTCTTCCCTTCAAATAGCACTTGCAAAAATCTCATTGCAGCCTCTTGCTTCTTCAAATTAAGCTCTCCAGAATCAATTTTTCTGACGGTATCTTGTTATTTCTACCGATAGAAAAGGACATCCACTACTTTAATGTATCTCAGGCACTTCAAAAGTTTGGCTGCGAAAAATTTACTTATTCTATCGGTATTATTATATTTTACTGTTAGAATAAATGCGTTAGTTCACGGTATTTTGTTGTCTGACGATTTTTTGTTGTTTTTACGGATAGAAAAATACTCTGTTGCTTTGAATTCTCAACTGTGTCGCCATGCATCGCCTTGGAAATTCTATAAGTACCTCGCCATGCGTCGCGGTATTTTGTTGTTTTTATAATTCTCGAACGCTTCGACTCCTCATCTTCTCTTTCAGAATGGCAACCTCCATGGGATCGTCAGCCATGCCCTCCCCAATAAGAACTCTAAATATCCTGGGTTTACCCCTGTATTGTTAATCCATGTTCAGTACATTCTTGACCTGTTGATTTGCACAGGGAATGGGAGCCGTGGAAGACACTGGCAAAGTGAAGGCCGACCTGACGGCCCTCCAGGAGGAGCACAAGCTCCTTATTGACAAGCACACTCAGCTACAGGTTGAACTGGACGATCTCCTCCGGCGCATTCAGCGCATGAAGACGGCTGGTGACAATTCCAGGGCGATGACGAGGCGTCTTGGCGAGGAGAAGCAAGCCGCAGATATTACCATCGCTGGCTGCGGTTTGACTATGAAGGATACCATAGCGAAGCTGAGGGAGGTCGCAGGCCTTCTCGACGCGGTAGTAGTTGATCCTAGGGACAACTTGTCGCTAGAGAAGTCCTGCGTCCTGGCTGCAAGTCAAACTGACTCTATTCTACATATAGCCAGGGCTAAGAGCACCCCTTGACCTAGCATTTTGGGTTTTATTTTTTTTATAAAGTGATAAAACAACAATAAATGAACAATTTCTTTTTATGTCAATTTTCCAATTTTTCGACTATCTTCCTTCTTTCTTTATCATTCTACAGCTTTCAAGCACGGTCTGTATGATGTTAAATTGTGTGTACCTTTTCATTTTCTGACGGTATTTTGTTGTTTTTACCGATAGAAAAATAGCACCCAATACTATAATCTCAGGCACTTAATTAAAAATTTTTCTGGGGAAAATTGGTCTCACGGGATTTTATTGTTTATACCGATAGAAAAAAGGAATCCACTACTTCAAATATTTTTCCGGGAAATTTACTTTTTCTATTGGTATTATTTTGTTGTATCGATAGAAACGGACATAATTCTATCGGTATTACTTTGTTTTATCGATAGAAAAGGTCATCCACTACTTATTACTCGTACACGGCCCTTGAGTTTCCCTCCAGTCGAACAGTTCCAACTTAGAGTACTGCGTCTCTTCGAGAGCGAAGAAAACCACAACCTCCGCCGTGACCACTCACTTCCTCTCTCCCACACGACGATCGCCGGTTGGACACTGGTTCGCCACTGCCACCGGTTCTTATTTTCGTCCTTCGCCGGCCGCCGCTGCGTTCTACACTACCTCTCCATCAGCACAACTGGTTGCCGTAAATACCCTAATTCGTCGTTCTATTTCCAGCATCTTCCTTATTTGATCCTAGTGTTTTGTACGTACTAATTCTTCGAGGTTTGCAATTACACTAGGGTTCCCTATTGTGTTGGATTATGTACATTCCGCAGGCAATGTTGATTTAAATTAGGGTTGACATAATATGTTCCAGTGCTGTAATGAACCTATTTTGAGATTTTAACTTATCTAGATTACTGTATGTGTGATCAATTGTATCCAACTGCCATGTAATGCACATTATAAGTTGGAGGTGTTCTTACACATATTCTATCGGTATCTCCTGTATTTGCCGATAAAAACAATTTGTCTGCTCTATCGGCAGCTCATGTATGGAGAACATTGTTATGTTCTATCGGTATCTCACGTGTTTGCCGATAGAAAAATTGTTATGTTCTATCGGCAGCTCATGTGTTTACCGATAGAAAACATTGTTATGTGTGAAATAATAATGCTGGCCTATGAATATTAGTTTAGAAAATAATGGAGAATGTTGACTTAAACCAAGATTATGTGATGCCAACGAATGGCGGCTTATCAACAATATTCCAGAACAATATGTTATATCGGTATCTCGTATCTTTGTCGATGGAAAACATTGTTATGATCTATCGGCAGCTCATGTGTTTACCGATAGAAAATATTTCTGAACAGTTCAGGAAGTAATTTATGCATGTATTTCTTTTAGTATTATTTTCTTCGGACATCCCTTTTGCAGCCCTAATTAGTCTCCAGTCCTGGGCTGAGTTATGGAACTCCAAGAAGAATTAATTGCCATATGTTGCCTGCTTCCTATATGAAAATGTGTAGACGAAAACGCTGAGAAATAGAATCTTATCTTGTATTGCATGGTAGCTTTTGTGTTTACTGATGGAAAAAATATTTAAAATAGGTCCTTTTGCTTTGTAAAATGATTTGATTTGTGTTTCCATTAAATTTTTGATGGTTTGTTGATGGTTTTGTCGGGAAAGACATGTTGTCGTCTTCATCGGATGGTACTAGTGGTTCGACTAGGGTCAACCCCAACGTAACTGAAGATGCAGCTGTTACATCCCAGCGCAAGAGGGTGGGGTGAGGCGCGACGACGTTGGGCCGTTTGGCCAAACGCACGGATCTTTCTTGTGAGTTCAACCAATTTGGGAGGCCGATTGGAAATAATGCTGGGAAGTACGCGGCCTACGTTGGGCTGTTGGCAAAAGAAAGGGTGAAGATCACCGTCCAGAGCTGGAAAGACGTGACGGCGGCGAGAGGGATAGGTTGTGGGCGGAAGTGAAGGTTAAATTAACTGAAATCGCCGAACTCTTTCGTAATCACATTCTCTTGGCTTATACTAAAGTTTAACTAACTCGTGATTAATTGTATGCATTTTTTGAAAACAGGCTAAGTGGAACATCCCCGACGATACACCTAGGACGACCTGCTTGAAGGACATGAACGGAACATGGAAAACCTTTAAGAGCTGGCTCGTCAGTAACTTCCTCGCTGCGGGGAAATCTCCTTGCGAGAAGTACCCCTTCATATCGGAGGAGGTATGGGAGGAATTCACCAAGCAGAAGGGGATTGAGGAGTTCAACGCCATTAGCGAGAAGAATAGGGCGATCCAGAAGAGGAACGACCACCCGCATCGGCTCAGATCCCGGGGCTATGCAGGGAAGGAGGAGCAGTGGAAGAAGGAAGACGAGCAAAATCCTGCATCGACACCCCTGAGTTGCCGCTCTCCGAGATCCAGGATGAGAGGTGCAAGCGATGGTGGAGGGGGAGGGGGTCCGTGTCGTCCACGGGGTCTGTGCAATTCGCAACCCCTGGGGACGTCGACGTTGTGAGGCGAATGGTAAGTTGGCTAACCTCGTAAACTATGTGCGTACAAGTGTATATAAGGCAATTTGTCTCACAAGGTACTTTTAAATGTAATAGATCTCTTTTGAGAAGGAGGCAGTGGAGGGATTGTTTACCCCAGAGAGGGAGAACGACATCCTCACCCGGGCTCAAGGAAATAAGGAGCATCCCGGGCGGACACGGGCCGTGGGAGCCATTGTGTCGTGGAAGGCCGGTTTCGCAGATCCGACTCCACCGAGGAAGAAGGCCCGCTCCTGGAAGGAAAAGGAAGCAGAGCTCTCTGATAAGATACGGGCTGAGGTACGGGCGGAGATACGGTCTAAGGTGCAGTCTGAGGTCGCACAAATGAGGGAAGAGTTTGCACGGTTGAGAGATGCATTGCTGGCCAAGAGTGCAGATGCAGATCCCCAGGGTGACGGTACCCCGTGGGGTCGGATAAGCAGTTGCGCTTCGAAGGTCCTCGCGGATCCAGTGGATCTACTTGAGGTACTGCAAGCCTTCATCTGTGCACTTAAGTTGATGCCACTCCCATTCTGTTAGAGTTGTTTGGCTAACTTGTTTTAATATTTACAAATTTGCAGAAGACGGAGGGTTGCATCCTACTGAATCACCTAGGCGACAGGCAGGAAGTGGTTGGACACGGCTTCGTATATCCGTCTGGGCCGGATGTCCGGGTCCACTGCGTACCTCTGCGGTTGGGGTTTGCAAAGGTGCAGGTGGACATGGCCATGCCGGGCTACAACGATTCTCCATTGGCAGTCCCAACAGAGGAACTGCAGACACTTGCTGAGGCAGTGGGCTCCTACGTACAGTGGCCCAAGAAGTGTCTTCTAATACAACCGGTAAATCCTACACATTTTAGATTACATCCTACTGAGTACACTCAACTTGCAAAATCTAACATACATGCTCATTAATTGAAGTGGCCTACCGCCGGGCTACCAGGGGACAGCGCCCCCAGCTCGGGGCATGAGGCCCGATCTCGTGTGAACCTGGGCACATCAAAGATGGCCTTGACCCCACCCAACGCATCCACGCCTTCACCTCGGAAGAAAGCCGCCATCACCTCGCCCTTGCCTTCGAAGGTACGCGCTCAGTCCTCGGCAAAAGGCAAGGGCAAAGGCAAGGGAAAAGGGCGACAGGGACGAAAAACAGAGAGGTTCAGGAACGGGTTCCCACTCATGTCGGAGGCAGCTTTGCGCAAATTGGATCGATCAACCAGAGACCTCCACGAGTGGTACCTACACCGAGCTCGGCGCAATCTGAACTTCTTAGTTCCCTACAAGCCTGGGCAGTTCCACCGTGAGCCCGGGAGTATATTCGTGGCACACGAGGATTTGTTCGACCTCTACAACTGGCGGGAGCTCGATATGTCCATCATACGGACTGGAGTCCTGTGAGTTTGCTAATGCTATGTATTGCTGTTTTCTAACTTTGTTTGCTACCTCTGCATTGTTGTAGTTCATTTGAAATGTAGTAACTTTCTGTGCAATACTAATGTCGTCCTTTGCATGCAGGTGCATGTACAGCTAGCATCAGAGGTTGTGTTCGACAAGGTGGGTTTCCTTGACCCAGAGAAAATAAGCCTCACGATGCTAGAGCACAACGCCGCGCACGCTGAGCAGTACATATCCAAGGCGCTGATGGCGCAGCAGGACAGAGAGTTCATTCTAGTGCCGTACCACCAAAGGTTAGTGCATTTCGTACTAATTTGACTCAATCTTGTATGTTACACCTGAGATATACTTTGAGCTAGCGGTCCTCTTTTACGTACAATGCAGGGGCCACTGGATCCTTATTGTGATCTGTCCGCCGAGGAACGAGGTGTACTACCTCCATTCGATGCGTGACAGATTATCGATCGAATATGTGGTCAAGGGGAATATGGAGGCGTATGTAACTTATATGTTTGATTTAAATTTTGACCTCACTAGCTAATGATAATACATTAACCGGCAATACTAACTGAAATGCAAGGTTTTTGATAAATATGTGCCCGCTGGAAGGAGGCTTGCCGCACCGCAGGGCTCCCTACTAGGTTGGAAAGAATATGAGGTAGTCACGAGACTTTTTGTTTATGCTTAATTAGTTTATGAAAACAATAGCTAACATGTCTTCGCATATGCAATTATCTCAGTGCCATCAGCAGCCGCAATCGTGGGAGTACGGGTTTTATGTGCTGCGCTACATGTACGACCTAGTGCAGACAAACTTTGCCCAATTCCCCAGGTAAGCATCGATAGCTAACTCAAATTTGAAAATTGAGTGTCACGTTCTAAATTAGGAAGTTAGTTACTCAGTATTCACACATGCTTGCAGATCGCCATGTCGAAAGACCAATACGAAAATGCAAAGATTAGAGATCTTCGACAAATCTGGGCTCAATATGTCATGGAGGAAGTTGCGCCCAACCATCCGCCATGACAATTTTCTCTTTTTCGTGTACTCTGTGCATAGACTGTTTATATACATGTGAATAAATATATATGTGAATAAATGTCCACATTGGATTGCAATTTGTATTTGTCCATATATATGTGAATAACTGTCTAATGTGTCAATCTGTTCTGTGAATTTACCCTTCTTTGCATCTGTACTGTATTGTGTATCCAATCTATACTGTATTGCATCTGTACTGTATATGTGAATGTAAATAACTTAGTGTATATGTGAATGTTCTATCGGTAAATTCATTCACAACCGAGAGACTACTACCGCTTTTCTATCGGTAAACTCCTCCACAACCGAGAGACTACTGTTATTTTTCTATCGGTAAACTAGAAATTAACAGTCAGAAGAGTGTGACTTTTCCTGCCGGTGAACTCATCCACAACCGAGAGACTACTGTCATTTTTTCTATCGGTACGCTCGTAATTAACCGTTAGAAGAGTGTGATTTTTCCTGCTGGTGAACTCATACACAACCGAGAGAGTACAATAGTTTTTTCTATCGGTAAACTCATTTCCAGCCGAGAGAGTACTAACTTTTTTCTGTCCGTAAACTTGTAATTAACCGTTAGAATAGTGGTACTTTCCCTGCCGCTAAACGTCAGACTACGACGGGTTTTCTATCGGTACAGCCCTAATATGCCGATAGAATAGTTAAGTTCTTCTATCGGTTATTTATCGATAGAAAATGACCTGTCTTGTTCAATCGTGTCTGTCTCTATCGGTAAAAAAACCGATAGTACAAGGGTGTTTTTTTACCGATAGAAGAAAGCTTTTCTGTACTAGTGCCTATCGGTGAAGGAGGCGGAGTGGCCAAACCAGCGGACCCACCAAAAGGCTGTAGAGGAGTAGTGCCGAAGGTCGGAGTAGTTGGGACGCACTGCTGCGGATGGTACGCCTGAAGCTGGGAGTTTTGAAGGCGCAGCTCTTGAAGCTGTGCCATCAGCACCTGAAGCTGAGTGGCGGAGGCGGAGGCTGCATCCTCCATAGAGGCAACAAACGGAGCAGCACCTCCATGAGGAGGTCGAGGCGGACGCCGGTCAGTAGAAAAGTCACCTCGAGGGCGCCAGGTAGGCGGTGCCAGCTCAGGGTGAAGCTGGAAGCAACGCTCAGAAGTATGACCACGCTTCTTGCAGTGAGTACACACCACAGAAGCACCGACAACTGCAACAGCTGTCACCTGAGAGGGAGCATCAGCAAGCTCCAAAGTGGTGGCGAGGATAGAGAGTTGCTGATGAGAGACTAGAGCCACGGGCTACTGAGTGCGCAGACAGGTCTCGACAGCAAGAGCAGCAGCAAGAGCATCGTCTAGGTTTGGCGGAGTTGCACAACCAAGCAGCTGAGCACGAATGCTCTTGAACTCCGGGCGAAGCCGCATGACAAAGGCAAACATGCGAGACCTCACCTGGTGGCTACGAACAGCAATGTAGCTCGGGCAACTAGCGCTAGGGGGGGGGGCAAGTGGATCCATTTGACTAGTGAGAGCACTGAAAGAACTGTGGAACACCTACGCAGACAAATCCCCCTGCTGGAGACTCAGAAACCGCTGCGCGAGAGCATATAGCTGATCAGAGTTGTCCTGCACGTAGATCTTCGCCAAATGCTTCCACATCGCCTGAGTGGAAGGAAGCATGGCAATCTCCATCTTGATTTCCATGACCACATTGTTGCAGATGAGCTGCATAGTGCGATCATCATCAGCGACCCATGCCTTGACCATATCTGAGGGAGTCGTGGGAGCCACCTCTGTGAGATGGGATAGCAAACCAAGACCCCTCAGATTGACGTGGACGGTGGTGGAACACTAAGGATAGTTGGAGCCATCAAATTTGACGTCCAACACGGGGAGAGCGTCACGAGCCATAGAGGAGGCTCAAGGGGCTCAACTAAAGGAGCACAATCATCAAGAATAGATCCCAGAAACGCGGTCAGTGTGAAAAACTAGTACGGGGACACTTTTGACGGCTCGGTGGGCAACGACTCAAGACGTAGCTGAGTGTGGCTCACGGCTCGACTTAGAGTCGATAGCGCGGCTTAGCTCGGATCCGCCTGGGTGGCTCAAACCCTAGCCAACCTTAGGCAATTGCGAGGCGGCGGAGCAGCTTGGCGGAGGCGACGGCAGCCGGAGGCGAGGCGGGCGAAGTGGTGCTGCAACGAGGGGCAGCGTGGCCGAGGATGGTGGCAACGAGGGGCCGGCGATTGTCTGGGATCGCTTTATGCAGACGGTCACACCAGGAAGCGGCGTGCGGGTGATGGTTGCACAACGGGCGGCAACGGACGCGACGGGAGATGGGCGATGGTGGCATGTGATCGTTGCTCCTCGACGGACGGCGGCTTAAGCAACGAGCTAGGGTTTTGCCTTGAGCTCTAATACCATGTGAAGAAAAGAGCAGAATTGCAAAATAATCTAATGAATTGGGGAATTCCCTTCTTAGTCATATACAAGAGCCACTAGTGGGCTTGGGCTTTCATGGGCCTATACACACAGATATGCACATATACATTAATAGAAGGAATGTGCTGCACGAAGAGTCACGCAAAATCATCTTGAGAATCAATTACTCCAATGCACTTAGTGCTTGGGGAGGTATTTTAGGCCGGCCCACACTTATAAAGCCACCTCAAGAAACAAATATTCCAATAATTTGGTTCTAGGGTGACTTTATTAGTGGATCCCATGCAAAAATTCCCAATGGCTATATTTAAACAAAAACCAGACATATACACTGACATGTGGGCCAAACTAACAATGGACCGAAATATCATTCATTCCTGCCATTTTTGAGAAAAATTTAAACAATTTTGATATGTTTATAAAAAACTAAAAACATACGTTGACAGGTGGGTCAAAACAATATTAGAACCACCTATCATCTTCTCTAATTGAAATACGTGTGGGTGCACATGACACATAAAGTGAGTGTCCCTGGTTTGTGGGACCCACTTGTATCACCTTGTGCACCTGCAAGCATTGCAACTCAAAGTTATTGCCACAAGATCCTAGGAATGATGCCGCTAGCAACCGTGCCACGCTCCAATGGTGCCGCTTGCACTGACGTGTGGCTTGTGGGGACTACAAAAAGGAGGCCAGGCAATAGACGCCTAACTATGTATTGCCATGTGAGTTGTGTGCCTACAGTCAGTAAGGTTGGAATTGAGTTGGCTCACATGCATCTACTGGAGTACTTGTGTTGGATCAAACTTAGGCTCTTTCCAATGGTGGCGCAATCACCAGCGTGCGTCGACAAAGGTTGGCGCTTGCTCGACGTCTGCTTGGTGTGATGGGACGCACGCGTGCTTCTGACGGAGGTGAACGAACGGCAAGCGCGCGGCGATAGGAGCGTCGCCGTTGGAGATGAAGACGACGCTGCATCACGCCTTTTTGTGGGGCCCACTAGAGTTAAAATAGTCTAACGTTACTCACGAATTTTAAATATGACAAGTGGGTCCACAGAATAAAAGGCTCCACTGTTAGTGAGAGGTGTTTACGGTGCACGTGTGAAACGAAGTCAGAGGCGTGGGACCCACACACTACTATAGAATTCATTATCACAGTCGGGTCAAAACAGTCATCACAGACGGTTCTGACCCTTCAGTGATATTCGAGTCAGTGATAATCAAGTACTATCACTGACGGTTTTGAACCGTCTGTGATTTTTCCCTTCACAGACTGTTATAAGATCAAAGCCGTCTGTGATACTCATACTACACAGACTGTTATTACATCAGAACCGTCTGTGATACTCTTAATACACAGACTGTTCTAACATCAAAGCCGTCTGAGATACTCATACTACCACAGACAATTTTGATCTCAGAACCGTCAGTAATAATATGAGTATCGTAGACGGTTCTGAGGTCAAAACCATCTGGGATACTCACTTTATCAGAGACTGTTATGACCTTAGAACCGTCTGCGATACTCACATTATCAGAGACGGTTATGACCTCAGAACCATCTGTGATACTCACATTATCGGAGACGGCTTTGAGGTCAAAACCATATGCGATATTGTCATTATTGGCGATGGTTATAATCTAGGAGCCGTCTGTGATAGTATTCTTATCACAGACGGTTGTAATATCAGAACGGTCTGTGTAGTAAGAGTATCACAGACGGCTTTGAGTTCAAAACCATCTGCGATATTGTCATTATCGGCGACGGTTATAATCTCGGAACCATATGTGATTGTTTCCTTATCACAGACGGTTTATAATCTCAGAACCGTTTGTGCAGTAAGAGTGTCACAGACGGCTTTGAGGTCAAAACCATTTGCGATATTGTCATTATCAGTGACGGTTGTTATAATCTCAGAACCGTCTGTGATAGTATCCTTACCACAGATGGATTTTAGGTCAAAACCATCTATGATAGTGTCATTATCGGTGACGGTTATAATCTCAGACGGTTTGTAAGATCAAAACCGTATGTGTATATTAATATTATTTTTAATAAATTTCTTTTTTTTGTGGCTAGCCTCAGGAATCATGCTAGCCATGTCCTCTATACAAATAGCATTTCATATATACAGTTCATTTCACACATGCACAATACTCAAATATATATAGTTCATTTCATACATGCATAGTACTCAAATATATACAGTCTCATACATGCACACAACTTAGAAACATGTACAATAGCATTTCATATATACAGCACAGAACTCAGAAATATGTACAATTGAGATTGAACAAATAAATGTAATCGACAATTAAAGTTAGTATGTTAGATGTACAAATAAATGTAAGGCCGCACTAATACGAACCTTGCGGGTCCCTAAACTTCCCCTTGGTTGATATGACCTCCGCAAGGAAAAACTCAGCGAGCATCCCTCGGACCATACTAATCTGCCGAGGGTCAAAGCTTTCCGAAGGGAAGTCGACCCCCTGCATCAAGAGTTGGTACATAAAAAATTAGCTCAATGCAGTTGTAAATTCTGCCAAATCGATACAAAGGGGAGCAGTTGTGTACCTCGGGGAAATCTGGTCGGTGAGGGGTGATGATCAGGTCATACATGTGACGCATCACGTAGAACCCACATGTATTGTCGTCCAGCTACTGATGGCACTGCCAATTTACAGACCGAGAGTTAGCTGGGGACACGTTATAAAGTTAAACAGATACCAGTTGAAATTTGTACCGAAAATTGTAACCACTGAAACTTATCAGCTCGCCGCTCGTGTTGTCGCCCTCCCTCGGCAAAGTAGTTCGTGAAAGCCCTGCAGATAGTCAAAATTGACAGTTTGAGGATAGTCGAAATTGACAATTTGAGGACAGTAAATCTGTATGTAAGACAGGTCCACATGAATATCATAACTGTTTGAATACATCTCGTGCGCCGCAATACTCGTACCCTTTCCTCTGCAATGAATCAAGGTAGAACACCTTGTTCCTTTTCGGAATAAGTACTAGCAGGATCCAGTGGTAGCTACATGTTACACGTAAAGAATTAATAATTTAATCTAAGTTTGGGGGTGTGCATGTGAAGACAGTAATCTACGGGTGAAGTACTGATGAATGCACTCACCTCTGGTTGTAGGGTACAAGTATGTACTCCTTGTCGACCTGAGCAAGCAACAATCTTTTGATGTAGTCAAAAACGAAGTTTGCGTCGGTCCTAAACATCATCTCGGCAACCATCTGGGGGTCCAAGAAACCAACAGGTTTGCCCTTAGATTTGGCATATTTGGTTATGCAGCTGCACGGAAGTAACCAATTAATAAATGATATATATCCGTATATGCACGAACAGGCGTAGGATAGTAGGATACTTACAGCAACCAAGACCGTAGGATTGACAAGTCGAGCGCATCTTTGTTCAGTAAACTGTGCAGGTCTTCGAAGGTCACCGGGTAGGTCCCAACGTCGTTGTGGAACTCTGCCATGGTGTACTTGACCATGATGTGCGTCGGACGCTGTGTCCTGGTCTGGTTTGTCCTCTTCATGTACCATGCATGCAGGCTTTGGCATGCTAACCCCATGCTAGAAATTACGGCATCGGAGGCCATGGGCATCCCCAGAGCGAACGGCATGAGAGCTGGCGCACTCTTCTCACTCTCCTTCGCCGGGCTCTTCTTTCCTTTTCCCCTACTAGCCAGCTTCTTGAATGGTTGCCTCCTAGTCGGAGTCAGCTTCGTCATCGGACCTGTTGGTTGGCTTCTCGGAGGGGTCGGCTGGCTCGTAGGCCGAGTGTCGGTCTGTGATGTAAGAACCTACGTGTTAGGACACTAACTCCAAGGGATATTATTACAGTACAAATTATGAAACTGGTGGGGGAATTATCTCATCCAGGACGATGTCTTTCTTGGGCCATTGCACGAACGTGTGCACCGCATCCCCGAGAGTGGTAATCTTGTTGTTCGGCGGCTTCTCCAACAGAAAACCCTTGCAATGGTCGGAGACACTGTCCACCTAGACCCGTGCAAAACCCTCAGATAGAGGGACACCATGGATTGTGGCCCCCGCCGTGCATGGTTGCGCCATCCCACTGCCAGCCTCCATCGGGAAGAGACCGGCCAGCACCATAAGTTTGTAGGAGGCGGGTTTCTACAAACAGTGCGCATTAACATATTGAATTTCACCGCTTTTCACTTTCGAATGAATTAACATAGACAAACGGTCATTACCTGCAGAAAGTCCACCGGATACTTTGGAGAGGGCTCCGTCTGCGAAGACCCTGGCGCAGACGCGCAACTACTACGGTGGCCAAGAATGGGGGTCGGTAGTTCCGCTGCTACAAGGGGGGTTCCCTAGGTTGCCTTTCTTAGCTCGTCATACATGGACTGTATCTCCGACAACTGCTGCAGGAGTGCTTTGTCTCGAGCAGCGAACTCCAATCGCATCTCCTCCTTGAGTCGTTCATCGCGGGCTTTGTGGGATCTCTTTCTCCTTTTAGCCGCCTCCTCATCATCAGGGAAACCATCCCTCCAAGGCACAGTGGCACCGAGGCCGCGCACGTGGCCTGGATGCTCATTGTTTCCTAGCGCCGCCGTGAGGATATCCTTGTCCCTCCTCAGGTTGAACTCTCTGGATGCCGCCTGTGCACTCAGTGTCACCTGCAACAGGAGAACTTGGCAATACAACCCATTGCATGTGTGTTACGAGGATAGTACATGATTGTACAATCTTACCAGCCGTTCGATCACTTCCCTGTCCACAGGGTTATTCACAGAGACGCTTTCGGAGGAGGTCATCGTCGATCTTGCTCGGCATCAATTGCGGGCGCGCACGTCTGTTATGCCCGCATAAGGAGCGTCGGCCGAAGACTGGGAAGCCTCCTCTTCCTGCTTCCTCCACAACGCCTTCTTCCCCACATAGCCACCGATGCCTAGTCTATGTGGGTGAGTATTCTTGGCCTGGTTAGCCTGGCCCTTCGCACTAAGCTCCTGGAACTCTGGCTTGCCCTTCATCTCTACGAACTGCTGCCATGCCTCGGGAGTCACGAAAGGGAAGTCATTGAAGGGGGTCTTCGACTCCTTCACATAGCGCCTGACAAGGTGGCTCTTGAAGTTCCTCCACGCCTTCTTTATTGACATCAGTGTCCTCCGGCGGATGGTGAACTGGTGATCCTCAAGAATGTGAAACGCCGCCTGCATTTCTTCCCACAGCACATCCTTGTACTCTGGGGGCACTTGACCCCAATCGGAGGTGGTGATGGGTACCCGCTCCCTTGCCACTTTGCCGTATAGTGAGCGGTACTGACTGACAAGTTTGTCCGAAGCTTCCGGCACACCATTGTCGTTGAACTGTACGTGCTGCTTTTCCCACTTGTCGAGACGCGCGCATGTCATCCTGCCTCGCCCCTTTCTCTTCTGCGATTAGGTCACGGTGGACGCGGCGACCTCCGGCCTAGGCGTCTCATCGCCAGCAAGGTCACTCTGACTCCCCGAGTGGTGCATTTCGTCACCAGACATATCAGTTCCTAACATAAGTGAAAGAGAGAACAGTTTAAGTAAATCTGAAACTAATAATTCTATAACAAAACCCATATACTTATAATTAACCAAGAATGACAGAAACGGTGGGGAGACGACGGAGGTGATCGCATCGGAAGGTGGGAAGGCGATGGAGGTGATAGTGCCTGACGGTGGAAAGGCGATGGAGGTGATCACGACGGATGGTGAGGAGGAGATGGAGGTGATCGCGCCGGACTGTGGGGAGGTGATCGCGCCGGACTGTGGGGAGGCGATGGAGGTGATCGCGACGGACGGTGCGAGGGCGGAGAGGCTAGGGCAAACAGTCGCGAAGTCTGGAAATGAGCGGGACAAAGCCAGCCTTGAACTATGTACTGCGTAGAGATTATCACAGTCGGTCCTATATTCACAACCGTCTGTGATAATATTATCATAGTCGGTTCTCAATTCACAACCGTCTGTGATAATTATAAAATCAACACTCTGCTCTACTATCACAGACGGTGATAAGGTCCGAACTGTCTATAATATCCTGGATTGCTTGCAATCGAACCGTTCGACTAGTTCAATTGTTCCACTTGTTTTTCATATTTGGTTCTATCTTATTTTCAATGTTAGTATTTAAAAAAATGAACGTTGAGACTATTTGGTTTCATCTTGTTTTTCATATTTGTTGTATATATATGTCTGTGGATGTTCAAAGAATGTTGAGACTATTACAGTCGGTCCTGAAATTGAAACCGTCTATAATGTTACTATGAGAGACGGTTTTGAGTTAAAAACCGTCTTGATCGCAGCAGTATTTTCTTGTTAACATTTTCACACAGAACATCATTTGGTGATTATCAGTTACATAATCAATCGAAAAGCTAGATATATAAGGAAAAGAAATTTCTTATTTCTTACAATCTTTGCATACATAAGGGATACAAGCGACCAAAGCGTCGACCTGATCCGAAAGTAATTTACAAAGTTCTCCTAGGGACGTATTGGCATCAATGGGATCTACACTGGCCACCCCAAGAGAACTAGCAATGGCTCTAAGCCTATCTACATCATCTCTCAACAAAGGAGTGGATTTGGACGTAGAAGTGTGCGCCTTACCCCAGAAAGTTGATCATCCAGGAAAAGCTGATGATACAAAGGTGTTGAAGAAGGGATATTGGAAGGATTGTTGTGGATCTCCAAAGGTGGAGTCGATGCAACTGGAGGGGTTGCAAGGGCAAGGTGGCAACATAGGCCTCAGCACCCTCTAGAGTCTTCGCTGCAGCTCCACTGGAGGATCTTTCATCATTTCTGAGTCTCTTCTTTGGAGAGAGCATTTCCTCAGGCACCTGTGGGTTTCAAAAAGCATTTGTTTTGAGGTAATCAAGTCATAAAAGAAAGATCTGCATTAGAGTTTCAGAGAGGACTTACTTTCTGAAGATCCTGATCAAGTTCATTCCTTATCTCTTCCTCATCACTCTCAATTTCAATAACCTTATTGGAATCTCGGCTCGCCATCAAGGTGGGAGTTGAGGAGGGAATAAAGACAGGGATTTAGGAGCAGAATTCCTAAAAGACTTTGCCAAGAATTTGTAAGTCTTAAGGATTGAAGAGCCTCGCAATTTATAGAACTAGAAGGTGACAGTTCATATGCGCGAGTGCCTCGAGTTTTAAAAAGCGTACTACTGGTTTTAAAGGTCAATAAATTCATGATAACTACTCGGGAGATAAACTGCAACACGGTGGAACAGTGCCCACTTAAGAAGTTGAAGCGTCAGATTTTATAATTCGATGCAAATTAAATTTGAAGTAAATAATTAAGTCTCTTCATCTGCGCAGTTATTATGTGCGGTTATCCACGATTGCATGTTGAGAATTCGAAGCGTCGGACACTGTTGGGACTATCACAGATGGTTGGGAGATCAAAACCGTCTGCTTTACTATTACAAACGGTTCTGATGTCCAAACCATCTGTAATATGACTATTACAGACGGTTCTGATGTCTGAACCGTCTGTAATATGCCTGGAATTTTGAACTGTTCGACTTCTACAAATACTTGTTCCCTCCATGGAGTTTTGCTTCCAGTCGAACCGTTCCACTTCTTTTTCTCGAAGAACGTGCAGGAAAATTGGAAAATTGACATAAGAACAAATTTTTAATTAATTTTTTATCATTAATGAAAAACAAGCTATTTATAGAACTTTCAAGGCGACGCTTCATGTTCCCAGGCTAGTGCGCCGCGCAAACATCAGAACCCGAAATGACACAACACACTGTTGAGAATTTGAAGCGTCGATCACTGTTGGGACTATCACAGTCGGTCCTTACATAAAAACCGCCTGTAATGTTACTATCACAGACAGTTTTGAGTTAAAACCCGTCTGTGATATTGAAAGAAGTTGAGAATTCGAAGCGTCGGACACTGTTGGAACTATCACAGTCGGTCCTTACATAAAAACCGTCTGTAATGTGACTATCACAGGCTTTTTTACCTCAGAACTGTTTGTGATATTCAAAGCACGTTGATAACTCGAAGCGTTTGGCATGCCACAATGCCATCCAGTCAAATAAACCCAACTTCTATATTCTTTTTATATTATTTGCATGGGACCTGCGACTTCTATATTGTTTCTATATTATTTGAAGCGCTCCGATGGGCTGCCCTCACAAGCCAAAAATTGCCGCTTCTAGGTAAATGATCGCGATAGTCGTTCCTTGATCGCACACAGTGTACATACCTTTGTATGGTCGAATGTTCGCCAAAAGCTAAAGAAAGAGGGAAGATAGCATGCAGTCTAAGAACGTGCTGGAAAATTGAAAAGTTGACATAAGAACAAAGTTTTTATTAATTTTTTTTCAGCACTTACAAAAAAAGTAAAAATACAGAATGCTAGGTCAAGAAGTGGTCTTAGCCCTGGTTGCATCTAGAATAAAATCAGTTTGACTTGCAGCCAGGACGTAAGACTCCTCCAACGACAAGTTGTCCTTCTTAGGATCAACTACTACCGCGTCGAGAAGGCCTGCGACCTCCCTCAGCTTCACGATGGTATCCTTCATAGTCAAACCGCAGCCAGCGATGATCATATCCGCGGCTTTCTTCTCCTCGCGAAGACGCCTTGTCCTCACCCTAGCATTGTCACCATCCGTCTTCATGCGCTGAATGCGCTGGAAGAGATCGTCCAGGTCAAGCCGTAGCTAAGTGTGCTTCTCCGTAAGGAGCTTGTGCTCCTCCTGGAGGGCTCTCAGCTTGGCTTTCACCTTGCCCAAGTCTTCCACGGCTCCCCTTCCGTGTGCAAATTAACAGGTCAAGAATGTACTGAACAAGGATTAACAATACAGGGGTTAGTCTAAAAGATTGAGAGTTCTTACCGGGGAGGGCGAGGCTGACGATGCCATCGAGGATGCCATTGGCGTAGAGAAGCTGATGAATCAAACAGTTTGAGAATTATAAAAACTTGTAAAGTAAATGACAATTATTCCACTGTCAAGTTATTTATAGAACTTCCAAAGCGACGCTTCGTGTTTGCCTAGGCGCCGCGTGCGAAGATCGGAGACAAAAATGAACACAGTTGAGAATTCGAAGCGCCGGGACTTTTCAGTTGGTTCTGACCTCAGAACCGTCTCTAATACTACACTATCACAGTCGGTTCTGAATTTAGAATCGATTGTATATATCACAGTCGGTTTTGATAACGGAACTGTTTGTGATATTCTAGTTATCACAGACGATTCTCAGTTGAGAACCGATTGTATCTATCACAGTCGGGTTTTAGTTTAAAACCGTCTGTGATAAGTAGACTATTACAGACGGTTTTGTGTTAAGAATCGTCTGGTTGACTATCACAGTTGGTTTTGACATCAGAATTGACTGTGATAACTTAACATATTCTCCCGACAGGCCTTCGCAGACGGTGTTCCATTGAAAAGTTCATAACCGTCTGTGATGTGCCGTCCTGGATGTCTGTTTCTGTGGTAGTGACAACTGGCGTAATGCGCGCAGTTAGTAAGTGCAACAATGATCCACACATTAGTCACTATTACTGACATCTGGATCCCACAAATCAGTGTCCCCACATGTTAGTTAGAGAGTTAGATCTATTTCCGTCACACGCATTAGAGGCGCGTGAGCCCAACCTGACACGTAAACTACGTGAGTATGCCAGCCTTTGTTTGTTCGTGTACGCATACGATATCAAACGTGAGTCACTGACGTGTGGGCCAGTGACGCTTGCCCCCACTTGTAAGTGACACATAACATTTTGTTTATGCGTATCAGTGATATAAAATTTTTTGGTGGGACTCACTTGTCAGTGATACGAAATTTTTTAATAAGTTTTAATATTTATTTGTCACATCACTAATAATCAAGTAAGAGGCAAGTTGTTGGAGGGTTGACTCTTGTTTGATTTCTGAAATTGTTCTCGCATACGTGTAAAGAATATTTTATTTAAGAATCAAACAAAAATCAATTATTGTTGGAGACAGTCTTAAGAGACGATGTCGGCCAGTGTGCCACATGGGTTATGGCAGTGAGCCCAATACCAATATTATGGCCAGTGCACCTTATGTTGTGTGTTTTGAGAGGTAGACCCCGGCCGCTGAGTGGATACGAAATTAATGGTGCTATTGTTCGGGAGATGTTTGGTCATTTTTGTAATCGTTAAAAGGTCTGATTTATTTCTATAATTTGTGGTGGATTGGGCTGTTGGAAACGAGACATGCGAGGAGGCGCGCAACAAGCGAGACTACGCCTGTATCAGCAGCTGTAGCGAGTGTGTGAACTCGTCCAACGGAGGGGGCTACAGCTGCCAGTGCTCCCGGTGGTTTGAAGGCAACGCTTACGTCCTGAACGGATGCAGAGGTACTGTCTGCTTATTCTAATTAACATGAAAGCAAACATAGTTTTTCTGCCTAAGACCAAAGTCATGGTATAAATTAATATGTTCATGGGTTTTTTTTGCAAAGCTCGCATCTCATTTCACAGTTAGAAGTGGATTTAGAGACGGAACCCGAAAACTTTAGAGATAAAAATTGCACCACATTCATCTCATATGCACTCAATTTCCTAGCCACATTGAAAACAATGTTTAATTCTTAAAAACTTAAAAAATATATTAATCCCAACTATGTGCAGAACCATCACATTATGGAAATGAACAATGAACAATCTACACTCAACACAAAGAATTCGTCATATCTTATATTTGATCAGCTTCGTTTCTAACAAATAACAGTTAGAAATTACAGAAGTCACAGCTTGACTTGTTAGTGACTTAGAATCTCAATACATAGTTTTTTAACGGGTTGGACCAAAATAATATCTATTTCCAATGTTGAGGATCAAAACAATACCAACCAAAAGTTTAGACACTGAATTGGACCTGAGTCCCAAAGTTGATGGACTAAAGTTGTACTGAAATTATTAACATCTAGTTTTGGCGAGTAAAACAAAAAGAGGAGTAAACCCACTGTTCAAAATTTGTGTTTACAAAGAGAAAATTAGCTTAAGGATATTGTACAAATAGAGTTTTGTTACGCGATATATGAATCCAAAACTTATATATCAATATAATACTAGTGTCATGTAGTGATTACACCCAAAATTTTCAATGTTATGACACAAATTGCCCCACTTACAAAATAGTGCCATGGATAAGTTGTGCATGATGCTTTTGCAGACTGCCCCCTCACCTTACAGATTTGCTTGCAGATATTGACGAGTGCTTCTTACAAGGCTACTGCGAAGGGATTTGCCATAACACTATAGGAAGCTTCCATTGCACTGTGCCAGTGTGTCCAAATGGAACAGTATGGGTGCGTTTGATTCCTTGTACGAGGGTAGCCTGACTCGTATCAGTGGGACAGGTTGGATGAAATAGGCTGTGAGATGTAGTAGAGATGTTGTTTGGTTGGCTGAATTTCTGAATCCTGGATGAATGCCGAGTTTGTTTGGTTGGCTGTATCAGAGGCTGGTTCTGGTGGGTGGATAGAGGAGATACTGTTTGGTTGGTTGTATGGGTTGTATGTGGTTACTTTAGTGGTGAGATTACCCCTCTTCATCTGAAGAATGGGAATTGAGATCTGATTAAGTTTTGGATGAGACGAGCGTGTGAGAGTATTGTAATGCAAAATATTTTTAGAATAGTTAAATTTAATTACGAAATAACTAGAAACTGTTAAATAGTGCGTTGATATTTTGAAACATCATGACTGGAATTAGTGCATCGATATTGATTCTGATCAAATTTCTTTTATCAATTAAAAAAAATGTCTTAGTCACCGCGTGGTGATACTGATTCTGATACAACCGATACGTTAACAATGGTTCAATCACCCCATTTCTTGCACATATTCTAGAAAATGATTTTATGTTGTTTAACACCTCTGATACAGGCATGCAAAAAGAAGCAACAATGAAGAACCTGGAACAGATCAATATTATACATCACAAATTTGAAACAGGAGACCTAGATAGTAGCAAAGAGCATAGATAAATTCATGTATTCTGTATTGAATTGAGAATTCCACAAAATAAACATCCAAACCACAAAGGCAACTGGAAACAAGAGATATAAAGACACACAAGTTTGCACACAAACAACCATCATACAGTTTATTTTTTGTTTCATACTCCATACTCCATACTTCAAACAGAGTTTGTTTTCGTAACCAAACATGCAACAGAAGCAATCAACACAAAACTTATAGCCCTATATAAACCAAAACAGATACAAAACAGGTATATACTCCACACTCACCATCATAAACGTTTCATCGTAAACAGATATCATCTAAGAAATAATATTGATTTGGAGTTACATAGCACAAAATATGAGTAGGGGGTGTCCAGCTATCACAACTTACCACAAAATACAACTGTCAGCTCGACGTGTCCAGCTATCACAACTTGCCACAAAATACAACTGTCAACTAGTGAGTGTCTAGCTATCACAACTTGCCACAAAATACAACTGTCAGCTAGTAGGTGTCCAACTATCACAACTTGCCACAAAATACAACTAGGTTGGGGCTAAAACCATCTTCTAATTTCTAAACCAGATTGCCTAGGAAAGTCCTAAGCCAAAGGATACGATGGTGTTCAGACATAGCCACAAAGGCAATGCCTTGCGCCTTATTATCCAACATACGTGTGAAGGCTACTAGCAGGGCCTTCTCATCGAAGCCAGGTGTACTCATGACAGCTTCATACAGCTGAGGATGGACCTCCTGTGGGATGGTGTCACGTATAGCCTGTGCAACATCACGCACAGCTTCTGTCATATTGTTCATGAACATTAACTCCTCATTTGGCAAGGAGGCCCCTCTTTCTCTTCCCCGATGTGCTGGTGGCATCCTTGCTCTTCGATACAGTATGGTCAGGATCGACGGTTTGCTCATCCACGTGCTCAAACTGCGGTTCCCCATGGTACGCGGAACTCTCGGGTGGTACATCAGATCTGGGACAAGGTGGGGCGGGAGGAGAGGGAGTGCCTAAGGCCTCATTGGAGCCCATAGCAAACCTCCTTGTGGCCTGTCCACTCCCAAATATAGTCATCATCTGGGGGTAGTTCTCAATTGGTTTGTTGAGATACTCAGCATCTTTGGGATGATCCTACAAAGCATCGAAGATAAATTATCAAATATGGGTAAACCAACATTCACCATCAAAAATAGATAAATGGTATAGACAAACCTTGATGTGACCCTTGCAGTGCTCATGTTCGAGCAGTATGGTGTGGTTAGCTTCATCCCACAATGCTCCACTTAGGTCTCTTAGCTTACAGATCTTCACCCATCTTTGACGCCACTTGCGTAGGTGGTTATACACCTGTGTGGATTTCACCTCAACCCCACTATACTCAGTCAAAGCCCTAGCAACTTGAGTTATCTGGACTTCCTTGAAGCCCTTGTCAGTTCTAACTCCAGAGGCCACTAGGTCACTCATGCATCGTAAGACAAACCCCGACATAGAACTTGTCCAACGCATGGAACATCTGGATGAGTTTGTACCACCCCCCTCTCCAGCACCCTCTGCACTAAATTCATCCATAGCCTAAACTAGGAGAAGAATACAAGTTAGTACATGATGTGAAGCAAATGAAATGATCATATTGAAAACAACCAACGAAAAACAATTCCATATGACGAGAAGAGTAAACATAATAGAAAACAAACAACTTCGTCGACAACACTCCAGAAGAACAACAATTGTTACACAATTTGCAAACCACAATTAGGACATACATGCACAGCTATTGTTTGACATGAAAAGTAGGTACCAACTTGGCAAAGTCAAGATACTCTAATCTATACTCGAGAGGAACCTCTATTGTTCCACATCTGAGTAGCCATACTGTCCCTTATTTGCGCCCAAGCATTGTTCGCAGTGTCAACCTCAGAATGTATTTCTGTCGCATCATGGTTCGGAGCCCAACTTTCCTCTGGTGGAATGACCTCGTCGTACCTGTGAGAAATTACCCAATTGTGGAGAATGCAACAGGCTAGCACTAGCTTCACTTGCGTCTTGTATGGGTGGAATGGTTTGTTGTCTAAGATACGAAACCTGCTCTTCAAGGCCCCGAATGCACGTTCCACAGTGACCCGCAAGGAGGAGTGTCTCAAGTTAAACAACTCCTTGCAATCACGTGGGTAGTTCCTTCCACCGTACTCTTGCAAGTGATACCGAACAGCTCTGTATGGTGGAAGAAAACCTGGTCGGAGTGCATATCCAGCATCAACTAGATAGAACTTGCCTAACAAATGAGAAATATAACAATATAGATATAAGAGTTATCATTCAGTATGAAGTGTATGACAAATTTTTGGTGATATACTATACCTGATGGAACCGTTAATCCATCATGCCTCTGTAAAGCATCGGCAAGTATGAGAGCATCATGGGCTGACCCTTCCCAGCCAGCTAGTACGTATGTGAACCTGAGATCAAAGTCCACAGCAGCCAAAACATTTTGCGTCGGGTAGTGCTTCCTACCCCTAAATGCGGCCACAATCTCTTTTGGGACTCTTGCATGGATATGTGTACCATCAATTGCACCGATACAATCCTATATAATAATGTAAACAACTATTCGTAAGTGGTGAAGGTTACCTTCGTCTATACTAATCGTGCAAGTAATTGCTTTACCTTGAAATAGGGGGACCATCTCAAACTGTTGGCAATCTTTACGTGGGTTTCAATGGATGGGGGTTTTATCATCTCGTGTCTTAACTCACCAATGGCATAGAGTACCTCCCTAAAGTATCGACTGACTGTTTCTATAGACCTTTGAAAGTTAACCTTGATCACTCTAAATCTTTGGTTGTGGCCAACAACATGAAGAAACATTGCCACTTGCTCCTCCACCGAACTGTGGAAGCTATCCTATAGCAAGTTCCTCTCCCTCAACAACGAGCATAATTGGAAAAATGGAGCCTTTCTTAGCCGCAACATCTCTACGCACTGGATGTCGTCATATTCGTAGATCCTACGCAACAGTGCCTGTCTCTCTAAATCTCTCTCAAGTAGAGGACCGTATGTCAGTGCAGGTGTATGATTCCGCCGCCTCCGAAGGCGTACGATGCACATAACATATGCCGCAGTGACAAGGGCAGCCGCTTTCGTAATAAGTTGGCGTCGTCTACTCACTACATCCATCTAATAAAGAGAAGGCGAAAAAATTACACACTTCGTTAATACAAACAAATTAAATGGAGGCTGTCTCACAACATGGGTCATTTCCATACATATGTAAGTTAGAATGCAATAACTAGCTTCAGAAATCCAAACTGTATGATCTAACTATCATTCAGAATCCAATATTAGAAGAGATAATGAATCCAATATTTAGTCACTCATATATATTACTGCTTCATATTACTACTACTACTGATCTGATCACTTACCAAAAGGACATTTCATAGCACATTGATACAATCTATTTGTAGTAGTATCTATGATGCTTTTGACACAATAGAAGTTGGAGAGATATATGCAAGAAGAAGCATAAATATTCTTGGATGCATGACCCCCTTCTGGGGTTTGACACAATAGCTGTCTACACTTGTTATACCAACAACACAAGCAATGGAAATTAACCACTTGGAAGCTTCTGGGGTTTGACCTATGGCCCATGACAAGAACAACTGAACATATAGTGATATACATTATTGGCAACTGCCAAATTCTTCTGGTAGTATCAAATAACTGATAGGAGTTCAGTCAATTAAGCAGCAATACTAACTAGACATAGGAAAAATAACATGAGTTGATCAATAAATTATCTTCTCATAAATACACATACACATCCAAGAATGGGGAGGAATGCACAAAGAATGAAAAGGGAAAAGTCTGTACAGGGAATATGTTCCTACATCCAACTTCTGGACGCAACTTAAACAGCTCGGGAACAAAACATGACATCCTTTTTAGGAAAAAAAAATAATGCGCAAAATGGGTAGTTGCCAAACAAGAGGTGGTTTGATGTAGTGGTGGAACTAGGGAAGTGCATCTTGTGCCTAGATGCCTAATGAGTCTTTCAGCGTAGAAAATGCTCCATCACATTCTGAGAACCAGTTGAGAAATAAAGCTGGAAGAGGTCCAAACTAGTTCATCCTATAGGCAAATCAATTGAATTATTTTCCAGAACTTTTCTGCCCAATTTTGAGTTCTCCAATTACCAACACTTGTTAAGACCTTTACTATCTTGAAGAAAAATGTTCATGTACTGCTAATTTTTCATTCCAATGGCACTACCAATTTCAAGACAAATGAACTTCTGTCAAATTAATCATACTGGTCCTAAAAAGGAACATCTGGATAAAGTTTGTTCAGTATTTTAAACATCTAGACAAGAATGGAGCACAAAAGCACATTTTGATAAGTTATCATATGGAAAACATTAGATTAGATATAAATATGTTATTCTGTATTTTAATAAAGCAAAGAAACATTTTGTTTGTCTATCAAAAGGAAAATGCCATATCATAGATGTGCTATTCTGTAGTATAATAGGATAAGTTTTGCCGTGATGAGCTTACAAAGAATATCCTCATATCTGAATGGTTTCGGGCAAAGAGGGCACCTGGATGACGGGATCTGGAGGCACCGGAGGCGACGAGGTTTGGGGCTGCGTGGGGGCACCGGAGGCGGAGGCGATGAAGTTTGGGGCAGCGCGGGGGCGTCGGAGGCGGAGGCGATGACGTTTGGGGCGGCGCGGGGGCGCTGGAGGCGGAGGCGACGAGGTTTGGGGCGGTGTGGGGGCACCAGAAGCGGAGGCGACGAAGTTTGGGGCAGCGCGGGGGCGTCGGAGGTAGAGGCGATGACGTTTGGGGCGACGCGGGGGAGCTGCAGGCGGAGGCAACGACGTTTGGGGCGACACGGGGGCGCAGCAGGCGGAGGCGACGAGCTAGGTTTGGGTCTTGGGGCACCGGAGCCGGAGGCGATGAGGTTTGGGGCGGCACGAGGGAGCGAAGAGGAGGCGCGGGGGCGGAGAGGAGTGAGGTAACCCTAAGGGCGGGGGCGGAGATTGCGCGTGCAACGAAGGAAGCAGTTTGCGCGTATCCCACGGGCCAGGCCGATGGAAACGAGCGCGTTTCGCGTTTCGCGAGCCAGGCTGAGCGGGACCGTTTGCACCGCGCGGGCTGGACTGGAAGCAGTAGTGCAGGCAACCAAACAAGCGATTCTTGCATTCACGGGCCAGGCCAAGCCTTGGGCCAGGCAACCAAACACGCCCTATATGACCCGAGAAGCTTCCATTGCACTGTGCCAGTGTGTCCGCATGGGACAGTGTATGACCCGAGAACGAAGCGGTGCACTTCAGAGAAAAATGTTAATCTTCTCAAAGGTAAGTCATATGTACTAGTAATATTTTATTTCAATATATATATCTATTGTATAATAAAAGCACCAGAATTTGGAGGCACCATGGATTCGTTTTGAAGTATATAAATTACCAGATTAATTGAAAAAAAAAAAGAAAATATCTACACCTTGGATAGGCATGAATTTTAATAGTTTAGATTAATCATATAATTTTGAGACTTAATAATAGATGCAACTCTGATTCTATATATATATATAGAGAGAGAGAGATAGAGAGAGAGAGAAATTCCCTCTAAAAATGACAATATTAATATTTATTATATATTAGTAGATTGAAATATTGTTAATAAAGTTATTTTCACAATTGCACTAGACTTCTGACTGGTACTACTTGATTCTGTAATAAACAAGATAAATCAAGCCCACTTTTAGGATCATAATCATGGCAGGTTTTTGTTGGATTTAGCAGTGGTCTCGACTGGTCTTCTTTATTTTAAATCTTATGTGTAAATGGTCTTTTCTTAAAAAAATAATTATACAATTAAGACCTTGTTCCTTCATGAAAGTTTCTCTATAAGATAGAATAAAAGATAGATTTGTGAAGAAAATTACTCAATATTTCTCATCATTAGATATGGAAGTGAGGCATTCAAAATCAACTGAGTATTTCCAAAAGAAATGAGCAAACAAAAAAAAATCTATGCCAGTAGTGTACATCCACCGCATTTGGTTAAGAGATGTCCACAGAAAGATATGCATATCTGACTGAAAATTGCTTTCAACAACCATCACCATAAAACTGAATCACGTTCAGAAGTTTTTGCATTTCAACCAATTCTTATTCTGCCTTGGAAGACAATGCACGGTTCCTGAACAAGTTCTTAAATTTGAAGTAGATCAAATCTCTGCAATTGTTGTCTCCTTTTCCAAAGAATATAGATAGGATCAGTGTGATTGCAGTGGACTTCCATGTTCCCCAACGGAATCTTCCCTTAGGAAAATTTATATGCGGCAGTATCTAGTGTAAATCGTCATTTAGATGCTAACAATAACATACTAACCACGGGATTAGAGCATCAAATCAAAACAAAAAATTCTAAACAAAATTACATAGGTAGCATGTAGAGTAATTTGGCATTATATAAAATTTTAAGTTCAAACATAATCGTGTTAAGAGAAAAAAATTATAGTAAATAATGACTTTTGTTCATTCCGTTTCCTTTCTTTTTTATTTACCTTTTGTTATAAAATTTCTTTCGCACTGGATTCAACTTGAAGTTTATATGTTGGTGGATTACTATACGAACTATTTTTCTGATAATTTTTATGATGATTTGATGGATTAACTGACATACTTACTATTTTAGCCTCTAATTGATGGTTAGTACTATATATATCCCCATTTTATATTATAATTATTTCTACAATAAACAATACAGAAGAAAAATTTACAAGGCATAATGATTGTAGGTATTATAATTGAATTGAGTGGTGGCTTTGGCATTCTATTTCTTAGCATAAATGGGATATTGCTTATCCGCAGATGGAAAAAAAGATATTCGATAACGACTTCGAAGGGAGTATTTCAAAAAAAATCAAGGCCTTCTATTAGAACAACTGATATCATCAAATGAAAATGCTAGTGAAAGGACAAAGATTTTCTCCATAGAAGAGTTAGAAAAGACAACAAATAATTTTGATCCAGCACGTATCGTAGGTCGTGGAGGTCATAGCATGGTATATAAAGGTATATTATCTGATCAACGAGTGGTGACCATAAAAAACTAAGGTTATTGAGGATGGTGAGATAAATCAATTCATTAATGAGGTTGCAATACTCTCTCAAATTAGTCACCGAATCGTAAAACTCTATGGATGTTGTCTTGAAACAGAGGTTCCATTGTTGGTGTAGGACTTTATCTCCAATGGTTCATTATTTGGAATCCTACATGTTGATTCTAGTAGTAGATTCTCCTTAACATGGGATGATAGCTTAAGGATTGCCACAGAAGCTGCAGAGGCTCTCAATTATCTTCATTCTACAGCTTCAATATCAATGTTCCATCGTGACGTGAAGTCTTCTAATATATTGTTGGATGGAAGCTACACTACTAAAGTTTCAGATTTTGGTGCTTCAAGATTTGTTCCCATTGATGAAACCCATGTGGTTACACACGTACAAGGCACATTTGGATACTTAGATCCGGAGTATTACCAGGTGGGGCAATTAAATGAAAAGAGTGATGTCTATAGTTTTGGTGCTGTACTTGTAGAACTATTCCTCAGAAAGGAGCCTATTTTTACAAGTGCATCAGGCTTAAAACAAAACTTGTCTATGTATTTCCTTTGGGAGATGAAGAACAGGCCAATTAGAGAGGTTGTGGCTACTCAAGTTCTTGAGGAAGCAACTGAGGAAGAGATTAATAGTGTTGCCTCTCTTGCGAAGATGTGTTTGAGACTTCAAGGTAAAGAAAGACCTACTATGAAACAAGTGGAGATGACCTTGCAACTTTTGCGAGTGAAAAGGTTGAACTCATATCAAGTTGCTTTAGGAGCCACAGAGATTCAACTATTGCTTACTACAAGAGCATCTAGGTCCCAATCTCCAGTTCGTGATTTGGGCGACAGATCTAATTTAGCATCTCAACATAGCAAAAGATGCTACAGCTTGGAGCAAGAATTTATGTCATCTGCCAATCTACCACGTTAGATGAGTTTATCGAGTTTTAAACGATTGTCCATCCTTATTACCCCCTAGCTAGTCATGTGGTTTGCGCTTTAGTTTCTCTTTCCGCATATTGTATACAATGATCTATGGTACCTTATATTGTATACATGTCTTTTTTTAAGTAATGGACTTGTTCTACATAAACAACTCATTTCTCCTTTTTTAGTTGATGCTATTGTGACCATTCAGTTTAATTGTACAGGTCAGTGATGTATAGCACACTCATAATGATCCAGTTTTAATTCTTCTTATGATTCACTCTTGTAACCATTCAGTTTTTTAGTGTTTTGGTATTGTCGATGGCCAAATGATTAATGATCTGAATTTTTAGTAGACCTTGTGTTCTTGATTCAGATATATTTATGGTCGATGTTTTATCATTAAATTTATGTTCTTGTTAAACATTTTTTAATTACATATACCATACTATTATCATATTCAACCAAATGAAAAATTTGTTACGATTAGTATAAAAATCAAAGATCCAACCTTCAAATTATGGTGTGAGTATTTGGAGAAGTTCTCAGAGGTTTCCGCAAATGAGGTTGTGGCGGCCTCCGCACTTTGTCCGGCTTCAGAGTGCTCTTTGCTTACTTCAGATGAATGCCGGAAGTTTGCCCAAGAGATCCTCACCCATGAAGTCTTTGCTTATGCTAAGTCTGGGAAGGTAGAGGAGCGCTACTAGGAGATGGTCTACCACTCCCTGTAGGTAAGAGCATCTATTTTGGGAGTAAGTTGCACCCAATGATTGACTCTCTTCTTCGTCACCCCACTCTGGGTTAAATTTTTGCTCTTATTTCTGCACTCGGCCACCCTCATTTGGGGGCTTCACAACAAGCTTGTTGAGAACATCCTCTCGGCTAAGAAAGTTTTCAAGTTTAAGAGAGCCGAGAAGGAGAAGGTACTCCGGGAGCTGGCTAGGGAGAGGTATAGAAAGGACGAAGCTTTCTGGGAGCTCGCCAAAATCCTGGCTTAATTGAAGGCCTTGGAACAGGTGAACTCCATACTCCGGTTGAAGCTGGAGGTGGGTGAGGACACCCTCCAGGGGGCCAAGGACCTCATGTCCCAGGTAGTTGCGAACATGATGAGGCGGGCAACAAGGTCTCGGCTACCTTGGAGAAACTTGGGCTCATATATGACCCGGAGGAGACCACCCGGTAGCCCCCGAAGTTGTTCAATGGAGCTAAATGCTTTCTTGACCGGAAGATCTCTGTCATCCCTAAGGCAGTTGACCTCTAAGATAGGTTATTGGCCATCCCGATAGTTATAGCCGCCGCTATTCTAGTGGAGTATGCGGGCAAGGGTGCCACCGTTATTAGTGCCTCTGTCCTCCAAGGCTTCTCGGAGTTCCTCCAGTCCCAATGAGAAGAGCTCGAGCCGCATGCTGAAGCATTTTACAACAAGTTGATCTCATGCTCCCTAGCCGGGGGCCCATTCGGGGAAGCTTCCACTAATGTGTCTGTGTGGTCTGACTCCGCACAACATGTATGTGTCCCCCAGCCCTTTTCATTTTCTTAGGTTGCTTTTGACCCTCGGTAGCTTTTTAGTAAAGGCCCCGACAAACTTGTACTTAAAACATAATGAATAAAAATGACATTTTGCCATGTTTTGTGTTGCTTTGAATCGCTAGCACATGTTAGGGGGATTTATTCCAGAATTAGCGAGATCCCCACCTTGCGGGGACTTGGAGCTATTTAGCCCAGATGTCGCACAAATGGCACAAGTCTTAATTAGCATTGCCACCGGGAAGCAAGGGTAGCCCAGAGGCATTAGGCCTCCGAGATGTAATAGCATTTGAGAGTGCCAAGGGGGTGGGTTCCTCAGGAGTAATTTTGTTGAGGTGGCTTCTGGAGATTTTGATGATAGCAAGTCAGAGTTGCCACCTCTTGGAACAAGGGGCTCTCTAGATTCCACCATTTTAGATATTGCTGCCGGTCGGCTATGAGTATTGACCAAAGGACCTACTGAAGTGTGTGTTCCGAAGAGTGTGGAATTTATATCAAGACCTCTCCCTGGAACTTGCCTGGAACCTTAGAAAATTTTAAATTACTTCTCCGGGGAGGTTTTATTTCCTGGATAAAATGTAGTTACATCCGGGGGGTTGTCTCCCGGGTTGCCTCCAACTCATCGGAGAGGGTTGTCTTTTGGGAAAATTTGGGAATAAAGTTATTAGATGTCTAGGCATTTTTCCATTATGTATCACTGTTGTGTTTTTTTGTTGGGTAATTCTAGGTGGCCTCCGGGATAGTGACCATCGGAGCTCTTGCGGTTTCACTGAAGGTTTGCCAAGACAACCGTAGTTTGGGTCGAGTGTGTCCTGGTGGGTGTGTGCCCCCACCCCCCAGTGTCAGGGAGTTAAAAGTAACTCCCCAGCGAGGGTTTGATAGGGTCCTTGGTGCACTGTTGATATTCATATCCTGGAAAATATGTCCGTAGCATGGTGTTTAAGTTGCGAGTGATTACATTAAGCTTTGCAATCCCTAGTAGTCTGGGTAACCTAGTCTAGGGAGTATATCCAGGTCAAGGCTTCGGGTTTGTCCTAGTAATTTCATATTGTAGGGGAACCCAACAAACAGAGGGGTTCACTAGAGGCACCCAGGCAGTATGGCTGAGGTGCCCTTTTTTGAGGAGTACATCCAAGTCAAGGCTTTAGGTTTGTCCTAGTAATGTCGTATAGCTGGGGAGCCCAACTAACCCAAGAGTTTGCCGGGCGCACCCAAGCAGTATGCCCGGGGTGCTCTTGTCTAGAGAGTACGTCGGAACAAAGCTTCGGGTTTGTCCCAGTAATGCCGCCTGGCCAACGAGCTTAGTAATAGGCTCTTGGGGTTTTAAGGGGAAACAAGTCCCTCAAAGAGACCCACTACCGCGGTTTGTATGAACCGAGGTGCCGCTTACCTCCTTAGTCCAAAGGGGTTATCACCAACTGCCCTAGAGGAGCAAAGATGTCACCATCAGGACCTTTAGGGCTATATAAGGGCCCATTTTCTCCTCATTTCGAGGGCATCTTGAGCACGGGTTGGAACGTGATCCTGAGATTCCTTCAATGCAAATGAAAAGACTTCCGTCTTTATTGAAAGTGAAGCAGTACAAGTCCTCCCCCAACGCCGTAGTGTGGGGGGACTTTGAGAGATTATACATAAAACTTGCGAAGCAAGTTGGCATTCCATGTGTGCTTTAGCACCTAGTCTTTGAGGGTAGCGATCTTGTAAGCCCCTAAGCCAAGCGCCACTGAGATGTGGTATGAATCTTCCTATTTAGGGTGGAGCTTCCCTTGGGATAGGGGGTCAGTCACCCGCTCGAGCACCAAGTCCCCCAGGCAAAAGGCTCGCTCACACATGCGTTTGCTGTAACTGCGGGCCATCTCGTGCTCGTAAACTGCATTGCGGAGGAGTGCTTTGTCTCGCGCCTCCTTGACAAGGTCTACCTCGAGCTGCTGGTTGTTGTTGTTAGTGTGATAGGCTTCAGTGGAGGCCCCTTAGCGGAGTTTGACTCAGAGTGAGTGAAGACGGATTTCCACAGAGAGAACAACCTCAGTGTTGTAGATTAGCGACAAGAGGGTTCGCCCTGTTGCCTGGCTTGGGGTGGTGCGCAGTGATTAGAGGATATTTTGGAGTTCTTTGGCCTACGTGCCACACTTTCTAGCACTTTTCTCCAAACGACGTCAAAATCCTTGAAGGATGGTCCTTAACTCGCTCAACAGAGCCCTTGGTCTTTAGATGGGCAAACAAGGCGAACTGCATGACTATGCCAATAGTTCAACATAATTCTCGGGACGAGGCCGAATCGAATTAGGTTCTGTTGTTGATGGTGATCTCCCTTTGTACTTCGAAGTGGCATATAATGTTCTTCCAAAATAATTTTATCACCATACGTGAGGTAATGTTAGTCAAGGGCTTGGCCTCGACCCACATCAAAAATAATCCACAACAACGAGCATGTATTTGTTCGAGAAGGTCAAGTGCCCAACAAGCGAAGAGCCAAGTGAAGGGGATGGACCGTAGTATAGTAGAGGGTAAGTTGGAGCCCTTCACGGCCTTTTGGCACACTTCACAAGTCAAAATGAGCTTCAGAGCATTCTAGGCCATGGTCCGCTAGTAGAACCCCTATCGAAGGGCCTTAACCATGGTAGCCCATGGGGTGAGATGGGAGCCACAATGCCACTGATGGATATCCTCGAGGAGGCGAAGCATGTCTTCCCAGGAAAGGCAATGCAATAAAGATAGGGAGCCTTGTTTATAGAGTGCCTCATTGAGGAGGGCATATGCCCGAGCCTTAGAACAGAGACACTTTGCCTCAGCTTAATTACTGGACTATATAGCCCCCTTTGATGAAGGAGACTAGGGAGTTCATCCACGTTGTTGTCAAGGAGATTTCCACGATGTCTGGAGCACGAGAGTTATTGCACCGCCCAGGAGAGGCAACCGATGGCTCTGTGGTGATCTCTAGGAAGGTGTCGCGAGGTACTAGGACTCGAGAACTTGCAGCCCATGCAAGGCAATTGGCCCGGTCATTATCCCTTCATGGGATACACTGGACGTTGAAGTTGTTGAAATGCCTCTCCATCTTGCGCACCTCCTCAAGGTAAAGAGTTAGGTTGGGGTTGTGGCACTGGTAGGTTTTGTCCACCTGGTTGACCACTAGCTGGAAGTCACCCTTGATGAGGAAGCATCGTATACACAAGGAGTAAGCGAGGCGAAGTCCTAGTAGGAGGGCTTCATATATATTCAACGACGTTGCTAGTCACAAAGAATTTGAGCCTCATAGTGTACTCGAGCATCTTCCCCTCTGGGCTACTCAAGACCAGTCCCACTCCCTCATTGGCGAGGCAGAGCGATTCGTCGAAGAAAAGTACCCAGGGATGGCTCTCCTAGGGAGAAGCAGCCTGCGGTGCCTTGAGCTCAAGTGACGGATTCCATTCAACCACGAAGTCCACGAGGACTTATGACTTGATGGTGGTGTTTCCAGTTAGGGTGAGCATGAAGGTGACCAGCCCGGCTGCACATTTGCCAATTCGGCCAGTTGGTTCCTTGTTTCTTAACACTTCGCTGAGCAAGAAGGATGAGGAGATGACAATGGGGTGCCTGAGGAAGTAGTGACGGAGTTTCCTTAACACCATAAGCAAGGCATTGCACACCTTTTTGATCTCAGTGTACTTTAAACTTAGCACCTTGGAGCGCTTTGCTAACATAGTAGACAGGATGTTGTGTCCCATCCTACTCCTTGACCAAGATGGCGCTAGTGGCCACGGTTGTGGCTATGAGATAGAGTACGAGCGGCTCCCTCGTTACGAGCTCACGAGCATGGGGTGGGAGGGAGGGGTGGCTTGCGAGGTAAAGCTTCAAGGCCTCAAAGACTTGTTGAGCCTCGGGGGTCCATTGGAACACTCTAGACCCAGAGGACTTTGAAGAATTTTAGCCATTGTTCGCCGGACTCTGAGACAAAATGGCCTAATGCGGCCATCCAGCCGATGAGCTCTTGGACATCCTTAATTGACATTTTTCTAGGTTAGTTTCAATGCCCCATTGGTAGACAAGAAAACCCAGAAGTTTTCCACAATGCACAGCGAATACACACTTTTCTGGGTTAAGTTTTAACCCGTACTTGCTCCGGTACACCAGGTTAAACTCCTCGGAAAAGAGGTCCTAGGTAGCCTTGCTTGTGGGGACCAGTTACCCAAGTATGCTTGGGCAACCAAGGCCTTGAGCTTCACCTAGCACAAGTGACATTGGCCAGACAACCGGTCTTCGGGGGATCAATCACCCGGGTGTGCCCAAGTAACCAAGGCCTTGAGCTTCATCTAACCCAAGAGACGTTAGCCACGCAGTTGGTCTCTGAGGGACTCGTTACCCAGACGTGCCTGAGTAACTGAGACCTCAAATTTCCCCCCTAGCATGGAGATGCTACCAGATAGCTGTTATCTAGGCTACCATCATCGGATGCTCCCCCCCCCACCCCACCCCACCCCACCCCACACCACAACAAATTACACCATCGTAGGGAACCTCCAATAGATATTTTAAGTTTCCCCACACTTATGGCTAGCTAGAAATGGTGATGATTGCCATGATAGAAAGCTGACTCAACGTGATGTGAACCTTAGTAGCTTATATCTATATCAACTCCCATCTCTTATCATCTTTCTCCCTCTTCCACTTGCCTTGTCTATATTCTTTCTCTATGTGGCATTGAGTAGTTTCAAATAGTATTATCTTAGTTGTTTGTCCTATTTTATCGTCACCGCTTGTTGTTTTTAATCCAAAATCATAGCTGACAGACCAAATTAAATAGATCTTAAAAGTAAATGGACTAATTTTATCTATTTTAAAATGGATGGATCAAAATAAACTAAAAAATAAGTATAGTATTCAAAATAGATACTATTATTTGTCAAACTGTTTTATAAAAAACATTAAAAAAAAAGTTTTCCTTGGTGTACCATGTCCAATTATATGCCGTTAATCCTTGACATTGAGTAACTTAATGCACATATGTTGTGGATAGTATGGAAGTGTGATGGTCTTGATAACACTTTGTGCTAATACTTTTATAGGTTGTCACGGCCACAATTTAGCGGTAGGACTTTTTTAGTTCAGTGGGAGAACCTTACTAGTCTTCAAAATTGCCTAGTCACTTGTTGCTTAGTCAAGACGTATTTCCAGATATGGGCGGTGCATGGCTTTAATTTCCTCGTAATTTTGATAGATGAAACTACTGTATTGAGATTAGGATACGTCTGATTGATTATTAAAATTTGTCAATCTAATATTTGATTATAACTAATTATATAATCTAGAAAATTTGGTTTTAGAGATATGTTTGATTTATTGTTGATCCTTGTGATGGCTAAAGTCATATTTGGCTATTACTCAGTTGGACAAATCGTTTGTCACAACTTTAGATATAGTTTGTAAAAATGATAGTCAAATCATAATTAAATTATTTTAATTTGCTAAATATTAATTGCAAAACAAAAGAGAGGTAAATTATGTTGCAACTGCCAATGTTTGGTTTAACAAAAATTGATTATTAACCAAACATATCATATATTCATCATCTCTTTTGTGTCTATTTGTGCTATATAAGGATAACCATATCTCCCTCCCTACCCATAAAAGTAAAACGAAATAGATGACATGTGCTACGGAAATAAGTACGAACCAAACTTTTTCATTCTTTTTTTAATATTCATTGATAAGTGCACTTTATGAATTTGATCTTGTTGTCCGGTACAGATGTTAATAGGTGCATGTCCCAGAAAATGTTTATGAAAAATTCCTCCATACATATAATTAATTCATTTGCTACTAATCTTAAATCTCGATCACTATTAGAAGGTGTGACTCAAATACGAGCGTGGTTTTGTTTACCAATTTCACTTTTGATTTTCAAGTCAATTAATATTACCGTCGTTCTTGAATATCTGTCATTTTTTTTCAAATTATAGTTATCAAGGCAATCATAATTTTAGTAAAGTATAAAAAAAATCTCAAATAAATACATATACAAATAAACCTCATATCCTACAATTAATGAGTTTATAATTTTAGTTACATATATACACAAAATCTAACCACCAAATTTAAGAGATAGTATGGCAAAATTTTATCTATAATTCATAAAATAACAAATATTTATATAAAAAGATTTGAAAAAAATGACACATATTTGAAAACAAAGATAGTAACTCAAAACTCTGTTCATGCATGGCAAATCAGCAACGAAAAAACCATTGGAAAGCTACATAATCTCCAAATCATAATTGAAATTTCAGCAAAAACCAAGCTACTGGACAAAATAATTAACCCATGAAAGAGGGCATTGATGAATGGATCTCCCTACTGGCATGAAAGTCTTGTGGGAATTGCAATTTTTCAAATCCAAACACCATCAAAGGTCAGAGGAAGTATGTATAAGTACAAATTGACAAAACAAAAATTGCCTTTTACTGTCCGAATCACACTATTGTCTAGAAATTATGTGTTTGAAATTTCTACTAGATATGCTACCAAATAGTTTACAGATAGTGTAGACTGGACTGGGTCCCTGTGGATCTTAGAAATAGTTAGTATTTACTTGTGAAGATGGACTTTCGATTGGAATTGGTACCAAGTTCTAATTCTTGGGTATGGCTACAAGTAAGCCGCCAGACGATTAACCATTATGTGGTTGATTGATTAGAAATTTGTGAAAAGTTTTTTGTTCTCAATAATATCTACATGTTTACGCACAATATCTTATTTGAAAATGCTCTGTTCAATTAATGTATTTTAACACGATAGATTTTGCAAAATGGATGGATGTAGTATGCTTGTAAATTGCATTTGATATGGTGGAATAACAAACATATTTCTTTTACTTCTCTACAGCATTCATGAAGTACATTTGCAAATTTTATGTGGTGTGAGATTCAATATTCTAGATGGCAGATTATCACTTGAACATTGCAACATTAAAATGAAAATTATATGATGGGGCCGTTGGCCCAAGCCAACAAAACTAAAACACACTAGGATAGAACTAGTGAAGCCCAATCCAAATCACAAATAGGCTATGTGACAATTTTTATGTGTTTTTATGTTGCGTCACAATCGGATATGTGTTTTTATGTTTTATATTTGTATTTTAAAAAAAACGAGCATGTTGTTTTCCAAGATGAGTTGCAGGAGCAGCCAAAGTGCCAAGAATGGCAATTTAGTCACTATGGAACATTTCTCTCTCCAAAAGTTAGCTCTATTAGTACAAATATGCAGGTATATGTACGTGTATGTTGTTTGGTAACCATATTCATGACTTGCAATATCATGGATAAATTACGTATTTTAGGGGTGCCAGTTGACATATATGGTGTTTTCGTAGTGTCATACAACAAATATTTTCTTAAGTCCATAATTACCTTTTTGATGATTTCATATTTCCAAGTATTATTATAAGTACAATGTTTTAGCGTAGCACCTGTAATTGCCACTATAGATTATTGCAAGCTCTTATTGTGATGAGCCACTAACAGCTATCTAAAACATTGTGTGAGATTTAAGATTTTGGGGGAGGGCAGTTCTCGCGCGGAAAGGATTATGATAGTAGTTGGATGGCAGCGAGTCCCAATTGTTTTCGGCCATCGGATTAGATATATATCAATAACTAGAATCGGTTCGAGGCTTAATTGTTTTGAGGGGGAAAATTAGAGGGCAATTGCAGATGATTTTTCATATTAATGTTGTCTATAAAAATAGAGATGCACACTGTTCATAATCTGTTTGGTGTTTGCATCACACAGTCCCATTTAGCGGTGTTATCAGATTTGAATGTAATCGGATATCGGATAATCCGGATATCGAATCCAAAAAAATCATATTAGAATATCTTTTTGGATATCCAATTTTATAATCAGATTTGGATTCAAATATATATATATGATTATTTTCCTAGATTCAGGTTCGGATATGGTATCGAATTCAGATAATATTCGCACTCGCTTAGTAATTTAGTATTATTTTATTTTGCATTTCTATCATAGTAGAATTCTAAATAATATTTTATATTGTAATTATATATTTAATAAAGTGTTTTCTATCATATTACTCTTGAACCTAGTCAAATAATATTGCAAAAACAAAATTATGTTAAAAACTTAAAATAGCAGTATAATTCATATAACATTCAATTTCGATCCGAATGGAGTAAATATCTAATTCAAATTCGTATTCGTATTCAATAATTATCTAATTCGATTTTGAATACGACTACGTCTGAATTCTATTCAAACGCGATTAAAGATAATAGGATTTTGATTTGATATTATTACTATCTGATTCGAATACGCTCTGATTACACCCCTAGTCCCATCCATGTAAATACTTACTGGCAATGGGACAGACTCCTTTGGACTTGTATCATTCGTCTTTAAGAAATATATATATATATATATATATATATATATATATATATATATATATATATATATATACAAATACTATTCTACACTCACCCCTAGAATAGTTATTCTATACCCAGTTTAGAAATCGTCCGATCTAACTTACTAGAATAAAGTACAACGGTTGGATAAAGATAGTAGCTATCCTTTGTTTAAAAGAATTTAACGTCGTTTTATTCCATAACGACAGTAAATATTTGAAATATTTTATTGTTACTGATCGATATCCGCACCAACCGTCTCTTCATCTTCTTCACTGCACTCCCACGTCTTGTTCACATCCAATAAATTTATATTATATGACCAGTAAATTTACTGACAAAAATATATAGTATATGACCAGTAAATTTATACTACACGACCAGTAAATTTGTTGATAAAAATTTACAGTATAATCTATAATATGTGAACAGTAAATTTACTGGTCATATACTGTATATTTACTGGTCTGTCTAATAAATCTGTGGTATACGATCAATAAATTTATATTACGCAATCAGTAAATTTACTGACAAAAATATATAGTATATGACCAGTATACATTTACTGGTTCGTCTAGTAAATCTGTAGTATATGACCAATAAATTTATATTACGCGACCAGTAAATTTATTGACTAATATGATTTTGGTTGCTATGTTTTAGTCAGTTCCTATTTTTTAGGGATAGTGTGCGGTTATATGTTATTGTGCGGGTTCCTATTTTTTAGGGATAATGGAGCCGTTTATGGTAGTTGCTACCTTCAATAAAATTCTAATATCGATGCATGATCCAACGATACAGAAGGTGGGCATAGAATAGCTATTCTACGGGTGGGTGTAGAATAGTGTCTCCCTATATATAGATTTTTGTCAGATACTATAGATTTTTATCAGTAAATTTACTGATCGCGTAATATAAATTTATTGATCGTATACTACAGATTTACTAGACGAACCAGTAAATGTACAGTATACAACCAGTAATTTACTGGTCAAATATTATTGATTATACTATAAATTTTTGTCAGTAAATTTATTGGTTGTATAGTATAAATTTACTGGTCATATATTATAGACATATACTATATATTTTTGTCAGTAAATTTACTGGATGTGAACAAGACGTGTGAGCGCAGTGAAGAAGATGAAGAGGCAGTTGGTGTGGATATCGATTAGTAAATAAAATATTTCAAATATTTACTGTCGTTATGGAATAAAACGACGTTAAATTCTTTTAAACAGAGGATAACCGCTATCTCTATTCAACCATTGTACTTTATTCTAGTAAGTTAGATCGAACGGTTTCTAAACTGAGTATAGAATAACTATTCTAGGGGTGAGTGTAGAATAGTGTTTATATATATATATATATATGTTCCTCTTTATTTAGACAGTTAGACAAGAAATTGACAATCCAAATCAAGATAGGTGAGAAATTTAAAAGTTCTCGCAAGATCGACGATAGTTAACCATTTTAAATTCTCTTCAATATTAATTTAGACTATTTGAATTTTAATTGAATTATTAATATTTTATAAACAAAACACAATATCTTTTTTTCCCCTAAGGACACAGAATATGGATCTTCTTCATGGGGTTACAATATTCTACCCAGCAGTTTGGCATTTTTGAAATTACATATTTTTCATCTTTTACAATTCTCTGGCGAGTAGTTTGGCATATTTGAAATGACAATTATGAAATGGAAATTGTGTATGACCTATCATGGTTTTCTTTGCATGTCTGCGAAGTCTCCGAAGTCATCGCTCCACAATTAACACTCATCTTCACTAATTTGGAATTCTGGAATCCACACGGTTAAGTTATTGTGGCATAAGAGAAGCCAACAACAGGTAAACTCCCATCCTGCACAAAGCAAAGTTGCTATGAACAGATAAAAACTGCAACTTCATTCCTGCTTTTAGCTATACAGTAGCCTATCTACCCAAAATCAGGTTTTTGGTTCGTAGTACTCCCATATTTCATGAAGAATAATGTTATATAACCTAGAATTCTAGACACGGTCGTGGAAGGGAGGATTAAGTTCAAAGTTAATGTCAAAAATAAGCCTATTCTACGATAAAAAATTTCTTATTAAACTAGTGCAAACATGCCTCTAAATAACACTTGCTTATTGAGCAAATACAAAACGAGTTAAATAACAAGCACAAGTAATAGCTTGCTCCATTAGAAGTAGACATTAGTATTACAAGTTATAACACGTCAAAGAAATTATTTTACGAATAATCCAAGAAAAAAATAATTTCAAAATTAATTCAAAACTTTAAAAATTTCAAAAATAACCTTTAGTCGTGAGCCTGTGGACATGACTAATCTTCAGTCGCTACCAGGGTTCGCGACTGAATGCGTGGCACAACAACTCGCACATGTGGCTTTTAGTCACGAGCGCATTCTTAAAGTACTAGTATGTGCAATATTACAAAAAAATAGAAATCAAATGTAGCTTGAATGGTTACGGACTTCAACCTCTCGCACGTGAGACCCGGGTTCGAATCCTACCACCAATAATATCAAATAAATTTATTTGTGACCATTCTTTCTTAAAGTACTAGTATATAAAATATTACCAAATAACATAAGTTTAATTGAGACTTAATCATGATTTTAAATAAATAGAAAGATTGGTGGAACATAAAACTTCTAGTTTTTGAATTTTTAAAATTTTGTATTAGAATTTTCTAAAATTGGAAGTTTTGCATTCCAACCTTTCTATTTATTTAATATCATGATTAAATTTCAATTAGTAGGATATTTTGGTAATTTTTTTGAGTTGACCGATCAAAATAGCATATAACATTAGACTTCAAAAAAATAGTGACATAAAAAAGATGAAATTTTTGTGGCATATCATATTAAGGACCAAAATTTAGTGACGTAGAATCAATTTTCCTAATACAAACCGAGTTAAATAATTAGCATGGTCTCAAAAAATAATAATAATAACTAGCATGCACCAAATAGCTTTCACATTAGGTGTAGATGACATTATTATTAAAATTACAGTGCACCAAAACATTCAATAATAGGGTTACACACATGTATCTTTTAAGTTTTTATTAAACAACACATGTATATTATTAGTTTTTATAAGCACAAGATATGGCATCAATCCTTGGGACCTTTACGCATCTCTTAGCTGGGCAAGTGTAAGTGTGTTGAAAGGAGTGTAGAAAGAGTCAGAAGAGCGGCGTTCGGCAATTGTTTGATACACCTCTTGCATCGACGGCCTTGCTTGTGGAGAAGCTTGCAAGCAAGCAATCGCCAGCCTGAAGAGTATTACAATGTCTTTCTCCTCCATTGTTAATGGTGGCGAGAGGCGTTGGTCCAAGATTTCTTTGAGCAGTGCTCCGTGATCTTCCGATGATGCAAGGCATTGTATCAGGTCTCTTGGATGCTTCCCCATCACCACCTCCAGCATAACCACACCGAAGCTGTATACGTCACATTTCTCAGTCACCACACATGTGTAGGAAAGCTCTGTACGATAAGGCAAAAAAAAGTTGAACTAGCAGTGTGCAAGGTGGAAGTATAATTATTTTGTGTGTGAGAAGAAATCATATACCTGGAGCTATGTAGCCATAGGTTCCGGCTAGTGAACTCCAATTTGAAGAATCAGGCTTTAGAATTCTTGCAATTCCAAAATCTGAAACGTAAGCCTTGAAATTATTGTCTAGCAAGATGTTGTTGCTCGTTATGTCTCGGTGGATTATAGGTGAATTGCAGTCATGGTGCAAATAAGATATTGCTTGAGCCACGTCCTTTACAAGAGCAACTCTCTTCTGCCAATCCAACCCCTTTGCTAGTTCCTCATTTTCTAAGGTTGTAGAAAGACTTCCCCTCTCTATGTAATCATAAACAAGAAACTTGTAATGTGGATGAGAACAGAAGCCATATAGCTTGACTATACTCCGTTGTCGAATATTTGTTAACACTTCAATTTCACTACGAAACCTTCTTTCATCATCAAACTCTTCTTCTATCGGGTGAAGTTTCTTCACGGCGACCACCCGTCCATCTTGAAGTTGCACTTTGTAGACACTGCCATATCCACCGATTCCAATGATGTACTTCTCATCAAAATTTTCTGTTGCCTTGATGATGTCCTCAAATGCTAGTTTCCCATCAAAATTCCATACAGAGAATACATCTCCCCTTTCAATACCAGAAGTTTCTTGAGGGTTTCTGTTTTTGCAAATAAACATAATACTTCCAGCAATTGATAGAAGAATAGTAGCACACACAGGCAAAACAATTGCTTCTATCAAAATAAGGTGTTTTCTTTTATGCTCCTCAGATGTTAGAGCTGAATAACAAGGTGGAAGGCCAGAGAGATTACCACATAAACCTTTATTATGGAGAAACCAATCTATTGAGGCAGTGCGAAATAGATGTCCTTCTGGAAGTGGCCCTTCCAAGTTGTTGTAAGATACATCAAGCGTCTCTATGCTAAGCATGCTTGAGAAGGAGGATGGAATACTTCCATTGAATTGATTGTGGGAGAGATTTAGATGTTCTAACATCCCCAAGTTCCCGAGCTGTTGTGGAAATCCCCCAGTGAGTTTGTTGTTGCTGACATCCAACTTGATTTCTAGGTTCACCAAATTTCCAATGGTATGAGGCAAATTCCCGCTTAAACTGTTGTTGTTGATATCTAACAATAGTAGTTTGGTGCAACTTCCTAGAGTCTCAGGTATGGATCCACTCAACTTGTTATCAGATATATCAAGGTACTCTAAATTGCTTAGTCGACTAAACTGAGAAGGTATGGATCCTGATAACTCATTCTGTTCTAAATTGAGGCTATATAGATCTGTCAAGTTTCCAATTTCTTCTGGTATGTCACCAATCAATTGGTTAGAGCTGAGTATAAGAATTTCTAACCTCAATAATTTTGAGAGCTCTGGAGGTATTCTTCCAGTGATCATATTGTTTGCCACATTAAAGAAAGCCAAGTTGGTCGATGCTGCCCAGTTCGAGGTGAGCTGTCCATAAAAGTTGTTTGATCCTAGGTGTGCCCCAGTAAGCTCTGGATGCACCCCAAAAATGTGAGATATGTTGTCTGTGAACTGGTTGTAAGCTAGGCCAATAAGCCGCAAGCTGGTGCATGTCTTCAAGCTTCTAGGGATGGGGCCACTAAACATGTTGTCAGATACAACAAAAATTTGTAGTTGTTCTCCTTTGCAAACATCAGGGGGCAAAGGTCCGGAGAGGGAATTGGAACTTAGAGCAAGCTCGCTCAGTGTTGTGAGATTTGCTAATTCTTGAGGTAGAGGACCTGACAATTTGTTGGAGTATAGGAGCAAGCGACTAAGTCTTGTCAAGTTCTTAAAAGTTGGGGGGGTTGAACCAAAGAAATTGTTGCTACCTAGGTGCAAATAGGAGAGATTCACCAGATTTCCAATCTCTTTGGGAATGGGACCGACAAGCTGATTTTCAAAAAGTACCAAGTCATTCAGGTTAGTAATGTTCCATATGCATGGAGGAATAGAGCCACTTAGAAGGTTAATACTTAAGTCCAACACATTTAAATTTGAAAGTCTTCCTAACTCTTGGGGGATGGAACCTGAAATTTGATTTTTGTAAAGAAGAACTCTTTCTAACGTGGTAACATTGGCTAATGAGATAGGGATTGCACCAGTGAGTTCATTTTTTGTAAGCTGAAGCCTTATCAAGTTAATGAGATTGCCCAGCTCTACCGGTATATGTCCTGACAAATCAGTACCAAATAGAAACAAATAATTTAGATTGGTCAAGTTTCCTATACTACGGGGTATCTCACCGCTCAAGTAGCTATTGCTTAGCTGCAGCTCTTGTAGGTTAACGAGCCTTCCTAGTTCACTTGGAATTGTACCGGAGAGCATTGTTTCATAAAAGAAAAGCACAGTTAGCGTGGTGAGATTACCTAAGGATGCAGGGATGTGACCAGTGAGGTTGTTGTAAGAGAGCCCAATTTGTTCAAGGCTATGGAGGTTGCCAATCTCGAACGGTATTTGTCCAGTGAGCTAGTTCCCAGAAGGAGACTATGTGTATCTGAAAGTGACACCTTTCAAAGGAGTACACAGATTTCAGATAAAAGGAAAATTAAGTCCAAGATACATCGGACCATATCAGATAAGTAAAAAGATAGGAAAGGTGGCCTACAGATTAGAATTACCACCAGAGTTAAAAGGAGTCCATGACGTATTTCACGTCTCGCAATTGAGAAAATGTTTAAGAGCACCCGAAGATGAAGTGCCACTAGCAGGAGCAGGAGTTCAACCTGATTTATCCTACAAAGAATACCCTGTAAAGATACTCGAGAGAAAGGAAAGGAACTTAAAATCAAGGACTATTAAGTTTTGCAAAGTACAATGGAATCATCATTCAGAAAAAGAAGCAACTTGGGAAAAACAAGAAGACCTGTGTCAGAACCATCCTTACCTCTTCAGCAAGTCACCTAAATCTCGAGGACGAGATCATTCTTAAGAGGGGTAGGTTGTAACATCCCTGATTTTTGCCCTATTTTCATTCTCTGAGCATCGCCTTATCACCCGCACCTTGCACCACCTGACCCTGAAAGGACCCAAACCATAACCAATATAAGCGCGATGTGCTCTAAGATCCCCTCGTATCGGAATATCCCAAATCGGCCGATTCGTTCTTAAAATCGAAAACGACCGCTTCTAGGAGACCCAAAAAGTCTAAAATCTCCGTTTGAAGTCCGAATCGAGATCCATCTTCTCCTATACGTCCATATCGCTATTTGATACGTATCGTCCTTTAGAAACGTTTCCAAATTCGCGACGGAAATCAGAGTTTCAGCCGTTGGAAAAATCCGAAAACGAAAGTACCAGTTTTACTCAACCCTGTTTTCGTTTTACCCGAAACCCTGCCAAATCTTCTTGTTTTCGCGCATACTCAATTGGAATGAGTATGTGATGATTTTATCTAGCCCTCGGAAAAGTCGGATTTGCATTTGGACCCCTAAATCCTGAAAATGCCCAAAATGCCCCTGGAACAAAACACAGTGTACAGTGCACGGCACTGTACCGTGCCCGTGCTCGTGCCGCCCGTGCGCGCCCTGCGTGCCGCCTGTGCGCCACCGTACTGCGCCGTGCCGCGCCACCGCGTCCCCTCTCCGCCGGCACCGCCCCGTGTGCGCCTCGCGTGCCCTGCGAGCTCCGCCACCTGTCCACGCCACGGCAACGCCTCGAGAACCCCCAGATCGCCGTGCCTCGTCCCGTCGTGTCCGCCACCGAACGCAGCAACACCTGGCCGCGTGCAAAAGTCGCCGTTCCTGTGCATCTCAGCCACGTCCAGCGCCGGCATTGGATGAGCGTGCCACCGCTGTCCTTTGCCCGAGCTGTAGCCACGATCTTCGACCCTCACGCCGGTGCACCGTCCCATCGCCACCGTCCTCGCCTCCGGTTATCGTCGCACACGCGCCCGGTTGCGCCCTCCCTCGGCCAGCACCTTCCCCACAGCATCTAGAGGCTATAAAAGCCAGGACACATCATCTCTTCACCTCACCCACACAGCAAACGCAAGAAAACCACTGTTCATCGTCTTCCCCGAGCTCCACCTTCGGCCTTCTCGGTGACAGCACTCTCCGGTGCGTTTTTCTCCAAATTGAAGCCACCAACATACTCCTCTTACTCTCTAGATGGTTCATGAGCTTAGAATTGAGTTCATTTCTTCTCCAACTCCGGCTATCACCGGTTTTCCATTTAGCTCTGTTTTGCAAAATTCAGCCCGATCCAAAGAGATTTAGAACCCGTGCTAGTGAGGAGAATTGCTCCTTAGAGTATGCTTGATTACCCCAGCTAGTTAGTTTTGACTTTCAACCAGCCAATTGAAAACCCCCAAATCCCCAGCCGTGAGCTCCGGTCATCTACTCCGGCGAGCCTCCAACCACAACCACTAGACAACCCAGTGTACCAGTAATGATCTCCACACTCCCAGGAGCAAGAATATGTGATCAATTTCTAAATTGATCAACCCTAACTGCTCCAATTGCTCTGCCCTAGTTTCTGTTCAAAACAGCCACCTTGGCATTCAAATTCCGGCCAACTCCGGCCATCCCCGGCTAAACCCTCCGGCCAGACACCTCCTGACACTTAAGCCTACATGTTTGACATAGTTTGCCTTCAAATGCATGAACCAATTGCTCAGGACACACAAACCCTAATTCTAGCAGTACAATGGCATAGAAATTGCTGTGTCCTGGACCTTTTTGTGAATTCTAGAAAACCTAAGCCTTTTCTGCTTGTCCCACTTTGTCAAATAGCTTTGCCTTAGTCTAATGCACCTACTGTCCAATTTTCATCTCATTCAGAATTACCTAGACCCCTTAACTCACTTTTCGGCTTTTAGGTTAAGTTCGGACGTGACCCGAACGTCGCCCTTTTGACGTCCAATGTCCGTCGACCCTAAGAGTCTTATTTACTATTCTTCTTAGCCATCCTAAACTAGCACAACTTGACCTTTGGAAATCCAAAGCCCAAATCCTAATTCAGTTCAGAAATCAGAAGCCGTTCCAGTGTAACGCATTATTATTTTATGTAAGCATAGTTGTCGTATTTTGTAAGTTGATTGTAATACCTTGTGTATATGCCTGTATTTGAAGATCAAGACTTCGATTACGCGGAAGAGGAAACAGAAGAACCCGCAGACTACGACAATACTACTTGGCAAGGCAAGTTTCCCTCCTTTGAACATATTGCGCCTATTATTTTATATGCATTTAATTATTTAGAATTTGGTACCTACGCATGTATGCATAGATAGTTTTGATAAAAGTATATGTTGAGAAATGATGTGAGTAGATAGTCCTATTTTGCAGACCCCCCTTGTTTCATAACAATTTACTTTGCCTTGTCACCTTAGGAGAAAAAGTGTAGAACATATGTGTGTATTCATATACACACTACCTTAAGAGGAAATATGTACCCATGGAAATATATGTCTATACTAATAAATATGTAAAAGAAAAGAGGAAGGCAGAAGCATGAGCAAACTATTTCTAAAAGATCATTTTATGTAAAAGAAATAGGGACTACTAGCGAGGGTTGGTTTGGAAGGTTGGCGCTGTGTGTGCGGTGGGTTTGTGAAAGCCTCGCTAAGGGTCCATAAGGACGGGATCGTCGTGCTGTGCTTCTAAGCGACCTGAAAACGTGCTAACCACCCACCTGGTATGGGACAGGCACAATGTCATGACTCACCTAAAGTTAATCATTTCCTGCAATGGTTGTCGATCCGGTTTCCCGAGTGGAAATTGGTGGGCCACAGAGGGCCACGAGTGGTGTGAGGGGTAGAGAGGATAAGGTGTAAGAAGGAAGTCGCCCTAGCCTGGCTCTCGAGTCGTGCGCGACCGAACCCGGAAGTGGGAATTCTATGCGTCCAGAGGAGGACCTCATAGACCCAAGGCTAGAAGAAAAGGCAGTGGGGAGGACCCACAACGATAATGAGGACCTTACGCGTGCTTGCCATGTATCATGTTGTAGGGAGTACCTACCTTGATAATGGGGCCGGTATTGTCTATGTATCGGGCAGGAAATTATTAACAATGGGTCAGTAAACTGTTGTGTAAGTTCAGCCTGGTCACCTGCGTATAAGTCGCAGGGAGCTGATCCGACATTTAAGTTGAGTTTTCGTGGTGGGTACAGTGGTACACCTCTGCAGAGTGTAAAAAGGTATTCGAATACTCCGTGCTCCTGGGTTTTCTGGAGCCTGGTCGTAGTGGGGTGGTCCCTCATTGTTACAGCATGATTAGTATTGATAAATTCTTTAAAATGAGATCAAACCATGGCGACTCATGGGAGTTTAGCCTGACTCTGTGAAAGGTATACATATGTACAGTTTTGATAAATTACTTTGAGAAATAAAACCCCAGATTCAGGGAGACTTTCCAAAGTACTAAAATATCTCTGTTTTCAATAAAATTACATTAGGTATGGGAACCATAGAGCTTGTTGTTGTCAATAACTACATACAATATTTCCCTATGCGGGAACTGGCTGAGCTTTGTATGCTCACCCTTGCTAATCCAATAAGTACAGAGGATGAATCAATGGATTTCATAGACTATGGAATCGAACCGGCACAAGAAGACCCCGACAAAGTTCCAGGAGATCCAAGCGCCTGAAGGGTCACCTAACCTCAGTGAGAGCGATGTGGGTTTCGCCCTGCTTCACGCTTTGCTAGATGAGGAAGATGTTCCCCTCTGTTTTGCTGATGCACTTTGGTTGTTTATGTTTTGGCTCGAATCCTGTTTTGGGTTCAACTCCTAACTGATCTTGCTACTCTTATACGACGTAGTTCCGCTCACGTCGATTAATGTAATATGGGTCTGGATGACCCCGTACGCTATGCTAATGTATGTATGTAAATACTGTTGAATGTTCTGAGGTCTCAACTCCTGTGCACAAATTACCTGGGCATTTGTATCAGGTTCCCTCTAACGAGGGGCCCACAAGGTTGGATTAGTTTTTAAATGTTTTAAAATAAACCTAACATTCTAACGTTTGGATAAAATATATTTAAGATAAAAGAGTATTGTAAACTATGAGATCAAATTGGGGTTTAATTTTGTTATAATTAATTAGGATTTATGAGTCATATTAAAGCTATTATTTAAAAGAAATAATTTTACACTTAAAAATCATAAATTATTCTCATTAGATGATAAATGACATTTTATAAAAATGAAAATAGTGTCTTAGCAAAATAATTATATATACATACATACACATGTTTGTGTACATATGCACAAACATATTTAAGAAAAATATCTTTGAACTAGTTGAAAATTGATTTATATTTTGATTGAGACTTCTTAAATAGTACTTTTAAGGACAGTTTTAGGGTTAAAACAAAATCAAATTTTTATAGTCAGATTTTTGTAAAACTAAATTTTTAGACTCTATTTTTAGGGTGTTACAGTCAGCCATCAGCCGGCTATATTGCCTACGTCGGCTTAACCTAAACATTAACTCCTTTCATGGCGAGATCCCCGTAGAGCTCTGCAACTGCTCCAAGCTTGTGCACCCGAACCTGCAGGTGGAGACAGGAGCTCATTTGCACAAAAAAAATCTGCGGAGAAACGAGAAGAGAAGCCTGAACTGAAATGCAAGATGTAATAGTAGAAATGGTTTAAACTATTGATATTTTATGATCTGCTTTTTCTTTCTTGCTTCCGACTTCAGGTGTTGTTAGGCGACACCAGGATTGGTCTGGATCCAACCCCATCCACGCAAAAAAAAATTCCGATGTGAATATATCCTTGGCTGACTTGAAAGTGGATTTGGGTGAGGTTTAATGGGCTCAAATTACACGGCTCCCGTTTAACGCACCACGCGCTTGAACTGGGGCTGTGTGCCTGTGTGTAAACGTAAATTTTGTTGTTCGGACAATTTTTGCTTTAATTGGGCTTGTATACTTAAAAAAAAGCACGTATATACACGTAATCCATAACATAAACGTAGAAGGTTATGAAATAGTATTAGGATTAGGTTTGGATTTGATGTGGTGTATAGTACTCTGTATCTGAGTCTGTTTAGAAGGATTTATTTGATAAGAACTTTGAAATATCAGCAGTTAAGCCCTTTCCACCATAGGTAACAGGAGGGTTTCTCTAGTTTTGTCTAATTAAATCTATTTAAAATTTTTGAAATTATGGATTGTGAAGCTTATGAGGGTTGCACACACATATCAATGAGACATTCAATAACAAATACAAAATATTAAAATTTTACAATAACATAAAAAATTGCCTCTTTTATAATCTTTGTCAAATTTCAGTGTAATTGAGCTTTCTTAACCAAAATCTTAATATGCAATTACATGTTCATCTAAATATTTATAGCAAATGCCCACGTGAAGGGCAATCATGGGTTCAACTCATGATCTCTTCTAATTTTATATTTGTGTTTGATTGAGATTTTATGTTGTCATGCGTGTTGAGGTTTGAGGGGTGTTGGTGCTGAAGGAAATTGTGTATAAAGTTTTCTGCGTGTAAGAAGATTTTTGAATATATTGGATCTCATATAGACTGTTTCGAATACATGGAGTGAGATGTATTTGGAGTTGTCCGCTTGAGATCTGACGGCTTCGAAAGTTTTCCCATGTGTAAGAAATATTCTACATAATTTTCATGCGTGTTGAAAATAAGAGTGGAGGTGTGTACTATTATTGCAATACTATTTATAAGACAATTTTTTTTAAAAAAAACAAAATCTTAATATGAGATTTCTATCTGAAAAGTTTTTGTATAAAATGTTTTTCTTATGTTAATTAGTGGCAGGCAAGTACTCGTGGTTCATCAAGGTAGATAGGAAAGGAGGAAAAAATAAGAAAAGCGAGAGATGATATATTTAAGCAGCAGGGGGGGGGGGGGGGGGGGGGTTGGCGTCTTTTTGCGAAGGGACCGTGATGATCGGTTCAGTGTCTTTCTTTTCCCTATGACGTGGGGCGTCGATGAAGTGGTGCTGAATTTACCAAATCGCCCCTACTCGCATGCACTGTATTGCTTACGCCGCATGGATGCCTGGGTTGCTGGGTTAGTGTCATAAATTATATCTATAGGATTTCAATATTAATCAAATTAAGAGTATGTTTGATTCAATTTATCGACACTTCAACTGATTGGATAAATCAGAGTTGAACTAAATAGGCCCCTTAGTTTAAGATTTATTTTATGAGTTCAAACACTTAATTTTTAACTAGATTCCACAAATAAACTTAAGAAGGTACCAAATATAAATTGGCTTATTTAGAGAAACTAAACCTTGTCAAACCCACTCTAAGTCAATCTCATATATGTCAGATCAAATAAAAAATCTTGAGACTCTAAGAAAACTCTAAGACTCTTAAAAGTGGTTTATTGGATTTGTATTATCTGTTTTAGAAAACAAAAAACGTATATCTTACTCTCTATATGAACCACTATATTAAAAATTAATAATCCAGAACAAAGTGGGTGAGAAGTTTTAAATTTTACATGAGAGAATTAACCATTTTTATTTCTCTTTTATATCAATTTTGACAATTCAAATTCTAATGAAAGGATTGGGATTCTAAGAAAGACATTGTTTATCTTTTGTTTTTTAAGTCAGACAATACAAATCCGAACTCCTCGTATATCTGAAAGCCAGACTTATTAACAGGAACTAGACCGAGCCCCTTGTGATGTGCGGTTGGATGACCTTGTTCATAAATGTACTGTAATTCAATGCAACGCAACGTCAGGTGTGATGGCGGCCATGCCGATCCTTGTGTTTTCCTCGAGTTACTTATCAGGGACGGCACAACATATATATGGAGTTGTAGTTTTTGTCAGGCTTAGAAAAGCAGGAAAATGTTAGGTGAATTCATCTCGTTTGTGCCTCCGTTTGTTAGGTGAAGTCATATATATGGACTTGCACTGATTGATTGTTTTTTATCTCTGAGTAAAGCAAGGGCAAGTGAACACACACATTTGACCACATTATTCGCGTTGTAATTAAAAATTGATCAACTGGAATAATCTACTCTGCGAATTTCAAATCAATCACCTAAATATATATCCCTTTAATTAAAAAATATGGCAGACGTTTATTCCTTACAAAAATAATTCCTGGATCTTTCCAGGGGCAGTGAAAGATAACGTGAAGTTCACTTGCCCTTTCTTATCGCCCTCTTTTATTTGTTCCATTCGTCCTTTTTCCAGATATGTACTTTACATACATAGTTAAGATCGAAAGCTAAATATGCTTTATTTACAAGGTCTTTCATTATAATTATAAATGATGGCTCGGTGATTGCAATCACTAATTATCGCTCACAACTCTTGTTCCAATTGTGATTTGCTGATTGTATCACTATTTCTATTATATGGACATTACATGGACACTCACATGCATTCGGAACTACACAAAGAAAGATCGTGACTTCGACCATTGATTAAGTGGTAGATCAAAAGATTTTGCTTATGAGATCAATTAAAGGATTTATATATTTGGTGGTATCAATTTTTTTTAAAATCTTTATAGCATTGTAACCTTAAATATGAATTCTGATGATATGTTTTGTCTTAGAGAAAGAAGGGCTCGTACAATTTTCTCTATATAAATTGTTATATCAAAAATTAGTAATTCAAATCAAAATAGGTGAGAAGTTTATAATTTCTCACTGAGATAAGTAGCCACATCAATTTCATTTCCATATTAATTTAAACCACTCAAATTTTGATTGGATGGTTGAGATTTTAAAAAAAAAAACACTATTTGTCTTTTTTTTTTTTTTTTTTTTTTTTTTTTTGGGTTCTGTAAGACAGTGGATCTCTATCAAATATGTCATATTTTCATGTATATGCTAGGTGATAACAATGATCACTTAAAAGGAAGACGATTTTGTAGTTTTCCACAGCTCCAACCATATAATTGAAACAACAAACACTTTTCTCAAACTACAAAAAGTATAAGCTTTAACTTTAATAATCACATCGCCTAGAAATATGGTAGACGCCTTTGCCTTTAATTACCCAGCTGTAAGTTCTCAGAAGGTTCTTTTAACTCTCTAATTCTTGCTTGTTAATAAGCTCGTGCTGACACTGGACTTTTGAAAAATCGATGTTGCATTTCCTAACCACCTTCGCAAAGTCTGTAACCACTACAGCACAACTGATATGACCATGCTGAATGAATGGCACCAACATTTGAATAGAAAAAAAAAGGGGAAATGACTCCATTGCAGACGTCTGTTCATTTCAGTTTACAGTAAAAGTTTTGAAACAAGAAGGATAAAGAATCAGTACAGTGAAAGTTTCAACTTTCTGTTCAGAAACAAGAAATTGATTTTGATGTTAGGATTCAGGACTACTAAACAAGTAGGGAGCAAAAGAAGGCTAAAGAGCAAGAAGAATAAGTTCAACAAACAACTGAGAATTAACAATCCAAGCCGGCGAGTGATTATAAAAAGGAACATTTGACTCTATGCCACCACAAAAAACTGTATTTCTAAAAATACCATAAAAACGAAGCTAAATGGTGGATGTCATTAGAATTTCAAAGTGATTTTATATATGTCATTATTGAGTTCATTTTTTTCAAAAATACCAAGACTGCCCGTATCCTTTTTTCTTTCTTCTTGGGTAGCAACAGTTGGGCAACGACAGTGTCGTCACTCTCGACACAGAGCTCCACCTCATCGCACATGCTACTGGGAGAGGCCACATGCACATCTCTCTAGAGCATTAGGTTGTCTCCAACACACGTTTTCCAAGTTGTGCGCGGCGGTCAAAACGTCTGGTTGACGGGCACAAGCGACACGCGACCATGGGCAGAGACGCTCGACCACACAGTCGTGGGGCGAGGTCGAAATGGCGGGCCCCACTGAATGCGTAGAGGTCGAAGCAGCTGTGTTGGAGCTAGTCGAAGGCGTGCGCGTACGGATTTTGTGGAGCCTGCAAAATTCCAACCAAATTGACATTTCACAACCAACTCCGGGACTGACAGGCGGGGACACAATTTGGATGACCCACATGTCAGCGAATGAGTGAGGAGTTTCTTCAATTCACGAGGTGAACACGGTGGGGCCCACGTCTCAAACGCGTCAGACTTTAATTCCACCCCATGTTGACCACACGAAATTCAAACCCACTCTATGACATGTAGGACCAGTCTTTGTTGGACCCAGTTGTCAGAGGGTCTGTTTAATATTTCAAAGGTCATTTTTTAAACGGTTGGGAAGATTTTAGAGTTTTAAATTATTTTGGAGTGGGACCCACCTGTCAGTGGCAGTAATTTCGGCCATTGAAAAATTAGCCGTTATGTAATTTTTAATTATTTTTTCATTAAAAAATTCCAAAATAATTCAAAAAAATTTTGAAAAAAATCACATAAATTCACCACAGCATTTGTCTATATATAGTGACCTCATTTTCTCATTTCACCACACTCGTCTCACACATCTTACACCATTTTATACACTTCTTTCACATATTTTGTGCATTAATTTTTTTTAGAGTTCGATATGAATAGTAATTCCCTAGAGGGTTTTGTAAATTGGATTAGTTCCCTTGGTACACCTAGAGAAAATCTGGGAACACCCGGTAATCCAAATCCTCCACCATATCCACTCGGTAATCCACATTTCCCCTAGCCACCTTATCTGTCCAGTTAGCCTACATACCCCCCAGCCCTCAGTATGCATATGCTGGTCCATATCCGCATCCCCCTCTATATGCATTACTGTCCTCATATCCATATGGCCGTCCGTATGTACCGTACGAGCAAAATTATCATTTTGTCGGTGAGTCGGTCAACTATGGTAATCTCTCACCACCGCCACCCCATGGGAAAATTTTGAAATCTGCATCCTCCCCAGAAGGAGCGAGGAAGGACGTGGAGCGAACATTTGGGGTTCTACAATCCCGCTTTGCCATCCTGCATGATCTTGCTCACTTTTGGCAATACTTAACTCTCGTGAAAATCATGAAGATATGTGTCATATTGCAAAATATTATTGTTGAAAATGAGCAAGAGTCTGATGGCCCACCCTACGATTTTGACAACAGTCAAGAGACTTCAAACATAACATAGCCTCATGTTTAACATGGTGGTACAATTGCTTTCGCAGATGTAATCAGGAGAAATTTCAACATTCGTGCTCAACCGATGCATGCGCAGTTTGAAAGATATTTGATTGAGCATATTTTGGAGCATTTTGGAGGTGTGCACGACAACTAGTCGATGTTAAATTTTAAGTTTAAATTTCCGTATGTATGCAATGTCATATGTTTAATTTTATGTTCAACCGTTCGATTTAATAAAATATTTATTTTTATTATGCAAAATTTTTAATCCGCAAGTTAAATTTTTATATGTTGGAATTATTTTCGTATATTTTTTAATTTATTTGTATCAATTATGTAATCAATATTGTGATGCAATAAACTAAATTGGATATTTAATACGTAGAGCCCACCGAAGAGTCTTTTGAAGAGTCTTTGCAGTGAAGATGGAGACTCTTAGAGAGACTCTTCACGCGTGGGTTCCACAAAGAATCTTTCGAAGAGTCTTTGCATTGAAGACCAAGAGACTCTACAGGGTGCTCTTTGCTGACGTGGCGGAGAATATTCTCTTGAAGAGTCTCTTGAGAGGAGCTAGAATTAGAGATATCTTAACATATTAATTGTTCATTTGTCCTATGATCCAAGAATCCAACTCAACTCGTCTCTTCACAAGGTGAGAACTGAGAAAGATGACACAATTCAATTACCAACTTCACCATCCATCATAATTCAGAGCATTTAACACATTAAAACGAGCTCTGCACCGAGGCATTCCTCTGCGATGCTGCTTGACCCAGCATCGCCAGCTCTGTTGCCATGCTCCACAGCTGCGAGGCGCTGCTCCCAGCTATGGAGGACATCAATTGCATTGGTTGGCTCATTGGCAGCATCACCAACAATGTGTACAGGCCTGCTGGGAGCTGTTCATATCAGTGTCGCGCCGCACTGCACCACTTTTCCTCGAGCAGCAGCCAAGCCGCGCCCCCTTGTGCAGCTACCGCACCACTTGCACAGATGTGCGTCCCCCACGCTAGCTCACATGGCCGCTGCGCCTCTAGTCCACATGTTCGACGCCCTTGTGCAAACGCCGGGCTCACTCATGATACCATCGCGTCTCCCACGCCTGTCCACGCAACCACGCGCCAATCGCGGCCACCCTTGACGTGTTCAAGATCAATGGCTTGCTTGCCTACAATGTGTTTGAGAAAACACTGCTTTGTTGCCACCATAGTGGTTGTGTTGCATGGCACACCACATTGCTTGCTAACTTTAAGGTGTCTAGGAAAATGCTTAGAAGAACAAGCATGTATATGATGGCACACTTGAAAATTTTGGCACATTCAAAAGGATATAAAAGTCATTTTGGACTAAATCAACTCCTTTGACTTTCTCTGAATGGTATTTTGAGAAGATTTTTTAGATTCTATTGGCATAAGACCAATAAAATAAAAAATGATGACATTTCTCGAATTTTTGTTTTCTCCAATGGCATAGAGCGAAATGTCCCATGTAAAAAATTTAGGATTAATTATCAAAAGATAAAATACAAAAAAACCAATATCATATGTGCTGATAAGTGCATGACCATACTGTTTGTGGTTAAGTGTCAGTTATAGAAAGATCAATTCACTATAAGATCAAAAAAGATTGAACTATGTAAGGGTGATACATACCTTGATTTGGGTTTAATCTAATATCGTAGGACAAAAGAATTAACATGAGTACATTATATACATTTGTTTGATATAATCTTTGTGTATACTCGAGTAGTTGTTATATCGTGCCTCCACTTGTGATTTGGGTAAGTGTTTGTTGTCATGACCAAGTATGCATGGATCAATAGGCCACACATTTAACGGGTTGGAACAAATCAATTCGAATAGAATCTATTTTGTGGTTTCATATCACATGAAGAAATCTAATATAGTATGACTCATCCTACAAAGCTCTATATAAAAAGAGGTATGGTGGGTTTTCGGAGATGAATTAAGAGAAATCCTAGTTGCCATCTCCACTTAAAGCAACAACCCCTTATCACGATCGTGCGTGCTAGTGATAGCACACTAGCTAGCGCATGACATTTTGCCCCCAAATTTGTGGATACCAATAGAGGCGCCGTTATCATTGCTACATTGATCAAGATGATCTACGAGCAATCGCAGTGATCCACAAATAGTCACTGTGATCCACAAGTTGTTCCCGTGTTCCACAAGCGGTTGTCAAGATCTGAACGATTCCTGGACGTGCACAATGTTGGATCAGTTGCTATACCAATTCTCCTTTCACTATGATTAAATACTTACAGTTTTCAAGTAAAAATTTTTGAAATTCTTAAAATTCTGCTAGTGTAGTCCACTCATCCTCATCAAATATTGCATCTATGAGGCTAATTATTTTTATCATTTTATTTAGAGTGAGTTATGTTATGCAAATGTATATTATCATGGTATCTATCATTCTACTTTTTGTGATAATTTTATATTCTATTTAATAATTGTCACTTGATGCATATTCTCATTTATTTTAATTTGAACCTTTATTCATCTAAGTTTTGTGAGATTTATATAAGATAAAGTTGAAATTGAGAGGATCTACTTGTATGTTAATCGAATCTAAATTTTAAACCAAACTATAGTTTTTAAAATAAGGGTAATTTTATCAAGATTTAATTATTATCATTCAGGAAGAATATTTTATTTATTATTATATATTTTGTAAAGGATTTTAAGTATGATTTTTCATATTTTGGTTCTTATGGTTTAAAAGTAATTTTTGTCTATTTTTTGATCCGAAATTCAATTGTGTTGTATTATAAATTAATTAAGATTATTAGGAAATAAAATTAAATAAATTAGGGTTTGCGGAGCTAGAGTTTAAATTCAAATTTATAGTTAAATTTTTTTGTTCAAATATTAGTTGAATTGGATCGAAAATCAATTGAAATGATTTAGAGAGATTAAATCATTTTATTATTATTTTTATTATTGTAAAAGTCATTAGTTTCGAAATGTTACATTTCATTGTTCACCAATTAAAACTAATTTTTGTTTTGATTTCAATTCAGAAATTAAATTAGAAATCAATTGAACTAATTCTTAAAACCAATTCATTTAAAATGTTGGAGCTGGAGCTCGGCTCAAGGCTGAAGCCGGCTGAATTTGACTAGAAGCTGGAGCTGGCTTCAAATCTCATTCAAATTTAAACACTGTTGAGCCGTGGTACCAAGGCAGTGAAATTCGGTCGTCTTCGGCGATCACCGGCGACAGAGACAATAGGGGGATGACTATTAGCCTCTCACATGCATGTCCCAAGTATGGCAGCGACGGTGAAGCGGTCCAGCGTCGGTGGCCATGGACCAAAGCGAAAAAGAGGGAATTCAGCTGGTTCATCGCTGCTGGGTCGCTCCGGCGAGGCTCGCCGGCGGGGAATAGGTCAGAAGTGTTCCTTCGAGTCCTAATTCAGTACGGCTGCGATTAATTTGGTTTTTATAGTCATCGAGGGCTCGGATTGGATGGAGGCAGGCTGTAGAGGTTTGGCATCGAGGGCTCGTTTTCTGGCGGGGTGGAGCTCGCCGGCGACGAGGAAGATGAAGAAGAATCTAGAGATCTTCTGAGCAGAAATATTTTTATGGTTGAGGTGGTTGGATTGGGAAGAAAAACATCGAATTTTTCTGTCGTTTACGTGGCCCGATGGGCGAGTCAGAGACTACGGCCGCCGTGGAGAAAAATGGCGGTCCGGCGGCGAAAGTTTGCTGGGGTTGTACTAGAGTGCTTAATTCCAAGTGAGGAATATGATAGGAGGGGTTTGGGGTCCGATCAATGTTCACCCGAGTTCAATTGAAGGCGAGCGACAACAGAACAGTAGCTAGTAGTAACACAAAACTGAAAACGAAAATGGAACAGTAAAAGATGCGATGGCTGGCGTCGAAGTGGTGATCCGGTGAGCATTTCTTGCCGGAGTTGGGTCGGTGGAACTTGTCTGCGTTGGTTTGGTGCTCGGGCGATGCTTATCGGTGTTGGATCGTCAACGGCCGACAACAGAACAGTGCTGGTGACAAAATGAATAGTAATTGTCGCTTGATTCCAGTGGTTGATTGATCAGTTTACTGAAATTTTGGAATTGGAATCTTGTGAAGAGTTGCAACAAAGATGTCGGGCAAGAGTTTTGGAGGATGAGATGAACTTGAATGGCGCGACGGCACTGGCGGTGAAGCTGGCAAGGAAAGGAAGAACTGGAGCAGACACAGGAACCCGACAAGGAACTGGCAAGGGAACCAGCGAAGTTCCAATAGGGAACCAACAGGGACCAGTTGCAGTTACTGGGAACTTGGGTTGTTTCTCTGGGAACCATAATTCATATATGGGTTTTACTACACCTGCTGCTGATGAATTCAGAAGAAAGCTATTGCTGTGTTGATTGGCTTCATGGGTAAGCAAAAACTGATGTATACATGTATTTCCTTCTCACCCATACACATGTACTGCATATGTGTGCTGTAGATATGCATTTGGGTGTATTTTGTTGACATAATGGAAGAAAGGGGTGGCTAATATTCTTGATGAGGTGCATGTATATTTACCATCATGTGTGTAGATGTATGTATTCTTCTTGGCCAGACATATATATAAGAAGAGGTTTTAATACTACAACATGTAGTTACTACAACATCTAGTCTGATTTGAATTGGAGAATTTAGCCATTACAGTCTCTTAAAAACAGAATAATGACTAATTTGCGATGATATTTGGACTGAATCGCGAAAAGTGACTAAATGAACTAGTTTGGTTAAGAAATTTTAGGACTGGTATACAAGTATATTATAATATAGAATTTCAGAAAAATCCTGGGGAAAATTATTCTAAAATTGATTGAACTAAATTATGAAAATAGGTAATCAGCGTAGTAATGAATAGTAATCACTGAAAATATGAAGAGGTAGATATCTAGCTTTGGAAAGTAAATCTGATCTAGTTCCCAAAGGAAAATTAGTGTAAAATGGGAAAAATGTCTTATTTGTTCAGTCTGATTTGAATTCCGAGTTGTATAATGAAATTTAGCTAATTTTGGGTTAAAAGGACTGCATGGTAATTAAGAAAAACAGGAGGAGGAGCTAATTTGTAAATGTTTAAAATAAAAGTTTAATAAGATAAAGTTTGGATGAAATTAGGGCAATGTGTAAGTTATGGACTGTAGTATTTTGAGGTTCTATAACAGGCACAATAAATAGAGGTTAGTTTCGTTATTACAAATTAGTGTTTTCGAATCCTATTAGAGATAATACATAAAAGTGATATTTTCGAATTTAAAGTTTATGAATTATTCTTATTATTTGGTAAATGATCTTTTGTAAGAAATTGAAAAATGATGTTTTAGTAAAATAAATACATATACAAACATATACATATATACATATGTACATATGTACATGTGCACAAGTACAATAAGAAAATATCCTTAAGAGTTTTAGGAATTAGGTATAAGTTTTGGTGATAATTTCAAAAGGAGAAATTTTAGAGATAATTTTATGATCAATGTTAAAATGAAATTTTCAATGTCTGTTTTTTTTTAAAAAGAAATTTTTAGACTTTATTTTTGGTGTTACAGCAAATATATATATATAGTATTCAGTTGTAGCTCTCAATGTTGATGAGTTAGTGTTTGTTCTCACACGCGTTATGGTACGATAGCATATGAGAGCTGAGAAAAAAAAGAAATATGGTGTAACTGGAATTGTCCTAACAATAAAAAGGGAGAAAGAGTGTCTACTAGTTTCTACTTGGTGGATGACCATTGAACAGACGCCTCCTATTTTATAAATTAGTCGATAAATTTGTGCAATTTGTATGAAAATTTTATAAAATAATTTTAAATATGTTAATATATAATAATTTTAATATTATAATCTTTTAAAACTAATACCTATATATAGAAAGTCATCGTTGTATCATTATATAATCCGACTTTCTAAAATGACTCTATAACTATATATAGTTCAAAATAAATTTTAAGTTATATTTTATACAGATTTGTAAAATTTATAAGACTACTATGTATCATCATTGTAACTTGATTCCATTAATCAATGAATGGTCAGATATTTTTTTTGTTTCTAAATCTTTGGTTAATATGGAAATTCTTAGTTTTCATGATACATATAGTGCCTTCAATATCACATATCTTTATTATATATTAGATGTCCACATTTTAAAAAAAATATGGTCACGTAAATTCGCTCGTGGCAAATAGCTTCAGAATAATGATGTAAGAGGCACACTCCCTCTCTTCCCCAATACTGTGATTGCATTGATAATCTGTTGCATTAAAAATATTAGTAATTGTGTACTTGAAAACATCTCATCAAATCTATTATATAGTGATTAGTGCATCATAATCAATTTCATATTTTTAAGTACACCTCGAGCAATACACAACAAATTATAAATTTTTCCTTGAAAACAAGATCAGAAATTGTGAGACCATATGACAGGATATGAGAAATGAGTGGTGCGGCAGTCTCTCTGCAGCAAATGAAGATCAAGTACCGGACTGCTTTTGCTACTCTCTTGCATATAATTCAGCATGCAAAACGAGCAAAGCAAAACATGGAAAGACTTGACGCCACTTCATATCACTGTTGCCAAGTAACTCCGTTAATTTTCAGTTTTGGTAAGATTCTAGGACGATGCACAGTAAAAAGTTTAAGGACTCATGTTAAAATCATGCTAAAATGAAACTTATCAAAAAGTTAAGGGACAATTTTCTTCTCCTTTCTACATATGCAAATTGTATATTTTAGGCCAGAATACTAAATATTAATCCGCAAACATAAAATTTTTTTTTCTAAGCTGCAAGTATTTTTCTCTTATTTTAAATACATCTTGTTTCACTATTAGATCAAAATTCATTCCCTTAGATCAATCTTCTAGAATTCACCTAGACCCCTCTTAGTATCTCTGATGGTGGTGGCAAAATGATGGGTGATGACGGGGTGACAAGGCGGTGGAAGCACCGCCAACCAGGAGTGCTGGTGGTAGTCGACAGGGGAAGTGGCATGTTGTGATGAGGCGGCAGTATCGTTGCTAACCATAGGAGGGGGAGGGGGAGAAGAAGACGAGGAAGGGGATGTCAACCTGACATTGGTGGTTGTGATGGCGAGTAGTGATAGGTGTGAGTCAGACAACACTAACAAGGGTGTCGACGTAGTCGCCAGTGATTGTTGAGAGAGGGGCCAACAAGGTGCGAGAAGGTAGAGGTAGTAATGGTAGGGGGTGGTGAGGAGAAAGAGGGGGAAGGAGGGAAGGGTGGAGATGAATTTATTTTAAATCAAGGGTGTGGGTCATGTAAATTTTTTAAGAAAAAAAATATATGTACACACGCAAAACACTCTAAAAAAAAGTTAGATCCTTACATACTGAGTATACCTTGACTTGGATCAACTCTAAAAGGCAAACTGTGTGCGGTTATGATGGGGGTCTTGTTTGGTTGGGAACTTGGGATGAAAAAATGCTACTCTATTAGGGCATGCATGTTTGGTTAAATTTAATTTTTTTTAATAAACTAGTTTGTCGTGGTTTTGGTTTATAAGTTCAATAAATTTTTTCTCCGATTTTAATTTATTGAGATTTCTAGTTCAACCAAAATTTAAGTGTAAAATAAGTTCAAAACTAAGTCCCGTTTTTGGTCTCATATTCAACTTATATTTATAAACTTAAATTTAAACTAAAGTTTAGCCTAACAGCCAGTGAGCTTGCTTATTAGAATTTCAGCTTATAAACCTATAAATCTCATTCCATTAATTTTAGTTTATTGTGACTTCTAATTAAAAAAGAGTTATGCTTATATAATAAAAACACTTTTACAATGCAACCGCTTTAACGTGGACCATTTGTTCCTAAAATCCAATGGTTCTTACTACCTATTACTTTCTAAGGGCTAAAGGTTACCTTTAATCAATAAAGGACAAAATGGATTACACTTCTATTTCTATCTTGCAAATTAGGGATATTTTTATGTTTTATGGGAAAAAAATTGCTAGAGTTAAACAATTTCCCTAATTGAGAGTGTATTATGATGAATTTACTAGATACTTTAAATGGAATAATTAACTGTGTGCTATTGTAAAAGAGTCAAATTAATAAAAATATCTCCAATTGTGAATATCACATATAGGGTCTAGACTCACATATCAATGAGACATTTAATGATATTTTATTAAATTCACATCTTTGATTGTGGTAAAGAAATAATTGTCCCAACTTTAAAAATTCCATATTTTTCTAGTAATTTGATTCATATATTGCCGCATAGTCTAATTGCCCAATTCACATGACGCAACAACATTATGTGGGATGCTAATTGCTTGTGATTTTGCTCTCTAATTGCATCTAAGATATTTCTTTTTAAGATTTAGTTTTGTATTTTTTTTCTACAAAGAGGCAATAATGATGGCTGCATTAGTTTTTATAATTTTATTTTTTAATAGTATTATAATTTGTACGGAGTATATGTTTCATATGTATAGTATAATATGAGCAAACGCAAATCTATGATAACTATATGGATTGTAGAGGAGGCTTCCAATTCGTTTGGGCCTATTGGGGATGATCCAAGGGATAAGAGTCAAAATGTTCAAAATATTTAAAATCTTCCTTTCTTAGGATGTATCAACCATCCATTCTCCTATGTTACTCATATATAATGCCTAAATTGCCCCTTATCAATCAAGGACCGTGATTACAACTTTGTTTAGAAGATAATGGTTATATCATAGAACTTTATCTTTGGTGTTCGATATCAACTTTGTCTTGCATGTCTATAGTAATAAGTTAAAACACAATCAAACATCTTTAGAAATAATGTATTTAGTTTTATTTAGCTCAAGTCAAATCAAGTCAATTAAGATGCTGAGACATCTATCACATAGCTAGTGTTTTCAATCGACATGTCATATTATAGGATTTTATTTGTTCATTAGTCCAAATCAAATCAAATAGAGACAAATTGAGGTCAACTTTTGAATTCTACTAGTTGGATACTAATTTGAGGCTAGTACACCAGTTCATTAAATATTTTTTTTCTTTGTGACCAGGGACCAAATCAGCAAATCCAAAACAAATACAGAGATCTGCCTTCTTTTCATCACAATGTTTATGCAGTATCTGAATTTTTAAACTATACACTTGATTCGAACATGCAAACACTATTCAACAACCATATACATACTTTGCATCACCGATACAATTTAAGTGCCTTTTGCTATATAATCAGTCATGACCACACCTAGTTATTAGTTCGTAATTTTTTTGTGCATAAGAAAAAAATAACGACGAGGTGCTTCCAATCTTTTATCTTCATCATCTGAAGTAATTCAACAATTCAAGTGATCATAGCTCTAAATGCATCAGGAACTCTAGTAGGTTTAATCCAATAAATAATATATCTATGTTTATACTAATACATAACCACGAGTTTCAAAAATTGAACCTACCTTCTTACAAATCAATTTTGTCCATTTAAGTTGTTTAATCGAAAAGTTGAGATTGCAAGTTTGATTGACGTATCTTGGTTTTTTTAGAGGGAATGGCATAGATGGCCATCCTAAATCTCAATTTTACATGAATTCCCATCCTGATTCAACAATATTGAAAGTGCTCATCCGAACTCAAGGGATTGGCGGAAATGGCTTGGACGGCGACAGAGGCAGCGGAGATTGCGTGGCCATGAACGCCGACGAGTCGGGGGGCTAGCAATGGGGGACGGTGGATTGGAAGAGAAGAGATATCCTTTTGAAATTTTAGCATTCCTTGTTTATAGACTATAGTAACTGGAGATTAAATCTTACATGGTCATTAGTTGGGCTGTTGTCGAGGCCCAAGGATGCTGTGGTAGGCGACGAGGAATCGCCAGCGGCTGAGATTTATAAATGTAAACGTGCCTAAACAAGAATAGCCTGAATGAGCCAGGGTGTAGCTCGACTCAGCTTATTAATTCCACCTAGCTGGGATATTGGCTCAAACTTGGCTCGTTTCTTATCCGAGCCGAGCCTGCGTTGCTGGTGAGCCCAAAACTTTTGTTCCACCCCTAGCAGCATCGCAATACATATTAGCAATATTTTCGTACTTACTCTTGCTCACTTCATGCTTTGTGACCAATATTTTCTTTTCAAATGGGCTCAACAGGTCTAATAGTATAAAGGATTAATCTACATTGATAATATAACTTGAGCAAACACAATATATGTCTTAAAAAATTAATAGTACAAGTCGGATAATTCTTTCTAGACAAAGAGATTACGAAAACCAAGTGTGAGTATAAGTTGGACGTACCGAGAATGTTACAGCCGACCTTAATGGCCAGCTTGATGAGATCAACTTTTTAGCACTGCCACTCATTATAGAAATTAACCTCAAAGACAATGACCTCCACGGCCGGTATTGGCTCTCTATCTGCACTCCGCTTCCTTCAATGTTCAGGAAATTGGCTCACCAGGCAAATACTCATTTGAGATTGGCGATCTCCGTAGCCTTGAACAAATTGGACTCTCCAACAACAACCTCATAGGCCACATCCTCTAACCATGCTCATTTGGCTTGTCTTTCATGACACAATGCTCTTCGCTACAATTCCAAGTGAACTAGAAAGGCTTGTTAATCTAAGAACTTTGCAGCCAAGCAATATCTACTTGAGCGATGGGACACCTCCTAGTCTCGGAAACCTGACGAAACTAACAGGAATTACTTGAGCTCTGAACAAAAAAACTCATTGGTGCAATCCCTGTCTCTTTACTTAATGTTACCACACTACAACTAGTTCTTCTTTACAAAAATCAAATTCAAGTCCCATCCCCCAAGAGTTTGGAAAGCTTCCAAATCTAATTGCTTTGGACTTGAGTAATAACCTTCTAAATGGCCCCATTCCTCCTAGCATACCTTCTTGCATTGACTAGATTCAATGCAGCAGAAATTATGATTACTGGAAGAACATCATCAGAGCTTTCAAAACAATTGAAGTTGGAATTAAAATAATTAGGAAAATATAAAAGAATTAGGAGAATGCTACACAGTGATCAACTATATCTGTTGGCTATTTATATTTGCATAAATGACATTGATTACACTATCTTAACGGCATGCTAGAAAGATGCTAACGTGCCATGAGAATAGGGCAACTATGCTGCATGCGCTTAAGTCTGGCTAATAAACTTAATTGCCATGCAGTACGTGTACAATGTGAGATTATATGATCAATGTATCATAAGACTAAATCTAACAGGAATTACTTGAACTTCATTCTACTCGTGTGATTGGTGAGATGCCATGAGAAATTAGAAATATAAGAAATCTATACAATCTCAATTTAGCACAGAATCAGTTATTACTGTTAATGTATATGTGTGTGTATATGAGGCCCGACCCGGCCCAAAAGGCTCACTGTGTATATGGCTAAAGAGAAGGATTCTTTTCCCAAAATAATAATCTATATTTTCATCACTATTCACATGGTATCAGAGCTAGGGTTTTAACCCTTGCTGTGCTCCCGCGCCACCACCGCCTGTCGTCCCCGCGCTCGTCATTGTCCCCTCGTCGCCAATCCACCTGCGCTGTGCCCCCACGCCGTGGGGCGCCGGCTCTGCCGCGTGCATGCGCCGCCACTGTCGTGTGGCCTACCGCCGTCGCCGCTCGCCGCGTCGCCCGCCGCGTCGCCCGTAGCTACCACCTCCGGATCCTCCTCACGCTGCTGCATCACAGTCAACGTCGAACACGCAGGCAACAGATTTTCTTTTTTCGTGTTCCTATTGCTCCTCGTCGGCAAATGTTGGGTTGGATGCCGCTGTTGATGCACTTGTACCGCTGATACTGCGCTCTCCTTGCTGCTGCTTGGGGGAAATCAACTCGGCTAGGGTTTGAGCACTGCTCCCCTGGTCATCTCTTCTGCGCCACATGCTTGCACCACTTGTGCTCTCTTTATGGCGCGTGATGCTCTTCCTGTGTTGATGGTTCCAACTATCCTCAGTGGTCTACCACCGTGCACGTCAATCTGAGAGGTCTTGGTTTGCTATCTCATCTCACCGAGACGGCTCCCACGACTCCCTCAGATGTGGTTAAGGTGTGGGTCACTTGATGATGATTGAGCTATGCAGTTTATCTACAATAGCGTGGTTATGGACATTCGAATGGAGATTGCCATGCTTCCTTCCGCTCAGGCGATGTGGACACACTTGACGAAGCTCTACGTGCAGGATAGTTCCGATCAGCTGTATGCTCTTGAGCAGCGGTTTCAGCATCTCCAGCAGGGGGATCTGTCTGTGCAGGCGTCCGCCTCGACCTCCTCGTGGAGGTGCTGCTCCTTTTGCTGCCTCTGTGGAGGATGCCGCCGCCTCCTCCTCCGCCACTAAGCTTCAGGTGATGTCGGCGCAGCTTCATAAGTTGCGTCTTCAGAACTCTCAGCTTCAGGCGTATCTTTACCAGCAGTGCACTCCCACTACTTCAACCTTTGGCACTCCTACTCCTCTGCCCTTTGGTGCGTCCGCTGGCTTGGCCACTCCGCCTGCTTCACCGATAGGTACGGCTTCACTCGATCATCATCTAGATTCCGGTGCCAGTTTTCACGTCACGCCAGACGGTTCCAAGTTGACCGCGTGTCAACTGGTCACCGATGGCTTGCACATCCGGTCAGCTTGTGGTACTTCCTTACCTGCTATTTCTCAGGGCTGCATTTCTTCTGCTCAGTTTACCGTACCAGATGTTGTTCATGTTCCGCAATTATCCATGAGTCTCATTTCCGTGGGACAACTTGCTGATTGAGGCTATTTTTTTGGGTTTGATGAGCTTTTTACTGTGTATAGGATCGTCGGACAGGTATGCTACTTAGTACTAGCCATCGCCATAGAGACTCTTCTCATCGTCTCTATGTGTTAGATTACCTTCATCTTCTACCTCTACATGGTCCGTCTGCTGCTTCTACATCACCTTTTTTTGCTGCTTCTGTGATTGACTCCTTTCAGTGGCATCATCGACTAGGTCATCTCTGTGAGTCGCATCTCTCTGCACTTCTGCATCAGGGTGTCTTAGGTCATGTCGCGACTGGGTCGCGTTTTTTCTGTCAGGGTTGTAAGCATGGTAAACAACTACAACTCCCATATAACTCTAGTGTTACTCGTACTAGTCATCCTTTTGCTTTAGTGCATTCTGATGTATAGGGTCCTGCTCCTTTTGTGTCCAAGGGTGGACATAAGTATTATGTTATTTTGGTTGATGATTATAGCAGATATACTTGGATTTACTTCATGTCTCATCGTTCCCAGTTTTTATTGATATATCAGACTTTCACTCTCATGATTCGTACTCAGTTCTCTGCTAGCATTCAGATTTTTCGTTTTGACTCTGGCGGCGAGTACGTCTCACATGCTTTCCACTAGTTTCTTTCTGATCAGGGGACTCTTCCACAGCTCTCTTGTCCTGGTTCTCATCCTCAGAACGGTGTTGCCGAGCACAAACATCGTCATATTCTTGAGACTGCTCGTACTCTTCTTATCTCCTCTCATGTCCCACATCATTTCTGGGCTGAGGCAGTTTCCACGGCTGTTTATCTCATCAATCTTCAGCCGTCCACTCGTCTTGATGGTAAGTGTCCCGTGGAGCTCTTACTTCAAGCTCCACCCACATACGATCATCTCTGTGTGTTTGGGTGTACTTGCTACGTCCTACTTGCCCCTCGAGAATGCACAAAGCTGACTTCGCAGTCTGTTGAGTGTGTTTTTCTTGGGTATAGTATTGGGCATAAGGGCTATCGGTGTTATGATCCTCATGCTCGTCGCTTGTGTTTTTCCTGTGACGTTTCCTTTGTTGAGGATCGTCCTTTCGTCTACTCTCCTACCACCCCTTGTGGGTGTCCACCTGAGTTGCTCTCTTTTCTCTCACTTCTTAGCACGACATCTTCTATTTCATCTCCTGGCTCTCCCCCACCGAGAGAATCACCTTCACCAGTCGTTCCCTCCGTTCCTATCCTAGCACGTCCTTCTCTTCCTACCACTACTCCACCATCCCCACCTCCACTTCCTCGTCCTCCCGTTTTTCATTGCTACACTCGTCGTCCTTGCCCTCCTCGGCCACCTCCTCCTGTTCTGCCGGCCAGTACGGATGGCGTCCCTACTGATGATCCGCCTGAGTTGGAGCTTGCCATCCTATCACAGTATGACCTTCGTGATTGCTCCACTATTGCTCCGCCTACTCGTTATGCTCTCTCTGCAGCTATCACTGTTGAGCCACATACATACCAGGAGGCCATTGCTCGTGTTGAGTGGCAGTTGGCCATGGCCGAGGAGTTGGCTGCTCTAGATCGCACAGGCACATGGGAGATTGTTCCTCTACCGGCTCATGCAGTTCCGATTACCTGCAAGTGGGTGTTTAAGGTCAAGACACAGTCAGATGGTTCTGTTGAGCGCTACAAAGCTCGCCTTGCTGCTCGTGGTTTTCAGCAGGAGTATGGTCGGGACTAAGATGAGACTTTTGCCCCTGTTGCTCACATGACTACTGTTCGCACTCTTGTGGCTGTGGCTGCTGTTCGTTCTTGGACAATCTCTCAGATGGATGTCAAGAATACTTTTCTTCATGGTGATTTACAGAAGGAGGTTTACATGCAGCCACCACCAGGTGTTTCCGTTCCAGCTGGTCATGTGTGTCGTCTTCGGCGTGCTCTCTATGGCCTCAAACAGGCCCCTCGTGCCTGGTTTGAGTGTTTCTGTGCTGTGATTATCGCAGCTGGTTTTACGGCTAGTGCTTATGATCCCGCCTTATTTACACATACTTCTCCTCATGGTCGGACTTTGATATTGTTGTATGTGGATGATATGCTGATCACCAGTGATGATTTGCAGTATGTTGCTTTTGTGAAGCAACGCCTGAGTGAGCAGCTCCTCATGTCCGACTTGGGCCCTTTGCACTATTTTTTGGGACTTGAGGTTCTTCCTACTGAGGGGGATACTACATATCACAGCAGCGCTACACTCAGGATTTACTTGCTTGCTTGGCTATCACAGATACACGGACAGCCAGCACACTCATGGAGCTTCGAGCTCAGCGCCGTTCCACTGATAGTGTTCCACTTGCGGATCCGTCTCGATATAGGCATATTGTTGGCAGTCTTGTCTACTTGACAGTCACTCGACCTAACATATCTCATGCAGTTCACATTCTCAGTCAGTTTGTTAGTGCGCCAACTTCTGTTCACTATAGTCATCTACTCCGTGTGCTGCGCTACCTCCGTAGGACAGTGTCCCGTGAACTATTCTACAGTAGATCGAGCCCTTTGAGACTCCGTGCCTACTCTGATGCTACTTGGGCGAGCAACCCTGATGATCGGCGTTCTGTTACAGGTTATTGTGTGTTTCTTGGGACTTCTTTACTCACTTGGAAGTCTAAGAGACAGATTGCAGTCTCCACATCTAGTGCTGAGGCTGAGCTTAGAGTTTTGGCTGCTACTACCAAAGAGATTATTTGGCTTCACTAGCTATTGGTTGACTTTGGTGTTGAGTGTCCTGCCCCCGCCTCATTGTTGTGTGACAACACTAGTGCCATTTAGATGGCAATGGACCCTGTGAAGCGCGAGATGAGTAAGCATGTTGGTGTTGATGCCTCCTTCACTCGATCTCATTGTCATCTTGGCACGATTGCTCTTCAGTACGTGCCTTCGGAGTTTCAGGTTGCTGACTTCTTCACCAAAACACAAACTCAGGAGCATCATCGTTTTCTTCTCTCCAAACTCAATATGTTCGAGTTTCCAAAACCACCTTGAGTTTGAGGGGGGTGTTAATGTATATGTGTGTGTATATGAGGCCTGGCCCGGCCCGGCCCAAAAGGTGTATATGACTAAAGAGAGGGATTCTTTTCCCAAAATAATAATCTATATTTTCATCACTTGTTCCAATTTTGTTTATCCATCATGAGACACAGTAATGTTTGTGGATTTGTCATGAAGCGTATGAAGATTTCATGCAACCCCTAGTTGGAAAATCATTTTTTGAAGACGTACCTCATCATGTGATACCCAATATCGAAATATATGATCATAATCAATGACCTACTATGATTTGAATCACAAATTGACTACTTTAGCTGGATGTCATGCACTTAGGGTCCCTACAAAAATTGCTTTCCTATTTACGGAGAGGTTCAAGAATGCTCTGCTTGATGTTATTGCACACATGACTTAGCTGTGACCTAGATAACATTATAATGGCTTTTTTAAATGGATCTAACAATGTTGGGTCCCCGTAAAAACTGTTTTCCTGTCTTGTTGAGTAATTTGTGGCATGCATTGGAGAGGTTTCAGTTGTGTTTGTACTTGAAGTGTGCCACCGCTAGCTTCTTCAAGGAGAAATTTTAATAGATGATGTAAGATATAAAGGTCCAATACACTTTTGACTATTCAAATAAGCGATGTATATGCACCCACTTGCTTATGATCTCATCCGTATCCTTATTTTGTATAAAAAGACCAACTTAGAGTCGGAGCATCTGGTGTATTCTAATACATACATTTCTGACTTCATACTCTCACAATTTGTTGAGGCCTTGCAAATGCGGCCTACATACTCTCACAATTTGTTGAGACCTCACAAATACGACCTAGTATTGCAGACGGAGTCAAACAAAAACCTGTAAAATACATGTGTCTGATCTCTAAGTAATAATAACATAATCTAATGATATTGGCCACCTCACGTTAATTCTAGATCCTATAAAAAATTTTAGAAATTCCTAAATTAGAAAAGACTAAAAATTCTCATATTAATCAATTAAAAAATCTATTCCACACATCATATTTCTAATGTTATAGATATATCATTTAAAAAACGTACTCAAAATTAATTTTATTTCTATTATGATCTAGATTCATGTAAAAAATTTTATCCAAAACTAACTATATTTTTATTATAATATCAACAGAAAACGTATCTCTATAAAATATGAATAAAATTTTAAATCATATTAAATTAGCTGTGTAATTTTAGGAATTTTCCACTATTTAAACACAGAAGAAAGACATTAAAAAATTCAAATTGAATTCTAGACAAAGCTAGGAGATGAGTAGTACAATTTTTTGGCATAATTAGATCCTGCATAAAGAGTGATATACGGTAGACCATGCGATCTTTGAGATGTGACTATTCCTTTAGGCTAAGTCCAGTGCAGAGGCGCTTCGCGAGGCGCTTCAACAGAATATTCTTCGGTATATTTTGTGCCACGTGTGCGAAGCACCACCCCAAACATCCCCCTACTCCAATGCAGAGGCGCTTCGCGAGGCGCCTTCTCAGGCGCCTCACTCTCCAATGCAAAGGCGCTTCGAGAGGCGTTTCGTGCGGGACCCGCATATATAATATGTATTAAAAATTATAATTACTAAAATGAAATTCGGATAATTCGAACACAACCAAATAAAACATAAAAATTGTAAATAACATTAAAAAAATTCAAAATTTTTTTAAATTTTTTTATTTAATAAATGACACATATAGAAATAAATAAGACACATACTAATTAAAATTCGAATACATTTTAAACAAGACTCCGCAAAACCACTACATTTCGGTACCATCGCCCCTGAAATGCTGCCAAATGTGCTCAACCAGATCCCGTTTTAGTTGCTGATGCGTTGGGCGAGCCCAGATTGCATCGTTTTGAGCTAGCATCTGTGCGAATATTGGCGGAGCACTCCCGTGGAGAGTAGGAGGTGTAAAGGTAGATGTTCCTTGGGTATCGTAAGACCCATCGGTCGGGTCATGAGAGTGTCGCTCATCCTCGATTATCATGTTGTGTAGGATGACACACGCTTTCATAATATTGGCAAGGGTTGACCGTCGCCAAAATCGACCGGGGCCACAGACAATAGCAAATCAAGTTTGCAAGACCCCAAAAGCTCGCTCCACATCTTTTCTTGCTCCTTCTTGGTGCTGTGCGAACAACATGTGTTTCTCCGTTTGGGGCAAGGGAATGGTCTTCACGAAGACAGCCCATTCGGGGTAAATACCATCGGCTAAGTAGTACCCCATATTGTACTGTGTCCCATTAACAGAGTACTGAACAGCAGGAGCTTGGCCGGCCAACACATCCGTGAAAAGGGGGGATTGGTTTAGCACGTTGATGTCGTTGTTGGATCCGGCGACACCAAAGAAAGCATGCCATATCCACAGATCTTTGGATGCAACCGCTTCAAGTATTATTGTAGGGACTCCTTGATCACCGCGGGTGAATTGGCCCCTCCACGCAACTGGGCAATTGCGCCATTCCCAGTGCATGCAATCGATGCTTCCCAGCATCCCTGGGAAACCTCGCTCCTCTCCTTGCCGGAGCAGACGCCGGAGGTCGTCGACAGTAGGTTGACGAAGATATTCCTCCGCGAACCGAGCAATGATTCATTCGACGAAACGCTCCAGACACTCAACAGCCGTCGACTTTCCAATGCGTACATACTCATCGACGGCATCGGCGGGGGAGCCGTAGCACAACATGCGCAATGCCGCTGTACACTTCTGCAAGGGAGATAGCCCCTTTCTAAGGAGGGCATCTCTTCTCTCATTGAAGTATGGGGACCACTCCCTAAGAGCTTCGACGATTCGTAGAAAGAGGGGTTTCCCCATTCGAAACCGTCTACGAAACAAGTACTCGGGGTAGACCAGAACGTCTGCGAAGTAGTCCGCGACTAGACGGCCATGACCGCCTTCGCGATCTCTATCAATGTACCTTCTGCTACCTCGTCGACGGCGGTGCGAGGTACCATCGTCTATACTGGCTTCAAGGTCGTCAACAACGCGACGGTACAGGGGTTGGACCGTCAACACACTCTGCACAAACGCCGCCACGAACTCTTCGACTTGGTTGATGGCTTCATCGTCGCCACTACTTGTGCTTGAGCTAGAGGACATTTTTTTTGGACAAGGCAAGATATTTTGGACAAGGTAAGATCTTGTGAAGATGAAGGCTCCAGGGATTCTGATATATAGGGATAGAAGAGAATCAAGCACATGGGCCTCTTCCAACGGTTAAATACAAAGGCATCCATCACATGTGTTGGTTCCAACAGGTACAATCCAAAAGCATGGAACACATATCGATCACATGCCCAAAGCAACGGCTAAAATTCAAAAGTATTGATCACATGCCAAAAGCAACGGCTAAATATAAAGGCATCCATCACATGTGTTGGTTCCAACGGGTACAATCCAAAAGCATGGAACACATATCGATCACATGCCAAAAGCAACGGCTAAAATTCAAACAGGTAAATCCAGAACGACTTAAATTAATAATGCGAGTACAATTTTACAAAGGAAAAGTACATCATTCAAGCTACTACTTATTCTTCATTTCCTTAATCATGTTGTTCACGTACTCTAATGCGGCCTCATGCGCCTTCTTACGAGCATCTGAGAAATTGGATGTATTCCCCATAATCAGTTTCGTCAACGACTTCATAAATGTGCCTTTTTCCTTGCTTTTGGCCATCTCTTGCAAATTTTCGGCTGCAGCAACGGCTTTGTCGGCCACCCTATTGAGGTCGGCATTGGCTTGGCCGATGCGCTGCAGCGTCTCCTCGTACGCCGAGGACGCCGAGGATGTTTCACTCATTTTTGTCTTACCCTTCCGCTTGTTCTTTGCCGCATCCCGCCCTTCCGGTCGTGGAAGCTCCACAGGTTCGTCGTCGTTGTTTGACGACGACGTGTGGGCACCTTCTTCGTTGAGGCGAGCTCTTTTGGAAGAGTCGAGGTAGCTTCGGCACTACTTCGGTTGACCACGCACGGCACTCCACCAGTGCTCCAAGATGAAGGGATGACCCACCTCCTGCTTATACATGTCCCGTGCTTGAGACATTAATTGGTCGTCCGAACGACCACTGGCGTAGGCATCCCTCAACCTACAATAGATGCCATTGAAGTGAACAATTTTCTTATTGTTCTTCTGCCAATGGTCTTTGCAGTGCCTAACGTCCCGTCTGCGGTCGGGCGGACTGCTCCTATTGTACGCCTCAGCGACCTTCGACCAATATACATCGAACTTTTGGTAGTTTCCCTTGACCGGATCAAGAGAGTTATTCAACCATGCACTAATCTGGAGGACGAAAATTCAACTTTTCGAAAACTAAGACAAACCCTGTCGAGAAAAATGTACGATAAAAATATTTAATATTTAGATGAACACTCACAAGTCGCATGTCGTCCGGTTGTGACCAGTTCAATCGTTTATGTCGCTGTGCAGCGGTTCCTTCGCTTTTGCCGGCATCGTCGTCGTCCTCACACTCGACCGGGGCCGTGCTATGCGGACTACTGGTATCTGATACCGACGTGGAGCGGGAATTCTTTGCCGGTGCTTGCGGAGGTGACATTTCCGCGGGGATGGTCGGAGCTCCAACGAAATGAGGATTCTGACCGTAAGGGCCGTAGGGGGGTTGTTCGTACGGATGTGCATATGGATATGGTTGGCCGTATGGAGGGGGTGGGGCGTATGGTGGATAGCACATCGGATATGGTGGGGGAGGGGGCTGAAAACTGGGTGGATTTTGGCCGCTTGGCGCTTGGGGGCTCTCCTCATCGAAATTAGGATCGCCAAACCAGTTCACATAACCGCGGGGGGGAGTGTTGGCCATCGGAAAATTTTCTGGGAAAAAATTAGCTAAACTTTGCTGGAAAAGTGTGTGGTTTAAACTTGTGTTGAGTACAAATGAGCTGAACCTTGCTCCTATTTATAGCCAGGGGAGCACACAAATTTTCAGAATTTTTTGGTGATTTTTTTGTGAATTTTTGGTATTTTTTATGAATTTCTAGGCTTAAAAAGGAATAAAATATATAAAACGGCTAGTTTTTAACGGCTATTAATACAACGGCTGTTTTTTGTCTCGCTGACAGGTGGGACCGGGGAGAAAATGAACCAACGGCTAGTTTACCGCGTATACAAAACACTCATCACACTGACAGGTGGGACCCACAGGCAACCGGCCCTGCAAACCAGTGGGCAAAGCGCGTACACACGCGTGTGCACGAAGCCAGTGCGTACACTGCCACCACGCGTTTTGTGGGCCCCACCAAAACGCGTGGCGCACGAACGCACCGCGCACCCCATCACTGACATGTGGGCCGTGACGCGCATTTGGGCCCACATGTAAGTGCACGCGCCACTCGAGTAAGGAGCGCACGCGGGGGACAGCAGTGGGGCCCACAAACCGTGTCTCGGGGCGTTGCGCGTGCTCCAACGCGGACGATACGTGTGCGAGGCGCCGGTGGGCCCCACCTGTCAGAGCGGAAATTTTCGACGCCACGACTGGCGTTCTCTCTCTCCTCGCGCGCGTTTTTTATTATTTTTTCGCCGTGGGGCCCGCATGTCAGAGCGCTGTGGCGCCGGGGTTGGACTTAGCCTTAGATCCCAGTAATTTTGTCAACCCCTTAGAAACCACAAAACTAGGTAAAATCCATTTTCAATTTTTTTCTCATAAAATGTAAATCACAGGTGTCTTAATGCAAAGACTTGTTTACAACAAATTTTTTTTCTAAATAACCCTTTAAAAAAAATTACAAAACTAACCCCTAACTTTTAAATTTTGCAAAACAGGCTCTCTGTCGTGAATTGCCGCAGGCGACTGTCTTCAGTCGCTATCCCGGATAGCGACTGAAGACGTGGCACGGCACAATGCCCCGCTGTCACCCGTGCGCCACGCCAAGTTTTAGTCGCTAGCCGGGCTAGCGACTGAAACCTGGGACATTTCCATTCGGTCTCTTTTGCCCCGTGGTCGCGGTCGAAGGACTTTGTGATGATTTCGTTTGAGAAGTAGGAATTGTTTGTAAATTTTGAGATTGGGAGGGCTGATTTGAGATCTAATCTCACACACAAGTGTAACTTTATTTTAGGAGCGTATTCAGCAGAAGTTTCAATGAAATTTGGCAAGATTTGATGATTTTGGGATAATTCGAAAACATGGTACTTTAGGGTAATTAGGGTAATTAGAATTTTGAAAAATGGCGAATCTTGAAACTAAGGTGTCGGATGAGATTTTGAAAATCTTACAGAAGGGAAACTTGGTCAGAATAGTGAATGGGAGATACTCCTTGAATTAGATCGAAGTTTGGGAATGAGATGTGGGTTTTAGCCTTTTTAGGTTCCGCGGAAAATCTTAAAAAGGTATAAGCCGCAATAATTCTAGGCTGATTTGCGAAAAGGAGTAAGACGACAAAGTTTTGGCATCGAGACCGTACAAGTACATACTAATTTCGCATTTATACCGTGCTTTTGATTCCTAGTTTTGTCTCGTTGGTTTGACGCATTTGTACGAAACTAGACGTCTCGGCGCAAAAGATGGTAGGTGCAAAAGTCGAAAAGACTAATCATACGAAAACGAGCATCAGATGAATAGGTAAAGGTTGAAAAGCAGAAACTCAAAGTCATACAAAAGTAGAACAGTAGAAAACATAAAACCCCAAAAAGTTGGAAACCTAACAAAAATGTACGAATATTGAACAGTCTGAGAAAAGCCTACATCGGACTAGTGCCCCCTGCTGCCCCTCTGTGTGGGGGGGGGGGGCTGATACTCTGATGGTGTGTACCGAGAGGGGGGCTGACGATCCCTGACGCGCCGCCTCCTCACAGGTGGTGTCTGCGCAGCTGGCGTAGACTGGGAAGGCTGTGTCGGCTGCGTAGGCGGCGGAGCATCGGGAAGGAAGATAGGAAGCATATGTGTCGGCTGTGTAGGATGCTGTTGTGCCTGGTCGAGAGGCTGGTGCAATGGAGGAGTATCGAGCTCTTCATCCGAAGAGTGGTCGGCAGGCACAAAACCCGTGTGCAATGGTGGAGGGCGCGACGACGACGGACCGTCCGCTGGTGGCACATGCGACGAAGGACCTGGCGCCGACGGTGATGGTGGGGGAATCACGGTCAAGTGAGGTGGCAGCAGCACTCTGAAACCGACCAAAATCTGATCGACCCGCCGCTCGACCTCTGAACAATATGCGTACACATCGTCGCTGGGCATGGTGGGTCCGAGGCGGGACCTGACCATCATGTCCCGTGCACTAGTAGAGATGCCGCCGAGGATGTCTAGCTGTGCACACGAATTAATGCAATTATAGAACGACAATCCATGTGAAAGTAAGGTTTCAAAGAGCTAAGGAACTCACAGAAGAGTGGATTCGCCCAGTTAGGCGTCGGTCGTAGCCGTCATCGATGGTGGCGGGAGGGATGGGCTCATCAGGCGCAACGGGTGGACCGCCCGTCAATCGGTAGATCGTGCGAGGTCGGTACCAGGACAGATAGGAAAAATAGATGTCGTGGCTGTACGGCCTGTGCTCCTCGACCGTGCGTGTGTGGGCCCAATCCATCCACTCCTGCACATAAGGCTGCTGTCGACGAACGAAATCGTCCCTCACTCGACCCTTCCTGGATTGCCTGCGGACAAAGCAATTAGTTCGTGATGGAAATTATGTATAAAATAACATGTGAATGTAATGCATATTTGACGTACTCGTGGATATGGTGCGGGATCTGTCGAGGAGGCGGCACGGGGACAAGCTGGCGTAGGCCAAACTGGCGCATAACTCGCTCAGGCGAGTAACCCTCAATCATGTGCGAGAAGACGAGCAGAACCTGGGTGCGCCAGTACACAGCATCCTGCGTACAAAGAGAAGAAAGGCCGGCTGGAGCGACGGATTGGAGGTTTGCGGTGGTCCACGGATCCCAGATGACGCTGTCGTCGAGAAGCAGATCGAAGTCTGTGGCGTACGAAGGATAACAGAGGTGCGCCTGATCTGTGGCCCACCTCAAACTCAGCCTAGCCCACCTCCATCCCATCACGGGGCCGTCTCTCCCATCCCCGACTAATGCGGACTGATCCCGCGGAACCAGCGGTCGACCGATGGGGAAATGCTCGTACGACCACATCTGCAAGAGGATGGCGCACCCAGCGAAAAGAGAGCTGACTTGGTCTCTGCTCGTGGCGTCGCACAACCCCCTGTAGGTGTGGCAGAGCACGGCGGATCGAAAACTGAACCTCGGCACGTGGCCCAGGGCTGAGTCGGCAATACTCCTGGCGAGCTGAACGTACTGCCGCTCGCAGATGTCTCCGTGGGTGCCAGGGAAGAGCAACCACCCAAATAGGTACAGTAAGTACGCCTCTAGGTGGCGCCTGAAGACCTCCTCTGGAGCGGCCAAGGGGAGCGCACCATCGCGCACTGCGCGAAAGTAACTCTGGGGAACTCCCGCGTCTTGCGCAAACCCCCCCGCTGGCCCTACTCCCTCGAAGCGCTGTAGGAAATCTAGGCGCCATGCAGCTCTCTCGGTGGCCGCTGGGACATATATCTCCCCGCGGATAGGTAGGCCAAGCAGCATGCTGACGTCCTGCAGCGTGATAGTGAGCTCGCCAAAACTGAAGTGGAACGTGTGCGTCTCGGGCCTCCACCGATCCACAAGAGCAGTAATGAGGGCTCGGTCAAAAGGGAATCGCCTCGCCCGATCCACCATGCGAGCGAAAGGCAACAGTCCGGCCTCGAGTAAATAAGGCGCGAATCGCTCATCTAGAGGCCACATCTCACGCGGTGTCCTCATACGCAGAGCTGGGAGAACGATGCCCTGTAGAAGGCGTCAAGCACGGTGACGCTCCTGATGGTGCTGTGCAATCAGCTCGGGAAGCTGATGGTCGTCCGCCATACCTGCAGTTGTCACATATTGGTTGAGAAGTTGAAACACTGAGTACATAAACAAACATTCAGTAAAACAAGTTAACATTCAGTAGTGGTTACAAAAATTCACGAGAAGGCATTAGGGAAATTAAGTACAACTGATATAGGGAAATTCAGCACAACTCATGACAAAACATTTAGTAGTTGAAATAATACAACATTTAGTTTTGCGACGAAGACGATGCGCCTGTCACCCGCCAACTGCTATAGTTCTCCCCTCGACCACCGCATATGCTATGGGGAGAAGCTGGTCATTGGTATCAATAGCCACGGCAGTCAGCAGAGTTCCCTGGTATTTTCCAGTCAAAAATGTGCCATCAATGCAAAGCACGGGTCTCATATACCTGAACGATGCAACGCACTGTTGGAATGCCCAGAAAAATCTCCGCAGTACCATGCACCCAGGAATCACAGCACCCTCAGAGCCGATTGCTGGCGTATCAACAATTGCGGTGACTGTGCCTGGATTTGCTTCGCATATCCGCCGCAACAGCCTCGGTACTAAGTTGTATGCCTCAACATATGTACCAAAAAGCTCCTCCAGCGTCTTCTGTTTAGCCCTCCATGCCTTCGCGTACTTGATATTATAACTGTACTTCTCCGTGACATGTGCAATTATCACTTTCGGTGTTATTGCCGTATTTTTCTTCACTACTGACAGTATCAGACTGGCAACAAAACTGGAAGTGATATTTCTATGATGCTGCACCATGCCCTCAGCCAGACATCCGTGGTCATCAACTCTGGTCACCCGAAAGAACGAGTCATCTTGTGGCCGCCAGACACGTACGTACCATGCACAATTCTGGATTAAGCACCTCACAGTCCACAGGCTCTGATTTGATTTGACCACCCAGAATGGCCTATTTAGTGAGACAGCCCAGGCAGTTATGGCTTTCTTTGCATCCTTTTTATTCTGAAACAACTGTCCAAGCTGGACGGTTGATTCATTATAAGACCATCGCGAACCCAGCTCATCATGAACCACAGCATTATTCAAGGACGATGGATCAGTCCACTCACTCATAGGATTCTGCTGTTTCGTGGGTTCAACAGGAGATTCATACATTTCTGACGGATCAGTATACTCCTCCTCATTAAAATTCTCCTCCAATTCTGGTAATTCTTCAGCTGCATCTACTTGATGGCCACCAAATTGAGTTGTATCTCCTACAGTTTGCAAAGGTACATTGCCAGTTGCACTGGCATTGGTACTGCCACCTGCACCAGTATCGGCATCGCCACCGCCATCGTGACCTCCGGTACAGATATTAGTGCTTTCTCTTTCAACTAAATGGCTGCCCTCCGAACTATGTACTAACATTTCACCAGCTCCGTAATAAACGTAAACCGTACTGGGTTGCTCCATAGCTGTACAAGAGTGTATAATTAGAGAACCAACATTGCTCATTGTACTAGAAAAAACATGATTTTTCAAACAACAGAAATTTTCCCCTCCCTCTAAACCCATGCGGGAAAGGCCAACACGGTGAGCGCGACAGCGGTGATGACTACGACAATGAGGCCGCGATTCCTAACCCTAACCCTAACCCTAATTGATCGACAACCCTACCCCTAAACCTAACAAAAAAACCAACCCTTCTCTTCTCTTCTCTTCTCTTCTCCTCTCCTCCTCTTCCTTCTCTTCTCTTTTTCTCTCTGCTAATTTCTGAACTTTCGGAAAAATGAAATGGCCATACTATGTGAAAGCTACGCACAGTGTTTAAATACCGTTTCAGTCGCTATTGGGGAACACGATTTTTCCCTACAACCCTAAAAAAAATAACCCCTCTCCCTCTAAACCCGTGCGGGAAAGGCCAACACGGTGAGGGCGACAGCGGTGATGACTACGACAATGAGGCCGCGATTCCTAACCCTAACCCTAACCCTAACTGATTGACAACCCTACCCCTAAATCTAACAAAAAACCAACCCTTCTCTTCTCTTCTCTTCTCTTCTCCTCTCCTCCTCTTCCTTCTCTTCTCTTTTTCTCTCTGCTAATTTCTGAATTTTCGGAAAAATGAAATGGCCGTACTGTGTGAAAGAGACGCACGGTGTTTAAATACTGTTTCAGTCGCTATTGGGGAACACGATTTTTCCCTACAACTCTAAAAAAAAAAAACCCCTCTCCCTCTAAACCCGTGCGGGAAAGGCCAACACGGTGAGGGCGACAGCGGTGATGACTACGACAATGAGGCCGCGATTCCTAACCCTAACCCTAACCCTAACTGATTGACAACCCTACCCCTAAACCTAACAAAAAAATCAACCCTTCTCTTCTCTTCTCTTCTCTTCTCCTCTCCTCATCTTCCTTCTCTTCTCTTTTTCTCTCTGCTAATTTCTGAATTTTCGGAAAAATAAAATGGCCGTACTGTGTGAAAGCGACGCACGGTGTTTAAATACCGTTTCAGTCGCTATTGGGGAACACGATTTTTCGCTACAACCCTAAAAAAAAAATAACCCCTCTCCCTCTAAACCCGTGCGGGAAAGGCCAAGACGGTGAGGGCGACAGCGGTGATGACTAACCCTAACCCTAACCCTAACCCCAACTAAAAGAAGTGACAGCGGTGAACCCTAACCCTAATAATAACAATCATTTTAATATACATAATCACAAATGTTTACATCTACATATTAACAAATATTTTAATCTACGTGCATACTAATAAAATTCAAATTTGAAAAACATCACATTTTTTAGTGGTTCTGCAAATTTTTTAATCTGCGAACATACACTAACCCTAATCTATGAACATACACTAACCCTAACCCTAATCTGCGAACATACACTAACCCTAACCCTAATCTGCGAACATACACTAACCCTAACCCTAATATGTGAACATACACTAACCCTAACCCTAATTTGCGAACATACACTAACCCTAACCCTAAATTTTTTTCATCACATTCACGCATTTACCATCCGTATAAAAATATATTCTAAATCATATCTAAATACTACGAGTTTACGATCTAATTAATTTAAATATACGAGTTAAAAAAATATACCTCAGCGAACAGATTTGAAGAATCTCCGAAAAAAATATTTCTGCCCCTCTTTCTTCTCTTCCTTCTCTCTCTCAACAGATTTCAGTAACTGGAAAAATGAGGTGTACTGTACTGTGAGAGGGACGACTGGGGGGTTAAAAGCAGGTTTCAGTCGCTAGCCGGGCTAGCGACTGAAATGTGCGGGTTTCAGTCGCTATCCCGGCTAGCGACTGAAACCTGGCGTGGCACGGCACGAGTGCCAGTGGGGCATTGTACCGTGCCACGTCTTCAGTCGCTAGCCGGGCTAGCGACTGAAGACAGTCGCCTGTGGCAATTCGCGACAGAGAGCCTGTTTTGCAAAATTTAAAAGTTAGGGGTTAGTTTTGTAATTTTTTTTAACGGGTTAGTTGGAAAAAAAATCCGTTTACAACAAGTCCATTACAAAAAACCAAGTATACTATTGAGTACATACTACTTTCTCAATATCAAAGAGAAATCAGGCGTACTAATGCATGACTAACAAGAAGGACAACCTATAGGATTTAACGTGGTAGACCAGCAGACGACATGAACTCTTGTTCCAAACTATAGCATTTTTGGCTATGTTGTGATGCTAAATTGTCTTTGTGACCCAAATTTACTGCCCAAAACTGAGAATTTGTTTTAGCACTTGTGGTCAACAATGTTTGTTTTTCTTCATCAATTCTTGGAGCATCTTGGCTTGAGTTAGACCTTTTTGTTTGCAAAAATTGCAATGCCATCTCACTTGTTTCATAGTAGGCCTTTCTTCACCACGAAGCCTCAAACACATCTCCGCCAAAGAGGCAAAACTGTTAATTTCTTCCTCACTTGCTTCGTCAAGAATTTGTGCAGCCACCATCTCTGTAATTGGCCTCACCTTCATATCCCAAAGAAAATAATTGGACAAGTTTTGTTTTAAACCCGACTCACTTGTAAAAATTGGTCACTTTCTAAGAAGCAATTCAACAAGTACAACACCAAAACTATATACATCACTCTTTTCGTTTAGATGTCCCGTATGGTAATACTCAGGATCCAAGTATCCAAATGTACCTTGTACATTCGTTATGACATGGGTTTGATCAATAGGAACCAATCTTGAAGCGCCAAAATCTGAAACTTTTACAGTGTAGTTTCCATCTAAGAGTATATTAGAGGATTTCACATCACGATGAAAGATAGATACTGAAGCTGCAGAATGAAGATAATAAAGAGCTCCTGCTGCTTCTACAGCAATCCTTATGCAATCATCCCAAGACAAAGAGGATCTATCATTCGAATCATCATGGAGAATTCCAAATAAAGAACCATTGGGGATGAAGTCATACACCAACAAAGGGACCTCAGTTTCAAGACAACATCCATAGAGTTTTACAATATTTCGGTGATTTATCTGAGAGAGGATTGCAACTTCATTAATGAATTGATTGATCTCACTTTCCTGAATGACCTTAGACCTTTTTATGGCCACCACACGTTGGTTAGATAAGATGCCTTTGTATACCATACCATGCCCTCCACGACCTAAGAGACGTATAGGATCAAAATTATTTGTTGCCTTTTCCATCTCTTCTAAGGAGAAAATCTTAGTCTTGTCACTCACATTTTCATCAGATGATATTAGTTGTTCTAAGAGAAGGCCTTGATTTTTCCGAAAATACTTTCTTTGTAGTTGTTTTTTGATATCTCTTTTCCATCTACGGATAAAGAATATCCCACTTAAGCTAAGAAGTAGAATGCCAAATCCACCTCTCAGTCCAATGATAATACCTACAATCATTACATTACTCCATTAATATTTATTTCCTCTTTTTTACTACAGAAATAAATGGAACATAGGATTACCTAAGAGAAGATTTTGTTGCTTTGCTGGTGTGCACATCATTTTTGATCGATCATACTCTGTTTTGTGAGGGCATTCACTACAATGGTAGCTTCCTTTGGTATTAAGGCAGACCTCTGTGCAATTGTTTTTTTCATTGCACTCATTAATATCTGCAAATAAACTACTACTTTGTGAGGTGTGAAAGCACATCTATGAGAGAAGAATATCATTAGTCAGCTGGCTCAAAATTTTAGCAAATGCTTAAATAGAAGTTACATTTGAAATAAATTTGCTTCATATGTACCCGATAATGGTGATATATAAATAAAAATGCTTATGCACTTCTATAAAATACATGATGCAAATATCAAGAATGTAAAATATAAAAGTAGCAAAAGACATGGCATGTATATTGAATTGCAAGACTTTTTAAATATAAAAAAGAAAGAAAACTTATAACTCCATAAAGATTAGATCACTTCTGCAAATTAAATAGCTTAGACGTTTGGTGATTGTTGAGTGATCTATATGAAGTGATATGCATGCTCGATCATAAACAAAATAAATTCTTGACGAATGGAGTGGATAAGGCACTAATTATTTTGTTCCTGTGTAAATCTTTACTCATCTACCATGTAATCAGTCTGCAAGTTGTGTGTTAAGTTTTTTCTGCTACAACGTTTGTGATCTTGGACATAGAAAAGTACTACCCAAGTGTAATTTTACTTCAGCTCTTCTCAGGGTAGCCTACTCCATTTACTGTAATTTAGTTCAATGTATTTCTTTTAGTTCAATCTATATTCATATTTAGGTCTTAGTATAAATAGTCAAAAATCCTGTACAATATTATTTAAAATTTTTCTCATGCTCCATCGAGATATGCCATTTTTTATCTTTGTAATTTAGTGAAAAGATAGTTTAAGATTATAGTTCTAAGAGATATTTTAGTTTCCAAATTGTGCTACAAGATATTATAGGATCTATATATGATTCTTTTGTTCTTTCTTGGACAAAATTATTAGCTGTTATTATAATCAAGGTCGACTCTGGGATGCCATGGGTGCTGAGTGATAGAACATACCCATCACACGTTGGGTACTTTCACTCATCATTGATCATCGGCAATGAATTTACCCATCCCTACCATCCGACGGGTACCCACTACCAAAACCCAACTGAAGAGTGGATAAGAACGACTAAATAAGACAAGTTAGACATATATAATAGAAATAAAAAGAAAATAACACTATGCATTTATGCAATTTCATTGATAAAAAAAAATACTAAACTCGATAGATTAGATTTTTAGAAATCTATCCTTAGATGTGGATAATATATCCTATATCGGTAACACATACCCAACCTGATCGACCCCACATACATGCCAACATAATATTTCAACTAAGCACATACAAGAAAATGAAGGGGTAGGGATTTGAACCCACAACCTCTTTGTACGTAAGCTCATACTCTAACCATTCAGATGTATATGTAAGTGCTTAATATATTAGCATTAGTTTATATAGTATGCGTTTTTCACTCCACGTGTTTTTAAAACATATCACATGCATGTTTTATTTGGGGTACCTAATGGATAAACGAGCATAGATGGTTGTGAAACATACTAGTGTCCATTACCCAACTCGGGTTTAATTGTTTGGTGATGAACATACTCGTAGGTGTAAAAATTAGAACATACCCACCTCAGTTAAGCTAATTACTCCTAGGTAAATAGGCAAATGGGTAAAATTGCCATCCTTACGAGTTAGACCTTTCTTTTTTCTGATTAATGTATGAATTTCTTACAATTTTTTCCTTTTTTTGGAATTTATAGTACTTTTTATGTGTGTCCATAATAAATGTGATGTCTTTAATCTCACCAAAATTTATTAGATAATAATGGATATATCTCCATCTTCTCCATCTTTAAAATAACTAAGTATAATCTGTCTTCTCATATTGACCTACCTCATGTTGTGCGCTACTACCTTTGAAATTACACAAATCAATTTAATATCTTTTGCGGGACCTACTTCAATTTTGGTGAAATCTTGAACTTAATGTGTAAGATAGATATTACTTGTATGCAATTACAATTGAAATACCTATTCACTCTATTTTTTATTTTGAAAACAACAATATATCCATAAATCTAACCCAAAAGATCATGATATATCATTTTAGGGAATTAAATTGTATAACACTAGTTGTGAATTAATCCACACCAAAGAACAAAGATTGCTACTCAACAAATTAGTTTGTATGGTAACTAATGTAATCTCAAGATTACAAAAATACATCATACAAAATATATCTCACAGCTGCCGAGTTAGCATCCATCAAAAGATGTCATATGTAGCAAGTTGTATAATTTAATAACAATAGTGAATTATACTGTAGATCCTTAAATTTACATGGGTATTTCACTTAGGTTTATGAATATGACAATTGAATTTTTGAGTCTTTAAACTTGAACATGTGTTTCACTTAGTTACTTGAAATTATTCTAGCTGATGTGGCAGATGTTGGGAGGAGTATAGTTGAGGTGTGAATTGTGTGCATGCTCACTTGGACTGGCATCTCATCAAACATTGCGTGAGGGTGGCGTTGGCTGCTCCACCATTCGCATGGGTAGATACAGGGAGGGGAGACGGTTGTTGGACGTGATTAGTGGAGGCGATGTCTGTAACATCCCTATTTTCGCCTTACTTGCATTCTCTGAGCATCGCCCAGATACATGCATCTCGCATCACCTAACTCTGAAAGGACCCAAGACCATAACCAATATGTGCATAATGTACCCTAGGATCCCCTCGTATCGAGAAGTCCCAAATTGGCTAAGTCTTTCTCTTTTCCGAAAACGACCGCTTCTAGAAAGCCCTAAAAAGTCCGAAATCTCCGTTTGAAGTCCGAATCGAGATTCGTCTTCTCCTATAGGTTCATATCGCTATTTGATACGTATCGTCCTTTAGAAACATCTCCAAATTCGCGACGAAAACCAGAGTTTCAGCTGTTGGAAGAATCTGAAAACAAAAGTACTATTTTTACCCGGCTCTGTTTTCGTTTTGGCCAAAACCCTGCCAAAGCTTCTCATTTTTGCGCATACTCAATTGGAATAAGTATATACCAATTTTATCTAACCCTCAGAAAAATCAGATTTACATTTGGATCCCTAAATCTCAAAAATACCCAAAATACCCCTAGAGCAAAGCTGTGTACAGTACATGGCACAGTACTGTGCCTGTGCCGTTGCCGTGCCGTGCGCGCGCGCTGCGTGCCGCCCGTGCGCCACCGGCCGCGCCACCGCGTCCCTTCGCCGCCGGCACCGCCCCACGTGCGCCTCGCGTGCCCCGTGAGCTGCGCCACTTGTCGAAGCCATGACGACGCCTCGGGAACCCCCAGGTCGCCGGGATCGTCCCGTCGCGTCCGCCACCGAACACCACTTCGCCTGGCCGCGCGCAAAGTCGTCGTCCCGTGCCCCGAGACCTCGTTGCCTGCAACCACCCGCCTTGTGCCATCGCCGCCGTCCTCTGCCGAACTGTAGCCATACCTCATGACCCCCTCACAGTTCGCCGTCCCATCGCCACCGTCCTCGCCTCCGGTTAATGCCGCGAACACGCCCAGTTGCGCCCTCCCTCGGCCAGAGCCTCCCCTAAGCCACCTGGAGGCTATAAAAGCCAGGGCATCGTGTTATCTTCACCACACGTACACGCCATTAGCAGCAGAGAGCTCCCCCTTCACTGTTCTTCTTCTCCAGCGCGCCGCAGGTGAGCTCTCTCGACGACAAGCTTTTCCAGTAATGCACTCTTCAAACTAAAGCTACCAGCATACTCCTCTTAGTCCCTAGATAGTTCACGAGCAAAGAATTGAACCCACTTCTCTTCTAACTCCGGCTATCACCGGATTTTCTGTTTCCTCTGTTCAGCAAAATTCAAACCGATCCAAAAGGATTTAGAACTCGTGCTAGTAGAAAGAAACACTCCTTAGAGTACGCTCTATTGCCCCAGCTAGTTAATTTTGGTTTTCATTCAGCCAATCAAAAATCCCCAAATCCCCCGGCCGTGAACTCCAGCAGTTAACTCCGGCGAGCCTCCAACCGCCACCTCCAGGCAATCCAATGATCCAGCAGTGACCTCTACACTCCCAGGAGCAAGAATATGTAATTTGTTTTGAAATTGATCAACTCTAGGTGCTCCAATTGCTCTGCCCTAATTTCTGTTCAAAACAGCCACCTTGGCATTCAAATTCCGGCCAACTCCGGCCATCCCCGGCCAAACCCTTCAACCAGCCACCTCCTGACACTTAAGCCTACATGTTTGACATAGTTTGCCCTCAAATGCATGAGCCAATTGCTCAGGACACACAAACCCTAATTTCAGCAGTACAATGGCATGGAAATTGCTGTGTCCTGGACCTTTTTGTAAATTCTGGAAAACCTAAGCCTTTTCTGCTTGTCCCACTTTGTCAAATAACCTTGCCTTAGTCTATTACACATGCTGTCCAATTTTCATCTCATTTAGAATCACCTAGACCCCTTAACTCACTTTTCGGCTTTTAGGTTAAGTTCGGACGTGACCCGAACGTCGCCCTTTTGACGTCTAATGTCCGTCGACCCTAAGAGTCTTATTTACTACTCTTCTTGTCCATCCTAAACTAGCACAATTCAACCCTTAGAAATCCAAAGCCCAAACCCTAGCCCAGTTCAGAAATCAAAAGCCGTTCCAGTATAGCGCCCTATTATTTTATGTGAGCATAAGTTGTCGTATTTTGTAAGTTGATTGTAATACCTTGTGTGTATGCCTATATTTGAAGATCAAGACTTCGACTACGTGGAAGAGGAAGCAGAAGAACCCGCAGACTACGACACTACTGCTTGGCAAGGCAAGTTTCCCTCCTTTGAACATATTGCGCCTATTATTTTATATGCATTTAATTATTTAGAGTTTGATATCTACACAAGTATACATAAGATAGTTTTGATAAAAGCGTATGTTGAGAAATAATGTGAGTAGATAGTCCCATTTTGTGGACCCCCCTTGTTTTCATGACAATTTACTTTACCTTGTCACCTTAGGAGAAAAAGTATTACTTTAAAAGAGATATGCACTCATAGAAGTATATGTCAACACTAATAAATGTGTAAAAGAAGAGAGGAAGGCAGAAGCATGAGCAAACTATTTCTAAAAGATCATTTTATATAAAAGAAATAGGGACTAGTAGCGAGGATTGGTTTGGATGGTGGGCGCTGTGTGCGCGGTGGGTTTGTGAAAGCCTCGCTAAGGGTCCATAAGGACGGGATCGTCGTGCTGCGCTTCTAAGCGGCCTGATAACGTGCTAACCACCCGCCTGGTATGGGACAGGCACAATGTCATGACTCACCTAAAGTTAATCATTTCCTGCAATGGTTGTCGATCCGGTTTCCCGAGTGGAAATTGGTGGGCCACAGAGGGCCACGAGTGGTGTGAGGGGTAGAGAGGATAAGGTGTAAGAAGGAAGTCGCCCTAGCCTGGCTCTCGAGTCGTGCGCGACCGAACCCGGAAGTGGGATTTCCATGCGTCCAGAGGAGGACTTCATGGACCCAAGGCTAGAAGAAAAGGCAGTGGGGAGAACCCACAACGATAATGAGGACCTTACGCGTGCTTGCCATGTATCATGTTGTAGGGAGTACCTGCCTTGATAATGGGGCCGGTATTGTCTATGTATCGGGCAGGAAATTATTAACAATGGGTCAGTAAACTGTTGTGTAAGCTCAGCCTGGTCACCTGCGTATAAGTCGCAGGGAGCTGATCCGACATTTAAGTTGAGTTTTCGTGGTGGGTACAGTGGTACACCTCTGCAGAGTGTAAAAAGGTATTCGAATACTCCGTGCTCCCGGGTTTTCTGGAGCCTGGTCGTAGTGGGGTGGTCCCTCGTCGATGCAGCATGATTAGTTTTAATAAATTCTTTAAAATGTGATCAAACCATGGCGGCTCATGGGAGCTTAGCCTGACTCTGTGAAAAGTATACACATGTACAGTCTGATAAATTACTTTGATAAACAAAACCCCAGATTCTGGGAGACTTTCTAAAGTATTAAAATATCTCTGTTTTCAATAAAATTACCCTAAGTATGAGAACCATAGAGCTTGTTGTTGACATTTACCACATATAACATCTCCCTATGCGGGAACTTGCTGAGCTTTGTATGCTCACCCTTGCTGATCCAATAAGTACAGAGGATGAATCAGTCGATTTCATAGACTATGGAATCGACTCAGCACAAGAAGACCCCGACAACGTTCCCGGAGATCCAAGCGCCTGAAGGGTCACCAAACCTCAACGAGAGCGATGTGGATTGCGCCCTGCTTCACGCTTTGCTGGATGAGGAGGATGTTCCTCACTGTTGTGTTGTACTACTTTGGATGATTGCTTTTTGGCTCGAACCCTGTTTTGGGTTCAGCCCCTAACTGATTTTGCTACTTATATTTTGACGTGGTTCCGCACACGTCAATTACTGTAATATAGGTCTGAATGACCCCTTACGCTTTGCTAATGTATGCATGTAAATATGGTTGGATGTTCTGAAGTTTTAACTCCTGTGCACAAATCACCTGGGCATTTGTAGTAGGTTCCCTCTAACGAGGGGCCCACAATGTCGATGTGGAGATGGAGTAGTTGTCATATTATTGAGTCAATCTTCATTATGTTGATTATTTTGGTGATTAATAACAAATCTAGACTAATATACTGTTGAGTTTATATCTCTTAGTTTCATTCTGATTGCGAGATAGTAGTGAACAAGGTTACTTCAGAGAGGATGTATGATCAAGTTTCTTCAAGTATGGAAGAGCTCAACCAAAGTTAAAATAAAAAAATCAAGGATCTTTTTTCTAAGATTTTATCTATGTTGCTGTTTCAAGATGGTTAGATTGTTAGATTCTTATTCATTAGTTTAGTTGTACTATAACGAGGGCCTTAGAGGTACTCATGTTACAAATCTCACTAGAATGGCTCATTTTTTATCAGAAGCTTGTGATTTAGTTTTTTATGCAGTAAGTAGTTGCTTGATAATAACTCATGTAAGAGCTAGAATGCATGCATCATTTACTCACAAGATCATCAAAATATTTTTGAGTTATTTTAGATGGTTAATGAAAGCATCGGTGATTAAAAATAACAAAATTTTAGCTTAGGTAAAGGCTTGGAAGTGGCTACACAGAATGTTTTGTGATTTTTTCAGTGATCTAGGTGAAACTAAGTCTTGCTTATATCGAGAAATTTGTAGTCCTTCGAGTTAGCTTCCCAACAAGCCAAACCATACCTAATTCCAATGAAGGAATCAAAAGTCCAGCCCAAACCTCTAAATCTAGCCAAACATCCAATACTATATGCTTGTTACAACCTATCAGATGTCCGGAACAAGATAGGATGTCCGACTCTTTTATAGCGGTCATAAACTAACCTTTACATTCATACCGAACATCCAGCCGGACATGTTCGGACATATGTCCGACCGGTGAAAATCTCAACCCCTCTTTTCTAACAGCTAGTTTTTCTTGTGAAGGCTATAAGTAGATAGCTTGGGGCTTCTTTCATTTACAAACTTTGGCACTAGAATTAATTGACATATAGCCCAAATAAACTCTAGACCATTTAATTCTCATAAATTGAAAAATAGTGAAAAATCTAATGAGTCATTTGAGCTCATTAAGCATATTATGATCTAAGGATCTCATGTTGGTTTCTTCTCACGCATTTGAACTTCTTGACACTTGATTGGTATCAAGTGAAGTGCCTTGATTATACTCTTACAGTGTGTTTGGATGCTTGGACGTTGGGCTCAGCCTGGCTCATCGGGTTCCAACAGGCTTGTTTGGATGCCTGGATGTTGAATTGAGCCTGGCGCGTTCGGTGCAAAATGGAGCAAAGAGCCTGGCTCGTTCGATATGAGAGCCTGGTTTGTTTCTTGTAGTTTGGCTTGGTCGTGCATGGATCGATAGATGCAGGGGTGGGGTTAGGGTTACCCCATTCTCGCGAAGACGCTATGCCTCACGCCTCACGCCCCAGTCTTCTTCCTTGCAATCGTCTCTCTTGCTCTCGCCCTCACCGTCACCTCTCTCGCTCTCACCTCTCTCGCGAGCTAGACAGTCATTGGAGGCTGGTGATCGCTCCACCGACAAAAATTACAAGAGAGGCCCAAAGTGGAGCTGTAAAAACTTCGTATTCGCCTATCAGGAGTAGAGAAAGAACAACCTTAGTGGAATTAAAGTAAAACTTGTGTGAGAGTGCTTCAACGAGGATAGGGAGAGACTGGTGAAATCTCCAAAACCTTGGGAAAAAAATTCTTGTGTCAATCCATTTATTACTTGCACTTTTTTATTTAATCTTGTTTAGCTTGAGCATCCATTATTCTTGTATGTCACCCTAAGAGTGCTAAATTAAAATTGTTCATTTGTTCCTTGATTTGCAAAACCAAATTTATCTCATTATTGCAAACAATATATTGTTCAAATTGTGTTCTTTTATTTGTGCAAATTTCAAATCTAGCTAAAAGTTTTTAAAATACTTATTCAGTCTCCTCTATGTCACTGTCCTTGATCCTACACACATCAACTAGGATGTTCTGATGGATCTCAATGAAAAACCAGTACAAGTTTAAGGATGACAACTATAATTCTCAAATTCATAAACCCACGTGAAACTTTTGTGCAAGTGCAAGTTTTGGACCTATAGTGCAATTTACTAAAATAACAATATCAACTTGCAAGAGATTAACAACACCAATAGGCAAGAAAAGGTGTGATAATCATGCAAAGAGAACATAGTTTGCTAATTGAGGTAGTCCTCTAATCATTTCAAGCATAAGATGTTTTTGATATATTTTTCTTTGATTGAGAGAGAAGAGGTCAAGGTTACCTTCACAACCATTCTGGATATAAGGATTTCCTTCAAAACCAACAATGCATTTGCAGCGGTAACCGATGTAATACTTGGTAGAGTTGATATGCACACATTCGCTGTTGATACTCACACAAGCATATCCAGATTTATTTTGTTTTGCCTCTAAACAAGTTAGATTGGCAACAACCCATTTCTCAAAGATTGATTCTCCAAAGATTGGCAACAAGATCGGAGACAGAAAGTGACGAGGATTGACACCCGGGTCAGTTCTAATAAATGGACTTTTGGTTCAAGACAGGTTCGAACCAGACACATGTCTGGCGGTGCGAACTCAAGCTATTCTGAGAAGCATCACCATGAGGTCGCAGGCTTTGCGCGATCAGATTGTAAGCTTCACGCGGTCAGGAGTTCATATGCTATACGCGAACAGGATATCCGAGATGTTGTGCGGTCAGCCAACATCCCACGGTCAAAACATTTTTGACCAGGGTACTTGGAGTCCATCTGTCCGGCTGTCCATACAGCGGAATATTCCAAGCATCCCGAAGATTCCTCCACGTGGAAGACCAACCGTCAGGAGGTTAATACGTGCAGTTATCCAGGAATAACACGTGTTTAACCTGCGTGGAAGTTAAGAGCAGTTCTCTAAAAACCGCATTCAACCGTTCAAGCAACTGTTTGATGCAGTTTTTCCACATGGCACCCATTCGACCAGTATAAAAGGGTGATGTGGGATATCAAGCAAGGACAAGAAAGAAGAAAAAGACAGACATAGATCGATCAACAGAAGAATCAAGAGATTCAACACCTCTCAAATAGCCAAGTCTACGGCCTACATTAGATAGCTTTTTATAAGCCTCTTTGGCTATTTTTTGTACACTTATATAGGAAAAACTTCCGCCTGTGAGGGTCTTTTCCCGCCATCTTCTAAATCTTTATTACATATAGTGAAATCCCAACAGGACGTAGGGCTATTACTCCCACCATCGAGGTCCCGAACCTGTATAAATCTCTCTATACTCCTGTTCTCCATTGTTCTACATACCTTCCCGGAGGGTCACCCTGAAAGGTCTCACAACTTACAAATTCTGCATAAGTTCGGCTGAGGACCCCGAGTCCGAATCGTCGACAGCTGGCACCCACCGTGGGGCCTTTCTCAAGGCGTCCTAGTTTTAATCTGGAGGTTCGCTGAAACATGGCTGGAGTATATGATTCCGAGAACGATTTCGATCTCGATGATTATGCTCATATTCAAATGCCTTCTCCAAGTGATCCTGTTCCAATGGAGGAAGCTGGAGAAGAAAATCTCCCAGGGGTTGAATCATCTCTCCAGGTCATGTCCATCGACCAGGGAGTAACTAGTGCAAGGTCAAAACCTGCTGAGGTTCTTAATGCACTAGACGATGAATCCGGTCCGTCATACGACCCCGTCGAGGGGAAAGATGAAGCCGACCAGGAAATTAGCCCAGGGAGATTCGACCCTGACAACCTCCATCATCTCTTTGATTTCGAGTCTGACTCGGAACAAACTGAGATGTTTTCTCCATCGGCAACCTCTCTCCCCAGACAGTTTGCTGCCATGTCGGAAGAAACTCCCGATCAGCAAGCTGTTAGGGAAGAACAGGAACGCAAACAAAAGGAGGATCAAGATCTCGAGCAACAAAACAATGAACTACGCAGAACGGCCCTAGAGGCTCTTCAAGATGCGCAGGCTCGTTACAATGCTGCTCCAAGTTCTTCCCGGCGAGTGCGTGGTCGTAAATGCGACTAGACTCCTTTGCCCCCGGAGCATTTCCCGGTGCATGAAGAAACGATAACACCTGGTGCCCCTAGGAGAAGCACACATGGTCGACTGCGATCTATCGCGGAAGTCATGCGCAATCTCCCTCCTACGATCACGGATGCGCAGAAACCAGCCTTCATTAGAATCCTGGCAGAAAGGTTGGATGAGGTCGCATATGAGGCGACCCCAACCGCCTCTTCTCGGTCGAACACACGTTCCTGTGAACGAGAGTGTTCTCGCTCTGGTTCTGGTCGACGGAGTTACCCGCCGCCCGTACCGTCCCGACAGGACAAGTACCGGCGAACGCAGGATTCTCGTAGTAGGGATCAGGTTCCTGTCCACTCTCGTTTGGGACCGCGAGTAACCTCACCGTTGCGTGAGGTCGCTCATGAACCAATCGAGAGTCGTAGGGCAATTCACAGTCCTTATGTTGGTTGCAAAGCTTTCTCGCCCGGCCTGCGTGCGGTCGTTTGGCCCGATAAGTTTCGACCAGGGGCCATTGAAAGGTTTGACGGAACTCAGAACCCCTCCGAGTTCCTTCAAATCTATATCACTGCCATCCAAGCAGTAGGGGGCGATGACCGTGTCATGGCCAACTACCTGCCTACAGTCCTTGAAGGAGCAGCTAGAACCTGGCTGTTTAATCAGCCTGAAGGTTCCATTTACAATTGGGAAATGCTGTGTGACGCTATCCTCAGCAACTTCCAAAATTGTTACCAAAAGCCGGGTAAAGAGGACGATCTTCATCGGTTACGACAAACTTCAACCGAAACTCTTCGGCAGTTTGTCAAGAGGTTTTTCGGGGTGAGGAATACCATCCCGAACATATCTGATGGCTCCGTTATCAGGGCATTTAAGCATGCCGTTCGATACCGGAGATTCACCGAAGACTTGCTTATCCACCCTCCTCGATCAGTAGCCGATCTGTTCGACATGGCTGATCGATACTCTGACGTAGCCGAAGCAGTTGAGTGGAATCGGATGGTCGACAAAGGTAACTTAATTACCGCCTCAACCTGGTCTCAAAGATGCTAGGAACGAAGATTCGAGCAAGAAGCCGGAACCTTCATCAGGCGGGAAGTCGAAGAAGTCGAAGAGGAACCGCTCTGGACAGTACCGTGAGGTCGCAGTCGCAGAGAAGCCGCCTTCGACCAGAGGTAACAAGCCTTCATTTAAGAATAAAACTGCCTCTGGTGGTCGGAGTTCCGACCAGCCAGAAAAGTCAACTAATCCGCAGGAAGGCAAGAAGTGGTGTCCACTCCACAACTCCGCAGGCCACGACCTCAAGAACTGCAGGAGTTGGTTGAAGCAATTGGATGATTTCTACCAGGGAGTTGGGCCAATGCCAACCTTACCGCCTAAGGAACAGGCGTGCGGGCTTAGAGACACTGATGGAGACGAGGAAATGTCTTACCAGGTACCTCAAAATCATATTAATGTTATTTTCGGAGGTTCTTCTTCTTTCGTTTCCAAAAGGCAGTTTAAAGCCTTTTACCGAGAGGTTAACCAAACGGAGACATCTCTTGGCGAACCTCAGTACCCCCGTTGGTCGGATACACCTTTGACATTCGATCGCTTTGATTGTCCCGTGGGGCTTACTCGACCATTGAGGCTTCCTCTGGTCATTACCCAATCATCAGTAACGCAAGAGTCGAAAGGGTCCTGATCGACGGAGGGAGCTCCCTTGACATTCTATTGGTCAAGGCACTCGACGAGATGCAAATTCCTCGTTCAAAGATTAAGCCCATAATCCATCCATTTTATGGGATAATCCCAGGCCCCTCTATGATGCCATTGGGACAAGTGGTCCTCCCGGTCACACTGGGGGAACCAGACAACTTCCGAACAGAATTGGTTACTTTTGATGTAATCGATTGTGATTCGGCTTATAATGCAATCTTTGGCAGGCCAACTCTCGCCAAATCCATGATGGCGACGCACTATGCTTACCAGTGCAGAAAGTTGCCTGGCCCCAAAGGTGTCATCTCGGTCCAAGGCAGTCACAACGTGGCACTCACGTGCGACCGGCTATCTTTGGAGATGGTCGATCAACTTCCCCCCCGGGACGCCCAGGTCGCCACCGTTGCCACCGACGCGATCAAGGCTGCTCCTCGACCAGATGAGAAACTCAAACTGGTTCCTTTGTACCCAGATGATCCATCCAAGACAATTCGGGTCGGATCAGCTCTGGATGACAAATAGGAACTCGAGCTCATTGCTTTCCTCCGGGCTAATGCAGATGTGTTTGCGTGGAAACCATCCGACATGCCCAGTGTCCCAAGGGAAGTAATCGAGCACAGGTTAGTGATTCGACCTGGACAGCGACCAATAAAGCAAAAGCTCAGGCGTTTTGTTGTTGACCGACAGGAAGCCATCCGAGAGGAGTTAGATAAACTCATAAAGGCCGGGTTTTTTCGAGAAGTCGATCACCCGGAGTGGCTCGCCAATCCGGTCATGGTCCGCAAGTCAAATGGCAAGTGGTGCATGTGCGTCGACTACACTAGCCTCAACAGTGCCTGTCCGAAGGATGATTTTCCCCTTCCCTGCATCGACCAGCTGGTCGACTCAACCGCGGGTTGTGAACTGATGAGCTTCCTGGATGCCTACTCAGGGTACCATCAAATTAGCATGGCGGAAGAAGATGAAGAGAAAACTGCCTTCATCACCGTTCGGTCTCAAGAACGCAGGTTCCACGTACCAACGCTTGATGCAAAAGACCTTTCTTTCCCAGATAGGGCGTAATCTCGAAGCATATGTAGACGATTTGGTTGTAAAAAGCACCAAGAGGTTGTCCCATTTGGACGATCTCGCTGAAACCTTCTGTAATCTGAACCGCTTTGGAATAAAATTGAACCCGGAGAAATGTTCTTTCGGGGTTTCTTCAGGAAAACTTCTTTTTTCCTTGTTTGTTCCAGAGGCATTGAAGTCAATCCTGAGAAAATCAGGGCCATCGAACAGATGAGGTCACCCTCGACCATGAAAGATGTTCAACGCCTGGCTGGTCGCATGGCGACCTTAAGTCGTTTCATATCGCGACTAGGCGAAAGGGGATTACCTTTCTTTAAAGCCTTGCGGAAGCATCATAATTTTACATGGTCCGATGAAGCTGAAAAAATATTTCAGGAGGTAAAAGCATATTTGTCTAGTCCGCCAGTATTGGTGTCTCCCAATAAAGGAGAACAATTACTTCTTTATCTGGCGGCCACCCCACACGCGGTCAGCACGGTTCTGATCGCGAAGAGGGAAGAAATACACAGACCTGTCTACTATGTAAGCGAGGTACTTCATGGTCCTAAGGAGCGTTACCCCGAGGTCCAGAAGATACTTTACGCACTACTGATGGCTTCCCGTAAGCTACGACATTACTTCCAAGCTCACAAGATCACAGTACTCTCCTCCTTTCCTTTGGGGGATATTGTCCGAAATCCAGAAAAGTCTGGTCGAATCGCCAAATGGGCGGTCGAACTCGGAGCCTTCGATGTCCATTTCACGCCTCGTACGGCAGTTAAGTCTCAGGTTTTGGCCGACTTCGTAGTCGAATGAACCAACCCTGAGCCACCCGTGCAGGTACCAGAGGAATTGGAATGCCCCGATTACTGGACAATGTACTTTGACGGCTCCCGTAGTTTTCAACACTCGGGGGCTGGAGTGGTCTTAGTTACGCCTCAGGGTGAACAGCTTAAGTATGTCATCCAACTACACTTTGTCGCGACTAACAACGCGGCAGAGTATGAAGGTCTTCTTGCAGGGCTCCGGGCAGCAAAATTCCTCGGAGTCCGTCGATTAGTGGTGAGGGGTGACTCACAGCTGGTCGTAAACCAGGTAAACAAGGAGTACAGCACCTCCGATGAGACAATGGCTCATTACCTGGGGGAAGTGAGGAGATTGGAAAAACACTTCAGTCATTTCAAAGTCCAATACATCCCGCGAAAGGACAACATTCTCGCAGACCAATTATCCAAAATTGGGTCCTCACGCTCATCCGCTCCGGCAGGAGTGTTCATTGAACACTTGGACCGTCCTTCGATCATGACTTCGGTCGAGGATGATCCGGTAATAGCCTGCGTTACCAACCTCAGTCAGGAACAAGATTGGACTCATCCATTGAGGGTCTATCTTGAACATGGGACCATACCCAAGGACGAAACCGAAAGCGATCGGTTAATTCGAAAAGCGCGTCTGTATAAGCTCATAGATGGGATTCTGTACAGAAAGGGTACTCAAGGAGTATTCATGCGTTGTATATCTCAGGAGGAAGGAAAATCCCCCTTGAAAGAAATACATGACGGTGTATGCGGTGCGCACACGTCATATCTGACACTGGTCAGAAAAGCTTTTCGACAGGGATTTTACTGGCCTTCGGCACTCGATGATGCCAAACATATGGTCAAGATGTGTCCCCAGTGTCAGTTCCACGCGAGACAGGTTCATCAACCTGCCTATGCGTTGCAAACCATTCCCCTCGCATGGCCATTTGCGGTCTGGGGGATGGATATTGTCGGTCCTATGCCACAAGCGGTCAATGGGTACAAGTTTCTGTTCATAGCCATTGACACGTTTACAAAGTAGATTGAGGCCGAACCAGTACGAAACATTACTGCCTCAGCAGCACAAAAGTTCTTCCATAAGAACATTGTTGCACGATTTGGTGTTCCAAACCGTCTCATCACAGACAATGGTTCTCAATTCGCCAGTGGTCTTTTTCTGGACTACTGCGATCAGATTGGGACCAAGGTGTGCTTTGCTTCTGTTGCACATCCACAAAGCAATGGTGCTGTAGAACGGGCCAATGGGCAGATACTGCAAGGCATCAAAAAACGTGTTTTTGATCACCTTAAGACCCGCTCGGGGGCTTGGGCAGACGAGCTCTATACTGTTCTATGAGCACTACGAACTACCTCTAGTCGAGCCACCGGTGAGACGCCCTTCCATTTGGTCTATGGGGCCGAGGCTGTGTTGCCTATGGAAGTTAGTATTGGATCTGTTCGGACTGAACAATTCGAACAGGTTATTCAGTCCGAACAGCGATCACAAGACCTCATCCTCTTAGAAGAAAGGCGTGACCGCGCGCTAATCAAATCCGCGGCATACTTGCAAGCTTTGCGCAAGTATCACAGTAAAAGGGTGCGACCACGCGATCTCAACGTGGGTGAATTGGTATTACGGAAAATTCAAGACCAGTCTAATCGCAAAAAGTTCTCCCCAAAGTGGGAAGGCCCTTACACTGTTGTCTCAGTGCCGTGACCAGGATCTGCGCGGTTAGCCATGGAGGATGGTCGAATTTTGTCCAATACTTGGAACATCGATCAGCTTCGCAAGTTTTACGTGTAAGTACTCCACCCTTTGTCCTGTTCAATTAGCATCTTTTCATAAAACAAAACATGTTTTGCTTTCATACGATGAGTATTTCTCTTTAAGCCCAGACCATATGAATTTGACCTGGGGGCTGGTCGCTGGCGGTCAGATCATTACAACGTTTTAATTGGATTCGCTAGTCGATCTCATGACCACTTCCAGATAAGTCACTCCTAAATAAGCCGTTTCTCAACGCATACGGGGCTTTCTGGCAAGTCCTTGGTCATCTGAGTGGCTGGCAGTTCGCAATAAGGTTAGACGTTACATTGATCATGATCACCGGCTTAATCGCACACCCCTGGTCGTTACACTCATGTTTTTCTCCTATGCTTATAATACTAAGACTTCAGTATTCATAAGCACAGGCGGGGGCTAGGGGGATATGCTTATAGTATGCTTATAGTATGAAACTTATGGTATGAAATTGCAACAAATTTACAATTTCTTTCAAAAAAGGGTTTTTTACATACATTGCATTATATATACAACTGTTTTTGAACAAAAATAGGGATCACTCGATCCCAAGCTCAATCAGGAGCTTATCTACAAGGGGCCTGATCTCCTCCATAACGGCCTCTAGCAGTTCTTCATTCTCGACCTCAACCAGTCCCACCAATGGGTTCAGATCTGCATCTGGGCCATGGTGAAGTCGAACCCGGCTGAGAATGGCGGAAGAGGCCGACCGAACCCTGGTTCTGATCGCCTCTTCTCGTCGCCGTGTATCCCCTGGGAGATACTCGAAAAGTGACTCTGCCTGGGCCATGACTAGCGTGGACCAGTCATCTAGGCTGAGGTTATCTCTCGTCGGTTCGATCACATCAGCCTTCAGGAGACCAGCCACTGCCTTCAGTTTTTCAAAAACTGAAAGGCTCAGCTCTCTGATCGACCTGTCGGAGAGGCGAATAGAGGTCTCGAGGAGCCCCTTGTCCTGATTGAGTTGGTCTATTTGACCCGCTTGCGCTGTATTAAAAGAAAAGATTACTCGCATGTTATGGGTTTAAGTCTTCCCAATCAGGAATCGACTTACCAGCAAGTTGTGATCGCAGTTTGTTGATTTCGATCCCTTGGTTTCTAGCCACTGAGACCGAATGGAGCCTAACAGTGGCCACTTACTTCTTCAACGATGCTACCTCTCTGTAGCAGAATTGAGGGAGCGGTCATAACCAAATTGCATCCATACAAACCAAAGAGTAATGATCTTTACCTGCGCAAGCTGTCGCGTTCTCTCTGTATGGCCTCCATGCTTGCCATCGTAGCACGCGACTGGGCCATCATCCAGGATAAACCCTGTGATGCAAAGAAAGGAAGTTAAAGGTGTCCTATTGATTTGATACCTCGGGGTTGGTCCTATAAGCAGCTCGGTTTGGCAAACTCGCTCCAGGTATCAAATCAATTTGGTGCTCAATCCCTCGTATGGGTGGGAGTCCTGGAGGTATCTCGGCAGGAAAAACATCTGCATACTCCTGCAAAAGGTTAGTGACAGCAGAAGGCAAAGTACTGGGCATATCATCCAATGAAAACAAAGCATCTTTGCATATCAAAGCATAGCACGGTGCATCATTCTCATTAATTTCAGCAAGGTCACATTTTGTAGCAAGCATAACACCACCCTTCAATTTAATTCCCTCGGACCTAGAACTAGGTTCTTTCTTGTCTTTCTTAGGTGGGAAAATATTTTTAGCTACTTGCTGATTTTCAGATTCAAGCGCACTCTCTTTTCTCTCATTTTCAGCTCTCTCTTTGTCACATTGCACAATTTCAGTAGGAGTCATAGGGAGCAAAGTGATTTCCTTCCCCTTGTGCATAAGAGTGTATTTGTTACTTCTACCGTGATGAATTGCATCAGTATCAAATTCCCATGGACGGCCTAACAAAAGGGAACATGCTTGCATAGGCACTACATCAAAATCAGCAAAATCATGGTATGTTCCAATGGAAAATTGCACTCTCGCAGTTTGTGTTACCTTCACCTTACCGCTGTTATTGAACCATTGAATATGGTAGGGATGAGGGTGTGCACGTGTGGGCAAGCAAAGCTTCTCCACCAGATCTGAACTCACCAAGTTATTGCAGCTCCCACCATCAATTATGACACGAACACGACGGTCCTTGACGATGAGGTACATCTGAAACAAATTATGGCGTTGTAGCTTGTCCGCTTGCTCCATTTGAGCGCTCAACACTCGTTGCACAATGATTGTCCTATAATTCTTGGTGGTAGCGGTCCCTAAAATCTCCTCATCATCGTCGTCCGTCTCATGGTCATCCTCATTATCTGCAAGGTTAGCTACAAGAGCATATTCATCCTCAACATCACTAGCACTAATGTACCCACCTTCTTCTGTTGCAATGTACGCTCGACGACTTGGGCAATCCTTCATGACATGGCCCATCCCCTTGCATCGGTGGCACACAATTTCCGTTGTTCGACCCATGGAAGCCACCGATGAAGAACTCTTTGTTGGTGCCTGCACATGGTTAGATTTACTCACCTCGGGAACTCGTGATGGCGGTGATGGTGCTGCTGAACGCGCCCTACTCATGGAGGGGGCAGCAGACCGAATAGAAAGGGGTGGAGCTGATTTGGTTGTCCCCGGCGTCGTCTTTGGTGTGGGTATGTTGCCGAAATTACTCCTTGGCCTTTGCTGTTTTCCCTGCAATTCTTTTTCTGCCAACATAGCAAGCTGGAACAATCTATTGATAGAATTATATTCTTTGTAATCAATTATGTCCTGAATCTCGCGCCGTAATCCCCCATAAAAACGAGCCATCTTATCCTCCTCATCCTCAACTACCTCACAACGCAACATGCCTATTTGTAGCTCTTGGTAGTACTCCTCAACAGATTTATTATTTTGATTTAAGCGTTGCAAATTCTTGCGCATATCACGTTTATAAGAAGGAGGAACAAATCTTCTACGCATAGCTTGTTTTAATCTATCCCATGTATCAGGTGCTAATCCAGCATTTAGTATCTCATTCCACCAAATGATAGCAAAATCTTTAAACTCACTAGTAGCTTGTCTAACTCTATGTATCTCAGGAACAAGATGGGAGTTAAATTTTTGTTCAACTGTCATTTCCCAATCTAAGTAAACTTTAGCATCATAAGTACCAGAAAAAGATGGTATGGTAAATTTAACCCTAGCAAAAGAATCATCATGTCCACGACCATTACGAGGATTAAAATTGTTACCTCCCATACCTTGACGATTGTTATTCAGGCGTTGTTGTTGTCGCACATCCTGTGCAGCGGCGCGAGCGGCAAAGGCATCATGGCCCTCTCCATCCACTTCATCTCCCGCGACAGACTCTTCTTGATCTTCCACTCTGCGAGCTCCATTGGGAGGCGGCTGTCTCTCAAAATTTTCCAACCTGGTAAGAAGATTGGCGATGCTTCGCTCTATCCTCTCCAATCTTTGGTCGTTATCTTGGCCGATCCTTGTGATGTTTGCGTTGATGTCATTGAGCGCGTTGTTAAGCTCGTTCCGTGTAACACATGCATCTTCCTCATTACCTGCCATTGTTAGTTGAAAGAAAGACAAAAGAAACAAAAACAACCAGTGGTATAATCCCTATCAACTACTTTGGCGGCAGAAGGTGGTTTCACTCACTCTCAAGCGTCTTACCACGCTCTTACAAGTGTTCTTACCAATGCAACAGGTGGTACAACCGGTGGCTGGTTCGTGATACCGTGACAAGCTTGAGTGTAGCGATTGCCGAATTGAACCTGAACTGATCAGAAGAAAGGTGGAGCTTGGAAGGCAAAGTATAGTAGCAAGGATTAGCAAATTTCGAAAACAGTTAGCAAAGCTGAATAAAGATTCAAAGTTCTTGTCACAGTTGCTGGCCTAAGCGTGCTCCTATAACTAGTTCAACCTAGCAAGGGATATATCACAGCACAAAGGACTCAAAGGATGCAAGCAATTCTGATTTTCTACTTCTCTTTCTCTTCTCTCTGTTTTTTTTTTTTTTTTTTTTTTTTTTTTTTTGCCGGTTTGGCTCTTTCTCTCCTCTTTTTTTTTCACTTCTTTTTTTTTTCTAACACAAATATATACCTCTTAACTCAGAGGAGAAACAAAAATCTCACAATTTGAAGCAACAAACGACAGGAAACCGATGCCCGAAAGAATTGACAAAACAGGACAGCAAACTTCCGGGCGTCGAAACTCGGTCTTAGAAGCTTTTTTTTGAGGGTCAAAAAAAATACACAGGTCTAAAGACTTGTGGAATTTTCAGATGCGCGTCGTCGTCCCCTTCGAAACAAAAAAAAGTAGACCCAAATCGGAGTTCGTATGCAAAAGTTATGCCAGTTTTAGTGAACACTGCACAATCTGGAATTGCTCGCGAATTCATATCTTTCTCCCGGTTAGGCTAGAATAGGATTAGGTTTGCGGGTGAAAAAGGATGGCCAGCGGTGCAGGGCAATTGACACAAGGCGGCTCGCGACCTCAAACCAGCAACAAGACGATGACTATGGATCAATACTCAACAATACGATACTGAAAACGAAATTGCAAAGCTCAAAGGGTTGTAGGACAGCGGAATTGATGATGAACTTTTTTGTGGGGCAAATTTTCTGGACTCTAGGACGATGGCAAAACAAAACTAAAGGGGATACAATGATACCTGACGGGAAACCGAGGCTCTGATACCACTTGATGCGCACGGTGGCCCGATCTTCCGACAGGTAGAGGTAAGTCGATTGGTGGAGACTCGACGTTGACGATCCGGTTTCCGATCAGAACCGATCCGAACCCAGCAATCGCTACACCACGGCTCCGTTGGTTATCAACCATGCACAAACACGATTGACCTCGCCAAGAAGGCTTATCCCTGCATGCGAATCGAGAACACAAGCAAGAACGAGAAAGAAGCAATCTGAAATATTGCAAATATAAATTGAATCTCACGAGTTGGGGTTCCACAAACCGATACACGGCGAAACTGTTCTTTGACAGATTAATCTAAGCAAAACCCCAAACCAAACCCTAGCGGCGGCTACTGAATATAAGGGCTAAGGGACGTCCTAGAAACCCTAGACGTGTCCGTGATGGACTCCAACACGATACATGGGCCAACGGGCCAAATTGGTGACGCAGCACCCTGGGACAGATTCTGTCCGCCAAATTGCAACGCGAATTCCCGTCGACTCAGCAGTCCAATTGACCTGAAAACGGTGCCATTGGAAAGGTTATCTCCTTAGCTTTCGATACATATGTGGATCATTGAAATCGGAGTCCGTTTGTGGCCTGGGCGACGATTTTAGTGAACACTGCTCCTGGTGGCCGAGGTAGTCGACTCCGAGATGAATTGGGACTCCGACTCCGAGATGAATTGGGACTCCAACTTGACTTGGACGCCCTCCTGGCCTCCCTCCTGGCCCTTGCTGGTTCCCAAGGCCTTCATGATCCTCTCCAAAGTTCCTAAGTACAATATAATCAATAATATCATTAGGTAGCATACTATCCTCACAAGTATATACACGGGCACTTAGGAACGAGCTCACCTGTTGATTCAATTGCCGTGCTCGTGCTCTTGTGATGGGTCCTTGCATCACAACTGGAGGAGTCTCGGGCGTATGCATAGGAGTGATGTCCTCATCACCTATGTACAATTCAGGCGCCAGGACAGAAATTCGTCATACCTTCATAAACCTCTGTAAGGAGGCGTCTTCCGGACCAACGGGAAGACTCGATGAAGGCCCGGAAGTATTTACAGCAGGGGTAGTTGGTGGGAGTGCCGGCTGGGCACTGCCCCCAGTCGCCGTTGGTTGCGACTGGGTCCCCGTGCTTGCTTCACCCCTCGCGGTCTGGATGACTTCCTGGACCAAGGAGGTGGAGCGCTCCTCACTGGAGGCTCCTGCACCAGCAGCAACTTCGACCCCTCCCGAGGTGGTTGAAGGGCTGGACGCTGTCTCTCTTTGCCTGATAAAGAGAAGATGATCCAAGCAATTGTATTTTGTGGTTATCAGTTTATTTCAATATAACTGAGATAAAGGTTCTTACCTTATTTGAAATCCCATCTGCTTTTGGGATTTCAGGGAAGGCTCTCCTCGAGAAAGAAGACTGTCGTCGGTCCTGATCTTCCTCTTGGAAAACAAGGCGCCTCCCCCCTGGGTGTGTTCTGCTGTGAGCACGTTTCAAGGAAAAGATAAAGACAAATAACAAGTCTTTACCTGGACAACCGGACCGGTTGGCGGGGCTGCATCCGAAGGCCTGGATGGCTCTTGAGTTTCTGGAGTCGGCACTTCATGTGCAACTGCAGCAAGCCCCTGTTCAACTACCTCTACCTCTGTCCGCGGAGGTGGAGGATTTTCCTCCCTGGGACTCACGGGAGTTGCAGGGGGAAGCTCTTCTCCCTGAATAAACATTAACTTACCAAATGTACAGAGGGAATTGAAGAAAACGCGACTGTGGGAAATCTTACCATGGTCGTCTCTTCGACCAGGGAGACAGAGGCAACTGGCCCTGAAACCTTGGGGGCTTCAGGAGCTGGGAGGTTATCCGCGACCACAGGGCTCTCAGTGGTCACGGAGTCTGCTACGGCCGCCTCTGCGGTAGCAGTTGTTTCTGCGGAACGGCTTGGAGCATCACCGGATGGAGAGACCGCGATCTTCCTCCTCCGGAGAACTAGAGGGACATCATCATCCTCTTCCTCCTCTCTCCCCTCTCCCTTTACGACGAAGAAGTGATTCCAGTCCGCACCTGGAAAAACAGAAGGGATGTGATATCTTACCACAGTCTTCCTTGCGGTAGGAAGGACACTTCGTGAAGACCCCTCCCCGAGACTTGGCTTGGTCCTCTTGGGGGCAGGACTCCTTGTCCTGGGTTTCGAAGAAATCTTCTTCACATTCTTCATCGTCGGCTTCCCCAGGGAACCGACGTTCTCGCTCGGGAACGTCGCCTCGCGAACCTCCCTAAGAGCTGGTCTCATTCCAATGGGATTGTTAATGCTGGACATACATAAAAACCTGCAGAACAGAGGCCAGGTGGGAATTTACCTTTCGGCGCTCCTGTTTGAGGTCTTCGCCGGCATGAATCAAGGTCTGTTCCCAGTTACGAGTTAAAATTCATGAATTCTAGAAATGATAAAACTCAGTGCCAAAGATGAATACCTTCACTGTAGTCCAAGGTACTATCCGCCATGGACTTGATCTCCCAAGCCGGATGAGCCCTTTCACACAGGGGGCTCACTCGGTTCTTCACAAAGTCTCGGATGACGTCGCGTGCTGTCAACCCCTGTCCGACTAAGTGAAGGATCACCTCGGCGTGCTTCAGTAGCTCCAAGTTCATCGCCGGGGGAGTGTCCAACTCGCTTGGCTTCTCCGGCCGCGAGTTTTCGAACCACAGGCTGCTCTCGGTTGGCGGAGTGCAGTAGAACCATTTCTGATGCCACCCGTGCACCAAGTCTCGCAGGGGCGGGAAGGGATACTCCTTGTTATCCCTCAGCCGGAAGTAAATGCATCCGGCGGCGTTGGCGTTTTTCGACCACGCCGAGAAGTAAAATCGCCGGAAAAGATCCACATTGGGGTATACTCCGACGAACGCCTCGCACAGGTGTTGAAACACCGCCAGTATCAACACCGCATTTGGGTGGAGGTTGATCAGCTCCAACCCGTAGTGTTCGAGGACGTCCTTCAAGAACCGACTCTCAGGGAGTCGAAACCCGCCCTCTCGGACAGTTGGGGTTTCTTGGTCCTTCTCCGCGGGCCGCCAGTTAATTAGCAGCCGCGGAGGAAGGATCTCCTCCTTCTCCAACATCAGTAAATTCTCCTCGGAATGGTGGATGGATCGGCTCCAAGGCGCCATTTTTTGGAGGAGAATCGAAGGAAAAGTTGGTGATTTCTTGGGAAGACGAAGGCTGAGGAGAACGAGGGTTTTGTGCGGCGGAAATGTTGAGGGTTTTTTGGCTATGTGGCTTCCTCAAGAAGGCACCTGCTCCTTTTATAGACCCGAGGAGACGCACTAATGAGGGTAACGTTCCATTCAAACGTTCCATTGAGTATTTTATTCATTTCCCATAATGGATACTATCTCTGGCGCACCCTTTAAAGCGTTCCGGGCATCGGATCTGAAATAAATAGACTTCTTTGTTTTAGAAGATGAAAGGGCAAGAACCTGAAAAGTTTTTCAGAACTTATCAGAGGGCATTTTTCCTTTATATGCCTTGGTCATTTTTCATGAAAAAATCCTATGATTCAATTTTTTGGACGTATGGATGTATTTATAACCGGGTTGTGGTTTGGTCGAAACCATGCTTTGGATTAAGCTCCGATTCTAATCGAAGTGACAGTCTGACCGAGCCTCAATTCTGGTCGCAGTTCAGTTCTAACCGCGGTTTTAAGTCTGATCGCGGTATCAGAGCTGGTCGCGGTGCTTTTATAAAAGCGTAGTTCTGATCGCAGAACTGAAAATTCCTGTGTATGAGTGGTCGCGAACATAATGTTTATGGCCATACTTTCGCACAGAAGATGTGAAGAATATTCGTATAAAGAAAAAAAGTTTTATTTCTTGCATTCTTTACATAAGAAAGGAATACCGGCGACCAAAGCGTCGACCTGATCCGAAAGAAGTTTACAAAGTTCTCCTAGGGACATATTGTTGTCAGTAGGATCTACATTGACAACCCCCAGGGAACTAGCAACTAATCTAAGTCTATCTACATCGTCCCTAACAAGAGACGCACTATTATCCCTAATCAAGTCGGAGAGTTCTCGCTGTTGCTGAGCGTGATCCCTCTCTCGACGGAACTGGTGCGCCTCTTCACGGGATCGTTCAAAACATTCTGCCAGATGCAGAATCGCCGAAGACATCTCTTCGGTCTTCTTCTCCAGGGCAGTTTTCTCCTCCAGAAGAATCTGTTCGGAAGGAAGAGATGGAGCAGCAGAAGGCTGATCGCTGGAGCCTCCAATCTCCTACATTTGCAAAAGTTAGTTGTACTGACTATAACTATCAGCAAAAGGAGAGGAGAATCATTACCTGTCCCTGCCTATGACACGTTGATATAGGCATCCTGGGAAGAAGATCATCAGATGGTGGAAGTGCAACCTTCCCACCATATGATTGCTTCGCCAACCCAATATGGGAATCATCTGGTCGAGGGAAAGTCACCACTTGCCGACCAGAATATTGATCACCCAAATAAAGGTTGGAGACATTGGGATGAAATGGAGAAAGCGGAGAAAAACTTTTCTCCAAAGTCGGAGGCCTAACTTACCGAGATGCATGAACAGGAAGAGTTATAGGAACTGAAGGAAGAAAGAAACTTGCTACATCTTTCGCCTTCGTTCCACTGGAAGGTCCCTCGTCAACCTTGGGTTTCTTCCTTGAAGGAGACAAATCTTCAGGCATCTGAGGCCCTTGTTCGACAACTTTCTCTTCATCACTCTCAATCTCGATGATGTTGTGATCTGCCATCAGGAAGGAAATGTATGAAGGGAAAAATGAAGGCGGTCTAAGAAGAGACTTAACCAAAAATTGAGAAACTTTACAGATCCAAGGACCCGGTATTTATAGCCGCCAAGGTGACGGTTTGCATTCCAGGTGCCTCGGGTTCTTACAAGCATTTACAATTTTACCTCGGGTTAAAAAACATTTCTACGGCACCATCATTACCCGTCACATAATGCTCAGAACCCGTCTCGGGGAACCAACCGTCTCACTTAGTGCGCCACTAAGTGGAGAATTTGAAGAGTCGGGTTAAAAATCCGATGCATGACCTTAAAATTCGAAATAAACACGTCCCTTCATTTTCTTCGAATTTGGGGGCTAGCTGACGAGGATTGACACCAGGGTCAGTTCTAATAAATGGAATTTTGGTTCAAGACAGGTTCGAGCCAGACACATGTCTGGCGGTGCGAACTCAAGCTATTCTGAGAAGCATCACCATGAGGTCACAGGCTTTACGCGATCAGGTCGCAGGCTTTGCGCGATCAGACTGTAAGCTTCACGCGGTCAGGAGTTCATATGCTATACGCGAACAGGATATCCGAGATGTTGTGCGGTCAGCCAACATCCCACGGTCAGAACATTTTCGACCAGGGTACTTGGAGTCCATCTGTCCGGCTGTCCATACAGCGGAATATTCCAAGCATCCCGAAGATTCACTACTACAGAAATGCTTTTCACTATTGGTTAAAAATCCACTCTACTATCGGTTCTCTTACCGATAGTGATCGGCATGATAATATAAACGTAGCACACTACTATCGGTTGAAAACCGTTAGTGAAATATCTACATTCCCAACGTTCACTAATCGCTATCGACTACTTCTTCTATCGGCTCGGATCTAAATCAATAGTATTGTTTAGGTTTTTTCTATCGGCTATGATATAAACCGATAGTATTGTGTAGGTATTTTCTATCGGCTATGATATAAACTGATAGTATTGTGTAGGTATTTTCTATTGGCTAGAATCTAAACCGATAGTAATGTGTATGTTTTTTCTATCGGCTGAGATCTAAACCGATAGTATTGTGTAGACACGTTTAGTACTGGAAACTTTATACTATCGGTTGTTGTATATGAACCGATAGTACTGTAATATTTATTCTATTGGTTGTAGTATATAACCGATAGTACTGTGTAGTTTTTCCTATCGGTTATGTAGTGGACACAGTTAGTACTGGAATCTTGCACCTATACATACAGCAATACAGAGATACATTGGATCATTCACAAATACACCAATATTTACAAATATACACCAATATTCACATATTGAATTTGTTCACAGATACGCTAATACAGTAATATACACATGCATTGGAAAAATTGAATTTATTCACATATTGATAGAGTTTATTCACAAATACATCAATGAATCTATTAACATACTGAGTTTATTCACAAATATATACAGCAATCAACACATTCAATATATATTACACAAGTCAGTTACAGTCGATCGTTGATAGCCACTTCTTCCATGACATATTGAGCCCACATTGTTTGAAGCTCCTTCAATTGAGGTAACTCATATTGCTCTTTGAACATGGCGCTCTGCATATATGCGTGTATGAAGTTAGGATTGTATGTCACATCCAATTAAAGTTCGACTTTGAGTCAGGAAAAATGGTTACCTTAGGGAATTGGGCAAAGTTTCTCCTGATCAGGTCATACATGAATCTCATGACATAGAAGCCACATTCCCACGATTGTGGCTGCTGATGGCACTGGGAAAATTGCATATGCAAAGACATAAACCCACATTAACTCGAAAGAACTAATTAAGCTTAAATTAAAAGACTCATCATGAGTACTTCCATCCGTATTAATTACCTCATATTCTTTCCAATAAATTGTTGTGCCCTTCGACACGTCATGCCTCCCTCCAGCACTGACATAATTTTTGAAAGCCCTGTATTTAATTTAGCATTGCCGGTTAATATGTTATCATTAATTAGCTAGTCAGAGAAAAATTTAAAACAACTGTGTTACTTACGCGTCTATGTGCCACGTGAGGGTGAAAACATGCGCCACCCTATCGCTCATCGAATCGAGGTAATAGACCTCATTCATCCATGGGCAAATGACGGCGAGGATCCAGTGGCCCCGACATTGCATATATAAGCGAACTGTTTTGTACATATGTTAGGCGTAACATACAAGAATGAGTTAAATTAGTAGGAAATGCACTAACCTTTGGTGGTACGGCGCAAGGATGAACTCTCGGTCCTGCTGCGCTAGTAGTGCCCTTGATATGTATTCCTCCGCATGTGCTTGGTCGTGCTCTAGCACCGTGAGGCTTATTTTCTCTGGGTCGAGGAAACCCACCTTGTCGCATGCCCTCATCGACGCCAGCCTATACATGCACCTGGATGCAAAGTAGACATTAGTAAGTAGTGCATACAAAGTGATTAGATTTATGAAACGAACTGTGATAACTTCACACAACAGCAAACTCACAGGACTCCAGTCCGTATGATGGGCATATCAAGCTCCCGCCAGTTGAGGAGGTCGAACAAATCCTCGTGGGCCACCGATATGCTCCCGGGCTCACGGTGAAAATGGGCTGGCCTGAAGTGAACCAAGAAGTTGATGTGGCGCCTAGACCGGGTCAGGTACCACTCGTGGAGACTTCTGGTTATTTGATCCATATTGCACAGAAGGTACTCCGACACGAGTGGGGACCCGTTCTTGAACGTACCCGGCTGGCTTTGTTTGGCCTTGGCCTTGCCCTTGCCTTTGGCTGGGGAGAGAGTGTACACCTTCGAAGGTTGGGGTGTGGAGCCGCCGGCCTCATTTGATGGCGAAGGGTTTGAGGCCATCGGAGGAGGCATGGGGCCCGAAGGAGTTCTCTCATGCGTTGTGGCGGGGGTGGTGTCCTCAGGAAGTGTGCTGGTATCCATCGTCCACTTTAAGTATAAACGCATAACTTAGATCTTGCAAATTGAGTATATTAACTGAGTTGCAAGCTAGAATGGCTAGGGTTTACCTCCTGTAGTCTAACACCCTTCTTGGGCCAATGCCTCACCAATTGTCTGCATTTCGTCCGTTGGGATGGGCAACGGAAAAGAGCTGTAGCCCGGGAGGGCCATGTCCACTTGTACCTTTGCGTATCCAGGCTCCAGAGGTACGCAGTGGATCCGGACATCCTCCCAAGACTGGTATACGACCCCGTTTGCAACTGCAACAGGTTTGTCGCCTATGTTGATCAATAGGCTACAGCTCTCCGGCTTCTGCAATTTGCAACAATTATAACAGGATAGCGAAACAATTCTAACGTAACGGGAGTGGCATCAACCGAACTGCATATATAGCTCAAGAGTTGCAATACCTCGATCAGGTCCACCGGATCCACGTGAACCTTCGAGCCGCAACTACTCGGCTTGGCAGCGTCGAGCTCGGCAGCTGGATCTAAACCCTTGGACTGCACAACTCGGCTGAGGCGTTCATACTTCTCGTTCATTTGAGCGAACATGTCCGCGAATTGTGCAGTCACATCTGCCCGTATCTTCAGAGATAGCTCTACTTCCCTTTCCTTCCAGCTGCCAGGCTTCTTCGCCTTTTGCCCGGGCTCCGAGAAGCCTTCCTTCCATGGCACCACAGCCCCCACGGTTCGCGTCCGCCCTGGATGCTCCTTGTTTCCTAGAGCCCGGGTAAGGATGTCGTTCTCCCTATGGGGAGTGAACAATCCCTCAGTCGCCTCCTTCGAACAAGAGATCTGTTACATTGAAAGCTCTCTACTGTGAGGAAGAAATATATACAAACTTGTGCGCACACTACTGATCATAGTTTTTTCTACCACACTCTATGATTCCAACCAGGAAGTTAGCCAACTTATGAGTCGCTGCACGACCTCGACGTCCCTAGGGTTTGGGAACGCCACAGTCCCCGTGGCCGACACGGTCCCTCTGGCTAGCCACCAGCGCTTGCATCGCGCATCGCGGATCTCAGAGAGTGGTAGGTCAGGGGAGTCGACGAAATTCGACACCTCGTCTTCAGCCTTCTTCCACTGCTCCTCCTTCCCCGCATAGCCGCGAGAGCCGAGCCGGTGTGGGTGGTCGTTCCTCCTCTGGATTGCCTTGTTCTTCTCGCTGAGGGCCTTCGTACCAGAAACAAGAAAATTAATGCACCGCTGCTTACTGCATACAATGGTGTAACCAAGCAAAGGAACCATACATACCTTGAACTCAAGAGTCCCCTTCTGTTTGGTGAATTGCTCCCATACCTCCTCAATTATGAAGGGGTACTCTCGCATGGAGATTTGCCTTGAGCGAGGAAGGTACTGACGAGGACGCTCTTGAAGGTTTTCCACGTGTTGTTCATGTCCTTCAAGCAAGCTATCTTGAGACCATCGTCGGGGATGTTCCACTTGGCCTGTTTCAAATGGTGCATATAAGCAGGACTTACCTAATCTCTGGGATCAACAAAGGGAATGTGATTACTCAAGAGTTCAGTGATTTTGATTAATTTTACCTTCACTTCCGCCCACAGCCTATCCCTCTCGTCGGCCTTGACGTCCTTCCAGCTCTGGACGGTGATCTGCACCCTTTCCTTCGCCAACAGGGCAACATAGGCAGCATAGTGCCCGGCGTTCTTCCCGATCGGTCTCCCGAACTAGTTGAACTCACATGAAAGATCCACGCGCTTGCCCAAACGATCCAACATCGTCGCGCCTCGCGCCTTCCTCTTGCGCTGGGACGAGGCAGCGCCATTTACGTTCGCCCTCCCCGAATCACTACTATCAGCCGAGGGAGATGCCGACATGGCTTTACCTAAAATTCCATGAACAGACCATCAATTGATATGAAGAAAGGTACATGACAAAGTTCATAACTAAAATTGTTGTGCCCTACGCTAGTCTCTCTGCATGAACATAAAGTCTGTTAAAATTTAAATGAACCAAAATTTCAGATGAACATTAGAAAATGTGAAGTGATTAACAGAAAATTCAGATTAGCAGTGCAAACTATGACATACTCTATTTCCTATCGGTTTTTCAAGTAAAACCGATAGTAATCAAGTTTGTAATCAGGAAAATTTAAAAGATTAGCAGTGCAAACTATGCTAGTCTCTCTGTAGGAACATAAAGTCTGTTAAAATTTAAATGAACCAAAATTTCAGATGAACATTACAAAATGGGAAGTAATTAACAGAAAATTCAGATTAGCAGTGACATACTATATTTCCTATCGGTTTTCCAAGTAAAACCGATAGTACTGAAGTGTGTATTCAAGAAAATTTAAAAGATCAGCAGTGCAAACTATGCTAATATCTCTGCAGGAACATAAAGTCTGTTATAATTTAAATGAACCAAAATTTTAGATGAACATTAGAAAATGAGAAGTAATTAATAGAAAATTCAAATTAGTAGTGGAAAATATGATATACTCTATTTCCTATCGGTTTTCCAAGTAAAACCGATAGTAATCAAGTTTGTATTCAGTAAAATATATGAGATTAGCAGTGCAAACTATGCTAGTCTCTCTGCAGGAACATAAAGTATGTTAAAATCTAAATGAAGCAAAATTTCAGATGAAAATTACAAAATGGGACATAATTAACAGAATGGCCAGTTTAAGGTATTTACTATCGGTTCTAAATAAGAAATCGATAGCGGACTACACTGTATGACAATTTGCTTGTGATTTTCATCAATTCTGTCATTTTGATAGTTATCAAGTTTGTAGTTCATGAATTTTATTCTAGTTTTATATTTGTTATCCATTGAACCACATATGAACCATTGCATACAAATTTAAGCAATTGACGCGAGCGATTTGGTCAAGAACACTTACAGTCGATCGTGGAGTGGCCGGAGGCAGTGGCGCAATGCAGTGCCGGAGGCGGTGGAGAACCAGATTGTGATCAGCAATGGTGGCGCAAAGGAGCGAAGAAGAGAACGTCGGGGAAGCTAGGGTTTTCCGCGCGTGAGTATTTGGAATGTGATAAGTTGCACTGGAGGGAAAATCGTAAGTTAGGGTTTGCAGTGTTGGCATTGTTCACTATTGGTTTTGTTATACCAAACCGATAGTAAACTAATAACAGGTGCTCATAACATAGTGTAAATCACTATCGGTTATGAACAATAAACCGATAGTATAGTTTAATTTCATATCGGTTTGGCACTTGAAACCGATAGTAAAATACAATGTTATTGACCCTACAGGATTTCTCTTAGAACAATTACAGATGATCTCAGTACATCATTTTGCATTGTATTTTACTATCGGTTTTATGACAATAAACCGATAGTACATGTTAATTTCATATCGGTTTGGAAGTTAAACCGATAGTAGAATACTGTTAAATTGATCTAAAGGGATTTCCTGAGAATAATTACAGATGGGTCTCAGTACATCAATTTGCACTTGTAAAGACACCTGAAACCCCATGCAAATGACTTCCAATAATTTTGAAATAAATTAACAGTAAAGACCAATCATGGAATAAAAATTTGCAGTTTTCATATTGATTTGTGAAAAGAATCAATTATTGCTCAAATCAAGGATATACTCCAATTGAAATGAAAATTTGCATAAATGATTCTCAATGCATCACGTATGTTTTCTCAAAGAATTTTTTAAAAATGATCTGAAGAATTCTTCGATTAAAGATCCAAGTAATATGCGTCACTTACATATTGCAAATTAGTCAACAATGGTTGTCCACCCATAATCCTTCTTCGTGGTCGTCTCGCAGGTAACTTGTTTCGTCAATATCTTCGGTAGGGACAGATTGAATAATTCCATCTAAAAATGGAGGTAGTTCGTCGAACTGATCATACTTTTCCTCATCCACAACGTCTTCGACCCCAACAATACGTCTCTTACTGTGAAGGACAACGTGCAACTTTGGGTTGGCCGGGTCAACGATGTAGAACACCTGTGTGGCTTGCTCAGCAAGTATAAATGGATCATCTTGGTGTGCGACTCTACTGAGATCGACGAGAGTAAACCCATAATTGTCGACTTTAACACCTCGAGGGATTTCGACCCATTGGCATCGAAACAGAGGAATCTTAAGTAATACATAATCGAGCTCCCATATTTCCTCAATAACACTGTAATATGAGTCGAGTGCCCTTACTGCCCTGGCATCCTCCGAAATAGCAAGTAGTGTCACTCCACTACATTGCATAGTACTCTTCTCGTCCTGAGTTCTTGTGTAAAATGAATAGCCGTTGATGTCATACCTCTGGCCAACCATGTAACAACTTCATCTACGTCGCCCACAGAAGCTTGCAGGACTCTATTTTCGATCTACCCAGCAAACTTCCTGTTATGTTCTCTGGTGACCCAAATCTCTGGCTTGGAGGGATTCTGTTTCCGTAACATTTCCTTGTGCTCGTGTATGTATGGCTCCACCCCCGTCATGTGCTGTAAGACCCAAAAATGGGCTTTTGCATACAGATCACTAGAGGGGACGACTGCTTTAAATCCAATCGTTCCATTGCCCTGAAGCCTGCCCTCATGCCGGGACGTAGGAACGCCAATTGGGTCAACCCCGGCCATATAGTTGGTGCAAAATTCGATCACCTCCTCGGCGGCATAACCTTCAATGATACTGCTCTCAGGCCGATGTCGATTCCTTACATATCCCTTCAAGATACCCATAAATCTCTCAAATAGATACATGTAGCGTAGGAACACGGGTCCACAAAACTTAATTTCTCTGACAAGGTGAACAATTAGATGGACCATAACATCAAAAAAAGATGGAGGGAAATACATCTCCAGTTGACAAAGAGTTGTAGTCACATCGCGTTGCAAATCGTCCAGTCCATCCAGATCAATTACCTGCAAGGACACAGTTGCAGCAACCATTCAGATCCAAAAAATCTGACAAGTTCCACGAATGGAGCTAATTAACTTGCTAGGAGTACACGCTTACGTACCTTGCCAGATATTGTGTTGAAGAAATAACATAGCTTTGTAATTGTCTCTCTGACTTTGACTGGGAGAATGCCTCTGATAGCAATGGGAAGCATTTGTGACATCAGTACATGACAATCATGCGACTTCATACCAACCAGTTTCAAGTCTTTCATGGACACAAGTTTTTTCAAGTTCGCAGAATACCCGCATGGAACTTTGACACCATGTAGGCACTGACAGAGTTCTGTTTTTTCTCTTTTTGACAAAGTATAGCAGGCCGGGGGAGGTATGTCCGCTTTCCCTTCTCCAACGGTGCAAGCTCAGTCCTTATTCCCAAGTCGAGCATGTCACGGCGAACGTTGATGCCATCTTTCGTCTTTCCTGGAATGTTCAACAACAAACCAGTCAAACTGTCACAAACATTTTTCTCTACGTGCATGACATCAATGCAATGTCGAACTTGTAAGTGCTCCCAATATGGCAGATCCCAAAGAATCGATCTCTTCTTCCAAACATTTTTTCCTGGAGGTTTAGAACCTTTACCGAACTCAACTTTGATGTCCTTCACGTGCAAGTAAAGCTCCTTACCAGTCACAAACACTGGGGCTGATCCTTTCTCAGGCTTCCCATTGAATGACTTCCTCTTCTTACGGTAGGCGTGATGCATCGGAAGGAATCTGCGGTGACCCATGTACACTGTTTTTCTGCAGTTCGATAACCACATGCTTTCAGTTTCATCCAGGCAAATAGGACAAGCCTTGCCTCCTTTCGTACTATACCCCGACAAATTTCCATAGGCCGAGAAATCATTTATGGTGCAAAATATCATGGCCCGCAACATGAAATTCTCTCGCTTATGTGCATCCCACACCCGCACCCCTTCGCTCCACAATTTATGTAAGTCCTCGACTAACGGTGATAGAAACACGTCAATATCATTCCCGGGTTGTCTGGGTCCTGAAGTTAGTAATGACATCATGATGTACTTGCGCTTCATACATAACCAAGGAGGAAGATTGTAGATGCATAAAAGAACCGGCCAAGTGCTATGTCGACTGCTCATATTTCCGTGTGGATTCATACCATCCGTACTCAGCCCAAACCTTATATTCCTCACTTCGCCGCCAAACTCACCGAATGTTCTGTTAATGTTTCTCCATTGAATGGAATCAGCTGGATGTCTTAGTTTTCCGTCTTCTTTCCGACCTTCAACATGCCAACGCAAGTACTTCGCATCTTTCGGATTTGCAAAGAGCCATTTCAATCTGGGAATCATAGGCAAATACCACATAGTTTTGGCCGGAGGCCCTTTCTTTACCTCATCACATCCATTGTGATAAATTTGTCCCCATGCTTATACCGCGATGCACTGCATCTTGGACAAACATGCAAATCCTCGTACTCGTTACGGTACAGAACACAATCATTTGGGCATGCATGTATTCTTTCGATTTCCATTCCCAACGGACACAATAGTTTTTTGGCCTGGTAAACCGATCTTGGCAACTCATTTTCCTCTGGAAGCATGTCCGCTAATAGATCCAATAGCGCCGTGAAACTCTTATCGCTCCAATCGTTGCTTGCCTTCAAGTTATATAATCTCAACACAGAAGACAACTTTGTAAATTTTGCACATCCGGGGAACAAAGGCTTCTCAGAATCAACAATTAATTTCTCAAATTTAGCTAAATCGTTTTCGTTGTAGTTTTCTTCTACATCACGTAACATTTCATCTAAATTGTCGTCATCTACATGGACTTCCGAATGAACATTACCAATGTTCTGATCATGATCATCATTACTGCAATCCACTTCCGGGTGCTGCTGAGTGGTAGCGGTGCTCGTTTCCTCAAGATCTTCACCATGCCATATCCAACGGGTATAGCGTGCGTTAAAAGCACGACGAATCAAATGACTCCTAATCTGATCAGAGTTGCCGAATCTTTTTAAGTTCATACAATCTATACAAGGACAATGCATATCTTTCTCTCCCTTCTTTGCCTTTTCTTGCTTAGAAAATTTAATAAACCCATTCACACCCTCCAAATACTCAACAGTAGTACGTTTTATTCTATACATCCAATATTCTCGTTCCATCTACAATTATTTCACAAAATTGACAAATTCAAATAAATAATTAATGACTCAGGACTTGCATATATGCATGAAACATAATTAGCTAGGCCATATGTGTGTACATGAGCTGCTTAATTACATTAAATGGATTTGTATATATATATGAAACCCTAATTAACTTAATTGATGCATGCATTAATTGGAAGAGCCAGCTAGCTAGCTGCTTAATTCAGCAAGCTATAGCTAGCTAGCCAACCTAGCCTTCTAGCTAGTTTGGAGCTACATGTATCTAGTTTAATGAATTGCAAGTAGAGAGAGAGAGGGAGAGTGTCAAAGAGTGATCGAGAGAGAGAGAGAGGTGGTGAGAAGATGACAATACCGAGGGGGATGGAAATATGATCAACCTCTCAGCTAGCTTCTCCAGATCACTCTAGCTTGGAGTCGTGCGCGGCTGAAATGATTCCAACATGCAGAGTGCAGTCTAGAGCAGGGGTCGACCTAATTAAGTTGTACAATTTTACTATCGGTTCACAAACACAAACCGATAGTAAAATAAGGTCCCCACTGTCATAACAATTAGTTTATATGATGTCATTTTACTATCGGTTTGTTTTATATAACCGATAGTAAATTTCACTATATTGTATCGGTTAGTACAGTAAGAACCGATAGTAAAAAGTCAGTAATTTCACTATCAGTTACACGAGAAGAACCGATAGTGCTATTTAATATATTATATCGCCTGGTACAGTACTAACCGATAGTATAAAGTTAGTAATTTTACTATCTGTGGCGAATGAAAAACCGATAGTACTATTTTAATATATTATATCGGTTGGTACAGTAATAACCGATAGTATAAGGTGCGTAATTTTACTATCAGTTAAAAATGAAAAACCGATAGTACTATTTAATATATTATATCGGTTTGTACAGCGATAACCGATAGTATAAAGTGCGTAATTTTACTATCAGTTAAAAATGGAAAACTGATAGTACTATTTAGTATATTATATCGGTTTGTACAGTAATAACCGATAGTAAAAAGTATTTTTATTTCACTAACGTTGGCCTGGTGTGTAACCGATAGTAAAATCCCTCTTTTCCCAGATTGGTCATAACCGTTAGAAAATATGGGTTGGTGAAATGCACTTCTGTAGTAGTGATTCCTCCACGTGGAAGATCAACCGTCAGGAGGTTAATACGTGCAGTTGTCCATGAATAACACGTGTTTAATCTGTGTGGAAGTTAAGAGCAGTTCTCTAAAAACCGTATTCAACCGTTCAAGCAACTGTTTGATGCAGTTTTTCCATATGGCACCCATTCGACCAGTATAAAAGGGTGATGTGGGATATCAAGCAAGGACAAGAAAGAAGAAAAAGACAAACATAGATCGATCAACAGAAGAATCAATTAAGAGATTCAACACCTCTCAAATAGCCAAGTCTACGGCCTACATTAGATAGCTTTTTATAAGCCTCTTTGGCTATTTTTTGTACACTTATATAGGAAAAACCCCCGCTTGTGAGGGTCTTTTCCCACCATATTGTAAATCTTTATTACATATAGTGAAATCCCAACAGGACGTAGGGCTATTACTCCCACCATCGAGGGCCCGAACCTGTATAAATCTCTCTGTGCTCCTGTTCTCCATTGTTCTACATACCTTCCCGGAGGGTCACCCTGAAAGGTCTCACAACTTACAAATTCTGCATAAGTTCGGCTGAGGACCCCGAGTCCAAATCGTCGACAGAAAGTATATATCACAGTCACAGTCGGTTCTTTTTTAGTCTGTTTTGACAAAGAATTCGAAGCGCCGCCAGCTGCGCGCGAAGTTTGAGATTAAACTTTTTCAGTCGGTTCAGACCTCAGAACCGTTTGTGATAACTACACTATCACAATCGGTTCTTAGTTCACAACCGATTGTATATATCATAGACGGTTCTTATCTCAAAACCGTCTGTGATAGTCTAGTTATCACAGACGGTTCTCAGTTGAGAACCGATTATATCTATCACAGTCGGTTTTTAGGTCAGAACCGTTTGTGATAAGTAGACTATTACAGACGGTTTTGTGTTCAGAACCGTCTGGTTTACTATCACAGTTGTTTTTGACATCAGAAATGACTGTGATAACTGAACATATTCTCCTGACAGGCCTTCGCAGACGGTTTTCCATTGAACAATTCATAACCGTCTGTGATGTGCCCTCCTGGATGTCTGTTTCTGTGGTAGTGCTAATCTCTAAGTAATAATAACATAATCTAATGAGATTGGACACCTCACTTTAATTCTAGATCCTATATAAAATTTTTAGAAATTCCAAAATTAATCACAAAAAAAAAAGATTAGAAATTCTCATATTAATCAGTTAAAAAAAATCTATTCCACACATCATATTTCTAATGTTATAGATATATCATCTAAAAAAAGGTATTCAAAACAAATTTTATCTCTATTATGATTTATATTCATGTAAAAAATTTTATCCAAAACTAACCATATTTTTATTATAGTATAAAGGAAGACATGTCTCTATAAAATATGAATAAAATTATAAATTATATTAAATTAGCCGTGTAATTGTGGGGTTTCCCACTATTTAAACACAGAAGAAAGACATTAGAAAAGTCAAACTGAATCCTAGACAAAGCTAGGAGATGAATAGTATAATTTTCCGGCATATTTAGATCCTGCTTATAGAGTGATATACGGTGGACCATGCGATCTTTTAGATGTGACTCTTCCCTTAGATCCCAGTAATTTTGTCAGCCCCTTGGAAACCAAAAAACTAGGTAAAATCCATTTTCTATTTTTTTCTCATAAAATGTAAAGTAAGGTAAATGACAAGGATCTTAATGCAAAGATTTGTTTATAACAAGTCCATTACAAAAAACCAAGTATACTATTGAGTACATACTACTTTCTCTATATCAAAGAGAAATCATGAGTACTAATAGATGACTATAACATAATAAGAAGGGCAACCAATTATTGGGAACTTGATAAGCAAATCTAACGTGGTAGACCAGCAGACGACATAAACTCTTGTTCCAAACTATAGCATTTTTGGCTATGTTGTGATGCTAAATTGGCTTTGTGACCCAAATTAACTGCCCAAAACTTAGAATTTGTTTTAGCACTTGTGGTCAACAATGGTTGCTTCTCTTCATCAATTCTTGGACCATCTTGACATGAGTTTGACCTTTTTGTTCGCAAAAATTGCAATGCCATCTCCACTTGTTTCATAGTAGGTCTTTCTTCACCACGAAGCCTCAAACACATCTCCGCCAAAGAGGCAAAACTGTTAATTTCTTCCTCACTTGCTTCGTCAAGAATTTGTGCAGCCACAATCTCTTTAGTTGGCCTCGCCTTCATATCCCAGAGAAAATAGTTGGACAAGTTTTGTTTTAAACCCGACTCACTTGTAAAAATTGGTGGCTTTCTAAGAAGCAATTCAACAAGTACAACACCAAAACTATATACATCACTCTTCTCGTTTAGATGTCCCGTATGGTAATACTCAGGATCCAAGTATCCAAATGTACCTTGTACATTCGTTATGACATGGGTTTGATCAATAGGAACGAATCTTGAAGCGCCAAAATCTGAAACTTTTGCAGTGTAGTTTCCATCTAAGAGTATATTAGAGGATTTCACATCACGATGGAAGATAGATACTGAAGCTGCAGAATGGAGATAATAGAGAGCTCCTGCTGCTTCTGCGGCAATCCTTAAGCAATCATCCCAAGACAAAGAGGATCTATCATTTGAATCATCACGGAGAATTCCAAATAGTGAACCATTGGGAATGAAGTCATACACCAACAAAGGGACCTCAGTTTCAAGACAACATCCATAGAGTTTTACGATATTTCGATGATTTATTTGAGAGAGGATTGCAACTTCATTAATGAACTGATTAATCTCACTTTCCTCAATGACCTTAGACCTTTTTATGGCCACCACACATTGATCAGATAAGATGCCTTTGTACACCATGCCATGCCCTCCACGACCTAGGAGATGTGTAGGATCAAAATTATTTGTTGCTTTTTCCATCTCTTCTAAGGAGAAAATCTTAGTCTTGTCACTCGCATTTTCATCGGATGATATTAGTTGTTCTAATAGAAGGCCTTGATTTTTCCGAAAATACTTTCTTCGTAGTTGTTTTTGGATATCTCTTTTCCATCTACGGATAAAGAATATCCCACTTAAACTAAGAAGTAGAATGCCAAAGCCACCACTCAGTCCAATGATAATACCTACAATCATTACATTACTCTATTAATATTTATTTCCTCTTTTTTACAACAGAAATAAACGGAACATAGGATTACCTAAGAGAAGATTTTGTTGCTTTGTTGGTGTGCACATCATTTTTGATCGATCATACTCTGTTTTGTGAGGGCATTCACTACAATTGTAGCTTCCTATGGTATTATGGCAGACCTCTGTGCAATTGTCTTTTTTAGTGCACTCATTAATATCTGCAAATAAACCACTTCTTTGTGAGGTGCGAAAGCACATCTATGAGAGGAATATCATTAGTCAGTTGGCTTAAAATTTTAGAAATGCTTAAATAGAAGTTACATTTGAAATAAATTTGCTTCATATCTACCCGATAATGGTGATATATAAATAAAAATGCTTATGCACTTCTATAAAATACATGATGCAAATATCAAGAATGTAAAATATAAAAGTTGCTAAAGACATGGGATGTATATTGAATTGCAAGACTTTATAAATACAAAAAAGAAAGAAAACTTATAACTCCATAAAGATTAGATCTCTTCTGAAAATGAAATAGCTTAGACGTTTGATGATTGTTGAGTGATCTATATGAACTGATAAGAATGCTCCATCATAAACAAAATAAATTCTTGACGAATGGAGTGGATAAGGGACTAATTAATTATTTTGTTCTTGTGTACATCTGTTACTCATCTACCATGTGATCAGTCTGCAAGTTATGTATTAAGTTTTTTCTTCTACAACGTTTGTGATCTTGGACATAGAAAAGTACTACTTCATTTACTGTAATTTAGTTCAATATATTTCTTTTAGTTCAATTTATATTCATATTTTGGTCTTAGTATAAATAGTCAAAAATCCTGTACAATATGATTTAAAATTTTGCAAATGCTCCATGGAGATATGCTCTTTTTTATCTTTGCAATTTAGTGAAAAGCTAGTTTAAGATTATAGTTCTAAGAGATATTTTAGTTTCCAAACTCTGCCACAAGATATTATAGGATCTATATATGATTCTTTTGTCCTTTCTTGGATACAATTATTAACTGTTATTATAATCAAGATCCACCATATGGATAGGTTAAATCTAAGGATGACTATGGGATGCCATGGGTGCCGGGTGGTAGAACATACCCATCACCTGCTGTGTATTTTCACCCGCCACCTATTATGGGCAATAAATTTATCCATCCCTACAACCCGACAGGTACCCACTACCAAAACCCAACTGAAGAGTGGATGAGAACAACTAAATAAGACAATTTAGACACGTATAATAGAAATAAAAAGAAAATAACACTATGCATTTATGTAATTTCATTGATAAAAAAAATACTAAACTCGATATATTAGATTTTTAGAAATCTATGCTTAGATATGGGTAGTATATGCTATATGGGTAACCCACATCCAACCCCATCGACCCCACACCAACATAATATTTCAATCAAAGACATACAAGTAAATAGAGGGGTAGAGATTTGAATCCACAACCTCCCTTTATGTGAGTACACACTCTAATCATTCAAATGTACATGTAAGTGCTTAATATATTAGAATTAGTTTATAAAGCATGCTTTTTCACTCCACGTGTCTTGAAAACATATCATATGCATGTTTTATTTGGGATACCCAATGAATAAATGAGCATGGATGGTTGTGGAACATAGGTGTCCATTACTCAACTAGGGTTTAATTGTTTGACAATAAACATACTCGTAGGTGTATACTCATAGGCGTAACAATTAGAACCTACCCACCTCAGTTAAGCTAATTACCAATAGGTAAATTGGCAAATGCGTAAAATTGCCATCCTTACGAGTTAGACCTTTCCTTTTTTTATTAATGTATGAATTTCTTACAATTTTTCTTTTTATAGGAATAATGTGGAATTTGTGATGTCTCTAATCTCACCAAAATTTATTAGATAATAGTGGATATATCTCCATCTTCTCCGTCTTTAAAATAACTAAGTATAATCCGTCTTCTCATACTGACCTACTTCATGTTGTGAGCTACTATCTTTGAAATTACACAAATCAATTTAATATCTTTTGCGGGACCTACTTCAATTTTGGTGAAATCTTGAACTTAATGTGTAAGATAAATATTACTTGTATGCAATTACAATTGAAATACTTATTCACTCTATTTTTTATTTTGAAAACAACAATATATCCATAAATCTAACCCAAAAAATCATGATATATCATTTTAGGGAATTAAATTGTATAGCACTAATTGTGAATTAATCCACACCAAAGAACAAAGAATTGCTACTCAACAAATTAGTTTCTATGGTAACTAATGTAATCTCAAGATCACAAAAATATACCATAGAAAATATATGTCTCAAAACTGCCGAGTTAACATCCATCAAAAGATCTCATATGCAGTAAGTTGTACAATTTAATAACAATAGTAAATTTTACTGTAGGTCTTTAAATTTAGATAGGTATTTCACTTAGGTCTATGAATATGACAATTGTACTTTTGAGTCTTTAAATTTGAACATGTTTTTTACTTAGTTACTTGAAATTATTCTAACTGATGTGGCAGATGTAGGGAGTATAGATGTGGTGTGAATTGTGTGGATGCTCACTTGGACTGACATCTCGTCAAACACTATGTGAGGGCGGTGTTGGCTGCTCCACCATGCGCATGGGTAGACACAAGGAGTTTGCCACTAAATTTTCAATAGCGAGGCCATCTTGAGTTGTAAGCTTATAGAGTTATGGCGGAATGCTCAGTGGCATGTGTCGACGATTAGAGCTCTGGGTTCCTAGTCGAACTTACACGGGTTTTGTTTTGTTAGTAGGGAGACAAGTCTGAAAATCACCAAGAATGAATGCAGCAAACTGTAAAAAAAATAACACAGAATATATATAGGTTCAGACCCTCAAAGGATGAGTAAAAGCCCTACTTCCTGTTTTGCTTTCACTATATTTGAGTATGAAAGTACAAAGAGAGAAAAGAGTCTTCTCTAAGTCAAATGCTTGATCAGGATCCGATCAGAATGCCTCTTCTCCTCTGAATTAGTCCTTTATTTATACTGGTCAAAAGGACGTCAATTAAAGGGAGGTTAGGCAGTTCTTAGCAGTTGATAGCGGTTGCTTAGAAATTGTCACGTGTAGTTTAATTAACCACACATTCATATTTATCTTCTTGTCGGTTGCTTTGATAATAGAGAAGTTATACTGTTCCCAAGGCTGTAAAGACGTTGGTCGTGGTCGAATAAGCCTAACCAAACAGTCATCAAGCCCTTTCGCGATTTTTCCATAAGTCCTTGACCAGTCCTTCTGTCTTGAAAGAACCTCTAGGCTTTAGTTTAACTATAAGGAGATAAATAACTGATACTCATTTGGTCGTGTAACATCTACGATCAAATGTCAGAGACTATTAAACTTCTACGACTAGGATGGTCGTAGGAATATGCCTCTGCAAGTAACAATTAATGCTTATTGCGGGTTTTGTGCAGAAGACCTTGGACTATCCCCGAGTCTCATTCTATAATCTTTCTCAACCATAGAATGGCATGAGGAAATTAACCCAAATAATAATCTTCGTCAGCGTGTCAGAGAGCAAAGAAAGAAGTGAAATAATATCGAACAGGACACCAGCTATGAACATGCAACAAAAGAAGTGAAAATAGTTTACGGGAATGTTGAGGAGGGTGCAACTAGATGTGGAGTTGAAGGTAGTGCAGAGAGTGGTGAGAAGCTCAGTCACAATGGATATTTTGTTGAGCTATTGGTGGGCGAGAGGGTGGAGGCTGAGGCGACAGTAGGAGGTGAGCAGAGCAAGTGGACGGTAGTGATGATATGAGAGTTCCAACCATGTTGCCAATTGAGGGGAGGGGAGACGGTGGTTGGACGTGATCAATGGAGGCGATATTGATGTGGAGATGGAGCAACTGTCATATTATTGAGTCAATTTTCATTATGTTGATTATTTTGGTGATTAATAACAAATCTAATTATTAGATTAATATGCTGTTAAGTTTTTATCTCTTAGTTTCATTTAGATTGCGAGATAATGGTGAACAAGGTTACTTCAGAGAGGATACATGATCGAGTTTCTGCAAGTATGGAAGAGCTCTACCAAAGTTAAAATAAAAAAATCAAGGATCTTTTTTCTAAGATTTTACTTGTCTTGGTGTTTCGAGATGATCAGATTGTTAGATTCTTATTTGCTAGTTTGGTCATACTATAAAGAGGGCTTAGAGTTAATAGCTCGATAATATCTCATGTAAGAGCTAAAATGCACGCATTATTTACTTATGAGATCATCAAAATTTTTTTGAGTTATTTTGGATTGTTAATGAAAGCATCGGTGATTAAAATAATGAAATTTTAGCTTAGTTGAAGGCTTTGAAGTGGCTACAACGAATGTTTTGTGATTTCTTCATTGATCTAGGTGAGACTAAATTTTGCTTATATTGAGAAATTTGTAGTCCTTCAAGTTAACTTTGCGACAAACCAAAGCACACCTAAATCCAATGTCGGAATCAAAAGTCCAGCCCAAAGCTCTAAATCTAGCCAAACATCCAATACTATCTGCTTGTTACAACCTATCGAATGTCCAAAACAAGACAAGACGTCAGCTCTTTTATAGCGGTTAGAAACTAACCTTTACATTCATACTAGACATCTAGCCGGACATGTTTGGACATATGTCCGAGCATTGAAAATTAGCTTGGGGCTTCTTTCACTTACAAACTTTGGCACTAGAATTAATTGACATATAGCCCAAACAAACTCTAGACCATTTAACTCTTATATATTGCAAAAGAGTGAAAAATCCAATGAGTCCTTTTGCACTCATTAAGCATATTATGAACTAAGGATCTCGTGTTGGTTTCTTCTCATGCATTTGAACTTCTTGGCACTTAATTGGTATCGAGTGAAGTGCCCTGCTTATACTCTTAGTGGTCACTGTGAGCTAGACAGTCATTGGAGGCTGGTGATTTCTCCACCGACAAAAATTGCCAGAGAGGCCCAAAGAGGAGTTGTAAAAGCTTTGTATTCGTCTATTCAGAATAGAGAAGAAGAAATCCTAGTGGAATCAAAGTAAGACTTATGTGAGAGTGCTTCAACAAGGAGTGATAGAGACTGGTAAAATCTCTGAGACCTTGAGAAATTTTTTTTGTGTCAATCGATTTATTACTTGTACCTTTTTATTTAATCATGTTTAGCTTGAACATTCATTATTCTTGTATGTACGTCACCCTAAGAGTGCTAAATTAAAATTGTCCATTTGTTCCTTGATTTGTGAAACCAATTTTCTCTCATTATTGCAAACAATATATTGTTCAAATTGTATTCTTTTATTTGTGCAAATTTCAAATCTAGCTAAAAGATTTTAAAAGACTTATTCAGTCTCCTCTATGTCACTGTTCTTGATCCTACACACATCAACTAGGATGTTATGATGGATCTAAGTGAAAAACCAGTACAAGTTTAAGGATGACAACTATAATTCTCAAGTTTATAGACCCACGTGAAACATCGGTGCAAGTGCAAGTTTAGGACCTATAGTGCAATTTACTAAAATAATAATGTCAACTTGCAAGAGATTAATAACACCAATAGGGAAGACAAGGTATGATAATCATGCAATGAGAACATAGTTTGGTAAGTGAGGTAGTCCTCTAATCATTTCAAGCATAAGATGTTTTTTTGATATATTTTGCTTTGATTGAGAGAGAAGAGGTCAAGGTTACCTTGACAACCATTATGGATATAAGGATTTCCTTCAAAACCAACAGCGCATTTGCAGCGGTAACCGATGTAATACTTGGTAGAGTTGATATGCACACATTTGCTGTTGATACTCACACAAGCATATCCAGATTTATTTTGTTTTGCCTCTAAACAAGTTAGATTGGCAACAACCCATTGCGTAGAGATTGATCCTCCAAAGTCAGCAAAAAGTCTTGCTTCAGATATATAGGAAATTGATCCCACTTCTTCAGGAGGTTCAGAGTATTTGATGAGTCCTTCCTCAACATTTATTTCACTCACATGATAGTCGTAACCAATAAGCTTAAGAATGGTAGATGATGTTGTATTTGTGCAGTTGAGGTAAAATTCTTCTCTTGCAAAACAACCATCTTCTAGGCCAAATGGAAATGGAACTTCAACAGTCCCGCACCTACGGGTACAATTAGCCCTCTGTTGAATTGAATTATATCATGATTTCAATGCAAAAGTAGTCATAACTCAAGCATCACCAGCAAACAATTTTTCAAGTTCAATATCAATTGTTTGAGGAAAAATTAACTCTGTAGCACACAAAATTGTACATTTTAGTAAAATACCACTCTAATACATTGATTAAATCAAATACCAATGATATCCTAATGGAAACTAATGGAAGTGGTAAAATAACTAAAGGTGTAAACTTTTAATCGTATTTTATTCACCTGTGACATTCTAATGGTATTTTATTAATGTGCACAATTTTGAGATATGGTGTAAACGTAATATAGTATGATTCATCCTACAAGACTCTATATAAAGAGATATATGGTGAATTTTCTGAGATGAATTAAGAGAAACCTTAGCTACTATCTCCACCAAAGCAATAATCCCTTATTATAGTCGTGCATGCTGGTGCTAGCACACTAGCACATGACATTTCACCCCCGAACGTGTGGATACCAAAAGAGACGTTGTTATCATTGCGCGCTGATCAAGACGATCTATGACCAGTCGCAGTGATCCATGAACAGTCACCGTGATCCACGAGTTGTTCCTATATTCCACAAGCGGTTGTCGAGATTTGAATGATTCTTGGACGTGTACATTGGTGAATCGGTCGCTATACCAATTCTCCTTTCACTATGATTTAATACTTACAGTTTTCAAGTAAAAATTTTTGAAATTCTTAAAATTCTGTTAGCGTAGTTCAGTCATTCCCAGCAAATACCGCATCTATGAAGCTAATTATTTTTTCACTTTATTTAGAGTGAGTTATGTTATGCAAATGTATATTATCATGGTGTCTATCATTCTACTTTTTTGTGATAATTTTATATTATATTTAGTAATTCTCACTTGATACATCTACTCCTTGAGTAAACTGTTATATCTAATGACTAGAAGTCTAACTAGTTAATAAGCATGCTATCAGAAAATCACTTCCATACTTCACGAGAAATTAGGGAAGATGCAAATATTGTAGAGAGGAAACAAGTACACCACTGATTACTGTTACATATTGTAAGCAACGAAATGACATTAGAGACTGAATTGGTGGGGTGCAAAATCGTAAAACGATAGTGGTTTATGGACAATAGCTTTATAATGGATATTTATTTGTTGGAATGGAGGTAATAATACCTTTGTCGCGTGAGCAACCATCAAGGATGAAGGGATTGCCCTCATATCCAGCATTGCATGTGCATGAATACCCAAAATCCATCGACATATCGATGCAGTGGCTGTTGTTGCTAACACATGCATAGCTAGTCTTGTTCTCCATGGCTTTGGTACAAGTCGGTTTATCCACGATATTCCAAGTGAGTTCAGCAGAGTCCGTTGTTACATTGATTCTATCCCATAAGGCTGAGTCCAGTCCATCGGCGCTTCGCGAGGCACTTCAACGAAATATTCTTCAGTATATTCTGTGCCACGTGTGCGAAGCACCACCCGAAGCACCCCCTCTCCAATGCACCGGCGCTTCGTCAGGCGCTTCATACGGACCCACGAGGAAATTAAATTAGGTTATTTTAGTAAAACATCAATAACTTTTAATTTAAAAATCTAATATATATTAAATTTGGTCTCTAAATGAAGATAATTTAAATATCTACAACTTTCTCAATATAATCAATATCTAATTTGAATTAGATTGATCTGAAATTAAGAAACAAAAAAGAGATACAATTGAAGCGCACGCAAATCGAGACAGAAAATTCACTTTTTCCTTAGCGTCCGAACGCCAGCCCCGGCGTCTTCTCTCTCCGTAAACAATTAAAATAATAATTTTTTCGGCGTGGGTCCCGCATGCAGAGCTCTAGAGCGTCAGCACTGGACTCAGCCTAAGGCTGTCTCCAACAGGCTTGGCTCTTGCTTGGCTCTTAAACAAAATATTCCCTGCCACGTGTGTGAACACCATCTCAAAGCACCAAGCAAGCACCAAGCCTCCAACAGCTTGGCTCTTGCTTGGCTCTTAGCGTGGGCCCCACACTCCTAACCACCAACCAAACACCAAGCAAGAGCCAAGCACTCCAATGGCTTGGCTCTTGCTTGACTCTATATAATTTAACAATTATATATTCAACGAATTTGTATTAATTCATTAAATTCAATATTACCAATATATTAATATATTACCTACGAAATTAAATTCGATATTTGCGACAAAAAAAATAAATTCGACATTTTGAATTTAAAAATTGCACTTGAAAAAAAAATAGATATTAAAATTCGAATAGCGGTACATGACATAATTGCGAAGTACAAAAAAATTAAATTTGCAAACAAATGTCTACTACAAAATCCGGTAAGATGCTACTCGTCGGTGTTTCCTCCGAAACGTTGCCAAATGTGCTCGATCAAGTCTCTTTTGAGTTGTGTGTGCGTGGGTTGAGCACGGATGGCAATATTTCTTCGAAGTACATCTTCGAATAAAGGTGTACCCTCAGAGTGAATCACAGGCGCTACTACCGTGGATGTGTCTGGATGATCATTGTAGTCATAGTTGGCGGCATTGTCGTCGTGCTCGTTCTCTATGATCATATTGTGCAAGATCACGCAAGCCCGCATGATCTTCGCGAGAGTTGACTGTCGCCAAAATCGCGCCGCACCGTGCACGATGGCAAATCGAGACTGTAGAACTCCGAAAGCCCGCTCAACATCTTTTCTCGCTCCTTCTTGCTGTTGTGCAAACAACCGATCTTTCACCGTCTGTGGGAGGGGTATCGTCTTCACAAAGACAGCCCACTCCGGGTATATACCATCGGCGAGATAATACCCCATGTTGTACTGTCGGCCGTTGACAGAGTACTGAACATGAGGAGCCCGCCCTTTCAACACATCGGTGAATAAGGGCGATTGGTTTAGCACATTGATGTCGTTGTTGGAGCCTGCAACACCAAAAAAAGCATGCCATATCCAGAGATCATACGAAGCTGCCGCTTCAAGTATAATCGTCGGGACTCCATGATCTCCACGAGTGAATTGACCTTTCCATGCTACGGGACAATTTCTCCATTCCCAGTGCATGCAATCAATGCTTCCTAGCATACCTGGAAAGCCACGGGACTCTCCTTGTTGCAGTAGGCGGTGGGTATCGTCGACGGTGGGGCTGTGAAGATATTGGTCGCCAAATATGTCGATGACACCCTGTACGAAGTGCTCCAAGCATTGAATCGCCGTGGACTCCCCAATCCGCACGTACTCATCGACGGCATCGGCGGGGCCACCGTACGTGAGCATACGCATTACTGCGGTGCACTTCTGTAAAGGGGAGAGTCCACGGCGATTAGTGGCATCCCTTCTTTCGGTGAAGTAGGGGGACCACCCACCTAGAGCTTCAACGATGCGGAGAAAGAGGGGTCTCGCCATCCGAAAACGCCGGCGGAAGATATTGTCAGGGTAGACGGAATATTCGGCGAAGTAGTCGGCGAGGAGCCGTTGATGCCCCTCTTCGCGATCTCTGTCAATATATCTCCTATTGCTGCTTCGGCGGCGTCCGCGGGATGATGAAGCATCAAGTCGGGCGTAAAGACCGGCGATGATATGATCTTCCTCCTCCTCTTCCTCTATGAATTCCACTAAGAAATCCTCAATTTGGTTCATGGCATCCTCCTCGGAGCTATGTGTGCTAGAACTAGAGCTAGAAGACATTTTGTGAGTGGCTAATGAAACTGGGTTTTTAAAGAGCTACGCCGTTTGAGATGATAGTTGGATAGTGAAGAGAAGTTTTGCGGAGGGGATGAATATATAGACAAAGAGTCCAACGGCTATATTCCAACGGCTATATTTCGAACGTCTATATTCCAACGGCTATATTCCAACGGCTATATTTGAACGGCTATATTTCGAACGTCTATTTTGCAACGGCTATATTCCAACGACTATATTTGAACGACAATTTTTGAACGTCTATTTTGCAACGGCTATATTCCAACGGCCAGATTCCATAGTTGGATATCAGAGTAAAATTAAGTAGAAAATCATATATAGATTAATAACAGAGGATACATGGTTGGCTACAAGAGATAATTCAAAATAAAATAACTAATCATCGCCAGCATTAAGTTTGTCCCTTAGAATCTTCAGCCCTGCATCGTACTCCGCTTTTTGCGCATCGTCGAAGATGGATTTGTCGAGACTCATCATTTTCGTGTACGCCTTATACAAGGCGGATCTTTCCTTCGCCTTCGCCAGGGCGCGCAAGTTATCTGACATACGGAGTATGTCCTTCCTCTTCTCGGCTCGGTTGGGTTCATTTTGGATGAAGGCATCGAGATATGCTCTCGCTGCCGACGTAGAATCCTGCGAGTCATCAACCTTTCCCTTACCTCTGCGCTTCGCCTTAGCAGAGTCTCGTCCTTCGGGCCGTGTCTGCGCTGGTGGCACGTCATCGTTGTTGGACGATGACGTGTATGTGCCCGACTCGGACAATCTGCTTCTTTTGTTGGGAGGATCAACATAAGCTGCGGACCACTTAGGTTGACCGCGAACCGCCGTCCACCAATGATCCAACACAAACGGATGACCCATCTCCGTCTTGTACATCTCGCGGGCCTGCGCCATGAGTTGGTCGTCCGAACGACCGCTGGCATAGACTTCATTGAGGCGGAGCCAAACACCGTTGAATTGGACCACCTTTTTGTTGGTTCATTGCCAGTGATCCTTACAGTGTTTGGTCTCCCTTCTCCGACTAGGCGGCACCGTTTCGTTGTATGCCGCTGCTACGTTGGCCCAGTATATGTCGCACTTTCTATTGTTTCCATCAATAGAATCGAGCGAATTGTTGAGCCAAGAGCTAATCTGTATGTAGTACAAAAAATTTTAATATCAAGGTTGAGCGTAAATATATGTCTTTCATAATACTCTTGTATGAAAAATAAAATTATTACCAGTTTGACGTCGTCATCGGTGCACCACGGTAAGCGCTTCGTCTTTTGGCCACCGTGCACACCAGCATTAGTGTTTGGCTCATCGATGCGAACTCGGGTCGGCATATTGGCTGGAGCAGAGTCTGGAGTGCCGTTGTCGGAGACAGACGTAGAGTGCGGTTGAGGTGGGGAAAACTGGGGGCATGTCGGTGGCGTGCCGACAAAATGATAATTTTGGCTATACTGTGGCGGTGGTGGAATTGCGTGGCCGTGTGGTGGATACGGACGATAATTTTGGCTATACTGTGGATACGGCTGGTAATTCGGTGGATACGGCTGATAATTCGGTGGATACGGCTGGTAAGTCGGTGGCTGTGAAAAACCGGGTTGCGGTTCGGTGTTTGGATTTTCGGTGTTTTCGCTGGGAGTATGGGAAGAGCCAAGCCAGTTAACGAAACCGCCCGGTGGAGTCGAATCCATGTCGGATTTGTAAAAAAATTTGCGAGGATTTCGAATAGCCTTTGTTGTGGATGGATGAAAAATTTTGTGTCAAAATAGGTCAACAACATGCCCTATATATAGGAGAGGGCAAGGGAAATTTTCTGTGAATTTTTGGAATTTTTTTGGAATTTTTTGCTATTTTTTACGAATTTTTAGCCCAAAAAACATTAAAATAATCTCTAACGGCTATTTTATAACGGCTAAAATCCAACGGATATATTTTGTGCGGCTGACAGGTGGGCCACGGCCAAAAAAAATTCGCAACGGCTTCATTTTGTAAATGCACTCACTGACATGCGGGACCGTAGGCATCTGGGGCCACCTGTCATGCATTGGGGTCAAATTACTTCTACAGTTCACGCGGTTGCGTATTTTTTCCAAACAAACCGACGCTTTATTGTTTTATCTCACTGACCGATGGGACCTACAAATTTATGACCCCACATGTCCGTGAGTTCAGCTGGGTTGCGTGCGCGTGAGTGACGCCAGCGAGGCTGGCGCACTCACTCGTTTTACGCGCTGGTGGGCCCCACGGCTTAATTGTTTCCACGCGTTTACTTAATACTCTGTCACTGACGTGTGGGCCTTTTCTTCTTGGGGACCCACCTGTCAGTATTAAGTTCACGCGGGTTGAGTTCGTCTCCGGGTTTCTTCGTGGGGCCCGCAAAGCTCGTTTTATCGCGCCTTCGTCTTCTCCAACGCCGCTGTTTCTCTCGCCGCGCACTCGACCGGCGTTGAACTCCCTCCGTAGCACGCGCACGTCAAATCGCGCCGGGGAAACGTCGAGCACGCGGACGCCGCCGTCGACGCGAGCCTCTCCTCGCGCTCCCGTTGGAGAGAGCCTAAGGAGCTTCTGTTAGAGTGCGGTTCAAGATTGCCTTTGTTGTGGTGGACAAATCTAAGATGAAAGGCTTGGATAGGAATGTTGAACCAGATGGGACAGCATCCGGTGCCATTACAGTTTTGTCTAGCCATAAAGTCGGTGATACCTTCTTCGGGGCAGGCAATTGTGCACAAAAGTACTGTTGAGTTCATATTCTGATCACCAAAATATACATCCAAATTACAACCGGTGATATTAAGTTCCAAGAACACGAGAGTAAAAGATTTTCCAGGAGTTTCCCAGGACATGTTGTAATCATCCACACCAGATTTCAAGGGGATGGTGTGGGACATAGAGATTTCGATATAATTGCGATCGTCGAAATATGGATTGTCAATACTATCGAGAAGTTGGGTGGTGCCATCACCTAAGAAGAGTCTGGTGGGCTGCATGGTGTCATTACAGATAAGATTGAAGTCAGAATTATGGGAGCAACCGGACCCGATGCCGAAGGGATAGCCGAAGGTTAGACTGCCGCAGCTCGTTGGGCAACTGGCGAGTGTGGCGGCGGAGGGAAGCGTGCCATTCCCCTCTTGGCTTCCTGGCAGCACACCGGATGCTTGCACTATTGATGGCCCCCCTGGTAACACAAGTAGAGAGAATAATATTGCATCTAAGAGGCGACTCATCTTTACTGGTGTTTAGCTTCTGAAAACTAGGCTAATTTGGAGGAGGTTTAGACCTATGGAAGTATATCGAGAGGCTTTATATTTACACAGTGACGAACCCACGATTGTCTAGTTATCTGCTTTATATTTATTTGGAGGCAACCACTGGTGTCAACATCGGTGCAGTTGTGGCTGCAAAAATTTCCTCTGCATGTTGAAATCTCAAGATAAATGTGTATGCATTTCACATTTACAGCAAAAAAATATATAATGAAACTCGGTGGAATTGGAGAAAACATGTTCGTTTTGAGACCAATGTTACAAGGTTTTTTGGAGTTTTTGTGTGATACAATAGTTGTAAAAAAATTGTGATATTAAAAATCAAAGAGGTATTTGATACTAAAATATTTTATGATTTTTGAAACTATAGTTTCTTCAAAATCATGATTTTTTCTCAGTTTTGTAAACTTTGGTTTGGTCCAAAGTTTTGACCCAAAACTTTAACCACAGGTGCGCATCACACCAGAGTTTCCTCCCTCCCTGGCACAACCCGTGATCGCATTAATTACTAGACTTAAAACCAATAGTTTAGCATTAATTAATCTCAAACGACTAGTTTATTAAAACAGTAAACTTAAAACTTAAAAAAAACACTAAGGTCTTCAAATACTGTTGAAAAAACTATGATTTTTTAAATACTGTGTCGTATTGCATAAAATTGTTGAATATAATTTGTCTAACATATAATTATTTGAATAAAATATTATATTAAAAACTATGATACTCAAACACCCGTAAAAATTATCCAACGGTTATTTTTTTAAATTATCATAATAACTAGTTCATTTAAAAACAAAACTAAAAACTTTGAAAAAAATTATGTATCTAACACCTATAAAAACTGTAATTTTCTCAAAAACTGTGGTTTTATAATACTACGAAATACTGTGATTTTAATTGCATGAATATTTCAAAACCACGATTTTAAAATACTGTGATTTTTAAATACTTTGCTTCAAAAAAACCGAAAATTTCACATTAATTGAAAGAAAAGCTTTGTATCACTTATTTCATAGACCTCGATTAGAGAACTAATGACGTACTCGTCTAGTGGTGCTGTTTACCAACCAAAGTGAGCCAGTCAATACTCGTCTAGTGGTGCTTTTTACCGACCAAAGTGAGCCAGTCAATACTCGTCTAGTGGTGCTTTTTACCAACCAAAGTGAGCCAGTCAATACTCAATGGTCACGAGGTCTTTGTCTCAAACCGAGTGAGAGAGAAAAAATCAATAATTCCCTCCATCCTACGTTACAGGGAACACACTAAGGAGGGCTAATCAATATTTTGATCATCTATTCACCTTGATTGGTTCCCATCTTAACGGTAGAGTTCAAAAGATCGATTCATACATGACAAATCAGTGAAAGCAAAGCCATAATTTTTCGTCGAAGGAAATTTCTTATACATCTTATATTTGAGCGAAACATCACTGTTATAATATAACTATGTGGGATCTAAGATTCCAAGTCAATTAGTCTATATGAGCGTGATGTAAAATGAATAATAATTTGACTTTTTTTAATACTTCACAAGTATATGAAGAAATCAATTGGAAGACATAATATCTCACAAATTTAGTGACTTATTTGATAAAACTAGTAATTGGATCGGTTTTGACTAACTAGCACAAATTTAGTGACTTATTTGATGAATCTTCTAATTCGAGATCTACATAATAGACCTGTATAAGTTTAGGAAATTAAGTATAACTTATTCGATAAAAATTTATGAGGGATGTGCCTGGGACAATTTTTTTAAGTCCTGTTCAAAAATTTACTATCTTTATTTCTTAATCTTTTCTCTCTTGTTTTTGTGATTGCTTCACCAGAAAATTCCAGTTTTCTCCTTTAAATTTCTCCACTTTCATATTTGTCACTTATGAAGTTGTGCCATATCTCACAAGATCATACCAGACTTCATGTTAATGCTTCCACTAGTCATAGTACACCTATTCAAGCAAGCAAACAAGGTAGAATTTATCATGAGAGAGAGACTTGGGGTTTTTCGAACATTAATATCACATTAACTAAACTAGTCCAAATCTATTATGCCATCACCCTTGTTACTGTTGATAAGTGTTAAATTGGTAGTACTTTTATTCTAAGTTTGCTAATGAAAATATGTTGAAAACTCATTTGATACAACATATGATGCATATTTTTATATCATTTTTACAATCCGCTTTCATGGTTGTGTTTGCCATCTTCCAGGGATTGAACCTACAAAATTTGAGAATGTTTTGATTTTGTGTGGATCAATTTCGACAAAGGACACCAAAACTAGATAAAAAGGAACCTTGATCGAATATTCCACGGGCGAAATCACCTGGTTGAACACAATAGGATGAGAAAGTGTCATGGTTGAACACAATTGGATGAGAAAGAGCCATAATCGAACATGAAGCCTCCTAGTCGAAAAAAATCCCAATCGAACACGCCTGGTCGAACAAAATCCGGATCAAACACGACTATCTCCTAGTCGTTACTTGACCGAGCCCAGCACGATCATGGGCACCACCCATGCTCAGCCTGGAGCATGACTCATGCCACAGGTCGTGCTTAGCTCTGTTTCCAGAGATATTTTGGTCGAACTTGATCGGTTTTAACTCAGATTTGCTTGTTTCTCACGCCATTTGAAGTTGGATTCTATCGCCTGCACATCAAAGAGTTATATTTGGGGACGTTAACCCATTATATCATAATTAGAGAAGATTTTGGCTCAATTAGATATGTTTTCTTAGGTGCTTTTTGTAGGCTTTAGATGTCTTTTAGTTTAGATTAGTTTAGTAGAGCCCACTTCTCTATTTTTTTAGCGTTTGTAGGCTGGTAAGGACGGCAAACTTAATTTTGAATCAATCAAGTAAGTTTTCATTTATTTTTTATTATTTCTATATTTTTATGGCTTTTTGCGAGTAATTCACTTCTAGGATTAGGGATGACCTAATCTGGAAGGCGTAATTCTTTCTTGTTCTCAATCTTAAATTTTGCAGTTAGTTCCTTATGTTTTCTTCCTCTAAATCCTAAATTCTCATTTTGGCAAGAGACGTAACGGCTGAATCTTAGCAAAATTTAGAGGAGTTCTTGAGTCCTTAGTGCTTTGATGCGGAATCTTGAAGAAGAGAGAGGCTCTCGCCAAATGTAACAGTGCAAGCAATCCTCTGACCGTTGTACCAGGGACCGTACTGGCAATTTTATCTGTCTTGGAAAATAATTGAAACTAACTTGCAATTCTCATATCGTGAATAGAATTGCGTCTGATGGTTATGGAATTCCCGAAATCCTATGTTTTCCTTTCTGCTCTTTAAACCCTAGTTTTCATACTTACTCTTTACTGCTTTAAAATCTAGATTGATAGTCTTAGTAGTAGAGTTAGTAGTAGAAAAACAACCCCCAAATCATTCAGACTTAATCAGTAATCTGTTATCCTAAAAAACAAATACACTTATTCCTCGTGGATTGAACCCTCAAGTGCTAAATGTTCAACCGTTCACTTGCAGTTATTATTACACATAGTCGTGCTCGCACCACACCCTCGCGGGTGCGATCAACTGCCCTAGCTACCTCCCCACAGAGTTTGGTGAAGTCGATGGACGTACGCCAGAGAATTTTCAGTGTCTTGTCATGGACAACGGCGGAGCGTTGAAGTCAAATTCAATCGTCTTCGTCCAATTCCCTGTGTGTACACCTAATTATAGTTGTTCTCAACCTCATCGAAGTCATCGTCAATGACCCCGCCACTCCTACTGTTTCGGCACTGGCAAGATTGAAGATTTCGCTTTGTTTTTGTGGACGCACCGTGGGGAGGAGCTCCAACGAAGTCGCCGTCGAGACTACCACCACCGTTATGTTCCACTAATATCATAGAAGCTATACGGGAAGTCCTTGGTCTGATTTTCCTCGCCGTTGTCTTCTCCGTCGCTAGCCGTGTTGAACCAGTAAACACCGTCATTGAATTCCGACCACCGGTCAACAACCGCTGTTGATGTCATCGCCGTTGAGGTTAGTTGGGCCCCCCTGGTGCCACGACCCCAAGCCTGACTCAAATTGCTGGCCAATCGCCACCGGCAAGGCCCTCACCACCCATTGTCTACAATGCAAACTGAATGCCAGCCGGTGCCAACCGTGGACAACCAATTTGTACAGGGAATGCTAGCCGCTGACATTTAGAGAGTCAGCCGACCACAATTAGTGTTCTAAATAAATTTTTGTTCATGTCATTTTGTTTATTATACAAATTAGAACCTAACCATATAATTTTTACTTTGTATGAATCATTTGTTAGACCAGAAATTGCAAAAGTGTTGCGATCCTTGTTCATTTTCTATATTGCAGTTTAATTTTCTAGGCTTCAAAACTGTTAAATTCTTCTAGGAAGCCTGAAATATACATTAGCTTAAACAGTTAAAGCCATTTACCTAGATTATATAAGTTTGCCTTCAAAACCCAGATCAAATTTGATCTCTAAAACATAATATTCAACCCTTTTGTTATTTTCAAAAACCATGTTTCTATTTTACACTAATTACCATTTTTGAAAACACTATTAGCTTAGTTCCTAAGTGATTATCTCCTGAATTCTTTTAAAACTCTAAATCTTATTGTGCTTGCATACCAATCCTAAAGTTTCTTAATTAATTAGCTGATTTAACCATCTTTCACAATTCAGTCAAATTTTATCGCGAATAAGTCCTTTTACTAAATTCAAAAGCTAAAAAGGTCTGGATTCTCAACTTCTTTTCCAAATTTGAATCAAACTGATTGGTCATATCCTCTATTATATTCAACACAAGTTTACCTTTTACAAGAAGTCTAGACTAAAGAAATTTGCATTTTGACCGTTTTAGTAATAAAGTAGTATTTTACCCTGTTTTTGTTTTCGTTTTCCATTCGTATTTCTCGTGATTCAATTTATCTAATTCAACCAATGTACTAGCCTAATATTAAGAATATTAGATCTTTAGCATGCATTTTCTTTTATATGTATATATATTAGTTAAGTGTTATAGACCTATTTTGATTAATAATATATTTCATATGTGTTCGCAACTAGGACCCGAGACAGCCACCACTGAAGAACCAATCGTCGAGACTGTGTCAAAGGATCCACCCACAGAAGAACAAGACAAGTCGATTGACCTTGATCATTTGAATTTAGTATATTATGTTATAATAATATCACAGTTCTAAATCTAATTATGCAAGATAACTCCATATTATTATTATTGTGTCTAAACAGCTAAATCAGTAAACAACTTACGGATGGAATAAGAGCCATGTCACAAATAGACCATGAATCTAAACACTTTGAGATGGTGGGATTAATAAAGAAATTTTAGTAATTCCATTATGCAATTCAAGTATATGGTAAATTAATAGTTATTCTACTTAAAAGGTAATTTGTGCACCATATTACAATTAAATTGTAAAGAAAAATGTTTGGGCGAGATGGGATTGAAGCGATGATGGTGCATGATGCACACAGGTGATGTGGTCAGCTCTCTACCAGAACGCTTAAGGATTAAATCGTTGTCCCTTACTTTCAGTGACATGTTACCATACTAGCCACAAGTCTGGTATCGGACAGGCATGATTTAGTAACATTGTCAAATACTTAACTTTACATGGACAGTGAGGAATGGAAATAATGTGATAGCCAGTACCAAGTAGCCTGCCTATCTGACGATCCATAGAAAAAAAGCTCATCAAACCCATTGAAATAACCTCGATCAGCAAGTTTTCCCACTGAAATGAGACTCATAGATAGCTGCGGAACATGAACAACATATGGTATGGTAAAATAGTTAAAGGTGTACCACAGGCTGAACGGATGTGCAGGCGATCGGTGACCGGTTGACACGAGGTCAACTGAGAACCATTTGGTGTAACATGAAAGCTGGCACCTGAATCCAGGTGGTGATTGCGTGAATCCGTACCTATCGGTGAAGGAGGAGGAGTGGCCAAACCAGCGCACCCACCAAAAGGTAGCAGAGGAGTAGTGCCGAAAGTCAAAGAGTCGACACTAACACTGTCCATTATCATGTAGATCGAACAATCTAATATCAAGTCCACAAAAATTCAATAACAAATTCATAATTAATAATATATAACAAAAGTAAGTAAAACACCCATGATGATTTACTGTCATTATGTTTATTTGACATAAAGTCCTATGAATCAGTAGGTATGTGATTGAAAGGAGTCAACTAAGTTGTGTTTTATGACAGTGATGATACAGCCACCACCTACCAGCCTGGGACCTGATCGTGCTTGTGCTCCACAGCTGACTCATCAGTCACCCAGACACAAGTCGCACAATAATCTCATTCGTAGCAACTAGGATAAGGTTTTGACTTAGTCTATGTTGCATATTAGACTTTTTTTTTTGGGGTCATTTACAGTTCTTCTCTTAATTAGTTTTAAGTCCTTGTTGGACTAAAATCCTACCATCGTTCTCCAAATTAAGTAATTAACACAAAATACTATATGAGTGACTTAACAGCTGCTATTTTTGTTATGTGTGATATGTTATAGCGGAAAGCTATTATTATTATAACAATTGTAGTTGTAATAATTTAATTTTATTTGTAATATAGTGTTAGTGGTCAGAAAATATTATAACTCATTATTTAGAACATTCTGTATTATAGTCGCTTTATTATAATCTCAATTTAAACTGCGGCGAATCTCTTTCCACCTTTAGTTAGGAAAAAGAAAATTGGCGGTTCCTATGCTTATCATAGTGTGGTACGTAGATTAGGTATTGACGACGGCTTGTGCACGCTACTCCATGATTTGGTTGGACTCTTTGCTGGACGTTCACTAGCTATGCACAGATTGTTTGGGCATTTTTTGAGGGAAAAAAAGATGCATTGAGCTGGACCGGCATGTTAATAAAGATATATGGTAATTAAGACCGAGTCTTGATGTAGATAGAATGCGATATATATCTCAGGACCACAGTTGACTTGACTTGGAATTAATTGAGCAAAATAAATTCTAGTCTCCGTGGACGACTGGCGAGTGTGGCAGCAGAGAGAAGTGTGGTATTTCCCTCTTGGTTTCTTCGAACTCCACCAGATACTTGCAACTTTCGGCCTCTTTTCATTGACTTAGGACATATTTGGTTCACAAGTAAAACTGAAATGGACTAGCTAGTCCTCCTCCACAGAAGAACTATTATGATATTATCCAATTGTTGTGACAGTCTTGGCAGTCCCTTTCGCACATATTTTTCTACGTTTTAGGCTCCATCCAACGCGGATAACCGAGTCTACGCTCGTAACAAAAAAATTAGTTTTTTTTTATTACTAGAGAGGGACGATGTCTCCCAAGAATTTTTTTTCGACTTTTGTGTGATCAAATTATATACAATTTTAATTTTTTTGATTTATATATTAATCTAATTTAAATTAGATCTTGATTATATTTAAAAAAATTATAAATCTTTAAATTATCTTCATATAGAGACTAAACATCACTTATATTTGATTTTGGAATTGAAAGTTATTTATATTTTACTAAAATCACCTAAATTCTAATAAATATTTAATTTACTCGTGGGCCCGTGCAAAGAGTCTCCTCAAACATCCTTGCATTAAAGTGGTGGGTGTTTCGGATGGCACTTTGTACGTGTGGCACAAAATATGCCAACAGTATTCCTCTGGAGCACCCATCCAAGTACTGATGCATTGGACTCAGCCTTCGTGGCCACACATTAAAACCTCACTAGCATCTGGATTAACAAACCGCTGATTGGTTAGTCAAGTTGTAATTTTTATAGATAGGTAACTGCACATTCTTATTATAAGGAGCGGTTATTCAAGCCTGTGGTATATAATTTTTACTTGAGTCCCTCATAAGTTATTTGTTTCCCTTCAATTCGCACTCTAGTGCATTTTCACGTATATTAAAAGATATTTTTGTAATTTGATGGTCCAAATCGAGAGAGGTGTTTTGTGAGGACTAAGAAGCTGATCGGCAGTTCAATACCACGAGACTAGCTAGGGGTCACCTTACTAATGAAATCAAATTAGGAATTTTGAATTTGGGAGTTTTTAGAAATTTTTCTATCAGAACTAGTGTAGTATCCATCCAGGGGCTTCATCACAGCTTCGTTTCAGCATTTCAGTGAGTATTGTTGTTTGCTCCTGTAATTGTTGTCATCATCCCGTATTTTAGAAAAGTCGGTCATTTCAGGTCCTTTCAGGTCTCATTTAGAGTTAGAGAGGGTATCAAAAACCTGCACTTAGCCTCACTTCCAAGTCATTCAAATGCCTTATACACAACATTTTGCAATTCATCCATGTCTTTCACAAAGCCCCCTAGAGTTTTCTGAAATTTCAAAAAAGCCTGAAAGCTACTTGCTGCACATGCACTGATATGCACACGCCTAAGATGAACATGCACACAATGTTGTCTTGATCTTCACGATGTAAGCTTTCTCGAAGATGGATAAATAATGTGACTTGACGAAGACTAGATTGCGAACCACTAGCTAATGCAAAGACTTGCAATCATTATAATCATTCAACCGCACTCTAAATTTCCAATCCACACAGTCACGCACGAGTTGATACACGGATTGGTTATTCTTGAAGAACCGCCTTTGCAATCACTGAAGGAAATCACAAGAACAAAGGATGGAAAAGAATTTCATTCTCTTAAACAATATCTTAGAGTTTCATTCTTGCATATCTAGAGTTTCTCAGTGATTGTTGGCGATCTAGATAAGATCTTGCAGCTTGTTACTCTTGGTGAACGCCCTCACTTAGACGGTTTGGTGGCGTGGCCGTTGACCTCTCCTATTCAGAGATTGTTGGAGAGGCTCAGCATGATTGTAAAAGGCATCGGTGCTCGCCTTTCCGGAGTAGACAAGGAGCAACCACTAGTGAGTAATATCCTTTGTAGATATTGAAGCAAGACTCATTTATTTGAGTGCTTCAACGAGGAGTAGAGGAGACCGGGCGAGTCTCCGAGACCTCGGGAAAATCTTGTGTTTGTCTTCTACTCTCTTCTAGTTTAATTGTGCAATATAAATTCATTTGTCCTTTCTTTGCAAAAGTTGTTTTAAATTGAAGTTTTTAAAGCCTTCTATTCGCCCCCCCTCTAGTCGGCATCCTCGATCCTACACTCCTCGCCCCCCATATTGACCCAATTGGGGTGGTCAAAAAGCATGACCATGACCAGTTTGACATAGTCGAATAGTTGGAGAACCACGACGATTCTCGCCTTCTACTGAACGTGCATCTTCCTGATTTCCTTCTTGTTGTGTAGCACGTATGTTTTGCCCCTGAGGTGGAGCCTCAAGTTTATGACCACAACTCGGAGTTGCTACAGTTCATCAACAACTGAATCAAATCGTCCCTCGACAAATGTTCGGAGTGCAGCATGTTCAGCTCAAGTGACATAAGTTTCCGGATTGATTGATGAAGTAGATGATCCGTTTCCTGCCATCAATTAATGTAGAAAAAGACAAAATATGTGGAATAGGAAACATATGTGGAATCACTCAATCTCACCTACTCTTACCAATCCAAAGTTCTTATGATTTCCTGGGGAATGCTCAACGCAGTACAGGAATAACCAATGGGGTTTATCAGAGACTGATGTGGCGAATTCACAATGAAGTCTTTATATTAACAAGTGGATTTATCTATGGAGCTAGGTTAGGTAACAAACGATATAATCTGTAACTTAGCAATGCAAAATGAATAACAATCCGATGGTATGGCAATCCTAAGTTGCTGATCAACAAATGTACTACTTAGAGAATTTTTTTTTATATTAGATGATATTTGACTCAAAGGATGGTCGATGATGATCAGGATATATATATATATATATATATCTTCTTTTTTTTTTGACTCTTCAAACACTAAACGAAAAGCTCAGACTTGAGGCACCAAGATTGACTCGACTAGCAACAAGACCTAAACCACAAATTAAAAACTCAATAAAACAAACTAAATTAGCAGATTCAAATATAAATCTTGGTGATATATTTTTGTTGGCAATTTTCTAGACTCTAGGACTGAAAAAACTAAACTACTAATAAACAGAAATAAAGAAAAGATTCTATCGTAGAAATTTAAGCTCTGATACGAACTGATATGAACACACCAGTGATGGACGCGTTCACGGAAGGTGGCCCGTGTTGCATCTAGGCCTTCATGCCTAACCCTAATTTTGATGATTAATGAAAACAAAGTGTTCCGGACTAATTGTGCTATTGAGTTTATTTGATACAGAGTTGCGTTGGGAAGATATGCACGGAATACAAAAAGAACCCGACGTAAAATAAAAGCATAAGTAGCAAAGAGCAAAAGACAAGTCGAAAATCGTGAAGATGCGAAAGACCTCAGGTATTACGAGTTTTTATATTTTACCGATTTTGGCGTGTGGAGATGATCGGTTAGGAAAAATTCTTTCTAGCTTTAACCGTACTATAAAGAGGGGTAGCGAAAGTCCTCTTTTTATCTCCAGCACAAACCGAGAATGTTAGGTCATTGCATCGCATCTTTTTTATGTGGATTTGCTTTTGGTCTTATTTGGAAAAATCTGTTTTTCAGTTCAGTTTTTGACAGCAGAAGAGTATTTGTATTTTTCAGAAATATCTAGAAAGATCTGGCTTTTGCTTCTGTTGACAAAAAGATAACCCTTGAAATTATCTTTCCAACGAGCTATTAAACACCTCTTTTGGATTTCTGGATTTAAAGTTATAGTTGTTTTTGTTCATGCTGACTGTCAGTTTGCATAACTGACTGTCAGTTTGAATGTCAGTTTAGTGTAACTGACAATTGTCCAGAGAGGGTGTTTTTTGGTCTCAAATTTTTTGTACTAAACTGACTGTCAGTTTGTCCATACTGACTGTCAGTTGGGGTTTCGACCAGAGAGTGTTTTACTGTGTTTCTATTTGATTCTGGTCGAGCTAGTACACAAACTGACTGTCAGTTTGTGTAACTGACTGTCAGTTGTGTGTTCCAGCTTTCCTGTTTTGGCTGCAAACGGCTAGCAAAGTTTTCGTCCGTAAATTTTGTCGGCCGTTGTGCACTGAACTGACTGTCAGTTAGGCAAACTGACTGTCAGTTTGGGTTGCTGATTTTCAGCCCTAGCTCCAACGGTTCATTTGCTTCTTGAGGCTATAAATAGGGGCTTTGGGCATGTGTTTCTCACAACAAGCAGCAGCATTTCATATACACTTTTGAGCATTAGTTTTCTATATTAAATCTTGATCTTTTGATCAAGTCGAGTGTTTTCTGATCCACCGAGAGTTTCGTTTCTTTTGCTTTTGCATATACTTAGCTTCTCGGTGCGTGTTTGGAGGTCTAGAGAAGACCTCGCTGCCTTTTACTCTTAGTGAGCACCCTCACCTAGACGGTTCAGAGGCGTGGCCGTTGACCTCTCCGTTCGGAGATTGTCGGAGAGGCTCGGCGAGTGTGTACAAGGCATCGGTGCTCGCCTTTCCGGAGTGAACAAGGAGCAACCATTAGTGATAATATCCTTTGTGGATATTGAAGCTAGACTCAAGTGATTTGAGTGCTTCAACGAGGATTAGTGGAGACTGGGCGAGTCTCCGATACCTCGGTAAAAATCATTGTGTTCGTTCTCTTTTCCCTTTGCTTATTTTTATTTGTCTTAATTTGCTTTAAGTTTTAAAGTTTTTACAAGCCTCCTATTCACCCCCCCCTCTAGTCGGCATCCTTGATCCAACACGTGGTATCAGAGCTTGGTCTCTCGATTCATTAGGCTTTACCGCCTAGAGAGAGGATGTCGACAAGCGGAGATTTTCTTCTTGGACATACCGGTCGTGCGCCCATCTTTGATGGAACAAATTATCCTTATTGGAAAGTGCGCATGTCGGTATTCCTAGAAGCCATGGGGCTTGATGTATGGGATATCGTTAAACTCGGCTTTACTCCTCCGGTTGATCTGGCAAGTCAATCCGAAGACGATAGGAGAAAGTTGCATTTAAATGCCCGTGCAAAAAATGCACTCTTTGCCGGTTTATCCTTAAACGAGTTCAACCGTGTGAGCAATCTCACGACTGCTCATAAGGTTTGGACTACCCTCGAAGAAATTTACGAGGGCACTACAAAGGTTAAAGAGGCAAAATTGCTAATGGTGAGGCAAAAATATGAGACATTCACCATGTCATCAACCGAGTCCGTGGATTCCATGTTTACTCGGTTAAATAACATTGTGAATGAACTCAAGGGTCTTGGTGTTGTGTTTACTGACCTTGAGCTTGTGAGAAAGATGCTTAGGGCCTTGCCGGAGAGTTTCGACACCTTGGTCACGGTTCTCACAAACTCCGACCTATCAACCACAACACCAACCGATCTCTATGGGAACCTCATCACCCATGAGATGCACAAGAAGGAAAAGAAGGAAGCGGCCGAACCCACGGAGACGAAGAAGAAAGCTTTGGCCTTCAAAGCTAATGCAAGGAACGACTCAAGCGAAGGCTCCTCCGATGAAGATCTCGCACTTATGGTAAAGAACACTCAAAAACTTCTTCGCAGGTTACATAAGAAAGGTGTCAACATTGACACACGACCAAAGGGGCAAAAGCAAAACAACTTCAAGGACATCATTTGCTATGGTTGTCATGAGAAAGGACACATAGCATCAAGATGTCCAAACAAGAACAAGGCGTGGAACAAGAAGAAGAAGTTCTTCAAGAAGAAGAATGACGAAATCAAAGAAGCTTGTTTTGGAGAATGGATGTCCGGCGGAGAGAGCTCCGACTCCGACTCCGACAACGAACGAAGTTGCTCCAAGAAGATGGCCGGATTAGCTCTCGGCAACATCAACACTTCAACTAGTTCATCCATTTGCCTTATGGCCAAAGGCGATGAAAAGGTGAACTACAAGACCGGTGGGAGGCATTGGGTGCTAGATAGTGGATGCTCCGAACACATGACCGGTAACAAGAAGTTGTTCACCTCAATAGAAGACAACTCAAGTGAGAACCAAAAGATTACCTTTGGCGACAACCGTCAAGGAAATGTGGTCGGCTTGGGTAAAATCGCAATCTCAAATGATCTATCTATTTCAAATGTTTTATTGGTCGAATCTCTGAATTTCAATTTTCTTTCCGTTGCACAAATTTGCGATTTTGGTTTTAGTTGCACGTTTTATCCAAAAGAAGTTTTGGTTGAAAGTTTAAAAGATAAATCTTTGATCTTTAAAGGCTTTCGTTTTGGAAATCTTTATTTGGTTGATTTTCATTCAAAAGATGCATCTCTTTCAACATGTCTTGTCTCTCAAACCTCAAAAGGTTGGCTATGGCATAGACGACTTGCACATGTTGGAATGCATCAATTGAGAAAACTTTTAAAACGTGATTTGGTTGTTGGCTTAAAGGATGTGAATTTTGAAAAGGACAAACCTTGTAGCGCTTGTCAAGCGGGCAAGCAAGTAGCTACTTCACATCCAACTAAGCGCATTCTTTCGACTTGCAAACTTTTGGAACTCCTTCATATGGATTTATTTGGACCTTCTGAGTTCCAGAGTATCGGGGGTAGCAACTATGGTTTTGTGATTGTTGATGATTTTACACGTTACACTTGGGTTTTCTTTATTTCTCAAAAATCCGAAACCCCCGATGTTTTCAAAAGTTTTGCAAAACGTGTTTCTATTGAATTCGAATTATCCATCAAGAAAATCCGTAGTGATCATGGTGGAGAGTTCGTTAATTCAACTCTATTTGATTTTTGTGACTCTCTTAGAATCAAACACGAATTTTCCACATCCTACACTCCACAGCAAAATGGAGTTGTTGAAAGGAAAAATCGAACACTTATAGAAATGGCAAGGACTATGCTAAGTGAGTACGATACTCCTACTCGCTTCTGGGCTGAAGCCGTGCATACCACTTGCTATTCTATAAACCGACTTTATTTGCATCCTCTTCTAAATTTGACTCCTTATGAACTTCTTGTTGGGCGCAAGCCAAATATTTCTTATTTCCGAGTTTTTGGATGCAAATGTTATATTCTTAAGAAAAGAAATTTTGGTGGTAAATTTCAAAGTAGAGTAGATGAAGGCTTTCTAGTCGGATACTCCACCACTAGTAAAGCTTATCGTGTGTTTAATAAAAATACAAGTTGTATTGAAGAATCTGGTGATGTCGAATTTGATGAAACTAACGGCTCACAAAAGGAGCAAGTATCTTGTGAAGTTTCAGGTGATGATCTTCAAGAAGCCATGAAGAACATAACCATTGGAGACATCAAGCCAACAGAGGAAGATCAAGAAGATGATGTCAACGTTGAAAATGTTGATCAAGACGCATCATCATCTCATGTTGATCCTCCAGAACAAGTACAAGATGAAGCACCAAGACAGCATCAAACGATCACCAAGGATCACCCTCTAGACCAAATATTGGGTGACGTCAGTAAGGGTGTTCAAACTCGATCTCGTATTGCTGCATTTTGTGAACATCATTCATTTGTGTCTTCTTTAGAACCCAAACATGTTAATGAAGCTTTAAATGATCCTGATTGGGTTAATGCCATGCATGAAGAACTTAATAACTTTGCTAGAAATGAAGTTTGGACTTTAGTAGAAAGACCCAAGGATCATAATGTTATTGGAACAAAATGGGTTTTCAGAAATAAGCAAGATGAAAATGGTGTTGTAATTAGAAACAAAGCTCGTCTTGTTGCTCAAGGCTTCACTCAAGTCGAAGGTTTAGACTTTGGTGAAACTTTTGCACCGGTAGCAAGACTTGAAGCTATTCGCATTCTTCTTGCTTATGCATCATGTTTTAATATCAAACTTTTTCAAATGGATGTTAAAAGTGCGTTCTTAAATGGTGAAATTTCTGAACTTGTTTTTGTTGAACAACCTCCGGGCTTTGAAGATGCTAAATTTCCAAACCATGTATTTAAATTGTCGAAAGCTCTCTACGGTCTCAAACAAGCTCCTCGGGCTTGGTATGAGCGTCTTAGAGACTTTCTATTATCAAAAGATTTTAAAATTGGGAAGGTTGACACAACTCTCTTTACAAAGAAAATTGAAAAGGATTTGTTCATTTGTCAGATTTATGTTGATGATATTATATTTGGATCTACTAATGAACATTTCTATCATGAGTTTGGAGAGATGATGTCTAGGGAATTCGAGATGTCCATGATTGGTGAGCTGAGCTTCTTCCTCGGTCTGCAAATCAAGCAACTCAAGAACGGGACGTTCGTGAGTCAAACAAAGTACGTGAAGGACCTGCTCAAGCGCTTTGGGATGGAAGACGCCAAGCCAATCAAAACTCCCATGGCGACCAATGGACATCTGGACATGGACAAAAGCGGAAAATCGGTCGATTCTAAACTGTATAGGTCTATGATTGGTAGTCTTTTATATCTTACTGCATCTAGGCCTGATATCATGTTTAGTGTATGCTTATGTGCTAGATTTCAGTCTGATCCTAAGGAATGTCATTTAACTGCTCTTAAAAGAATCCTTAGGTATTTAAAATGCTATCCCAGTTTAGGCCTTTGGTATCCTAAAGATGCAAATTTTGAATTAATTGGGTACTCTGATTCTGATTATGCTGGGTGTAAGATTGATCGAAAGAGCACATCTGGTAGCTGTCAGCTGTTGGGGAGATCATTAGTATCATGGTCATCTAGGAAGCAAAATTCAGTAGCTCTCTCCACAGCTGAAGCTGAATATGTGTCTGCAGGAAGTTGTTGTGCTCAATTATTGTGGATGAAGCAGACATTTTTGGATTATGGGATTATTTTTGATAAAGTGCCACTCTTATGTGATAATGAAAGTGCCATTAAAATTGCAAATAATCCTGTTCAACATTCTAGAACTAAACATATTGAAATACGGCACCATTTTATTAGAGATCATGTGGCAAAAGGTGATATTGATGTAAATTATGTCAGAACAGATATGCAACTAGCAGATATTTTCACTAAACCCCTAGATGAATCAAGATTTTGCTTTTTAAGGGGTGAATTGAACATAATTGATATATCAAATGCTAGTTGATGTGCTAAATGTTTTGTTTGTGTAAAATAATATCATTTTATTCCCTCTCTGGTCTTAGATAGCCTCTGGTCGAAATTGACCAAACTGACAGTCAGTTTCACTAACTGACAGTCAGTTCAGTAGTTAGGAGCCTGGTCTTAGTCTCTGGTCGAAATCAGTGTCATAACTGACAGTCAGTTTCACAAACTGACAGTCAGTTACGTACATTTGATTTTGGTCGTAGCTTCTGGTCGTGTTCGAGCCCCCAACTGACTGTCAGTCTCATACACTGACTGTCAGTTTCAAAACGCAGTTCTGTGAACTGACTGTCAGTATGGTATACTGACTGTCAGTTCCATGTTTCTGAGTTTGGAACTGACTGTCAGTTTATCAAACTGACTGTCAGTTGCGGGATCGAGAACCCTAAAAACCCCGTTCTGTTTTCTTGTCTTCTCACCTTCTCTCGCCGCCGTTGCTTCCTCTTGCGCCCCCGTGCCTTCGCCGGTTGCTCAACCACCTCGCCGTACCTCGCCGCAGCCCCCTTGTGCCGCCCCTCGTCGCCGGTGAGCTCCTCACCGCCGGCGCCACCGTCCTCGACCGTTCTCGACCTCGTCGGTTTTTTTTTGCCTCTCTGTTCACGGCTCCCACTCCTCTGTCTTGTGCCGTGTCTCGGCTCACCGTGGTGGTGCTCATCGCCGATGATTTTCTCGGAACTGAGCTTCACTCCTCTCCTCGGGCCGTGATCTTCTTCGAGCAGTCGACCTCGACTTCTTCTGCTCAGTTTCGGCCGATCAGTTCAGGTCTCTGTGTCTTCTTCCTTCTTTGTTTTTCCGTCGTTTCGTAGCCCATGTCTGATCAGGCCGGTCCCTCTCGTCGTGGGGCCCGACGGAAGAATGCGGCAAACAACCAGCGTTCATCGGGCCAGACGTCCGAGAATCGGCCCTCGCCTCCGCCTGAGCGCGTGCCCGTGGATTATTCACGCTGGCACGCGAGCCGCCTGCGCACGCTCCACTCTGTGAACCCGTACCTGTCGCCGCGACCCACTGGTCGCGACGGGTGCGAGGTGCTCACTTGTTACACCAACCTCCACCTAGACCTGTTTACCAGCGTCTACAGCCGCGCTCCTATCTTTGCCCACCGCTCTCTGTCGTGGGGTACGATCGCCTCTCGCACAGGCATCGCTACCCTCGCAGATCTCTTCGGCACTGTAGGGATTCGCGACTTAGTCGCGGATTCCTCTTTGCACTGGGCTGAGGGGCCCATACGTCAGTTCTATTCCACCGTCTTCGTTTCCCCTCAGCGCGACTCCATGACCTTCATGGCGGGCCCCCAGGTTTACACCGTCACGAAGGATCAGCTGGAGTCGGCGCTTGGACTGGTGCGCCCTCCTTCTGGTCGCCAGCTCCATACTCTCCCTGACCTCGAGCGTCGGGAGGTGGCCATGCTTTATTCCAGCCCCTTCCAGCTCCGTCACATCGTGGGTCTGCGCCGCGATGTTGACTTGGCTCTGCGGATCCTCCGTCTCACTTTGGTCCCCATGAGCGGAGACAGAGCCCGGGTCACTTATCTTGGTCTTCATGTGCTCATCTCCATCTTTCAGGAGGAGCCATTCGACGTTGCTGATCTCATCATCAGTGAGATTCAGCACGTCCTTCTTTCCCCGCGCCGTCAGCTGATATACGCTCCGTATATCATGGCGGTGCTTCTTCATATTCGGGCCGTGGACACTGAGCTGCCCAGGCCCCATCATCCTCTTCTCTTCTATCCTCCGGGCCAGGCTGATCGTCGGCTCGGTGCTCGCCCTGCTGCAGCTGCTGACCCTGGTTCTCCCGCATCAGATGCTGATGCTGCGGGGGAGTCAGAGGACGAGGCCCCTGTCCAGGAGTCTTCTCCAGCTCCAGCTGCAGGGATAGGCACCGGATCTGCGTCTTCTTCCTCCCAGCTTCAGGAGGTCCTCCAGGTGCAGCAGCAGATCCTCAGCACCCAGGCGGAGCATCATCAGATGTTGCTCCGTTTGATTGCTCAGCAGGAGGAGATTCTGCGTCGCCTGCCTGCCTCCGGATCTTCGGCCCCTCGCAAGAGGGCCCGCCAGGCTGCATCGTCTCCGAGCTCAGCTTCAGTTGCTGCTGATCCAGCTCCTGCGGCTCCAGCTCCAGCTCCCAGTGCAGCAGCGACTCCTCCGGCGTCTTCAGCCGTCGACCCGTCTGCATCTCCAGCGGGCTCCGGAGATACAGACATCATAGGATTTTCTTCAGATGATGAGCATTAGGCTCTGATTTGTTTTGGTTGCCTCCCTTTTTGTGCTTGATGCCAAAGGGGGAGAAGTATTTTGGATAGATTATTCGATATTGGAGTTATATTGGAGTTTGTTTATGTCTTTTGATGTATGAACAGATGTCTTCTCTTATATATATGGAGATGTTTTATGGAGATGTCTGTGTATGATGAGTTTATCTGAGTAGTTCTGATATGTGATTATGGCTTTGATATATGATATGTGTTTAGCTCTGATATGATTTGGATGTTCCTGAGCTCTGATACATTGATATATATATGATGTCTTGATGTGCATGTGTATGCTCTGATATGACTTGTGGATATTTGCACATCTGTGACTTGCTTATGTATTAGATGCCCTGATGTATATGTATTAGTTTATGATCTTGTATGATGAGATGCATATACTCAGGGGGAGCTATTTCATTTATTTTATTTTTGAACATTTGTTGTCATCAATCATCAAAAAGGGGGAGATTGTTGCATCTAGGCCTTCATGCCTAACCCTAATTTTGATGATTAATGAAAACAAAGTGTTCCGGACTAATTGTGCTATTGAGTTTATTTGATACAGAGTTGCGTTGGGAAGATATGCACGGAATACAAAAAGAACCCGACGTAAAATAAAAGCACAAGTAGCAAAGAGCAAAAGACAAGTCGAAAATCGTGAAGATGCGAAAGACCTCAGGTATTACGAGTTTTTATATTTTACCGATCTTGGCGTGTGGAGATGATCGGTTAGGAAAAATTCTTTCTAGCTTTAACCGTACTATAAAGAGGGGTAGCGAAAGTCCTCTTTTTATCTCCAGCACAAACCGAGAATGTTAGGTCATTGCATCGCATCTTTTTTATGTGGATTTGCTTTTGGTCTTATTTGGAAAAATCTGTTTTTCAGTTCAGTTTTTGACAGCAGAAGAGTATTTGCATTTTTCAGAAAGATCTAGAAATATCTGGCTTTTGCTTCTGTTGACAAAAAGATAGCCCTTGAAATTATTTTTCCAACGAGCTATTAAACACCTCTTTTGGATTTCTGGATTTAAAGTTATAGCTGTTTTTGTTCATGCTAACTGTCAGTTTGCATAACTGACTGTCAGTTTGAATGTCAGTTTAGTGTAACTGACAATTGTCCAGAGAGGGTGTTTTTTGGTCTCAAATTTTTTGTACTAAACTGACTGTCAGTTTGTCCATACTGACTGTCAGTTGGGGTTTCGACCAGAGAGTGTTTTACTGTGTTTCTATTTGATTCTGGTCGAGCTAGTATACAAACTGACTGTCAGTTTGTGTAACTGACTGTCAGTTGCGTGTTCCAGCTTTCCTGTTTTGGCTGCAAACGGCTAGCAAAGTTTTCATCCGTAAATTTTGTCGGCCGTTGTGCACTGAACTGACTGTCAGTTAAGCAAACTGACTGTCAGTTTGGGTTGCTGATTTTCAGCCCTAGCTCCAACAGTTCATTTGCTTCTTGAGGCTATAAATAGGGGCTTTGGGCATGTGTTTCTCACAACAAGCAGCAGCATTTCATATACACTTTTGAGCATTAGTTTTCTATATTAAATCTTGATCTTTTGATCAAGTCGAGTGTTTTCCGATCCACCGAGAGTTTCGTTTCTTTTGCTTTTGCATATACTTAGCTTCTCGGTGCGTGTTTGGAGGTCTAGAGAAGACCTCACTGCCTTTTACTCTTGGTGAGCGCCCTCACCTAGACGGTTCAGAGGCGTGGCCGTTGACCTCTCCGTTCAGAGATTGTCGGAGAGTCTCGGCGAGTGTGTACAAGGCATCGGTGCTCGCCTTTCCGGAGTGGACAAGGAGCAACCATTAGTGATAATATCCTTTGTGGATATTGAAGCTAGACTCAAGTGATTTGAGTGCTTCAACGAGGATTAGTGGAGACTGGGCGAGTCTCCGATACCTCGGTAAAAATCATTGTGTTCGTTCTCTTTTCCCTTTGCTTATTTTTATTTGTCTTAATTTGCTTTAAGTTTTAAAGTTTTTACAAGCCTCCTATTCACCCCCCCTCTAGTCGGCATCCTTGATCCAACAGCCCGATCTTCATGATGTAGAACCTGGATAACTAGTATGACCTGACGAAACGAGATAGCCAACCACTTGCAGAGCAAAGACCTGCGTATTAATGAATTCGCCCAATCACACTCTGAATGACCTATCCACATGGCCACGCACAGAGTTGGCGCACAGATAGGGTGATCACGAAAATTGTGCAAGTAATTCTAGAGGAAATCACAAGAATAAAGGAAGACGAGATTCAACTTTCAACTTTCAACTAAAACTAAGGCTTCAATCTGATATTTCAATATCAATGTCTTATGTCTTGTATTTTGTATATCAAAAACTATGATCATACCTCTCTTTTATAGAGAGTGGTATGTATAAAGATAGAGTAATTAAACTAGAATTCTAATCTGAATCTAATTCAAAATGGAATAAAAATCCTAACAAACTATAAAAGATAAATGAAGTCCGGAATACATCTTCTTGGAGTTGGATTCGAATTCGGACTGGATTTTTTCCTTCAGTATAGTCGTTACTCTTTTGGGTCTTCTGGTTCCATACAACATTGGAATTTTATTATTCTTAATGAGTTGGAAAGCTATTTTGAATACCTTTCTAACAAGTACTCACACAACCAAATTGGACATCTGTGCTGAGAATGGTACTTGGTCGAAATTGGACTGTCTCTTGGTCAGCAGACTACATGCCGAGCTAAATTCTTTTGGTTGTAGCAGCTGCAATTCTTGACAAAATCGAGTGATCTTGGGCTTGTTGGAAAGCTTAGGAAATCCTCTTTCCACTCAGTAGGTGTACGACTAGATTCAATGAAGTTCTTTGGCCCATACGTGATTATGTCCTTCCTGTTATGCTCTCCCTCTTTATATCTAATCATTGTTAAACAACAACTATTAGGTAGCAGTATATTCTCATCATAAATTAATTCTTTAAGGAACAAAGTCACCTGTTGATGTACTTGTCTGGCCTTCGCTTGAGTGATTGGTCTTTTATATTTCTCGAGTTGAGTTCTAGTGCTACTTGTGCTAGTGATGTTCTCATCACTTTACTTATTGAGTACTCTTGTACTTACTCTTGCTATTTATATTCTCATTTAGACTTAGATCTCTCGACTTGTGGAGATTTTATCAAAGATCCTAAAGATGTAGAAGTGGATTAAGACTCAAAGGACTCAAAAGTGCACATATACAACTACGACCCTACCTACTTTAGAACTGGAAACGAAGATTTCTAAAGTTGCTGCAAGACCCGTCACTTTTGCTCACTAGATGTTTATTTTTTGAACACTCTTATGCATTGTAATAAATGTATCTTGAGTTATTCCCCTAATTATGGACATATCTTTATGTGGCAAATCTTGTTTAATTAATTGTATGTTTCTATATTACTACTCTGATCTGGATATTCCTCAAAAAAACTAACTTTTGTTGGATAATTTTCACAAATTAGTCATACTACCACGTGGATGGAATACCTGGTCGCCACATGTTTGGATTTATATTTTTAGGAAAGTTATTAAAAGGTATGTTTCTATGGTTGCATTTGTAGGATGAAGAATGCCGACTAGAGGGGGGTGATTAGGAGGCTTTTAAAATTTCTTTCCCCACTAAGAAATTTCAACAAGATAATTGTGAAACCTAGATTATACAATGAGGCTTAAAATAATTTAATCAACTAGTTGCATTCAACCATATAAAATATTCAACCATAAATGCAACATTAGTAAATTTAGCAATTGTGTCAAAATGAATATAAAGCAAATAAGAGATACGAAATTTGACACAATATTTTTACCGAGGTCTCGGAGACTCGCCTAGTCTCCCCTACTCCTCGTTGAAGAGCTCACTCGTGAGCCTCACTTCTATATCCACGAAGGATATCTCACTAGGGTTGCTCCTTCTCCACACCAGATAGACGAGCACCAAACCGTTCAGAAGCTTTTGCCGACCTTTCCGACAAACTTCAATGGAGAGATCGCGGCTCTTCTCTGACACAGTCTAGGCGAAGGTGATCGCCAAGAGTAACAAGCCGGATGCTCAACACTCTAGCACTAGTATGCAAATGGTGATTGAAGTGCACTAAGCACTATTAACCTCACTCAATTTGCTCTCTCTCAAATCTACTCAAGATTTGGGCTCAAATTTAGCCTCTAAATGCAATATAGCAAATGCAATGACTTTGGCTAGCTTTTCAACAGTGTATGCAACTTCTTGAGCAGCCCCAAATGGAAGCAAACACAAGATATATATAGCGCTCAAAGAAAACTAGCCGTTTGTCACGAACAGGCGAAATTTTGTACAGGCCGGACATTGTCCGGTCATGCCGGACACTGTCCGGCCAATACAACCAATTTAGACCATTGCAAACTTACCGTTGGGGGATTTTTTAGTAAAAGCCAGACATTGTGCGGCCATGCCGGACAAAGTCCAGCCCGTTCTGGACAAAAGCCCCCGGACGAATATATTTGTCTCTATTTCATTTCTCAGCTCAAACAATTTGTACAGGTCGGACAATGTCCGGCCATTTCGGATAAAGTCCGGCCTTCTCAGACAAAAGCCCTGGACGGATGCAAATGTCTCTGGTTTCATTTTGCAAAAGGCTGAAAAAATTTGTACAGGCCGGACAATATCTGGCCATGTCCGGACAAAGTTCGACTACTACATATTGATAGTAATATGAATATAACTTTTGATCCAGAGATCCAATTTAGGTGATTTTTGACTTGTTGGAAAGATAACTCAGAGCAATACAATTTTGTCAACAGGAGAAAGACCTAGAAATGCCTAGATATTTCTAGAAAGGCAAAAATCTTCCTACTGCCAAAATCTCCAATCCAAAAATCATCTCTAATGCAATTTAGGGTATTTGCATATACGGATTTGTTGTTTTCTCACGGATATCTTAGCTGACACTCAGCGATGACCACGACCAATATGATTTATGAACTAAAACCACAAGTTGAATATCTGATCGAAAACAGGTGGTCGAGTGGGTTTGGTCGAGTGTACGCAAGTGAGCCGAAATCTGGTACAACCAGCTCGAACTCCTACGACCACGACCAAACCATAAACAGAAAACCGCCAAACCGGCGACATGACCACGACCACGACCACATATCAAACAAGGATACGATCAGAATGTGCAAGTACAACCACGACCAACTCTAGAAAATAAACCAATTTAAATAAATGGCGATCAAGACAAAGTGCAGTTTTCAAAGCATTTTCTCTAATGCACCACAAACTACACTTAGACTCTCTAGCAATACAAGAGGCGATGAAACACTTGTACAAGATGATATGAATGCATTTGAGCTTCCGCACTAGTTAGATTCAAGCTACTAGTTTCCGACCCCTCTCAATAATACAGTCAAACTAGTAAAAAGAATCCTATCAATCCGGTCTGTCTTCAAACACCCCGACCGATAAAATCCTAAGAAAACAATCCTTAATCTTGGATTTTACCTTTGGTGAAGTTCGACCTCGTGAAGCTCGACCACTCAATGCTTGTCCTCGCAAAGCTCGACCTCGCTAAGCTTGACCTCGCTCGAGATGACTCATGTTGGCATCATCCTCTCACTAGTACAGAAATGCAGTCTACTAACCCCTATCTTCTATCGGTTATTAGCGAAACAGCACAAAACCGATAGAAAATGTGCCTCGCGGTCATAAAAGCCCGACGGATGTATTTTCCCTATCGGTTTCTAAGAAACTTACCGATAGAATAAATAGTATGATTTACTCTAGTGGTGATGAACATATTTGCCGTTAGAAGAGATGCATAAGTACTGACGGAAGAATGTTGTGCCCCGATAGGACTGGTCGACTTCAACAACTAGACTTATTCTATCGCTACTGTATGAATATACCGACAGAGTATATTAAAAATTCCTATCGGCAATATGTAGTTCGCCGATAGAATAGTTGACCTTCTACAAATATTTTTATTCTATTGGTAATGGATTCTGTTACCGTTAGAATATATAGAAAATTGCTTAGAACTGTTCGTCTTCTAATAGTTTTATTCTATCGGTAATGAATGTTTATACCGGTAGAATATTGCACAAAATATCTTAGAACTGTTGGCCTTCTACAACTAGTAATATTCTATCGGTAATGTACGTACACACCGATAGAGTATGTACAAAAATTCCTATCGGTAATATTTATTGTGCCGATAGAACCATTCGCCTTCTACAGATGTTTTTATTACTAACGGTATTCTGTTTTCTTACCGATAGAAAATATATAAATGTATAAATACACGGGTATGTCTCTTTCATTCTCACAGTTCATCTGGGGCTCGTAGTCCTAACCCGTAAGCTCCATGGACGGCCGGCGCACCTCTACAGGGGACCGCTGCACCTCCGCACCTCCATCGACGCCCTCTAGACGTCGGCATCCCAAGGAAGGTACGTAAAATTTCTGCAATATTGTTAGATTATTCTAATCCGATTATGGCAATAATTCTGCTTTTTTTGTATCCTTCATTTTGATGTGTCTTCTTTTCAATATGATTATGATCTGTTCAGGTCCTTGGATGATGCTCGTGAGGGGCAACGTATTTCACGGTTCTTCATCGCAGTACGCTGCCTACGTTGGCTTGTTGGCGAAAGAAATGGTGAAGATCACCGTCGAGAGCTGGAAGGACATGAAGGGCGAGATCTTGGTTGGCTCGGTCGAGAAGATGCTTAAGCCCGGCGTGTTTCTCAAATCAGGACCTATAGAAAGCATCTTACATGTTTTTGCATGCACCAGCTTGTGGCCAGATGCTTACCTGCTTGGAGAAGAAGAATTGTTGTGATTTGCACAGCCATTCTACACCATCACTACACAGAACAACATCTTGGAAGGTAGGTTCTTTTTGTTAATGGAGTTGAGTTGAGTTGAGTTGAGTTGATCGAGTTTGAGTCCGAGGAAATCACCAATACGTACAAATGTATGTCGACGGCAGTTCCAGCTCCTCGGGCGTCTTCGAACTGAACTCCTATGGTTAAGTCCAATGTGGTTCAGACATTTGCTGTTTTGGATGAATGGATTTGTGATGTATCAGGTGTAACTTGTAGTCGGTAGTTGCATTGTGGCAACCTGCAAAGGTTCCCTTTTATGTAAAATGCATGTATGGGCCACTGGGTCCTCGTCGTGATCTGTTGTTAATTTCAGACGTGGCTTTTGTAATATACATCGAATGTGTGAATTGTTGTATTTGTATATTGTTGTATATTTGTGTATCATGTATTGCTAATTGGGACATGAACTTGAATGTGCAGGGAGCATTTGTGTATTTAATTGTATTGGTAGGTAGGTGTGTATTTGTACTGCTGTTTCAGACATGCACTTCAATTTGTGAACTGGCATGTGTATGTTTGTACCTGAATTTGTATTGGTGAACTGGCATGTGTATGTTTGTACCTGAATTTGTGAACTGGCATCTGTAATTTCTTTCGCAAGATGAAGTCCCAACTACCTACGAAAAGTATTTTTGTGTCTCCTAGTTAATCCACAAATTAGCATTTCTTGAAATATATTGCTTTATCTTCTAGTTAAGATCCGTTTGATGTAAGATCTGTTTGATGTTACATTGATATGATTCCTTGAATGTGAGAAATGGCATGTGCATGTTTGTCCCAGTTTGGTAACAGTACCTCCTCTAACGGTAAGTACACATATTTACCGATAGGAAAACACATATATTTGTTCAGTCATGCATGATCTAACGGTAAGTACACATATTTACCGATAGGAAAACACATATATTTGCTCAGTATGTATATTCTCTAACGGTATGTGTGTGTTTTTACCGATAGAATATGTGAGCGGCAAATTACCTAGGTTAGTCTGACGGTTATTTCATGTATTTACCGTTAGAAAAATGTCCATTATAAGGAAAACCCCACTCGACCATTGCTGAGCTGCTCTTTAATTTGTTCTGTTGCACTCTGTGTCCCTCTGTTTGTGACGAAAGTTCCAGCTACACTGCTAGGGTGATCAGCGCAGGCTGGAGGGAAGTTGATTGCGCCCCTCTCTTTAAGGTATGCTTAATCGTCGACACTTATCTCTCTCTCCCTCTAGATCTCCCTTCCTCTGTACTTGCAAGCTAGCTGTATTGTGTAGTTCCAAGTTTGTAGCTCTAAGCTTGGGAGCTTGGTAGCTGGAAATGCGTCATGTTTTAGGAGCTAACTAGCTTGTATTGTGTAGTTAGCTAGGTTAATTAGTGTTAATTTCGTCAGGCTAGGGTTCAACACATGTATCTGTTGTAAGAGGCTGTACATGTACATATACATAACTTAATCGGGCAGGTTTCATGCATGGCTTACTCATTAAATTTTGTTCATTGTAGATGGACAGGAAATATTGGATGTATGGAATAAAACGTACTACTCTTGAATATTTGGATGGTGTGAATGAGTTTATTAAATTTGCTGAGCAACAAAAGGAGAGGAAGGGAGAGAAAAATATGCTCTGTCCTTGTACAGATTGTATGAACTTGAAGAGGTTTAGCAACTCTGATCAAATTAAGAGTCATTTGATTCGTCGTGGTTTTAACGCGCGATACACCCGTTGGATATGGCATGGCGAAGATCTTGAGGAAACAATTAGCACCACTACTACCAATCAGCACGACTCGGATGTGGATTGCAATAATATCGATGATCATCCCAATTTTGGTATTGTTCATTCCGATGTGCACATAGATGATGATGATGACAATCTAGATGAGATGTTACATGATGTAGAGGAAGATTACAACGAAAATGACTTCTGTGAATTTGAGAAACTGATTGCTGACTCTGAGAAGCCTCTGTTCCGTGGATGTGCAACATTTACAAAACTGTCTTCTGTGCTGAGATTATATAACTTGAAGGCAGGAAACGGTTGGAGTGATAAGAGTTTCACGGCACTATTAGATCTTCTAGCGGACATGTTTCCAGAGGGAAATGAGTTGCCAAGATCTACTTACCAAGCCAAAAAACTGTTGTGTCCGTTGGGAATGGAAATCGAAAGAATACACGCATGCCCAAATGATTGTGTGTTGTACCGTAACGAGTACTCCAGTTTGCATGTTTGTCCAAGATGCGGCGCATCGAGGTATACGCGTAGGGACCGGATTGACAGTGAACGTCACGAGGTAAGGAAAGGGCCCCCGGCAAAAACTGTGTGGTACTTGCCTGTGATACCTAGATTGAAGCGGCTGTTTGCAAATCCGAAAGTCGCGAAGCACTTGCGTTGGCATGCTGAAGCCCGGAAACAAGACGGAAAACTGAGACACCCAGCTGATTCTATTCAATGGAGAAACATCAACAGAACATTTGCTGAGTTCGGCGGCGAACTTAGGAATGTAAGGTTCGGGCTGAGTACAGATGGTATGAACCCACATGGTAATATGAGCAGCCGGCACAGCACTTGGCCGGTTCTTTTATGCATCTACAATCTTCCTCCTTGGTTATGCATGAAGCGCAAGTACATCATGATGGCGTTACTAATCTCAGGACCCAGACAACCCGGAAATGATATTGACGTGTTTCTAGCGCCTTTAATCGAGGACTTACAGAAATTGTGGAGCGAGGGTGTGCAGGTGTGGGATGCATACAAGAAAGAGAATTTCATCTTGCGGGCCCTGATATTTTGCACCATAAATGATTTTCCTGCCTACGGCAATTTGTCGGGGTATAGTACGAAAGGAGCCAAGGCTTGCCCTATTTGTCTAGATGAAACTGAGAGCATGTGGCTGCGAAACTGCCGGAAAACAATGTACATGGGTCACCGCAGGTTTCTTCCGGTGCATCACACGTACCGTAAGAAGAGGAAATCATTTAACGGGAAGCCTGAGAAGGGATCAGCTCCAGTGTTTCTGACAGGTAAGGAGATTTACTCACGCGTGAACGACATCAAAGTTGAGTTCGGTAAGCATTCTAAACCTCGAGAAAAAAATGTTTGGAAGAAGAGATCGATTCTCTGGGATCTACCGTACTGGGAGCACTTACAAGTTCGACATTGCATTGACGTCATGCATGTAGAGAAAAATGTCTGTGACAGTTTGATTGGTTTGTTGTTGAACATTCCGGGAAAGACAAAGGATGGTGTGAAAGCTCGTCGTGACATGGTGGAAATGGGGATAAGGACTGAGCTTGCACCTTTAGAGAATGTAAAGCGTACATACCTCCCCCCGGCCTGCTACACGTTGTCCAAGAGCGAAAAAACAGAACTCTGTCGGTGCCTGCACGGTGTTAAAGTTCCATGTGGGTACTCCGCGAACTTGAAAAAACTTGTGTCTATGAAGGACCTAAGACTGGTTGGCATGAAGTCCCACGACTGTCATGTCTTGATGTCACAGATGCTTCCCATTGCTATCAGAGGCATTCTCCCAGTTAAAGTCAGAGAGATAATCACAAACCTATGTTATTTCTTCAACGCAATATCTTGCAAGGTAAGTACGTGCACTCGTACTATAAGTTCACTACCTCCATTTGTGGAGCTTAATTAGAAGATTTTTCTGATATGAATATTTGGCGCAACTGTGTCCTCGTAGGTAATTGATCCCGATGGACTGGACGCTTTGCAACGCGACGTGGTTACAACTCTTTGTCAGCTCGAGATGTATTTCCCTCCATCCTTTTTTGATGTTATGGTCCATCTGATTGTTCACCTTATCAGAGAAATTAAGTTTTGTGGACCCGTGTGCCTGCGCTACATGTATCCATTTGAGAGATTTATGGGTGTATTGAAGGGATACGTAAGGACTCGTCGTCGACCCGAGGGGAGTATCATGGAAGGTTATGCCGCCGAGGAGGTGATTGAATTTTGCACAGATTATATGGCCGGGGTTGACCCAATTGGTGTTCCTAGGTCCCGACACGAGGGTAGGCTTGAGGGAATTGGAACGATTGGATTCAAAGCTATCGTCCCCGCTCGTGATGTGTACGCAAAATCACATTTTTGGGTCTTACAACACATGACGGAGGTCGAGCCATACATACACGAGCACAAGGTAATGTTACGGTCACAGAATCCTTCGAAGTCAGACGTTTGGGTAAGCAGAGAACATAACAGGAAATTTGCTGAGTGGATCCAAGAAAGAGTCACGCGAGCTGCCGAGGGCTCCGTAAGTGAAACTGTGACATGGTTGGCTAGAGGCCCAAGATTCACTGTAGGGACTTGGCAGGGGTACGACATCAATGGGTATTCATTTTACACAAGAGCTCAAGACGCCAAGAGTAGCACGCAATGTAGCGGAGTGACACTGTTTGCTATTTCCGAGGATGCCAGGTCAGTAAGGGCGCTGAACTCATATTACGGTGTTATTGACGAAATATGGGAGCTCGATTACGGATTACTTAAGATTCCCCTGTTTCAATGCCAATGGGTCGAAATCCCTCGAGGTGTTCAAGTTGACAGTTACGGGTTTACTCTCGTCGATCTTGGTAGAGTCGGACACCAAGACGATCCATTCATATTTGCAAAGCAAGCCACACAGGTATTCTACATCGTTGACCCGGCCAATCCAAACTTGCATGTTGTCCTCCACAGCAAGAGACGTATTGTTGGGGTCGAAGATGTTGTCGACGAAGAGGAGTATAACCAATTCGATGAAATACCTCCATTTTTAGAGGACATTCAATCTATCCGTACTGAAGATATCGACGAAACAACGTATCTGCGAGATGACCACGAAGAAGGATTATGGGTTGAGAACCATTGATGATTAATTTCTATTTCAGGGATAAATGCCAAGCAAACAGCCCACAAGTTCTGCAGCAAGGTGAGGCCTTATCATTAATACATCAGGCAGTACATTTTTCTTTAGAATTTAATGATAAGCTAGTTCACAGCATTAATACATCTCAATTTTACTCCACAGCATGAGTTCTAACATGTACAGTACCTTTATCCTGTAAATATTTAATTCTTCCCTTCAAATAGCACTTGCAAAAATCTCATCGCAGCCTCTTCAAATTAAGTTTAGCAAAAATCCCTTTTTCTGACGGTATTTTGTTATTTATACCGATAGAGAAGGACATCTTCTCTCAGGCACTTCAAAACGTTTTCTATCGGTATTGTTCTATTTTACCGTTAGAATAAATTCGTTTGTCTCACGGTATTTGTTGTCTGACGGTTTTTTCCTGTTTTTACCGATAGAAGAAGACTCTGCCGCTTTGAATTCTCAAACGTGTCGCCATGCGTCGCCTTGGAAACTCTATAAGTACCTCGCCATGCGTCGCGGTATTTTGTTGTTTTTCTAATTCTCGAACGGTTCGACTCCTCATCTTCTCTTTCACAATGGCAACCTCCATGGGATCGTCATCCACGGCCTCCCCGGTAAGAACTCTAAATCTCCTCGGTTTACCCCTGTATTGTTAATCCATGTTCAGTTCATTCTTGACCTGTTGATTTGCACAGGGAATGGTAGCCGTGGAACACACTGCCAAAGTGAAGGCTGACCTGAGGGCCCTCCAGGAGGAGCACAAGCTCCTTACAGACAAGCACACTCAGCTACGGCTTGACCTTGACGATCTCTTCCAGCGCATTAAGCGCATGAAGACGGATGGTGACAATGCTAGGGCGAGGACGAGGCGTCTTCGCGAGGAGAAGAAAGCCGCGGATATGACCATCGCTGGCTGCGGTTTGACTATGAAGGATACCATAGCGAAGCTGAGGGAGGTCGCAGGCCTTCTTGACGCGGTAGTAGTTGATCCTAGGGACAACTTGTCGCTAGAGGAGTCCTGCGTCCTGGCTGCAAGTCTAACTGACTCTATTCTACATGCAGCCAGGGCTAAGACCACCCCTTGACCTAGCATTTTGGGTTTTATTTTTTTTTGTAAGTGATAAAACAACAATGAATGAACAATTTCTTTTTATGTCAATTTTCCAATTTTCCGGCTATCTTCCCTCTTTCTTTAACATTCTGCAGCTTTCAACCACGGTCTGTTTGATGTTAAATTGTGTACCTTTTCATTACTCTGACGGTATTTTGTTGTTTTTACCGATAGAAAAAGGGCACACAAATCTCAAGCACTTAATCAAAAAAAATTTCTGGGGAAAATTGGGCTCACGGGATTTTTTTGTTTATACCGATAGAAAATGGCACATTTTCATTACTCTCACGGTATTTTGTTGTTTTTACCGATAGAAAAATGGCACCCAATCTCAAGCACTTTAAAAAATTTTCTGTGGAAAATTGGTCTCACGGGATTTTATTGTTTATACCGATAGAAAAATGCATCCACTAATTCAAATATTTTTCCGGGAAATTTACTTTTTCTATCGGTATTATTTTGTTGTTTCGATAGAAAATTCATAAGTCTATCGGTATTATTTTGTTATACCGATAGAAAAGTTCCTCCGCTACTTTATTACTCGTACACGGCCCTTTAGTTTCCCTCCACTCGAACAGTTCCACCTTAGAGCACTGCGTCTCTTCGAGAGCGAAGAAAACCCCAACCTCCGCCGTGAGCACTCACTTCCTCTCTCCCACACGACGATCGCCGGCTGGACACTGGTTCGTCACTGCCACCGGTTCTTATTTTCGTCCTTCGCCCGCCGCTGCTGCGTTCTACACCGCCTCTCCATCACCAGAACTGATCGCCGCCATAAATACCCTAATTCGTCGTTCTATTTCCAGCATCTTCTTTATTTGATCCTAGTGTTTTGCACGTACTAATTCTTCGAGTTTTGCAATTACACTAGGGTTCCCTATTGTGTTGGCTTATGTACATTCCGCAGGCAATGTTGATTTTAATTAGGGTTTACATAATATGTTCCAGTGCTGTAATGAACCTGTTTTGAGATTTTAACTTCTCTATACTGCTGTATGTGTGATCAATTGTATCCAACTGCCATGTAATGCAGATTATATGTTGGAGGTGTTCTTACACATATTCTATCGGCAGCTCATGTGTTTACCGATAGAAAATTTTTCTGCACAAGTAGTAAAACTTAATTTGGATCTGGAAGGACATGAGCCATGCAATGTACTAGTTTGGTTGGGAATTTTTACTCACTTCGTATGAATATATGGCAATGTGGATGGGTCTTCGATGTATATGTTTCAAATGCCTATATACATGACTTTTCCCAACCTAATAGCTGTGAAGTCCTGATGACTCACATACAGGCTAGGCTAAAGATTATGCACAGTGGCACTTAGATGCTTGTGTGCATATTTACGTGTGAAATAATAATGCTGGCCCATGAATATTAGTGTAGCAAATCATCGAGAATGTTATGTGATAACAGTGAATGGTGGCTTGTCAACAAAATTCCATATGTAGAGAACATTGTTATGTTCTATCGGTATCTCACGTGTTTGCCGATAGAAAAATTGTCTTGTGTGGAGGTAATTGTTATGGTCTATCGGCAGCTCATGTGTTTACCGATAGAAAATATTTCTGAAGAGTTCAGTAAGTAATTTATGCATGTCTTTCTTTTTGTATTATTTTCCCTTTTGCCGTCCTAGTTAGTCTCCAGTCCTGGGCTGAGTTATGGAACTCCAAGGCGAATTAATTGCCATATATATGGTTTGTTGAAGGTTTTGTAGGGGAAGACATGTCGTCATCTTCATCGGATGGTACTAGTGGTTCGACTAGGGCCAACCCCATCGTAACTACTGAAGATGGGGCTGTTACATCCGAGCGCAAGAGGGTGGGGCGAGGCGCGACGACGTTGGGGCGTTTGGCCAAACGCACTGATCTTTCTTGTGAGTTCAACCAATTTGGGAGGCCGATTGGAAAGAATGCTGGGAGGTACGCGGCCTACGTTGGGCTGTTGGCGAAAGAAAGGGTGAAGATCACCGTCCAGAGCTGGAAGGACGTGACGGCGGACGAGAGGGATAGGTTGTGGGCGGAAGTGAAGGTTAAATGAACTGAAATCGCTGAACTCTTTCGTAATCACGTTCTCTTGGCTTATACTAAAGTTTAACTAACTCGTGATTAATTAATTGTATGCATTTTTCGGAAACAGGCTAAGTGGAACATCCCCGACGATACACCTAGGACTACCTGCTTGAAGGACATGAACGGAACATGGAAAACATTTAAGAGCTGGCTCGTCAGTAACTTCCTAGCTGCGGGGAAATCTCCTTGCGAGAAGTACCCCTTCATATCGGAGGAGGTATGGGAGGAATTCACCAAGCAGAAGGGGACTGAGGAGTTCAAGGCCCTTAGCGAGAAGAATAGGGCGATCCAGAAGAGGAACGACCACCCACATCGGCTCGGATCCCGGGGCTATGCGGGGAAGGAGGAACAGTGGAAGAAGGAAGACGAACAAAATCCTGTCATCGACACCCCTGAGTTGCCGCTCTCCGAGATCCGGGATGAGAGGTGCAAGCGATGGTGGAGGGGGAGGGGGTCCGTGTCGTCCACGGGGTCTGTGCAGTTCGCAACCCCTGGGGACGCCGACGTTGTGAGGCGAATGGTAAGTTGGCTAACCTTGTAAACTGTGTGCGCACAAGTGTATATAAGGCAATTTGTCTCACAAGGTACCTTCAAATGTAACAGATCTCTTTTGAGAAGGAGGCAGCGGAGGGATTGTTTACCCCGCAGAGGGAGAACGACATCCTCACCCGGGCTCTCGGAAATAAGGAGCATCCCGGGCGGACACGGGCCGTGGGAGCCATTGTGTCGTGGAAGGCCGGTTTCGTAGATCCGGCTCCACCGAGGAAGAAGGCCCGCACCTGGAAGGAAAAGGAAGCTGACCTCTCCGATAAGATACGGGTTGAGGTACGGGAGGAGATACGGGCGGAGATGCGGGCTGAGATACGGGCTGAGGTACAGTCTGAGGTGCAGACCGAGGTCGCACAAATGAGGGAAGAGTTTGCACGGTTGAGACAAGCATTGCTGGCCAAGAGTGCAGATGCGGATCCCCAGGACGACGGTACCCCGCGGGGTCGGATAAGCAGTTGCGCTTCGAAGGTACTCGCGGATCCAGTGGATCTACTTGAGGTACTGCAAGCCTTCATCTGTGCACTTAAGTTGATGCAAGCCTTCATCTGTGCACTTAATTGTTACAAATTTGCAGGGGCCGGAGGGCTGCATCCTACAGAATCACGTAGGCGCCGGGCAGGAAGTGGTTGGACACGGCTTCGTATATCCGTCTGGGCCGGATGTCCGGGTCCACTGTGTACCTCTGCGGTTGGGTTTCGCAAAGGTACAGGTGGACATGGCCATGCCGGGCTACAACGATTCTCCATTGCCAGTCCCAACAGAGGAACTGCAGACACTTGCTGAGGCAGTGGGCTCCTACGTACAGTGTCCCAAGAAGTGTCTTGTAATACAACCGGTAAATCCTACACATTTTAGATTACATCCTACTCAGTACACTCAACTTGCATAATCTAACATACGTGCTCATTAATTGAAGTGGCCTGCCGCGGGGCTACCAGGGGACTGCGCCCCCAGCTCGGGGCATGAGGGCCGATCTCGTGTGAACCTGGACACATCAAAGACGGCCTCGACCCCACCCAGCGCATCCACGCCTCCACCTCGGAAGAAAGCCGCCATCACCTCGCCCTTGCCTTCGAAGGTACGCGCTCAGTCCCCGGCAAAAGGCAAGGGCGGCAAAGGCAAGGGCAAAGGGCGACAGGGACTACCGCGGACGTTCACGAACGCGCTCCCACTCCTGTCGGAGGCATCTTTGCGGAAATTGGATCGATCAACCAGAGACCTCCACGACTGGTACCTACATCGAGCTCGGCGCAGCCTGAACTTCTTAGTTTCCTACAGGCCTGGGCAGTTCCACCGTGAGCCCGGGACTATATCCGTGGCACACGAGGATCTGTTCGACCTCTACAACTGGCGGGAGCTCGATATGTCCATCATACGGACTGGAGTCCTGTGAGTTTGCTGATGCTATGTATTGCTGTTTTCTAACTCTGTTTGCTAACTCTGCATTAATGTTGTAGTTCATTTGAATACTGAGTAACTTTCTGTGAAATTAATATTAATCTCGTCCTTCGCATGCAGGTGCATGTACAGGCTAGCATCGGAGGCTGCGTGTGACAAGGTGGGTTTCCTCGACCCAGAGAAAATAAGCCTCACGATGCTAGAGCAGGACGCCGCGCACGCTGAGCAGTACATATCCAGCACGCTGATGGCGCAGCAGGACAGGGACTTCATTCTGGTGCCGTACCACCAAAGGTTAGTGCATTTCGTACTAATTTAACTCAATCTTATATGTTACACCTGAGATGTACTTTGAGCTAGCGGTCCTCTTTTACGTACAATGCAGGGGCCACTGGATCCTCATCGTGATCTGTCCGCCGAGGAACGAGGTGTACTACCTCGATTCGATGCGTGACAGATTATCGATGGAATATGTGCTCAAGGGGAATATGGAGGCGTAAGTAACTTATATGTTTGATTTATATTTTGACCTCACTAGCTAATGATAATACATTAACTGGCAATACTAACTGAAATGCAGGGCTTTTGATAAATATGTGTCCGCTGGAGGGAGGCATGCTGCATCGCAGGGCTCCGTACTAGCTTGGAAAGAATATGAGGTACTCACGAGACTTTTTGTTTATGCTTAATTTGTTTATGGAAACAATATATAGCTAACATGTCTTCGCATATTCAATTATCTCAGTGCCATCAGCAGCCGCAATCGTGGGAATGCGGGTTTTATGTGCTGCGCTACATGTACGACCTAGTGCAGACAAACTTTTCCCGATTCCCCCAGGTAAGCATCGATAGCTAACTCAAATTTCAAAAATGGGTGTCACGTTCTAAATTAGGATCGAAGTTAGTTACTCAGTATGCACACATGCTTGCAGATCGCCATGCCGAAAGACCAATATGAAAATGCAAAGATTATATATCTTCGACAAATCTGGGCACAATATGTCATGGAGGAAGTAGCGCCCAACCATCCAGCATGACAATTTTCTCTATTTTGTGTACTCTGCATAGACTGTTCATATACATGTGAATAAATATATATATGTGAATAAATGTCCACATTGGATTGCAATCTGTATTTGTCCATACATATGTGAATAAATGTGAATAACTGCCTAATGTGTCAATTTGTTCTGTGAATTTACCTTGCATCTGTACTGTATTGTGTATCCACTCTATACTGTATTGCATCTGTACTGTATATGTGAATGTACTGTATTGTGAATGCAAATAAAGTACTGTATATGTGAATGCTCTATCGGTAAATTCATCAACAACCGAGAGACTACTGTACTTTTTTCTATCGGTAAAATCAAAATTAACCGTTAGAAGAGTGTGACCTTTCCTGCCGGTGAACTCATACATATCCGATAGAGTACTAAGCTTTTTTCTGTCGGTAATATTGTAATTAACCGTTAGAATAGTGGTACTTTTCCAACCGCTGACGACGAGTTTTCTATCGGTACACTCCTAATATGCCGATAGAATAGTATGATTTTTTCTGTCGGTAATCTTGTAGTTAACCGTTAGAATAGTGGTACTTTTCCAACCGCTAGCGACGAGTTTTCTATCGGTAAACTTGTAATATGCCGATAGAATAGTATGATTTTTCCTATCGGTAAACTTATAATTAACCGTTAGAATAGTGGTACTTTTCCAACCGCTGACGACGAATTTTCTATCGGTACACTCCAAATATACCGATAGAATATTATGCTTTTTTCTGTCGGTAAACTTGTAATTAACCGTTAGAATAGTGGTACTTTTCCAACCGCTAACGACGAGTTTTCTATCGGTACACTCCAAATATACCGATAGAATATTATGCTTTTTTCTGTCGGTAATCTTGTAATTAACCGTTAGAATAATGGTACTTTCCCTGCCGCTGGACGTAAGACTACGACGGGTTTTCTATCAGTAGATTCATAATATGCCGATAGAATAGTGAACTTCTTCTGTCGGTTATTTACCGATAGAAAATGTCCAGTCTTGTTCTATCGTGTCTATCTCTATCGGTACAAAAACCGATAGTAGAAGGGTGTTTTTTACCGATAGAAGACTGCATTTCTGTACTAGTGTCTTCACGTCCTTGCTTGCTTTCATCTCGCGACCAATCTGAGATTACAACACATACACTCAATGCACAACATTAGTCTCATAATCAGTTTGTCATTCATCACTAGAGAAATTACTCCACACAGGAGTTAGCTCAACAATTTCTCTTTCCGGTGAAATGACAGAAGTATATTCAACAAATGGTAAATGAGTATGAGATGAATTACAATCATATAGATTCGTATATGATAAAGATATACGCACACGATCTATACTACTCATGTCATGATAAAGATAAGCATGATGCAACCACCGAGCTCCCTCTCAACACATGCATCGATCTCGATACCACAAATGAAGGAGTTATCAAACTTCTGGATTTATCACATGACATTCTAATTTACACTTAGCACAAGATTGATGCAACCACAGAGCTCCCCCTCAACATATGCATCAATTTTTAAATCATAACTGGGAGTCATCGACTTCTAGGGTTTAACATTAACAATTCTATGTACTTGTGCTAAACTAGAATTTATACAAGTTTTTATTTAATCCTCAAAACTGTCATTATCCAGATCAATATTAATCATTAAGGATTTATCCAAATCGTCATTAATCATCAAAATCTATATACTTAGATCGACCTAGATCCAACAGCATTTAGTTTGTTTTATTTTCAAATGAAACCATGAATCATCGGATAACCTTACAATATTATTGTGCTTGACAAAAACACCCAGTAATCTAAATTAGCAATTCATGAATCCCGAGATACCAAGATTTTCATAAAGAGTAGTAACTTGATTACAATTTTAGAGGTGGGCATCTAAGATTTCGTAGCAGAGAGCAAATCTTCATTAGCACAACTGCTACAATTTAACAACTCCATCTTTGAAAATATAAATATCTAATTCTTGAATCTCAGTTTGCAGAAATTTGAACATCAATATTTCAAAACTCAAAATTGAAATTTCAAATGCTATGATCTTAAAACAACAAATTTCAGAATTTCAAATATCACTTTTAAATTTAATGATTTTGAATTTGAATGTCAGAAGTTTTCTTTTTAAACTTTGATGACCAATAGTTGAATTTTACATTTGAATTTCAGAGTTTTAAATAAAAAATTCCAATTTAAAAATTAAGAAATTAAATTTTTATTTATGTATTTTAAAATTTAGAATTATTTTTTCAAAATTTAAAATTTTTAAATTTGAATTCCATGCATTCAAAACACAAAATATAAATTACATATTTTTACTCTCATATCAAATTACAGATTTCCAAATTTAAACAGATTTCAAACTTGCAATTTTGAATTTTATATTTTAAAATATCTATTTTGAATTCAGATTTGAAATCCAAAATTTGAATTTTAAGTTTGAGAGTTCTCAATATTTGAATTTGAGATTTTAAATTTGATGTGATGATTATAAAGTTCCAACTTCTTAATATTCAAATATTGAGAATTTCAAATTCAATGAGTTCAAAAAATTTCTATCAATTTAATATAGTGAAAGGGAAATCTGATAAACTGAGAATTTTTTGTACGGATATACCAATAAAAAAATTGCAGAATTAAATTGGACCTTTTAAAAATTACAAAAATGACTTTCAGTCGCGACCACGTGCTCGCGATAGACCTTTAGTCGCGAGCCCGGATCGCGACTGAGGACGTGGCAGCACCCAAACGCCCCGCTAGTTCGCTTACCCGCCACATCGCCCTTCAGTCGCGAGCCCGTTTTGCGACTGAAAGCCAGTGCTAGGGTTTGGATGAGTTTTGGTGCGTTTGGGTCCGACCGCTAGAGTTTGAGTGAGCTTTGGATGCGTTTTGCTAGGGTTTGAGTGAGTTTTGGTTCGCGACTAAAGGCCACAGCAAGGGTTTGGGTGTGTTTTGCTAGGGTTTGGGTCCGACCTGTAACGATTGCGTTTTGGTTCGTTTACGTACTGTGCATTATAAAATGATGAGATACTGTTTAAGTTTCAACCTCGTCTCATAAGCATTTAATCGGTGGTTGGACTTTCGTGTTAGAAAGCCGAAAAGCGGAATAGTCAAAACTAATAATAGAAAAACTAAAACGTGTAATATATGAAATGAAGAACCGTAAGAAAAGTTGAATAGACAGGAAGTCAACAAAATGTCCGAAACGGTGGAAGCCCTATGAAAAACTACTGCCCTCTCCCCCTCTTCAGCCGACCCTGGTACTCCGACGGCGTCTAGCGAGAAGGGGGCTGACGATCCCTAACACGTCATGTCCTCATCGGTGGTGCTTGCACAGATGGCGTAGCCTGCGGCGGTTGTGTCGGCTGCATAGGTGGTGGAGCATCGTGAAGCTGCGATGGCTGCGTAGAATGCTGCTGGTGCCACATAGGAGGGTGCACCTGCGCCAGGATCTCGTGCTGCGTCGCACCCTGCCCCTCGTCCGCCGCCAGGTCCTGAGCCAGCGCATAGTCTAGGTGGACAGCACGCGCGGTGATATCGAGCTCTTCGTCTGTAGAGCAACCGGACAGCACAGGACGCAATTGGGGGGTGGCGGGCGCGATGACGACGGGTGGTCGGCCGGCGGCACATGCGATGTAGAAGGACCGAGCACCGTCAGTGATGGTGGAGGTATCACGGTCAACTGCGGTGGCAGTAGCACTCTAAAAGTGACAAGAATCTCGTCGACAAGCCGCTCGACCTCTGCAAATTGCACGTACACTTCGTCGCTGGGCATGGGCCCACGGTCGTCGATCTTGATCATCATGTCATGTGCACTGGCAGAGACGGTGTCGAGAGTGTCGAGCTTCGTGCACGAATTAATGCATTAATGAAATGACAATCCATGTAAAAGTAAGGTTGCAGAGAATTAAAGAACTTACGCAGGAGTGGATTCGATGTGCAAGGTTTCGGTCGTAGCCCTCATCGATGGTGGTAGGAGGGATAGCCTCATCAAGCATCGGCGGTGGACCGCCCGCCAATCTGTAGAATGTGCGAGGTTGGTACCACGCTAGGTACGAAAAATGGATGGCGTGGCTGTAAGGACTATCTTCCGCGACCATCTGCGTGTGAGCCCGAGCCATCCACTCCTCCACATAGGGGCGCTACCGAATGACGAAGTCGTCCATGTGATTCCCCTTCCTCGATTGCCTGCGGATAAAATAAATTAGTAACATAAATAAAGTACAAAGTTAAGCACGAAAGTAATATATGAATAACATGAACATACACATGAATATGGTGTGAAATCTGTTGGGGAGGCGGGACGGGAACATGCTGGCGCAGCCCAAGCTATCGCATGACTCGCTCAGGCGAGTAGCCCTCAACCATATAAGAGAAAACGAGCAGAACCTGGGTGCGTCAGTAAGCAGCATCCTGCGTACACAGCGAAGAAAGGCCTGCTAGGGCGAGCGTCTCGATGTACTACTGTGTCCATGGATGCCAAATCACACTGTCATCCAGTAGCAGATCAAAACTCGTAGCGTACGAAGGGTAGCAAAGATGCGCCTGATCTGTGGACCATCTCAAGCTCAGCCTAGCCCACCTCCATCCCATCGTGGGGCCGTCCCTCATATGATGACCCATCGCGAACTGAACTGCGGAGCTGAAGTAAACTACGGCACGTGTCCCAGCTCGGAGTCCACAATGAGTCGAGCGAGCTGAACGAACTGCCGCTCGCAGATGTCTCCATGCGTGCCGGGGAACAGAAGCCACCCAAATAGGTACAGCAAGTATGCCTCAAGGTGGCTCCTGAAGACCTCCTCTGGAGCGGCCACAGGGAACGCAGCGTCGCGGACCACGCATAGGTAGGTATGGGGAACTCTCGCAGTCTATGCAAAGCCCCCCGCTGGCCCTACACCATCGAAGCGCTATAGGAAATCCAGACGCCATGCAGCTCTATCGGTGACGGCGGGGACATATATGTCCCCACGAATTGGCAGGCCGAGAAGCATGCCGACATCCTCCAATGTGATGGTGAGCTTGCCGAAGCTGAAGTGGAAGGTGTGCGTCTCAGGCCTCCATCGGTCGACAAGCGCACTGATAAGGGCTCGATCGAATGGGAATCGGTGGGCTCGATCTACCATGCGGGTGAACGGTAGCAGTCCGGCCTCAAGCAAATGAGGCACAAACCGGTCATCCAAGGGCGACATCTCCCGCGGTGTCCTCATGTATAGAGCGGGCAGAACGATGCCCTGCAGAAGGCGTCGAGCACGATGATACTGCTGGTGGTGCTGATCAATCAACTCGGGGAGCTGTTGATCGTCCGACATACCTGCATTTATTGCACATTTGAACATCACACAGTTAAGGATATTACATACCCAGTTAACGAAATTGACAACATCACAGACGACCACAGATATTACAGATACAATTAATGAAATTCACAACATCACAGTTAATACATATTACAGACGCAGTTAATGAAATTCACAACATCACATTATAGTAATACTAAAAAAATTGAAAAGAAATTATACAGATAGACATTTGTTGCTTCAGTTCGACGACGTGCCAGCCACCTGCAGGCATCGGTTTCTTGTGTGCCCAACCTGCACACGGTGCATCTACAGAGGGCATGTCCGCGCTCCGCCGCATCCATGTCCTTGCGTATCCGCTTGACTCGACGCTGGACAGCATGGCCCACAAGGAGCCTCTTGTCTGTGATCCACGTGATAGCATCTTCCGATGAAATCTCTCGATAGTTTCCTCTCGCCGCAAACCCGTGGAAGACATCATCCCACATTTTTGACAAGTACTGTAGAGTATAATATTCTGATATGTATTGTGTTGCATTGATTCCACAAACTGCGCATGCAGCGATAACATGGGAGCAAGGAAGGTGTAGCAGCTGAGGCTTGTTGTAGGTACACTCAACCTTTTCATTTACGATCGTACATTCGTGGACCCAGCCTGCTCTCAATGTGCCATGAACAAATCTCTGCCTAAGCCGAACCTCGTAGTTTCCATTCAAACGGCTCAGCACTATGACATCGTGTCTCAAGGCCTTTCTCATCTGAAACTCAGGGTAATCATGAATCTTTCTAGACCAGTGTACTGCAGGATCGTGCACAAGTACTGTTGCCGCCGAACTCCAACTGTCGTAGTATGCAATTGTGCGGTAGAATGTCATCTCAACAAAGGCAGTGAGTGGTAAGGATCGCACACCTTTTAGGATGAAATTGTACACCTTGGCAAGATTTGTCGTCATGAGTCCGTACTGTGCCCCGGTAGTGTCATATAGCAACAACCACTTCTCCTTGGGTTTGGGCTGAATCCACTGAGTGAAACTTAAAGTCCTCCTGCTACTCCCTCGCCAGTAGCATCACCATCTTTGGGCTCACCTGCCTCGTGGCATTCCTTCAACGTACTCTTCCAACAACTTCCATATAGCTGAGAACTTCAACTCTTGGTTCTGCTTGGCAAGGACTTTGAACACCTGCATCATGCGCTTACTCTTGAAACGGGTGTGAAAATTTGCAGCAAGATGCCGAGAGCACCAACGACTCTGAATGTCATCCCAGGTCATAAATGGGTCCGTTCCAGCTTGCATGTACTCTATCGCACTCAAAATTCCTTTGTTTCGATCATGGATCAAACACACGCGCGCTCGATCTTTGACCACCTCATTCTTCAGCTTGCCCAAGAACCAAAGCCAGCTGCTGTAGTTCTCCCCCTCGACCACGGCGTACGCTATGGGGAGAAGCTGGTCGTTGGCATCAGTTGACACGGCAGTCAGTAGGGTACCCTTGTATTTACCGATCAAGAACGTTCCGTCAATGCAAAGCACGGGTCTCATGTACCTGAAAGATGCAACGCACTATTGGAATGCCCAGAAAAATCTCCACATTACCATGCATCTAGGTATTACAGAACCATCCGAACCGATTGCCAGTATATCAACAATCTCGGTGACTATGCTCAGATTGTCTTCGCATATGCGCCGAAGGAGCCGCGGTATAAGGTTGTATGCCTCAACATACATCCCAAATAGCTCCTTCAGCGCCCTTTGTTTAGCCCTCCATGCCTTCGCGTAGTTGATCTTGTACCCGTGCTTCTCCGCGACATGTGCAACAATTACTTTCGGTGCCATTGCCGTATTTTCTTTCAAGACTGGGAGTGTCAAGCTGGCAACAAACACTACTACAGAAATGCTTTTCACTATCGGTTAAAAATCCACTCTACTATCGATTCTCTTACCGATAGTGATCAGCACGATAGTAGAAACGTAGCACACTACTATCGGTTGAAAACATTTAGTAAAACATCTACATTCCCAACGTTCACTAATCGCTATCAACTATTTCTTCTATCGGCTCGGATCTAAACCGATAGTATTGTTTAGGTTTTTTCTATCGGCTTGGATATAAACCGATAGTATTGTGTAGGTATTTTCTATCGGCTAGGATCTAAACCGATAGTAATGTGTACGTTTTTTCTATCAGCTGAGATCTAAACCGATAGTATTGTGTAGACACGTTTAGTACTGGAAACTTTATTCTATCGGTTGTTGTATATGAACCGATAGTACTGTAATATTTATTCTATCGGCTGTAGTATATAACCAATAGTACTATGTAGTTTTTCCTATCGGTTATGTACTCGACACAGTTAGTACTGGAATCATGCACCTATACATACAGCAATACAGAGATACATTGGATCATTCACAAATACACCAATATTTACAAATATACACCAATATTCACATAATGAATTTGTTCACAGATACACTAATACAGTAATATACACATGCATTGGACAAATTGAATTTATTCACATATTGATAGAGTTTATTCACAAATACATCAATGAATCAATTCACATATTGAGTTTATTCACAAATACAGCAATCAACACATTCAATATATATTACACAAGTCAGTTACAATCGATCGTTGATAGCCACTTCTTCCATGACATATTGAGCCCAAATTGTTCGCAACTCCTTCAATTGAGGCAACTCATATTGCTCTTTCAACATGGCGCTTTGCATATATGCGTGTATGAAGTTAGGATCGTACGTCACATCCAATTAAAGTTCGACATTGAGTCAGGAAAAATGGTTACCTTAGGGAATTGGGCAAAGTTTCTGTTGATCAGGTCATACATGAATCTCATGACATAGAAGCCACATTCCCACGATTGTGGCTGCTGATGGCACTGGGAAAATTGCATATGCAAAGACATAAACCCACATTAACTCGAAAGAACTAATTAAGCTTAAATTAAAAGACTCATCATGAGTACTTCCATCCGTATTAATTACATCATATTCTTTCCAAGAAAATGTTGTGCCCTTCGACGCGTCATGCCTCCCTCCAGCACTGACATAATTTTTAAAAGCCCTGTATTTAATTTAGCATTGCCGGTTAATATGTTATCATTAATTAGCTAGTCAGAGAAAAATTTAAAACAACTGTGTTACTTACGCGTCTATGTGCCACGTGAGGGTGAAAACATGCGCCACCCTGTCGCTCATCGAATCGAGGTAATAGACCTCATTCATCCGTGGGAAAATGATGGCGAGGATCCAGTGTCCCCTCATTGCATATATAAGCGAACCGTTTCATACATATGTTAGGCGTAACATACAAGAATGAGTTAAATTAGTAGGAAATACATTGACCTTTGGTGGTACGGCGCAAGGATGAACTCTCGGTCCTGCTGCGCTAGTAGTGCCCTTGATATGTATTCCTCCACATGTGCTTGGTCGTGCTCTAGCATCGTGAGGCTTATTTTCTCTGGGTCGAGGAAACCCACCTTGTCGCATGCCCTCATCGACGCCAGCCTATACATGCACCTGGATGCAAAGTAGACATTAGTAAGTAGTGCATACAAAGTGATTAGATTTATGAAACGAACTGTGATAACTTCACACAACAGCAAACTCACAGGACTCCAGTCCGTATGATGGACATATCAAGCTCCCGCCAGTTGAGGAGGTTGAACAAATCCTCGTGGGCCACCGATATGCTCCCGGGCTCACGGTGAAAATGGCCTGGCCTGAAGTGAACCAAGAAGTTGATGTGGCGCCTAGACCGGGTCAGGTACCACTCGTGGAGACTTCTGGTTATTTGATCCATATTGCGCAGAAGGTATTCCGACACGAGTGGGGACCCGTTCTTGAATGTACCCGGCTGGCTTTGTTTGGCCTTGCCTTTGGCCTTGCCCTTGCCTTTGGGCGGGGAGCAAGTGTATACCTTCGAAGGTTTGGGTGTGGTGCCGCCGGCCTCATTTGATGGCGAAGGGTTTGAGGCCGTCGGAGAAGGCATGGGGCCCGAAGGAATTCGCTCATGCGTTGTGGCGGGGTTGGTGTCCTCAGGAAGTGAGCTGGTATCCATCGTCCACTTTAAGTACAAATGCATAAGTTAGATCTTGCAAATTGAGTATATTAATTGGGTTGTAAGCTAGAATGGCTAGGGTTTACCTCCTGTAGTCTAACACCCTTCTTGGGCCACTGTATGTATGAGCCCAATGCCTCGCCAATTGTCCGCATTTCGTCTGTTGGGACGGACAACGGAAAAGAGCTGTAGCCCGGGAGGGCCATGTTCACCTGCACATTTGCGTATCCAGGCTCCAGAGGTACGCAGTGGATCCGGACATCCTCCCAAGACTGGTATACGACCCCGTTTGCAACCGCAACAGGTTTGTCGCCTATGTTGATCAATAGGCTACAGCTCTCCGGCTTTTGCAATTTGCAACAATTATAACAGGTTAGCGAAACAATTCTAACGTAACGGGAGTGGCATCAACCGAACTGCATATATAGCTCAAGAGTTGCAATACCTCGATCAGGTCCACCGGATCCACGTGAACCTTCGAGCCGCAACTACTCGGCCTGGCAGCGTCGAGCTCGGCAGCTGGATCTAAACCCTTGGACTGCACAACTCGGCTGAGGCGTTCATACTTCTCGTTCATTTGAGCGAACATGTCCGCGAATTGTGCAGTCACATCTGCCCGTATCTTCTGAGATAGCTCCACTTCCCTTTCCTTCCAGCTGCCAGCCTTCTTCGCCTTTTGCCCGGGCTCCGAGAAGCCTTTCTTCCATGGCACCACAGCCCCCACGGTTCTCGTCCGCCCTGGATGCTCCTTGTTCCCTAGTGCCCGGGTAAGGATGTCCTTCTCCCTATGGGGAGTGAACAATCCCTCGGTCGCCTCCTTCGAGCAAGAGATCTGTTACATTGAAAGCTCTCCATTGTGAGGAAGAAATATATACAAACTTGTGCGCACACTAGTGATCATAGTTTTTTCTACCACACTCTATGATTCCAACCAGGAAGTTAGCCAACTTACGAGTCGCTGCACGACCTCGACGTCCCTAGGGTTTGGGAACGCCACAGTCCCCGTGGCCGACACGGTCCCTCTGGCCAGCCACCAGCGCTTGCATCGCGCATCGCGGATCTCGGAGAGTGGTAGGTCAGGGGAGTCGACGAAATTCGACGCCTCGTCTTCAGCCTTCTTCCACTGCTCCTCCTTCCCCGCATAGCCGCGAGAGCCGAGCCGGTGTGGGTGGTCGTTCCTCCTCTGGATTGCCTTGTTCTTCTCGCTGAGGGCCTTCGTACCAGAAACAAGAAAATTAATGCACCGCTGCTTACTGCATACAATGGTGTAACCAAGCAAAGGAACCATACATACCTTGAACTCAGGAGTCCCCTTCTGCTGGGCGAATTGCTCCCATACCTCCTCCGTTATGAAGGGGTACTTCTCGCATGGAGATTTGCCTTTAGCGAGGAAGGTACTGACGAGGACGCTCTTGAAGGTTTTCCGCGTGTTGTTCATGTCCTTCAAGCAAGCTATCTTGGGACCATCGTCAGGGATGTTCCACTTGGCCTGTTTCAAATGGTGCATATAAGCAGGACTTACCTAATCTCTGGGATAAACCAAGGGAATGTGATTACTCAAGAGTTCAGTGATTTTGATTAATTTTACCTTCACTTCCGCGCACAGCCTATCCCTCTCGTCGGCCTTGACCTCCTTTCAGCTCTGGACGGTGATCTTCACCCTTTCCTTCGCCAACAAGGCAACATAGGCAGCATAGTGGCCGGCGTTCTTCCCGATCGGTCTCCCGAACTGGTTGAACTCACATGAAAGATCCGCGCGTTTGGCCAAACGACCCAACATCGTCGCGCCTCGCACCTTCCTCTTACGCTGGGACGAGGCAGCGCCATCTACGTTCGCCCTCCCCGAATCACTACTATCAGCCGAGGAAGATGCCGACATGGCTTTACCTAAAATTCCATGAACAGACCATCAATTGATATGAAGAAAGGTACATGACAAAGTTCATAACTAAAATTGTTGTGCCCTACGCTAGTCTCTCTGCATGACCATAAAGTCTGTTAAAATTTAAATGAACCAAAATTTCAGATGAACATTAGAAAATGAGAAGTGATTAACAGAAAATTCAGATTAGCAGTGCAAACTATGACATACTCTATTTCCTATCGGTTTTCCAAGTAAAACCGATAGTAATCAAGTTTGTAATCAGGAAAATTTAAAAGATTAGCAGTGCAAACTATGCTAGTCTCTCTGCAGGAACATAAAGTCTGTTAAAATTTAAATGAACCAAAATTTCAGATGAACATTAGAAAATGGGAAGTAATTAACAGAAAATTCAGATTAGCAGTGCAAAATATGACATACTCTATTTCCTATCGGTTTTCCAAGTAAAACCGATAGTACTCAAGTGTGTATTCAGGAAAATTTAAAAGATCAGCAATGCAAACTATGCTAATCTCTCTGCAGGAACATAAAGTCTGTTAAAATTTAAATGAACCAAAATTTCAAATGAACATTAGAAAATGGGAAGTAATTAACAGAAAATTCAAATTAGCAGTGGAAACTATGATATACTCTATTTCCTATCGGTTTTTCAAGTAAAACCGATAGTAATCAAGTTTGTATTCACTAAAATATATAAGATTAGCAGTGCAAACTATGCTAGTCTCTCTGCAGGAACATAAAATATGTTAAAATTTAAATGAACCAAAATTTCAGATGAAAATTACAAAATGGGAAATAATTAACAGAAAGGTCAGTTTATGGTATTTACTATCGGTTCTAAATAAGAAACCGATAGTGGACTACACTGTATGACAATTTGCTTGTGATTTTCATCAATTCTGTCATTTTCATAGCTATCAAGTTTGTAGTTCATGAATTTTATTCTAGTTTTATATTTGTTATACATTGAACCACATATGAACCATTGCATACAAATTTAAGCAATTGACGCGAGCGATTTGGTCAAGAACACTTATAGTCGACCGTGGAGTGGCCGGAGGCGGTGGCGCAATGCAGCGCCGGAGGCGGTGGAGAACCAGATTGTAATCGGCAATGGTGGCACAGAGGAGCGAAGAAGAGAACGTCGGGGAAGCTAGGGTTTTCCGCGCGTGAGTATTTGGAATGTAATAAGTTGCACTGGAGGGAAAATCGTGCAAGGTTATAACCTAATATATGAATATTTACTATCGGTTCCTAACCACCAAACCGATAGTACAAAAATGTAAGTTAGGGTTTGCAATGTTGGCATTGTTCACTATCGGTTTTGTTATACCAAATCGATAGTAAACTAAGAACAGGGGCTCATAATTAACACAGTGTAAATCACTATCGGTTATTAACAATAAACTGATAGTATAGTTTAATTTCATATCGGTTTGGCACTTGAAACCGATAATAAAATACAATGTTATTGATCCTACAGGATTTCCCTTAGAACAATTACAGATGATCTCAGTACATCATTTTGCATTGTATTTTACTATCGGTTTTATGACAATAAACCGATAGTATATGTTAATTTCATATCGGTTTGGAAGTTAAACCGATGGTAGAATACTGTTAAATTGATCTAAAGGAATTTCCTGAGAACAATTACAGATGGGTCTCAGTACATCATTTTGCACTTGTAAAGACACCTGAAACCCCATGCAAATGACTTCCAATAATTTTGAAATAAATTAACAGTAAAGACCAATCATGGAATGAAAATTTGCAGTTTTCATATTGATTTGTGAAAATAATCAATTATTGTTCAAATCAAGTATATATTCCAATTGAAATGAAAATTTTCATAAATGATTCTCAATGCATCACGTATGTTTTCTCAAAGAATTTTTGAAAAATGATTTGAAGAATTCTTCGATTAAAGATCCAACTAATATACATCACTTACATATTGCAAATTAGTCAAAAATGATTGTCCACCCATAATCCTTCTTCGTGGTCGTCTCGCAGGTAACTTGTTTCGTCAATATCTTCGGTAGGGACAGATTGAATAATTCCATCTAAAAATAGAGGTAGTTCGTCGAATTGATCATACTCTTCCTCATCCACAACGTCTTCGACCCCAACAATACATCTCTTACTGTGAAGGACAACGTGCAATTTTGGGTTGGCCGGGTCAACGATGTAGAACACCTGTGTGGCTTGCTCAACAAGTATAAATGGATCATCTTGGTGTGCGACTCTACTGAGATCGACGAGAGTAAACCCATAATTGTCGACTTTAACACCTCGAGGGATTTCGACCCATTGGCATCGAAACAGAGGAATCTTAAGTAATACATAATCGAGCTCCCATATTTCCTCAATAACACCGTAATATGAGTCGAGTGCCCTTACTGCCCTGGCATCCTCCGAAATAGCAAGTAGGGTCACTCCACTATATTGCATAGTACTCTTCTCGTCCTGAGTTCTTGCGTAAAATGAATAGCCGTTGATGTCATACCCCTGCCAAGTCCCTACAGTAAATCTAGGCCCTCTGGCCAACCATGTAACAACTTCATCTACGTCGCCCTCAGAAGCTTGCAGGACTCTATTTTTGATCCACCCAGCAAACTTCCTGTTATGTTCTCTGGTGACCCAAATCTCTGGCTTCGAGGGATTCTGTTTCCGTAACATTTCCTTGTGCTCGTGTATGTATGGCTCCACCCCCGTCATGTGCTGTAAGACCCAAAAATGGGCTTTTGCATACAAATCACTAGAGGGGACGACTGCTTTAAATCCAATCGTTCCAATGCCCTGATGCTTGCCCTCATGCCGGGACGTAGGAACGCCAATTGGGTCAACTCCGGCCATATAGTTGGTGCAAAATTCGATCACCTCCTCGGCGGCATAACCTTCAATGATACTGCCCTCAGGCCGATGTTGATTCCTTACATATCCCTTCAAGATACCCATAAATCTCTCAAATGGATACATGTAGCGTAGGAACACGGGTCCACAAAACTTAATTTCTCTGACAAGGTGAACAATTAGATGGACCATAACATCAAAAAAAGATGGAGGGAAATACATCTCCAGCCGACAAAGAGTTGTAGTCACATCGCGTTGCAAATCGTCCAGTACATCCAGATCAATTACCTGCAAGGACACAGTTGGAGCAAATATTCAGATCCAAAAAATCTGACAAGTTCCACGAATGGAGCTAATTAACTTGCTAGGAGTACACGCTTACGTACCTTGCCAGATATTGTGTTGAAGAAATAACATAGCTTTGTAATTGTCTCTCTAACTTTGACTGGGAGAATGCCTCTGATAGCAATGGGAAGCATTTGTGACATCAGTACATGACAATCATGCGACTTCATACCAACCAGTTTCAAGTCTTTCATGGACACAAGTTTTTTCAAGTTCGCAGAATACCCGCATGGAACTTTGACACCATGTAGGCACTGACAGAGTTCTATTTTTTCTCTTTTTGACAAAGTATAGCAGGCCAGCGGGAGGTATGTCCGCTTTCCCTTCTCCAACGGTGCAAGCTCAGTCCTTATGCCCATGTCGAGCATGTCACGGCGAACGTTGATGCCATCTTTCGTCTTTCCTGGAATGTTCAACAACAAACCAGTCAAACTGTCACAAACATTTTTCTCTACGTGCATGACATCAATGCAATGTCGAACTTGTAAGTGCTCCCAATATGGCAGATCCCAAAGAATCGATCTCTTCTTCCAAACATTTTTTCCTGGAGGTTTAGAACATTTACCGAACTCAACTTTGATGTCCTTCACGCGCAAGTAAAGCTCCTTACCAGTCACAAACACTGGGGCTGATCCTTTCTCAGGCTTCCCATTGAATGACTTCCTCTTCTTACGGTAGGCATGATGCATCGGAAGGAATCTGCGGTGACCCATGTACACTGTTTTTCTGCACTTCGATAACCACATGCTTTCAGTTTCATCCAAGCAAATAGGACAAGGCTTGCCTCCTTTCGTACTATACCCCGACAAATTTCCATAGGCCGGGAAATCATTTATGGTGCAAAATATCATGGCCCGCAACATGAAATTCTCTCGCTTATGTGCATCCCACACCCGCACCCCTTCGCTCCACAATTTATGTAAGTCCTCGACTAACGGTGATAGAAACACGTCAATATCATTCCCGGGTTGTCTAGGTCCTGAAATTAGTAACGACATCATGATGTACTTGCGCTTCATACATAACCAAGGAGGAAGATTATAGATGCATAAAAGAACCGGCCAAGTGCTATGTCGACTACTCATATTTCTGTGTGGATTCATACCATCCGTACTCAGCCCAAACCTTATATTCCTCACTTCGCCGCCAAACTCACCGAATGTTCTGTTAATGTTTCTCCATTGAATGGAATCAGCTGGATGTCTTAGTTTTCCGTCTTGTTTCTGACCTTCAACATGCCAACGCAAGTACTTCGCATCTTTCGGATTTGCAAACAGCCGTTTCAATCTGGGAATCACAGGCAAATACCACATAGTTTTGGCCGGAGGCTCTTTCTTTACCTCATCACATACATTGTGATAAATTCTGTCCCCATGCTTATACCGCGATGCACCGCATCTTGGACAAACATGCAAATCCTCGTACTCGTTACGGTACAGAACACAATCATTTGGGCATGCATGTATTCTTTCGATTTCCATTCCCAACGGACATAATAGTTTTTTGGCCTGGTAAACCAATCTTGGCAACTCATTTCCCTCTGGAAGCATGTCCGCTAACAGATCCAATAGCGCCGTGAAACTCTTATCGCTCCAACCGTTGCTTGCCTTCAAGTTATATAATCTCAACACAGAAGTCAACTTTATAAATTTTGCACATCTGGGGAACAAAGGCTTCTCAGAATTAACAATTAATTTCTCAAATTTAGCTAAATCGTTTTTGTTGTAGTCTTCTTCTACATCACGTAACATTTCATCTAAATTGTCGTCATCTACATGGACTTCCGAATGAACATTACCAATGTTCTGATCATGATCATCATTACTGCAATCCACTTCTGGGTGTTGCTGAGTGGTAGCGGTGCTCGTTTCCTCAAGATCTTCACCATGCCATATCCAACGGGTATAGCGTGCGTTAAAACCATGACGAATCAAATGACTCCTAATCTGATCAGAGTTGCCGAACCTTTTTACGTTCATACAATCTATACAAGGACAATGCATATCTTTCTCTCCCTTCTTCACCTTTTCTTGCTCAGCAAATTTAATAAACCCATTCACACCCTCCAAATACTCAACAGTAGTACGTTTTATTCCATACATCCAATATTCTCGGTCCATCTACAATTATTTCACAAAATTGACAAATTCAAATAAATAATTAATGACTCAGGGCTTGCATATATGCATGAAATATAATTAGCTAGGCCATATGTGTGTACATGAGCTGCTTAATTACATTAAATGGATTTGTATATATGAAACCCTAATTAACTTAATTGATGCATGCATTAATTGGAAGAGCCAGCTAGCTAGCTGCTTAAATTCAGCAAGCTATAGCTAGCTAGCCAACCTAGCCTTCTAGCTAGTTTGGAACTACATGTATCTAGTTTAATGAATTGCAACTAGAGAGAGAGGGAGAGTGTGAAAGAGTGATCGAGAGAGAGAGAGGTGGTGAGAAGATGACAATACCGAGGGGGATGGAAATATGATGAACCTCTCAGCTAGCTTCTCCAGATCACTCTAGCTTGGAGTCGTGCGTGGCTGAAATGATTCCAACATGCAGAGCGCAGTCTAGAGCAGGGGTCGACCAAATTAAGTTGTACAATGTTACTATCGGTTCACAAACACAAACCGATAGTAAAATAAGGTCCTCACTGTCATAACCATTAGTTTATATGATGTCATTTTACTATCGGTTTGTTTTATATAACTGATAGTAAACTTTACTATATTGTATCGGTTAGTACAGTAAGAACCGATAGTAAAAAGTCAGTAATTTTACTATCAGTTACGCGAGAAGAACCGATAGTGCTATTTAATTATTATATGGGTTGGTACAGTACAAACCGATAGTATAAAGTGAGTAATTTTACTATCTGTGATGAATGAAAAACGATAGTGCTATTTTAATATATTATATCGGTTGGTACAGTAATAACCGATAGTATAAATTACGTAATTTTACTATCAGTTAAAAAGGAAAACCGATATTACTATTTAATATATTATATCGGTTTGTACAGTGATAGCCGATAGTATAAAGTGTGTAATTTTACTATCAGTTAAAAATGAAAAACCGATAGTATTATTTAATATATTATATCGGTTTGTACAGTAATGACCGATAGTAAAAAGTATTTGCATTTCACTATCGTTGGACTAGTGTGTAACCGATAGTAAAATGCCTCTTTTCTGCCGCTCTTGTCCTATTCTATCGGATTTTTCCCAGATTGCTTATAACCGTTAGAAAATATGGGTTAGTGGAATGTACTTCTGTAGTAGTGAAAACCGGAGGTGAAATTTCTGTGCTGCAGCAACATGCCCTCCGCCAGACATCTATGATCGCACACTCTGATCATATGAAAGAAAGGCTCATCTTTTGGCCGGGTGACATGGACGAACCACGGGCAGTCAGCGACTAAGCACCTCACAGTCCACAGGCTCGGAGTTGATTTATCCACCCGGAATGGCCTATTCATCCAAACGGCCCACGTTGTGATGCCTTTTTCGTATATTTCTTGCTTTGAAACAACTGCCCGAGCTAGACGCTTGATTCGTTGTAAGACCATCGCGAATTCAGATCTTCAGGAACTACAGCAGAAACCAAGGATGATGGATCAGTCCATTCATTCATAGGATCCTATGTTTATGTGGGTTCTTCGGGAGATTCGTACGTATCTGATAGATCAGTGTAGTCCTCGTTAAAAGTCTCCTCCAACTCCGGGAATTCATCAGCTGCATCTGCATGACTGGCACCGGCATCTGCACTGCCATGGACACTGTTATTGACACTAGCATCGACACTGCCATTGACACTGCCATCGACACCTTCATTACAGACATTACTGGTGCTCCGTGCTCTTCGTATGGAATGACTGCCTTCTGAACTTTGTACGTTCAATATTTCAACATAAAGAACGAAGACTCCGCCACTACCGACTGGATTTGTTACAAATTGTACAAACGAACCCCAAGATTTGTCTCCTATAAGTCTCTTCAGCACCCATTTATTTCCCTCCGGCACCAGGCCTTCAACTCTGGCACTATCTGTCGCAGGATTGAGTTGTAAGAACTCGACTAACCACATCTCCAAGTCACTGAAAGACATTGATTGTGCCTGTGCCATTTGACCATAAACATGGGTACACACACTTAAATCATCAATGTTGGCTTCATTACGGATTATACCAGTTTCGTAATAAACAGATACCATACTCGGTTGCTCCATAGCCTATTCAATTTAAATTTCTGTATTAGGTTAAAAGATTAATTTGTTATGATTCTGTGAAAATCCTATGATAAATCTAAAATTATTCTAAACCCTGCTATGAACCAAGAAATATGAAGGTCGCCTAAACAAACATCCTAGGGTGAAGCAGGAATTTTAGTTTTTATCTGTCCTAAATACTAGGGTGAGGCGGAAAAGTAATTTTTTATTTCTCCTAAATCTTAAGGTGAAGCGGAAAAGTAAGTTTTTAGGAGACCATCCAAATATAGCCTACTAATTACCTTGAGTACAAAAACCTTCAGAAGCCAGATCAAATTCGATCTCTAACTCTCAGAATTATCAGTCGCAGTCTGTTTTCGAAAACGGAATTATTTAATATCCTAATTACCCTAAGTACTCTGAAATTCAAAAAGCCAATCTGATCAAATCTTACCGTAGTCAATATCAAATTATCTTTGGACTATGATCTAGGGTATGGCAATACCTTAATCCAAAAAGTTGGCACCAGAATTTCATCACCAAGGTCATTTTCACAAATCAGTCCTCAAGTATTGCAGATTAGTCCTTTTCAGATTTCCAAAAGCCTGGAAAGGCTAAAAACCTCAAATCAACTCCAAATCTTGATCTGCTTCAGGGGATATATCTCAAACACTATTCAATGCAAAATCTCCTTCTTCGAGAATCTCAAAATCTCATCCTAGATCTCATATTTTTAACCTCGACAAAACCCAGATTCTAAATACCCTAATTACTCTATTTTCTCTCTAGCTCAAATCTAATCAAGAGCTCCAGATTTTGTCGAATGCCTTTACTATGGAAAAGTAAGTTTTTATCAGTCATAAATCCTAGGGTGAAGTGGAAAAGTAAGTTTTTATCTGTCCTAAATCCTAGGGTGAAGTGGAAAAGTAAATTTTTATCTATCCTAAATCCTAAAGTGATACAAAAATTAAATTTCTAATTTTCGGTAACCCTAAAATAAAATAAATACATAAATCGAAATGTTATCTACATGTCAAGGAATATGTACCTCATTGCCGAAAATCAAAACGGGTGTATCGACGAACTTTTCCTTCTTCCCCTTTTCCCTCCTCCTCTCTTCCCTTCTCTCTGTAAAAATGTGTTTTGGAAATTCAGTAAAATGAGAATGACAGTGACGTTTCTAAAAAGGAAAAAACTTATATACTGTGAGCTGTGGCCTTTAATCGCGAACCGGGCTTGCGACTGAAGGGTGCAAGTTTCAGTCGTGAGTCGGGCTCGCGGCTTAAGGGTGACGTGGCAGGTGGGCGAGCCAGCGAGGCGTTTGTAATGGGAACGGGGATGCCCGAACTTCCGTCAGGTGGAGGATAAGTCGATTAGGCGGCGCGAGACACACACGATCCGGCTTCTTGATCGGCACGATCAAAACCCCTGCAATCGCAGCACCACGCGTCCTCTGGTTATCAACCGTGCGCTGCCCGGTTGACCTCGCCACGAAGGCTAATCCCTGCCAGTGAATCGAGAACACAAGCAAGAACAAGAAAGATGCAACTGAATTTGCAATTGAGGATGAAGCTCACGAGTTGGGGTCTCACAAACCGATGAACGGCGACACTGTTCAAAGACAGAATTGATCTAAGCAAAACCCAAGTCTAAACGGCAGCCATGGCGGCCATATATATACTGTATGGGCGGCCATGGGGTGGAGGAGGAAACCCTAGGGGTACATGGGCCTTGGGCCCAAAGTGGAGCGTCGCAGCACACGTCAGATTCTGGTCGTAATCTTGTTTTGACGATTTCTGTTGATCCGTAAGGAATTTGGACATAGGACTGGATCCGTTGGAAAGCTCTCGTCGTTCTCTTGTCCGTAGAGTCCAAGAACGTCGAAAACGGACTTCGTATGTGGCCTGTACGTCCGTTTGAAGTTGGACTACGCGCAGATGGCCGAACCGGACTCGCGGATGAATTGAGCTCACTTGTGGGCTGGCCTTGGAGCGACGTGGCTTGTGCGACCTTAGAGGTGTAGAGGCGCCTTTCTTGAGCACGTCTTGTGTTTGGGGAGGTGGCCAAGGTGGAGGCCGAACTTGTGGCGGCGACAGCACAAAATCCAAACGATGTACGTGCTGCCAGCTTTCGCGTCCTGGCCAAGGTGGCGGACGATGACATCTTGATGACCACCATGTTGATGTCGTCTTAGTCATAACCATGATGTACATGGTCTCATCATTCTCCCTTTCTTGATGTGGAGTCGTCCTCGACTCCATTGTGTTTTTCTGCAAAATGTTAGCACCAACAGAGAGCACAGCAATATGCATATCTTTGATAATCAAATCATTAGACACAGAACCATTAACATTTATATACTCCCTTTCTTGAAAACTATCATATACCTTGAAAATTGAATTAGAGTGACATGGCAAGACATGATTAGTGGCATTTTCATTTTCCAAATGAACGCCAGGTTTCATATCAAATGATGGTTTCAGATTAGTACAAATATAAATTCGTTGCACCATATGCTCTCCACTATCAGTATGTCTTCCCATAACATGAAAAGTATTTCGTGATAACCATGGTAAATCAGCATGCGTAAAAAGTATCTCCTCTGAACTACTTAGATCACAAAAAACATCAAATTCTATGTAACCCAAAGTATTTAAAGAAGACATTAATTTAAGCTCAACATCTTTTGTATTACCTTCTAAGTTCTCGTCAATTGTTGTGGGTGTCGGAGTATCCATATGCTGCTCCATGGTCGAAGGGAATGTCCCATGCTCGACCTTCTCATCTTCCATGTTCTCAATCTCCTTTTGTGTGTGCTCGTTAATCTGCAAAACGTTAGCCACAAGAGGAGGTGCAACAACAGCGGAGGAGGAGCTCTTGGCCGGTGTTGGCGGGGTCGACTTGCTGCTGTCCGCGGCACAGGCGGGCGGTGCCGTCGATGCCGGTCGTGTGCTCGTCGAAGGTGGCGGTGCAGCTGGTCGGAAGGTGGAAGAAGGCACTGTCTTCGCTTGTCCCGTAGTCATTCGGGGCGTGAAGGTGCTGTCGGTGTTGCTCCTGTTCTTAGAATGGCGTCCCTGCAACTCCTTCTCTGCTAACATAGCAAGTTGAAACAAGCGATTGACAGTTGTATATTCTTTATAATCAACAATATCCTGAATTTCTGGACGCAAACCACCGTAAAAACGAGCAATTTTATCCTCAGGTTCCTCTACTAACCCACAACGTACATACCCTTTTGAAGCTCTTGGTAATATTCCTGAACAGTCATACAACCTTGATCTAATCGTTGCAATCTCTTGCGCATATCACGTTGGTAGGAAGGAGGAACAAATCTATTACGCATAGCATCTTTTAATCTCGCCCAAGAATCAGGTTGTAAGCGGGCATTTACTAGTTCATTCCACCAGATTATAGCAAAATCTTTAAATTCACTAGTGGCTTGTCTAACTCTATGAATCTCGGGAACTAGATGGGAATTAAATTTCTGCTCGACCGTCATCTCCCAATCTAAGTAAGCATCAGCATCATAAGCTCCAGAAAAGGAAGGGATGGTGAATTTTACCTTAGCGAAAGGATCATCATTGCGGTTCTGGTTATTACCTCCCATACCGTGCTGGTTGCGGCGAAGACGGTCATGCAGACGGCCGTCTCGTTGAGCAGCACGTTCCCTGGCGGCACGTTGCTGCTCATCTTCATCTTCCTCAAAATCACCATCCTCATCGTGGTCGTTGTTGCCGTGGTTGGCGCCGCTGTTGACGGAGGCATCTCCATCAATGGTCGCGGGAGGGCGTTTTTCGACGGCATCCATCCTCTCGGTGAGGGTGGAAACTCGTCGATCGATGCTCTCAAGGGTCTTGTTTGTCGTCGTGGCATGCTCCTTGAACATCGTTTTTATCTCATCCAGCATGGTTGACAACTCTGAATGAAAGACACAGTCTTCGATGGTAACATCATCCTCGTTCCTGCCCTTCTTGCCACCTGCCATGGTTAGCACAGAAAAAGGACAGAAGGAAAACAAGCACAAGTATTATGAGCCCTATGAACTACTAGGTGGGATCTCACGTTCTCAAGCAATCTTACCAAGTTCTTACCCGGTTCTTACCAACACAGCGAGGGACGGTGCAACCGGTGGCTGGTTCGTGACACCGTGAGGGCGTGATGAAGCGATTACAAGGGTCAAGAACCTATGCTGATCAGAAGGATGTATTTGTGGAGCTGGGATATGCAATATTTAGTAGCAAGGAATATGCAATCATCGAAATCAGAATAGCAAAGCTGAATAAATATCCAAAGTACTTGTCAAAGTTGCTGGCCTAAACTCGTTCTCAGACCTAGCTCAAGCAAGCAAAACGAATGACGTAACACTGTCGATACAAAGCATGCAAGCACTTCTGATTTTTTTTATTTCTTTTTTTTTTTCTTTGTGCGGCTTTTTTTTTTATGCACTTGACTTTTTCACCTTTTTTTTTTTAAATATCAATAGTGTCGCATATGAGAGATTACAAGATATATACACAAACACTCAATTTTCTCTTGCTGGAAAAACAGATCTAATATGCAGAAACTTCCTATGCTGTTTTTCGGATTTTTGGAGGCCTCAAACGCTAAAACGTATAACAGCAAAGTTGTAGATCGTTTCGTGCTGATCAATTTGCATATATGGAACACCAATTTTGGATAACGGATCTAGGAGATATGGGTCCCGCAATACAGTCTGTGTAGGAAATCAGAAATCAAACAGATTCACTTCCAACGCGATTTTGGACTTGAAAACGGCGTTTCTAGAACTTCTCACAATGGACAAAGTTGTAGAGAATTTTCTGAGCTACAATTTAGACTCTGAATTTGTCCAATTTGGAGTTCAGACGAAGGAGATAAAAGCAAAATACCGAACTTGACAGATTGACACTCGATTTTGACGCGGCGGCGACGACGTGATGGCGTTAGACTCGACGTCAAGATGCAAGACTCAAACTAGATCAACAACTTACTCTAAACCAGCAACAAGACGATGACGATGGATACAAATTCAACAACGCGAAACTGAAAACGAAATCGCGAAGGCACAAAGTGGCTTGGACGATGGATATGACGGCGAACACAAATATTTTTGTGGGGCAATTTTCTGGACTCTAGGTGAAAGATGAATAATGAACAAAGGGAATACAAGTATACCTGACGGGCAACCGAGACTCTGATACCACTTAATGGGAACGGGGATGCCCGAACTTCCGTCAGGTGGAGGATAAGTCGATTAGGCGGCACGAGACACACACGATCCGGCTTCTTGATCGGCACGATCAAAACCCCTGCAATCGCAGCACCACGCGTCCTCTGGTTATCAACCGTGCGCTGCCCGGTTGACCTCGCCACGAAGGCTAATCCCTGCCAGTGAATCGAGAACACAAGCAAGAACAAGAAAGATGCAACTGAATTTGCAATTGAGGATGAAGCTCACGAGTTGGGGTCTCACAAACCGATGAACGGCGACACTGTTCAAAGACAGAATTGATCTAAGCAAAACCCAAGTCTAAACGGCAGTCATGGCGGCCATATATATACTGTATGGGGCGGCCATGGGGTGGAGGAGGAAACCCTAGGGGTACATGGGCCTTGGGCCCAAAGTGGAGCATCGCAGCGCACGTCAGATTCTGGTCGTAATCTTGTTTTGACGATTCCTGTTGATCCGTAAGGAATTTGGACATGGGACTGGATCCGTTGGAAAGCTCTCGTCGTTCTCTTGTCCGTAGAGTCCAAGAACATCGAAAACGGACTTCGTATGTGGCCTGTACGTCCGTTTGAAGTTGGACTACGCGCAGATGGCCGAACCGGACTCGCGGATGAATTGAACTCACTTGTGGGCTGGCCTTGGAGCGACGTGGCTTGTGCGACCTTAGAGGTGTAGAGGCGCCTTTCTTGAGCACGTCTTGTGTTTGGGGAGGTGGCCAAGGTGGAGGCCGAACTTGTGGCGGCGAGAGCACAAAATCCAGACGACGTACGTGCTGCCAGCTTTCGCGTCCTGGCCAAGGTGGCGGACGATGACATCTTGATGACCACCATGTTGATGTCGTCTTGGTCATAACCATGATGTACATGGTCTCATCAGTTTGGGCGCTGCCACATCCTCAGTCGCGATCCGGACTCGCGACTGAAAGTCTGTTGCGAGCGCGCGGTCGCGACTGAGAGTCATTTTTGTAATTGTTAAAAGGTCTTATTCATTTCTACAATTTTTTTTATTGATATATCCGCACAAAAAAATCATAAACTGACGGAATGGTTGGTTGATACAGCATACAAATCCGTGCAAGAGACGGCGCGGTCACAAGCCGAGGGGGTATTGACTGGCCTACATTATCACCTATATTGTTTAGACATGTCGACGCGCATCAAAGCCCTACAATTACACAGAAACATAACCACTTTATTCGGCCATGTTATTACAAAAATTAGCACTGATGTTGTTCGGCATAGTGCCTGCAGCACTACTCGCTTCCGTCGGAGCGTTAGCGCTGAATGGCTGTCCAACAACTTGTGGCGACATGGAGATCTCTTACCCATTCGGTATCGGGCCTGGCTGCGCAAGGCCCGGTGGCTTTGAGATCGGCTGCAACAACGTTCACGGAAGCGGTATCTTCAAGTCCTTTATGGTGACATGGTGGCCAGCATCTCAGTGCCGGAAGGCCAGGTCCGACTGTGGAACAACATCTCTTCTTACTGCTACAACGCCACCTCTCGGAAGATGGATTCCAGTAACTTGACGCTGAACATGAGGAACACGCCCTTCAGATTCTCCAGCGTAAACTCGTTCATTGTCCTCGGTTGCAATACAGTGGCGTACATTGGCGACGAGGATGGGCCGTACATGAGTATGTGTGCTGCCATTTGTCAGCAAGGCAAAGATACGACCTTCTTGCTGGAAGGAAAATGCTACGGGGAAGGCTGCTGTCAGACGGGCATCCCGTCGGGACACCAGTACTACCGTGTATGGTTTGATAAGGCCTTCAAATCGGAGGTCTATAACACCACTCCTTGCAGCTACGCGGTGCTGATCGAGCCGTCCTCCTCCATGTCCGGAGATGCCTACACGGAGTTATATTACAAAAATAGTGGGCGGGCGCCATTTGTGGTGGATTGGGCTGTTGGAAACGAGACATGCGAGGAGGCGCGCAACAAGCGAGACTACGCCTGTATCAGCAGCCATAGCGAGTGTGTGAACTCGTCCAACGGAGGGGGCTACAACTGCCAGTGCTCCCGGGGGTTTGAAGGCAACGCTTACGTCCCGAACGGATGCAAAGGTACTGTCTGCTTAATTCTAATTAACATGAAAGCAAACATAGTTTTTCTGCCTAAGACCAAAGTCATGGTATAAATTAATATGAAGTTCATGGGTTTTTTTTTTGCAAAGCTCGCATCTCATTTCACAGTTAGAAGTGGATTTAGAGACGGAACCCGAAAACTTTAGAGATAAAAATTGCACCACATTCATCTCATATGCACTCAATTTCCAAGCCACATTGAAAACAATGTTTGATTCTTAAAAACTTAAAATATATATTAATCCCAACCATGTGCAGAACCATCACATTATGGAAATGAAAGATGAACCATCTACACTCAACACAAAGAATTCGTCATATCTTATATTTGATCAGCTTCGTTTCTAACAAGTAACAGTTAGAAATTACAGAAGTCACTACACGTGGGACCAATTACAAGTGAGCTTGACTTGTTAGTGACTTAGAATCTCAATACATAGTTTTTTAACGGGATGGACCAAAATAATATCTATTTCCAATGTTCAGGATCAAAACAATACCAACCAAAAGTTGACACTAAATTCGACCTGAGTCCAAAGTTGATGGACTAAAGTTGTACTTAAATTATTAACATCTAGTTTTGGCGAGGAAAACAAAAAGAGAAGAGTAAACCCACTGTTCAAAATTTGTGTTTACAAAGAAAAAATTAGCCTAAGGGCATTGTACAAATAGAATTTTGCTATGCCATATATGAATCCAAAATTTATATATCAATATAATACTAGTGTCATGTAGTAATTAGACCCAAAATTTTCAATGTTACGACACAAATTGCCCCATTTACAAAATAGTGCCATGGATAAGTTGTGCATGATGCTTTTGCAGACTGCCCCCTCACCTCACAGATTTGCTTGCAGATATTGACGAGTGCTTCTTCCAAGGCTACTGCGAAGGGATTTGTCATAACACTATAGGAAGCTTCCATTGCACTGTGCCAGTGTGTCCGAATGGAAAAGTATATGACCCGAGAAGCTTCCATTGCACTGTGCCAGTGTGTCCGAATGGAACAGTATATGACCCGAGAAGCTTCCATTGCACTGTGCCAGTGTGTCCGCATGGAACACTGTATGACCCGAGAACAAAGCGGTGCACTTCAGAGAAAAATGTTAATCTTCTCAAAGGTAAGTCTTATGTACTAGTAATATTTTATTTCAACATACATATATATGTCGATTGTATAATAAAAGCACGAGAATTTGGAGGCACCATGGATTCGTTTTGAGATCTATAAATTATCAGATTAATTGAAAAAAAAGAAAATATCTACACCTTTGGTGGGCATGAATTTTAATAGTTTAGATTAATTATATAATTTTAAGACTTAATAATCTTAATAATAGATGCAACTCTGATTATATATATATATATATATATATATATATATATATATATATATATATAGAGAGAGAGAGAGAGAGAGTGTGTGTGTGAGAGAGAAATTCCTTCTAAAAATGACAATATTAATATTTATTATATATTAGTAGATTGAAATATTGTTAATAAAATTATTTTCACAATTGCACTAGACTTTTGACTGGTACTACTTGATTCTGTAATAAACAAGATAAATCAAGCCCACTTTTAGGATCATAATCATGGCAGGTTTTGTTGGATTTAGCAGTGGTCTCGACTGGTCTTCTTTATTTTAAATCTTATGTGTAAATGGTCTTTTCTTAAAAAAATAATTATACAATTAAGACCTTGTTCCTTCATGAAAGTTTCTCTATAAGATAGAATAAAAGATAGATTAGTGAAGAAAATTACTTAATATTTCTCATCATTAGATATGGAAGTGAGGCATTCAAAATGAACTGAGTATTTCCAAAAGAAATGAGCAAACAAAAAAAAATCTATGCCAGTAGTGTACATCCACCGCATTTGGTTAAGAGATGTCCACAGAAAGATATGCATATCTGACTGAAAATTGCTTTCAACAACCATCACCATAAAACTGAATCACGATCAGAAGTTTTTGCATTTCAACCAATTCTTATTCTGCCTTGGAAGACAATGCACGGTTCCTGAACAAGTTCTTAAATTTGAAGTAGATCTAATCTCTGCAATTGTTGTCTCCTTTTCCAAAGAATATAGATAGCATCAGTTTGATTGCAGTGGACTTCCATGTTCCCCAACGGAATCTTCCCTTAAGAAAATTTATATGCGGCAGTATCTAGTGTAAATCGTCATTTAGATGCTAACAATAACATACTAACCACGGGATTAGAGCATCAAATCAAAACAAAAAATTCTAAACAAAATTACATAGGTAGCATGTAGAGTAATTTGGCATTATATAAAATTTTAAGTTCAAACATAATCGTGTTAAGAGAAAAAAAAATAGTAAATAATGACTTTTGTTCATTCCCTTTCCTTTCTTTTTTATTTACCTTTTGTTATAAAATTTCTTTCGCGCTGGATTCAACATGAAGTTTATATGTTGGTGGATTACTACACGAACTATTTTTCTGATAATTTTTTATGATGATTTGATGGATTAACTGACATAATTACTATTTTAGCCTCTAATTGATGGTTAGCACTATATATATCCGTATTTTATATTATAATTATTTCTACAATAAACAATATAGAAGAAAAATTTACAAGGCATAATGATTGTAGGTATTATAATTGGATTGAGTGGTGGCTTCGGCATTCTATTTCTTAGCATAAATGGGATATTGCTTATCCGCAGATGGAAAAAAGATATTCGAAAACGACTTCGAAGGGAGTATTTCAAAAAAAATCAAGGCCTTCTATTAGAACAACTGATATCATCAAATGAAAATGCTAGTGAAAGGACAAAGATTTTCTCCATAGAAGAGTTAGAAAAGACAACAAATAATTTTGATCCAGCCCGTATCGTAGGTCGTGGAGGGCATAGCATGGTATATAAAGGTATATTATCTGATCAACGAGTGGTGACCATAAAAAAATCTAAGGTTATTGAGGATGGTGAGATAAATCAATTCATTAATGAGGTTGCAATACTCTCTCAAATTAGTCACCGAATCGTAAAATTCTATGGATGTTGTCTTGAAACAGAGGTTCCATTGTTGGTGTATGACTTTATCTCCAATGGTTCATTATTTGGAATCCTACATGTTGATTCTAGTAGTAGATTCTCCTTAACATGGGATGATAGCTTAAGGATTGCCACAGAAGCTGCAGAGGCTCTGAATTATCTTCATTCTACAGCTTCAATATCAGTGTTCCATCGTGACGTGAAGTCTTCTAATATATTGTTGGATGGAAGCTACACTACTAAAGTTTCAGATTTTGGTGCTTCAAGACTTGTTCCCATTGATGAAACCCATGTGGTTACACACGTACAAGGCACATTTGGATACTTAGATCCGGAGTATTACCATGCGGGGCAATTAAATGAAAAGAGTGATGCCTATAGTTTTGGTGTTGTACTTGTAGAACTATTCCTCAGAAAGGAGCCTATTTTTACAAGTGCATCAGGCTTAAAACAAAACCTGTCTATGTATTTCCTTTGGGAGATGAAGAACAGGCCAATTAGAGAGGTTGTGGCTACTCAAGTTCTTGAGGAAGCAACTGAGGAAGAGATTAATAGTGTTGCTTCTCTTGCGAAGATGTGTTTGAGACTTCAAGGTAAAGAAAGACCTACTATGAAACAAGTGGAGATGACCTTGCAACTTTTGCGAGTGAAAAGGTTGAACTCATATCAAGTTGCTTTAGGAACCGCAGAGATTCAACTATTGCTTACTACAAGAGCATCTAGGTCCCAATCTCCAGTTCGTGATTTGGGCGACAGATCTAATTTAGCATCTCAACATAGCAAAAGATGCTACAGCTTGGAGCAAGAATTTATGTCATCTACCAATCTACCACGTTAGATGAGTTTATCGAGTTTTAAACGATTGTCCATCCTTATTACCCCCTAGCTAGTCATGTGGTTTGCGCTTTGGTTTCTCTTTCCGTAGATTGTATACAATGATCTATGGTACCTTATATTGTATACATGTCTTTTTTAAAGTAATGGACTTGTTCTACATAAACAACTCATTTCTACTTTTTTAGTTGACGCTATTGTGACCATTCAGTTTAATTGTACAGGTCAGTGATGTATAGCACAATCATAATGATCCAGTTTTAATTCTTCTTATGATTCACTCTTGTAACCATTCAGTTTTTTAGTGTTTTGGTATTGTCGATGGCCAAATGATTAATGATCTGAATTTTTAGTAGACCTTGTGTTCTTGATTCAGATATATTTATGGTCGATGTTTTATCATTAAATTTATGTTCTTGTTAAACATTTTTTAATTACATATACCATACTATTATCATATTCAACCAAATGAAAATTTTGTTACGATTAGTTTAAAAATCAAAGATCCAACCTTCAAATTATGGTGTGAGTAATTGGAGGAGAAGTTCTCAGAGGTTGCCGCAAATGAGGTTGTGGCAGCCTCCGCACTTTGTCCGGCGTCAGAGTGCTCTTTGCTTACTTCAGATGAATGCCGGAAGTTTGCCCAAGAGATCCTCACCCATGAAGTCTTTGCTTATGCTAAGTCTAGGAAGGTAGAGGAGCGCTACTAGGAGATGGTCTACCACTCCCTGTAGGTAAGAGCTTCTATTTTGGGAGTAAGTTGCACCCAATGATTGACTCTCTTCTTCGTCACCCCACTCTGGGTTAAATTTTTGCTCTTCTTTCTGCACTCGGCCACCCTCATTTGGGGGCTTCACAACAAGCTTGTTGAGAACATCCTCTCGGCTAAGAAAGTTTTCAAGTTTAAGAGAGCCGAGAAGGAGAAGGCACTCCGGGAGCTGGCTAGGGAGAGGTATGGAAAGGACGAAGCTTTCTGGGAGCTCGCCAAAATCCTGGCTTAATTGAAGGCCTTGGAACAGGTGAACTCCATACTCCGGTTGAAGCTGGAGGCGGGTGAGGACACCCTCCAGGGGGCCAAGGACCTCATGTCCCAGGTAGTTGTGAACATGATGAGGCGGGCAAAAAGGTCTCGGCTACCTTGGAGACACTTGGGCTCGTATATGACCCGGAGGAGACCACCCGGTAGCCCCCGAAGTTGATCAATGGAGCTAAATGCTTTCTTGACCGGAAGATCGCTGTCATCCCTAAGGCAGCTGACCTCTAAGATAGGTTATTGGCCATCCCGATAGTTACGGCCGCCGCTATTCTAGTGGAGTATGCGGGCAAGGGTGCCACCGTTATTAGTGCCTCTGTCCTCCAAGGCTTCTCGGAGTTCCTCCAGTCCCAACGAGAAGAGCTCGAGCCGCATGCTGAAGCATTTTACAACAAGTTGATCTCATGCTCCCTAGCCGGGGGCCCATTCGGGGAAGCTTCCACTAATGTGTCTGTGTGGTCTGACTCCGCACAACATGTATGTGTCCCCCAGCCCTTTTCATTTTCTTAGGTTTCTTTTAACCCTCGGTAGCTTTTTAGTAAAGGCCCCGACAAACTTGTACTTAAAACATTATGAATGAAAATGACATTTTGCCATGTTTTTTGTTGCTTTGAATCGCTAGCACGTGTTAGGGGGATTTATTCCAGAATTGGCGAGATCCCCACCTTGCGGGGACTTGGAGCTATTTAGCCCAGATGTCGCACAAATGGCACAAGTCTTAATTAGCATTGCCACCGGGAAGCAAGGGTAGCCCAGAGGCATTAGGCCTCCGAGATGTAATAGCATTCGAGAGTGCCAAGGGGGTGGGTTCCTCAGGAGTAATTTTGTTGAGGTGGCTTCTGGAGATTTTGATGATAGCAAGTCGGAGTTGCCACCTCTTGGAACAAGGGGCTCTCCAGATTCCACCATTTTAGATATTGCTGCCGGTCGACTATGAGTATTGACCAAAGGACCTACTGAAGTGTGTGTTCCGAAGAGTGTGGAATTTATATCAAGACCTCTCCCTGGAACTTGCCTGGAACCTTAGAAAATTTTAAATTACTTCTCCGGGGAGGTTTTATTTCCTGGATAAAATGTAGTTACATCCGGGGGGTTGTCTCTCGGGTTGCCTCCAACTCATCGGAGAGGGTTGTCTTTTGGGAAAATTTGGGAATAAAGTTATTAGATGTCTAGGCATTTTTCCATTATGTATCACTGTTGTGCTTTTTGTTGGGTAATTCTAGGCGGCCTCCGGGATAGTGACCATCGGAGCTCTTGCGGTTTCACTGAAGGTTTGCCAAGACAACCGTAGTTCGGGTCGAGTGTGTCCTGGTGGGTGTGTGCCCCCACCCCCCAGTGTCAGGGAGCTAGTTAAAAGTAACTCCCCAGCGAGGGTTTGATAGGGTCCTTGGTGCACTGTTGGTATTCATATCCTGGAAAATATGTCCGTAGCATGGTGTTTAAGTTGTGAGTGATTACATTAAGCTTTGCAATCCCTAGTAGTCTGGGTAACCTAGTCTAGGGAGTATATCCAGGTCAAGGCTTCGGGTTTGTCCTAGTAATTTCATATTGTAGGGGAACCCAACTAACAGAGGGGTTCACTAGACGCACCCGGGCAGTATGGCCGAGGTGCCCTTTTTTGAGGAGTACATCCAAGTCAAGGCTTTAGGTTTGTCCTAGTAATGTCGTATAGCTGGGGATCCCAACTAACCCAAGAGTTTGCCGGGCGCACCCAAGCAGTATGCCCGGGGTGCTCTTGTCCAGAGAGTACGTTGGAACAAAGCTTCGGGTTTGTCCCAGTAATGCCGCCTGGCCAGCAAGCTTAGTAATAGGATCTTGGGGTTTTAAGGGGAAACAAGTCCCTCAAAGAGACTCACTACCGCGGTTCGTATGAACCGTGGTGCCGCTTACCTCCTTAGTCCAAAGGGGTTATCACCAACAACCCTAGAGGAGCAAAGATGTCACCATCAGGACCTTTAGGGCTATATAAGGGCCCATTTTCTCCTCATTTCGAGGGCATCTTGAGCACGGGTTGGAACGCGATCCTGAGATTCCTTCAATGCAAATGAAAAGACTTCCGTCTTTATTGAAAGTGAAGCAGTACAAGTCCTCCCCCAACGCCGTAGTGTGGGGGGACTTTGAGAGATTATACATAAAACTTGCGAAGCAAGTTGGCATTCCATGTGTGCTTTAGCACCTAGTCTTTGAGGGTAGCGATCTTGTAAGCCCCTAAGCCAAGCGCCACTGAGATGTGGTATGAATCTTCCTATTTAGGGTGGAGCTTCCCTGGGGATAGGGGGTCAGTCACCCGCTCGAGCACCAAGTCCCCCGGGCAAAAGGCTCGCTCACACATGCGTTTGTTGTAACTGCAGGCCATCTCGCGCTCGTAAACTGCATTGCGGAGGAGTGCTTTGTCTCCCACCTCCTTGACAAGGTCTACCTCGAGCTGCTGGTTGTTGTCGTTAGTGTGATAGGCTTCAGTGGAGGCCCCTTAGCGGAGTTTGACTCAAAGCGAGTGAAGACGGATTTCCACAGAGAGAACAACCTCAGTGTTGTAGATTAGCGACAAGAGGGTTCACCCTGTTGCCTGGCTTGGGGTGGTGCGTAGTGACTAGAGGATATTTTGGAGTTCTTTGGCCTACGCGCCACACTTGCTAGCACTTTTCTCCAAACGACGTCGAAATCCTTGAATGATGGTCCTTAACTCGCTCAACAGAGCCCTTGGTCTTTAGATGGGCAAACAAGGCGAACTGCATGACTATGCCAATAGTTCAACATAATTCTTGGGACGAGGCCAAATCAAATTAGGTTCTGTTGTTGATGGTGATCTCCCTTTGTACTTCGAAGTGGCATATAATGTTCTTCCAAAATAATTTTATCACCATACGTGAGGTAATGTTAGTCAAGGGCTTGGCCTCTACCCACTTCAAAAATAATCCACGACAACGAGCACGTATTTGTTCGAGAAGGTCAAGTGCCCAACAAGCGAAGAGCCAAGTGAAGGGGATGGACCGTAGTATAGTAGAGGGTAAGTTGGAGCCCTTCACGGCCTTTTGGCACACTTCACAAGTCAAAATGAGCTTCAGAGCATTCTAGGCCATGGTCCGCCAGTAGAACCCCTATCGAAGGGCCTTAACCATGGTAGCCCATGGGGTGAGATGGGAGCCACAATGCCACTGATGGATATCCTCGAGGAGGCAAAGCATGTCTTCCCAGGACAGGCAATGCAATAAAGATAGGGAGCCTTGTTTATAGAGTGCCTCATTGAGGAGGGCATATGCCCGAGCCTTAGAATAGAGACACTTTGCCTCAGCTTAATTACTGGACTATATAGCCCCCTTTGATGAAGGAGACTAGGGAGTTCATCCACGTTGTTGTCAAGGAGATTTTGATCCGGGAGGATCTCCAAGTCCTGATCGCATAAGGATTCGCGACCTGGATGAGTCCGCGACCATGGATTGGTCCGCGACCAGGAAAAGGAATTCGTTCCCTGTTCGGAATTGTAATCCGATCCGAATGTGTATAACTAAGCTTATCTGTTTAGGATTAGTTATATGAGTCTAATACGTTTAGATCTCTAAGTCTGATACGTACTCATACGATTGGACTATAAATACCTTGTAATAGGTCTAGTTTAGATCATCGAATTCAATCGAAGAGTCATAGAACTTATTTGAGTTTTAGACACTTATAGTTCCTTCGACGTAGACAAGTGTGTCTAACGTTCGACGTGTAAAGCCCTCTTTGAAATAAAGAGTTGTGCAATTACTTTGGGTTTCGGTATTTCCGAGTAAGATCCCGTTATTCCGCATATTAGAATCTGGGCGAGCCTAGTGCGAAAACCAAGACTAGGTCTCAAACAGATCAAGTTGGTATCAGAGCAACTTTCCTATCCTGTGGATGGTGAAGACTCGCCAGGGTTACAAAACCTCCGGCGAAACTCCAGGCGATCAATTGACGGTTCCTACAGCCGCGTCTTCGACAATGTCTGGCGATACCTCCGTTCAAGCTAACCTAGCCGAACAAGTGGCTAAACTCTCCACCGACATGGAAACCGTGCTTGCTTGGATTAAGCAGCAGGCCATGATTGTACCTCCTGAAGTAGGGAAGGGTATGGGTGCGAAGACTGGTGAAGACTTGCGCAGGGCAGACGAAGATGAAGACGAAGGCAACCACAAGACCGACGACCTTGCCAACACCTCCTTAGCTGTCGGATCTTTTAAGGTCGACGCTAAGATTGATATACCCATATATGATGGGGTGATCGATGCCGAGAAGCTGGATTCTTGGATAGATCAACTTGAGACCTACTTTGACCTGAAAGGGTTCAGTAGCGCTCAAAAGGTCAAATTTGCACCTTTGAATATGAAGGACCACGCCAAGACATGGTGGAAGGCCCTTGTCGCCAGTGGTGAAGCTGACGGCCTTGCGTGGGGTCAATTCAAACGACTTCTGCGACAAGAATTCTATCCGATGGGTTACCTTGAGGAGAGATGGGAGCGTTGGCACAGATTGTACCAACGGCGCGACCAGACCGTCCAAGACTATACGACAGAGTTTCGGCGACAAGCAATGGTCATTGGCATCTCACTATCCGACCCTCAGGTATTTCGGAAGTACACATATGGACTTCAGAAATCGATCAGTACTGAGCTAAGTCTGTTCGGCGTCCAAGACATCTCGACCGCGAGTACGACTGCTTTGGCGATTGAGAAGAAAAATAAGACCCGCAACGACAAGAACTTGAGGGAGATTTCAACCACGACGAGCTCCGGAGAGGGTACCCACGATACGGGTAACACTTGTGAGCATTGTCATGTTATTGGGCACACAAAAGAGAAGTGTTATAAACTTCATCCTGAACTGCGACCAGAAAGAAAAAGGAGGGATGAACCAAGCACACGAACAGCTATGGTTACTTCTATTCCGCTCGCAGAGGAAATTGTCCAGTTGGATTCGGTTGAAAAGGCGGATACGACCTTGTCTCTAATGGCAATGCCGACAGAGAAAGGTTCGGGTTCATCAACTGACCACAACCCGACAGAGGAATTGTTCACTATTAACATACAGGTGAAGCACGAGGTGGTCGCAGCCATCTTCGACCCCGGAAGCCAAAAGAATTTGGTCTCCTCCGGGCTGGTTCGACGACTTGGTTTGCAGACGACTCAACATCCTCGACCGTATCCTCTGCGATGGTTCACTTCTGACGTGAATCAGCAGATCAAGAGTCAATGTACTCTAAAGTTTGCAATATCTGCTCGTTACATCGACGAGGTTCAATGCGATGTCATCCCCATCGATATTTACCAAGTGATTTTTGGAAGTCCGTTCTTGTACGATCGTGACGCCCATTACCACCGAAGAGCTCAAGACTACGACCTCACAAAGGATGGGACGAAATTTATCATCAGCAAAAACGACCACGTCGACACCAAGGACTTGTTGACAGCAAATAAGGCAAAACGGATTGTCAATGCATGCTCAAAGTGTGTGCTGAGCGTGATGCGTCCAGTTAGCCAAGGGGATTGTGACACATCGAGTATGGAAAATGATGGTTGTTTGGCGAGCTTGCCTGCGGAAAACAACGTGCTGTTCGCAGAGGTATATCGTCGATCACCACAACGACTAGTTGAAAACGACATACAACTTGTCTCTACGGCGCCACTATTCAAACTTCGCAATCCTAGCTTTGGGATCGGTGATGGTATTAACCTCGACAAGGGGAAGGCTATCCGCGAGTGGCCAAAGCCACAATCCATGATGGAGGTGCCAAACTCTATGAGCGCCTATCCATACATTCGATCCGACGATTGTAGCATTGCTCATCGTGTGTTGGTTCAAAAACTCCCAGTCGTTCTCTACAACTTTACAGTTGGTCACCAACGGGAGTTGGCTCCTTCTCAACAGAGGAGTCATGATCCGGGAGGATCTCAGGTCGAGTTCGCAACGGATTTGCGACCACGAAAAGGTTTGCGACTTTGGAAAGGTTTGCGACCTTGGGAAGGATTCAAACTCTTCGAGCCTTCAATGCTGGATGATGAGCCAGATACCATAGTACCATCTGTTGAAGACTTGGTCTATCAACAAGATAAACCTCTACGTGAAGATGTGATTCTGGAAAATAAGGTGACTACCACCCGCAATGGTACCAAGGAGACTTTTCGAATCGGTCGGAAAGATCAACGAGCACGTGCGGCAAAGTGGTACACCAAAGAAGATGGACAAGCCCAATTTCCACATCTCCAGTTTGATTGAGAGGTCGCAACAGGGGTTGGCTCCTTCTCAACAAGGGAGTCATGATCCGGGAGGATCTCCAAGTCCTGATCGCATAAGGATTCGCGACCTGGATGAGTCCGCGACCATGGATTGGTCCGCGACCAGGAAAAGGAATTCGTTTCCTGTTCGGAATTGTAATCCGATCCGAATGTGTATAACTAAGCTTATCTGTTTAGGATTAGTTATATGAGTCTAATACGTTTAGATCTCTAAGTCTGATACGTACTCATACGATTGGACTATAAATACCTTGTAATAGGTCTAGTTTAGATCATCGAATTCAATCGAAGAGTCATAGAACTTATTTGAGTTTTAGACACTTATAGTTCCTTCGACGTAGACAAGTGTATCTAACGTTCGACGTGTAAAGCCCTCTTTGAAATAAAGAGTTGTGCAATTACTTTGGGTTTCGGTATTTCCGAGTAAGATCCCGTTATTCCGCATAGTAGAATCTGGGCGAGCCTAGTGCGAAAACCAAGACTAGGTCTCAAACAGATCAGATTTCCACGATGTCTGGAGCACGAGAGTTATTGCACCGCCCAGGAGAGGCAACCAATGGCTCTGTGGTGATCTCTAGGAAGGCATCGCGAGGTACTAGGACTCGAGAACTTGCAGCCCATGCAAGGCAATTGGCCCGGTCATTATCCCTTCATGGGATACACTGGACGTTGAAGTTGTTGAAATGCCTCTCCATCTTGCGCACCTCCTCAAGGTAAAGAGTTAGGTTGGGGTTGTGGCACTGGTAGGTTTTGTCCACCTGGTTGACCACTAGCTGGAAGTCACCCTTGATGAGGAAGCATCGTATACACAAGGAGTAAGCGAGGCGAAGTCCTAGTAGGAGGGCTTCATATATATTCAACGACGTTGCTAGTCACAAAGAATTTGAGCCTCATAGTGTACTCGAGCATCTTCCCCTCTGGGCTACTCAAGACCAGTCCCACTCCCGCATTGGCGAGGCAAAGCGATTCGTCGAAGAAAAGTACCCAGGGATGGCTCTCCAAGGGAGAAGCAGCCTGCGGTGCCTCGAGCTCAAGTGACGGATTCCATTCAACCACGAAGTCCATGAGGACGTATGACTTGATGGTGGTGTTTCCAGTTAGGGTGAGCATGAAGGTGACCAGCCCGGCTACACATTTGCCAATTCGGCCAGTTGGTTCCTTGTTTCTTAACACTTCGCTGAGCGAGAAGGATGAGGAGATGACAATGGGTTGCATGAGGAAGTAGTGACGAAGTTTCCTTAACACAAATTTTAGCCATTGTTCGCCGGACTCTGAGACAAAATGGCCTAATGCGGCCATCCAGCCGATGAGCTCTTGGACATCCTTAATTGACATTTTTCTAGGTTAGTTTCAATGCCCCATTGGTAGACAAGAAAACCCAGAAGTTTTCCACAATGCACGGCGAATACACACTTTTCTGGGTTAAGTTTTAACCCGTACTTGCTCCGGTACACCAGGTTAAACTCCTCGGAAAAGAGGTCCTGGGTAGACTTGCTTGTGGGGACCAGTTACCCAAGTATGCTTGGGCAACCAAGGCCTTGAGCTTCACCTAGCACAGGTGACATTGGCCAGACAACCGGTCTTCGGGGGATCAGTCACCCGGGTGTGCCCAAGTAACCAAGGCCTTGAGCTTCATCTAACCCAAGAGACGTTAGCCACCCAGTTGGTCTCTGAGGGACTCGTTACCCAGACGTGCCTGAGTAACTGAGACCTCAAATTTCCCCCCTAGCATGGAGATGCTACCAGATAGCTGTTATCCAGGCTACCCATCATAGGATGCTCCCCCCCCCCCACCCCACTCCACCCCACCCCACAACAAATTACACCATCGTAGGGAACCTCCAATAGATATTTTAAGTTTCCCCACACTTATGGCTAGTTATAAATGGTGATGATTGCCATGATAGAAAGCCGACTCAACGTGATGTGAACCTTAGTAGCTTATATCTATATCAACTCCCATCTCTTATCATCTTTCTCCCTCTTCCACTTGCCTTCTCTATATTCTTTCTCTATATGGCATTGAGTAGTTTCAAATAGTATTATCTTAGTTGTTTGTCCTATTTTATCGTCACCGCTTGTTGTTTTTAATCCAAAATCATAGCTGACAGACCAAATTAAATAGATCTTAAAAGTAAATGGACTAATTTTATCTATTTTAAAATGGATGGATCAAAATAAACTAAAAAATAAGTATAGTATTCAAAATAGATACTATTATTTGTCAAACTGTTTTATAAAAAACATTAAAAAAAAGTTTTCCTTGGTGTACCATATCCAATTATATGCCGTTAATCCTTGACATTGAGTAACTTAATGCACATATGTTGTGGATAGTATGGAAGTGTGATGGTCTTGATAACACTTTGTGCTAATATTTTTATAGGTTGTCACGGCCACAATTTAGCGGTAGGACTTTTTTAGTTCGGTGGGAGAACCTTACTGGTCTTCAAAATTGCCTAGTCACTTGTTGCTTAGTCAAGACATATTTCCAGATATGGGCGGTGCATGGCTTTAATTTCCTTGTAATTTTGATAGATGAAACTACTGTATTGAGATTAGGATACGTCTGATTGATTATTAAAATTTGTCACTAATATTTGATTATAACTAATTATATAATCTAGAAAATTTGGTTTTAGAGATATGTTTGATTTATTGTTGATCCTTGTGATGGCTAAAGTCATATTTGGATATTACTCAGTTGGACAAATCGTTTGTCACAACTTTAGATATAGTTTGTAAAAATGATAGTCAAATCATAATTAAATTATTTTAATTTGCTAAATATTAATTGCAAAACAAAAGAGATGTAAGTTATGTTGCAACTGCCAATGTTTGGTTTAACAAAAATTGATTATTAACCAAACATATCATATATTCATCATCTCTTTTGTGTCTATTTGTGCTATATAAGAATAACCATATCTCCCTCCCTACCCATAAAAGTAAAACGAAATAGATGACATGTGCTACGGAAATAAGTACGAACCAAACTTTTTCATTCTTTTTTTAATATTCATTGATAAGTGCACTTTATGAATTTGATCTTGTTGTCCGGTATAGATGTTAATAGGTGCATGTCCCAGAAAATGTTTATGAAAAATTCCTCCATACATATAATTAATTCATTTGCTACTAATCTTAAATCTCGATCACTATTAGAAGGTGTGACTCAAATGCGAGTGTGGTTTTGTTTACCAATTTCACTTTTTATTTTCAAGTCAATTAATATTACCGTCGTTCTTGAATATCTGTCATTTTTTTTTTCAAATTATGGTTATCAAGGCAATCATAATTTTAGTAAAGTATAAAAAAATATCTCAAATAAATACATATACAAATAAACCTCATATCCTACAATTAATGAGTTTATAATTTCAGTTACATATATACACAAAATCTAACCACCAAATTTAAGAGATAGTATGGCAAAATTTTATCTATAATTCATAAAATAACAAATATTTATATAAAAAGATTTAACAAAAATGACACATATTTGAAAACAAAGATAGTAACTCAAAACTCTATTCATGCATGGCAAATCAGCAACGAAAAAACCATTGGAAAGCTACATAATCTCCAAATCATAATTGAAATTTCAGTAAAAACCAAGCTACTGGACAAAATAATTAACCCATGAAAGAGGGCATTGATGAATGGATCTCCCTACTGGCATGAAAGTCTTGCGGGAATTGCAATTTTTCAAATCCAAACACCATCAAAGGTCAGAGGAAGTATGTATAAGTACAAATTGACAAAACAAAAATTGCCTTTTACTGTCCGAATCACACTATTGTCTAGAAATTATGTGTTTGAAATTTCTACTAGATATGCTACCAAATAGTTTACAGATAGTGTAGACTGGACTGGGTCCCTGTGGATCTTAGAAATAGTTAGTATTTACTTGTGAAGATGGACTTCCGATTGGAATTGGTACCAAGTTCTAATTCTTGGGTATGGCTACAAGTAAGCCGCCAGACGATTAATCATTATGTGGTTGATTGATTAGAAATTTGTGAAAAGTTTTTTGTTCTCAATAATATCTACATGTTTACACACAATATCTTATTTGAAAATGCTCTGTTCAATTAATGTATTTTAACACGATAGATTTTGCAAAATGGATGGATATAGTATGCTTGTAAATTGCATTTGATATGGTGGAACAACAAACATATTTCTTTTACTTCTCTACAGCATTCATGAAGTACATTTGCAAATTTTATGTGGTGTGAGATTCAATATTCTAGATGGCAGATTATCACTTGAACATTGCAACATTAAAATGAAAATTATATGATGGGGCCGTTGGCCCAACCCAACAAAACTAAAACACACTAGGATAGAACTAGTGAAGCTCAATCCAAATCACAAATAGGCTATGTGACAATTTTTATGTGTTTTTATGTTGCGTCACAATCGGATATGTGTTTTTATGTTTTATATTTGTATTTTAAAAAAAAACGAGCATGTTGTTTTCCAAGATGAGTTGCAGGAGCAGCCAAAGTGCCAAGAAAGGCAATTTAGTCACTATGGAACATTTCTCTCTCCAAAAGTTAGTTCTATTAGTACAAATATGCAGGTATATGTACGTGTGCGTTGTTTGGTAACCATATTCATGACTTCCAATATCATGGATAAATTTCGTATTTTAGGGGGTGCCAGTTGACATATATGGTGTTTCGTAGTGTCATACAACAAATATTTTCTTAAGTCCATAATTACCTTTTTGATGATTTCATATTTCCAAGTATTATTATAAGTACAATGTTTTCGCGTAGCACCTGTAATTGCCACTATAGATTATTGCAAGCTCTTATTGTGATGAGCCACTAACAGCTATCAAAACATTGTGTGAGATTTAAGATTTTGGGGGAGGGCAGTTCTCGCGCGGAAAGGATTATGATAGTAGTTGGATGGCAGCGAGTCCCAATTGTTTTCGGCCATCGGATTAGATATATATCAATAACTAGAATCCGTTCGGGGCTTAATTGTTTTGAGGGGGAAATTAGAGGGCAATTGCAGATGATTTGTCATATTAATGTTGTTTATAAAAATAGAGATGCACACTGTTCATAATCTGTTTGGTGTTTGCATCACACAGTCCCGTTTAGCGGTGTTATCATATTTGAATATAATCGGATATCGGATAATCCGGATATCGGATCCAGAAAAATCAGATTAGAATATCTTTTTGGATATCCAATTATATAATCAGATTTGGATTCAGATATATATATATATATATATATATATATATATATATATATGATTATTTTCCTAGATTCAGGTTCGGATATGGTATCGGATATTAGTTTCGGAGTCAAATTCGAATTCTAATAATATCCGCATTCTCTTAGTAATTTAATATTATTTTATTTTGCATTTCTATCATAGTAGAATTCTAAATCATATTTTACATTGTAATTATATATTTAATAAAGTGTTTTCTATCATATTACTCTTGAACCTAGTCAAACAATATTGTAAAAACAAAATTATGTTAAAAACTTAAAATAGCAGTATAATTCATATAACATTCAAATTCGATCCAAATGGAGTAAATATCTAATTCAAATTCGTATTCGTATTCGATAATTATCTAACTGACAATCAGTTTCGTGTACAACGGCCGACAAAATTTATGGATAAAAATTTGCTAGCCGTTCGTGGTCGTTTATGAAAACTTGAAACCCACAACTGACAGTCAGTTATGCAAACTGACAGTCAGTTCGACCAAGTATTCGACCAAAATAGATAGAAACTCAGTTAAAAACAACTGTGGTCGAAACCCCAACTGACAGTCAGTATGAACAAACTGACAGTCAGTTTAGTACAAAAATTTTGAGCCCAAAATACACTCTCTCTGGACAATTGTCAGTTTAATTAAACTGACATTCAAAGTGACAGTCAGTTATGCAAACTGACAGTCAGCATGAACAAAAACAGAGATAACTTTAAATCTCGAAATCCAAAAGAGGTGTTTAATAGCTCATTTGAAAGATAATTTTAAGGGCTACAGTTTTGTCAACAGAAGCAAAAACCAGATCTGTTTAGATCTTTCTGAATATTGCAAAAACTCTTCTGCTGTCAAAAATTCAATTGAAAATCCAAAAACTCAAATCAAGTTCAAATCAAATCCAACCAAATAGATGCAATGCAATGACCTAAGTTTCTCGGTTTGTGTTGGAGATAAAGAGAGTACTTTCGCCACCCCTTTTTATAGTACGGTTAAAAGCTAAAAATAATTTTCCTAATCCGATCAACTCCAAACACCAAGATCGGTAAAAACAAAAACAATGTTACCTTAGGTCTTTTGTACTTTTTGCGATTTGCGTCTCGATTTCATTCCTTGCGACTTGTGCTTTTACTTCTTTTGTGTTGGGTTCGTCTTGTTCATCTTGACTATCTTCCCAATGGAGCTCTGTATCAAACAATCTCAAAAATACAGTTGGTCTTAAACACTCTGTTTTCATTAATCATCAAAATTAGGGTTAGGCATGAAGGCCTAGATGCAACACACGGCAACTAGTCGATGTTAAATTTTAAGTTTAAATTTCCGCATGTATGCAATGTCATATGTTTAATTTTATGTTCAACCGTTCGATTTAATAAAATATTTATTTTCGTTATGCAAAATTTTTAATCCGCAAGTTAAATTTTTATATGTTGGAATTATTTTCGTATATTTTTTAATTTATTTGTACCAATTATGTAATCAATATTGTGATGCAATAAACTAAATTGGATATTTAATATGTAGAGCCCACCGAAGAGTCTCTTGAAGAGCCTTTGCAGTGGAGATGGAGACTCTTGGAGAGACTCTTCACGCGTGGGTTCCACGAAGAATCTCTCAAAGAGTCTTTGCATTGAAGACCAAGAGACTCTACATGGTGCTCTTCACTGACGTGGCGGAGAATATTCTCTTGAAGAGTCTCTTGAGAGGAGCTAGCATTAGAGATATCTTAACATATTAATTGTTCATTTGTCCTATGATCCAAGAATCCAACAACTCAACTCGTCTCTTCACAAGGTGAGAACTGAGAAAGATGACACACTTCAATTACCAACTTCACCAACCATCAGAATTCAGAGCATTTAACACATTAAAACGAGCTCCGCACCGAGGCATTCCTTTGCGATGCTGCTTGACCTAGCATCGCCAGCTCCGTTGCCATGCTCCGCAGCTGCGAGGCGCTGCTCCCAGCTATGGAGGACATCAATCGCATTGGTTGGCTCATTGGCAGCATCACCAACAATGTGTACAGGCCTGCAGGGAGCTGTTCATATCAGTGTCGCGCCGCACTACACCACTTTTCCTCGAGCAGCAGCCAAGCCACGCCCGCTTGTGCAGCTACCGCGCCACTTGCATAGATGTGCGTCCCCCACGCCAGCTCACATGGCCGCTGCGCCTCTAGTCCACATGTTCGACGCCCTTGTGCAAATGCCGGGCTCACTCATGATACCGTCGCGTCTCCCACGCCCGTCCACGCAACCACGCGCCAATCGCGGCCACCCTTGACGTGTTCAAGATCAATGGCTTGCTTGCCTACAATGTGTTTGAGAAAACACTGCTTTGTTGCCACCATAGTGGTTGTGTTGCATGGCACACCACATTGCTTGCTAACTTTAAGGTGTCTGGGAAAATGCTTAGAAGAACAAGCATGTATATGATGGCACACTTGAAAATTTTGGCACATTCAAAAGGATATAAAAGTCATTTTGGACTAAATCAACTCCTTTGACTTTCTCCGAATGGTATTTTTAGAAGATTTTTTAGATTCTATTGGCATAAGACCAATAAAATAAAAAATGATGACATTTCTCGAATTTTTGTTTTCTCCAATGGCATAGAGCGAAATGTCCCATGTAAAAAATTTAGGATTAATTATCAAAAGATAAAATACAAAAAAACCAATATCATATGTGCTGATAAGTGCATGACCATACTGTTTGTGGTTAAGTGTCAGTTATAGAAAGATCAGTTCACTATAAGATCAAAAAAGATTGAACTATGTAAGGGTGATACATATCTTGATTTGGGTTTAATCTAATATCGTATGGCAAAAGAATCAACATGAGTACATTATATACATTTGTTTGACATAATCTTTGTGTATACTCGAGTAGTTGTTATATCGTGCCAAGGACCACTATCCACTTGTGATTTGGGTAAGTGTTTGTTGTCATGACCAAGTATGCATGGATCAATAGGCCACACATTTAATGGGTTGGAACAAATCAATTCGAATAGAATCTATTTTGTGGTTTCATATCACATGAAGAAATCTAATATAGTATGACTCATCCTACAGAACTCTATATAAAAAGAGGTATAGTGGGTTTTCGGAGATGAATTAAGAGAAATCCTAGCTGCCATCTCCACTTAAAGCAACAACCCCTTATCACGATCGTGTGTGCTAGTGATAGCACACTAGCTAGCGCATGACATTCCGCCCCCAAATTTGTGGATACCAATAGAGGCGCCGTTATCATTGCTACGCTGATCAAGATGATCTACGAGCAATCGCAGTGATCCACAAATAGTCACTGTGATCCACAAGTTGTTCCTGTGTTCCACAAGCGGTTGTCAAGATCTGAACGATTCCTGGATGTGCACAATGTTGGATCGGTTGCTATACCAATTCTCCTTTCACTATGATTTAATACTTACAATTTTTAAGTAAAAATTTTTGAAATTCTTAAAATTCTGCTAGTGTACAGTCCACTCATTCTCATCAAATATTGCATCTATGAGGCTAATTATTTTTATCATTTTATTTAGAGTGAGTTATGTTATGCAAATGTATATTATCATGGTATCTATCATTCTACTTTTTGTGATAATTTTATATTCTATTTCATAATTGTCACTTGATGCATATTCTCATTTATTTTAATTTGAACCTTTATTGATCTAAGTTTTGTGAGATTTATATAAGATAAAGTTGAAATTGAGAGGATCTACTTGTATGTTAATCGAATCTAAATTTTAAACCAAACTATAGTTTTTAAAATAAGGGTAATGTGTATCAAGATTTAATTATTATCATTCAGGAAGAATATTTTATTTATTATTATATATTTTGTAAAGGATTTTAAGTATGATTTTTCATATTTTGGTTCTTATGGTTTAAAAGTAATTTTTGTCTATTTTTTGATCCAAAATTCAATTGTGTTGTATTATAAATTAATTAAGATTAACAGGAAATAAAATTAAATAAATTAGGGTTTGCGGAGCTAGAGTTTAAATTCAAATTTTTTTGTTCAAATATTAGTTGAATTGGATCGAAAATCAATTGAAATGATTTAGAGAGATTAAATCATTTTATTATTATTTTTATTATTGTAAAAGTCATTAGTTTCGAAATGTTACATTTCATTGTTCACCAATTAAAACTAATTTTTATTTTGATTTCAGTTGAGAAATTAAATTAGAAATCACTTGAACTAATTCTTAAAACCAATTCATTTAAAATATTGGAGCTGTAGCTCGGATCAAGGCTGAAGCCGGCTGAATTTGACTAGAAGCCGGAGCTGGCTTCAAATCTCATTCAAATTTAAACACTGTTGAGCCGTGGTACCAAGGCAGTGAAATTCGGTCGTCTTCGGCGATCACCGGCGACAGAGACAATAGGAGGATGACTATCAGCCTCTCACATGCATGTCCCAAGTATGGCAGCGACGGTGAAGCGGTCCAGCGTCGGTGGCCATGGACCAAAGCGAAAAAGAGGGAATTCAGCTGGTTCACCGCTGCTGGGTCGCTCCGGCGAGGCTCGCCGGCGGGGAACAGGTCAGACGTGTTTCTTCGAGTCCTAATTCAGTACGTCTGCGATTAATTTGGTTTTGATAGTCAGATTGGGGATCAATTTCTCGACGATGACAGATTAGAGGCGTACGGCGAACTCTGGCGAGGGTTCATTGGAGGAGGTGGCGCTTGGTGGGGAGAAAGAGGGGGTCCTAGGGGTTCTGATTGTGAACTCGGATTGGATGGAGGCAGGCTGTAGAGGTTTGGCATCGAGGGCTCGTTTTCTGGCGGGGTGGAGCTTGCCGGCGACGAGGAAGATGAAGAAGAATCTAGAGATCTTCTGAGCAGAAATATTTTTATGGTTGAGGTGGTTGGATTGGGAAGAAAAACATCGAATTTTTCTGTCGTTTACGTGGCCCGATGGGCGAGAGACTACGGCCGCCGTGGAGAAAAATGGCGGTCCGGCGGCGAAAGTTTGCTGGGGTTGTACTAGAGTGCTTAATTCCAAGTGAAGAATATGATAGGAGGGGTTTGGGGTCCGATCAATGTTCACCCGAGTTCAATTGAAGGCGAGCGACAACAGAACAGTAGCTAGTAGTAACACAAAACTGAAAACGAAAATGGAACAGTAAAAGATGCGATGGCTGGCGTCGAAGTGGTGATCCGGTGAGTATTTCTTGCCGGAGTTGGGTCGGTGGAGTGGGCAATGGCCAGAGGAACTTGTCTGCGTTGGTTTGGTGCTCGGGCGATGCTTATCGGTGTTGGCTCGTCAACGGCCGACAACAGAACAGTGCTGGTGACAAAATTTACGGACTAAAATGAATAGTAATTGTCGCTTGATTCCAGTGGTTAATTGATCAGTTTACTGAAATTTTGGAATTGGAATCTGGTGAAGAGTTGCAACAAAGATGTCGGCCAAGAGTTTTGGAGGATGAGATGAACTTGAATGGCCCGACGGCACTGGCGGTGAAGCTGGCAAGGAAAGGAAGAACTGGAGCAGACACAGGAACCCGACAAGGAACTGGCAAGGGAACCAGCGAAGTTCCAATAGGGAACCAACAGGGACCAGTTGCAGTTACTGGGAACTTGGGTTGTTTCTCTGGGAACCATAATTCATATATGGGTTTTACTACACCTGCTGCTGATGAATTCAGAAGAAAGCTATTGTTGTGTTGATTGGCTTCATGGGTAAGCAAAAACTGATGTATACATGTATTTCCTTCTCACCCATACACATGTACTGCATATGTGTGCTGTAGATATGCATTTGGGTGTATTTTGTTGACATAATGGAAGAAAGGGGTGGCTAATATTCTTGATGAGGTGCATGTATATTTACCTTCATGTGTGTAGATGTATGTATTCTTCTTGGCCAGACATATATATAGGAAGAGGTTTTAATACTACAACATGTAGTTACTACAACATCTAGTCTGATTTGAATTGGAGAATTTAGCCATTACAGTCTCTTAAAAACAGAATAACGACTAATTTGCGATGATATTTGGACTGAATCGCGAAAAGTGACTAAATAAACTAGTTTGGTTAAGAAGTTTTAGGACTGGTATGCAAGTATTTTATAATATAGAATTTCATAAAAATCCTGGGGAAAATTATTCTAAAATTGATTGAACTAAATTATGAAAATAGGTAATCAGCGTAGCAATGAATAGTAATCATTGAAAATATAAAGAGGTAGATATCTAGCTCTGGAAATTAAATCTGATCTAGTTCCCAAAGGAAAATTAGTGTAAAATGGGCAAAAGGTCCTATCTGTTCAGTCTGATTTGAATTCCGAGTTGTATGACGAAATTTAGCTAATTTTGGGTTAAAAGGAGTGCATGGTAAGTAAGAAAAACAGGAGGAGCTAATTTGTAAATGTTTAAAATAAAAGTTTAATAAGATAAAGTTTGGATGAAATTAGGGCAATGTGTAAGTTATGGACGGTAGTATTTTGAGGTTCTATAACAGGCAAAATAAATAGAGGTTAGTTTCGTTATTACAAATTAGTGTTTTCGAATCCTATTAGAGATAATACATAAAAGAGATATTTTCGAATTTAAAGTTTATGAATTATTCTTATTATTTGGTAAATGATCTTTTGTAAGAAATTGAAAAATGATGTTTTAGTAAAATAAATACATATACATATGTACATGTGCACAAGTACAATATACGTACACACGCAACAAATTTTTTAAGAAAAAAAATATACATACACACGCAAAACACTCTAAAAAAAAAGTTAGATCCTTACATACTGAGTATACCTTGACTTAGGTCAACTCTAAAAGGCAAACTGTGTGCGGTTATGATGGAGGTCTTGTTTGGTTGGGATCAAAAAATGCTACTCTATTAGAGAATGCATGTTTGGTTAAATTTAATTTTTTTTAATAAACTAGTTTATTGTGGTTTTGGTTTATAAGTTCAATAATTTTTTCTCCGATTTTAATTTATTGAGATTTCTAGTTCAACCAAAATTTAAGTGTAAAATAAGTTCAAAATTAAGCCGTGTTTTTGGTCTCATATTCAACTTATATTTATAAACTTAAATTTAAACTAAAGTTTAGCCTAACACCCAGTGAGCTTGCTTATTAGAATTTCAGCTTATAAATCCTATAAATCTCATTCCATTAATTTTAGTTTATTGTGACTTCTAATTAAAAAAGAGTTATGCTTATAGAATAAAAACACTTTTACAATGCAACCGCTTTAACGTGGACCATTTGTTCCTAAAATCCAATGGTTCTTACCACCTATTACTTTCTAAGGGCTAAAGGTTTACCTTTAATCAATAAAGTCCAAAATGGATTACACTTCTATTTCTATCTTGCAAATTAGGGATATTTTTATGTTTTATGGGAAAAAAATTGCTAGAGTTAAACAATTTCCCTAATTGAGAGTATATTATGATGAATTTACCAGATACTTTAAATGGAATAATTAGCTGTGTGCTATTGTAAAAGAGTCAAATTAACAAAAATATCTCCAATTGTGAATATCACATATAGGGTCTAGACTCACATATCAATGAGACATTTAATGATATTTTATTAAATTCACATCTTTGATTGTGGTAAAGAAATAATTGTCCCAACTTTAAAAATTCCATATTTTTCTAGTAATTTGATTCATATATTGCCGCATAGTCTAATTGCCCAATTCACATGACGCAACAACATTATGTGGGATGCTAATTGCTTGTGATTTTGCTCTCTAATTGCATCTAAGATATTTCTTTTTAAGATTTAGTTTTGTATTTTTTTTCTGCAAAGAAGCAATAATGATGGCTGCATTAGTTTTTATAATTTTAGTTTTTAATAGTATTATAATTTGTACGGAGTATATGGTTCATATGTATAGTACAATATGAGCAAACGCAAATCTATGATAACTATATGGATTGTAGAGGAGGCTTCCAATTCGTTTGGGCCTATTGGGGATGATCCAAGGGATAAGAGTCAAAATGTTCAAAATATTTAAAATCTTCCTTTCTTAGGATGTATCAACCATCCATTCTCCTATGTTACTCATATATAATGCCTAAATTGCCCCTTATCAATCGAGGACCGTGATTACAACTTTGTTTAGAAGATAATGGTTATATCATAGAACTTTATCTTTGGTGTTCGATATCAACTTTGTCTTGCATGTCTATAGTAATAAGTTAAAACACAATCAAACATCTTTAGAAATAATGTATTTAGTTTTATTTAGCTCAAGTCAAATCAAGTCAATTAAGATGCTGAGACATCTATCACATAGCTAGTGTTTTCAATCGACATGTCATATTATAGGATTTTATTTGTTCATTAGTCCAAATCAAATCAAATAGAAACAAATTGAGGTCAACTTTTGAATTCTACTAGTTGGATACTAATTTGAGGCTAGTACACCAGTTCATTAAATATTTTTTTTCTTTGTGACCAGGGACCAAATCAGCAAATCCAAAACAAATACAGAGATCTGCCTTCTTTTCATCACAATGTTTATGCAGTATCTGAATTTTTAAACTATACACTTGATTCGAACATGCAAACACTATTCAACAACCATATACATACTTTGCATCACCGATACAATTTAAGTGCCTTTTGCTATATAATCAGTCATGACCACACCTAGTTATTAGTTCGTAATTTTTTTGTGCATAAGAAAAAAATTACGACGAGGTGCTTCCAATCTTTTATCTTCATCATCTGAAGTAATTCAACAATTCAAGTGATCATAGCTCTAAATGCATCAGGAACTCTAGTAGGTTTAATCCAATAAATAATATATCTATGTTTATACTAATACATAACCACGAGTTTCAAAAATTGAACCTACCTTCTTACAAATCAATTTTGTCCATTTAAGTTGTTTAATCGAAAAGTTGAGATTGCAAGTTTGATTGACGTATCTTGGTTTTTTTAGAGGGAATGGCATAGATGGCCATCCTAAATCTCAATTTTACATGAATTCCCATCCTGATTCAACAATATTGAAAGTGCTCATCCGAACTCAAGGGATTGGCGGAAATGGCTTGGACGGCGACAGAGGCAGCGGAGATTGCGTGGCCATGAACGCCGACGAGTCGGGGGGCTAGCAATGGGGGACGGTGGATTGGAAGAGAAGAGATATCCTTTTGAAATTTTAGCATTCCTTGTTTATAGACTATAGTAACTGGAGATTAAATCTTACATGGTCATTAGTTGGGCTGTTGTCGAGGCCCAAGGATGCTGTGGTAGGCGACGAGGAATCGCCAGCGGCTGAGATTTATAAATGTAAACGTGCCTAAACAAGAATAGCCTGAATGAGCCAGGGTGTAGCTCGACTCAGCTTATTAATTCCACCTAGCTGGGATATTGGCTCAAACTTGGCTCGTTTCTTATCCGAGCCGAGCCTGCGTTGCTGGTGAGCCCAAAACTTTTGTTCCACCCCTAGCAGCATCGCAATACATATTAGCAATATTTTCGTACTTACTCTTGCTCACTTCATGCTTTGTGACCAATATTTTCTTTTCAAATGGGCTCAACAGGTCTAATAGTATAAAGGATTAATCTACATTGATAATATAACTTGAGCAAACACAATATATGTCTTAAAAAATTAATAGTACAAGTCGGATAATTCTTTCTAGACAAAGAGATTACGAAAACCAAGTGTGAGTATAAGTTGGACGTACCGAGAATGTTACAGCCGACCTTAATGGCCAGCTTGATGAGATCAACTTTTTAGCACTGCCACTCATTATAGAAATTAACCTCAAAGACAATGACCTCCACGGCCGGTATTGGCTCTCTATCTGCACTCCGCTTCCTTCAATGTTCAGGAAATTGGCTCACCAGGCAAATACTCATTTGAGATTGGCGATCTCCGTAGCCTTGAACAAATTGGACTCTCCAACAACAACCTCATAGGCCACATCCTCTAACCATGCTCATTTGGCTTGTCTTTCATGACACAATGCTCTTCGCTACAATTCCAAGTGAACTAGAAAGGCTTGTTAATCTAAGAACTTTGCAGCCAAGCAATATCTACTTGAGCGATGGGACACCTCCTAGTCTCGGAAACCTGACGAAACTAACAGGAATTACTTGAGCTCTGAACAAAAAAACTCATTGGTGCAATCCCTGTCTCTTTACTTAATGTTACCACACTACAACTAGTTCTTCTTTACAAAAATCAAATTCAAGTCCCATCCCCCAAGAGTTTGGAAAGCTTCCAAATCTAATTGCTTTGGACTTGAGTAATAACCTTCTAAATGGCCCCATTCCTCCTAGCATACCTTCTTGCATTGACTAGATTCAATGCAGCAGAAATTATGATTACTGGAAGAACATCATCAGAGCTTTCAAAACAATTGAAGTTGGAATTAAAATAATTAGGAAAATATAAAAGAATTAGGAGAATGCTACACAGTGATCAACTATATCTGTTGGCTATTTATATTTGCATAAATGACATTGATTACACTATCTTAACGGCATGCTAGAAAGATGCTAACGTGCCATGAGAATAGGGCAACTATGCTGCATGCGCTTAAGTCTGGCTAATAAACTTAATTGCCATGCAGTACGTGTACAATGTGAGATTATATGATCAATGTATCATAAGACTAAATCTAACAGGAATTACTTGAACTTCATTCTACTCGTGTGATTGGTGAGATGCCATGAGAAATTAGAAATATAAGAAATCTATACAATCTCAATTTAGCACAGAATCAGTTATTACTGTTAATGTATATGTGTGTGTAAATGAGGCCCGACCCGGCCCAAAAGGCTCACTGTGTATATGGCTAAAGAGAGGGATTCTTTTCCCAAAATAATAATCTATATTTTCATCACTATTCACATGGTATCAGAGCTAGGGTTTTAACCCTTGCTGTGCTCCCGCGCCACCACCGCCTGTCGTCCCCGCGCTCGTCGTTGTCCCCTCGTCGCCAATCCACCTGCGCTGTGCCCCCACGCCGTGGGGCGCCGGCTCTGCCGCGTGCATGCGCCGCCACTGTCGTGTGGCCTACCGCCGTCGCCGCTCGCCGCGTCGCCCGCCGCGTCGCCCGTAGCTACCACCTCCGAATCCTCCTCACGCTGCTGCATCACAGTCAACGTCGAACACGCAGGCAACAGATTTTCTTTTTTTGTGTTCCTACTGCTCCTCGTCGGCAAATGTTGGGTTGGATGCCGCTGTTGATGCACTTGTACCGCTGATACTGCGCTCTCCTTGCTGCTGCTTGGGGGAAATCAACTCGGCTAGGGTTTGAGCACTGCTCCCCTGGTCATCTCTTCTGCGCCACATGCTTGCACCACTTGTGCTCTCTTTATGGCGCGTGATGCTCTTCCTGTGTTGATGGTTCCAACTATCCTCAGTGGTCTACCACCGTGCACGTCAATCTGAGAGGTCTTGGTTTGCTATCTCATCTCACCGAGACGGCTCCCACGACTCCCTCAGATGTGGTCAAGGCGTGGGTCACTTGATGATGATTGAGCTATGCAGCTCATCTACAATAGCGTGGTTATGGACATTCGAATGGAGATTGCCATGCTTCCTTCCGCTCAGGCGATGTGGACACACTTGACGAAGCTCTACGTGCAGGATAGTTCCGATCAGCTGTATGCTCTTGAGCAGCGGTTTCAGCATCTCCAGCAGGGGGATCTGTCTGTGCAGGCGTTCCACAGTGCCTTCAGTGCTCTCACTCGTCAGATGGATGCACTTGCCCCCTCTCTGAGCCCCAGTTACTCCAGCTGTAGTGCTGTTCGTGGTCACCAGGCGAGATCCCGCATGTTTGCCTTTGTCATGCGGCTTCGCCTGGAGTTCGAGAGCATTCGTGCCCAGTTGCTTGGTCGCATTACTCCACCGACGCTGGACGATACTCTTGCGGCTGTTCTTGCTGTGGAAACCTGTCTGCGCACTCAGTCGCCCGCGGCCCCAGCTTCTCAGCAGCACCTCTCAGTCCTCGCTGTTACTTCGGAGTCTGCTGATTCTCTCGCTCAGGTGCCAGCTGCTGCAGCTGCTCGTGTATCTGTGGTGTGTACTCACTGCAAGAAGCGTGGTCATCCTTCTGCGGGCTACTTCCAGCTTCATCCTGAGCTGGCACCGCCTGCCTGGCGCCCTTGAAGTGACTCCGCTTCTGATCGGCGTCCGCCTCGACCTCCTCGTGGAGGTGCTGCTCCTTTTGCTGCCTCTGTGGAGGATGCCGCCGCCTCCTCCTCTGCCACTAAGCTTCAGGTGATGTCGGCGCAGCTTCATGAGTTGTGTCTTCAGAACTCTCAGCACTCTCAGCTTCAGGCGTATCTTTACCAGCAGTGCACTCCCACTACTTCAACCTTTGGCACTCCTACTCCTCTGCCCTTTGGTGCATCCGCTGGCTTGGCCACTCCGCCTGCTTCACCGATAGGTACGGCTTCACTCGATCATCATCTAGATTCCGGTGCCAGTTTTCACGTCACGCCAGACAGTTCCAAGTTGACCACGTGTCAACTGGTCACCGATGGCTTGCACATCCGGTCAGCTTGTGGTACTTCCTTACCTGCTATTTCTCAGGGCTGCATTTCTTCTGCTCAGTTTACCGTACCAGATGTTGTTCATGTTCCGCAATTATCCATGAGTCTCATTTCCGTGGGACAACTTGCTGATTGAGGCTATTTTTTTGGGTTTGATGAGCTTTTTTACTGTGTATAGGATCGTCGGACAGGTATGCTACTTAGTACTAGCCATCGCCATAGAGACTCTTCTCATCGTCTCTATGTGTTAGATTACCTTCATCTTCTACCTCTACATGGTCCGTCTGCTGCTTCTACATCACCTTTTTTTGCTGCTTCTGTGATTGACTCCTTTCAGTGGCATCATCGACTAGGTCATCTCTGTGAGTCGCATCTCTCAGCACTTCTGCATCAGGGTGTCTTAGGTCATGTCGCGACTGGGTCGCGTTTTTTCTGTCAGGGTTGTAAGCATGGTAAACAACTACAACTCCCATATAACTCTAGTGTTACTCGTACTAGTCATCCTTTTGCTTTAGTGTATTCTGATGTATAGGGTCCTGCTCCTTTTGTGTCCAAGGGTGGACATAAGTATTATATTATTTTTGTTGATGATTATAGCAGATATACTTGGATTTACTTCATGTCTCATCGTTCCCAGTTTTTATCGATATATCAGACTTTCACTCTCATGATTCGTACTCAGTTATCTGCTAGCATTCAGATTTTTCGTTTTGACTCTGGCGGCGAGTACGTCTCACATGCTTTCCACTAGTTTCTTTCTGATCAGGGGACTCTTCCACAGCTCTCTTGTTTTGGTTCTCATCCTCAGAACGGTGTTGCCGAGCACAAACATCGTCATATTCTTGAGACTGCTCGTACTCTTCTTATCTCCTCTCATGTCCCACATCATTTCTGGGCTGAGGCAGTTTCCATGGCTATTTATCTCATCAATCTTCAGCCGTCCACTCGTCTTGATGGTAAGTGTCCCGTGGAGCTCTTACTTCAAGCTCCACCGATATACGATCATCTCTGTGTGTTTGGGTGCACTTGCTACGTCCTACTTGTCCCTCGAGAACGCACAAAGCTGACTTCGCAGTCTGTTGAGTGTGTTTTTCTTGGGTATAGTATTGAGCATAAGGGCTATCGGTGTTATGATCCTCATGCTCGTCGCTTGTGTTTTTCCTGTGACGTTTCCTTTGTTGAGGATCGTCCTTTCGTCCACTCTCCTACCACCCCTTGTGTGTGTCCACCTGAGTTGCTCTCTTTTCTCTCACTTCCTAGCACGACATCTTCTATTTCATCTCCTGGCTCTCCCCCACCGAGAGAATCACCTTCACCAGTCGTTCCCTCCGTTCCTATCCTAGCACGTCCTTCTCTTCCTACCACTACTCCACCATCCCCACCTCCACTTCCTCGTCCTCCCGTTTTTCATTGCTACACTCGTCGTCCTCGCCCTCCTCGGCCACCTCCTCCTGTTCTGCCGGCCAGTACGGATGGCGTCCCTACTGATGATCCGCCTGAGTTGGAGCTTGCCATCCTATCACAGTATGACCTTCGTGATTGCTCCACTATTGCTCCGCCTACTCGTTATTGTGGGCCCCTCGTTAGAGGGAACCTGATACAAATGCCCAGGTAATTTGTGCACAGGAGTTGAGACCTCAGAACATTCAACAGCATTTACATACATACATTAGCATAGCGTACGGGGTCATCCAGACCCATATTACATTAATCGACGTGTGCGGAACCACGTCGTATAAGAGTAGCAAGACCAGTTAGGAGCTGAACCCGAAACAGGATTCGAGCCAAAATATAAACAACCAAAGTGCATCAGCAAAGCAGAGGGGAACATCTTCCTCATCCAGCAAAGCGTGAAGCAGGGCGAAACCCACATCGCTCTTACTGAGGTTAGGAGACCCTTCAGGCGCTTGGATCTCCTGGAACTTTGTCGGGGTCTTCTTGTGCCAGTTCGATTCCATAGTCTATGAAATTCATTGATTCATCCTCTGTACTTATTGGATCAGCAAGGGTGAGCATACAAAGCTCAGCAAGTTCCCGCATAGGGAAATATTGTATGTAGTTATTGACAACAACAAGCTCTATGGTTCCCATACCTAATGTAATTTTATTGAAAACAGAGATATTTTAGTACTTTGGAAAGTCTCCCTGAATCTGGGGTTTTATTTCTCAAAGTAATTTATCAAAACTGTACATATGTATACTTTTCACAGAGTCAGGCTAAACTCCCATGAGTCGCCATGGTTTGATCTCATTTTAAAGAATTTATCAATACTAATCATGCTGCAACAATGAGGGACCACCCCACTACGACCAGGCTCCAGAAAACCCGGGAGCACGGAGTATTCGAATACCTTTTTACACTCTGTAAAGGTGTACCACTGTACCCACCACGAAAACTCAACTTAAATGTCGGATCAGCTCCCTGCGACTTATACGCAGGTGACCAGGCTGAGCTTACACAACAGTTTACTGACCCATTGTTAATAATTTTCTACCCGATACATAGACAATACCGGCCCCATTATCAAGGTAGGTACTCCCTACAACATGATACATGGCAAGCACGCGTAAGGTCCTCATTATCGTTGTGGGTCCTCCCCACTGCCTTTTCTTCTAGCCTTGGGTCTATGAGGTCCTCCTCTGGACGCATAGAATTCCCACTTCCGGGTTCGGTCGCGCACGACTCGAGAGCCAGGCTAGGGCGACTTCCTTCTTACGCCTTATCCTCTCTACCCCTCACACCACTCGTGGCCCTCTGTGGCCCACCAATTTCCACTCGGGAAACCGGATCGACAGCCATTGCAGGAAATGATTAACTTTAGGTGAGTCATGACATTGTGCCTGTCCCATACCAGGCGGGTGGTTAGCACGTTTTCAGGTCGCTTAGAAGCACAGCACGACGATCCCGTCCTTATGGACCCTTAGCGAGGCTTTCACAAACCCACCGCGCACACAGCTCGAACCTTCCAAACCAACCCTCGCTAGTAGTCCCTATTTCTTTTACATAAAATGATCTTTAGAAATAGTTTGCTCATGCTTCTGCCTTCCTCTTTTCTTTTACACATTTATTAGTATAGACATATATTTCCATGGGTACATATTTCCTCTTAAGGTAGTGTGTATATGAATACACACATATGTTCTACACTTTTTCTCCTAAGGTGACAAGGCAAAGTAAATTGTTATGAAACAAGGGGGGTCTGCAAAATAGGACTATCTACTCACATCATTTCTCAACATATACTTTTATCAAAACTATCCATGCATACATGCGTAGATACCAAATTCTAAATAATTAAATGCATATAAAATAATAGGCGCAATATGTTCAAAGGAGGGAAACTTGCCTTGCCAAGTAGTATTGTCGTAGTCTGCGGGTTCTTCTGTTTCCTCTTCCGCGTAATCGAAGTCTTGATCTTCAAATACAGGCATATACACAAGGTATTACAATCAACTTACAAAATACGACAACTATGCTCACATAAAATAATAATGCGCTACACTGGAACGGCTTCTGATTTCTGAACTGAATTAGGGTTTGGGCTTTGGATTTCCAAGGGTCGAGTTGTGCTAGTTTAGGATGGCTAAGAAGAGTAGTAAATAAGACTCTTAGGGTCGACGGACATTGGACGTTAAAAGGGCGACGTTCGGGTCACGTCCGAACTTAACCTAAAAGCCGAGAAGTGAGTTAAGGGGTCTAGGTAACTCTGAATGAGATGAAAATTGGACAGTAGGTGCATTAGACTAAGGCGAAGCTATTTGACAAAGTGGGACAAGCAGAAAAGGCTTAGGTTTTCTAGAATTCACAAAAAAGGTCCAGGACACAGCAATTTCTATGCCATTGTACTGCTAGAATTAGGGTTTGTGTGTCCTGAGCAATTGGTTCATGCATTTGAAGGCAAACTATGTCAAACATGTAGGCTTAAGTGTCAGGAGGTGTCTGGCCGGAGGGTTTGGCCGGGGATGGCCGGAGTTGGCCGGAATTTGAATGCCAAGGTGGCTGTTTTGAACAGAAGTTAGGGCAGAGCAATTGGAGCAGTTAGGGTTGATCAATTTAGAAATTGATCACATATCCTTGCTCCTGGGAGTGTGGAGATCACTACTGGTACACTGGGTTGTCTAGTGGTTGCGGTTGGAGGCTCGCCGGAGTAGATGGCCGGAGCTCACGGCTGGGGATTTGGGGGTTCAAAATTAACTAGCTGGGGTGATCAAACATACTCTAAGGAGCAATTCTCCTCACTAGCACGGGTTCTAAATCTCTTTGGATCGGGCTGAATTTTGCAAAACAGAGCTAAATGGAAAACCGGTGATAGCCGGAGTTAGAGAAGAAATGAACTCGATTCTAAGCTCATGAACCATCTAGAGAGTAAGAGGAATATGTTGGTGGCTTCAATTTGGAGAAAAACTCACCGGAGAGTGCTGTCACCGAGAAGGCTGAAGGTGGAGCTCGGGGAAGACGATGAACAGTGGTTTTTCTTGCGTTTGCTGTGTGGGTGAGGTGAAGAGATAATGTGCCCTGGCTTTTATAGCCTCTAGATGCTGTGGGGAGGGTACTGGCCGAGGGAGGGCGCAACTGGGCGCGTGTGCGATGACAACCGGAGGCGAGGACGGTGGCGATGGGACGGTGCACCGGCGTGAAGGTCGAAGAACGTGGCTACAGCTCGGGCAAAGGACAGCGGTGGCACGCTCATCCAATGCCGGCGCTGGACGTGGCTGAGATGCACAGGAACGGCGACTTTTGCACGCGGCCAGGTGTTGCTGTGTTCGGTGGTGGACACGACGGGACGAGGCACGGTGATCTGGGGGGTTCTCGAGGCGTCGTCGTTGGCGTGGACAGGTGGCGGAGCTCGCAGGGCACGTGAGGCGCACACGGGGCGGTGCCGGCGGAGAGGGGACGCGGTGGCGCGGCACAGCGCAGTGCGGTGGCGTACGGGCGGCACGCAGGGCGCGCACGCGGTACGAGCACGGGCACGGTACAGTGCCGTGCACTGTACACTGTGTTTTGTTCCAGGGGTATTTTGGGCATTTTCAGGATTTAGGGATCCAAATGCAAATCCGACTTTTCCGAGGGCTAGATAAAATTATCACATACTCATTCCAATTGAGTATGCGCGAAAACGAGAAGATTTGGTAGGGTTTCGGGTAAAACGAAAACAGGGTTGAGTAAAACTGGTACTTTCGTTTTTGGATTTTTCCAACGGCTGAAACTCTGATTCCCGTCGCGAATTTGGAAACGTTTCTAAAGGACGATGCGTATCAAATAGCGATATGGACGTATAGGAGAAGATGGATCTCGATTCGGACTTCAAACGGAGATTTTAGACTTTTTGGGTCTCCTAGAAGCGGTCGTTTTCGATTTTGAGAAAGAATCGGCCGATTTGGGATATTCCGATACGAGGGGATCTTAGAGCACATCGCGCTTATATTGGTTATGGTTTGGGTCCTTTCAGGGTCAGGTGGTGCAAGGTGCGTGTGATAAGGCGATGATCAGAAAATGAAAATAGGGCAAAAATCAGGGATGTTACAGTTATGCTCTCTCTGCAGCTATCACTGTTGAGCCACATACATACCAGGAGGCCATTGCTCGTGTTGAGTGGCAGTTGGCCATGGCCGAGCAGTTGGCTGCTCTAGATCGCACAGGCACGTGGGAGATTGTTCCTCTACCGGCTCATGCAGTTCCGATTACCTGCAAGTGGGTGTTTAAGGTCAAGACACAGTCAGATGGTTCTGTTGAGCGCTACAAAGCTCGCCTTGCTGCTCGTGGTTTTCAGCAGGAGTATGGTCGGGACTAAGATGAGACTTTTGCCCTTGTTGCTCACATGACTACTGTTCGCACTCTTGTGGCTGTGGCTGCTGTTCGTTCTTGGACTATCTCTCAGATGGATGTCAAGAATGCTTTTCTTCATGGTGATTTACAGAAGGAGGTTTACATGCAGCCACCACCAGGTGTTTCCGTTCCAGCTGGTCATGTGTGTCGTCTTCGGCGTGCTCTCTATGGCCTCAAACAGGCCCCTCGTGCCTGGTTTGAGTGTTTCTGTGCTGTGATTATCGCAGCTGGTTTTACGGCTAGTGCTTATGATCCCGCCTTATTTACACATACTTCTCCTCATGGTCGGACTTTGATATTGTTGTATGTGGATGATATGCTGATCACCGGTGATGATTTGCAGTATGTTGCTTTTGTGAAGCAACGCCTGAGTGAGCAGCTCCTCATGTCCGACTTGGGCCCTTTGCACTATTTTTTGGGACTTGAGGTTCTTCCTACTGAGGGGGGTACTACATATCACAGCAGCGCTACACTCAGGATTTACTTGCTCGCTTGGCTATCACAGATACACGGACAGCCAGCACACTCATGGAGCTTCGAGCTCAGCTCCGTTCCACTGATGGTGTTCCACTTGCGGATCCGTCTCGATATAGGCATATTGTTGGCAGTCTTGTCTACTTGACAGTCACTCGACCTAACATATCTCATGCAGTTCACATTCTCAGTCAGTTTGTTAGTGCGCCAACTTCTGTTCACTATAGTCATCTACTCCGTGTGCTGCGCTACCTCCGTAGGACAGTGTCCCGTGAACTATTCTACAGTAGATCGAGCCCTTTGAGACTCCGTGCCTACTCTGATGCTACTTGGGCGAGCAACCTTGATGATCGGCGTTCTGTTACAGGTTATTGTGTGTTTCTTGGGACTTCTTTACTCACTTGGAAGTCTAAGAGACAGATTGCAGTCTCCACATCTAGTGCTGAGGCTGAACTTAGAGTTTTGGCTGCTACTACCAAAGAGATTATTTGGCTTCACTAGCTATTGGTTGACTTTGGTGTTGAGTGTCCTGCCCTCGCCTCATTGTTGTGTGACAACACTAGTGCCATTTAGATGGCAATGGACCCTGTGAAGCGCGAGATGAGTAAGCATGTTGGTGTTGATGCCTCCTTCACTTGATTTCATTGTCATCTTGGCACGATTGCTCTTCAGTACGTGCCTTCGGAGCTTCAGGTTGCTGACTTCTTCACCAAAACACAAACTCAGGAGCATCATCGTTTTCTTCTCTCCAAACTCAATATGTTCGAGTTTCCAAAACCACCTTGAGTTTGAGGGGGGTGTTAATGTATATGTGTGTGTATATGAGGCCTGGCCCGGCCCGGCCCAAAAGGTGTATATGACTAAAGAGAGGGATTCTTTTCCCAAAATAATAATCTATATTTTCATCACTTGTTCCAATTTTGTTTATCCATCATGAGACACAGTAATGTTTGTGGATTTGTCATGAAGCGTACGAAGATTTCATGCAACCCCTAGTTGGAAAATCATTTTTTGAAGACGTACCTCATCATGTGATACCCAATATCGAAATATATGATCATAATCAATGACCTACTATGATTTGAATCACAAATTGACTACTTTAGCTGGATGTCATGCACTTAGGGTCCCTACAAAAATTGCTTTCCTATTTACGGAGAGGTTCAAGAATGCTCTGCTTGATGTTATTGCACACATGACTTAGCTGTGACCTAGATAACATTATAATGGCTTTTTTAAATGGATCTAACAATGTTGGGTCCCCGTAAAAACTGTTTTCCTGTCTTGTTGAGTAATTTGTGGCATGCATTGGAGAGGTTTCAGTTGTGTTTGTACTTGAAGTGTGCCACCGCTAGCTTCTTCAAGGAGAAATTTTAATAAAAAGACCAACTTAGAGTCGGAGCATCTGGTGTATTCTAATACATACATTTCTGACTTCATACTCTCACAATTTGTTGAGGCCTTGCAAATGCGGCCTACATACTCTCACAATTTGTTGAGACCTCACAAATACGACCTAGTATTGCAGACGGAGTCAAACAAAAACCTGTAAAATACATGTCTGATCTCTAAGTAATAATAACATAATCTAATGATATTGGCCACCTCACGTTAATTCTAGATCCTATAAAAATTTTTAGAAATTCCTAAATTAGAAAAGACTAAAAATTCTCATATTAATCAATTAAAAAATCTATTCCACACATCATATTTCTAATGTTATAGATATATCATTTAAAAAACGTACTCAAAATTAATTTTATTTCTATTATGATCTAGATTCATGTAAAAAATTTTATCCAAAACTAACTATATTTTTATTATAATATCAACAGAAAACGTATCTCTATAAAATATGAATAAAATTTTAAATCATATTAAATTAGCCGTGTAATTTTAGGAATTTTCCACTATTTAAACACAGAAGAAAGACATTAAAAAATTCAAATTGAATCCTAGACAAAGCTAGGAGATGAGTAGTACAATTTTTTGGCATAATTAGATCCTGCATAAAGAGTGATATACGGTAGACCATGCGATCTTTTAGATGTGACTATTCCTTTAGGCTAAGTCCAGTGCAGAGGCGCTTCGCGAGGCGCTTCAACAGAATATTCTTCGGTATATTCTGTGCCACGTGTGCGAAGCACCACCCCAAACATCCCCCTACTCCAATGCAGAGGCGCTTCGCGAGGCGCCTTCTCAGGCGTCTCACTCTCCAATGCAAAGACGCTTCGAGAGGCGTTTCGTGCGGGACCCGCATATATAATATGTATTAAAAATTATAATTACTAAAATGAAATTCGGATAATTCGAACACAACCAAATAAAACATAAAAATTGTAAATAACACTAAAAAAATTCAAAATTTTTTTAAATTTTTTTATTTAATAAATGACACACATAGAAATAAACAAGACACATACTAATTAAAATTCGAATACATTTTAAACAAGACTCCGCAAAACCACTACATTTCGGTACCATCACCCCTGAAATGCTGCCAAATGTGCTCAACCAGATCCCGTTTTAGTTGCTGATGCGTTGGGCGAGCCCAGATTGCATCGTTTTGAGCTAGCATCTGTGCGAATATTGGCGGAGCACTCCCGTGGAGAGTAGGAGGTGTAATGGTAGATGTTCCTTGGGTATCGTAAGACCCATCGGTCGGGTCATGAGAGTGTCGCTCATCCTCGATTATCATGTTGTGTAGGATGACACACGCTTTCATAATATTGGCAAGGGTTGACCGTCGCCAAAATCGACCGGGGCCACAGACAATAGCAAATCAAGTTTGCAAGACCCCAAAAGCTCGCTCCACATCTTTTCTTGCTCCTTCTTGGTGCTGTGCGAACAACATGTGTTTCTCCGTTTGGGGCAAGGGAATGGTCTTCACGAAGACAGCCCATTCGGGGTAAATATCATCGGCTAAGTAGTACCCCATATTGTACTGTGTCCCATTAACAGAGTACTGAACAGCAGGAGCTTGGCCGGCCAACACATCCGTGAAAAGGGGGAATTGGTTTAGCACGTTGATGTCGTTGTTGGATCCGGCGACACCAAAGAAAGCATGCCATATCCACAGATCTTTGGATGCAACCGCTTCAAGTATTATTGTAGGGACTCCTTGATCACCGCGGGTGAATTGGACCCTCCACGCAACTGGGCAATTGCGCCATTTCCAGTGCATGCAATCGATGCTTCCCAACATCCCTGGGAAACCTCGCTCCTCTCCTTGCCGGAGCAGACGCCGGAGGTCGTCGACAGTAGGTTGACGAAGATATTCCTCCGCGAACCGAGCAATGATTCCTTCGACGAAACGCTCCAGACACTCAACAGCCGTCGACTTTCCAATGCGTACATACTCATCGACGGCATCGGCGGGGGAGCCGTAGCACAACATGCGCAATGCCGCTGTACACTTCTGCAAGGGAGATAGCCCCTTTCTAAGGAGGGCATCTCTTCTCTCATTGAAGTACGGGGACCACTCCCTAAGAGCTTCGACGATTCGTAGAAAGAGGGGTTTCCCCATTCGAAACCGTCTACGAAACAAGTACTCGGGGTAGACCAGAACGTCGGCGAAGTAGTCCGCGACTAGACGGCCATGACCGCCTTCGCGATCTCTATCAATGTACCTTCTGCTACCTCGTCGACGGCGGTGCGAGGTACCATCGTCTATATTGGCTTCAAGGTCGTCAACAACGCGACGGTACAGGGGTTGGACCGTCAACACACTCTGCACAAACGCCGCCACGAACTCTTCGACTTGGTTGATGGCTTCATCGTCGCCACTACTTGTGCTTGAGCTAGAGGACATTTTTTTTGGACAAGGCAAGATATTTTGGACAAGGTAAGATCTTGTGAAGATGAAGGCTCCAGGGATTCTGATATATAGGGATAGAAGAGAATCAAGCACATGGGCCTCTTCCAACGGTTAAATACAAAGGCATCCATCACATGTGTTGGTTCCAACAGGTACAATCCAAAAGCATGGAACACATATCGATCACATGCCAAAAGCAACGGCTAAAATTCAAAAGTATTGATCACATGCCAAAAGCAACGGCTAAATATAAAGGCATCCATCACTTGTGTTGGTTCCAACGGGTACAATCCAAAAGCATGGAACACATATCGATCACATGCCAAAAGCAACGGCTAAAATTCAAACAGGTAAATCCAGAACGACTTAAATTAATAATGCGAGTACAATTTTACAAAGGAAAAGTACATCATTCAAGCTACTACTTATTCTTCATTTCCTTAATCATGTTGTTCACGTACTCTAATGCGGCCTCATGCGCCTTCTTACGAGCATCTGAGAAATTGGATGTATCCCCCATAATCAGTTTCGTCAACGACTTCATAAATGTGCCTTTTTCCTTGCTTTTGGCCATCTCTTGCAAATTTTCGGCTGCAGCAACGGCTTTGTCGGCCACCCTATTGAGGTCGGCATTGGCTTGGCCGATGCGCTGCAGCGTCTCCTCGTACGCCGAGGACGCCGAGGATGTTTCACTCATTTTTGTCTTACCCTTCCGCTTGTTCTTTGCCGCATCCCGCCCTTCCGGTCGTGGAAGCTCCACAGGTTCGTCGTCGTTGTTTGACGACGACGTGTGGGCACCTTCTTCGTTGAGGCGAGCTCTTTTGGAAGAGTCGAGGTAGCTTCGGCACTACTTCGGTTGACCACGCACGGCACTCCACCAGTGCTCCAAGATGAAGGGATGACCCACCTCCTGCTTATACATGTCCCGTGCTTGAGACATTAATTGGTCGTCCGAACGACCACTGGCGTAGGCATCCCTCAACCTACAATAGATGCCATTGAAGTGAACAATTTTCTTATTGTTCTTCTGCCAATGGTCTTTGCAGTGCCTAACGTCCCGTCTGCGGTTGGGCGGACTGCTCCTATTGTACGCCTCAGCGACCTTCGACCAATATACGTCGAACTTTTGGTAGTTTCCCTTGACCGGATCAAGAGAGTTATTCAACCATGCACTAATCTGGAGGACGAAAAATTCAACTTTTCGAAAACTAAGACAAACCCTGTCGAGAAAAATGTACGATACAAATATTTAATATTTAGATGAACACTCACAAGTCGCATGTCGTCCGGTTGTGACCAGTTCAATCGTTTATGTTGCTGTGCAGCGGTTCCTTCGCTTTTGCCGGCATCGTCGTCGTCCTCGCACTCGACCGGGGCCGTGCTATGCGGACTGCTGGTATCTGATACCGACGTGGAGCGGGAATTCTTTGCCGGTGCTTGCGGAGGCGACATTTCCGCGGGGATGGTCGGAGCTCCAACGAAATGAGGATTCTGACCGTAAGGGCCGTAGGGGGGTTGTTCGTACGGATGTGCATATGGATATGGTTGGCCGTATGGAGGGGGTGGGGCGTATGGTGGATAGCACATCGGATATGGTGGGGGAGGGGGCTGAAAACTGGGCGGATTTTGGCCGCTTGGCACTTGGGGGCTCTCCTCATCGAAATTAGGATCGCCAAACCAGTTCACATAACCGCGGGAGGGAGTGTTGGCCATGGGAAAATTTTCTGGGAAAAAATTAGCTAAACTTTGCTGAAAAAGTGTGTGGTTTAAACTTGTGTTGAGTGCAAATGAGCTGAACCTTGCTCCTATTTATAGCCAGGGGAGCACACAAATTTTAAGAATTTTTTGGTGATTTTTTGTGAATTTTTGGTATGTTTTATGAATTTCTTGGCTTAAAAAGGAATAAAATATATAAAACGGCTAGTTTTTAACGGCTATTAATACAACGGCTGTTTTTTGTCTCGCTGACAGGTGGGACTGGGGAGAAAATGAACCAACGGCTAGTTTACTGCGTATACAAAACACTCATCACACTGACAGGTGGGACCCACAGGCAACCGGCCCTACAAACCATTGGGCAAAGCGTGTACACACGCGTGTGCACGAAGCCAGTGCGTACACTGCCACCACGCGTTTTGTGGGCCCCACCAAAACGCGTGGCGCACGAACGCACCGCGCACCCCATCACTGACATGTGGGCCGTGACGCGCATTTGGGCCCACATGTAAGTGCACGCGCCACTCGAGTAAGGACCGCACGCGGGGGACAGCAGTGGGGCCCACAAACCGCGTCCCGGGGCGTTGCGCGTGCTCCAACGCGGACGCTACGTGTGCGAGGCGCCGGTGGGCCCCACCTGTTAGAGCGGAAATTTTCGACACCACGGCTGGCGTTCTCTCTCTCCTCGCGCGCGTTTTTATTATTTTTTCGCCATGGGGCCCGCATGTCAGAGCGCTGTGGCGCCGGGGTTGGACTTAGCCTTAGATCCCAGTAATTTTGTCAACCCCTTAGAAACCACAAAACTAGGTAAAATCCATTTTCAATTTTTTTCTCATAAAATGTAAATCACAGGTGTCTTAATGCAAAGACTTGTTTACAACGAATTTTTTTTCTAAATAACCCTTTAAAAAAATTACAAAACTAACCCCTAACTTTTAAATTTTGCAAAACAGGCTCTCTGTCGCGAATTGCCGCAGGCGACTGTCTTCAGTCGCTATCCCGGATAGCGACTGAAGACGTGGCATGACACAATGCCCCGCTGTCACCCGTGCGCCACGCCAGGTTTTAGTCGCTAGCCGGGCTAGCGACTGAAACTTGGGACATTTCCATTCGGTCTCTTTTGCCCCGTGGTCGCGGTCGAAGGACTTTGTGATGATTTCGTTTGAGAAGTAGGACTTGTTTGTAAATTTTGAGATTGGGAGGGCTGATTTGAGATCTAATCTCACACACAAGTGTAACTTTATTTTAGGAGCGTATTCAGCAGAAGTTTCAATGAAATTTGGCAAGATTTGATGATTTTGGGATAATTCGAAAACATGGTACTTTAGGGCAATTAGGGTAATTAGAATTTTGAAAAATGGCGAGACTTGAAACTAAGGTGTCGGATGAGATTTTGAAAATCTTACAGAAGGGAAACTTGGTCAGAATAGTGAATGGGAGATACTCCTTGAATTAGATCGAAGTTTGGGGATGAGATGTGGGTTTTAGCCTTTTTAGGTTCCGCAGAAAATCTTAAAAAGGTATAAGCCGCAATAATTCTAGGCTGATTTGCGAAAAGGAGTAAGACGACAAAGTTTTGGCATCGAGACCGTACAAGTACATACTAATTTCGCATTTATACCGTGCTTTTGATACCTAGTTTTGTCTCGTTGGTTCGACGCATTTGTACGAAACTAGACGTCTCGGCGCAAAAGATAGTAGGTGCAAAAGTCGAAAAGACTAATCATACGAAAACGAGCATCAGATGAATAGGTAAAGGTTGAAAAGCAGAAACTCAAAGTCATACAAAAGTAGAACAGTAGAAAACATAAAACCCCAAAAAGTTGGAAACCTAACAAAAATGTACGAATATTGAACAGTCTGAGAAAAGCCTACATCGGACTAGTGCCCCCTGCTGCCCCTCTGTGTGGGGGGGAGGGCTGATACTCTGATGGTGTGTACCGAGAGGGGGGCTGACGATCCCTGACGCGCCGCCTCCTCACAGGTGGTGTCTGCGCAGCTGGCGTAGACTGGGAAGGCTGTGTCGGCTGCGTAGGCGGCGGAGCATCGGGAAGGAAGATAGGAAGCATATGTGTCGGCTGTGTAGGATGCTGTTGTGCCTGGTCGAGAGGCTGGTGCAATGGAGGAGTATCGAGCTCTTCATCCGAAGAGTGGTCGGTAGGCACGAAGGATAACAGAGGTGCGCCTGATCTGTGGCCCACCTCAAACTCAGCCTAGCCCACCTCCATCCCATCACGGGGCCGTCTCTCCCATCCCCGACTAATGCGGACTGATCCCGCGGAACCAGCGGTCGACCGATGGGGAAATGCTCGTACGACCACATCTGCAAGAGGATGGCGCACCCAGCGAAAAGAGAGCTGACTTGGTCTCTGCTCGTGGCGTCGCACAACCCCCTGTAGGTGTGGCAGAGCACGGCGGATCCGAAACTGAACCTCGGCACGTGGCCCAGGGCTGAGTCGGCAATACTCCTGGCGAGCTGAATGTACTGCCGCTCGCAGATGTCTCCGTGGGTACCAGGGAAGAGCAACCACCCAAATAGGTACAGTAAGTACGCCTCTAGGTGGCGCCTGAAGACCTCCTCTGGAGCGGCCAAGGGGAGCGCACCATCGCGCACTGCGCGAAGGTAACTCTGGGGAACTCCCGCGTCCTGCGCAAACCCCCCCGCTGGCCCTACTCCCTCGAAGCGCTGTAGGAAATCTAGGCGCCATGCAGCTCTCTCGGTGGCCGCTGGGACATATATCTCCCCGCGGATAGGCAGGCCAAGCAGCATGCTGACGTCCTGCAGCGTGATAGTGAGCTTGCCAAAACTGAAGTGGAATGTGTGCGTCTCGGGCCTCCACCGATCCACAAGAGCAGTAATGAGGGCTCGGTCAAAAGGGAATCGCCTCGCCCGATCCACCATGCGAGCGAAAGGCAACAGTCCGGCCTCGAGTAAATAAGGCGTGAATCGCTCATCTAGAGGCCACATCTCACGCGGTGTCCTCATACGCAGAGCTGGGAGAACGATGCCCTGTAGAAGGCGTCGAGCACGGTGACGCTCCTGATGGTGCTGTGCAATCAGCTCGGGAAGCTGATGGTCGTCCGCCATACCTGCAGTTGTCACATATTGGTTGAGAAGTTGAAACACTGAGTACATAAACAAACATTCAGTAAAACAAGTTAACATTCAGTAGTGGTTACAAAAATTCACGAGAAGGCATTAGGGAAATTAAGTACAACTGATATAGGGAAATTCAGCACAACTCATGACAAAACATTTAGTAGTTGAAATAATACAACATTTAGTTTTGCGACGAAGACGATGCGCCTGTCACCCGCCAACTGCTATAGTTCTCCCCTCGACCACGGCATATGCTATGGGGAGAAGCTGGTCATTGGTATCAATAGCCACGGCAGTCAGCAGAGTTCCCTGGTATTTTCCAGTCAAAAATGTGCCATCAATGCAAAGCACGGTCTCATATACCTGAACGATGCAACGCACTGTTGGAATGCCCAGAAAAATCTCCGCAGTACCATGCACCCAGGAATCACAGCACCCTCAGAGCCGATTGCTGGCGTATCAACAATTGCGGTGATTGTGCCTGGATTTGCTTCGCATATCCGCCGCAACAGCCTCGGTACTAAGTTGTATGCCTCAACATATGTACCAAAAAGCTCCTCCAGCGTCTTCTGTTTAGCCCTCCATGCCTTCGCGTACTTGATATTATAACTGTACGTCTCCGTGACATGTGCAATTATCAGTTTCGGTGTTATTGCCGTATTTTTCTTCACTACTGACAGTATCAGACTGGCAACAAAACTGGAAGTGATATTTCTATGATGCTGCACCATGCCCTCAGCCAGACATCCGTGGTCATCAACTCTGGTCACCCGAAAGAACGAGTCATCTTGTGGCCGCCAGACACGTACGTACCATGGACAATTTTGGATTAAGCACCTCACAGTCCACAGGCTCGAATTTGATTTGACCACCCGGAATGGCCTATTTAGTGAGACAGCCCAGACAGTTATGGCTTTCTTTGCATCCTTTTTATTCCGAAACAACTGTCCAAGCTGGACGGTTGATTCATTATAAGACCATCGCGAACCCAGCTCATCATGAACCACAGCATTATTCAAGGACGATGGATCAGTCCACTCACTCATAGGATTCTGCTGTTTCGTGGGTTCAACAGGAGATTCATACATTTCTGACGGATCAGTATACTCCTCCTCATTAAAATTCTCCTCCAATTCTGGTAATTCTTCAGCTGCATCTACTTGATGGCCACCAAATTGAGTTGTATCTCCTACAGTTTGCAAAGGTATATTGCCAGTTGCACTGGCATTGGTACTGCCACCTGCACCAGTATCGGCATCGCCACCGCCATCGTGACCTCCAGTACAGATATTAGTGCTTTCTCTTTCAACTAAATGGCTGCCCTCCGAACTATGTACTAACATTTCACCAGCTCCGTAATAAACGTAAACCATACTGGGTTGCTCCATAGCTGTACAAGAGTGCATAATTAGAGAACCAACATTGCTCATTGTACTAGAAAAAACATGATTTTTCAAACAACAGAAATTTTCCCCTCCCTCTAAACCCATGCGGGAAAGGCCAACACGGTGAGCGCGACAGCGGTGATGACTACGACAATGAGGCCGCGATTCCTAACCCTAACCCTAACCCTAATTGATCGACAACCCTACCCCTAAACCTAACAAAAAAACCAACCCTTCTCTTCTCTTCTCTTCTCTTCTCCTCTCCTCCTCTTCCTTCTCTTCTCTTTTTCTCTCTGCTAAGTTCTGAACTTTCGGAAAAATGAAATGGCCGTACTGTGTGAAAGCGACGCACAGTGTTTAAATACCGTTTCAGTCGCTATTGGGGAACACGATTTTTCCCTACAACCCTAAAAAAAAATAACCCCTCTCCCTCTAAACCCGTGCGGGAAAGGCCAACACGGTGAGGGCGACAGCGGTGATGACTACGACAATGAGGCCGCGATTCCTAACCCTAACCCAAACTGATTGACAACCCTACCCCTAAATCTAACAAAAAAACCAACCCTTCTCTTCTCTTCTCTTCTCTTCTCCTCTCCTCCTCTTCCTTCTCTTCTCTTTTTCTCTCTGCTAATTTCTGAATTTTCGGAAAAATGAAATGGCCGTACTGTGTGAAAGAGACGCACGGTGTTTAAATACTGTTTCAGTCGCTATTGGGGAACACGATTTTTCCCTACAACCCTAAAAAAAAATAACCCCTCTCCCTCTAAACCCGTGCGGGAAAGGCCAACACGGTGAGGGCGACAGCGGTGATGACTATGACAATGAGGCCGCGATTCCTAACCCTAACCCTAACCCTAACTGATTGACAACTCTACCCCTAAACCTAACAAAAAAACCAACCCTTCTCTTCTCTTCTCTTCTCTTCTCCTCTCCTCCTCTTCCTTCTCTTCTCTTTTTCTCTCTGCTAATTTCTGAATTTTCGGAAAAATAAAATGGCCGTACTGTGTGAAAGTGACGCACGGTGTTTAAATACCGTTTCAGTCGCTATTGGGGAACACGATTTTTCGCTACAACCCTAAAAAAAAATAACCCCTCTCCCTCTAAACCCGTGCGGGAAAGGCCAAGACGGTGAGGGCGACAGCGGTGATGACTAACCCTAACCCTAACCCTAACCCCAACTGAAAGAAGTGACAGCGGTGAACCCTAACCCTAATAATAACAATCATTTTAATATACATAATCACAAATGTTTACATCTACATATTAACAAATATTTTAATCTACGTGCATACTAATAAAATTCAAATTTGAAAAACATCACATTTTTTAGTGGTTCTTCAAATTTTTTAATCTGCGAACATACACTAACCCTAATCTGTGAACATACACTAACCCTAACCCTAATCTGCGAACATACACTAACCCTAACCCTAATCTGCGAACATACACTAACCCTAACCCTAATCTGTGAACATACACTAACCCTAACCCTAATCTGCGAACATACACTAACCCTAACCCTAAATTTTTTCATCACATTCACGCATTTACCATCCGTATAAAAATATATTCTAAATCATATCTAAATACTACGAGTTTACGATCTAATTAATTTAAATATACGAGTTAAAAAAATATACCTCAGCGAACAGATTTGAAGAATCTCCGAAAAAAATATTTCTGCCCCTCTTTCTTCTCTTCCTTCTCTCTCTCAACAGATTTCAGTAACTGGAAAAATGAGGTGTACTGTACTGTGAGAGGGACGACTGGGGGGTTAAAAGCAGGTTTCAGTCGCTAGCCGGGCTAGCGACTGAAATGTGCGGGTTTCAGTCGCTATCCCGGCTAGCGACTGAAACCTGGCGTGGCACGGCACGAGTGCCAGCGGGGCATTGTGCCGTGCCACGTCTTCAGTCGCTAGCCGGGCTAGCGACTGAAGACAGTCGCCTGTGGCAATTCGCGACAGAGAGCCTGTTTTGCAAAATTTAAAAGTTAGGGGTTAGTTTTGTAATTTTTTTTAACGGGTTATTTGGAAAAAAAATCCGTTTACAACAAGTCCATTACAAAAAACCAAGTATACTATTGAGTACATACTACTTTCTCAATATCAAAGAGAAATCAGGCGTACTAATGCATGACTAACAAGAAGGACAACCTATAGGATTTAACGTGGTAGACCAGCAGACGACATGAACTCTTGTTCCAAACTATAGCATTTTTGGCTATGTTGTGATGCTAAATTGTCTTTGTGACCCAAATTTACTGCCCAAAACTGAGAATTTGTTTTAGCACTTGTGGTCAACAATGTTTGTTTTTCTTCATCAATTCTTGGAGCATCTTGGCTTGAGTTAGACCTTTTTGTTTGCAAAAATTGCAATGCCATCTCACTTGTTTCATAGTAGGCCTTTCTTCACCACGAAGCCTCAAACACATCTCCGCCAAAGAGGCAAAACTGTTAATTTCTTCCTCACTTGCTTCGTCAAGAATTTGTGCAGCCACCATCGCTTGCATCGCGCATCGCGGATCTCAGAGAGTGGTAGGTCAGGGGAGTCGACGAAATTCGACACCTCGTCTTCAGCCTTCTTCCACTGCTCCTCCTTCCCCGCATAGCCGCGAGAGCCGAGCCGGTGTGGGTGGTCGTTCCTCCTCTGGATTGCCTTGTTCTCTCGCTGAGGGCCTTCGTACCAGAAACAAGAAAATTAATGCACCGCTGCTTACTGCATACAATGGTGTAACCAAGCAAAGGAACCATACATACCTTGAACTCAAGAGTCCCCTTCTGTTTGGTGAATTGCTCCCATACCTCCTCAATTATGAAGGGGTACTCTCACATGGAGATTTGCCTTTAGCGAGGAAGGTACTGACGAGGACGCTCTTGAAGGTTTTCCACGTGTTGTTCATGTCCTTCAAGCAAGCTATCTTGAGACCATCGTCGGGGATGTTCCACTTGGCCTGTTTCAAATGGTGCATATAAGCAGGACTTACTTAATCTCTGGGATCAACAAAGGGAATGTGATTACTCAAGAGTTCAGTGATTTTGATTAATTTTACCTTCACTTCCGCCCACAGCCTATCCCTCTCGTCGGCCTTGACGTCCTTCCAGCTCTGGACGGTGATCTGCACCCTTTCCTTCGCCAACAGGGCAACATAGGCAGCATAGTGCCCGGCGTTCTTCCCGATCGGTCTCCCGAACTAGTTGAACTCACATGAAAGATCCACGCGCTTGCCCAAACGATCCAACATCGTCGCGCCTCGCGCCTTCCTCTTGCGCTGGGACGAGGCAGCGCCATTTACGTTCGCCCTCCCCGAATCACTACTATCAGCCGAGGGAGATGCCGACATGGCTTTACCTAAAATTCCATGAACAGACCATCAATTGATATGAAGAAAGGTACATGACAAAGTTCATAACTAAAATTGTTGTGCCCTACGCTAGTCTCTCTGCATGAACATAAAATCTGTTAAAATTTAAATGAACCAAAATTTCAGATGAACATCAGAAAATGGGAAGTGATTAACAGAAAATTCAGATTAGCAGTGCAAACTATGACATACTCTATTTCCTATCGGTTTTTCAAGTAAAACCGATAGTAATCAAGTTTGTAATCAGGAAAATTTAAAAGATTAGCAGTGCAAACTATGCTAGTCTCTCTGTAGGAACATAAAGTCTGTTAAAATTTAAATGAACCAAAATTTCAGATGAACATTACAAAATGGGAAGTAATTAACAGAAAATTCAGATTAGCAGTGACATACTATATTTCCTATCGGTTTTCCAAGTAAAACCGATAGTACTGAAGTGTGTATTCAAGAAAATTTAAAAGATCAGCAGTGCAAACTATGCTAATATCTCTGCAGGAACATAAAGTCTGTTATAATTTAAATGAACCAAAATTTTAGATGAACATTAGAAAATGAGAAGTAATTAACAGAAAATTCAAATTAGTAGTGGAAAATATGATATACTCTATTTCCTATCGGTTTTCCAAGTAAAACCGATAGTAATCAAGTTTGTATTCAGTAAATATATGAGATTAGCAGTGCAAACTATGCTAGTCTCTCTGCAGGAACATAAAGTATGTTAAAATCTAAATGAAGCAAAATTTCAGATGAAAATTACAAAATGGGACATAATTAACAAAATGGCCAGTTTAAGGTATTTACTATCGGTTCTAAATAAGAAACCGATAGTGGACTACACTGTATGACAATTTGCTTGTGATTTTCATCAATTCTGTCATTTTGATAGTTATCAAGTTTGTAGTTCATGAATTTTATTCTAGTTTTATATTTGTTATCCATTGAACCACATATGAACTATTGCATACAAATTTAAGCAATTGACGCGAGCGATTTGGTCAAGAACACTTACAGTCGATCGTGGAGTGGCCGGAGGCGGTGGCGCAATGCAGTGCCGGAGGCGGTGGAGAACCAGATTGTGATCAGCAATGGTGGCGCAAAGGAGCGAAGAAGAGAACGTCGGGGAAGCTAGGGTTTTCCGCGCGTGAGTATTTGGAATGTGATAAGTTGCACTGGAGGAAAAATCGTAAGTTAGGGTTTGCAGTGTTGGCATTGTTCACTATTGGTTTTGTTATACCAAACCGATAGTAAACTAATAACAGGTGCTCATAACATAGTGTAAATCACTATCGGTTATGAACAATAAACCGATAGTATAGTTTAATTTCATATCGGTTTGGCACTTGAAACCGATAGTAAAATACAATGTTATTGACCCTACAGGATTTCTCTTAGAACAATTACAGATGATCTCAGTACATCATTTTGCATTGTATTTTACTATCGGTTTTATGACAATAAACCGATAGTACATGTTAATTTCATATCGGTTTGGAAGTTAAACCGATAGTAGAATACTGTTAAATTGATCTAAAGGGATTTCCTGAGAACAATTACAGATGGATCTCAGTACATCAATTTGCACTTGTAAAGACACCTGAAACCCCATGCAAATGACTTCCAATAATTTTGAAATAAATTAACAGTAAAGACCAATCATGGAATAAAAATTTGCAGTTTTCATATTGATTTGTGAAAAGAATCAATTATTGCTCAAATCAAGGATATACTCCAATTGAAATGAAAATTTGCATAAATGATTCTCAATGCATCACGTATGTTTTCTCAAAGAATTTTTTAAAAATGATCTGAAGAATTCTTCGATTAAAGATCCAAGTAATATGCGTCACTTACATATTGCAAATTAGTCAACAATGGTTGTTCACCCATAATCCTTCTTCGTGGTCGTCTCGCAGGTAACTTGTTTCGTCAATATCTTCGGTAGGGACAGATTGAATAATTCCATCTAAAAATGGAGGTAGTTCGTCGAACTGATCATACTTTTCCTCATCCACAACGTCTTCGACCCCAACAATACGTCTCTTACTGTGAAGGACAACGTGCAACTTTGGGTTGGCCGGGTCAACGATGTAGAACACCTGTGTGGCTTGCTCAGCAAGTATAAATGGATCATCTTGGTGTGCGACTCTACTGAGATCGACGAGAGTAAACCCATAATTGTCGACTTTAACACCTCGAGAGATTTCAACCCATTGGCATCGAAACAGAGGAATCTTAAGTAATACATAATTGAGCTCCCATATTTCCTCAATAACACTGTAATATGAGTCGAGTGCCCTTACTGCCCTGGCATCCTCCGAAATAGCAAGTAGTGTCACTCCACTACATTGCATAGTACTCTTCTCGTCCTGAGTTCTTGTGTAAAATGAATAGCCGTTGATGTCATACTCCTGCCAAGTCCCTACAGTAAATATAGGCCCTCTGGCCAACCATGTAACAACTTCATCTACGTCGCCCTCAGAAGCTTGCAGGACTCTATTTTCAATCTACCCAGCAAACTTCCTGTTATGTTCTCTGGTGACCCAAATCTCTGGCTTGGAGGGATTCTGTTTCCGTAACATTTCCTTGTGCTCGTGTATGTATGGCTCCACCCCCGTCATGTGCTGTAAGACCCAAAAATGGGCTTTTGCATACAGATCACTAGAGGGGACGACTGCTTTAAATCCAATCGTTCCAATGCCCTGAAGCCTGCCCTCATGCCGGGACGTAGGAACGCCAATTGGGTCAACCCCGGCCATATAGTTGGTGCAAAATTCGATCACCTCCTCGGCGGCATAACCTTCAATGATACTGCCCTCAGGCCGATGTCGATTCCTTACATATCCCTTCAAGATACCCATAAATCTCTCAAATAGATACATGTAGCGTAGGAACACGGGTCCACAAAACTTAATTTCTCTGACAAGGTGAACAATTAGATGGACCATAACATCAAAAAAAGATGGAGAGAAATACATCTCCAGTTGACAAAGAGTTGTAGTCACATCGCGTTGCAAATTGTCCAGTCCATCCAGATCAATTACCTACAAGGACACAGTTGCAGCAACCATTCAGATCCAAAAAATCTGACAAGTTGCACGAATGGAGCTAATTAACTTGCTAGGAGTACACGCTTACGTACCTTGCCAGATATTGTGTTGAAGAAATAACATAGCTTTGTAATTGTCTCTCTGACTTTGACTGGGAGAATGCCTCTGATAGCAATGGGAAGCATTTGTGACATCAGTACATGACAATCATGCGACTTCATACCAACCAGTTTCAAGTCTTTCATGGACACAAGTTTTTTCAAGTTCGCAGAATATCCGCATGGAACTTTGACACCATGTAGGCACTGACAGAGTTCTGTTTTTTCTCTGTTTGACAAAGTATAGCAGGCCGGGGGAGGTATGTCCGCTTTCCCTTCTCCAACGGTGCAAGCTCAGTCCTTATTCCCAAGTCGAGCATGTCACGGTGAACGTTGATGCCATCTTTCGTCTTTCCTGGAATGTTCAACAACAAACCAGTCAAACTGTCACAAACATTTTTCTCTACGTGCATGACATCAATGCAATGTCGAACTTGTAAGTGCTCCCAATATGGCAGATCCCAAAGAATCGATCTCGTCTTCCAAACATTTTTTCCTGGAGGTTTAGAACCTTTACCGAACTCAACTTTGATGTCCTTCACGTGCAAGTAAAGCTCCTTACCAGTCACAAACACTAGAGCTGATCCTTTCTCAGGCTTCCCATTGAATGACTTCCTCTTCTTACGGTAGGCGTGATGCATCGGAAGGAATCTGCGGTGACCCATGTACACTGTTTTTCTGCAGTTCGATAACCACATGCTTTCAGTTTCATCCAGGAAAATAGGACAAGCCTTGCCTTCTTTCGTACTATACCCCGACAAATTTCCATAGGCCGAGAAATCATTTATGGTGCAAAATATCATGGCCCGCAACATGAAATTCTCTCGCTTATGTGCATCCCACACGCGCACCCCTTCGCTTCACAATTTATGTAAGTCCTCGACTAACGGTGATAGAAACACGTCAATATCATTCCCGGGTTGTCTGGGTCCTGAAGTTAGTAACGACATCATGATGTACTTGCGCTTCATACATAACCAAGGAGGAAGATTGTAGATGCATAAAAGAACCGGCCAAGTGCTATGTCGACTGCTCATATTTCCGTGTGGATTCATACCATCCGTACTCAGCCCAAACCTTATATTCCTCACTTCGCCGCCAAACTCACCGAATGTTCTATTAATGTTTCTCCATTGAATGGAATCAGCTGGATGTCTTAGTTTTCCGTCTTGTTTCCGACCTTCAACATGCCAACGCAAGTACTTCGCATCTTTCGGATTTGCAAACAGCCGTTTCAATCTAGGAATCATAGGCAAATACCACATAGTTTTGGCCGGAGGCCCTTTCTTTACCTCATCACATCCATTGTGATAAATTTGTCCCCATGCTTATACCGCGATGCACTGCATCTTGGACAAACATGCAAATCCTCGTACTCGTTACGGTACAGAACACAATCATTTGGGCATGCATGTATTCTTTCGATTTCCATTCCCAACGGACACAATAGTTTTTTGGCCTGGTAAACCGATCTTGGCAACTCATTTTCCTCTGGAAGCATGTCCGCTAATAGATCCAATAGAGCCGTGAAACTCTTATCGCTCCAATCGTTGCTTGCCTTCAAGTTATATAATCTCAACACAGAAGACAACTTTGTAAATTTTGCACATCCGGGGAATAAAGGCTTCTCAGAATCAACAATTAATTTCTCAAATTTAGCTAAATCGTTTTCGTTGTAGTCTTCTTCTACATCACATAACATTTCATCTAAATTGTCGTCATCTACATGGACTTCCGAATGAACATTACCAATGTTCTGATCATGATCATCATTACTGCAATCCACTTCCGGGTGCTGCTGAGTGGTAGCGGTGCTCGTTTCCTCAAGATCTTCACCATGCCATATCCAACAGGTATAGCGTGCGTTAAAACCACGACGAATCAAATGACTCCTAATCTGATCAGAGTTGCCGAATCTTTTTAAGTTCATACAATCTATACAAGGACAATGCATATCTTTCTCTCCCTTCTCTGCCTTTTCTTGCTTAGCAAATTTAATAAACCCATTCACACCCTCCAAATACTCAACAGTAATACGTTTTATTCCATACATCCAATATTCTCGTTCCATCTGCAATTATTTCACAAAATTGACAAATTCAAATAAATAATTAATGACTCAGGACTTGCATATATGCATGAAACATAATTAGCTAGACCATATGTGTGTACATGAGCTGCTTAATTACATTAAATGGATTTGTATATATATATGAAACCCTAATTAACTTAATTGATGCATGTATTAATTGGAAGAGCCAGCTAGCTAGCTGCTTAAATTCAGCAAGCTATAGCTAGCTAGCCAACCTAGCCTTCTAGCTAGTTTGGAGCTACATGTATCTAGTTTAATGAATTGCAAGTAGAGAGAGAGGGAGAGTGTCAAAGAGTGATCGAGAGAGAGAGAGAGGTGGTGAGAAGATGACAATACCGAGGGGGATGGAAATATGATCAACCTCTCAGCTAGCTTCTCCAGATCACTCTAGCTTGGAGTCGTGCGCGGCTGAAATGATTCCAACATGCAGAGCGCAGTCTAGAGCAGGGGTCGACCTAATTAAGTTGTACAATTTTACTATCGGTTCACAAACACAAACCGATAGTAAAATAAGGTCCCCACTGTCATAACAATTAGTTTATATGATGTCATTTTACTATCGGTTTGTTTTATATAACCGATAGTAAACTTCACTATATTGTATCGGTTAGTACAGTAAGAACCGATAGTAAAAAGTCAGTAATTTCACTATCAGTTACACAAGAAGAACTGATAGTGCTATTTAATATATTATATCGCCTGGTACAGTACTAACCGATAGTATAAAGTTAGTAATTTTACTATCTGTGGCGAATGAAAAACCGATAGTACTATTTTAATATATTATATCGGTTGGTACAGTAATAACCGATAGTATAAGGTGCGTAATTTTACTATCAGTTAAAAATGAAAAACCGATAATACTATTTAATATATTATATCGGTTTGTACAGCGATAACCGATAGTATAAAGTGCGTAATTTTACTATCAGTTAAAAATGGAAAACCGATAGTACTATTTAGTATATTATATCGGTTTGTACAGTAATAACCGATAGTAAAAAGTATTTTTATTTCACTAACGTTGGCCTGGTGTGTAACCGATAGTAAAATCCCTCTTTTCCCAGATTGGTCATAACCGTTAGAAAATATGGGTTAGTGAAATGCACTTCTGTAGTAGTGATTCCTCCACGTGGAAGATCAACCGTCAGGAGGTTAATACGTGCAGTTATCCATGAATAACACGTGTTTAATCTGTGTGAAAGTTAAGAGCAGTTCTCTAAAAACCGCATTCAACCGTTCAAGCAACTGTTTGATGCAGTTTTTCCATATGGCACCCATTCGACCAGTATAAAAGGGTGATGTGGGATATCAAGCAAGGACAAGAAAGAAGAAAAAGACAAACATAGATCGATCAACAGAAGAATCAATTAAGACATTCAACACCTCTCAAATAGCCAAGTCTACGGCCTACATTAGATAGCTTTTTATAAGCCTCTTTGGCTATTTTTTGTACACTTATATAGGAAAAACCCCCGCTTGTGAGGGTCTTTTCCCACCATATTGTAAATCTTTATTACATATAGTGAAATCCCAACAGGACGTAGGGCTATTACTCCCACCATCGAGGGCCCGAACCTGTATAAATCTTTCTGTGCTCCTGTTCTCCATTGATCTACATACCTTCCCGGAGGGTCACCCTGAAAGGTCTCACAACTTACAAATTCTGCATAAGTTCGGCTGAGGACCCCGAGTCCAAATCGTCGACAGAAAGTATATATCACAGTCACAGTCGGTTCTTTTTTAGTCTGTTTTGACAAAGAATTCGAAGCGCCGCCAGCTGCGCGCGAAGTTTGAGATTTAACTTTTTCAGTCGATTCAGACCTCAGAACCGTTTGTGATAACTACACTATCACAATCGGTTCTTAGTTCACAACCGATTGTATATATCACAGACGGTTCTTATCTCAAAACCGTCTGTGATAGTCTAGTTATCACAGACGGTTCTCAGTTGAGAACCGATTATATCTATCACAGTCGGTTTTTAGGTCAGAACTGTTTGTGATAAGTAGACTATTACAGACGGTTTTGTGTTCAGAATCGTCTGGTTTACTATCACAGTTGTTTTTGACATCAGAACTGACTGTGATAACTGAACATATTCTCCCGACAGGCCTTCGCAGACGGTTTTGCATTGAGCAATTCATAACCGTCTGTGATGTGCCCTCCTGGATGTCTGTTTCTGTGGTAGTGCTAATCTCTAAGTAATAATAACATAATCTAATGAGATTGGACACCTCACTTTAATTCTAGATCCTATATAAAATTTTTAGAAATTCCAAAATTAATCACAAAAAAAAAAGATTAGAAATTCTCATATTAATCAGTTAAAAAAAATCTATTCCACACATCATATTTCTAATGTTATAGATATATCATCTAAAAAAAGGTATTCAAAACAAATTTTATCTCTATTATGATTTATATTCATGTAAAAAATTTTATCCAAAACTAACCATATTTTTATTATAGTATAAAGGAAGACATGTCTCTATAAAATATGAATAAAATTATAAATTATATTAAATTAGCCGTGTAATTGTGGGGTTTCCCACTATTTAAACACAGAAGAAAGACATTAGAAAAGTCAAACTGAATCCTAGACAAAGCTAGGAGATGAATAGTATAATTTTCCGGCATATTTAGATCCTGCTTATAGAGTGATATACGGTGGACCATGCGATCTTTTAGATGTGACTCTTCCCTTAGATCCCAGTAATTTTGTCAGCCCCTTGGAAACCAAAAAACTAGGTAAAATCCATTTTCTATTTTTTTCTCATAAAATGTAAAGTAAGGTAAATGACAAGGATCTTAATGCAAAGATTTGTTTATAACAAGTCCATTACAAAAAACCAAGTATACTATTGAGTACATACTACTTTCTCTATATCAAAGAGAAATCATGAGTACTAATAGATGACTAGAACATAATAAGAAGGGCAACCAATTATTGGGAACTTGATAAGCAAATCTAACGTGGTAGACCAGCAGACGACATAAACTCTTGTTCCAAACTATAGCATTTTTGGCTATGTTGTGATGCTAAATTGGCTTTGTGACCCAAATTAACTGCCCAAAACTTAGAATTTGTTTTAGCACTTGTGGTCAACAATGGTTGCTTCTCTTCATCAATTCTTGGACCATCTTGACATGAGTTTGACCTTTTTGTTCGCAAAAATTGCAATGCCATCTCCACTTGTTTCATAGTAGGTCTTTCTTCACCACGAAGCCTCAAACACATCTCCGCCAAAGAGGCAAAACTGTTAATTTCTTCCTCACTTGCTTCGTCAAGAATTTGTGCAGCCACAATCTCTTTAGTTGGCCTCGCCTTCATATCCCAGAGAAAATAGTTGGACAAGTTTTGTTTTAAACCCGACTCACTTGTAAAAATTGGTGGCTTTCTAAGAAGCAATTCAACAAGTACAACACCAAAACTATATACATCACTCTTCTCGTTTAGATGTCCCGTATGGTAATACTCAGGATCCAAGTATCCAAATGTACCTTGTACATTCGTTATGACATGGGTTTGATCAATAGGAACGAATCTTGAAGCGCCAAAATCTGAAACTTTTGCAGTGTAGTTTCCATCTAAGAGTATATTAGAGGATTTCACATCACGATGGAAGATAGATACTGAAGCTGCAGAATGGAGATAATAGAGAGCTCCTGCTGCTTCTGCGGCAATCCTTAAGCAATCATCCCAAGACAAAGAGGATCTATCATTTGAATCATCACGGAGAATTCCAAATAGTGAACCATTAGGAATGAAGTCATACACCAACAAAGGGACCTCAGTTTCAAGACAACATCCATAGAGTTTTACGATATTTCGATGATTTATTTGAGAGAGGATTGCAGCTTCATTAATGAACTGATTAATCTCACTTTCCTCAATGACCTTAGACCTTTTTATGGCCACCACACATTGATCAGATAAGATGCCTTTGTACACCATGCCATGCCCTCCACGACCTAGGAGACGTGTAGGATCAAAATTATTTGTTGCTTTTTCCATCTCTTCTAAGGAGAAAATCTTAGTCTTGTCACTCGCATTTTCATCGGATGATATTAGTTGTTCTAATAGAAGGCCTTGATTTTTCCGAAAATACTTTCTTCGTAGTTGTTTTTGGATATCTCTTTTCCATCTACGGATAAAGAATATCCCACTTAAGCTAAGAAGTAGAATGCCAAAGCCACCACTCAGTCCAATGATAATACCTACAATCATTACATTACTCTATTAATATTTATTTCCTCTTTTTTACAACAGAAATAAACGGAACATAGGATTACCTAAGAGAAGATTTTGTTGCTTTGTTGGTGTGCACATCATTTTTGATCGATCATACTCTGTTTTGTGAGGGCATTCACTACAATTGTAGCTTCCTATGGTATTATGGCAGACCTCTGTGCAATTGTTTTTTTTAGTGCACTCATTAATATCTGCAAATAAACCACTTCTTTGTGAGGTGCGAAAGCACATCTATGAGAGGAATATCATTAGTCAGTTGGCTTAAAATTTTAGAAATGCTTAAATAGAAGTTACATTTGAAATAAATTTGCTTCATATCTACCCGATAATGGTGATATATAAATAAAAATGCTTATGCACTTCTATAAAATACATGATGCAAATATCAAGAATGTAAAATATAAAAGTTGCTAAAGACATGGGATGTATATTGAATTGCAAGATTTTATAAATACAAAAAAGAAAGAAAACTTATAACTCCATAAAGATTAGATCTCTTCTGAAAATGAAATAGCTTAGACGTTTGATGATTGTTGAGTGATCTATATGAACTGATAAGAATGCTCCATCATAAACAAAATAAATTCTTGACGAATGGAGTGGATAAGGGACTAATTAATTATTTTGTTCTTGTGTACATCTGTTACTCATCTACCATGTGATCAGTCTGCAAGTTATGTATTAAGTTTTTTCTTCTACAACGTTTGTGATCTTGGACATAGAAAAGTACTACTTCATTTACTGTAATTTAGTTCAATATATTTCTTTTAGTTCAATTTATATTCATATTTTGGTCTTAGTATAAATAGTCAAAAATCCTGTACAATATGATTTAAAATTTTGCAAATGCTCCATGGAGATATGCTCTTTTTTATCTTTGCAATTTAGTGAAAAGCTAGTTTAAGATTATAGTTCTAAGAGATATTTTAGTTTCCAAACTCTGCCACAAGATATTATAGGATCTATATATGATTCTTTTGTCCTTTCTTGGATACAATTATTAACTGTTATTATAATCAAGATCCACCATATGGATAGGTTAAATCTAAGGATGACTATGGGATGCCATGGGTGCCGGGTGGTAGAACATACCCATCACCTGCTGTGTATTTTCACCCGCCACCTATTATGGGCAATAAATTTATCCATCCCTACAACCCGACAGGTACCCACTACCAAAACCCAACTGAAGAGTGGATGAGAACAACTAAATAAGACAATTTAGACACGTATAATAGAAATAAAAAGAAAATAACACTATGCATTTATGTAATTTCATTGATAAAAAAAATACTAAACTCGATATATTAGATTTTTAGAAATCTATGCTTAGATATGGGTAGTATATGCTATATGGGTAACCCACATCCAACCCCATCGACCCCACACCAACATAATATTTCAATCAAAGACATACAAGTAAATAGAGGGGTAGAGATTTGAATCCACAACCTCCCTTTATGTGAGTACACACTCTAATCATTCAAATGTACATGTAAGTGCTTAATATATTAGAATTAGTTTATAAAGCATGCTTTTTCACTCCACGTGTCTTGAAAACATATCATATGCATGTTTTATTTGGGATACCCAATGAATAAATGAGCATGGATGGTTGTGGAACATAGGTGTCCATTACTCAACTAGGGTTTAATTGTTTGACAATAAACATACTCGTAGGTGTATACTCATAGGCGTAACAATTAGAACCTACCCACCTCAGTTAAGCTAATTACCAATAGGTAAATTGGCAAATGCGTAAAATTGCCATCCTTACGAGTTAGACCTTTCCTTTTTTTATTAATGTATGAATTTCTTACAATTTTTCTTTTTATAGGAATAATGTGGAATTTGTGATGTCTCTAATCTCACCAAAATTTATTAGATAATAATGGATATATCTCCATCTTCTCCTTCTTTAAAATAACTAAGTATAATCCGTCTTCTCATACTGACCTACTTCATGTTGTGAGCTACTATCTTTGAAATTACACAAATCAATTTAATATCTTTTGCGGGACCTACTTCAATTTTGGTGAAATCTTGAACTTAATGTGTAAGATAAATATTACTTGTATGCAATTACAATTGAAATACTTATTCACTCTATTTTTTATTTTGAAAACAACAATATATCCATAAATCTAACCCAAAAAATCATGATATATCATTTTAGGGAATTAAATTGTATAGCACTAATTGTGAATTAATCCACACCAAAGAACAAAGAATTGCTACTCAACAAATTAGTTTCTATGGTAACTAATGTAATCTCAAGATCACAAAAATATACCATAGAAAATATATGTCTCACAACTGCCGAGTTAACATCCATCAAAAGATCTCATATGCAGTAAGTTGTACAATTTAATAACAATAGTAAATTTTACTGTAGGTCTTTAAATTTAGATAGGTATTTCACTTAGGTCTATGAATATGACAATTGTACTTTTGAGTCTTTAAATTTGAACATGTTTTTTACTTAGTTACTTGAAATTATTCTAACTGATGTGGCAGATGTAGGGAGTATAGATGTGGTGTGAATTGTGTGGATGCTCACTTGGACTGACATCTCGTCAAACACTATGTGAGGGCGGTGTTGGCTGCTCCACCATGCGCATGGGTAGACACAAGGAGTTTGCCACTAAATTTTCAATAGCGAGGCCATCTTGAGTTGTAAGCTTATAGAGTTATGGCGGAATGCTCAGTGGCGTGTGTCGACGATTAGAACTCTGGGTTCCTAGTCGAACTTACACGGGTTTTGTTTTGTTAGTAGGGAGACAAGTCTGAAAATCACCAAGAATGAATGCAGCAAACTGTAAAAAAAATAACACAGAATATATATAGGTTCAGACCCTCAAAGGATGAGTAAAAGCCCTACTTCCTGTTTTGCTTTCACTATATTTGAGTATGAAAGTACAAAGAGAGAAAAGAGCCTTCTCTAAGTCAAATGCTTGATCAGGATCCGATCAGAATGCCTCTTCTCCTCTGAATTAGTCCTTTATTTATACTGGTCAAAAGGACGTCAATTAAAGGGAGGTTAGGCAGTTCTTAGCAGTTGATAGCGGTTGCTTAGAAATTGTCACGTGTAGTTTAATTAACCACACATTCATATTTATCTTCTTGTCGGTTGCTTTGATAATAGAGAAGTTATACTGTTCCCAAGGCTGTAAAGACATTGGTCGTGGTCGAATAAGCCTAACCAAACAGTCATCAAGCCCTTTCGCGATTTTTCCATAAGTCCTTGACCAGTCCTTCTGTCTTGAAAGAACCTCTAGGCTTTAGTTTAACTATAAGGAGATAAATAACTGATACTCATTTGGTCGTGTAACATCTACGATCAAATGTCAGAGACTATTAAACTTCTACGACTAGGATGGTCGTAGGAATATGCCTCTGCAAGTAACAATTAATGCTTATTGCGGGTTTTGTCCAGAAGACCTTGGACTATCCCCGAGTCTCATTCTATAATCTTTCTCAACCATAGAATGGCATGAGGAAATTAACCCAAATAATAATCTTCGTCAGCGTGTCAGAGAGCAAAGAAAGAAGTGAAATAGTATCGAACAGGACACCAGCTATGAACATGCAACAAAAGAAGTGAAAATAGTTTACGGGAATGTTGAGGAGGGTGCAACTAGATGTGGAGTTGAAGGTAGTGCAGAGAGTGGTGAGAAGCTCAGTCACAATGGATATTTTGTTGAGCTATTGGTGGGCGAGAGGGTGGAGGCTGAGGCGACAGTAGGAGGTGAGCAGAGCAAGTGGACGATAGTGATGATATGAGAGTTCCAACCATGTTGCCAATTGAGGGGAGGGGAGACGGTGGTTGGACGTGATCAATGGAGGCGATATTGATGTGGAGATGGAGCAACTGTCATATTATTGAGTCAATTTTCATTATGTTGATTATTTTGGTGATTAATAACAAATCTAATTATTAGATTAATATGCTGTTAAGTTTTTATCTCTTAGTTTCATTTAGATTGCGAGATAATGGTGAACAAGGTTACTTCAGAGAGGATACATGATCGAGTTTCTACAAGTATGGAAGAACTCTACCAAAGTTAAAATAAAAAAATCAAGGATCTTTTTTCTAAGATTTTACTTGTCTTGGTGTTTCAAGATGATCAGATTGTTAGATTCTTATTTGCTAGTTTGGTCATACTATAAAGAGGGCTTAGAGTTAATAGCTCGATAATATCTCATGTAAGAGCTAAAATGCACGCATTATTTACTCATGAGATCATCAAAATTTTTTTAAGTTATTTTGGATTGTTAATGAAAGCATCGGTGATTAAAATAATGAAATTTTAGCTTAGTTGAAGGCTTTGAAGTGGCTACAACGAATGTTTTGTGATTTCTTCATTGATCTAGGTGAGACTAAATTTTGCTTATATTGAGAAATTTGTAGTCCTTCAAGTTAACTTTGCGACAAACCAAAGCACACCTAAATCCAATGTCGGAATCAAAAGTCCAGCCCAAAGCTCTAAATCTAGCCAAACATCCAATACTATCTGCTTGTTACAACCTATCGAATGTCCAAAACAAGACAAGACGTCAGCTCTTTTATAGCGGTTAGAAACTAACCTTTACATTCATACTAGACATCTAGCCGGACATGTTTGGACATATGTCCGAGCATTGAAAATTAGCTTGGGGCTTCTTTCACTTACAAACTTTGGCACTAGAATTAATTGACACATAGCCCAAACAAACTCTAGACCATTTAACTCTTATATATTGCAAAAGAGTGAAAAATCCAATGAGTCCTTTTGCACTCATTAAGCATATTATGAACTAAGGATCTCGTGTTGGTTTCTTCTCATGCATTTGAACTTCTTGGCACTTAATTGGTATCGAGTGAAGTGCCCTGCTTATACTCTTAGTGGTCACTGCGAGCTAGACAGTCATTGGAGGCTGGTGATTTCTCCACCGACAAAAATTGCCAGAGAGGCCCAAAGAGGAGTTGTAAAAGCTTGGTATTCGTCTATTCAGAATAGAGAAGAAGAAATCCTAGTGGAATCAAAGTAAGACTTATGTGAGAGTGCTTCAACAAGGAGTGAGAGAGACTGGTAAAATCTCTGAGACCTTGAGAAATTTTTTTTGTGTCAATCGATTTATTACTTGCACCTTTTTATTTAATCATGTTTAGCTTGAACATTCATTATTCTTGTATGTACGTCACCCTAAGAGTGCTAAATTAAAATTGTCCATTTGTTCCTTGATTTGTGAAACCAATTTTCTCTCATTATTGCAAACAATATATTGTTCAAATTGTATTCTTTTATTTGTGCAAATTTCAAATCTAGCTAAAAGATTTTAAAAGACTTATTCAGTCTCCTCTATGTCACTGTTCTTGATCCTACACACATCAACTAGGATGTTATGATGGATCTAAGTGAAAAACCAGTACAAGTTTAAGGATGACAACTATAATTCTCAAGTTTATAGACCCACGTGAAACATCGGTGCAAGTGCAAGTTTAGGACCTATAGTGCAATTTACTAAAATAATAATGTCAACTTGCAAGAGATTAATAACACCAATAGGGAAGACAAGGTATGATAATCATGCAATGAGAACATAGTTTGGTAAGTGAGGTAGTCCTCTAATCATTTCAAGCATAAGATGTTTTTTTGATATATTTTGCTTTGATTGAGAGAGAAGAGGTCAAGGTTACCTTGACAACCATTATGGATATAAGGATTTCCTTCAAAACCAACAGCGCATTTGCAGCGGTAACCGATGTAATACTTGGTAGAGTTGATATGCACACATTTGCTGTTGATACTCACACAAGCATATCCAGATTTATTTTGTTTTGCCTCTAAACAAGTTAGATTGGCAACAACCCATGGCGTAGAGATTGATCCTCCAAAGTCAGCAAAAAGTCTTGCTTCAGATATATCGGAAATTGATCCCACTTCTTCAGGAGGTTCAGAGTATTTGATGAGTCCTTCCTCAACATTTATTTCACTCACATGATAGTCGTAACCAATAAGCTTAAGAATGGTAGATGATGTTGTATTTGTGCAGTTGAGGTAAAATTCTTCTCTTGCAAAACAACCATCTTCTAGGCCAAATGGAAATGGAACTTCAACAGTCCCGCACCTACGGGTACAATTAGCCCTCTGTTGAATTGAATTATATCCTGATTTCAATGCAAAAGTAGTCATAACTCAAGCATCACCAGCAAACAATTTTTCAAGTTCAATATCAATTGTTTGAGGAAAAATTAACTCTGTAGCACACAAAATTGTACATTTTAGTAAAATACCACTCTAATACATTGATTAAATCAAATACCAATGATATCCTAATGGAAACTAATGAAAGTGGTAAAATAACTAAAGGTGTAAACTTTTAATCGTATTTTATTCACCTGTGACATTCTAATGGTATTTTATTAATGTGCACAATTTTGAGATATGGTGTAAACGTAATATAGTATGATTCATCCTACAAGATTCTATATAAAGAGATGTATGGTGAATTTTCTGAGATGAATTAAGAGAAACCTTAGCTACTATCTCCACCAAAGCAATAATCCCTTATTATAGTCGTGCATGCTGGTGCTAGCACACTAGCACATGACATTTCACCCCCGAACGTGTGGATACCAAAAGAGACGTTGTTATCATTACGAGCTGATCAAGACGATCTATGAGCAGTCGCAGTGATCCATGAACAGTCACTGTGATCCACGAGTTGTTCCTATATTCCACAAGCGGTTGTCGAGATTTGAATGATTCTTGGACGTGTACATTGGTGAATCGGTCGCTATACCAATTCTCCTTTCACTATGATTTAATACTTACAGTTTTCAAGTAAAAATTTTTGAAATTCTTAAAATTCTGTTAGCGTAGTTCAGTCATTCCCAGCAAATACCGCATCTATGAAGCTAATTATTTTTTCACTTTATTTAGAGTGAGTTATGTTATGCAAATGTATATTATCATGGTGTCTATCATTCTACTTTTTTGTGATAATTTTATATTATATTTAGTAATTCTCACTTGATACATCTACTCCTTGAGTAAACTGTTATATCTAATGACTAGAAGTCTAACTAGTTAATAAGCATGCTATCAGAAAATCACTTCCATACTTCACGAGAAATTAGGGAAGATGCAAATATTGTAGAGAGGAAACAAGTACACCACTGATTACTGTTACATATTGTAAGCAACGAAATGACATTAGAGACTGAATTGGTGGGGTGCAAAATCGTAAAACGATAGTGGTTTATGGACAATAGCTTTATAATGGATATTTATTTGTTGGAATGGAGGTAATAATACCTTTGTCGCGTGAGCAACCATCAAGGATGAAGGGATTGCCCTGATATCCAGCATTGCATCCGCATAAATACCCAAAATCCACCGACATATCGATGCAGTGGCTGTTGTTGCTAACACATGCATAGCTAGTCTTGTTCTCCATGGCTTTGGCACAAGTCGGTTTATCCACGATATTCCAAGTGAGTTCAGCAGAGTCCGTTGTTACATTGATTCTATCCCATAAGGAGCTTCTGTTAGAGTGCGGTTCAAGATTGCCTTTGTTGTGGTGGACAAATCTAAGATGAAAGGCTTGGATAGGAGGAATGTTGAACCAGATGTGACAGCATCCGGTGCCATTACAGTTTTGTCTAGCCATAAAGTCGGTGATACCTTCTTCGGGGCAGGCAATTGTGCACAAAAGTACTGTTGAGTTCATATTCTGATCACCAAAATATACATCCAAATTACAACCGGTGATATTAAGTTCCAAGAACATGAAATTAAAAGATTTTCCAGGAGTTTCCCAGGACATGTTGTAATCATCCACACCAGATTTCAAGGGGATGGTGTGGGACATAGAGATTTCGATATAATTGAGATAGTCGAAATATGGATTGTCAATACTATCGAGAAGTTGGGTGGTGCCATCACCTAAGAAGAGTCTGGCGGGCTGCATGGTGTCATTACAGATAAGACTGAAGTCAGGATTATGGGAGCAACCGGACCGGATGCCGAAGGGATAGCCGAAGGTTAGACTGCCGCAGCTCGTTGGGCAACTGGCGAGTGTGGCGGCGGAGGGAAGCGTGCCATTCCCCTCTTGGCTTCCTGGCAGCACACCGGATGCTTGCACTATTGATGGCCCCCCTGGTAACACAAGTAGAGAGAATAATATTGCATCTAAGAGGCGACTCATCTTTACTGGTGTTTAGCTTCTGAAAACTAGGCTAATTTGGAGGAGGTTTAGACCTATGGAAGTATATCGAGAGGCTTTATATTTACACAGTGACGAACCCACGATTGTCTAGTTATCTGCTTTATATTTATTTGGAGGCAACCACTGGTGTCAACATCGGTGCAGTTGTGGCTGCAAAAATTTCCTCTGCATGTTGAAATCTCAAGATAAATGTGTATGCATTTCACATTTACAGCAAAAAAATATATAATGAAACTCGGTGGAATTGGAGAAAATATGTTCGTTTTGAGACCAATGTTACAAGGTTTCTTGGAGTTTTTGTGTGATACAATAGTTGTAAAAAAATTGTGATATTAAAAATCAAAGAGGTATTTGATACTAAAATATTTTATGATTTTTGAAACTATAGTTTCTTCAAAATCATGATTTTTTCTCAGTTTGGTAAACTTTGGTTTGGTCCAAAGTTTTGACCCAAAACTTTAACCACAGGTGCGCATCACACCAGAGTTTCCTCCCTCCCTGGCACAACCCGTGATCGCATTAATTACTAGACTTAAAACCAATAGTTTAGCATTAATTAATCTCATAACGACTAGTTTATTAAAACAGTAAACTTAAAACTTAAAAAAAACACTAAGGTCTTCAAATACTGTTGAAAAAACTATGATTTTTTAAATACTGTGGCGTATTGCATAAAATTGTTGAATATAATTTGTCTAACATATAATTATTTGAATAAAATATTATATTAAAAACTATGATACTCAAACACCCGTTATAATATAACATATAATTATTTGCATAAAATTTCTTATACATCTTATATTTGAGCGAAACATCACTGTTATAATATAACTATGTGGGATCTAAGATTCCAAGTCAATTAGTCTATATGAGCGTGATGTAAAATGAATAATAATTTGACTTTTTTTAATACTTCACAAGTATATGAAGAAATCAATTGGAAGACATAATATCTCACAAATTTAGTGACTTATTTGATAAAACTAGTAATTGGATCGGTTTTGACTAACTAGCACAAATTTAGTGACTTATTTGATGAATCTTCTAATTCGAGATCTACATAATAGACCTGTATAAGTTTAGGAAATTAAGTATAACTTATTCGATAAAAATTTATGAGGGATGTGCCTGGGACAATTTTTTTAAGTCCTGTTCAAAAATTTACTATCTTTATTTCTTAATCTTTTCTCTCTTGTTTTTGTGATTGCTTCACCAGAAAATTCCAGTTTTCTCCTTTAAATTTCTCCACTTTCATATTTGTCACTTATGAAGTTGTGCCATATCTCACAAGATCATACCAGACTTCATGTTAATGCTTCCACTAGTCATAGTACACCTATTCAAGCAAGCAAACAAGGTAGAATTTATCATGAGAGAGAGACTTGGGGTTTTTCGAACATCAATATCACATTAACTAAACTAGTCCAAATCGATTATGCCATCACCCTTGTTACTGTTGACAAGTGCTAAATTGGTAGTACTTTTATTCTAAGTTTGCTAATGAAAATATGTTGAAAACTCATTTGATACAACATATGATGCATATTTTTATATCATTTTTATAATCCGCTTTCATGGTTGTGTTTGCCATCTTCCAGGGATTGAACCTACAAAATTTGAGAATGTTTTGATTTTGTGTGGATCAATTTCGACAAAGGACACCAAAACTAGATAAAAAGGAACCTTGATCGAATATTCCACGGGCAAAATCACCTGATTGAACACAATAGGATGAGAAAGTGTCATGGTTGAACACAATTGGATGAGAAAGAGCCATAATCGAACATGAAGCCTCCTAGTCAAAAAAAATCCCAATCGAACACGCCTGGTCGAACAAAATCCGGATCAAACGCGACTATCGCCTAGTCGTTACTTGACCGAGCCCAGCACGATCATGGGCACCACCCATGCTCAGCCTGGAGCATGACTCATGCTACAGGTCGTGCTTGGCTCTGTTTCCAGAGATATTTTGGTCGAACTTGATTGGTTTTAACTCAGATTTGCTTGTTTCTCACGCCATTTGAAGTTGGATTCTATCGCCTGCACGTCAAAGAGTTATATTTGGGGACGTTAACCCATTATATCATAATTAGAGAAGATTTTGGCTCAATTAGATATGTTTTCTTAGGTGCTTTTTGTAGGCTTTAGATGTCTTTTAGTTTAGATTAGTTTAGTAGAGCCCACTTCTCTATTTTTTTAGCGTTTGTAGGCTGGTAAGGACGGCAAACTTAATTTTGAATCAATCAAGTAAGTTTTCATTTATTTTTTATTATTTCTATATTTTTATGGCTTTTTGCGAGTAATTCACTTCTAGGATTAGGGATGACCTAATCTGGAAGGCGTAATTCTTTCTTGTTCTCAATCTTAAATTTTGCAGTTAGTTCCTTATGTTTTCTTCCTCTAAATCCTAAATTCTCATTTTGGCAAGAGACGTAACAGCTGAGTCTTAGCAAGAATTTAGGGGAGTTCTTGAGTCCTTAGTGCTTTGATGCGGAATCTTGAAGAAGAGAGAGGCTCTCGCCAAATGTAACAGTGCAAGCAATCCTCTGACCGTTGTACCAGGGACCGTACTGGCAATTTTATCTGTCTTGGAAAATAATTGAAACTAACTTGCAATTCTCATATCGTGAATAGAATTGCGTCTGATGGTTATGGAATTCCCGAAATCCTAGGTTTTCCTTTCTGCTCTTTAAACCCTAGTTTTCATACTTACTCTTTACTGCTTTAAAATCTAGATTGATAGCCTTAGTAGTAGAGTTAGTAGTAGAAAAACAACCCCCAAATCATTCAGACTTAATCAGTAATCTGTTATCCTAAAAAACAAATACACTTATTCCTCGTGGATTGAACCCTCAAGTGCTCAATGTTCAACCGTTCACTTGCAGTTATTATTACACATAGTCGCGCTCGCACCACACCCTCGCGGGTGTGATCAACTGCCCTGGCTACCTCCCCACAGAGTTTGGTGAAGTCGATGGACGTACGCCAGAGAATTTTCAGTGTCCTGTCATGGACAACGGCGGAGCGTTGAAGTCAAATTCAATCGTCTTCGTCCAATTCCCTGTGTGTACACCTAATTATAGTTGTTCTCAACCTCATCGAAGTCATCGTCAATGACCCCACCACTCCTACTGTTTCGGCACTGGCAAGATTGAAGATTTCGCTTTGTTTTTGCGGACGCACCGTGGGGAGGAGCTCCGACGAAGTCGCCGTCGAGACTACCACCACCGTTATGTTCCACTAATATCATAGAAGCTATACGGGAAGTCCTTGGTCTGATTTTCCTCGCCGTTGTCTTCTCCGTCGCTAGCCGTGTTGAACCAGTAAACACCGTCATTGAATTCCGACCACCGGTCAACAACCGCTGTTGATGTCATCGCCGTTGAGGTTAGTTGGGGCCCCCTGGTGCCACGACCCCAAGCCTGACTCAAATTGCTGGCCAATCGCCACCGGCATGGACCTCACCACCCATTGTCTACAATGCAAACTGAATGCCAGCCGGTGCCAACCGTGGACAACCAATTTGTACAGGGAATGCTAGCCGCTGACATTTAGAGAGTCAGCCGACCACAATTAGTGTTCTAAATAAATTTTTGTTCATGTCATTTTGTTTATTATACAAATTAGAACCTAACCATATAATTTTTACTTTGTATGAATCATTTGTTAGACCAGAAATTGCAAAAGTGTTGCGATCCTTGTTCATTTTCTATATTGCAGTTTAATTTTCTAGGCTTCAAAACTGTTAAATCTTCTAGGAAGCCTGAAATATACATTAGCTTAAACAGTTAAAGCCATTTACCTAGATTATATAAGTTTGCCTTCAAAACCCAGATCAAATTTGATCTCTAAAACATAATATTCAACCCTTTTGTTATTTTCGAAAACCATGTTTCTATTTTACACTAATTACCTTTTTTGAAAACACTATTAGCTTAGTTCCTAAGTTCTTATCTCCTGAATTCTTTTAAAACTCTAAATCTTAGTGTGCTTGCATACCAATCCTAAAGTTTCTTAATTAATTAGCTGATTTAACCATCTTTCACAATTCAGTCCAATTTTATCGCGAATAAGTCCTTTTACTAAATTCAAAAGCTAAAAAGGTCTGGATCCTCAACTTCTTTTCCAAATTTGAATCAAACTGATTGGTCATATCCTCTATTATATTCAACACAAGTTTATCCTTTACAAGAAGTCTAGACTAAAGAAATTTGCATTTTGACCGTTTTAGTAATAAAGTACTATTTTACCCTGTTTTTGTTTTTGTTTTCCATTCGTATTTCTCGTGATTCGATTTATCTAATTCAACCAATGTACTAGCCTAATATTAAGAATATTATATCTTTAGCATGCATTTTCTTTTATATGTATATATATTAGTTAAGTGTTATAGACCTATTTTGATTAATAATATATTTCATATGTGTTCGCAACTAGGACCCGAGACAGCCACCACCGAAGAACCAATTGTCGAGACCGTGTCAAAGGATTCACCCACAAAAGAACAAGACAAGTCGATTGACCTTGATCATTTGAATTTAGTATATTATGTTATAATAATATAACAGTTCTAAATCTAATTATGCAAGATAACTCCATATTATTATTATTGTGTCTAAACAGCTAAATTAGTAAACAACTTACAAATGGAATAAGAGCCATGTCACAAATAGACCATGAATCTAAACACTTTGAGATGGTGGGATTAATAAAGAAATTTTAGTAATTCCATTATGCAATTCAAGTATATGGTAAATTAATAGTTATTCTACTTAAAAGGTAATTTGTGCACCATATTACAATTAAATTGTAAAGAAAAATGTTTGGGCGAGATGGGATTGAAGCGATGATAGTGCATGATGCACACAGGTGATGTGGTCAGCTCTCTACCAGAACGCTTAAGGATTAAATCGTTGTCCCTTACTTTCAGTGACATGTTACCATACTAGCCACAAGTCTGGTATGAGACAGGCATGATTTAGTAACATTGTCAAATACTTAACTCTGCATGGACAGTGAGGAATGGAAATAATGTGATGGCCAGTACCAAGTAGCCTGCCTGTCTGACGATCCATAGAAAAAAAGCTCATCAAACCCATTGAAATAACCTCGATCAGCAAGTTTTCCCACTGAAATGAGACTCATAGATAGCTGCGGAACATGAACAACATATGGTATGGTAAAACAGTTAAAGGTGTACCACAGGCTGAACGGATGTGCAGGCGATCGGTGACCGGTTGACACGAGGTCAACTGAGAACCATTTGGTGTGACATGAAAGCTGGCACCTGAATCCAGGTGGTGATTGTGTGAATCCGTACCTATCGGTGAAGGAGGCGGAGTGGCCAAACCAGCGCACCCACCAAAAGGCAGCAGAGGAGTAGTGCCGAAAGTCGGAGTAGCTAGGACACGCTGCTGTGGAAGATACGCCCAAAGCTGGGAGTTTTGAAGGCGCAGCTCTTGAAGCTGCGCCGTCAGCACCTGAAGCTGCGCCGTCAGAGTGGCGGAGGAGGAGGCTGCAACCTCCACAGAGGCAACAAACGGAGCAACATCTCCATGAGGAGGTTGAGGCAGACGCCGGTCAGTAGCAGAGTCACCTCGAGGAGGCCAAGTAGGCGGTGCCAGCTTAGGGTGAAGCCGGAAGCAACGCTCAGAAGTATGACCACGCTTCTTACAGTGAGTACACACCACAGAAGCATGGACAGTTGCAACAGCTGTCACCTGAGAGGGAGCATCAGCAGGCTCCAAAGTGGTGGCGAGGATGGAGAGCTGCCACTGAGAGACTGGAGCCACGGGCGACTGAGTGTGCAGACGGGTCTCGACAGCAAGAACAACAGCAAGAGCATCGTCTAGGGTTGGCGGAGTTGCACGACCAAGCAGCTAAGCACGAATGCTCTCAAACTCTGGGCGAAGCTGCATGATGAAGGCAAACATGCGGGACCTCACCTGGTGGCTACGAACAGCAGTGTAGCTCGAGGAGCTAATGCTCAGGGGGGGGGCAAGTGCATCCATTTGACTAGTGAGAGCACTGAAAGAACTGTGGAACACATTCATAGACAAATCCCCTGCTGGAGACTCTGAAACCACTGTGCGAGAGCATCTATATAGCTGATCAGAGTTGTCCTACACGTAGATCTTTGCTAAATGCTTTCACATCTCCTGAGCGGAAGGAAGCATGGCAATCTCCATCCTAATGTCCAGGACCACACTGTTGCAGATGAGCTGCATAGTGTGGTCATCATCAACGACCCATGCCTTGACCACATCCGAGGGAGTCGTGGGAGCCGTCTTTGTGAGATGGCACAGCAAACCAAGACCCCTCAGATTGACGTCGACAGTGGTGGAACACTGAGGATAGTTGGAGCCATCAAGCTTGACGTCCAACACGAGGAGAGCGTCACGAGCCATAGAGGAAGCTCAAGGGGCTCAACTAAGGGAGCACAACCAGCAAGAATAGACCCCAGAAACACGATCAGTGTGAAAAAATGGTCCAGGCAGAATTTTGATGGCTCGGTGGGCAACGACTAAAGACATAGCTGAGCGCGGCTCACAATTCAGCTCAGAGTCGATAGCGCGGCTCGGCTCGGATCTGCCTGGGCGGCTCAAACCCTAGCCAACCTTAGGCAATTGCGAGGCGGCAAAGCAGCTTGGCGGAGGCGACGGCAGCCAGAGGCGAGGCGGGCGAAGTGGTGCTGCAACGAGGGGCAGTGCGGCCGAGGATGGTGGCAACGAGGGGCCGGCGATTGTCTGGGACCGCTTTACATGGACGGTCACGCCAGGAGGCGGCGTGCGGGTGACAGTTGCACGACGGGCGGCGACGGATGCGACGGGAGACGGGCAACAGCGGCAGGCGATCGATGCTCCTCGACGGGCGGCGGCTTAAGCAATGAGCTAGGGTTTTGCCTTGAGCTCTGATACCATATGAAGAAGAGAAAAGAATTGCAAAATAATCTAATGAATTAAGGAATTCCCCTCTTAGTCATATAGAAGAGCCACTAGTGGGCTTGGGCCTTCATGGGCTTATACACACACATATGCACATATATATTAATAGAAGGAATGTGCTACACGAAGAGTCACACAAAATCATCTCGAGAATCAATTACTCCAATGCACTTAGTGCTTGGGGAAGTATTTTAGGCCGGCCCCACACTTATAAAGCCGCCCCAAGAAACAAATATTCCAATAATTTGGTTCTAGGGTGACTTCATTAGCGGGTCCCATGCAAAAATTCCCAATGGCTATATTTAAACAAAAATCAGACATATACACTAACATGTGGACCAAACTAACAATGGAACGAAACATCATTCATTCCTGCCATTTTTTGAGAAAAAATTTAAACAATTTTGATATGTTTATAAAAAACTAAAAATAGACGTTGACAGGTGGGTCGAAACAATATTAGAACAACTTATCATCTTCTCTAATTGAAATACGTGTGGGTGCACATGACACATAAAGTGAGTGTCCCACACACGTGGTGTGTGGAACCCACCTATATCACCTTGTGCACCTGCAAGCATTGCAAATCAAAGTTATTGCCACAAGATCCTGGGAATGATGCCACTAGCAACCGTGCCACGCTCCAATGGTGCTGCTTGCACTGACGTGTGGCTTGTGGGGACTACAAGGCAATAGACGGCTAACTATGTATTACCAGGTGAGTTGTGTGCCTATAGTCAGTAAGGTTGGAATTGAGTTGGCTCACATGCATCTGCTGAAGTACTTGTGTTGGACTCGGACTTAGGCTCTCTCCAAAGGTGGCGCGATCACCAGTGCGCGTCGACGGAGGTTGGCGCTTGCTCGACATCTGCTCAGTGTGATGGGATGCACGCGTGCTTCTGGCGGAGGCGAACGAACGGCAAGCACGTGGCGACAGGAGCATTGCCGTTGGAGACGAAGACGACGCTGCATCATGCGTTTTTGCGGGGCCACTAGAATTAAAACAGTCTAACGTTACTCACAAATTTTAAATATGACAAGTGAGTCCACAGAATAAAAGGCCTCACTGTTAGTTAGAGGTGTTTATGGTGCGCATGTGAAATGAAATCGGAGGTGTACGAGACCCACAACTAGCGTAGTGCGCGTAGTTAGTAAGTGCGACACCGATCCATACGTTAGTCACTATCACTGATATCTGGATCTCACAAATCATTGTCCCCACATGACAGTTAGAGAGTTAGATCTATTTTCATCGCACGAGTTAGAGGCGCGTGGGCCCAACCTGACCTGTAAAACTAGTGGCATCCTATCTATAAATTAGCTTGCTGATGTCGGCCAATGGTTGTTACGCATGGAGAGATTTTGATAATTATACTTTGGTAGCTGCTCTTTCTTTTGTTGTATGTTACGTATACTGTTATCGTATTTTATTACTTGCACTTCTAATCCTTTTTTTGATCCTACTTGTTTCTATCTACTAGTTGGGGATTTTTCCCTAGCTCACACTTTGTTCTCTTGTTTGTTTTGCAGATACAGAGCAACAATTGTGAGATGATTTTCTCATCGTGGTGAGGACGAGCTAGATAGAAAAGTCATATGGTTGGGTCTAGCATGCTTTTGTCAAAAAATAAAAAAATAAAAAAACTTGTGTTGGAAAAATCATAATACAGTATTCTGTAATCTATGTCCTTGTATGTGACTAAAGAGACATTATGGTTAGAGCTTAAAATATTATTTTGTGTTTTAGTTCATGTTAAATTCTTAGCACTATATTGCCAAATTTATTATTATTAGAGCCTTCTATGCTTGTGGCCCAGCAACCTATTAGTATCCGGCAGTTGTCATGCATCATGTTCGGGGGTGTGACAATATAATTTATTATAATCAATGCTTTAAATCATGATTATTGCGGTGACACCCTGAAAGAATTATCACAAATAGTGGAAATTTCTGTACATGTCACTGTTCAATTTATAAATTCTAATTACCTTACATAAAATATAAACTACGTACCATTTATAATAAATGGTCTCCGTTCCATTAGAATTTAAAAACGTTTGATTGCAACATCAAAGAGTCGACACTAACACTGTCCATTATCATGTAGATCGAACAATCTAATATCAAGTCCACAAAAATTCAATAACAAATTCATAATTAATAATATATAACAAAAGTAAGTAAAACACCCATGATGATTTACTGTCATTATGTTTATTTGACATAAAGTCCTATGAATCAGTAGGTATGTGATTGAAAGGAGTCAACTAAGTTGTGTTTTATGACAGTGATGATACAGCCACCACCAACCAGCTTGGGACCTGATCGTGCTTGTGCTCCACAACTAACTCATCAGTCTCCCAGACACAAGTCGCACAATAATCTCATTCGTAGCAACTAGGATAAGGTTTTGACTTAGTCTATGTTGCATATTAGACTTTTTTTTTTGGGGTCATTTACAGTTCTTCTCTTAATTAGTTTTAAGTCCTTGTTGGACTAAAATCCTACCATCGTTCTCCAAATTAAGTAATTAACACAAAATACTATATGAGTGACTTAACAGCTGCTATTTTTGTTATGTGTGATATGTTATAGCGGAAAGCTATTATTATTATAACAATTGTAGTTGTAATAATTTAATTTTATTTGTAATATAGTGTTAGTGGTCAGAAAATATTATAACTCATTATTTAGAACATTCTGTATTATAGTCGCTTTATTATAATCTCAATTTAAACTGCGGCGAATCTCTTTTCCACCTTTAGTTAGGAAAAAGAAAATTGGCGGTTCCTATGCTTATCATAGTGTGGTACGTAGATTAGGTATCGACGACGGCTTGTGCACGCTACTCCATGATTTGGTTGGACTCTTTGCTGGACGTTCACTAGCTATGCACGAGTTTTTTTTTACTGTTAATCCAGAGTTAAAAAAAAATTTCGAAATTAACCCACAGTTGCGATAATTTGCAAAAATAGCCTGCCATCTCAGCTTGTCGAGCTCTGGGAGCTCGACAAGCAAGTAGTCGCACGGGGAGGTACAAGTCGCGGTCGCGAAGCACGACTAGGGCTTGTCGTGCCCCACGACCACGACACGTTGCTTGTCGAATTTGGAATTCCCGACATGTGCGTGCACTGTGCTTGCTTGTCGAATCTGGAACACGCGACATGTGCGTTGCACTGTGCTTACTTGTCGAATCCTGAAGCCGCGACATGTGCGTGTCGAACCTTGAACCCGCGACAACTGGAAAAATAATTTTGCTGCAACGGGGATTCGAACCCGAGCTGATTGTTTGCTGCTGAGAACTCCCACCAACTGAGCTACGAAGCTTATTTGACATAAGGGCAGTATACATTGTAATATTGTGTAACTTGTCGAGTTTCCAGAACTCGACAAGTTGCTGCTGGTCCCCCTCCATTTATTTGGTCCCCTGCCATGTAACTCTCATACACACACACAGCAGCAGCATCAGCAACACAACACACATACACATTTTATGTTTGAACCCTAGATCTAGCAAAATCCGTCCGATAAATTTGTTTGGTGTAGAAGAGAAAGTTGTAGAGAATTGCGAGTTCTTCGCAAAGAGGTAATTTTTTTCGAAATGCATTTAAGATTCTGTTAATTATGTTGCTAATGACGTGATTAGGGTTTATATTTATGTTTATGTGTATAGAAGAGTAGGTATTATGTTGTTTTTAGGAATATGTTTAGGAAATATGTGCATTTGTATGTATGTTTGTAAAATAGATTTTTTTAAATGTATGTGTGTATGTATGTTTGGAAATGAATGTGTATATGTTTGAAAATAGGGGTTTATAAATGTATGTGTGTGTTTGAAAAATAGATTTTAGAAATATATGTGTGTATGTTTGGAAAAATAGGGTTTTTAAATGTATGTTTGTATGTTTGGAAAATAGGTTTTTGAAATGTATGTGTGTATGTTTAGAAATATATGTGTGTATGTTTGGAAAAATAGGGTTTTTAAATATATGTTTGTATGTTTGGAAAATTGGTTTTTGAAATGTATGTGTGTATATTTAGAAATATATGTGTGTGTATGTTTGGAAAAATAGGGTTTTTAAATATATGTTTGTATGTTTGCAAAATAGGTTTTTGAAATGTATGTGTGTATGTTTAGAAATATATGTGTGTATGTTTGGAAAAATAGGGTTTTTAAATATATGTTTGTATGTTTGGAAAATTGGTTTTTGAAATGTATGTGTGTATGTTTAGAAATATATGTGTGTGTATGTTTGGAAAAATAGGGTTTTTAAATATATGTTTGTATGTTTAGAAATATATGTGTGTATGTTTGGAAAAATAGGTTTTTTAAATATATGTGTGTATGTTTGGAAAAATAGGGTTTTTAAATATATGTGTGTATGTTTAGAAAAATAGGGTTTTTAAATATATGTTTGTATGTTTAGAAATATATGTGTGTATGTTTGGAAAAATAGGTTTTTTAAATATATGTGTGTATGTTTGGAAAAATAGGGTTTTTAAATATATGTGTGTATGTTTGGAAAAATAAGGTTTTTAAATATATGTTTGTATGTTTAGAAATATATGTGTGTATGTTTGGAAAAATAGGGTTTTTAAATATATGTTTGTATGTTTAGAAATATATGTGTGTATGTTTGGAAAAATAGGTTTTTTAAATATATGTGTGTATGTTTGGAAAAATAGGGTTTTTAAATATATGTTTGTATGTTTAGAAATATATGTGTGTATGTTTGGAAAAATAGGGTTTTTAAATATATGTGTGTATGTTTGGAAAAATAGGTTTTTTAAATATATGTTTGTATGTTTGGAAAAATAGGGTTTTTAAATATATGTTTGTATGTTTAGAAATATATGTGTGTATGTTTGGAAAAATAGGGTTTTTAAATATATGTGTGTATGTTTGGAAAAATAGGGTTTTTAAATATATGTGTGTATGTTTGGAAAAATAGGGTTTTTAAATATATGTTTGTATGTTTAGAAATATATGTGTGTATGTTTGGAAAAATAGGTTTTTTAAATATATGTGTGTATGTTTGGAAAAATAGGGCTTTTAAATATATGTTTGTATGTTTAGAAATATATGTGTGTATGTTTGGAAAAATAGGTTTTTTAAATATATGTTTGTATGTTTGGAAAAATAGGGTTTTTAAATATATGTTTGTATGTTTAGAAATATATGTGTGTATGTTTGGAAAAATAGGTTTTTTAAATGTATGTGTATTTCGTTTTAGAAACTATGTGCACACAATAGAAAATATAAAATTAAGTTATTTTTAATTGTGCACATGCATACTGTATGTCTAAAAATTAGGTTTTGGACATATATGTGTATGTATTTAGAAATTATGAAACTAGGCTATTTTCAATTACATGCATGCATGCTCTATGTTGAGAAATTATGTTTTTTAAAATTAGGTTATTTTTAATTGTGCACATGCATACTCTATGTTTAAGAATTAGGTTTTGTAAAATATATATGTGTATGTATTTAGAAATTATGAAACTAGGTTATTTTCAATTACATGCATGTATGCATGCTCTATGTTTATAAATTATGTTTTTCAAATGTATATGTGTATGTATGGTTTTAGGATCTATGCGCATGTGTGTAATGGTGTCATGTTATTTACGCGTGAGATGAATGTGTGTAGGGAATGGTTAGTCCGAACAAAATTTCCATATTTTATGGTGACGGCATAATTCGCGAGGGGCAAAGCGGGGTTGATATGAGCCGTTGCCAGTATGTGACGGGCGAGCTGAGTGTACATAACACCTCATTTCTAGACCTGAATTTGTGGATCCTGAATATGTTCGGGAAGCGGCCTCGCGATGAAATGGCTCTAATCGAAGGGCTCATCGTTCGTGAGGTAGATAATGAGCTATACTGGATGCTGCGCGAAATTAAATGGGACAAATCTTGGAGTTCTTTTATTCGAAGAGTGGAAGACCCCCATGGCGGACTGCTCGGCCAGTTCGCGATGTATGTGCAATTCTGCAACGTACGAGCAGCCGGGAGTGCGGTGGAGGGTGAGCCGAGCGTCATGCCCGGTCCTGCGAGATTCAGGGCTAGCGAGTGGTCGGATGTATTCTGCCATACTCGCGTAGATGTGTGCGAGGTACTGGATTGCCTTCCATCAGTGTCCGACGAAGATGATTCGACGGACTCGGAGGCATCCGATGGCTCTGATGACGATACTCCTGGTCCCCCGCAGGAGTGGCTAGATCACTCAGCATACAGTCAAGCTGTGTTGCCAACGGATCAGGGTTCGAGGTGGTCTTTCGAGCACGGTGGCTTACAAGTAGAGCAGGAGTTTCAAAGCAAGGAAGATCTGAAGAATGCCGTGGCGAGCTGGTCCCTCGCAATTAACCGGCAATATAAGGTCGTCAAGTCAAACCCCAACCTTTTTGTCGCAGCCTGTGTAACAGCAGGTTGCCCATGGAAGATTCGTGCGATGCGGCCGAAGGACGACATCGGTTTTGTGGTGACAAGGGTTACCGCACACACATGCCTGCTCACGGAGGCGCTGGACAGACACAGGAACCTGACGTCGGCGTACGTCGGTAATATCATCCAGCCGGCTGTGCGAGAGAACATTTCGATAATGCCGAGAGAAATAATGAAGCAAGTTGCCGATAGGTGTGGGTACACTATAAGGTATGGAAAGGCCTGGAGAGCAAAACAGAAGGCAATTGAGGGCATGTTCGGCACATTCGACCACGGCTACAACAATGTGATGCGGTTGCTGCGCAACATCGCTCAGACCAACCAGGCACATTTTTAGATTTCTTCGATCAGCCAGCTACACGTCGAGATGGTAGCCTCATACAGAACACTCGGGTACTCCGTCGATTATTCTGGGCATACCGCCAGTGCATCGAGGCATTTGCTTATTGTCGTCCAGTCATATGCGTGGATGGTACGTTCCTGACTGGAAAGTACAAGGGCTGTCTCCTCATTGCTGTTGCTGCGGATGCTAACGACCAACTGCTTCCATTGGCGTACGCCATCGTTGAGTCTGAAAACTCGGAAAGTTGGTTGTGGTTTCTGGTCAACGTGAAGCGGGCGGTTGTTGGTGATCGAGAGAAGGTGTGCATCATATCGGACCGCCACCGAGGGCTGCTCCATGCCATTGAGGTAATGCGCGGGGCCCCAGATGCTCCGTACAAATGGGAGGACGTGCGCAGCCGTTGGTGCATGCGACACATTGCAGCAAACCTTTTCACACACTTCCGCAGTAAACAGATCATGGATCTGTTCAAGCGGCTGTGCATGCAAAATAAACCGAGGAAGTTCCAGGCTGTGTTCGACAAATTGGAGGCGCTGACAGTGAAGTACTCCACGAGGAGGGCCAGTAATGCTGCCGATGATGTGAACGTCAGCAAATTTTCACAATGGATTCAGGACAAGGACATCGAGAAATGGTCCTTGCTGCACGGCGAAGATGGCGCAAGGTTTGGGATAATGACAACGAACCTTTCAGAGGTGTGCAATTATGTGTTGAAGGGAGTCCGGTGTTTGCCGGTGACTGCTGTAGTGGAGATGACATGGTACCGCACAGCCGAGTACTTCAACAACAGAAGTGTAGCCGCCAAAACGCTAGTCGACGATCCCATGAGAACCTTGCCAGATGTTGTGCAGTCGTACTTGACTGCCCGCATAGACAAGGCCCAGCGGCACGAGGTGACAGTTATAAACAGGCTGCACCGAATCATTCAAGTCCGCCTTCGGCAGAAGAACGTGAGCGGCCAACTGAGACCTGGACGGGTGCACGAGGTCATTCTTGGGGATGTTGCTGAGTGCTCATGTAACAAACCGAAGCTACTGCACAAGCCCTGCTCTCATGTCCTTGCTTCATGTGCGGCGCTCGGTGTGAGCCCTGCGCCTTACCTTTCGGAGTACTTCAGCCTTGACAACCTTTCAAACACGTGGAGTGGCGTGTGGAGAGTTTTTATGACGCTCGGTGACTACAGAGTTATCCCTGCTGGCGAGACTACCTGGATCCCAGATGTAAATCTAAAGCGAACGGGTCCAGGGCGACGGAAGACACGCCGAATACACAATGACATGGATGAGTCACAGGGGGGTAGCTCACGAGCTAGGAAATGCTCGATCTGTAGGCAGCCTGGACATAGCAGGAAGGATTGTTTGAATGCACCCGGACCATCGACATAGCCTTGTAATAAACTTTGTAATACGCTTATCATTTGCATTGGATTGTTGTAATCTGTTTGAAACCTTGTAATATGATTCATGTTATGTTACTTTCATGTCGTGTGCTATCCATGGGTATGATACTTTCAATAACGGTTCCCGATGTATGTTATGTTACTTTCAATAATGGTTCATGTTTTATGTTTTGACAGGCATGGCTGGCGGAGATAGAGATCTTCCAGAGCTACTGAGCAGTATATGTGATCGTGGCCATCGTGGCCGCATCTTGTCCGAGGGCGGGGACTTGGAGCCGCTGGTAGTCCGTGCTCCCTTGGAGTACTGGCCTCTGCATCAGGGCTATATCCCCATCCTGCGGGCTGCAGGTTTATTGCCGTTCGCCCGTATGCTGCAGATAGGTCAGCATCTCACACTGGACAGGTCGTTGATCACCGCATTGGTAGATCGATGGCGTCCGGAGACCCACACTTTCCACTTCCGCTGGGGGGAGATGACAGTCACGCTGGAGGATGTGAGCATGCTGCTTGGTTTACCTGGCAGTGGACATCCCATCGTCCCCCGGCCAGCACGCCTGGATTGGCGCGCACAGATGCACCTCCGATTCAACATCGCTAACCACGACGACGAGATCCCGGCATCCAGGCGTGGTGTCCCCCACCGATTTCTGGCGCGCTACCGTGAGTGCCCCGATGATGCCCCCGCCGATGTAGTTCGCCAGCATCTCTTCGCGTACTTGCTGGTGACGCTGCAGTATATTTTGTTCCCTTCCACGCACGGTGACACTGTGTACACGTGGTTCATTCCTCTGGTCGAGAGTATCGTCGATGCCGACGCAGGGGCCATGCCGCGTTACAACTGGGCGATGGCAGTGTTGTGCGCGACGTACAGGGGCCTTTGCGAGGAATGCTGCAGGACCGCAGCTGGATCGTTGCTTTCCGCATGCCCTGTACTGCTGCAACTGTGGTCATGGGAGCACTTCCCCGTTGGTCGGCCGCGTTTACAGCGGCCCATCCATCCGTACGTTGCGCCAGCCGACTATGATGATTGGGTGGACCGGCCGACCATGGGAGCCCGTTGGCTGGGAGGTCGGCCGAGGTGGTCATCATCACAGATTCACCGCTGTTACTTGGCGTACCTGGGAGAGTTTGATCTCCTATCGGACGGGCGCGTCATATGGCGGCCATGGACACCGGAGCACATCTCGCAGGTTGCACCGCATGGCATTTCCTCGCATTGCACCGCGGGCCAGGACTGCTGGCTTACACGCCGGCACATGGTGTTCTCACATGTGGTGGAGCCGTATTTTCCGGAGAGGGTGATGCGCCAATTCGGCCTACATCAGCAGATACCGCCCCCGGAAAGAAATCGACAAGGCCATCTCCCGCGGCAGATTCACGTGTATGCCTCGAACATTTTCTATATCTCATGTACACACTCATATTTGTTTATTTCTTTGCTTTATGTGCATCGCGTCACCTTTTACAGACAAACACGTAGAGGAAAACACTCTGACAACTGGCAGATCAAGAATTCCAAATGGGTCGACGAGTGGGAGAACCACGCGGCGACGGATGTTGTTGTGGAGGAGCGCCCGTATGACCCTGGGACGTCCCAGGCCTATCTTCAGTGGTACGTGCCGCGCACCCGCACGCGACTCGCTCGTGCGGCCCCCCATCGCTGACAGAACTATCACATCAAGACAGTCTTCGACTCGGCCTTGATGTTCATTTCCCAGGCCGGATACATCGCTCAGTACGTTCGTCTTCGCTGGATACTTATGTTGGTCTCTTATCTTATCTATTTTTCCATAGTTCTCATATGAGTTTCGCATGTGCAGGGTGACTTAGCATTGGGCATCGACAGTCAAGCGGCAAACCTGTCGTCTCGCTTGGAAGGTCCTCCACGCTTCAAGGCGATGGCGCGTGCTGTCCTACATTCCATCCGTGTAGCAGCACAACGAATCTTGTTCGACGCTACTTGTGGCCGAAAGACAGATGCATCGGTTCCACACCGGAGAGGGGCCCGGCCGCCCAGCCCGATGTCAGCCCGGCCTAGCCTGGGTGGTGCTCGACAGAGCACTTCGTCAGCACGGCGCAGTCATCGTGACACATCGCCGACCTGGGGAGGTGACATACCAGGGACGTCCGCCGGCCCGTCTCGGCTTCATCGTTCCTCGTCAATGCACAGTGCTCGACGCAGAGATCTGCATATTGGGGGCCCGTCGACACATCGCACTCCCGATTCAGATGACTCTGATGATGACGACGGCATCCGTCGTCAACACGAGGACGACATTCGTCGTCAAGACAGGGACGATGCGAGTAGAGCGTTGGCAGAGCGGTTTGCGGCTGACGAGGATTGCGGCCAGGCTCATATTGAGCAGGCTCTCCAGGGACAGAGATACTCAGTCCCTTGGGGGTCTACTTGGGAGAGTTGGGGGGATCCCGCCCATGACCACATGCATGTGGATGACGATCGTGGGTACTACGCTCCGCAGGGGGCCGACCCCAGTGGGGTGGCACCACAGCAGGACAACCAGGAGTGGATCTCGCACATGTTCGGGTTGCACGACCTTCATGCACATCAGTACTACCAACCGGATCAGTTGACGCCTACCGAACTCGAAGATCACCCTCCACCGACACAGCCATCTCAAGGTCATGCAGGTACTGAGCGGCATGGTCCTTCTACCGCGGCTGGACAGCGATCACATGTGCCACCTGATCCGTACTCACCATCGCCTTTTCAGAGAGATAGACATGAGCATGGGCATAAGAGGGGTCGTCCGAACCCATAGCGAACATGTACTAACACTTTTATTTTCCAGTGTGTTACATTCAAAATGAATCATGCAGTTCACTAGATTTCTTATATATTTTTATTATATGATACATACTTACGTATATTTCTATAGATATATATACATATACATATACATATACATATATATATGTGCATGTGTATATATATATATATATGTGCATGTGTGTATATATATATATGTGCATGTGTATATATATATATATATATATATATATATATATATATATATATCTATACAGTATGTATGTATTTATGTATGTACAGTATGATGGGAAAAACTCCTAGCCCAGCTGGTGGGAACTCTTTTCTACCTCGTTGTCCACCTGGGTTCGAATCCCCACTGATCTTGATTTGGGTTCACAGAATAGAGTTTGATATTTTAGGGTTTGAGATAGATTAGGGTTGAACTGATCTTGTTACTGCCAAACATAAAAGTCTTTACAAGCCAGATTCAATTCCATCTCTAAATCTCAGATATATCAATCATATTCTGTTTTCGAAAACAGGATTCTAATTACCCTAAATACTCATAACTCAGATTTAGCTAAATCTTGCCCTAATCCAGATCAGATTATTCTTGGATTATGATCATGGGTATGTCAATACCTTAATTCAGAAAGTTGGCAGCCAAATCGTATCATCTAAGCCGTTTTCACATATCAGTCCAAATTATATCGTAATTTAGTCCTTTATTTGATATCTAGAAACCCAAAAAGGCTAAAATCTTCAGATTAATTCCAAATTCAAAATTTCTTCAGCAAATCTTTTTCAAATGCTATTTGATACAATTTTCTCTTCTGTGCAGATTACAAAATCACATTTTAAAGACCATAATTCAAAATCGACAAAACTCAGATCTTATTTTACCCTAAAGTACCATATTTTCAGTTTATATCGAAAATCATCAAATCAACTCATATTTTATCAAATCTCTTGTTAGATGAGTATAATGTATAAGTTTATACTTATTTATGAAATCAGATTACAAATTAATCCGTAATTTAATAATTAATTCTTTGATTTCTGATGGCCGAATTGCTGGAGCTTGTCGTGCTCCAGGAACATGACAAGCACTTGTCGAGCTCTGGGAGCACGACAAGCTCATAGTCGTGTTCTTGGAGCACGACAAGAGACTCCTCGTGCGACTAGCAGCTTGTCGAGCTCCCAGAGCTCGACAAGCTGATGTGGCAGGTCATTTTTGTAAATTTTCGTAACTGTGGGTTAATTTCGAAATTTTTTTTTAATTCTGGGTTAACAGTAAAAAAACTCGCTATGCACAGATTGTTTGGGCATTTTTTTGAGGGAAAAAAAGATGCATTGAGCTGGACCGGCATGTTAATAAAGATATATGGTAATTAAGATCGAGTCTTGATGTAGATAGAATGCGATATATATCTCACGACCACAGTTGACTTGACTTGGAATTAATTGAGCAAAATAAATTCTAGTCTCCTTGGACGACTGGCGAGAATGGACTATTATGATATTATGTTGTGAAAGTCTTGGCAGTCCCTTTCGCACATATTTTCTACGTTTTAGGCTCAATCCAGCGCGGATAGCCGAGTCTACGCTCGTACCAAAAAATTAGTTTTTTTTATTACTGGAGAGGGACGACATCTCCCAATAATTTTTTTCTCGATTTCTGTGTGATCAAATTATATACAATTTTTATTTTTTATTTATATATTAATCTAATTCAAATTAGATCTTGATTATATTTAGAAAGTTGTAAATCTTTAAATTATTCTTATATAGAGACCAAACATCACATATATTTGATTTTGAAATTGAAAGTTATTTATATTTTACTAAAATCACCTAAATTCTAATAAATATTTAATTTACTCGTGGGCCCGTACAAGAAGTCTCCTCAAACATCCTTGCATTGAAGTGGTGGGTGTTTCAGATGACACTTTGCACGTGTGGCACAAAATATGCCAATAGTATTCCTCTGGAGCACCCGTCCAAGTACTGATGCATTGGACTCAGTCTTCGTGGCTACACATTAAAGCCTCACTAGCATCTGGATTAACAAATTGCTGATTGGTTAGTCAAGTTGTATTTTTTATAGATAGGTAACTGCACATTCTTATTATAAGGAGCGGTTATTTGAGCCGGTGGTATATAGTTTTTACTCGACACTACTACAGAAATGCTATTCACTATCGGTTCAAAATCAAATCTACTATCGGTTCTCTTACCGCTAGTGATCGGCACAATAGAAGAAATATAGCACACCCCTATCGGTTAAAAACCGATAGTAAAATACATACACCTCCAATGTTTAGTAATCGCTATCAACAATTCTACTATCAGCTCAATGATCTCAACCGATAGTGATGTTATATTTCTTGTAACGTTATTCACTGGAAACCGATAGTAATGTCTAGTTTTTTCTATTGGTTAGAACTCGACACGGTTAGTACCACAACTTTCTTCTATCGGTTGTAGGATATGAACCGATAGTATTACAAAGGATCATTAACAGATATAGTGATACACTAATACAACAGATTTAATTTATTCACAAATACACTAATACAGAGATATACACATGCATTGGACATATTGAATTTATTCATATATTGAGTTTATTCAGAAATACACCAATGAATTTATTCACATATTGAGTTTATTCGCAAATACACCAATGAATTTACACACATACACCAATCAACACATTCAATATATATTACACAAGTCATTTACGATGGATCGTTGATAGCCACTTCTTCCATCACATATTGAGCCCAAATTGTTCGCAACTTCTTCAATTGAGGCAACTCATATTGCTCTTTCAACATGGCGCTCTGCATGCGTGTATGAAGTTATATAGGAACGTATGAGACATCCAGTGTTTGACTTTGAGTCAGGAAAAATGGTTACCTTAGGGAATTGGGTAAAGTTTCTCCTGATCAGATCATACATAAATCTCATGACATAGAAGCCACATTCCCACAATTGTGGCTGCTGATGGCACTGGGATAATTGCATATGCAAAGACATAAACCCATATTAACTCGAAAGAACTAATTAAGCTTAAATTAAAAGACTCATCATGAGTAGTTCCATCCATATTAATTATCTCATATTCTATCCAAGAAATTGTTGTGCCCTTCGATGCGTCATGCCTCCCTCCAGTAGTAACATAATTTTTGAAAGCCCTGTATTTAATTTAGCATTGCCGGTTAATATGTTATCATTAATTAGCAAGTCAGAGAAAAATTTAAATCAGCAGTGGTACTTACGCATCTGTGTACCACGTGAGGGTGAAAACATGCGCTACCCTATCGTTCATCGAATTGAGGTAATAGACCTCATACATCCATGGGCAAATGACGACGAGAACCCAGTGGCCCCTACATTGCATATAAAAGCGAACCGTTTCATTCATATGTTAGGAGTAACATACAAGAATAAGTTAAATTAGTAGGAAATGCACTAACATTTGGTGGTACGGCGCAAGAATGAACTCTCGGTCCTGCTACACTAGTAGTGCCCTTGATATGTATTTCTCCGCATGTGCTTGGTCATGCTCTAGCATCGTGAGGCTTATTTTGTCTGGGTCGAGGAAACCCACCTTGTCACATGCCCTCATCGACGCCAGCCTATACATGCACCTGGATGCAAAGTAGACATTAGTAATTAGTGCATACAAAGTGATTAGATTTATGAAATGAACTGTGATAACTTCACACAACAGCAAACTCACAGGACTCCAATCCGTATGATGGACATATCAAGCTCTTGCCAGTTGAGGAGGTCGAACAAATCCTCGTGGGCCACCGATATGCTCCCGGCCTCACGGTGAAAATGACCTGGCCTAAAGTGAACTAAGAAGTTGATGTGACGCCTAGACTGGGTCAGGTACCACTCGTGGAGACTTCTGGATATTTGATCCATATTGCGCAGAAGGTACTCCGACATGAGTGGGAACCCGTTCTTGAACGTACCCGGCTGGCTTTGTTTGGCCTTGCCTTTGGCCTTGTCTTTGGCCTTACCCTTGCCTTTGGACGGGGAACGAGTGTATACCTTCGAAGGTTGGGGCGCGGCGCCGCCGGCCTCATTTGATGGCGAAGAGTTTGAGGCCGTAGGAGGAGGCATGGGGGCCGAAGGAGCTCGGTCATGCGTTGTGCTGGGGGTGGTGTCCTCAGAAAGTGAGCTGGTATCCATCGTCCACTTTAAGTTACGAACGCATAAGTTAGATTTTGCAAATTGAGTATATTAACTGAGTTGTAAGCTAGAATGGCTAGGGTTTACCTCCTGTAGTCTAACACCCTTCTTGGCCCACTATATGTACGAGCCCAATGCCTCGCCAATTGTCCGCATTTCGTCTGTTGGGACGAGCATCAGAAAAGAGCTATAGCCCGAGAGGGTCATGTCCACCTGTACCTTTGTGAATCCAGGCTCCAGAGGTACGCAGTAGATCCGGACATTCTCCCAAGATTGATATATGACCCCATTTGCAACCACTACAGGTTTGTCACCTATGTTGATCAATAGGCTACAGCTCTCCGACTTCTGCAATTTGCAACAATTATAACAGGTTAGCAAAACAGTTCTAACGTAACGGGAGTGGCATTAACTGAACTGCATATATAGCTCAAGAGTTGCAATACCTCAATCAGGTCCACTGGATCCACGTGAACCTTCGAGCCACAACTACTCGGCCTTGCAATGTCGACCTCGGCAGCTGGATCTAAACACTTGGACTGCACAACTCGGCTGAGGCGTTCATACTTCTCGTTCATTTGAGCGAACATGTCCTCAAATTGTGCAGTCACATCTTACCGTATCTTCTGAGACAGCTCCGATTCCCTTTCCTTCCAGCTGCGAGCCTTCTTCGCCATTTGCCCGGGCTCCGAGAAGCCTTCCTTCCATGGCACCACACCCCCCACGGTTCGCGTCCGCCTTGGATGCTCCTGGTTCCCTAGAGCCTGGGTAAGAATGTCGTTTTCCCTATGGGGAGTGAACAATCTCTCGGTCGCCTCCTTCAAGCAAGAGATCTGTTACATTCAAAGCTCTCCATTGTGAGGAAAAAATATATACAAACTTGTGCGCACACTAGTTATCATAGTTTTTTCTACCACACTCTATGATTTCAACCAGGAAGTTAGCCAACTTACGATTCGCTGCACGACCTCGACGTCCCTGGGGTTTGGGAACTCCACAGTCCCCGTGGACGACACGATCCCTCTGGCCAGCCACCAGCGCTTGCATCATAGATCGCGGAACTCGGAGAGCAATAGGTCAGGGTAGTCGATGAAATTCGACACCTCGTCTTCAGCCTTCTTCCACTACTCCTCCTTCCCCGCATAGCCGCGACAGCCGAGCCGGTGCGGGTGGTCGTTCCTCCTCTAGATTGCCTTGTTCTTCTCACTAAGGGCCTTCATACCAGAAACAAGAAAATTAATGCACCGCTGGTTACTACATACAACGGTGTAACCAAGCAAAGGAACCATACATACCTTGAACTCAGGGGTCCCCTTCTGTTGGGTGAATTGCTCCCATGCCTTCTCCGTTTTGAAGGGGTACTTCTTGCATGGAGATTTTGCTTTAGCGAGGAAGGTACTGGAAAGGACGCTCTTGAAGGTTTTCCACATGTTGTTCATGTCCTTCAAGTAAGCTATCTTGGGACCATCGTCGGGGATGTTCCACTTGGGCTGTTTCAAATGGTGCATATAAGCAGGACTTACCTAATCTCTGGGATAAACCAAGAGAATGTGATTACTCAATAGTTCAGTGATTTTGATTAATTTTACCTTCACTTCCTCCCACAGCCTATCCCTCCCATCGGCCTTAACGTCCTTCCAGCTCTAGACAGTGATCTTCACCCTTTCCTTCACCAACAAACCAACATAGGTAGCGTACTGGCCGGCGTTCTTCCTGATCGGTCTCCCGAACTGGTTGAACTCACATGAAAGATCCGCGCGCTTGGCCAAATGGCACAACATCGTTGCGCCTCGTGCCTTCCTCTTGCGCTGGGATGAGGCAGCGTCATCTACGTTCGCCCTTGCCGAATCACTACTATCAGCCGAGGAAGATGCCGACATGTCTTTACCTAAAATTCCATGAACAGACCATCAATTGATATGAAGAAAGGTACATGACAAAATTCATAACTAAAATGGAATGGCAATGATGAACCACCTCTTTTTTTTAAAATATCAAATTTTCATTCAAAGACCAAAAATCATCAATTCCTATCAACATGGTCTTCAAAATATATTTAAAATAAATTTATAAACTCAATTTGCAAAAGGTTGTCGAACTTCAACCTTCTTACTTAACATAAAGATCATTTGATAACTCTTGATTCTAAAATTAATCCTATTTGGAAAATTTTTTTCAGAAAAATATATTTCATGCAATGAAAATTATTTCTGTAAATTTTCATTTCAAATGTATTTGATTTGAGCAATAGTTGATTTTTTTGCACAAATGAAATATGAACTCTGCAAAATTCAGACTTTTTAATGTACTATCGGTTGACAATAACAAACAGATATGACATACTCTATTTCCTATCGGTTTGACAATTAAAACCGATAGTACTTAAGTTTGTATTCAGGAAAATATATAAGATTAGCAGTGCAAACTATGCTAGTCTCTCTGCAGGAATATAAAGAATCATGGCTTTGCGATAAAAATTTAAATGAACCAAAATTTCAGATGAAAATTAGAAAATGGGAAATAATTAACAGAAAATTCAGATTAGCAGTGCAAACTATGATATACTCTATTTCCTATCGGTTTGACAATTAAAACCGATAGTACTCAAGTTTGTATTCAGGAAAATATATAAGATTAGCAGTGCAAACTATGCTAGTCTCTCTGTAGGAACATAAAGTCTGTAAAAATTTAAATGAACCAAATTTCAGATGAAAATTAGAAAATGGGAAATAATTAACAGAAAATTCAGATTATGGTCTTTACTATCAGTTCTAAATAAGAAACCGATAGTGGACGACACTGTACGACAAATTGCTAGTGATTTTCATTAAGTCTGTAATTCTCATAGCTATCAAGTTTGTAATTCATGCACTTTTCATCTAGTTTTATATTTGTAATCCATTGAACCACATATGAACTATTGCATATAAATTTAAGAAATTAACGCGAGCGGTTTGGTCAAGAACACTTACAGTCTTTCGTGGAGTGGCCTATGATGGCGCAATGCAGTGGCCGGAGGAGGTGGAGAACCCAATTGCGATCAGCAATGGTGGCGCAGCGGAGCGAAAAAGCGAACGTCGGGGAGGCTAGGGTTTTCCGCGCACGAGTATGTGGAATGTGATCAGTTGCACTAGAGGGAAAATCGTGCGAGGTTAACCAAATATATGAATCTTTACTATCGGTTCATAATCACCAAACCGATAGTAAATTAAGAACAGGGTCTCATAACACAATATGAATTACTATCGGTTATGAACAATAAACTGATAGTAGAATACAATGTTATTGACCCTAAAGGATTTCTCTGAGAACAATTACAGATGATCTCAGTACATCATTTTGCACTTGTAAAGACACCTGAAACCCCATGCAAATGACTTCCAATAATTTTGAAATAAATTAACAGTAAAGACCAATCATGGAACATAAAGAATCATGCATATAGAAACTTTCTTCGAATAGCCAATCATGATGGAGATATCAAAATGACAAACCAGCCAAAAACCACGAGGAATCTGAACTTTGCAGTTTTCATATTGATTTGTGAAAAGAATCAATTATTGCTCAAATCAACTCCAATTGAAATGAAAATTTACAAAAATGATTTTCATTGTATGAAATATATTTTTCTGAAAAAATTTGCCAAATAGTATTTTAGAATCAAGAGTTATGTTCAAATGATTTTTATTGCCATTGTATTTCACTATCGGTTTTATGATTATTAACCGATACTAAATTAATCCACTGTACAAGATCAAACCAAAATGTAGAACATGGTCTGATAACACAATATGAATTACTATCGGTTTATTAACAATAAACTGATAGTAGATCTTAATTTCATATCGGTTTGGAAATTGAAACCGATAGTAGAAGACAATGTTATTGACCCTAAAGGGTTTTCCTTAGAATAATTACAGATGGGTCTCAGTACATCATTTTGCACTTGTAAAGACACCTGAAACCCCATGCAAATGACTTCCAATAATTTTGAAATAAATTAATAGTAAAGACCAATCATGGAATGAAAATTTGCAGTTTTCATATTGATTTGTGAAAAGAATCAATTATTACTCAAATCAACTCCAATTGAAATGAAAATTTGCAGAAATGATTCTCAATGCATCACGTATGTTTTCCCAAAGAATTTTTGAAAAATGATTTGAAAAATTCTTCGATTAAAGATCCAAGTAATATACGTCACTTACATATTGCAAATTAGTCAAGAATGGTTGTCCACCCATAATGCTTCTTCGTGGTCGTCTCACAGGTAACTTGTTTCGTCAATATCTTCGGTAGGGACAGATTGAAGAATTACATCTAAAAATGGAGGTAGTTCGTCGAATTGATCATACTCTTTTTCATCCACAACGTCTTCGACCCCAACAATACGTCTCTTACTGTGAAAGACAACGTGCAACTTTCGGTTGGCCAGGTCAACGATGTAGAACACCTGTGTGGCTTGCTCAGCAAGTATAAATGGATCATCTTGGTGTGCGACTCTACTGAGATCGACGAGAGTAAACCCATAATTGTCGACTTTAACGCCTCGAGAGATTTCGACCCATTGGCATCGAAACAGAGGAATTTTAAGTAATATATAATTGAGCTCTCATATTTCCTCAATAACACCGTAATATGAGTTGAGTACCCTTACTGCCCTGGCATCCTCCGAAATAGCAAGTAGTGTCACACCACTATATTGCATAGTACTCTTCTCATCCTTAGTTCTTGTGTATAATGAATAGCCGTTGATGTCATACCCCTGCCAAGTCCCTACAGTAAATCTAGGCCCCCTGGCCAACCATGTAACAACTTCATCTATGTTGCCCTCAGAAGCTTGCAGGACTCTATTTTCGATCCATCCAGCAAACTTCCTGTTATGTTCTCTGGTGACCCAAATCTCTGGCTTCGAAGGATTCTGTTTCCGTAACATTTCCTTGTGCTCGTGTACGTATGGCTCCACCCCCGTCATGTGCTGTAAGACCCAAAAATGGGCTTTTGTATACAGATCACTAGAGGGGACGACTGCTTTAAATCCAATCGTTTCAATGCCCTGAAGCCTGCCCTCATGCCGGGACGTAGGAATGCCAATTGGGTCAACCCCGGCCATATAGTTGGTGCAAAATTCAATCACCTCCTCGGCGGCATAACCTTCAATGATACTGCCCTCAAGCCGATGTCGATTCCTTACATATCCCTTCAAGATACCCATAAATCTCTCAAATGGATGTATGTAGCGCAGGAACACGGGTCCCAAAACTTAATTTCTCTGACAAGGTGAACAATTAGATAGACCATAACATCAAAAAAAGATGGAGGGAAATACATCTCCAGCTGACAAAGAGTTGTAGTCACATTGCGTTGCAAATCGTCTAGTCCATCCAGATCAATTACCTGCAAGGACACAGTTGCAGCAAATATTCAGATCCAAAAAATCTGACAAGTTCCTTAAATGGAGCTAATTAGCTTGCTAGGAGTACACGCTTACCTTGCCAGATATTGTGTTGAAGAAATAACATAGCTTTGTAGTTGTCTCTCTGACTTTGACTGGGAGAATGCTTCTGATAGCAATAGGAAGCATTTGTGACATCAGTAGTACATGACAATCATGAGACTTCATACCAACCAATTTCAAGTATTTCATGGACACAAGTTTTTTCAAGTTCGCAGAATACCTGCATGGAACTTTGACACCATATAAGCACTGACACAGTTCTGTTTTTTCTCTTTTTGACAAAGTATAGTAGGCCGGGGGGAGGTATGTACGCTTTCCCTTCTCCAATGGTGCAAGCTTAGTCCTTATGCCCATGTCGAGCATGTCACAGCGAACGTTGATGCCATCTTTTGTCTTTCCTGAAATGTTCAACAACAAACCAATCAAACTGTCACAAACATTTTTCTCTATGTGCATGAAATCAATGCAATGTCGAACTTGTAAGTGCTCCCAATATGGCAGATCCGAAAGAATCGATCTCTTCTTCCAAACATTTTTTCCTGGTGGTTGAGAACATTTACCGAACTCAACTTTGATGTCCTTCACGCGCAAGTAAAGCTCCTTACCAGTCACAAACACTAGGGTTGATCCTTTCTCAGGCTTCCCATTAATTGACTTCCTCTTCTTACGGTAGGCGTGATGCATCAGAAGGAATCTGCGGTAACCCATGTACACTGTTTTTCTGCAGTTCGATAACCACATGCTTTCAGTTTCATCCAGGCAAATAGGACAAGCCTTGCCTCCTTTCGTACTATACCCTGACAAATTTCCATAGGCCAGGAAATCATTTATGGTGCAAAATATCATGGCCCGCAACATGAAATTCTCTCGCTTATGTGCATCCCACACCTGCACCCATTCGCTCCACAATTTATGTAATTCCTCGACTAACGGTGATAGAAACACGTCAATATCATTCCCGGGTTGTCTGGGTCCTGAAATTAGTAACGACATCATGATGTACTTGTGCTTCATACATAACCAAGGAGGAAGATTGTTGATGCATAAAAGAACCAGCCAAGTGCTATGTCGACTGCTCATATTTCCGTGTGGATTCATACCATCCGTACTCAACCTAAACCTTATATTCCTCACTTCGCCGCCAAACACACCGAATGGTCTGTGAATGTTTCTCCATTGAATAGAATGAGCTGGATGTCTTAGTTTTTCGTCATGTTTCCGACCTTCAACATGCCAACGCAAGTACTTTGCATCTTTCGGATTTGCAAACAGCCATTTCAATCTAGGAATCACAGGCAAACAACACACAATTTTGACCAGAGGCCCTTTCTTTACCTCATCACATCCATTGTGATAAATTCTGTCACCATGCTTATACCGCGATGCACCGCATCTTGGACAAACATGCAAATTCTTGTACTCGTTACGGTACAGAACACAATCATTTGGGCATGCATGTATTCTTTCGATTTGCATTCCCAACGGACACAATAGTTTTTTGGCCTGGTAAACTGATCTTGGCAACTCATTTCCCTCTGGAAGCATGTCCACTAACAGATCTAATAGCGCCGTGAAACTCTTATCACTCCAACTGTTGCTTGCCTTCAAGTTATATAATCTCAACACAGAAGACAACTTTATAAATTTTGCACATTCGGGGAACAAAGGTTTCTCAGAATCAACAATTAATTTCTCAAATTTAGCTAAATCGTTTTTGCTGTAATCTTCTTCTACATCACGTAACATTTCATCTAAATGTTCGTCATCTACATGGACATCCGAATGAACATTACCAATGTTCTGATGATCATCATTATTGCAATCCACTTCCGGGTGCTGCTGAGTGGTAGCGGTGCTCGTTTCCTCAAGATCTTCACCATGCCATATCCAACGGGTATAGCGTGCGTTAAAACCACGACGAATCAAATGACTCCTAATCTGATCAGAGTTGCCGAACCTTTTTAAGTTCATACAATCTATACAAGGACAATGCATATCTTTCTCTCCCTTCTTCGCCTTTTCTTGCTCAGCAAATTTAATAAACCCATTCACACCCTCCAAATACTCAACAGTAGTACGTTTTATTCCATACATCCAATATTCTCGGTCCATCTACAATTATTTCACAAAATTGATAAATTGAAATAAATAATTAATGACTCAGGGCATGCATGCATGAAACATCATCAATTAGCTAGGACATATGTGTGTACAACTGCTTAATTACATTAAATGGATATGTATGAAACCCTAATTAACTTGATGCATTAATTGGAAGAGCCAGCTAGCTAGCTAGTTAACCTCAGCCATAAATCATTCCTAGCTTAACTTCAGCAAGCTATAGCTAGCTAGCCAACCTAGCCTTCTAGCTAGTTTGGAGATACGTGTATCTAGTTTAATGAATTGCAAGTAGAGAGAGAGAGGGAGGGAGAGTGTGAAAGAGTGATCGACAGAGAGAGAGGTGATGAGAAGATGACAATACCGAGGGGGATCGAATTATCAACCTCTCGCTAGCTTCTCCAGATCACTCTAGATTGGAGCGTGGATGCACGTACGGTAGAAATGAATCGAGGATGCAGAGCGCAGAGTAGGGGTCGAGATAAATTGTACAATTTTAATATCGGTTCAAAAACACAATCGATAGTAAACTTAGGCCCCCACTGTCATAACAATTAGTTTATATGACGTCATTGTACTATCAGTTTGTTTTATATAACCGATAGTAAAATTTACTCTATTATATCGGTTTGTACAGTAGTAACCGATAGTAAAAAGTCTATAATTTCACTATCAGTTACGAAAGACAAATCGATAGTACTATTTCATCTATTATATCGGTTGGTACAGTATGAACCGATAGTATAAAGTCCGTAATTTCACTATCAGTTACGAAAGACAAACCAATAGTACTATTTCATCTATTATATCGGTTGGTACAGTAATGACCGATAGTAAAAAATGTTTGCATTGCACTAACGGTGTACCAGAATATAACCGATAGTAAAAAGTCTCTTCTCCACCACTGTCATTCTACTCTATCGGATTTTTCCCAGATTGCTTATAACCGTTAGAAAATATAGGTTAGTGGATTGCATTTCTGTAGTAGTGCAAGTCTCTCATAAGTTATTTGTTTCCCTCGAATTCGCACTCTAGTGCATTTTCACGTATATTAAAAGATATTTTTGTAATTTGATGGTCCAAATCGAGAGAGGTGTTTTGTGAGGACTAAGAAGCTGATCGGCAGTTCAATACCACGAGACTAGCTAGGGGTCACCTTACTAATGAAATCAAATTAGGAATTTTGAATTTGGGAGTTTTTAGAAATTTTGCTATCAGAAGTAGTGTAGTATCCATTCAACGGCTTCATCATAGTTTCCTTTCAGCCTTTTAGTGAGTACTGTTGTTTGCTCCTATAATTGTTTGTCATCATCCAGTATTTTAGAAAAATCGGTCTTTTTAGGTTGATTTCAGGTCTCATTTAGAGTTAGAGAGGGTATCAAAAACCTGCACTTACCCTCACTTCCAAGCCATTCAAATGCCTTACACACAACATTTTGCAGTTCATCCCTGTCTTGCACAAAGCCCCCTAGAATTTTTTGAAATTTCAAAAAAGCCTGAAAGCTACTTGCTGCACATGCACTGATATGCACACGCCTAAGATGAACATGCACACAATGTTGTCTTGATCTTCACGACGTAAGCTTTCTCGAAGATGGATAAATAATGTGACTTGACGAAGACTAGATTGCGAACCACTAGCTAATGCAAAGACTTGCAATCATTATAATCATTCAACCGCACTATAAATTTCCAATCCACACAGTCACGCACGAAGTTGATACACGGATTGGTTATTCTTGAAGAACCACCTTTGCAATCACTGAAGGAAATCACAAGAGCAAAGGATGGAAAAGAATTTCATTCTCTTAAACAAAATTGACGAGGATTGACACCCGAGTCAGTTCAAATAAATGCACTGTTGGTTCAAGACAGATTCGAGCCAGACACGTGTCAGGCGGTGCGAGCTCAAGTTACTTTGAGAACCATCAGCCCAAGATCGCAGGCTTTGCACGATCAGACCACAGGCTTCGCGCGGTCAGGAGTTCATATGCTATACGCGAACAGAGTGACCGAAATGCTGCGCGGTTAGCCAACATCCCGCGGTCAGAGCATTCTCGACCACGGTGCTTGGAATTCATCTGTCTGGCTATCCCTAAAGCGGGAATATTCCGAGTATCCCAAAGATTCCTCCACGTGGAAGATCAACCGTCAGGAGGTTAATACGTGCAGTTATCCATGAATAACACGTGTTTAACCTGCGTGGAGGTTAAGAGCGGTTCTCTAAAAACCGCATCAAACCGTCCAAGCAACTGCTTAATACAGTTTACCACATGGCACCCTTTCGACTAGTATAAAAGGGTGATATGGAGTATCAAGCAGGGACAGAAGAAGACATTTCTGATACAAGCGAGATACAACGCATCTCAACCACTAAAATAGCCAAGTCTACGGCCTAGATTAGATAGTTCTTACAAGCCTTCCTGACTTTATTCTGTACATTTACATAGGAAAAACTCTTCGCCTGTGAAGGTTCTTTTCCGCTATCTTGTAACCCTTTATCACACATAGTGAAATCCCAACAGGACGTAGGGCTATTACTCCCACCATCGAGGGCCCGAACCTGTATAAACCTCTCTGTGCTCCTGTTCTCCATTGTTCTACATACCTTCCCGGAGGGTCATCTTGAAAGGTCTCGCTATTAGAAATTTTGCATAAGTTCGGCTGAGGACTCCGAGTCCGAATCGTCGACAAAAATCTTAGGATTTTTATTCAAATCTAACTTGACATACTAAGGTGAGCAGGCTGGATTTATACAATGCCTAGTACACATAAACTAAGGTAAAAATAGCAATGAAAAAAGATTCCTAAATCTAGAACAACTCTTGGCCATGGATCTTTAATCCGAATGCTCTCCTTTTGGACCTCAAATCTGAATGCCTCTCCTCTTGGATTTCAACCTGGCCTAGTCTTGAATTTCAAAATACTTTTGGGCTGAGCCGTCCTTCCTCATCTCCCGTTGGCCCACCACATCACGTATGGCGCCTTCTTGTCCTTTCCCCTAGCAAGATTTCCTCCTCAATATATTTAACAATAATCAAGGTAAAAGATTTAGATACTAATACATCATTATGTAACTCAATAGGAAATTCAGTGAAGAGAGAATTTACTTATGCTTGTAATTTTTTAGGAAGGTTCTTTGTGATTGGACTCTTGTATTCATGTTGTAAATCTGATCGTGATGGTGAAGTGCTAAAGTTAGAGATATCCTCATCATGCACAGTGCCACCTAAGATATTGCAACAGTAACCACAACTACCTATCATCTGCTGGATGACATCAGCAAAGAGGAAGAGGGTATAAGGACCCTCCTTTCAAACAAACACATTAGATTCTCCTTCAGGCAAACCAAGTTAAGTAGTTTAGCATCTTAGAACACACATTGCAGCACCAACCTCCATCCCAGCATTCACAAATTCACATTTCTGCACAAGTATACTTCACAAGGACACTAGCAAGAACCAGAACAACAGAGGAGCAAGGGAGATCATCAAGCCGAGTACAAGAAGGTGAGAATCAAACATAATTATTACATGCATGCATTCCAGAACCATTTCACAAACACACACACATTTTCATAGAATACAAGAACATTGCACATTTCAAGCACAGAGCAAGAACACAAACGGAGTTTGGTGGCGTAGCTAGGGTTTGGTAGGGCTTGGGTGTATGTGCGCTTCTGTGTGATCTAGCCAGTAGGAGGAGCTCGGGGGACGGGGCTTGTGTGGTGCAAGCCACCGTCGGTGAGGAGACCGACGGATGGCTCTAGAGTGGCATTGGTGATGGTGATGATCAAGAGGGTAAGAGAGAGAGAGAGAGAGAGGCGTGTGTGTGTGTTGTGTGCGTGTGTGCGAGGGAGGTTGGGCCTGGGCCGGCCCAACTGTGGTCCAGGATGAGTTGGGTTGGTTCAGGCCCAACAAAAATAAGGATTCTTTTATTTTAATTTATTTTTGTCTAAATATTACATTTTGTGCGTTTTAATTGTATTAATAGTAACTAAATTGTTAAAATATTAAATTTGGTGTGTTTTAATTTTAAAATATAAATTCAGACTTTGAATATACTCAAAAAAGGGTAATTTTTCCTTTCATTTCATGTTAATTTGAAATCTGAGTAAGAATTATTTTGAAAAACATGTTTCTAAAAATTTTATTAAGTAAAAGAAAATTGAATCTAATGATATTTCAGCAAAATAAAATAATTCAAAAATCTTGAACTTCAAAAATAAATTAAAATATGCGTTAAATTTACTTTTAGAAGAATTTAAAATTCATGAGAACTTATTTAAAGGCACATTTAAGATATATTTTATTGCTTATCCCAAAATTTTACACGAATTCAAAATATATCTTCAAGGATGTATATATGTATATGTATTTGTGTGTGTGTGTGTGTCTCTCCCCCCCCCTCTCTCTCTCTCTCTATATATATATATATATATATATAATTGGAAAATTTTTGGAAGCATTAAAATAATTAAATTGACCCAAAAATAAAGATAATAATATTATTATTGCTTTCGATCTAAATTTAATGCAAATAAGTTATTTTCCAAGTCAACTTCTTTCAACTAAAGCAATCTAATTTCAATAACTATAATACCTATTCTTAATGATCCGGGAGGATCTTTAAGTCCTGATCGCATACGGCTTCGCAACCATAACCATGTTCGGAAAGGTTTCGCGACCTTAACCATGCTCGGAAAGGTTTCACGACCATGGATTGGCCCTCGACCATGGATTGGTCCTCTGTTCGGAATTGTAATCCGATCCGAATATATATAATCAAGCCTATCCGTTTAGGATTAGTTAGTTATATGAGTCTAATACGTTTAGGTTATGGAGTCTGATACGTATTCATACGATTGGACTATAAATACCTTGTAATAGGACTAGTTTAGATCATTGAACACAATCGAGTCTAGATTGAAGTCATAGACAGACACATAGTTCATCGACGTAGACAAGTCTGTCTAACGTTCGACGTGTAAAGCCCTTTTTGAAATAAAGAGTTGTGCAATTACTATGAGCTGTGTTTTCGATCAACCTTTGCGTTTCGGTATTTCTAAGTAAGATCCCGTTATTCCGCATATTAGTATCTGGGCTAGCCTAGTGCGAAAAACAAGGCTAGGTCTCAAACGGATCAAGTTGGTATTAGAGCAACTTTCCTATCCTGTGGATGGTGAAGACTCACCAGGGTTACAAAACTTCCGGTGAAATTCCAGGCGATCAATTGACGGTTCCTAGAGCTGCGTCTCCGACAATATCTGACGATACCTCCGTTCAAGCTAACCTAGCCAAACAAGTGGCTAAGCTCTCCACCGACATGGAAACCGTGCTTGCTTGGATTAAGCAGCAGGCCATGATTGTACCTCCTATAGTAGGGAAGGTTATGGGTATGAAGACTGGTGAAGACTTGCGCAGGGCAGACGAAGATGAAGACAAATGTGACCACAAGACCGACGACCTCGCCAACACCTCCTTAGCTGTCGGATCTTTTAAGGTCGATGCTAAAATTGATATACCCATATATGATGGGGTGATCAATGCCAAGAAACTGGATTCTTGAATCGACCAACTTGAGACCTACTTTGACCTGAAAGGGTTCAGTAGCGCTCAAAAGGTCAAATTTGGACCTTTGAAGATGAAGTACCACGACAAGACTTGGTGGAAGGCCCTCGTCGCCAGTAGTGAAGTTGACGACCTTGCATGGGTCAATTCAAATGACTTCTGCAACAAGAATTCTATCCGATGGGTTACCTTGAGGAAAGATGGGAGCGTTGGCACAGATTGTACCAACGGCGCGACCAGATCGTCCAAGACTATACGACGGAGTTCTGGAGACAAGAAATGGTCATCGGCATATCGCTATCTGATCCTCAGGCATTTCAGAAATACACATCTGGACTTCATAAATCGATCAGTACTGAGCTTAGTCTGTTCGGCGTCCAATACATCGCGACCGCAAGCACAACTGCTATGGCGATCGAGAAGAAGAACAAATCCCGCAGCGACAAAAGCACGAAGGAAAGTGCGACCTCGACAAAGAGAAAACCGAGTCTGAAGGAAAACGCTTTGAAGCCGGGCATGGGTACTTTTTGCGATCATTATCAAGTCGCAGGACACACCAAGGACAAATGCTACAAGCTTCATCCTGAACTTCGACCAAAGAAAAACGGACCAGGGAAAAGAACAACCACGGCTACTGCGACTTCACCCAACGAAGAAGTTGTCCGAGTGAATTCGGTTAATGAGGCGGATACGACGTTGTCTCTGATGGCACTGCCGAAGGAGAAGGGTTTGGATTCACCAAACGACCATCACCCAATGGAGGACTTGTTCAGCATCAACATCGAGGTGAAGCACGAAGTGGTCGCAGCGATATTTGATCCCGGAAGTTAGAAGAATCTGGTCTCCGCTGGACTGGTTCGGTGACTTGATTTGAAGACAACCACACACCCGCGACCATATCCGTTGGGTTGGTTTACATCCGACGTGAACCAACAGATTACGAGTCAGTGTGTGTTGAAGTTTATGATCTCTCCACAATATATCGATGAGGTACAATGCGATGTTGTCCCTATCTGTCAGGTGATCTTTTGGAGTCCGTATCTGTATGATCGAGACGCTCACTTCCATCGGCGAACGCAAGAGTACGACCTCACCAAAGATGGAGTTAAGTTCGTAATCAGTAGAGACATCCACGTCAACACTTCGAACTTGATTACCGCAAATCAAGCCAAACGAATTGTTAATGCATGTCACAAGTATGTGCTTGTCATGATTCGACCCATTGGTCAAGGTGAGGGTACTCGACCAGCATTGTCGTTGGCGTGCTGAGAGGATTTTGGTCGTTTGTCGAGACTGCTGGAGAAATACAGTGAGCTATTCGAGACAACCTAGGGTCGTCCGCCGAAACGTCCAGTCAAGCATGAAATTTAACTTGTGTCCGATGCGACACTGCCCAATCTGAGTATGTATCGCAACTCAGTAATGGAGAATGAAGAGATCAAGAGATAACTTGGTGAGTTGCTGTGGTGTTAGTGACAAAGAAAGATGGGACTTGGCGTATGTGCATCGACTACCGAGCACTGAACAAGATCACCATCAAGAACCGGTACCCCTTTCCTCATATTGACGACTTGCCGCTATCTTCTCCAAGTTGGATCATAAGTCAGGATATCATCAAGTCAACATTCGAGAGGAGGATACGTGAAAAACTGCGTTCAAAACACGACAAGATTTGTTCGAATGGCTGGTCATGGCGTTTGGTCTCTGCAACGCCTCGGCAATGTTCATGCGTCTTATGAATGACGTATTGAGACAGTTCATCGACGACTTTGTGATCGTTTACCTCGACGACATACTGATTTATAGTCATTCGTGGGATGAGCACCTCATTCATGTCGAAAAGGTGTTCGAACAGTTTCGGCAACATCGACTTCGTCTCAACCGTAAGAAGTGCGAGTTCGGCCAGCAAACTCTACTTTACCTAGGATTCATGGTCGGCAACGGTACATTGCAAATCGACCCGGATAAGGTAAAAGTGATTCGCGAGTGGCCGCGACTGCGAACAGTTACGAACGTGCGTAGTTTTATGGGAGCATGCCAATACCTTCGGAAGTTCATCCTACACTTCTCGATTATGGCTTCACCGTTGTAGGCATTAACCAGGATCAATCAGAAGTTCGAGTGGACAGGGAAACATGAGGACACTTTTCTCTTGCTGAAGAGGAAGATCAGCGAGGCGCCTGTGTTAGCTTTGCCGAATCTCCAGAAACCATTCGAGCTAGAAACCGATGCCTCAGGTTATTCCATGGGCGCTGTGCTCATGCAAGAAGGTCGACGAGTGGCATATCACTCCAAGTTATTCCAGGGAGCTCAGAAGAACTACCCGACTTATTATAAGGAGTTTTGCGTACTGCATCGAGCCGTGAAGCATTGGTGGTGTTATCTCTTGGGTAAAGAGGCTGTTGTCCACACCGACCATCAACCGTTATAATATTTGCAAACTCAGTCCAAGCTACAACAAGCTCGGCACATGAAGTGGATGTCATATCTGCAGCAGTTTAATCTGGTGATTAAGTACAAGAAGGGCGTACACAACAAATTGGCGGACATGTTGTCGGGACCACCAGTTATGACCCTCTGTTTATCAATGTTCATGCAGATTGAGCCCTCATGTCATAATGACTATGCCAATATGTACAGTGAAGACCCTGATTTTCAAACAGCACTGACTGAGCTCTAAACAGGGAAACCTACAGAGTTCGTTTGTCGAGAAGGACTCTTGTACAAGGGCAATTTAATTTGCATACCTCGTGGAGCACCTCGAATCCAATGGTTGCGAGAAGCGCACACATCGAAGGTAGCTGGTCACTTTGGGGTTACAAAGACGTTGCAAAATCTTCACCGACATGTGTTCTGGCCACGTATGCAACAAGATGTGGCTAGTTTTGTTCGAGGTTGTGGTCTCTGCAGCATCTCGAAACTGACAAACCGAAAATTAGGTTTGTACACTCCTTTGCCAGTTCCATCGCTACCATGGGAGAGCATATCCATGGATTTCTTGGGAGGATTGCCTAAGACCCGAAGTGGCAACGACTATCTATTCGTGGTCGTTGATCGGTTCTCCAAAATGATTATTCTTATACCTTGTCGAAAGACTATCACGGGAGAAGAAGCAGCTCGGGTATTCTTTCAACACGTTTGGACACACTTCGGACTGCCGACTTCTATTGTGTCTGATCGCGATACCCGGTTGCTTAGTCACTTTTGGCGATCGCTCTGGATGATGATGGACACCAAGCTAAAGAGAAGTACTGCCTTTCATCAGCAAACTGATGGTCAGACCGAGGTGGTAAATCGCACAGTCATTCATCTCTTGAGAGGATATAACTCGAGGCACCCGAAGACCTGGGATGAAAGCATACTATACCTGCAGTTTGCTTTTAATCAAGCAGTGTATGGTTCGACTGGAAAGTCTCCGTTTGAGGTCTGTTTAGGATTTCTACCACAGAGTCTTTTCGACATGGAGTTTGTGATCCCTACCTCAGAACAGAACAGCAAGAAAGCATCTGATCAGGATTGAGCACAAAAGTTCCTGGAAGGTATTCAACGACTCTATCGTGAGGTTGAACAGAACTTGCTGAAAGCTCAACTCAAGTACAAGGCGCGACATGATCGCCACCGAGTTGATGTACAATTTCAAGAAGGTGATATGGTATGGTTACATCTGAGTAAAAAGAGACTTAAAGGTGAAGGTAAGAAACTCAAACCCATTTGTTATGGTCCTTTTCGGATTTTACGGAAAGTGGGTAATAATGCTTGTCAGCTCGAGTTACCTCCATACATGGATATTTACTCGATTGTCAATGTTGAGCACCTCAAACTCTTTGAGCCTTCAATGCTGGATGATGAGCCGGATACCATAGTACCATCTGTTGAAAACTTGGTCTATCAACGAGACGAACCTCTACGCGAAGATGTGATTTTGGAGAAGGTGACTACCACCCGCAGTGGCACAAAGGAAACTTTTCGAGTCGGTCGGAAAGATCAACGAGCACGTGCGGCAAAGTGGTACACTAGAGAACATGGACAAGCCCAATTTCCACATCTCCAGTTTGATCGAGAGGTCGCAACAGGGGTTGCCTCCTTCTCAACAAGGGAGTCATGATCCGGGAGGATCTTCAGGTCCTGATCGCATAAGGTCTGCAACCATAACCGTGTTCGGAAAGGTTTCGCGACCTTAACCGTGATCGGATTGGTTCGCGACCATGAAAAAGAATTTGTTCCCTGTTCGGAATTGTAATCCGATCTGAATATATATAACTAATCTTATCCGTTTAGGATTGGTTAATTAGTTAGTTATATGAGTCTAATACATTCAGGTTACTGAGTCTGATACGTACTCATACGATTGGATTATAAATACCTTGTAATAGGTCCAGTTTAGATCATCAAAAAGTCATAGAGTTTATTTAAGACTTAGACACTTATAGTTCATCGATGTAGACAAGTCTGTCTAACGTTCGATGTGTAAAGCTCTCTTTGAAATAAAGAGTTGTGCAATTACTTTGGGTTTCGGTATTTCTGAGTAAGATCCCGTTATTTCGCATATCAGAATCTGGGCGAGCCTAGTGCAAAAACCAAGGCTAGGTCTCAAACGGATCAATCGCGGTATAAGCGTGCGGACCAAATTTATCACAGTGGATGTGATGAGGTAAAGAAAGGGCCTCCGGCCAAAACTGTGTAGTATTTGCCTGTGATTTCTAGATTGAAACGGTTGTTTGCAAATCTGAAAGATGCGAAGTAGTTGCATTGGCATGTTGAAGGTTGGAAACAAGACGAAAAACTAAGACATCTAGCTGATTCTGTTCAATGGAGAAACATTAACAGAACATTCGGTGAGTTTGGCAGTGAAGTGAGGAATATAAGGTTTGGGCTGAGTACGGATGGTATGAATCCATACGGAAATATGAGCAGTCGGCATAGCACTTGGCCGGTTCTTTTATGCATCTACAATCTTCCTCCTTGGTTATGTATGAAGCGCAAGTACATCATGATGTCGTTACTAATTTCAGGACCCAGACAACCCGGGAATGATATTGATGTGTTTCTATCACCGTTAGTTGAGGACTTACATAAATTGTGGAATGAAGGGGTGCGGGTGTGGGATGCATATAAGCGAGAGAATTTCATATTGCTGGCCATAATATTTTGCACCATAAATGATTTCCTGTTCTACGGAAATTTGTCGGGGTATAGTACGAAAGGAGGCAAGGCTTGTCCTATTTGCCTGGATGAAACTGAAAGCATGTGGTTACTGAACTGTAGAAAAACAGTGTACATGGGTCATCACAGATTCCTTCCGATGCATCACGTCTATCGTAAGAAGAGAAGTCATTTAATGGGAAGCCTGAGAAACGATCAGCCCCAGTGTTTGTGACTGGTAAGGAGCTTTACTTGTGCGTGAAGGACATCAAAGTTGAGTTTGGTAAATGTTCTAAACCTACAAGAAAAAATGTTTGGAAGAAGAGATCGATTCTTTGGGATCTGCCATACTGGGAGCACTTACAAGTTTGACATTGCATTGATGTTATGCATGTAGAGAAAAATGTTTGTGACAGTTTGATTGGTTTATTGTTGAACATTCTGGGGAAGATGAAAGATGGCATCAAAGTTCACCGTGAGATGCTCGAAATGGGAATAAGGACTGAGCTTGCACTGTTGGAGAAGGGAAAGCGTACATACCTCCCCCTGGCATGCTATACTTTGTCAAAAAGAGAAAAAACAGAACTCTGTCAGTGCCTGTATGGTGTCAACGTTTCATGCGGGTATTCTGCGAACTTGAAAAAACTTGTGTCCATGAAAGACTTGAAACTGGTTGGTACGAAGTCCCGTGATTGTCATGTACTGATGTCACAAATGCTTCCCATTGCTATCAGAGGCATTCTCCCAGTCAAAGTCAGAGAGAAAATTACAAAGCTATGTTATTTCTTCAACGCAATATCTGGCAAGGTAAGTGTGTACTCCTAGTAAGTTAATTAGCTCCATTCATGGAACTTGCCAGATGTTTTGGATCTGAATATTTGCTGTAACTGTGTCCTTGCAAGTAATTGATCTGGATGGACTGGATGATTTGTAAAGTGATGTGACTACAACTCTTTGTCCGCTGGAGATGTATTTCCCTCCATCTTTTTTTGATGTTATGGTCCATCTAATTGTTCACCTTGTCAGAGAAATTAAGTTTTGTGGACTTATGTACTGCGCTACATGTATCCATTTGAGAGATTTATGGGTATTTTTAAGGGATATGTAAGAAATCGACATCGGCCTGAGGGCAGTATCATTGAAGGTTATGCCGCCAAGGAGGTGATTGAATTTGCACCAACTATATGGCCGGGGTTGACCCAATTGGCGTTCCTACGTCCCGGCATGAGGGCAGGCTTCAGGGCATTGGAACGATTGGGTTCAAAGCAGTCGTCCCCTCTAGTGATCTGTATGAAAAATCACATTTTTGGGTCTTACAGCACATGACGGGGGTGGACCCATATATACACGACCACAAGGAAATGTTAGGGAAACAGAATCCTTCGAAGCCAGAGATTTGGATCACTAGAGAACATAACAGGAAGTTTGCTGGGTGGATCGAAAATAGAGTCCTGTGAGCTTTTGAGGGCAACGTAGACGAAGTTGTTACATGGTTGGCCAGAGGGCCTAGATTTACTGTAGGAACTTGGCAGGGGTATGACTTCAACAGCTATTCATTTTACAGAAGAATTCAGGACGAGAAGAGTACTATGCAATGTAGTGGAGTGACACTACTTGCTATTTCAGAGGATGCCAGGGCAGTAAGGGCACTCAACTCATATTATGGTGTTATTGAGGAAATATGGGAGCTCGATTACGTATTACTTAAGATTCCTTTGTTTTGATGCCAATGGGTCGAAATCCCTCGAGGTGTTAAAGTCGACAATTATGGGTTTACTCTTGTCGATTTCAGTAGAGTCGCACACCAAGATGATCCATTTATACTTGTTGAGCAAGCCACACAGGTGTTCTACATCGTTGACCCGGCCAATCCAAAGTTGCACGTTGTCCTTCACAGTAGGAGACGTATTGTTGGGGTCGAAGATGTTGTGGTTGAAGAAGAGTATAATCAGTTTGGCGAACTACCTCCATTTTTAGATGAAATTCTTCAATCTGTCCTTACCGAAGATATTGACGAAACAAGTTACCTGTGAAACGACCACGAAGAAGGATTATGGGTGGACAACCATTCTTGACTAATTTGTAATATGTAAGTGACGTATATTACTTGGAGCTTTAATTGAAGAATTAATATAAATACTAATCATGATGTGAAAATTGTGATTACTGTGGTTATGCACCCAGTCACGTGCCTGTTCATTGTCAAATCATTTTTCAAAAATTCTTTGGGAAAACATATCTGATGCATTGAGAATCATTTCTGCAAATTTTCATTTCAATTGGACTTGATTTGAGCAATAATTGATTCTTTTCACAAATCAATATGAAAACTGTAAAGTTCAGTAAAAACCCTTAGTACCACTGTCATTGTGTTTTACTATTGGTTTTTAATTGTCAAACCTATAGGAAAATTAAGATCTTATATCGGTTTCTTATTTTCAACTGATAGTACAAGACTCCTACTGCCATTGTGTTGTACCATGAGAAGTCTGAATTTTACAGATTTCATATTTGATTTGTGAAAAGAATCAACTATTGCTCAAATCAAATCCATTTGAAATGAAAATTTCTACAGAAATGATTCATTGAGAATAATTTCTGCAAATTTTCATTTCAATTGGACTTGATTTGAGAAATAATTGATTCTTTTCACAAATCAATATGAAAACTGCAAAGTTCAGTAAAAACCCTTAGTACTACTGCCATTGTGTTTTACTATCGGTTTTAATTGTCAAACCGATCGGAAATTAATATCTTATATCGGTTTCTTATTTTCAACCGATAGTACAAGATCCCTACTGCCATTGTGTTATAACATGAGAAGTCTAAATTTTGCAAATTTCATATTTGATTTGTGAAAAGAATCAATAATTGCTCAAATCAAATCCATTTGAAACAAAAATTTCTACAGAAATGATGCATTGAGAATCATTTCTGCAAATTTTTATTTCAATTGGACTTGATTTGAGCAATAATTGATTCTTTTCACAATTCAATATGAAAATTGTAAAGTTCAGTAAAAACCCTTAGTACTACTGCCATTGTGTTTTACTATTGGTTTTAATTATCAAACCGATAGGAAAATTAATATCTTATATCGGTTTGTTATTTTCAACCCATAGTAAAAGACCCCTATAATGGGTTAAACCGGCGGGAGTTTTCCCTCCAGTCCAACCAAACACATTTCCAAATAAGTCTCTACTCGAGCGCGGAAAACCCTAACCTCCCTGACGTCCCCTTTTTCGCTCCTGCACCACCATCGTCGCTCGCATTTGGGTTCTCCACTGCCGCCAGCCACTGCATCGTGCCATCGTAGGCCACTCCACGAATTGTAAGTGTTCTTGACCAACCCGATTAGAATTGTTCTTGCCGCTCGCGTTAGTTTCTTAAATTGATATTGAACTTGATGAGAACCAGGCAGTCTTTAGGAAAGAGTAATTGAAATGAAATTAGTTTCTTAAATTGATATTCTTTTGCATTATATTGATTTGGGATGGTCCAACTGGTCATATCAAATAACAAAATTATCATGATTGGTAAATTCTGGCTTATGATAAAAATATTACAAATAAATCATGATTTGATGGGTTACCAAAATATATAACATTGGAGTTATAGACTTTATAGATATGCGAATTACAAACTTGATGAACATCAGTAAGAATATTTCGTTACATAGTCGACCTTATACCTGAATACAAACTTGAATACTATCGGTTTTAATTGTCAAACCGATAGGAAAATCAATATCTTACATCGGTTTCTTATTTTCAACTGATAGTACATTTGAGAAGTCTGAATTTTGCAAAACCATGAGAAGTTTGAATTTTGCAGATTTCATATTTGATTTGTGAAAAGAATCAACTATTGCTCAACTCAAATCCATTTGAAATGAAAATTTACAGAAATGATTTTCATTGCATGAAATATATTTTTTAGAAAAAAAATTTCAAATAGGATTTTACAATCAAGAGTTATGGTCAAATGATCTTTATGTTAAGCAAGAAAGCTGAAGTTCGACAACCTTTTGCAAATTGAGTTCAAATTTGATTTTTATAAGATTTTTGACATGAAAGAGCTTGCATGAGTTATTCATATCATTTTGAGCTGAAGGTCACGAGTAAAGACCATAGAAACGGCCGAAACTCATGTTTTGCATGTATAAGATATTTTGAGTCAAAGCAAGTTTTCCGGTGAGATTCAAACACCCATAAGTTTTAAATTCAAACTCTTTTGAGAAAGTTTTCAATTTCGAACTTATTCGGGGTAATAATATCTAGGACTTTTGTAAAATAAGTTTTGGCACAATTCAGATAGATTTTGATTAGCACTCGAAACCGATTTGGTTAAAACAAGATAGTCGAAAGCCTCTAAAAACCTTTTAAATACATTTTGAAGATGATTTGATAGGAAATGATGATTTTTGGCCTTTTGAATGAAAATTTGACATTTTAACAAAAAGAGGTGGTTCATCATTGCCATTCCATGTTAGTTATCAACTTTGTCATGTACCTTTCTTCGTATCAATTGATGGTTTGTTCATCAAATTTTAGGTAAAGCCATGTTGGCATCTTCCTCGTCTAATAGTAGTGATTCGACGAGGGGTAACGTAGATGACACTACTTCGTCCCAGCGCAAGAGGAAGGCGCGAGGCGCGACGATGTTGTGCCGTTTGGCCGAACGCACGGATCTTTCATGTGAGTTCAACCAGTTCGGGAGACCGATCGGAAAGAACGCTGGGAAGTACACTGCCTATGTTGGTTTGTTGGAAAAGAAAAGGGTGAAGATCACCGTCCAGAGCTGGAAGGACGTTAAGGCCGACGAGAGGGATAGGTTGTGGGCAGAAGTAAAGGTAAAATTAATCAAAATCCCTGAACTCTTGAGTAAGCACATTCCCTTGGTTTATCCCATAGATTAAGTAAGTCCTGCTTATATGCACCATTTGAAACAGGCCAAGTGGAACATCCCCGACAATGGTCCCAAGATAGCTTGCTTGAAGGACATGAACAACACATGAAAAACCTTCAAGAGCATCCTCATCAGTGCCTTTGTCGCTAAAGGAAAATCTCCATGCGAGAAGTATTCCTTTATAACGGAGGAGGTATGGGAGCAATTCACCCAACATAAGGGGACCCCTGAGTTCAAGGTATATATGCTTCTTTTGCTTGGTCACACCGTTGTATGGAGTAACCAATAGTGCATTAATTTTCTTGTTTCTGGTACGAAGGCCCTTAGCAGAAGAACAAGGCAATCTAGAGGAGGAACGACCACCCGCACCAACTCGGATCTCGTGGCTATGCGGGGAAGGAGGAGCAGTGGAAGAAGGTTGAAGACGAGGCGTCGACTTTCGTCGACTCCCCTGACCTGGCGATCTCTGAGATCCACGATCTGCGATGCAAGCGCTGGTGGCTGGTCAGAGGGACAATGTCGTCCACGAGGTCTGTGGAGTTCCCAAGCCCTAAGGACGCCGAGGTCGTGCAGCGAATAGTAAGTTGACTAACTTTCTGGTTGGAATCATAGAGTGCGGTAGAAAAAACTATGATCAATCGTGTGTGCACAAGTTTGTATATATTTTTCCCTCACAATGTAGAGCATTGAATGTAACAGATCTCTTGCTCGAAGGAGGCGACCCAGGGATTGTTCACTCCCCATAGGGAGAATGACTTCCTAACCCGAGCTCTAGGGAATAAGGAGCATTCAGGGCGGACGCGAACCGTGAGGGGTGTGGTGCCGTGGAAGGAAGGCTTCTTGGAGCCCAGGCAAAAGGCAAAGAAGGCTCGCAGCTGGAAGGGAAAGGAATCGGAGCTGACCGAGAAGATATGGTCAAATGTGACTGCACAATTTGCGGACATATTTGCTCAAATGAACAAGAAGTATGAACGCCTCAACCGAATTATGCAGTCCAAGGGTTTAGATCCGGCTGCCGAGGTCGACACTGGCAGACCGAGTAGTTGCAGCTTGAAGGATCACGTCGATCCGGTGGACCTGCTTGAGGTATTGCAACTCTTGAGCTATATATGCAGTTCAGTTGATGCCACTCCCGTTACGTTAGAACTGTTTCGCTAACCTGTTATAATTGTTGCAAATTGCAGAAGCTGGAGAGCTGTAGCCTATTGATCAACATAGGCGACGACCCTGTAGTGGTTGCACACGGGGTCGTATATCAGTCTTGGAAGGATGTCCGGATCCACTGTGTACCTCTCAAGCCTGGGTTCGCAAAGGTACAGGTGGACATGGCCCCCCCGGGTTACAACTCTTTTTCGTTGCCTGTCCCAACAGACGAAATGCGGACAATTGGCGAGGCATTGGGCTTGTACATACAGTGGCCCAAGAAGGGTGTTAGACTACAGGAGGTAAACTCTAGCCATTCTAGCTTACAACTCAGTTAATATACTCAATATGCAAAATCTAACTTACGCGTTCGTAACTTAAAGTGGACGATGGATGCCAGCTCACTTCCTGAGGACACCACCCCCATCACAACACATGACCGGGCTCCTTCGGCCCCCATGCCTCCTCCGACGACCTCAAACCCACCCAAAGGATGCACGCCTCCTCAGAAAACCCCTTCGCCATTAAATGAGGCCGGCGGCACCGCGCCCCAACCTTCGAAGGTATACACTCGCTCCCCGCCCAAAGGCAAGGGCAAGGCCAAAGGCAAGGCGAAACAAAGCCAGCCAGGTACGTTCAAGAACGGGTTCCCACTCGTGTCGGAGTACCTTCTGCACAATATGGATCAAATAACCAGAAGTCTCTACGAGTGGTACCTGACCTGGTCTAAGCGCCACATCAACTTCTTAATTCACTTCAGGCCAGGTCATTTTCACCGTAAGGCCGGGAGCATATCGGTGGCCCACAAGGATTTGTTCGACCTCCTCAACTGGCAGAAGCTTGATATGTCCATCATACGGACTGGAGTCTTGTGAGTTTTCTGTTGTGTGAAGTTATCACAGTTCATTTCATAAATCTAATCACTTTGTATGCACTACTTACTAATGTCTACTTTTCATCCAAGTGCATGTATAGGCTGGAGTCGATGAGGGCATGTGACAAGGTGGGTTTCCTTGACCCAGAAAAAATATGCCTCATGATGCAAGAGCATGACCAAGCACATGCGGAGAAATACATATCAAGGGCACTACTGGCGCAGTAGGACCGGGAGTTCATTCTTGCGCCGTACCACCAAAGGTTAGTGCATTTCCTACTAATTTAACTCATTGTTGTATGTTACGCCTAACATATACATGAAACAGTTCACTTTTATATACAATGTAGGGGCCACTGGGTCCTCATCATCATTTTCCCATGGATGAATGAGGTGTATTACCTTGATTCGATGAGTGAGAGGGTAGCGCATGTTTTCACCCTCACGTGGCACATAGACGCATAAGTAACACAGCTAATTTAAATTTTTCTCTGACTAGCTAATTAATGATAACATATTATCCGCTAATGCTAAATTAAATACAGGGCTTTCAAAAATTATGTTACTGCAGGAGGGAGGCATGACGCGTCGAAGGGCACAACAATTTCTTGGAAAGAATATGAGGTAATTAATATGGATGGAATTACGTACTCATGATGAGTCTTTTAATTTATGCTTAATTAGTTCTTTCGAGTTAATGTGGGTTTATGTCTTTGCATATGCAATTATCCCAGTGCCATCAGCAACCACAATCGTGGGAATGTGGGTTCTATGTCATGAGGTTTATGTATGATCTAATCAGGACAAACTTTGCCCAATTCCCTAAGGTAAGCATTTTTCCTGACTCAAAGTCGAACATTGGATGTGACATACGTTCCTAACTTCATACACGCATGTAGAGCGCCATGTTGAAAGACCAAGAGGAGCTTGTTCAGTTGAGCGAACATGTCCATGAATTGTGGAGTCACATCAGACCGTATCTTCTCAGACAGCTCCGATTCTCACTACTACAGAAATGGAATTCACTATCGGTTAAAAATCCACTCTACTATCGGTTCTCTTACCGATAGTGGTCGGCACGATAGTAGAGGGGCAGCACACTTCTATCGGTTAAAAAACCGTTAGTAAAACATCTACAATCCCAACGTTCACTAATCGCTATCGACTATTTCTTCTATCGGCTCAACTTTAAACCGATAGTATTGTATAAGTTTTTTCTATCGGCTCGTATATAAACCGATAGTATTGTTTAGGCCTTTTGTATCGGCTAGGATATAAACCGATAGTAATATAAACGTTTTTTTCTATCGGCTCTTATACAAACCGATAGTATTTTGTGGACACATTTAGTACTGGAAACTTTATTCTATCGGTTGTTACATATAAACCGATAGTATTATGTAGACAGTTAGTACTGGAAACTTTATTCTATCGGTTGTAGTATATAACCGATAGTATTTTGTAGACACGTTTAGTACAGGAAACTTTATTCTATTGGTTTCTGAATATGAACCGATAGTATTGTTTGGACACAGTTAGTACAGGAAACTTTATTCTATCGGTTGTCGTATATAACCGATAGTAATATTAGTTTTTCCTATCGGTTATGTAGTGGCACGGTTAGTACTAAATATTTACAAATATACATACAGCAATACAGAGATACATACAGCAATATACGTACAACAATACAGAGATACATTGGATCATTCACAAGTACACCAATATTTACAAATATTCACCAATATTCACATATTGAATTTGTTCACAAATACACTAATACAGTAATATACACATGCATTGGACAGACTGAATTTATGCACATATTGATCGAGTTTATTCACAAATACATCAATGAATCTATTCACATATATTCACAAATCAATGAATCAACACATTCAATATATATTCACAAATACAGTAATCAACACAAGTCTGTTACTGTCGATCGTTGATAGCCACTTCTTCCATGACATATTGAGCCCAAATTGTTCGCAGCTCCTTCAATTGAGGCAACTCATATTGCTCTTTGAACATGGCGCTCTGCATATATGCGTGTATGAAGTTAATTAGGATCGTACGTCACATCCAATTAAAGTTCGACTTTGAGTCAGGAAAAATGGTTACCTTAGGGAATTGGGCAAAGTTTCTCCTGATCAGGTCATACATGAATCTCATGACATAGAAGCCACATTCCCACGATTGTGGCTGCTGATGGCACTGGGAAAATTGCATATGCAAAGACATAAACCCACATTAACTCGAAAGAACTAATTAAGCTTAAATTAAAAGACTCGTCATGAGTACTTCCATCCGTATTAATTACCTCATATTCTTTCCAAGAAATTGTTGTGCCCTTCGACGCGTCATGCCTCCCTCCAGCACTGACATAATTTTTGAAAGCCCTGTATTTAATTTAGCATTGCCGGTTAATATGTTATCATTAATTAGCTACTCAGAGAAAAATTTAAAACAACTGTGTTACTTACGCGTCTATGTGCCACGTGAGGGTGAAAACATGCGCCACCCTGTCGCTCATCGAATCGAGGTAATAGACCTCATTCATCCATGGGCAAATGATGGCGAGGATCCAGTGGCCCCTACATTGCATATACAAGTGAACCGTTTCATACATATGTTAGGCGTAACATACAAGAATGAGTTAAATTAGTAGGAAATGCACTAACCTTTGGTGGTACGGCGCAAGGATGAACTCTCGGTCCTGCTGCGCTAGTAGTGCCCTTGATATGTATTCCTCCGCATGTGCTTGGTCGTGCTCTAGCATCATGAGGCTTATTTTCTCTGGGTCGAGGAAACCCACCTTATCACATGCCCTCATCGACGCCAACCTATACATGCACCTGGATGCAAAGTAGACATTAGTAAGTAGTGCATACAAAAAGTGATTAGATTTATGAAACGAAATGTGATAACTTCAGACAACAGCAAACTCACAGGACTCCAGTCCGTATGATGGACATATCAAGCTCCCGCCAGTTGAGGAGGTCGAACAAATCCTCGTGGACCACCGATATGCTCCCGGGCTCACGGTGAAAATGGGCTGGCCTGAAGTGAACCAAGAAGTTGATGTGGCGCCTAGACCGGGTCAGGTACCACTCGTGGAGACTTCTGGTTATTTGATCCATATTGCGCAGAAGGTACTCCGACACGAGTGGGGACCCGTTCTTGAACGTACCCGGCTGGCTTTGTTTAGCCTTGCCTTTGGCCTTGCCCTTGCCTTTGGCCTTGCCCTTGCCCTTGCCTTTGGGCGGGGAGCGAGTGTATACCTTCGAAGGTTGGGGTGTGGTGCCGTCGGCCTCATTTGATGGCGAAGGGTTTGAGGCCGTCGGAGGAGGCATGGGGGCCGAAGGAGTTCGCTCATGCGTTGTGGCGGGGGTGGTGTCCTCAGGAAGTGAGCTGGTATCCATCGTCCACTTTAAGTACAAACGCTTAAATAATATTTTGCAAATTGAGTATATTAACTGAGTTGTAAGCTAGAATGGCTAGGGTTTACCTCATGTAGTCTAACACCCTTCTTGGGCCACTGTATGTACGAGCCTAATGCCTCGCCAATTGTCCGCATTTCGTCAGTTGGGACGGGCAAAGGAAAAGAGCTGTAGCCCGGGAGGGCCATGTCCACCTGTACCTTTGCGAATCCAGGCTCCAGAGGTACGCAGTGGATCCGGACATCCTCCCAAGACTGGTATACGACCCCGTTTGCAACCTCAACAGGTTTGTCGCCTATGTTGATCAATAGGCTACAGCTCTCCGGCTTCTGCAATTTGCAACAATTATAACAGGTTAGCGAAACAATTCTAACGTAACGGGAGTGGCATCAGCCGAACTGCATATATAGCTCAAGAGTTGCAATACCTCGATCAGGTCCACCGGATCCACGTGAACCTTCGAGCCAACACTACTCGGCCTGGCAGCGTCGACCTCGGCAGCTAGATCTAAACCCTTGGACTGCACAACTCGGCTGAGGCGTTCATACTTCTCGTTCATTTGAGCGAACATGTCCGCGAATTGTGCAGTCACATCTGCCCGTATCTTCTGAGATAGCTCCACTTCCCTTTCCTTCCAGCTGCCAGCCTTCTTCGCCTTTTGCCCGGGCTCCGAGAAGCCTTCCTTCCATGGCACCACAGCCCCCACGGTTCGCGTCCGCCCTGGATGCTCCTTGTTCCCTAGAGCCCGGGTAAGGATGTCGTTCTCCCTATGGGGACTGAACAATCCCTCGGTCGCCTCCTTCGAGCAAGAGATCTGTTACATTGAAAGCTCTCCATTGTGAGGAAGAAATATATACAAACTTGTGCGCACACTAGTGATCATAGTTAGCCAACTTACGAGTCGCTGCACGACCTCGACGTCCCTGGGGTTTGGGAACGCCACAGTCCCCGTGGCCGACCGGTCCCTCTGGCCAGCCACCAGTGCTTGCATCGCTGATCGCGGATCTCGGAGAGTGGTAGGTCAGGGGAGTCGACGAAATGCGACGCCTCGTCTTCAGCCTTATTCCACTGCTCCTCCTTCCCCGCATAGCCGCGAGAGCCTAGCCGGTGTGGGTGGTCGTTCCTCCTCTGGATTGCCCTGTTCTTCTCGCTGAGGGCCTTCGTACCAGAAACAAGAAAATTAATGCACCACTGCTTACTGCATACAATGGTGTAACCAAGCAAAGGAACCATTCATACCTTGAACTCAGGAGTCCCCTTCTGTTGGGCGAATTGCTCCCATACCTCCTCCGTTATGAAGGGGTACTTCTCGCATGGAGATTCGCCTTTAGCAAGGAAGGTACTGACGAGGACGCTCTTGAAGGTTTTCCACGTGTTGTTCATGTCCTTCAAGCAAGCTATCTTGGGACCATCATCCGGGATGTTCCACTTGGCCTGTTTCAAATGGTGCATATAAGTAGGACTTACCTAATCTCTAGGATAAACCAAGGGAATGTGATTACTCAAGAGTTCAGTGATTTTGATTAATTTTACCTTCACTTCCGCCCACAGCCCATCCCTCTCGTCGGCCTTGACGTCCTTCCAGCTCTGGACGGTGATCTTCACCCTTTCCTTCGCCAACAAGCCAACATAGGCAGCATAGTGCCCGGCGTTCTTCCCGATCGGTCTCCCGAACTGGTTGAACTCACAGGAAAGATCCGCGCGTTTGGCCAAACGACCCAACATCGTCGCGCCTCGCGCCTTCCTCTTGCGTTGGGACGAGGCAGCGCCATCTACGTTCGCCCTCGCCGAATCACTAGTATCAGCCGAGGAAGATGCCGACATGGCTTTACCTAAAATACCATGAACAAACCATCAATTGATATGAAGAAAGGTACATGACAAAGTTCATAACTAAAATTGTTGTGCTAATCTCTCTGTGATCCGTTTGAGACCTAGTCTTGGTTTTCGCACTAGGCTCGCCCAGATTGTAATATGCGGAATAACGGGATCTTACTCGGAAATACCGAAACCCAAAGTAATTGCACAACTCTTTATTTCAAAGAGAGCTTTACACGTCGAACGTTAGGCACACTTGCCTACGTCGAAGAAACTATAAGTGTCTAAAACTCAAATAAGTTCTATGACTCTTTGGTTGAATTCCATGATTTAAACTAGACCTATTACAAGGTATTTATAGTTCAATCGTATGAGTACGTATCAGACTTAGAGACCTAAACGTATTAGACTCATATAACTAATCCTAAACAGATAAGCTTAGTTATACACATTCGGATAGGATTACAATTCCGAACAGGGAACGAATTCCTTTTCCTGGTCGCGAACCAATCCATGGTCGCGGACTCATCCAGGTCGCGAATCCTTTCCAAACACGGTTAAGGTCGCGAAGCCGTATGCGATCAGGACTTGGTCGCGAAGCCGTATGCGATCAGGACTTGGAGATCCTCCCGGATCATGACTCCCTTGTTGAGAAGGAGCCAACCCCTGTTGCGACCTCTCGATCAAACTGGAGATGTGGAAATTGGGCTTGTCCATCTTCTTTGGTGTACCACTTTGCCGCACTTGCTCGTTGATCTTTCCGACCGATTCGAAAAGTCTCCTTAGTGCCACTGCGGGTGGTAGTCACCTTCTTTTCCAGAATCACATCTTCACGTAGAGGTTTGTCTCGTTGATAGACCAAGTCTTCAACAAATAGTACTATGGTATCTGGCTCATCATCCAACATTGAAGGCTCGAAGACTTTGAATCCTTCCCAAGGTCGCAAACCTTTCCAATGTCACAAACCTTTTCGTGGTCGCAAATCCGTTGCAAACGCGACCTGAGATCCTCCCGGATCATGACTCCCCTGTTGAGAAGGAGCCAACACCCGTTGGTGACCAACCGTGATGACGTAGAGAACGACTGGAAGTTTTGGAACGAACACACGATAAGCAATGCTACAATCATCGGATCGAATGTATGGATAGGCGCTCATGGAGCTTAGCACCTCCGTCATGGATTGTGGCCTTGGCCACTCGCGGATAGCCTTCCACCATGTCTTGGCGTGGTCCTTCATCTTCAAAGGTGCAAATTTGACCTTTTGAGCGCTACTAAACCCTTTCAGGTCAAAGTAGGTCTCAAACTGATCGATCCAAGAATCCAGCTTCTCGGCATCGATCACCCCATCATATATGGGTATATCAATCTTAGCATCGACCTTAAAAGATCCGACAGCTAAGGAGGTGTTGGCGAGGTCGTCGGTCTTGTGTCGCCTTCGTCTTCATCTTCGTCTGCCCTGCGCAAGTCTTCACCAGTCTTCTCACCCATAACCTTCCCTACTCCAGGAGGTACAATCATGGCCTGCTGCTTAATCCAAGCAAGCACGGTTTCCATGTCAGTAGAGAGCTTAGCCACTTTTTCGGCTAGGTTAGCTTGAACGGAGGTATCATCAGACATTGTCGGAGACGCGGCTGTAGGAACCATCAATTGATCGCCTGGAATTTCGCCGGAAGTTTTGTAACCCTGGCGAGTCTTCACCATCCACAGGATAAGAAAGTTGCTCTGATACAAACTTCATCCGTTTGAGACCTAGTCTTGGTTTTCGCACTAGGCTCGCCCAGATTCTAATATGCGGAATAACGGGATCTTACTCGGAAATACCGAAACCCAAAGTAATTGCACAACTCTTTATTTCAAAGAGGGCTTTACACGTCGAACGTTAGGCACACTTGCCTACGTCGAAGGAACTATAAGTGTCTAAAACTCAAATAAGTTCTATGACTCTTTGGTTGAATTCCATGATCTAAACTAGACCTGTTACAAGGTATTTATAGTCCAATCGTATGAGTACGTATCAGACTTAGAGACCTAAACGTATTAGACTCATATAACTAATCCTAAACAGATAAGCTTAGTTATACACATTCGGATCGGATTACAATTCCGAACAGGGAACGAATTCCTTTTCCTGGTCGCGAACCAATCCATGGTCGCGGACTCATCCAGGTCGCGAATCCTTTCCGAACACGGTTAAGGTCGCGAAGCCGTATGCGATCAGGACTTGGTCGCGAAGCCGTATGCGATCAGGACTTGGAGATCCTCCCGGATCACTCTGCATGAAAATAAAGTCTGTTAAAATTTAAATGAACCTAAATTTGAGATGAACATTAGAAAATGGGAAGTAATTCACAGAAAATTCAGATGAGCAGTGCAAACTAACACATACTCTATTTCCTATCGGTTTTGAAAGGAAAACCGATAGTACTAAGGTTTGTATTCAGGAAAATTTAAAAGATTAGCAGTGCAAACTATGCTAATCTCTCTGCTGGAAAATAAAGTCTGTTAAAATTTAAATGAACCTAAATTTGAGATGAACATTAGAAAATACGAAGTAATTCACAGAAAATTCAAATGAGCAGTGCAAACTATGATGGCACTACTATTTCCTATCGGTTTTCCAAGTCAAACCGATAGTAATCAAGTTTGAATTCAGTAAAATTTCCAAAATTGCTCAGCAGGAACATAAAGTAATTGCTCAGCAGAAACATAAACTATGTTAAAATGTAAATGAACAAAAATTACAGATGAAAATTAGAAAATGGGAAATAATTAACAGAAAATTCAGTTTAAGGTATTTACTATCAGTTCTGAATAAGAAACCGATAGTGAACTACACTGTATGACAAATTGCTAGTGATTTTCATCAATTCTGTCATTCTCATAGCTATCAAGTTTGTAGTTCATGAATTTTACTCTAGGTTTATATTTGTAATCCATTGAACGGGATATGAACCATTGCATACAAAATTAAGCAATACACGTGAGCGATTTGGTCAAGAACACTTACAGTCGATCGTGGAGTGGCCGGAGGCGGTGGCGCAATGCAATGCCGGAGGCGGTGGAGAACCAGTGGCGCAGAGGAGCGAAGAAGCGAACGTCGGCGAATCTAGGGTTTTCCGCGCGAGTATTTGGAAATTGGAATGTGATCAGTTGCACTGGAGGGAAAATCGTGCAAGGTTATAACCTAATAAATGAATATTTACTATCGGTTCATCACCACAAAACCGATAGTAAAAACATGTAATTTAGGGTTTTCAGTGTGGGAACTTTTCACTATCGGTTTTATTATACAAAACCGATCGTAAACTAAGAAACAGAGCTCATAACAAAGTGTAAATCACTATCGGTTGTAAACACTAAACCGATAGTAAACTAAGAACAGGGGCTCAAAACAGAGTGTAAATCACTATCGGTTATGAAAGATAAACCGATAGTATATTTTAATTTCATATCGGTTTCACAGTTATAACCGATAGTGATTTACAATGTTATTGACCCTAAAGGATTTCCCTTAGAAGAATTACAGAGGATCTTAGTACATCATTTTGCATTGTATTTTACTATCGGTTTTTTGACAAGAACCGATATTATATGTTAATTTCATATCGGTTTGGAGGTTGAAACCGATAGTATAATACTGTTAAATTGATCTAAAGGTATTTCCTGAGAACAATTACAGATGGGTCTCAGTACATCATTTTGCACTTGTAAAGACACCTGAAACCCCATGCAAATGACTTCCAATAATTTTGAAATAAATTAACAGTAAAGACCAATCATGGAATGAAAATTTACAGTTTTCATATATATTTGTGAAAAGAATCAATTATTGCTCAAATCAAGTATATACTCCAATTGAAATGAAAATTTGCAGAAATGATTCTCAATGCATCACGTATGTTTTCCCGAAGAATTTTTGAAAAATGATTTGAAGAATTCTTCGATTAAAGATCCAAGTAATATACGTCACTTACATATTGCAAATTAGTCAAGAATGGTTGTCCACCCATAATCCTTCTTCGTGGTTGTCTCGCAGGTAACTTGTTTCGTCAATATCTTCGGTAGGGACAGATTGAAGGATTCCATCTAAAAATGGAGGTAGTTCGTCGAACTGATCGTACTCTTCTTCATCCACAACGTCTTCGACCCCAACAATACGTCTCTTACTGTGAAGGACAACGTGCAACTTTGGGTTGGCCGGGTCAACGATGTAGAACACCTGTGTGGCTTGCTCAGCAAGTATAAATGGATCATCTTTGTGTGCGACTCTACTGAGATCGACGAGAGTAAACCCATAATTGTCGACTTTAACACCTCGAGGGATTTTGACCCATTGGCATCGAAACAAAGGAATCTTAAGTAATACATATCGAGCTCCCATATTTCCTCAATAACACCGTAATATGAGTCGAGTGCCCTTACTGCCCTGGCATCCTCCGAAATAGCAAGTAGTGTCACTCCACTACATTGCATAGTACTCTTCTCGTCCTGAGTTCTTGTGTAAAATGAATAGCCGTTGATGTCATACCCTTGCCAAGTCCCTACAGTAAATCCAGGCCCTCTGGCCAACCATGTAACATCTTCATCTACGTCGCCCTCAGAAGCTTGCAGGACTCTATTTTCGATCCACCCAGCAAACTTCCTATTATGTTCTCTGGTGACCCAAATCTCTGGCTTCGAGGGATTCTGTTTCCGTAACATTTCCTTGTGCTCGTGTATGTATGGCTCCATCCCTGTCATGTGCTGTAAGACCCAAAAATGGGCTTTTGCATACAGATCACTAGAGGGGACGACTACTTTAAATCCAATCGTTCCAATGCCCTGAAGCCTGCCCTCATGCCGGGACGTAGGAACGCCAATTGGGTCAATCCCGGCCATATAGTTGGTGCAAAATTCGATCACCTCCTCGACGGCATAACCTTCAATGATACTGCCCTCAGGCCGATGTCGATTCCTTACATATCCCTTCAAGATACCCATAAATCTCTCAAATGGATACATGTAGCGCAGTAACACGGGTCCACAAAACTTAATTTCTCTTACAAGGTGAACAATTAGATGGACCATAACATCAAAAAAGGATGGAGGGAAATACATCTCCAGCTGACAAAGAGTGGTAGTCACATCACGTTGCAAATCATCCAGTCCATCCATATCAATTACCTGCAAGGACACAGTTGCAGCAAATATTCAGATCCAAAAAATCTGACAAGTTCCACGAATGGAGCTAATTAACTTGCTAGGAGTACACGCTTACGTACCTTGCCAGATATTGTGTTGAAGAAATAACATAGCTTTGTAATTGTCTCTCTGACTTTGACTGGGAGAATGCCTCTGATAGCAATAGGAAGCATTTGTGACATCAGTACATGACAATCATGCGACTTCATACCAACCAGTTTCAAGTCTTTCATGGACACAAGTTTTTTCAAGTTCGCAGAATACCCGCATGGAACTTTGACACCATGTAGACACTGACAGAGTTCTGTTTTTTCTCTTTTTGACAAAGTATAGCAGGCCGGGGGGAGGTATGTCCGCTTTCCCTTCTCCAACGGTGCAAGCTCAGTCCTTATGCCCATGTCGAGCATGTCACGGCGAACGTTGATGCCATCTTTCGTCTTTCCTGGAAGGTTCAACAACAAACCAATCAAACTGTCACAAACATTTTTCTCTACGTGCATGACATCAATGCAATGTCGAACTTGTAAGTGCTCCCAATATGGCAGATCCCAAAGAATCGATCTCTTCTTCCAAACATTTTTTCCTGGAGGTTTAGAACATTTACCGAACTCAACTTTGATGTCCTTCACGCGCAAGTAAAGCTCCTTACCAGTCACAAACACTGGGGCTGATCCTTTCTCAGGCTTCCCATTGAATGACTTCCTCTTCTTACGGTAGGCGTGATGCATCGGAAGGAATCTGCGGTGACCCATGTACACTGTTTTTCTGCAGTTCGATAACCACATGCTTTCAGTTTCATCCAGGCAAATAGGACAAGCCTTGCCTCCTTTCGTACTATACCCCGACAAATTTCCATAGGCCGGGAAATCATTTATGGTGCAAAATATCATGGCCCGCAACATGAAATTCTTTCGCTTATGTGCATCCCACACCCGCACCCCTTCGCTCCACAATTTATGTAAGTCCTCGACTAACGGTGATAGAAACACGTCAATATCATTCCCGGGTTGTCTGGGTCCTGAAATTAGTAACGACATCATGATGTACTTGCGCTTCATACATAACCAAGGAGGAAGATTGTAGATGCATAAAAGAACCGGCCAAGTGCTATGTCGACTGCTCATATTTCCGTGTGGATTTATACCATCCATACTCAGCCCAAACCTTATATTCCTCACTTCGCCGCCAAACTCACCGAATGTTCTGTTAATGTTTCTCCATTGAATGGAATCAGCTGGATGTCTTAGTTTTCCGTCTTGTTTCCGACCTTCAACATGCCAACACAAGTACTTCACATCTTTCGGATTTGCAAACAGCCGTTTCAATCTGGGAATCACAGGCAAATACCACACAGTTTTGGCCGAAGGCCCTTTCTTTACCTCATCACATCCATTGTGATAAATTCTGTCCCCATGCTTATACCGCGATGCACCGCATCTTGGACAAACATGCAAATCCTCGTACTCGTTACGGTACAGAACACAATCATTTGGGCATGCATGTATTCTTTCGATTTCCATTCCCAACGGACACAATAGTTTTTTGGCCTGGTAAACCGATCTTGGCAACTCATTTCCCTCTGGAAGCATGTCCGCTAACAGATCCAATAGCGCCGTGAAACTCTTATCGCTCCAACCGTTGCTTGCCTTCAAGTTATATAATCTCAACACAGAAGACAACTTTGTAAATGTTTCACATCCGGGGAACAAAGGCTTCTCAGAATCAACAATTAATTTCTGAAATTTAGCTAAATCGTTTTCGCTGTAGTCTTCTTCTACATCACGTAACATTTCATCTAAATTGTCGTCATCTACATGGACTTCCGAATGAACATTATCAATGTTTTGATCATGATCATCATTACTGCAATCCACTTCCGGGTGCTGCTGAGTGGTAGTGGTAGTGCTCGTTTACTCAAGATCTTCACCATGCCATATCCAACGGGTATAGCGTGCGTTAAAACCACGACGAATCAAATGACTCCTAATCTGATCAGAGTTGCCGAACCTTTTTAAGTTCATACAATCTATACAAGGACAATGCATATCTTTCTCTCCCTTCTTCGCCTTTTCTTGCTCAGCAAATTTAATAAATCCATTCACACCCTCCAAATACTCAACAGTAGTACGTTTTATTCCATACATCCAATATTCTCAGTCCATCTACAATTATTTCACAAAATTGACAAATTCAAATAAATAATTAATGACTCAGGGCATGCATATATGCATGAAACATAATTAGCTAGGCCATATGTGTGTACATGAGCTGCTTAATTACATTAAATGGATTTGTATATATGAAACCCTAATTAACTTGATGCATGCATTAATTGGAAGAGCCAGCTAGCTAGCTGCTTAAATTCAGCAAGCTATAGCTAGCTAGCCAACCCAGCCTTCTAGCTAGTTTGGAGATACATGTATCTAGTTTAATGAATTGCAAGTAGAGAGAGAGAGGGAGAGTGTGAAAGAGTGATCGAGAGAGAGAGAGAGAGGTGATGAGAAGATGACAATACCGAGGGGGACGAAAATATGATCAACCTCTCAGCTAGCTTCTCCAGATCACTCTAGCTTGGAGTCGTGCGGGGCTGAAATGATTCCAACATGCAGAGCGCAGAGCAGGGGTCGACCTAATTAAGTTGTCCAATTTTACTATCGGTTCAAAAACATAAACCGATAGTAAAATAATGTCCCCACTGTCGAAGTCATTTTACTATCGGTTTGTTTTATATAACCGATAGTACTATTTAATATATTGTATCGGTTAGTACAGTAATAACCGATAGTAAAAAGTCAGTAATTTCACTATCAGTTACCCGAGAAAAACCAATAGTACTATTCAATATATTATATCGGTTAATATAGTAAGAACCGATAGTATAAAGTGAGTAATTTTACTATCTGTTACGAATGAAAAACCGATAGTACTATGTAATATATTATATCGGTTGGTACAGTAATAACCGATAGTATAAAGTGAGTAATTTTACTATCTGTTACGAGCGAAAAACTGATAGTACTATTTAATATATTATATCGGTTGGTACAGTAATAACCGATAGTATAAAGTAAGCAATTTTACTATCAGTTAAAAATGGAAAACCGATAGTACTATTTATTATATTATATCGGTTTATACAGTAATGACCGATAGTAAAAAGTGTTTGCATTTCACTAACGTTGGACTAGTGTGTAACCGATAGTAAAATGATGGTTTTCCGCCGCTGTCGTCCTATTCTATCGGATTTTTCCTAGATTTCTTATAACCGTTAGAAAATAAGGGTTAGTGGAATGCACTTCTGTAGTAGTGTCTCTTTCCTTCCAGCTGCGAGCCTTCTTCACCTTTTGCCCAGGCTCTGAGAAGCCTTCCTTCGATGGCACCACACCCCCCATGGTTCGCGTCCGCCCTGGATGCTCCTTGTTCCCTAGAGCCCGGGTTAGGATGTCGTTCTCCCTATGGGGAGTGAACAATCTCTCGGTTGCCTCCTTTGAGCAAGAGATCTATTACATTCAAAGTTCTCCATTGTGAGGAAAAAATATATAAAAAACTTGTGCGCACACTAGTGATCATAGTTTTTTCTACCACACTCTATGATTCCAACCAGTAAGTTAGCCAACTTACGATTCGCTGCACGACCTCGACGTCCCTGGGGTTTGGGAACTCCACAATCCCCGTGGACGACACGGTCCCTCTGGCCAGCCAGCAGCTCTTGCATCGCGGATCACGGATCTCGGAGAGCAGCAGGTCAGGGGAGTCGACAAAATTTGACGCCTCGTCTTCAGCCTTCTTCCACTACTCCTCCTTCCCCGCATAGCCGCGAGAGCTGAGCCGGTGCGGGTGGTTGTTCCTCCTCTGGATTGCCTTGTTCTTCTCGCTAAGGGCCTTCGTACCAGAAACAAGAAAATTAATGCACCGCTAGTTACTCCATACAACGGTGTAACCAATCAAAGGAAGCATACATACCTTGAACTCAGGGGTCCCCTTCTGTTGGGTGAATTGCTCCCATACCTCCTCCGTTATGAAGTGGTACTTCTCGCATGGAGATTTGCCTTTAGCGAGGAAGCTACTGACGAGGACGCTCTTGAAGGTTTTCCACGTGTTGTTCATGTCCTTCAAGCAAGCTATCTTGGGACCATTGTCGGGGATGTTCCACTTGGCCTGTTGCAAATGGTGCATATAAGCAGGACTTACTTAATCTCTGGGATAAACCAAGGGAATGTAATTACTCAAGAGTTCACACTACTACACAAATGCTTTTCACTATCACTACTACAGAAGTGCATTCCACTAACCCTTATTTTCTAACGGTTGTAAGCAATCTAGGAAAAATCCGATAGAATAGGACGAAAGGGGCGTAAAACCATCATTTTACTATCGGTTATACACTAATCCAACGTTAGTGAAATGCAAATACTTTTTACTATCGGTTATTACTGTACAAACCGATATAATATATTAAATAGTACTATCGGTTTTCCATTTTTAACTGATAGTGAAATAACTGACTTTTTACTATCGGTTATTACTGTACCAACCGATATAATATATTACAATAGTACTATCGGTTTTTCGTTCGTAACAGATAGTAAAATTACTCACTTTATACTATCGGTTCGTACTGTATTAACCGATATAATATATTGAATAGTACTATCGGTTTTTCTCGGGTAACTGATAGTGAAATTACTGACTTTTTACTATCGGTTATTACTGTACTAACCGATACAATATACTACATAGTACTATCGGTTCAACAACAAAAACCGATAGTAAAATGACTTCATATACACTAATGGTTATGACAGTGGGGACCTTATTTTACTATCGGTTAGTGTTGTTGAACCGATAGTAAAATTGGACAACTTAATTAGGTCGACCCCTGCTCTGCGCTCTACATGTTGGAATCATTTCAGCCGCGCACAACTCCAAGCTAGAGTGATCTGGAGAAGCTAGCTGAGGGGTTGATCATATTTCCATCCCCCTCGGTATTGTCATCTTCTCATCACCTCTCTCTCTCTCGATCACTCTTTCACACTCTCCCTCTCTCTCTCTACTTGCAATTCATTAAACTAGATACATGTATCCCCAAGCTAGCTAGAAGGCTGGGTTGGCTAGCTAGCTATAGCTTGCTGAATTTAAGCAGCTAGCTAGCTGGCTCTTCCAATTAATGCATGCATCAAGTTAATTAGGGTTTCATATATACAAATCCATTTAATGTAATTAAACAGCTCATGCATGTACACACATATGGCCTAGCTAATTATGTTTCATTCATATATGCATGCCCTGAGTCATTAATTATTTATTTGAATTTGTCAATTTTGTGAAATAATTGTAGATGGACCGAGAATATTGGATGTATGGAATAAAACGTACTACTGTTGAGTATTTGGAGGGTGTGAATGGATTTATTAAATTTGCTGAGCAAGAGAAGGCGAAGAAGGGAGAGAAAGATATGCATTGTCCTTGTATAGATTGTATGAACTTAAAAAGGTTCGGCAACTCTGATCAGATTAGGAGTCATTTGATTCGTCGTGGTTTTAACGCACGCTATACCCGTTGGATATGGCATGGTGAAGATCTTGAGGAAACGAGTACTACCGCTACCACTCAGCAGCACCCGGAAGTGGATTGCAGTAATGATGATCATGATCAAAACATTGATAATGTTCATTCGGAAGTCCATGTAGATGACGACAATTTAGATGAAATGTTACGTGATGTAGAAGAGGACTACAGCGAAAACGATTTAGCTAAATTTCAGAAATTAATTGTTGATTCTGAGAAGCCTTTGTTCCCCGGATGTGAAACATTTACAAAGTTGTCTTCTGTGTTGAGATTATATAACTTGAAGGCAAGCAACGGTTGGAGCGATAAGAGTTTCACGGCGCTATTGGATCTGTTAGCGGACATGCTTCCAGAGGGAAATGAGTTGCCAAGATCGGTTTACCAGGCCAAAAAACTATTGTGTCCGTTGGGAATGGAAATCGAAAGAATACATGCATGCCCAAATGATTGTGTTCTGTACCGTAACGAGTACGAGGATTTGCATGTTTGTCCAAGATGCGGTGCATCGCGGTATAAGCATGGGGACAGAATTTATCACAATGGATGTGATGAGGTAAAGAAAGGGCCTCCGGCCAAAACTGTGTGGTATTTGCCTGTGATTCCCAGATTGAAACGGCTGTTTGCAAATCCGAAAGATGCGAAGTACTTGCGTTGGCATGTTGAAGGTCGGAAACAAGATGGAAAACTAAGACATCCAGCTGATTCCATTCAATGGAGAAACATTAACAGAACATTCGGTGAGTTTGGCGGCGAAGTGAGGAATATAAGGTTTGGGCTGAGTACGGATGGTATGAATCCACACGGAAATATGAGCAGTCGACATAGCACTTGGCCGGTTCTTTTATGCATCTACAATCTTCCTCCTTGGTTATGTATGAAGCGGAAGTACATCATGATGTCGTTACTAATTTCAGGACCCAGACAACCCGGGAATGATATTGACGTGTTTCTATCACCGTTAGTCGAGGACTTACAAAAATTGTGGAGCGAAGGGGTGCGGGTGTGGGATGCACATAAGCGAGAGAATTTCATGTTGCGGGCCATGATATTTTGTACCATAAATGATTTCCCGGCCTATGGAAATTTGTCGGGGTATAGTACGAAAGGAGTCAAGGCTTGTCCTATTTGCCTGGATGAAACTGAAAGCATGTGGTTATCGAACTGCAGAAAAACAGTGTACATGGGTCACCGCAGATTCCTTCCGATGCATCACGCCTACCGTAAGAAGAGGAAGTCATTCAATGGGAAGCCTGAGAAAGGATCAGCCCCAGTGTTTGTGACTGGTAAGGAGCTTTACTTGCGCGTGAAGGACATCAAAGTTGAGTTCGGTAAATGTTCTAAACCTCCAGGAAAAAATGTTTGGAAGAAGAGATCGATTCTTTGGGATCTGCCATATTGGGAGCACTTACAAGTTCGACATTGCATTGATGTCATGCACGTAGAGAAAAATGTTTGTGACAGTTTGATTGGTTTGTTGTTGAACATTCCAGGAAAGACGAAAGATGGCATCAACGTTCGCCGTGACATGCTCGACATGGGCATAAGGACTGAGCTTGCACCGTTGGAGAAGGGAAAGCGGACATACCTCCCCCCGGCCTGCTATACTTTGTCAAAAAGAGAAAAAACAGAACTCTGTCAGTGCCTACATGGTGTCAAAGTTCCATGCGGGTATTCTGCGAACTTGAAAAAACTTGTGTCCATGAAAGACTTGAAACTGGTTGGTATGAAGTCCCATGATTGTCATGTACTGATGTCACAAATGTTTCCCATTGCTATCAGAGGCATTCTCCCAGTCAAAGTCAGAGAGACAATTACAAAGCTATGTTATTTCTTCAACACAATATCTGGCAAGGTACGTAAGCGTGTACTCCTAGCAAGTTAATTAGCTCCATTCGTGGAACTTGTCAGATTTTTTGGATCTGAATATTTGCTGCAACTGTGTCCTTGCAGGTAATTGATATGGATGGATTGGACGATTTGCAACGCGATGTGACTACCACTCTTTGTCAGCTGGAGATGTATTTCCCTCCATCCTTTTTTGATGTTATAGGTCCATCTAATTGTTCACCTTGTCAGAGAAATTAAGTTTTGTGGACCCGTGTTCCTGCGCTACATGTATCCATTTGAGTGATTTATGGGTATCTTGAAGGGATATGTAAGGAATCGATATCGGCCTGAGGGCAGTATTATTGAAGGTTATGCCGCCGAGGAGGTGATCGAATTTTGCACCAACTATATGGCCGGGGTTGACCCAATTGGCGTTCCTACGTCTCGGCATGAGGGCAGGCTTCAGGGCATTGGAACGATTGGATTTAAAGCAGTCGTCCCCTCTAGTGATCTGTATGCAAAAGCCCATTTTTGGGTCTTACAGCACATGACGGGGGTGGAGCCATACATACACGAGCACAAGGAAATATTACGGAAACAGAATCCCTCGAAGCCAGAGATTTGGGCCACCAGAGAACATAATAGGAAGTTTGCTGGGTGGATCGAAAATAGAGTCCTGCAAGCTTCTGAGGGCGATGTAGATGAAGATGTTACATGGTTGGCCAGAGGGCCTAGATTTACTGTAGGGACTTGGCAGGGGTATGACATCAACGGCTATTCATTTTACACAAAAACTCAGGACGAGAAGAGTGCTATGCAATGTAGTGGAGTGACACTACTTGCTATTTCGGAGGATGCCAGGGCAGTAAGAGCACTCGACTCATATTACGGTGTTATTGAGGAAATATGGGAGCTCGATTATGTATTACTTAAGATTCCTCTGTTTCGATGCCAATGGGTCGAAATCCCTCGAGGTGTTAAAGTCGACAATTATGGGTTTACTCTAGTCGATCTCAGTAGAGTCGCACACAAAGATGATCCATTTATACTTGCTGAGCAAGCCACACAGGTGTTCTACATCGTTGACCCGGCCAACCCAAAGTTGCACGTTGTCCTTCACAGTAAGAGACGTATTGTTGGGGTTGAAGACGTTGTGGATGAAGAAGAGTACGATCAGTTCGACGAACTACCTCCATTTTTAGATGGAATCCTTCAATCTGTCCCTACCGAAGATATTGACGAAACAAGTTACCTGCGAGACGACCACGAAGAAGGATTATGGGTGGACAACCATTCTTGACTAATTTGCAATATGTAAGTGACGTATATTACTTGGATCGAAGAATGTTCAAATCAATTTTCAAAAATTCTTTGGGAAAACATACGTGATGCATTGAGAATCATTTCTGCAAATTTTCATTTCAATTGGAGTATATACTTGATTTGAGCAATAATTGATTCTTTTCACAAATATATATGAAAACTGCAAATTTTCATTCCATGATTGGTCTTTACTGTTATTTTATTTCAAAATTATTGCAAGCCATTTGCATGGGGTTTCAGGTGTCTTTACAAGTGCAAAATGATGTACTGAGACCCATCTGTATTTGTTCTCAGGAAATACCTTTAGATCAACTTAGTAGGAATTATACTATCGGTTTCAACCTCCAAACCGATATGAAATTAACATATACTATCGGTTTATTGTCATAACCGATAGTAAATACAATACAAAATGATGTACTGAGATCCTCTGTAATTCTTCTAAGGGAAATCCTTTAGGGTCAATAGCATTGTATTTTACTATCGGTTATAACTGTGAAACCGATATGAAATTAAACTATACTATCGGTTTATCGTTCACAACCGATAGTGATTTACACTGTGTTATGATCCCCTGTTCTTAGTTTACTATCGGTTTACTGTTCACAACCGATAGTGATTTACACTGTGTTACGAAAACCCTAACTTACATGTTTTTACTATCGGTTTTGTGGTGATGAACCGATAGTAAATATTCATTTAATAGGTTATAACCTGCACGATTTTTCCTCCAGTGCAACTGATCACATTCCAAATCGAAAAATACTCGCTCGGAAAACCCTAGAATCGCCGACGTTCGCTTCTTCACTCCTCTGCGCCACTGGTTCTCCACCGCCTCCGGCATTGCATTGCGCCACCGCCTCCGGCATTGCATTGCGCCACCGCCTCCGGCCACTCCACGATCCACTGTAAGTGTTCTTGACCAAATCGCTCGCGTGTATTGCTTAATTCTGTATGCAATGGTTCATATCCTGTTCCATGGATTACAAATAGAAACCTAGAGTAAAATTCATGAACGGTATACACCTATCTGAAATTGTTTCCTGTGATGATTGTAAAGAACAAACCTGAATATTGGATGAACCGATAAGCTCGGTGAAGATAGTTTGAATTGCATTTGCATTAAACTGGGGTTCTTTTTGTATGGAACTAAGCTCTTAGTTAATCTAATTGCAAATTTAGAACTATGTGTAGACTTTGGTGTCAAAAATCTGTGTTTTGGCTACTAACTGCAATGCTAGATTGGATATTTCAGTGACTGAGCCTTACGCCATTCTTCAATTTCTAGATTTTGTGTTGTTTCTGTATGAATGGACAGGACTGGGGTGATTGAAGCTATGAATTGAAGTCTTATTCTGTCATTGATTGCTTTGTCTGGCTCTTAGTCACTTGCGTATTTGAATGTTTATCTACTGCTTGTGCATTCTGTGATTGCTGCTTGAAGTAGACCTAGTGAAGAAATGAAATTGATTATATGATCTTTTGGCTTTCTTCTGAGTTGGTGGGAGATTGAAGTTTCTATTTCAGTTCTCTCCTTACTTGTGTCGTCCAAATTAGCAAGTCGTATTCTAGACAGCTGATTGATCAGTTGTTATCTTGAATTCTCTCCAGCATTGGTTTGACTACCCTTCTTGTATTAACTTAAAATTGGTTGGTTGTTTAGGCTTTGAGGTTATTTGAGAGAGAGACGATCATCTTGAGTCTGTGTGTTTGTTCCCCGGATTTGCCGTGTAGGCTATAGTTGAGAGGCTATTGGGGAGCGGTCTTTGTTAATTCCTTGCATGATCAATTCATTGATACCGTCAATAGGTGTATGCGTTTTAAGTTAATACATGAACTACAAAATTCATGAACTACAAAGTTGATAGCTATGAGAATGACAGAATTGATGAAAATCATAGCAATTTGTCATACAGTGTAGTTCACTATCGGTTTCTTACTCAGAACCGATAGTAAATACCATAAACTGATTTTTCTGTTAATTATATCCCATTTTCTAATTTTCAACTCAAATTTAGGTTCATTTATTTTTTAACATACCTTATGTTCCTGCTGAGCAATTACCTTATGTTCCTGCTGAGCAATTTTTGAAATTTTTCCTAATGCTGACTTGATTACTATCGGTTTGACTTGGAAAACCGATAGTAAATAGTAGTGCCATCATAGTTTGCACAGCTAATATGAATTTTCTGTGAATGACTTCCCATTTTCTAATTTTCATCTCAAATTTAGGTTCATTTATTTTTTAACATACCTTATGTTCCTGCTGAGCAATTACTTTATGTTCCTGCTGAGCAATTTTTGAAATTTTTCCTAATGCTGACTTGATTACTATCGGTTTGACTTGGAAAACCGATAGTAAATAGTAGTGCCATCATAGTTTGCACAGCTAATTTGAATTTTCTGTGAATGACTTCCCATTTTCTAATTTTCATCTCAAATTTAGGTTCATTTATTTTTTAACATACCTTATGTTCCTGCTGAGCAATTACTTTATGTTCCTGGTGAGCAATTTTTGAAATTTTTCCTAATGCTGACTTGATTACTATCGGTTTGACTTGGAAAACCGATAGTAAATAGCAGTGCCATCATAGTTTGCACAGCTAATTTGAATTTTCTGTGAATTACATCCCATTTTCTAATTTTCATCTCAAATTTAGGTTCATTTAAATTTTAACAGACTTTATTTTCCAGCAGAGAGATTAGCATAGTTTGCACTGCTAATCTTTTAAATTTTCCTGAATATAGACCTTAGTACTATCGTTTTTCCTTTTAAAACCGATAGGAAATATAGTATTTGTTAGTTTGCACTGCTCATCTGAATATTCTGTGAATTACTTTGTCATGTACCTTTCTTCATATCAATTGGATGGTTTGTTTATGGTATTTTAGGTAAAGCCATGTCGGCATCTTCCTCGGCTGATACTAGTGATTCGGCGAGGGCGAACGTAGATGGCGCTGCCTCGTCCCAGCGCAAGAGGAAGGCGCGAGGCGCGACGATGTTGGGTCGTTTGGCCAAACGCGCGGATCTTTCCTGTGAGTTCAACCAGTTCGGGAGACCGATCGGGAAGAACGCCGGGCACTATGCTGCCTATGTTGGCTTGTTGGCGAAGGAAAGGGTGAAGATCACCGTCCAGAGCTGGAAGGACGTCAAGGCCGACGAGAGGGATAGGCTGTGGGCGGAAGTGAAGGTAAAATTAATCAAAATCACTGAACTCTTGAGTAATCACATTCCCTTGGTTTATCCTAGAGATTAGGTAAGTCCTACTTATATGCACCATTTGAAACAGGCCAAGTGGAACATCCCGGACGATGGTCCCAAGATAGCTTGCTTGAAGGACATGAACAACACGTGGAAAACCTTCAAGAGCGTCCTCGTCAGTACCTTCCTCGCTAAAGGCGAATCTCCATGCGAGAAGTACCCCTTCATAACGGAGGAGGTATGGGAGCAATTCGCCCAACAGAAGGGGACTCCTGAGTTCAAGGTATGAATGGTTCCTTTGCTTGGTTACACCATTGTATGCAGTAAGCAGTGGTGCATTAATTTTCTTGTTTCTGGTACGAAGGCCCTCAGCGAGAAGAACAGGGCAATCCAGAGGAGGAACGACCACCCACACCGGCTCGGTTCTCGCGGCTATGCGGGGAAGGAGGAGCAGTGGAAGAAGGGTGAAGACGACGCGTCGCATTTCGTCGACTCCCCTGACCTACCACTCTCCGAGATCCGCGATCAGCGATGCAAGCGCTGGTGGCTGGCCAGAGGGACCGTGTCGGCCACGGGGACTGTGGCGTTCCCAAACCCCAGGGACGTCGAGGTCGTGCAGCGACTCGTAAGTTGGCTAACTATGATCACTAGTGTGCACACAACTTTGTATATATTTCTTCCTCACAATGGAGAGCTTTCAATGTAACAGATCTCTTGCTCGAAGGAGGCGACCGAGGGATTGTTCAGTCCCCATAGGGAGAACGACATCCTTACCCGGGCTCTAGGGAACAAGGAGCATCCAGGGCGGACGCGAACCGTGGGGGCTGTGGTGCCATGGAAGGAAGGCTTCTCGGACCCCGGGCAAAAGGCGAAGAAGCCTGGCAGCTGGAAGGAAAGGGAAGTGGAGCTATCTCAGAAGATACGGGCAGATGTGACTGCACAATTCGCGGACATGTTCGCTCAAATGAACGAGAAATATGAACGCCTAAGCCGAGTTGTGCAGTCCAAGGGTTTAGATCCAGCTGCCGAGGTCGACGCTGCCAGGCCGAGTAGTGTTGGCTCGAAGGTTCACGTGGATCCGGTGGACCTGATCGAGGTATTGCAACTCTTGAGCTATATATGCAGTTCGGCTGATGCCACTCCCGTTACGTTAGAATTGTTTCGCTAACCTGTTATAATTGTTGCAAATTGCAGAAGCCGGAGAGCTGTAGCCTATTGATCAACATAGGCGACAAACCTGTTGCAGTTGCAAACGGGGTCGTATACCAGTCTTGGGAGGATGTCCGGATCCACTGCGTACCTCTGGAGCCTGGATTCGCAAAGGTACAGGTGGACATGGCCCTCCCGGGCTACAGCTCTTTTCCGTTGCCCGTCCCAACGGACGAAATGCGGACAATTGGCGAGGCATTGGGCTCGTACATACAGTGGCCCAAGAAGGGTGTTAGACTACAGGAGGTAAACCCTAGCCATTCTAGCTTACAACTCAGTTAATATACTTAATTTTCAAAATCTAATTTAAGCGTTTGTACTTCAAGTGGACGATGGATACCAGCACACTTCCTGAGGACACCAGCCCCGCCACAACGCATGAGCGAACTCCTTCGGCCCCCATGCCTCGTCCGACGGCCTCAAACCCTTCGCCATCAAATGAGGCCGACGGCACCACACCCCAACCTTCGAAGGTATACACTCGCTCCCCGCCCAAAGGCAAGGGCAAGGCCAAAGGCAAGGGCAAGGCCAAAGGCAAGGCCAAACAAAGCCAGCCGGGTACGTTCAAGAACGGGTCCCCACTCGTGTCGGAGTACCTTCTGCGCAATATGGATCAAATAACCAGAAGTCTCCACGAGTGGTACCTGACCCGGTCTAGGCGCCACATCAACTTCTTGGTTCACTTCAGGCCAGCCCATTTTCACCGTGAGCCCGGGAGCATATCGGTGGCCCACGAGGATTTGTTCGACCTCCTCAACTGGCGGGAGCTTGATATGTCCATCATACGGACTGGAGTCCTGTGAGTGTGCTGTTGTCTGAAGTTATCACAGTTTGTTTCATAAATCTAATCACTTTTTGTATGCACTACTTACTAATGTCTACTTTGCATCCAGGTGCATGTATAGGCTGGTGTCGATGAGGGCATGTGACAAGGTGGGTTTCCTCGACCCAGAGAAAATAAGCCTCACGATGCTAGAGCACGACCAAGCACATGCGGAGGAATACATATCAAGGGCACTACTAGCTCAGCAGGACCGAGAGTTCATCCTTGCGCCGTACCACCAAAGGTTAGTGCATTTCCTACTAATTTAACTCATTCTTGTATGTTACGCCTAACATATGTATGAAACGGTTCGCTTATATATGCAATGTAGGGGCCACTGGGTCCTCGCCGTCATTTGCCCATGGATGAATGAGGTCTATTACCTCGATTCGATGAGGGACAAGGTGGCGCATGTTTTCACGCTCACATGGCACATAGACGCGTAAGTAACATAGTTGTCTTAAATTTTTCTCTGACTAGCTAATTAATGATAAGATATTAATCGACAATGCTAAATTAAATACAGGGCTTTCAAAAATTATGCTAGTGTTGGAGGGAGGCATGACGCGTCGAAGGGCACAACAATTTCTTGGAAAGAATATGAGGTAATTAATACGGATGGAAGTACTCATGATGAGTCTTTTAATTTAAGCTTAATTAGTTCTTTCGAGTTAATGTGGGTTTATGTCTTTGCATATGCAATTTTTCCAGTGCCATCAGCAGCCACAATCGTGGGAATGTGGCTTCTATGTCATGAGATTCATGTATGACCTGATCAGGAGAAACTTTGCCCAATTCCCTAAGGTAACTATTTTTCCTGACTCAAAGTCGAACTTTAATTAGATGTGACGTACGATCCTAACTTCATACACGCATATATGCAGAGCACCATGTTGAAAGAGCAATATGAGTTGCCTCAATTGAAGGAGCTGCGAACAATTTGGGCTCAATATGTCATGGAAGAAGTGGCTATCAACGATCGATAGTAACTGACTTGTGTTGATTGTTGTATTTGTGAATATATATTGAATGTGTTGATTCATTGATTTGTGAATATATGTGAATATATGTGAATAGATTCATTGATGTATTTGTGAATAAACTCGATCAATATGTGCATAAATTCAGTCTGTCCAATGCATGTGTATATTACTGTATTAGTGTATTTGTGAACAAATTCAATATGTGAATATTGGTGAATATTTGTAAATATTGGTGTATTTGTGAATGATCCAATGTATCTCTGTATTGCTGTATGTATATTGCTGTATGTATCTCTGTATTGCTGTATGTATATTTGTAAATATTTAGTACTAACCGTGCCACTACATAACCGATAGGAAAAACTAATATTACTATCGGTTATACACTACAACCGATAGAATAAAGTTTCCAGTACTAACTGTGTCCACACAATACTATCGGTTCATATTTAGAAACCGATAGAATACAGTTTCCTGTACTAAACGAGTCTACAAAATACTATCGGTTATATAATATAACCGATAGAATAAATTTTCCAGTACTGACTGTGTCCACACAATACTATCGGTTTATATATAACAACCGATAGAATAAAGTTTCCAGTACTAAATGTGTCGACAAAATACTATCGGTTTATACAAGAGCCGATAGAAAAAAATGTTTAGATTACTATCGGTTTAGATCCTAGCCGATACAAAAGGCCTAAATAATACTATCGGTTTATATAAGAGCCGATAGAAAAAAATGCTTAGATTACTATCGGTTTAGATCCTAGCCGATACAAAAGGCCTAAAAAATACTATCGGTTTTTATACGAGCCGATAGAAAAAACTTATACAATACTATCGGTTTAAAACCGAGCCGATAGAAGAAATAGTCGATAGCGATTAGTGAACGTTGGGATTGTAGATGTTTTACTAACGGTTTTTGAACCGATAGAAGTGTGTTGCCCTCTACTATCGTGCCGACCACTATCGGTAAGAGAACCGATAGTAGAGTGGATTTTTAACCGATAGTGAAAAGCATTTCTGTAGTAGTGTATCAGTTTAAAATCAACTATTCTATCGGTTCTCTTACTGCTAGTGATTGGCAGGATAAAAGAAATGTAGCACACCTCTATCGGTTGGAAACCGATAGTAAAATACCTACACTTCCAACGTTTAGTAATCGCTAACGACAATTCTTCTATCGGCTCAATGATCTCAACCGATAGTGATGTTTGATTTCTTGTAACGGTTATTCACTGGAAACCGATAGTACTGTATAGTTTTTTCTATCGGTTAGGTACTCGACACAGTTAGTACTGGAAACTTTCTTCTATCGGTTGTAGGATACGAACCGATAGTATTACAAAGAAGCATTATCAGATATAGCAATACAGAGATACACACATTGGACAGATTGAATCTAATTATTCAGAAATTTAATTTATTCACAAATACACTATACAAAGATACACACATGCATTGGACAGATTGAATTTATTCACATATTGAGTTTATTCACAAACACACCAATGAATTTACTCACATATTGAGTTTATTCACAAATACACCAATACAAGTACACACATACACCAATCAACACATTCAATATATATTACACAAGTCATTTACGATCAATCGTTGATAGCCACTTCTTCCATCACATATTGAGCCCAAATTGTTCGTAGATCCTTCAATTGAGGCAACTCATATTGGTCTTTCAACATGGCGCTCTACATGTGTGTATGAAGTTAGGAACGTACGCCACATCCAATATTCGACTTTGAGTCAGGAAAAATGGTTACCTTTGGGAATTGGGCAAAGTTTGTCCTGATCAGGTCATACATAAATCTCATGACATAGAAGCCACATTCCCATGATTGTACGAAATGATGCGTGCGCACCGCATACACCGTCATGAATTTCTTTCAAGAGGGATTTACCTTCCTCTTGGGACACACAGTGCATGAATACTCCTTGAGTACCCTTTCTATACAAAACTCCTTCTATAAGCTTGTATAGACGCGCTTTTTGAACTAACCGATCGCTTTCGGTTTCGTCCTCGGGCAAGGTCCCGTGTTCGAGATAGACCCTCAATGGATGGGTCCAATCCCGTTCTTGTCCGAGGTTGGTAACGCAAACTGTTACCGGATCATCCTCGACCGTAGTCATGATCGAGGAATGTTCCAAGTGTTCGACGAACACTCCTACCGGAACGGATGTGTGTGAGGACCCAATTTTGGATAATTGGTCTGTGAGAATGTTGTCCTTTCGCGGGACATATTGGACTTCGAAATGGCTGAAGTGTTTTTCCAATCTCCTCATTTCCCCCAGGTAATGAGCCATTGTCTCATCGGAGGTGCTGTACTCCTTGTTTACCTGGTTTACGACCAGCTGCGAGTCTCCCCTCACCACTAATTGACGGACTCCGAGGAATTTTGCTGCCCGGAGCCCTGCAATAAGACCTTCATACTCTGCTGCATTGTTGGTCGCAACAAAGTGAAGTTGAATGACATACTTCAGCTGTTCACCCTGAGGCGTAACTAAGACCACACCAGCCCCCGAGTGTTGAAAACTTTGAGAACCATCATAGTACATCGTCCAGTGTTCGGGGGATTCAAAATCTTCGGATGCCTGCACAGGCATATCAGGATTAGTCCATTCGACCACGAAGTCGGCCAGGACCTGAGACTTGACCGCGATGCGGGACGTGAAATGGATGTCGAACGCTCCGAGTTCGACAGCCCACTTGGCGATCCGACCAGATTTCTCCGGATTGCAGACAATGTCCCCCCAATGGAAAAGATGACACTAGTACAGAAATGCAGTCTACTAACCCCTATATTCTATTGGTTATTAGCGAAACAGCAGAAAACCGATAGAAAATGTGCCTCGCGGTCATAAAAGACCGACGGATGTATTTTCCCTATCGGTTTATAAGAAACTTACCGATAGAATAAATAGTATGATTTACTCTAGCGGTGATGAACATATTTGCCGTTAGAAGAGATGCATAAGTACTGACGGAAGAATGTTGTGCGTCGATAGGACTGGTCGACTTCAACAACTAGACTTATTCTATCGCTACTGTATGAATATACCGACAGAGTATATTAAAAATTCCTATCGGCAATATGAAGTGCGCCGATAGAATAGTTGGCCTTCTACAAATATTTTTATTCTATCGGTAATGGATTCTTTTACCGTTAGAATATATAGAAAATTGCTTAGAACTGTTCGTCTTCAAATAGTTTTATTCTATCGGTAATGAATGTTTATAACGGTAGAATATTGCAAAAAATATCTTAGAACTGTTGGCCTTCTACAACTAGTAATATTCTACCGGCAATGTACGTACACACCGATAGAATATGTACAAAAATTCCTATCGGTAATATTTATTGTGCCGATAGAACCATTCGCCTTCTACAGATGTTTTTATTACTAACGGTATTCTGTTTTTGTACCGATAGAAAATATATATTTGTATAAATACACGGGTATGTCTCTTTCATTCTCACAGTTCATCTGGGGCTCGTAGTCCTAACCCGTAAGCTCCATGGACGGCCGGCGCACCTCTACAGGGGACCGCTGCACCTCCGCACCTCCATCGACGCCCTCTAGACGTCGGCATCCCAAGGAAGGTACGTAAAATTTCTGCAATATTGTTAGATTATTCTAATCCGATTATGGCAATAATTCTGCTTTTTTCGTATCCTTCATTTTGATGTGTCTTCTTTTCAATATGATTATGATCTGTTCAGGTCCTTGGATGATGCTCGTGAGGGGCAACGTATTTCACGGTTCTTCATCGCAGTACGCTGCCTACGTTGGCTTGTTGGCGAAAGAAATGGTGAAGATCACCGTCGAGAGCTGGAAGGACGTGAAGGGCGAGATCTTGGTTGGCTCGGTCGAGAAGATGCTTAAGCCCGGCGTGTTTCTCAAATCAGGACCTATAGAAAGCATCTTACATTTTTTTGCATGCACCAGCTTGTGGCCAGATGCTTACCTGCTTGGAGAAGAAGAATTGTTGTTATTTGCACAGCCATTCTACACCATCACTACACAGAACAACATCTTGGAAGGTAGGTTCTTTTTGTTAATGGAGTTGAGTTGAGTTGATCGAGTTTGAGTCCGAGGAAATCACCAATACGTACAAATGTATGTCGACGGCAGTTCCAGCTCCTCGGGCGTCTTCGAACTGAACTCCTATGGTTAAGTCCAATGTGGTTCAGACATTTGCTGTTTTGGATGAATGGATTTGTGATGTATCAGGTCTAACTTGTAGTCGGTAGTTGCATTGTGGCAACTGCAAAGGTTCCCTTTTATGTAAAATGCATGTATGGGCCACTGGGTCCTCGTCGTGATCTGTTGTTAATTTCAGACGTGGCTTTTGTAATATACATCGAATGTGTGAATTGTTGTATTTGTATATTGTTGTATATTTGTGTATCATGTATTGCTAATTGGGACATGAACTTGAATGTGCAGGGAGTATTTGTGTATTTAATTGTATTGGTAGGTAGGTGTGTATTTGTACTGCTGTTTCAGACATGCACTTCAATTTGTGAACTGGCATGTGTATGTTTGTACCTGAATTTGTATTGGTGAACTGGCATGTGTATGTTTGTACCTGAATTTGTGAACTGGCATCTGTAATTTCTTTGGCAAGATGAAGTCCCAAGTACCTACGAAAAGTATTTTTGTGTCTCCTAGTTAATCCACAAATTAGCATTTCTTGAAATATATTGCTTTATCTTCTAGTTAAGATCCGTTTGATGTAAGATCTGTTTGATGTTACATTGATATGATTCCTTGAATGTGAGAAATGGCATGTGCATGTTTGTCCCAGTTTGGTACCAGTACCTCCTCTAACGGTAAGTACACATATTTACCGATAGGAAAACACATATATTTGCTCAGTCATGCATATTCTAACGGTAAGTACACATATTTACCGATAGGCAAACACATATATTTGCTCAGTCATGCATATTCTAACGGTAAGTACACATATTTACCGATAGAAAAACTCATGCTCAAGTGTCATGCATCATCTAACGGTTCGTACACATATCTACCGATAGAAAAACTCATGTACGTGTTGTGTCATGCATGATCTAACGGTCAATACACATATTTACCGAAAGAAGAAGTCATGTACTTGCTCGGTAATGCACATTCTCTAACGGTATGTGTGTGTTTTTACCGATAGAATATGTGAGCGGCAAATTACCTAAGTTAGTCTGACGGTTATTTCATGTATTTACCGTTAGAAAAATGTCCATTATAAGGAAAACCCCACTCGACCATTGCTGAGCTGCTCTTTAATTTGTTCTGTTGCACTCTGTGTCCCTCTGTTTGTGACGAGAGTTCCAGCTACACTGCTAGGGTGATCAGCGCAGGCTGGAGGGAAGTTGATTGCGCCCCTCTCTTTAAGGTACGCTTAATCGTCGACACTTATCTCTCTCTCCCTCTAGATCTCCCTTCCTCTCTACTTGCAAGCATAGCTGTATTGTGTAGTTCCAAGTTTGTAGCTCTAAGCTTGGGAGCTTGGTAGCTGGAAATGCGTCATGTTTTAGGAGCTAACTAGCTTGTATTGTGTAGTTAGCTAGGTTAATTAGTGTTAATTTCGTCAGGCTAGGGTTCAACACATGTATCTCTTGTAAGAGGCTGTACATGTACATATACATAACTTAATCGGGCAGGTTTCATGCATGGCTTACTCGTTAAATTTTGTTAATTGTAGATGGACAGGAAATATTGGATGTATGGAATAAAACGTACTACTCTTGAATATTTGGATGGTGTGAATGAGTTTATTAAATTTGCTGAGCAACAAAAGGAGAGGAAGGGAGAGAAAAATATGCTCTGTCCTTGTACAGATTGTATGAACTTGAAGAGGTTTAGCAACTCTGATCAAATTAAGAGTCATTTGATTCGTCGTGGTTTTAACGCGCGATACACCCGTTGGATATGGCAAGGCGAAGATCTTGAGGAAACAAGCACCATTACTACCAATCAGCACGACTCGGATGTGGATTGCAATAATATTGATGATCATCCCAATTTTGGTAATGTTCATTCCGATGTGCACATAGATGATGATGATGATGATGACAATCTAGATGAGATGTTACATGATGTAGAGGAAGATTACAACGAAAATGACTTCTGTGAATTTGAGAAACTGATTGCTGACTCTAAGAAGCCTCTGTTCCCTGGATGTGCAACATTTACAAAACTGTCTTCTGTGCTGAGATTATATAACTTGAAGGCAGGAAACGGTTGGAGTGATAAGAGTTTCACGGCACTATTAGATCTTCTAGCGAACATGCTTCCAGAGGGAAATAAGTTGCCAAGATCTACTTACCAAGCCAAAAAACTGTTGTATCCGCTGGGAATGGAAATCGAAAGAATACACGCATGCCCAAATGATTGTGTGTTGTACCGTAACGAGTACTCCAGTTTGCATGTTTGTCCAAAATGCGGCGCATCGAGGTATACGCGTAGGGACCGGATTGACAGTGAACGTCACGAGGTAAGGAAAGGGCCCCCGGCAAAAACTGTATGGTACTTGCCTGTGATACCTAGATTGAAGCGGCTGTTTGTAAATCCGAAAGTCGCGAAGAACTTGCGTTGGCATGCTGAAGCCCGGAAACAAGATGGAAAACTGAGACACCCAGCTGATTCTATTCAATGGAGAAACATCAACAAAACATTTGCTGAGTTCGGCGGTGAACTTAGGAATGTAAGGTTCGGGCTGAGTACAGATGGTATGAACCCACATAGTAATATGAGCAGCCGGCACAGCACTTGGCCGGTTCTTTTATGCATCTACAATCTTCCTCCTTGGTTATGCATGAAGCGCAAGTACATCATGATGGCGTTACTAATCTTAGGACCCAGACAACCGGGAAATGATATTGACGTGTTTCTAGCGCCTTTAATCGAGGACTTACAGAAATTGTGGAGCGAGGGTGTGCAGGTGTGGGATGCATACAAGAAAGAGAATTTCATCTTGCGGGCCTTGATATTTTGCACCATAAATGATTTTCCGGCCTACAGCAATTTGTCGGGGTATAGTACGAAAGGAGCCAAGGCTTGCCCTATTTGCCTAGATGAAACTGAGAGCATGTGGCTGCGAAACTGCCGGAAAACAGTGTACATGGGTCACCGCAGGTTTCTTCCGGTGCATCACACGTACCGTAAGAAGAGGAAATCATTTAACGGGAAGCCTGAGAAGGGATCAGCTCCAGTGTTTCTGACCGGTAAGGAGATTTACTCGCACGTGAACGACATCAAAGTTGAGTTCGGTAAGCATTCTAAACCTCGAGAAAAAAATGTTTGGAAGAAGAGATCGATTCTCTGGGATCTACCGTACTGGGAGCACTTACAAGTTCGACATTGCATTGACGTCATGCATGTAGAGAAAAATGTCTGTGACAGTTTGATTGGTTTGTTGTTGAACATTCCGGGAAAGACAAAGGATGGTGTGAAAGCTCGTCGTGACATGGTGGAAATGGGGATAAGGACTGAGCTTGCACCTTTAGAGAATGGAAAGCGTACATACCTCCCCCCGGCCTGCTATACGTTGTCCAAGAGCGAAAAAACAGAACTCTGTCGGTGCCTGCACGGTGTTAAAGTTCCATGTGGGTACTCCGCGAACTTCAAAAAACTTGTGTCTATGAAGGACCTAAGACTGGTTGGCATGAAGTCCCACGACTGTCATGTCTTGATGTCACAGATGCTTCCCATTGCTATCAGAGGCATTCTCCCAGTTAAAGTCAAAGAGACAATCACAAACCTATGTTATTTCTTCAACGCAATATCTTGCAAGGTAAGTACGTGCACTCGTACTATAAGTTCACTAACTCCATTTGTGGAGCTTAATTAGAAGATTTTTCTGATATGAATATTTGGCGCAACTGTGTCCTCGTAGGTAATTGATCCCGATGGACTGGACGCTTTGCAACGCGACGTGGTTACAACTCTTTGTCAGCTCGAGATGTATTTCCCTCCATCCTTTTTTGATGTTATGGTCCATCTGATTGTTCACCTTATCAGAGAAATTAAGTTTTGTGGACCCGTGTGCCTGCGCTACATGTATCCATTTGAAAGATTTATGGGTGTATTGAAGGGATACGTAAGGACTCGTCGTCGACCCGAGGGGAGTATCATGGAAGGTTATGCCGCCGAGGAGGTGATTGAATTTTGCACAGATTATATGGCCGGGGTTGACCCAATTGGCGTTCCTGGGTCCCGACACGAGGGTAGGCTTGAGGGAATCGGAACGATTGGATTCAAAGCTATCGTCCCCGCTCGTGATGTGTACGCAAAATCACATTTTTGGGTCTTACAACACATGACGGAGGTCGAGCCATACATACACGAGCATAAGGTAATGTTACGGTCACAGAATCCTTCGAAGTCAGACGTTTGGGTCAGCAGAGAACATAACAGGAAATTTGCTGAGTGGATCCAAGAAAGAGTCACGCGAGCTGCCGAGGGCTCCGTAAGTGAAACTGTGACATGGTTGGCTAGAGGCCCAAGATTCACTGTAGGGACTTGGCAGGGGTACGACATCAATGGGTATTCATTTTACACAAGAGCTCAAGACGCCAAGAGTAGCACGCAATGTAGCGGAGTGACACTGTTTGCTATTTCCGAGGATGCCAGATCAGTAAGGGCGCTGAACTCATATTACGGTGTTATCGACGAAATATGGGAGCTCGATTACGGATTACTTAAGATTCCCCTGTTTCGATGCCAATGGGTGGAAATCCCTCGAGGTGTTCAAGTTGACAGTTACGGGTTTACTCTCGTCGATCTTGGTAGAGTCGGACACCAAGACGATCCATTCATACTTGCAAAGCAAGCCACACAGTGTCGCACCCCGAGACTGGGACAACGACTACTCCTGTAGAGACCTAGCTCGCTGCAGCTAGTCCCAAACCACAAACCTTTGACTTCCCAGGATGAGTCAAACACAGGAGTATATTACATTGCAACAGAGTACTCAAAAAATACTAAGCAGTGTGGCCTGCTGGCCTTAATATTACATAAAGAGGATTACAATGCCTACAAGGCATTCAGGGTTTAGCAAAATATTTAACTACGCAGCAGAAGATAGGTGACCCTCCCACAAAAGAAGTTGACGGCAGAACAACACACTTCAGGGTTCTGGCGGAACTGATTCTCCTCCTTCTGGATCCACGTAGTACTCCGTGCCATCATCTTGATCAAAGTAGGCTCCATCTATTGAGTTGAATGTTGCAAGGGTGAGCACTTACGTACTCAGCAAGTCATAGGTACGAGTAGATACATATAGTAGTGATGATATGAACCTAGACTAGTCAAGAATTATGGATATTTGTAAAATAATCTTTTCCTTTCATACCTCATCTCATGGCAGCACTTTTCATAAAGTAACATCATCATTCATGTTCACTAGATTATAGCACTACCGCGACACGTCGACACACGACAGCCCACGGCAGCACTCCTTATCATGACAACACATGTCATTTGGGTAATCTTGATTAAACATATTTTATTCAGAAAATAGTACTTGTGTCACACCCCGTGGATTTAATCCACCGCAGCAGACTCCTATAAACCCGGGAGCTCGGAGTATTCGAATACGTTTTTAACTCTGCAGAGAGGTACCAATTTACCCGCAAGATATTCCACTTTCAAACCTTTCCTATCATAACAAAATGATTGGACCCCTGACTCACTTCATACTGTGAGCGGCAAGGTAGAAATAACAAGAACTTTTGTTATGTATCACTTACAATTCACCCCCGACCCTGTGGCTCTCAGCGAGGCACAGTTGTGGCAGGTTGTATCCAAACCTCCACCCCATTGCTTATTCCCATTACTGGGTCAGCGTGCTTGATCACCTTCAGTGATATGTGTGGGAGCCGCGCTCCGTGTTTATCGTGCATCACTACACATCTCATGCAGGGGTTTCATGTGCGATCCACATAATTACTTGTTCAGGCCTGTCCCATACCAGGCTTGCGGTTAGCACGTTGTTCATGCCACTAAACGCACAACACAAGGTTCTAGTCCTTATATGCCAGTGACCAAACCATCCACAACCCTGCACCTTCAGTGCCTGCATTCCTTTGCAGTCTAGCACCTCCAGTGCTACAGCCATCCACACCATTTTTCTGGTCACGGCTAGGGGTTTTATTTCATGAATATAAGTATATAGATACATATAATAATTCATGGCTCAAAACTTGTTTATTTCACATTTCATAGATAACCAGTCTAGTACTGCCAATTCATAAATCCACCATTCTCAATCTTTCACATGCAATATTGCCTATATTCAAGGTTATATTATAGCAACATTTAAAATATAGGTTCAAGATGACCAAGGATATGACTTGCCTTCCGCGTCGTAAAATACAGCAGTCGATGACGGGTCAACAGCAAAATCTTCAAGGTCAACTTCTGAATCTGCTCGACGACAAACAAACACACAATGATTACTTATAATATTAAAATGTTTTATGACTTATATGCAGAAATGCTCAACAAGAATGATCGAACTAAACTGGAGATAAGTTGAACTGCAAACTGAACTGAGATTCTAGGGTTTCAAGGAATTTGGGCTAAGGATGGTGATTAGATAATCTTAGGGTTTCAGGATTTCAATAGGAATAACAATTTTGTGGCTGGTTTAATCAAAACAGCGAATGTCAACAGATCGACATTCGGATCAAAGCTTGGACATAGCTTTAAGAAAAGCTAGGGTGCCTATCTCAAGTTGTGGTAGTAGAAGAAAATGTAGATCACAACTCTACAAATTCAGTGGACAAAGTGGATTTCAAATTACACAACCAGAAGTGGGTAAACAAGGTCAATGCCACTGGCTGACAAGCTCTGGCATAGAGCTGACAATGCCAAAAACTAGGGCTTAGCATAACTTTTGATCTGGGGCTCCAAATGATGCACCACTTTGTCTGGGAGGTAGGCTTGAGTAACAGTAACAATTAAGTCAACAGGATCTAGGGCAAGAAATGACTGGAAAGCAAGAAATTTGATGATGAACAGAGATGAACTGGCTGCACTAGATCAGTTCTGGACAAAATTTTGGCAAAGCTATAACTTTTGATCTAGGCTGATTTAGGCGTCGAGCTAGAAGACAAAAATGCTCAGGAGGCTAAGGCGCATCTAAATGACAAAGTGATTTGGGCTGAAACGGCCGGGAACACTTTTCCGGTCATCGGCGCCGGAGAAGAAGCACTGCTGATTGGGGGTTCCTGCTACAGGCAACAAGAACTTAATTCATTGCTTGGAGAGCATCTAGGAGGTATAGGGAAGCTTCTGGTACAATTGTATTGGTCGGAGGATCACTGGAGAAGCCTGGCGACGATCGCCGGTTTTCTGGTGAAGCTCGGTTTAGGGAAAAGGTTCGATTCTTGCTTAAATCCGAAATCCAACTTCACAGGCTTGCTTGATTTGGCTTACTGATAAATTTTGATTACAGATACGAAAGCTAATTTGGAGTAATTCGAGCTACATTGCCGGAACAGGGCATTTAGCAATCCCGGCGATCACCGGCGATAAGGTGCAATGTAAACCAATTAGATGGTACAGCACGATGAGGGAGACGAGGGGAACTCACAGATGCTGTCAATTTGGCAAGAGATGATGTGGAATGAGCTGTCACCGTGAGCCTCCTCGATGGCTCGCCGGAGAAGACGACTGCAGCGGTGAAATTTGGAAATTGGTTAAGTCTTGGTGATGTGTGGAGGAAGCTGCTGAGCACAGGAGTGCTTATATAGGCCCGGCGAAGATGGCAAAGGGAAACAATGAAGAGATTGGTTGCTGTGACTTGACTCGTTGCGTGCAGGAGCAGCAGCGGCGAAGACACAGCAAGAGCGGTGATGCGACGGCGACAAACTTTCAACTGATCACAATGTCGTCTCATCGGGACCTGGCAAAGCTTGTAGCAAGCGGTGGCGACAAGTTCTGGCGCGGCGAGGCTACGTGGCGATGGATTGCTGACAAAGTCGCTGCTGGTCGCGCGCGGGAGCAAGCACTGGTCGTCGACGTAGCAGCGACCTTGCCACGGCACCAGCTGGAGCGAGGACACATGCGTACTGGCATGCACGGTCACAGTGCGGCGAAGCTTGGCCGGCGGCGAGCGTGCACGGCGCAAGGGAACACGGCAAGGCTTCTGGTCGTGTACAGCAGTTGGCCTGGTCGAAAATGGACTGATTTGCAATATTTGATTTTCACATTTGGACCAATCTGTAATTCTGGAGATTTGGAAGGTTAGAGTTGAATTTGATTCTGCTGTTTTGGTAGTCTTTATTCAACAGATGATTTGGCAGAGATTGAAGATAAAATTTGGCACATTTGGATAGCTTTTGATACAAACTGAAAATAGGGTAATTTAGGGTAAAATAAGGTTTAAGTTTTGTCGATTTCGAATTCTGGCATTTAGGGTTCGATTTTGATATCTGCACAGAAGAGAGACTTGTGGCAAATAGCATTTTGAGAAGATTTGCCGAAGAAATTCTGAATTTGGAGTTAATCTGGAGATTTTAGCCTTTTTGGGTTTTCAGATACAGATAAGGACTAATTTGCGTTAACTCTTGGACTGATTTGTGAAAAGAATCTAGATGGTGAAATTTGGCTGTCAACTTTTTAGATTAAGGTATTGACATACCCATGATTATATTCCAGGAATAATCTAGTCTGAACTTGGTCAAGATTCGGATTAAATCTGTATTTCTGAAACTTAGGGTACAAGGTATTTCTGTTTTCGAAAACGGAAGAAGTTAATAATTCTGGAATTTAGAAATAGAATTGGATCTAGGTTCTGAAGACTTTTAAGTTCAGAGTAACTGATAGATCACATCTGAACAATCTGATCTTGATTTGAGGTCATAGGATAGATTTTGGAGATTTTAGGGCTTAGGATAGATACTGATCTGGCTATTACTACAGATACATGCATGCATGCTATTTATGAAAAAGGAACTTTTCACCCCTAACTCAGGGTGTTACACACAGGTATTCTACATCGTTGACCCGGCCAATCCAAACTTGCATGTTGTCCTCCACAGCAAGAGACGTATTGTTGGGGTCGAAGATGTTGTCGACGAAGAGGAGTATAACCAATTCGATGAAATACCTCCATTTTTAGAGGACACTCAATCTATCCGTACTGAAGATATCGACGAAACAACGTATCTGCGAGATGACCATGAAGAAGGATTATGGGTTGAGAACCATTGATGATTAATTTCTATTTCAGGGATAAATGCCAAGCAAACAGCCCACAAGTTCTGCAGCAAGGTGAGGAACTTATCATTAATACATCAGGCAGTACATTTTTCTTTAGAACTTAATGATAAGCTAGTTCACAGCATTAATACATCTCAATTTTACTCCACAGCATGAGTTCTAACATGTACAGTACCTTTATCCTGTAAATACTTAATTCTTCCCTTCAAATAGCACTTGCAAAAATCTCATCGCAGCCTCTTGCTTCTTCAAATTAAGTTCTGCAAAAATCCCTTTTTTCTGACGGTATTTTGTTATTTATACCGATAGAAAAGGACATCTTCTCTCAGGCACTTCAAAACGTTTTCTATCGGTATTGTTCTATTTTACCGTTAGAATAAATTCGTTAGTCTCACAGTATTTGTTGTCTGACGGTTTTTTCCTGTTTTTACCGATAGAAGAATACTCTGCCGCTTTGAATTCTCAACCGTGTCGCCATGCGTCACCTTGGAAACTCTATAAGTACCTCGCCATGCGTCGCGGTATTTTGTTGTTTTTCTAATTCTCGAACGGTTCGACTCCTCATCTTCTCTTTCACAATGGCAACCTCCATGGGATCGTCAGCCACGCCCTCCCCGGTAAGAACTCTAAATCTCCTCGGTTTACCCCTGTATTGTTAATCCATGTTCAGTTCATTCTTGACCTGTTGATTTGCACAGGGAATGGTAGCCGTGGAAGACACTGCCAAAGTGAAGGCCGACCTGAGGGCCCTCCAGGAGGAGCACAAGCTCCTTACAGACAAGCACACTCAGCTATGGCTTGACCTTGACGATCTCTTCCAGCGCATTAAGCGCATGAAGACGGATGGTGACAATGCTAGGGCGAGGACGAGGCGTCTTCGCGCGGAGAAGAAAGCCGCGGATATGACCATCGCTGGCTGCGGTTTGACTATGAAGGATACCATAGCGAAGCTGAGGGAGGTCGCAGGCCTTCTCGACGCGGTAGCAGTTGATCCTAGGGACAACTTGTCGCTAGAGGAGTCCTGCGTCCTGGCTGCAAGTCTAACTGACTCTATTCTACATGCAGCCAGGACTAAGACCACCCCTTGACCTAGCATTTTGGGTTTTATTTTTTTTTGTAAGTGATAAAACAACAATGAATGAACAATTTCTTTTTATGTCAATTTTCCAATTTTCCGGCTATCTTCCCTCTTTCTTTATCATCCTGCAGCTTTCAACCACGGTCTGTTTGATGTTAAATTGTGTGTACCTTTTCATTACTCTGACGGTATTTTGTTGTTTTTACCAAGAGAAAAAGGGCACCCAATACTATAATCTCAAGCACTTAATCAAAAAATTAATCTGAGGAAAATTGGTCTCACGGGATTTTATTGTTTATACCGATAGAAAAAGGCATCCACTACTTCAAATATTTTTCTGGGAAATTTACTTTTTCTATCGGTATTATTTTGTTGTACCGATAGAAAAGTTCCTCCACTACTTTATTACTCGTACACGGCCCTTTAGTTTCCCTCCACTCGAACAGTTCCACCTTAGAGCACTGCGTCTCTTCGAGAGCGAAGAAAACCACAACCTCCGCCGTGACCACTCACTTCCTCTCTCCCACACGACGATCGCCGGCTGGACACTGGTTCGCCACTGCCACCGGTTCTTATTTTCGTCCTTCGCCGGCCGCCGCTGCGTTCTACACCGCCTCTCCATCACCAGAACTGATCGCCGCCGTAAATACCCTAATTCATCGTTCTATTTCCAGCATCTTCTTTATTTGATCCTAGTGTTTTGCACGTACTAATTCTTCGAGTTTTGCAATTACACTAGGGTTCCCTATTGTGTTGGCTTATGTACATTCCGCAGGCAATGTTGATTTAAATTAGGGTTTACATAATATGTTCCAGTGCTGTAATGAACCTGTTTTGAGATTTTAACTTATCTATACTGCTGTATGTGTGATCAATTGTATCCAACTGCCATGTAATGCAGATTATATGTTGGAGGTGTTTTTACACATATTCTATCGGCAGCTCATGTGTTTACCGATAGAAAATATTTCTGCACAAGTAGTAAAACTTAATTTGGATCTGGAAGGACATGAGCCATGCAATGTACTAGTTTGGTTGGGAATTTTTACTCACTTCGTATGAATATATGGCAATGTGGATGGGTCTTCGATGTATATGTTTCAAATGCCTATACATGACTTTTCCCAACCTAATAGATGTGAAGTCCTGATGACTCACATACAGGCTAGGCTAAAGATTATGCACAGTGGCACTTAGATGCTTGTGTCCATATTTACGTGTGAAATAATAATGCTGGCCCATGAATATTAGTATAGCAAATCATTGAGAATGTTATGTGATGACAGTGAATGGTAGCTTATCAACAAAATTCCATATGTAGAGAACATTGTTATGTTCTATCGGTATCTCACGGGTTTGCCGATAGAAAAATTGTCTTCTGTGGAGGTAATTGTTATGGTCTATCGGCAACTCATGTGTTTACCGATAGAAAATATTTCTGAACAGTTCAGGAAGTAATTTATGCATGTCTTTCTTTTTGTATTATTTTCCCTTTTGCCGCCCTAGTTAGTCTCCAGTCCTGGGCTGAGTTATGGAACTCCAAGGCGAATTAATTGCCATATATATGGTTTGTTGAAGGTTTTGTAGGGGAAGACATGTCGTCGTCTTCATCGGATGGTACTAGTGGTTCAACTAGGGCCAACCCCATCGTAACTACTGAAGATGCAGCTGTTACATCCCAGCGCAAGAGGGTGGGGCGAGGCGCGACGACGTTGGGGCGTTTGGCCAAACGCACGGATCTTTCTTGTGAGTTCAACCAATTTGGGAAGCCGATTGGAAAGAATGCTGGGAGGTACGCGGCCTACGTTGGGCTGTTGGCGAAAGAAAGGGTGAAGATCACCGTCCAGAGCTGGAAGGACGTGACGGCGGACGAGAGGGATAGGTTGTGGGCGGAAGTGAAGGTTAAATGAACTGAAATCGCTAAACTCTTTCGTAATCATGTTCTCTTGGTTTATACTAAAGTTTAACTAACTCGTGATTAATTGTATGCATTTTTCGGAAACAGGCTAAGTGGAACATCCCCGACGATACACCTAGGACTGCCTGCTTGAAGGACATGAACGGAACATGGAAAACCTTTAAGAGCTGGCTCGTTAGTAACTTTCTCGCTGCGGGGAAATCTCCTTGCGAGAAGTACCCCTTCATATCGGAGGAGGTATGGGAGAAATTCACCAAGCAGAAGGGGACTGAGGAGTTCAAGGCCCTTAGCGAGAAGAATAGGGCGATCCAGAAGAGGAACGACCACCCGCATCGGCTCGGATCCCGGGGCTATGCAGGGAAGGAGGAGCAGTGGAAGAAGGAAGACGAGCAAAATCCTGTCATCGACACCCCTGAGTTGCCGCTCTCCGAGATCCGGAATGAGAGGTGCAAGCGATGGTGGAGGGGGAGGGGGTCCGTGTCGTCCACGGGGTCTGTGCAGTTCGCAACCCCTGGGGACGCCGACGTTGTGAGGCGAATGGTAAGTTGGCTAACCTCGTAAACTGTGTGCGCACAAGTGTATATAAGGCAATTTGTCTCACAAGGTACCTTTAAATGTAACATATCTCTTTTGAGAAGGAGGCAGCGGAGGGATTGTTTACCCAGCAGAGGGAGAACGACATCCTCACCCGGGCTCTAGGAAATAAAGAGCATCCCGGGCGGACACGGGCCGTGGGAACCATTGTGTCGTGGAAGGCCGGTTTCGTAGATCCGGCTCCACCGAGGAAGAAGGCCCGCACCTGGAAGGAAAAGGAAGCTGACCTCTCCGATAAGATACGGGCTGAGGTACGGGAGGAGATACGGGCGGAGATGCGGGCTGAGATACAGGCTGAGGTACAGTCTGAGGTGCAGACCGAGGTCGCACAAATGAGGGAAGAGTTTGCACGGTTGAGAGAAGCATTGCTGGCCAAGAGTGCATGTCGCGTCCCGAGACTGGGACAACGACTACTCCTGTAGAGACCTAGCTCGCTGAAGCTAGTCCCAAACCACAAGCCTTTGACTTCCCAGGATGAGTCAAACACAGGAGTATATTACATTGTAACAGAGTACTCACAAAATATTAAGCACTGTGGCCTGCTGGCCTTAATATTACATAAAGAGGATTACAATGCCTACAAGGCATTCAGGGTTTAACAAAATATCTAACTACGCAGCAGAAGATAGGTGACCCTCCCACAAAAGAAGTTGACGGCAGAATAACACACTTCAGGGTTCTGGCGGAACTGATTCTCCTCCTTCTGGATCCACGTAGTACTCCGTGCCATCATTTTGATCAAGGTAGGCTCCATCTATTGAGTTGAATGTTGCAAGGGTGAGCACTTACGTACTCAGCAAGTCATAGGTAAGAGTAGATACATATAGTAGAGATGATATGAATCTAGACTAGTCAAGAATTATGGATATTTGTAAAATAATCTTTTCCTTTCTCATCTCATCTTATGGCAGCACTTTTCATAATATACATCATCAACCATGTTCACTAGATTATAGCAATACCGCGACACGTCGACACACGACAGCCCACGGCAGTACTCCTTATCATGACAACACATGTCATTTGGGTAATCTTGATTCAAACATATTTTATTTAGAAAATAGTACTTGTGTCACACCCCGTGGATTTAATCCACCGCAGCAGACTCCTATAAACCCGGGAGCTCGGAGTATTTGAATACGTTTTTAACTCTGCAGAGAGGTACCAATTTACCCGCAAGATATTCCACTTTCAAACCTTTCCTATCATAACAAAATGATTGGACCCCTGACTCACTTCATACTGTGAGCGGCAAGGTGGAAATAACAAGAACTTTTGTTATGCATCACTTACAATTCACCCCCGACCCTGTGGCTCTCAGCGAGGCACAGTTGTGGCAGGTTGTATCCAAACCTCCACCCCTTTGCTTATTCCCATTACTGGGTCAGCGTGCTTGATCACCTTCAGTGATATGTGTGGGAGCCGCGCTCCGTGTTTATCGTGCATCACTACACATCTCATGCAGGGGTTTCATGTGCGATCCACATAATTACTTGTTCAGGCCTGTCCCATACCAGGCTTGCGGTTAGCATGTTGTTCATGCCACTAGACGCACAACACAAGGTTCTAGTCCTTATATGCCAGTGACCAGACCATCCACAACCCTGCACCTTCAGTGCCTGCATTCCTTTGCAGTCTAGCACCTCCAGTGCTACAGCCATCCACACCATTTTTCTGGTCACGGCTAGGGGTTTTATTTCATGAATATAAGTATATAAATACATATAATAGTTCATGGCTCAAAACTTGTTTATTTTACATTTCACAGATAACCAGTCTAGCACTGCCAATTCATAAATCAACCATTCTCAATCTTTCACATGCAATATTGTCTATATTCAAGGTTATGTTTTAGCAACATTTAAAATATAGGTTCAAGATGACCAAGGATATGACTTGCCTTCCGCGTCGTAAAATACAGCAGTCGATGACGGGTCAACAGCAAAATCTTCAAAGTCAGCTTCTGAATCTGCTCGACGACAAACAAACACACAATAATTACTTATAATATTAAAATGTTTTATGACTTATATGCAGAAATGCTGAACAAGAATGATCAAACTAAACTGGAGATAAGTTGAACTGCAAACGGAACTGAGTCGAGATTCTAGGGTTTCAAGGAATTGGCTAAGAATGGTGTTAGATGCTCTTAGGATCTCAAGGTTACAATAAGAACATCAGTTTTGTGGCTGGTTTGATCAAGAACAGCGAATGTCAGCAGATCGACATTCGGATCTAAGCTTGGACATAGCTTTAAGAAAAGCTAGGATGCTTATCTCAAGTTGTGGTAGTAGAAGAAAATGTAGATCACAACTCTACAAATTCAGTGGACAAAGTGGATTTCAAATTACATAACCAGAAGTGGGTAAACAAGGCCAATGCCACTGGCTGACAAGCTCTGGCATAGAGCTGACAATGCCAAAAACTAGGGCTTAGCATAAATTTTGATCTGGAGCTCCAAATGATGCACCACTTTGTCTGGGAGGTAGGCTTGAGTAACAGGAACAATTAAGTTAACAGGTTCTAGGGCAACAAATGGCTGGAAAGCAAGAAATTTGATGATGAACAGAGATGAACTGGCTGCACTGGAGCTGTTCTGGACAAAAACTTGGCAAAGCTATAACTTTTGATCTAGGCTGATTTAGGTGTCGGGCTAGAAGACAAAAATGCTCAGGAGGCTAAGGCACATCTAAATGACAAGGTGATTTGGGCTGAAACTGCCGGGAACACTTTTCCGGTCATCGGCGCCGGAGAAGAAGCACTGCTGATTGGGGGTTTCTGCTACAGGCAACAAGAACTTAATTCCTTGCTTGGAGAGCATCTAGGAGGTATAGGGAAGCTTCTGGTACAATTATATTGGCCGGAGGATCACTGGAGAAGCCTGGCGACGATCGCCGGTTTTCTGGTGAAGCTCGGCTTAGGGAAAAGGTTCAATTCTTGCTTAAATTCGAAATCCAACTTCACAGGCTTGCTTGACTTGGCTTACTGATAGATTTTGATTACAGATACGAAAGCTAATTTGGAGTAATTCGAGCTACATTGCCGGAACAGGGCATTCTTCGAATTTTAGCAATTTCCGGCGATCACCGGCGATAAGGTGCAATGTAAACCAATTAGATGGTACAGCACGATGAGGGGGACGAGGGGAACTCACAGATGCTGTTAATTTGGCAGGAGGTGCTGCGGTTGAGGCTGTCACCGTGAAGCCTCTTGCTGGACTCGCCGGAGAAGATGACTGCAGCGAAGAAGTTTGTAAATCTGGCTAAGTTCTGGTGATGTGTGGAGGAAGCTGCTGAGCACAGGAGTGCTTATATAGGCCCGGCGAAGATGACAAAGGGGAACAATGAAGAGATTGGTTGCTGTGACTTGACTGGTTGCGTGCAGGAGCATCAGCGGTGAAGACACAGCGTTAACCGGTGATGCGACGGCGACAACGGCTTTGCAGTTGATCATCATGTCGGTTCATCGGGACATGGCAAGCTGGAGCAAGCGGTGGCGACAACATTGGCGCGGCAAGGCAACGTGGCAGTGAATTGCTGACAAAAGGCTGCTGGTCGCGCCCGGGAGCAGCGCTGGTCGTCGACGTAGCAGCGGCCTTGCCACGGCACCAGCTGGAGCGAGGACACGTGCGCACTGGCATGCACGGTCACAAGTGCGGCGAAGCTTCACCGGCGGCGAGCAACCACGGCGCAAAGAAACCACGGCGAGCCCTGGTCGTGTACAGCAGCTGACCTGGTCGAAAATGGACTGAACTGCAGTTTTAATTCTTTGAGTTTTGGACTGAAATGCAAATCTGGAGATTTGGTGGGTTTAAACTGAAATTGATTCTGCTATTTTGGCAATCTTTATTCCACAGATGATTTGGCAAGGATTGAAAATAAAACTTGGCACATTTGGATAGCTTTTGATACAAACTGAAAATAGAGTACTTTAGGGTAAAATTATATTTGAGTTTTGTCGATTTCGAATTCTGGCATTTAGGTTTTGATTTTGACATCTGTAGAGAAGAGAAACTTGTGGCAAATAGCAATTAGAAAAGATCTGCTGAAGAAATTCTGAATTTAAAGTTAATTTGGAGATTTTAGTCTTTTTAGGTTTTCAGATATCAGATAAGGACTAATTTGCGATAACTCTTGAACTGATTTGTGAAAAAGGTTTAGATGATAAAATCTGGCTGTCAACTTTTTAGATTAAGGTATGGACATACCCATGATCATATTCCAGGAATAATCTGGTCTGAACTTGGTCAAGATTCGGATTAAATCTGGATTTCTGAAACTTAGGGTATTTGGGTAATATAAAGTATTTCTGTTTTCGAAAACAGAAGAAGTTGATAATTCTGGGAGTTAGAGATAAAATTGGATCTAGGTTCTGAAGACTTTTAAGTTCAGAGTAACTGATAGATCACATCTGAACAATCTGATCTTAATTTGAGGTCACAGGATAGATTTTGGAGATTTTAGGGCTTGAGAAAGATACTGATCTGGCTATTACTACAGATACATGCATGCATGCCATTTGCGAAAAAGGAAATTTTCACCCCTAACTCAGGGTGTTACAGTGCAGATGCGGATCCCCAGGACGACGGTACCCCGCGGGGTCGGATAAGCAGTTGCGCTTCGAAGGTACTCGCGGATCCAGTGGATCTACTTGAGGTACTGCAAGCCTTCATCTGTGCACTTAAGTTGATACCACTCCCATTCTGTTAGAGTTGTTTCGCTAACCTATTTTAATTGTTACAAATTTGCAGGGGCCGGAGGGCTGCATCCTACAGAATCACGTAGGCGCCGGGCAGGAAGTGGTTGGACACGGCTTCGTATATCCATCTGGGCCGGATGTCCGGGTCCACTGTGTACCTCTGCGGTTGGGTTTCGCAAAGGTACAGGTGGACATGGCCATGCCGGGCTACAACGATTCTCCGTTGCCAGTCCCAACAGAGGAACTGCAGACACTTGCTGAGGCAGTGGGCTCCTACGTACAGTGGCCCAAGAAGCGTCTTGTAATACAACCGGTAAATCCTACACATTTTAGATTACATCCTACTCAGTACACTCAACTTGCAAATCTAACATACGTGCTCATTAATTGAAGTGGCCTGCCGCTGGACTACCAGGGGACTGCGCCCCCAGCTCGGGGCATGAGGCCCGATCTCGTTCGACCCTGGACACATCAAAGACGGCCTCCACCCCACCCAGCGCATCCACGCCTTCACCTTGGAAGAAAGCTGCCATCACCTCGCCCTTGCCTTCGAAGGTACGCGCTCAGTCCCCGGCAAAAGGCAAGGGCAAAGGCAAGGGAAAAGGGCGACAGGGACAGCCGGAGAGGTTCACGAACGGGCTCCCACTCATGTCGGAGGCAGCTTTGCGCAAATTGGATCGATCAACCAGAGACCTCCACGCGTGGTACCTACACCGAGCTCCGCGCAATCTGAACTTCTTAGTTCCCTACAGGCCTGGGCAGTTCCACCGTGAGCCTGGGAGTATATCCGTGGCACACGAGGATCTGTTCGACCTCTACAACTGGCGGGAGCTCGATATGTCCATCATACGGACTGGAGTCCTGTGAGTTTGCTGATGCTATGTATTGCTGTTTTCTAACTCTATTTGCTAACTGTGCATTGTTGTAGTTCATTTGAAATGTAGTAACTTTCTGTGCAATACTAATGTCGTCCTTTGCATGCAGGTGCATGTACAGGCTAGCATCAGAGGCTGCGTGTGACAAGGTGGGTTTCCTCGACCCAGAGAAAATAAGCCTCACGATGCTAGAGCACGACGCCGCGCACGCTGAGCAGTACATATCCAAGGCGCTGATGGCGCAGCAGGACAGGGAGTTCATTCTGGTGCCGTACCACCAAAGGTTAGTGCATTTCGTACTAATTTAACTCGATCTTGTATGTTACACCTGAGATATACTTTGAGCACGCGGTCCTCTTTTACGTACAATGCAGGGGCCACTGGATCCTCATCGTGATCTGTCCGCCGAGGAACGAGGTGTACTACCTCGATTCGATGCGTGACAAATTATCGATGGAATATGTGGTCAAGGGGAATATGGAGGCGTAAGTAAATTATATGTTTGATTTAAATTTTCACCTCACTAGCTCATGATAATACATTAACGGGCAATACTAACTGAAATGCAGGGCTTTTGATAAATATGCGTCCGCTGGAGGGAGGCATGCCGCACCGCAGGGCTCCCTACTAGCTTGGAAAGAATATGAGGTACTCACGAGACTTTTTGTTTATGCTTAATTAGTTTATGGAAACAATAGCTAACATGTCTTCGCATATGCAATTATCTCAGTGCCATCAGCAGCCGCAATCGTGGGAATGCGGGTTTTATGTGTTGCGCTACATGTACGACCTAGTGCAGACAAACTTTGCCCAATTCCCCCAGGTAAGCATTGATAGCTAACTCAAATTTGAAAATTGGGTGTCACGTTCTAAATTAGGAAGTTAGTTACTAAGTATTCACACATGCTTGCAGATCGCCATGTCGAAAGACTCATACGAAAATGCAAAGATTAAAGATCTTCGACAAATCTGGGCTCAATATGTCATGGAGGAAGTTGCGCCCAACCATCCGCCATGATAATTTTCTTTTTTTCGTGTACTCTGTGCATAGACTGTTTATATACATGTGAATAAATATATATGTCAATTAATGTCCACATTGGATTGCAATTTGTATTTGTCCATATATATGTGAATAAATGTGAATAACTGTCTAATGTGTCAATCTGTTCTGTGAATTTACCCTTCTTTGCATCTGTACTGTATTGTGTATCCAATCTATAATGTATTGCATCTGTACTGTATATGTGAATGTAATGTATTGTGAATGCAAATAATGTACTGTATATGTGAATGTTCTATCGGCAAATTCATTCACAGCCGACAGACCACTACAAATTTTCTATCGGTAAACTCATCCACAACCGAGAGACTACTGTAGTTTTTTCTATCGGTAAACTTGAAATTAACCGTCAGAATAGAGTGACTTTTCCTGCCGGTGAACTCATCCACAACCGAGAGACTACTACCCATTTTTCTATCGGTAAACTTGAAATTAACCGTCAGAATAGAGTGACTTTTCCTGCCGGTGAACTCATCCACAACCGAGAGACTACTGTGGTTTTTTCTATCGGTAAACTCATCCACAACCGAGAGACTACTACCCATTTTTCTATCGGTAAACTTGAAATTAACCGTCAGAATAGAGTGACTTTTCCTACCGGTGAACTCATCCACAACCGAGAGACTACTGTGATTTTTTCTATCGATAATGTCATTTCCAATCGAGAGAGTGCTACACTTTTTTCTGTCGGTAAACTTATAATTAACCGTTAGAATATGGGTATTTTTCCCAACACTAAACGTTAGACGACGACGGGTTTTCTATCGGTACAATCATAAGGTGCCGATAGAATAGTAATATTTTCCTGTCGGTAATCATGTAATTAACCGTTAGAATAGTGGTACTTTTCCTACCGTTAATCGTCAGACTACGACGATTTTGCTATCGGTACACTCCTAAGATGCCGATAGAATTGTTAATTTCTTCTGTCGGTTATTTACCGATAGAAAATGTTCTGTCTTGTTTTATCGTGTCTATCTCTATCGGTACGAAAACCGATAGTAGAAGGGTTTTTTTTACCGATAGAAGAAAGCTTTTCTGTACTAGTGTGAGGGCACTGTGATCTTATATGCTTGGAAGTAATGTTGTAGCTTACGGGAAGCCATCAGTAGTGCGTAAAGTATCTTCTAGACCTCAGGGTATCGCTCCTTAGGACCATGGAGTACTTCGCTTACGTAGTAGACGGGTTTGTGCACACCCTCTCTTTCCGCGATCAGGACAGCACTGACTGCGTGAGGTGTGGCCGCCAAGTAAAGGAATAATGGCTCCTCTTTGTTGGGGGAGACCAAGACCGGCAGACCGGATAAATATGTTTTGACCTCTGGGAATGCTTTCTCGGCCTCATCGGACTAAGTAAAATTATGGTGTTTGCGCATGGCTTTGAAGAAAGGTAGTCCCTTTTCGCCTAGTCGCGAGATGAACCGGCTCAATGCCGCCATGCGACCTACTAGGCGCTGAACATCTTTGATGGTTGAGGGAGACCTCATTTGTTCGATAGCTCTGAATTTTTCAGGATTAACCTCGATTCCTCTGGAACAAACAAGAAAACCAAGAAGTTTTCCATATGAAACCCCGAAAGAACATTTCTCCGGGTTTAACTTTATTCCATATCGATTCAAATTACAGAAGGTTTTAGCAAGATCGTCTAAATGAGACGAACATTTTAAACTTTTTACAACCAGGTCATCTACATAAGCTTCAAGATTACGCCCCATCTGGGAAAGAAAGGTCCTTTGCATCAAGCGTTGGTATGTGGAACCAGCGTTCTTGAGACCGACCGACATTCTGACGTAGCAGTAGGTGCCGAATGGTGTGATGAAGGCAGTTTTCTCTTCATCTTCTTCCGCCATGCTAATTTGATGATATCCTGAGTAAGCGTCCAGGAAACTCATCAGTTCGCAACCCGCAATAGAATCGACCAGCTGGTCGATGCGGGGAAGGGGAAAGTCATCCTTCGGACAGGCACTATTTAGGCTGGTGTAGTCGACGAACATGCGCCACTTGCCATTTGACTTGCGGACTATGACTGAATTTGCAAGCCATTCCAGATGATCGACTTCATGAATAAATCTGGCCTTTTGGAACTTATCCAACTCCTCTCGGATGGCTTCCTGCTGATCAATAGCAAAACTCCTGAGCTTTTGCTTTATTGGTCGCTGTCCAAGTTGAATTGCTAACCTGTGCTCAATTACCTCCCTTGGGACACTGGGCATGTCGGATGGTTTCCATGCGAACACATCTGTGTTAGCTCAAAGGAAAGTAACGAGCTTGAGTTCCTATTTGTCGTCCAGGCCTGATCCAATCCGAATTGTCTTGGATGGATCATTTGGGTACAACGGAACCAGTTTAATGTCTCATCTGGTCGAGGAGCGGCTTTGATCGTATCAGTAGACATTGTGGCGATCTGGGCTTCTCGGAGGGGAAGCTGATCTACCATCTCCAGGGATAACCGATCACATGTCAATGCCACGTTGCGACTACCTCGAACCAAAATAACACCCTTGGGGCCAGGCAACTTGCCGCACTGGTAAGCATAATGCGTAGCTATCATGAACTTAGCAAGAGTTGGCCTGCCAAAGATTGCGTTATAAGTCGAATCACAATCAATTACATCAAAAGTAACTAATTCTGTTCAGAAGTTATCTGGTTCACTCAGCGTAACCGGGAGCACCACCTGTCCCAATGGCATCATAGAGGGACCAGGAATTATCCCATAAAACGGATGAATTATGGGTTTGATTTTCGAACGAGAAATTTGCATCTCGTCGAGTGTCTTGACCAATAAAATGTACAAGGAACTACCTCCGTCGATCAGGACCCTTTCGACTCTCGCATTGCTGATTATTGGGGTTATGACCAAAGGTAGCCTCAATGGTCGAGTAAGCCCCACAGGACAATCAGCGCGATCAAACGTCAAAGGTGTATCCGACCAACGGGGTACTGAGGTTCACCAAGGGGAGTCTCCGTTTGGTTCACCTCTCGATAAAAGGTTTTAAATTGTTGTTTAGAAACAAAAGAGGAGGAACCTCCGAAACTAACATTGACATGATTACGAGGTACCTGGTAAGACATCTCTTCGTCCCCGCTGGTGTCTCTTAACCCGCAGGTTTGTTCCTTCGGTGGCAAGGTCGGCATAAGTCCGATCCCCTGGTAGAAGTCATCCAACTACTTCAACCAGCTTCGGCAATTCTTGAGGTCATGGCCTACAGAGTTGTGGAGCGGACACCATCTCTTGCCTTCCTGCGGGTTAGTCGACTTCTCTGGCTGGTCGGCACTGCGACCACCAGAAGCACTTTTATTTTTAAACGAAGGTTTGTTATCTTTGGTTGGTGGAGGTTTCTCTGCGACCGCAACCTCTCGGTACTGTTCAGATCGACTCCTTTTAAATTTCTTCAACTTCCCGCCTAATGAAGATTCCGGCTTCTTGTTCGAATCCTCCCTCTTCACATCCTTGAGACCTGGTTGAGGCGGTAAGTTTCCCTTGTCCACCATCAGATTCCACCCAACGGCCTCGGCCGCGTCGGAATATCGATCAGCCATATCAAAAATATCGGCCACTGATCGAGGAGGGTGGATGAGCAAGTCCTCCGTGAATCTCCAATATCGAACGACGTTCTTAAACGCCCTGATAACGGAATTATCATATATGTTCGAGATGGTATTTCTCACCCCGACAAATCTCTTGACAAACTGACGAAGAGGTTCGGTCGATGTTTGTCGTAATCGGTGGAGGTCGTCCTCTTTTCCCGGTTTCTGATAGCAATTCTGGAAATTGTTGAGGATGGCATCACACAACATTTCCCAGTTATATATTGAACCCTCGGGCTGATTGAACAACCAGGTTCTTGCCGGTCCCTCGAGGACTGTAGGCAAATAGTTGGTCATGACCCAGTCATCGCCACCTGCTGCCTAAATAGCGGTGATGTAAATTTGAAGGAACTCCGATGGGTTCTGAGTTCCGTCAAATCTTTCTATGACCCTTGGTTTAAACTTGTCAGGCCAAACGTCTGCACCAAGGCTGGGCGAGAAAGCCTTACAACCAACATAAAGACCATAGATGGACCTGCGACTCTCGACCTGATCTCGGGCGACCTCACATGAAGGAGAGGCCATGCGTGGTCCCAGGCGAGAGTGGACAGGAATCCGTTCCCGATCACAAGAATTCCCCGCCCGTCTGGCTTTGTCATGCCAAGACGGTGCTAGTGGTGGATGATTCCGTCTACCAAAACTAGAGTTAAAGTATTCTCGGTCATGAGAACGTATCGCCGACTGGGAAGAGGCTGTAGGGGCCGCTTCAGATGCGACCTCGTCTAACCTCTCTGCCAAAATCCTGGTGAAGGCAGGTTTCTGGGCATCTATGACAGTAGGAGGAAAATTACGCAAGACCTCTGCAATGGATCGAAGCCGGCCATGTGTGCTCCTCCTGGGTGCGCCAGGTGTCACCGTCTCTTCGTTTGCTGGTAAACGTTCCGGGGGTAAAGATGGTGTCTGGTCGCGTCTGCGACCACATGGTCGATGGGACGAACTAGGAGCAGCGTCGTAATGGGTTTGCACATTCTGAAGAGCCTCTAGGGCTATTATGCGAAGATCGTTATCTTGTTGCTCACGTCTTGATCCTCCTTTTGTTTGCATTCCCGTTCTTCCCTAGCAGCCCACTGATCGGGAGTTTCTTCCGATAAGGCAGTGAATTTCCTAGGGATCGAGGTCGCCGATGGGGAAAACACCTCTGTTTGTTCCGAGTCGGACTCGAAATCAAAGAGACGGTGGAGGTTATCAAGATCAAACCTCCCCGGGCTAAATTCCTGGTCGACATCGCCTTTACCCTCAACAGGGTCGTGCGATGGGCCGGATTCAACCTCTAACGCAGTAGAAACCACATTGGGCTCTGGTCCTGCGTCGATCGTCTCCTGGTCGATAGACATGAACTGAGTGGTCGAATCGACCTCTGGGACGTTTTTGCCTCTGGTTTACTCCATTGGAACAGGATCACTAGGTGAAGGCATCTGGATGTGGCCATAATCCTCGAGATCGAAGTTGTTCTTGGAATCATATGCTCCATACATGGCTCACCGAACCTCCGGATAGAAATAAGAACGCCTTGAGAAAGGCCCCACGGTGGGCGCCAGCTATCGACGATTCGGACTCGAGGTCCTTAGTCGAACTTATGGAGAATTTGTGAGTTGCGAGGCCTTTCAGGGTGTCCCTCCGGGAAGGGATGATGAGCAATGTCGGATGGGACACAGGGAGATTTATACAGGTTCGGACCCTCGATGGTGGGAGTAATAGCCCTACGTCCTATTGTGATTTCACTATGTATGGGAACAAGAGTTACAAAGTTGTGGAAAAGATCATCACACGCGTATAACTTTTCCGTGTGATTGTCTAGAAAATGACTAAACTAGTCTATGGAAGCTTGTTGTCATTGATCTCTCAAATCTGTTCGATCTATCGGATCTATTGAAGCTGTTCAAGTTATTGAAGCTATCCTCATCTGGTGCATTTACTCACCCTTTTATACTGGTCGAAAGCGCACCAATGCACAACGGCTTTAAACGGTTGTTCGGGTGCAGTTTTGATAAGCGCACTTAACTTCCACGCAGGCTTAGCACGTGCAATTAAGGGATAACCGCACATATTAACCTCCTGGCAGTTGTCTTCATACATGGAAGGATCTTCGTGATTCTCGGGCTATGCCTGTTATAGAGCTCAAGCAACCCCGAGTCGTCCTGGTCGAGAGTAGTCAACGACCTTCTGACCACGCACTGTTTGCGGCCTTCTGACCGCGCACTGTCTGCATCTCATGATCATGCAAAGCCTGCGACCATGTGTCTGCGCCTCTCAGGTCGTCTGAGATTATAGCAGCGGACCTCCAGACACTTGTCTGGTTTGAATCTGTCTCAAACCAGATGTGCATTTATTCCGAACTAGCTCAGGTAACAATCCTTGTCACCTATCAGTGCATTAATAAAAATCGATAGTAAATTAATCCACTGTCTACAAGATCAAACCAAATTGTAGAACAGGGTCTCATACATAACGTTCAACAGGGGCTTTTGCTCATGGACTTAGGGTCTCATACAATACAATGGCACTAGTACTTAGAGTTTTTCCTGAGAACAGTTACATGTGTGTTTCAGTAAATCATTTTGCACATGTAAAGACACCTGAAAATCCATGCAATTGACTTCCAAAGATCAATTGACTTGAAATAAATTAACAGCAAAGACCAATCATGGAAGATAAATAATCAAGAATATTCAACACAATATGTATTACTATCGGTTGGGAACAAGAAACCAATATTAGACACTAAATTCCTATCAGTTTGGAAATTGAAACCAATAGCAAAATACAATGTTAGTTACCCTAAACGGTTTTCCTGAGAACAATTACAGATGGGTTTCAGTACATCATTTTGCACTTGTAAAGATACCTGAAATCCCATGCAAATGACTTCCAATAATTTTGAAATAAATTAACAGTAAAGACCAATCATGGAACATAAGGAATCATGCATATAGAAACTTTCTTCGAATAGCGAATCAAGATGGAGATATGAAAATGAAAAACCAGCCAAAAGCCACAAGGAATCTGAACTTTGCAGTTTTCATATTGATTTGTGAAAGAATCAATTATTGCTCAAATCAACTCCAATTGAAATGAAAATTTGCAGTAATGATTCTCAATGCATCACGTATGTTTTCCCAAAGAATTTTTGAAAAATGATTTGACAACATGACTGGGTGCATAACCACAATAATCACAATTTTCACAACATGATCAATATTTATATTAATTTTTCGATTAAAGATCCAAGTAATATACGTCACTTACATATTGCAAATTAGTCAAGAATGGCAGTCCACCTATAATCCTTCTTCGTAGTCGTCTCGTAGGTAACTTGTTCCGTAAATATCTTCGGTAGGGACAGATTGAAGAATTCCATCTAAAAATGGAGGTAGTTCGTCAAACTGATCATACTCTTCTTCATCCACAACGTCTTCGACCCCAACAATACGTCTCTTACTGTGAAAGACAACGTGCAACTTTGGATTGGCCGGCTCAACGATGTAGAACACCTGTGTGGCTTGCTCAGCAAGTATAAATGGATCATCTTGGTGTGCGACTCTACTGAGATCGACGAGAGTAAACCCATAATTGTCGACTTTAACACCTCGAGAGATTTCGACCCACTGGCATTGAAACAAAGGAATCTTGAGTAATACATAATCGAGCTCCCATATTTCCTCAATAACACCGTAATATGAGTTGAGTTCCCTTACTGCCCTGGCATCCTCTGAAATAGCAAGTAGTGTCACTCCACTACATTGCATAGTCTCTTCTCGTCCTGAGTTCTTGTGTAAAATGAATAGCCGTTGATGTCATACCCCTGCCAAGTCCCTACAGTAAATCTAGGCCCTCTGGCCAACCATGTAACAACTTCATCTATGTTGCCCTCAGAAGCTTGCAGGACTCTATTTTCGAACCACCCAGCAAACTTCCTGTTATGTTCTCTGGTGACCCAAATCTCTGGCTTCGAAGGATTCTATTTCTGTAACATTTTCTTGTGCTCGTGTATGTATGGCTCCACACCCGTCATGTGCTGTAAGACCCAAAAATGAGCTTTTGCATACAGATCACTAGAGGGGACGACTACTTTGAATCCAATCGTTTCAATGCCCTGAAGCCTGCCCTCATGCCAGGACATAGGAACGCCAATTGGGTCAACCCCGGCCATATAGTTGGTGCAAAATTCAATCACCTCCTCGGCGGCATAACCTTCAATGATACTGCCCTCAGGCCGATGTCGATTCCTTACATATCCCTTCAAGATACCCATAAATCTCTCAAATGGATACATGTAGCGCAGGAACATAGGTCCAAAAAACTTAATTTCTCTGACAAGGTGAACAATTAGATGGACCATAACATCAAAAAAGATGGAGGGAAATACATCTCCAGTTGACAAAGAGTTGTAGTCACATCGCATTGCAAATCATCCAGTCCATCCAGATCAATTACCTGCAAGCACACAGTTGCAGCAAATATTCAGATCCAAAAAATCTGACAAGTTCCACGAATGGAGCTAATTAACTTGCTAGGAGTACACGCTTACCTTGCCAGATATTGTGTTGAAGAAATAACATAGCTTTGTAATTGTCTCTCTGACTTTGACTGGGAGAATGCCTCTGATAGCAATCGGAAGCATTTGTGACATCAGTTCATGACAATCATAAGACTTCATACCAACCAGTTTCAAGTGTTTCATGGACACAAGTTTTTTCAAGTTCGCAGAATACCTGCATGGAACTTTGACACCATATAGGCATTGACAGAGTTCTGTTTTTTCTCTTTTTGACAAAGTATAGCAAGCCGGGGGGAGGTATGTACGCTTTCCCTTCTCCAACGGTGCAAGCTCAGTCCTTATGCCCATTTCGAGCATGTCACGGCGAACGTTGATGCCATCTTTCGTCTTTCCCGGAATGTTCAACAACAAACCAATGCTCCCAATATGGCAGATCCCAAAGAATCGATCTCTTCTTCCAAATATTTTTTCCTGGAGGTTTAGAACATTTACCGAACTCAACTTTGATGTCCTTCATGCGCAAGTAAAGATCCTTACCAGTCACAAACAGTGGGGCTGATCCTTTCTCAGGCTTCCCATTAAATGACTTCCTCTTCTTACGGTAGGCGTGATGCATTGGAAGGAATCTGCAGTGACCCATGTACACTATTTTTCTGCAGTTCGGTAACCACACGCTTTCAGTTTCATCCATGCAAATAGGACAAGTCTTGCCTCCTTTCATACTTTACCCCGACAAATTTCCATAGGCCGGAAAATCATTTATGGTGCAAAATATCATGGCACGCAACATGAAATTTTCTCGCTTATGTGCATCCCACACCCGCACCCCTTCGCTCCACAATTTATGTAAGTCCTCGACTAACGGTGATAGAAACACGTCAATATCATTCCCGGGTTGTCTGGGTCCTGAAATTAGTAATGACATCATGATGTACTTGCACTTCGTACATAACCAACGAGGAAGATTGTAGATGCATAAAAGAACCGGCCAAGTGCTATGCCGACTGCTTATATTTCCGTGTGGATTCATATCATCCGTACTCAGCCCAAACCTTATATTCCTCACTTCGCCGCCAAACTCACCGAATGTTCTATTAATGTTTCTCCATTGAATAGAATCAGCTGGATGTCTTAGTTTTTCGTCTTGTTTCCGACCTTCAATATGCCAACGCAAGTACTTTGCATCTTTCAGATTTGCAAACAGCCGTTTCAATCTAGGAATCATAGGCAAATACCACACAATTTTGGCCGGAGGCCCTTTCTTTACCTCATCACATCCATTGTGATAAATTCTGCCCCCATGCTTATACCGTGATGCACCGCATCTTGAACAAATATGCAAATCCTCGTACTCATTACGGTACAGAACACAATCATTTGGGCATGCATGTATTCTTTCGATTTCCATTCCCAATGGACACAATAGTTTTTGGCCTGGTAAACCGATCTTGGCAACTCATTTCCCTCTGGAAGCATGTCCGCTAATAGATCTAATAGCGTCGTGAAACTCTTATCGCTCCAACCGTTGCTTGCCTTCAAGTTATATAATATCAACACAGAAGACAACTTTGTAAATTTTGCACATCCGGGGAACAAAGGCTTCTCAGAATCAACGATTAATTTCTCAAATTTAGCAAAATCGTTTTCACTGTAATCTTCTTCTACATCACGTAACATTTCATCTAAATTGTCATCATCCACATGCACATCCGAATGAACATTATCAATGTTCTGATGATCATCATTACTGCAATCCACTTCCGGGTGCTGCTGAGTGGTAGCGGTGCTCGTTTCCTCAAGATCTTCACCATGCCATATGCAACGGGTATAGCGTGCGTTAAAACCACGACGAATCAAATGACTCCTAATCTGATTAGAGTTGCTGAACCTCTTTAAGTTCATACAATATGTACAAGGACAATGCATATCTTTCTCTCCCTTCTTCGCCTTTTCTTGCTCAGCAAATTTAATAAACCCATTCACACCCTCCAAATACTCAATAGTAGTACGTTTTATTCCATATATCCAATATTCTCGGTCCATCTACAATTATTTCACAAAATTGACAAATTGAAATAAATAATTAATGACTTAGGGCATGCATGCATGAAACATCATCAATTAGGCCATATGTATAAGCTACTTAATTACATTAATGGATATATGAAACCCTAACTTGATGCATTAATTGGAAGAGCCAGCTAGCTAGCTGGTTAACTTCAGCCATAAATCATTCCTAGCTTAACTTCAGCAAGCTATAGCTAGCTAGCCAACCTAGCCAGCCAACCTAGCCTTCTAGCTAGTTTGGAGCTACATGTATCTAGTTTAATGAATTGGAAGTAGAGAGAGAGGGAGAGTGTGAAAGAGTGATCGAGCGAGAGAGAGAGAAGTGATGAGAAGATGACAATACCAAGGGGGGATCGAATTATCAACCTCTCAGCTAGCTTCTCCAGATCACTCTAGCTTGGAGCGTGGATGCACGTACGGTAGAAATGATCGAGGATGCAGAGCAGGGGTCGAGATAAGTAGTGCAATTTTACTATCGGTTCAAAACCACAAACGATAGAAAACTTTTCTCTCTTCTAAGATCCCACTGTCATAACCATTAGTTTATATGACGTCATTTTACTATCGGTTTATTTTATATAACCGATAGTAAAATTTACTCTATTATATCGGTTGGTATAGTATTAACTGATAGTAAAAAGTTCGTAATTTCACTATCAGTTACAAAAGACAAACCGATAATACAATTTCCTCTATTATATCGATTGGTACAGTAATGACTGATAGTAAAAATTCCGTAATTTTACTATCAGTTACCAAAGACAAACCGATAGTACAATTTACTCTATTATATCAGTTGGTACAGTATTAACCGATAGTAAAAAGTCCGTAATTTCACTATAAGCTACGAAAGACAAACCAATAGTACAATTTCCTCTATTATATCGGTTGGTACAGTAATGACCGATAGTAAAAATTGTTTGCATTTCACTAACGGGACACCAGAACATAACTAATAGTACAAAGCCTCTTCTCCACCGCTGTCGTCGTACTCTATCGGATTTTTCCCAAATTGCTTATAACTGTTAGAAGATATGGGTTAGTGGATTGTATTTCTGCAGTAGTGGCATGACGGTGAGCTCGCCGAAGTTGAAGTGGAAGGTGTGTGTCTCAGGCCTCCATCAGTCAACAAGTGCACTGATAAGGGCTTGATCGAATGGGAATCGACGGGCCCAATCTACCATGCGGGTGAACGGCAACAGTCCGGCCTCAAGAAAATGAGGCACAAACCTGTCATCCAAGGGCCACATCTCCCGCGGTGTCCTCATGTATAGAGCGGGCAGAACTGTGCCCTGCAGAAGGTGCCGAGCACAGTGACGCTGATGGTGGTGCTGATCAATCAACTCGGGAAGCTACTGGTCGTCCACCATACCTGCATTTATTGCACATTTGAACATCACACAGTTAAGGATATTACAGATGCAGTTTATAAAATTGACAACATCACAGACGGCCACAGATATTACAGACACAGTTAACGAAATTCACAACATCATAGTTAATACATATTACAGACATAGTTAATGAAATACACAACATCACATTATAGTAGTACTAAAAAAATTGAAAAGAAATTATACAGATAGACGTTTGTTGCTTCAGTTCGTCGATGTGCCAGCCATCTGCGGGCATCGGTTTCTTGTGTGCCCAGGCTGCCTGCACACGGTGCATCTACAGAGGGCATGTCCGCGCTCCACCGCATCCATGTCGCTGCGTATCCGCTTGACTCGACGTCGGCCAGCAAGGCCCACAAGGAGTCTCTTGTCTGGGATCCACGTGACAACATCTTCCGGCTAAATCTCTTGATAGTTTCCTCTCGCCGCAAACCCGTGGAAGACACCATCCCATGTTTTTGACAAGTACTGCAAAGTATAATATTCTGATATGTACTGTGTCGCATTGATTCCACGAAATGCGCATGCAGCGATAACATGGGAGCAAGGAAGGTGTAGCAGAATATTCGTGGACCCGGCCTGCTCATTTACGATCGTACAATCGTGGACCCGGCCTGCTCTCAATGTGCCATGAACAAATCTCTGCCTAAGCCGAATCTCGTAGTTTCCATTCAAACGGCTCAGCACTATGACATCGTGTCTCAAGGCCTTCCTCGTTCGAAACTCAAGGTAATCATGAATCTTTCTAGACCAGTGTACTGTAGGATCGTGCACAAGTTTTTTTACCGCTGAACTCCGACTTTCGTATTATGCTACTGTGCGGTAGAATGTCATCTCAACCAAGGCAGTGAGTGGTAAGCATCGTACACCTTTCAGGACGAAATTGTACACCTCGGCAAGATTTGTCGTCATGAGTCAGTATCGTGCCCCGACAGTGTCGTGTAGCAACGACCACTTGATCCGGGAGGATCTTCAAGTCCTGATCGCATACGGATTCGCGACCAAGTCCTGATCGCATAAGGATTCGCAACCATGTCCTAATCGCATACGGATTGACGACCAAGTCCTAATCGCATACGGATTTGCGACCAAGTCCTTATTGCATACGGCTTCGCGACCTTAACCGTGTTCGGAAAGGTTTCGCTACCATGGATTGGTTCGCGACCATGAAAAGAAATTTGTTCTCTGTTCGGAATTGTAATCTGATCTGAATATATATAACTAAGCTTATCTGTTTAGAATTAGTTAATTAGTTATATGAGTATAATACGTTTAGGTTACTAAGTCTGATACGTACTCATACGATTGGACTATAAATACCTTGTAATAGGTCTAGTTTAGATCATCAAAAAGTCATAAAACTTATTTGAGTTTTAGACACTTATAGTTCATCGACGTAGACAAGTGTGTCTAACGTTCGACGTGTAAGCCCTCTTTGAAATAAAGAGTTGTGCAATTACTTTGGGTTTCGGTATTTCTGAATAAGATCCCGTTATTACGCATATTAGAATCTGGGCGAGTCTAGTGCGAAAACCAAGGCTAGGTCTCAAATGGATCACCACTTCTCCTTGGGTATGGGCTGAATCCACTGAGTGAAACTTAAAGTCCTCCTGCTACTCCCTCGCCAGTAGCATTGCCATCTTCGGGCTCACCCGCCTTGTGGCATTCCTTCAACATCCTCTCTTCCAATGACTTCCATATAGCCGAGAACTTCGACTCTTGGTTCTGCTTGGCAAGGACTTTGAACACCTGCATCATGCGCTTACTCTTGAAACGGGTGTGAAAATTTGCGGCAAGATGCCGAGAGCACCAACGACTCTAAATGTCATCCTAGGTCATAGATGGGTCCGTTCCAGCTTGCATGTACTCTATCGCACTCAAAATTCCTTTGTTTTGATCGTGGACCAAGCACACGCACACTCGATCTTTGACCACCTCATTCTTTAGCTTGCCCAAGAACCAAAGTCAGCTGCTGTAGTTCTCCCCCTCGACCATGGCGTACGCTATGGGGAAAAGCTGGTCGTTGGCATCAGTTGCCACAGCAGTCAGTAGGGTACCCTGGTATTTACTGGTCAAGAACGTCTCATCAATGCAAAGCACGAGTCTCATGTACCTGAAAGATGCAACGCACTGTTTGAATGCCCAAAAAAATCTCCGCATTATCATGCATCCAGGTATTACAGAACCATCCGAACCGATTGCCGGTGTATCAACAATCTCGGTGACTGTGCCCGTATTGGCTACACATATGCGTCGAATGAGCCGCAGTACGAGGTTGTATGCCTCAACATATGTCCCAAATAGCTCCTCCAGCGCCCTTTGTTTAGGCCTCTATGTCTTCGCATAGTTGATCTTGTACCCGTGCTTCTCCACGACATGTGCAACAATTACTTTCGGTGCCATTGCCGTATTTTCTTTCAAGATTGGGAGTATCAAGGTGGCAACAAAACCGGAGGTGATATTTTTGTGATGCAGCAACATGCCCTCCGCCAGACATCTGTGATCGCACACTCTGGTCACATGAAAGAAAGGCTCATCTTTTGGCCGGGTGACACGGACGAACCACGGGCAGTCAGTGACTAAGCACCTCACAGTCCACAGGCTCGGAGTTGATTTATCCACCCGGAATGGCCTATTCAGCGAAATGGCCCACGTTGTGATGGCTTTTTCGCATCTTTCTTGCTTCGAAACAACTGCCCGAGCTGGACGGTTGTTTCATTGTAAGACCATCACGAATTCAGATCTTCAGGAACCACAGCAAAAACCAAGGATGATGGATCAGTCCATTCATTCATAGGATCCTGCGTTTCTGTGGATTCTTTGGGAGATTCGTACGTATCTGATGGATCGGTGTAGTAAAATTCTCCTCCAACTCCGGGAATTCATCAGCTGCATCTGCATGATTGGCACCAGCATCTGCACTGCCATGGACACTGTTATTGACACTAGCATTGGCACTTCCATTGACACTGCCATCGGCACTACCATCGGCATCTTCATTATAGACATTACTGGTGCTCCGTGCTCTTCGTACGAAATGACTGCCTTCTGAACTTTGTACGTTCAATATTTCAATGTAAAGAACGAAGACTCCGCCACTACAGGCTGGATTTGTTACAAATCGTACAAACGAACCCCAGGATTTGTCTCCTCTAAGTTTCTTCAGCACCCATTTATTTCCCTCTGGCACCAAGCCTTCAACTTTGACATGATCCGTCGCAGGATTGAGTTGTAAGAACTCGACTAACCAAATCTCCAAGTCACTGAAAGACATTGATTGTGCCTGTGCCATTTGACCATAAACATGGGTACACACACTTAAATCATCACCGTTGGCTCCATTACGGATTATACCAACTCCGTAATAAACGGATACATACTCGGTTGCTCCATAGCCTATTCAATTTAAATTTCCATATTAGGTTAAAAGATTAATTTGTTATGATTCTGCAAAAATTCTATGATAAATCTAAAATTATTCTAAACCCTGATATGAACCAGGAAATATGAGGGTCGCCTAAACAAACATCCTAGGGTGAAGCAGAAATTTTAGTTTTTATCTGTCCTAAATACTAGGGTGAGGCGGAAAAGTAAATTTTTATTTGTCCTAAATCCTAGGGTGAAGTAGAAAAGTAAGTTTTTATGAGACCATCCAGATATGCCCTATTAATTACCTTGAGTACAAAAGCCTTCAGAAGCCAGATCAAATTCGATCTCTAACTCCCACAATCATCAGTCTCAATTTGTTTTCGAAAACGGAATTATTTAATATCCTAATTACCCTAAGTACTCTGAAATTCAGAAAGCCGATCCTATCAAATCTTACCCTAGTCGATATCAAATTATCTTTGGATTATGATCTAGGGTATGGCAATACCTTAATCCAAAAAGTTGGCACCAATTTTCTATCACCAAGGTCATTTTCACAAATCAGTCCTCAAGTATTGCAGATTAATCCTTTTCAGATTTTCCAAAAACCTGGAAAAGCTAAAAACCACAAATCAACTCCAAATCTTGATCTGCTTTAGGGGATATCTCCCAAACACTATTCAATGCAAATCTCCTTCTTCGAGAATCTCAAAATCTCATCCTAAATCTCAGATTTTTAACCTCGACAAAACTCAGATTCTAAATACCCTAATTACTGTATTTTCGCTCTAGCTCAAATCTAATCAAGAGCTCCAGATTTTGTCGAATACCTTTACTACAGAAAAGTAAGTTTTTATCAGTCCTAAATCATAGGGTGAAGTGGAAAAGTAAATTTTTATCTGTTCTAAATCTTAGGGTGATACAAAAATTAAATTTCTAATTTTTAGTAACCCTAACATAAAATAAATACATAAATCGAAATGTTATCTACATGTCAAGGAATATGTACCTCACTGCCAAAAATCGAAACCGGTGTATCGACGAACTTTTCCTTCTTCCCCTTTTCCCTCCTCTCTTCCCTTCTCTCTGTAAAAATTTGTTTTGAAAATTCAGTAAAATGAGAATGATAGTGACGTTTCTAAAAAAGACAAAACTTATATAGTGCGAGCTGCGGCCTTTAGTCGCGAACTGGGCTCGCGATTTAAAGGTGCGGGTTTCAATCGCGAGTCGGGCTCACGACTGAAGGGTGACGTGGCGGGTGGGCGAGCCAGCGGGGCGTTTGGGTGCTGCCACAGCCTAAGTCTGTCGCGAGCACGCGGTTGCGATTGAGAGTCATTTTTGTAATTGTTAAAAGGTCTGATTTATCTCTGTAATTTTTTTTATTGATATATCCGTACAAAAAATTCATAAACCGACGGAATGGTTGGTTGATACAGCATACAAATCCATGCAAGAGACGGCGCGGTCACAAGCCGAGGGGTTATTGACTGGCGTATATTATCACCTATATTGTTTAGACATGTCGACGCGCATCAAAGCCCTACAATTACACAGAAACATAACCACTTTATTCGGCCATGTTATTACAAAAATTAGCACTGATGTTGTTCGGCATAGTGCCTGCAGCACTGCTCGCTTCCGTCGGAGCGTTAGCGCTGAATGGCTGTCCAACAACTTGTGGCGACAGGGAGATCTCTTACCCATTCGGTATCGGGCCTGGCTGCGCAAGGCCCGGTGGCTTTGAGATCGGCTGCATCAACGTTCACGGAAGCGTTATCTTCCAAGTCCTTTTATGGTGACATGGAGTTGGCCAGCATCTCAGTGCCGGAAGGCCAGGTCCGACTGTGGAACAACATCTCTTCTTACTGCTACAACGCCACCTCTCGGAAGATGGATTCCTGTAACTTGACGCTGAACATGAGGAACACGCCCTTCAGATTCTCCACCGTAAACTCGTTCATTGTCATCGGTTGCAATACAGTGGCGTACATTGGCGACGAGGATGGGCCGTACATGAGTATGTGCGCTGCCATTTGTCAGCAAGGCAAAGAGACTACGCCTGTATCAGCAGCCATAGCGACTGTGTGAACTCATCCAACGGGGGGGGCTACAACTGCCAGTGCTCCCGGGGGTTTGAAGGCAACGCTTACGTCCCGAACGGATGCAAAGGTACTGTCTGCTTAATTCTAATTAACATGAAAGCAAACATAGTTTTTCTGCCTAAGACCAAAGTCATGGTATAAATTAATATGAAGTTCATGGGTTTTTTTTTTTTTTTTTGCAAAGCTCGCATCTCATTTCACAGTTAGAAGTGGATTTAGAGACGGAACCCGAAAACTTTAGAGATAAAAATTGCACCACATTCATCTCATATGCACTCAATTTCCTAGCCACATTGAAAACAATGTTTAATTCTTAAAAACTTAAAATATATATTAATCCCAACTATGTGCAGAACCATCACATTATGGAAATGAACAATGAACAATCTACACTCAACACAAAAAATTCGTCATATCTTATATTTGATCAGCTTCGTTTCTAACAATTAGCAATTACAGAAGTCACAGTTTGACTTGTTAGTGACTTAGAATCTCAATACATAGTTTTTTAACGGGTTGGACCAAAATAATATCTATTTCCAATGTTGAGGATCAAAACAATACCAACCAAAAGTTTAGACATATGTACTAGTAATACCCGAGAACAAAGCGGTGCACTTCAGAGAAAAATGTTAATCCTCTCAAAGGTAAGTCATATGTACTAGTAATATTTTATTTCAACATATATATATCTAATGTATAATAAAAGCACGAATTTGGAGGCACCATGGATCCGTTTTGAGATCTACAAATTATCAGATTAATTGAAAAAAAAGAAAATATCTACACCTTTGGTAGGCATGAATTTTAATAATTTAGATTAACCATATAATTTTAAGACTTAATAATAGATGCAACTCTAATTCTATATATATATATATATATATATATATATATAGAGAGAGAGAGAGAGAGAGAGAGAAATTCCTTCTAAAAATGACAATATTAATATTTATTATATATTAGTAGATTGAAATATTGTTAATACAATTATTTTCACAATTGCACTAGACTTTTGACTGGTATTACTGATTCTGTAATAAACAAGATAAATCAAGCCCACTTTTAGGATCATAATCATGGCAGGTTTTGTTGGATTTAGCAGTGGTCTCGACTGGTCTTCTTTATTTTAAATATTATGGGTAAATTGTCTTTTCTTAAAAAAATAATTATACAATTAAGACCTTTTTCCTTCATGAAAGTTTCTCTATAAGATAGAATAAAAGATAGATTAGTGAAGAAAATTACTCAATATTTCTCATCATTAGATATGGAAGTGAGATATTCAAAATCAACTGAGTATTTCCAAAAGAAATGAGCAAACAAAAAAAAATCTATGCCAGTAGTGTACATCCACCGCATTTGGTTAAGAGATGTCCACAGAAAGATATGCATATCTGACTGAAAATTGCTTTCAACAACCATCACCATAAAACTGAATCACGTTCAGAAGTTTTTGCATTTCAACCAATTCTAATTCTGCCTTGGAACAATGCACGGTTCCCTGAACAAGTTCTTAAATTTGAAGTAGAGCAAATCTCTGCAATTATTGTCTCCTGTTCCAAAGAATATAGATAGGATTAGTGTGATTGCAGTGGACTTCCATGTTCCCCAACAGAATCTTCCCTTAAGAAAATTTATATGCGGCAGTATCTAGTGGAATTTTTTTTCCAAATAACCCTTTAGAAAAAAAATTACAAAACTAACCCCTAACTTTTAAATTTTTCAAAACAGACTCTCTGTCGCGAATTGCCGCAGGCGACTGTCTTCAGTCGCTAGCCCGGCTAGCGACTGAAGACGTGGCACGGCACAATGCCCCGCTGGCACCCGTGCCGTGCCACGCCAGGTTTCAGTCGCTAGCCCGGCTAGCGACTGAAATCTGGGACATTTCCATTCAGTCTCTTTTGCCCCTGGTCGCGATCAACGGACTTTGTGATGATTTCGTTTGAGAAGTAGGATTTGTTTGTAAATTTTGAGATTGGGAGGGCTGATTTGAGATCTAATCTCACACACAAGTGTAACGTTATTTCAGGAGCGTATTCAGCAGAAGTTTCAATGAAATTTGGCAAGATTTGATGATTTTGGGATAATTCGAAAACATGGTACTTTAGGGTAATTAGGGTAATTAGAATTTCAAAAAATGGCGAGACTTGAAACTAAGGCGTCGGATGAGATTTTGAAAATCTTACAGAAGGGAAACTTGGTCATAATAGTGAATGGGAGATACTCCTTGAATTAGATCGAAGTTTGGAGATGAGATGTGGGTTTCAGCCTTTTTAGGTTCTGCGGAAAATTTTAAAAAGGTATAAGCCGCGATAATTCTAGACTGATTTGCGAAAAGGAGTAAGACGACAAAGTTTTGGCATCGGGACCATACAAGTACATACTAATTTCGCATTTATACTGTGCTTTTGATACCTAGTTTTGTCTCGTTGGTTCGACGCATTTGTACGAAACTAGACGTCTCGGCACAAAAGATGGTAGGTGCAAAAGTCGAAAAGACTAATCATACGAAAACGAGCATCATATGAATAGGTAAAGGCTGAAAAGCAGAAACGCAAAGTCATACAAAAGTAGAACAGTAGAAAACATAAAACCCCAAAAAGTTGGAAACCTAACAAAAATGTACGAAAACTGAACAGTCTGAGAAAAGCCTACATCGGACTAGTGCCCTCTCCTGCCCCTCTGTGGGGGGGGGGGCTGATACTCTGATGGTGTGTACCGAGAGGGGGGCTGACGATCCCTGATGCGCCGCCTCCTCACTGGTGGTGTCTGCGCAGCTGGCGTAGACTGGGAAGGTTGTGTCGGCTGCGTAGGCGGCGGAGCATCGGGAAGGAAGCTAGGAAGCAGATGTGTCGGCTGTGTAGGATGCTGCTGTGCCTGGTCAAGAGGCTGGTGCCATGGAGGAGTATCGAGCTCTTCATCCGAAGAGCTATCGGCAGGCACAAAACCCGTGTGCAGTGGTGGAGGGCGCGACGACGACGGACGGTCCGCTGGTGGCACATGCGACGAAGGACCTAGCGCCGACGGTGATGGTGGGGGGATCACGGTCAAGTGAGGTGGCAGCAGCACTCTGAAACCGACCAAAATCTGATCGACCCGCCGCTCGACCTCTGAACAATATGCGTACACATCGTCGCTGGGCATGGTGGGTCCGAGGCGGGACCTGACCATCATGTCCCGTGCACCAGTAGAGATGCCGCCGAGGATGTCTAGCTGTGCACACGAATTAATGCAATTATAGAACGACAATCTATGTGAAAGTAAGGTTTCAAAGAGCTAAGGAACTCACAGAAGAGTGGATTCGCCCAGTTAGGCGTCGGTCGTAGCCGTCATCGATGGTGGCGGGAGGGATGGGCTCATCAGGCGCAACGGGTGGACCGCCCGTCAATCGGTAGATCGTGCGAGGTCGGTACCAGGACAGATAGGAAAAATGGATGTCGTGGCTGTACGGCCTGTGCTCCTCAACCGTGCGTGTGTGGGCCCAATCCATCCACTCCTGCACATAAGGCTGCTGTCGATGAACGAAATCGCCCCTCACTCGACCCTTCCTGGATTGCCTGCGGACAAAGCAATTAGTTCATGATGGAAATTATGTATAAAATAACATGTGAATGTAATGCATATTTGACGTACTCGTGGATATGGTGCGGGATCTGTCGAGGAGGCGGCACGGGGACAAGCTAGCGTAGGCCAAACTGGCGCATAACTCGCTCAAGCGAGTAACCCTCAATCATGTGCGAGAAGATGAGCAGAACCTGGGTGCGCCAGTACACAGCATCCTGCGTACAAAGAAAAGAAAGGCCGACTGGAGCGACGGATTGGAGGTTTGCGGTGGTCCACGGATCCCAGATGACGCTGTCGTCGAGAAGCAGATCGAAGTCCGTGGCGTACGAAGGATAACAGAGGTGCGCCTGATCTGTGGCCCACCTCAAACTCGGCCTAGCCCACCTCCATCCCATCACGGGGCCGTCTCTCCCATCCCCGACTAACGTGAACCGATCTCGCGGAACCAGCGGTCGACCGATGGGGAAATGCTCGTACGACCACATCTACAAGAGGATGGCGCACCCAGCGAAAAGAGAGCTGACCTGGTCTCTGCTCGTGGCATCGCACAACCCCCTGTAGGTGTGGCAGAGCACGGCAGATCCGAAACTGAACCTCGGCACGTGGCCCAGGGCCGAGTCGGCAATACTCCTGGCGAGCTGAACGTACTGCCGCTCGCAGATGTCTCTGTGGGTGCCAGGGAAGAGCAACCACCCAAACAGGTATAGCAAGTACGCCTCAAGGTGGCGCCTGAAGACCTCCTCTAGAGCGGCCAAGGGGAGCGCACCATCGTGCACTGCGCGAAGGTAACTCTGGGGAACTCCCGCATCCTGCGCAAACCCCCCCGCTGGCCCTACTCCCTCGAAGCGCTGTAGGAAATCTAGGCGCCATGCAGCTCTCTCGGTGGCCGCTGGGACATATATCTCCCCGCGGATAGGCAGGCCAAGCAGCATGCTGACGTCCTGCAGCGTGATAGTGAGCTCGCCAAAACTGAAGTGGAACGTGTGCGTCTCGGGCCTCCACCGATCCACAAGTGCAGTAATGAGGGCTCTGTCGAAAGGGAATCGCCTCGCCCGATACACCATGCGAGCGAAAGGCAACAGTCCGGCCTCGAGCAAATAAGGCGCGAATCGCTCATCTAGAGGCCACATCTCACGCGGTGTCCTCATACGCAGAGCTGGGAGAACGATGCCCTGTAGAAGGCGTCGAGCACGGTGACTCTCCTGATGGTGCTGTGCAATCAGCTCGGGAAGCTGATGGTCGTCCGCCATACCTGCAATTGTCACATATTGGTTGAGAAGTTGAAACACTGAGTACATAAACAAACATTTAGTAAAACAAGTTAACATTCAGTAGTGCTTACAAAAATTCACGAGAAGGCATTAGGGAAATTAAGTACAACTGATACAGGGAAATTCAGCACAACTCACGACAAAACATTCGGTAGTTGAAATAATACAACATTTAGTTTTGCGACGAAGACGATGCGCCTGTCACCCGCGGGCATCGATCTCTTCTGTGACCAAGCTGCCTGCAAGCGCTGCATCTACGTACGTCATCTTCACGCTCCGCTGCATCCATATCGTTATTTATCCTCCTGGATCGACGTCGGCCGACATGACCTACGAGGAGCCTCTTCTCTGGGATCCACGTGATGGCATCTTCCGGGGATAGTTGTCGATAGCTTTCCCCCGCCGCAAACCCATTCAAGACACCATCCCAGGTCTTCCACAGGTACTGCAGAGTATAATAGGTTGAGATGTACCGCGCCGGATCGATCCCAGGAATAGAGCAGGCAGCGATGACATGCGAGCAAGGAATGTGCAGCAATTGAGGCTTGTTGCATGTGCATTCGGCATCTGCATTTGAAATTCGACATTCGTGGACCCGACCAGCCCGTAGTGTGCCACGGACATGTCTGTGCCTTAGCCGAACCTCGTACTTCCCATGCAAGCGACTCAGTACTGTGACATCATGTGTCAACGATTTTCTTGTCCGAAATTCGAGGTAATCATTGATCTTTTTGGGCCAGTGTGCTAAGGGGTCATGCAAAAGCCTTGATGCCGCCAAACCCCTGTTGTCGTAGTACGCTACTGTGCGATAGAATGTCATTTCAACTATTGCAGTGAGTGGTAAGCATCGCACACCTTTGAGGACGAAGTTGTACACCTCGGCCAGATTTGTCGTCGTGATTCCGTACCGAGCCCCACCTGTGTCGTGAAGCAACACCCACTTCTCCATTGGTTTGGGCTGAATCCACTGACTGAAACTGAGACGACCCCGGCGGCTTCCCGCGCCGGTATCGCCGCGATCTTCTGCAACCCCTGCTTCTCTCAATTCCGCCAACGTACTTTCCTCTAGTGACTTCCAGATTTGTGAGAACTTTGACTGTTGGTTCTGTTTGGCAAGCCGTTTGAACACGACCATCAGACGCTTGCTCTTGAAACGACTGTGAAAATTCACACCAAGATGCCGTGAGCACCAACAACTCTGCAAATCATCCCAACTCAGCGATGGATCCTCTCCCGATCGCATGTACTCCATCGCACTCAGCATTCCTCCATTTCGATCATGAATCAAGCACACGAGCTCCCGATCTTTCATGACCTCATTCTTCAAAGTGCCCAAGAACCACAGCCAACTGCTATAGTTCTTCCCCTCGACCACGGCATTGCTATGGGGAGAAGCTGGTCATTGGCATCAACAGCCATGGCAGTCAGCAGAGTTCCCTGGTATTTTCCAGTCAAAAATGTTCCGTCAATGCAAAGCACGGGTCTCATATACCTGAACGATGCAACGCACTGTTGGAATGCCCAAAAAAATCTCCGTAGTACCATGCACCCAGGAATCACAGCACCCTCGGAGCCGATTGCCGGCGTATCAACAATTGCGGTGACTATGCCTGGATTTGCTTCGCATATCCGCCACAACAGCCTCGGTACTAAGTTGTATGCCTCAACATATGTACCAAAAAGCTCCTCCAGCGTCTTCTGTTTAGCCCTCCATGCCTTCGCGTACTTGATATTATAACCGTACTTCTCCACGACATGTGCAATTATCACTTTCGGTGTTATTGCCGTATTTTCCTTCACTACTGACAGTATCAGACTGGCAACAAAACTGGAAGTGATATTTCTATGATGCTGCACCATGCCCTCAGTCAGACATCCGTGGTCATCAACTCTAGTCACCCAAAAGAACGGGTCATCTTGTGGCCACCAGACACGTACGTACCATGGACAATTCTGGATTAAACACCTCACAGTCCACAGGCTCGGATTTGATTTGACCACCTGGAATGGCCTATTTAGTGAGACAGCCCAGGCAGCTATGGCTTTCTTTGCATCCTTTTTATTCCGAAACAACTGTCCAAGCTAGACGGTTGATTCATTATAAGACCATCGCGAACCCAGCTCATCACGAACCACAGCGTTATTCAAGGATGATGGATCAGTCCACTCACTCATAGGATTCTGCTGTTCCATGGGTTCAACAGGAGATTCATACATTTCTGACGGATCAGTATACTCCTCCTCATTAAAATTCTCCTCCAATTCTGGTAATTCTTCAGCTGCATCTACTTGATGGCCACCAAATTGAGTTGTATCTCCTACAGTTTGCAAAGGTACACTGCCAGTTGCACTGGCATTGGTACTGCCACCTGCACTAGTATCGGCATCGCCACCGCCATCGTGACCTCCGGTACAGATATTAGTGCTTTCTCTTTCAACTGAATGGCTGCCCTCCGAACTATGTACTAACATTTCAATGTACAATATGATGGTTCCAACAGCATAGCCTGGATTTGTCACAAATCGTCCAAACAAACCCCATGATTTGTCACCTTTCAGTCTCTTCAGCACCCATTTGTTTCCATCGGGAAACATGCCTTCCACCTTGAGATTATCCGTCGCAACATTGAGTTGTAACAAGTCAACTAACCACATCTTCAAATCATTGAAAGACATTGACTGTGGTTGTCTGATCCGGGAGGATCTCCAAGTCCTGATCGCATGCGGCTTCGCCACCAAGTCCTGATCTCATACGGCTTCGCGACCTTAACCGTGTTCGGAAAGGTTTCGCGACCATGGATTGGTTCACGACCAGGAAAAGGAATTCGTTCCCTGTTCGGAATTGTAATCCTATATATATAACTAAGTTTATCTGTTTAGGATTAGTTAAGTTAGTTATATGAGTCTAATACGTTTAGGATTACTAAGTCTGATACGTACTCATACGATTGGACTATAAATATCTTGTAATAGGTCTAGTTTAGATCATGGAATTCAACCAAAGAGTCATAGAACTTATTTGAGTTTTAGACACTTATAGTTCCTTCGACGTAGGCAAGTGTGCCTAACGTTCGACGTGTAAAGCCCTCTTTGAAATAAAGAGTTGTGCAATTACTTTGGGTTTCGGTATTTCCGAGTAAGATCCCGTTATTCCGCATATTAGAGTCTGGGTGAGCCTAGTGCGAAAACCAAGACTAGGTCTCAAACGGATCAAGTTGGTATCAGAGCAACTTTCCTATCCTGTGGATGGTGAAGACTCGCCAGGGTTACAAAACTTCCGGCGAAATTCCAGGCGATCAATTGACGGTTCCTACAGCCGCGTCTCCGACAATGTCTGACGATACCTCCGTTCAAGCTAACCTAGCCGAACAAGTGGCTAAGCTCTCCACCGACATGGAAACCGTGCTTGCTTGGATTAAGCAGCAGGCCATGATTGTACCTCCTGAAGTAGGGAAGGTTATGGGTGAGAAGACTGGTGAAGACTTGCGCAGGGCAGACGAAGATGAAGACGAAGGCGACCACAAGACCGACGACCTCGCCAACACCTCCTTAGCTGTCGGATCTTTTAAAGTCGACGCTAAGATTGATATACCCATAAATGATGGGGTGATCGATGCCGAGAAGCTGGATTCTTGGATCGACCAACTTGAGACCTACTTTGACTTGAAAGGGTTTAGTAGCGCTCAAAAGGTCAAATTTGCACCTTTGAAGATGAAGGACCACGCCAAGACATGGTGGAAGGCCCTTGTCGCCAGTGGTGAAGCTAACGACCTTGCGTGGGGTCAATTCAAACGACTTCTGCGACAAGAATTCTATCCGATGGGTTACCTTGAGGAGAGATGGGAGCGTTGGCACAGATTGTACCAACGGCGTGACCAGACCGTCCAAGACTATACGACAGAGTTTCAACGACAAGCAATGGTCATCGGCATCTCACTGTCCGATCCTCAGATATTTCGGAAGTACACATCTGGACTTCAGAAATCGATCAGTACTGAGCTAAGTCTGTTCAAAGTTCAAGACATCTCGACCGCGAGCACGACTGCTTTGGCGATTGAGAAGAAGAATAAGACCCGCAACGACAAGAACTTGAGGGAGATTTCAACCACGACAAGATCCGGAGAGAGTACCCACGATACGGGTAACACTTGTGAGCATTGTCATGTTGCTGGGCACACAAAAGAGAAGTGTTATAAACTTCATCCTGAACTGCGACCAGAAAGAAAAAGAAGGGATGAACCAAGCACACGAACAGCTATGGTTACTTCTATTCCGCTCGCAGAGGAAATTATCCAGTTGGATTCGGTTGAAAAGGCGGACACGATCTTTCTCTAATGGCAATGCCGAAGGAGAAAGCTTCGAGTTCATCAATTGCCCACAACCCGACAGAGGAATTGTTCACTGTTAACATACAGGTGAAGCACGAGGTGGTCGCAGCCATCTTCGACCCCGGAAGCCAAAAGAATTTGGTCTCCTCCGGGCTGGTTCGATGACTTGGTTTGCAGACTACTCATCATCCTCGACCATATCCTCTGGGATGGTTCACTTTCGACGTGAATCAGCAAATCAAGAGTCAGTGTACTCTAAAGTTTGCAATATCTGCTCGTTACATCGACGAGGTTCAATGCGATGTCATCCCCATCGATATTTGCCAAGTGATTTTTGGAAGTCTGTTCTTGTACGATCGTGACGCCCATTACCACCGAAGAGCTCAAGAATATGACCTCACAAAGGATGGGGCGAAATTTATCATCAGCAAAAATGACCACGTCGACACCAAGAACTTGTTGATAGCAAATCAGGCGAAACGGATTGTCAATGCATGCTCAAAGTGTGTGCTGAGCGTGATGCGTCCAATTAGCCAAGAGGATTGTGCTGCATCGAGTATGGAAAGTGGCGGTTGTTTAGCAAGCTTGTCGGAAGAACACAACGCGCTATTCGCAGAGGTATATAGTCGATCACCACAACGACTAGTCGAAAACGACATGCAACTTGTCTCTACGGCGCCACTATTCAAACTTTGCAATCCTAGCTTTGAGATCGGTGATGGTATCAACCTCGACAAGGGGAAGGCTATCCGCAAGTGGCCAAGGCCACAATCCATGACGGAGGTGCCAAGCTCTATGAGCGCCTATCCATACATTCGATCCAACGATTGTAGCATTGCTCATCGTGTGTTCGTTCCAAAACTCCCAGTCGTTCTCTACAACTTCACAGCTGGTCACCAACGGGAGTTGGCTCCTTCTCAACAGAGGAGTCATGATCCGGGAGGATCTCAGGTCACGTTCGCAACGGATTTGCGACCACGAAAAGGTTTGCGACATTGGAAAGGTTTGCGTCCTTGGGAAGGATTCAAAGTCTTCGAGCCTTCAATGCTGGATGATGAGCCAGATACTATAGTACCATCTGTTGAAGACTTGGTCTATCAACGAGACAAACCTCTACGTGAAGATGTGATTCTGGAAAAGAAGGTGACTACCACCCGCAGTGGCACCAAGGAGACTTTTCGAATCGGTCGGAAAGATCAACGAGCACGTGCGGCAAAGTGGTACACCAAAGAAGATGGACAAGCCCAATTTCCACATCTCCAGTTTGATCGAGAGGTCGCAACAGGGGTTGGCTCCTTCTCAACAAGGGAGTCATGATCCGGGAGGATCTCCAAGTCCTGATCGCATGCGGCTTCGCGACCAAGTCCTGATCGCATACGGCTTCGCGACCTTAACCGTGTTCGGAAAGGTTTCGCGACCATGGATTGGTTCACGACCAGGAAAAGGAATTCGTTCCCTGTTCGGAATTGTAATCCTATATATATAACTAAGCTTATCTGTTTAGGATTAGTTAAGTTAGTTATATGAGTCTAATACGTTTAGGATTACTAAGTCTGATACGTACTCATACGATTGGATTATAAATACCTTGTAATAGGTCTAGTTTAGATCATCGAAGAGTCATAGAACTTATTTGAGTTTTAGACACTTATAGTTCCTTCGACGTAGGCAAGTGTGCCTAACGTTCGACGTGTAAAGCCCTCTTTGAAATAAAGAGTTGTGCAATTACTTTGGGTTTCGGTATTTCCGAGTAAGATCCCGTTATTCCGCATATTAGAGTCTGGGCGAGCCTAGTGCGAAAACCAAGACTAGGTCTCAAACGGATCATTGTCTCATTTGACCGCAAACATACATACAACCACCAAGATCATCACTGTTTGGTCCATTACGGATTACACCAACTCCGTAATAAACGTAAACCGTACTGGGTTGCTCCATAGCTGTACAAGAGTGTATAATTAGAGAACCAACATTGCTCATTGTACTAGAAAAAACATGATTTTTCAAACAACAGAAATTTTCCCCTCTCCCTCTAAACCCATGCGGGAAAGGCCAACACGGTGAGGGCGACAGCGGTGATGACTACGACAATGAGGCCGCGATTCCTAACCCTAACCCTAACCCTAACTGATTGACAACCCTACCCCTAAACCTAACAAAAAAACCAACCCTTCTCTTCTCTTCTCTTCTCTTCTCCTCTCGTCCTCTTCCTTCTCTTCTCTTCTTTCTCTCTACTAATTTCTGAATTTTCGGAAAAATGAAATGGCCGTACTGCGTGAAAGCGACGCACGGTGTTTAAATACCTTTTCAGTCGCTATTGGGGAACAGGATTTTTCCCTACAACCCTAAAAAAAAATAACCCCTCTCCCTCTAAACCCGTGCGGGAAAGGCCAAGACGGTGAAGGCGACAGCGGTGATGACTAACCCTAATCCTAGCTAAAAGAAGCGACAGCGGTGATGACTAACCCTAACCCTAACGCTAACCCCAACTAAAAGAAGCGACAGCGGTGAACCCTAACCCTAATAATAACAATCATTTTAATACACATAATCACAAATGTTTACATCTACATATTAACAAATATTTTAATCTACGTGCATACTAATAAAATTCAAATTTGAAAAACATCATATTTTTTAGTGGTTCTTCAAATTTTTTAATCTGCGAACATACACTAACCCTAAATTTTTTAATCTGCGAACATATACTAACCCTAATCTGTGAACATACACTAACCCTAACCCTAACCCTAAATTTTTTTCATCACATTCACGCATTTACCATCCGTATAAAAATATATTCTAAATCATATCTAAATACTACGAGTTTACGATCTAATTAATTTAAATATACAAGTTAAAAAAATATACCTCAGCGAACAGATTTGAAGAATCTCCGAAAAAAATTTTCTGCTCCTCTTTCTTCTCTTCCTTCTCTCTCTTTCAACAGATTTCAGTAACTGGAAAAATTCGAAACATGAGGTGTACTGTACAGTGAGAGGGACGGCTGGGGGGTTAAAAGCAGGTTTCAGTCGCTAGTCGGGCTAACGACTGAAACGTGCGGGTTTCAGTCGCTAGCCCGGCTAACGACTGAAACGTGCGGGTTTCAGTCGCTAGCCCGGCTAACGACTGAAACCTGGCGTGGCACGGCACGGGTGCCAGTGGGGCACTGTGCCGTGCCACGTCTTCAGTCGCTAATCGGGCTAGCGACTGAAGATCAGTCGCGTGCGGCAATTCGCGACAGAGAGCCTGTTTTGAAATTTTTAAAAGTTAGGGGTTAGTTTTGTAATTTTTTTTTAAAGGGTTATTTGGAAAAAAAATTCGTATCTAGTGTAAATCGTCATTTAGATGCAAACAATAACATACTAACCACGGGATTAGAGCATCAAATCAAAACAAAAAATTCTAAACAAAATTACATAGGTAGCATGTAGACTAATTTGGCATTATATAAAATTTTAAGTTCAAACATAATCGTGTTAAGAGAAAAAAATTATAGTAAATAATGACTTTTGTTCATTCCGTTTCCTTTCTTTTTTATTTACCTTTTGTTATAAAATTTCTTTCGCACTGGATTCAACTTGAAGTTTATATGTTGGTGGATTACTACACGAACTATTTTTCTGATAATTTTTATGATGATTTGATGGATTAACTGACATACTTACTATTTTAGCCTCTAATTGATGGTTAGCACTATATATATCCCCATTTTATATTATAATTATTTCTACAATAAACAATACAGAACAAAAATTTACAAGGCATAATGATTTTAGGTATTATAATTGAATTGAGTGGTGGCTTTGGCATTCTATTTCTTAGCATAAATGGGATATTGCTTATCCGCAGATGGAAAAAAGATATTCGAAAACGACTTCAAAGGGAGTATTTCAAAAAAAAATCAAGACCTTCTATTAGAACAACTGATATCATCAAATGAAAATGCTAGTGAAGGAACAAAGATTTTCTCCATAGAAGAGTTAGAAAAGGCAATAAATAACTTTGATCCAGCACGTATCGTAGGTCGTGGAGGGCATGGAATGGTATATAAAAGTATATTATCTGATCAACGAGTGGTGGCCATAAAAAATCTAAGGTTATTGAGGATGATGAGATAAATCAATTCATTAATGAGGTTGCAATTCTCTCTCAAATTAGTCACTGATATTATCGTAAAACTCTATGGATGTTGTCTTGAAACAGAGGTTCCATTGTTGGTGTATGACTTTATCTCCAATGGTTCAATATTTTGAATCCTGCATGTTGATTCTAGTAGTAGATTCTCCTTAACATATTTTTCATCTTTTACAATTCTCTGGCGAGTAGTTTGGCATATTTGAAATGACAATTATGAAATGGAAATTGTGTATGACCTATCATAGTTTTCTTTGCATATCTGCGAAGTCTCCGAAGTCATCGTTCCACAATTAACACTCATCTTCACTAATTTGGAATTTTGGAATCCACACGGTTAAGTTATTGTGGCATAAAAGAAGCCAACAACAGGTAAACTCCCATCCTGCACAAAGCAAAGTTGCTATGAACAGATAAAAACTGCAACTTCATTCCTGCTTTTAGCTATACAGTAGCCTATCTACCCAAAATCAGGTTTTTGGTTCGTAGTACTCCCTATATTTCATGAAGAATAATGTTATATAACCTAGAATTCTAGACACGGTCGTGGAAGGGAGGATTAAGTTCAAAGTTAATGTCAAAAATAAGCCTATTCTACGATAAAAAATTTCTTATTAAACTAGTGCAAACATGCCTCTAAATAACACTTGCTTATTGAGCAAATACAAAACGAGTTAAATAACAAGCACAAGTAATAGCTTGCTCCATTAGAAGTAGACATTAGTATTACAAGTTATAACACATCAAAGAAATTATTTTACGAATAATCCAAGAAAAAAATAATTTCAAAATTAACCCAAAACTTTAAAAATTTCAAAAATAACCTTTAGTCGTGAGCCCGCGGACACAACTAACCTTTAGTCGCTACCAGGGTTCGCGACTGAATGTGTAGCACAGCAACTCACACATGTGGCTTTCAGTCACGAGCCCATTCTTAAAGTACTAGTATGTGCAATATTACAAACAAATAGAAATCAAATGTAGCCTAAATGGTTATGGACTTCAGCCTCTCGCACGCGAGACCCGGGTTCGAATCCTGCCCACCAATAATATCAAATAAATTTATTTGTGACCATTCTTTCTTAAAATACTAGTATATAAAATATTACCAAATAATATAAGTCTAATTGAGACTTAATCATGAATTTAAATAAATAGAAAGATTGGAACATAAAACTTCTAGTTTTTGAATTTTTAAAATTTTGAATTAGAATTTTCTAAAATTGGAAGTTTTGCATTCTAACCTTTCTATTTATTTAATATCATGATTAAATCTCAATTAGCAAAATATTTTGGTAATTTTTTTGAGTTGACCGATCAAAATAACATATAACATTAGACTTCAAAAAAATAGTGGCATAAAAAAGATGAAATTTTTGTGGCATATCATATTAAAGACCAAAATTTAGTGACATAGAATCAATTTTCCTAATACAAACCGAGTTAAATAATTAGCATGGTCTCAAAAAATAATAATAATAACTAGCATGCACCAAATAGCTTTCACATTAGGTGTAGATGACATTATTATTAAAATTACAGTGCACCAAAACATTCAATAATAGGGTTACACACATGTATCTTTTAAGTTTTTATTAAGCAACACATGTATATTATTAGTTTTTATAAGCACAAGATATGGCATCAATCCTTGGGACCTTTACGCATCTCTTAGCTGGGCAAGTGTAAGTGTGTTGAAAGGAGTGTAGAAAGAGTCAGAAGAGCGGCGTTCGACAATTGTTTGATACACCTCTTGCATCGACGGCCTTGCTTGTGGAGAAGCTTGCAAGCAAGCAATCGCCAGCCTGAAGAGTAGTACAATGTCTTTCTCCTCCATTGTTAATGGTGGCGAGAGGCGTTGGTCCAAGATTTCTTTGAGCAGTGCTCGGTGATCTTCCGATGATGCAAGGTATTGTATCAGGTCTCTTGGATGCTTCCCCATCACCACCTCCAGCATAACCACACCGAAGCTGTATACGTCACATTTCTCAGTCACCACACATGTGTAGGAAAGCTCTGTACGATAAGGCAAAAAAAGTTGAATCAGCAGTTTGCAAGGTGGAAGTATAATTATTTTGTGTGTGTGAGAAGAAATCATGTACCTGGAGCTATGTAGACATAGGTTCCGGCTAGTGAACTCCAATTTGAAGAATCAGGCTTTAGAATTCTTGCAATTCCAAAATCTGAAACGTAAGCCTTGAAATTATTGTCTAGCAAAGATGTTGTTGCTCGTTATGTCTCGGTGGATTATAGGTGAATTGCAGTCATGGTGCAAATAAGATATTGCTTGAGCCACGTCCTTTACAAGAGCAACTCTCTTCTTCCAATCCAACCCCTTTGCTAGTTCCTCATTTTCTAAGGTTGTAGAAAGACTTCCCCTCTCTATGTAATCATAAACAAGAAACTTGTAATGTGGATGAGAACAGAAGCCATATAGCTTGACTATACTCCGTTGTCGAATATTTGTTAACACTTCAATTTCACTACGAAACCTTCTTTCATCATCAAACTCTTCTTCTATCGGGTGAAGTTTCTTCACGGCGACCACCCGTCCATCTTGAAGTTGCACTTTGTAGACACTGCCATATCCACCGATTCCAATGATGTACTTCTCATCAAAATTTCTGTTGCCTTGATGATGTCCTCAAATGCTAGTTTCCCATCAAAATTCCATACAGAGAATACATCTCCCCTTTCAATACCAGCAGTTTCTTGAGGGTTTCTCTTTTTGCAAATAAACATAATACTTCCAGCAATTGATAGAAGAATAGTAGCACACACAGGCAAAACAATTGCTTCTATCAAAATAAGGGGTTTTCTTTTATGCTCCTCAGATGTTAGAGCTGAATAACAAGGTGGAAGGCCAGAGAGATTACCACATAACCTTTATTATGGAGAAACCAATCTATTGAGGCAGTGCGAAATAGATGTCCTTCTGGAAGTGGCCCTTCCAAGTTGTTGTAAGATACATCAAGCGTCTCTATGCTAAGCATGCTTGAGAAGGAGGATGGAATACTTCCATTGAATTGATTGTGGGAGAGATTTAGATGTTCTAACATCCCCAAGTTCCCGAGCTGTTGTGGCAATCCCCCAGTGAGTTTGTTGTTGCTGACATCCAACTTGATTTCTAGGTTCACCAAATTTCCAATGGTATTAGGCAAATTCCCGCTTAAACTGTTGTTGTTGATATCTAACAATAGTAGTTTGGTGCAACTTCCTAGAGTCTCAGGTATGGATCCACTCAACTTGTTATCAGATATATCAAGGTACTCTAAATTGCTTAGTCGACTAAACTGAGAAGGTATGGGTCCTGATAACTCATTCTGTTCTAAATTGAGTCTATATAGATCTGTCAAGTCTCCAATTTCTACTGGAATGTCACCAATCAATTGGTTAGAGCTGAGTATAAGAACAACCTCAATAATTTTGAGAGCTCTGGAGGTATTCTTCCAGTGATCATATTGTTTGCCACACTAAAGTAAGCCAAGTTGGTCGATGCTGCCCAGTTCGAGGTGAGCTGTCCATAAAAGTTGTTTGACCGTAGGTATGCCCCAGTAAGCTCTGGATGCACCCCAAAAATGTGAGATATGTTGTCTGTGAACTGGTTGTAAGCTAGGCCAATAACCCGCAAGCTGGTGCATGTCCTCAAGCTTCTAGGGATGGGGCCACTAAACATGTTGTCAGATACAACAAAATTTTGTAGTTGTTCTCCTTTGCAAACATCAGGGGGCAAAGGTCCGGAGAGGGAATTGGAACTTAGACCAAGCTCGCTCAGTGTTGTGAGATTTGCAAATTCTTGAGGTAGAGGACCTGATAATTTGTTGGAGTATAGGTGCAAGCGACTAAGTCTTGTCAAGTTCCCAAAAGTTGGGGGGATTGAACCAAAGAAATTGTTGCTACCTAGGTGCAAATAGGAGAGATTCACCAGATTTCCAATCTCTTTGGGAATGGGACCGACAATCTGATTTTCAAAAAGTATCAATTCATTCAGGTTAGTAATGTTCCATATGCATGGAGGAATAGAGCCACTTAGAAGGTTAGTACTTAAGTCCAACAAATTTAAATTTGAAAGTCTTCCTAACTCTTGGGGGATGGAACCTGAAATTTGATTTTCGTGAAGAAGAACTGTTTCTAACGTGGTAACATTGGCTAAAGAGATAGGGATTGCACCAGTGAGTTCATTTTTTGTGAGCTCAAGCCCTATCAAGTTAATGAGATTGCCCAGCTCTACCGGTATATGCCCTAACAAATCATTACCAAATAGCAACAAATAATTTAGATTGGTCAAGTTTCCTAGACTACGGGGTATCTCACCGCTCAAGTAGCCATAGCTTAGCTGCAAAAGTTGTAGGTTAACGAGCCTTCCTAGTTCACTTGGAATTGTACCGGAGAGCATTGTTTCATAAAAGAAAAGCACAGTTAGCGTGGTGAGATTACCTAAGGATGCAGGGATGTGACCAGTGAGGTTGTTGTAAGAGAGCCCAATTTGTTCAAGGCTATGGAGGTTGCCAATCTCGAACGGTATTTGTCCAGTGAGCCAGTTCCCAGAAAGATCTAGGAGGCGGAGGGCTGATAGAGAGCCAATACCCGCTGGTATTGTCCCATGGAGACTACTGTATGTAAGGTCAATGCTCACAAGGAATGGGAGTGCTGAAAAGTTGAGTCCATCGAGCTGGCCATCAAGGGTAGTATTTGGCAGGAAGATGTCGGCAACGACCCATGGCATCTTGCGGCCATGGCGCACAGTGCTGCAAATGATGCCAGTCCAATTGCATGGGTGTGTGTGATTCTGCCAAGAGCTCAACATATTTGAGCCCCGAAGAGTAGACTTCCAGCTAAGTAGAGCCATTTGTTGAGACCTTAGTGATATACCTCCATGCTGACTTGTATGTGCTTGCAGGAAAAGAAGGCAAGACATGAGCAAGAGTAAGAAGGAAGACACTACAAGTGTGTGTTGCATTGTGTTGCATTGTGTTGCCATTTGGTGTTTGAGGGGCTGATAAGATGAAATTATTTAGGCAGCACAACTCTAAATAGGATGGTTGCTAGTTGGCCTTCTCCTGGGTCGCCATCTTTTGTTGTTTGCTACTACCCAATTTGAGTTATCACTCCATCAAGACCGGTATTTCTGCACTAATGAGTGGGGGTCATCTTTCATTACATAGAATAAGGTAGTTAAAAACTCCAGTGGTGATGCAAAAGTAAGTACATGGTGCTTTCAAACAGATAGTTAGGATTCCATAAAAATTCAGGAGAAATCTATTCTAGAATCGATCGAATTAAAGTTTGAAAAGTTAAATAGGGTAATTAGGAATTTGATTTTTAAAAACAAAACTGAGTATTATTTTTGGGTTTTAGGAGCTGAATTAAATCTGGATGCTGAAGACAATTTTGTATAAAATAGGTAGGATGTCTTATCTATTTAGTTTGATTGGGATTCTAAGCTGTTTGAGAGAATTTGAAGGGTTAAAAGGACTGAACTGTAATTAAGAAAACCAAGAGGTTGGATTAGTTTTTAAATGTTTTAAAATAAACCTAACATTCTAACGTTTGGATAAAATATATTTAAGATGAAAGAGTATTGTAAACTATGAGATCAAATTGGGGTTTAATTTTGTTATAATTAATTAGGATTTATGAGTCATATTAAAGCTATTATTTAAAAGAAATAATTTTACACTTAAAAATCATAAATTATTCTCATTAGATGATAAATGACATTTTATAAAAATGGAAATAATGTCTTAGCAAAATAATTATATATACATACATACACATGTTTGTGTACATATGCACAAGCATATTTAAGAAAAATATCTTTGAACTAGATTTTGATTGAGACTTCTTAAATAGTACTTTTAAGGGCAGTTTTAGGGCTAAAACAAAATCAAATTTTTATAATCAGATTTTTGTAAAACGAAATTTTTAGACTCTATTTTTATGATGTTACAGTCTGCCATCAGCCGGCTATATTGCCTACGTCGGCTTAACCTAACCATTAACTCCTTTCATGGCGAGATCCCCGTAGAGCTCTGCAACTGCTCCAAGCTTGTGCACCCGAACCTGCAGGTGGAGACAGGAGCTCATTTGCACAAAAAAAATCGGCGGAGAAACGAGAAGAGAAGCCTGAACTGAAATGCAAGATGTAATAGTAGAAATGGTTTAAATTATTGATATTTTATGATCTGCTTTTTCTTTCTTGCTTCCGGCCTGACTTCAGGTGTTGTTAGGCGACACCAGGATTGGTCTGGATCCAACCCCATCCACGCAAAAAAAAATTCCGATGTGAATATATCCTTGGCTGACTTGAAAGTGGATTTGGGTGAGGTTTAATGGGCTCAAATTACACGGCTCCCGTTTAACGCACCACGCGCTTGAACTGGGGCTGTGTGCCTGTGTGTAAACGTAAATTTTGTTGTTCGGACAATTTTTGCTTTAATTGGGCTTGTATACTTAAAAAGAAGCACGTATATACACGTAATCCATAACATAAACGTAGAAGGTTATGAAATAGTATTAGTATTAGGTTTGGATTTGATGTGGTGTATAGTACTCTGTATCTGAGTCTGTTTAGAAGGATTTATTTGATAAGAACTTTGAAATATCAGCAGGTAAGCCCTTTCCACCATAGGTAACAGGAGGGTTTCTCTAGTTTTCTCTAATTAAATCTATTTAAAATTTTTGAAATTATGGATTGTGAAGCTTATGAGGGTTGCACACACATATCAATGAGACATTCAATAACAAATACAAAATATTAAAATTTTACAATAACATAAAAAATTGCCTCTTTTATAATCTTTGTCAAATTTCAGTGTAATTGAGCTTTCTTAACCAAAATCTTAATATGCAATTACATGTTCATCTAAATATTTATAGCAAATGCCCACGTGAAGGGCAATCATGGGTTCAACTCATGATCTCTTCTAATTTTATATTTGTGCTTGATTGAGATCTTATGTTGTCATGCGTGTTGAGGTTTGAGGGGTGTTGATGCTGAAGGAAATTGTGTATAAAGTTTTCTGCGTGTAAGAAGATTTTTGGATCTATTGGATCTCAAATAGACTGCTTCGAATACATGGGGTGAGATGTATTTGGAGTTGTCCACTTGAGATCTGACGGCTTCGAAAGTTTTCCCATGTGTAAGAAATATTCTACATAATTTTCATGCGTGTTGAAAATAAGAGTGGAGGTGTGTACTATTATTGCAATACTATTTATAAGACAATTTTTTTTAAAAAAAACAAAATCTTAATATGAGATTTCTATCTGAAAAGTTTTTGTATAAAATGTTTTTCTTATGTTAATTAGTGGCAGGCAAGTACTCGTGGTTCATCAAGGTAGATAGGAAAGGAGGAAAAAATAAGAAAAGCGAGAGATGATATATTTAAGCGGGGGGGGGGGGGGGGGGGGGGGGGGGGGGGGGGGGTTGGGAGGGGTTGGCGTCTTTTTGCGAAGGGACCGTGATGATCGGTTCAGTGTCTTTCTTTTCCCTATGACGTGGGGCGTCGGTGAAGTGGGTGCTGAATTTACCAAATCGTCCCTACTCGCATGCACTGTATTGCTTACGCCGCATGGATGCCTGGGTTGCTGGGTTAGTGTCATAAATTATATCTATAGGATTTCAATATTAATCAAATTAAGAGTATGTTTGATTCAATTTATCGACACTTCAACTGATTGGATAAATCAGAGTTGAACTAAATAGGCCCCTTAGTTTAAGATTTATTTTATGAGTTCAAACACTTAATTTTTAACTAGATTCCACAAATAAACTTAAGAAGGTACCAAATATAAATTGGCTTATTTAGAGAAACTAAACCTTGTCAAACCCACTCTAAGTCAATCTCATATATGTCAGATCAAATAAAAAATCTCGAGACTCTAAGAAAACTCTAAGACTCTTAAAAGTGGTTTATTGGATTTGTATTATCTGTTTTAGAAAACAAAAGACGTATATCTTACTCTCTATATGAACCACTATATTAAAAATTAATAATCCAGAACAAAGTGGGTGAGAAGTTTTAAATTTTACATGAGAGAATTAACCATTTTTATTTCTCTTTTATATCAATTTTGACAATTCAAATTCTAATGAAAGGATTGGGATTCTAAGAAAGACATTGTTTATCTTTTATTTTTTAAGTCAGACAATACAAATCCGAACTCCTCGTATATCTGAAAGCCAGACTTATTAACAGGAACTAGACCGAGCCCCTTGTGATGTGCGGTTGGATGACCTTGTTCATAAATGTACTGTAATTCAATGCAACGCAACGTCAGGTGTGATGGCGGCCATGCCGATCCTTGTGTTTTCCTCGAGTTACTTATCAGGGACGGCACAACATATATATGGAGTTGTAGTTTTTGTCAGGCTTAGAAAAGCAGGAAAATGTTAGGTGAATTCATCTCGTTTGTGCCTCCGTTTGTTCGGGCTGTCGGGTGCAAAATTCCTGGGAGAAGCTCTTTCAAACGCACTTCTTTGTGGTCTTCTCTGTCTTTTCTAATAAGTGTGTTTGTGGTGTTTACTTTCTCTTTCCACTTTACCTGTTTTACTGTCCGTTCTCTATTACGGTCATTAGCACACAAACAATCTCAAACGGTAATGATTTAATCGGTGCGGCATTCGAATTGTCCCAATTGTCCGGTTAAATACTAGGACTTGAGCCCCTTTGACACTGTACTGTGTAGGTTATTTGTAGAATTCTTGAGATTTGATCCACACTATGATAACTTGCACTGATTGATTGTTTTTTATCTCTGAGTAAAGCAAGGGCAAGTGAACACACACATTTGACCACATTATTCGCGTTGTAATTAAAAATTGATCAACTGGAATAATCTACTCTGCGAATTTCAAATCAATCACCTAAATATATATCCCTTTAATTGAAAAATATGGCAGACGTTTATTCCTTAAAAAAATAATTCCTGGATCTTTCCAGGGGCAGTGGAAGATAACGTGAAGATCACTTGCCCTTTCTTATCGCCCTCTTTTATTTGTTCCATTCGTCCTTTTTCCAGATATGTACTTTACATACATAGTTAAGATCGAAAGCTAAATATGCTTTATTTACAAGGTCTTTCATTATAATTATAAATGATGGCTCGGTGATTGCAATCACTAATTATTGCTCACAACTCTTGTCCCAATTGTGATTTGCTGATTGCATCACTATTTCTATTATATAGACATTACATGGACACTCACATGCAATCGGAACTACACAAAGAAAGATTGTGACTTCAACCATTGATTAAGTGATAGATCAAAAGATTTTGCTTATGAGATCAATTAAAGGATTTATATATTTGGTGGTATCAATTTTTTTAAAATCTTTATAGCATTGTAATCTTATATATGAATTCTGATGATATGTTTTGTCTTAGAGAAAGAAGGACACGTACAATTTTCTCTATATAAATTGTTATACAAAAAATTAGTAATTCAAATCAAAATAGGTGAGAAGTTTATAATTTCTCACTGAGATAAGTAGCCACATCAATTTCATTTCCATATTAATTTAAACCACTCAAACTTTGATTGGATAGTTGAGATTCTTAAAAAAAAAACACTATTTATCTTTTTTTTTATTGTTTTATTTTTTTTTATTTTTAGTTCTGTAAGATCTCTATCAAATATGTCATATTTTCATGTATATGCTAGGTGATAACAATGATCACTTAAAAGGAAGACGATTTTGTAGTTTTCCACAGCTCCAACCATATAATTGAAACAACAAACACTTTTCTCGAACTACAAAAAGTATAAGCTTTAACTTTAATAATCACATCGCCTAGAAATATGGTAGACGCCTTTGCCTTTAATTACCCAGCTGTAAGTTCTCAGAAGGTTCTTTTAACTCTCTAATTCTTGCTTGTTAATAAGCTCGTGCTGACACTGGACTTTTGAAAAATCGATGTTGCATTTCCTAACCACCTTCGCAAAGTCTGTAACCACTACAGCACAACTGATATGACCATGCTGAATGAATGGCACCAACATTTGAATAGAAAAAAAAAAGGGGAAATGACTCCATTGCAAACGTCTGTTCATTTCAGTTTACAGTAAAAGTTTTGAAACAAGAAGGATAAAGAATCAGTACAGTGAAAGTTTCAACTTTCTGTTCAGAAACAAGAAATTGATTTTGATGTTAGGATTCAGGACTACTAAACAAGTAGGGAGCAAAAGAAGGCTAAAGAGCAAGAAGAATAAGTTCAACAAACAACTGAGAATTAACAATCCAAGCCGGGGAGTGATTATAAAAAGGAACATTTGACTCTATGCCACCACAAAAAACTGTATTTCTAAAAATACCATAAAAACTAAGCTAAATGGTGGATGTCATTAGAATTTCAAAGTGATTTTATATATGTCATTATTGAGTTCATTTTTTTCAAAAATACCAAGACTGCCTGTATCCTTTTTTCTTTCTTCTTGGGTAGCAACAGTTGGGCAACGACAGTGTCGTCACTCTCGACACAGAGCTCCACCTCATCGCACATGCTACTGGGAGAGGCCACATGCACATCTCTCTAGAGCATTAGGTTGTCTCCAACACACGTTTTCCAAGTTGTGCGCGGCGGTCGAAACGACTGGTCGACGGGCACAAGCGACATGCGACCATGGGCAGAGACGCTCGACCACACAGTCGTGGGGTGAGGTCGAAATGGCGGGCCCCACTAAATGCGCAGAGGTCGAAGCAGCTGTGTTGGAGCTAGTCGAAGGCGTGCGCGTACGGATTTTGTGGAGCCTGCAAAATTCCGACCAAATTGACATTTCACAACCAACTCCGGGACTGACAGGCGGGGACACAATTTGGACGACCCGCATGTCATCGAATGACTGAGGAGTTTCTTCAATTCACGAGGTGAACACGGTGGGGCCCACGTCTCAAACGCGTCAGACTTTAATTCCACCCCATGTTGACCGCACGAAATTCAAACCCACTCTATGACATGTAGGACCAGTCTTTGTTGGGCCCAGTTGTCAAAGGGTCTGTTTAATATTTCAATGGTCATTTTTTAAACGGTTGGGAAGATTTTAGAGTTTTAAATTATTTTGGAGTGGGACCCACCTGTCAGTGGCAGTAATTTCGGCCGTTGAAAAATTAGCCGTTATGTAATTTTTAATTATTTTTTATTAAAAAATTCCAAAATAATTCAAAAAAATTTTGAAAAAATCACATAAATTCACCACAGCATTTGTCTATATATAGTGACCTCATTTTCGCATTTCACCACACTCGTCTCACACATCATACACCATTTTATACACTTCTTTCACATATTTTGTGCATTAATTTTTTTTAGAGTTCGATATGAATAGTAATTCCCTAGAGGGTTTTGTAAATTGGATTAGTTCTCTTGGTACACCTAGAGAAAATCTGGGAACATCTGGTAATCCAAATCCTCCACCATATCCACTCAGTAATCCACATTGCACCTAGCCACCTTATCTGTCCAGTTAGCCTACATACCCCCCAGCCCTCAGTATGCATATGCTGGTCCATATCTGTAACATCCCTATTTTCGCCTTACTTGCATTCTCTGAGCATCGCCCAGATACATGCATCTCGCATCACCTAACTCTGAAAGGACCCAAGACCATAACCAATATGTGCATAATGTACCCTAGGATCCCCTCGTATCGAGAAGTCCCAAATTGGCTAAGTCTTTCTCTTTTCCGAAAACGACCGCTTCTAGAAAGCCCTAAAAAGTCCGAAATCTCCGTTTGAAGTCCGAATCGAGATTCGTCTTCTCCTATAGGTTCATATCGCTATTTGATACGTATCGTCCTTTAGAAACATCTCCAAATTCGCGACGAAAACCAGAGTTTCAGCTGTTGGAAGAATCTGAAAACAAAAGTACTATTTTTACCCGGCTCTGTTTTCGTTTTGGCCAAAACCCTGCCAAAGCTTCTCATTTTTGCGCATACTCAATTGGAATAAGTATATACCAATTTTATCTAACCCTCAGAAAAATCAGATTTACATTTGGATCCCTAAATCTCAAAAATACCCAAAATACCCCTAGAGCAAAGCTGTGTACAGTACATGGCACAGTACTGTGCCTGTGCCGTTGCCGTGCCGTGCGCGCGCGCTGCGTGCCGCCCGTGCGCCACCGGCCGCGCCACCGCGTCCCTTCGCCGCCGGCACCGCCCCACGTGCGCCTCGCGTGCCCCGTGAGCTGCGCCACTTGTCGAAGCCATGACGACGCCTCGGGAACCCCCAGGTCGCCGGGATCGTCCCGTCGCGTCCGCCACCGAACACCACTTCGCCTGGCCGCGCGCAAAGTCGTCGTTCCGTGCCCCGAGACCTCGTTGCCTGCAACCACCCGCCTTGTGCCATCGCCGCCGTCCTCTGCCGAACTGTAGCCATACCTCATGACCCCCTCACAGTTCGCCGTCCCATCGCCACCGTCCTCGCCTCCGGTTAATGCCGCGAACACGCCCAGTTGCGCCCTCCCTCGGCCAGAGCCTCCCCTAAGCCACCTGGAGGCTATAAAAGCCAGGGCATCGTGTTATCTTCACCACACGTACACGCCATTAGCAGCAGAGAGCTCCCCCTTCACTGTTCTTCTTCTCCAGCGCGCCGCAGGTGAGCTCTCTCGACGACAAGCTTTTCCAGTAATGCACTCTTCAAACTAAAGCTACCAGCATACTCCTCTTAGTCCCTAGATAGTTCACGAGCAAAGAATTGAACCCACTTCTCTTCTAACTCCGGCTATCACCGGATTTTCTGTTTCCTCTGTTCAGCAAAATTCAAACCGATCCAAAAGGATTTAGAACTCGTGCTAGTAGAAAGAAACACTCCTTAGAGTACGCTCTATTGCCCCAGCTAGTTAATTTTGGTTTTCATTCAGCCAATCAAAAATCCCCAAATCCCCCGGCCGTGAACTCCAGCAGTTAACTCCGGCGAGCCTCCAACCGCCACCTCCAGGCAATCCAATGATCCAGCAGTGACCTCTACACTCCCAGGAGCAAGAATATGTAATTTGTTTTGAAATTGATCAACTCTAGGTGCTCCAATTGCTCTGCCCTAATTTCTGTTCAAAACAGCCACCTTGGCATTCAAATTCCGGCCAACTCCGGCCATCCCCGGCCAAACCCTTCAACCAGCCACCTCCTGACACTTAAGCCTACATGTTTGACATAGTTTGCCCTCAAATGCATGAGCCAATTGCTCAGGACACACAAACCCTAATTTCAGCAGTACAATGGCATGGAAATTGCTGTGTCCTGGACCTTTTTGTAAATTCTGGAAAACCTAAGCCTTTTCTGCTTGTCCCACTTTGTCAAATAACCTTGCCTTAGTCTATTACACATGCTGTCCAATTTTCATCTCATTTAGAATCACCTAGACCCCTTAACTCACTTTTCGGCTTTTAGGTTAAGTTCGGACGTGACCCGAACGTCGCCCTTTTGACGTCTAATGTCCGTCGACCCTAAGAGTCTTATTTACTACTCTTCTTGTCCATCCTAAACTAGCACAATTCAACCCTTAGAAATCCAAAGCCCAAACCCTAGCCCAGTTCAGAAATCAAAAGCCGTTCCAGTATAGCGCCCTATTATTTTATGTGAGCATAAGTTGTCGTATTTAGTAAGTTGATTGTAATACCTTGTGTGTATGCCTGTATTTGAAGATCAAGACTTCGACTACGTGGAAGAGGAAGCAGAAGAACCCGCAGACTACGACACTACTGCTTGGCAAGGCAAGTTTCCCTCCTTTGAACATATTGCGCCTATTATTTTATATGCATTTAATTATTTAGAGTTTGATATCTACACAAGTATACATAAGATAGTTTTGATAAAAGCGTATGTTGAGAAATAATGTGAGTAGATGGTCCCATTTTGTGGACCCCCCTTGTTTTCATGACAATTTACTTTACCTTGTCACCTTAGGAGAAAAAGTATTACTTTAAAAGAGATATGCACTCATAGAAGTATATGTCAACACTAATAAATGTGTAAAAGAAGAGAGGAAGGCAGAAGCATGAGCAAACTATTTCTAAAAGATCATTTTATATAAAAGAAATAGGGACTAGTAGCGAGGATTGGTTTGGATGGTGGGCGCTGTGTGCGCGGTGGGTTTGTGAAAGCCTCGCTAAGGGTCCATAAGGACGGGATCGTCGTGCTGTGCTTCTAAGCGGCCTGATAACGTGCTAACCACCCGCCTGGTATGGGACAGGCACAATGTCATGACTCACCTAAAGTTAATCATTTCCTGCAATGGTTGTCGATCCGGTTTCCCGAGTGGAAATTGGTGGGCCACAGAGGGCCACGAGTGGTGTGAGGGGTAGAGAGGATAAGGTGTAAGAAGGAAGTCGCCCTAGCCTGGCTCTCGAGTCGTGCGCGACCGAACCCGGAAGTGGGATTTCCATGCGTCCAGAGGAGGACTTCATGGACCCAAGGCTAGAAGAAAAGGCAGTGGGGAGGACCCACAACGATAATGAGGACCTTACGCGTGCTTGCCATGTATCATGTTGTAGGGAGTACCTACCTTGATAATGGGGCCGGTATTGTCTATGTATCGGGCAGGAAATTATTAACAATGGGTCAGTAAACTGTTGTGTAAGCTCAGCCTGGTCACCTGCGTATAAGTCGCAGGGAGCTGATCCGACATTTAAGTTGAGTTTTCGTGGTGGGTACAGTGGTACACCTCTGCAGAGTGTAAAAAGGTATTCGAATACTCCGTGCTCCCGGGTTTTCTGGAGCCTGGTCGTAGTGGGGTGGTCCCTCGTCGATGCAGCATGATTAGTTTTAATAAATTCTTTAAAATGTGATCAAACCATGGCGGCTCATGGGAGCTTAGCCTGACTCTGTGAAAAGTATACACATGTACAGTCTGATAAATTACTTTGATAAACAAAACCCCAGATTCTGGGAGACTTTCTAAAGTATTAAAATATCTCTGTTTTCAATAAAATTACCCTAAGTATGAGAACCATAGAGCTTGTTGTTGACATTTACCACATATAACATCTCCCTATGCGGGAACTTGCTGAGCTTTGTATGCTCACCCTTGCTGATCCAATAAGTACAGAGGATGAATCAGTCGATTTCATAGACTATGGAATCGACTCAGCACAAGAAGACCCCGACAACGTTCCCGGAGATCCAAGCGCCTGAAGGGTCACCAAACCTCAACGAGAGCGATGTGGATTGCGCCCTGCTTCACGCTTTGCTGGATGAGGAGGATGTTCCTCACTGTTGTGTTGTACTACTTTGGATGATTGCTTTTTGGCTCGAACCCTGTTTTGGGTTCAGCCCCTAACTGATTTTGCTACTTATATTTTGACGTGGTTCCGCACACGTCAATTACTGTAATATAGGTCTGAATGACCCCTTACGCTTTGCTAATGTATGCATGTAAATATGGTTGGATGTTCTGAAGTTTTAACTCCTGTGCACAAATCACCTGGGCATTTGTAGTAGGTTCCCTCTAACGAGGGGCCCACAATATCCGCATCCCCTTCTATATGCATTACTGTCCTCATATCCATATGGCCGTCCGTATGTACTGTACGAGCAAAATTATCATTTTGTCGGTGAACCGGTCAACTATGGTAATCTCTCACCACCACCACCCCACCACCCCGCCACCCCATGGGCAAAATTTGAGATCTGCATCCTCCCCAGAAGGAGCGAGGAAGGACGTGGAGCGAACATTTGGGGTTCTACAATGCCGCTTTGCCATCCTGCATGATCCTGCTCACTTTTGGCAATACTTAACTCTCGTGAAAATCATGAAGATGTGTGTCATGCATATTGCAAAATATTGTTGTTGAAAATGAGCAAGAGTCTGATGGCCCATGTCACGCCCCGCTCAGGGCTATGACCACTCCTGTGGGGATCCAGCTCTCTGCAGCTAGACCCATACACACATACCCTTGACTGCCCAGGAGGAGTCAAGCACAGGAGCATCACATTGTAACAGAAATACATGAGCATCAGCAAGGTGACTTGACAGCCTTATTACAAATAAATTATTACAAGAGCCGAAACGGCTTAAATAAACAGAGTATTTAAACCAAAACCTATGCAACGGAAACTAAACCACAACCCACAGCAAGAAGTGGATTGTAGGACGACGATCTTCGGAACTCTGGTGGAATCGACTCTTCTTTGACATCTAGGTCCACGGCGCTCTCCGTGTACTCGTGTAGGTCCTGAAGTTCTCCATCTATTGGGGTTTTAATAGCAAGGGTGAGTACTTTCGTACTCCGCAAGTCATGAGGAAGTAATAATTACCCCTATAGTATAAATGTCATGAACCTATGCTATTTGGAGAAAGGGGAGAGGGATTTGTAAAATACTTTTGTCCTCACATCTCCTAACAACATTTGATCATATATATATATATAGAATATCATCCAATCTGTAAAATGTCCTCCTTCTCGTAACTCTTTGACAGCATTTAATCATATAGATATGATATAATCCAACATTGCTTTTCTCATCTACATATATGTCTATGTATACCTACGCTTAGGCAATTAACTGAAGATGGGTGTGGCTGCCTCTCATGAGTTGCCACTGTTGGATGTTTTAACAGAACTTTTCCAAAGTTACTTGTGTGCTTAGACGAGGGACAACCCCTCTACGACAGGCTCCTATAAAACCCGGGAGCTCGGAGTATTCGAATACGTTTTTACACTCTGCAGAGGTGTACCAATTTACCCACTACGAGACCTCAACTTTTACGTCGGGCCAACTCCATGCGACTTTTACGCATGTGACAAGGCTGAGATCACACGACAGTTTACTGACCTAGCATTAACAATTCCCCGCCCGGTACATAGACAGTACAGGCCCCACTACCAAGGTGGGTACTCCCCACAACATGATAGATGGCAAGCACATGTAAAGTCCTCATTACCGTTGTGGGTCCTCCCCACTGCCTTTTCTTCTAGCCTTGGGTCCATGAAGTCCTCCTCTGGACGCATAGAATTCCCACTTCTGGGTTCGGTCGCGCACGACTCGAGAGCCAGGCTAGGGCGACTTCCTTCTTACACCTTATCCACTCTACCCCTCACACCACTCGTGGCCCTCTGTGGCCCACCAATTTCCACTCGGGAAACCGGATCGACAACCAGTTGCAGGGAAGAGTTAATACCAAGAAAGTCATGACATTGTGCCTGTCCCATACCAGGCGAGTGGTTAGTACGTTGTCGTGCCGCATAGCGCACTAGAATGACACACAAGGTTCTAGTCCTTACGAACCGCCAGTGAGGCCAACCACAATCCCACTGCGCACACAGCACCAACCATCCAAACCATTCTCACTGTTGGCTGTACTTTGTACTTTTCACAAATACACTTAAATACATATATAACAGGTGTGGCTCACACCCCATCACATTTCATGTGCCTAATCATATTTCTATTCACATGCTCTAACCTGTTCTATCACCACATAACTCATCATATTTCTTTATATTCCAATCCAATGTTGTCTTAGCAAGATATCTCAATTCATCACATGCATTAATCTCTATTACCAAGGTATTCATAGCAAGGTATAAAATATGGGATCAAGATGATCAAAGCATGACTTGCCTTGCTTTCCCGCGACAGGGTCTTCTGCGAGGTCTTCAATCAACTGATCTCCGCGCTTGGAACGGACGATCTTCTAAACGCGATAAACACACAAAATCAATCTATCAATTAAACATGCATGCGACTATAAGATGCGATATTTGAATTATAACATGTCTAAATGCTGGGACTTGAGAATCGGGTTTGATCGAGGTTGAATCGGCGAGATTCCGGAAATAGGGTATTTAGGGTAATCGGAACGGATTCGTTTTCGAAAAATGGCCGAGAGGCTGAAACGGAACTTTAGGACTGTAATCTGGAGGGATGATAAAAGGAGAATATATATTAGAGTCAATTTGTAGTAAGATGCTTCGGACGGATCTGGATTCGAAGTTCGAATGGAGAAAATCCACTTTTGTCGGGATTTCGGGGCAAAACGGGCAATTCCTAAGTCCAAAAGTGATGATATTCAGATCCGAGGGTCGGATCTGAGGAAAAATTATATATCTGGAAGTTTTAGAGTGAGACAGATCTGATGGCGAAGACGGATTGGCGATCGGACACTTCTACAATAATTCGATAAAATCGGGCCGGGGGGGGGGGGGGGGGAACGATACGAGCTTATACAGCGGATTTGAGATCCGGGCTTCGGATGAGGAATCATCCTTCACGACATTGAAAGTAGGCAGCAATGCGAACATAGTGACGCGATCGGGTCTTCGATCGGGTGTCCAGAAGACATAGAACGACATAGCATGTCAAAAGGGCTGACATTGGAAACACTGTATACAGTACTGTAGCAATGTCATCCCGAGACATTGGACGCGTCCACGGCGTACAGCTGGCCGGCGACGAGTGCAAGGGTGCTGGAGGCTATGGGCTGGCTGTTTGATGCTTGGACTCGGAGGAGGAGGTTCAGCAGGTGGTGTAGCCGCTCGGTGGTCAACAATGGCGGCCGGAAAGACGACGAACGGCGAGATAGCCGGCGACGGTGAAGAAGACACGGCCGGCGACGGTTTCTTGCGTTTCGTCCACGGGAGCGGCTCCCATTTGGTACCTGGGGGTTTCGGGGTGTGGGGAACTCAATGGTGAACTCGTATCGGGCAAAAGATGGCCGGAGAGGCGACTTTCCCGAGGATGGTCGACGGCAAACAAACTTTGGCATGGCGAGATTGGGCGATCCAATGATCGGATGACGATGCTTCCAAAGGAAAACATGTGCAAGAGACTAAAATCTACAAGTTTGACAAAGTTGTACTCACTGTAAACGGCCGGAGACGACGAAGAAGGGCCAATGCCACTCGGGCTGACGCTGGAACATGCCCTGGTCGCGGCCAGAATCAGCAGCAATTACCCCCTTTATCATTTTATGTGCATTTCTTGATCGAAATGCAGATCTCTCAGATGCATTGGCTCTCTGACTCAAATATCTACCATTCTACAGAGCTTTTCTGCTGGAGATGAAGTTGTGTGAAGAAAAAAAATCTGCTGCAAAGACTATACATGCAAGGACATACGTGGAATTTTCTACAGTAGAGAGTTGGTGGTGATGTGTAATTGATCCAGCAGGGCTAATATGGTCTTAACACTATTTGTGCAGTGGAAAAGTGAGGGTTAAACTAGTAATTTCTCATAAGAACTCATTTATATGCATTTTTGGGCTCATTTTCAATTAATAAAAATTAGGAGGACTGAAATGCAAAAGGGCCAAAGCTAAATCCTGCTCATTTCTGGTTTCTTGGAATTTTCAAAATATACTTCTTAATTTTAGAGCTATTTCTCATGCTTAATTAAGTATTTTCAATATTCCAAAATGCATTTCCTAATTAAAATAAATATTATTTCATGTGTAAAATGGTTTTGCTTTGTATCTAAAATTCATAATAATGTGAATCCCAATTATGCATGCATCAAAGATAAAATGGGGCAAACAATCTGGAGTTTACAGGGTTTTGATTCAATCTGAAACGAAAACGAAAACGGCGATTAGGGTAATCAGGGTAATTAGGGTTTCGCCTTTTTCAGGAAATGATTTCGATACCTTAGAGCGAGATTCTGAGATCGTCGATGTAGAGAACTTTGTTTAGAATAGCATTTGGGAGGTGTTCCCTGAATCAGATTGAGATTTGGAGTTGAAATGCGACTTTTAGGGTTTTTGTTGGTTTTTGAATCTGAAAAGGACTAAGTCGCGATGAATCTGGACTAAATTGTGAAAATGATCTTAGAGATGGAATTCTGATGCCAACTTTTTGGATTAAGGTATTGGCATACCCTTGATCGTATTCCAGAGATAATTTGGTGGGAATCTGGTCCGGAATTTGATAAATCGGCATTCCAAAATTTCAGGGTAATTTAGAGTATTTCTGATTTCGAAAATAGAAGAGACGAGAGATTTGAGCCGATGAGGATTGAATCTGGATTAACTCCTGAAGAACTTTATTCTCAGGGCACTTTGAGGATAACATCAGTGCATTCTGATCTGAATTTGGGTCAACGGATACGAGTTTGAGATTTTCGGGCTAAAGAGACAAATTTGATTGGAGAAATTTGGCTATAACCATGTAGATACATCCATGCACGATTTTATGAAAAGTAGTCTTTTCAGTCCCAAATTTGGGTTGTTACAGCCCACCCTACGATTTTGACAACAATCAAGAGACTTCAAACATAACATAGCCTCATGTTTAACATGGTGGTACAATTGCTTTCGCAGATGTAATCAGGAGAAATTTCAACATTCGTGCTCAACCGATGCATGTGCAGTTTGAAAGAGATTTGATTGAGCATATTTTGGAGCATTTTGGAGGTGTGCACGGCAACTAGTCGATGTTAAATTTTAAGTTTAAATTTCCGCATGTATGCAATGTCATATGTTTAATTTTATGTTCAACCGTTCGATTTAATAAAATATTTATTTTCGTTATGCAAAATTTTTAATCCGCAAGTTAAATTTTTATATGTTGGAATTATTTTCGTATATTTTTTAATTTATTTGTACCAATTATTTAATCAATATTGTGATGCAATAAACTAAATTGGATATTTAATACGTAGAGCCCACCGAAGAGTCTTTTGAAGAGTCTTTGCAGTGAAGATGGAGACTCTTAGAGAGACTCTTCACGCGTGGGTTCCACGAAGACTCTTTCGAAGAGTCTTTGCATTGAAGACCAAGAGACTCTACAGGGTGCTCTTTGCTGACGTGGCGGAGAATATTCTCTTGAAGAGTCTCTTGAGAGGAGCTAGAATTAGAGATATCTTAACATATTAATTGTTCATTTGTCCTATGATCCAAGAATCCAACTCAACTCGTCTCTTCACAAGGTGAGAACTGAGAAAGATGACACAATTCAATTACCAACTTCACCAACCATCAGAATTCAGAGCATTTAACACATTAAAACGAGCTCTGCACCGAGGCATTCCTCTGCGATGCTGCTTGACCCAGCATCGCCAGCTCCGTTGCCATGCTCCGCAGCTGCGAGGCGCTGCTCCCAGCTATGGAGGACATCAATTGCATTGGTTGGCTTATTGGCAGCATCACCAACAATGTGTACAGGCCTGCAGGGAGCTGTTCATATCAGTGTCGCGCCGCACTGCACCACTTTTCCTCGAGCAGCAGCCAAGCCGCGCCCCCTTGTGCAGCTACCGCACCACTTGCACAGATGTGCGTCCCCCACGCCAGCTCACATGGCCGCTGCGCCTCTAGTCCACATGTTCGACGCCCTTGTGCAAACGCCGGGCTCACTCATGATACCATCGTGTCTCCCACGCCCGTCCACGCAACCACGCACCAATCGCGGCCACCCTTGACGTGTTCAAGATCAATGGCTTGCTTGCCTACAATGTGTTTGAGAAAACACTGCTTTGTTGCCACCATAGTGGTTGTGTTGCATGGCACACCACATTGCTTGCTAACTTTAAGGTGTTTAGGAAAATGCTTAGAAGAACAAGCATGTATATGATGGCACACTTGAAAATTTTGGCACATTCAAAAGGATATAAAAGTCATTTTGGACTAAATCAACTCCTTTGACTTTCTCTAAATGGTATTTTTGGAAGATTTTTTAGATTCTATTGGCATAAGACCAATAAAATAAAAAATGATGACATTTCTCGAATTTTTGTTTTCTCCAATGGCATAGAGCAAAATGTCCCATGTAAAAAATTTAGGATTAATTATCAAAAGATAAAATACAAAAAAACCAATATCATATGTGCTGATAAGTGCATGACCATACTGTTTATGGTTAAGTGTCAGTTATAGAAAAATCAATTCACTATAAGATCAAAAAAGATTGAACTATGTAAGGGTGATACATATCTTGATTTGGGTTTAATCTAATATCATATGACAAAAGAATTAACATGAATACATTATATACATTTGTTTGATATAATCTTTGTGTATACTCGAGTAGTTGTTATATCGTGCCTCCACTTGTGATTTGGGTAAGTGTTTGTTGTCATGACCAAGTATGCATGGATCAATAGGCCACACATTTAACGGGTTGAAACAAATCAATTCGAATAGAATCTATTTTGTGGTTTTATATCACATGAAGAAATCTAATATAGTATGACTCATCCTACAAATCTCTATATAAAAAGAGGTATGGTGGGTTTTCGGAGATGAATTAAGAGAAATCCTAGCTGCTATCTCCACTTAAAGCAACAACCCCTTATCACGATCGTGCGTGCTAGTGATAGCACACTAGCTAGCGCATGACATTCTGCCCCCAAATTTGTGGATACCAATAGAGGCGCCGTTATCATTGCTACGCTGATCAAGATGATCTACGAGCAATCGCAGTGATCCACAAATAGTCACTGTGATCCACAAGTTGTTCCCATGTTCCACAAGCGGTTGTCAAGATCTGAACGATTCCTGGACGTGCACAATGTTGGATCGGTTGCTATACCAATTCTCCTTTCACTATGATTAAATACTTACAGTTTTCAAGTAAAAATTTTTGAAATTCTTAAAATTCTGCTAGTGTAGTCCACTCATTCTCATCAAATATTGCACCTATGAGGCTAATTATTTTTATCATTTTATTTAGAGTGAGTTATGTTATGCAAATGTATATTATCATGGTATCTATCATTCTACTTTTTGTGATAATTTTATATTCTATTTAATAATTGTCACTTGATGCATATTCTCATTTATTTTAATTTGAACCTTTATTCATCTAAGTTTTGTGAGATTTATATAAGATAAAGTTGAAATTGAGAGGATCTACTTGTATGTTAATCGAATCTAAATTTTAAACCAAACTATAGTTTTTAAAATAAGGGTAATTTGTATCAAGATTTAATTATTATCATTCAGGAAGAATATTTTATTTATTATTATATATTTTGTAAAGGATTTTAAGTATGATTTTTCATATTTTGGTTCTTATGGTTTAAAAGTAATTTTTGTCTATTTTTTGATCCGAAATTCAATTGTGTTGTATTATAAATTAATTAAGATTAATAGGAAATAAAATTAAATAAATTAGGGTTTGCGGAGCTAGAGTTTAAATTCAAATTTATAGTTAAATTTTTTTGTTCAAATATTAGTTGAATTGGATAGAAAATCAATTGAAATGATTTAGAGAGATTAAATCATTTTATTATTATTTTTATTATTGTAAAAGTCATTAGTTTCGAAATGTTACATTTCATTGTTCACCAATTAAAACTAATTTTTGTTTTGATTTCAATTCAGAAATTAAATTAGAAATCAATTGAACTAATTCTTAAAACCAATTCATTTAAAATGTTGGAGCTGGAGTTCGGCTCAAGGCTGAAGCCCGCTGAATTTGACTAGAAGCCGGAACTGGCTTCAAATCTCATTCAAATTTAAACACTGTTGAGCCGTGGTACCAAGGCAGTGAAATTCGGTCGTCTTCGGCGATCACCGGCGACAGAGACAATAGGAGGATGACTATCAGCCTCTCACATGCATGTCCCAAGTATGGCAGCGACGGTGAAGCGGTCCAGCGTCGGTGGCCATGGACCAAAGCGAAAAAGAGGGAATTCAGCTGGTTCACCGCTGCTGGGTCGCTCCGGCGAGGCTCGCCGGCGGGGAACAGGTCAGACGTATTTCTTCGAGTCCTAATTCAGTACGTCTGCGATTAATTTGGTTTTTATAGTCAGATTGGGGATCAATTTCTCGACGATGACAGATTAGAGGCGTACGGCGAACTCTGGCGAGGGTTCATTGGAGGAGGTGGCGCTTGGTGGGGAGCAAGAGGGGGTCCTAGGGGTTCTGATTGTGAACTCGGATTGGATGGAGGCAGGCTGTAGTGATTTGGCATCGAGGGCTCGTTTTCTGGCGGGGTGGAGCTCGCCGGCGACGAGGAAGATGAAGAAGAATCTAGAGATCTTCTGAGCAGAAATATTTTTATGGTTGAGGTGGTTGGATTGGGAAGAAAAACATCGAATTTTTCTGTCGTTTACGTGGCCCGATGGAGAAAAATGGCGGTCCGGCGGCGAAAGTTTGCTGGGGTTGTACTAGAGTGGTTAATTCCAAGTGAGGAATATGATAGGAGGGGTTTGGGGTCCGATCAATGTTCACCCGAGTTCAATTGAAGGCGAGCGACAACAGAACAGTAGCTAGAAGTAACACAAAACTGAAAACGAAAATGGAACAGTAAAAGATGCGATGGCTGGCGTCAAAGTGGTGATCCGGTGAGGATTTCTTGCCGGAGTTGGGTCGGTGGAACTTGTCTGCGTTGGTTTGGTGCTCGGGCGATGCTTATCGGTGTTGGATCGTCAACGGCGGACAACAGAACAGTGCTGGTGACAAAATGAATAGTAATTGTCGCTTGATTCCAGTGGTTGATTGATCAGTTTACTGAAATTTTGGAATTGGAATCTGGTGAAGAGTTGCAACAAAGATGTCGGGCAAGAGTTTTGGAGGATGAGATGAACTTGAATGGCGCGACGGCACTGGCGGTGAAGCTGGCAAGGAAAGGAAGAACTGGAGCAGACACAGGAACCCGACAAGGAACTGGCAAGGGAACCAGTGAAGTTCCAATAGGGAACCAACAGGGACCAGTTGCAGTTACTGGGAACTTGGGTTGTTTCTCTGGGAACCATAATTCATATATGGGTTTTACTACACCTGCTGCTGATGAATTCAGAAGAAAGCTATTGTTGAGTTGATTGGCTTCATGGGTAAGCAAAAACTGATGTATACATGTATTTCCTTCTCACCCATACACATGTACTGCATATGTGTGCTGTAGATATGCATTTGGGTGTATTTTGTTGACATAATGGAAGAAAGGGGTGGCTAATATTCTTGATGAGGTGCATGTATATTTTCCATCATGTGTGTGAGTTTTTTTTACTAATAACCCACATTTAAAAAACAATTGTAAAACTAACCCACAGTTGTAATAATTTGCAGAAATAGCCTGCCACGTCAGCTTGTCGAGCTCTGGGAGCTCGACAAGCTACAAGTCGCACGGGACCTCCTTGTCGTGGTCGGAGGGCACGACCAGAGGCTTGTCGTGTCCGTCGACCACGACAAGGCCTGGTCGAGTGCCCCGACCACGACAAGCCCTTGTCGAACGCCTCGACCACGACTAGCTGATGAAACTTGTCGCATGTGGAAAACATGACAAGGGCGCGGTGTACAGTAAAGCTGGTCGAGCTAGGAACTTGATTGCAAGAATTTATGATTGAATTGTGGACTGATTTGTAATCTGATTTCACAAATGAATATAAACTTATACGTTATACTCATCTAACAAGAGATTTGATAAAATATGACTTGATTTGATGATTTTCGATATAAACTGAAAATAGGGTACTTTAGGGTAAAATAAGATGTGAGTTTTGTCGATTTCGAATTATGGCCTTTAAGATGTGATTTTGTAATCTGGACAGAAGAGAAAATTGTATCAAATAGCATTTGAAAAAGATTTGCTAAAGAAATTCTGAATTTGGAGTTAATCTGAAGATTTTAGCCTTTTTGGGTTTGTAGATATCAGATAAAGGACTAAATTACGATATAATTTGGACTGATATGTGAAAAAGGCTTAGATGATATGATTTGGCTGCCAACTTTCTGGATTAAGGTATTGACATACCCATGATCATAATCCAAGAATAATCTGATCTGGATTAGGTCAAGATTTAGCTAAATCTGCGTTTTGAGTATTTAGGGTAATTAGAATAGTAATTAGAATCCTGTTTTCGAAAACAGAATAGGATTGATAGATCTGAGAGTTAGAGATGGAATTGAATCTGGCTTCTGAAGACTTTTATGTTTGGCAGTAACAAGATCAGTTCAACCCTAATCTATCTCAAACCCAAAAATATCAAAATCTATCCTGTGAACCCAAATCAAGATCAGTGGGGATTTAAACCCAGGTGGACAACGAGGTAGAAGAGAGTTCCCACCAGCTGGGCTAGGAGTTTTTCCCATCATACTGTACATACATAAATACATACATACTTGATAGATATATATATATATATACACACGCACATATATATATATGTATATGTATATGTATATGTATATATATCTATAGAAATATATGTAAGTATGTATATATATCTATGTATGCATATACATATAATAAAAATATATAAGAAATCTTGTGAACTGCATGATTCATTTTGAATGTAACACACTGGAAAATAAAAGTGTTAGTACATGTTCGCTATGGGTTCGGACGACCCCTCTTATGCCCATGCCCATGTCTATCTCTCTGAAAAGGCGATGGTGAGTACGGATCAGGTGGCACATGTGATCGCTGCCCAGCCACGGTAGAAGGACCATGCCGCTCAGTACCTGCATGACCCTGAGATGGCTGTGTCGGTGGAGGGTGATCTTCGAGCTCGCTAGGCGCCAACTGATCTGGTTGGTAGTACTGATGTGCATGAGGGTCGTGCAACCCTAACATGCTCGAGACCCAGTCCTGGTTGTCCCGCTGTGGTGCCACCCAACTAGGGTCGGCCCCCTGCGGAGCGTAGTACTCACGATCGTCATCCACATCCATGTGGTCGTGGGCGGGGTCCCCCCAACTCTCCCAAGTAGACCCCCCATGGACTGAGTGTCTCTGTCCCTGGACAGCCTGCTCAATATGAGCCTGGCCCCAATCTTCGTCAGCCGCAAGCCGCTCTGCCAACGCCCTACTCGCATCGTCCCTGTCTTGACGACGGATGTCGTCCTCGTCTTGACGACGGATGCCGTCCTCATCATCAGAGTCATCTGAACCGGGAGTGCGATGTCTCGACGGGCCCCCAATATGCAGATCTCTGCGTCGAGCACTGTGCATTGACGAGGAACGATGAAGCCGAGACAGGCCGGCGAACGTCCCTGGTATGTCACCTCCCCAGGTCGACGATGTGTCACGATGACTGCGCCGTGCTGACGAAGTGCTCTGTCGAGCACCACCCAGGCTAGGCCGGGCTGACATCGGGCTAGGCGGCCGGGCCCCTCTCCGGTGCGGAACCGATGCATCTGTCTTTTGGCCACAAGTAACGTCGAAGAAGAAGATTCGTTGTGCTGCTACACGGATGGAATGTAGGGCAGCACGCGCCATCGCCTTGAAGCGTGGTCCTCCTTCCAAGCGAGACGACAAGTTTGCCGCCTGGCTGTCGATGGCCAACGCTAAGTCACCCTGCACATGCGAAACTCATATGGGAACTATGGAAAAATAGATAAGATAAGAGACCAACATAAGTATCCAGCGAAGACGAACGTACCGAGCGATGTATCCGGCCTGGGAAATGAACATCAAGGCCGAGTCGAAGACTGTCTTGATGTGATAGTTCTGTCGGCGAGGGGGGGCCGCACGATCGAGTCGCGTGCTGGTGCGCGGCACGTACCACTGAAGATAGGCTTGGGACGTCCCAGGGTCATACGGCCGCTCCTCCACAACAACATCCGTCGCCGCGTGGTCCTCCCACTCGTCGACCCATTTGGAATTCTTGATCTGCCAGTTGTCGAAGTGTTTTCCTCTACGTGTTTGTCTGCAAAAGGTGACGCGATGCACATAAAGCAAAGAAATAAACAAATATGAGTGTGTACATGAGATATAGAAAATGTTCGAGGCATACACGTGAATCTCCAGCGGGAGATGGCGTTGTCGATTTCTTTCCGGGGGCGGTATCTGCTGATGTAGCCCGAATTGGCGCATCACCCTCTCCGGAAAATACGGCTCCACCACATGTGAGAACACCATGTGCCGGCGTGTAAGCCAGCAGTCCTGGCCCGCGGTGCAATGCTAGGAAATGCCATGCGGTGCAACCTGCGAGATGTGCTCCGGTGTCCATGGTCGCCATATGACACGCGCGTCCGATAGGAGATCAAACTCTCCCAGGTAAGCCAAGTAACAGCGGTGAATCTGTGACGATGACCACCTCGGCCGACCTCCCAGCCAACGGGCTCCCATGGTCGGCCGGTCCACCCAATCCTCATAGTCCGCTGGCGCACCGTACGGATGAATGGGCCGCTGTAAACGCGGCCGACCAACGGGGAAGTGCTCCCATGACCACAGTTGCAGCAGTACAGGGCATGCGGAAAGCAACGATCCAGCTGCGGTCCTGCAACATGCCTCGCAAAGGCCCCTGTACGTCGCGCAGAACACTGCCATCGCCCAGTTGTAACGCGGCATGGCCCCTGCGTCGGCATCGACGATACTCTCGACCAGAGAAATGAACCACGTGTACACAGTGTCACCGTGCGTGGAAGGGAACAAAATATACTGCAGCGTCACCAGCAAATATGCGAAGAGATGCTGCCAAACTACATCGGCGGGGGCATCATCGGGGCACTCACGGTAGCGCGCCAGAAATCGGTGGGGGACACCACGCCTGGATGCCGGGATCTCGTCAGCGTGGTTAGCGATGTTGAATCGGAGGTGCATCTGTGCGCGCCAATCTAGGCGTGCTGCCCGGGGGATGATGGGATGTCCACTGCCAGGTAAACCAAGCAGCATGCTCACATCCTCCAGCGTGACTGTCATCTCCCCCCAGCAGAAGTGGAAAGTGTGGGTCTCTGGACGCCATCGATCTACCAATGTGGTGATCAACGACCTGTCCAGTGTGAGATGCTGACCTATCTGTAGCATACGGGCGAACGGCAATAAACCTGCAGCCCGCAGGATGGGGATATAGCCCTCATGCAGAGGCCAGTACTCCAAGGGAGCACGGACTACCAGCGGCTCCAAGTCCCCGCCTTCGGACAAGATGCGGCCGCGATGTCCACGATCACATGTACTGCTCAGTAGCTCTGGAAGATCTCTATCCCCGCCAGCCATGCCTGTCAAAACATAAAACATGAACCATTATTGAAAGTAACATAACATACATCGGGAACCGTTATTGAAAGTATCATACCCATGGATAGCACACGACATGAAAGTAACATAACATGAATCATATTACAAGGTTTCATACAGATTACAACAATCCAATGCAAATGATAAGTGTATTACAAAGTTTATTACAAGGCTATGTCGATGGTCCGGGTGCATTCAAACAATCCTTCCTGCTATGTCCGGGCTGTCTACAGATCGAGCATTTCCTAGCTCGTGAGCTACCCCCATGTGACTCGTCCATGTCGTTGTGTATTCGGCGTGTCTTCCGTCGCCCTGGACCCGTTCGCTTTAGATTTACATCTGGGATCTAGGTAGTCTCGCCAGCAGGGATAACTCTGTAGTCACCGAGCGTTATAAAAACTCTCCACACGTCACTCCACGTGTTTGAAAGGTTGTCAAGGCTGAAGTACTCCGAAAGGTAAGGCGCATGGCTCACACCGAGCGCCGCACATGAAGCAAGGACATGAGAGAAGGGCTTGTGCAGTAGCTTCGGTTTGTTACATGAGCACTCAGCGACATCCCCAAGAATGACCTCGTGCACCCGTCCAGGTCTCAGTTGGCCGCTCACGTTCTTCTGCCGAAGGCGGACTTGAATGATTCGGTGCAGTCTGTTTATAACTGTCACCTCGTGCCGCTGGGCCTTGTCTACGCGAGCAGTCAAGTACGACTGCACAACATCTGGTAAGGTTCTCATGGGATCGTCGACTAGCGTTTTGGCGGCTACACTTCTGTTGTTGAAGTACTCGGCTGTGCGGTACCATATCATCTCCACTACAGCAGTCACCGGCAAACACCGGACTCTCTTCAACACATAATTGCACACCTCTGAAAGGTTCGTCGTCATTATCCCAAACCTTGCGCCATCTTCGTCGTGCAGCAAGGACCATTTCTCGATGTCATTGTCCTGAATCCATTGGGAGAATTTGCTCACGTTCGCATCATCGGCAGTATTGCTGGCCCTCCTCGTGGAGTACTTCACTGTCAGCTCCTCCAATTTGTCGAACACAGCCTGGAACTTCCTCGGTTGATTTTGCATGCACAGCCGCTTGAACAGATCCATGATTTGTTTACTGCGGAAGTGTGTGAAAAGGTTTGCTGCAATGTGCCGCATGCACCAACGGCTGCGCACATCCTCCCATTTGTACGGAGCATCTGGAGCCCCGCGCATTACCTCAATGGCATGGAGCAGCCCTCGGTGGCGGTCCGATATGATGCACACCTTCTCTCGATCACCAACAACCGCCCGCTTCACGTTGACCAGAAACCACAATCAACTTTTTGAGTTTTTAGACTCGACTATGGCGTACGCCAATGGAAGCAGTTGGTCGTTAGCATCCGCAGCAACAGCAATGAGGAGACAGCCCTTGTACTTTCCAGTCAGGGACGTACCATCCACGCATATGACTGGACGACAATAAGCAAATGTCTCGATGCACTGGCGGTATAACCAGAATAATCGACGGAGTACCCGAGTGTTCTGTATGGGGCTACCATCTCGACGTGTAGTTGGCTGATCGAAGAAATCTAAAAATGTGCCTGGGTTGGTCTGAGCGATGTTGCGCAGCAACCGCATCACATTGTTGTAGGCGTGGTCGAATGTGCCGAACATGCCCTCAATTGCCTTCTGTTTTGCTCTCCAGGCCTTTGCATACCTTATAGTGTACCCACACCTATCGGCAACTTGCTTCATTATTTCTCTCGGCATTATCGAAATGTTCTCTCGCACAGCCGGCTGGATGATATTACCGACGTACGCCGACGTCAGGTTCCTGTGTCTGTCCAGCGCCTCCGTGAGCAGGCATGTGTGTGCGGTAACCCTTGTCACCACAAAACCGATATCGTCCTTCGGCCGCATCGCACGAATCTTCCATGGGCAGCCTGCTGTTACACAGGCTGCGACAAAAAGGTTGGGGTTTGACTTGACGATCTTATATTGCCGGTTAATTGCGAGGGACCAGCTCGCCACGGCATTCTTCAGATCTTCCTTGCTTTGAAACTCCTGCTCTACTTGTAAGCCACCGTGCTCGAAAGACCACCTCGAACCCTGATCCGTTGGCAACACAGCTTGACTGTATGCTGAGTGATCTAGCCACTCCTGCGGGGGACCAGGAGTATCGTCATCAGAGCCATCGGATGCCTCCAAGTCCGTCAAATCATCTTCGTCGGACACTGATGGAAGGCAATCCAGTACCTCGCACACATCTACGCGAGTATGGCAGAATACATCCAACCACTCGCTAGCCCTGAATCTCGCAGGACCGGGCATGACGCTTGGCTCCCCCTCCACCGCACACTCAGCTGCTCGTACGTTGCAGAACTACACATACATGGCGAACTGCCCGAGCAGTCCGCCATGGGGGTCTTCCACTCTTCGAATAAAAGAACTTCAAGATTTGTCCCCTTTAATTTCGCGCAGCATCCAGTATGGCTCATTATCTACCTCACGAACGATAAGCCCTTCAATTAGAGCCATTTCATCACGAGGCCGCTTCCCGAACATATTCAGGATCCACAAATTCAGGTCTAGAAATGAGGTGTTATGTACACTCAGCTCGCCTGTCACATACTGGCAACGGCTCATATCAACCCCGCTTTGCCCCTCGCGAATTATGCCGTCACCATAAAATATGGAAATTTTTTTCGGACTCTCCATTCCCTACACACATTCATCTCACGCGTAAATAACATGACACCATTACACACATGCACATAGTTCCTAAAACCATACATACACATATACATTTGAAAAACATAATTTATAAACATAGAGCATGCATACATGCATGTAATTGAAAATACCTAGTTTCATAATTTCTAAATACATACGCATATATATTTTACAAAACCTAATTCTTAAACATAGAGTATGCATGTGCACAATTAAAAATAACCTAATTTTATATTTTCTACAAACATACACACATGCACATAGTTTCTAAAACCATACACATATACATTTAAAAAACATAATTTCTAAACATAGAGCATGCATGCATGTAATTGAAAATAGTCTAGTTTCATAATTTCTAAATACATACACATATATGTCCAAAACATAATTTTTAGACATACAATATGCATGTGCACAATTAAAAATAACCTAATTTTATATTTTCTATTGTGTGCACATAGTTTCTAAAACGAAATACACATACATTTAAAAACCTTATTTTCTAAACATACACACATATATTTAAAAACCCTATTTTTCCAAACATACACACATATATTTTTAAACATACACACATACATGTCAAAAACATATTTTTCAAACATACACACACATATATTTGTAAACATACACACCTACATTTCAAAAACCTATTTTCCAAACATACAAACATATATTTAAAAACCCTATTTTTCCAAACATACACACATATATTTCTAAACATACACACATACATTTCAAAAACCTATTTTCCAAACATACAAACATATATTTAAAAACCCTATTTTTCCAAACATACACACATATATTTCTAAACATACACACATACATTTCAAAAACATATTTTCCAAACATACACACACATATATTTCTAAACATACACACATACATTTCAAAAACATATTTTCCAAACATACACACACATATATTTCTAAACATACACACATACATTTCAAAAACCTATTTTCCAAACATACAACCATACATTTAAAAACCCTATTTTTCCAAACATACACACATATATTTCTAAAATCTATTTTTCAAACACACACACATACATTTATAAACCCCTATTTTCAAACATATACACATACATTTCCAAACATACACACATACATTTAAAAAAATCTATTTTACAAACATACATACAGATACACATATTTCCTAAACATATTTCTAAAAACATAATACCTACTCTTGTATACACATAAACATAAATATAAACCCTAATCACGTCATTAGCAACATAATTAACAGAATCTTAAATGCATTTCGAAAAAAATTACCTATTTTCGAAGAACTCGCAATTCTCTACAACTTTCTCTTCTACACCAAATAAATTTATCGGACGGATTTTGCTAGATCTAGGGTTGAAAGATGAAATGAAGTGTGTGTATGTGTGTGTTGCTGCTGCTGCTGCTTCAAAGAAACATGTGTGTGTGAGTGAGTTAGCAGGGGGACCAAAGAAATAAAGCAGGGGACCAGCATCAACTTGTCGAGTTCTGGAAATTCGACAAGTTGCACAATATTAAAATGTATACTACCCTTATATCAAATAAGCTTCGTAGCCCAGCTGGTGGGAGTTCTCAGTTGCAAATACGTGGCTCGGATTCGAATCCCTGTTCCCGCAATAAAATATTTTTCACTTGTTGCGTCTTCACAGCACAAGAAGCAACAGACGCTTGGTCGTGGTCGAGAGGCTCGACACCTACTAGTCGTGATCTAGAGGCTCGACAAGCACACAGTGTAGGCGTTGTCGTGGTCGAGGGACACGACAAGCCCTAGTTGTGCCTTCCGACCACGACAAGAAGGTGCCCGTGCGACTTCTAACTTGTCGAGCTCCCAGAGCTCAACAAGCTGACGTGGCAGGCCATTTTTGCAAATTATCGCAACTGTGGGTTAGTTTCGTAATTATTTTTTAACTGTGGGTTAATAGTAAAAAAACTCTCATGTGTGTAGATGTATGTATTCTTCTTGGCCAGACATATATATGAAGAGGTTTTAATACTACAACATGTAGTTACTACAACATCTAGTCTGATTTGAATTGGAGAATTTAGCCATTACAGTCTCTTAAAAACAGAATAATGACTAATTTGCGATGATGTTTGGATTGAATCGCGAAAAGTGACTAAATGAACTAGTTTGGTTAAGAAGTTTTAGGACTGGTATGCAAGTATATTATAATATAGGATTTCAGAAAAATCCTGGGGAAAATTATTCTAAAATTGATTGAACTAAATTATGAAGATAGGTAATCAGCGTAGCGATGAATAGTAATCACTGAAAATATGAAGAGGTAGATATCTAGCTCTGGAAATTAAATCTGATCTAGTTCCCAAAGGAAAATTAGTGTAAAATGGGCAAAAGGTTCTATCTGTTCAGTCTGATTTGGATTCTGAGTTATATTACGAAATTTAGCTAATTTTGGGTTAAAAGGACTGCATAGTAATTAAGAAAAACAGGAGGAGGAGCTAATTTGTAAATGTTTAAAATAAAAGTTTAATAAGATAAAGTTTGGATGACATTAGGGCAATGTGTAAGTTATGGACTGTAGTATTTTGAGGTTCTATAACAGGCAAAATAAATAGAGGTTAGTTTCGTTATTACAAATTAGTGTTTTCGAATCCTATTAGAGATAATACATAAAAGAGATATTTTCGAATTTAAAGTTTATGAATTATTCTTATTATTTGGTAAATGATCTTTTGTAAGAAATTGAAAAATGATGTTTTAGTAAAATAAATACATATACAAACATATATATATGTACATGTGCACAAGTATAATAAGAAAATATCCTTAAGAGTTTTAGGAATTAGGTATAAGTTTTGGTGATAATTTCAAAAGGAGAAATTTTAGAGATAATTTTATGATCAATGTTAAAATGAAATTTTCAAGGTCTGTTTTTTTTAAAAAGAAATTTTTAGACTTTATTTTTGGTATTACAGTAAATATATATATAGTATTCAGTTGTAGCTCCCAATGTTGATGAGTTAGTGTTTTTTCTCACACGCGTTATGGTACGATAGCGTATGGGAGCTGAGAAAAAAAAGAAATATGGTGTAACTGGAATTGTCCTAACAATAAAAAGGGAGAAAGAGTGTCTACTAGTTTCTACATGGTGGATGACCATTGAAGAGACGCCTCCTATTTTATAAATTAGTCGATAAATTTGTGCAATTTGTATGATAATTTTATAAAATAATTTTAAATATGTTAATATATAATAATTTTAATATTATAATCTTTTAAAACTAATATCTATATATAAAAAGTCATCGTTGTATCATTATATAATCCGACTTTCTAAAATGACTCTGTAACTATATATAGTTCAAAATAAATTTTAAGTTATATTTTATACAGATTTGTAAAATTTATAAGACTACTATGTATCATTCTAACTTGATTCCATTAATCAATGAATGGTCAGATATTTTTTTTGTTTCTAAATCTTTGGTTAATATGGAAATTCTTAGTTCTCATGATGCATATAGTGTCTTCAAGATCAAATATCTTTATTATATATTAGTTGTCCACATTTTTAAAAAAATATGGTCACGTAAATTCGCTCGTGGCAAATAGCTTCAGAATAATGATGTAAGAGAGACACACTCCCTCTCTTCCCCAATACTGTGATTGCATTGACAATCTGTTGCATTAAAAATATTAGTAATTGTGTACTTGAAAACATCTCATCAAATCTATTATATAGTGATTAGTGCATCATAATCAATTTCATATTTTTAAGTACACCTCGAGCAATACACAACAAATTATAAATTTTTCCTTGAAAACAAGATCAGAAATTGTGAGTACCATATGACAGGATATGAGAAATGAGTGGTGCGGCAGTCTCTCTGCTGCAAATGAAGATCAAGTACAGGACTGCTTTTGCTACTCTGTTGCATCTAATTCAGCATGCAAAACGAGCCAAGCAAACCATGGAAAGACTTGACGCCACTTCATATCACTGTTGCCAAGTAACTCCGTTAATTTTCAGTTTTGGTAAGATTCTAGGACGATGCCCAGTAAAAAGTTTAAGGACTCATGTTAAAATCATGCTAAAATTAAACTTATCAAAAAGTTAAGGGACAATTTTCTTCTCCTTTCTACATATGCAAATTGTATATTTTAGGCCAGAATACTAAATATTAATCCGCAAACATAAATTTTTTTTTTCTAAGCTGCAAGTATTTTTCTCTTATTTTAAATACATCTTGTTTCACTATTAGATCAAAATCCATTCCCTTAGATCAATCTTCTAGAATTCACCTAGACCCCTCTTAGTATCTCTAATGGTGGTGGCAAAACGATGGGTGATGACGGGGTGACAAGACGGTGGAAGCACCGCCAACCAGGAGTGCTGGTGGTAGCCGACAGGGGAAGTGGCATGTTGTGATGAGGCGGCAGTATCGTTGCTAACCATAGGAGGGGGAGGGGGAGAAGAAGACGAGGAAGGGGATGCCAACCTGACATTGGTGGTTGTGATGGCGAGTAGTGATAGGTGTGAGTCGGACAACACTAACAAGGGTGTCGACGTAGTCGCCAGTGATTGTTGAGAGAGGGGCCAACAAGGTGCGAGAAGGTAGAGGTAGCAATGGTAGGGGGCGGTGAGGAGAAAGAGGGGAAAGGAGGGAAGGGTGGAGATGAATTTATTTTAAATCAAGGGTGTAGGTCATGTAAATTTTTTAAGAAAAAAAATATATGTACACACGCAAGACACTCTAAAAAAAAGTTGGATCCTTACATACTGAGTATACCTTGACTTGGGTCAACTCTAAAAGGCAAACTGTGTGCGGTTATGATGGGGGTCTTGTTTGGTTGGGAACTTGGGATGAAAAAATGCTACTCTATTAGGGCATGCATGTTTGGTTAAATTTATTTTTTTTTTAATAAACTAGTTTATCGTGGTTTTGGTTTATAAGTTCAATAAATTTTTTCTCCGATTTTAATTTATTGAGATTTTTAGTTCAACCAAAATTTAAGTGTAAAATAAGTTCAAAATTAAGTCGTGTTTTTGGTCTCATATTCAACTTATATTTATAAACTTAAATTTAAACTAAAGTTTAGCCTAACAGCCAGTGAGCTTACTTATTAGAATTTCAGCTTATAAACGTATAAATCTCATGCCATTAATTTTAGTTTATTGTGACTTCTAATTAAAAAAGAGTTATGCTTATAGAATAAAAACACTTTTACAATGCAACCGCTTTAACGTGGACCATTTGTTCCTAAAATCCAATGGTTCTTACTACCTATTACTTTCTAAGGGCTAAAGGTTACCTTTAATCAATAAAGGACAACATGGATTACACTTCTATTTCTATCTTGCAAATTAGGGATATTTTTATGTTTTATGGGAAAAAAACTTGCTAGAGTTAAACAATTTCCCTAATTGAGAGTGTATTATGATGAATTTACTAGATACTTTAAATGGAATAATTAACTGTGTGCTATTGTAAAAGAGTCAAATTAATAAAAATATCTCCAATTGTGAGTATGACATATAGGGTCTAGATTCACATATCAATGAGACATTTAATGATATTTTGTTAAATTCACATCTTTGATTGTGGTAAAGAAATAATTGTCCCAACTTTAAAAATTCCATATTTTTCTAGTAATTTGATTCATATATTGCCGCATAGTCTAATTCCCAATTCACATGACGCAACAACATTATGTGGGATGCTAATTGCTTGTGATTTTGCTCTCTAATTGCATCTAAGATATTTCTTTTTAAGATTTAGTTTTGTATTTTTTTTCTGCAAAGAAGCAATAATGATGGCTGCATTAGTTTTTATAATTTTATTTTTTAATAGTATTATAATTTGTACGGAGTATATGGTTCATATGTATAGTATAATATGAGCAAACGCAAATCTATGATAACTATATGGATTGTAGAGGAGGCTTCCAATTCGTTTGGGCCTATTGGGGATGATCAAGGGGATAAGTGTAACATTCCTGATTTTTGCCCTATTTTCATTCTCTGAGCATCGCCGTATCACCCGCACCTTGCACCACCTGACCCTGAAAGGACCCAAACCATAACCAATATAAGCGCGATGTGTTCTAAGATCCCCTCGTATCAGTATCGGAATATCCCAAATCGGCCGATTCTTTCTCAAAATAAAAAACGACCGCTTCTAGGAGACCCAAAAAGTCTAAAATCTCCGTTTGAAGTCCGAATCGAGATCCATCTTCTCCTATACGTCCATATCGCTATTTGATACGTATCGTCCTTTAGAAACGTCTCCAAATTCGCGACGGAAATCAGAGTTTCAGCCGTTGGAAAAATCCAAAAACGAAAGTACCAGTTTTACTCAACCCTGTTTTCGTTTTACCCGAAACCCTGCCAAATCTTCTCATTTTCGCGCATACTCAATTGGAATGAGTATGTGATATTTTTATCTAGCCCTCGGAAAAGTCGGATTTGCATTTGGATCCCTAAATCCTGAAAATGCCCAAAATGCCCCTAGAACAAAACAGTGTACAGTGCACAGCACTGTACCGTGCCTGTGTTCGTGCCGCCCGTGCGCGCCCTGCGTGCCGCCTGTGCGCCACCGCACTGCGCCGTGCCGCGCCACCGCGTCCCCTCATCGCCGGCACCGCCCCGTGTGCGCCTCACGTGCCCTGCGAGCTCCGCCACCTGTCCACGCCACGGCGACGCCTCGGGAACCCCCAGATCGCCGTGCCTTGTCCCGTCGTGTCCGCCACCGAACGCAGCAACACCTGGCCGCGCGCAAAAGTCGCCGTTCCTGTGCATCTCAGCCACGTCCAGCGCCGGCATTGGATGAGCGTGCCACCGCTGTCCTTTGCCCGAGCTGTAGCCACGATCTTCGACCCTCACGCCGGTGCACCGTCCCATCGCCACCGTCCTCGCCTCCGGTTGACGTCGCACACGCGCCCGGTTGCGCCCTCCCTCGGCCAATACCTTCTCCACAGCATCTAGAGGCTATAAAAGCCAGAGCACGTCATCTCTTCACCTCACCCACACAGCCAACGCGAGAGAAACCACTGTTCATCGTCTTCCCCGAGCTCCACCTTCGGCCTTCTCGGTGACAGCACTCTCCGGTGCGTTTTTCTCCAAATTGAAGCCACCAACATACTCCTCTTACTCTCTAGATGGTTCATGAGCTTAGAATTGAGTTCATTTCTTCTCCAACTCCGGCTATCACCGGTTTTCCCTTTTGCTCTGTTTTGCAAAATTCAGCCCGATCCAGAGAGATTTAGAACTCGTGCTAGTGAGGAGAATTGTTCCTTAGAGTAGGATTGATCACCCCAGCTAGTTAATTTTTACTTTCACACAGCAAATCAAAAACCCCCAAATCCCCAGCCGTGAGCTCCGGCCATCTACTCCGGCGAGCCTCCAAACGCAACCACTAGACAATCCAGTGTACCAGTAGTGATCTCCACACTCCCAGGAGCAAGAATATGTGATCAAATTTGTAAATTGATCAACCCTAACTGCTCCAATTGCTCTGCCCTAATTTCTATTCAAAACAGCCACCTTGGCATTCAAATTCCGGCCAACTCCGGCCATCCCCGGCCAAACCCTCCGGCCAGACACCTCCTGACACTTAAGCCTACATGTTTGACATAGTTTGCCTTCAAATGCATGAACCAATTGCTCAGGACACACAAACCCTAATTCTAGCAGTACAATGGCATAGAAATTACTGTGTCCTGGACCTTTTTGTGAATTCTGGAAAACCTAACCCTTTTCTGCTTGTCCCACTTTGTCAAATAGCTTCGCCTTAGTCTAATGCACCTACTGTCCAATTTTCATCTCATTCAGAGTTACCTAGACCCCTTAACTCACTTCTCAGCTTTTAGGTTAAGTTCGGACGTGACCCGAACGTCGCCCTTTTGACGTCCAATGTCCGTCGACCCTAAGAGTCTTATTTACTACTCTCCTTAGCCATCCTAAACTAGCACAACTCGACCTTTGGAAATCCAAAGCCCAAACCCTAATTCAGTTCAGAAATCAAAAGCCGTTCCAGTGTAGCGCATTATTATTTTATGTGAGCATAGTTGTCGTATTTTGTAAGTTGATTGTAATACCTTGTGTATATGCCTGTATTTGAAGATCAAGACTTCGATTACGCGGAAGAGGAAACAGAAGAACCCGCAGATTACGACAATACTACTTGGCAAGGCAAGTTTCCCTCCTTTGAACATATTGCGCCTATTATTTTACATGCATTTAATTATTTAGAATTTGGTACCTACGCATGTATGCATAGATAGTTTTGATAAAAGTATATGTTGAGAAATGATGTGAGTAGATAGTCCTATTTTGCAGACCCCCCTTGTTTCATAACAATTTACTTTACCTTGTCACCTTAGGAGAAAAAGTGTAGAACATATGTGTGTATTCATATACACACTACCTTAAGAGGAAATATGTACCCATGAAAATATATGTCTATACTAATAAATGTGTAAAAGAAAAGAGGAAGGCAGAAGCATGAGCAAACTATTTCTAAAGATCATTTTATGTAAAAGAAATAGGGACTACTAGCGAGGGTTGGTTTGGAAAGTTGGCGCTGTGTGCGCGGTGGGTTTGTGAAAGTCTCGCTAAGGGTCCATAAGGACGGGATCATCGTGCTGTGCTTCTAAGCGACCTGAAAACGTGCTAACCACCCGCCTGGTATGGGACAGGCACAATGTCATGACTCACCTAAAGTTAATCATTTTCTGCAATGGTTGTCGATCCGGTTTCCCGAGTGGAAATTGGTGGGCCACAGAGGGCCACGAGTGGTGTGAGGGGTAGAGAGGATAAGGCGTAAGAAGGAAGTCGCCCTAGCCTGGCTCTCGAGTCGTGCGCGATCGAACCCGGAAGTGGGAATTCTATGCGTCCAGAGGAGGACCTCATAGACCCAAGGCTAGAAGAAAAGGCAGTGGGGAGGACCCACAACGATAATGAGGACCTTACGCGTGCTTGCCATGTATCATGTTGTAGGGAGTACCTACCTTGATAATGGGGCCGGTATTGTCTATGTATCGGGCAGGAAATTATTAACAATGGGTCAGTAAACTGTTGTGTAAGCTCAGCCTGGTCACCTGCGTATAAGTCGCAGGGAGCTGATCCGACATTTAAGTTGAGTTTTCGTGGTGGGTACAGTGGTACACCTCTGCAAAGTGTAAAAAGGTATTCGAATACTCCGTGCTCCCGGGTTTTCTGGAGCCTGGTCGTAGTGGGGTGGTCCCTCGTTGTTGCAGCATGATTAGTATTGATAAATTCTTTAAAATGAGATCAAACCATGGCGACTCATGGGAGTTTAGCCTGACTCTGTGAAAAGTATACATATGTACAGTTTTGATAAATTACTTTGAGAAATAAAGCCCCAGATTCAGGGAGACTTTCCAAAGTACTAAAATATCTCTGTTTTCAATAAAATTACATTAAGTGTGGGAACCATAGAGCTTGTTATTGTCAATAACTACATACAATATTTCCCTATGCGGGAACTTGCTGAGCTTTGTATGCTCACCCTTGCTGATCCAATAAGTACAGAGGATGAATCAACAGACTTCACAGACTATGGAATCGAACCGGCACAAGAAGACCCCGACAAAGTTCCAGGAGATCCAAGCGCCTGAAGGGTCACCTAACCTCAGTGAGAGCGATGTGGGTTTCGCCCTGCTTCACGCTTTGCTGGATGAGGAAGATGTTCCACTCTGTTTTGCTGATGCACTTTGGTTGTTTATATTTTGGCTCGAATCCTGTTTCGGGTTCAGCTCCTAACTGATCTTGCTACTCTTATTCGACGTGGTTCCGCACACGTCAATTAATGTAATATGGGTCTGGATGACCCCGTATGCTATGTATGTATGTAAATGCTGATGGATGTTCTGAGGTTTCAACTCCTGTGCACAAATTACCTGGGCATTTGTATCAGGTTCCCTCTAGCGAGGGGCCCACAATAAGAGTCAAAATGTTCAAAATATTTAAAATCTTCCTTTCTTAGGATGTATCAACCATCCATTCTCCTATGTTACTCATATATAATGCCTAAATTGCCCCTTATCAATCAAGGGCCTTGATTACAACTTTGTTTAGAAGATAATGGTTATATCATAGAACTTTATCTTTGGTGTTCGATATCAAGTTTGTCTTGCATGTCTATAGTAATAAGTTAAAACACAATCAAACATCTTTAGAAATAATTTATTTAGTTTTATTTAGCTCAAGTCAAATCAAGTCAATTAAGATGTTGAGACATCTATCACATAGTGTTTTCAATGGACATGTCATATTGTTGGATTTTATTTGTTCATTAGTCCAAATCAAATCAAATAGAAACAAATTGAGGTCAACTTTTGAATTCTACTAGTTGGATACTAATTTGAGGCTAGTACACCAGTTCATTAAATATTTTTTTTTCTTTGTGACCAGGGACCAAATCAGCAAATCCAAAACAAATGCAGAGATCTGCCTTCTTTTCATCACAATGTTTATGCAGTATCTGAATTTTTAAACTATACACTTGATTCGAACATGCAAACACTATTCAACAACCATATACATACTTTGCATCACCGATACAATTTAAGTGCCTTTTGCTATATAATCAGTCATGACCACACCTAGTTATTAGTTCGTCATTTTTTTGTGCATAAGAAAAAAATAACGACGAGGTGCTTCCAATCTTTTATCTTCATCATCTGAAGTAATTCAACAATTCAAGTGATCATAGCTCTAAATGCATCAGGAACTCTAGTAGGTTTAATCCAATAAATAATATATCTATGTTTATACTAATACATAACCACGAGTTTCAAAAATTGAACCTACCTTCTTACAAATCAATTTTGTCCATTTAAGTTGTTTCATCGAAAAGTTGAGATTGCAAGTTTGATTGACATATCTTTGTTTTTTTAGAGGGAATGGCATAGATGGTCTTCCTAAATCTCAAATTTACATGGATTCCCATCCTGATTCAACAATATTGAAAGTGCTCATCGGAACTCAAGGGATTGGCGGAAATGGCTTGGACGGCGACAGAGGCAGCGGAGATTGCGTGGCCATGAACGCCGACGAGTCGGGGGGCTAGCAATGGGGGCGGTGGATTGGGAAGAGGAGATATCCTTTTGAAATTTTAGCATTCCTTGTTTATAGACTATTGTAACTGGAGATTAAATCTTACATGGTCATTAGTTGGGCTGTTGTCGAGGCCCAAGGATGCTGTGGTAGGAGACGACGAATCGCCAGCGGCTGAGATTGATAAATGTAAACGTGCCTAAACAAGAATAGCCTGAATGAGCCAAGGTGTAGCTCGACTCAGCTTGTTAATTCCACCTAGCTGGGATATTGGCTCAAACTTGGCTCGTTTCTTATCCGAGCCGAGCCTGCGTTGCTGGTGAGCCAAAAACTTTTGTTCCACCCCTAGCAGCATCGCAATACATATTAGCAATATTTTCATACTTACTCTTGCTCACTTCATGCTTTGTGACCAATATTTTATTTTCAAATGGGTTCAACAGGTCTAATAGTATAAAGGTTTAGTCTACATTCATAGTGTAACTTGAGCAAACATAATATATAAGTCTTAAGAAACTAATAATAACAGTCGGATAATTCTTTCTAGACAGAGAGTTTACGAAAACCAAATGTGAGTATAAGTTGGACGTACCGAGAATGTTACAGCCGACCTTAATGGCCAGCTTGATGAGATCAACTTTTTAGCACTCCCACTCATTATAGAAATTAACCTCAAAGACAATGACCTCCACGGCCGGTATTGGCTCTCTATCTGCACTCCGCTTCCTTCAATGTTCAGGAAATTGGCTCACCAGGCAAATACTCATTTGAGATTGGCGATCTCCGTAGCCTTGAACAAATTGGACTCTCCAACAACAACCTCATAGGCCACATCCTCTAACCATGCTCATTTGGCTTGTCTTTCATGACACAATGCTCTTCGCTACAATTCCAAGTGAACTAGAAAGGCTTGTTAATCTAAGAACTTTGCAGCCAAGCAATATCTACTTGAGCGATGGGACACCTCCTAGTCTCGGAAACCTGACGAAGCTAACAGGAAAACCTTGAGCTCTGAATAAAAAAACTCATTGGTGCAATCCCTGTCTCTTTACTTAATGTTACCACACTACAACTAGTTCTTCTTTACAAAAATCAAATTCAAGTCCCATCCCCCAAGAGTTTGGAAAGCTTCCAAATCTAATTGCTTTGGACTTGAGTAATAACCTTCTAAATGGCCCCATTCCTCCTAGCATACCTTCTTGCATTGACTAGATTCAATGAAGCAGAAATTATGATTACTGGAAGAACATCATCAGAGCTTTCAAAACAATTGAAGTTGGAATTAAAATAATTAGGAAAATATAAAAGAATTAGGAGAATGCTACACAGTGATCAACTATATCTGTTGGCTATTTATATTTGCATAAATGACATTGATTACACTATCTTAACGGCATGCTAGAAAGATGCTAACGTGCCATGAGAATAGGGCAACTATGCTGCATGCGCTTAAGTCTGGCTAATAAACTTAATTGCCATGCAGTACGTGTACAATGTGAGATTATATGATGAATGTATCATAAGACTAAATCTAACAGGAATTACTTGAACTTCATTCTACTCGTTTGATTGGTGAGATGCCATGAGAAATTAGAAATATAAGAAATCTATACAATCTCAATTTAGCACAGAATCAGTTATCAGGACCCATACCTTCACAGTTTAGTTGACTAAACAAATTAGAGTACCTTCATATATCTGGGAACAAGTCCATACCCTAGGAGCAACTCCAAGATGGATGGCTGGTAGCTGTGAAAAAACTGCATCCGATTAGAGTCGTAGCATCTGGTGTATTCTAATACATACATTTCTGACTTCATACTCTCACAATTTGTTGAGGCCTACATTGTAACATCCCTATTTTCGCCTTACTTGCATTCTCTGAGCATCGCCCAGATACATGCATCTCGCATCACCTAACTCTGAAAGGACCCAAGACCATAACCAATATGTGCATAATGTACCCTAGGATCCCCTCGTATCGAGAAGTCCCAAATTGGCTAAGTCTTTCTCTTTTCCGAAAACGCCCGCTTCGCGAAGCCCCAAAAAGTCCAAAATCTCCGTTTGAAGTCCGAATCGAGATTCGTCTTCTCCTACATGTCCGTATCGCTATTTGATACATATCATCCTTTAGAAACATCTCTAAATTCGCGACGAAAACCAGAGTTTCAGCCGTTCGAAAAATTTGAAAACGAAAATACCAGTTTTATCCGACTCTGTTTTCATTTTGTCCGAAACCCTGTCAAATCTCCGCGTTTTCGCGCAAACTCAATTGGAATAAGTCTGTACTAATTTTATCTAGCCTATGGAAAAATCAGAATTGCAATTAGATCCCTAAATCTTGGAAATTCCAATTTTGCCCTCGGCCGAAAACAGGACAGTACAGTAATGTGCACTGTGCTGTTGTCGTTGCCGTGCCGTGCGCGCGCTCTGCGCCACCGCCCGTGCGCCACCGTGCCGCGCCACCGCGTCCTTCGCCGCCGGCACCGCCCCACGTGCGCCTCGCGTGCCCCGTGAGCTGCGCCACTTGTCGAAGCCACGACGACGCCTCGGGAACCCCCAGGTCGCCGGGATCGTCCCGTCGCGTCCGCCACCGAACACCACTTCGCCTGGCCGCGCGCAAAGTCGTCGTCCCGTGCCCCGAGACCACGTTGCCTGCAACCACCCGCCTTGTGCCATCGTCGCCGTCCTCTGCCGAACTGTAGCCATACCTCATGACCCCCTCACAGTTCGCCGTCCCATCGCCACCGTCCTCGTCTCCGGTAAACTGCGCCCAGTTGCGCCCTCCCTCGGCCAGAGCCTCCCCTAAGCCACCTGGAGGCTATAAAAGCCAGGGCATCGTGTTATCTTCACCACACGTACACGCCATTAGCAGCAGAGAGCTCCCCCTTCACTGTTCTTCTTCTCCAGCGCGCCGCAGGTGAGCTCTCTCGACGACAAGCTTTTCCAGTAATGCATTCTTCAAACTAAAGCTACCAGCATACTCCTCTTAGTCCCTAGATAGTTCACGAGCAAAGAATTGAACCCACTTCTCTTCTAACTCCGGCTATCACCGGATTTTCTATTTCCTCTGTTCAGCAAAATTCAAACCGATCCAAAAGGATTTAGAACTCGTGCTAGTAGAAAGAAACACTCCTTAGAGTACGCTCTATTGCCCCAGCTAGTTAATTTTGGTTTTCATTCAGCCAATCAAAAATCCCCAAATCCCCCGGCCGTGAACTCCAGCAGTTAACTCCGGCGAGCCTCCAACCGCCACCTCCAGGCAATCCAATGATCCAGCAGTGACCTCTACACTCCCAGGAGCAAGAATATGTAATTTGTTTTGAAATTGATCAACTCTAGGTGCTCCAATTGCTCTGCCCTAATTTCTGTTCAAAACAGCCACCTTGGCATTCAAATTCCGGCCAACTCCGGCCATCCCCGGCCAAACCCTTCAACCAGCCACCTCCTGACACTTAAGCCTACATGTTTGACATAGTTTGCCCTCAAATGCACGAGCCAATTGCTCAGGACACACAAACCCTAATTTCAGCAGTACAATGGCATGAAAATTGCTGTGTCCTGGACCTTTTTGTAAATTCTGGAAAACCTAAGCCTTTTCTGCTTGTCCCACTTTGTCAAATAACCTTGCCTTAGTCTATTACACATGCTGTCCAATTTTCATCTCATTTAGAATCACCTAGACCCCTTAACTCACTTTTCGGCTTTTAGGTTAAGTTCGGACGTGACCCGAACGTCGCCCTTTTGACGTCTAATGTCCGTCGACCCTAAGAGTCTTATTTACTACTCTTCTTGTCCATCCTAAACTAGCACAATTCAACCCTTAGAAATCCAAAGCCCAAACCCTAGTCCAGTTCAGAAATCAAAAGCCGTTCCAGTATAGCGCCCTATTATTTTATGTGAGCATAAGTTGTCGTATTTTGTAAGTTGATTGTAATACCTTGTGTGTATGCCTGTATTTGAAGATCAAGACTTCGACTACGTGGAAGAGGAAGCAGAAGAACCCGTAGACTACGACACTACTGCTTGGCAAGGCAAGTTTCCCTCCTTTGAACATATTGCGCCTATTATTTTATATGCATTTAATTATTTAGAGTTTGATATCTACACAAGTATACATAAGATAGTTTTGATAAAAGCGTATGTTGAGAAATAATGTGAGTAGATAGTCCCATTTTGTGGACCCCCCCTTGTTTTCATAACAATTTACTTTACCTTGTCACCTTAGGAGAAAAAGTATTACTTTAAAAGAGATATGCACTCATAGAAGTATATGTCAACACTAATAAATGTGTAAAAGAAAAGAGGAAGGCAGAAGCATGAGCAAACTATTTCTAAAAGATCATTTTATATAAAAGAAATAGGGACTAGTAGCGAGGATTGGTTTGGATGGTTGGCGCTGTGTGCGCGGTGGGTTTGTGAAAGCCTCGCTAAGGGTCCATAAGGACGGGATCGTCGTGCTGTGCTTCTAAGCGGCCTGAAAACGTGCTAACCACCCGCCTGGTATGGGACAGGCACAATGTCATGACTCACCTAAAGTTAATCATTTCCTGCAATGGTTGTCGATCCGGTTTCCCGAGTGGAAATTGGTGGGCCACAGAGGGCCACGAGTGGTGTGAGGGGTAGAGAGGATAAGGTGTAAGAAGGAAGTCGCCCTAGCCTGGCTCTCGAGTCGTGCGCGACCGAACCCGGAAGTGGGATTTCCATGCGTCCAGAGGAGGACTTCATGGACCCAAGGCTAGAAGAAAAGGCAGTGGGGAGGACCCACAACGATAATGAGGACCTTACGCGTGCTTGCCATGTATCATGTTGTAGGGAGTACCTACCTTGATAATGGGGCCGGTATTGTCTATGTATCGGGCAGGAAATTATTAACAATGGGTCAGTAAACTGTTGTGTAAGCTCAGCCTGGTCACCTGCGTATAAGTCGCAGGGAGCTGATCCGACATTTAAGTTGAGTTTTCGTGGTGGGTACAGTGGTACACCTCTGCAGAGTGTAAAAAGGTATTCGAATACTCCGTGCTCCCGGGTTTTCTGGAGCCTGGTCGTAGTGGGGTGGTCCCTCGTCGATGCAGCATGATTAGTTTTGATAAATTCTTTAAAATGTGATCAAACCATGGCGGCTCATGGGAGCTTAGCCTGACTCGGTGAAAAGTATACACATGTACAGTCTGATAAATTACTTTGATAAACAAAACCCCAGATTCTGGGAGACTTTCCAAAGTATTAAAATATCTCTGTTTTCAATAAAATTACCCTAAGTATGAGGACCATAGAGCTTGTTGTTGACATTTACCACATATAACATCTCCCTATGCGGGAACTTGCTGAGCTTTGCATGCTCACTCTTGCTGATCCAATAAGTACAGAGGATGAATCAGTTGATTTCATAGACTATGGAATCGACTCAGCACAAGAAGACCCCGACAACGTTCCCGGAGATCCAAGCGCCTGAAGGGTCACCAAACCTCAACGAGAGCGATGTGGATTGCGCCCTGCTTCACGCTTTGCTGGATGAGGAGGATGTTCCTCACTGTTGTGTTGTACTACTTTGGATGATTGCTTTTTGGCTCGAACCCTGTTTTGGGTTCAGCCCCTAACTGATTTTGCTACTTATATTTTGACGTGGTTCCGCACACGTCAATTACTGTAATATAGGTCTGAATGACCCCGTGCGCTTTGCTAATGTATGCATGTAAATATGGTTGGATGTTCTGAAGTTTTAACTCCTGTGCACAAATCACCTGGGCATTTGTAGTAGGTTCCCTCTAACGAGGGGCCCACATACATACTCTCACAATTGGTTGAGACCTCACAAATACGACCTAGTATTGTAGACGGAGTCAAACAAAAACCTGTAACATATTCTTCCAAACTGGTGCCTAAACGAAAGCAAAAAGCGGCTGCATGTCTTGTGCGTGCCCATTCCTTTGGCATGAAACTAACGGATGCCATCGTATAGTTGTTAACAAGCCGAGCCAGCTTGGCCTGCTTGGACAATCGAATGATCTCTAAGTAATAATAACATAATCTAATGAGATTGGACACCTCACGTTAATTCTAGATCCTATAAATTTTTTTTAGAAATTCCTAAATTAGAAAAGATTAGAAATTCCCATATTAATCAATTAAAAAATCTATTCTACACATCATATTTCTAATGTTATAGATATATCATCTAAAAAACGTACTCAAAACTAATTTTATTTCTATCATGATCTAGATTCATGTAAAAAATTTTATCCAAAACTAACTATATTTTTATTATAATATCAATAGAAGACATATCTCTATAAAATATGAATAAAATTTTAAATCATATTAAATTAGGCATGTAATTTTAGGGATTTTCCACTATTTAAACACAGAAGAAAGACATTAAAAAAGTCAAATTGAATTCTAGACAAAGCTAGGAGATGAGTAGTACAATTTTTTGGCATGATTAGATCCTGCATAAAGAGTGATATACGGTAGACCATGCGATCTTTTAGATGTGACTATTCCCTTAGATCCCAGTAATTTTGTGAGCCCCTTAGAAACCACAAAACTAGGTAAAATCCATTTTCAATTTTTTTCTCATAAAATGTAAATCACAGGGATCTTAATGCAAAGACTTGTTTATATTAAGTCCATTACAAAAAACCAAGTATACTATTGAGTACATACTACTTTCTCAATATCAAAGAGAAATCAGGCGTACTAATGGATGACTAGAACATAAGAAGAAGGACAACCTATAGCATTTAACGTGGTAGACCAGCAGACGACATGAACTCTTGTTCCAAACTATAGCATTTTTGGCTATGTTGTGATGCTAAATTGGCTTTGTGACCCAAATTTACTGCCCAAAACTGAGAATTTGTTTTAGCACTTGTGGTCAACAATGTTTGCTTCTCTTCATCAATTCTTGGAGCATCTTGACTTGAGTTAGACCTTTTTGTTTGCAAAAATTGCAATGCCATCTCCACTTGTTTCATAGTAGGTCTTTCTTCACCACGAAGCCTCAAACACATCTCCGCCAAAGAGGCAAAACTGTTAATTTCTTCCTCACTTGCTTCGTCAAGAATTTGTGCAGCCACAATCTCTGTAATTGGCCTCACCTTCATATCCCAAAGAAAATAATTGGACAAGTTTTGTTTTAAACCCGACTCACTTGTAAAAATTGGTCGCTTTCTAAGAAGCAATTCAACAAGTACAACACCAAAACTATATACATCACTCTTCTCATTTAGATTTCCCGTATGGTAATACTCAGGATCCAAGTATCCAAATGTACCTTGTACATTCGTTATGACATGGGTTTGATCAATAGAAACCAATCTTGAAGCGCCAAAATCTGAAACTTTTGCAGTGTAGTTTCCATCTAAGAGTATATTAGAGGATTTCACATCACGATGGAAGATAGATACTGAAGCTGCAGAATGGAGATAATAAAGAGCTCCTGCTGTTTCTACAGCAATCCTTATGCAATCATCCCAAGACAAAGAGGATCTATCATTCGAATCATCATGGAGAATTTCAAATAATGAACCATTGGGGATGAAGTCATACACCAACAAAGGGACCTCAGTTTCAAGACAACAACCATAGAGGTTTACAATATTTCGGTGATTTATCTGAGAGAGGATTGCAACTTCATTAATGAATTGATTGATCTCACTTTCCTCAATGACCTTAGACCTTTTTATGGCCACCACACGTTGGTCAGATAAGATGCCTTTGTATACCATACCATGCCCTCCACGACCTAGGAGACGTATCGGATCAAAATTATTTGTTGCCTTTTCCATCTCTTCTAAGGAGAAAATCTTAGTCTTGTCACTTGCATTTACATCAGATGATATTAATTGTTCTAAGAGAAGGCCTTGATTTTTCCGAAAATACTTTCTTCGTAGTTGTTTTTGGATATCTCTTTTCCATCTACGGATAAAGAATATCCCACTTAAGATAAGAAGTAGAATGCCAAATCCACCGCTCAGTCCAATGATAATACCTACAATCATTACATTACTCCATTATTATTTATTTCCTCTTTTTTACCAAAGAAATAAAAGGAACATAGGATTACCTAAGAGAAGATTTTGTTGCTTTGTTGGTGTGCACTTCATTTTTGATCGATCATACTCTGTTTTGTGAGGGCATTCACTACAATGGTAGCTTCCTATGGTATTCTGGCAGACCTCTGTGCAATTGTTTTTTTCCTTGCACTCATTAATATCTGCAAATAAACTACTTCTTTGTGAGGTGTGAAAGCACATCTATGAGAGAAGAATATCATTAGTCAGTTGGCTCAAAATTTTAGCAAATGCTTAAATAGAAGTTACATTTGAAATAAATTTGCTTCATATGTACTCGATAATGGTGATATATAAATAAAAATGCTTATGCACTTCTATAAAATACATGATGCAAATATCAAGAATGTAAAATATAAAAGTAGCAAAAGACATGGGATGTGCAAGACTTTTTAAATATAAAAAAGAAAGAAAACTTATAACTCCATAAAGATTAGATCACTTCTGCAAATTAAATAGCTTAGCCGTTTGATGATTGTTGAGTGATCTATATGAAGTGATATGCATGCTCCATCATAAACAAAATAAATTCTTGACGAATGGAGTGGATAAGGCACTAATTATTTTGTTCCTGTGTACATCTTTACTCATCTACCATGTGATCAGTCTGCAAGTTGTGTATTAAGTTTTTTCTGCTACAACGTTTGTGATCTTGGACATAGAAAAGTACTACCTAAGTGTAATTTTACTTCAGCTCTTCTCATGGTAGCCTACTCCATTTACTGTAATTTAGTTCAATGTATTTCTTTTAGTTCAATTTATATTCATATTTTGGTCTTAGTATAAATAGTCAAAAATCCTGTACAATATTATTTAAAATTTTGCTCATGCTCCATCGAGATATGCCATTTTTTTATCTTTGTAATTTAGTGAAAAGATAGCTTAAGATTATAGTTCTAAGAGATATTTGAGTTTCCAAATTCTGCTACAAGATATTATAGGATCTATATATGATTCTTTTGTCCTTTCTTAGACAAAATTATTAGCTGTTATTATAATCAAGGTCCACCATATAGATGGGTTAGATTTAAGGATGACCCTGAGATGCCATGGGTGCTGAGTGATAGAATATACCCATCACACATCGGGTACTTTCACTCGCCATTGATCATGGGCAATGAACTTACCCATCCCTACCACCCGACGGGTACCCACTACCAAAACCCAACTGAAGAGTGGATGAGAACGACTAAATAAGACAAGTTAGACACATATAATAGAAATAAAAAGAAAATAACACTATGCATTTATGCAATTTCATTGATAAAAAAAATACTAAACTCGATAGATTAGATTTTTAGAAATCTATCCTTAGATGTGGATAATTTATGCTATATCGGTAACACATGCCCAACCCGATCGACCCCACATACACGCCAACATAGTATTTCAATTAAGCACATACAAGAAAATAAACGGGTAGGGATTTGAACCCACAACCTCTCTGTATGTGAGCACACACTCTAACCATTCAGATGTATATGCTGTTGGATCTAGGTAGATCTAAGTATCTAGGTTTTGATGATTAATGACGATTTGGATAAATCCATGATGATTAAAGTTAATCTGAAAAATATCAGATTTGATGATCAAATGACAAATTAGATAAACCCTGATTTAGCACGAGTAAGTTGAGTTGATTATCGGTAAACCCTGAATTGGATGTTACTTCGGTTGTGGGTTTGATATTGATGCATATGTAGAGGAGGAGCTCGGTGGATGTATCAAGCTTGTGCTAATTGATTGATCAAGATGTTATATGATAAATCTTGAAGTTGATGACTCCAGTTGTGGATTTGATATCAATTCATATGTTGAGAGGGAGCTCATCACTTTGATCATCTGATTAGATTGATATCATGACATGAGTAGTATAGATCGTGTGCGTATGTGTTTATCATCTACGATCTATATGATTGTATTCTATCTCATACTCATTTGCTACTCGTTGAATATGGTTGCGTCATTTCACTGGAAAGAGAAACTGTCGAGCTAACTCCTGTGTGGAGTAGTTTCTCTGGTGGTGATTAATAACGACCTATATTTGAGACTAATATTGTGTATTGAGTGTACGTGTTGTAGTCTCAGATTAATTGCAGGATAAATGCGAGCAAGGGCGGGAAGAGGATGAAGACGATATGAGATATCCCGAGCAAGGTTAAGCTTAGCGAGGACGAGCTTTGCAAAGACAGGCGTCGAGATGTCGAGCTTCGCGTGGTCAAGCTTAGCGAGATCGAGCTTTGCGATGACGAGCATCAAGCGATTGAGCTTCACGAGGTCGAACTCCACCTAAGGTAAAATCCAAGATTAAGGATTGTTTTCTTAGGGTTTTACCGGTCTAGGTGTTTGGAGACAGACCGGATTGATAGGATCCTTTTTACTAGTTTGACCGTACTATTAAGAAGGGTCGAAAACTAGTAGCTTGAATCTATCTAGTGCGGAAGCTCAGATGCATTCATATCATCTTGCACTAGCATTTCATCGTCTCTTGCATTGTTAGAGAGTCTAAGTGTAGTTTGTGTGCATTAGAGAAAATGTTTTGAAAACTGCACTTAGTCATGATCGCTAGCTATTTGAATTGGTTTATTTTTCTAGAGCTGGTCGTGGTTGTATTTGCATATTCTGATCGCATCAGTGTTGATACATGGTCGTAGTCGTGTCGCTGGTTTGACGGCTTTTCGATTAGAGTTTGGGCGTGGTCGTAGGAGTTCGAACTGGTCGTACCAGTCTTCGACTCGCTTGCGTACGCTCGATCAAACCCTATTGACCACCTATTTTCGACTGGATGTCAGACCTGTGTGGTCGTGGACATCGCTGAAGTGTCAGCTAAGATATCCGTGAGAAAACATCAAATTCGTATGTGCAAATACCCTAAATTGCAATTGAGATGATTTTTGGATTGGACATTTGATAGTAGGAAAGTTTTTAAATTTTCTAGAAGTTTCTAGACCTTTTTAGGTCTTGTTCCTGTTGACAAAATTGTATAGATCTGAGTTATCTTTCCAACAAGCCAAAAATCATCTCAATCGGATCTCTGGATCAAAAGTTATGCTTATTTTACTGTCAGTGTGCAGTGACCGGATTTTGTCCGGGCATGGCCCGACATTGTCCGGCCTGTAAAAATTTTTTCAGCCTTTTGAGAAATGAAACAGAGACAAATGCATCTGTCTGGGGCTATCTGTCCGGGTAGGCCAGACTTTGTCCGGAATGGCCGGACATTGTCCGGCCTGTACAATCTGTTTGAGGCGAGAGTTAACATAGACATATTCTTTTGTCCTGGGTTTTTGTCCAGACAAATAGTATCCGTCCGGCCTTCGTAAATTTCGCCCAATGGTAATTGACACGTTGCAACGGCTGTTTTTTGTTGAACTGACCAGACATTGTCTGAAGTGGTCGGACAATGTCCGGCCTGTACAAATTTGCTCAGTTTCTTGCAAACGGCTAGTTTTTCTTTGAGGCTATAAATACTTCGTGTTTGGCTTCATTTAGGGGTGCTCAAGAAGTTCATACAACAGCTGAAAACCTAGCCAATTGATTTGCATTTGAGTTATTACATTCAGAGGCTAGAATTGAGCCCAAATCTTGAGTAGATTTGAGAGAGAGCTTGAGGGAGATTGTGTGAGTGTTTAGTGCACTTCATCTCCATTAGATTGCTAGTGCTAGAGTGTTGAGCATCTCATTTGCATCATTGAGTTTCTAGCACGTGGTTGGTTCAAGTGAAAGTGCATCCGGCTTGTTACTCTTGGCGATCGCCTTTGCCTAGACGGTGCCGGAGGAGAGTCGAGATCTCTCCAATTGAAGTTTGTCGGAGAGGCCGGCAAAAGATTGTGAAAGGTGTGGTGCTCGCCTATCCGGTGTGGAGAAGGAGCAACCCTAGTGAGATATCCTTCGTGGATATAGAAGCGAGGCTCCGAGTGAGCATTTCAACGAGGAGTAGGGGAGACCGGGCGAGTCTCTGAGACGTCGGTAAAAATATTGTTTCAATTGCGTATTTATCATTTGCGTTACATTCATCTTGACACAATTGCCATATTTACTTTTGTTGCATGATTTGTTGAATAACTTATATAGTTGAAGGCAACTAGTTGATTAAATTGTTTTAAACCTCATTGTATAATCTAGTTTAAACAATTATCTTGTTGAAATTGCTTAGTGGGGAAGAAAATTTAAAAGCCTCCTAATCACCCTCCTCTAGTCGGCATCCTCAATTTTACATATGTAAGTGCTTAATATATTAGAATTAGTTTATATAGCATGCGTTTTTCACTTCACGTGTCTTTAAAACATATCACATGCATGTTTTATTTGGGGTACCCAATGGATAAACGAGCATAGATGGTTGTGGAACATACTAGTGTCCATTACTTAACTCGGATTTAATTGTTTGGCGATGAACATACTTGTAGGTGTAAAAATTAGAACATACTCACCTCAGTTAAGCTAATTACCCCTAGGTAAATAGGCAAATGGTTAAAATTGCCATCCTTACGAGTTAGACCTTTCTTTTTTCTGATTAATATATGAATTCTTACAATTTTTCCTTTTCTAGGAATAATGTGGAATTCACAATAATTTTTATGTGTGTCCATAATAAATGTGATGTCTTTAATCTCACCAAAATTTATTAGATAGTAATGGATATATCTCCATCTTCTCCATCTTTAAAATAACTAAGTATAATCCGTCTTCTCATATTAACCTACCTCATGTTGTGCGCTACTACCTTTGAAATTACACAAATCAATTTAATATATTTTGCGGGACCTACTTCAATTTTGGTGAAATCTGGAACTTAATGTGTAAGATAAATATTACTTGTATGCAATTACAATTGAAATACCTATTCACTCTATTTTTTATTTTGAAAACAACAATATATCCATAAATCTAACCCCAAATATCATGATATATCATTTTAGGGAATTAAATTGTATAACACTAATTGTGAATTAATCCACAACAAAGAACAAAGATTGCTACTCAACAAATTAGTTTGTATGGTAACTAATGTAATCTCAAGATTACAAAAATACATCATACAAAATATATCTCACAGTTGCCGAGTTAACATCCATCAAAAGATGTCATATGTAGCAAGTTGTTTAATTTAATAACAATAGTGAATTACACTAGAGGTCCTTAAATTTACACGGGTATTTCACTTAGGTTTATGAATATGACAATTGTATTTTTGAGTCTTTAAACTTGAACATGTGTTTCACTTAGTTACTTGAAATTATTCCAGCTGGTGTGGCAGATGTAGGGAGGAGTATAGATGAGGTGTGAATTGTGTGCATGCTCACTTGAACTGGCAACTCTTCAAACACTGTGTGAGGGCGGCGTTGGCTGTTCCACCATGCGCATGGGTAGACACAAGGAGTTTGCTACTAAATTTTCAATAGCGAGGCCATCTTGAGCCGCAAGCTCATAGAGTTATGGCACAATGCTTGATGATGTGTCTAAGAGCAAAGCAAGAAGTGAAATAGTATCGAAGAGGACACTACTGTAACATCCCTAATTTTGCCCCATTTTTCATTCTCTGAGCATCACCTTTTCACACGCACCTTGCATCACCTAACTCTGAAAGAACCCAAACCAAAACTAATATAAGCGCGATGCGCTCTAAGATCCTCTCGTGTCAAAACATCTCAAGTCGGCCGATTCTATCTCAAAATCGAAAACGACCGCTTCTAGGAAGCCCTAAAAAGTCCAAAATCTCCGTTTGAAGTCCGAATTGAGATTTGTCTTCTCCTATAGGTTCATATCGCTATTTGATACGTATCGTCCTTTAGAAACATCTCCAAATTCGCGACGAAAACCAGAGTTTCAGCTGTTGGAAGAATCTGAAAACAAAAGTACTATTTTTACCCGACTCTGTTTTCGTTTTGTCCGAAACCCTGCCAAATCTTAGCGTTTTCGCGCAAACTCAATTGGAATAAGTATATACCAATTTTATCTAGCCCTCAGAAAAGTCGGAATCGCAATTAGATCCCCAAATCCTGAAAATACCCATTTTACCCCTCGGCCGAAAATGCACAGTACAGTGCACGGTACTGTAGCGCACTGTGCCGTTGCCGTTGCTGTGCCGTGCGCGCGCGCTGCGTGCCGCCCGTGCGCCACCGTGCCGCGCCACCGCGTCCCCTCGCCGCCGGCACCGCCCCGTGTGCGCCTCGCGTGCGTTGTGAGCCCAGTCACCTGTCCACGCCACGGCGACGCCTCGGGAACCTCCAGGTCGCCGCGATCGTCCCGTCGCGTCCGCCACCGAACGCCACTCCACCTGACCGCGCGCAAAAGTCGCCGCTCCTGTGCTCCTCGGCCACGTCCAGCACCAGCATTGGAGGAGCTTGCCACCGCTGTCCTTTGCCCGAACTGTAGCCATGCCTCGTGACCTCCTCACAGCTCGCCGTCCCATCGCCACCGTCCTCATCTCCGGTAAACCGCGCCCAGAAGCGCCCTCCCTCGGCCATTGCCTCCCCTAAGCCACCTGGAGGCTATAAAAGGCCAGCACCACCACCACCTTCTCAGCACACAGCAAATACAGCCAAAACACCCCCGCTCCTGCTACTGTTCTTCTTCCCCGAGCTCCACCTTCGGCCTCCACGGTGACAGCGCTCTCCGGTGAGGATTTCTTCAAAATAAAGCCACCAGCATACTCCTCTTAGCCCCTAGATGGTCCACGAGGAAGGAATTGAGCTCATTTCTTCTCCAACTCCGGCTATCACCGGTTTTCTATTTCTCTCTGTTTTACAAAATTCAACTTGAACCAGTGAGCTTTAGAACTCGTGCTAGTAGGAAGAAATACTCCTTAGAGTACGCTCAATCACCCCAGCTAGTTAATTTCGACTTTCAATCAGCAAAACAAAAACCCCCAAATCCCCCGGCCGTGAGCTACGGCCACCTACTCCGGCGAGCCTCCAAACGCAACAACTGAACAATCTAATGCACCAGTAGTGATCCCCACACTCCCAGGAGCAAGAATATGTGATCAATTTCCAAATTGATCAACCCTAGCTGCTCCAATTGCTCTGCCCTAGTTTCTGTTCAAAACAGCCACCTTGGCATTCAAATTCCGGCCAACTCCGGCCATCTCCGGCCAAACCCTCCGGCCAGACACCTCCTGACACTTAAGCCTACATGTTTGACATAGTTTGCCTTCAAATGCATGAGCCAATTGCTCAGGACACACAAACCCTAATTCCAGCAATACAATGGCATAGAGATTGCTGTGTTCTGGACCTTTTTGTAAATTCTGAAAAACCTAAACCCTTTCTGCTTGTCCCACTTTATCAAATAGCTCCGCCTTAGTCTAATGCACCTACTGTCCAATTTTCATCTCATTCAGAGCTACCTAGACCCCTTAACTCACTTTTCGGCTTTTAGGTTAAGTTCGGACGTGACCCGAACGTCGCCCTTTTGACGTTCAATGTCCGTCGACCCTAAGAGTCTTATTTACTACTCTTCTTGTCCATTCTAAACTAGCACAATTCAACCCTTGGAAATCCAAAGCCCAAACCCTAGTCCAGTTCAGAAATCAGAAGCCGTTCCAGTATAGCGCCTTATTATTTTATGTGAGCATAAGTTGTCGTATTTTGTAAGTTGATTGTAATACCTTGTATGTATGCCTGTATTTGAAGATCAAGACTTCGACTACGTGGAAGAGGAAACAGAAGAACCCGCAGACTACGACACTACTGCTTGGCAAGGCAGGTTTCCCTCCTTTGAACATACTGCGCCTATTATTTTCATGCATATAATTATTTGGAATTTGGTACCTACGCATGTATGCATAGATAGTTTTGATAAAAATATATGTTGAGAAATGATGTGAGTAGATAGTCCTATTTTGCAGACCCCCCCATTGTTTCATAACAAATTACTTCACCTTGTCACCTTAGGAGTAAAAATGTAGAATGGAAATACATGTCTATACTGATAAATGTGTAAAAGAAAAGAGGAAGGCAGAAGCATGAGCAAACTATTTCTAAAGATCATTTTATGTAAAAGAAATAGGGACTATTAGCGAGGGTTGGTTTGGATGGTTGGCGCTGTGTGCGCGGTGGGTTTGTGAAAGCCTCGCTTAGGGTCCATAAGGACGGGATCGTCGTGCTGTGCTTCAAGCGACCTGAAAACGTGCTAACCACCCGCCTGGTATGGGACAGGCACAATGTCATGACTCACCTAAAGTTAATCATTTCCTGCAATGGTTGTCGATCCGGTTTCCCGAGTAGAAATTGGTGGGCCACAGAGGGCCACGAGTGGTGTGAGGGGTAGAGAGGATAAGGTGTAAGAAGGAAGTCGCCCTAGCCTGGCTCTCGAGTCGTGCGCGACCGAACCCGGAAGTGGGATTTCCATGCGTCCAGAGGAGGACTTCATGGACCCAAGGCTAGAAGAAAAGGCAGTGGGGAGGACCCACAACGATAATGAGGACCTTACGCGTGCTTGCCATGTATCATGTTGTAGGGAGTACCTACCTTGATAATGGGGCCGGTATTGTCTATGTATCGGGCAGGAAATTATTAACAATGGGTCAGTAAACTGTTGTGTAAGCTCAGCCTGGTCACCTGCGTATAAGTCGCAGGGAGCTGATCCGACATTTAAGTTGAGTTTTCGTGGTGGGTACAGTGGTACGCCTCTGCAGAGTGTAAAAAGGTATTCGAATACTCCGTGCTCCCGGGTTTTCTGGAGTCTGGTCGTCGTGGGGTGAACCCGCGTCGTTGCAGCATGATTAGTATTGCTAAATTCTTTAAAATGAGATCAAACCATGGCAACTCATGGGAGTTAGCCTGACTTTGCGAAAAATATACACATGTACAGTTTTGATAAATTACTTTGAGAAATAAAACCCCTGATTCAGGGAGATTTCCCCAAAATACTAAGATACCTCTGTTTCCAATAAAATTTCATTAAGTATGGAACCATAGAGCTTGTCGTTGTCAATAACTGCATACTATATTTCCTTATGCGGGAACTTGTTGAGCTTTGTATGCTCACCCTTGCCGATTCAATAAGCACAGAAGAGGAATCAACTGATTTCATAGACTATGGAATCGAGCCGGCACAAGAAGACCCCGACACAGTTCCAGGAGATTCAAGCGCCTGAAGGGTCACCTAACCTCAGTGAGAGCGATGTGGGTTTCGCCCTGCTGCACGCTTTGTTAATTGAGGGAGATGTTTCCCCTCTGCTTTATTATTTTGCTACTCTTACTCGACGTGGTTCCGCACACGTCGGTTATTGTAATATGGGTCTAAATGACCCCCTACGCTATGTTAATGTATGTATGTAAATGCCGTTGGATGTTCTGAAGTTTCAACTCCTGTGCACAAATTACCTGGGCATTTGTATTAGGTTCCCTCTAACGAGGGGCCCACACTAGCTACGAACATGCAGCGAAAGAAGTGAAAATAGTTTATGAGGATGTTGGTGAGGGCGCAGCTGGAGATGGAGTTGAAGGTAGTGTAGAGACTGGTGAGAAGCTCAGTCATAATGGATATTTTGTTGAGAAATTGGTGGGTGAGAGGGTGGAGGCTAAGGCGGCAGTAGGAGGTGAGCAGAGCAAGTGGACGGTAGTGATGATGTGAGAGTTCCAACCATGTTGCCAATTGCTGGGAGGGGAGGCGGTGGCTGGACGTGATTAGTGGATGCGATGTCGATGTGGAGATGGAGTAGTTGTCATATTATTGAGTCAATCTTCATTATGTTGATTATTTTGGTGATTAATAACAAATCTAATTATTAGACTAATATGCTGTTGAGTTTATATCTCTTAGTTTAATTCAGATTGCGAGATAGTGGTGAAGAAGGTTACTTCAGAGAGGATGTATGATCAAGTTTCTTCAAGTATGGAAGAGCTCAACCAAAGTTAAATTAAAAAAACAAAGGATCTTTTTTTTAGGATTTTATCTATCTTGGTGTTTCATGATGGTTAGATTGTTGGATTCTTATTCGTTAGTTTAGTTGTACTATAACGAGGGCCTTAGAGGTACTCATATTACAAATCTCACTTGAATGGCTCATTTTTTATCAGAAGCTTGTGATTTAGTTTTTTATGCAGCAAGTAGTAGCTTGATAATAACTCATGTAAGAGCTAGAATGCATGCATCATTTACTCACAAGATCATCAAAATATTTTTGAGTTATTTTAGATGGTTAATGAAAGCATCGGTGATTAAAAATAACAAAATTTTAGCTTAGGTAAAGGCTTGGAAGTGGCTACACAAAATGTTTTGTGATTTCTTCAGTGATCTAGGTGAAACTAAGTCTTGCTTATATCGAGAAATTTGTAGTCCTTCGAGTTAGCTTCCCAACAAGCCAAACCACACCTAATTCCAATGAAGGAATCAAAAGTCCAGCCCAAACCTCTAAATCTAGCCAAACATCCAATACTATATGCTTGTTACAACATATCAGATGTCCGGAACAAGATAGGACGTCCGACTCTTTTATAGCGGTTATAGACTAACCTTTACATTCATACCGAACATCCAGCCGGACATGTGATGATACGAGCCTAGCTCGTTTGATACGAGAGCCTGGTCTGTTTCTCGTAGTTTGGCTCAGTCATGCATGGATCGTAGATGCAGGGGTGGGGTTAGGGTTACCCCATTCTTGTGAAGACGCTACGCCTCACGCCTCACGCCCCAGTCTTCTTCCTTGCAATCGTCTCTCTTGCACTTGCCCTCGCCGTCGCCTCTCTCGCTCTCACCTCTCTCACGAGCTAGACAGTCATTGGAGGCTGGTGATCGCTCCACCGACAAAAATTACAAGAGAGGCCCAAAGAGGAGTTGTAAAAACTTCGTATTCGCCTATCCGGAGTAGAGAAAGAACAACCTTAGTGGAATTAAAGTAAAACTTGTGTGAGAGTGCTTCAACGAGTATAGGGAGAGACTGGTGAAATCTCCAAAACCTTGGGAAAAAAAATTCTTGTGTCAATCCATTTATTACTTGCACTTTTTTATTTAATCTTGTTTAGCTTGAGCATCCATTATTCTTGTATGTCACCCTAAGAGTGCTAAATTAAAATTGTTCATTTGTTCCTTGATTTGCAAAACCAATTTTATCTCATTATTGCAAACAATATATTGTTCAAATTGTGTTCTTTTATTTGTGCAAATTTCAAATCTAGCTAAAAATTTTTAAAATACTTATTCAGTCTCCTCTATGTCGCTGTCCTTGATCCTACACACATCAACTAGGATGTTCTGATGGATCTCAATGAAAAACCAGTACAAGTTTAAGGATGACAACTATATTTCTCAAATTCATAAACCCACGTGAAACATTTGTGCAAGTGCAAGTTTTGGATCGACCTATAGTGCAATTTACTAAAATAACAATATCAACTTGCAAGAGATTAACAACACCAATAGGGAAGACAAGGTGTGATAATCATGCAAAGAGAACATAGTTTGCTAATTGAGGTAGTCCTCTAATCATTTCAAGCATAAGATGTTTTTGATATATTTTTCTTTGATTGAGAGAGAAGAGGTCAAGGTTACCTTCACAACCATTATGGATATAAGGATTTCCATGAAAACCAAGAGAGCATTTGCAGCGGTAACCGATGTAATACTTGGTAGAGTTGAGAGGCACACATATGCTGTTGACACTCACACAAGCATATTCAGATTTATTTTGTTTTGCCTCTAAACAAGTTAGATTGGCAACAACCCATTGCATAGAGATTGATCCTCCAGAGTCACCAAAAAGTCTTGCTTCAGATATATAGGAAATTGATCCCTCTTCTTCAGAAGGTTCAGAGTATTTGATGAGTCCTTCCTCAACATTTATTTCACTCACATGATAGTAGTTATCAAGTAGAATGGTAGATGATGTTGTATTTGTGCAGTTGAGGTAAAATTCTTTTCTTGCAAAACAACCATCTTCCAGGCCAAATGGAAATAGAACTTTAACGGTCCCGCACCAACGGGTACAATTAGCCCTCTGTTGAATTGAATCATATCCTGATTTCAATGCAAAAGAAGTCATAACTCAAGCATCACCACCAAAGAATTTTTCAAGTTCAATGTCAATTTTTGAGGAAAAATTAATTCCATAGCACATAAAATTGTACATTTTAGTAAAATACCACTCTAATACATTTGATTGAATGAAATATCAATGATATCTTAATGGAAACTAATGGAAGTGGTAAAATAACTAAAGGTGTAAACTTTTAATCGTATTTTATTCACCTGTGACATTCTAACATTATTTTATTAGTGTGCACAATTTTGAGATATGGTGTAAAACTAGTATAATATGATTCATCCTACAGAGCTCTATATAAAGAGATGTATGGTGGATTTTCGGAGATGAATTAAGAGAAACCTTAACTGCTATCTCCTGTTGGTGCTAGTACACTAGCACATGACATTCTACCCCCGAACGTGTGGATACCAAAAGAGACGCTGTTATCATTGTGCGCTGATCAAGAGGATCTACGAGCAGTCGCAGTGATCCACGAACAATCGCTATGATCCACGAGTTGTTCCTATGTTCCACAAGCGGTTGTTGAGATTTGAACGATTCCTGGACGTGCACATTGTTGAATCGGACGCTATACCAATTCTCCTTTCACTATGATTTAATATTTACAGTTTTTAAGTAAAATTTTTTGAAATTATTAAAATTTAGCGTAGCTCATTCATTCCCAACAAATATTGCATCTATGAGGCTAATTATTTTTTTTTCACTTTATTTAGAGCGAGTTATGTTATGCAAATATATATTATCATGGTGTCTATCATTCTACTTTTTGTGATAATTTTATATTCTATTTAGTAATTCTCACTTGATACATCTTTTCCCGGAGTAAACTGTTATATCTAATGACTAGAAGTCTAACTAGTTAATAAGAATGCTATCAGAAAATCACTTCCATACGTCACGAGAAATTAGGGAAGATGCAAATATATTTGAGAGGGGAACAAGTGCACCACTGATTACTGTTACATATTGTAAGCAACGAAATGACATTAGAGACTGAATTGGTGGGGTGCAAAATCGTAAAACGATAGTGGTTTATGGACAATAGCTTTATAATGGATATGTGCAGAAAGGACATATATCAACCGATTAACCGTTGCTCATGAGCTTAGAAACCTCTATATTTATTTGTTGGAATGGAGGTAATAATACCTTTGTCGCGTGAGCAACCATGAAGAATGTAGGGATTGCCCTGATATCCAGCATTGCATCGGCATGAGTACCCATAATCCACAAACAGTTGAGCGTCGATGCAGTGGCTGTTGTTGCTAACACAGGCATAGCTAGTCCTGTTCTCCATGGCTTTGGTGCAAGTCGGTTTATCCACGATATTCCAATAGAGCACAGCAAAAGTTGTCATATTGATTCTATCCCATAAGGAGCTTCTGTTAGAGTGCGGTTCAAGATTGTCTTTGTTGTGGTGTACAAATCTAAGATGAAAGGCATTGATAGGATTTTCGCCCCAGATGGAACAGCATCCGGTGCCATTACAGTTTTGTCTAGCCATAAAGTCGGTGATCCCTTCTTCAGGGCAGGTGATTGTGCAAAAAAGTACCGCTGTGTTCATATTCTGATCACCAAAATATACATCAAGATTACAACCGGTGATATTAAGTCTCCGGTCCACGAGAGTAAAAGATTTCCCAGGAGTTTTCCAGGACATGTTGTAATCATCCACACCAGATTGCAAGGGGATGGTGTGGGATATAGAGATTACGATATAATTATTGCTATAGTCGGAATATGGATTGTCAATACTATCGAGAAGTTGGATGGTGCCATTACCTAAGAAGAGTGTGGCGGACTGCATGGTGTTATTACAGATAAGACTAAACTCAGGATTACGAAAGCAACGAGACCCGATGCCGAAGGGATAGCTGAAGGTGAGATTGCCACAGCTCGTTGGGCAACCGGCGAGTGTGGCGGCGAAGGGAAGCGGGCTATTCCCCTCTTGGCTTCCTGGCAGCACACCGGATGCTTCCACTATTGATGGCCCCCCTGGTAACACAAGTAGAGAGAATAATATTGCATCTAAGAGGCGACTCATCTTTACCGGTGTTTAGCTTCTGAAAACTAGGCTAATTCGGAGGAGGTTTAGACTATGGAAGAATATAGAGAGGCTTTATATTTACACAGTGACGAACCCACGATTGCCTAGTTAGCTGCTTTATATTTATTTGGAGGCAACCACTGGTGTCAACATCGGCGCAGTTGTGGCTGCAAAAATTTCCTCTGCGTGTCGAAATCTCAAGAAACTTCTTTGGATGAATATGCTGTGTTACTTACCAAAGTGAACCAGTCAATACTCATTGGTCACGAGGTCTTTGTCTCACAAACTGAGAGAGAGAGAGAGAAAGCAAAAATCAATAATTCCCTCCATCCTACGTTACAGGGAACACACTAAGGAGGGCTAATCAATATTTCGACCATCTATTCACCTTGATTGGTTCCCATCTTAACGTAGAGTTCAAAAGATCGATTCATACATGACAAATCAGTGAAAGCAAAACCATAACTTTTCGTCGAAGGAAATTTCCCATGCATCTTATATTTGAGCGAAACATCACTGTTATAATATAACTATATGGGATCCAAGATTCCAAGTCAATTAGTCTATATGAGCATGATGTTAAATGAATAATAATTTCGCTTTTTTGAATACTTCACAAGTATATGAAGAAATCAATTGGAAGACATATAATACCTCACCATCATAATTATAATTTCAAAATGCCAAACTAGTGGACATAGTATTTTAACCCATGAAAGGGGGCATTGATCAATGGAGTTTCTCTCTTGCAAGAAAGTGTTTGCAAGGATCAATGGACTCATCTAGTACAAATCGACAAATCATGTCTCCATTACACTAGAGACTAGATTATGTGTATCTTATATATTTTTTATATGTTACCAAACAGTTCACGAATAGTGTAAACTAGATAAATGATCTTAGAAATTAGTATTGACTTGGTAAAAAGGTTTTGCAATAAGAATTGGTCTCAACTTCTAATTCTAGGTTTGGCTGATATGTGTAATTATTGTACGTTGGTATTACAACTTTAGACCAATTCTAAATCTGGTTCACATATTTATTTTATAGAAAACGATACAAAACAATACAAAGAAATTTAAATTACTAGGTTTTGGGTTGGAGATTTTATCTAAACACTAGGGGTGTGGCATTAAGCACAATTTAAGTAAAAAAAGCTAGAACCAATTAAAGATATATATGACAAGGCAGATGCTTGGGGGTTTCCTTAAGCCACAGAGTCTTGTATAATGCAAGGGTCTTAGGATAAAGAATTTGCAAGAGATGTCCACGAGGGACAATCTTTTGGAAGTTAGGTTCAAAAGTTTGTTGTCTTAATTTCTTTGCAATCTTTTTCCTCTTGCTTTTGCTATTGCTGTTATTGATTATTTTGGTGATTAATGATAAATCTAATTGTGAGACTATTACGTTGTTGAGTTTATATCTCTTAGTCTCATTCGGATTACAATATGATTGCGAGTTGGCAATGAAGAAGATCATCTCAGTGAAGATATATGATCGAGTTTCCTTAAGTATAGACGAGCTCCATAAAGGTAAAATCAAAGATTGAATATCTATTCTTATGATTTTATCAGTCTTGTGTTTGAAGACGGCCAAATTGCTAAATTCTTATTTCCTAGTTTTTGCCGCACTATAAAGGGTTCGGAGTTAGTAACTTGATAACTTTTGTGGGAAGCTCAATACATGCATCATTCATTCACTAGATCATTAAATTGTTTTTAAGTTGATTTGAATGGTTAGTGAATGTGTCATACTTAAATTGCAAAATATAGTTTGGGTGGAGGTTTTGATGTGGCTAAGTTAATGTTTTGCATTTTCTGGAGTAATCTAGACTGAACTAGATCTTACTCATATTGAGAAATTTATAGCCCTTTGAGTCAGCTTTCCAACGAACCAAGGAGCTAGCACATAAATTTGATGTCTAAATCAAAAGTTAAACTCGTTTTACTAAAAGTTGTAGTCTCACCTAGACTCTCCGGATAATTGTTCGTGTTGAATGGATTGTCTAGACGATTGATCTGGGTATTTTAACAATATAGTGTGTTTTTATCCTCATGAGGTTTGTATACACCCAAACTATCCGAAAGTTTGTCAAGATTGTCTGTGTGCATAGTCAACTACCCCCAACAACTATAGTATTAGCTGTTACAACCAACTCAAACTGTCTAGACAATTGTCTGGGTGGGTTGTTTTCAGCCTATTGCTTTTACAACGACTAGGATTTGTTGGGGAGTTATATGGATGGCTTAAGACTTTCATTTGTAAGCTTTTGCAGTTGGATTCATTGATATATAGTCCAAACACACTATAATGCATTTCTCTCATATGTTGCATTAGAGTGAGATTATCAACTGAGCTCATTTGTATTAATAAATCATTTAGTGAGTTGAAAGTTTTGTGCGAGTTTCTCCTCATGTGTTTGCAAAAATGTGGGGCCCACAAAATGCGAAATCAGGCGTCATTTCCACTCCAATGCAACTACTAGTGCACCCGAGCGTCGATGGGACCCACCTTTCAGACTTGAAGCGGAAGAAGTCTCACCACGCATCACCATACAACTCGAGCGTCTGCACGGGACCGACATGGCAATGAGGTGTCGCCTGGAGCACCTGCGGTGGATTTAGCCAAAGGAGGACTAATTAACATTTTGACCATTTATTCACCTTGATTGGTTCCCATCTTAACAGTGATGTTCAAAAGATTGAGCCATACATGACAGATCAGAGAAAGCAAAGCCATAACTTTTCGTCGAAGGATATTTCCCATGCATCTTATATTTGAGCGAAACATCGCTGTTATAATATAATTATGTGGGATCCAAGATTCCAAGTCAGTTAGTCTATATGAGCATGATGTTAAATGAATAATAATTTGGCTTTTTTTTAATACTTCGCTACTATATGAAGAAATCAATTAGAAGACATATAATATCTCCTCATCATAACTATAATTTCAAAAATGCCAAACCAGTGGAACCCATGAAAAGTGGCATCGATCAATGGAGTCTCTTTCTCTTACAAGAAAGTGTTTGCAATGGTTACAATTGTTCAGTCCAACACCATCAAGGACTTGAGGAAGTATTTACATGTAGTACAAATCAACAAATCATGTCTGCATTACACTAGATTCTAGATTATGTGTATTAATATTAACGGTATGTTGCCAAATATATGGTTTATGAATAGCGTAGACTATATAGGGTCCATTTGGATCTTATTATGTATTGACATGGTAAATATGGATTACCAATCCGAATTGGTCTCAAATTCTAATTTTAGGGTTTGGCTAATACATGTAATTGTCGTACATGGGGACTACCATATCAAACCAATTCTAAATCCTATTTAGATATTTATTTATACAAAATGACACAAGATAAGACGACAAAATTTTAAGCTATTAGGTTTTGGGTTGGAGATTCTGTGTAAACACAAGGGGTACTGTGACATTAAGCACAATTTAAGAAAAATATAAGCAGTATATGCTCGGAGGTTTTCTTAAGTAATATTTTTTTATAAATCAAGACTCTTTGATAAAAAAAGAGGTTTTATCAAATAGGTCCTGAACTAGAGGTCCCGCTGTGAGTGTGTCATTTAATTAGGTCCCAGAACTAGAGGTCTTGTCATATGGATTCCTAAACTTAGACTATTAATCAAAATGAGTCCTTTGTTGATTTTATGGTGAAACTTGCTAATGCAGTCAGGATGATGTTATAATTATGTCTTATTTAGCAAGGTGGATTCCTAAGGTGACAGGACTGATTGTTTATGTGGCATAACATGCAAAGATGACGTATGAGGTGTGATCGAGAGGTTGTTAAAATTCCTCAATGTCTAGGTTTATCTTCAATTCATCTTTCCAACCCCAAATTTGTAGATAGAGACGTGCTCGCGAAGAACGAGAACACAACTAAGTGAGAAGAGTAGGGTTGAGGACATTTGAAGAAATCTCCACCCGGGTTTTTCATCCATCCTCAAAGCGAAACTCTTCGTTTTCCTTCTACAGAAAGAGCACGACACAAATGAAAGCGTCATTGTGTTCTTCTTCCTTGTTGTCCTTGATGAGATTCAAGTTTGTGTCATCACAGGGTGAGGGAGAAAGGGGAAATGAACTATTTTCCAATTATTAAATACTTGGGGACCTTAAGTGAAAATTTTCTATTTTGCCTCATGACCATATCATCAGTACTTTGCAATAACCAACACCACATAATCAGATTCCATGATAAAACTAGTAATTGGATCAGTTTTGATTAACCAACACAAATTTAGTAGTTTATTAATTTGATGAGTCCTCTAATTCGTGATCTACATAATAAATCTGTATAAGTTCAGAAAGTTAAGTCAATTTATTCAATAAAAATTTATGAGGGATGTGCATGGGGACAATCTTTTCAAAGTCATGTTCAAAAATTTACTATCTTTATTTCTTCTCAATCTTTTCTCTCTTGCTTTTGTGATTGCTTCACAAGAAAATTCCAGTTTTCTCCTTTGAATATCTCCACTTTCATATTTGTCACTGATGAACTTGTGCCATATCTCACAAGATCATACCAGACTTCATGTTAATGCTTACACTAGTCATAGTACATCTATTCAAGCAAGCAAACATGTAGAATTTATCATGATAGAGAGAGACTTGGGGTTTTTCGAACATCAATGTCACATTAACTAAACTAGGCCAAGTCAATGTAGAGATTTTCTTTTTTGTTCCACAGAAGTCATCATTCCATAGTAGCCAGAATTCCATGGATTTTACCTGAAAATGTCATACTACCTCGTGCATATTTTTTAGCTAGACATAATATTCAAAAATGGCTATTGAAATCTGCTCCTAGGAAATAGTTCATCTAGATTAATTAATGACACTAGAGATGCATCAAAAAGGAAAAAGCACACGAGAAGATCATATCGTGTAATTGCACGAATAATCTGTTAAATTTAAAATATATATCATAGCTATGATAAAACTATGCTAACTTAACAAGTTATTTAATCCCACGACTATTGTGTTTATATAGAACCTCCGATCCACACCTAATAAATTAACATATATTCATATTCTTGTATCATTTTTTATAAAATAAATTTCTAAACAAGATTTAGACTTGATCTGGAATTGTAATTCCAAAATATAATAATTCACGTATCAGCCAAATCCTAGAATTGGAATTGTGACCAATTTAAATTGAAAACACATTTTCAGAAGTCAATGCACTGATTTCTAAGACCCAAAGGATCCTGATCTAGTATACACTATTCGTAAACTGTTTTGTAGCGTACTGTAAACATATTACATACATATAATCTAGTCTTTAGTGTAAGAGGCCAGATTTGTCAGTTTGTTTCAAGTCCTTGATAGTGTTGGATTGAATAGTCTAATCCTTGGAAAGACTTTGTTGCAAGAAGGACAAAGACTATATTGATCAATACCTTCTTTCATGGGTTAGAATATTATGTCCAGCATCTTGACATTTCTGAAATTACGGTTATAATGTGAAGGTTGTGTATACCCTCCAATGGATTTCTTCGTATATTTGAGGAGTATTCAGAAGGATCCAAATGATCATTAGCAATTTCACACTCACATAGACTGATTTGGAATTTTGAGTTCCACACGGTTAAATTATAATGGCACATTTTATTAATTTTTTAATTTCCGGCAACACATAATAACCATATTTCGCTAGGGTCCAAGATACGTGAGAAATATAATTCATAACAGATGAAAAGTTAGGCTTTGCTCTTTTGCTGATCTGTCATGCTTGAGAGCTTTTGAACACTTGTGTTAAGCTGAGAACTAATCGAGGTGAATAGTGATGGAAATTATTCATTGGTCCTACAGTTGAGTTGTTCTCTTATATAATTTTGACCTTCTCATGTCTTCTTCCCCATACATACTTTTTTCTTGAATCCATCATTTATTATTATAGTTTCACTGAAAACAATATCTTTCCATCTTTGTCCCTACAATACGCGGGGTGGGATATATCTTATATCTATTATTCACTCCTAATGAGAGTATTTCATTGTGCCATGTTACACTTTTTCTATAATAGTTGGATTATTTTTTCACATAATTTTAACCTTTCAATCATACATGCACTTCTCTTTACACATATTTCTTTATTAAATCCACTAGTTAAACTCCCCTTGAAATTATTGGCATCATTTTTGTTTATCCAAGACCAAAATATTCTTTTTTTTTTCCAACTAAAATTGTTCTAATTATTTTTATGTTCTCATCTAAAACAATACCTTCCAAATTTTATCACTTAACAATAGATTTTTTCCCTATACGCAGCAACTCACGGAGGATTATGCTAGTTTTTAATTATAGTTGGTAAACAAAGCCACTCTCTGATTATTTTGATCTGCCTTCTAGTGAATGAGTAAATGCAAAAGTCATCTACTAATTATTACGGGGAAAAATGATGTACCTACCATGTAACATCATTACTAACACCGGTTATTTGCCAATTACATAATCCAGTCATGTTGTCCCATTGCTAATGTGTGGATATGTGAAAGCTTAGAAAAGTATTTGCAATGTGAAGACCTAGTTTTTTATATCAATCTAAATCGACTACGGTGCTGAAGTTAAGCGATGCTACAACGTCCTTCTCCTTGGGGCGTTACATGCGAAAAGTTTTGTCATGAATCAACAGCTTTGACTAACGAGACCATTGTGACCACTAGCGAGTATGCTATTTAGTTTTATAAACTTGAATCTATTTAGCATATTCATAAATTTATTTAACGAGTCAATAAACTCGTGTAATTGCACGATAATTTTTTGCAATCTTTTAAAACAGATCTCTACATATATAGAGTTAGTGTTGTTTTCATTATGAAGTCCAACTTTATAAAAAGATTTTGTATAATTATATATAATTTAAAATATATTTAGAGATTTTTTTTATATGAATCTCTAAAACTTATAATATAAATATATACCGTTATAATTTGATTCTATTAACAATGAATCACTGTTGTAAAAAACTAATAAATGGTTACAACTTTCTCTTTGTTTTAAAAAAATTTCAGTTAACATGAGAATTTCAAGTCTTCAAAATGAACGCAATATCTCTAATATCACTCGTCTCTCTCTCTCTATATATATATATATACTAGTTACCAGATATCTCTAGATTTTACTGTTATTTAGGTTATATATGTATACATGTATATAAATACTATATGTATCCAACTCTGAAGGTGAGGATCTTTTAAGACAAAAAAAAAAAAAAAAAGAAAAAGAAAGAGAGAAGTAGAAGGATAGAAGACTTACCTGAACCATCCTGTTGCTAGCACAAAGAGAGGAGAGGCCACCTCCTGCATTCTTGGCAGAGGACAAACACCTGGAATTGAAAATTTTACCTGGCTTTGTAGTGAAACACATTGCAACGTGGTGTTGTAAATAGGCAGTGAAGAGGGAGAGGGGGGGGGGTGGGGGGGGGGGGGGGGTGGGTGAGAATTCATCCTCGCAGCAGCTAATACCAAAGAATTACACTGCAATATACATGTATAAACAGTAATCAACACAGTATACACAGTAGAAATCTTAGCTCTTTCACAGAACAGCAGCAGTAGTGAACAGTACAGTTTCTTCCCTATCTCGCGTTCAGCGGCAGCAGCACTTCAAGTTTGAAATTTTGATCCATCTCTGCACAACTTTTAATTCTTATGACCTCTAGTAGCTGTTAGTCCAGTTCTTGATCAACTCTGGCGAGTCCTCTGGCCGGAACAGCGACGAATTCCCCAGCCGTGCCTCCGTTCTTCTGTGTTACCCGTTTTACTCTTCACTATAGCGTGCCAGCTATTGTCATTTCGTTGAGTTTTCGCTGATCCTAGCTCAAACATCCCATCGGAGTTCTAGGTTAGGTGTGAGACACTCCCTGGAACATGGCAACTCTGTCGCCGGCGAGCTACAACGGCGAGAATCCCGCCAACGGCAAGTTCTAAAGATAGAAAAATTGCCGTGGTCGCGCCAAACATTGTTTCATTGATTTAGCTAACCGCCAACCAAATTGATTATGCCATCACCCTTGTTACTGCTGATAAGTGCTAAATTGGTAATACTTTTATTTTAAGTTTGCTAATGAAAATGTGTTAAAAATATGCTGAAAACTCATTTGATACGACATATGATGCATATTTTTATATCATTTTTACAATCCGCTTTCACGGTTGTGTTTGCCATGTTCCACAGATTGAACCTACAAAATTTGAGAATGTTTCGATTTCGTTTGGATCAATTTCGACAAAGGACACCAAAACTAGACAAAAAGGAACCTTGAACAAATATTCCACGGACGAAATCACCTGGTCGAACACAATAGGATGAAAAAGTGTCATGGTTGAACACAATTGGATGAGAAAGAGCCATAATCCAACATGAAGACAAAATCCCAATCAAACACGCCTGGTCGAACAAAATCCAGATCGAACACGACTATCGCCTGGTCATTACTTGACTGAGCCCAGCACGATCATGGGCACGACTCATGCTCCGCCTGGAGCATGACTCGTGCCACAGGTCGTGCTCGGCTATGTTTCTAGAGATATTTTGGTCGAAATTGATCGGTTTTAACTCGGATTTGCTTGTTTCTCGCGTCGTTTGAAGTTGGATTCCGTCGCCTGCACATCAAAGAGTTATATTTGGGCACGTTAACCCATTGTATTGTAATTAGAGAAGTTTTTGGTTCAATTAGATATGTTTTCTTAGGTGTTTTTTTGTAGGCTTTAGATGTCTTTTAGTTTAGATTAGTTTAGTAGAGCCCACTTCTCTATTTTTTCTGTGTTTGTAAGTTGGCAAGGATGGAAAACTTAATTTTGAATCAATCAAGTAAGTTTTCATTTATTTCTTATTATTTCTATATTTTTATGACTTTTTGCGAGTAATTCACTTCTAGGATTAGGGATGACCTAATCTGAAAGGCGTAATTCTTCTTTGGTCTCGATCTTAAGTTTTGTAGTTAGTTCCTTATGTTTTCTTCCTCTAAACCCTAAATTCTCATTTTGGCAAGAGACGTAACAGCTGAGCCTTAACAAGAATTTAGGAGAATTCTTGAGTCCTTAGCACTTTGATGCGGGATCTTGAATAAGAGAGAGACTCTCGCCAAACGTAACAGTGCAAGCAATCCTCTGATCGTTGTACTAGCGACCGTACTGAAAATTTTATCTGTCTTGGAAAACAATTGAAACTAACTTGCAATTCTCATATCTTGGATAGAATTGCGCCTGATGGTTATGGAATTCCCGAAATCCTAGGTTTTCCTTTCTGTTTTTTAAACCCTAGTTTTCATACTTGCTCTTTACTGCTTTAAAATCTAGATTGATAGCCTTAGTAGTAGATTTAGTAGTAGAAAAACAACCCCCAAATTGTTCAGACTTAATCAATAATCTAGCCTAAAAAACAAATACACTTGTTCCTCGTGGATTCAACCCTCAAGTGCTTAATGTTCAATTGTTCATTGCGGTTATTATTACACATAGTCGCGCTCGCACCACACCCTCGTGGGCGCGATCAACTGCCCTAGCTACCTCTCCACATAATTTGGTGAAGTCGATGGACGTATGCCGGAGAATTTTCAGTGTCCTGTCACGGACGACGGTGGAGCGTTGAAGTCAAATTCAACCATCTCCGTCCAATTCCCTACATGTACACCTAATTAGAGTTGTTCTCAACCTCATCGAAGTCATTGTCAACGACCCTGCCACTCCTACTGTTCCGGCACTGGCGGGATTGAAGATTTCGCTCTATTTTTGCAGGCGCACCATGGGGAGGAGCTTCGACAAAGTCGCCGTCGAGACTACCACCACCGTTATTTTCTACTAATGTCATAGAAGCTATACGGGAAGTCCTTGGTTTGATTTTCCTCGCCGTCATCTTCTCCGTTGCTAGCCACGTTGAACCAGTAAACGCCGTCATCGAATTTCGGCCACCGGTCAACAACCGCTGTTGATGTCGTCGCCGTCGAGGTTAGTTGGGCCCCCCTAGTGCCACGACCCCGAGCCTGACTCAAATTGCTGGCCAAATCGCTGCCGACAAGGCCCTCACCACCCATTGTCTACAATGTGAACCGAATGCCAGCCAGTGCCAACCGTGGACACCCAATTTGTACAGGGAATGCTAGCCGCTGACATTTAGAGAGTCAGTCGACCACAATTAGGGTTCTAAATAAATTTCTGTTAATGTCATTTTGTTTATTATACAAATTAGAACCTACCATATAATTTTTACTTTGTATGAATCATTTGTTAGACCAGAAATTGCAAAAGTGTTGCGATCCTTGTTTATTTTCTATATTGCAGTTTAATTTTCTAGGCTTCAAAACTGTTAAATTCTTCTAGGAAGCCTGAAATATACATTAGCTTAAATAGTGAAAGCCATTTACCTATATTATATAAGTTTGCCTTCAAAACCCAGATCAAATTCGATCTCTAAAACATAATATTCAACCCTTTTGTTATTTTTGAAAACCATGTTTCTATTTTACACTAATTACCATTTTCGAAAACACTATAGTTCCTAAGTGATTATCTCCTAAATTCTTTTAAAACTCTAAATCTTATTATGCTTGCATACCAATCCTAAAGTTTCTTAATTAATTTAGTTGATTTAACCATCTTTCACAATTCAGTCCAATTTTATCGCGAAAAAGGTCTAGATTCTCAATTTCTAGATTCAAAAGTCCTTTTACTAAATTCAAAAGCTAAAAAGGTCTATATTCTCAATTTCTTTTCCAAATTTGAATCAAATTGATTGGTCATATCCTCTACTATATTCAACACAAGTTTACCTTTTACAAGAAGTCCAGACTAAAGATATTTGCATTTTGACCGTTTTAGTAATAAAGTACTATTTTGCCCTGTTTTCGTTTTCATTTTCCATTCGTATTTCTCGTGATTCGATTTATCTAATTGAACCACTATACTAACCTAAGCATAAGAATATTAGATCTTTAGCATGCATTTTCTTTTATATGTATATATATATATATATATATATATATATATATATATATATATTAGTTAAGTGTTATAGACCTATTTTGATTAATAATATATTTCATATGTGTTCGCAACTAGGACCCAAGACACCCACCACCGAAGAACCAATCGTCGAGACCGTGTGAGAGGATCCACCCACAGAAGAACAAGGCAAGTCGATTGACCTTGATCATTGGAATTTAGTATAGTATGTTATAATAATATAACAGTTCTAAATCTAATTATGCAAGATAACTTCATATTATTATTATTGTGTCTAAACAGCCAAATCAGTAAACAACTTACAGATGGAATAAGAGCCATGTCACAAATAGACCATGAATCTAAACACTTTGAGATGGTAGGATTAATAAAGAAATTTTAGTAATTCCATTATGCAATTCAAGTATATGATAAATTAATAGTTATTCTACTCAAAAGGTAATTTGTGCACCATATTACAATTAAATTGTAAAGAAAAATGTTTGGGTGAGATGGGATTGAAGCGATGATAGTGCATGATGCACACAGGTGATGTGATCAGCTCTCTACCCGAACCCTTAAGGATTAAATTGTTGTGTCTTACTTTCAGTGACATGCTACCATACTAGCCACAAGTCTGGTATGAGACATGCATGATTTAGTAACTTTATCAAATACTTAACTTAATTCTGCATGGATAGTGTGGAATGGAAATAATGTGATGGCCAGTACCAAGTAGCCTGCCTGTCTGACGATCCATAGCAAAAAAGCTTATCAAACCCAATGAAACAACCTCGATCCCTAAGTTTCCCCACTGAAATGAGACTCATAGATAGCTGCAGAACATGAACAACATATGGTATTGTAAACTGAGCAGAAGAAAGGCAGCCCTAAGAAGTAGCAGGCAAAGGTGTACCACAGGCTGACCGGATATGCAGGCCATCTATGACCGGTTGACACGAGGTCAACTGGGAACCATCTGGTGTCACATGAAAGCTGGCACCTGAATCCAAGTGGTGATCTTGTGAATCTGTACCTATCGGTGAAGGAGGAGGAGTGGCCAAACTAGCGAACCCACCAAAAGGCGGCAGAGGAATAGTGCCGAAGGTCGGAGTAGTTGGGACGCGTTGCTGCGGAAGGTACGCTTAAAGCTGGGAATTCTGAAGGCGCAGCTCTTGAAGCTGCGTCGTCAGCACCTGAAGCTGAGTGGTGGAGGAGGAGGCTGCATCCTCCACAAAGGCAGCAAACGGAGCAGCACCTCCATGAGGAGGTCGAGGTGGACGCCGATCAGCAACAGAGTCACCTCGAGGGCGCCAGGTAGGCGGTGCTAGCTCAGGGTGAAGTCGGAAGCAATGCTCAGAAGTATGACCACGCTTTTTGTAGTGAGTACAAACCACAGAAGCACAGACAACTGCAACAGTTGTCACCTGAGAGGGAGCATCAGCAGGCTCCAAAGTGGTGGCGAGGACGGAGAGCTGCTACTGAGAGACTGGAGCCACGAGCGACTGAGTGCGCAGACGGGTCTCGACAGCAAGAACAGCAGCAAGAGCATCATCCAGGGTTGGCAGAGTTTCACGACCAAGCAGTTGAGCACGAATGCTCTTGAACTCCGGGCGAAGCCGCATGATGAAGGCAAACATGCGGGACCTCACCTGGTGTCTATGAACAGCAGTGTAGCTCGAGCAGCTGGTGCTCAAGGGGGGGCAAGTGCATCCATTTGACTAGTGAGAGCACTGAAAGAACTGTGGAACACCTGTACAGACAAATCCCCCTACTAGAAACTCAGAAATCGCTGCACGAGAGCATATAGCTGATCAGAGTTGTCCTGCACATAGATCTTTGCCAAATGCTTCCACATCGCCTGAGCGGAAGGAAGCATGGCAATCTCCATCTTAATGTCCATGACCACACTGTTGCAGATGAGATGCATAGTGTGGTCATCATCAGCGACCCACGCCTTGACCACATCCGAGGGAGTCGTGGGAGCCACCTCTTTGAGATGGGACAGCAAACCAAGACCCCTCAGATTGACGTGCACGGTGGTGGAACACTGAGGATAGTTGGCAGAGCATCACGAGCCACAGAGGAGGCTCAAGGGGCTCAACAAAGGGAGCACAACTAGCAAGAATAGATCCCAGGAAAACGATTAGCGTGAAAAACTGGTCTGGGGAGAATTTTGACGGCTCGGTGGGCAACGGCTCAAGATGTAGCCGAGCGTGGCTCACGGCTCGGCTCAGAGTCGATAGCGCGGCTCGGCTCGGATCTGCCTAGGTGGCTCAAACCCTAGCCAACCTTAGGCAATTGTGAGGTGGCGGAGCAACTTGGCGGAGGCGACGGTAGCCGGAGGCTAGGCGAGCGAAGTGGTGCTGCAACAAGGGGCAGCGCAGCCGAGGATGGTGGCAACGAGGGGCCAGCGATTGTCTGGGACTACTTTACACGGACGGTCGCTCCAGGAGGCGGCGTGCGGGTAATGGTTGCACGACAGGTGGTGACAGACGTGACGGGAGACGGGCGACGGCGGCACGCGATCGATGGTCCTCAATGGACAGCGGCGGAAGCAACGAGCTAGGGTTTTGCCTTGAGCTCTGATACCATGTGAAGAAGAGAGAAGAATTGCAAAATAATCTAATGATTTGGGGAATTCCCCTCTTAGTCATATACAAGAGCCACTAGTGGGCTTGGACCTTCATGGGCCTATACACACACATATGCACATATACATTAACAGAAGGAATGTCCTACACGAAGAGTCACGCAAAATCATCTCAAGAATCAATTACTCCAATGCACTTAGTGCTTGGGGAGGTATTTTAGGCCGGGCCCACACTTATAAAGCCACCCTAAGAAACAAATATTCCAATAATTTGGTTCTAGGGTGGCTTTATTAGCGGGTCCCATGCAAAAATTCGCAATGGCTATATTTAAACAAAAACTAGACATATACACTGACATGTGGGCCAAACTAACAATGGACCGAAATATTATTCATTCCTGCCATTTTTGAGAAAAATTTAAACAATTTTGATATGTTTATAAAAAACTAAAAACAGACGTTGATAGATGGGTCGATACAATATTAGACCCACCTATCATCTTCTCTAATTGAAATACGTGTGGGTGCACATGACACATAAAGTGAGTGTCCACACACATGGTTTGTGGGACCCACCTGTATCACCTTGTGCACCTGCAAGCATTGCAAATCAAAGTTACTACCACAAGATCCTGGGAATGATGCCGCCAGCAACTGTGCCACGCTCCAATGGTGCCGCTTGCATTGACGTGTGGCTTGTGGGGACTACAAAAAGGAGGCCAGGCAATAGATGCCTAACTATGTATTGCCATGTGAGTTGTGTGCCTACAATCAGTAAGGTTGGAATTGAGTTGGCATGGCTCACATACATCTGCTGGAGTACTTGTGTTGGACTCAAACTTAGGCTCTCTCCAATGGTGGCGCGATCACCAGCGCGCGACGACGGAGGCTGGCGCTTGCTCGATGTCTACTCGGTGTGATGGGATGCACGCGTGCTTCTGGCGGAGGCGAACAAACGGCAAGCGCGTGGCGACAGGAGCATTGACGTTAGAGACGAAGACAACGCTACGTCCCACGTATTTGTGGGGCCCACCAGAATTAAAATAGTCTAACGTTACTCACGAATTTTAAATATGGCAAGTGGGTCCATAGAATAAAAGGCCCCACTGTTAGTGAGAGGTGTTTACGGTGCGTGTGTGAAACGGAATCGGAGGCGTGGGACCCAAAACTGGCGTAGTGTGTGTAGTCAGTAAGTGCGACACTGATCCACACGTTAGTCATTATCACTAACATCTAAGTCCCACAAATCAGTGTCCCTGCATATCAGTTAGAGAGTTAGATCTATTTTCATCGCACGCGTTAGAGGCGCGTGGGCCCCACCTGACGCGTAAACCGCGTGAGTACGCCAACCTTTGTTGTTCGCGTACTCATACGATATCAAACGTGAGTCATTGACGTGTGGGTTAGTGACGCTTGCCCACACTTGTAAGTGACACATAACATTTTGTTTATGCGTATCAGTGATACGAAGTTTTTTGGTGGGACCCACTTGTCAGTGATACGAAATTTTTTAATAAGACCAAACATATAGAGACCAAACATCACATATATTTGATTTTGGAATTGAAAGTTATTTATGTTTTACTAAAATCACTTAAATTCTAGTAAATATTTAATTTACTCATGGGCCCGTGCGAGGAGTCTCCTCAAACATCCTTGCATTGAAGTGGTGGGTGTTTTGAATGGCGCTTTGCACGTGTGGCACAAAATATGCCAACAGTATTCCTCTGGAGCACCCGTCCAAGTACTGATGCATTGGACTCAGCCTTCGTGGCCACACATTAAAGCCTCACTAGCATCTGGATTAACAAACTGTTGATTGGTTAGTCAAGTTGTATTTTTTATAGATAGGTAACTGCACATTCTTATTATAAGGAGTGGTTATTCGAGCCTGTGGTATATAGTTTTTACTCGAGTTCCTCATAAGTTATTTGTTTCCCTCCAATTCGCACTCTAGTGCATTTTCACGTATATTAAAAGATATTTTTGTAATTTGATGGTCCAAATCGAGAGAGGTGTTTTGTGAGGACTAAGAAGCTGATCGGCAATTCAATACCATGAGACTAGCTAGGGGTCACCTTACTAATGAAATCAATTAGGAATTTTGAATTTGGGAGTTTTTAGAAATTTTTCTATCAGAACTAGTGTAGTATCCATTCAGGGGCTTCATCAGCCTTTTAGTGGTACTGTTGTTTGCTCTTGTAATTGTTTGTTATCATCCAGTATTTTAGAAAAGTTGGTCTTTTCAGGTCGATTTCAGGTCTCATTTATAGAGTTAGAGAGGGTATCACAGACCTGCACTTACCCTCACTTCCAAGTCATTTGAATGCCTTATACACAACATTTTGCAATTCACCCCCGTCTTGCACAAAGCCCCCTAGAATTTTTTGAAATTTCAAAAAAGCTTGAAAGCTACTTGCTGCACATGCACTGATATGCACACGCCTAAGATTAACATGCACACAATGTTGTCTTGATCTTCACGACGTAAGCTTTCTCGAAGATGGATAAATAATGTGACTTGACGAAGCCTAGATTGCGAACCACTAGCTAATGCAAAGACCTGCAATCGTTATAATCATTCAACCACACTCTAAATTTCCAATCCACACAGTCACGCACAAAGTTGATACATGAATTGGTCATTCTTGAAGAACCGCCTTTGCAATCACTGAAGGAAATCACAAGAGCAAAGGATGGAAAACAAGTTCATTCTCTTAAAAAATATCTTAGGTTTTTTATTCAAATCTAACTTGACATACTAAGGTGGGCAGGCTGGGTTTATACAATGCCTAGTACACATAAACTAAGGTAAAAATAGAAATGAAAAAAGATTCCTAAATCTAGAACAACTCTTGTCCATGGATCTTTAATCCGAATGTCTCTCCTTTTGGACCTCAAATCTGAATGCCTCTCCTCTTGGATTTCAACCTGGCCTAGTCTTGAATTTCAAAATACTTTTGGGCTGAGCCGTCCTTCCTCGTCTCCTGTTGGCCCACCACATCATGTATGGCGCTTTCTTGTCCTTTCCCTTAGCAAGATTTCCTCCTCAATATATTTAACAATAATCAAGGTAAAAGATTTAGATACTAACACATCATCATGTAACTCAATAGGAAATTCAGTGAAGAGAGAATTTACTTATGCTTGTAATTTTTTAGGAAGGTTCTTTGTGATTGGACTCTTGTATTCATGTTGTAAATCTAATTGTGATAATGAAGTGCTAAAGTTAGAGATATCCTCATCATGCACAGTGCCACCTAACATATTGCAACAGTAACCACAACTACCTATCATCTGCTGGACGACATCAGCAAAGAGGAAGAGGGTATAAGGACCCTCCTTTCAAACAAACACATTAGATTCTCCTTCAGGCAAACCAAGGTAAGTAGTTTAGCATCTTAGAACACACATTGCAGTACCAACCTCCGTCCCAGCATTCACATTTCTGCACAAGTTTACTTCATAGGGACACTAGCAAGAACCAGAACAACAGAGGAGCAAGGGAGATCATCAAGCCAAGTACAAGAAGGTGAGAATCAAACATAATTATTACATGCATGCATTCCAGAACCATTTCACAAACACATACACATTTTCATAGCATACAAGAACATTGCACATTTCAAGCACAGAGCAAGAACGCAAGCGGAGTTTGGTGGCTTGGTAGGGCTTGGGTGTACGTGTGCTTTTGTGTGATCTAGCTAGTAGGAGGAGCTCGGGGGACTGGGCTTGTGTGGTGCAAGCCACCCCGGTGAGGAGACCGACGGATGGTTCTAGAGCGGCATTGGTGATGGTGATGATCAAGAGGGTAAGAGACAGAGGCGTGTGTGTGTGTGTGTGTGGGTTGTGTGCGTGTGTGCGAGGGAGGTTGGGCCGTGGTCCAGGATGAGTTGGGTTGGTTCAGGCCTAACAAAAACAAGTATTCTTTTATTTTAATTTATTTTTGTCTAAATATTACATTTGGTGTGTTTTAAATTATAAACATATGTTGTTCTAGGCATATATAGATACAAGCTAGAGCAGACATATATAAATATTTATTGCATGTGCTTGAGTGCATAACCACAGTAATCACAAGTTTCACACCATGATCAGTATATATATTAATTCTTCAATTAAAGCTCCAAGTAATATACATCACTTACATTGCAAAATAGTCAAGAATGGCTGTCAACCCATAATCCTTCTTCGTGATTGTCTCGCAAGTAACTTGTTACATCAATATCTTCGGTAGGGACAGATCGAAGAATTCTATCTAAAAATAGAAGTATTTCGTCAAATTGATTATGCTCTTCTTCATCCACAACTTCTTTGACCCCAACAATACGTCTCTTGCTGTGAAGGATAATGTGCAACTTTGGATTGACCAGGTCAACGATGTAGAATACCTGTGTGGCTTGCTCAACTAGTATAAATGGATCATCTTAGTGTGCGACTCTACTGAGATCGACGAGAGTAAATCCGTAATTGTCAACTTTAACACCTCGAGGGATTTCGACCCATTGTCATCGAAACAAGGGAATCTTAAATAATACGTAATCAAGCTCTCATATTTCTTCAATAACACCGTAATATGAGTTGAGTGCCCTTACTGTCCTGGCATCCTCCGAAATAGCAAGTAGTGTCACTCCACTACATTGTATGGTACTCTTCTCGTCCTGAGTTCTTGTATAAATGAAAAACCGTTGATGTCGTAGTCCTGCCAAGTCCCTACAGTAAATCTTGGCCCTCTGGCCAACCATGTAATAGCTTCACTTACGGAGCCCTTGGAAGCTTGCAGGACTCTATTTTTGATCCACACAACAAACTTCCTGTTATGTTCTCTGGTGACCCAAATCTCTGGCTTTAAAGGGTTCTGTTTCCGTAATATTTCCTTGTGCTTGTGTATGTATGGCTCCACCCCTGTCATGTGTTGTAAGACCAAAAAAAGTGCTTTTGCATACAGATCATTGGGAGGACAGCTGCTTTGAATCCAATCGTTCTGATGCCTTGAAGCCTGCCCTCGTGCGGGACTTGGGAATGCCAATTTGGTCAACCCCACCCATATAGTTGGTGCAAAATTCAATCACCTCTTCGGTGGCATAACCTTCGATGATACTGCCCTCGGGCCGATGATAATTCCTTACATATCCCTTCAAGATACCCATAAATCTCTCAAATGGATACATGTAGCGTAGGAACACGAGTCCACAAACTTAATTTCTCTGACAAGGTGAACAATTAGATAGACCATCACATCAAAAAAGGATGGAGGAAAATACATCTCAAGCTGACAAAGATTTGTAGTCACATTGCGTTGCAAATCATCCAGTCCATCCGTATCAATTACCTGCAAGGACACAGTTACGGCAAATATTTAGATCAAAAAAATCTGGCAAGTTCCATGAATGGAGCTAATTAACTTAGTAGGAATACACACTTACCTTGTAAGATATTATATTGAATAAATAACATAGCTTTGTAATTGTCTCTCTGACTTTTACTAGGAGAATGCCTCTGATAGCAATGGGAAGCATTTGTGCCATTAGAACATGACAATCATGGGACTTCATACCAACCAGTTTTAAGTCCTTCATGGACACAAGTTTTTTCAAGTTCACAGAATACCCACATGGAACTTTGACATCATACAGGCACCGACAAAGTTCTGTTTTTTCCCTTTTTGACAAAGTATAACAGGCCTGGGGAGGTATGTACGCTTTCTTTTCTCCAACGGTGCAAGCTGAGTCCTTATGCCCATTTCCACTATGTCACCGTGAACTTTGATGCCACCTTTCGTCTTTCCTGGAATGTTCAACAACAAACCAATCAAACTGTCACAAATATTTTTCTCTACATGCATGACATCAATGCAATGTTGACCTTGTAAGTGCTCCCAGTATGGCAGATCCTAAAGAATCGATCTCTTCTTCCAAACAGTTTTTCTGGAGGTTTAGAACATTTACTGAACTCAAATTTGATGTCCTTCACGTGCAAGTAAATCTCCTTATCGGTCACAAACACTGGGGCTGATCCTTTCTCAGGCTTCCCATTAAATGATTTCCTCTTCTTACGATATGTGTGATGCATCGGAAGAAACCTGCGGTAACTCATGTACACTATTTTTCTGCAAAACTGTCACCACATGTTCTCAGTTTCATCTAGGAAAATAGGGCAAGCCTTGCCTCCTTTCATCCTATACCCCGACAAATTTTCGTAGGCCAGAAAATCATTTATGGTGCAAAATATCATGGCCTACAATATTAAATTCTCTCGCTTATATGCATCCTACACCCACACCCCTTCGCTTCACAATTTCTGTAAGTCCTTGATTAAAGGCACTAGAAACACATCAATATCATTCCCGGGTGGTCTAGGTCCTGAGATTAGTAACGACATCATGATGCACTTGCGCTTCATACATAACCAAGGAGGAAGATTGTAGATGCATAAAAGAACCGACCAAGTGCTATGTTGACTGCTCATATTTCCGTGTGGATTCATACCATCTGTACTCAGCCCAAACCTTATATTCCTCATTTTGCCACCAAACTCACCAAATATTCTATTAATGTTTCTCCATTGAATAGAACCAGCTGGATGTCTTAGTTTTCCGTCTTGTTTCCGGCCTTAAGCATGCCAACACAAGTACTTCGCATCTTTCGGATTTGCAAACAGCTGTTTCAATCTAGAAATCATAGGCGAACACCACACAGTTTTGGTCAGAGGCCCTTTCTTTACCTCGTCACATTCACTATGATAAATTCAGTCCCTACGCTTATACCGCGATGCACCGCATCTAGGACAAACATGAAAATCCTCATACTCGTTACGGTACAGCACACAATCATTTGAGTATGCGTGTATTCTTTTGATTTCCATTCCCAACAAACACAGCAATTTTTTGGCCTGATAAACCGATCTTGGTAACTCATTTCCCACTGGAAGTATGTCCGCTAAAATATCTAATAGCGTTGTGATACTCTTATCGCTCCAACCGTTGCTTACCTTCAAGTTATATAATCTCAGCACAGAAGATAGCTTTGTAAATTTTGCGCATCCAGGGAACAAAGGCTTCTCAGAATCAACAATCAATTTCTCAAATTTACCAAAGTCATTTTCGCTGTAATCTTTTTGTACATCACGAAACATTTCATCTAAATTGTCATCATCTACATGCACATAGGAATGAACATTATCGAAGTTTTGATGATCATCATTACTGCAATCCACTTATGTGTCCTGTTGATCAGTAGCGGTGCTCGTTTCCTCGAGATCTTTGCCATGCCATAATCCAACGGGTATAACGTGCGTTAAAGCCATGATGAATCAAATGACTCTTAATCTGACCAGAGTTGCTAAACATCTTTAAGTTCATACAATCTGTACAAGGACAATGCATATCTTTTTCTCCCTTCTTCGCGTTTTATTGCTCAGCAAATTTAATAAACCCATTCGCACCCTCCAAATACTCAAGAGTAGTACGTTTTATTCCATACATCCAATATTTTCGGTCCATCTACAATTCACAAAGTTGACAAATTGAAAAAAAAAATAATGATTCAGGCATGCATTATATCTATGTATGTATGTATGTATGTATATATATATATATATATATATATATATATATATATATATATATATATATATTGTCGTGGTATTGCGAATACCCCGGCAGGTTTTGTAGAACTATCCTAGTGAAGATTACGCGGCGCGGGTTGACCGGATGACCGGTCCTCCCCCGCCGGACAAACACAAGAAATGACACGAGGATTTATACAGGTTCGGGTCTCGGTAGGGGCCCTAGTCCTGTCGGCGCGCTCCCGACTGGAGTCGGCTGGGGAGGCTCTCTCCGGGGGAGAGGCTTCCGGAGCACACCTGCGAGTTTAGCTATTCCAATAATAATGAATCGGTCCTCTTACAACAGGGGGTACAAGGGCTATTTATAGCCCCAAAAAGAAGCAAAAAGACTAAACTACCCCGGACGCTATCGTTGGATTGCGGGGTAGTGATGTCCTTCTACTGATCAGGTGCCTTGGATGCTTGACAAGTGGTCGCTGATTCCCGAGGCGCTCTTCGCGTGACCTGCACATGATCAACAACCAAAGACTTTACCTTCAAAAGGGCGACGAGTCCCGGGACATGCGCTGGAGGCCAGGTCCCGGGGGCCAAAAGGCGGCGCCCGGGGCAGGCACCGGAGGCCATGTCCCGGGGCAAATGGCGGCGCCCGGGACCGGCACCGGAGGCCAGGTCCCGGGAGCCAAAAGACGGCACCCGGGACAGGCACCGGAGGCCAGGTCTCAGAAGCCAGAAGGCGGCACCGGAGACCGGTCCCGAAGGCCAGGTCCCGGGAGCCAAATGGCGGGCGCCCGGGACCGGCCCCGGAGGCCAGGTCCCAGGAGCCAAAAGGCGGCGCCCGGGGCAGGCACCGGAAGCCACATCCCCGGGAAAAATGGCGGCGCCCGGGACCGGCCCCGGAGGCCAGGTCCCGGAAGCCAAAAGGCGACGCCTGGGACCAGCCTCGGAGGCCAGGTCCCGGAAGGGAGCCACAAGGCGGCGCCCGGAGCAGGCACCGGAGGCAACGTCCCTGGGCACATGGCGGCGCCTGGGACCGGCACCGGAGGCCAGGTCCCGGGAGCCAAAAGGCGGCGCCCGGGATGGGCACCGAGGCCAGGTCCCGGAAGCCAGAAGGCGGCGCCCGGGAGCGGCACCGGAGGCCCGGTCCCGGGAGCCAAATGGCGGCGTCCCGGACCGGCCCCAGAGGCCAGGTCCCGGGAGCCAAAAGGTGGCGCCCGGGGCAGCCCCGGAGGCCACGTCCCCAGGCAAACGTGACGCACTTATCAGGACTTAGTCCCGCGGAGATTTCCCCCAACAGCAGCCCCCCATGCCCCCCGGGGACGATGCTCGAGTCCCCAGTGGGTATGGTACATGTCACCGGGAAAATCTCCAGACCAAGTCACCGGAGCCGTGACGCTTCGGTTTCCGCGCAACGTGCTTATGACCGCGCCGCTTCGCCATAAATGCGCTCGCGATTCGAACTGGTGCCTCGGTTTGCGCGCCAGTCCCTTCGTTTCCCGCGCACGGTTTGAACTTCAATGGCCCAGATTGCGCCGCGGAGTGCCACATGGCGCTCATCTGGATCACGGTTCACCCTATAAATAGGGCCTTGGGGGGCTCGGGAAGTTCATTCCAAACTTCTCAAACCTAGCGCATTTAGCTCTCCCGGTAGCTAGCTCCCGGTAGCAGACGTCCGGGACCTTTAGGTGTAGTTCCCTGAAACTTTAGCCACCGGAAAAAACCAAGCAAACCTGATGGCGCCGAAGGGCCGGGCGAAGACCACAGAGGTGCCCCCGGAGGAAATCGCCCCGGATTTCCTCTGGGCATTGGAGTTTACGGCCGGGGACTTGGAGTCCCTGGTCGAGGCCGGGGGTCGTGGAGGACGGGGACATCCGGGTCCCCGTGAAGAAGGACGGAGCCCCCCGCCCCAGGCCCGGAGAGATCGTGGCCTTCGAGGCCTTCCTGGAGGCGGGGCTCCGGCTCCCGGTGCATCCATTGCTCCGGGAGTTTTTGAAGGAGTATGGGGTGGCTCTAAACCACCTCACCCCGAACGCGATCGTCCGAATGGGCCTCTTCATTTGGCTCTTCGAGACGGCGACCGGGCGGGAGCCCACCCTACGCGCCTTCCGGTACTTCTACGAACCGGCGGCGAGGAGCTCCCACCTGGTGAAGGGGGGACCCAAGTCACCCTTCGGCTCGGTGATGGTGCAGATGCTGCCGTCCCGGGTAGTTGATTACCCTGCGGCGGCCTCCCGAGACCACTAGGGCGACTGGGTCCGGAGGTGGTTCTACCTCCGGGTCTGGGACGACGAGGTAGTGTACGCCCCGGAGCCCCCCGCTTACAGCAGGTCATCCGCGCCGAAGCCTTCGGTGTGGACGGACGAGGAGCTCAAGCTCCTCGGCAAGGTGATCATCTCCCGGGGCACCCACTCTATGCGGGACGCCGCCGAGGAGATGATGCTCTTGAGGATCTCCCCCTTCTCACGCGGGAGAAGGGGGATCGGCATGGGCCCAGAGCAGCGGCCCCCGGCCAAGCCGGTGACCCGACGTAAGTCCTGGTTACCTGATGCATTGCAGTTACAAATTTTGACTAACCCTTTACCTTTTGTAGTCTGGCCGTACCCGGCGGCGCGGGAGAAGGCGGAGAACCTCCTGGGGAGATACTTCGCCGACGAGCACGAGCGCATCGTGCGCCTCGTGGGGGAGGGCCCTCCCCGGAACTTGGTAGCCGAGGCTTTCGGGCTGAAGCTACCGGAGAGGAAGCCCCTCCCCACCCCTAGGTCGCACAAACGGGGGAAGGACGTTGCCGGGGGCTCTGAGCCTAAGAAGGCCAGGGTCCAAAAAGCCCCCGGCCCTTCGACGACGCCGCTGGTGACACCGGCGAAGCCCCGGGAGGAGACCCCAGGGACTGGGCGCGCCCGGGCGCCGGCCCGGAAAGAAGCAACACCCCCTCCCCCGAAGAGCCCCATTGAGGCTCGGGGGAAGGAGCCGGCCGCGGCAGGGGCGGCGTCCGATTCGGCGGACTACGCCCCCTCGCCGTCTTCCGTAGCAGCTCAATCGGCGCCCCCGGCACCATTGGAGCCGGAGAAACCGGAGGTGAGGTTCGCGGAAGCCTCGCCTCCGCGGGTGGAGTGGCCAGTGGACGACGAGGGGGGGAGCCCCTCGGTCTACGAGGTCCCTCCGGAAGTGGAGGTTCTGGGGGCCCTCCTGCCCGGGGAGGGGAAAGGTCTGATGATCCCCCCCCGGAAAGGGACCCCCTCCGAAACGTCCTCGGCCACTTCCTCGGGGGGCACTTCTTCGGCGACGAAGACGACGACGACGGCCACCCCGACCGAGATCATGCCGGGCGTCCAGGTCCGGGGGCCCGTCGCCGGCCGCGACGACACCAGCGCCGGGCGGGAGACCCCCCTGCTTTCCGTAGGGGAGGTTGAGCGCTACGCGGAAGGCCTGCAAACCCCAAAGGTCCAGGCCTACGTCGCGGAGGGGACGCTCCACGAGCGCTTCGGGGAGCTCCGGTCCCTCCAAGTCTAGGTATTCACTCGAAGCGGTTGCCGCTTTCTTTTGGCTTCCTACATCAAAATTTTTCTAACTCTGGAATTTGTAGGGGGCGGCGATTACCTGGGGCGTTGAGCAGCGCGTCGCCCGGCTGCTCAAGGACGTGGAGGACAAGGCCGCCGCCTACCTGGGTCAACGGGACGAAGCTCTCTGGGAGCTGGCCCGGGTCCGGGCCCAGGTCCACGTCTCCGAGGCCGTCAACAACCGCCTCCGGCAGGAGGCGAAGGCCAAGGAGGAGGCTTTCCGAGAGCTCGAGGGGTCGAGCGTCCGGGCGGTTATGGACGCGGGCCGCTCCATGCGCTCGGCCCTCGAGAGCCTTGGCGTGAGCCTAGGCTCCGGGGGTGGCTCTGAGGTGCCCCCGGCCACACTCACGGAGGCTGTGCGTTTTCTTAACACACAACTCTCCGTGATCCCGGAGGCAGCGGACGCCCGGGCGCGAGGCCGGGTGATCCCCGTCGTCGCGGCCGCGGCCGGGCTCGTTGAGCATCGGGGGGTGGGCGCCCGGGTGATCGGTGGCCACATCCCCCGAAGCTTCCCCGAGTTCTTCGAGCCCTCGCGCCGGGAGGTCGAGCAGCTCGCCGGGGGCTTCTACGACCAGATCGTCCGGGTGAGATTCCCGGCACCGGCACCTCCGGTAGCGGATGCCCCGGCCCCGGCCTCGGTGGAAGCCCCGGCCCCGGCCCCGGTGGAAGCCCCCCGGGGGGAGGACGCCAATGAAAGAGTATGAGCCTCCCCCGGGTCTTAGATAGGACCCTTTTGTTTTCTTAGGACTTTGATCTTGCTAAGCCTCATCTCTAGGAAGCGCAGCGGGGACGCCGTCCGGGAGCCGATCCGGTTGAGGTGGCATCCGGAGTGGCACTTGGACAATTTTGACAATCATCGCGCCGAATTGTCCCCTCCGCGTCCGGGGTCCCGGATGGTCCCCCCCACTTCGGATTCTTCCACTGGCGGGCTACGAGTACTGGCCCAAGGATGTGCTCCGGGAAGCTCGGTGCCACGTACGCGCATTGTACCGGGAGTTGGCTCGGGAGCTAGCAGAGGGCCTCCGGGACTATTAGGCGTAGCAGCCTTAGGATGTAGAGAACTTCTGGGTTTTGACCCAGGTTGTATCGTTTCCGCTGCCCACCGGAGGGGGAAGATGTCCTCCAGGTTTGACGATCAGTAAAGCTGTGTTTGCTTTCTTCTTTGAGTCTTCTTTTATTTTTTCTTGGATGGTCCGGACGACTCCTTTTGATAAGAATGAGCTAAGTTTGCTCGTGGTTGGTGTGGTCAACACCCGGGGGTTCCTTATCCCCCCCGCCCACGACGGGCCGGAGGGTAGCTCCGCGCGCTGTGGGGGTAACAAGGCCCCCGGGTGAATATAACCTGTAGCATGAGAATTTTTCTAAGTTAGAAAATTCTAAAATGAGGTTTCCAAGGGAAAGACCTTCTAGGAGACAACCATCCGGTCACCGTGAGAACGGGGAGCCAGGAATAAGGCCTCGTGTGGAAGAAACATCCAAGAAAACCCGACGAGATTTCCGGAGGAGATGTCCGGGAGACAATCGTCCGGTCGCCGTGAGAACGGGGAGTCGGGAATAAGGTCTCCGGGGAAGAAATGTGCAAGAAATCCGTAATATTTCCGGGAGACAATCATCCGGTCGCCGTTTGAACGGGGGGCCGGGAATAAGGTCTCCGGGAAAGAAATATCCGAGAAATCCGTAAGACGTCCCGTTGGGGAGACCGTCTACTCCCGGAGGAGGATGTGCCCGATGACGGGCCTAAGTGTTTGGGTAGGGGACTAGTCTCCCAAAGTGACTCGTTACCACGGCCGCTGGGGACCGGGTTGCCGCTTACACCCTTAGTCCACGAGGGCTGATCGTAAGCCGCCCTACAGGAGGGACTTGCTGGGTCTGGGCCCACGTCCTCATGGAGAGGGCATCCTCATGGGGAGGGCGTCCTCACGGGGAGGGCATCCTCGCGGGGAGGGCATCGCTGTTGGGGGCGGTAATGTGAAGAACCTGCAATGAGAGTTGAAACAAATCCAGTTGTATTGATAACGAAATGAAATACAGTGCTTCCCCCGCGAAGCCGCGAAGGGGGGGGGAAAGTAAATACAGTGTCCCTCCTCCCCCTCCGGCGTGATCGCTCCGGGGGTGGGGACAGGCCCGTTAGGCTAAACATAGAACTTGCGAAGTAAACGCAAGTTCCACGTGTGCTTAGCTCCTGCTCTTGAAGGTTGGAGAGCTTGTAGGCCCCCGAGCCCAGGACCGCGGAGATCCTGTAGGAGCCCTCCCACTTGGGGGAGAGCTTACCCTGGGCTTGGAGGTCTGTGACGCGCTTGAGGACAAGGTCCCCAAGGCGGAAGGATCTTTCGCGCACGCGCTGGTTGTATGCGTGCGCCATCTCTCGCTCGTAGATGGCGTGGCGGAGGAGCGCTGATGTGACACTGGGTGCCCGATCTTCCGAAAGGTACGTGATAGATCGATTGGTGGAGCTTCGACATAGAACGATCCGGCTTCAAATCAGACACGATCTGAACCCTGCAATCGCAACACCACTACTCCGTAGGTTATCAATCTCGCGTGAGCGTGATTGAGCTCGCCAAGAAGGCTTATCCCTGCTGCGAATCGAGAACACAAGCAAGAACACGGAAGAAAGCAAACTGAATTGCAAATACGAATGATTAATCTCACAAGTTGGGGTCTCACAAACCGATCAAGCGGCGGAACTGTTCGAAGACAGAATAATCTAAGCAAAACCCCATCCTAACTCGGATGACGGCTGCTGAATATAAGGTGTTAGGGTCGGCCAAGGAACCCTGGACGCGCCCTAATGGGCTCCAACGAGGTACATGGGCCAACGGCCCAAAGATGGTGGCGCAGCACCCTGACAGATTCTGGATGCTGATTTGTTTCGACGATTCCCATTGGGTCCGGTGGAATTTTGACATGGGACCAGTTCCATTGGAAAGCATATCTCCTTAGCTTTCCAACGGTATATAAAACGTCGAAAACGGAGTCTGTATGCGTCCTGGGCGACGATTTTAGTGCAGACTGCTCCTGGATTCCGAGGTGGACTCGAACTTCGAATTGGTGACGGGATGGGCTTCACCTCCAACTCAAATTCGACGTGGTTGTTGGCCTCCTTTGCTTCCTTGCGGATGGGCTTCACCTCCGACTCGAATTCGACGTGGTTGTTGGCCTCCTTTGCTTCCTTGCTGCTCTCCATGCCTGCGGTGATCCTCTCCATGATTCCTAAGTATAATAGCATCATTAAATAGCAATCCATCCTCGAAAATACAATGCGATTCACTTAGGAGCGAGTTCACCTGTTGATGAAGTAGTCGTGCTCGAGCTCTTGTTATGGGACCTTCAAGGGCCGGTTCAATACGCGTATCTGAAGGTATGATGTCCTCATCAGACTCCCCTTCTTGAATTTGAGTCGTCCTCGACTCAAGCTCACTTTCTTCTCCCATGTATGGTCGTAAATCTGCAATGTTAAATGTGGGACTAACCCCAAAATCTGTAGGCAGGTCTAACTTATATGCATTGTCATTTATCTTTGCAAGAATTTTAAAAGGACCATCAGCACGTGGCATTAACTTAGACTTGCGCAATTCTGGAAATCTATCCTTTCTCAAATGCAACCACACTAAATCACCCGGTTCAAGTTTTACGTCCTTTCTACCTTTACTACCAGCAATCCTATATTTTTCAGTCATCCTCCCAATATTTTCCTTAGTTGCAGCATGCATCTTAAGAATAAATTCAGCACGTTGTTGAGCATCACAATTAACTCTCTCATCGGCAGGTAAAGGCAAAAGATCAATTGGAGCACGAGGAGTAAAACCATATACTACCTGAAAAGGACTTACCTTGGTGGTGGAGTGAGCCGCTCTATTGTAAGCAAACTCAACATGCGGTAGACACTCTTCCCACATCTTCAAATTCTTCTTTAGGACAGCTCGCAACATGGTTGATAAAGTTCTATTAACGACCTCTGTCTGTCCGTCAGTTTGGGGATGACATGTAGTAGAAAACAGCAACTTTGTCCCCAATTTGTTCCAAAGCGATCTCCAAAAGTGGCTCAAAAATTTCGCATCGCGATCTGAAACAATAGTAATAGGCACACCATGCAAGCGAACGATTTCTCTAAAAAATAAATCAGCTATGTTTGTGGCATCGTCGCTCTTATGACAAGGAATAAAATGTGCCATCTTCGAAAATCGATCCACTATCACAAAAATACTATCCCTCCCCTTCTTGGTCCTAGGCAATCCTAAAACAAAGTCCATCGATATATCCTCCCAAGGCGCGCTAGGAACAAGTAGAGGCATATAATGACCATGGGGATTAAGACGGGACTTAGCTTTGTTGCATGTAGTACAGCGTGCGACGTAGCGCTCGACGTCGCGCCGCAGCCGTGGCCAAAAGAAGTGTGTGACCAGCACCTCCTCCGTTTTCTTCACGCCAAAATGTCCCATCAATCCGCCTCCGTGTGCTTCCTGCAACAACAAAAGACGAACCGAGCTAGCTCCTTGTATGAGCACTCCTCCAATGCCAATGCCGCTCGCATCACATTCTAGCTCGAATGTCTTGTCAAAATCAGGAAGTTGTAGCAAAGGCGCCTGTGTAAGCTTCGCTTTGAGGACGTCAAAAGCATGGTCGTGCGCTGGTCCCCAACGAAAAGGAACTCCTTTCCTTGTCAATTCGTGGAGAGGTGCTGCAATGGTGCTGAAATCCCGCACAAATCACCGATAAAATCCTGCAAGACCAAGAAAACTGCGCACCTGCGTGACAGTCGTCGGAATCGGCCAGCTAGTAATGGCTTCAATTTTCGCCTCATCCACCTCAATTCCCTGTGAAGTGACAACATAGAAACGAGACTCGATCGGTGCAAAAGGTGCACTTCTCAAGGTTACCAAACAAGCATGCATCACGCAAGGCAGTAAAAACAGCTCGTAAATGTTCAATATGTTCATCATGTGACTTGCTGTAAATGAGAATATCATCAAAGTATACCACCACGAATTTGCCAAGAAAAGCACGCAAAACTTCGTTCATCAAACGCATGAAAGTGCTAGGTGCATTAGTTAAACCAAAAGGCATGACTAACCACTCATAAAGCCCGAACTTAGTTTTGAAAGCAGTTTTCCATTCATCTCCCAAAGCCATTCGAATCTGGTGGTACCCACTACGCAAATCAATTTTTGTGAAAATAATAGAACCACTCAACTCATCAAGCATGTCATCTAACCTAGGAATAGGATAGCGATATCGAATGGTGATGTTATTAATGGCTCTACAATCAACACACATGCGCCAATTGCCGTCTTTTTTAGGAACCAAAAGAACAGGAACAGAACAAGGACTAAGGCTCTTACGTACGTACCCACGGTCCAAAAGATCTTGGACTTGTCGCTGTATCTCCTTAGTTTCCTCGGGATTGGTCCTATAAGCAGCACGGTTTGGCAAGCTCGTCCCTGGAATCAAATCAATCTTGTGCTCAATTCCCCTCACAGGTGGCAGCCCCGGTGGAAGCTCAGAGGGAAACATATCCTTGTACTCCTGCAAAAGGTTAGCAACAGCGGGGGGCACCGAAAAGACATGTCCTCAAGCGAAAACAATGCCTTTTTGCAAGCCAAAGCATAGCATATCCCATTAGGCTCATCAATTTCAGCAAGATCAATTTTATTTGCAAGCAAAGTAGGAGTTTTCAATTTAATTACTTGCTGATTTTCAGATTGTAACAGGTTCTTTTGCTTATCATTACGCGTCCTATCCTTTTCATATTGCACAATTTCAGCCAGGGACATAGGAAGCAACGTAAGTTTCTTTCCCTTATGGATAAGAGTGTACTTATTAGCTCGACCATGGTGAGTTGCATCAGTATCAAACTCCCAAGGACGCCCCACAAAAGGGCACAAGCATCCATAGGTACGACATCGAAATCAGCAAAATCGTGGTAGGAGCCAATAGAAAAATGCAATCTTGCTGTTTGAGTTACCTTGACCTTGCCGCTGTTGTTGAACCACTGAATGTGGTAGGGATGGGGGTGTGCTCTCGTGGTCAAGCCAAGCTTCTGGACCAAGTCGGTGTTCACCAAATTGTTGCAGCTGCCGCCATCAATGATGGTGCGGACGCGGCAGTCCTTGACGATGAGGAACATGTTGAACAAGTTGTGACGCTGCAACTTGTCATCCGTCTCAACTTGGGCACTCATCGAGCGCTGCACAATGATGGTTCTGTAGGTCTCCGTTGCTGCGGTGCCAAGTACCTCCTCATCACTGCACTCCTCGTCCTCTTCTTCGCCTGCAACGTTAGTGGTGAGGGAATATTCATCTTCAACATCAGAAGCACTAACATACCCGCCATCAGCCGTAGCAATATATGCCCTTTTGCTAGGACAATCTTTCTGTACATGACCCATGCCCTTGCAGCGGTGGCACACGATCCCTGTAGAACGTCCCGTGGAAGCCACCGAAACGGAGCTCGCTGCCAGTGCCGCTAAGTCACAGATTTGCGTACCTCAGGAGGTCGCGAAGGTGATGAAGATGGTGCTGGACGCGAGGCGCTCTTGGAAGGGACAGGTGGCTGCACAGTTTGGTTGTCGCGACCGGATTGCTTAGTCCGAGGAACAAAGTTGTTGGAGAAGTTGTTCCGCTGTCTCCGGTCCGCTAAATGTCGTCCCTGCAATTCTTTTTCTGCCAACATAGCAAGCTGAAACAAACGATTGACAGTAGTATATTCTTTGTAGTCAACAATATCCTGAATTTCACGCCTCAACCCCCCATAAAACCGACAAATTTTATCTTCGGTTTCCTCTTGTACCCCACAACGTATCATGCCCTTTTATAGCTCAGTGTAATATTCCTAGACAGACATATTACCCTACTCTAAGCGCTGCAATTTCTTATGCAAATCACGTTGGTAGGAAGGAGGAACAAAATGTTCACGCATAGCTTCTTTTAACCTAGCCCATGTGTCAGGTTGTAAGCGGAGGGTAGCAAGTTCATTCCACCAGATGATAGCAAAGTCTTTAAATTCACTAGTGGCTTGCCTAACTCGATGTTGCTCAGGAACTAAGTGAGAATTAAACTTTTGCTCAACAGTCATCTCCCAATCTAAGTAAACCTCAGCATCATAGGCACCATGAAAAGGAGGGATGAAAAATTTCACCTTAGCAAAAGGATCATCATCGGCACGACCATGATGGTGGTTGTGATTACTGACGAGGATTGACACCCGGGTCACTTCTAATGGGCTTTTTGGTTTAAGACAGGTTCGAACCAGACATGTATCTGGCGATGCGAACTCAAGTTATTCTGAGGGGCATCACTATGAGGTCGCAAACTCTACGCGATCAGGCCGCAAGCCTTATGCGGTCAGAAGTTCGTATGCTATACGCGAACTGGATATCTGGGATATTGCGCGGTCAGCCAACATCCCGCGGTCAGAACGTCTGTCGGCCAGGATACTTAGAACCTATCTATTCGGTTGCCCATACAACAGGATATTCTAAGTATCCTGGAGATTCCTACACGTGGAAGATCAACCGTCAGGAGGTTAACACGTGCAGTTATCCATAGATAACACGTGTTTAACCTGCGTGGAGGTTAAGAGCAGTTCCAAAACCGCATCCAACCGTTCAAGCAACCGTTTGATGCAGTTTTCTTCACATGACGCCCTTTGGACCAGTATAAAAGGGTGGCATAAAGTATCGATCAGGACATCGGAAGATTGATAGAGGAATCCAACATTTCTCAAATTAGCCAAGTTCACGGCTCACATCAGATAGCTTTTGCAAGCCTTCTCTGGCTTCCTTTTTGTATATTTACATAGGAAAAATCCTCGCCTGTGAGGGCTTTTTCCTCCATTTTGTAAACCTTTTACCACACTTAGTGAAATCCCAACAGGACGTAGGGCTGTTACTCCCACCATCGAGGGCCCGAACCTGTATAAACTTCTTTGTGCTTCGGTTCTCCATTGTTCTACATACCTTCCCGGAGGGTCACCCTGAAAGGTCTCACTCTTTACAAATTCTGCATAAGTTCGGCTGAGGACTCCGAGTCCAAATTGTTGACAGCTGGCGCCCACCGTGGGGCCTTTCTCAAGGCGTCCTGATTATTTCCGGAGGTTTGTTGAAACATGGCCGGAGTTTTATATGATTCCGAGAACGATTTTGATGTTGGTGATTATGCTGATACTCAAATGCCCTCCCCAAGCGATCCTGTCCCAATGGAAGAAGCCGAAGGAGAGGATCTTCCGCGGGTCGAATCCTCCCTCCAGGTCATGTCCATCGACCAGGGAACAACTAGTGCAAGGTCAGAACCTATCGAGGTTCTTAATGCGCTAGGCGGTGAGTCCGGTCCGTCTTACGACCCCATTGAGGGGAAAGATGACAAAGATCAGGAAATTAGCCCAGGGAGGTTCGACCCCGACAATCTCCATCGTCTCTTTGATTTCGAGTCTGACTCGGAACAAACCGAAATGTTTTCTCCATCCGCAACCTCTCTCCCTAGGCATTTTGCTGCCTTGACGGAGGAAACTCCCGATCAGCAAGCTGCTAGGGAAGAGCAGGAGCGCAGACAGGAGGAGGATCAAGATCTCGAGCACCAAAACAACGAACTATGCAGAACAGCCTTAGAGGCTCTTCAAGATGCGCAGACTCGTTACAATGATGCCCCGGGTTCTTCTCGACGGTCACGTGGTCGCAAGCGTGACCAAAACCCCTTCTTTGCCACCGGAGCGCTTCCCGGTGGACGAAGAAACACTAACGCTTGGTACCCCTAGGAGAAGTACCCATGGTCAACTGCGATCTATCGCGGAGGTCATGCGTAACCTCCCTCCTACGGTCACAGAAGGGCAGAAACCGGCCTTCTTTAGAATCCTGGCCGAAAGGCTGGATGAGGTTGCATCGGAAGCAACCCCAACCGCCTCTTCTCGGTCGGTAACACGTTCCCATGAACGAGAATATTCTCGCTCTGGTTCTGGTCGACACAGTTACCCGCTGCCCGTACTGTCCCGACAGGACAAGTACCGGCGAACCCAGGATTCTCGTAGAAATCGGGTTCCTGTTCATTCTCGTCTGGGACCACGAGTAACTTCGCCGTCGCGTGGAGTCGCTCGAGAGCCAGTCGAGAGTTACAGAGCAACTCGCAGTCCTTACATGGGTTGCAGAGCTTTCTCGCCTGGCCTGCGCGCAGTCATTTGGCCCGAGAAATTTCGACCAGGGGCCATCGAAAGATTCGACGGAACTCAGAACCCCTCCGAGTTCCTTCAGATCTATATCACTGCTATCCAAGCGGCAGGAGGTGATGACCGGGTCATGGCCAACTACCTGCCCACAGTCCTCGAAGGACCGGCTAGAACCTGGCTGTTTAATCAGCCCGAAGGTTCTATTTACAATTGGGAGATGCTGTGTGATGCTATCCTCAGTAACTTCCAAAACTGTTACCAAAAGCCGGGGAAAGAGGACGATCTTCATTGTTTAAGACAAACTTCAACCGAAACTCTTCGGCAGTTTGTCAAGCGATTTGTCGGGGTGAGGAATACCATCCCGAACATATCTGATGGCTCCGTCATCAGGGCATTCAAACATGCCGTACGATACCGGAGATTCACCGAAGACCTCCTTATCAACCCTCCTCGATCGGTAGCGGATCTGTTCGACATGGCTGATCGATACTCCGACGCAGCCGAAGCAGTCGAATGGAACCGAATGGTCGACAAGGGGGACTTGCCGCCTCAACCTGGCCTTAAAAATACTAGGAGTGAAGATTCGAACAAAAAACCAGAGTCTTCAGCGGGCGGAAAGTCAAAGAAGTCGAAGAGGAACCGCTCTGGACAGTACCGCGAGGTCGCAGTCGCAGAAAAGCCATCTCCGGCTAAAGGTAATAAACCTGCATTTAAAAATAAAACTGCCTCTGGTGGTCGGAATTCCGACCAGCCAGAAAAGTCAACTGACCCGCAGGAAGGCAAGAGGTGGTGTCCACTCCACAACTCCGCGGGCCACGACCTCAAGAACTGTAGGAGTTGGTTAAAGCAATTGGACGACTTCTACCAAGGAGTTGGGCCAATGCCAACCTTATCGCCTAAAGAGCAGGCGTGCGGGCTTAGAGACGACGACGGAGACGAAGAAATGGCTTACCAGGTACCTCAAAATCATGTTAATGTTATCTTCGGAGGTTCTTCTTCTTTAGTTTCCAAAAGGCAGTTTAAAACCTTTTGCCGAGAGGTCAATCAAACGGGGACATCCCTTGGCGAGCCTCAGTACCCCCGTTGGTCAGATATGCCTTTGACGTTTGATCGCGCTGACTGTCCTGCGGGGCTAACTCGACCATTGAGGCTTCCTCTGGTCATTACCCCAATTATCAGTAATGCGAGAGTCGAAAGGGTCTTGATCGACGGAGGGAGCTCCCTTGACCTTTTATTGGTCAAGGCACTCGACGAGATGCAAATTCCTTGTTCGAAGATCAAACCCATAATTCATCCGTTTTATGGGATAATCCCAGGCCCCTCCATGATGCCATTGGGACAAGTCGTCCTCCCGGTCACGCTGGGGGAACCAGACAACTTCCGAACAGAATTGATTACCTTCGATGTAATTGATTGTGATTCGGCTTATAATGCAATCTTTGGCAGGCCAACTCTTGCTAAGTTCATGATGGCAACGCACTATGCTTATCAGTGCGGAAAATTGCCTCGCCCCAACGGTGTCATCTCGGTCCGAGGCAGTCGCAACGTGGCACTCACGTGCGACCGGCTATCTTTGGAGATGGTCGATCAACTTCCCCTCCGGGACGCTTAGGTCGCCACTGTTGCCACCGACGCGGTCAAAGCTGCTCCTCGACCAGATGAGAAACTCAAACAGGTTCCTTTGTACCCAGATGATCCATCCAAGACGATTCGGGTCGGATCAGCTCTGGATGACAAATAGGAACTCGAGATCATTACTTTTCTCCGGGCTAACGCAGATGTGTTTGTGTGGAAGCCATCCGACATGCCCGGCGTCCCAAGGGAAGTAATCGAGCACAGGTTAGCAATTCGACCTGGACAGCGACCAATAAAGCAAAAGCTCCGGCGTTTTGCTGTTGATCGGCAGGAAGCCATCCGAGAGGAGTTGGACAAGCTCCTGAAGGCCGGGTTCATCCGAGAGGTTGATCACCCGGAATGGCTCGCCAACCCGGTCATGGTCCGCAAGTTAAATGGAAAGTGGCGCATGTGCGTCGACTACACCAGCCTTAACAGTGCCTGTTCGAAGGATGATTTTCCCCTTCCCCGCATCGACCAGCTGGTCGACTCAACTGCGGGTTGCGAACTGATGAGCTTCCTGGATGCTTACTCAGGCTACCATCAAATTAGCATGGCAGAAGAAGATGAAGAGAAGACTGCCTTCATCACCCCGTTCGGCACCTACTGCTACGTCAGAATGCCGTTCGGTCTCAAGAACGCTGGTTCCACGTACCAGCGCTTGATGCAGAAGACCTTTCTTTCCCAGATAGGGCGTAATCTCGAAGCATATGTAGACGACTTGGTTGTAAAAAGCACCAAAAAGTTGTCCCATTTGGATGATCTTGCTGAAACCTTCTGTAATCTGAATCGCTTTGGAATAAAATTGAACCCGGAGAAATGTTCTTTCGGGGTTTCTTCAGGAAAACTTCTTGGTTTCCTTGTGTGTTCCAGGGGCATCGAGGTTAATCCTGAGAAAATCAGAGCCATCGAACAGATAAGATCGCCCTCGACCATGAAAGATGTTCAACGCCTGGCTGGTCGCATGGCGGCCTTAAGTCGCTTCATATCGCGACTAGGCGAAAGGGGACTACCTTTCTTTAAAGCCTTGCGCAAGCATCATAATTTCACATGGTCCGATGAGGCTGAGAAAGCGTTTCAGGAGGTGAAAACATATCTGTCTAGTCCGCCAGTATTGGTGTCTCCCGAGAAAGGAGAACCGTTACTTCTATATCTGGCGGCCACCCCACACGCGGTCAGCGCCGTTCTGATCGCGGAGAGGGAAGGGGTACACAGACCCGTCTCTATGTAAGCGAAGTGCTTCATGGGCCTAAGGAGCGTTACCGTGAGGTCCAGAAGATACTTTACGCACTACTGATGGCTTCCCGTAAGCTACGGCATTACTTCCAAGCACACAAGATCACAGTGCCTTCCTCTTTTCCTCTGGGGGATATCGTCCGAAATCCAGAAAAATCTGGTCGAATCGCCAAATGGGCGGTCAAACTCGGATCCTTTGATATCCATTTCACACCTCGCACGGCGGTTAAGTCTCAGGTGTTGGCCGACTTCGTGGTCGAGTGGACCAACCCTGAGCCACCCGTGCGAATGCCAGAAGAATTGGAATGTCCCGATTTCTGGACAATGTACTTTGACGGTTCCCGCAGCTTTCAACACTCGGGGGCTGGAGTGGTCTTGATTACGCCTCATAGCGAACAGCTTAAGTATGTCATCCAACTACACTTTGTCGCGACTAACAACGCGGCCGAGTATGAAGGTCTTCTTGCAGGGCTCCGGGCAGCAAAATTCCTCGGAGTCCGTCGATTAGTGGTGAGGGGAGACTCACAGCTGGTCGTAAACCAGGTAAACAAGGAGTACAGCACCTCCGATGAGACAATGGCTCATTACCTGGGGGAAGTGATGAGATTGGAAAAACACTTCAGTCATTTCGAAGTCCAATACATCCCGCGAAAGGACAATATTCTCGCAGACCAATTATCCAAAATTGGATCCTCACGCTCATCCGCTCCGGCAGGAGTGTTCATTGAACACTTGGACCATCCTTCGATCATGACTTCGGTCGAGGATGATCCAGCAATAGCCTTCGTTGCCAACCTCGGTCAGGAACAAGATTGGACTCATCCATTGAGGGTCTATCTTGAACATGGGACCCTACCTGAGGACGAGACCGAAAGCGATCGGTTAATTCGAAAAGCGCGCCTGTACAAAATCATAGGTGGGGTTATGTACAGAAAGGGTACTCAAGGAGTATGCATGCGTTGCATATCTCAGGAGGAAGGAAAATCCCTTTTGAAAGAAATACATGACGGTGTATGCGGTGCGCACGCGTCATACCGAACACTGGTCGGAAAAGCTTTTCGACAGGGATTCTACTGGCCTTCGGCACTCGATGATGCCAAGCTTATGGTCAAGATGTGTCCTCAGTGTCAGTTCCATGCAAGGCAGGTTCATCAACCTGCTTATGCGTTGCAAACCATTCCTCTCGCATGGCCTTTCGCGATCTGGGGGATGGACATCGTAGGTCCTATGCCACAAGCGGTCAATGGGTACAAGTTTCTGTTCGTAGCCATTGACACATTCACAAAGTGGATTGAGGCCGAACCAGTACGAAACATTACTGCATCGGTTGCACAAAAGTTCTTTCATAAGAACATCGTGGCAAGATTTGGTGTTCCAAACCGTCTCATCACGGACAACGGTTCTCAATTCGTTAGCGGTCTTTTTCTAGACTACTGCGATCAAATTGGGACCAAGGTGTGCTTTGTTTCTGTGGCACATCCACAAAGTAATGGTGCCGTGGAACGGGCCAATGGGCAACTACTGCAGGGCATCAAAAAACGTGTTTTTGATCGCCTTAAAACCCGCTCGGGGGCTTGGGCAGACGAGCTCTATACTGTTCTATGGGCACTACGGACTACCTCTAGTCGAGCCACCGGTGAGACGCCCTTCCATTTGGTCTATGGGGCCGAGGCTGTGTTGCCTATGGAAGTTAGTATTGGATCTGTTCGCACGAATCAATTCGAACAGGTTAACCAATCCGAACAGCGATCGCAAGATCTCATCCTCCTGGAAGAACGGCGTGATCGCGCCCTGATCAAGTCTGCGGTATACTTGCAGGCTCTACGCAAGTATCACAATAAAAAGGTGCGACCACGTGATCTTACTGTGGGCGACTTGGTTTTACGAAAAATTCAAGATCAGTCCAATCGCAATAAATTCTCCCCGAAGTGGGAAGGACCTTACACTATTGTCTCAGTGCCGCGACCAGGATCTGCGCGGTTAGCCATGGATGATGGTCGGATTTTGTCCAATACTTGGAACATCGATCAGCTTCGCAAGTTTTACGTGTAAGTATTACAACCCTTTTTTCCTGTTCAATTAGCATCTTTTCATAAAAAGCATGTCTTGTTTTCATACAATAAGTATTTCTCTTTAAGCCCAAACCATATAAATTCGACCTGGGGGCTGGTCTTTGGCGATCAGATTATGACAGCATTTTCAACCGGATTCGCTGGTCGATCTCATGACCACTTCCAGATAAGCCACTCCTAAATAAGCCGTTTCTCAACGCATACGAGACTATCTGGCAAGTCCTTGGTCATCTGGGTGGTTGCCAGTTCGCAATAAGGTTAAATGTTACTCTGATCCTGATCATCGACTTAAGGCCCACACCCCTGGTCGTTACACTTATGTTTTCTCCTCTGCTTAAAATACTAAGACTTTAGTATTCATAAACAGAGGCGGGGGCTAGGGGGATATGCTTATAGCATGAAACTTATGATGTGAAATTACAAAAATATATACTCTTTGAAAAGATAACATTTTACATGCATTGCACTGTATTTACAATTGTTTGGGTACAAAAAACAAGGATCATTCGATCCCCAGCTCGGTCAGGAGTCTGTCAACGAAGGGCTTGACTTCCTCTATGACGGCGTCAAGCAACTCATCACTCTCGACCTCAACCGGTCCCACCAGCGCGCTCAAATTTGCATCTGGGCCATGGTGAAGTCAAACCCGGCTGAGTACGGCTGAAGCGGCTGATCAAACTCTTGTCCTGATCGCCTCTTCACGTCGCCGTATATCTCGAGGGAGATATTCAAGCAGTGATTCTGCCTGAGCCGTAAGCAGCGATGACCAATCGCTGACACTGAGGTCGTCTTTCCTCGGTTCCACCACAGCGGTCTTCAGAAGATTTGCCATGGCCTTCAGTTTTTCGAAGACCAGTAGGCTCAGCTCTTTGACCGCTCGGTCGGTGTGGTTAATCGAGGACTCAAGAAGCATCTTGTCCCGACTGAGCTGTGTGACGCGACCTGCTTGCGCTGTACAAAGAGAGGAGGTTATTTAAGGGTTGTGGCTTTAAGTCTTCTTAAGTCAAGAATCGACTTACCAGCATTCTCGGATCGAAGTTTGTTGATCTCAGTCTCTTGTTTTTTAAACGCTGAGACTGAATTCAGCCTCATCTTGGCCACTTCTTTCCTCAAGAATGTAACCTCTCTACAGCAAAATCAAGGCAGTTACAACTAAAATACACCTATATTAACAGAGAAGTGACGATCCTCACCTGCGCAAGTCGTCGCGCTCTTTTTGAATAGCCGTCATGCTAGTCATTACAGCATGCGATTGGCCCGTCACCCAGGACAGACCCTGTGGTACAAAGCAAGAAGGTTAAATATATCCTAAGTGCAGCTCAGGCGCTGAAACAGGAGTTATCGTACCTTCATAAACTTATTCAAAGTAGCATCATCCAGGCCAGCGGGAATCCTCGCTAGCGCTCCGGAGGTGCTTACGACAGGGATAGTTGGGGGAAGTGCTGGCTGAGCACCACTCCCAGAGGTCGCTGGATGCGACTCGGTCCCCGTACTTGTCTCTCCTCCCGTGGCCTGGACGACTTCCTGGACCCCGGGGGCGGAGCGCTCTTCATTGGAGGCTCCTGCATTAGCCCTAACTTCAACCTCTCCAGAGGCGGTTGAAGGGCTGGATGCTATCTTTCTTTGCCTGACAAGAAAGACAGTTTGAGCAGTTTTCATTTAAGATTATTGCTGAATAAGAGTTCTTACCTTATTTGAAATCCCATTCGCTCCTGGGATTTCTGGGAAGGTTCCCCTTGGGAAGGAGAGCCGTCGCCGGTTGTTGCCTTCCTTATGGCAAACAAGGCAGCACCCCCCTGGAAGTATTCTGTTATGAGCATATTCCTAGGGAAAAGATAAAGACATATAGAAAGGTCTTTACCTGAGCTACCGGACTGACTGGTGGGGCTGCATCCGAAGGTCTTGGCGACTCCAGGGTCGTTGGAGCCGTCGCGGCCGGCCTTTGCTCATCGACCTCCCCCTCTGTCCGCGGAGGAGGAGGATTTTCCTCCCTGGGACCCGCAGTGGTCGCAGGGGGAAGCTCTTCTCCCTGTATATACATTAGCTTGTCAAAAATGCAGAAGGAATCATAGAAGGAACGACCAAAAGGAATCCTTACCGTGATCGTCCCTTCGACCAGGGAAGCAGAGACTATCAATCCTGAAGCTTCGGGGGCTTCAGGGATTGGAAGGTCACCCGCGACCACAAGATTTTCGGTGGTCGCAGGGTCTGCCACAGCCACCTCTTCAGTAACTGTGGTCTCTGTGGGGCAACTTGAGGCGTCGCCGGAAGGGAGCTCCGTGATCTTCCTCCTCCAGATAACTAGAGGCACGTCGTCGTCCTCTTCCTCCTCGCTCCCCTCTCCCTGTACGACGAAGAAGTAATTCCAAGTCGCGCCTGAAAAGGTAGAAGGAATGCGATATCTTACCGCAGCCTTTCTTGCGGTATGAGGAATACTTCGTGAAGATCCCTCCCCAGGGTTTGGCTTGGCCTTCTTGGGGGCAGGACTCTTTGCCCTGGGTCTCTGAGAGACATTCTTCACATTTTTCACCGTCGGCTTCCCCTGAGAGCCGACGTTCTCGCTTGGGAATGTCACGTCGGTGAACTTCCCTAGGAGCTGATCCGCATTCCAATGGAATTGGTTAGCTCTGGACACACACAAGACTTGCAGAACCAAGGCCGGGCGAAGGATTTACCTTTCGGCGCTCCTGTCTAAGGTCATCACTGGCGTGAATCAAGCTCTGCGGGTGAGGTGATCCCTTAGGGCCCTCTACGTCAACATTGTAGGCCCTAAGGAGGGAGTTGGTCCGCCTCTCAATTTCGGATGAGGGCAGGACTGTTCCCAAATTCAAGTCAGGAATCATAAAATCCAGAAATAACAAAGTTCAATGCTAGAGAAATAAGTACCTTCGTTGTAGTCCAGGGTGCTGTCCGCCATGAACTTTATCTCCCAAGCAGGATGAGCCCTTTCACGCAGGGGGCTCACCCGGTTCTTCACAAAGTCTCGGATGACATCCCTTGCTGTCAATCCTTGACCGACTAAGTGAAGGATCACCTCGGCGTATTTCAGGAGATCCAAACCCAGCGTCGGGGGAGCATCCAACTCGCTCGACTTCTCTGGTCGCGAGTTTTCGAACCATAGACTGCTCTCGGACGGTAGGGAGCAGTAAAACCATCTCTGGTGCCACCCGTGTACAGAATCTCGCAGGGGTGGGGAGGGATACTCTTTCTTATCCCTCAGCCGGAAGTAGATGCATCCGGCGGCATTGGTGCTCTTCGACCATGCCGAGAAGTAGAATCGCCGGAAGAGATCCACACTGGGATACACTCCGACGAATGCCTCGCAAAGATGCTGAAACACCGCCAGAATCAGCATCGCATTAGGGTGGAGGTTGATCAATTCCCACCCATAATGATCGAGGACATCCTTCAGGAACCGACTCTCAGGGAATCGGAACCCGCTGCGCAGATATTCCTCAAAAATCACCAACTCGCCCTCTCGGACGGTTGGGATTTCTTGATCCTTCTCCGCGGGCCGCCAGTTGATCAGCAGCCGCGAAGGAAGGATCCCTTCCTTCTCCAACGCTACCAGGGTCTCCTCAGAATAATGGTTGGATTGGCTCCAAGACGCCATTTTTTGAGGAAGATCGAACGAAAAGTTGACGATTTTGTGGAGGATGAAGGCAGGAAGAAGATGAGGGTTTTGTGCGGCGGAAACTCTAAGGGTTTTGGCTGAATGGCTTCCTCAAGAAGCTACCTGCTACTTTTATAGACACGAGGAGACACCCTTCTGTGAGTAACGTTCCACTCAAACGTTCTCTTAAATATTTTATTCATTTCCCATAATGGATACCTTCTGGCAAAACCCTTTAAAGCGTTTCGGGTATCGGATCTGAAATAAAAAGACTTCTTTATTTCAGAAACTGAAAAGACTAAAACTCGAGAAGTCTTCCAAGACTTTTCATGGGGTATTTTCCTTTCGAATGTTTTGAACATTTTCGTGAAAAATATCCTATGACTCAAATTTTGACGTACGGGTATATTTCTAACTGGGTTATGGTTTGATCAAAACCGTGTTACTAAGCTTCGTTTCTAATCGAAGTGACGGTTTTGATCGAACATTCAACTCTGATCGCAATTCAGTTCTAATCGCAACCTCAAGTCTGATCGCGACATCAGAGCAGGTTGCAGTGCTTTTTTGAGCGCGATTCTGATCGCAGAACTGAACTTTCCTGTGTATGAATGGTCGCAAACAGAGTTTATGGCCATAATTTCGCACAGAAGTATGAAGAATGTTTATATGAAAAAAGGAAACTTTATTTCTTGCATTCTTTACAAACAAAAGGGATACAGTCGATAAAAGCATCGACCTGTTCCGAAAGAGATTTACAAAGTTCCCCAAGAGACATATTGTTGTCAGTAGGATCTACACTGACAACCCCGAGGGAACTAGCAACTACCCTAAGTCTATCTACATCATCCCTAACAAGAGACGCACTCTGGTCCCTAATCAAGTCGGAGAACTCTCGCTGTTGCTGAGCGTGATCCCTCTCTCGACGGAACTGGCGCGCCTCTTCCTGGGATCGTTTAAGGCATTCTGCTAGGCGCAGAATCTCCGAAGACATCTCTTCGGTCTTCTCCTCCAGAGCATTCTTCTTCTCCAGAAGAGTCTATCCAGAAGGAGGGGACGGAGCAGCAGAAGGCTGATCACTGGAGCCTCCAACCTCCTACATTTGCAAAAGTTAGTCGCACTAGCTACAATTATCAGCAAAAGGGGGAAGAATTTCTTACCTGTCCCAGTGCATCACACATTGATATAACCATCTTGGGAAGAGGATCGTCAGATGATGGAAGCGCAATCTTCCCATCAGATGATTGCTTCGCCAACCCAATACGGGAGTCATCTGGTCGAGGGATGATTGCCGCTTGCCGACTAGAATATTGATCACCCAGATAAAGGATGGGAGAATTGGATGTGAAAGAATCTCTCTCCAAAGACAAAGGCCTACCTTGCCGAGATGCATGAACAGGAAGTGTTATAGGAACTAAAGGAAGAAAGAAACTTGCTACGTCCTTCACCTTCGTTCCACTGGAAGATCCTTCGTCAACCTTGGGTTTCTTCCTTAAAGGAGACGAATCTTCAAGCATATGAGGCACCTGTTCGACAACTTCCTCTTCATCACTCTCAATCTCGATGATGTTGTGATCTGCCATCAGGAAAGATGTATGAAGAGGAAGAATGCAGGTTGTCAAGGGAAAGTACTCAGGCGTGAGAAGAAATTATGAATCTTTACAGGTTCAAAAGTCTGTTACTTATAGCCACCAAGGTGACGGTTTGCATCCCAGACGCCTCGGGTTTCGTCAAAGCATTTACGATTTTACCTCGAGATAAAAACATTTCTACGGCGCTATCATTACCCGTCACATAATGTCAGAACCCGTCTTGGGGAACCAACCGTTTTTCACTTAGTGCGCCACTGAGTGGGGAAGTTGAAGAGCCGGGTTAAAAATCCGATGCATGGTCTTAAAATTCGAAATAAACACGTCCCTTCGTTTCTTTCGAATTTGGGGGCTAGCTGACGAGGATTGACACCCGGGTCACTTCTAATGGGCTTTTTGGTTTAAGAAAGGTTCGAACCAGACATGTATCTGGCGATGCGAACTCAAGTTATTCTGAGGGGCATCACTATGAGGTCGCAAGCTCTACGCGATCAGGCCGCAAGCCTTGTGCGGTCAGAAATTCGTATGCTATACGCGAACTGGATATCCGGGATATTGCGCGGTCAGCCAACATCCCGCGGTCAGAACGTCTGCCGGCCAGGATACTTAGAACCTATCTATTCGGTTGCCCATACAGCAGGATAGTCTAAGTATCCTGGAGATTCCTACACGTGGAAGATCAACCGTCATGAGGTTAACACGTGCAGTTATCCATAGATAACACGTGTTTAACCTGCGTGGAGGTTAAGAGCAGTTCCAAAACCGCATCCAACCGTTCAAGCAACCGTTTGATGCAGTTTTCTTCGCATGACGCCCTTTGGACCAGTATAAAAGGGTGGCATAAAGTATCGATCAGGACATCGGAAGATTGATAGAGGAATCCAACATTTCTCAAATTAGCCAAGTTCACGGCTCACATCAGATAGCTTTTGCAAGCCTTCTCTGGCTTCCTTTTTGTATATTTACATAGGAAAAATCCTCACCTGTGAGGGCTTTTTCCTCCATTTTGTAAACCTTTTACCACACTTAGTGAAATCCCAACAGAAAGTAGGGCTGTTACTCCCACCATCGAGGGCCCGAACCTGTATAAACTTCTTTGTGCTTCAGTTCTCCATTGTTCTACATACCTTCCCGGAGGGTCACCCTGAAAGGTCTCACTCTTTACAAATTCTGCATAAGTTCGGCTGAGGACTCCGAGTCCAAATCGTCGACAATTACCTCCCATACCGTGCTGATTGCGGCGAAGGCGTTGATGTAGTCGTGCTTCTTGTGTCGTCCGTTGGTTCACCTCTCCATTGTCGCCATATTCAACGTCTTGGTCATCGTCATGGAGGGGTGGCTGTTGTGGCTCCAAAGCTTCAATTCGTCCAGCAAGGGTGGACACACGTCTGTCGAGGCCCTCAAGCTGATGCTGTGAAGTCATGGCATGTTCACTGAGCATCTTGGCCAGCCTCTCCTCCAAACCGCCCAACAAGTCCCTAAGCTCGCTGTGCAGCACACAGTTCTCAGTAGAAACCCTGTCCTTCCCGTTGGAACTTTCTGTCATGGTGAGCAAGACAACAAAAGATAACAGAAAATATTATCCCTAGCAACTACTAGGTTATGGGGAAGTGGGATCACACACTCTCCTGCGTCTTACCAAGTTCTTACTAGGTTCTTACCAAGGAGAGAGGTAGCACAACTCAGAGGTATACCAACAGTATGTGAAGCGATTGCAAGACCCAATCCGTACCTGATAAGAAGTATGTGGAGTTTCGATATGCAATATTTAGTAGCAAGGAATATGCAATCATCGAAATTAGAATAGCAAAGCTGAATAAATATCCAAAGTACTTGTCAAAGTTGCTGGCCTAAACTCGTTCTCAGACCTAGCTCAAGCAAACAAAACGAATGACGTAACACTGTCGATACAAAGGATGCAAGCACTTCTGATTTTTTTTTATTTCTTTTTTTTTCCTTGGTTTTTTTTCTTTTTTTTATCTTTGTGCGGCTTCTTTTTTTATGCACTTGCCTTTTTTACCTTTTTTTTTAAATATCAATAGTGCCGCATATGAGAGATTACAAGATATATACACAAACACTCAATTTTCTCTCGCTGGAAAAACAGATCTACTATGCAGAAACTTCCTATGCTGTTTTCGGATTTTTTTTGGAGGCCTCAAATGCTAAAACGTATAACAGCAAAGTTGTAGATCGTTTCGTGCTGATCAATTTGCATATATGGAACACCAATTTTGGATAACGGATCTAGGAGATATGGGCCCCGCAATACAGTCTGTATGAAATCCGAAATCAAACAGATTCACTTCCAACGCGATTTTGGACTTGAAAACGGCGTTTCTAGAACTTCTCACAATGGACAACGTTGTAGAGCATTTTCTGAGCTACAATTTAGACTCTGAATTTCTCCAATTTGGAGTTCAGACGAAGGAGATAAAAGCAAAATACCGAACTTGACAGATTGACACCCGATTTGGACGCGGCGGCGACGACGACGTGATGGCGTTAGACTCGACGTCAAGATGCAAGACTCAAACTAGATCAAGAACTTACTCTAAACCAGCAACAAGACGATGACGATGGATACAAATTCAACAACGCGAAACTGAAAACGAAATCGCGAAGGGCACAAAGTGGCTTGGACGATGGATATGACGGCGAACTCAAATATTTTTGTGGGGCAATTTTCTGGACTCTAGGTGAAAGATGAATAATGAACAAAGGGGATACAAGTATACCTGACGGGCAACCGAGGCTCTGATACCACTTGATGTGACACTGGGTGCCCGATCTTCCGAAAGGTACGTGATAGATCGATTGGTGGAGCTTCGACGTAGAACGATCCGGCTTCAAATCAGGCACGATCTGAACCCCGCAATCGCAACACCACTACTCCGTTGGTTATCAATCTCGCGTGAGTGTGATTGACCTCGCCAAGAAGGCTTATCCCTGCTACGAATCGAGAACACAAGCAAGAACACGGAAGAAAGCAAACTGAATTGCAAATACGAATGATTAATCTCACAAGTTGGGGTCTCACAAACCGATCAAGCGGCGAAACTGTTCGAAGACAGAATAATCTAAGCAAAACCCCATCCTAACTCGGATGACGGCTACTGGGTGGGCCAAGGAACCCTGGACGCGCCCTAATGGGCTCCAACGAGGTACATGGGCCAACGGCCCAAAGACGGTGGCGCAGCACCGTGACAGATTCTGGACCCTAACTTGTTTCGACGATTCCCATTGAGTCCGGTGGAATTTTGACGTGGGACCAGTTCCATTGGAAAGCTTATCTCCTTAGCTTTCCAACGGTATATAAAACGTCGAAAACGGAGTCCGTATGCGTCCTGGGCGATGATTTTAGTGCAGACTGCTCCTGGATTCCGAGGTGGACTCGAACTTCGAATTGGTGACGGGATGGGCTTCAACTCCAACTCAAATTCGACGTGGTTGTTGGCCTCCTTTGCTTCCTTGCGGATGGGCTTCACCTCCAACTCGAATTCGACGTGGTTGTTGGCCTCCTTTGCTTCCTTGCTGCTCTCCATGCCTGCGGTGATCCTCTCCATGATTCCTAAGTATAATAGCATCATTAAATAGCAATCCATCCTCAAAAATACAATGCGATTCACTTAGGAGCGAGTTCACCTGTTGATGAAGTAGTCGTGCTCGAGCTCTTGTTATGGGACCTTCAAGGGCCGGTTCAATGCGCGTATCTGAAGGTATGATGTCCTCATCAAGCGCTCGGTCGCGTTCCTCCTCCACGAGGTCGATCTCCAATCGCTGGTTGGCCTCGTTGGCCTGGTACGCCACGGTCGTGGCTCCTTCCAGGAGCTCACTCGCAGCGACCGGAAGCCAATCTCCGAGGGGAGGACTGCTTCTGCCCCGTAGACTAGGGAGAAGGGAGTACATCCCGTCGCCCGGGACGGGGTCGTGCGCATGGAGCAGAGGATGATAGAGAGCTCCTCTGCCCATGCACCTCGCTTAGAAGCGGTTTGCTCGAGTCTCCGACGCAATCCCTGTAGGATCACGCCGTTGACTCTCTCGACGGCCCCATTGCTCCGGGGATGGGCCACTGAGGCGAAGTGGATGACGAGCCCCAGGCCTTCGCAGAATTCCCGGAAATAAGACGAGTCGAATTGGGTCCCGTTGTCCACGGTGATTTCCCGGGGGACACCAAAACAACATACGACGTTTTTCCAAAAAAACCGCTGGACGGCCCGGGACATGATGCTGGCCAAGGGCTCCGCCTCAACCCACTTTGTAAAGTAGTCGACCGCGACCACCGCATACTTGTATCCTCCGGGCGCTAAGGGGAAGGGCCCTAAGAGGTCCATCCCCCAGCACACGAAGAGCCAAGTGATGGGGATAGTCCGCAGCGCTACGGGGGGGAGGTTCGAACCCTTGGCCATCTTCTGGCATGCCTTCCACGCGGAGACAAGGTCTCGTGCGTTGCGCATGACCGTGGGCCAATAGAAGCCCTGTCGGAGAGCCTTGGCCGCGATGGCACGCGGGGCTAGGTGAGAACCACAGCTCCCCGCGTGGATGTCTTCGAGAAGTTGGAGTCCCTCCGGCCGGGGGAGGAAGCGCAGGAGGGCGGAAGCCCCCCGCTTGTAGAGCCTCCCCTCCAGCAGGAGATATGCTCGGGCTTTGGCCCGGAGGCGCTTAGCCTCGGTCTCGTTGGGAGGGTCCCCCTCCCCCTTGATGAAGGAGATGAGGGGGTCCATCCATGATGGAATCCGGGTGATCTCGGTGACCTCCGGAACGCGGGGCTCGTCGCCCGTGTCCGAGGAGGCCACCGAGGGCTTCGTGATGATTTCCAAGAAGGCCCCCTTGGGGAGCAATTCCCGGGCGCTTGCTGCCCAGGCCAAGGCGTCGGCCCGGTCATTATCCCTTCGCGGGATATGCCGGGCTTCGAGGCCGTCGAAGTGCCTCTCCATCTTTCGCACCTCCTGCAAATAAAGACTCAAGTTTTCGTCATGGCACAGGTAAGACTTGTCCATTTGGCAAACTACGAGCTGAGAATCTCCCTTCACTAGGAGGCGCCGGATCCCCAGGGAGCGCGCAAGGCGCATCCCGAGGAGCAAAGCCTCGTACTCGGCGACATTGTTGGTTGCGGCGAACTCGAGCCGCGCGGCGTACTCGAGTTCCTTCCCCTCGGGGCTCCGGAGGACTACTCCCGCACCAGCCCCGGCGAGACACAGCGACCCATCGAACATGAGGGTCCAATGGTCACTGCATCGGGGCGGCACAGGGAGGTCTTCATCCCCGGACCCGGAGGCAGGAGTCCACTCTGTGACGAAGTCGACGAGGACCTGTGACTTGATGGCGGAGCGGCCTGTGAGGGACAGGGAGAAGGGGGCGAGCTCGGCCCCCCACTTTCCAATCCGGCCGGTGGCTTCTTTGTTCTGCAGCACCTCCCCCAGGGGGAGGGACGACGGGACGGTGATGGGGTGCCCCAGGAAGTAGTGGCGAAGCTTCCGGGACGCCATCAGGAGGGTGTAGCAGATCTTCTCCATCTCCGTGTACCGAGTCTTGGCCCCCTGGAGTGCCTCACTCGCGCAGTACACGGGGCGCTGCTGCCGCCCTTGCTCCTTCACCAATACCGCGCTAACGGCGACCAGGGTCGCGGCAAGGTAGAGGAGCAAGGGCTCTTCTGGAGATGGACTCACGAGCATTGGAGGCCTCGTGAGGTACTTCTTGAGGTCGTCGAAGGCCTCCTGGGCCTCGGGGGTCCAACGGAACCCCTCGAGCCCCCGAAGGATCTTGAAGAATTGGAGGCCTCGCTCCCCCGACCGCGAGACGAAACGGCTTAGCGCGGCTAGGCGGCCGGAAAGCCGCTGGACGTCCTTGATGGAGCGTGGCGGGGGCATGTCCAGGAATGCCCGGATCTTTTCGGGATTTGCCTCTATGCCCCGCTGGGACACGAGGAAACCCAGGAGCTTCCCCTCGTGCACGCCGAAGGCGCACTTCTCTGGGTTGAGTTTGAGCCCAAACGCGCGGAGGTTGCAGAAGGTCTCCGCCAGGTCATCGATGTGGGAGGCTGCGCGGGGGCTTTTGACGACCGCGTCGTCTACGTAGACTTCGACGTTGCGGCTGACTTGATCTTTGAAGACCAGCGTCATGAGGCACTGGAAGGTCGCTCCCGCGTTCTTGAGCCCGAAGGGCATATGGACGTAGCAGAAGGTTCCGAGGGGAGTTATGAAACTCGTCTTTTCCTCGTCCCCTTCCGCCATCCGGACTTGATGGTAGCCCGAGTAGGCGTCTAGGAAGCTCATCAGCTCGCACCCCGCGGTGGAGTCGACGAGCTGGTCAATCCGCGGGAGCGGGAAGTTATCTTTGGGGCAGGCGCGGTTAAGGTCGGTGAAGTCCACGCACATCCGCCACTTGCCGGTTGACTTCTTCACGAGGACGGGGTTCGCAAGCCACTCGGGGTGCAGGACCTCCCGAATGAACCCCGCCTCTCGGAGCCGGGCGATCTCACCCTTGATTGTCTCTTGGCGCTCTAGGGATAGCTTCCTCAGCTTTTGTTTAATCGGGGGGTGACTGGGGGCCACTGCGAGCTTGTGCTCAATAACCTCCCGGGCGACGCCCCGTATGTCCGAAGGCTTCCACGCAAAAACATCGGAGTTTTCGCGCAGAAAGGCTACAAGTTGTGCTGCATGGTCCTCGGGGAGCTCTGCCCCGATCCGGACGGTTTTGTCCCCGTCGCCCGGAGACAGCGGGACCTTCCGGAGGCCCCCTTCCGGACGCGGCTTGAGGAGGGGCCTCCCGGGAGGCGGTGCCGCGACGTCTGATTCTGGGGGAGAGGCCTCCCCCCGGGCGCCTTAATGATGTTGACGCTTCCGATTGTAGCGGCAGCGCGCTCGTATAGAGCACGGGCCATGTCTTGGTCTCCCCGGACGTTGATCACGCCGTACGGCCCGGGGATCTTCATGCAGAGGTAGTTTTGATGGGTGGCGGCCCCCAGGCGGTTGATTGTGGTCCTCCCCATAATCGCGTTGTAGGAGGAGGGGAGGTCCACTACGTCGAAGCAGACCAGCTCGGTCCGGTAGTTCTTCGGGGTGCCGAATGTCATAGGGAGATCGACCTTGCCCACGGGGTGGATTGCCTTCCCCAGGACGAACCCTTGCAGGGGCCCTGCCGCGGGGTGTAGGAGCTTCTCATCCACCTGCATTTCTTCGAAGGCCTTCAGGAATAGGACGTCGGCGGAGCTCCAGCCGTCCACGAGGATGCGGGCCAGGTGCCAGTTGTAAATGGCCGCGCGAAGACTGTCCTCCCCCATGGCCTTTCGGCTTGGGGAACGGGCGGTTGCCCCTCGAGGGGTCGAGCGAGCCGCCTCCGCAATCGAGGACAAAGGTGTCCCGAGGCCGTGGCTCGCTACGCCCACCCTGCCTGGGGCGTTTGAGGGGATCCCTGGCCCCCCGGTCGGCGGGGGCGGGAGCCCCCTGGGTCTTCTTCCAGATGTCGTCTTCCTCCGCCCGAGCGTACTTTTCGAGTACTTTGAAGAGCTCATCGGCGGAGGAGGGGCAGCTCCAGGAGAGCCTTCGGTGGAGCTCCCCCAGGAGGATCCCGCTTTTGCATGCTTTGATGACCGTAGAGTCGGGGACGTGGGCCACTTTGCTCTTCACTTGAGCAAAGCGCTTGAAGAAGCTTCTGATGGTTTCCCCAGTCCTCTGCCAGACAGTGTACAGCTGCGAGGAGTCCGGGGGACGCACGTAGTTCCCCTGGAAGTTCGCGCAAAAGACTTGATGGAGCTGGCCTTCAGGTTGTAGAACCAGGAGCGGGCGATGCCGGTGAGGTAGAGGGGGATGACGTTGCATTGTACCGTCTCGTCCCCCCCGGCCGCGGAGATGGCTGTCGAGTATACTAGCACAAATTCGTAAGGATCTGCCTCACCGTTATAGTGCTCGATGTGCGGAGGGCGGTAGGGCCGCGGCCACCGGATGCTGCGAAGTCTTCGGCATAGGGGCTGGTTAGCCCCCTGCACTTCCCAGGGAGAGCCCCGGTCGTTGTCTTCTTTGACGGGGGACACACCCTCGTTATCGGAGTCTGGGAACGGTCCGAGAGGTCCGCCGGAGTGGCGGTGGCGACGCTTTTCTTCTGGACCGGGGCTGAGTTCCCGGACGTCCGGGCTCTCCTCCGAAGAGGCTGGCTCTTCAGCGGGTCTCTTCCTCCGACCGGTGCGAGAGCGAGGCTCCCCACGCCCGCGGCCAGGGGGAAGTTCTTCCCCGCGCTCAGGTGAATGCATTCGCTCAACCTCCCCCCGGGAGAAATGGACCTGTTCCGCTGAGGGAGGGAGCTTATGCACTGTAGCTACCGGCCCGGAGGCTTCCGAGGCCGGCTGGGGGGAGCCCCCTGCGAAGACCCCCGGGACCGGAAAGGGGGAAGCCCCTGTATTATCCAGAACCGGGGAGGGGACACCCACGGCGACGTTTGGAACCGAAGTGGAGGGAGCCTCCGTGCCAACGACCGGAACCGGAAAGGGGGAAGCCCCTATAATATCCGGAACCGGCGTCGAGGGAGGCCCCGGGGTGGCGTCCGGAGCCAGGGAGCCGATGCGGGGGGAAGTCCGCTGAGGCACGGGAGCTGCTCTGTCGATCACCCCCTGTGCGATAAACGCGACGCGCGGGGCGGGACTGGCTCCCGGCGTAGGGAAAACCCCCGGCGCAAATGTGGGGGCCGGAGGCCGCACCAACACGCTGAGCAGCTCATCCATAGAGCGCTCGGCGCGGAGCTGGCCCTCCACTAAAGCCTCAAGCAGGGCATCCCGAGGAGCCGGGGGAGCCGTCGGGGGGAGACTAGTCCTGGCCGAGGCCGCCGCGGTCACCGGGAGCGACCTGGAGGTTGAAGCACCTAAGTTAAGAGGAAAGGTGGGAGGCGGTACCTGGGTCTGGCCGCCTCCGGGCGAAAGCGCCGGGACAGCGGTGTCCCGGACGGGCGGTGCCGGTTCTCCGAGACCGGCGTCGCCGGGAAGGGTGCGAGCCCTTGTTCTTGGGGGAGCCATGACGTCTTGTCACGAGTCCCCACGGTCGACGCCAACTGTCGTGGTATTGCGAATACCTCGGTAAGTTTTGTAGAACGATCCTAGCGTAGATTACGCGGCGCGGGTTGACCGGATGACCGGTCCTCCCCCGCCGGACAAACACAAGAAATGAAACGAGGATTTATACAAGTTCGGGTCCCGGTGGGGGCCCTAGTCCTGTCGGCGCGCTCCCGACCGGAGTCGGCTGGGGAGGCTCTCTCCGGGGGAGAGGCTTCCGGAGCACACCTGCGAGTTTAGCTATTCCAATAATAATGAATCGGTCCTCCTAAAACAGGGGGTACGAGGGCTATTTATAGCCCCAAAAAGAAGCAAAAAGACTAAACTACCCCAAACGCTACCGTCGGATTGCGGGGTAGCGACGTCCTTCTACCGATCAGGTGCCTTGGATGCTTGACAGGTGGTCGCTGATTCCCGAGGCGCTCCTCGCGTGACCTGCACGTGATCAACAACCAAAGACTTTACCTTCAGAAGGGCGATGAGGCCCGGAACATGCGCCGGAGGCCAGGTCCCGGGGGCCAAAAGGCGGCGCCCGAGGCAGGCACCGGAGGCCACGTCCCAGGGCAAATAGCGGCGCCCGGGAGCGGCACCGGAGGCCAGGTCCCGGGAGCCAAAAGGCGGCGCCCGGGACGGGCACCGGAGGCCAGGTCCCGGAAGCCAGAAGGCGGCGCCCGGGAGCGGCACCGGAGGCCCGGTCCCGGGAGCCAAATGGCGGCCCCCGGGACCGGCCCCGGAGGCCAGGTCCCGGAAGCCAGAAGGCGGCGCCCGGGAGCGGCACCGGAGGCCAGGTCCCGGGAGCCACAAGGCGGCGCCCGAGGCAGGCACCAGAGGCCACGTCCCCGGGCACATGGCGGAGCCCAGGACCGGCACTGGAGGCCACGTCCCAGGAGCCAAAAGGCGGCGCCCGGGACCGGAACCGGAGGCCAGGTCCCGGAAGCCAGAAGGCGGCTCCCGGGAGCGGCACCGGAGGCCCGGTCCCGGGAGCCAAATGGCGGCGTCCGGGACCGGCCCCGGAGGTCAGGTCCCGGGAGCCACAAGGCGGTGCCCGGGGCAGGCACCGGAGGCCACGTCCCCGGGCAAATAGCGGCGCCCAGGACCGGCCCCGGAGGCCAGGTCCCGGGAGCCAAAAGGCGGCGCCCGGGGCAGGCCCCAGAGGCCACGTCCCCGGGCAAACATGACGCACTTACCTGGATTTAGTCCCGCGGAGATTTCCCCCAACATATATATATATATATATATATATATATATATATATATGTATGTATCTATATATATATATATGTATGTATATATATGTATGTATGTATCTATATATATATATGTATATGTATATATATATATATGTATATGTATATATATGTATATGTATATATACGTAGTGTTGTAGCTAACACGTTAAGTATCGCGCCTGGGGAGTACGTTCGCAAGAATGAAACTCAAAGGAATTGACGGGGGCCCGCACAAGCGGTGGAGCATGTGGTTTAATTCGATGCAAAACGAAGAACCTTACCATGGCTTGACATGCCACGAATCCTCTAGAAAGAGAGGGGTGCCCTCGGGAACGCGAACACAGGTGGTGCATGGCTGTCGTCAGCTCGTGAAGTAAGGTGTTGGGTTAACTCTCGCAACGAGTGCAACCCTCGTGTTTAGTTGCCACTATGAGTTTGGAACCCTGAACAGATCACCGGTGTTAATCCGGAGGAAGGAGAGGATGAGGCCAAGTCATCAAGCCAGGGTATCTAACATTCATTGTTCTCATTACATTAGGTGGCTTGCTTGTGCAATATAAATATAGAAGATTGCCTATGTGCCTGTGCGTGAGCTTGGTACCTTTGGATAAAAATAACTATTTTCTTTAGCCACCAATGGCATATTAGCGAATGCCTTTAACTCTTGGTCTAGTCTCGAAAGATCAGCCGATTGTTATATATATATATATATATATATATAGAGAGAGAGAGAGAGAGAGAGAGCTACTTACAATTGATATATGAAATCCTAACTTGATGCATTAATTGTAAGAACCAGCTAGCTAGCTTATTAACTTCAATCATAAATCATTCCTAGCTTAACTTCAGCAAGCTAGCTAGCTAGCTAGCTGGCCTCCTAGCTTGGAAGTAGAGAGAGAGAGTGATCGAGAGAGAGAGAGAGAGAGAGAGAGAGGTGATGAGAGGTTTACATTACCGAGAGGGATCGAATTAATTTCCTTCCAACTAGCTTGCCCTGGTCACCTAGCTTGGAGCATGGAACAAAAGGAAATTAACAGAGATATCGAGATGGTTAGCAAGGGTCGAGTGGGTTAATTTGACTTATAGTGGAACTTTTACTAACGGTTCCAAAACACAACCGTTAGTACAATTTTATCTCTCCTAATAGTTACTATAGTAATAACCGTTAGAATAAATAACGTGGTTTTACTAATTGTTACAAAAACAAACCATTAGTACAATTTACTCTCTTCTAACAGTTAATATATTATGAACCGTTAGAATGAGTAATGTGGTTTTTACTAACGGTTTCCTATAACCCAACAGTTAGTAAAAAAACCTCTTCTCTACTACGGACCTTGTACACTAACAGTTTCCTTTCAAATTGTGTATAACCGTTAAAAGATAGGGGTTAGTGGATTGCATTTATGTAGTAGTGATAGGTAGCATGTAGAGTAATTTGGCATTATATAAAATTTTAAGTTCAAACATAACCAGTGTTAAGAGAAAAAAATTATAGTAAATAATGACTTTTGTTCTTTTTGTTTCCTTTCTTTTTTATTTACCTTTTGTCATAAAATTTCTTTCGCACTGGATTCAACTTGAAGTTTATATGTTGGTGGATTACTACACGAACTATTTTTTGATAATTTTTTATGATGATCTGATGGATTAACTGACATACTTACTATTTTAGCATCTAATTGATGGTTAGCACTAGATATATCCCCATTTTATATTATAATTATTTCTACAATAAACAACACAGAAGAAAAATTAACAAGGAATAATGATTGTAGGTATTATAATTGGACTGAGTGGTGGCTTCGGCATTCTATTTCTTAGCATAAATGGGATATTCCTTATCCGCAGATGGAAAAAAGATATTCGAAAACGACTTCGAAGGGAGTATTTCAAAAAAAATCAAGGCCTTCTATTAGAACAACTAATATCATCAAATGAAAATGCTAGTGAAAGGACAAAGATTTTCTCCATAGAAGAACTAGAAAAGACAACAAATAACTTTGATCCAGAACGTATAGTAGGTCGTGGAGGGCATGGCATGGTATATAAAGGTATATTATCTGATCAACGAGTGGTGGCCAAAAAAAAAATCTAAGGTTATTGAGGATGGTGAGATAAATCAATTCATTAATGAGGTTGCAATTCTCTCTCAAATTAGTCACCGAAATATTGTAAAACTCTATGGATGTTGTTTTGAAACAGAGGTTCCATTGTTGGTGTATGACTTTATCTCCAATGGTTCATTATTTGGAATCCTACATGTTGATTCTAGTAGTAGATTCTCCTTAACATGGGATGATAGCTTAAGGATTGCCGTAGAAGCTGCAGAGGCTCTCAATTATCTTCATTCTGCAGCTTCAATATCAGTGTTCCATCGTGACGTGAAGTCCTCTAATATATTGTTGGATGGAAGCTACACTGCTAAAGTTTCAGATTTTGGTGCTTCAAGACTTGTTCCCATTGATGAAACCCATGTGGTTACACACATACAAGGTACATTTGGATACTTAGATCCAGAGTATTACCATACAGGGCAACTAAATGAAAAGAGTAATGTTTATAGTTTCGGTGTTGTACTTGTAGAGATAATCCTCAGAAAGGAGCCTATTTTTACAAGTGCATCAGGCTTAAAACAAAACTTGTCTACGTATTTCCTTTGGGAGATGAAGAACAGGCCAATTAGAGAGGTTGTGGCTACTCAGGTTCTTGAGGAAGCAACTGAGGAAGAGATTAATAGTGTTGCCTCTCTTGCGAAGATATGTTTGAGGCTTCAAGGTAAAGAAAGGCCTACTATGAAACAAGTGGAGATGACATTGCAACTTTGGAAGTGAAAAGGTTGAACTCATGTCAAGTTGCTTTAGGAACTGCAGATATTCAACTATTTCTTACTACAAGAGCATCTAGTTCACAATCTCCAGTCGTGATTTGGGCGACAGATCTAATTTAGCATCTCAACATGGCAAAAGATGCTACAGCTTGGAACAAGAATTTATGTCATCTGCTAGTCTACCACGTTAGATGAGTTTATTGAGTTTTAAGCGATTGTCCGTCCATATTACCCCCTAGTCATGTGGTTTGCTCTTTGGTTTCTCTTTCCACAGATTGTACACAATGATCTATGGTACCTTATATTGTATACATGTCTTTTTTTTTAAGTACTGGACTTGTTCTATATAAACAACTCATTTCTGCTTTTTTAGTTGATGCTATTGTGACCATTCAGTAATAATTGTACAGGTCAGTGATGTATAGCACAATCATAATATTCCAGTTTTAATTGTTCTTATGATTCACTCTTGTAACCATTCAGTTTTTTTAGTTTACAAAGCAAGAATTGTACAAAATCGAGAGAAAATAGAAATCACGTTTGAATTGATTTCACCAAAAGCGTATTGCTGTTGTGTCTCTTGCAAATAATTTGTAGCTCGGGCTTCTCGGAGAAGCCCCATATGTTGTTTGGTACAAATCATAAAGAAGCAAGTTTTAGGAGAAGCTGAGATCGAGAAACTTGGGTTTGCAACTTCTCAAAGAAAAGTTGAAGATGTCCAAAAGCCTTGCGTAAAACAGACGGTTTGGTCCTAGCTTGATCTTTGTTTGATATATTTTTGTACTAAATAATAAAAGAATAAAAAAATAATAGGAATAACAAAAGATGGGTTCCTTAAAGTAGACCCCACATGTCATAAAAAGATTGCATCAAGAGTGATAAAAAACTCACTAGCTGTATGGATAAAAAATACCTCTTTGCTGGCCCATTTGTTATGAGAGAAGGAGTAAGTCATTTTAAGTAATAAAAATTATCTCCTAAAAAGAAGGAGATTAAGTCCTTATAAAGAGATACCTCTTGGTCATTCTGAAACAAACAGAGACACTATTACAAAAATACTGAATACTAAATGTTCCAAAATGTCTATACGAACGGTTCTCCAACCGCTAGTGATCGGCACTCCAACCGCTAGTGATCGGCACGATAGAAAAAGTCTAGCACTATTCTAATAATTCAAAACCGTCAGTAGAACAACTATATTCTAACGATTCTTATTAGTGAACAGTTAGAATAGCTCACTATATTTTAACGGTTATTAATTTATAACCATTAGAATAGTTACAATATTCTAACAGTTTTTTAGTGAACCATTAGAATAACTTAATTTATTTGAGTGCTTTCAGATCCTATTAAAGCAAGGAAAACATAACCAAATTGTAAGGGAAATTGAAACAAGAAAGTAAATTGGGACTCAATTGGTTTGTACCTTCTTGTTCATCACAAAAGCAGAATTTAATTCTTCAAGAAAATCAATTCTCTGTTCTTTCATTCACATCCAAGCATCTCAAAATCTCTTAATACACATACTCTAGAATTTTTTGTACGGATAACTTAGAGTAAAAAAAAATTCTAAAAATAACGTGTAATAAAAAGTTATTGCAAAAATGACATAAGTCGCCATCCCGTATGGCGACTTACTGCAAAAAGCAAACAGAGGCGACATCAATCGCCATACGGGATGGCGCCCATCAGTCGCCATCTGGGATGGCGACTGATTGGGACTATATAGTGGGGACCATGGCGACTGGCGCTTTGCAAAAGCGAAAAAAAAAACAGATGGCAGAGAGGGAGAAGAGAGGAGAGGGGAAAAAAGGAGAAGAGGGAAAGAAAAGGAGAGGAGGAGAGGGGAAAAAAAGGAGAAGAGGGAAAGAAAAGGAGAAGAGGAGGAGAAGAAGAAGAAGAAGAAGAAGAAAGAAGAAGAAAGGAGAAGAAGGAGGAGGAGGAAAGAAAGGTACAATCAAAAATTTTTAGTGATAATTAGTGTAGAATGTAGATCTGTTTTAGGAATTTGTAGATATGTTTTAGGAATTTGTAGATATGTTTTAGAAATGTGTAGATCTGTTTTAGAAATGTGTAGATCTGTTATGTAGATGTGTTGTAAATATAGATCTGTTATGTAGAAATGTTATATATTAAGCGAATAAATTAGATTAATAAATAGTGAATCGATAATTTAGGACATACGGTTTATTCGTAGAAAATGTGCAGAAATACATATTTGATTTGTGCCGTATTTAAATATGTTGGGCATTTATGAATATAATGTATATATAATTTTGATTTGTTGTGTAATATTATGTAAATTTCATATGTTTATGAATGAGATGTGAGATGTGTATTAATTAAGAGTAGTAAATAATTAAATTATTGATATGTGAGATGATAATATAGGAATTGTAGATTAGATGTGATGCGATGTCGTTAATGCAGTGTACTTCGATTAGTTGAGAAGATGTTAAAAAATAAGTCGCACATGTCTTAAGAATGAGTATAGAGTAATGTGCAAAATATACTGGAGATATGATAGCTGATATTTGTAATACTTATGTTGTAGACAATGTCGGAAACAAGAGTAGTCTATGTTTTCCACGGGGAACAAATCATTAGAAATGGACCATCTGGAGATGACCTAAGTGGCTGTCACCGTATAGACATGGAATTCAATGATCTTAGTGTTCTTAATTTTGAAGACCTTAAGACACGAGTCATGGACATCCTAAATATTGACCCATGTTTACACAAAATTTTCATAGAAGCGCTGGTGCCTATTGATTTGACATCTTGTTGGAAATTGTGTAAACTTAGAGGCGATAGATCATGGGGCTCTCTTGTTAGGAGGGTGATAAATCCCAATCATGGGCCAGATGACTGCATACTGTATGTGACAAAGTTAGACAATATACCAGAACCGGCAGCAGAACTTGTACCCGAACCATTAATTGGAGGACAACATACGAACATTGATCCAACCATGACCCATAATTCTGCGGATATCCCCAACGCAGAATTCATGGGTGGGTATTTGTGGCCTGGGGATGAGGCTTATGCCGACGAAGGTGAAGACGAGGGTCTGGAAGTTTCAGGCAGCGAAGGGTCGGAGGTGGACGCAGACTATGCGGATTCCTCTAGTGAAGAAGACTATCATGGAATGGGACCTCCACAACAATGGCTAGATCCTAGTGGTTTTGAGCATGCGCCAATCCACGACGATCACAGTTCGGAGTGCGCAGGGAGTGATCACAGATTAACATTGGGACAACATTTTCGAAGCAAGGAGGAGGCTAAGCAAGCCGTGGCATTGTGGTCCGTGACACTACGTCGGTCTTTCAAAGTTGACAGAACAAATCAGCGACTGTACGCGGTGAAGTGCAAAGTGGAAGGATGTCGATTTTATGTTCGTATTGCTCGGTACAGGGACAATGAACACTTCATTGTTTCCAGGATCACCGAACATTATTGTTCAGTGACAGAAGTATCGCAGAGTCATAGGAATATGTCGTCCGCATTTGTGGCACGTGTAATTTTGTCGAACCTTCATGCAAATCTTGATATGCCACCAAAACAAATTGTCAGCCAAATCAGTGACACATTTGGGTACATCATTAAATATGGGAAGGCATGGAGAGCCAAGCAACTTGGTCTTGAGATGTTATTTGGATCTTTCTATGCTTCATATAACTATGTGCCCAGATTGATTGAACAAATCGTTGACACCAACCCTGGCACTGTGATGGATATGGTCCATAGCCCAGTTGTCAGCAGAAATGGTGAGATAGTTCCTGGAGCTGAGTACATGGAGCGTATATGCTGGTCATTTGGTCAAGTAATCTCTGTGTTCAAGTACATGCGGCCAATACTTTGCGTGGATGGCACATTTCTAACTGGGAAGTACAAGGGAACTCTGATGACAGCAGTTGCTGTAGATGCAAACAACCAGCTACTTCCCATGGTGTACGCCTTAGTGGAAGGAGAGAGTACAGACAGTTGGGTATGGTTCCTTGCAAACCTAAAACAAACCGTCGTGAAGGACAGACGGAATGTATGTGTAATCCATGATAGACACAAGGGTCTGTTAAGTGCCATTGAGTTCATGTTGTCCACTGAGAACCCGCAGTACAGCTAAAATGACTTGATTAGTCGGTGGTGTAAACGACACCTTGCGGCGAACTTCTTCACACACTACAAAAGCGCACGGCTTATGAAGAAGTTCAAGCGGTTGTGCGATCAGAACCAAAACCATAAGTTCCAACAACTTTGGGACGAGTTAGAACAAGAAACTTCAGATCTAGGTAAATCTCAAAGGTCAGAGGCAAGCAGTTCACAACATCCAGAAGATGAAGAAAATGTTGTGGAGACTACAGATGTGCCGAGACGACGCAACCGAAGGTCAAGGCCAAAGAAATTTAGTGAATGGATCAATAACAAAGGTCCTGAGAAGTGGTCTCTATTGCACGATGAGGGAGGTGCCAGATATGGCGTAATGACAACTAACATGGTGGAGGTATACAATTTTGTGTTGAGGGGGGTGCGAGGTCTGCCGCTCACTGGAATTGTGGAATTTATATGGCATCGCACGGCCAAATACTTCTACGAGAGAGGTACAGCTGCAAGAGCATTGCTTGGGGTCACACCACCAAAATTTCCTCATGAAGTACAAAGGTACTTAGAAATGAAAGCCGCGGCCGCTCAGAAACACTCAGTCGAGTGCATTCCTAATAGCAGAAGGCAAAGTTGGGTCGTTTATCTGCGCAGTAAGAACGTGGGGGGTGGATACATGCGACAAATCAAGAGGCAAGGAGTGACATTTGAAGACGGTGTCAAGTGCACTTGTAACAAGCCAACTCTATTGCATAAACCGTGCTCTCATGTGATGGTCGCGTGTGCGCACGACAACAAGTCGAGCGAGATGTACCTGTCAGTTTACTATGGTTCACGGTACCTTGCCGAGACATGGACTGCAGACTTTGAGATTTGGGGGACTCAGCAGCACTACAGAGATCGGTCGTGTAGGGCAGGCGAGATCTGATATGTTCCACCACCGCACTTGGAGCGGAAAGGCCCTGGACGACGACGGAAAATGCGAATTGGCAATGACATGGATAACGCAGAACGCGATGAGCTACGAAAGTGTGCCGTTTGCCGACAGCCTGGCCACACGAGGAGGACATGTCCTGATGCATCCGGACCTAATCGAACATGACTCAGTAATGTTGTGCAACACTTATTCGTTCCTCTTGTGTATTTGATGATGTACTAACCTAATGTTCCTATTTGCAGGCATGGCTCACCCTCGTCCACAGTTTCCTGAGTTACTCGATCACTACTACGACGATCGTCATCGGTCTCGAGCGGTGCGATCCAGAGAGGAGCTTCAGCCATTCCGCCTGCGATCGTCCGGCACGTCTTGGCCTCTCGACGGGAGATACATCGCACGGCTGAGGGCGGCGGGGCTGCTTCCTTTTTGCAGGACGATCACCAGACTGGAGACTTTCAGGCACGACCGATCACTGGTCTCTGCTCTGGTGGACAAGGGAGACCCGAGACGCACACATTTCACTTCCGATGGGGGGAGATGACTGTGGGCCCCTCGTTAGAGGGAACCTACTACAAATGCCCAGGTGATTTGTGCACAGGAGTTAAAACTTCAGAACATCCAACCATATTTACATGCATACATTAGCAAAGCGTAAGGGGTCATTCAGACCTATATTACAGTAATTGACGTGTGCGGAACCACGTCAAAATATAAGTAGCAAAATCAGTTAGGGGCTGAACCCAAAACAGGGTTCGAGCCAAAAAGCAATCATCCAAAGTAGTACAACACAACAGTGAGGAACATCCTCCTCATCCAGCAAAGCGTGAAGCAGGGCGCAATCCACATCGCTCTCGTTGAGGTTTGGTGACCCTTCAGGCGCTTGGATCTCCGGGAACGTTGTCGGGGTCTTCTTGTGCTGAGTCGATTCCATAGTCTATGAAATCGACTGATTCATCCTCTGTACTTATTGGATCAGCAAGGGTGAGCATACAAAGCTCAGCAAGTTCCCGCATAGGGAGATGTTATATGTGGTAAATGTCAACAACAAGCTCTATGGTTCTCATACTTAGGGTAATTTTATTGAAAACAGAGATATTTTAATACTTTAGAAAGTCTCCCAGAATCTGGGGTTTTGTTTATCAAAGTAATTTATCAGACTGTACATGTGTATACTTTTCACAGAGTCAGGCTAAGCTCCCATGAGCCGCCATGGTTTGATCACATTTTAAAGAATTTATCAAAACTAATCATGCTGCATCGACGAGGGACCACCCCACTACGACCAGGCTCCAGAAAACCCGGGAGCACGGAGTATTCGAATACCTTTTTACACTCTGCAGAGGTGTACCACTGTACCCACCACGAAAACTCAACTTAAATGTCGGATCAGCTCCCTGCGACTTATACGCAGGTGACCAGGCTGAGCTTACACAACAGTTTACTGACCCATTGTTAATAATTTCCTGCCCGATACATAGACAATACCGGCCCCATTATCAAGGTAGGTACTCCCTACAACATGATACATGGCAAGCACGCGTAAGGTCCTCATTATCGTTGTGGGTCCTCCCCACTGCCTTTTCTTCTAGCCTTGGGTCCATGAAGTCCTCCTCTGGACGCATGGAAATCCCACTTCCGGGTTCGGTCGCGCACGACTCGAGAGCCAGGCTAGGGCGACTTCCTTCTTACACCTTATCCTCTCTACCCCTCACACCACTCGTGGCCCTCTGTGGCCCACCAATTTCCACTCGGGAAACCGGATCGACAACCATTGCAGGAAATGATTAACTTTAGGTGAGTCATGACATTGTGCCTGTCCCATACCAGGCGGGTGGTTAGCACGTTATCAGGCCGCTTAGAAGCACAGCACGACGATCCCGTCCTTATGGACCCTTAGCGAGGCTTTCACAAACCCACCGCGCACACAGCGCCCACCATCCAAACCAATCCTCGCTACTAGTCCCTATTTCTTTTATATAAAATGATCTTTTAGAAATAGTTTGCTCATGCTTCTGCCTTCCTCTCTTCTTTTACACATTTATTAGTGTTGACATATACTTCTATGAGTGCATATCTCTTTTAAAGTAATACTTTTTCTCCTAAGGTGACAAGGTAAAGTAAATTGTCATGAAAACAAGGGGGGTCCACAAAATGGGACTATCTACTCACATTATTTCTCAACATACGCTTTTATCAAAACTATCTTATGTATACTTGTGTAGATATCAAACTCTAAATAATTAAATGCATATAAAATAATAGGCGCAATATGTTCAAAGGAGGGAAACTTGTCTTGCCAAGCAGTAGTGTCGTAGTCTGCGGGTTCTTCTGCTTCCTCTTCCACGTAGTCGAAGTCTTGATCTTCAAATACAGGCATACACACAAGGTATTACAATCAACTTACAAAATACGACAACTTATGCTCACATAAAATAATAGGGCGCTATACTGGAACGGCTTTTGATTTCTGAACTGGGCTAGGGTTTGGGCTTTGGATTTCTAAGGGTTGAATTGTGCTAGTTTAGGATGGACAAGAAGAGTAGTAAATAAGACTCTTAGGGTCGACGGACATTAGACGTCAAAAGGGCGACGTTCGGGTCACGTCCGAACTTAACCTAAAAGCCGAAAAGTGAGTTAAGGGGTCTAGGTGATTCTAAATGAGATGAAAATTGGACAGCATGTGTAATAGACTAAGGCAAGGTTATTTGACAAAGTGGGACAAGCAGAAAAGGCTTAGGTTTTCCAGATTTTACAAAAAGGTCCAGGACACAGCAATTTCCATGCCATTGTACTGCTGAAATTAGGGTTTGTGTGTCCTGAGCAATTGGCTCATGCATTTGAGGGCAAACTATGTCAAACATGTAGGCTTAAGTGTCAGGAGGTGGCTGGTTGAAGGGTTTGGCCGGGGATGGCCGGAGTTGGCCGGAATTTGAATGCCAAGGTGGCTGTTTTGAACAGAAATTAGGGCAGAGCAATTGGAGCACCTAGAGTTGATCAATTTCAAAACAAATTACATATTCTTGCTCCTGGGAGTGTAGAGGTCACTGCTGGATCATTGGATTGCCTGGAGGTGGCGGTTGGAGGCTCGCCGGAGTTAACTGCTGGAGTTCACGGCCGGGGGATTTGGGGATTTTTGATTGGCTGAATGAAAACCAAAATTAACTAGCTGGGGCAATAGAGCGTACTCTAAGGAGTGTTTCTTTCTACTAGCACGAGCTCTAAATCCTTTTGGATCGGTTTGAATTTTGCTGAACAGAGGAAACAGAAAATCCGGTGATAGCCGGAGTTAGAAGAGAAGTGGGTTCAATTCTTTGCTCGTGAACTATCTAGGGACTAAGAGGAGTATGCTGGTAGCTTTAGTTTGAAGAGTGCATTACTGGAAAAGCTTGTCGTCGAGAGAGCTCACCTGCGGCGCGCTGGAGAAGAAGAACAGTGAAGGGGGAGCTCTCTGCTGCTAATGGCGTGTACGTGTGGTGAAGATAACACGATGCCCTGGCTTTTATAGCCTCCAGGTGGCTTAGGGGAGGCTCTGGCCGAGGGAGGGCGCAACTGGGCGTGTTCGCGGCATTAACCGGAGGCGAGGACGGTGGCGATGGGACGGCGAACTGTGAGGGGGTCATGAGGTATGGCTACAGTTCGGCAGAGGACGGCGGCGATGGCACAAGGCGGGTGGTTGCAGGCAACGAGGTCTCGGGGCACGGGACGACGACTTTGCGCGCGGCCAGGCGAAGTGGTGTTCGGTGGCGGACGCGACGGGACGATCCCGGCGACCTGGGGGTTCCCGAGGCGTCGTCATGGCTTCGACAAGTGGCGCAGCTCACGGGGCACGCGAGGCGCACGTGGGGCGGTGCCGGCGGCGAAGGGACGCGGTGGCGCGGCCGGTGGCGCACGGGCGGCACGCAGCGCGCGCGCACGGCACGGCAACGGCACAGGCACAGTACTGTGCCATGTACTGTACACAGCTTTGCTCTAGGGGTATTTTGGGTATTTTTGAGATTTAGGGATCCAAATGTAAATCTGATTTTTCTGAGGGTTAGATAAAATTGGTATATACTTATTCCAATTGAGTATGCGCAAAAATGAGAAGCTTTGGCAGGGTTTTGGCCAAAACGAAAACAGAGCCGGGTAAAAATAGTACTTTTGTTTTCAGATTCTTCCAACAGCTGAAACTCTGGTTTTCGTCGCGAATTTGGAGATGTTTCTAAAGGACGATACGTATCAAATAGCGATATGAACCTATAGGAGAAGACGAATCTCGATTCGGACTTCAAACGGAGATTTCGGACTTTTTAGGGCTTTCTAGAAGCGGTCGTTTTCGGAAAAGAGAAAGACTTAGCCAATTTGGGACTTCTCGATACGAGGGGATCCTAGGGTACATTATGCACATATTGGTTATGGTCTTGGGTCCTTTCAGAGTTAGGTGATGCGAGATGCATGTATCTGGGCGATGCTCAGAGAATGCAAGTAAGGCGAAAATAGGGATGTTACAACCTACCCCTCTTAAGAATAATCTCGTCCTCGAGATTTAGGTGACTTGCTGAAGAGGTATGGATAGTTTTGACGCAGGCCTTCTTCTTTTTCCCAAGTTGCTTCCTTTTCTGAATGATGATTCCATTGCACCTTGCAAAGCTTAATAGTCCTTGATTTCAAGTTCCTTTCCCTTCTTTCGAGTATCTTCACAGGGTATTCTTGGTAAGATAGATCAGGTTGGACTTCTGCTCCTGTTAGTGGCACTTCGTCTTCGGGTGCTCTTAAGCATTTCCTCAGTTGTGAGACGTGAAATACGTCGTGGACTCCTTTCAACTCTGGTGGCAGTTCCAATCTGTAAGCCACCTTTCCTATCCTTTTGCTTATCCGGTATGGTCCAATGTATCTGGGACTTAACTTTCCCTTTATCTGAAATCTGTGTACTCCTTTAAAAGGCGTCACTTTCAGATACACATGGTCTCCTTCTTCAAATGTTAATTCTCTCCTTCTACGATCAGCGTAGTTCTTCTGTCTTGATTGAGCTATCTTCAGCCGTTCTCTCATGATCTTCACATGTGCAACGGCCTCTTCTACCAGTTGGGATCCGAGATGTTGCTTCTGGCCTATTTCAGTCCAGTATATAGGCGTGCGGCACTTCCGTCCGTACAATGCCTCAAATGGTGCCATTTGCAAGTTGGCTTGATAGCTGTTATTGTATGAAAATTCAGCATATGGTAGAAATTGTTCCCATGTGTTACCATAGTCCAAGACACCCGCTCTTAGCATATCTTCGAGAATCTGATTTACTCTTTCAGTTTGTCCTCCTGTCTGAGGGTGATATGCTGTACTGAACTTCAGGTTAGTTCCTAAGAGCGTCTGGAATTCTTCCCAGAAATCTGATACAAATTGTGGTCCACGGTCCGAAACAATTGCTTTTGGTATTCCGTGTAAGGCCACAATCTTTGTAAGGTACAGGTCTGCCAACCTCTTAGTGGAATACGTGGTACTTACTGGCACGAAATGTGCTACCTTTGTTAATCTATCCACTATAACCCATATAGCATCATGTCCCTTTGAGGTTTTTGGCAATCCTACTATGAAGTCCATTCCTATTTCATCCCATTTCCATTCTGGCACAGGTAGGGGTTGTAAAGGTCCTGCAGGTTTTTGGTGTTCAGCTTTCACTCTGCTACAGGTGTCACAGGATGCCACATATTTTGCTATTTCTCGCTTCATTCCACTCCACCAGAATTGGTTTTTCAGATCCTGGTACATTTTAGTACTTCCAGGATGGATTGAGTAAGGCGTGTTGTGTGCTTCTCTCAATATCAAGTCCTTGATCTTCTGGTCGTTAGGGACGCAAATTCGGTCTCGATTCCACAGGATTCCTTGATCATCTTCTCTGAAGCTTGTATCCTTCCCGGATTTAATGTCCTCCCTTAACTCTTGAAGACTTGAGTCTACCTCTTGAGCTTCCTTGATCTGCATCTTTAGATTACATTCTACCTTCATAGTGGCAATCATTTCTTGATCAACCAATTCTAGTTTCAAGTTTTCAAACTCTCTGAGTAACTGACTTGGAATTCCAGTTACGTTCATCTGGCTGACATAAGACTTCCTGCTCAAGGCGTCTGCTACTACATTCGCCTTTCCAGGATGGTAATGAATTTCTAGATCATAGTCCTTGATCAATTCCAACCATCTTCTTTGTCTCATGTTCAGGTCCGCTTGAGTAAAAATGTACTTCAAGCTCTTGTGATCAGTGTAAATTTCACATTTATTTCCCAACAAATAGTGCCGCCACATTTTCAATGCATGCACTACTGCGGCTAGTTCCAAATCGTGCGTTGGGTAGTTCTCCTCGTGAGGTCGTAGTTGCCTCGAAGCATAAGCTACTACCTTTCCCTCTTGCATAAGGACACAACCTAGTCCTTGCTTAGATGCATCACAATATACGACAAAATTCTTCTTGTCATCAGGCAAGATAAGAATGGGTGCGGTTGTTAAGAGTCTCTTCAACTCTGCAAAACTTCCGCTGCAGGCTTCAGTCCAGTCAAAAGCGATGTCCTTCTTTAGCAGCCTTGTGAGGGGTTTTGTGATATTCGAGAATCCTTCTATGAACCTTCGGTAATATCCTGCCAATCCTAGGAAACTTCTGATCTCTGTGACTGTGGTTGGTTGTTTCCATTCCAATATGGCCTGAATCTTACTTGGATCCATTGCTACACCTTTTCCAGAGATAATGTGGCCCAAGAAAGATACTTCTTTCAACCAAAATGCACACTTCTCAAATTTCGCATATAGCTGATGTGTAGCTAGTTTCTCCAATACTTGCCGAAGATGTTCTGCATGTTGCTCTTCTGTCCTTGAGAAGATGAGAATGTCATCCACAAAGACAATGACGAATTGGTCTAAAAATTCCATAAGGACCTTGTTCATTAAATTCATGAACACTGCTGGAGCGTTCGTTAGACCAAAGGGCATTACAGTAAACTCATATAGCCCATACCGAGATACGAAAGCAGTTTTAGGTATGTCTGCTTCTCGGATTTTCAACTGATGATACCCTGATCTTAGATCGATCTTTGAGAACACAGCTGCGCCTCTCAGCTGGTCAAACAAATCGTCTATTCTTGGAAGAGGGTATTTATTTTTGATGGTCATGTCATTCAACTTCCTGTAGTCTATGCATAAGCGAAGACCACCATCTTTCTTCTTTACGAAGAGTACTGGGGCTCCCCATGATGATGAACTGGTTCGGATAAATCCTTTCTGTTCCAGTTCTTCCACTTGTTTCTTCAATTCTTCCTGCTCTTGATTGGTCATCCTAAAGAGTTTTTGGGCATACGGGGCTGATCCCGGTTTAAGCTCGATAGAAAATTCGATGTCTCTATCAGGTGGCATGCCTGGAAGTTCTTCTGGAAAAACTTCTGGGTACTCGCATACCACGGCTACTTCATCCATTCCCGCTTCCCTTGCGCAGTTCAGTCTGCGGTTGCCAGGTGATGATCTTTCTGCGTAGAAGTTGATCTTTCTCCCCTCTTGGTTTGTCAGGGTGATTGACTTCCTTTCGCAATCCATCTGTCCTCTATGCTTTGACAGCCAATCCATGCCAAGGATGACATCTAGTCCTTGGAGATCTAATACTAGCAAATCTGCCAGGAATTCTAGGTTGCCAATGAAAAAGGCGATATTTCTACAGATAGAATCTGCGGGCATCTTAGTTCCTGGGGCTTGAATTAAGATGGGGCGATCAAGAATGCTAATAGGTAGTTCACATCTAGCTGCGAACGCCCTTGACACAAATGAAAGTGTTGCTCCAGGATCAAACAAGGTAATTGAAATTTCTTCATGAATAAGAAATTTACCTATCACCACGTCTGAGGCTCCTTCGACTTCTGCAACTGAAGTGTAGTTGAGTCGACCTCTGATGGGCATCGGTGTTCCTCTGCCTCTGAAGTTTGGTACTCTACCACCTCTGTTTGGTGTAGAACCTCGCTGAGATGCTGGCGTTGAGGGGTGGGATCTTGCAGCTTGTGCTCGAGCCATACTGATGGGTAATTGCCTGAATGGGCAAGTGTCCTTGCGGTGGCCCTTCCGTCCACAGTGGAAACATTCCACGTTCCGCATCGGGCAATCTCTGAAGAAATGGTGCTCTTTGCAGGCAGGGCACAAGGGTGCTGGCTGAGATGATGTTGCAGCTGGCGGTGTAGGTCTTTGAGGACGCTGTGGAGGTCTAAAACTTGGGCGAAATGGTGGCATAGGCCTCCTGCTCGTTCCTCCTTGGAAGAAGTTTGGTTGAACTTTCCTCTTCCGCTCCTCTTCCACCTTCCCTCGTTTCTCCTCCATTTTGATCAATCGATCGATGAGGACATGAAAATTGGTGAAGACTTGTGAGGATAGATGGTATTGCCATGTGTATTGCAATCCTTCACAAAATCTCTCAATCTTCCTTTCCTCTGTATTTATGTCCTCTGGGGCATAACGAGATAATTGCACAAACTGATGCAAGTACTGCTTTATTGTGCTGTTGCCTTGCTTCAAGTTAATGAATTCTCGGCGCTTGGCTTGTATCACTCCCCTCGGGACGTGATATTGACGAAACTGGTCCTTGAATTCCTTCCACGTGATGGAATCCACATTTGGGTGCACAGTCTCGTAATTCTCCCACCATGCAGCTGCAGCTCCTGCTAGCTGATGGGATCCATACAAAAGCTTCTCCTCGTCACTGCACTTAGCAGTGTTTAGTTTCCTCTCAATGTCGCGTAGCCAATCTTCGGCTACTAAGGGGTCCTCGGAGCTTGAGAAGACTGGGGGACGTGTCTTCTGAAAGTCTGACAGTCGGGATGGGGTCGAAGATGCTCCTGATGCGCTTGTAGTGGGCGTCCTTTGTTGCATTAACTCTTCAAGGATCTGGTTGTGAGTGGCCGCTGCCTCCTGGCGATTCCACTCCATCCATATAAGGATGTCATTTAGGTTGTTGCTAGACGGAGCTGATGAAGGTCCTGGCATGTTGAAGACAGGGTCTGCGTTGGAGGGTTCTCCCCTCCCAGCGGATCTTCCTCTTCCTCTCTGGCCTCTTCCTCTTGGGCTCACCATATTGCTGCGGAGAAATGATAGGGAAAAAATGAGAATTTTGACTGGGGAAAGAAAAGTATGGTTAGCATAGGTTCAAGAGAGGCTCATAGAAGCGTTTATTTTTCTAGAAATCTTTTCTTATTAATGCATACATAGAACAAGGCTTACATTCAAAAGCTACTCTATCTACACTACATGGGTTAAGATTCCACAACAACTGCTAGGTTTAACGACCAAAGGTCGGGTACAAAGACCAATGGTTACTACTTAGAGGGTTTATAGGTTTACTCCTCATCTGCGGAGTCATATGGAATGACCTCTTCTGGATCCTCCTCTAAGTCATCGTCGTCAGCGTCCATGGGTTCAGCCTCCGTGTCTCTATCACCATCCGCCGCTTCGTGGGCAATTTCCTTTCCTTTCCCATGGATTACCTCTTTCTTTGCAAGTCGAGGTTGTATAGGGATGTATTCATTTATGACAATCCCTCGAGCTGCAGGGGTAAATCCACTGAGATACCAACTTGGTTTGCCCACCTTCTTTCTTGCAGTGATTCTCAGCTTCAGGCGGTTCTTCTTGGTTGCAGATTCTGCGTCTTCTTGGCTGATCACGCTTGAGCCTTGTTCTTCTCTTGCGGCAGTCAGCGCTTGGATCTGTGCATCCTTCTCTTGAAGTTCGGCGTTGGCTTGAATCAACCTCCCTTCCAGAAAGTGTCGATCATCTCGAGCAATGTTGCACTCACGGAGTAGTCGATTATACCCCGCTTCTGATGCGTGTACAACATCCCGAGTCTTGGTGAGGGTTGCATCTTCTTCGTCACAGGCGGGTCGGACAATGCGGCGATCGGTTCTCACTGCTTGATAGGGTACAAAACGAAAAGGAGAGTTCTCCAGCATATCATCATATAGCTGGCGAAAAGCTCCTACAGCGAGACGAGCAGCATCTAATATGGCGTCGTTCTCCTCTCCTCTTAGGGCTTCATGTCGTCTGGCTCCTCTGGCGTGGCCAGGTACTTCGTATACTACCACCGAAGCACGACATCCATAAGGGCGATCTTCCCTTATCTCTTGTTGGACACAGTAAACGGGCCTTTGGGTGTCACGGGCACCTAAAAATTGTAGCATCATCCATAGTAGTAGGGCCCACGATCCAAGCTCGTCACCATGAACGTACTTCTTTCCTGACGCCATCTGAGGGTACAGAAGTTCTTAAATAAAGTTGGTACAAAACTCTTTGAAAGTTTTTGAAGAAGTAATCGTATAATATCTTTTCTTAACAAATTATGTTTTCTCAATTACTTAATTTTAAAATAGTCAACGTTTCTTCTGCTAGGAACGCCATTTTCTATCTAGGGTCATGACCTACAGTCGAGAGGATTGCTCTGATACCACTTTCCCCTGTGGGGCCCTCGTTAGAGGGAACCTACTACAAATGCCCAGGTGATTTGTGCACAGGAGTTAAAACTTCAGAACATCCAACCATATTTACATGCATACATTAGCAAAGCGTAAGGGGTCATTCAGACCTATATTACAGTAATTGACGTGTGCGGAACCACGTCAAAATATAAGTAGCAAAATCAGTTAGGGGCTGAACCCAAAACAGGGTTCGAGCCAAAAAGCAATCATCCAAAGTAGTACAACACAACAGTGAGGAACATCCTCCTCATCCAGCAAAGCGTGAAGCAGGGCGCAATCCACATCGCTCTCGTTGAGGTTTGGTGACCCTTCAGGCGCTTGGATCTCCGGGAACGTTGTCGGGGTCTTCTTGTGCTGAGTCGATTCCATAGTCTATGAAATCGACTGATTCATCCTCTGTACTTATTGGATCAGCAAGGGTGAGCATACAAAGCTCAGCAAGTTCCCGCATAGGGAGATGTTATATGTGGTAAATGTCAACAACAAGCTCTATGGTTCTCATACTTAGGGTAATTTTATTGAAAACAGAGATATTTTAATACTTTAGAAAGTCTCCCAGAATCTGGGGTTTTGTTTATCAAAGTAATTTATCAGACTGTACATGTGTATACTTTTCACAGAGTCAGGCTAAGCTCCCATGAGCCGCCATGGTTTGATCACATTTTAAAGAATTTATCAAAACTAATCATGCTGCATCGACGAGGGACCACCCCACTACGACCAGGCTCCAGAAAACCCGGGAGCACGGAGTATTCGAATACCTTTTTACACTCTGCAGAGGTGTACCACTGTACCCACCACGAAAACTCAACTTAAATGTCGGATCAGCTCCCTGCGACTTATACGCAGGTGACCAGGCTGAGCTTACACAACAGTTTACTGACCCATTGTTAATAATTTCCTGCCCGATACATAGACAATACCGGCCCCATTATCAAGGTAGGTACTCCCTACAACATGATACATGGCAAGCACGCGTAAGGTCCTCATTATCGTTGTGGGTCCTCCCCACTGCCTTTTCTTCTAGCCTTGGGTCCATGAAGTCCTCCTCTGGACGCATGGAAATCCCACTTCCGGGTTCGGTCGCGCACGACTCGAGAGCCAGGCTAGGGCGACTTCCTTCTTACACCTTATCCTCTCTACCCCTCACACCACTCGTGGCCCTCTGTGGCCCACCAATTTCCACTCGGGAAACCGGATCGACAACCATTGCAGGAAATGATTAACTTTAGGTGAGTCATGACATTGTGCCTGTCCCATACCAGGCGGGTGGTTAGCACGTTATCAGGCCGCTTAGAAGCACAGCACGACGATCCCGTCCTTATGGACCCTTAGCGAGGCTTTCACAAACCCACCGCGCACACAGCGCCCACCATCCAAACCAATCCTCGCTACTAGTCCCTATTTCTTTTATATAAAATGATCTTTTAGAAATAGTTTGCTCATGCTTCTGCCTTCCTCTCTTCTTTTACACATTTATTAGTGTTGACATATACTTCTATGAGTGCATATCTCTTTTAAAGTAATACTTTTTCTCCTAAGGTGACAAGGTAAAGTAAATTGTCATGAAAACAAGGGGGGTCCACAAAATGGGACTATCTACTCACATTATTTCTCAACATACGCTTTTATCAAAACTATCTTATGTATACTTGTGTAGATATCAAACTCTAAATAATTAAATGCATATAAAATAATAGGCGCAATATGTTCAAAGGAGGGAAACTTGTCTTGCCAAGCAGTAGTGTCGTAGTCTGCGGGTTCTTCTGCTTCCTCTTCCACGTAGTCGAAGTCTTGATCTTCAAATACAGGCATACACACAAGGTATTACAATCAACTTACAAAATACGACAACTTATGCTCACATAAAATAATAGGGCGCTATACTGGAACGGCTTTTGATTTCTGAACTGGGCTAGGGTTTGGGCTTTGGATTTCTAAGGGTTGAATTGTGCTAGTTTAGGATGGACAAGAAGAGTAGTAAATAAGACTCTTAGGGTCGACGGACATTAGACGTCAAAAGGGCGACGTTCGGGTCACGTCCGAACTTAACCTAAAAGCCGAAAAGTGAGTTAAGGGGTCTAGGTGATTCTAAATGAGATGAAAATTGGACAGCATGTGTAATAGACTAAGGCAAGGTTATTTGACAAAGTGGGACAAGCAGAAAAGGCTTAGGTTTTCCAGATTTTACAAAAAGGTCCAGGACACAGCAATTTCCATGCCATTGTACTGCTGAAATTAGGGTTTGTGTGTCCTGAGCAATTGGCTCATGCATTTGAGGGCAAACTATGTCAAACATGTAGGCTTAAGTGTCAGGAGGTGGCTGGTTGAAGGGTTTGGCCGGGGATGGCCGGAGTTGGCCGGAATTTGAATGCCAAGGTGGCTGTTTTGAACAGAAATTAGGGCAGAGCAATTGGAGCACCTAGAGTTGATCAATTTCAAAACAAATTACATATTCTTGCTCCTGGGAGTGTAGAGGTCACTGCTGGATCATTGGATTGCCTGGAGGTGGCGGTTGGAGGCTCGCCGGAGTTAACTGCTGGAGTTCACGGCCGGGGGATTTGGGGATTTTTGATTGGCTGAATGAAAACCAAAATTAACTAGCTGGGGCAATAGAGCGTACTCTAAGGAGTGTTTCTTTCTACTAGCACGAGCTCTAAATCCTTTTGGATCGGTTTGAATTTTGCTGAACAGAGGAAACAGAAAATCCGGTGATAGCCGGAGTTAGAAGAGAAGTGGGTTCAATTCTTTGCTCGTGAACTATCTAGGGACTAAGAGGAGTATGCTGGTAGCTTTAGTTTGAAGAGTGCATTACTGGAAAAGCTTGTCGTCGAGAGAGCTCACCTGCGGCGCGCTGGAGAAGAAGAACAGTGAAGGGGGAGCTCTCTGCTGCTAATGGCGTGTACGTGTGGTGAAGATAACACGATGCCCTGGCTTTTATAGCCTCCAGGTGGCTTAGGGGAGGCTCTGGCCGAGGGAGGGCGCAACTGGGCGTGTTCGCGGCATTAACCGGAGGCGAGGACGGTGGCGATGGGACGGCGAACTGTGAGGGGGTCATGAGGTATGGCTACAGTTCGGCAGAGGACGGCGGCGATGGCACAAGGCGGGTGGTTGCAGGCAACGAGGTCTCGGGGCACGGGACGACGACTTTGCGCGCGGCCAGGCGAAGTGGTGTTCGGTGGCGGACGCGACGGGACGATCCCGGCGACCTGGGGGTTCCCGAGGCGTCGTCATGGCTTCGACAAGTGGCGCAGCTCACGGGGCACGCGAGGCGCACGTGGGGCGGTGCCGGCGGCGAAGGGACGCGGTGGCGCGGCCGGTGGCGCACGGGCGGCACGCAGCGCGCGCGCACGGCACGGCAACGGCACAGGCACAGTACTGTGCCATGTACTGTACACAGCTTTGCTCTAGGGGTATTTTGGGTATTTTTGAGATTTAGGGATCCAAATGTAAATCTGATTTTTCTGAGGGTTAGATAAAATTGGTATATACTTATTCCAATTGAGTATGCGCAAAAATGAGAAGCTTTGGCAGGGTTTTGGCCAAAACGAAAACAGAGCCGGGTAAAAATAGTACTTTTGTTTTCAGATTCTTCCAACAGCTGAAACTCTGGTTTTCGTCGCGAATTTGGAGATGTTTCTAAAGGACGATACGTATCAAATAGCGATATGAACCTATAGGAGAAGACGAATCTCGATTCGGACTTCAAACGGAGATTTCGGACTTTTTAGGGCTTTCTAGAAGCGGTCGTTTTCGGAAAAGAGAAAGACTTAGCCAATTTGGGACTTCTCGATACGAGGGGATCCTAGGGTACATTATGCACATATTGGTTATGGTCTTGGGTCCTTTCAGAGTTAGGTGATGCGAGATGCATGTATCTGGGCGATGCTCAGAGAATGCAAGTAAGGCGAAAATAGGGATGTTACAATGACCATTACCCTGGAGGATGTGGCGATGTTGTTCGGACTCCCGATTCGCGGGCAGGCCTGGGTACCACCACCCACTCCTACCGGATGGGACGGCATGCTCGCCGAGAGGTTTCATCCACTACCTCTGGGCCAGGAGCCCTTCCACCACGACGTCGGAGTTCCTGCGACTTGGCTTGTTCACTTCAGGACGTGCCCAGCAGATGCAGATGAGTGGACTGTGAGCCGACACTTCGAGGCGTATTTGCTGCACTTGTTCGGGGGCTTCATGTTCACTAATATGCTTAAACATGATATAGGCACAGCTATTTCCATTCTCTTGTTGAATTTAATTCCTATTTTTTTGCTTTTCTACAGGTACTCACGGCGACACAGTGGATCGTTGGCTTGTTCCACTGGCGCAGATGCTCGCGGACACGCCGATCGATCAGATCCCGCGCATCAGCTGGGGGTCAGCGGTTCTTTGTGCGACGTATTAAGGGTTGTGCGACGCCTGCGTTCGGCGTGCCCGAGCGGCGAACATGGCCGGATCTCCTCTACTTCTTTTGCTGTGGTCGTATGAGCACATACCTGTCGGCCGACCGCCCATCACCGACACGCCCGTTGCACTTCCGGAGGGGCACCCGCCTAGGGATGCGGAGGATGAGATCGATCGCCCTACCATGGGGGATCGTTGGTTGCAACATGAGCTGCAGTGGGCCACAATTCAGGTGCAAGCATGCTACAGTGCGTACAGCGGCGAGTTGGAGTTGTTGCATCCGTCGCGTGTTATATGGAGGGTTTGGACGACAAGCTATATCGAGAGCACAGCCGGCGGCGCGATCTCTATAGTGTGTACGGAGGACCGGGAGTTATGGCTCACCCGTTGTATTCTTGTCTTCAGCCATATGTTGGAGGTGTATGCTCCATGGAGGGTGATGCGCCAGTTTGGCTTGTTCCAGACGATCCCTCCTCCAGACGCCCCGCATCGTTTGTCGCATGACCAGCACGAGTAAGTTCTCGATTATCTCCGCGCATAGTGTTTTGCCTCTGTGAAATAACTGAACACCTTTGTTTTTTTTGCAGGCAGAGTCGCAAGGGCAAGAAGGCTGTCAGTTGGGAGGACCGACACTCTCCTTACACTCGTTGCTGGGAGCAGACAGCAGCGATAGATGTCCTGCGTGAGGAGAGGGCGTACGATTCCACGACATACGACAACTACCTCCGATGGTACCTCCCTCGCACCGCAGCTCGCATTGCCCCGCCACCTCCGGCGCCTGCAGATGTGCCTGCTCCGAGCGTGCATCAGACATACGACCGACATCACGCATCTCGGGTACACCGCTAGGTACATGCCGCCAGCCCATGACCTACTTGTTATTTTTATTTCTGCCTCCCATTGTCTTACCGTCTTGCAGGCTGACGGCTCCGTGCGATCAGTTCCGTGACACGGCCACTAGTCTAGCGGAGGCAAGCAAGTCTGCCTATCACGCCCGACGAGTACGAGAAGGCCATCGCCTACGTTGACCGACTCGCCTCGCAGCTGACCCTTGAGAGTGCCGCCACTTCGTCAACTTTTGTTGCACCTCCACGTCCACGGGCCCGACCCAGTCATACGCCGTCGCACTCAGCTGCTCGTCATCCCGACACAGCCGGCCCTTCAGGTACCACCGTCGCCGCACCCATTTATCTCGGTGTGCCCCCGGCTCGCTCGTACCGTACAGGTGTTGCACCTCACGTGGACTTCTCATCGCGTGGTGGTGTACGGATCTCTAAGGGTCCCCGAGCGCCGCCTTCCGCACACACTTCTGATTCTAGTTTGGGCTTCGACGTCACATTCGACTCAGACGACGAGTACATCGCTATGTCTGAGCAGACGGTGCCTATCTCATCGGCTGGTCCACTTCGGTCTCCTGCTAGGCACCCACCATACATTCCTCGTCAGTCGGTCCGTGCCGACCCCCAGGTGGTCCGCGACCCATCGTACGCCCAGTATGCCGATATGTTGCAGATGAGAGACGACGCCAATCAGAGCCAACATCAGTTGGCATCTTCGCAGCTTGGTGAGGCGCCTCCACCGTCGCAGGACCCGATGGACGCTCCTGATACAGGCCTCGGTCAGCCGAGTGCTCAGCCTCCCGGTCGACAGCCCTCGCAGAGGACAGTGCATCCGCGCAGCACCTATTCGCCATCGCCGTTTCAACACGACCGGAGGCATCGTCCGAAGAGGGGCCGACAGTAGCTTTTTTTTATGTTCTCCTTTTATGGAACATGATTTGGATTCTCATGGTTGTGTTATTTTCGATTATATCAGTATTCTCATATTTTCACTATCTTTTTTATGTTCATTTTGATTTTTGGGAACATCATACCCGACAAATTGAACCATACTGATCAATCAACGCGGCCAACCACGGGTCTTTTCCAACTTAGTTTGTCAGCCAGTCGACTATGTAACGTTAATTTTAAAAAAAACACAAATTTGAATGTTAATTTTAAAAAAAAACACAAATTTGAATGTTATTTTTTAAAAAAACACTAATTTGAATGCTAATTTTAAAAATAACACAAATTTGAATGTTAATTTCAAACAAAACACAAATTTCAATGTTAATTTTTAAAAAAACACAAATTTGAATGTTATTTTTAAAAAAGAACACAATTTGAATGTTAATTTTTTTTAAAAACACAAATTTGAATGTTATTTTTAAAAAAACACAAATTTGAATGCTAATTTTAAAAGAAAACACAAATTTGAATGTTAATTTTAAACAAAACACAAATATGAATGTTAATTTTTTAAAAAAAACACAAATTTGAATGTTATTTTTAAAAAAGAACACAATTTGAATGTAAATTTTTAAAAAAACACAAATTTGAATGTTATTTTTAAAAGAAACACAATTTTGAATGTTAATTTTTTAAAAAAACACAATTTTGAATGCTATTTTTTAAAAAAAACACATTTTTTGAACCTGGAACCTTCAGTCGCCATCCTGGTTGGCGACTGATGATGTGGCCTTCAGTCACCAACCAGGATGGCGACTGAAGGTCAAATTCCAAAAATCGCCATCCCGTGTGGCGACTTAGGTCATTTTTGTAATTATTTTTTATTACACGTTATTTTTAAATTTTTTTTTACTCTAGGTTATCCGTACAAAAATTCCCATATTCTAGGAAGACATTGAACAGAGGATGAGAGATTTTGAGAAAGAGATCGTTGCCAAGTTGTTGTCGGTGCAAAGGTGGAGAAACGCAGTTGAAGTTATTGTAGCTGTGGTCGACGCAGTGTTGGTCGACGACAAAGGAGGCGATCGATGTAGCGTTGGTTGAGGACGAGGAAACCGAAGTAGAGTGGAGGAGACTGAGGTCGTCGTTGCTGTGAGGTTGTCGGTGGCTTGGATCTAGGGCTTGAGCTCACCAAATGCTTGTATCGGACATAGTGGTAGTGCAATCTAAGCCGTCGATGGCTTAGATCTAGGGTTTGGAGGATTGGAAAAGAGAGCCGAGAGAGAGAGAGAGAGAGGAGGAGGAGGAGGTGGAGGAGGAGGGGGAGGTTGCAGCTCACCAGCTGTTGTCACACCAGCAGTGAGGTGTGCTGAGAGAACGAGAGGAGAGGAACAAGCTACGACGCAAGCTGTGGCGGTGGAAAACGGAGGCAAGAAGTACGGCGGGGGAGACAGATCTAAGCAGATCTGATGGCGGCGGTAGGGTACGATGTAGGAGGCAATCAACGGTGAGGATTTAGAGGAGCGACGACTAATGGTGGATTTGGTCAGCGAAGAGCGACGGCAGCTTGAGAAGGTGAGAGGTGGCTCGACTGAGAAGAAAGAAGAGAAAGATAGGAGAGGGTATTTATTAAATCATGTGGTTTCTTCTAATGGTTATTTATTAAAACCTGTTAAAATAAAATTAAATCTATTCTAACAGTTCTAAAAATATAATCGTTAGTATTCTACTCAAAAGGTAAATTGTGCACCATGTTAAAATAAATTATAAAGAAAAATGCTCAAGTGAGATGGGATTGAAGTGATGATGGTGCATGACGCACACGGGTGATGTGATCAGTTCTCTACTCGAACACTTAAGGACTAAATCGTTGTGCCTTACTTCCAGTGGCATGTTATCGTACTAGCCACAAGCCTGGTATGAGACAGGCATGAGTGAGTAACTTTGTCAAATATTTAACCTAACCTTGCATGGACTGTGAGGAATGAAAATAATGTGATTGTGAAGAACGGTCCCAACATTGATTCACTGCTAGACAAGGGGAAATTACCCCACGGCAAACCAGCACTAGAAAGAGACTTGGGTAGGGGGTTTAGCCCACTACAATGGCTACAGGTTTTACCTGATGCATAATAAAACATTGGCTGGGCAGAGCTAAAGTTAATATTAGACAATGTGAAAAGCATATGATCTTCGACTTAGTGGCATGCAATATTGTTGCATGTATATGTGCTAACAATGAAAGTCAAAGTAAATTGTGGAAAAAGTAGTACACCTTTACAGAGTGTAAAGAATGTATTCAAATACTCCGTACACTCGAATTAGGGTATGTCATGTTCAATGAGTCTATCATGTGGTTGGGCACAAATAACTTTATAAATGTTGTCTCAAGTGCAACTAAATCAATTCTACTCTTTAAAGTGCCTATTCTGAAGTACATTTGCACTTAATCGAATAATTGGTTCATTCACTACAATAAGTTACACTGTGTTGGAGTTTTATGAATTAATTTATAATAATTATCTCCATGAACCTGCCATCATGTTTACCTATTATTCAAGTATAAATGCATCTTATTACAATTGACTTGTTGAGTACCCTGTACTCACCCCCAAAGTCATAATTCAATAGAAGAATATAAAGCTGACTAGGAGCCAGTCCATTCGAGGGTGATTTTGTTCAGATATTTTAATGCCATGACTCACAACCGAGTCTGACTATGGGTAAACTATTGTGTGTGTGGCATAAATAAAATTTGGTTGTCATGGCCCTACTGTAAAATAATACTGTAATATTGTAACTCTTCACATAAACTTAACCCTGTATAATAAATGTTTGAAAGTCATAATTGTGATATATACTTCTATTTACAACTGCATCTTGGGAGTCGTAAGACATGAGAGACCTGCCTCGGAGGATCCCCGTATGGCCCCAACAAAAAGCGTTAAGAGCAGACATGAGAAACTCTCTCATCATGTTCTCTAGGAGAATGCTAGTGTATTCGCATGGGAACTCTCCGACATGCCAGACATCCCTCTAAAAGTCATTGAGCATGGGCTAGCTGTGACCCCTATCGCTAAACCAATCAATTAGAAGCTGCACCGTTTCGTCCCTGACAAGCAGGAGGCAATAAAAGTTGAACATGACAAGCTTCTATCTACATGCTTCATCCGAAAGGTAGACCATCCTAACTGGCTCGCCAACTCGATCATGGTCAAAAAGGCCAACGAAAAGTGGAGGATGCCTGTGGAATTCATAGACCTTAACAAGGCTTGCCTTAAAGACACTCTTCCTCTCCCTAGAATTGACCAACTAGTAGATTCGACTGTTGGATGTCAAGCTATGAGCTTTCTAGATGCGTACTCTAGGTAGCACCAGATAAGCATGGCTAGAGAAGACAAAGAAAAAGCCTACTCTGTTTGGAACTTACTACTATGTAAAAATGTCGTTCGGCTTGAAGAACATAGGGCTAGATATCAACGCAGAATGTAAAAATCCTTCATCGACCAAATTAGACACAACTTGGAGGCTTACATTGATGATCTAGTAGTAAAACACTGCCGATCCCAGGACCATGTCGCGAATCTATTTGAGACTTTTCAAAACCTTCGGCTCCTCAAGATCAAGCTAAACCCTGAAAAATGCGTCTTTGGAGTATCCTCTGGGAAATTGCTAGATTTCCTCATATTTGTTCATGGAATAGATGTGAAACCCCAGAAGATCAAATCTATTGATACAATCCAATCTCAAAAGTGCATCAAAGACATTTCGACTGACTAGTTACATGGTAGCCCTTAGCTAGCTTGTCTCCTGCATGGCTCGGCGAGGGCTACTTCTTTTCAAAGCCCTATGATAGACACTTGAAGCTGAATAAGCACTCCAATACTAGAAGAAGTACCTCACTCAATCTCCTATTTTGCCCATCTGGAATCAGGAAAAGACCTTCTGCTCTACCTGGCCTTTACCAACATAGCCACCAGTGCAACTAGCATTGGAATTGGAAGGGCATCAGAGGTCTATTTACTTCGTCAATGAAATCCTAAACGGCCAAAAGAATACTACCCAAAAATGCAAAAAATTCCTTTGCACCCTCCTAGTTTCTTCCAGAAAGCTGGCCACTACTTCCAAGCATACAAAATCATGGTTCCAACCACATATCCACTAGACAACATTCTTCAGAATAAGAGTGGTCTCAGCAGGACAACAGTCAAATCGCAAACACTAGAAAATTTCGTGGCCGAATGGACACAGCCACCCAAAGAGGCGCCTCCGAAAGGAGCCCCGCAAGAACATTGGGAATTTATTTTGACAGCTCACAATGCCTCTCGGGCATGGGAGCTGGCGTCCTACTCAATAACCCTTCGGGAGATAAGCTATGCTGCGTTGTTTGCCTCAAGTTTCCACCACAAACAACATGGCAAAGTATGAGGCGCTACTGGAAGGCCTATGAGCAGCGCACACACTCGGTTTCAGCAGGATATTTATCAAAGGAGATTCCCAACTTGTCGTACGACAGGTTTAGAAAGAATACCAATGCAACAACCCCAACATGGCATCATACATTACTGAAGTTAGAAAGTTGGAGAAATTTTTCAAATCATTCAAAGTCCAACACATGCTCCATACACAAAATGAGGCAACCAATGAGCTGTGCGCCTAGCCAATTCTGGTGATGTTATTCCCCAGGAATCATCATTGAGAAGTTGCACAGGCCATCCATACCCATCACCAAAGAAGAAGAGGTCACGGACATAGAGGAGGAAGCCTCCTGGGCATCTCCCCCCCCCCCCCAAAGGACAACACCTTGGCAAACCACCTACACCTCAAGTCGAAGATGTACAAGATCATCAATGTTAAATTGCACCATAAGAGCACTGGAGGAGTGCTACTTAAATGAATAGACAGCCCAAGGTCGTGATTACTCAAAGAAATCCATTCCAACATGTGCAGGAATCACATCTCCGTACGTGTGCTAGCCAACAAAGCTCACCACCAAGACTTCTACTAGCCCACCGCACTTGAGGATACCAAAAATGTATTGGAAGAATGTGAGAGCTGCTATTTTTATTGCAAGCTCAATAATGCATTGGTTGAACCGCTCACTATCGTACCCTTTTCAAGGACATTTGTGGTCTAGGGAATCGACATACGCGGTCCACTGCCTCGGGCCACAAGCGGAGGTAAAAAATTTCTATTTGTCATTGTCCACTACTTCACAGAGTGGGTTAAAACCGAACCGATCATCAACATGACTGTCAGGATTAAACATGTGTCTGTAGATTTTATATTTTTGTTTAGATTTGTCTTTTTTTATACTTGGGAGCACAAAATATAATGCAATTTGGTGAAAGTTGAGGGACTTTATTCGCTAAAAGAGCTTCAAATTTTTACACTAATTGAGAAAAGATGTACCAATTGTTGAGCCAAGATCTTTCTTTGATTGATTTGTCAATAATAGATATCAAAAGATCGAATTTGATCCAAATACTACATAATATCTATAGCCAAATTTTATAAGTAATCAACTAAGTATTAGTTTCGATTTTATTAACTAAGTTTTATCTTTTTATTCAAATTCGATTAAACTGAAACTATAAATATGGAGACAAATGTATAGTTGGATGTCATCGACTGTACGACACTACAATGTAATAGCATAATGTAATTGGTCATATATACCGGAGTTTTATAGGGTTAGAATACTATATGGATTAGTCTTAGAAAGGGTCGTGTTTAACCACTCTACCTATGTTTAAAGGCCGTTTTTATTATAAAATGTGAGCTGAGGATTTTCAGTTATTCTGATTTTATGTAAGTTTAAAAGACATCGTAAAAGGTCTACGGTGATCCTTAATATGTTGTCTCAAAGCCGTCGACAGTGGAGTCCTCACATTGAAGTCAGGCAAAGATCGATATAGGACACAAGAGTCATGTCAAACGCTATCAAAATATGTATCTTCTTTCTGTGTTTGTGTTTTTATCTTGTCGATCTAATTTTCGTCCTCTCAGCAAACCATCAAGTCCTAGCATCAGTTACTTCAGTGACTCGGATTATAGACAACTAATGGCAGAATTGACTAGTGTGCAGTTTAATCTTAAAACCAAAGTGGACCATTCAATTGCCACCATTCACCAATGTCTTTGTCCCACAGCCCAAAAAAAAAAGGTAAAAAAATGTAGCAGGGCTATTGACTCTAAAGTCTTTACACTTTCCACTAATACGTACTTTTCTAATATTTCATGGCCACACATTAGCAATGGGACATGAAAGGATTATGGAATTGCCAAATCACTGGTCAGCCAAGATGCTACATGATATGCACATTATAATTCCCCCCCCCCCACATAATTTCGATAGATGACAGATCAATCAATTTAGATATATGAAGGTTATTTTCCAGGCGTCTTAGACCGGTATGGAAGATCATTAGTGAGTTGTGGAAATATTAAGCAATAAAATGTGCAACTATAATTTAACCGTGTGGCATCGAAAATTTCAAGTCAGTCACTGCGATTGTGAAGTTGTGAACAATAATTTGGGTTCTTTCGGAGACTTTGCAAGTATATGAATAAATCAATTAGAAGTCATACACAATCTCCACATCATAACACATCCATAGCTAATATATCATGGCCCCCTTTCATGGGTTAAAGTATTATTAGCTGATTTAAATTTGTTTGGAGGCTCCAGGCAACCAACCATTCGTGTCAACATGGAACCCGTTGTGGCTGCAAAAATTTTCTCTAAAGGACCAAATCTCACATATATTTGTCTATGCATTTCATATTATTCTGATTTTGTTTAGATTCATTTCTTTATACTTTGGAACACAAAATAAATAAAACTTTGTGGAATTTGAGGGACCACGTTTGCTTTGAGATCGTGACAAGTTTACATTAGTTAAAAGAAAAAAAAAGATGTATCACTTATCTCATAGACCTGGAATATCATGGAGAACAAATGGCATACTCGTCTAGTGTGCAGTTTACTCTAAAATCAAAATAAACTATTCAATCGTCACGAAAGTATGTCTCACACCCAAATAAAAACAAGGGAAAAAAAATGTCGTGGAGCTGTTGTCTTTGACTACACTTCTCACCAACACTTTTCTATGCTTCGACGACTACACATTAGCAATAGTACATGAAAGGCTTGTGTAATTGCCAAATCACTGGTCATTCAAAGATGCTACATTGTATACACAGTATATATTTCCCCATAATTTAGATAGATGAAACATCAGAAAAGTTAGATGATCAGTTCACTCCATCATATATTGAAAGACAATAGAGAGGACCTGTCAATAATTTTATCACCTTTATTTGCCGATGATAATTCATGCATGACATATCAGTGAAGAGAAAACCCCCAACTTTCCATCGCAAGTATATGAAGAAATCAATTAGAAGATACACACAATCTCCCTATCATAATTGTGATTTCAGAAATGCCAAGCTACTACTCCTACATGTTTCTGAAAAGAAACAAAGAAAGAAATACCAAGCTAATGGACATAATACTTTAACCCATGAAAGAGGGCAATGACCAGTGGAATCTCTTTCCTTGCAAGAATGTCTTTGGAAAGGATTATGACTGTTCAATCCAAACACCATCGAGGATCAGAGGAAATATCTACAAGCAGTACAAATTGACTAATATATTGTTTCTATTACACTGAAGGATTATGTGCATGTAATATGTTTTTTTGCATGCTAACAACTAGTTTACAAATAGCATCGACTAGATGAGGACACCTTTGGATTTTAGAAATTAGTGTTGACTTGTGAAAATGGATTCCAATGGGAATAGGTATCAAATTTAAATTCTAGGGTTTGGCTTATATCTGTAATTGTATGTTGGAATTACATTGCGCCATTTCTAAATCCTGTCTAAATATTTATTTTATAGAAAATGATACAAGACAACACAAAGTCACAAACTTACTATAAGCTATTAGGTTTTAGATTGATGGGTTCTATGCAAACACAGGAAGTATGGCTGACAATCCAAGTAAAAAAAAATAAGGTAGAATATGTAAGCGGAAACTACGTTTGGTTGGTTGCTTCTAGGCCAACACAAATCAAACAACTGTACAAGGCAACATTTCGAGGGCAGAGCATGGATCACGTACCAGAAGATGTGTATTTTCATACTTTGGCCATTAGTTGCAATCTCAAAAATGCTTAGCAGGTTTTCCTAACACCACTCTCACATTAACTAGATAGGCCAAGCAAATACGGAGATTTTCTTGCTTCTTTCTTAGAATTTAGCTGTATCATACTACCTTGTTTATATTTTGTAGCTGGGAGCAATTTTCGAAGATGGCCATTGTATTATGCTCGTGGCGTATAGTTCATCTAGATTAAGGACGTCGGAGGCGCACATCCCCAAAAAAAACACACAGGGAGATACCGTGTATTGCATAAATAGTCTGTTCAATTGAGAAAAATTATTTGAGCCCATATCCAATCGGTAGACACCATACCATTTAGGCCACCATCCAATTTTTTGAAGATTTGAGCCCATATCCTATCTCCCACTGCAGCATTAAACACCTTCTGTTGGACTGACACCAACTCACCCCAATTTGGAGCCAATCCATCTCACTCATGCCATATGATATTGCATACTGTTCATTTCAGCATAATAAGCAAATATACTATAGCTTAGTTATGTATTTCCTAAGTCTCTCCAATGTATTTGGCAAAATGTGTGTTACTTGGATACATTAAGTTTGACGGCTGATAACTTTTACTACACACGCATACAAAATAAGTCCATGCTCATTCTGTTCTACCCTTATTATATTTTTCCCTTATACTACCTCCATTAATAGGATAGGTGAGAGAGGATTGTAGTCTGGTAGTGTCTTGGTATCGTTGATGGTCCAAATGATTAATTATCTGAATTTTTAGTAGACGTTGTGTTCTTGATTCAGATATATTTATGGTCGATGTTTTATCATTAAATTTATGTTCTTGTTGAACATTTTTTGATTTACATATACCATACTATTATCATATTCAACCAAATGAAAAATTTGTTACGATTAGTTTAAAAATCAAAGACCCAACCTTCAAATTATGGTGTGAGTAATTGGAGGAGATGGGGGAGAAGTTCTCAGAGGTTGCCGCAAATGAGGTTGTGGCGGCCTTCGCACTTTGTTCAACGACAGAGTGCTCTTTGCTTACTTCAGATGAATGCCGGAAGTTTGCCCAGGAGATCCTCGCCCCTAAAGTCTTAGCTTACGCTAAGTCTGGGAAGGTAGAGGAGCGCTACTAGGAGACGGTCTACCACTCCCTGTAGGTAAGAGCTTCTATTATGGGAGTAAGTTGCACCCAATGATTGACTCTCTTCTTCGTCACCCCATTTTGGGTTAAATTTTTGCCCTTATTTTTGCACTCAGCCACCCTCATTTCGGGGCTTCATGACAAGCTTGTTGAGAACATCCTCTCGGCTAAGAAAGTTGTCAAGGTTAAGAGAGCTGCGAAGGAGAAAGCACTTCAGGAGCTGGCTAGAGAGAGGTATAGAAAGGACGAAGCTTTCCAGGAGCTCGCCAAAATCTGGGCTCAATTGAAGGCCTTGGAATAGGCGAACTCCATACTCCGGTCGAAGCTGGAGGCGGGTGAGGACACCCTCGGGGGGCCAAGGACCTCATTCCCAGGTAGTTGCGAACATGATGAGGCGAGCAACGAGGTCTGGGCTACCTTGGAGAAACTTGGGCTCGTAGACTCAAAGGAGACCACCCAGTAGCCCCCAAAGTCGATCAATGAAGCTAAATGCTTTCTTGACCGGCAGATCTCTGTCATCCTTGAGGCAATTGACCTCTAAGCTAGGTCATTGGCCATCCCAGTAGTTGCAGCCGCCGCTACTCTAGTGGAGTATGCGGGCAAGGGTGCCACCGTTATTAGTTCCTCCAATCCCAACGAGAAGAGCTCGAGCTGCATGCTGAAACATTTTACAACAAGTTGATCTCATGCTCCCCAGTCGGGGGCCATTTGGGGAAGCTTTGGCTGATGTGTCCGTGCGGTATGATTCCGCACAACATGTGTCCCCCCAACCCTTTGAAAAGGATCTAGGATATCGACTAGAGGGGGGGGTGAATAGGCGATATTAGGAATTTAACAACTAATCAAGCAATTACCAATTTTTAAGAGCAAATAGCTAAAACAAGAAGAATATCAAGCAAATTAACACAAGGATATATCCCGTGGTCTCGATGATTTGCCGATCACCCCTAATCCATGTTGAGGCAAACTCAAATCTCTAACCGCTCCTCTATCTAGTCGACTTCCTCTCAAGAAGTGACCTAGATCTCAAGCCGGATTAGTATGATGAGTTATCCAAACCTCGATTCCACTAGTGATGCACTTTACCACTCTGGCAAGGCGTGCTCAACCCCTTCACAAGTTGTTTTGAGGCTTCTTCACAATCTTCCTTGAAGAGCTCTCCAAAACCTTCCTTCTAGCCGTCTAGGAGCCGGCAAACTCCAAGAGTAACAAGCCGGTGATGATCACTTAATGCTCTTCTAGTGCCACAAGATTGATTTAGTGAACTAAATGCAATGCACTAGAAGATCTCACTTGCACACTCTCTCAAATTCAAGAAATTGAACACTAGAGTGTATGAAATGTGTTTTAGCTCTTAAGAATGAAATCAATGTTCGCACATATGCCAAAAGGTATCCAACAGGACCATGCATGGGAGTATATATACCCCCCTCAATAAATATAGCCGTTACAAGCCGTTGGAGGAAAAAGAACACTTGGCGGTCAGACCGCAGGTATAAGCCCGGTCAGACCGCCGCAATTGCAACGGCATTAAACAGGCGCAATAAATGCTCACCTGCCCTTGTCGGGCACTCTCACGGTCAGACCGGAGCCAACGGCGGTCAAACCGTGTAACCATCCAGAGACGACATTGTTTCTGGACACGATTTACGGTCAGGCCGAAAACTTCGGATAGTCTGGCTACACGGTCAGACCGCAGTACAAAATCTCGGTCAAACCATTTTAGTAGTCAGACCAGACCAACTTTTGGTCAGACCGACTAGCACACTAAGTTCCATAAAAATCTGATCATGAAGCTCCAGGAGTCTGACTCAAAGTTTAACCACGGACAGACCGACCTTTTGAGGAAATAAAAACACTTCACCATAACTTTCGGTCAGTCCAAAACAACACTTGGTCAGACCGTTTCTGCGGTCAGACCGGACCAACTTTCGGTCAGACCGACTAGAGACTAATCTTGGCTGTTTTGAACGGATAAAAGCATTTTCAAAAGATATGACCTTCTAGTATGCAATGCAAGTTATTTTTATGACTTGTAGCACACAGATGAACTATTTAGTGATACACCACATGCTCCTCTTAATAGTACGGCGACTATCATATAATCCGGTCAAAATTCTTCTCTAATCACCTTAGACCGGTAAAAGGAAAAAACGTCCTATTCCGTACCTTTGCCTCTTTGCTCAATGTCCTTTCTTCATCATGTAGCTCTTTCTTTGCCTTTCATTATCCTGTCTTTTGATTTTGATCTTGACACAACTTAACAGGTATCGTTAGTTCAACATTTGTAATTGTCATTAATTACCAAAACACTCTTTAGGGGCCTAGAAGCTACAATCTCCCCCTTTTTGGTAATTGATGACAACATTAAGAGTAGATGGTTGAATTTTGAGCATTAAAAGGATTTTTCAATGAGCATAGTAGAGAAAAACACACTCCCCCTAAATAGATGAATATGAGAATTTTGGTCTTTTGGTGGAGTTCAAGATGTATATAAGCATGTATACAAGAGGATATGTCAATTCACCCCACAAACAATATCGAACTTAAACAACATCACAAAGGTCATGTGAAAAATGACATAAAGCACATCTCAATATAACAAGAACTAACATGAAGTATCCCAAAAGTCATAACTCATATAATATCATAAAGTCATTCACTCATACAGTAAAAATCATTCATCTAAAGTTTTTCTCCCCCTTTGGCATCAATTGCCAGAAAAACTAAGAATCGGTGGGAGCATCATCATCTTGAGACGGAGGGTTGAAAGGAGGAGTCTGAGGGAATTGAGAGTAGAAGTGAGCAGAGAAGGCGTCGAAGCGCTGCTCGAACTGATCTTGGTGCGACAAAAAAGTCTGGAATTGATCGTTGAGACCTGCCAAGTCCGATCGTGTGAGCTCAAGCCCCTGGAGAAGTGTAGCAACCTGATCCATCATCGGTTGATGGAACTGTTGCTGAAACTGAGTAAACCAGGCGGGGCCTTGGCTCTGCTGTGCTGGCTGCTGAGCCTACGGCTGAGGTGGAGGAGGCATATCCTGAGCCTGCTGCTGCTGCTGCTGATGTGGCTGTGCTCCATGGCCTCGAGCCAAGATGCACGGATTGACACTGAACGGCTTATAGCCGAGGTGCCTGATGTCGCAAGATCCGCGAGGAAACTTCGTCTTCTGGAGCAGCAAAGTCATAATGTATGGAGCAAAATACAGATTTGGAAGAGTGGTTACCGAGACATCCTCAATTGTTTTCAAGATGAATGTGACAACGTTGATCTGATGTCGCTTGAGGATGTGATCTATGAAATTCCAGTAATAGTCTCTAACAACTTCTCGATTTCCACTCTTTGGATGGATCGTGGCTCTTACAATCTTGTTGACCACAGCTGGGAGAACTTTAAGGCCTGTAACCGTGCCAGGTACGATCCTCTGGGCACCTCCCGGCTGTTCATAGAACTGGAGCCAGTCATCCTCGTGCAGATAGTCTTCGTCTTCCATATTTATGCCTTCCTTCATTTCTTCATAATTTATCTTATTAGCCACAGCAAATTCCTCGAAGGTAGCCTCATACCTTCTAGTGCCAGTCATCCAAACTATCCTCTGTTCTGCCCAAATGATCTTGATGATAGCATAGAACTGACGGATGGCAGTGGCATTCCATGGGCACTTATGCTCCACAAAGTCATACAGCCCAATGTCCTTGAAAATCTGAACAAGAGGAGCCATGATGGGCTGATTTACGATATAAGCCCATTCAATCCATTTGTGTTCGAAGATGTTTGTGAACCAGATGTCTATAGAACGCATCCTACTGGGTCATCATGTGGAAGTGAGGAGTAGTGGCATCATTCTCATGGTTATAGGCGTAGGTGGTCCTAACCTTTGTGTAGTCACTGGACGTCCAATTCTTCTTGGGTCCTTGATACGCATGGACGTTTATCTCATCGTCCTCACTCTCAATATCCATAGCCAAGTACTCAGAGCCACCACAGTGAGAGGATTGTTCTGTTTCTGAGTCTCCAGGCGAGGGCACCCAATCTGCATCATGAGTGTCGCTACTACTCGACGGTTGAGCTCTTTTTGGCCGCTTCGCCAATTTCTTCTTATTAGTCTGGACGAAGACATTCCCTTGAAAGCCTCGACCGCTAAAAGATAGGCAAGATATAAAACAGATAAGATACTAAGAGAAATGAAAGTATGAATTGAATCAAGATGTCAACAGATCAGCAAGCCCTAGCTCTGCTGTTGCTGTCGGTCAGACCAGAACTGGGTTCGGTCAGACCGGTGCAACCGTAGAGTTAGGGTTTGAGGAGATTTCTGGGATTCAGTTGATTCTAGAGCGCAAAGTGAATTGATACTTAAGGGTAAACATTTAGTGTATCAAGAGAAGATATCAATTTGAGGTTTTGAACAAATTCATCAAATTTGCCCGGAATCCCAAAATAAAGATGAAACTATTTGATAAAATGGAGATGAATCCGAGAAGGATACCTAGAAGACATGACTTGGAGGAGATCTTGACCGACGGTTTGTCCGTGCTTCGCTTTGGTTTGACCGGAGAAGAAAACTCCAAAGAATTTGGGGCGCACGTGAAAGAGACAAAAGTGAGGTGAGAGAGTGAAAAGGACAGAGATTCGGGATATAAGGTCTCTGGTCGAGTATATTCGGTCAGACCGTAGGCAATAGACCGGTCAGACGCTGGAAGAACTGAAAATTGAGAAGTTTATTTGATCGATGCTCATATGAGATTCAGATATAAGGTATGAGAGATATATACAGGATAAATAAGCAAGATATAGATAGTATCGCCAAAGGGGAAGTATCCATATTACAAATCAAAATGTATTTAGCTAATTTTACTCAATTGCCGATAAAAGAGCCTAAAATGCCATAAAATGAGAAGTTCATGCAATCAAGTGACAATTTAAGCACAACCAGTATGAGTTCAACATTTCAAGCCACATGTAATATATCAATGACGTTAAGCTCATTTCGAAGTTTACAAAAGCGGTTTTCATGAAAGGGCTTAGTGAATATATCCGCTAATTGATCTTCGGTCCTTACATTATCCACCAACACATCACCTTTACCAACATGATCTCTAAGGAAGTGGTGTCAGATATCTATATGCTTGGTCCGAGAGTGTTGAACTGGATTTGTGGCTATTTTCACCGCACTCTCATTATCACACAAAAGAGGCACTTTTTCAAATTTGATTCCATAATCCAACAAGGTTTGCCTCATCCAAAGCAATTGTACACAACTACTACCCGCAGAAACATATTCTGCTTCGGCGGTTGATAGAGCTACTGAGTTTTGTTTCTTGGAGGATCAAGTGACTAAAGATCTTCCTAATAGTTGACAACTGCCTGAGGTGCTTTTTCTATCCACTTTACAACCCGCATAGTCGGAATCAGAAAATCCAATTAATTCAAATTTAGCACCTTTTGGATACCACAGCCCTATACTAGATGAATATTTTAGATAACTCAGAATGCGCTTAACGGCCATTAAATGACTTTCTTTTGGAGAGGCCTGAAATCTTGTACACATACAAACACTAAACATAATATCGGGCCTAGAAGCAGTAAGATACAGTAGACTACCAATCATAGATCTATAAAGTTTTGAGTCTACCGGTTTACCTCCTTCGTCAGAAACAAGGTGACCGTTTGTGGCCATTGGTGTCTTGATTAGCTTTGCTTCTTCAAGTCCGAATTTCTTGAGCAGGTCCTTCACATATTTTCTTTGACTGATGAAAGTTCCTTCCTTGAGTTGTTTAACTTGCAATCCGAGGAAGAAACTTAGTTCACCTATCAAGGACATCTCAAATTCCCTGGACATCATGTTACCAAATTTCTCGCAAAAGTCTTGGTTAGTAGATCCAAATATGATGTCATCAACATAAATTTGACATACAAAGAAATCATTTCCAATTTTCTTAGTAAATAAGGTAGTATCAACTTTCCCAATTTTAAAGCCTTTTGAAATTAAGAAGTCTCTAAGTCTTTCATACCAAGTACGAGGTGCTTGTTTAAGACCATAAAGAGCCTTGGAGAGTTTATAAACATGATTTGGTTTTGTAGGATCTTCAAAACCTGGTGGTTGTTTGACAAATACTAATTCATTAATTTTACCATTTAAAAATGCACTTTTGACATCCATTTGATAAAGTCTAATATTATGAGATGAAGCAAAGGCAAGCAAAATTCTAATAGCTTCAAGTCTAGCTACAGGAGCAAAGGTTTCACCGAAGTCCAAACCTTCGACTTGAGTATATCCGTGAGCCACCAATCTTGCTTTGTTCCTTACTACCACTCCGTTTTCATCTTGTTTGTTTTTAAAAATCCATTTGGTTCCGATGACGTTGTGTTTATCCGGATTTGGTTCTTCGACCAATTCCCAAACATTGTTGCGGGTGAAGTTGTTTAATTCTTCGTGCATAGCATTCACCCAATCCGGATCTTTCAGAGCTTCATCTACATGAGTGGGCTCAAAAGAGGAAACAAAAAGAAATTTTCACAAAATGAAGCAAGACAAGAGCGATTTTGAACACCCTTACGCAAGTCACCAACAATTTGATCAACGGGGTGATCTTTAGAAATTGAGTGATGAATTCTTGGATGATCAACGGGGTCTTGTGAAGTAGAGGTAGACGTTACTTCCGGTTGTTGTTGAGGCGAATCTTCCACATTAACCACTTCAACTATTTGATCTTCATGTTGAGGTGTCGACGAAGAGGGGATAGTTTGAGTGGATGGATCTTCATCTTGATCACTATCTTCTTTCGGCTTGATATCCCCAATGGTCATGTTCTTCATCGCCACCCTTAACCCTTCATTACCTACATCATCCAAGTTGTCTTGCTCCTCTTGAGAACCATTAGTCTCATCAAATTCTATGTCATGCGTCTCTTCAACCAAACCGGAGTTTTGGTTGTAGACACGATATGCTTTGCTATTTGATGAGTATCCTAATAAAAATTCTACATCACATTTACTTTGAAATTTAGATAAGCATGTACCTTTTCGTAAAATGTAGCACTTACATCCAAACACTCGGAAGTAGGAAATGTTTGGTTTCTTACCGATGAGAAGCTCGTATGGAGTTTTCTTTAATAGCCGATGACAATAAAGTCAATTCGATGCATGGCATGCGGTGTTGATTGCTTCGGCCCAAAAGGTGTCCAAAACATTGTACTCCGAAAGCATGGATCTTGCCATATCTATCAATGTCCGGTTCTTTCGTTTGACTACTCCATTTTGCTCCGGTGTATACTTGGCCGAAAACTCGTGTTTGATGCCCTTGTTATCACATCAGTTTTCAACCTTGGTATTCTTGAATTTGGAGCCATTGTCACTTCTCACTTTCTTGATCTTGAAACCAAATTCATTTTCGGCCCTTTGAGCAAAACTTTTGAAAGTGTTAAATACAATTGACTTGTCATGTAAAAAGAATATCCATGTGTATCTAGAAAAATCATCTACAATGACAAGACAATAACTATTGCCACCAATGCTAACATAGGTAGTTGGACCAATTAAATCCATATGCAATAACTCAAGTGGACTAGAAGTTGACATTGTGCTTTTGGTTAGATGTGAATTTGCAACTTGTTTTCCGGCTTGGCAAGCACTACATAATTTATCTTTTTCAAACTTTACATCTTTTAAGCCAACAACTAAATCATGTTTAACTAATCTATTTAGTTGTTTCATTCCAACATGTCCAAGCCGTCTATGCCATAGCCAACCTTTACATGATTTAGAGAACAAGCATGTACCAAGATTTGCATCATTTGAATTGAAGTCAACTAAGTAGAGGTTGACATGTCTAAAACCTTTGAAGATCAACCTATTTGCATCTATACTGGTGATAATCACATCTTTTGGAGAAAATGCACATATAAATCCTAGATCACAAAGTTGAGCTACGGATAAGAGATTAAAATTAAGAGACTCAACAAGCAACACATTAGAGATGGAGAGGTCGTTTGAGATGGCAATTTTACCTAAATCTTTTACCTTTCCTTTGCTATTATCTCCAAATGTGATCTTGTCATATTCCGCACCTTCGTTATTGAGAGAGAAGAACATATTGTGATTACCGGTCATATGTTGAGTGCATCCACTATCAAGCACCCAATGTTGTCCCCCGGCCTTGTAATTTATCTACAAAACAAAGTTAGGTCCTTTTAGGTACCCAAATCTTTTTGGATCCTTGGATGTTAGTTACCAAGGATTTTGGAACCCAAATGGCTTTCCTTTTGGCACCAATTATAGGGGTTCCAACAAATTTGGCTTTAACATCGCCATTATTCATTTTCTTCAAAACATAGCAAGAGTTGAATATAAGGGATGAGTTAGTTTTGCTAGCATGACAATTTTTCTCAATATGACCTAAACTTTTGCATTTGTTGCAATACCCCTTTTCTTTTACAAATATGGTTTAGTCGGAAGAAATGCATGTTTTTCCTTTTTAGGTATATAACCTAGTCCTTCTTTCCTTAAGGAAAACCGTTGACTATCTAGTAGATGTCTTAATTTTAATTTCCCTACATAGCATTTAGCTAGATCATTTGTTAGTTTTTCAATTTTGTCCCTAAGTTCATTGTTTTCAAGACTAAGCACACAGTCATCAACTTTTGGACTAGATGGTAATTCAATTAAATCCTCACAAGATGTAGATATACTAGAAGTAGATATTATAGGCAAGTCATTTAAAATATTACAAGTAATGCCTATGTTATTACCCGTTTTGTTGGCTTTATGAGCAATTAATGAGTCATGAGCTTCCTTAAGCATCTCATGAGTTTCTTTGAGACCCTCATGAGATGTTTTTAGCTCCTCATAGGAATTTTGAAGAGTTTTGTATCTCTTCTTCAATTCCTTGAATTTCTCCTTTTCTTTGCTCATATAGTCATCAAAATCGGTGATCATATCAACTAGGTCATCATAAGAGTATTCATCTTCGTCACATGATACCTTAGATTCTCCTTTAGCCATGAGGCAATGAGGAGTGGTGAATAGAGATGGAGCTTCCTTGATAGCTACTCCGGCAAGTCCTCTAGGAGACGCTTCATCTTCATCTTCGGAATCGAAACTTGAAACATCCGAATCCCATTCAATGAAGCAAGCTTGTCCGTCCTTCTTCTTCTTGTAGTATTTCTTGAAGACCTTCTTCTTGCTTTCTCCTTCCTTTTCGTACTTCTTCTTTTTCACGGATTTTTCTTCTTCCTTGTTTTTGCATTGTGCGGAGATATGCCCCTTTTCACCGCAATCAAAACATCTTCTTTCTTCAAATGGGTTCCTTTTTGATGATTGTCCTTTCTTGAAGGATTTTCCTTAATATCTCTTTTTCATGAATCACTTGAACCTTCTCACGAAGAGAGCCATTTCCTCATTGGTGTCTCTCTGATCGCTTTCTTCTTCATTATCTTCCCTCTTGGAGGCTTGAACTTTGAATGCTATATTCTTCTTCTTGGAGTCGGAAGCCTCATCTTGCACCTCTTCTTGTGATTTCTTAAATATGTCATGAGTGAAAATTTCACTCAAGACCTCCAAAGGAGTCACACTCTTCAAATTAGATCGCACAAGTAAGGTCACAATAGTGTCATATTTTGAAGGTAAAGCTCTAAGAAATTTATGACAAAACTCCATATTTGTGACATCCATACCAAGTCCTTTTAGCTCATTTACTATATTATTTAATCGGTTGAACATTTCCTAGACATCCTCATTGGGCAACATAGCAAAATTTTCAAATTGTCCCTTATGAATGAATAATTTTGCATCCTTGACCATTGAGGTTCCTTCATGAATATCCATAAGGTTTCTCCAAATGTCATGAGCCGTTTCAAGGTTACAAATTCTGTTAAATTCACCTATATTTAGAGCACTATAAAGAACATTCATAGCTTGAGCATTTGCTAGAGCATTTTCTCTATCTAGGTTAGTCATGTCTTCATCATCTACAATTGTGAAGCCCTCATCCACCACTTTCCAAATTTTTCCACCCATGGCTTTAAGATAGACCATCATTCTAGTTTTCCAATAAGTATAGTTTGATCCATCAAAGAGTGGTGGTTTGCCAATATTAATCCGACCCTCACTAGCCATCTTTATCCTACTCCGGGATGGTTAAATCCTCTAAATATGGAGTCCTTGCTCTGAAACCAATTGAAAAGGATCTAGGATATTGACTAGATGGGGGTGAATAGGCGATATTAGGAATTTAACAACTAATCAAACAATTACCAATTTTTAAGAACCAGTAGCTAAAACAAGAAGAATATCAAGCAAATTAACACAAGGATATATCCCGTGGTCTCGGTGATTTGCCGATCACCCCTAATCCACGTTGAGGCAAACTCAAATCTCTAACCGCTTCTCTATCTAGTCGACTTCCTCTCAAGAAGTGACCTAGATCTCAAGCCGGATAAGTATGATGAGTTATCCAAACCTCGATTCCACTAGTGATGTACTTTACCACTCCGGCAAGGCGTGCTCAACCCCTTCACAAGTTATTTTGAGGCTTCTTCACAATCTTCCTTGAAGAGCTCTCCAAAACCTTCCTTCTAACCGTCTAGGAGCCGGCAAACTCCAAGAGTAACAAGCCGGTGATGATCACTTAATGCTCTTCTAGTGCCACAAGATTGATTTAGTGAACTAAATGCAATGCACTAGAAGATCTCACTTGCACACTCTCTCAAATTCAAGAAATTGAACACTAGAGTGTATGAAATGTGTTTTAGCTCTTAAGAATGAAATCAATGTTCGCACATATGCCAAAAGGTGTCCAACAGGACCATGCATGGGAGTATATATACCCCCTCAATAAATATAGCCGTTACAAGCCGTTGGAGGAAAAAGAACACTTGGCGGTCAGACTGCAGGTATAAGCCCGGTCAGACCGCCGCAATTGCAACGGCATTAAACAAGAGCAATAAATGCTTACCTGCCCTTGTCGGGCACTCTCACGGTCAGACCGGAGCCAAAGGCGGTCAGACCGTGAAACCATCTAGAGACGACATTGGTTCTGGACATGATTTACGGTCAGGCCAAAAACTTCGGACAGACTGGCTACATGGTCAGACCGCAGTACAAAATCTCGGTCAGACCGTTTTAGCGGTCAGACCGGACCAACTTTCGGTTAGACCGACTAGCACACTAAGTTCCATAAAAATCTGATCATGAAGCTCCAGGAGTCTGACTCAAAGTTTAACTACGGACAGACCAACCTTTTGAGGAAATAAAAACACTTCACCATAACTTTCGATCAGTCCGGAACAACACTCGGTCAGACCGTTTCTGCGGTCATACCAGACCAACTTTTGGTCAGACCAACTAGAGACTGATCTTGGCTGTTTTGAACGGATAAAAGCATTTTGAAAAGATATGACCTTCTAGTATGTAATGCAAGTTGTTTTTATGACTTGTGGCACACAGATGAACTATTTAGTGATATACCACATGCTCCTCTTAATAGTACGGCGACTATCATATAATCCAGTCAAAATTCTTCTCTAATCACCTTAGACCGGTAAAAGGGAAAAAGGCCATATTCCGTACCTTTGCCTCTTTGCTCAATGTCCTTTCTTCATCATGTGGCTCTTTCTTTTCGTTTCATTATCCTGTCTTTTGATTTTGTTCTTGACACAACTTAACAGGTATCGTTTCAACATTTGTAATTGTCATTAATTACCAAAACACTCTTTAGGGGTCTAGAAGCTACACCATTTTCATTTTCTTAGGTTTCTTTTGAACCCCAGTAGCTTTTTATTAAAGGCCCCGACAAACTTGTACTTAAAACATTATGAATGAAAATGACATTTTGCCATGTTTGGTGTTGCTTTGAATCGCTAGCAGGTGTTAGGGGGATTTATCCCGGAATTAGCGAGATCCCCACCTTGCGGGGACTTGGAGCTATTTAGCCCAGACGTCGTGCAAATGGCACAAGTCTTAATTAGCATTGCCACCAGGGGAAGCAAGGGCAGCCCAGAGGCATTAGCCCTCTGGGATGTAATAGCGTTCAAGAGTGCCAGAGGAGTGGGTTCCTCAGGAGTAATTTTGTTGAGGTGGCTTCTGGAGATTTTGATGATAGCAAGTCGGAGTTGCCACCTCTAGAACAAGGGGCTCTCCAGATTCCACCATTTCAGATATTGCTGTCGGTCGGCTATGAGTATTGACCAAAGGACCTACTGAAGTATGTGTTCCGAAGGGTGGAATTTATATCAAGACTTCTCCTGGGAACTTGCCTGGAACCTTAGAAAAATTTTAAATTACTTCTCCAGGGAGGTTTTATTTGCTAGATAAAATGTAGTTATACCGGGGGGGGGGGGGGGGGGTTGTCTCCCTGGTTTCCTCCAACTCACCGGAGAGAGTTGTCCTCTCGGAAAATTTTGGAATAAATTTATTAGATTTTGAGGCATTTTTCCATTATGTATCACTATTGTGCTTTTGTTGGGTAATTCTAGGCGGCCTCCGGGATAGTGACCATCGGAGCTCTTGTGGTTTCACTGAAGGTTTCCTAAGACAACCCTAGTTCAGGTCGAGTGTGTCCCGGTGGGTGTGTGCCCCCCCCCCCCCCCAGTGTCAGGGAGTTAAAAGTAACTCCCCAGCGAGGGTGTGATAGGGTCCTTGCTGCACTGTTGGCATTCATATCTAGGAAAATACATTCGTAGCATGGTGTTTAAGTTGTTAGTGATTACATTAACCTTTGCAATCCCTGGTAGTCTGGGTAACCCAATCCAGGGAGTATATCCAAGTCAAGGCTTCGTGTTTGTCCCAATAATTTCTTATTGTGGGGGAACCTAACTAACAGAGGGGTTCTCTAGACGCACCCGGGCAGTATGGCCAAGGTGCCCTTTTCTGAGGAGTACATCCAAGTCAAGGCTTTAGGTTTGTCCCAGTAATGCTGTATAGCTAGGGAGCCCAACTAACCCAAGAGTTCGTCGGGTGCACCCAAGCAGTATGCTCAGGGTGCTCTTGTCCGGAGAGTATGTTCAAAACAAAGCTTCAAGTTTGTCCCAGTAATGCTGCCTGGCCAACGAGTTTAGTAATAGGCTCTTGGGGTGTTAAGGGAAATGAGTCCCTCAAAGTGACCTACTACCACTGTTCGTATGAACCGAGGTGCCGCTTATCTCCTTAGTCCAAAGGGGTTATCGCCAACTGCCCTAGAGGAGCAAAGTTGCCGCCATCAGGACCTTTAGGTCTATATAAGGGCCCATTTTATCCTCATTTTGAGGGCATTTTGAGCACGGGTTGGAATGCGATCCTGAGATTCCTTCAATGCAACTGAAAAGACTTCCATGTTTATTGAAAGTGAAGCAGTACAAGTCCTCCCCCACGACGTAGTGTGGTGGGACTCTAAGAGATTATACATAAAACTTGCGGAGCAAGTTGGCATTCCATGTGTACTTCAGCACCTAGTCTTTGAGGGAAGTGATCTTGTAAGCCCCTAAGCCAAGTGCCACTGAGATGTGGTATGGATCTTCCTATTTAGGGTGGGCTTCCCTTGGGATAGGGGGTCAGTCACCCGCTCAAGCACCAAGCCCCCCGGCAAAAGGCTCGCTCACACACGCGTTTGTTGGAAACGCAAGCCATCTCGCACTCATAAACTGCATTGCGGAGGAGTGCTTTGTCTCGCACCTCCTTGACAAGGTCTACCTCGAGCTGCTAGTTATTGTCGTTAGTGTGATAGGCTTCAGTTAAGGCCCCTTCGCAGAGTTTGACTCAAAGCGAGCGAAGACGGATTTCCACAGAGAGAACAACCTCGGTGTCATAGATTAGAGACAAGAGGTTTGGCCCAATTTCCTGGCTCGGGGTGGTGCACAGTGACCAGAGGATATTTTGGAGTTCTTCGGCCTACGCGCCGCACTTGCTAGCGCTTTGCTCCAAACGGTGTCGAAGTCCTTGTAGGATGATGTCATTAACTCGCTCAACAGATCCCTTGGTCTTTAGATGGGTGAACAAGGCAAACTACATAACTATGCCAATAGTTCAACATAATTTTGAAACAAGGCCGAGTCGAATTAGGGTTTGTTGTTGATGGTGATCTCCCTTTGCACTTCGAAGTGGCATATAATGTTCTTCCAAAATAATTTCATCACCATACGGGAGGTAATGTTAGTCAAGGGCTTGGCCTCTACCCACTTCGAAAAATAATCCATGACAACGAGCACGTATTTGTTTGAGAAGGTCAAGTGCCCAGCAAGTGAAGAGACAGTGAAGTGGATGGACTGTAGTATAGTAGAGGGTAATTTGGAGCCCTTCATGGCCTTTTGGCACACTTCACAAGTCAAAATGAGCTTCAGAGCATTCTGGGCCATGGTCAGCTAGTAGAACCCTTGTCGAAGGGCCTTCACCATGGTAGCCCATGGGGTGAGATGGAACCCACAATGCCACTGATGGATATCCTCAAGGAGGCGAAGCCTGTCTTCCCAGGACAAGCAATGCAATAAAGATAAGGAGCCTTGTTTATAGAGTGCCTCATCGAGGAGGGCATATGCCTGAGCCTTAGCACAGCGACACTTTGCCTCAGCTTAATTAGTGGACTATATAGTCCCCTTTGATGAAGGAGACTAGGGAGTCCATCCACGTTATTGTCAAGGAGATTTCCATGATGTCTAGGGTGGGAGAGTTATTGCGCCCCCTAGGAGAGGCAATCAATGGCTCTATGGTGATCTCTAGGAAGGCGTCGTGAGGTACTAGGACTCAAGAACTTGCAGCCCATGCAAGGCAATCGGCCCGGTCATTATCCCTTCTTGGGATACACTGTACTTTGAAGCCATTGAAATGCCTCTCCACCTTGCGCACCTCCTCCAGGTAAAGACTTAGGTTGGGGTCATGGCACTGGTAGGTTTTGTCCACCTGGTTGACCACTAGCTGGAAGTCACCCTTGATGAGGAAGCATCGTATACCCAAGGAGCAAGCGAGGCGAAGTCCTAGTAGGAGGGCTTCATATACATATTCCGCGACGTTGCTAGTCACAAAGAATCTGAACCTCACGGTGTACTCTAGCGTCTTGCCCTCTGTGCTACTCAAGACCAGTCCCACTCCCGCATTGGCGAGGTAGAGCGATTTGTCGAAGAAAAGTACCCATGGATCGCTCTCCTGGGGAGAAGCAGCCTGAGGTGCCTCGAGCTCAAGTGACGGATTCCATTCAACCATGAAGTCCACGAGGACTTATGACTTGATGGTGGTTCTTCCAGTTAAGGAGAGCATGAAGGTGGCCAGCTCGACTGCACATTTGCCGATTCGGTCAGTTGGTTCCTTGTTTCTTAACACTTTATCGAGCAGGAAGGATGAGGACATGACAATGGGGTGCCTGAGGAAGTAGTGACGGAGTTTCCTCAACACCATAAGCAAGGCATTGCACACCTTTTTGATCTCGGTGTACTTTAGCTTAACACCTTGGAGTGCTTCGCTAACATAGTAGACAGGATGTTGTGTCCCATCCTACTCCTTGACCAAGACGGCGCTAGTGGCCATGGTTGTGGCTATGAGATAGAGTACGAGTGGCTCCCACGTTACGAGCTCACGAGCATGGGGTGGGAGAGAGGGTGGCTTGCGAGGTAAATCTTCAAGGCCTCAAAGACTTGTTGAGCCTCATGGGTCCATTGGAACACTCTAGACCCAGAGGACTTTGAAGAATTGTAGCCGTTGTTCGCTCGACTCTGAGACAAAACGGCCTAATGTGGCCATCCAGCCGATGAGTTGCTGGACATCCTTAATTGACATTTTTTTTAGGTTAGTTTCAATGCCCCATTGTGAGACAAGGAAACCTAGAAGTTTTCCACAACGCACGGCAAATACGCACTTTTCTTAGTTAAGTTTTAACCCGTACTTGCCCCCGGTACACCGAGTTAAACTCCTCGAAAAAGAGATCCTAGGTGGCCTTGCTTGTGGGGAACAGTTACCCAAGTATGCTTGGGCAACCGAGGCCTTGAGCTTCACCTAGCACGGGTGATGTTGGTTAGACAACCTGTCTTCGGGGGATCAGTCACCCGGGTGTGCCCAAGTAACTAAGGCCTTGAGCTTGATCTAACCCAAGAGATGTTAGCCGCGTAGTTGGTCTCCGAGGAACTTGTTACCCAGACATGCCTGAGTAACCGAGACCTCAAGTTTCCCCCCTAGCATGGAGGTGCTACCAGATAGCCATTATCTAGGCTACCCATCATCGGGTGCTCCCACACCCTACTCCACAAATTACACCATCACAGGGAACCTCCAATAGATATTTTGAAGTTTCCCCACGCTTATGGCTAGCTGGAAATGGTGATGATTGGCATGGTAGAAAGCCGACTCAACATGATTTGAACATTAGTAGCTTATACCTATATCAACTCCCATCTCTTAGCATATATCTTCCTCTTCCACTGGCTTTCTCTATATTCTTTCTCTATGTGGAATTGAGTAGTTTCAAATATTATTACCTTAGTTGTTTGTCCTATTTTATCATCACCACCACTTGTTGTTCTTAATCCAAAATCATAGCTGACAGACCAAATTAAATCGATCTTAAAAGTAAATTGACTAATTTTATCTATTTTAAAATGGATGGATCAAAATAAACTAAAAAATAAGTATAGTATCCAAAATAGATACTATTATTTGTCAAACTGTTTTATAAAAAACATAAAAAAAAAAGTTTTCCTTGGTGTACCATGTGCAATTATATGCTGTTAATCCTTGACATTGAGTAACTTAATGCACATATGTTGTGGGTAGTATGAAAGTGTGATGGTCTTGATAACAATTTGTGCTAATTCTTTTATAGGCTGTCACGGCCACAATTTAGCGGTAGGACTTTTTTAGTTCGGTGGGAGAACCTTACTGGTCTTCAACACTGTCTAGTCACTTGTTGCTTAGTCAGGACGTATTTCTAGGTAGGGGCGGTGCATGGCTTTAATTTCCTCGTAACTCTGATAGATGACAATTGGTCACTTACTACTATATTTAGATTAGGATATGTCTGATTGATTATTAAAATTTGTCAATCTAATATTTTAGAGATATATTTGATTCATAGTTGATTCTGGTGATTGATGTTATATGACTAAGTTGGACAAATCATTCGTCACAACTTTAGATATAGTTTGTAAAAATGATAGTCAAATCTCAAATTATTTAATTTGCTAAATATTAATTACAAAACAAACGAGAGTTAAATTATGTCACAACTACCAATATTTGGTTTAACGAAAATTGATTATTAACCAAACATATCCTATATTCGTCATCTCTTTTGTGTCTATTTGTGCTGTAAGGATAACCATATCTCCCTCCCTACCCATAAACGTAAAACGAAATAGATGACATGAGCCACGCAAATAAGTACAAACCAAACTTTTTCATTCTTTTTTTAATATTCATTGATAAGTGCGTTCTATGAATTTGATCTTGTTGTCCGGTATAGATGTTAATAGGTGCATGTCACAGAAAATGTTATGAAAAATTCCTCCATACATATAATTAATTCATTTGCTACTAATCTTAAATCTCGATCACTATTAGAAGGTGTGACTCAAATGCGAGCGTGGTTTTGTTTACCAATTTCACTTTTTATTTTCAAGTCAATTAATATTACCGTCGTTCTTGAATATCTGTCATTTGTTTCAAATTATGATTATCAAAGAAATCATAATTTTCGTAAAGTAAAAAAAATATCTCAAATAAATATATATACAAATAAACCTCATATCCTACAATTAATGAGTTTATAATTTCAGTTACATATATACACAAAATCTAACCACCAAATTTAATAGAGGCAGTATAGCAAAGTTTTGTCTATAATTCATAAAATAACAAATATTTGTGTAAAAAGATTTGACAAAAATGACACATATTTGAAAATAGAGGTAGTAACTCAAAACTCTATTCATGCATGGCAAATCAGCAACGAAAAAACTATTGGAAAGCTACATAATCTCCAAATCATAATTGAAATTTCAGTAAAAACCAAGCTATTGGACAAAATACTTAACCCATGAAAGAGGGCATTGATGAATTGGTCTCCCTACTGGCATGAAAGTCTTGCGGGAATTGCAATATTTCAAATCCAAACACCATCAAAGGTCAGAGGAAGTATGTATAAGTAGTACAAATTGACAAAAAAAAATTGCCTTTTACTGTTCGAATCACACTATTGTCTAGAAATTATGTGTTTGAAATTTCTACTCGATATGCTACCAAATAGTTTACAGATAGTGTAGACTAGACTGGGTTCTCAATAATATCTACATGTTTACGCACAAAATCTTATTTGAAAAGTATGCTCTGTTCAATTAATGTATTCTAACACGATAGATTTTGCAAAATGGATGGATGTATTGCGCTTGTAAATTGCATTTGATACGGTGGAATAACAAACATATTTCTTTTACTTCTCTACTGCATTCATGAAGTACGTTTGTAAATTTTATGTGGTGTGAGATTCAATATTCTAGATGGCAGATTATCACTTGAACATTGCAAAATTAAAATGAAAATTATATGATGGGGCCGTTGGCCCAACCCAACAAAACTAAAATACACTACGATAGAACTAGTGAAACCCAATCCAAATCACAAATCGGCTGTGACAATTTTTATGTGTTTTTATGTTGCGCCACAATCAGATATGTGTTTTTATGTTTTATATTTGTATTTAAAAAAAACGAGCATGTTGTTTTCCAAGATGAGTTGGTGGAGCAGCCAAAATGCCAAGAAAGGCAATTTAGTCCCTAAGGAACATTTCTCTCTCCAAAAGTTAGTTCTGTTAGTACAAATATGCAGGTATATGTATGCGTACGTTGTTTGGTAACTATATTCATGACTTGCAGTATCATGGATAAATTTCGTATTTTAGGGGTGCCAGTTGACATATATGGTGTTTTCGTAGTGTCATGCAACAAATATTTTCTTATTTTTAATTGAGTCCATACTTACCTTTTTTTGATGATTTCATATTTCCAAGTATTATTATAAGTTCAATGTTTTCGCGTAGCACCTGTAATTGCCACTATAGATTATTGCAAGCTCTTATTGTGATGAACCACTAACAGCAATCTAAAACATTGTGTGAGATTAAGATTTTGGGGGAGGGCAGTTCTCGCGCGGAAAGGATTATGATAGTGGTAGGATGGCAGCGAGTCCCAATTTAATATTATTTTATTTTGCATTTCTATCGTTGTAGAATTATAAATCATATTTTATATTGTAATTATATATTTACTAAAGTGTTTTCTATCATATTACCCTAGAACCTAGTCAAACAATATTGTAAAAATAAAATTACATTACAAATTTAAAATAGCAATATAATTCGTATAACATTCAAATTCGATCCGAATGGAGTAAAAATCTAATTTGAATTCGTATTCGTATTCGATAATTATCTAATTTGATTTCGAATACGAGTACGTCTGAATTCGTATTCAAATTTGTAACATCCTGAGTTTTGGGGTGAAAAGGTTCTTTCTTAAAAATCCTGCATGCATGTATCCCTGTAGTAGTAACCAGATCAGTTGAACTCTAATCTCTCCCAAACCCTAAAAATCTCCAAATCTATTCTCTAGATCCAGATCAAGATCTGACCATCCAGATTTAACCTACCAGTTACCCTGAAGATAAAAGCCTTCAGGAGCCAGATTGAATTCTAACCCTAACTCCCAGTATCTAAGTCTCTTTCTGTTTTCGAAAACAGGAAATTCAGATTTACCCTAAGTACCCCAGATTCCAGATAACTGAGTTATCATGGGTTAACCCTATCCAGACTTATGTATCTATTGGAATATGTTCCTAGGTATACCCTCAACTTTCTCCAAAAAGTTGGGAACCAGATTGTTTCATCTAAACACTTTTCGCAGTTTAGTCCAAATTTTACTGCGAATAAGTCCTTTTCTGTTTACCTGGAAGCCTGAAAAGGCTAAAATTCACAAATCAACTCAAACCTCAGAATTCCTTCAGGGAACACCTCCCAAATGCTATTTGATACATATTTCTCTTCTGTCTAGACTTCAAAATCTCACCCCAATTACCAGAATTCGAGATCGACAAAATCCATATCTATTTTACCCTAATTTTACCCTATTTTCGAAAATAGGTGAAATCCCTCAAACCTTATCAAATTTTCCCCAAATTTGAGCTAAATGAGTATTAATAAAAATATTATACTCATCCATGAAATCAAATTCCAGATTAAACCTCTCTAAGACAGAAATTACAAATCAGTCCAGATTTCGAATAAGAATCATTGCATTTTGGTCCCTGGTTCGACCAGAGGCACTGCACACGACCAGCAGCCGTGCACGACCGCGACCACCACGCTGCCACGCCAGGAACTTCGTCGCCGGTGAAGTCCCGTGGTCGCCAGCCTTGCCACTGCGTTCCTGCCACGCGTGCGCACGCCGTTCGCCACCGTGGAGCCACCACGGCCGCACCAGCATCGCCGATTTTGCCCGCGCGCGCACGCCATTGCTGCAGCCACTGCAGAAGCTTTGCGCCACGTCGCGCGCATGCCTTGGGGGTGCATCACTTCGCCTTCACCTCCACCAGAGCAGCAGCGCAGCTGACACGACCGGTGAAGACGTCGCTTCGCCGCCTGTCATCGCCACCGGTCACTTCCCAGTCGATTCAAGACGGCTTCAACTCCCCGTGCGATTGTAGACGTTGGGAGCCCCCGCAGCCTCGCCTATTTAAACCCCCTGGACTAGCAACCATCTTACACACCTGCACACCAGCAATCAGTCAAACTCGCTGTGTCTTCTTCTTCCCCGGCGAGCAGCGAAGGAGGAGCACGGTGCCAAGCTTCTCCACTACTTCATTCTCCAATCCAACACCCCCAGTGAGCTCCCCTCATCTCCCTCATGCTTCTCGAGCTTGGAATTTAGTCTAAATACCCTCAGTCGCCGGCAATTTCAGTTTTACTCCAGTAGCTCCGGCGAGCAATTAATTTCATTCCAGAATGAATTGATCTTCGAGCCAGTAATCAAATATGCTCAGTAGACCTTGCTTAACATCCCTAAGCAACCAAAATCGACAGATTTGCTAAAATGTGAAAAACCCCAAATTGGAACTTTGCTTGTGAACTGAGCTTGCTGTTCAAGCTTTTCTGGTGCATTTCTAGTTAATCTAACTTCACCAGTAGCTTACTTATGCCCCAGAGACCCTCCTCAAGCAAGGAATTAAGTTTATTTGCCCTAGATCAAAAATGCCCAAATCAGGTTTGAGTTAATCTTTTCTCCGGCCAATATTCCCTAAATCCAGCCAATCCAGCCATAGAAACCTTGCCATCTAGATGTTTTGGACCATTTTGAGCAACTTTGTCTTCTACCACGACCCCTAATTCGGCCTAGAACAGGAGTTATGGCTATGCCCTAGTTGCTGCACTGTTTGTGCTGCAGGTACTCCAGGCCAGTCAACTTCTTCGCTGGTTTTCATCATTTTCCAGCCATTTTCAGCCTTGGATCCTGTTGAATGAATTGTTCCTGTTATCAATGCCTACCTCCCAGACAAAGTGGTGCATCATTTGGAGCTCTAGATCAAAAGATATGGCAAGCCCTAGTTTCTGGCCATGTCAACTCTATGTCAAACTATGCCAGTCAGTGGCATTAGCCCTGTTCACCCACCTCTGGTCATGAAAAACAGAGAATACTTTGTCAAATAGTTGCCTCACTACCTTGTGCATCATATGCTTGAATAAAAACCCATTTTGGCTACTAGAAACTGTTCAAACCATGTCAATGCCATCCTTGGGCATTGTCAGCCTATGTCAGCCAATGGCATTGGGCCATTTTGACCCCATCTGGGTATGCAAACTGAACATAACCTTGTCCCTTAGACTTGTGGAGTTGTGCTCTACATTTTATTCTACTGCCACAAGTTGAGATAACCCCTCTATCATCCATCGACCCTATGTCGATGCCTTGAACCGAATGTCGACCTAAAGACGTTCGCTGTTTTTGAGCGAACCAGTCGCAACCTTGATACCATTCTGATATTTTGAGACATTTGGAACCTTGTAAACCTTCAACAACTAACCTAATCATTTCAGAATCATCAAGACTTCATCTTTGCATTATTGCATATAGTATAATAATGTATTGAAAAGATTGTGATTATTGGTTATTTGTTTGATTGGAGAGCAGACCAAGAGCCCCAGTTCGAGGACTTCACTATTGACCCGACATCAGCTGCTGTATTTTACGACGCGAAAGGCAAGTCATATTCTTGGTCACCTCGAACCTATATTTTAAGAGTTGCTATAACATAACCTTGAATATAGATAATATTGCATGAGAAAGATTGGAAATGGTTGATTTATGAATTGGCAGTACTGGACTGGTTATCTGTGAAATGTGAAATAAACAAGTTTTGAGCCATGAACTATTATATATATTTATATACTTATATTCATGAAATAAAACCCCTAGCCGTGACCAGTATTTTGGTATGGAATGGTGGTAGCACTGGAGGTGCTAGACTGCAAAGGATGTGCAGGCACTGAAGGTGCAGGGTTGTGGATGGTCTGGTCACTGGCATATAAGGACTAGAACCTTGTGTTGTGCGTCTAGTGGCATGAACAAACGTACTAACCGCAAGCCTGGTATGGGACAGGCCTGGACAAGTACTTATGTGAATCGTACATGAAACCCCTGCATGAGATGGAAAGTAATACACTTAACTCACGGGGTTCAGCTCCTCCACGTATCACTGAATGTGATTTGATCAAGCACGTTGACCCAGTAATGGGAAGAGGCTTCTGGGTGGGGGTATAGCCCGCCACAACTGCGGTTTGTGTGAAGAAAACTGCAGGGTCAGGGGTGAATTGTAAGTGAAACATAACAAAAGTTCCTGTTATTTCCACCTTGCCGCTCACAGTATGAAGTGAGTCAGGGGTCTAATCATTCTGATAGGATGGGCTTGAAAGTGGAATATCTTGCGGGTAAATTGGTACATCTCTGCAGAGTTAGAAATGTATTCGAATACTTCGTGCTCCCGAGTTTTAGGAGTCTGCTACGGTGGATTAAATCCACGGGGTGTGACACAAGTATTATTTTTCTAAATAAAATATATTAAATCAAGATTACCCAAATGACATGTGTTGTCATGATAAGGAGTGCTCCCGTGGGCGGTCATGTGTTGACGTGTCGCGGTAGTGCTATAATTTAGTGAACATGAATGACGATATTATATTATAGAAAGGTGCTGCCATGAGTTGAGCCAGGAAAGAGAAAGATTATTTTACAAATATCCATAATTCTTGACTAGTCTAGGTTCATATCATCTCTACTATATGTATCTACTCTTACCTATGACTTGCTGAGTACGAAAGTGCTCACTCTTGCAACTTACAATTCAGTAGATGGAGCGTTCTACAACCAAGACGAAAGCATGGAGTACTTCGTGGATCCAGAAGGAGGAGCGTCCGTCCCGTCGTTTCCCTGATGTGTGTTGTTCTGCCGTCCACTTCTCTTTGTGGGTGGGTCACCTACCTTCTGCTGTGTAGATGTTATTTTGCTAAACCTGTATGCCGCGAAGGCATTGTAATCCTCCGTATGTAATATTAAGGCCAGCAGGCCACACTGCTTAAATATTTTGTAAGTGACTCTGTTGCAATATGATATACTCCTGTGCTTGACTTATCCTGGGAAGTCAAGGGTATGTGTATGCTAGGCATATAAGGGACTAGCTGCAGCGAGCTAGGTCTCTACAGGAGTAGTCGTTGTCCCAGTTTCGGGGCGCGACAAAATTCGATTAAAGATAATAGGATTTGGATTTGATATGACTATTTAAGAAGTCTCAGTTAAAACCTAAATCAATTTTCAACTAGTTCAAAGATATTTTTCTTAAATATGTTTGTGCATATGTGCACAAACATGTGAATGTATGTATATGTAATTATTTTGCTAAGACACTATTTCTATTTTTATAAAATGTCATTTATCATCTAATGAGAATAATTTATGATTTCTAAGTGTAAAATTATTTCTTTTAAACAATAGCTCTAATATGACTCAGAAACCCTAATTAATTGTAACAAAATTAAACCTGAATTTGATAAAATAGTTTACAACACTCCTTTATCTTAAATACATTTTATCCAAAGGTTAAAATGTTAGATTTATTTTAAAACATTTAAAAACTAATCCAACCTCTTGATTTTCTTAATTACAATTAAGTACTTTTAGCGCTTCAAATTCTCTCAAATAGCTCAGAATCCCAACCAGACTGAATAGATAAGACATTCTACCTATTTTATACAAAATTGTTTTCAGCATCCAGATTTAATTCAGCTCCTAAATCCCAGAAATAATACTCAGTTCTGTTTTTGAAAATCAAATTCCTAATTATCCTGCTTAATTTTTCAAACTTCAATTCAATCGATTCCAGAATAGATTTCTCCTCGATTTTTATGGAATCCTAGCTATCTATTTAAAAGCACTATGTACTTACTTTTGCATCACCACTGGAGTTTTTAACTACTTTTTTCTATGCAATCAAAGATGACCCCCACTCATTAGTGCAGAAATGCCGGTCTTGATGGAGTGAGAATTCAAATTGGGTGGTAGCAACCAACAAAAGATGATGACCCAGAAGGCCAACTAGCAACCATCCTATTTAGAGTTGTGCTGCCTAAATAATTTCATCTTATCTTATCAGCCCCTCAAACACCAAATGGCAATATTCAGCAACACAATGCAACACACACTTGTAGTGTCTTCCTTCTTACTCTTGCTCATGTCTTGCCTTCTTTTCCTGCAAGCACATACCAGTCAGCATGGAGGTATATCACTAAGGTCTCAACAAATGGCTCTACTTAGCTGGAAGTCTACTCTTCGGGGCTCAAATATGTTGAGCTCTTGGCAGAATCACACACACCCATGCAATTGGACTGGCATCATTTGCAACACTGTGCGCCATGGCCGCAAGATGCCATGGGTCGTGACCGACATCTTCCTGCCAAATACTACCCTTGATGGCCAGCTCGATGGACTCAACTTTTCAGCACTCCCATTCCTTGTGAGCATTGACCTTACATACAGCAGTCTCCATGGGACAATACCAGCGGGTATTGGCTCTCTATCAGCCCTCCGCCTCCTAGATCTTTCTGGGAACTGGCTCACTGGACAAATACCGTTCGAGATTGGCAACCTCCATAGCCTTGAACAAATTGGGCTCTCTTACAACAACCTCACTGGTCACATCCCTGCATCCTTAGGTAATCTCACCACGCTAACTGTGCTTGTCTTTTATGAAACAATGCTCTCCGGTACAATTCCAAGTGAACTAGGAAGGCTTGTTAATTTTACAATCGCTGGAGCTAAGCAATAGCTACTTGAGCGGTGAGATACCCCGTAGTCTAGGAAACTTGACCAATCTAAATTATTTGTTGCTATTTGGTAATTGTTAGGAAAGTGACACAGGATTTAACGTGGAAAAACCCCTTCAAGGTGAAAGGGAAAAAACCACGGAGAAACAAATCAATATAATAGTTCAAATTTACAGAGTACATGGGGTGCCTATTTATAGGCCAAAAGGAATAGAAGATAGATTAGGATTAGGAGATAGGAGATAGAATATGATTAGGAGATAGGAGATAGAATAGGATTAGGAGATAGAGTCATATCCCAACAAATCTCCCCTTGACTCTAAATCCATGAAAGAAATGTTTCTCATAAAACCCGAAGAGTTTCAAGCTCCGCGAATACCAAGCAAGTCAAGACAATGCTTGAACTTGGTATTAGATAATGGCTTTGTAAGCATGTCTGCAGGATTATCATCAGTATGTATCTTTCCCACAACAATCTTGCCTTCAGCAATAACATCGCGGATAAAGTGGTACTTGATATCAATGTGCTTGGTCTTGGCATGATACATATCATTCTTGGTCAAACAAATAGCACTATGGCTATCACAATAAACAGTATTGACATCCTGTGGAATACCAAGTTCAGAAACCAAACCTTGCAACCAAAGAGCTTCTTTAACACCTTCCGTAGCTGCGACATACTCTGCTTCAGTAGTAGAAAGAGCAGCTATAGATTGTAATGAAGCTTTCCAACTCACTGCAGAACCACATAAAGAGAATACATAGCCAGAAATAGACCTCCTCTTATCAAGATCACCAGCATAATCAGCATCAACAAACCCAATAACATTATTTGTCTTCACCAATTTCTTTTCAAACATCAAGCCATAATCAGAAGTACCTTTCAAATAACGAAGAATCCACTTAACTGCATTCCAATGTTCCTTACCAGGATTATGCATAAATCTGCTAACCACACTAACAGCATGAGACAAGTCAGGCCTTGTACAGATCATAGCATACATAAGATTGCCAACAGCACTGGAATACGGTACATGAGACATATAGTCCTTGTCTTCTTCATTGGTAGGACATTGACTTGAAGATAATTTAAAATGTGAAGCAAACGGCGTAGAGACAGGCTTGCAATTACTGAGACTATACCTTTCAAGAACTTTCGCAGTATAACCTTTCTGAGATAGAAATAAAGTACCAGCTTGGCGATCACGCTGAATTTCCATCCCAAGAATTTTCTTTGCTGGTCCAAGGTCTTTCATCTCAAATTCCTGACTAAGTTGAGCCTTCAACTGAGCAACCAAAGACTTGTCATGAGAAGCAATAAGCATATCATCAACATAGAGCAGTAGATACACAAAAGATCCATTTGGAAACTGCTTAGAGTAAATACAATGATCATAATTGCTTCGAGAATAACCATGAGTAATCATGAACGAGTCAAACCTCTTGTACCACTGCCTTGGAGCTTGTTTCAAACCATAGAGGGATTTATTCAAACGACAAACTAAATGCTCCTTACCGGGAACAACAAAACCTTCCGGTTGTGTCATATAAATCTCCTCCTCTAAATCTCCATGAAGAAAAGCAGTTTTAACATCAAGTTGCTCTAATTCTAAGTCAAACAAAGCAACAATAGCAAGCATAACCCGAATTGATGAGTGACGAACAACAGGAGAAAATACCTCATTAAAGTCAATACCTTCCCTTTGTTCAAAACCTTTCACCACTAACCGGGCTTTCCACCTTGCAGGTTCAACTCCAGAAAGTCCATCCTTCTTCTTATAAAGCCATTTGCACTTTAAAGATTTTTTACCTTTTGGAAGCTCTACCAAAGCCCATGTATGATTTTTGTGAAGGCTCGCAATTTCTTCATTCATAGCAGTTAGCCACTTTGAGGCATTATCACATGAGATAGCTTCTGAATAAGAAGAAGGCTCAAATATTTCATTAGCATCATTTGCAGTAATGAAAGCATAATTGGCAATATCATCAGTGTCACGATATCTAGCTGGCAATTGAGTAGTTCTTCTAGGTCTATCTCGTGCAATGCAATGATCATTAGAAATAGGAGGCTGAGAATCAGAAACTGACTGTGTAGAAGAACAACCAGTAGAATCAACATGAACAGGTACGTTGACCTCAAAAGTTGGGTTGCTTGTAGGAATAACAGTTTCAGATGCATTTGTGGATGAGGTACCACTAACAGAAACACCTCCAGTGGAACATAAGGAACTTTCATCAAAAGTAACATCACGACTAATGATCACTTTCATAGAATCAGCACACCATAAACGATACCCTTTGACACCAGAACCATAGCCAAGAAAAGTGCATTTTTTAGCTCTAGGAACTAGTTTTCCATCATTGACATGAGCATATGCAGGACAACCAAAAATTTTCAGATTTGAATAATCAACTGGTTTATCTGACCATACCTCTTCTGGAATCTGAAAATCAATCGCCGAATTGGGAGAGCGATTAATCAAGTAAGCAGCTGTAGCAACAGTCTCTGCCCAAAAGCCATGCTTTTCCCATAAGCCAGCATTGGATAGCATGCAACGGGCCCTTTCCAGAAGAGTGCGATTCATACGTTCTGCACGTCCATTCTGCTGAGGTGAACCTGGAACAGTCAAATGTCTAGCAATACCATGATCAGCACAAAATGTATCAAACTCACCACTACAAAATTCCAACCCTTTGTCAGTTCTCAATTTCTTAATTTTTCTGCCAGTCTGATTTTCTACCAAAGCTTTCCAAGACTTGAAAGTAGAAAAAACATCACGCTTATGCTTTAAGAAGTAGACCCAAACTTTGCGAGAGAAATCATCAATGAAAGAAATAAAGTACTCACAACCTCCAATAGAAGGATGAGGAGAACGACCCCAAAGATCAGAATGAATATAGTCAAGAATACCTTTACTCTGGTGAGTTGAAGTAGCAAAACTAACCCTTTTTTGTTTGCCAAAAACACAATGTTCACAGAACTCAAGTTTACCAATATCATGTAAACGACCTTTCTTGTGCAAAAGATGCATACCTTTTTCACTCATATGGCCCAAGCGCATATGCCACAGCTTGGTATTAGAGGTGTTGGATGCAATAGAAACAGCTGCAGTACCTGTAACTGTGGAACCTTGCAAGTAATAAAGGTTGTTCACACGACTGGCTTTTAAAATAACACGGTTTCCAAGAGAAATCTTAAGAACACCATTGTCACCGGTATACTTATAACCCATAGCTTCTAAGGTGCCCAAAGAAATAAGATTCCTCCTCATTTGAGGGACATGGCGAACATTTGTAAGGGTATGAAAGGTGCCATCATGAGTTTTGATCTGAACAGAACCAATTCCAACAATTTCAAGTGGAGACTCATCACCAATAGTAACAGCACCAGTTGCAAGAGTATAATCAGAAAACCACTCTCTATGTGAGCAAATATGAAAGGTGCAAGCTGAATCAAGAACCCAAGACATGCGTTTCTCAATATCAGTAGTGACCATGAGTGCTTCTCCACTATCACTATCAACAATGCTAGTCTCAGCAGATTTTTCCAAATATGTTTTCTTTTTCTCTTCTTTGCTTTTCAATTTATCACACTGGGAAATATCATGAGTATTTGATTTACAATAACGGCAAAAGATGTTGAATTTACGACCTCTGGATTTAGACCTAGACGTTGATCTATTTGACCTGCCTGATTGATTAGATCTACCTCTAACAATTAAACCGTCACCCTTTCCACTGGAATGAGGGTCAACATCAAATTTCTCCTTAGACAACAAATTTGATTTAACGTTCTCAAAACTGAGGGTATCATGACTGCGATAAAGCATAATTTCTTTAAAATGTTTAAAGGTAGCAGGCAAAGAGACAACCAACAAAATAGCCTTATCTTCATCCTCAATTTTGACATCTAGACTCTCAAGGTCCACAATGATAGAATTAAACTCACTGAGATGAGACTGAATCGAGGTACCTTCTGCCATGCGAATAGTGTACAGACGTTCTTTAAGGCGCAATTTGTTGGCAAGACTTTTCTTCATGTATAACGTCTCCAACTTCGTCCACAAGGAGGCGGCAGTTTCCTCTTTAATGACTTCGCGTAGAACATCTGTAGACAAGCTGAGTTGCATGGCAGACAAAGCCTTCTGATCCTGTTCTTCCCACTCACTTTCATCCACTTTGTCTGGTTTTTTCAGAAGAGCTTTCCGGACACCGAGCTGTGTGAGAACTGCCTTCATCTGTATCTGCCAGATAGAAAAGCTGATCTTGCCATCGAACTTCGCAATGTCAAATTTTGCAGTCATAATGACAAAGTGAAAATCAGGAACTTAGATCAAAAAATCCCTGAAAAAATAGCAGATCACGTGAAGTGGAAAAGCGTCGGCGGCTAGATGGAAATTTGTGGAAGGCTAGGGTTTTTTGTGTGGATGGCTGAGATTTTTGCGAAATATGGAACCGTGAATCAGGGCCGTTGGATGAAAGCTCTGATACCACTTGTTAGGAAAGTGACACAGGATTTAACGTGGAAAAACCCCTTCAAGGTGAAAGGGAAAAAACTACGGAGAAACAAATCAATATAATGGTTCAAATTTACAGAGTACATGGGGTGCCTATTTATAGGCCAAAAGGAATAGAAGATAGATTAGGATTAGGAGATAGGAGATAGAATATGATTAGGAGATAGGAGATAGAATAGGATTAGGAGATAGAGTCATATCCCAACAGTAATGATTTGTCAGGACATATGCCGGTAGAGCTGGGCAATCTCATTAACTTGATAAGGCTTGAGCTTACAAAAAATGAACTCACTGGTGCAATCCCTATCTCTTTAGCCAATGTTACCACGCTAGAAATAGTTCTTCTTGAGCAAAATCAAATTTCAGGTTCCATCCCCCAAGAGTTAGGAAGACTTTCAAATTTAAATGTGTTGGGCTTAAGTGCTAACCTTCTAAGTGGCTCTATTCCTCCATGCATATGGAACATTACTAACCTGCATGACTTGGGACTTTTTCAAAATCAGATTGTCGGTCCCATTCCCAAAGAGATTGGAAATCTGGTGAATCTCTCCTTTTTGCACCTAGGTAGCAACAATTTCTTTGGTTCAATCCCCCCAACTTTTGGGAACTTGACAAGACTTAGTCGCTTGCACCTATACTCCAACAAATTATCAGGTCCTCTACCTCAAGAATTTGCAAATCTCACAACACTGAGCGAGCTTGGTCTAAGTTCCAATTCCCTCTCCGGACTTTTGCCCCCTGATGTTTGCAAAGGAGGAAAACTACAACGGTTTGTTGTATCTAACAACATGTTTAGTGGCCCCATCCCTATAAGCTTGAGGACATGCACCAGCTTGCTCCTTATTGCCCTACCTTACAACCAGCTCACAGGCAACATATCTCACATTTTTGGGGTGTATCCAAAGCTCACTTTGGCACACCTAGGGTCAAACAACTTTTATGGACAGCTCACCTCGAACTGGGCCGCATCGACCAACTTGGCTTTCTTTAATGTGGCAAACAATATGATCACTGGAAGAATACCTCCAGAGCTCTCAAAATTATTGAGGTTAGAAGTTCTTATACTCAGCTCTAACCAATTGATTGGTGACATACCAGAAGAAATTGGAAACTTGACAGATCTATATAGCCTCAATTTAGAACAGAATGAGTTATCAGGATCCATACCTTCTCAGTTTAGTCGACTAAGAAATTTAGAGTACCTCTATATATATGGTAACAAGATGAGTGGGTCGATTCCTGAGGCTCTCGGAAGCTGCACCAAACTACTATTGCTGGATATCAGCAACAACAGTTTAAGTGGAATTTGCCTAATACCATTGGTAATTTGGTCAACCTACAAATCAAATTGGATGTCAGTAGCAACAAGCTCACTGGGGGATTGCCACTGTAACATCCCTAATTTTGCCCCATTTTTCATTCTCTGAGCATCACCTTATCACACGCACCTTGCATCACCTGACTCTGAAAGGACCCAAACTTCAACCAATACAAACGCAATGTGCTCTAAGATCCCCTCGCATCGGAATATCTCAAGTCGGCCGATTCTATCTCAAAATCGAAAACGACCGCTTCTAGGAGACCCAAAAAGTCTAAAATCTCCGTTTGAAGTCCGAATCAAGATCCGCCTTCTCCTACACGTTCATATCGCTATTTGATACGTATCGTCCTTTAGAAACATCTCCAAATTCGCGACAGAAATCAGAGTTTCAACCGTTAGAAAAATCCGAAAACGAAAGTACCAGTTTTACTCAGCCCTGTTTTCGTTTCATCCGAAACCCTGCCAAATCTTCTCGTTTTCGCGCATACTCAATTGGAACGAGTGTGTAATAATTTTATCTAGCCCTCAGAAAAGTCAGAATCGCATTTGGATCCCTAAATCCTGAAAATGCCTGAAATGCCCCTGGAGTAAAACAGTGTACAGTGCCGTGCCTGTGCTGTGCCCGTGCCGTGCGCGCGCTCTGCGTGCCGCCCGTGCGCCACCGCACTGCGCCGTGCCGCGCCACCGCGTCCCCTCACTGCCGGCACCGCCCCGTGTGCGCCTCACGTGCCCAGCAAGCTCAGCCACCTGTCCAAGCCACGGCAACGCCTCGGGAACCCCCAGATCGCCGTGTTCGTCCCGTCGCGTCCGCCACCGAACGCCGCTCCAGCTGGCCGCACGCAAAAGTCGCCGCTCCTGTGCTCCTCAGCCACGTCCAGCACCGGCATTGGGTGAGGGTGCCACCGCCGTCCTTTGCCCGAGTTGTAGCCATACCCCTTGATCCCCACGCCGGTACACCGTCCCATCGCCACCGTCCTCGCCACCGGCTATCGTCGCAACCGCGCCCAGAAGCGCCCTCCCTCGGCCATTACCTCCCCCAAAGCTTCCAGAGGCTATAAAAGCCATGGCCCGTTATCTCTTCACCTCACCCACACAGCAAACACAGCAAAGCCACTGTTCATCGTCTTCCCCGAGCTTCTTCTTCGGCCTTCACGGTGACAGCTCACTCCGGTGAGTTTCTTCCCAAACTAAAGCCACCAACACACTCCACTTAACCCCTAGATGGTTCACGAGCAAGGAATTGAGCTCATTTCTTCCCTAACTCCGGCTATCACCGGTTTTCCAATTGCCTCTGTTCTGCAAATTCAGCTCAAACCAAATCAAATTAGGAGCCGTGCTAGTGAGAAGAATTGCTCCTTAGAGCATGCTTGATCACCCCAGCTAGCTAGTTTCGATTTTCATGCAGCCAATCAAAAACCCCCAAATCCCCAGCCGTGAGCTCCGGTCATCTACTCCGGCGAGCCTCCAAACGCAACAACTGGACAAACCAATGCATCAGCAGTGACCTCCACACTCCCAGGAGCAAGAATACGTGATCAATTTCCAAATTGATCAACCCTAGCTGCTCCAATTGCTCTGCCCTAGTTTCTGTTCAAAACAGCCACCTTGGCATTCAAATTCCGGCCAACTCCGGCCATCCCCGGCCAAACCCTCCGGCCAAACACCTCCTGACACTTAAGCCTACATGTTTGACATAGTTTGCCTTCAAATGCATGAGCCAATTGCTCAGGACACACAAGCCCTAATTCCAGCAGTACAATGGCATAGAAATTGCTGTGTCCTGGACCTTTTTGTAAATTTTAGAAAACCTAAGCCTTTTCTGCTTGTCCCACTTTGTCAAATAGCTTCACCTTAGTCTAATGCACCCACTGTCTAATTTTCATCTCATTCAGAGCTACCTAGACCCTTTAACCCACTTTTCGGCTTTTAGGTTAAATTCGAACGTGACCCGAACGTCGCCCTTTTGACGTCCAATGTCCGTCAACCCTAAGAGTCTTATTTACTACTCTTCTTAGCCATCTTAAACTAGCATAACTCGACCCTCGGAAATCCAAAGCCCAAACCCTAGTCCAGATCAGAAATCAGAAGCCGTTCCAGTGGAGCGCATTATTATTTTATGTGAGCATAGCTGTCGTATTTTATAAGTTGATTGTAATACCTTGTGTATATGCCTGTATTTGAAGATCAAGACTTCGAATACGTGGAAGAGGAAACAGAAGAACCCACAGATTACAACAACACTACTTGGCAAGGCAAGTTTCCCTCCTTTGAACATATTGTGCCTATTATTTTACATGCATTTAACTATTTAGAATTCGGTATCTACGCATGTATGCATAGATAGTTTTGATAAAGATATATGTTGAGAAATGATGTGAGTAGATAGTCCTATTTTGCAGACCCCCCTTGTTTCGTAACGATTTACTTCACCTTGTCACCTTAGGAGAAAAAGTGTAGAACATACGTGTATTCATATACACACTATCTTAAGAGGAAATATGTACCCATAAAAATATGTGTCTATACTAATAAATGTGTAAAAGAAAAGAGGAAGGCAGAAGCATGAGCAAACTATTTCTAAAGATCATTTTATGTAAAAGAAATAGGGACTAGTAGCGAGGGTTGGTTTGGATGGTTGGCGCTGTGTGCGCGGTGGGTTTGTGAAAGCCTCGCTAAGGGTCCATAAGGACGGGATCGTCGTGCTGTGCTTCTAGCGACCTGAAAACGTGCTAACCACCCGCCTGGTATGGGACAGGCACAATGTCATGACTCACCTAAAGTTAATCATTTCCTGCAATGGTTGTCGATCCGGTTTCCCGAGTGGAAATTGGTGGGCCACAGAGGGCCACGAGTGGTGTGAGGGGTAGAGAGGATAAGGTGTAAGAAGGAAGTCGCCCTAGCCTGGCTCTCGAGTCGTGCGCGACCGAACCCGGAAGTGGGATTTCTATGCGTCCAGAGGAGGACTTCATAGACCCAAGGCTAGAAGAAAAGGCAGTGGGGAGGACCCACAACGATAATGAGGACCTTACGCGTGCTTGCCATGTATCATGTTGTAGGGAGTACCTACCTTGATAATGGGGCCGGTATTGTCTATGTATCGGGTAGGAAATTATTAACAATGGGTCAGTAAACTGTTGTGTAAGCTCAGCCTGGTCACCTGCGTATAAGTCGCAGGGAGCTGATCCGACATTTAAGTTGAGTTTTCGTGGTGGGTACAGTGGTACACCTCTGCAGAGTGTAAAAAGGTATTCGAATACTCCGTGCTCCCGGGTTTTCTGGAGCCTGGTCGTCGTGGGGTGAACCCGCGTCGTTGCAACATGATTAGTATTGCTAAATTCTTTAAAATGAGATCAAACCTTGGCAACTCATGGGAGTTTAGCCTGACTCTGCGAAAAGTATACATATGTACAGTTTTGACAAATTACTTTAAGAAACAAAATCCCAAATTCAGGGAGACTTTCCAAAGTACTAAGATATCCCTGTTTTTCAATAAGATTTCATTAAGTATGGAACCATAGAGCTTGTTGTTGTCAATAACTGCATACAATATTTCCTTATGTGGGAACTTGTTGAGCTTTGTATGCTCACCCTTGCTGATCCAATAAGCACAGAGGATGAATCAACTGATTTCATAGACTATGGAATCGAGCCGGCACAAGAAGATCCCGATACAGTTCCAGGAGATTCAAGCGCCTGAAGGGTCATCTAGCCTCAGTGAGAGCGATGTGGGTTTCGCCCTGCTTCACGCTTTGCTGTGAGAGGGAGATGTTCCCCTCTACTTTACTATTTTTGCTACTCTTATTCGACGTGGTTCCGCACACGTCGGTTATTGTAATATGGGTCCGAATGACCCCATACGCTATGATTAAGGTATGTGTGTAAATGCTGTTGGATGTTCTGAAGTTTCAACTCCTGTGCACAAATTACCTGGGCATTTGTATTAGGTTCCCTCTAACGAGGGGCCCACAGCCACAACAGCTCGGGAACTTGGGGATGTTAGAACATGTAAATCTCTCCCACAATAAATTCAATGGAAGTATTCCATCCTCCTTCACAAGCATGCTTAGCCTAGAGACGCTTGATGTATCTTACAACAACTTGGAGGGGCCACTTCCAGAAGGACAACTATTTCGCACTGCCTCAGTAGATTGGTTTCTCTATAACAAAGGTTTATGTGGTAATCTCTCTGGCCTTCCACCTTGTTATTCAGCTCTAACATCTGAGCGGCATAAAAGAAAACACCTTAGTTTGATCGAAGCAATTATTTTGCCTGTGTGTGCTACTATTCTTCTATCAATTGCTGGAAGTATTATATTTATTTGCAAAAAGAGAAACCCTCAAGAAACTGCTGGTATTGAAAGGGGAGATGTATTCTCTGTATGGAATTTTGATGGGAAACTAGCATTTGAGGACATCATCAAGGCAACAGAAAATTTTGATGAGTAAGTACATCATTGGAATCGGTGGATATGGTAGTGTCTACAAAGTGCAACTTCAAGTTGGACGGGTGGTCGCCGTGAAGAAACTTCACCCGATAGAAGAAGAGTTTGATGATGAAAGAAGGTTTCGTACTGAAATTGAAGTGTTAACAAATATTCGACAACGGAGTATAGTCAAGCTATATGGATTCTGTTCTCATCCACATTACAAGTTTCTTGTTTATGATTACATAGAGAGGGGAAGTCTTTCTACAACCTTAAAAAACGAGGAACTAGCAAAGGAGTTGGATTGGCAGAAGAGAGTTGTTCTTGTAAAGGATGTGGCTCAAGCAATATCTTATTTGCACCATGACTGCAATTCACCTATAATACACCGAGACATAACGAGCAACAACATCTTGCTAGACAATAATTTCAAGGCTTACATTTCAGATTTTGGAACTGCAAGAATTCTAAAGTCTGATTCTTCAAATTGGAGTTCACTAGCCGGAACCTATGGCTACATAGCTCCAGGTATATGATGTCTTCTCACACACACAAAATAATTATACTTCCACCTTGCAAACTGCTAATTCAACTTTTTTTTCCTTATCGTACAGAGCTTTCCTACACATGTGTGGTGACTGAGAAATGTGACGTATACAGCTTCGGTGTGGTTATGCTGGAGGTGGTGATGGGGAAGCATCCAAGAGACCTGATACAATGCCTTGCATCATCGGAAGATCACGGAGCACTGCTCAAAGAAATCTTGGACCAACGCCTCTCGCCACCATTAACAATGGAGGAGAAATACATTGTACTACTCTTCAGGCTGGCGATTGCTTGCTTGCAAGCTTCTCCACAAGCAAGGCCGTCGATGCAAGAGGTGTATCAAACACTTGTCGAACGCCGCTCTTCTGACTCTTTCTACACTCCTTTCAACACAATTACACTTGCCCAGCTAAGAGATGCGTAAAGGTCCCAAGGATTGATGCCATATCTTGTGCTTAATAAAAACTAATAATATACATGTGTTACTTAATAAAAACTTAAAAGATACATGTGTGTAACCCTATTATTGAATGTTTTGGTGCACTGTAATTTTAATAATAATGTCATCTACACCTAATGTGAAAGCTATTTGGTGCATGCTGGTTTTTTTTTTTTTTGAGACCATGCTAGTTATTTAACTTCTTTTGTATCAGCACTAGTACAGAAATGCAGTCTACTAACCCCTATCTTCTATCGGTTATTAGCGAAACAGCAGAAAACCGATAGAAAATGTGCCTCGCGGTCATAAAAGCCCGACGGATGTATTTTCCCTATCGGTTTCTAAGAAACTTACCGATAGAATAAATAGTATGATTTACTCTAGCGGTGATGAACATATTTGCTGTTAGAAGAGATGCATAAGTACTGACGAAAGAATGTTGTGCGCCGATAGGACTGGTCGACTTCAACAACTAGACTTATTCTATCGCTACTGTATGAATATACCGACAGAGTATATTAAAAATTCCTATCGGTAATATGAAGTGCGCCGATAGAATAGTTGGCCTTCTACAAATATTTTTATTCTATCGGTAATGGATTCTTTTACCGTTAGAATATATAGAAAATTGCTTAGAACTGTTCGTCTTCAAATAGTTTTATTCTATCGGTAATGAATGTTTATAACGGTAGAATATTGCAAAAAATATCTTAGAACTGTTGGCCTTCTACAACTAGTAATATTCTACCGGCAATGTACGTACACACCGATAGAATATGTACAAAAATTCCTATCGGTAATATTTATTGTGCCGATAGAACCATTCGCCTTCTACAGATGTTTTTATTACTAACGGTATTCTGTTTTTGTACCGATAGAAAATATATATTTGTATAAATACACGGGTATGTCTCTTTCATTCTCACAGTTCATCTGGGGCTCGTAGTCCTAACCCGTAAGCTCCATGGACGGCCGGCGCACCTCTACAGGGGACCGCTGCACCTCCGCACCTCCATCGACGCCCTCTAGACGTCGGCATCCCAAGGAAGGTACGTAAAATTTCTGCAATATTGTTAGATTATTCTAATCCGATTATGGCAATAATTCTGCTTTTTTTGTATCCTTCATTTTGATGTGTCTTCTTTTCAATATGATTATGATCTGTTCAGGTCCTTGGATGATGCTCGTGAGGGGCAACGTATTTCACGGTTCTTCATCGCAGTACGCTGCCTACGTTGGCTTGTTGGCGAAAGAAATGGTGAAGATCACCGTCGAGAGCTGGAAGGACGTGAAGGGCGAGATCTTGGTTGGCTCGGTCGAGAAGATGCTTAAGCCCGGCGTGTTTCTCAAATCAGGACCTATAGAAAGCATCTTACATTTTTTTGCATGCACCAGCTTGTGGCCAGATGCTTACCTGCTTGGAGAAGAAGAATTGTTGTTATTTGCACAGCCATTCTACACCATCACTACACAGAACAACATCTTGGAAGGTAGGTTCTTTTTGTTAATGGAGTTGAGTTGAGTTGAGTTGAGTTGAGTTGATCGAGTTTGAGTCCGAGGAAATCACCAATACGTACAAATGTATGTCGACGGCAGTTCCAGCTCCTCGGGCGTCTTCGAACTGAACTCCTATGGTTAAGTCCAATGTGGTTCAGACATTTGCTGTTTTGGATGAATGGATTTGTGATGTATCAGGTCTAACTTGTAGTCGGTAGTTGCATTGTGGCAACCTGCAAAAGTTCCCTTTTATGTAAAATGCATGTATGGGCCACTGGGTCCTCGTCGTGATCTGTTGTTAATTTCAGACGTGGCTTTTGTAATATACATCGAATGTGTGAATTGTTGTATTTGTATATTGTTGTATATTTGTGTATCATGTATTGCTAATTGGGACATGAACTTGAATGTGCAGGGAGTATTTGTGTATTTAATTGTATTGGTAGGTAGGTGTGTATTTGTACTGCTGTTTCAGGCATGCACTTCAATTTGTGAACTGGCATGTGTATGTTTGTACCTGAATTTGTATTGGTGAACTGGCCTGTGTATGTTTGTACCTGAATTTGTGAACTGGCATCTGTAATTTCTTTGGCAAGATGAAGTCCCAACTACCTACGAAAAGTATTTTTGTGTCTCCTAGTTAATCCACAAATTAGCATTTCTTGAAATATATTGCTTTATCTTCTAGTTAAGATCCGTTTGATATAAGATCTGTTTGATGTTACATTGATATGATTCCTTGAATGTGAGAAATGGCATGTGCATGTTTGTCCCAGTTTGGTACCAGTACCTCCTCTAACGGTAAGTACACATATTTACCGATAGGAAAACACATATATTTGCTCAGTCATGCATATTCTAACGGTAAATACACATATTTGCCGATAGGAAACACATATATTTGCTCAGTCATGCATATTCTAACGGTAAATATGTGTATTTACCGTTAGCAAAAGACATATATTTGCTCAGTCATGCATAGTCTAACGGTAAATGCACATATTTACCGATAGAAAAACTAATGCTCGAGTGTTATGCATCATCTAACGGTAAGTACACATATCTACCGATAGAAAAACTCATGTGCGTGCCATGTCATGCATGATCTAACGGTAAGTACACATATTTACCGATAGGAAAACACATATATTTGCTCAGTAATGTATATTCTAACGGTAAATACACATATTTACCGATAGAAAAACTCATGCTCGAGTGTTATGCATCATCTAATGGTTCGTACACATATTTACCGATAGAATATGTGAGCGGCAAATTACCTAAGTTAGTCTGACGGTTATTTCATGTATTTACCGTTTGAAAAATGTCCATTATAAGGAAAACCCCACTTGACCATTGCTTAGCTGCTCTTTAATTTGTTCTGTTGCACTCTGTGTCCCTCTGTTTGTGACGAAAGTTCCAGCTACACTGCTAGGGTGATCAGCGCAGGCTGGAGGGAAGTTGATTGCGCCCCTCTCTTTAAGGTACGCTTAATCATCGACACTTATCTCTCTCTCCCTCTAGATCTCCCTTCCTCTCTACTTGCAAGCTAGCTGTATTGTGTAGTTCCAAGTTTGTAACTCTAAGCTTGGGAGCTTGGTAGCTGGAAATGCGTCATGTTTTAGGAGCTAACTAGCTTGTATTGTGTAGTTAGCTAGGTTAATTAGTGTTAATTTCGTCAGGCTAGGGTTCAACACATGTATCTGTTGTAAGAGGCTGTACATGTACATATACATAACTTAATCGGGCAGGTTTCATGCATGGCTTACTAGTTAAATTTTGTTAATTGTAGATGGACAGGAAATATTGGATGTATGGAATAAAACGTACTACTCTTGAATATTTGGATGGTGTGAATGAGTTTATTAAATTTGCTGAGCAACAAAAGGAGAGGAAGGGAGAGAAAAATATGCTCTGTCCTTGTACAGATTGTATGAACTTGAAGAGGTTTAGCAACTCTGATCAAATTAAGAGTCATTTGATTCGTCGTGGTTTTAATGCGCGATACACCCGTTGGATATGGCATGGCGAAGATCTTGAGGAAACAAGCACCACTACTACCAATCAGCACGACTCGGATGTGGATTGCAATAATATCAATGATCATCCCAATTTTGGTAATGTTCATTCCGATGTGCACGTAGATGATGATGATGACAATCTAGATGAGATGTTACGTGATGTAGAGGAAGATTACAACGAAAATGACTTTTGTGAATTTGAGAAACTGATTGCTGACTTTGAGAAGCCTCTGTTCCCTGGATGTGCAACATTTACAAAACTGTCTTCTGTGCTGAGATTATATAACTTGAAGGCAGGAAACGGTTGGAGTGATAAGAGTTTCACGGCACTATTAGATCTTCTAGCGGACATGCTTCCAGAGGGAAATGAGTTGCCAAGATCTACTTACCAAGCCAAAAAAACTGTTGTGTCCGTTGGGAATGGAAATCGAAAGAATACACGCATGCCCAAATGATTGTGTGTTGTACCGTAACGAGTACTCCAGTTTGCATGTTTGTCCAAGATGCGGCGCATCGAGGTATACGCGTAGGGACCGGATTGACAGTGAACGTCACGAGGTAAGGAAAGGGCCCCCAGCAAAAACTGTGTGGTACTTGCCTGTGATACCTAGATTGAAGCGGCTGTTTGCAAATCCGAAAGTCGCGAAGCACTTGCGTTGGCATGCTGAAGCCCGGAAACAAGACGGAAAACTGAGACACCCAGCTGATTCTATTCAATGGAGAAACATCAACAGAACATTTGCTGAGTTCGGCGGTGAACTTAGGAATGTAAGGTTCGGGCTGAGTACAGATGGTATGAACCCACATGGTAATATGAGCAGCCGGCACAGCACTTGGCCGGTTCTTTTATGCATCTACAATCTTCCCCCTTGGTTATGCATGAAGCGCAAGTACATCATGATGGCGTTACTAATCTCAGGACCCAGACAACCCGGAAATGATATTGATGTGTTTCTAGCGCCTTTAATCGAGGACTTACAGAAATTGTGGAGCGAGGGTGTGCAGGTGTGGGATGCATACAAGAAAGAGAATTTCATCTTGCGGGCCCTGATATTTTGCACCATAAATAATTTTCCTGCCTACGGCAATTTGTCGAGGTATAGTACGAAAGGAGCCAAGGCTTGCCCTATTTGCCTAGATGAAACTGAGAGCATGTGGGTGCGAAACTGCCGGAAAACAGTGTACATGGGTCACCGCAGGTTTCTTCCGGTGCATCACACGTACCGTAAGAAGAGGAAATCATTTAACGGGAAGCCTGAGAAGGGATCAGCTCCAGTGTTTCTGACCGGTAAGGAGATTTACTCGCGCGTGAACGACATCAAAGTTGAGTTCGGTAAGCATTCTAAACCTCGAGAAAAAAATGTTTGGAAGAAGAGATCGATTCTCTGGGATCTACCGTACTGGGAGCACTTACAAGTTCGACATTGCATTGACGTCATGCATGTAGAGAAAAATGTCTGTGACAGTTTGATTGGTTTGTTGTTGAACATTCCGGGAAAGACAAAGGATGGTGTGAAAACTCGTCGTGACATGGTGGAAATGGGGATAAGGACTGAGCTTGCACCTTTAGAGAATGGAAAGCGTACATACCTCCCCCCGGCCTGCTATACGTTGTCCAAGAGCGAAAAAACAGAACTCTGTCGGTGCCTGCACGGTGTTAAAGTTCCATGTGGGTACTCCGCGAACTTGAAAAAACTTGTGTCTATGAAGGACCTAAGACTGGTTGGCATAAAGTCCCACGACTGTCATGTCTTGATGTCACAGATGCTTCCCATTGCTATCAGAGGCATTCTCCCAGTTAAAGTCAGAGAGACAATCACAAACCTATGTTATTTCTTCAACGCAATATCTTGCAAGGTAAGTACGTGCACTCGTACTATAAGTTCACTACCTCCATTTGTGGAGCTTAATTAGAAGATTTTTCTGATATGAATATTTGGCGCAACTGTGTCCTCGTAGGTAATTGATCCCGATGGACTGGACGCTTTGCAACGCGACGTGGTTACAACTCTTTGTCACCTCGAGATGTATTTCCCTCCATCCTTTTTTGATGTTATGGTCCATCTGATTGTTCACCTTATCAGAGAAATTAAGTTTTGTGGACCCGTGTGCCTGCGCTACATGTATCCATTTGAGAGATTTATGGGTGTATTGAAGGGATACGTAAGGACTCGTCGTCGACCCGAGGGGAGTATCATGGGAGGTTATGCCGCCGAGGAGGTGATTGAATTTTGCACAGATTATATGGCCGGGGTTGACCCAATTGGTGTTCCTAGGTCCCGACACGAGGGTAGGCTTGAGGGAATCGGAACGATTGGATTCAAAGCTATCGTCCCCGCTCGTGATGTGTACGCAAAATTACATTTTTGGGTCTTACAACACATGACGGAGGTCGAGCCATACATACACGAGCACAAGGTAATGTTACGGTCACAGAATCCTTCGAAGTCAGACGTTTGGGTAAGCAGAGAACATAACAGGAAATTTGCTGAGTGGATCCAAGAAAGAGTCACGCGAGCTGCCGAGGGCTCCGTAAGTGAAACTGTGACATGGTTGGCTAGAGGCCCAAGATTCACTGTAGGGACTTGGCAGGGGTACGACATCAATGGGTATTCATTTTACACAAGAGCTCAAGACGCCAAGAGTAGCACGCAATGTAGCGGAGTGACACTGTTTGCTATTTCCGAGGATGCCAGGTCAGTAAGGGCGCTAAACTCATATTACGGTGTTATTGACGAAATATGGGAGCTCGATTACGGATTACTTAAGATTCCCCTGTTTCGATGCCAATGGGTCGAAATCCCTCGAGGTGTTCAAGTTGACAGTTACGGGTTTACTCTCGTCGATCTTGGTAGAGTCGGACACCAAGACGATCCATTCATACTTGCAAAGCAAGCCACACAGGTATTCTACATCGTTGACCCGGCCAATCCAAACTTGCATGTTGTCCTCCACAGCAAAAGACGTATTGTTGGGGTCGAAGATGTTGTCGACGAAGAGGAGTATAACCAATTCGATGAAATACCTCCATTTTTAGAGGACATTCAATCTATCCGTACTGAAGATATCGACGAAACAACGTATCTGCGAAATGACCACGAAGAAGGATTATGGGTTGAGAACCATTGATGATTAATTCCTATTTCAGGGATAAATGCCAAGCAAACAGCCCACAAGTTCTGCAGCAAGGTGAGGAACTTATCATTAATACATCAGGCAGTACATTTTTCTTTAGAATTTAATGATAAGCTAGTTCACAGCATTAATACATCTCAATTTTACTCCACAGCATAAGTTCTGACATGTATAGTACCTTTATCCTGTAAATATTTAATTCTTCCCTTCAAATAGCACTTGCAAAAATCTCACCGCAGTCTCTTCAAATTAAGTTCTGCAAAAATCCCTTTTTTCTGACGGTATTTTGTTATTTATACCGATAGAGAAGGACATCTTCTCTCAGGCACTTCAAAACGTTTTCTATCGGTATTGTTCTATTTTACCGTTAGAATAAATTCGTTAGTCTCACGGTATTTGTTGTCTGACGGTTTTTTCCTGTTTTTACCGATAGAAGAATACTCTGCCGCTTTGAATTCTCAACCGTGTCGCCATGCGTCGCCTTGGAAACTCTATAAGTACCTCGCCATGCGTCGCGGTATTTTGTTGTTTTTCTAATTCTCGAACGGTTCGACTCCTCATCTTCTCTTTCACAATGGCAACCTCCATGGGATCGTCATCCACGCCCTCCCCGGTAAGAACTCTAAATCTCCTCGGTTTACCCCTGTATTGTTAATCCATGTTCAGTTCATTCTTGACCTGTTGATTTGCACAGGGAATGGTAGCCGTGGAAGACACTTCCAAAGTGAAGGCTGACCTGAGGGCCCTCCAGGAGGAGCACAAGCTCCTTACAGACAAACACACTCAGCTACGGCTTGACCTTGACGATCTCTTCCAGCGCATTAAGCGCATGAAGACGGATGGTGACAATGCTAGGGCGAGGACGAGGCGTCTTCGCGAGGAGAAGAAAGCCGTGGATATGACCATCGCTGGCTGCGGTTTGACTATGAAGGATACCATAGCGAAGCTGAGGGAGGTCGCAGGCCTTCTCGACGCGGTAGTAGTTGATCCTAGGGACAACTTGTCGCTAGAGGAGTCCTGCGTCCTGGCTGCAAGTCTAACTGACTCTATTCTACATGCAGCCAGGGCTAAGACCACCCCTTGACCTAGCATTTTGGGTTTTATTTTTTTTTGTAAGTGATAAAACAATAATGAATGAACAATTTCTTTTTATGTCAATTTTCCAATTTTCCGGCTATCTTCCCTCTTTCTTTAACATTCTGCAGCTTTCAACCACGGTCTGTTTGATGTTAAATTGTGTACCTTTTCATTACTCTGACGGTATTTTGTTGTTTTTACCGATAGAAAAAGGGCACACAATACTATATCTCAAGCACTTAATCAAAAAATTTTTCTGGGAAAATTGGTCTCACGGGATTTTATTGTTTATACCGATAGAAAAAAAGGCACTTTTCATTACTCTCACGGTATTTTGTTGTTTTAACCGATAGAAACTATAATCTCAAGCACTTTAAAAAAAATTTCTGGGGAAAATTGGGCTCACGGGATTTTTTTGTTTATACCGATAGAAAAGGGCACCTTTTCATTACTCTGACGGTATTTTGTTGTTTTTACTGATAGAAAAAGGTCTCAAGCACTTAATAAAAAAAATTTCTGGGGAAAATTGGTCTCACGGGATTTTATTGTTTATACCGATAGAAAAAAGGCATCCACTAATTCAAATATTTTTCCGGGAAATTTACTTGTTCTATCGGTGTTATTTTGTTGTTTCGATAGAAAAGTACGTAAGTCTATCGGTATCATTTTGTTATACCGATAGAAAAGTTCCTCCGCTACTTTATTACTCGTACACGGCCCTTTAGTTTCCCTCCACTCGAACAGTTCCACCTTAGAGCACTGCGTCTCTTCGAGAGCGAAGAAAACCCCAACCTCCGCCGTGACCACTCACTTCCTCTCTCCCACACGACGATCGCCGGCTGGACACTGGTTCGTCACTGCCACCGGTTCTTATTTTCGTCCTTCGCCGGCCGCCGCTGCGTTCTACACCGCCTCTCCATCACCAGAACTGATCGCCGCCGTAAATACCCTAATTCGTCGTTCTATTTCCAGCATCTTCTTTATTTGATCCTAGTGTTTTGCACGTACTAATTCTTCGAGTTTTGCAATTACACTAGGGTTCCCTATTGTGTTGGCTTATGTACATTCCGCAGGCAATGTTGATTTTAATTAGGGTTTACATAATATGTTCCAGTGCTGTAATGAATCTGTTTTGAGATTTTAACTTCTCTATACTGCTGTATGTGTGATCAATTGTATCCAACTGCCATGTAATGCAGATTATATGTTGGAGGTGTTCTTACACATATTCTATCGGCAGCTCATGTGTTTACCGATAGAAAATTTTTCTGCACAAGTAGTAAAACTAAATTTGGATCTGGAAGGACATGAGCCATGCAATGTACTAGTTTGGTTGGGAATTTTTACTCACTTCGTATGAATATATGGCAATGTGGATGGGTCTTCGATGTATATGTTTCAAATGCCTATATACATGACTTTTCCCAACCTAATAGCTGTGAAGTCCTGATGACTCACATACAGGCTAGGCTAAAGATTATGCACAGTGGCACTTAGATGCTTGTGTGCATATTTACGTGTGAAATAATAATGCTGGCCCATGAATATTAGTGTAGCAAATCATCGAGAATGTTATGTGATGACAGTGAATGGTGGCTTGTCAACAAAATTCCATATGTAGAGAACATTGTTATGTTCTATCGGTATCTCACGTTTTTGCCGATAGAAAAATTGTCTTCTGTGGAGGTAATTGTTATGGTCTATCGGTAGCTCATGTGTTTACCGATAGAAAATATTTCTGAAGAGTTCAGTAAGTAGTTTATGCATGTCTTTCTTTTTGTATTATTTTCCCTTTTGCCGCCCTAGTTAGTCTCCAGTCCTGGGCTGAGTTATGGAACTCCAAGGCGAATTAATTGCCATATATATGGTTTGTTGAAGGTTTTGTAGTGGAAGACATGTCGTCGTCTTCATCGGATGGTACTAGTGGTTCGACTAGGGCCAACCCCATCGTAACTACTGAAGATGCAGCTGTTACATCCCAGCGCAAGAGGGTGGGGCAAGGCGTGACGATGTTGGGGCGTTTGGCCAAACGCACGGATCTTTCTTGTGAGTTCAACCAATTTGGGAGGCCGATTGGAAAGAATGCTGGGAGGTACGCGGCCTACGTTGGGCTGTTGGCGAAAGAAAGGGTGAAGATCACCGTCCAGAGCTGGAAGGACGTGACGGCGGACGAGAGGGATAGGTTGTGGGCGGAAGTGAAGGTTAAATGAACTGAAATTGCTGAACTCTTTCGTAATCACGTTCTCTTGGCTTATACTAAAGTTTAACTAACTCGTGATTAATTGTATGCATTTTTCGGAAACAGGCTAAGTGGAACATCCCCGACGATACACCTAGGACTGCCTGCTTGAAGGACATGAACGGAACATGGAAAACATTTAAGAGTTGGCTCATCAGTAACTTCCTCGCTGCGGGGAAATCTCCTTGCGAGAAGTACCCCTTCATATCGGAGGAGGTATGGGAGGAATTCACCAAGCAGAAGGGGACTGAGGAGTTCAAGGCCCTTAGCGAGAAGAATAGGGCGATCCAGAAGAGGAACGACCACCCACATCGGCTCGGATCCCGGGGCTATGCGGGGAAGGAGGAGCAGTGGAAGAAGGAAGACGAGCAAAATCCTGTCATCGACACCCCTGAGTTGCCGCTCTCCGAGATCCGGGATGAGAGGTGCAAGCGATGGTGGAGGGGGACGGGGTCCGTGTCGTCCACGGGGTCTGTGCAGTTCGCAACCCCTGGGGACGCCGACGTTGTGAGGCGAATGGTAAGTTGGCTAACCTCGTAAACTGTGTGGGCACAAGTGTATATAAGGCAATTTGTCTCACAAGGTACCTTCAAATGTAACAGATCTCTTTTGAGAAGGAGGCAGCGGAGGGATTGTTTACCCCGCAGAGGGAGAACGACATCCTCACCAGGGCTCTAGGAAATAAGGAGCATCCCGGGCGGACACGGGCCGTGGGAGCCATTGTGTCGTGGAAGGCCGGTTTCGTAGATCCGGCTCCACCGAGGAAGAAGGCCCGCACCTGGAAGGAAAAGGAAGCTGACCTCTCCGATAAGATACGGGCTGAGGTACGGGAGGAGATACGGGCGGAGATGCGGGCTGAGATACGGGCTGAGGTACAGTCTGAGGTGCAGACCGAGGTCGCACAAATGAGGGAAGAGTTTGCACGGTTGAGAGAAGCATTGCTGGCCAAGAGTGCAGATGCGGATCCCCAAGACGAGGGTACCCCGCGGGGTCGGATAAGCAGTTGCGCTTCGAAGGTACTCGCGGATCCAGTGGATCTACTTGAGGTACTGCAAGCCTTCATCTGTGCACTTAAGTTGATGCAAGCCTTCATCTGTGCACTTAATTGTTACAAATTTGCAGGGGCCGGAGGGCTGCATCCTACAGAATCACGTAGGCGCCGGGCAGGAAGTGGTTGGACACGGCTTCGTATATCCGTCTGGGCCAGATGTCCGGGTCCACTGTGTACCTCTACGGTTGGGTTTCGCAAAGGTACAGGTGGACATGGCCATGCCGGGCTACAACGATTCTCCGTTGCCAGTCCCAACAGAGGAACTGCAGACACTTGCTGAGGCAGTGGGCTCCTACGTACAGTGGCCCAAGAAGTGTCTTGTAATACAACCGGTAAATCCTACACATTTTAGATTACATCCTACTCAGTACACTCAACTTGCATAGTCTAACATACGTGCTCATTAATTGAAGTGGCCTGCCGCGGGGCTACCTGGGGACTGCGCCCCCAGCTCGGGGCATGAGGGCCGATCTCGTGCGAACCTGGACACATCAAAGACGGCCTCGACCCCACCCAGCGCATCCACGCCTCCACCTCGGAAGAAAGCCGCCATCAACTCGCCCTTGCCTTCGAAGGTACGCGCTCAGTCCCCGGCAAAAGGCAAGGGCAGCAAAGGCAAGGGCAAAGGGCGACAGGGACTGCCGCGGATGTTCACGAACGCGCTCCCACTCATGTCGGAGGCATCTTTGCGGAAATTGGATCGATCAACCAGAGACCTCCACGAGTGGTACCTACATCGAGCTCGGCGCAGCCTGAACTTCTTAGTTCCCTACAGGCCTGGGCAGTTCCACCGTGAGCCCGGGACTATATCCGTGGCACACGAGGATCTGTTCGACCTCTACAACTGGCGGGAGCTCGATATGTCCATCATACGGACTGGAGTCCTGTGAGTTTCCTGATGCTATGTATTGCTGTTTTCTAACTCTGTTTGCTAACTCTGCATTAATGTTGCAGTTCATTTGAATACTGAGTAACTTTCTGTGAAATTAATATTAATCTCGTCCTTCGCATGCAGGTGCATGTACAGGCTAGCATCGGAGGCTGCGTGTGACAAGGTGGGTTTCCTCGACCCAGAGAAAATAAGCCTCACGATGCTAGAGCAGGACGCCGCGCACGCTGAGCAGTACATATCCAGCGCGCTGATGGCGCAGCAGGACAGGGACTTCATTCTGGTGCCGTACCACCAAAGGTTAGTGCATTTCGTACTAATTTAACTCAATCTTGTATGTTACACCTGAGATGTACTTTGAGCTAGCGGTCCTCTTTTACGTACAATGCAGGGGCCACTGGATCCTCATCGTGATCTGTCCGCCGAGGAACGAGGTGTACTATCTCGATTCGATGCGTGACAGATTATCGATGGAATATGTGCTCAAGGGGAATATGGAGGCGTAAGTAACTTATATGTTTGATTTAAATTTTGACCTCACTAGCTAATGATAATACATTAACTGGCAATACTAACTGAAATGCAGGGCTTTTGATAAATATGTGTCCGCTGGAGGGAGGCATGCCGCACCGCAGGGCTCCGTACTAGCTTGGAAAGAATATGAGGTACTCACGAGACTTTTTGTTTATGCTTAATTAGTTTATGGAAACAATATATAGCTAACATGTCTTCACATATGCAATTATCTCAGTGCCATCAGCAGTCGCAATCGTGGGAATGCGGGTTTTATGTGCTGCGCTACATGTACGACCTAGTGCGGACAAACTTTTCCCGATTCCCCCAGGTAAGCATCGATAGCTAACTCAAATTTCAAAAATGGGTGTCACGTTCTAAATTAGGATCGAAGTTAGTTACTCAGTATGCACACATGCTTGCAGATCGCCATGTCGAAAGACCAATATGAAAATGCAAAGATTATATATCTTCGACAAATCTAGGCACAATATGTCATGGAGGAAGTAGCGCCCAACCATCCAGCATGACAATTTTCTCCTTTTCGTGTACTCTGCATAGACTGTTTATATACATGTGAATAAATATATATATATGTGAATAAATGTCCACATTGGATTGCAATCTGTATTTGTCCATACATATGTGAATAAATGTGAAAAACTGCCTAATGTGTCAATTTGTTCTGTGAATTTACCTTGCATCTGTACTGTATTGTGTATCCAATCTATACTGTATTGCATCTGTACTGTATATGTGAATGTACTGTATTGTGAATGCAAGTACTGTATATGTGAATGCTCTATCGGTAAATTCATCAACAACCGAGAGACTACTGTACTTTTTTCTATCGGTACAATCAAAATTAACCGTTAGAAGAGTGTGACCTTTCCTGCCGGTGAACTCATACATATCCGATAGAGTACTAAGTTTTTTTCTGTCGGTAATCTTGTAGTTAACCGTTAGAATAGTGGTACTTTTCAAACCGCTAGCGACGAGTTTTCTATCGGTAAACTTATAAGATGCCGATAGAATAGTATGATTTTTCCTATCGGTAAACTTATAATTAGCCGTTAGAATAGTGGTACTTTTCCAACCGCTGACGACGAGTTTTCTATCGGTACAATCCAAATATACCGATAGAATAGTATGATTTTTTCTGTCGGTAAACTTGTAATTAACCGTTAGAATAGTTGTACTTTTCCAACCACTGACGACGAGTTTTCTATCGGTACACTCCTAATATGCCGATAGAATATTATGATTTTTTCTGTCGGTAATCTTGTAATTAACCGTTAGAATAGTGGTACTTTCCCTGCCGCTGGACGTAAGACTACGACGGGTTTTCTATCGGTAGATTCATAATATGCCGATAGAATAGTGAACTTCTTCTGTCGGTTATTTACCGATAGAAAATGTCCAGTCTTGTTCTATCGTGTCTATCTCTATTGGTACAAAAACCGATAGTAGAAGGGTGTTTTTTACCGATAGAAGACTGCATTTCTGTACTAGTGCAGGAAGATTGATTCAATGTCACTAAACTTTGGTCTTTAATGTGATATGCCACAAAAATTTCATCTTTTTTTATGCTACTACTTTTTTGAAGTCTAATGTTATATGCTACTTTGATCGGTCAACTCAAAAAAGTATCAAAATATCCTGTTAATTAAGACTTAATCATGATATTAAATAAATAGAAAGGTTGGAATGCAAAACTTTTAATTTTAGAAAATTCTAATGAAAAATTTTAAAAATTCAAAAACTAGAAGTTTTATTTTCTAATCTTTCTATTTATTTAAAATCATGATTAAGTCTCAATTAACAAGAATATTTCAGTTATTTTTCTGAGTTGGCCGGTCAAAAATGACATATAATATTAGAATTCAAAAATGTGGTGCTATCTAATCAATAATTAAAATTTCAGTGGTAGATTGTATCAGACACCAATGTTCAATAATATAGAATCAATTTTCCCTTTTGTATTTGATCAATAATATTGCTGAATGTTTTGATGTATTATAACTTGTAATACTAATGTCGACTTCTAATGGAGCAAGCTATTACTTGTGCTTGTTATTTAACTAGTTTTGTATTTGCTCAATAAGCAAGTGTTATTTAGAGGCATGTTTGCACTAGTTTAATAAGAAATTTCTTATCGTAGAATAGGCTTATTTTGGACATTAACTTTGAACTTAATCCCCCCTTCCACGGCCGTGTCTAGAATTCTAGGTTGGTAGGAAAGATAATCAAAGAAGTCTTATATAGTACTCTCTGTCTCAAAAATAATGATATTTTTTATTTTTTATAGTTTTAAGAGACAAATTTATTAATTTTTATAGTTATTTACCATAAAAAAAATGCTACTATAGAAGTGGTTTGGGTACCTGGATTCTTTAACATTATTCTTCATGAAATATAGGGAGTACTACCAACCATAAACCTGATTTTGGGTATATAGGCTACTGTATAGCTAAAAGCAGGAATGAAGTTGCACTTTTTATCTGTTCATAGCAACTTTTATGCCACAATAACTTAACCGTATGGATTCCAAAATTCCAAATTAGTGAACATGACTGTTAATTGTGGAGCGATGACTTTGGAGACTTCGCAGATATGCAAAGAAAACCATGATAGGTCATACACAATTTCCATTTCATAATTGTCATTTCAAATATGCCAAACTACTCGCCAGAGTATTGTAAACGATGAAAAATGTGTAATTTCAAAAATGCCAAACTACTGGGTAGAATATTGTAACCCCATGAAAAAGATCCATATTCTGTGTCCTTAGGGGAAAAAATAGTGTTTTTTCTAAAATCTTAATAATCAATCAACATTTGAATATTCTAAATTAATATTGAAGAGAAATTAAAGTGGTTAATCATCGTCGATCTTGCGATAACTTTTAAATTTCTCACCTACCTTGATTTGGATTTTCAATTTCTTGTCTAACTGTCAAATAGAGAGAAATATATATACAAACAATATTCTACCACCCACTCCTATAATAGCTATTCTATACCCACCTTAGGAACTGTTCAATCTAACTTACTGGACCAAATTAGAACCATTGGATAGAGATAACAGTTACCGTGTGTTAAATGGGATTTAACATCGTTTTGTAAAGGTGGTTAACGTCAATTCAATAGTAGCAAGTTTTTAAATATTTTATTGTTACCGATATCCCCATCAACGGTTCCTTCATCTTCTCCGGTACGCCTTCTCCACTACTCTCCCACGAACTATTCATCTTTTCCACTAAGCTTTGTCAAAAATTCTCGCCGTCACTCCCTCAAAGCAGCTGGTTCATCAATTTTTTGTCGCCGGATTTCCCGTGTTTCCAACCCGCGCTTCCGGAACTCCTCGACTTGACCGCGAGCACGATTCCCGTCTCGCCAATCCGGATTTCGATCTTGAAATAGGTAAGAATTATATTTTTGTTGGTAAATTTACTGATTTGTGTAAATGTAGCTGTTTCGGACAGTAAATTGGATGTACATTGCCTTCTTGAAATAGGTAATTTAATTAGATGTTCGTCAGTAACTTTACAGCTTCTTTGTCAGTAAATTGTAGTGATTTGTACAATAAATTCAACCTTCATTACCAAAGAGTGGGCAATAAATTGATGTATTCGGATATATGTTCTTTTACACTTGTTGATCAGTAAATTATATTTGTTCGTATAGTAAATTTTATCTACATTAGTAGTAAATCGAAAGTAAATTGATGAATCATTCTATTACAATAAGAGAGTACATTTTAGTCAGTAAATTTGTGGTATTATGACTGGATCGTGATATTGAAATAGATTAGAATTTGATTTACTACAAGTGAATTTTAATTTTTTGTTATTACATTGTAGTTATCAGGTCAGTACAATTTTCATACAATACCAGTATATCATCAATAAATGGATAGCCATTGTAGTATGAGAACAGATAATACATTTTAGGTAGTAAATTTGTTCTTTCAAGACTATAAATTTTTTATTTTTTCAGTATTATTTTGCAAACAATGTCATCTCGAAAGAGTACAGTAAAGGCTGCTGGCAAGGTTCCTAAGAAGCTTAGGAAGGTGGTTATGTCGAATAGTCAAAACGCCTTGGTTATCTCCTTTGATCCGACACAAGGTAGCCCTGCAAAATCTACTAGGGTATGTTTATTTGTGCATCGTTTAAACAGAATTGTAATGTTATTTGATTGTATAAATATGTTTTTGTATCGTAGCTGTAATTTGCTGCAAGAGAAAAGAGAGACAGGGAAGCGGCATTTGGTGATGAGGAGCACGAAAAGTATCACGCTAAAGATCCCGATTGTAATGAGGTTTTGTTTTGCTATATCCTAACTATTTTGTAATGTTTTTGTTTTTTTATTAGTATATTTCAGTTTTTAAGTTTTGTATTGCCGTTATTTACAGGAAAACGAGGGCAATCGATACGCAATTATTCAACTGGATGATGTAGATGCGCTGAATGATGACGATGATTTTGTTGAGTGGTTTCACGTAGAGAAAAAGCCCAAGGTTTTTTTTACTGAATACATGAATATATTTAGTTAATATGCATGTATGCCATAGTTAAATATCTTCTATCTCATTGTTTATATTATAATTTGTATTTTTTGCAGATTTGCATCAATATCAGTTGTGAGCCAAAAAGGATATACGATCTAATAAGGTTGTTGAATGAGGCACAAAAGACTAAGTTGAGGGAGATTGGATTTGGATGCTTGATCGATTTCAACGTAGACAGGATTGGTTCTAGGGATTTGATTGAGTGGATTATGGACAGAATCAATATGGAATCAATGGAGATTTTGGTAACAAATGACAAAAGGCTTGCCGTCACGTCTCATGATGTTTACTATGTGCTTGGTCTTCCAAAAGGAACACTGGATGCACCTATTGCAGACAGGGAAGCCGACATGTCATCATTTATGGACTGTCTAGGTGTTGATAGGAATAAAAATTTCCATGTTGACAAACTGATCGAATGCATTAGGCGTGGAAGTGCTGACAAGTTTTTTTTGCAATGTTTCATGCTCGTCTTGATGAACAAGTTTCTATTGTGCACTAGTTGCTTTTACTTAAACTCAAAACTTGCTAGTCTTGTGAGGGATGTAGAAAGTTTTGGTAGGATGGACTGGTGCCAGGCTGTTGTGAACAACCTAAGGGTTGGTTCACGGCATTAGCATGGAAACCATAAGAGGAATACCATCCAGGGATGTAGTGTTTTTTTAATGGTAAATATCTAAAGTTGTTACCTGGACAATTTATGCTGTGTTCTATAGTTGGTAAACATGTATTTATATATTTTAATCCATGTTTTTATAGGTTTATTACCTGGACAATTTATATTGTCAGCATTCCATTGGTATCAAGCAGACGTCTCGTGTCAATTTTTTCAGTGGTGAATTGATAACCAAACTGGAGGCAGCTGACGTTTCACACAAGGATGCATAGAATAGGAGACACTATGGAAAGCTAGATGTGAGTATTTTTCATACTAAACATAAAAGTGTATTATTTATATAATGTTTAGGCACTATGCGTGTACAAAGTCAATTTGTTGAGCAGTAAATTTGTTATATTAAGTACCAAACTTTACTATCATATTAATACGAATTTAATGCCATACCAGTAAATTTATTATGATTCGGTTTTACCAGTAAATTTACTATAGGAAGAATCATACTTTACTGCTGTATAAATATGAATTTACTGAATGAACCAGTAAAGTGGTTATAATTTGACAGTAAATTTAGTTTTACGTCATATTAACACTGGACAGTGAATTAATGTAATATGTCAGTATTGATCATGATTTATTGATATGAATTTAATATTTTGTTGTTATGATTTTCAGTTCAGAAATGCCAAAGACAGTTGCTATGTAAAGAAGAAAATCAAAAGTAAATTTTCCGGTGTTCTGTTGAGATCCATGATATTCCATCTTCGTTTCCAAGCATGGATAGCCATCTAGGTGATTTGCTGTCTTCTATTGATGGTGTGGAGAAGGATAAAGTAATGGAAGCTGTAAAGTCGTATGATAAGGATGTTGAAAATTGTTGAGCTGAATTACTTTTGAAGATCAAGGAATTCGACAATAAGCTTGAAAATGCCAGAGTCAAATTAGTTTTGAAGATCAAAAATATAATTGGGAAACGCAAGATTGGATCAAATGTTCCATCCAAACCGGTGAATAAACAAGGGAGTGGTACTAAACCTGTGAATAAATCTAGTGAAGAGAGAAATATTGCTAAGAACGATGGTGATGATGCCCCTCTTGCATTGGTTGCACAGAAGATTCAAATTTCTCTCAATAAAGCAACGGCACCAACAATTATTGGTTAGTGTCATCATATATATCAATTATATTACATTGCGTGTACAATATCTTTTAAGTTACTATGACAGTAAATTTGAATGTGCAGATGATGGCGGCGAGAAGAGTGTTGTGTAGACATTTGGAACTGAACAACAGGACAAATTTGAGAAGACATATATGGAGAAAGATTAGTTATGTGAGAAATCATATTTGTAAATTATTGTTGTAGTAAAGCTCTAAAAAGTAGTGGTACCTTATTTTATTTATAGACGGACGATGTGTGGAATCGATTGTCAAACCGATGCTTGCTCCTATCCATATTCATGGCACAACTGCGACAACACAAACTGATTACCATGACCCATGTATGTTGAATCATCTCTCAATTGAAACATCATATTGCATGTTTATATTATGAAGAATCAGTAAATTACAGTGGTTAGTACAATAAATTTAATCTACAATACCAAAACGTGAGTAGTAAATTTGTTGTATGAACAATCATATTAGGACATGTATGTAACAGGACAGCAAATAGATATTCGAAATACAGTAATAGTTATTCGAAGGACTGTAAAAGTAGTAAATTTAAGTCGTACAATCTGATATGTTGGTAACAGTTAAACTATATTTTTTATTTTGGAGCAGTTGATGCAATAATGAAAGATGTCGATGATATTATGAAGATGAAAGAGTTGGAGAGGACAAATGATGCCATCGACAAAATAATCAATGATCCAAAACCACATACTGCAGCAGTCATCCCAACTCCACAGCAAGCATCCTAAACAAAACTCGGCAGATGATTGCGCAAGACGAAAGCAACTGCTAAGTACATATCACCATTTAAGTGCAATTCTAGTGCACCCAAAAGGCAAACTGGGTTTAGATGCTTTCAAATATACGATGAGTTGTGTAAAAAGGGTGATCCTTATTATAGGTAAGTTGTAGTACTTTTTTTATTGAAAGTTATTAATTTGAATTTTATATATTGAATAAAGATTTGTTAATTTTGGATGTTTTTTCAGGACAACTATAATATTAACAGCATATGGTATTGCATTAAATGGAAGATATGTTCAAACCTCATTCAATGAAGGGTGCGAGTTGGAAAATTTGTTCATAAAATTATTCTGCCGGTCTATAACATATGATGATAAGAAAAATATAGGACTGCACCAGCAGGATATAGGGCATTTATCCAACCCGAATGCTCTGTAAGTTTTATCGAGCTACTGTATCTATTATGTTGGACAATATGTGTTGGTTTTGATATGATACAGTGTTCATATTTAACACTTAAAGGAGATATTACTTTGTGAGGAGCACTATGGGACGCAATTCACTGTAGATTTTGGATTAAGCACTGTGATGGCGAACACAGTTGGATTTCGCTTGGTTGATGCGAAATTGGTAAGATTTAAATCAATAAAAATAGTTTGTTAGTACTGTAAAGTTGTTTTAGGCAGTAAATCTAAAGTACACTACTACAGAAGTGCATTCCACTAACCCATATTTTCTAACGGTTATAAGCAATCTGGGAAAAATCCGATAGAATAGGACGACAGCGGCGGAAAAGAGGCATTTTACTATCGGTTACACACTAGTCCAACGTTAGTGAAATGCAAATACTTTTTACTATCGGTCATTACTGTACAAACCGATATAATATATTAAATAGTACTATCGGTTTTCCACCTTTAACTGATAGTAAACTTGCGCACTTTATACTATCGGTTATTACTGTACCAACCGATATAATATATTACAACAGTACTATCGGTTTTTCGTTCGTAACAGATAGTAAAATTACTCACTTTATACTATCGGTTCGTATTGTACCAACCGATATAATATATTACATAGTACTATCGGTTTTTCTCGCGTAACTGATAGTGAAATTACTGACTTTTTACTATCGGTTATTACTGTACTAACCGATACAATATATTAAATATTACTATCGGTTATATAAAACAAACCGATAGTAAAATGACTTCATATAAACTTATGGTTATGACAGTGGGAACCTTATTTTACTATCGGTTTGTGTTTTTGAACCGATGGTAAAATTGGACAACTTAATTAGGTCGACCCCTGCTCTGCGCCTCCCCTGCTCTGCGCTCTGCATGTTGGAATCATTTCAGCCGCGCACGACTCCAAGCTAGAGTGATCTGGAGAAGCTAGCTGAGAGGTTGATCATATTTCCATCCCCCTCGGTATTGTCATCTTCTCATCACCTCTCTCTCTCTCTCTCGATCACTCTTTCACACTCTCGATCCCTCTCTCTCTCTACTTGCAATTCATTAAACTAGATACATGTATCTCCAAACTAGCTAGAAGGCTGGGTTGGCTAGCTAGCTATAGCTTGCTGAATTTAAGCAGCTAGCTAGCTGGCTCTTCCAATTAATGCATGCATCAAGTTAATTAGGGTTTCATATATACAAATCCATTTAATGTAATTAAGCATCTCATGTACACACATATGGCCTATCTAATTATGTTTCATGCATATATGCATGCCCTGAGTCATTAATTCTTTATTTGAATTTGTCAATTTTGTGAAATAATTGTAGATGGACCGAGAATATTGGATGTATGGAATAAAACGTACTACTGTTGAGTATTTGGAGGGTGTGAATGGGTTTATTAAATTTGCTGAGCAAGAAAAGGCGAAGAAGGGAGAGAAAGATATGCATTGTCCTTGTATAGATTGTATGAACTTAAAAAGGTTCGGCAACTCTAATCAGATTAGGAGTCATTTGATTCGTCGTGGTTTTAACGCACGCTATACCCGTTGGATATGGCATGGTGAAGATCTTGAGGAAACGAGCACCGCTACCACTCAGCAGCACCCGGCGGAAGTGGATTGCAGTAATGATGATCATGATCAAAACATTGGTAATGTTCATTCGGAAGTCCATGTAGATGACGACAATTTAGATGAAATGTTACGTGATGTAGAAGAAGACTACAGCGAAAACGATTTAGCTAAATTTGAGAAATTAATTGTTGATTCTGAGAAGCCTTTGTTCCCCGGATGTGCAAAATTTACAAAGTTGTCTTTGTTGCATCTAAGCCTTCATGCCTAACCCTAATTTTGATGATTAATGAAAACAAAGTGACTTTGACTAACCGTGCTTCTGAGAGTTTTGATACAGAGTTTGCTCGGGAAGAATTACGAGATGATCAAGATGAACCCGACATGAAGTGAAGCACGAGGTGCAGAAGATCAGAGACAAGACGCAAATCATGAAGATGCGAAAGACCTAAGGTATTATGAGTATTTTATTTTTACCGATCTCGGCGTTTGGAGATGATCGGTTAGGAAAATTATTTTTAGCTTTAACCGTACTATAAAGAGGGGTGGCGAAAGTCCTCTCTTTATCTCCAACGCAAACCGAGAAAGCTAGGTCATTGCATTGCATTTTTTGGTTGGATTTGGTTTTGAACTTATTTGAAAAATCTGGATTTTCGGTTCAGTTTTTGACAATAGAAGAGTATTTGCAATTTTCAGAAAGATCTAGGCAGATCTGGTTTTTACTTCTGTTGACAAAAATGTAGCCCTTGAAATTATCTTTCAAACGAGCTGTTAAACACCTCTTTTGAATTTCTGGATTTAAAGTTATATCTGTTTTTGTTCATGATGACTATCAGTTTGCTGAACTGACTGTCAGTTTGAATGTCAGTTCATGTTAACTGACAATTGTCCAGAGAGGGTGTATTTTGGGCTCAAAATTTTTGTACTAAACTGACTGTCAGTTTGTCCATACTGACTGTCAGTTGGGGATTCGATCACAGTGCTTTTAACTGAGTTTCTATTTGGTTTTGGTCGAGTTTGTGGTTGAACTTACTGTCAGTTTGTGTAACTGACTGTCAGTTGCGGGTTTCAGCTTTCCATAAACGACCACAAACGGCTAGCAAAGTTTCATCCGTAAATTTTGTCGGCCGTTGTGCACTGAACTGACTGTCAGTTAGGAAAACTGACTGTCAGTTTGAGCTGCTAATTTTCAGCCCTAGCTCCAACGGTTCATTTGATTCTTGAGGCTATAAATAGCGGCTTTGGGCATGTATTTGATATAACAAGCAGCAGCATTTCTTATACACTCTTGAGCTTTAGGTTTCTACTTAGAATCTTGATCTTTTGATCAAGTCGAGTGCTTTCCGATCCACCGAGAGTTTCAGTTCTTTTGCATTTGCATTCACTTAGCTTCTCGGTGCGTGTTTGGAGGTCTAGAGAAGACCTCGCTGCCTTTTACTCTTGGTGAGCGCCCTCACCTAGACGGTTCGGAGGCGTGGCCGTTGATCTCTCCGTTTGGAGATTGTCGGAGAGGCTCGGCAAGTTTGTACAAGGCATCGGTGCTCGCCTTTCCGGAGTGGACAAGGAGCAACCAATAGTGATAATATCCTTTGTGGATATTGAGGCAAGACTCAAGTGATTTGAGTGCTTCAACGAGGATTAGTGGAGACTGGGCAAGTCTCCGATACCTCGGTAAAAATCGTTGTTTTCGATCTCTTTTCCCTTTACTGATATTATTTGTTTTGATTTGCATTTATTTGCTTTAAGTTTTAAAGTTTTTAAAAAGCCTCCTATTCACCCCCCTCTAGTCGGCATCCTTGATCCAACAGTCTTCTGTGTTGAGATTATATAACTTGAAGGCAAGCAACGGTTGGAGCGATAAGAGTTTCACGGCGCTATTGGATCTGTTAGCGGACATGCTTCCAGAGGGAAATGAGTTGCCAAGATCGGTTTACCAGGCCAAAAAACTATTGTGTCCGTTGGGAATGGAAATCGAAAGAATACATGCATGCCCAAATGATTGTGTTCTGTACCGTAAGGAGTATGAGGATTTGCATGTTTGTCCAAGATGCGACGCATCGCGGTATAAGCATGGGGACAGAATTTATCACAATGGATGTGATGAGGTAAAGAAAGGGCCTCCGGCCAAAACTGTGTGGTATTTGCCTGTGATTCCCAGATTGAAACGGCTGTTTGCAAATCCGAAAGATGCGAAGTACTTGCGTTGGCATGTTGAAGGTCGGAAACAAGACGGAAAACTAAGACATCCAGCTGATTCCATTCAACGGAGAAACATCAACAGAACATTCGGTGAGTTTGGCGGCGAAGTGAGGAATATAACGTTTGGGTTGAGTACGGATGGTATGAATCCACACGGAAATATGAGCAGTCGACATAGCACTTGGCCGGTTCTTTTATGCATCTACAATCTTCCTCCTTGGCTATGTATGAAGCGCAAGTACATCATGATGTCGTTACTAATTTCAGGACCCAGACAACCCGGGAATGATATTGACGTGTTTCTATCACCGTTAGTCGAGGACTTACATAAATTGTGGAGCGAAGGGGTGCGGGTGTGGGATGCACATAAGCGAGAGAATTTCATGTTGCGGGCCATGATATTTTTCACCATAAATGATTTCCCGACCTATGGAAATTTGTCGGGGTATAGTACGAAAGGAGGCAAGGCTTGTCCTATTTGCCTGGATGAAACTGAAAGCATGTGGTTATCGAACTGCAGAAAAACAGTGTACATGGGTCACCGTAGATTCCTTCCGATGCATCACGCCTACCGTAAGAAGAGGAAGTCATTCAATGGGAAACTTGAGAAAGGATCAGCCCCAGTGTTTGTGACTGGTAAGGAGCTTTACTTGAGCGTGAAGGACATCAAAGTTGAGTTCGGTAAATGTTCTAAACCTCCAGAAAAAAATGTTTGGAAGAAGAGATCGATTCTTTGGGATCTGCCATATTGGGAGCACTTACAAGTTCGACATTGCATTGATGTCATGCACGTAGAGAAAAATGTTTGTGACAGTTTGACTGGTTTGTTGTTGAACATTCCAGGAAAGACGAAAGATGGCATCAACGTTCGCCGTGACATGCTCGACATGGGCATAAGGACTGAGCTTGCACCGTTGGAGAAGGGAAAGCGGACATACCTCCCCCTGGCTTGCTATACTTTGTCAAAAAGAGAAAAAACAGAACTCTGTCAGTGCCTACATAGTGTCAAAGTTCCATGCGGGTATTCTGCGAACTTGAAAAAACTTGTGTCCATAAAATACTTGAAACTGGTTGGTATGAAGTCCCATGATTGTCATGTACTGATGTCACAAATGCTTCCCATTGCTATCAGAGGCATTCTCCCAGTCAAAGTCAGAGAGACAATTACAAAGCTATGTTATTTATTCAACACAATATCTGGCAAGGTACGTAAGCGTGTACTCCTAGCAAGTTAATTAGCTCCATTCGTGGAACTTGTCATATTTTTTGGATCTGAATATTTGCTGCAACTGTGTCCTTGCAGGTAATTGATATGGATGGATTGGACGATTTGCAACGCGATGTGACTACCACTCTTTGTCAGCTGGAGATGTATTTCCCTCCATCCTTTTTTGATGTTATGGTCCATCTAATTGTTCACCTTGTCAGAGAAATTAAGTTTTGTGGACCCGTGTTCCTGCGCTACATGTATCCATTTGAGAGATTTATGGGTATCTTTAAGGGATATGTAAGGAATCGACATCGGCCTGAGGGCAGTATCATTGAAGGTTATGCCGCCGAGGAGGTGATCGAATTTTGCACCAACTATATGGCCGGGGTTGACCCAATTGGCGTTCCTACGTCCCGGCATGAGGGCAGGCTTCAGGGCATTGGAACGATTGGATTTAAAGCAGTCGTCCCCTCTAGTGATCTGTATGGAAAAGCCCATTTTTGGGTCTTACAGCACATGACGGGGGTGGATCCATACATACACGAGCACAAGGAAATGTTACGGAAACAGAATCCCTCGAAGCCAGAGATTTGGGTCACCAGAGAACATAACAGGAAGTTTGCTGGGTGGATCGAAAATAGAGTCCTGCAAGCTTATGAGGGCGACATAGATGAAGTTGTTACATGGTTTGCCAGAGGGCCTAGATTTACTGTAGGGACTTGGCAGGGGTATGACATCAACGGCTATTCATTTTACACAAGAACTCAGGACGAGAAGAGTACTATGCAATGCAGTGGAGTGACACTACTTGCTATTTCGGAGGATGCCAGGGCAGTAAGGGCACTCGACTCATATTACGGTGTTATTGAGGAAATATGGGAGCTCGATTATGTATTACTTAAGATTCCTCTGTTTCGATGCCAATGGGTCGAAATCCCTCGAGGTGTTAAAGTCGACAATTATGGGTTTACTCTCGTCAATCTCAGTAGAGTCGCACACAAAGATGATCCATTTATACTTGCTGAGCAAGCCACACAGGTGTTCTACATCGTTGACCCGGCCAACCCAAAGTTGCACGTTGTCCTTCACAGTAAGAGACGTATTGTTGGGGTCGAAGACGTTGTGGATGAAGAAGAGTACGATCAGTTCGACGAACTACCTCCATTTTTAGATGGAATCCTTCAATCTGTCCCTACCGAAGATATTGACGAAACAAGTTACCTGCGAGACGACCACGAAGAAGGATTATGGGTGGACAACCATTCTTGACTAATTTGCAATATTAAGTGACGTATATTACTTGGATTTTTAATCGAAGAATTCTTCAAATCATTTTTCAAAAATTCTTTGGGAAAACATACGTGATGCTTTGAGAATCATTTATGCAAATTTTCATTTCAATTGGAGTATATACTTGATTTGAGCAATAATTGATTCTTTTCACAAATCAATATGAAAACTACAAATTTTCATTCCATGATTGGTCTTTACTGTTAATTTATTTCAAAATTATTGGAAGTCATTTGCATGGGGTTTCAGGTGTCTTTACAAGTGCAAAATGATGTACTGAGACCCATCTGTAATTGTTCTCAGGAAATACCTTTAGATCAATTTAACAGTATTCTACTATCGGTTTCAACTTCCAAACCGATATGAAATTAACATATACTATCGGTTTATTGTCATAAAACCGATAGTAAAATACAATGCAAAATGATGTACTGAGATCATCTGTAATTCTTCTAAGGGAAATCCTTTAGGGTCAATAACATTGTATTTTACTATCGGTTTTAACTGTGAAACCGATATAAAATTAAAATATACTATCGGTTTATCATTTATAACCGATAGTGATTTATACTGTGTTACGTGCCCCTGTTCTTAGTTTACTATCGGTTTGGTATAATAAAACCGATAGTGAACAGTGTCAACACTTAAAATCCTAAATTACATGTTTTTACTATCGGTTTATTGTTTATAACCGATAGTGATTTATACAGTGTTATGAGCCCCTGTTCTTAGTTTACTATCGGTTTGGTGTAATAAAACCGATAGTGAAAAGTGCCCATACGGAAAACCCTAACTTACATGTTTGTACTATCGGTTTGGTGGTTGTGAACCGATAGTAAATATTCATATATTAGGTTATAACCTTGCACGATTTTCCCTCCAGTGCAACTGATCACATTCCAATTTCCAAATACTCGCGCAGAAAACCCTAGATTCCCCGACGATCGCTTCTTCGCTCGTCTGCGCCACCATTTCCGATCAGAATCTGGTTCTCCACCGCCTCCGGCACTGCATTGCGCCACCGCCTCCGGCCAATCCACGATCGACTGTAAGTGTTCTTGACCAAATCGCTCGCGTGTATTGCTTAAGTTTGTATGCAATGGTTCATATCCCGTTCAATGGATTACAAATATAAACCTAGAGTAAAATTCATGAACTACAAATTTGTTAGCTATGAGAATGACAGAATTGATGAAAACCACTAGCAATTTGTCGTACAGTGTAGTCTACTATCGGTTTCTTATTTAGAACCGATAGTAAATACCTTAAACTGAATTTTCTATTAATTATTTCCCATTTTATAATTTTCATCTGAAATTTTGGTTCATTTACATTTTAACATACTTTATGTTCCTGCTGAGAGACTAGCATAGTTTGCACTGCTAATCTTATAGATTTTCCTGAATACAAACTTGATTACTATCGGTTTAACTTGGAAAACCGATAGGAAATAGAGTATATCATAGTTTGCACTGCTAATTTGAATTTTCTGTGAATTACTTCCCATTTTCTAATGTTCATCTGAAATTTAGGTTCATTTAAATTTTAACAGACTTTATTTTCCTGCAGAGAGATTAGCATAATTTGCACTGCTAATCTTTTAAATTTTCCTGAATACAAACCTTAGTACTATCGGTTTTCCTTTCAAAACCGATAGGAAATAGAGTATTTCTTAGTTTGCACTGCTAATTTGAATTTTCTGTGAATCACTTCCCATTTTCTAATGTTCATCTGAAATTTAGGTTCATTTAAATTTTAACAGACTTTATTTTCCTGTAGAGAGATTAGCATAGTTTGCACTACTAATCTTTTAAATTTTCCTGAATACAAACCTTAGTACTATCGGTTTTCCTTTCAAAACCGATAGGAAATAGAGTATTTCTTAGTTTGCACTGCTAATTTGAATTTTCTGTGAATTACTTCCCATTTTCTAATGTTCATCTGAAATTTAGGTTCATTTAAATTTTAACATACTTTATTTTCCTACAGAGAGATTAGCATAGTTTGCACTGCTAATCTTTTAAATTTTCCTGAATACAAACCTTAGTACTATCGGTTTTCCTTTCAAAACCGATAGGAAATAGAGTATCCTGCTAATCTGAATTTTCTATTAATTACTTCCCATTTTCTAATGTTCATCTGAAATTTTGGTTCATTTAAATTTCAACAGACTTTATGTTCATGCAGAGAGACTAGCGTAGGGCATAACAATTTTAGTTATGAACTTTGTCATTTACCTTTCTTCATATCAATTGATGGTTTGTTCATGGAATTTTAGGTAAAGCCATGTCAGCATCTTCCTCGACTGATAGTAGTGATTCGGCGAGAGCGAACGTAGATGGCGCTGCCTCGTCCCAACGCAAGAGGAAGGCGCGAGGCGCGACGATGTTGGGTCGTTTGGCCAAACGCGCGGATCTTTCATGTGAGTTCAACCAGTTCGGGAGACCGATCGGGAAGAACGCCGGCCACTATGCTGCCTATGTTGGCTTGTTGGCGAAGGAAAGGGTGAAGATCACCGTCCAGAGCTGGCCGACGAGAGGGATAGGCTGTGGGCGGAAGTGAAGGTAAAATTAATCAAAATCACTGAACTCTTGAGTAATCACATTCCCTTGGTTTATCCCAGAGATTAGGTAAGTCCTACTTATATGCACCATTTGAAACAGCCCAAGTGGAACATCCCCGACGATGGTCCCAAGATAGCTTGCTTGAAGGACATGAACAACACGTGGAAAACCTTCAAAAGCGTCCTCGTCAGTACCTTCCTCGCTAAAGGCGAATCTCCATGCGAGAAGTACCCCTTCATAACGGAGGAGGTATGGGAGCAATTCGCCCAACAGAAGGGGACTCCTGAGTTCAAGGTATGTATGGTTCCTTTGCTTGGTTACACCATTGTATGCAGTAAGCAGCGGTGCATTAATTTTCTTGTTTCTGGTACGAAGGCCCTCAGCGAGAAGAACAAGGCAATCCAGAGGAGGAACGACCACCCACACCGGTTCAGCTCTCGCAGCTATGCGGGGAAGGAGGAGCAGTGGAAGAAGGCTGAAGACGAGGCGTCGAATTTCGTCGACTCCCCTGAACTACCACTCTCCGAGATCCGCGATCAGCGATGCAAGCGCTGGTGGCTGGCCAGAGGGACCGTGTCGGCCACGGGGACTGTGGCGTTCCCAAACCCCAGGGACGTCGAGGTCGTGCAGCGACTCGTAAGTTGGCCAACTATGATCACTAGTGTGCGCACAAGTTTGTATATATTTCTTCCTCACAATGGAGAGCTTTCAATGTAACAGATCTCTTGCTCGAAGGAGGCGACTGAGGGATTGTTCAGTCCCCATAGGGAGAACGACATCCTTACCCAGGCTCTAGGGAACAAGGAGCATCCAGGGCGGACGCGAACCGTGGGGGCTGTGGTGCCATGGAAGGAAGGCTTCTCGGAGCCCGGGCAAAAGGCGAAGAATGCTGGCAGCTGGAAGGAAAGGGAAGTGGAGCTATCTCAGAAGATACGGGCAGATGTTCGCTCAAATGAACGAGAAGTATGAACGCCTCAGCCGAGTTGTGCAGTCCAAGGGTTTAGATCCAGCTGCCGAGGTCGACACTGCTAGGCCGAGTAGTGTCGGCTCGAAGGTTCACGTGGATCCGGTGGACCTGATCGAGGTATTGCAACTCTTGAGCTATATATGCAGTTCGGCTGATGCCACTCCCGTTACGTTAGAATTGTTTCGCTAACCTATTATAATTGTTGCAAATTGCAGAAGCCGGAGAGCTGTAGCCTATTGATCAACATAGGCGACAAACCTGTTGTGGTTGCAAACGGGGTCGTATACCAGTCTTGGGAGGTTGTCCGGATCCACTGCGTACCTCTGGAGCCTGGATTCGCAAAGGTACAGGTGGACATGGCCCTCCCGGGCTACAGCTCTTTTCCGTTGCCCGTCCCAACAGACGAAATGCGGACAATTGGTGAGGCATTGGGCTCGTACATACAGTGGCCCAAGAAGGGTGTTAGACTACAGGAGGTAAACCCTAGCCATTCTAGCTTACAACTCAGTTAATATACTCAATTTGCAAAATCTAACTTATGCGTTTGTATTTAAAGTGGACGATGGATACCAGCTCACTTCCTGAGGACACCACCCCCGCCACAACGCATGAGCGAACTCCTTCGGCCCCCATGCCTTCTCCGACGGCCTCAAACCCTTCGCCATCAAATGAGGCCGGCGGCACCACACCCCAACCTTCGAAGGTATACACTCGCTCCCTGCCCAAAGGTAAGGGCAAGGCCAAAGGCAAGGCCAAACAAAGCCAGCCGGGTACGTTCAAGAACTGGTCCCCACTCGTGTCGGAGTACCTTCTGCGCAATATGAATCAAATAACCAGAAGTCTCCACGAGTGGTACCTGACCCGGTCTAGGCGCCACATCAACTTCTTGGTTCACTTCAGGCTAGCCCATTTTCACCGTGAGCCCGGGAGCATATCGGTGGCCCACGAGGATTTGTTCGACCTCCTCAACTGGCGGGAGCTTGATATGTCCATCATACGGACTGGAGTCCTATGAGTTTGCTGTTATCTGAAGTTATCACAGTTCGTTGCATAAATCTAATCACTTTGTATGCACTACTTACTAATGTCTACTTTGCATCCAGGTGCATGTATAGGCTGGCGTCGATGAGGGCATGTGACAAGGTGGGTTTCCTCGACCCAGAGAAAATAAGCCTCACAATGCTAGAGCACGACCAAGCACATGCGGAGGAATACATATCAAGGGCACTACTAGCGCAGCAAGACCGAGAGTTCATCCTTGCGCCGTACCACCAAAGGTTAGTGCAATTCCTACTAATTTAACTCATTCTTGTATGTTATGCCTAACATATGTATGAAACGGTTCGTTTATATATGCAATGTAGGGGCCACTGGGTCCTCGCCGTCATTTGCCCATGGATGAATGAGGTCTATTACCTCGATTCGATGAGCGACAAGGTGGCGCATGTTTTCACCCTCACATGGCACATAGACGCGTAAGTAACATAGTTGTTTTAAATTTTTCTCTAACTAGCTAATTAATGATAACATATTAACCGGCAATGCTAAATTAAATACAGGGCTTTCAAAAATTATGCTAGTGCTGGAGGGAGGCATGACGCGTTGAAGGGCACAACAATTTCTTGGAAAGAATATGAGGTAATTAATACGGATGGAAGTACTCATGATGAGTCTTTTAATTTAAGTTTAATTAGTTCTTTCAAGTTAATGTGGGTTTATGTCTTTGCATATGCAATTTTTCCAGTGCCATCAGCAGCCACAATCATGGGAATGTGGCTTCTATGTCATGAGATTCATGTATGACCTGATCAGGAGAAACTTTGTCCAATTCCCTAAGGTAACCATTTTTCCTGACTCAAAGTCGAACTTTAATTGGATGTGACGTACGATCCTAACTTCATACACGCATATATGCAGAGCGCCATGTTGAAAGAGCAATATGAGTTGGGTCAATTGAAGGAGCTGCGAACAATTTGGGCTCAATACGTCATGGAAGAAGTGGCTATCAACGATCGATAGTAACTGACTTGTGTTGATTGCTGTATTTGTGAATATATATTGAATGTGTTGATTGCTGTATTTGTGAATAAACTCAATATGTGAATAGATTCATTGATGTATTTGTGAATAAACTCGATCAATATGTGCATAAATTCAATCTGTCCAATGCATGTGTATATTACTATATTAGTGTATTTGTGAACAAATTCAATATGTGAATATTGGTGAATATTTGTAAATATTGGTGTATTTGTGAATGATCCAATGTATCTCTGTATTGCTGTATGTATATGTGTATATTACTGTATATGTGCATGATTCCAGTACTAACCGTGCCACTACATAACCGATAGGAAAAACTAATATTACTATCGGTTATATACTACAACTGATAGAATAAATATTACAGTATTATCGGTTCATATGCAGAAACCGATAGAATAAAGTTTCCAGTACTAAACGTGTCTACAAAATACTATCGGTTATATAATATAACCGATAGAATAAATATTTCAATACTATCGGTTCATATATAACAACCGATAGAATATATACAGAATACTATCGGTTTATATATAACAACCGATAGAATAAAGTTTCCAGTACTAACTGTGTCCACACAATACTATCGGTTTACATAAGAGCCGATAGAAAAAAAACATTTATATTACTATCGGTTTAGATCCTCGCCGATAGAAAAAACCTACACAATACTATCGGTTTATATACGAGCCGATAGAAAAAACGTATACAATACTATCGGTTTAAATCTGAGCCGATAGAAGAAATAGTCGATAGCGATTAGTGAACGTTGGGAATGTAGATGTTTTACTAATGGTTTTTGAACCGATAGAAGTGTGCTGCCCCTCTACTATCGTGCCGACCACTATCGGTAAGAGAACCGATAGTAAAGTGGATTTTTAACAGATAGTGAAATACATTTCTGTAGTAGTGGTATGAAAGTAGCAATTTGAAGTTAGTATGACAGTAAAAAAATTTAATACTATGAAATTATTAACCTTTTGACATGTTGTAACAACATTAGATATTCGTCTCGGTGCTACACTCTAGACATTGAACGGTATACTGCTTCAACTTGATAAACAAAACGATTGATATACTGGATTCAATGGATAGAGGAGAACATGGTGACCCGGATGATCACCACAGCCCTATTTTTGATCAAATTGTAAGTTCTTAATTGTTATTTAACTCAATACTATAATAGTACTTAATGTATGATTGTCTGAATGTCAACATTTTTATGTGGTAGGTCATAAGGTTTGGCCAATTGCTTGACAAAACATATAGAAAGAGAAAATTTCTAAAGTTTGAACGATTTCGTAAAACGCTAAAGCAAAAGTTGGCAAATGACTGTGGTTTTTTTGCGATGAAGTATATGGAATCATGGGACGGGAACGAATTGACTAAAAATATCGATCCTGTAAGTAGCATTTTGTAGTTATGTTTGATTCATAATAATTTTGATATATATGTTACTAATGTGACAATATTGATATAAATTTTATGTAGGAGAAGAGCACTGAGTATAGGACAGAGTATCTGTATTACTTAATATTCCATGCACTCAACTTGCAGAAGGGTCTACCAACTTTTATACTAGCAAACAAACCTGAGTGAAAGTAAATTTTTTGTACAAATACTTTTGCAGTTTTTGTACAAAAACAGAATTTTTATGTTGTAATTAACAGTTATGAATGTGTGACTGTTAATCTTGAAGTGACACTTGCAAGTTTTTGTTAATCTCGAAGTGACAGAAAAGATCTATTGATTTACTGATCTATATGTAAAGTGTTGCTGTTATAACAGTAAATATCTTTTATTATAAAAGTAAATTATTAGTTGGCAACATAAACTTATGTATTGATTGTTCAGTGGACATTATTTAGTATGACCAATAAATTTTTTGTATGAATAATCACAATTTACTTTATGATCAAATACAATTTTCTAGTCGTATTTATCAATTTACTGGTAGTATATACCAATGTACTGTCTTATCAAATACAATTTACTGGTTGTATATATCAATTTACTGGGTATGTTACATTGACAGAATATATCCAAAACTTTGTATGATCTTTAGATTTACTGATCGATCAATAAATTGCTACTATAGTAAAGTTATATTGTTTGAGCCTTAGATTGACAGGCGAGAACGTCAAATTTGGTATCATACGACCAGTAAAGTCATATTAATACGAATAGTAAAGCCATATTAATAAGTCAGTAAATTACTATAATACGAACATTAAAGTCAAGATATTTTAGCTGATTATGTTAGTTTTATTCACAATTTACTGTTCGATCATTTTGTGATGAATACAAACAGTAAAGTAAATTAACATGTCAGTAAATGTATCAATATGATCAGTAAATCGAAGTTACTGTCTATATTTGGGGTTGATATCTATACTACCAGTAAATCAACGGGAATGAAAATACAATCAGTAAATTGGTCGCATACAATCAGTAAAGTCTACATAATATGACAGTAAATTTGCCAACATGATTAAAGATATATCGAATAGTGCAGATCTGTAACATACGATAATTAAATTGATATTACAACTTCAGTAAATGTATCAATACGATCAGTAAATCGAAGTCACTGTCGATATTTTGGGTTTATATTGATACGACCAGTAAATCAACCGGTGTAAAGATACGATCAGTAAATTGGTTGCACACAATCAGTAAAGTCTACATAATATGACAGTAAATTTACCAACAGGACTGAAGATATATCGAATAGTGCACCAATAAGAATTTGATCGACATATAGCAACAAACAACTAGTAAACCAATGAGAATTTGATCGACATGTAGCAACATACAACACTTATTAAAAAGGGGTGGGTGTAGAATAGTGTTTATATATATATATATATATATATATATATATATATATATATATATATATATATATATATATATATGTGTGTGTGTGTGTGTGTGTGTGTGTGTTTCTCTCTATTTGACAGTTAGACAAGAAATTGACAATCCAAATCAAGGTAGGTGAGAAATTTAAAAGTTCTCGCAAGATCGACGATGATTAACCACTTTAATTTCTCTTCAATATTAATTTAGAATATTCAAATTTTGATTGATTATTAAGATTTTAGAAAAAACACTATTTTTTTCCCCTAAGGACACAGAATATGGATCTTTTTCATGGGGTTACAATATTCTACCCAGCAGTTTGGCATTTTTGAAATTACACATTTTTCATCGTTTACAATACTCTGGCGAGTAGTTTGGCATATTTGAAATGACAATTATGAAATGGAAATTGTGTATGACCTATCTTGGTTTTCTTTGCATATCTGCGAAGTCGCCAAAGTCATCGCTCCACAATTAACAGTCATGTTCACTAATTTGGAATTTTGAAATCCACACGGTTAAGTTATTGTGGCATAAAAGTTGATATGAACAGATGAAAACTGCAACTTCATTCCTGCTTTTAGCTATACAATAGCCTATCTACCCAAAATCAGGTTTTTGATTCGTAGCACTCCCTATATTTCATGAAGAATAATGTTATAGAATCCAGGTAGCCAAACTACTTCTATAATAGCATTTTTTTTATAGTATATAACTATAAAAATTAATAAAATTGTCTCTTAAAACTATAAAAAATAAAAAATATCATTATTTTTGAGACAGAGAGTACTATATAAGACTTCTTTGATTATCTTTCCTACCAACCTAGAATTCTAGACACGGCCGTGGAAGGGAGGATTAAGTTCAAAGTTAATGTCAAAAATAAGCCTATTCTACGATAAGAAATTTCTTATTAAACTAGTGCAAACATGCCTCTAAATAACACTTGCTTATTGAGCAAATACAAAACGAGTTAAATAACAAGCACAAGTAATAGCTTGCTCCATTAGAAGTAGACATTAGTATTACAAGTTATAATACATCAAAACATTCAGCAATATTATTGATCAAATACAAAAGGGAAAATTGATTCTATATTATTGAACATCGGTGTCTGATACGATCTACCACTGAAATTTTAATTATCGATTAGATAGCACCACATTTTTGAAGTCTAATATTACATGTCATTTTTGACCTACCAACTCAGAAAAATAACCAAAATATTCCTGTCAATTGAGACTTAATCATGATTTTAAATAAATAGAAAGATTGGAACATAAAACTTCTAGTTTTTGAATTTTTAAAATTTTTCATTAGAATTTTCTAAAATTAAAATTTTTGCATTCTAACCTTTTTATTTATTTAATATCATGATTAAGTCTCAATTAACAGGATATTTTGGTACTTTTTTTGAGTTGACTGATCAAAATAGCATATAACATTAGACTTCAAAAAACTAGTGGCATAAAAAAGATGAAATTTTTGTAGCATATCATATTAAGGACCAAAGTTTAGTGACATAGAATCAATTTTTCTAATACAAAAGGAGTTAAATAACTAGCATGGTCTCAAAAAACAAAATAATAATAACCAGCATGCGCCAAATAGCTTTCACATTAGGTGTAGATGACATTATTATTAAAATTACAGTGCACCAAAACATTCAATAATAGGGTTACGAACATGTATCTTTTATGTTTTTATTAAGCAACACATGTATATTATTAGTTTTTATTAAGCACAAGATATGGCATCAATCCTTGGGACCTTTACGCATCTCTTAGCTGGGCAAGTGTAAGTGTGTTGAAAGGAGTGTAGAAAGAGTCAGAAGAGCTGCGTTCAACGAGTGTTTGATACACCTCTTGCATCGACGGCCTTGCTTGTGGAGAAGCTTGCAAGCAAGCAATCGCCAGCCTGAAGAGTAGTACAATGTCTTTCTCCTCCATTGTTAATGGTGGCGAGAGGCGTTGGTCCAAGATTTCTTTCAGCAGTGCTCGGTGATCTTCCGATGATGCAAGGTATTGTATCAGGTCTCTTGGATGCTTCCCCATCACCACCTCCAGCATAACCACACCGAAGCTGTATACGTCACATTTCTCAGTCACCACACATGTGTAGGAAAGCTCTGTACGATAAGGCAAAAAAGTTGAATCAGCAGTTTGCAAGGTGGAAGTATAATTATTTTGTGTGTGTGAGAAGAAATCATGTACCTGGAGCTATGTAGCCATAGGTTCCGGCTAGTGAACTCCAATTTGAAGAATCAGGCTTTATAATTCTTGCAATTCCAAAATCTGAAATGTAAGCCTTGAAATTATTGTCTAGCAAGATGTTGTTGCTCGTTATGTCTCGGTGGATTATAGGTGAATTGCAGTCATGGTGCAAATAAGATATTGCTTGAGCCACATCCTTTACAAGAGCAACTCTCTTCTGCCAATCCAACCCCTTCGCTAGTTCCTCATTTTCTAAAGTTGTAGAAAGACTTCCCTTTTCTATGTAATCGTAAACAAGAAACTTATAATGTGGATGAGAACAGAATCCATATAGCTTGACTATACTCCGTTGTCGAATATTTGTTAACACTTCAATTTCACTACGAAACCTTCTTTCATCATCAAACTCTTCTTCGATCGGGTGAAGTTTCTTCACGGCTACCACCCGTCCATCTTGAAGTTGCACTTTGTAGACACTACCATATCCACCGATTCCAATGATGTACTTCTCATCAAAATTTTCTGTTGCCTTGATGATGTCCTCAAATGCTAGTTTCCCATCAAAATTCCATACAGAGAATACATCTCTCCTTTCAATACCAGGAGTTTCTTGAGGGTTTCTCTTTTTGCAAATAAACATAATACTTCCAGCAATTGATAGAAGAATAGTAGCACACACAGGCAAAACAATTGCTTCTATCAAAATAAGGTGTTTTCTTTTATGCTCCTCAGATGTTAGAGCTGAATAACAAGGTGGAAGGCCAGAGAGATTACCACATAAACCTTTATTATGGAGAAACCAATCTATTGAGGCAGTGCGAAATAGATGTCCTTCTGGAATTGGCCCTTCCAAGTTGTTATAAGATACATCGAGCTTCTCTATGCTAAGCATGCTTGAGAAGGAGGATGGAATACTTCCATTGAATTTATTGTGGGAGAGATTTAGATGTTCTAACATCCTCAAGTTCCCAAGCTGTTGTGGCAATCCCCCAGTGAGTTCGTTGTTGCTGACATCCAACTTGATTTGTAGGTTCACCAAATTTCCAATGGTATTAGGCAAATTCCCGCTTAAACTGTTGTTGTTGATATCTAACAATAGTAGTTTGGTGCAACTTCCTAGAGTCTCAGGTATGGATCCACTCAACTTGTTATCAGATATATCAAGGTACTCTAAATTGCTTAGTCGACTAAACTGAGAAGGTATGGATCCTGATAACTCATTCTGTTCTAAATTGAGGCTATATAGATCTGTCAAGTTTCCAATTTCTTCTGGTATGTCACCAATCAATTGGTTAGAGCTGAGTATAAGAACTTCTAACCTCAATAATTTTGAGAGCTCAGGGGGTATTCTTCCAGTAATCGTATTGTTTTCCACACTGAAAAAGCTCAAGTTGGTAGAAGCTGCCCAGTTCGAGGTGAGCTGTCCATAAAAGTTGTTTGACCCTAGGTGTGCCTCGGTAAGCTCTGGATACACCCCAAACATGTGAGATATGTTTCCTGTGAGCTGGTTGTAAGGTAGGCCAATAAGCAGCAAGCTGGTGCATGTCCTCAAGCTTCTAGGGATGGGGCCACTAAACATGTTGTTAGATACAACAAACAGTTGTAGTTTTCCTCCTTTGCAAACATCAGGGGGCAAAGGTCCGGAGAGTGAATTCAATCGTAGATTGAGTTCACTCAGTTCTGTGAGATTTGTAAATTCTTGAGGTAGAGGGCCTGAGAGTTGGTTATTAAATAGGCTCAACGTACTAAGGCTTGTCAAGTTCCCAATAGTTGCAGGGATTGAACCAGAAATTTTGTTACCAGCTAGGTGCAATATGGATAGATTCCGTAGATTTCCGATCTCATTGGGGATGGGACCGACAATCTGATTTAGGAAAAGTACCAAGAAACTCAGGTTAGTGATATTGCCTAAGCAAGGAGGAATGGAACCACTTAGAAGGTTAGCACTCAAATCTAAAGCAATTAGATTTGAAAGCTTTCCCAACTCTTGAGGGATGGAACCTACAATTTGATTTTTGGAAAGAAGAACACTTTGTAACATAGTAAAATTGGCTAAAAAGATAGGGAGTGCACCGGTGAGTTTATTTTTTTTGAGCTCAAGGAATTCCAAGTTAATGAGATTGCCTAGCTCTAAGGGTATAGGTCCTGACAATTCATTACCAAAGAGAAGTAAACCAGTTAGTTTGGTCAAGTTTCCGAGACTACTGGGTATGCGACCACTCAAGTAGCTATTGCTTAGCTGCAAAGCTTGTAGATTAACAAGCCTTCCTAGTTCACTAGGAATTGTACCAGAGAGCATTGTGTCATAAAAGACAAGCCAAGTGAGTTTGGTGAGATTACCAAAGGATGCAGGGATGTGGCCTGTGAGGTTGTTGAAGGAGATCTCAATTTTTTCAAGGCTATGGAGGTTGCCAATCTCGAATGGTATTTCTCCAGTGAACCAATTCCCAGAAAGTTGAAGAAAGCGGAGTGCTGATAGAGAGCCAATACCTGCTGGTATGGGCCCGTGGAGGCTGTTGTCTGGGAGGTAAAATCCTACAAGGAATGGAAGTACTGAAAAATTGAGCCCATCGAGCCGACCATCAAGACCAGCATTTGGCAGGAAGATGACGGTCACGACCCATGGCATCTTGCGGCCATGGCGCACAGTGTTGCAAATGATGCCAGTCCAATTGCATGGGTGGGTGTGATTCTGCCAAGAGCTCAGCATATTTGAGCTCTGGAGGGTAGATTTCCAGTTGAGTAGAGCTATTTGTTGAGACCTCAGTGATATACCTCCATGTCCACTTCCATGTGCTCGCGGGAAAATAAGGCAAGATATGAGCAAGAGTAAGAAGGAAGACATTACTAGTGTGTGTTGCATAGTGTTGTGGAATATCGCTATTTGGTGTTCGATGAGCTAATGAGATGAAATTATTTTGGAGCACAACTATAAATAGGATGTTTGCTAGTTGGCCTTCTCCTGGGTCGCCATCTTTAGTTTGTTGGTGCCAACCAATTTGCATTATCACTCCATCAAGACGTAATGAGTGGGGTAGTCAATGTTTGATTTAGTAAAAGGTAGTTAAAAACTCGTCTGGTGATGCACAAGTAAGAATATAGTGTTTCTAAACCGTTAGAGATAAAAAACTATTCAAACGTAATGTCTTAACCTATACTTTTAACTTCTTGAATGCTAAAATAAACTTGATAGAAGAAGACATAAAAAGCTTTTCAGCTTTACATGTGGAGCTTCCTAATCTGCTATATAAGCTACAGCTCCACTCGGCCTCATGGGAGCCCACTTTCCCAACTGGTGACGTTTGGCAATCAACAACTAGAATTGTTTGTAGGTAATAGGTTAGACAGAGAAAATTAGAGATGAATAGCAGATGATTTTTCATATCAATGTTGTTTATAACAGTAGAGATGCATTTTTCTCTTTTCTATGAACCTTTGGGTGATTAGGCCATTGTTCTTTTCTTGTTTGAAGGATATGGATGCTCCTTGGAGTATTGGTGGTTGCTAGGGCTTTGAAATGGTCTAATTATTGGCTATTATTAATTGTAATCTTGCCAAACTTTGATGTCTTTGTGATGACTTGTTCTTCAGTTATACATATGGAGCTACTCAAATTCTGTTCCCAATTTAATGTATAAGATGAGTTACAGTCCCACCTGACTTCATGAGAGTCCGCTTTTGGAGTTGGTAATATTTGACTGAGTGGTTTCGATTTCAACCCAGAAGCTATGAATTGAAATCTGATCAAACAGTATCTTACGATTATAGTCAACAAATTGGAGCACAAAGGATGCTGCGTCTGTGCAGTGAAGCTTAAATTGTTTTCTAGCAAAACAACCATCTTCTAGACCGAACGGAAATGGAACGCTGATGTTCCCAAACAAATGGGTACAATCTACTCTCTGTGGAATTGGATTATTTCCTAATTTGATGAAAAAAAAATGTGATCAGATTCAACAATAATTGCATAATGTCCAATATTAAGCAATATGTGCTGAGCGAGAAAACTCGGTGTACAGTAAGAAGATTATTATTTGTAATTAAACTTCAGATGTTGTTCCAAAACAAAACTTCGTAGTATGAGGACAAAATCTTCATTTGCTGCACCTCACAACGAGAAACCTAATCTCGGTCAAGTGTTTTTACTTTTTTTGTTCCTACTTCCTACAACTCATGTAGGTAATATGTAAGAGGCCGATGGGACGTATATTAACTGATGATTTATGTTAAAATTCTCACATTAATCATATAGTAGCGGAGGGTATTTAAAGCTGACCAACTTATACCGTCGGGATAGGTTTAAATTCCATCAGCCATTATATGATGATTGCTAGAGTTTTAGCCCAGACTGTCGGTCAATATACGTTCCATCGGCCACTTAAAGATTAGAATTTTTTTTGCCTAATAACATATTAAAAAAATCAAATTTGAAAACTAACCAAAAATTTTTAAAAATTATAAAACTAACCTTCAGCCGCGAGATGGCCGCGCGACTGATTTTCAATAGCTAATTGGACTAGCACTGAAAACGTGATACGGCCCAATACACCACTGACCCAACTCGCGTGCCACGTCTGCTTTCAGTCGAAAAAGATATAAAACCATACCACAACAATAAGTTACAAAAACCACTTGTAATCTAATTAGTTATAGAGACCACGATTTGAATCTCACTCGCAGCAAATATTTGTGCACTTTTAGTCGCTAAGTGGGCTTGCGACTGAAAGTGTGGCACGTGAGTTGGGCTAGCGGTGCATTAGACATTGCCACATCTTCAGTCGCTAGCCCAATTAGTCCAACTAACGACTGAAACTCAGTTGCGCGGCACATCTCGCAATTGAAGGATAGTTTTGTAATTTTTTAAAGTTTTAAGTTAGTTTTCGAATTTGATTTTTTTAATATGTTATTAGACAAAAAAAATTCTACAGATTATCTATGGGCTGTAAGAAAAGAAAAAAAAACAAGAACATTTAGTCAAGATTTAGATTGCCACCCATACCTTCCGTCCGCAGCGGCCGTGCTCTCCACGGGATGTTGGCAGCGCTGAGTTTGTCCAACTCTGCATAATTACTTTTTTGATGATTTAATATTTAAAATATTATTATAACTGTAGCATGTTTCGTAGCATTTGTGATAGTCGCTATCACTTATTGCGAGTTCTTATCATGACAGACCATTAATTGCGACAAGAGATTTTTCATGGGGTTGTTCGTTGCAAAAAATATTTTTTTAGAGAATCTCTTGAGATGAGACATTGGAGATAGTATTAACATATTAATTGTTCATTTGTCCTATGATCCAAGAATCCAAATCAATTCGTCTCTTCACAAGGTGAGAACTGAGAAAGATGACACAATTCAATTACCAACTTAACCAACAATCAGAATTCAGAGCATCTAACACATTAAAATGAGCTCCGCACCGAGGCATTCCTCTGTGATGCTGCGTTACCCAGCATCGCCACCTCTGCTGTGAGGTACTGCTCCCAACTATGGAGGACATCAATCGCAACGGTTGGCTCATTGGCAGCATCACCAACAATGTGTACATGCCTACAGGGAGCAGGTCATATCAGTGTCGCGCCGCACTGCACCACTTTTCCTCGAGCAGCAACCAAGCCTCACCCGCTTGTGCAGCTACCACGCCACCTGCACAAATGTGCATCCCCCACGCCCACTCACATGGCCGCTGTGCCTCTGGTCCACATGTTCGACGCCCTTGTGCAAACACCGAGCTCACTCATGATACCGTCGCGTCGCCCACGCCCGTCCACGCAACCACGTGCCAATCGGGGCCACCCATGGCGTGTTCAAGATCAATGGCTTGCTTGCCCAGAATGTGTTCGACAAAATACTGCTTAGTTGCCACAATGGTGGTTGTGTTGCATGGCACACCACATTGCTTGCTAACTTTTAAGGTGTTTGTGAAAATGCTTACAAGAACAAGCATGTATATGATGACACACTTGAAAATTTTGGCACATTCAAAAGGGTATAAAAGTCATTTTGAGCTAAATCAACTCCTTTGACTTTCTCCGAATGGTATTTTTAGAAGATTTTTTAGATTTTATTGACATAAGACCAATAAAATAAAAAGTGATGATATTTCTCAAATTTTTATTTTCTCTAATGACATAGAGCGAAATGTCTCATATAACAAACTTAGATTAATTATCAAAAGATAAAGTACAACAAAACCAATATCACTGCAACAAGAAAGGTCAAAGTTTAGGACATATATATGGACACCAAGGGCTTACCGGTGTGATAACCAAATTGTAGCGTGACCAAATGAGTCCAGTGCAAGCCACAGCTGCATGCCATACAAAAGAAATAAGAAACAAGCAGTACATAATAACAGAAGACAAATTAATGGCAGTGCTATCTGAAATGCATGGATAAAATAACTGGATAACTTAAACACACCAACTTGCTGAGGATATGATATCTTTTCAGGTGGCTTAGCAAAGTCAGCAACGTTAGCAATGCTGATTCCCCATTTGAATGTTGGGGCCCAGAAATGAACTGCAAAAAAGGAGGTCAGATGAAAGTCAGCGCCTCAGAGGTGATAGTAGTAACTGATTAAATGTGCATATCTTAGATATCCATCACATATTCACAAGGCAAATCAAATCAAAGCAAAATGGTCCATGTTTCACAATCCCAAGAACGATAACATTTTTCACAATACAGACTAGTGTAGTGCTGGGTTCAAGTTTAAAACCCTGAAGATAGCAAGCTCAGGTATTTCAGGATAAATGCACAAATATGGCAATTATTATGTCACTTGGAAGTAGGCACGATGACGATGCAAGCATAGGTGAAAACCAGGAACACAAACAACAAACAGAAAGAAGTAAGAATGTCACCAATCATGGTTACAGCAAAAGAAAAAAAAAAGGTACAAAAGATAACTGGTTTTGGGGCCAGCAGGATGGTTCCAAAAGGCTTGAAGCTTGGAAGTAGCCATTCAAACTAATACACGCTTATGTCCTTTTGCACGGCTGTTTTCCCCACTTAGTTTTGATACTTAGTCTGATAATTCAACTGTCCTTACAAGTGAAAAAAAGAAAATCATGTCAGTCATCATCATATATATCACCCAGAAATGATACAAAAAAAAGTAGATGCTTATGTGCAGAACCTATACAACATACAACCACATGACTCAGAAAAAACATAACCAGAATAAGCTAGTAGAGAAACTCATATAACTTATAGATAAATCATAAATGATTGACAAAAAGGGGTCTGGTCCATGCAATACAGTAAGACCACTGAATCAAGGGATACAAGAACCCCCAAAATATAACACATGAGAAGGCATGATATTTCACAACTTCCATCAAAATTGAACACAGTCAGATCAACTGGCACACAAGGTTTAAACCCTCTTGAATGAATCCTATTTGTAACGATAGGAATCACAGACATCATTAATCTGATGAGGTTATGTCAATGATTCCAATACATGGAAACAAAATTAATGCAACAGATACTGCAAATAAATAGCTAAAGAATTCCATCTAAAACATAACTAGATGAATCGGACATAGCTAAATAAGAGGCCACGCTGGTCTTAGAGCAACACCAACACACCAGAAACAAGGCTTACAAAATCTGAATTCTACAAGAGAGAAAGGGAAGAGGTTGGTTGTGAGTCTTGCAGGGCTGTCCATTACCAGCCATTGGATAACCCAGTTTTGTTGTTATTGTTGCTGCCAACAAGATCTCTTCTTGCAGTTTGTTAAAGAAGAACAAAATGCTCCCCCTTGTCATTACTCAATGAGCAGTGGTGGAACCAGAAAATAATTGTGTGTGTGTGTTGGTGGGGGTGGTGGTGGGGTTTGAGTAATTAACAAAAGCAAGCAGGATGTCAATAATTACATTAGTCAAGAGTATCACTGATGATTACTTATAATATGCTAGGAGTATAATTCCTAGATAGCAGGCATTTGACTCTTGTCTTACCAATGTACTTATAAATAGAAGTGTGGTTTTACTGAAGCTCACTTACCGCACCTGATCTAATTTTTGCATTTACTTAAGTCTGGACTATCCTATATTTCAATTAATGCTTGAAAGAGTCCAGAGTATCCCCAATTAATGATATTGCAAGTAAACAGTAATAAGTTGACTTGCAAAGTAGTGTTAGACTACACCTATTGCAGAAGTCTCATTGAATAATAATTTTCACAACACCACCAAACACTATCCATCATAGAGATCTTATGTTTCTTGAATTGACAGGTTTCAGGTAGCACGGATGGTGCTAGTTCTCAAGCAAGCAACATGATCAATTGGAAACATTTCAAATTTCTGCCTCCACAGCTTATTTTAGTTGATAAATAAGAAACACTATAGAATCCAGTGCAAGCCGCTTCCTCTCAGTTTCGTTCTTGTTATTGAACCTGAAGAGGATAAGAACAATCATTGAAACATTGCACTCAAAGAAGGCAATTGAAGTTTAAAAAATTATGTACTGCTATTTTTGCTCATCAATAGAGATAGGGATAAGAGTACTTTTTTGTCCCTCTATTTTGTATGAAAACTCATTTTGATCACTCTACTTTCAAAATGGTCAAATTGGTCCTTTTATTTTATGAACCAACTCAAAATAGTTCTTTTATAGTTAATATTTCCTTTTTACAATTATTTCTAGTAATTCTACAAATCTTTCTTAATACAACCACCATATATAACCAATGATCATTTTGAGTCATTTGATTCTTCATTTTCCAATATTTTTTCAGCTCATTTTAATTCCAGTTTATATTCAAAAAGATCATTTGAACTGGTTTAAAAAATATAAGGACTAATTTGACCCTTTGAAAATAGAAAGACCAAAATGAGGTTTTGTGCAAAATAGAGAGACCAAAAGTCCCTTATCCCATAGAAATATTATGTGTTATTGCAACTAAAGGATGCAAGTGTATTTTTAGTACTCAAATAGATGAATTCAATTGAGTCTTCTATAGACAGTGCAAAGAGAGGAACTAAAGAAGTAACCAGTGGTAGAGCCAACAGGGGGGCAGTTGGGGCCGCAACGCTGTGGGGTGGCGGCAAACAACCTACTGGAGATGCACCATCCTCGAAGAAAGAAGTGGTGAGCAGCTGGGCCCCTCCAACTCCCCAAATCCATGGTGATGGGCCAGCAAAGGCTTAATGGCTGATGCCTTTCAACTAACACTAGGCGCATGAGTGACTCAACAACACTTCCGACTATCGTTTATTCAGAGAGATAAGAAAAAAAATTGAACACTAGCCTTCAAAACCAGCTATGGTGATTGCTCGGCTCTACATCTCTGCACCTGAAGCTCTCCGCTCCCGCCTCCAGCTTGCTCTGCAGCACCCAAGTGGCAGGCAGTCCACCGGCCAGCACGCACAGTCGAGGTGTTAAAACAGAGCGCCCGTGTGATTGTGTCCTAGCAGTAAGTCAGTAAGTCCCACAACGACGATGCCTAGTTTCATCACTTCGTGCAGTAATAAGAAGCAAGAGGCTCCAACATATGACAATTTGGCAACTGATGAATTAGTTCAGCAACGTCCTGAATGCGTACATGCTGCTCCAAGTTTTGTTCTTGATTTTGAAACACAATGGCCAGTGCGCATTATCAAGTGAAGCCAGAGCATTTATCTGATAATAAGAAAATTACTAGCTTCAGCATATCGTGGGGGTTGGTTGTATTAACCTAACTAGGGTGCTAGTCCGGAGGCGGCTCCCCGGCCAACTGAACCAGCACGGGCGCTTGGTGCAGACTCGAGAGGGCGGAAAAGACGAGAAATGGGTGTAAACCCCATCTGATTGTCTAATTTTAAGTGATGTATGTTCTGACAATGTTTGGTGATCTCACCAGAGAGGGGGTGATAGTGTCGTGCGGGGAAGGGTAGGCGGCAGCGTCGAGGCATCGCGAGGGGAGGGGTAGGCGGCGGCGAGAGAGATTGCGGGACAGATCGTGGGGGAGGCGGCGTCTCAAGAGAGAGCAGCCGCAAGAGAGAGGTGGGAAAAATTTTCTTTTTCCAAGCTTATCCGGTGGGTTTGGACCGGAATTTTTCCGTTCTCACCCAACCCAAACACGATTTTTAACGGGGCCGAATTTAATTTCAGGTGCGATTTTATTTTCCTCGGATTGGGTCGGATCTGGGCTATCCAAACAGTCCCTTATACCATTTTTTTATATTTTCCCTTTTTGTTGTATTGTAGATCAAATTTTGGTTAACAGACCTAGGATTTCGCAGATCTATAATAGGAGAAAAACAAATTCACCCCAAAAATAACTTTTATACCTATTTTTTATATTTTCCCTTTTTTTATTGTAGATCAATTCAGAATACAAATTTTGGTTAAATTATGTAATGTGTCAAACTCTAGCTTCAATATCTTTTGCAGAATATTTTTCAAGTTTTTTATGACAAGTTGCACGACTCTACCCTGTAATGTTCTTTTCCATTAGATACAAACCCCTATTGTCGTGCAATTGAATTGTGGTGCAATCAACAAGGGAAAAAAGTTTTCCTGGTTCAGACCAATTAAGTCTCATGGCTATTTTCACTAAATTTTACATCTTTTTGTTTCTCCTATTCTAAATGGATTTATAACACAATATTTGGTGGAGTTACATAACATGTAAAAGTCTATCCCCAATATTTTTTTTGCAGCTTTCCAAATTTTTCATTGTATCTTGCACGACGTTATGCTATAACACTACTTTCTACGAGACACCAACCCTTTATCTAATTGCATGCCGGCTGTATTGTAATTCATAAGGCACCGAGTATTTCTTGTCTAGACTAATGTTTAAATCTCATGGTAATTTTCACTAAAATGTTTTCTTCTCTTGTAGATCATGTTAGAACAAAAATGTGGTTAAGTTATATGGTATGTGAGGGGTGAAAATGGATCGGATATGAGTGGATTATGACTATCTCATATCTTAACCCATAATTTTTTTTTGTTAGATACGGAAACGGGTACATATATGACAGATAAGGATTTGAATAGTTACGGATCGGATATAATAATATGAATATATATCATAATTTAGGGAATTCTCAATTTAGAGACCTTATATTAATTTGTACATTTTTTATTTTACTTTGTAATTACTATTACACAAGTCCAAACGCTTATCATAAACAAAAAGAAGCATGTATTAAAAAGAAAAATAAAGCTAAAATCAAATTATATAAATATAATCTACTGAATATAAGGATATATATGTGCATTTAAGACCAAAACAGATATTCGTTTTATCATTGCAGTGGATATCCATCATATATTCATCAGATATGAATACGGATATGAATACGGATATGAAATCGTTCTTCCCGCATCATAACCCATATCCGGAAAAAAAAAGATTGGAATATGGATATTGTCTGGATCTCAAAGTTACAACACATATTAAAAAATTTACGGATATAGAATTAGATAGGACAGATATTATCTACTCTATTTTCACCCTTATTATTACATCAAACTATATCTCTAGTATTGTATTTCAAAATATTTTTCGAACTTTTTTCATAGCACTTTGCAGAACTTTACGTTATTGCACTATTTTGCACTGAATAGCAACTGATTTTCTAATTGACCACTAGTTGAGTTTTTCTTGTTTAGACCAAGTTTTAACTTTCATGTCTCAACGTTGTGGGATCATTCATTACAGTTTGCTAGTATGTGGGCTTAATCTCAGGCCGTCAACAGCTATGGAATTATTTATTATTGCTCGTATGAGAAGTGAACTCCATCCCTGTTTGTCAATGATTCTAGGATTGTTTATGTGTCAAAGTAAGTATTCTATTCAATTATTTCATCAGTATTCAGTAATTCTATGTCTTACGTTAATTACTCACCCCGACTCTTCCCTTGTCTCAACAAAATTATTTTTATCTAATAAATTTTCCTCTCCTTTATAAGCTAATAAAGTAAATTCACTTAATTATGATAAAACAAATAGTCACTATTTCACTAAAAACTAGGATTAGTAGCACTTAGTAATTCTCACTGCCACACTGGGCAGTGGGCACCAAATGGGCGTAGGAACGTTTGACTTTTCTATTAGTGTACTGTGATATGTTTATTGACGAGTTTTTTTATAAATAACTCACATAAAATAAATAATTACAAATAACCCACAGTTCCAAAATTTTACACAAATGACTTATCACATCAGTATGTCGAGTCATGAGAACTCGACAAATGACATGTCACGTGGGAGGAACTTGTCGAGTGCCCAGGACTCGACAAGTCTCGCCTCGACCACCACCAGCCTCTAACGACAACCAAGGACCACGAGCACCAACTTGTTGGTTTTTCGAGTGCTAGGCACTCACAATTGAGTCAATATAAACATGTCCAGTGGCTTTAGAGCAGCAAAAAATTCTAGCCCAGCTAATTACCACACCCCCTCTCACCCCCCACAACCTGAATTCGAATCCCACATTCGCTACAATTAAATTCAATTTTTTTCCAGCTTGTTGAGTGCTGGGCACTCGACAAATGAGTCAATATAAGCCTATCTAATGGCTTTAGAGCAGCAAAAGACTCTAGTCCAACTAGTCGCTGTCGAGGAGAGACTTGTCGAGCCCTGGGCACTCGACAGTCCCTCCCGTGTGACATGTCACTTGTCGAGTTTTCAGAACTCGACATGCTGATGTGGCAGACTATTTGTGCAAAATTTTGGAACTGTGGGTTATTTTTGTAATTATTTATTTTATGTGAGTTATTTATAAAAAAAATCGACGGATCTAGGTGCATCTTATTCTTGACGAGTAGAAATTGAGCAAAGCCCAGGTCAGAGTAAGCACATAAATACATACATACCTAGTTTATAGATATCTCTTTTGATCTTATTTGGAACAAACAAATTTTATAGAAATTTTGCAGAAAATAGAACATTTAGTGAGAGCTGATGAAGAATTTTCTTCAAAATTATTGTGTTCTAAACGAGGTCTTAATTAATCTTTTATAGTTGCCATCAGGGCCACCTACAACTATTTTTTAGGTGATTCACGATTAAGTCTGGTAAGTCAATGACCAGCTAGTTTTTTTGACGATTACTAGTCAACTTTATTTGTTAGACAGTTTTCATTGTACTTTTGCAAGTTTTTATGCGTCTTGGATTTGAATTATCTATATTCGTTATGTTCTCTACAAACAACACTAAACTAATTTAATACTAGTGGGTTACCATTCGAAAACTGAACACTACTTGTCGTAGTCAAATTTCTGTATGTGTACATTGTTATCTTTGCAGGAGTACATTAGTTTTTTTTTTCTTTTGTTCTATGAAATTTGATATAGTCAGTAGAACATTGCGAATTATCGTCGCTGATTCAACTTTCATGTAACAGAGCATCCTGCAAACTGGACTGCTACCTCGTCTAGCACAATCGAGTGGCGGATGGCTCTCCTACTAAACCATCCAGACACACTGGCGAAGCCAGATCAGAGATAGACCAAGCCGTTGGAACAGACCGGCTACTACGAGAATCAGACCTGCCCAATCTACCACACCTCCAGTGCATCATCTCCGAGACATTCCGGCTCTACCCCATCGCCCCTCTTCTCGCGCCGCACGAGTTGTCTGCCACTCCTTGGTCGGCGGCTATGACATCCCGAGGGGAGCGATGCTTCTGGTGAACCTGTATGCCATGCACAGCGACCCTGACGTGCGGGAGGACCCGGCGAGGTTCTTGCCGAAGCGATTTGAGGGTGGAAAGAGTGAAGGGAAGTGGATGCTGCCGTTCGGAATGGGACGGAGACGGTGCCCGGGTGAGGGCCTGGCAATGAAGGTCGTCGGCCTTGAGTTCGGTACCATGATACAGTGCTTTGAGTGGAGAAGGATCAGAGAAGAGCTCATCGACATGACGGAGGGCTCAGGATTGGCAATGCCCAAGGCTGTTCCTTTGGAGGTGCTGTATCGGCCTCCTCCGGAAATGGTAGAAGTTCTAAGGGAACTTTCGGCATGCCGCATGCAATGTTTCTAATGAGGGACAATTGCTGCAGCATAAATGTAGATCAAAGATGATTTTGATGTGAAAACTATTTCTTTGCAGCCATTTAATGATCAAAAAAAGCTTCGTCGCCAAGCATGATGTTGATGATGTACTTGAATAAGAATATTTGATGTGTTTACATCTTGAGTAATTTTAAAGTTTGGCTAATGTAGTTTTGGTTCATCTACATTCTTCTCAGGCTTAATTTGGCATCTCTACTATGAAATTGGTTGTTAAGTCTTGACTTTCAGATCCAACTTATTTCAGTGTTTTCATGGTTCTATTTAGGATTATGGTATGATTAATTGCATTGCATTGGAACATGCTGTTAAAGATATTAGCCATAATTAAAAAGATATTATTGTTACATACTGATAAACACAATGATGGTATTCAAAAATAATATGAGATATAAAATTATTTGAACACAATCCAACCCTAAAGGAAGCCTATATATTATTTTAAGATGGGAAATGATATTTAGCAATGTTACTGTGATGTAAAGTTTACTTTATGACCATGTGTTGTTTAATTCTCAATTAAAAATATACTAGTGGGATTAAACTTCGTCAATTTTAAAAGTAAAGGGTATGATTTAGTCATTTTAAAATAGATAGATTAAAATGAGAAAGAAAAAAATAGATGGACTAAAATGCATTTATTTATTTATTTATGAGATTTGTCAATAGATAGACACACATTTTTTTATCTTACATATCATATCTTCACTCTTGAGTTAAATCCTCTAGTTAAAATGTAACTTTTCTAGAATTCACTTGGCTCTCTTTTCAGTTTCTTTGACAGTGATGGCCCAGTGGTGGGCAAAGGGTGGGCGGTGAGGTGGTGGTGACACTACCAGCTGTTGATAGAGACAGTGGAAGGTGGCAGTTGTAAGTGGCAGTGGCTGGTGAGGGAGAAAAACATGGACAGCGGCGGCGGCGGTGATAGCGATGGCTTAGAAGAGGAGGAAGAAAAAGAAATGTGAGAAAGAAAGAGATAGTAGAAATTAAATCAAATCTAAACATATAGTATAGATGATACATTCTAGGCAACCCTTGATTTATTACCACTGCAATCTCTTGCCGCTGAAGATCCAGCTCCTGATCTAATTTCTCCCAACAATTACTTCTGTAGTTTAAATCTCAAGACGTTGAAAGAGTAATTGTTTGTTTGATGCAAATGTAACATGGTTGAATTCGGTCATTTTGGTCTCAATTGCTACGGGACTGAAATGATTGAAAAAATTATCAAAAACCAAATTTGGAAGTAAACTTATTTATTTAAAAACCACTGCACTTCTAGATATATAGAGCCTTTCCGTTAACTCCTACGGTATGTCAAGTGAGACCAAGAGAATATAGCTGACATTAGCTCTTAACGACAAAATTCGGTACACATTTTGTCCGCAATTTTACAGTTTGCAAAGTTAACTTTACAGCAGCTTAGAAATTTCCTAAACTTCATAATTGAAAGAAAACCAGTGGTCAAACTAATGCACGCACAGAAATTTCTTACAAATTTGAAAGATTACTGAAAAAATATTTTAAAAAAATCTCATGGAACTTTGCAGTCGAAATTACTCCTTGCTGACAATAAAAACATGCAATTATTAAGCAAATAACAACAATAAAATCCCAATTTTAACTAAAACAATCCAGAAAGCAAAGTGAAAGAAAGCCTCAAGATTAATGCGAGATGGATCCAAACAGCAATGATCTGCTACAAAGAGCTCCTTACGAAGTTCATGTCATCCAGGGAGTGCGATATCTCTCTTAGCACCTCGGCGTGCTCCTCCAGCAGCGTCACGAACACATGCACGCCGCCGTCGTCCCCGACCGCTGGCAGGAACACGACGCTCCCTTCGGACGGCACCCATGGTAGCAGGAACCCGCACAGCAGGGGTCCGCCAATCTCCTCCACCCGGAAGCTCAGCCAGTTGTCCACCTCCAGGACCAGAACAGGCGCGGCAGCGCCCCCGCCGTTCTCGGCGGTGGCAGTGTCCATGTCATACACCGGCACAGTCCCATCCACGTCGTAGACAGGCACGAGGTCCTTGTCGCCGTGCAGCTCGCCGAAGTCCACGAAGGACTGGAAGTACCGGTCGTCGACGCGCATCACGGCCTGGTGGATGGTGGCCGCAGCGCCCGCGAGCCCGCCTGCGAGCAGGCGCCGCACGTCGGTTCTGGGGTACGCATTGAGCACGAGGTTTCCGAAGAACGCGTCGGGAGCCGGTGGGTTGAGCCGGCGGCGGCCATCGACGGAGACTCGGAGCATTGTGCACTCGTGTCCGCGGAGGCTCCGTGCTATGGCCATCTTCCTCCACAGGTGGCCAAGCAGTGTCTCGAAGGAGCTGTACTTGTGGCCCACCTTGTCCTTAAGCTTTGTCACGTAGTCCTCGGTGTAACGCAGGATGACGTTGGTTATGTTACGCTTCTCGGCGGTGGCACAGCCGTCCATGGAAATGCCGGTCGGTGCAACGAAGTCGGCGCCCCAGTGGTCGAACTCGCACCGCGGCCGACTGCGCGGCCTCAGCCAGGACCGGTCGTAGACCGGGAGGTGATCGAGAGCATCGCCCCACACCGCCCGCGCCCAGACGTGGAAGAACGTGCCCATTGACCGCCCGTCCGCGACGTGGTGATGGTGCACGGTTGCGACGATCATCCCGCCGCACGCGAAGCGGTTCATCTGGACAACAAACACGTGGTCGCGCTCGATCACGGCAGGCGGCCGGAGCTCGTCCAGTCGAGGGGAGGGCTCCAGCGGCAGGTGCTCGGACAGCACAGACGATACCGTGGCCTCGACGACGAGCACGCCCCCTGCGCCACCACCCACCATGAGACACGGGCGGTGAAGCGCGCGGCTGTAGCCGAGCCGGCCTGCAAGGGTGGGGAAGTGCTTCAGCGTGGTCGACAGGGCCGCGATGATGTCGTCGTTGTCCGGCAGCGGCGCGTGGTAGGCGAACATGATCGGAACGTGGAGGTTTGGCGCGAAGCGGTCGAAGACGGTGAGCGGGACCTCGATCGGCGCCTTCGACCCGTCGCCGCGGGCCAGGATGTGAGACCTCTCGACTCGGACATCCATTTGCATGCCGAGTAGCTCACACACAGTGGTGACCTTGTCTTCGGTCCTGATTCGAATTGTTAAGTAAAGCAAGGAGGAAATACTGTCTATAAATGTAGAGTCCAAGACCAATTCGCGGTCTAGCTAGTGGCTGTGGCCATGGTTGGACGTTGGGATGGATCCTGGAGGTGTATGAAACGCTTCTAACATCACACGGTGCCCATTGGTGAGCACATGGGAGTGTGCATGGACTGGAGGGGTAGACCATTCCTCGTAAGTTGCAAATGCAATGCACTCCTGTGCAACCTTGTTTCCATAGTCACCTACAGGCTACGCTATTTTTATTATATGGGGGTATTTCAGTATACACCGCACCAGAAAATGAAAATTCAAGAAATACCACTAAAATTTACATAATTGACTATATGTCACTCAAAAAAATCTTCTTAAAATTCCACTCTGGCAAAATCAAAGGGTTTGATCTTGATCGAAATGACTTTTATACCTAATATCGGTCTAGACTGTCTCGTAAGAGAATGAGGATGATGTAGTGGGTGAAAGAAATGGAGGAAGGAGGACAAGAAACAGAGGAAGAAGGACAAGAAAAAGGATGGAGGAGAGGAAAGAGGGAGGCCAGAGGAGGAGGAGAGGAGAGGAGAGGCTCGGGAGCACGTTGACGGTGAGGACAAACTGGAAAGAAGAGGACGAAATGTGATGAAAGGGGATGAAGGGTCGAGGATCGATGGCTCACTGGAGAGGGAGAAGAGGAAAAAAAAGGGAGGAGACCGGCGGCTTGTCACCGCCGGCAAGCTCGCTGGGGACGAGAGAGAAGAAGTGGCGGTTGAGAGCTTCTAAAACTTTGGCCATTTTGCAAATAAGACCTCGCATTTTAGGATATTAGTAGAAAAGCCCTTCCACCATTAAGGTTAGGAATTTTAAGTCTTGGCCTTTTGCAATTTAGTGTTCGGATTTTCAGGGAATTGCAATTAGGCCCTTAGCTGTTAGGTTTAGCTATTCTAGCCTCCCGGAGACTCCAATTTTGACCCAATCAGCTCCTATGCATCATAGTGATGCGTACTTCTGTACAGAATCATCTGTTAGCTAGATCCTGTAGGTGAAGCTCATCCATTTAGCCAGAAATTACCCGAATTGCGTCGACCTGAGATTAAAAATTAAAAACGAGTAATCTAGTCTATTTCACAATTAATGTATATATTATTTATGCAAATGCTATGTTTTATGACTAGAGTGCGTACTAATATGGGGCAAAATATATGAAAAATATGTATAAATATGATGAATGTCACACCCCCAACTTTGAACTTTTGCTTGTCCTCAAGCAAAATAAAATCAATGAAAGAACAAGGACAACAAGCAAGCATGAATGTGAACATGAGATGTACTAAATGGTTCATCCAGCAAATGCATAAAAGCTCAAAGAGAGGATGTAAATGACAATGGATCATGCGTAAAATTCATACATCAAGTTAAATTCTAGATTCGGCAAACATGAATAAAATGTTGCAGTCAATCACCAATTCTCACGCATGCACATGAACATCAGAAGATGAACTTAAAAATCAAGTAAATACAATGATGAAATGTTCCAGCTTACTAAAATATAGATTTAGCCGCTCTCTAACCTTATTAAATGTTTGAGACCCTTTTATTAAAATTTTTGAAATAGGTGCTATTACTAACTCCTACCCGTTGACTTATTGAATGCAATTCTCCTCATACTTCACCCTAGATCCGGTACTCTAGGTATCGTGTCCCATAGTGTTCGGCGCATGCTCATGAGCCAAAGTGGGTTACAAGCTAGTGGAGGCACTTATTTAAAAATAGATGTGCAAACCACGCTTTTAAAACCATGAACTCAGAGGAGCATGAAGTAGAACGAGTTTTTATCAAAGAAAAATAAAGAGAAAATGGGATGTCAAATGGGTACAGAGCTAGAATTACATCCTAATTTAACGAAACATTTTTGTTTTAAAAGATAGAATGGTTCAAGTGACTAAAGGAATATTTAGAGACTGAAAACAAATATCATGCAATCAAAAGATTCTAAATCCAACTCTCCAATATTGCATAAACATGATGAGAATGGCACATAGATGTAGTAATTTCATCCAAATTTATGCAATACTCAAAATATAACTAATGCATGAGAATTTAAACATGATTCAGAAAAAATTTTGGTATGACCTCTTTTGTAATTATCTTGCCGGACCAACAATTTCATACACAGACCTGTCACATATATGAAGTAATAGGCCAAACGACTAGATAATCATCAATCACAAACACAAGTACAAGCATGCACAAATAGTTATAAATCACAACATTTGCACAAATATAGAGAATTGAAGCTCGTACATGCACAAATGCCTGATTTTAGTCTAAAATCATCCGAATTTTTGAAAAATTTGACCCGAATTTAATATTTGAATGCACTCCCCCCAAGCTTAAAACATGCATAGTCTCGATGCATACATGAATGCAAAACAAGTTGGGTGGATGCGAGAAAGCATATTTTTGCACAATTGGGTAACATGACGTCCGAGATAGCTCACCAGGTATATGATGAAGACAATATCGTGACGACGAGCTGTTCCGAAGATCTCATGCACATGTATAGATGATAGTAGGACCTAAAAAGAGAAAAAGAAAGAAAAACTAACTACAATTTACAAAATACAGTAAAAAGAAATAAAGAAAAGAATCAGAAAGAAAAGAATGGCTCGGGTTGCCTCCTGAGAAGCGCTTCTTTTAGGTCGGAAGCTTGACCCTCAAAGGATATGGAATTGAAGCGCAGGTGTAGGAGGGGCTAGTGAGGGACGTGGTAGAAGCTCCACGTCCACCCTCCAATCAGAATCAACATGTCAGGCAATCCACTTGGATCCCAAGGAATATCGACTTGGAGCAAGTCCACTCGCGGTTAGTGAGTCACACGTGCTATCCTGCAAATGAAGTCAAGAACAAACAAGCACGTGTGTATGGTAGGGACAAGACCCTCCAAAAGGTCAGCTGGTGAAAATCCCTTCATGTCGACTAATTGATAATACATATCAGGAGGATGGCATATGTCGATACAAGGTGAATGACAACTCACAGGGATATGACAAGTCTCATCAAAACTAAACAGCTCAAAATGATACGAGAAGGGTTTCAAGTCTACCTGAATAGTAGATGGCGTGAATGCTAAGGTAGTAAAGACCTCCACGGGGGTGGTGATTGATGAATTAGGATGAACACACTCCCCTTCGTCAGAAGGAAGTCCCTCGTCAGCAAATATAAACGTCTCCCTCTCGATCTCATGGCACAAGGAATCATCCAGGAAGTCCGTAAGATCAAAAGTCAAGCTCTCCAATTCAAACTCCTAAAGCTGTAGATCATCAGCAAAATCATGAATATCCCCAATATCAAATGTCTCAATATCAAGCAGAAGGATAATAGGATCATCAACCAAATAGCTCAAATCGGCATCGTCAAATAGAACTGTCTTGAGCTCAAGGTCATTAGTAAGAGGATCATAGGTGTGACATGGGGATCTGCAACCTCGAAACTAACGCTCTCCATCTCTGGTCCGTTTGCCAATAGATCATCAAAAGAAAATGGTTCAAATGGACGCAGAGGTGTCTAGAAAATAGGCATGTCATCATCATCAAACATGGTCAGATCAGCAGGAGGCGAAATGATCTGAGGCGACATCAAGAAAATAGAGTCAGGTGTAGGCCTTGGGACACTTGACAAAGTGATCATGGCCTCATATGCGTCTACACATGACATGATGCGTGATGACTCGTGTAGCTCGTACATAGTAGACCGCGTATCCTATATCTCAGTTCCAAGTGGCGTGATAAAATCTGAATGCCGTGCTATGTAGTTCTCGGACTGCTTAATCATGTCCTCCACTAGTGCCTCAAGTTTGGATGTATCCTCAACTGCGGGAGGCCATTGTGGGGATTGCTGTAGTAGTGGATGTTCTTTCAGTTGGTTCAAATGACACTCCAGTAGTGTCTCAAGTATAAAAGTATCCTCGTATGCAGGAGGCTGCTGTGAGTACTACTGATGTGACAAGTACGGAGGTTAATGCGATGTACGTGGGAGCTGTTGTCCGTACCTAAAACCTTGTGATAGATAACTAGGAGAAGCGGATGAGATAATAGGGTGGCTATTCCTGTATGGTGTATTTGGGTATGCAGGCCATCCAAGATGATATGTAGTGGATGCTCGACCATGCTGACAAGCAGCAGGCGAATGATCTCGAATACCACAAATACAACATATAGGAGCAGCACTAACACGAGCAGATAATCCACGAAAAGTTGTATCAATCTGATGAGACACATCATCTAATTTAGCACTAAGATTGTCACATGCATCACAAAAAGAATGGGAACCATCTATATCCTCAATCAATGTAAATCAATCAATTCAACGAGAAAAGGACGAGAAGAAGTGCGGGAAATAAAAGAGTGGGGAGGGAAAAAGGGGCGGAAAAAGACGCAAACAAAAACAAAAAAGAAACACAAAAACAAAAGATTTAGTCAATCAAACAAGTTCGGGTTCAGTCTAATCCCCGGCAATGAGGCCAAAAATTTGATACTGGCCTAGACCATCTCACAAGAGAACGAGGACGATGTAGTGGGCAAGAGAAGTGGAGGAAGGAGAAGAAACAAAGGGAGAAGGAGAAGAAAAAGTATGCAGGAGAGGAAAGAGGGAGGCCAGAGGAGGGGGAGAGGAGAGGCTCGGGAGCATGCCGACGGTGAGGACGAACGGGAAAAAAGAGGACGAAATGTGGTGAGAGGGGATGAAGGGTTGAAGATCGACGGCTCTCTGGAGAGGGAGAAGAGGAAGAAAGGGGGAGGGGACCGGCGGCTTGCCGCCAGTTTGGACTTGGCCGCCAGCGGCAAGCTCACCGGGGATGAGAGAGAAGAAGTGGAGAGGGTTCGGGTATGTGCCAGGTTGATTTGTCCACAGTTGAGGCTGAGGGTTTCTAAAGCTTTGGTCGTTTTGCAAATAAGCCCTTGCATTTTAGGATATTAGCATAAAAGCCCTTCTACCATTAGGGTTAGGAATTTTGAGTTTTGACCTTTATGCAATTTGGTGTTCGGGTTTTCAAGGAATTGCAATTAGGCCCTTAGCTTAGCTGTTCTAGCCTCCCGGAGACTCCGATTTCGACGTGGTCAACTCCCATGCATCCGTAGCGATGCTTACTTCTGTACAAAATCATCTATTGGCTAGATCTAGTCGGTGAAACTCATCCATTTAGCCAAAAATTACATGAATTGCATCAACCTGTGATTAAAAATTAAAAACGAGTAATCTGGTTGATTTCGCAATTAATGTATATCTTATTTATGCAAATGTCGTGTTTTCTGACTAGAGTGCGTACTAATACGGGGTAAAATATATGGAAAATATGTATAAATATGACGAATATCAATACCTTTTGAAAATTTCAAACTTTTAAACAAGTGACACTTTCCATGTTGTCAAAGCGCATGCCCCGCAGTAACAAATGGCCTTACCTTTTGTTCTAATTGAGAATGAAAAGTGAATGGAATTGATGGAATTGATCCGAATGGATCCCCCCCCCCCCCCCCCAACCACCCTTCGTGCGTAGCATTGTTTTTTTTTTTTCATTTGAACATTGTTTTGTTGTGGGGATCTTTGATTTGAAAATTGTTTAATGGTATGGACCCCCTAGAACCCTATACAGTTGGGGTATATGGTTTTCCTCAACCATATGGTCCACTGTATATGTTTTGGGAGGAATGTGCATTAAATACTTCCTTATGGTGGATTAATTTGTTTCTTGATTTAACGCTTCCACACAAAGTTATCAACCTCCCAAGTCCGTTTTCATCTCCCATAAACTCCTTTTCACTCAATTACATCTTCTCCTACAAATAAATAAATTATTACTACAGAGTCTTATTTTTACTAAAATGAATTGAAACTAACTGAAATAAATGCAAATATGCAAACGGAATCAATTAAATATCTATGCATAATGCAAAGTCACCATGAGCTTCTTCTTTCTTCGGCCATTTTCTTTCATGTGAAAGAAAATGGTGTTAACATCACCGTCTTTCATGCATAGAAAGCATGAACGTTGCCTAGCCCGAACCGTTTCCAAGGCCATAAGACCCAGACACTGCCCCATCGAAGTGAACATAGCCTCTACTCAAGCCCTATGACCTATCGTGTCTCTTGTGCCATGGCCAATCTAAAAATGACCTCATGTGCTATTTGTGGCTATGACCTAAGCATGCTAATTTTCTGTTGACCTCAATACTTCAATGAGTTGGCTAACCTTTGAAGCTTTGCATTGAACACCATGAAGGAGTTTGTGTCATGTAACTCCTTAGACCAAGATTCCTAGACCAATTCTTGGATCCCTTCCAACCTCATCCAGAAACTTTCAAATCTAAATGAGCATAGGAACTCCATCAGTTTTTGAAAGACCAAGAGCAGTGGACAGTGATCTAAAACTGAGGTACTTAGGGCTTGCATGGTATTATTTGGGAATAGATTCTCTCAATCCTCTATATGAAACATCTTGTCGAGTTTAACTAATGTGTCTTGCTCTCTTTTGTTGCTCTACGTATAGCGATGTCTGATGAGATACATCTCCTTTAATTAGAGCCAATTGGTTTATGGTGTGTCGAAACCTACCCATCAGCCTGCGGTTAACCTGGTTGTTGTTCTTGTTGCAAGCATCTACTATGAGGTTGAAGTCTCCCACAATTTTCCATTGACCCTGGATTGAGTTCCTTATAACCATGAGTACCTGCATCAAGTGTAGCTTGTCTCCCTCGTCTTGAGATCCATAGACTATCATTGAAGTCCAATTGCAATTGTCAACTTGCGAGGTTACTTCTACTGTGAGTGAGAACTCTCCTTTCCTGACATTTTCAACTTGCCATATATCCTCCCTCCAATAGATACCGCATCTAGTTCCATTTGCTGGAAGGCAATCAAAACCATCAAACCTCCACTCCCCCCCCCCCCCCCCACAAACCCACCCACCCACACACAATTTTGCAACAATATTAGTTATTACTAACTCCAACTTCAACTCCTGGATACAAAGCATGGATACATGGCAGGTCTTAAGTATCTCCCTTACAACACTACGCCTAACTACAAAATTGAGGTCCCTTACATTTCAAACTAGGATATTCAGCTATGACATAGAACTAAAAGGTTAGCACCATACAAAGCTACCGATGGTGTAGCTTCAGGCTGTCACTGCGACCTTCCCTAGTGAGTGTCGTGCATTTTAATGAACACCCGCAAGTGCACAAGTGCGCTATAACTTTCACTCGAGTATTCTACGAGTATCGTATTTCCCACAAGAAGCGAATGGCAATCAACTCAAGAAACTCCAATCAATTCCATAAAAGATAAAGATCCAGCAAAATAATTGAGAAATATAAACAGCATAAAACACCAATCTTGGTAACACAATCAACCAGCACTAGTAAATCAGGTAGGATTTTGAGGAAATCTAGGGTTCTTAATAATCAACCAATTGGATACTCAAATTAGAGATAAAACATATTATAAATGTTTGATGAAATTCTTTGAGGGGATGCAGAAACATATCCCCTACTCCTGAGGTTTATGCTCGTTAGAACGGATTCAAAAGCCACGTCACAGCTCCAAGGTGGACAACCCACAACCCTGCACAATTCTAGAAAGATGTGCTCTCAGAGACCTAGAGATTAGGAAGATAGCGATACTAAACTATCAACAAAACTTCATGACCAATCAATAGTAGAAGTCAAAGTTCATAAATTTAATAATCAATTATAGCAAAGAAAGATCTCAGATTAAAACTCCAAAAAAGCAATTTATAAGATAAATAACTAAAGCATTCATTACACCAAAAATTACATAAACATCAGAGCTCAAATATGGCTTACAAAATTTTGGTATGATGATGCTCCGATTCTTGGTTCCACAGAACCTAACCCTAATCTAATCTAACTATCCCTGGTAGTGATATGGAACATCGACGGTGGATCGAATGCGGAGGCCGGTAGCTCCTGCGGATGTTTGATGACTTTGGTGCAGTCATTGGAGCTCTTTTTATAGCCCCCAACTCGAGGTTCAAATGTAGAGGTTTATGACTCAACTCAGGAGATTGAAACGAACTCAATCCGAGACAACAGACAAGGTGCATGGTTAAGGCACATGGTTAAAGTTAATTGTGCACAATAGAGCACTCCTGAAAAGACACAAGGTCGTGCGGCCTCAACTGTACGCAACAATGTAGATATGTAGTCGCATGGTTAGGCGCATGGTTAAGCTTAACCATGTGACTTGACTATGCACAACAATGGCTTGCCAGATGGACACATGGTTAGTTGCATGGTTTTGTGGCTCACTCATGCACAACAAAAGTCCCCCAAAAAGATGCACGGTTGGGCACACGGTTAAGCTTAACCGTGCGCAGTAGTGACGCTTGATTCTTCTATCTTGAGTCGATTTTCGTTTGTTTTTGAGTTGTTTCTAGCAAAAGGGGTTAGTAGCACATAATACGAGGTTTGGATGTTTAAGCACACAAAATCTGGAAATTTCATCACATTTTTAGAGTGAAACTTAGCATGATTGAGGGGTGATTTTTGGGTGAAATAAAGTGTCAACAAATTGAGCGAAGGAATGTTTGTTCTTCCTCCTCTACTGCTTTCTTGAGTCCGCAGAGCGCTTTGATCACTGTTACATGCTGCTACGACAATGATTGGTAGAAAAGCGACACATAGTTGTGAAACTTCTGTTAGTGATATGTCCTAGAGAAAATAACAAAGATGTATTTATCTTTGTTATGTTTATGAATATTTGAATGATATGTTATTTTGCTTTTAAATAAATTATCATCTTGATTCGATCACTAAGTGTGTGACTTGTTCGTGAAACCCTAAATTTATTTGATGATATTATTCTATAAAGTTCTTGATCCATTATCTTTAAATAGGACATTATTGATTACTAGATTAGCACATGTATTGATTGATGATCATATTTCACAGACCACAGATATGAGATATCAAATTAATAATGTGGACATATATTGGAGAATATAATGTTGGATAGACCTATTTTGAGACACTGTTTGGATTTGTCATATAAGTATCACCAGTTGGTCTCAAATAATATTTATGATTGATACTTAGACCTGAGACCGTCATAGTTTACTACATGTGTAGTATTATACTTTGATACTACCAAACGCTATTTTTAATTGAGTGGTAATAAAGGTAATATTTGGGTATGCAATGAGCCATATGGAGGAATATGAATGGTTAAGATGGAATTTGTATTTATCATATAATGAGAGAGATATCTCTGGGCCTCTCGATATAGATGAACTGAGAAATGTATGACCATGTCGTTTGTGGTTGAGTGTCAACTACGAGAAAATAAATTCACTATGAGGTTGAGAAAGAATTGAACTGTGCAACAGTGGTACGTTTCCTGTCTTAGTTTTAATCTGGTATCATATGACAAGAGAATCAACATGAGTATATTATATAGGTTCGTTGGTTATAATCTTCATGTATATTTGGATGGTCGTTATGTCTTACTAGGGGCCACTATCAACTCACAATTCAGGTAAGTATTCCTGGGCCGTGATTAAATATGCATGAACCTACAGGGTCACACACTTAACGGGTTGGAACAAATTAATTCGGATTGGATATATTATGGGGGTTTTGTATCAAACTAGGAGACCTAATGTTAGATACCTCCTGCAATTTAGATAAGATTTGTTATATGATATCGTATCACATCAAGAAACCTAATCTGGTAGGCCGGATTCCTTTTGCAAGGCTCTATATATAAAGAGGTATGATGGACTTTGAGGGAATTACGAAAAACCCTAGTTGCCATCTCCTATAAAGGAACAACCCCTAAACTCTTATCGTGCGTGTTGGTGTTAGCACACAATCGTACGACGTTCCATCCCAGAACATGTGGATACCGATAGAGGCATTGCTGCAATTGCTGCGTTGATCAGGACGATCCACGAGCGGTCGATATCATATACGTCCGCTGATCAAGACGATCCGCGAGCGATCACTGTGCACATTCCATCACTTCACCAAATCTTCTTCCGCTGTTGGTAACAATCTAATCTATGGTCTATTACTTGCAGCCTTCAAGTAAAATTTTTGAAATTCAGCTAGTGTAGCTTACACAATTTACAACAACTTCTCCTTAAATGTTTCTTCATGTTCCAGTAGCCCCAATCTCCTCATGATTACTTTATATGCTTTCTACACAATGCCATGTTGCGCCCCTTCCTGCTAGCTATGCACTACAGTGTAAGGTGATGTAATTGGCTAGGGTCTTCTCCCTTCGCTTGCTACATCTACTCAGCGTGGGGCAAGGGCGCAGAATAGGAGGTGCAAGAGGTTGCTTCAAGTCTTCTAATAGGATTTTGACTTGAGCACATCCTGGGTTTCAAGCCACCTTGGTTGTGGGTCACTAGTTGCATGCACTTGGCCTCATTGTTGTTTGACTGGATTTGCACCTATCCGTCTCCACATTGGGTTAGGGTTATCCTACTAACAAATTCTCTATCGCTTACATCCGTTGCCCCCTTATGTTAAGCTGGCTTGAACTGTGTGAGGTGGGAGTGCCAACTACATGTCTTGGGCCTCAATGTGGTCTTGTTGGGCTTGACCTTGTACTGCCCCAGGTCAGGCTAGGGATAACCCTGTAGCTTACACTTCTTCATCATCTACCTACTACTCCGTTACGCCTGCAACTGTTATCCCCTCCTATTGAGCTAGCTCCAACTCTGTGCAAAGTGGTATCATGTGCTAGGCATCTACTTTGACTTGGGCATTTATCCTCAATAAGCTACTTTATTTGAATTAATTGTTGTAGGTTGTTGCCCCTTTTCCTTTAACTTAAGTGCATCTACTACTTTGAGCATGGGGTCAAGGCCCCTTCTCTCTCTATCCTCTGTGTCCCGGTGTTGTAGAGACCAAAGGGGGAAATCCTCATGTGTTCCCATGTCCTCCTGTGGCTTCCTCCTCTGTAACTCATGTTTTAGGTATAACCAAGGCTGTTTTTTATCTAAAAATTCCAACTTTTGGACCGGGATCATGTGAGAAACCTCGCCGACTATTGAACTCTTTCCACCGACCGCCACTATCCAGCCACCCTTGCTAGCATGACCCCAAGCCAATCCGGTGCAGGCTTCCCTAGCAACCCCTCCACCTATTGCATGCCCATTCGTCCTTCCTAGCTGGAAATTGAAGTTAAACCTCCTAACCTTGCCCTGCTCCAGTGAGTCGTCTAACAAGCCATCTCGGATGTTGTCGGTGTCAGTATAGCAAGCGGTTGCCATCTATTCGAAACTCTGTGACCTTAGCAAGGTGAATGATGACTCTGTACTTCAGACCTATGACCTCTGTAGCTGGCTTTGGTTTCTCATTGAGAATGAACTCTGAGGGTGGAAGGTCATCATTGTCTTGATTCTCTAGGATGATTAGCCAAACCTCCTGATGAGGACATCACGCCCACACACTCACATGTTTTAACTCGAGCGCATGCACGTCGTCTTGGACATCAGGTGAATTCATTTCTTGGGCAAATTAATTATTTGATTACAGAATAAATGATATTACCTAATGATTGTTCTTTGATTATTGTTACATGTGAGGGAGTTCTAGACGAAATTGTTGATCCGATTATTAGCCAAGGAAGAATGAACACTTTTCTGACAACTTTGACCAACGATCACTTCGACCTCATCGATTAGAAGAACTCTACGCACAATCAGAAAGGCTCAAGGTCACAGCTCATGGTCAGAAACACATGGTCGTAGCCTGAGGATCAGACAGTCTACCGACCAAGCATGATTGTTCAGCAACTTTGACCAAACGCCAATTTCAGCACAGATGTCCAAGTAGATCATGTGAGCACTTGTTGGAAAGATAATTGAAAGAGATTTCCAACGCATCAAGAATCATCGAAATCTGACATTGTATGCAACCAGGAGACCCGAAAGAACAGCAAGTGCACGAGAGGAAAGAGTCTTGTTCGAATCTGGGAAAATTAGTTTTGGATTTTCTTTTTATAGTTTGCTAGGATTCTATTCTGTTTCGAATTAGTTTAAGATTAGAATTCTGGTTTTAAACCTTCTATCTTTTGTAGACACCATCCTCTATAAAAGAGAAAGCATGATTTTAGGTTTAGGTAGACTTCGTTGATATACATATTGTATTCTCATGCCTTTGCCGACTTGTACAACTTAGAATCTCAATGTTCAACTCATAATTCAAATTATTGAGTGTTATCCTTCTGCCATTGCTCTTACTTTTCTTTATTGATTTGTTTGAATTGTTCTTTATGAACAGGTCAATCTAGCTTTACTCGGTTGATAACCAATTGAGGAGTGGTTTAGTGATTGTGAGGTTGTTGGTTGCATTCTTGGATCGTGGTTAGCCGCCCCTTCGTCAAGGTCACAACTCGCATTTATCCACTATTTCTCCTACGACGGAAGATCGGGATCAAACTACATGCACGCATCTTAAGGCGAGGCGTGTGCATATCACCTCCTTAGGGATCCCACTTGGGTCCTTAGTCCAGGCCACGAGCTTGTAATAGGTGCAATCCTGGCACTCTATAGAACGCTTTCCACCTTTACTTGCTTGTAGGTGGAAGATAGTAATGCTTGGTCAGTTGCTGGTTGCCAAGCATGCAACAACAACTCATCATGCCTAGTTTCACCTTGAAATGAGTGGCAGTTGATGTGAAATCATGGGGTTATCCTGATCTTCACGATGTAGGATCAAGCATAACTGGTGAAGGAATTGCACGAACGCAATAGCCAACCAACAACGTTCTACGCGATCTACTACTCGATCATTTACTCAACCACAATCATCGATAAAACCAAACCAAGAAATAGCAAAGTTGTGGCCTAGTGTAGGTTTGGGCAACTTGGTTATCTTGGGGCGGCCAAGCCAACACAAGTACAAATAATGGTACACTATGAATTGTAGAAAAAAATCTCAAGTTGTAATTAAGCTTGGTCTTCTCAAAAACAAGGGTTTAGTTACATATTTATAATCCTAAACCATGGAAAGAAAGTAGAATACTAACTGTAAATAAAACTAGGATTCTGAAATAAACTAGAACTAAAACTTTAACTTAAACTAGGTAATTCAAATACTATTAGGAATCTTAATAAAACAATTTGAAAACTCATCTCTACATAATCTGTACAAAACTGTATGGAATCAGCAATGCACTAAAACTTTAGAAACATGTAACTTTCAATCCGTAGCTCTAATTCACTATCCATCTGAATCGGTAATTTTGTGAGGTCGAGAAGAACATTACAATGAAGAGTTGATGAATTTTTGCTCATTTGGCACATGCTTAAATTTGATATCCTCCTCATTCTCGTATTCAACTCAGATTCTTCAACTTTGATTCCAACTTCAATTTTGATTAGAATTAGGATCTTACTTGGCTTCATTAGTAGTAACACAAATAAGTTGACCCCATGTCTATATGATTTCATTTTGATGTCCATAACTTCTCGCTGTGAGCTCCAAATGATGCAAATATTCCAATATTGATCTTAGATTAGTGGATATGTGCATCAGCAATGCTCTCAGAATGCACCGCATGAGTCTAGCGTCTAAGCATCAAAGGATTGCCCTAGAAATCGATGTTCCCCATGCTGAGGGCTCTAGCACAGTCTCTGAGTGCTTGAAGTACGCAATGAGGTCCTCTAGGAAGAACTTGACAATGTAGATTCTTTCCTAAGTGACATTGACCTCCCTACAGATAGTCGAGACGACACCACCTAACAATATCGGTAGTTAGTACCCCCAACGAGCATGAAGGCAGCATAGTAGCCAACTCCAACGAGGTGCACATGATGTAGCCAGCCCGCACCAAGTGCAAGGCGTGGTCACAGGAATGAACTCCATGGTGCCTAGGTGAAGAAAGGATGAGGACGAGGGGACAACTGGTGAGCCGAGGTGGTGAGGGTGTTCTAGTGGTGGAGGTGGCTGTTTGCAAGGCTTGTTTGGCTACAAGTTGGGACCTTATGTGTATGTTGGAGGGAAAGGGCACTTGGCGGCGAAGTGGCCAAAGTTTCAATGCCAAAAGTAGTGTGAAGAACTATGGCAATGAATGACCTTTTAGCCTACTCCCAAGCACATAAAGCAATGCCCCCTCAATGCACCAATAAATGCCCTCCCAACTCCGATGGTTGCGCGGAGATTCACAGAGTTAAGAGCTACTTCAACATGGCCTCTCCTCCTCTCCTTCCTACTTTTGACTGACTGCCATTCCCCTACTTCTGCCGACCCTAGGTTTGTGACCAACCTAGTGTCCTGGCCATCAATGTCTTAGGAGAAGTCTTGTTCGAGTGACAAGAGTGTCCAGGAAATATGAGACCTCGTTTCTTGGGATGGGACCTTCCTCTATGTCTTCTTTTGAGAAATCCAAGGCTTCTTCTTCATCGATCCTACTCACCTGCCGTTGCTAGCTAGCTTCATTCCTTCTTCGAAGTGTAGAGAGGTGTTGAGAAGAAGCCAAGTTCTCCTCTGCCTGGCAAGGGTGAGGAGGAGGTGCACATGGGGAATAGTTTTGTTGCCCACGAAGTTAGAGCGGACACTAGTGAGGGGTGGCCATCGCGGTTGGAGTGACCAGCCAACAAGGTTGGGGGCTGGGACAACAACATTAGATTTTTGGGCCTCTTGGATATGATCTAGTTGCCAAGAGCTAACACCGCAATCATTGATATAAGGGGCCAACATGCCAACGCAGTAGAATGTGGCTTTAGCCCGTATGTACTTGGATGCCTGTAGTCTTTGGAAGATGTACTCCCAAGTTGAATCCATTTTCTTTCATCCTTTTAAAGAAGTTTGGACAGGAATTATTTTTGAAATGTCTAATAAACATATAATTAACAAAAAAATCTATTGCCTATAAACTTATCGGGAAAAGCACGTGGTACTGTTGTCTATGTTTTGGGAGACATTTCAATATTTCCTAAAAGAAAATGGGACATAACTCAAAACACAAATGATTTTTAATTGTTATTGCTAATCAATCAACTAAATCCTCATTTAATTATTTCTTGACCTAAGTAATATTTTTTAGAGAGCATGGTAGCTCCTTTCAAATACATATTTTCTTTCTTTTTTTTTTGGGAAAATTGGCTATTAGATACATCAAAGATGATCCATTTGGTAATAACATCCAAAAAACACTCCATAGCTGTAGGACATCTCAAAACAAATAATATTAGCCATAAGTCACCGCCGTCAACTTTCAACTGTTAATTTGACGATTGACATTAATGTGTTTGGTAATTTGGTCTTCCTCAACATCTTCAACAAGATTGCACTGACACTCTCCATATTCTAGCTGTGCAACCCTCATCAAGGTTGCCCTCTGTTTGTGTTAAGGCCACCCTTACTACATGCCAGATTACCTTGGCTCCTTATCACGCTTTACAGCATCTACAATCCGGACTTCTTGGTCCGTGTTACCCTTATTGAGACCGCTCTCCATCTGCATCACCGAATGACGAGGGCATTAATTTCAATCGTCAAACTAACAATTGAGACTTAAATATAGTGTTCTATAGTTAATATTATTTATTTATAGTATTCTACTATCATGGTTGTTTTGAGATATTATTTTCTAAATAGACCGGTTTTAGAGTATCCAAAAACCAACTTTTCGTTTTTTTTTTGTTTCCGAATGCAATATATTGATTTGACCAAGCTTCCCCGGTGGCGATCGGTGCAGGTCGAAACCAGGCTTGAGATACATGGTGCTGGTAATGTGGCAGAATTTGATTAAAGAACGGCAATGTTGCCCGGTTTTGCAGCAATATATAGGCTGTATCTAGCCCAGACGTCGTACCCGGTACCGTCCTCCAAAAAGGCCAAAGTTCTGTGGTGGGGAATGATACTATATCTGCAAGTGGTTGTCCTGCCGCCCTGCTGCATTGTAGACTTGTAATCATCATTAACTCAAGTTGAGTTGAGTTATCATACTCCAAGGTTGCCATGACACCCTTCCAATTGATTAAATACGTGTTTCCTCTTAAAAAAATGTTTAACTTGTTTCGCCTATTAAATGCCCAATTTCTTGCTTGGGCAAGTCCCAAATATATTTAAAAAGTTACATAATATTTTTGATGTCAATTTTGGTAGAAAAATATTTTTTTAAAGAAACAGTAGGAAAGCGTCGTACTGAAATTTCATGAAAAAAGGATTATGTACAATCAGAAAGAAAAAGAAAAAAATAACGAAAATATATATGTCAAATTAGCCTCTTTTCTTTGTGAACGAGGTCAAAATAATCTTTTTATTAAAAACTCAATTTAAAAATAAGATGGGATATGTGCATATGTTGACAGGAATGACGCTTAAGAAACCACATCAATTAAGATTCTTGAATCAAATAATTTGTTAAAGATTAGAGTTGAAAGAACTTATTTTTGAACTGTTTTGTCAAAGATTGATGGTGTTGTAGGAGCCTACATGATTTATATTTACATATTTGAAGGTCTTAATTTATCATATCAACATATACATATGTCATGTCATATTTTAAAATTTACTGTTAATAAAAAGGACTACATTGACCTGATTCACAACATAGAAAAACTGATATGACTTTTTTGAAAATAGATGGATCAATATGAATTTTTGAGCAAAATAGAAAGACCAAAATTCTATCTACCTATTAGAAAAAGAAGAAACTAATGAACAACATCAATCGAATGAGACATATCGACGATTGGTGGATCGATCGTCAAACTTACGATAAAATAAAAATTGTGGAGAATCAAGGAAGAAACACAATGATGAGTTGAGAGAGTTTTTTAGATAGATTCAGATCCTCAACAAATCGAATAATAGTTCTACGTTTTGTGTGATGTAAATTATTGAGGAAAATGTGTGTTTACCGAAGAAAAGGGTGAGATTTAATCTCCCAAAATATATGTCAAAGTGGGGAAGTCTTTGCTGGAGTAATTTGGCAGACGTAACTGAAGTTAACCTTTGTCCTGAACTGGGTTGAGAATGCCCTGTAGCAAATCGTACACTAGAACAAAAGGCAATGGAGATAATGGATCTCCTTGCGGCACTCCCCTTTTACGATGTATAGTTTTGCTAGGAATACCATTGAGTAAGACATTAGTAAGTCCCAGAATGAAGCAACAGTTCTATCTAGTTTAACCATTTGCTACTGCTTAAACACAATTGCCTGCACTTAATTTTATTTTACAAATATGAATGTATTCTATTGCTAAAGCCAAACAATTCTGAATTGTCCTACTCTTAATAAAACCATATTGATTGGCGTTAATAAGCTTCAATATAACACCCTGAAGCCCACTAGCTGAGAGTTTAGTAAGCACTTTTAGAGAACCATAAAGCAATGAGATGGGCCGAAAATTGTTAACCAACACAGCATCTGACTTTTTAGGAATCAAAGTAACACAGCATCTGACTTGTAAGTCGATCTCACCCATATAGAAATTTTGACATAAATCTTAGAAGTCTTGCTTAATAATGTGCCAACAAGTTTTCAAAAAACAGCCATTAAAGCCATCAGGACTAGGGCTTTTATCCAAGGGTAAGTGTCTAATAATATTATCAATTTTAGTCACAGCAAAAGGCATCTCTAGTACTGACAAGTCCTAAGAATGTTGCTGAATCAGATCCTGTAAATCATAAGCCATACACATAAATTCAGCCTTGCCTAGACGCTCTTTAAATGAACACAAAATATGCTGAGCCATAGCAAAATGCTCAGTCAATTCATTATCATGATCACCTTTCAGAAAAGCAATTTGGTTATGCCTCATATTATTAGTTGCTACAGCATGGAAGTATTTAGTGTTCTCTTCATCCATGGTAGCCCATCGAATTCTGCCCCGTTGTTTCCAATAAGTTTCTCATCCTTCAACAGTTGTAGCAGATGAGACTTCAAAATTGTTCTGAAGTTAAATTTAGGCCCAGAAAGGGACTGTTGCTCTTCAAGACCATCTAACAAAGAAACTACCAAGTTTGAATTCTGAGTATAAGTTAGTCTATTAAGTTTAGCACTCAAATGCATAAGTTGCTGTCTCAAAACTTTAAACTTCACTAATCTTCTAGCCACATTCGTATCAAAAGGAACTGAGTTCCAAGCTTGTAGCACAATTTCAAAAAAATCCTTGCTTAGGGATCCAGTGATTCTCAAATCTAAAAATATTAGCCTTTGGAATCTCAATTCAGTAGAAATCTGAATTACACAAGGAATATGATCTGAAACAGTTCTGCTAAGTGTTACCACAATAGAGTTGGGATATTGAATTGCCCAAGCAGAATTTGTCAAGAACCAGCCTAACCTTTCAAGTAAAGGATTGTCTTGCATGTTTGACCAAGTATAGGCTCTCCCTTTCAATGGTAACTCAAACAACTGAAGATGGTTAATGATAGCATTAAAACGATCACTCTCCAGGAAATTAACAGTACATCTGCTTCTATTCTGTGAAAATCTCATGAGATTAAAATCCCCACATAGCATCCAAAGAAAATTAGTGTATATTAATATTTTGCAACCAACCTAGAAAAGAAGCCTTCTTAGTTCTAACAAAAGGCCCAAAATCCAGTATTTGTCTGAGCCTGTCAATGAATATTTATTACGATAGACTCCATTACCCTGGAAAGCTTTACTGTTCCAGACAGTTAAAATGCTGCTAAAATTTCCAACAGAAGGAACATTATCAAAACTGGTGAAGTGTTTTGGACAAAAACTTCTTATCATGAAACTGTCGACAACTTCCATTTTAGTCTCTTGCAAACAGATAATTGAACAGTTGAGTTCTAGAATTTTGTTTCTTAAGGGGACTTTCTCATTCTCTAAGCTGAGCCCCCTTATATTCTGATTCAAAATGTTTAGTTTGTAGGATCAAGAATGGTGACTTAGAAGAGGTGAATAAGTCTTTTAAAACTTTTGGTTAAATTTGATTTTTGCACAAATAAAATAAACACGATTTGTACAAATATGCTTTTTGCAAGAATCAAATAAAATTGGTTTTGCAAAAAAACGCACAAGTAAACAATTTTAGTTTTGCAATCCTGAGGTGACAAACAAAATAATGAAAACTCAATCTAAACAAGATCAGATTATGGAGTACAAGAAATAAACGGAAAGAGACAAAGGAATTTTTCCCCAAGGTCTCGGAGATGAAAACTTAATTTACTCCTTGTTGAAGCACTCTCACTTGAGTCTTGTTTTGATTCCACTAAGAGTTACTCTTTTTCCACTTCGGATAGAAGAGCACAAAGACTTTCACAACACCATCAAGCCTCTCAAATAATTTTCGTCAATGGAGAGATCACTGGCCTCCTACGATCGTCTTAAGTGATGACAATAACTATTGTAATAAACTTAAAATCTTCCCTTAACACAACTCAAGTATTAGTATGCTCAAACACTTGAAGAGAAACTCATGCAAGACTCTCAACTAACTAAATACTTGATGAATACAAATGAATTCACTAGATTTTTACTCTATTGCAATATATAAGAGTTGAATACTTTAGAGTATGCTTGACTTATATGTCAATAAATCATAATGACAAAACTTACAAATGAAAGTCTCAAACCATTTATTTATAGCTCTTACAAGAAAAACTAGTTGTTATATGTAGCTTGCCCAATTTTTGTACAACCCACCAATCATCCTATCCTAGACCATTAGACATCTAGTGGGTTTCAACTGTGGTTCTAGGAGTAAAAAACTAACAATTACAGGGGGTCAACTTTTGGTCCCAGACCATCAGGCATTTTGTGCTATAGTACACCAAACAGATTGTAAAGCTCTTAAAAAAATAAGTATAACTTTTGATCTAAAGATCGGATTTATGTGCTCCTTGACTCGTTAGAAAGCTAAATAAAAAACCTACAATTTTCTCAATATAAGTAAGACCTAGTTATTTAGTGAGATATCCTTCGTGGATATAGAAGCAAGGCTCCGAGCGAACGCTTCAACGAGGAGTAGGGGAGACCGGGCAAATCTCCGAGACCTCGGTAAAAATATTGTGTCAATTGCATAATTCTTATTTGCTTTATATTCATCTTGACACAATTTCTTATATCACTATTGTTGCATGTATTGTTAAATATTTCATATGGTTGAATGTAACTAGTTGATTCAATTGTTTTAAGTCTTATTGTATAATCTAACTCAAACAATTATCTTGTTGAAATAGCTTAGTGGGGGAAGAAAATTTAAAAGCCTCCTAATCACCCCCCCTCTAGTCGGCATTCTCAATCTTACAAACTCTGCTATGAGGTCCATGTGCCTCGCTTTGCATGGGATGATAGGTGTGCAATACTCTACTCGCTGACATGTGGGGATGCGTGGTGTGAGACTCATTTGTCAATGAAAGCGGGTGCAACGATAGTGAGTGCGTGCGTACAATAAGGCACTGATGCATCCCAGCGTATCTCTTTCATCTCCAGCAGTGACATTTTCTCGCTGCATGCTCACTGTTCACCCACCGTCCTCCCGCCTGCCACAACTGTCGCATTGCGTCACGGAAGCCGCGAGCAGACGTCTGCCGCCGCAAGTGCTGCAGTTGGAGACCGCCTAACTGAAGCATAAATTGCATCTAATAGGAGCAATCTTTTTTTGATATGACCCACAGCTAGACAGTCAAAGAATTTTTTTCAAATGTTTAAAATTTCGGTCTGTTTCCTCATTTTTTCATGGCTGTAGGAGAAGCTCGAGGAAATTTTAAACGATCAGGAAATTGCAAATGATCAAAGACAGAAGCTCGAGGAAATTTTAAACGATCAAACACTGATTTTGAGTTATACTGAGCATGAATGATCAGTGTTTGCAGTTCTTGAGCATATAATTTTTTCTTCCTCTTGTATTGAACTAAAACCCATTCATCCTCCTGCTCTTGCAGCTAAAGGCAATACTCTTTTCCCCAATTTGGACCACCATTGTGCCATAGGGAAAAAAACATCAAAAAGGATTTGCGAATAATGCTCCCTTGAGTGAAAATCTTGGACCAACTTTTCTATTGGCAACATATATCTGAAGCTAAAATCTGTGAGGTACTTGAAAGTTGAAACCAGGAGTTGAACCACCGAAAAAGGCAGTGAGGATGGAGGAGATAGAATCAGGAGAAGGCCTAAAAGCTGCTCTGCCAATTGAGACCACCAGAAAAAGCTCTTTGAGATCGTATACAGGATCAAATGTGACCCCTGAATGGAACTCATTCCAAATAGAGCTTTCCAAATTTTCATCAATATCCCAATCAAGAGTAGAGCAATCCAGCATGATAAGCAAACGATGCCAAGCACAAATGAAAACAGTGCAAGAAAGAAGGCATCCAGAAGAACCAGAAGAAATCAATCGAGAGAAGAGACAGAGAACACCTTCAAAGCCGCTAACGCCTAGAACGATCATTTTCCCCTCCATCTTTGTTGACGATCTTTATGTTAAATAATTATCTTTGCTGTTTCAAGAACCAAGAATCATCTATTTAGTATGGCACCTGGAACTAGATCACCCGATTGTAAGAGCTGTGTTGACAGTGTTTTATCAGACAGGCAGTGTGAAGACAGCCAAAGTAGTGTATCTTGTGCATTGCTAGTCACAAATTTTATGTGAATTGCTACCTAATCGCTGGGAAAATTCCCCGGGAACTTTTGTCTTTTAACACTGCAGAAGTTTGGAGAACATTTACAAACTCTTTGGAAAAGGAAAGCTATATCAAAGTATAGAAAGGATAAAGAGGAGCTCCGGTGGAAATTACTTCTTAAAACATAGTCCAGATGAAATCTTTTGCTTTTTTCTTTTTTTGAGAAGCTTTTTCGTTGCTTTTATTTGGCAACAATAAGCAGCTACAAACCTACAAGCTAAAGAAAACTTTGCAAATAATACACATCAAGATGGGATTCCCAGAACCACAAGTTTAGATAATATTGCAAAATTATGTAATGTGTTGTATAAACTGTTTTTGATATCTGCCATAGTCATGTAGTGTAACTGTGTAAGTGTTCTGTTGATCATAACATTCCAATTAATGATTAACCGGTGAATTAATTTCTGCCAGAAAACGTAAATCAACGAGAAATTCAGTAACTCAACTGAGTAGCTGAGTTTCCTTTCTTGATAAAAACCTATCAAATCAATATTATAGAATCACACAGATATACCGCCCGGCGGCTCAATTTGTAATATAAGATGCCGCAGGCGTTTGATTAATTTGAACAATTATTGCTATATCTAAGAGATACATATTTGTACTTCACCCCCACACATTTCAACATACCATATTAATTTGATGAGGAATGATTATTGAATCACTATTGTAGAACATTTCATCATTCGCCCTTGCTTTGCAGTGCGTCTATGACGGGCGCAGAGGCTGCTGCTGCGTGATGCAATGTATATTTCCACCTCCCAACACAATCTCTCTCGCGCCTTCCACCATCACAACCTGCATCATCAAATCATGAGCTCATTGTAGGCTTAATTCTTACTTGAAGATTAGATCAATGCAGATAAATTGCTCATCTTTTACTATTCACCAAGTTTAGTCCTTAACTACACTAAAAACTTCAATATGATAGTACATGGACTATATTGTCCAACCAAGTATATGCTGTCAGTGTCACATTGTAGAGACCAATGGTGAAATTTACAGCAAATAACTTAGGATCATTGCCTCTGAGCTGTGATAAATTTCTGCCTGAATTTTCAGTTGAAAAGGAGAGTAAAGGTTATACCTCATGATCAGGAAAGGCCTGCTGGAGAACCTTAGATGCTTCTTTGTCCCACTTATCACCGAATGCCGGTGCTACAATTCTGCCATTCGCTATGTAGAAGTTCACATATGAGGCGGCTAATCGCTGACCTGGTTCTCTTGGCACAGCATGCCCCTGAAAAATAATCAAAGCTACATTTAATTTTCAGAAGTGGATTGTAACATCTCAAAAATAAAGTCTAAAAATTTCATTTTACAAAAATCCGACCCTAAAAATTTAATTTAATTTTAGCCCTAAATCTCCTCTTAAACTTACTCTGTGAGAAGTCTCAGCCAAAATCTAAATCAATTTTTAACTAGTTCAAAGATATTTTCCTTAAATATGTTTGTGCATATGTGCACAAACATGTGTATGTATGTATATGTAATTATTTTGTTAAAATATTATTTTCTATTTCTTATAAAATATCATTTATCATCTAATGAGAATAATTTATGATTTTTAAGTGTAAAATAATTTTTAAACAATAGCTCTAATATGAGTCAAAAACCCTAATTAGTTATAACAAAACTAAATCCTAATTTGTTAGAATAGTTTACAACACTCTTTTACCTTAAATACATTTTCTCCAAAAGGTTAGAATATTAGATTTATTTTAAAATATTTACAAACTAATCCAACCTCCTAATTTTCTTAATTGCAGTTCAGTCCTTTCAGCCCTAAAACTTGTCAAATTCTCCCAAACAGGAACAAATAGGACCCCCTACCTATTTTATACAGAATTATCTCAGCTCATAAAGCCTAGAAATAATATCCAGTTCAGTTTTCGAAAATCAAATTCCTAATTATTCTAATTACCTTGCTTAACTTTTCAGACTTCAATTCGATCGATTCCAAAATAGATTTCTCCTGCATTTCTATGGAATCCTATATCTTAGTATGCTTGCATACCAGTCCTATAACTTCTCAGTTAAACAAGTTTATTTGATCACTTTTCACAGTTTAGTCCAAATTTTATCGCGAACCAGTCCTTTTCCTATTTTCAAAAGCCAAAATGACTAAATTCTCCAAATCATCTCCAAATTTAAATCGCATTGAACAATTGCATGCTCTATATGATTTATAATTTTTTATATTTTTTTACAGATATGTTCTCTTTTAATATTATAATATAGATATAACATATTTTGGATATAATTTTTCACATGAATTTGTACTATGATAGAGATAGAGTTAGTTTTAAATATGATTTTTAGATGATGAATCTATACTGTTATAAATAAATAAATACAATAGATTTTTTTTATCGATTAACGTGGGTATCCCTAGCATTTTTTTAAGATTGATGTGAAATTTGAGTATTTTATTACAAGTAGATGATAATAGGATGTTTACAAACTGAACCAGATCGGTTGAAACAGTAAGGATCTAAGCCACCTTGAGTGGAAATCCTAACCAAGCAAGCTAAGCTCGCCGTAACAGTAAGGATCTAAGCCACCTAGGGTGGTAATCCATACTGAGCAAGCAAAACTTTAAAATATTTCAACAAAGATTTCATTTCAACTATTGATGTCTATTTGAAAAACCAAGGAATGTTAGTAGTGAAGATGATAAGATTGGTGGGCGAAGACTGCATAAGTGGGATAGTGGTTAAATACCTCACTCAAATAAATAAGGACTAAACACTTGTGTTATACATCTAGTGGCATGAAAACGTACCACCATAAGCCTGATATGGGACTGACATGACCTAATAGCCTTGCTAAATAATTAATCCGGCTTTACATGGAGGAGTGGGATATATTGATGGGTAATTGCTAATTATGTGATTGCTGGTTAGGGAAAATCCTTTTTGTGCGTTGACCCTTCCAAAGATCCATTATTGGACAAAAGGGAGGGCCCTTACCGCGGACCAGTACTGGGAAGTGATTGGGGTGGGGGTATAGCTTGCCACAACAGTATTAAGGTTATCAATCTAGTGGTAAACCTTATATTGAGTAGAGCCAAGGTTATTACAAGGCAGGGTGAACAGTTTGTTATCCTTAGCTCAGTCGCATGCAGAACTGTAGTATGTAAATGATCTGATAGTAATAAGTTGAAGAATCTTATGGGTAAAGCGATACGCCTCTGCAGAGTTATAAAGAAGTATTCGAGCACTCTGTGCCCCCGGATTCTTGGGGCATGCTCCGATCAATAAGTTTAAATCATGTTGTGTGACACAAATAGTATTGTGAAATTTTGAATGATAATAAGGCGCTGAATAATTTTGAATGATAATAAGGCGCTGAATTATTATTCAACCATCTGGAGTTTAAACATCTCTTCTCATAAAATTATTTACTTAAAGATTTAATTTGTGAACCTTTCAATTGGTTTCATCTATTCATATACATATGCTTTGACACCTTTTAATTACTGCAAAAACTTACATACCTGTTTCATTAGTCAACCCCTCATATATACAATTATTATATTATGACTTGTTGAGTACTTTGTACTCACTCTTATTGATCGTCTCATCAACGAAAGAGAATTGGTGAAAGCTTCAGAAGATTAAGATACCGTAAGGTCATGTGTCAAATCAAGTATGACCTATGAAAGACTTTGGACCGTGCTTGCATTTCCTCTTATTTTAGTCCTGTCAGCCCCTCTAATGTAATTATGATATTATATCCATAAGTAATAATAGATGTGATTTCTTATACTGCTACTACTATTATACTGTAAATAGAAACTGATATCTACAAATTCTAGGCAGTTGCGGTGTCAGGCCTTACTGAACGGGCAGCCCCTTCCCTCACATGGATGAAACTAAATCTTGTAAATAAGATGCAAATCATGCAAGATATGAGTAATACTGACCGTTGATTCAACACCCTCTGCCTCCTCTTGAGTGATGTACAGAGGCCCTGGGATATGGATTTTCACCACTTCTATCTGCCTTCCTCTTGCGTCCATAAATTGAGATAGAGTGTTGAATGCCTCAACCGATCTTTCATACTGAGGATCGTTCTCATCATCGGTCCATGACAAGAGGACCACACCAGGTTTGATGAAACAACAAAGGTTGTCAACATGGCCATTTGTGTCCTCATCACCTAGAAGATCATTCACAAGCTTATTTATCATAAAAAGAACTCCGGAGTCCGAAATGAAAATCATATAGTTTTACACCTCAAGTAATGAGATGTATCAGTAGTTACCATAAAGTCCACGGCGTAGCCAAATGATTTTTGTGACTCCAAGAAAGTCCTTCAGCGCATTTTCTATCTCTATTTTAGTCATGTCGGGGTTCCTGTTAGGGTTCAGTAAGCACTCTTCCGTTGTGATGCATGTACCTGTTGCAATGTATGAATTCATTAGAAAGATAGCAACAAGAAAGCAGAAACTATTCATTCATCTACAAATATCTGACACATTAGAGACCTTCTCCGTCTACGTGAATGCTTCCTCCCTCGAGAATCATCGTGTGTGGGAACCTAGGAATCCTCTCAATCTCTACTATCTGAAATCAATGACCAGAAAGAGGAAAGTGAGTTATGGGTAGCGGCATGATGAGAGTGACCCAAAACATCAGGTGCTTGTTGAGGAGGGATCTGTTTCTTACTTTCTTGACAACATTGCTGTCAAGACTCCAATCATCATAGCAGCCATCATGGACTCCTGCAGAACAGTGGGAGTTGCAAAAACTCATTTGAGTCCTCATGTGTAAAAGGTGATTAGACATTGGGGAAGTTGACTTGTGAAGCTACAAAATTCAATTTCAGAAAAATAAAGAAGTGTGCTTCTACACATTACCAAAAGAAAACTATATAGAGCCTAGTTACGTTTCATCCAACCTATCAATAGCTTTAAGTAGATTTCTTCCCAGAAAGAAATCACCATAAGTCATATTTGCATTTTTGCAAGAAAAGAGACAGTTGCTTTGTAACAAAAGAATTATGCAGAGAAATCATATAATTGAACTAAGAGCTAAGAACATAAAAAAGGAACGTATATGGAATAAATTAGGAATAACATACCTCCCCAGGCATTAAACTGCCAATCAATCCCAGCTATTGTTTGTTCTGGGATTCCCAAGTCTGATCCACCTTGACGAGTAATGAACTATTAGCAACCCCAAAAGAATACCATGAGAAACTGAAAATTAGAATAGATAACAAAATAACGAAAGTCGCACATACAGTGGGTCCAATATCACGAAACCAGGAATCGTTCATGCTCATCTCGACCACCCTAATGTTTGGCTGATGTTGCATCAGGCTGTAGACATGTGGGTACTGCCAGAGAGTGAAATTGAATACCATGTATTATGAATCAGTACACAGCACAAGTTCAGTCAAACTGAATTACCAATACCTGCTCGGCACTTGCACATATGGTGACGAGCTCAAACTTTGAAATGGCAATTGCAGTTTTTGCAAATGTCTTTTGAACTGGGCCTGCGTGCTCCCGCCAATTGTCTGGACGCTCCTGGGATCCAAACAACAGGTGACAATGTTAAATGTTTTATGATGATGCACTTTTGATTGGTAATAAAAACAGAGGTAATCAAGAATGTCAAGAAGAGAAGATAAGAGAAATCAATAGAATCTGCTTTTCTCAGTAATTGCTTTCAAGGATGGACGATGATGAAGCAAAAAAACCTAAAAACCAGAACATACTAACATGAACAACCTATAGTGATTTGAATTAATGAAAGGTTGACGGCGTAGGGAACAGAAAATTCAAGATTAGAAATGCAAGTATTGACAAGTTACTGTAAATGAATAATCAAACACAAAAGCAAAATCAAAATGGAAACTCTAACAGTAAAAGGACAATTTAGAGAGAAAAGCATGAAAAAAAAGGGAATAACCATGGTGCATTCACTGAACAATTTCTCAATATGCATGGTGCACAAGATTATAAACAACATAAAGGAATTATTTTTTATGAATAACCCAATAAGAAAAAAAGAAATTTCAAAACTAACCCTAAATTTTACAAAATTTTAAAACTAATTTTCAGTCGCGAGATGGGCATGCGACTGATTTTCAGTCGCTAACTGGATTAGCGATTGAAGATATGGCACAACCCAATACACCACTGGTCCAACTCGCGTGTCACGTCTACTTTAAATCACTAGTCGGGCTAGCGACTGAAAAACGTATAAAATCGTGCTACGGTAACAAGTTACACAAATCAGTTGTAGTCTAGTTGGTTAAGAGATTCAGTTGCGCGGCGCGCCTCGCGACGGAAGGTTAGTTTTGAAATTTTTTAAAGTTTCGAGTTAGTTTTAAAATTTTTTTATTGGATTATTCGTAAAAAAATTCCAACATAAAGTACTTTTTTCAATTATCATTTTGGCGTTTCACATGGTATCTCAGACAGTTCATGATGACAACAGTTACACCCGGTTTAAAATTAATTATTTCATTGGAACTAATCACAGACAGTTTCCAACCTTCCAAACTTCAACAATCTATCAATCTCAAAGTCTAGAGTATGCATAGTTCTTGCTATCTGATTACGATGTGCCAACAAACCTTTTGAACCATAAAAGGGACCGAAAACAATTCTTACAATTTAAGCACAAAATATCTTTCATCCAACAATCCAATAAAAAGATGATAATAGTATATGCGTAATTGTGGCAACAGGTCTACTAACAAATGTGAGACCAATATTATGTCACAAAAAGAGTAGGTATCCTTAGGATGCAAAAGCGTAGAAGGTAATGATAAGGACAATTACATTCATAATTGTAAAGTTTTGTGAATATTGTCAGAAGAAAACGGGTGCCCAAACAAACAATGAAACAACCAAAAGGACTCAAGTAACATGCTATTAGTAAGACTTGTGACCACAGAACATTGTAGAATTGTTTAGCACAAACATGGCAGACAAAAAGGAGCAGGAATTTTGGTCATCTTAGATCAAGGAAGCTAGCAGAGATGGCACTAATGCTTACAAGTTGTCTAATTGTGACACTGCACCTCTGGTTCAGCTCCTTTAGTCCAGTAATTGTCGGCAATTACGTGCAGGTTGAAGGATTTTTTTTTTTTTTTAGAATCCAAAATACAGTATTAGTTTGTTCATGTCTTATGTAGAATCTATCACGGGCAGGATCCAAATTTAGAAATAAATTATACTATATGGGGTTCCGATTCCAAGATCAGCATGTGACAAGTAATAGAATAACCAATCAATTATTCCAGTTAACTGCTCCCGATAAGTCATAAATTGACGAGTGTAGAATCTATTTGAGTAAATTAAATACTTCCCCAGTAAAGTTGTGAATAAGGACTAGGATTAGACGAAGACCAAAAATTTATTCTTTTTTGTTTGTTATTTTTTACTTTTCACACCTTCCAACAAGATACAACTTTGATATTTAATTTTTATAAATATATATAATTTAAAATTATAAAAATAATAATAATGTGAAAGTAATTTTGATCATAAACCAATTAATACTATTTTTATCTAGTCATGAATCTTGATATTTTCTTATATATTAGTGGTAAAAGTTAAAAAAAATAACTACAAACACCGTAAAACGAAAAGTATAAAAGAAGTAAAGATAGTAGAAAAAGAAGTAGAGAGCAATGTGGGCCACACATGACATAAAAATTGAACATCCAATAGAAGGACAAAAAACAAAGACACGTCAGTACAATGTACAAACGCCACTGGTCAAATTTCACGCATACAATAGGATTGGTTGCACAAGGACAAATCGATCTACTTTCTTTTCGAAAGCACTTACATTATTACATATAGTAAAAACTTACCTTTTTCTTTCTATATTTTTTAAAAAAACCCAATAATATATTCACAAGATTGTGATGGCTAGGTTTCCAACAACCCAGAAAAGACACTGAAACACCAAGTTATACGTTACTTCTCAATATTTTCAAATATAATGGTGAAATTATGTGTTTCTTGAAAAACTTGAATAACCTTAACCTTAAAATCAGCCAAAATCATCCTAAATCAGTTATAACTCAGTTTAACTTGGGATCTTAGCTCCAATTGTCCAAATCATACCATCGACGAAAATTTAGAAATCAAAATTTATCAGCCAGTTGCCGACAATATTTATCTTCCCTGGTGATGACCGAATTATAATTGAACAATCAGAAGACCTGAGGTGGTAATAGAAAGCAAAATCGAGAATAAACTTGTGCGGCACAAAAGCCACAGAACAAAAGAGACAAGAAACTGTGGCTGTCGTTGAGCCATCCAAGGACAACACGCACTAAAAGGACACTAGATACAATAGTTGAATTTTATTTTTCAACTTTGACAAATATTTACAAGAATTTAAGATTAGTCATATGAAAATGGTGTGAGTAGGTTCATTATCAAAAATAATTTTATAATATTATATTCTTATAAGTTTTGCGGAGTAAAAATCAATCAAAAATTACATCTCTGAGATTGTAAAAATGCAACAATATAATTCGAATATTCTAATTTGACCAAGAATACAATAATGTTTGACCAGGTTCGTAGGGCCTAACTGCTCCTATGCACGTACCCAACCTAGAATCTTTTTAAACAGCGTGCATAAGTTACAAAGTTACAATAGATAGGTAAGTAGTACCGGTACTACATAGACAAGCGCTGTGCACGAGACCACGACATTTTATATGTGCAGTGCACTGCGCTCATGAGTAATGCAGATCAATCGTCTCAGAAACATGAAGCTAATAGCAGCAATTCCTGTCAAATAATTGCAACATAATTTGTCAGGTGTGTCATATTATTCATCTCGCACTACCTACTTACCACCTCACTCCTTAAAGGTGAATATGATACTAGAATGCTTCTTTTAGGAATTTTCTTTTCTTAAGAAAATAGTCTTTTTAGATGATCGATGATATCATCAGCTATATGCCTGCAAACAACACTTGTATTAAGATAGCATAGTCTGAACTGGCTTGGATTGAGTTGGGTCAGACGTGTTGAATGAATACCCTGGTAAAAGAAGAGAAATTTGTCTCGTACCCCTAAATTTTTGTAAATGGCACTAAATTTTTTTTGTATGCCACTTTCCTAATACCAAAAATCTAAATTTTACTTATATGGTCTTAGTGGCATAAACACTAAGCAAGACTATTTTAGCCTACTCAATGACACCTGACATAAGAGAGAAAATTTGCATCACCTACAAAAATATCCAAAATCCAATAGTTGATTACATATTGCACCAAAATACAGTGACATATGCATGCTCACTTTTTTTTAGTTGTCCTTTTATTTGTATGTTTTTAAAACAAAATATACCTCTACCTTTCTGAAATGAAAGGTACTAGTAGCTATTATTCTACTTGATTACTAATTTCTTCAAAACAAAACATATTATTATATTAATCACATCAATTATAATATTATATTATTTTTTAAAACTGTCAAGAGCTAATTTGACAAGGAAAAAAGCGAAGGAATTAATAAATTTTCCTGTAAAAAAGGAAAGCCGCCATGATCAAATTTTACAAGATACTACCGTGGAAATTTGTCTTTCCCAGCAAAACACCGCAAGGAATGACGTAAGCGAGGGGCGAAACAGCAGTCGCGAAAGCCAAGGGGAAGAAAAAACTGACGCGCAAGAGAGAAGAAAACTTGGTCCCCATGGAATCTCGCGCCATACGGCTCTACACGACGTAGACGCCAAAAGAATCTCGAGCATCCTAAAACAGTAAAACAAGCCAAGATCCAACGAAAACGATCCACCGTACACATCTCTCACCAAACACGCAAGCCATAGCACATCAAAACAAGCGTCTAAAAAAAGAGGAAAACAATAGATAGATTTGATGGATTGAAAACATATGAACAGAAGAGAAAATTATAAACTTACGGGCCATCCCATCCAGCACTGTTCGTGCGCCTCCCACTCCGCCGGCATCCGGAAACCCATCTTCGCCGGGCATCCCACCATGGCCTTCACCATTTCCTCTTCTACCTCTAATTTGGGTGAAGGTTTCTAAGTACAACAGACCTGGTTGGGAGGCTGGGAGCCAATTTCTCATGTCCATGTGTCTCCTTATGTAGCGAGGGTTGGAGGAAAGGTAGGCGGAGGCTGTGGGAAGCGTGAGTACGTGACTGGTGGGCCTACTTTGGTTTGGCCCCACCTGTCAGTAAGGCTTGCGGTTAAGGTGGAAGATACCGGGAATCCAACATTTCCCTCGCGGAGATGGGTGCAGAACTGCATATGGCAAGCGGACAAGCACCTGGGCCGCTGGAATGTGGGCCCCTGGGCTCCGTGAAGCTTATTTCGACTTTCGAGAAGAATGCATGCAAAATATCTTCGTTGATAGAAATATATTAAGAGGATAGTAAATCTGAGATACTATTAAGGATAATTATTTTCCGCACACGTGTGCACTACACCTATCTCAGCCGTCTAATTTTTTTTCCTCCAGATTCATGCTTTTTCTCAAAATAAAAACACCCAAATTTGGAGGCATTGGAACAGAAGGAGAGGGTTAAAAAAAAAGAAACATTCCCTCCTCTTCCCATTCTCTTTCACTTCTCTCATTCTAATTCTAATTCAATACAAAATTAACCCTCGCCGACGAGCTCCTCGCGTGGCACCGGCGGTGAGCTTCTCTCGTGGCGGACCGAGGCGAGCTGCAGTGCCCCGTGGGGAGGAGCCAGCAGCGACCAGTGGCGGACGACGATGAGCGGCACAGAGACGGGGCCGAGCGACCGATCCGCGACGATGACGCAGATCTGGCATAGATTTGGCCATCAAGCGGCGGGGTTGCATTCCATGCAGCGAGGAGTGGCAGCAGCCCGGCTTGTGACCGCGAAGATTTCAGATTCGAAGAGGAGATGAGCTCCAGATTTTTGCTCGAGGTTCTTTCCAGGAACTTCAATGTTCTTGCAGGATCTGTGTCTCTCGACGAATTCAACTTTGTGTTTTCTTCTTTCAAACTTGCTTCTTTGATGCTAAATTGATGCTAAGAACAGTTCTTTTGGGGGTTAATCTTGTTTGTGTGTTCTTGAGTGGTTTTGTAATGTACATTCTAGTGTTAAAAAAGGTGCCTAATTTTTTGATACTTTTGGTTGTAGAAGATAAAAGCTATGAGCAATGTGGTAATGGGAGTCTCCAATCCTTTGAAACTTTTGGTTGTGGAATAGAAAAGATAGAACACATGGAATTTTTTTTCCAAATAACCCTTTAAAAAAAAATTATAAAACTAATCCTTAACTTTTTAAATTTTCAAAACAGGCTCTCAGTCGCGAGTATGCGCAGGCGACTGTCTTCAGTCGCTAGCCCGGCTAGCGACTGAAGACGTGGCATTCCCGCTGGCACCCGTGCCGTGCCAGCCAAGTTTCAGTCGCTAGCCGGGCTTACGACTGAAATCTGATTTATAACTCCCAGCCGTCCCTCTCACAGTACAGCGCAGTTCATTTTTCCGAAATTTTCCAGAAATTACTAAAATATGTTTAGAGAGAAGGAAGAGAAGAAAGAGGAGCAGAAAATTTTTTTCGGAGATTCTTCAAATCTGTTCGCTGAGGTATGTTTTTTTAACTCATATATTTAAATTAATTAGATCGTAAACTCGTAGTTTTTAGATATGATTTAGAATGATTGCTAGGGTTAGTGTGATTGTTAGGGTTAGGTTGATTGTTAGGGTTAGTGTGATAGTAAATGCGTGAATGTGATGAAACAAAATTTAGAGTTAGGGTTAGTGTATGTTCGCAGATTAGGATTAGAGTTAGTGTATGTTTGCAGATTAGGGTTAGGGTTAGAGTTCGTGTATGTTCGCAGATTAGGGTTAGGGTTAGGGTTAGTGTATGTTCGTAGATTAGGGTTAGGGTTAGGGTTAGTGTATGTTCACAGATTAGGGTTAGTGTATGTTCGCAGATTAAAAAATTTAGGATTTCGCAGATTAAAAAATTTGAAGAACCACTAAAAAATGTGATGTTTTTCAAATTTGAATTTTATTAGTATGCACGTAGATTAAAATATTTGTTAATATATAGATGTAAACATTTGTGATTACGTATATTAAAATGATTGTTATTATTAGGGTTAGGGTTCACCGCTGTCGCTTCTTTTAGTTGGGTTAGGGCTGTCGCCCTCACCGTCTTGGCCTTTCCCGCAAGGGTTTAGAGCGAGAGGGGTTATTTTTTTAGGGTTGTAGGGAAACATCGTGTTCCCCAATAGCGACTGAAACGGTATTTAAACACCGTGCGTCGCTTTCACACAGTATGGCCATTTCATTTTTCCGAAAATTCTGAAATTAGCAGAGAGAAAAAGAGAAGAGAAGGAAGAGGAGGAGAGGAGAAGAGAAGAGAAGGGTTGGTTTTTTTGTTAGATTTAGGGGTAGGGTTGTCAATTAGTTAGGGTTAGGGTTAGGAATCGCGGCCTCATAGTCGTAGTCATCACCGCTGTTGCCCTCACCGTGTTGGCCTTTCCCGCATGGGTTTAGAGGGAGGGGAAAATTTCTGTTGTTTGAAAAATCATGTTTTTTGTAGTACAATGAGCAATGTGGGTTCTCTAATTATGCACTCTTGTACAGCTATGGAGCAACCCAGTACGGTTTACGTTTATTACGGAGCCGGTGTAATCCGTAATGGACCAAACGGTGATGATCTTGGTGGTTGTGTGTATGTTTGCGGTCAAATGAGACAACCACAGTCAATATCTTTCAATGATTTGAAGATGTGGTTAGTTGACCTGTTACAACTCAATGTTGCGACGGATAATCTCAAAGTGGAAGGCATGGTTCCGGATGGAAACAAATGGGTGCTGAAGAGACTGAAAGGTGACAAATCATGGGGTTCGTTTGGACGAATTGTGACAAATCCATGCTATGCTGTCGGAACCATCATACTGTACGTTGAAATGTTAGTACATAGTTCGGAGGGCAGCCATTCAGTTGAAAGAGAAAGCACTAATATCTGTACCGGAGGTCGCGATGGCGGTGGCGATGTCGATACTGGTGCAGGTGGCAGTACCAATGCCAGTGCAACTAGCAGTGTACCTAACAAAACTGGTGTAAGAAATACAACTCAATTTGGTGGCTATCAAGTAGATGCAGCTGAAGAATTACCAGAATTGGAGGAGAATTTTAATGAAGAGGAGTATACTGATCCGTCGGAAATGTACGAATCTCCTGTTGAACCCACGGAACAGCATAATCCTATGAATGAGTGGACTGATCCATCATCCTTGAATAACGCTGTGGTTCGTGATGAGCTGGGTTCGCGATGGTCTTATAATGAATCAACCGTCCAGCTTGGACAGTTGTTTCGGAATAAAAAGGATGCAAAGAAAGCCATAACTGCCTGGGCTGTCTCACTAAATAGGCCATTCCGGGTGGTCAAATCAAATCCGAGCCTGTGGACTGTGAGGTGCTTAATCCAGAATTGTCCATGGTACGTGTCTGGCGGCCACGAGATGACCCGTCCTTTCGGGTGACCAGAGTTGACGACCACGGATGTCTGGCTGAGGGCATGGTGCAGCATCATAGAAATATCACTTCCAGTTTTGTTGCCAGTCTGATACTGTCAGTAGTGAAGGCAAATACGGCAATAACACCGAAAGTGATAATTGCACATGTCGCGGAGAAGTACGGTTATAACATCAAGTATGCGAAGGCATGGAGGGCTAAACAGAAGACGCTGGAGGAGCTTTTTGGTACATATGTTGAGGCATACAACTTAATACCGAGGCTGTTGCGGCGGATATGCGAGGCAAATCCAGGCACAGTCACCGCAATTGTTGATACGCCGGCAATCGGCTCTGAGGGTGCTGTGATTCCTGGGTGCATGGTACTGCGGAGATTTTTCTGGGCATTCCAACAGTGCGTTGTATCGTTCAGGTATATGAGACCCGTGCTTTGCATTGACGGAACATTTTTGACTGAAAAATACCAGGGAACTCTGCTGACTGCCGTGGCTGTTGATGCCAATGACCAGCTTCTCCCCATAGCATATGCCGTGGTCAAGGGGGAGAACTATAGCAGTTGGCTGTGGTTCTTGGGCACTTTGAAGAATGAGGTTGTGAAAGACCGGGAGCGCGTGTGCCTGATTCATGATCGAAATGGAGGAATGCTGAGTGCGATGGAGTACATGCGATCGGGAGAGGATCCATCGCTGAGTTGGGATGATTTGCAGAGTCGTTGATGCTCACGGCATCTTGGCGCGAATTTTCACAGTCGTTTCAAGAGCAAGCGCCTGATGGTCGTGTTCAAACGGCTTGCCAAACAGAACCAACAGTCAAAGTTCTCACAAATCTGGAAGTCACTGGAGGAAAGTACGTTGGCGGAATTGCGAGAAGCAGGGGTTGCAGAAGATCACGGCGATACTGGCACGGGAAGCCGCCGGGGTCGTCTCAGTTTCAGTCAGTGGATTCAGCCCATACCAATGGAGAAGTGGGCGTTGCTTCACGACACAGGTGGGGCTCGGTACGGAATCATGACGACAAATCTGGCCGAGGTGTACAACTTCGTCCTCAAAGGTGTGCGATACTTACCACTCACTGCAATAGTTGAAATGACATTCTATCGCACAGTAGCGTACTACGACAGCAGGGGTTTGGCGGCATCAAGGCTTTTGCATGACCCCTTAGCACACTGGCCCAAAAAGATCAATGATTACCTCGAATTTCGGACAAGGAAATCGTTGACACATGATGTCACAGTACTGAGTCGCTTGCACGGGAAGTACGAGGTTCGACTAAGGCACAGACATGTCCGTGGCACACTACGGGCTGGTCGGGTCCACGAATGTCGAATTACAAATGCAGATGCCCAATGCACATGCAACAAGCCTCAACTGCTGCACATTCCTTGCTTGCATGTCATCGCTGCCTGCTCTGTTCCTGGGATCGATCCGGCGCGGTACATCTCAACCTATTATACTCTGCAGTACCTGTGGAAGGCCTGGGATGGTGTCTTGAATGGGTTTGCGGCGGGGGAAAACTATCGACAACTATCCCCGGAAGATGCCATCACGTGGATCCCAGACAAGAGGCTCCTTGTAGGCCATGTCGGCCGACGTCGATCCAGGAGGATAAATAACGATATGGATGCAGCGGAGCGTGAAGATGACGTACGTAGATGCAGCGCTTGCCGGCAGCCTGGTCACAGAAGAGATCGATGCCCGCGGGTGACAGGCGCATCGTCTTCGTCGCAAAACTAAATGTTGTATTATTTCAAGTACTTAATGTTTTGTCGTGAGTTGTACTGAATTTCCATATATCAGTTGTACTTAATTTTCCTAATGTCTTCTCGTGAATTTTTGTAAGCACTACTGAATGTTTTTTTATTTACTGAATGTTTGTTTATGTACTCAATGTTTCAACTTCTCAACCAATATGTGACAACTGCAGGTATGGCGGACGACCATCAGCTTCCCGAGCTGATTTCACAGCACCATCAGGAGCGTCACCGTGCTCGACGCCTTCTACAGGGCATCGTTCTCCCAGCTCTGCGTATGAGGACACCGCGTGAGATGTGGCCTCTAGATGAGCGGTTCGCGCCTTATTTGCTCGAGGCCGGACTGTTGCCTTTCGCTCGCATGGTGGATCGGGCGAAGCGATTCCCTTTCGACCGAGCCCTCATTACTGCGTTTGTGGATCGGTGGAGGCCCGAGACGCACACGTTCCACTTCAGTTTTGGCGAGCTCACTATCACGCTGCAGGACGTCAGCATGCTGCTTGGCCTGCCTATCCGCGGGGAGATATATGTCCCAGCGGCCACCGAGAGAGCTGCATAGCGCCTAGATTTCCTACAGCGCTTCGAGGGAGTAGGGCCAGCGGGGGGGTTTGCGCAGGACGCGGGGGTTCCCCAGAGTTACCTTCGTGCAGTGAGCGATGCTGTGCTCCCCTTGGCCGCTCCAGACGAGGTCTTCAGGCGCCACCTTGAGGCGTACTTGCTGTACCTGTTTGGGTGGTTGCTCTTCCCTGGCACCCACGGAGACATCTGCGAGCGGCAGTACGTTCAGCTCGCCAGGAGTATTGCCGACTCGGCCCTGGGCCACGTGCCGAGGTTTAGTTTCGGATCCGCCGTGCTCTGCCACACCTACAGGGGGTTGTGCGACGCCACGAGCAGAGACCAGGTGAGCTCTCTTTTCGCTGGGTGCGCCATCCTCTTGCAGATGTGGTCGTACGAGCATTTCCCCATCGGTCGACCGCTGGTTCCGCGGGATCAGTTCGCATTAGTCGAGGATGGGAGAGACGGCCCCGTGATGGGATGGAGGTGGGCTAGGCTGAGTTTGAGGTGGGCCACAGATCAGGCGCACCTCTGTTATCCTTCGTACGCCACAGACTTCGATCTGCTTCTCGACGACAGCGTCATATGGGATCCATGGACCACCGCAAACCTCCAATCCGTCGCTCCAGCTGGCTTTTCTTCTTTTTGTACGCAGGATGATGTGTACTGGCGCACCCAGGTTCTGCTCGTCTTCTCGCACATGGTTGAGGGTTACTCGCCTAAGCGAGTTATGCGCCAGTTTGGCCTACGCCAGGAAGTCCCCGTGCCACCTCCTCGACAGATCCCGCACCATATCCACGAGTACGTTAAATATGCATTACATTCACATGTTATTTTATACATAATTTCCATCACGAACTAATTGCTTTGTCCGCAGACAATCCAGGAAGGGTCGAGTGAGGGACGATTTCGTTCGTCGACAGCAGCCTTATGTGCAGCAGTGGATGGATTGGGCCCACACACGCACGGGCGAGGAGCACAGGCCATACAGCCACGACATCCATTTTTCCTATCTGTCCTGGTACCGACCTCGCACGATCTACCGATTGACGGGCGGTCCACCCGTTGCGCCTGATGAGGCCATCCCTCCCGCCACCATCGATGACGACTACGACCGACGCCTAACTGGGCGAATCCACTCTTCTGTGAGTTCCTTAGCTCTTTGAAACCTTACTTTCACATGGATTGTCGTTCTATAATTGCATTAATTCATGTGCACAGCTAGACATCCTCGGCGGCATCTCTACTGGTGCACGGGACATGATGGTCAGGTCCCGCCTCGGACCCACCATGCCCAGCGACGATGTGTACGCATATTGTTCAGAGGTCGAGCGGCGAGTCGATCAGATTTTGGTCGGTTTCATAGTGCTGCTGCCACCTCACTTGACCGTGATTCCCCCACCATCACCATCTGCGCCAGGTCCTTCGTCACATGTGCCACCAGCGGACCGTCCGTCGTCGTCGCGCCCTCCACCATTGCACACGGGTTTCGTGCCTGCCGACAGCTCTTCGGATGAAGAGCTCGATACTCCTCCATGGCACCAGCCTCTCGACCAGGCACAGCAGCATCCTACACAGCCGACACATGTGCTTCCTAGCTTCCTTCCCGATGCTCCGCCGCCTACGCAGCCGACACAGCCTTCCCAGTCTACGCCAGCTGCGCAGACACCACCAGTGAGGAGGCGGCGCGTCAGGGATCGTCAACCCCCCTCTCGGTACACACCATCAGAGTATCAGCCCCCCCACAGAGGGGCAGGAGGGGGCACTAGTCCGATGTAGGCTTTTCTCAGACTGTTCAGTTTTCGTACATTTTTGTTAGGTTTCCAACTTTTTGGGGTTTTATGTTTTCTGCTGTTCTAGTTTTGTATGACTTTGCGTTTCTGCTTTTCAGCTTTTACCTATTCATCTGATACTTGTTTTCGTATGATTAGTCTTTTCGACTTGTGCACCTACCATCTTTTGCGCCGAGACGTCTAGTTTCGTACAAATGCGTCGAACCAACGAGACAAAACTAGGTATCAAAAGCACGGTATAAATGCGAAATTAGTATGTACTTATACGGTCCCGATGGCAAAACTTTGTCGTCTTACTCCTTTTCACAAATTAGCCTAGAATTATCGCGGCTTATACCTTTTTAAGATTTTCCGCGGAACCTAAAAAAGCTAAAACCCACATCTCATCTCCAAGCTTCGATCTAATTCAAGGAGTATCTCCCATTCACTATTCTGACCAAGTTTCCCTTCTGTAAGATTTTCAAAATCTCATCCGACGCCTTAGTTCAAGTCTCGCCATTTTTCGAAATTGTAATTACCCTAAAGTACCATGTTTTCGAATTATCCCAAAATCATCAAATCTTGCCAAATTTCATTCAAATTTCTGCTGAATACGCTCCTGAAATAAAGTTACACTTGTGTGTGAGATTAGATCTCAAATCAGCCCTCCCAATTTCAGAATTTACAAACAAATCCTACTTCTTAAACGAAATCATCACAAAGTCTTTCGATCGCGACCACGGGGCAAAAAGGACAGGATTAGAATTTCCCAGGTTTCAGTCGCTAGCCCGGATAGCGACTGAAACCCGCAAGTTTCAGTCGCTATCCGGGCTAGCGACTTAAACCTGAGAAATTCTACGAGTGCCAGCGGGGATGCCACGTCTTCAGTCGCTAGCCAGGCTAGTGACTGAAGACAGTCGCCTGCGCGTGCTCGCGACTGAGAGCCTGTTTTGCAAATTTAAAAAGTTAGGGGTTAGTTTTGTAATTTTTTTTTTAAAGGGTTATTTGGAAAAAAAAAATTCGAACACATGCTTAACAAATTTTTTGTTTATGTGGTTGGAGTTGGACCCAGGTGGTCAGTGAGTACTTTCCTTAGTTTTGTTATTTACAATGTATAGTTTTGCTAGGAATACCATTGAGTAAGACAATAGTAAGTCCCAGAATGAAGCAACAGTTCTATCTAGTTTAACCATTTGCTACAGCTTAAACACAATTGCCTGCACTTAATTTTATTTTACAAATATGAATGTATTCTATTGCTAAAGCCAAACATGCTGAATTGTTCTACTCTTAATAAAACCGTATTGATTGGCATTAATAAGCTTCAATATAACACCCTGAAGCCCACTAGCTAAGACTTTACTAAACACTTTTAGAGAACCATTAAGCAATGAGATGGGCCGAAAATTGTTAACCAACACAGCATCTGACTTTTTAGGAATCAAAGTAACCAGCAAAATATTAATCCTTTGTAAGTCGATCACATCCATACAGAAATTTTGACATAAATCTTAGAAGTCTTGCTTAATAATGTGCCAACAAGTTTTCAAAAAACAGCCATTAAAGCATTCAGGACTAGGGCTTTTATCCAAGGGTAAGTGTCTAATAATATTATCAATTTTAGTCACAGCAAAAGGCATCTCTAGTAATGACAAGTCCTAAGAATGTTGCTGAATCAGATCCTGTAAATCATAAGTCATACACACAAATTCAGCCTTGCCTAGACGCTCTTTAAATGAACACAAAATATGCGGAGCCATAGCAAAATGCTCAGTCAATTCATATCATGATCACCTTTCAGAAAAGCAATTTGGTTATGCCTCATATTATTAGTTGCTACAGCATGGAAGTATTTAGTGTTCTCTTCATCCACGGTAGCCCATCGAAATCTGCCCCGTTGCTTCCAATCAGTTTCTGATCCTTCAACAGTTGTAGCAGATGAGACTACAAAATTATTCTAAAGTTAAATTCAGGCCCAGAAAGGGGCTGTTGCTCTTCAAGACCATCTAACAAAGAAAGTACCAAGTTTGAATTCTGAGTATAAGTTGACAGTCTATCTAGTTTAGCACTCAAATGCTTAACTTTCTGTCTCAAAACTTGAAGCTTCATTACTAATCTTCTGGCCACATTCGTCGAGAACTAGTCTAACCTTTCAAGTCTTGCAGGTTTGACCAAGTATAGGCTCTCCCTTTCAATGGTAACTCAAACTACTGAAGATGGTTAATGATAGCATTAAAACGATCACTCTCCAGGAAATTAACAGTACATCTGCTTCTATTCTCTGAAAATCTCATGAGATTGAAATCCCCACATAGCATCCAAAGAAAATTAGTGTATATTAATATTTTGTAACCAATCTAGAAAAGAAGCCTTCTTCTCAGTTCTAACAAAAGGCCCAAAATCCAGTATTTGTCTGAGCCTGTCAATGAATATTTATTACGATAGACTCCATTACCCTCGAAAACTTTACTGTTCCAGACAGTTAAAACGACGCTAAAATTTCCAACAGAAGGAACATTATCAAAACTGGTGAAGTGTTTTGGACAAAAACTTCTTATCATGAAACTGTCGACAACTTCCATTTTAGTCTCTTTCTAACAGATAATTGAACAGTTGAGTTCTAGAATGTTGTTTCTTAAGGCGACTTTCTTATTCTCTATGTTGAGCCCTCTTATATTCCCATTCAAAATGTTTAGTTTGTAAGATTGAGGATGGTGACTTAGAGAAGTTGAATAGGTTTTTAAAAACTTTTGGCTAAATTTAATTTTTGCACAAATAAAATAAACACGATTTGTACAAATATGCTTTTTGCAAGAATACGATAAAATCGGTTTTGCAAAAAAGGCACAAGTAAACAATTTTAATTTTGCAATCCTGGGTTGACAAAAAAAAATAGTGAAAACTCAATCTAAACAAGATCAAATTACGGAGTACAAGAAATAAATTGAAAGGGACAGAGGAATTTTTTCCCAAGCTCTCGGAGATGAAAACTTAATCTACTCCTTGTTGAAGTGCTCTCCCTTGAGTGTGGCTTTGATTCCACTAGGAGTTACTCCTTTTCCACTTTGGGTAAGAGAGCACTCAACCTTTCACAACACCATCAAGCCTCTTAGAGTCAATGGAGAGGTCACCGGCCTCCCATGATTGTCTTAGGTGATGATGATAACTATTTTAATAAACTCAAAATCTTCTCTTAACACAATTGAAGTATTAGTATGCTCAAACACTTGAAGAGAAACTCATGCAAGACTCTCAACTAACTAAATACTCGATGAATATAAATGACCTCACTAGATTTTTACTCTATTGCAATATATAAGAATTGATTTTTCTAGAGTATGCTTGACTTATATGTCAATAAATCCTAATGGCAAAGCTTACAAATGAAAGTCCCAAGCTATCTATTTTTAATCCTCACAAGAAAAACTAGTTGTTAAAGCAATCTGCCCAATCTTTGTATAACCCATCTGACATCCTATCCTAGACTATTGGACATCCAATGGGTTTCAACTGTGATTCTAACAGTGAAAAACTAACCATTACAGGGGGCCGACTTCTGGTCCTAGACCACCAAACATTCGGTGCTACAATACACCAGACAGATTGTAAAGCTCTTAGAAAAATGAGTATAACTTTTGATCTAGAAATTAGATTTATGTGCTTCTTGACTCGATAGAAAGCTAAATAAAAATCTACAACTTTTCTTAATATAAGTAAGACCTAGTTCAATCTAAATTACCACAAACAACACTAAAACATCCATGCTTTAGTACCTGGTGTAATAGCGCCTGGTGCAACAAGTACCATATATGGGGGGTGGTGAGTTAGTAGCAGTAGGTGGCAAAGTAGTTTTGTTACCTATTTCATTAGGAACAACAGATCTTCTATTCCATCACGGTCACACATTTACCATCCATGTGACTATATTTATACTTTTGAAATGTGTTTTCTTTTCTCGCAGTTCCCATTTAATACTTGATAAAGCAAATCTTGGTTGTCATTTTCCTGGTGATGGGCTTGGGTGAGGGGGAACATGTCAATTATCCTCCTGGGATCATGTTTTCTTAGGCCTATTCTGGATGTACAATTCAATTTCGATGTTCATCTTCCATTTTAGTTGGAAAATGCAATCACATGTGTGGGTACTATAAGTAATCAAGAGATGGTAACTCATGTCACAAGAAGAAACTACTACAAATTTGCCTCTTTGTTCCTTAAGAGCTTGATTTTGTAAATGCAAAATGATAAAAGAGAAACTACTACAAACTTGCCTCTTTGTTCCTTTAGAGCTTGATTTTGTAAATGCAAAAATGATAAAAGAATAAATGCAAAAATGATAAAAGAATTTCTTTTATCATTTTTGCATTTACAAAATCAAGCTCTAAAGAACATTGAGGCAAATTTGTGCTTGGGCCTTTACATACATATGCACATTTTGTAATATTTGATTGATTCTTTCTGTTGTTCTGAACTTTTTGTAATATTTTTTGAATTTTCCTATTTTTTTGAATTTTTTTGTTTTTCGTGATTTTCCCAGATTTTTTTTAGATAGTCAAGATTTTTATCCTACCCTCTCACAAACAATGACAGGGATTGTTTCAATGGTGAGATAGTTCACCCATGGAATAGAGAGGTTTTCATATGATCACTAAAATTCTGCTGGCCAAGCTCTAATTTCTGCAGGAAATATTTTTCCAGTGCCGAAACATGCCCTAGAGTGTTGAAATAGGGATTTTGTGGTAGCACAATTAAGTTTTTCTTCAGTGGGCTTTTTTGTAAAATTTCTTTTCATGAGGGTGTTATTGTTTAAAAAGTTCTAATAAATGCTATAGTGGATTTGGGTTTGAAAACACAAGTATTATGAAATAAAACAAAAATTGGAGACTAAATTAGAAAATCAGGCATAACTAATGAGGCCCAAACCACTATTAGTCTTCGTCCAATAGGTTGTAGGTAGTATATAGCCAAATCAAACTTTATCCTCCACTTTCACACAATTAGTCTTCTTCTAAAGCTATACTATATCTAAGAGTCACCATCTTAAAAAATCACCTCTAACCCTAACACTCTCCCTTTCAAATAAAGGCCCTACCTCACCATCACTCTACCATCGTCTTCTTCATGGTTAACCACAATCCCCTAGTCCTGACTACATTCACAAAGAGCCACGCCTTGTCGCGCCCTTGTTGAGGCCAAACCACTATGACATCAACCATGGCCATGATGTGCCACCTTCATGTTCATACCGCGTCGCACCTTGCCAAATTGTTTTCACAGCCATCCATGGCTCAACTGTAACATCTCAAAAATAAGGTCTAAATATTTCGTTTTACAAAAATCGGACCCTAAAAATTTCGTCTTAACTCTAAAACTACCTTTAAAAGTACTCTCTAAGAAATTCCAACCAAAACCTAAATTAATTTCTAACTAGTTTAAAGGTATTTTTCTTAAATGTATTTGCGCATATGTGCACAAAAATGTGTATTTATTTCACTAAAATACTACTTTCCATTTTTTTAAGTTGTGATTTCTAAATGTAAAACTACTTTAAGCAATAGCTCTAATATGATTCAGAAGCCCTAATTAGTTATAACAAAACTAAACCCTAATATGATAAAATAGTCTACAACACTCATTTACCTTAAGTACTTCTTCTCCGAAAGGCTAATTACTAAGTTTATTTTAAATCATCTACAAACTAGTCCAACCTCCTGGTTTTCTTAATCACAGTTTAGTCCTTTTAGACCCAGAATCAGCCAAATTCTCTCAAACAAACTAGAATTCAAATCAGATTGAACAGATATGACCTCCTACCTATCTTATACAGATTTTCCTTCAGTGTCAAAATCAAACTCAGCTTCTAAAACCTAGAAACTAACGCCAGTTCTATTTTCGAAAACCAAAATTCCTAATTACACTAATTAACCTTTTCAAATGTCAGTTCGACCAATTCCATAATAATTTTCCCCTAGATTTCTTTGGAATCCTAAATCTTAATACATTTGCATACCAGTCCCAAAACTTCTTAACTAAATAAGTTCATTTGATCACGATGCAGTCCAGATTTCATCGTGAATAGTCCTTTTCCTATTTTCAAAGGCCAGAAATGGCAAAAATCTCCAAATCACCTCCAAATTCTAATCCAACTGAACAACTATGTTCTTTCTGTTATTTTATACAAGTTTCTCTTTTGCACCAAGTTCAGATTCAACCCCGAAACTCAGTTATTCACTTTTTTGGCCATTTTTGGTAAAAATACTATTAACTTTACCCTAATTCTGTTTTCAATTTTGTTTTCATTTCATTCTCCTTTCCCTTCAAATCATCTCTAATCTAATTACTAAGTCAAACCCTGTGTACTGAACTAAGTCCAGATTAACCTCCAAATTATGGTTATTTGAAATTTAGTTCAATTAAAATTTTAAAATCACAATTCAGTTCTTTAAGTCAAGTTCTTGTCTTCTTCTCTTTGTTTTCTTCAACCCCTATGTGTGGATTAGTGTTTATACACATATATACATATGTGGACATCAAAATAGACACACATACATATATGATTAGAGGTGAATACACGTATACAATAGTACGATTCTTTGTTTGTATCCCTCAACAGCCAAATACATGTATACATACATACACATATAGCCATCACTTCTGTTCTTTTCCATCTACCACTCCTCCTTCTTCTCCTCCAGAGGACCAACTACAGCAGCATCCGAAGCAGCCAAGTAGACGAACCAACCATCTCACTCCTAATCTCGATGAGGATTCTTCTCACACGCCCTCACAGTCATTTTATAGCAATATAGCTATAGATTGTTCTTCTTTTATTCTTCCTCGACACACTACAAAACTGAGCCGCACCGCCGTCATGTTGATTTTGGCCATCACCAGCCGATTCCTCCTAACCAAACTCTTCCTCCACCTCCCTCCATACTCCAAAAGTAGCCTTGTGAACTCCAATGATCTCAACCATCGCCAATTTCACTTCTTTCCCACTGCCAGTGAACTCCCCTGTTCACCTCGTCGGACCCATCTCCGAGCCAAATCAGCAGTCAATTCTACAGAGAGAAATATTCCTCACATCAAATAATGCCTTTCTATTTAGTTAAATTTTAAAATCCATCTCAAGCTGACACATTCTTCTTCTTCCCACACCGTCGCCACCGTACTCTTGTCGTCGTCCCACACCACCGTTCCTCCGATCAAATTGACTGTGCGAATAGCTTCCTTGCATCCGTATCCTATTCCCACACCAAGGAATTGAGCCCCTACGGCTTATCTTGGAAAATCCCAAATTCAAATCTCATCTTTCTTGGCCGCATCGTTGAATTCCTTGCCGACGCCGCCGTTGCCCAATTCCCCATGGCTATACCATACTAGTGACCCTAGAAGTTCATCTTTGCCATCAATTTTTGAAATAAAATACCCCATCGTCCCAGCATCGATGAGGTCGTTGTTTTGCTTCTCTTGCTCCGGTGCAAATCGTCGCCGCTCGTTGTTGACTAGTCACCACCCAAATCGACAGCACCACAACATGACTAATGGTCCAAGCTAATCACCAGACAAACCAATTGCCAGAGCCAAGCCTGAAAGCAAATTTGAGTACTTTAATCCATTTTCACGGTGTGTTGCCCTGTCGTCGCCGGCCATCACTGTTGACGCTGCTTTGTCCATCATGCATGCCTCAACCCCCTGAGTATTTTTCCTCACTAAGTCACATCCTGGTGCCACACAAAAACACCTCCAAACCTGATGCCAAAAGTTTATCCAAGGGCACAAACTCGTTGTGTCTCCATCGTCTTCCCTAACACCGTTCACCGCCATCCAGCCACCTCGCCGTCCAAAACAAGTACAGTTGAGTTCCTACCATCCCTGCCTACCTCCCAGACAAACTTGGCACAACCACCAAGGCCTAACTCGCACACACACCCACATCCTAGGTTTCAGTTATGTCGACCACGCCAAATCCAATGCCAGCCTACTGTCAGCCGATGGTATTAGCCCATTTTAGCCCTTTTTATGCATGCAAATTGAAATCCAATTTGTCTACCGAGTTTATAATCTTATTTTCTACACTTTCTTCAACTGCCGCCTCACGAGAAAACCTCGTCTTGACCTATTTCCAGCTATGTCGCCCCAAACAAATGTCATCCGTTGACATCCGAATGTCGCTATGTTTGCGTCCGACCTAGGAATTGACTTTGCCTTAATGTTTTAGTTGTATAACCAAAGCCGTAACCATGTTCTAGTCGTTTATTGACTCAAGCCTTGAAGAAAACTCTAGAAGGCATGATCAAACCTTGTCATTCCACATCCAATGTCATTCTCGTCAACATTCCTATGTCGTTCACAACCTTAGAAACCTTAGATCAAAAATCCGTCCGCGTCACCGTGTCCACCTTGCCGCCAACCTTCCAGGTAAGTGATCTGATTTTGCATCCGGACCCCGGATCAAAATCTCCTTTCTATCAAAGTTCATTCTTAAGTCGACTATCTCGACGCTTGTCCAAATCCTAATTTAATTAATTTTCAGTTTATCCTAATTAGTTTACAATACAACATAATTGAGTTTTAGATAAAGAATCTATCAAAAATTAGTTTTAAACCATAAGAACCAAAATATGAGATTTTGTACTTAAGATCCTTTACAAAAATATATAATAATAAATTAATTTATTCTTCCTGAATATTAATAACTTAATCTTGATATGAATTAACCATATTTTAAACTATAGTTTGATTAAAAATTAAAACTCAATTCACATACAAGTAGATCTCCTCAATTTCAACTTTATCCTATATAAATCTCATAGAACTTGGATTAATGAGGGTCCAAATTAAAATCAAACTAAATCCAAAACTAAATTAAATTGAGTGCATTTATTAAAAAGGAAATACGATCTATATCCAAATCAATTGAAATTTGAACCCAACTTTAAATTAGAAATTGAAACATAATATGACTAATCTTAAGTTTTCTTTGTGCAAATTTCATTATTTTTAATAAAGCCTAGAAATAATTAAATTATATTTCAAATCAAAGGGAATTTTAATCTTCATTTAACTTGACCTTAATAAAATCCGACTATACGATACAATGAATATACTTATAAAACAACACTTAGGAATTTCTTTAAAATAATGGTAAATTAAACCCAACTCCAGAATAAAAAGATTCACACAGTTTAGTTAGTTCCAAATTCATTTTGACTGGCTAAGAAATTAATCTGATTACATTTTTGGAATCTTGAGCTTAAATCACTTTATTTTCAACTCACATTTGTTGGATCTAGGTAGATCTAAGTATCTAGGTTTTGATGATTAATGACGATTTGAATAAATCCATGATGATTAAAGTTAATCTGGAAAATGTCAGATTTGATGATTAAATGACAATTTAGATAAATCCTGATTTAGCACAAGTGAATTAAGTTGATTATCGGTAAACCCTAATGGATGTTTCCTCGGTTGTGGGTTTGATATTGATGCTATGTAGAGGAGGAGCTCGGTGGTTGCATCAAGCTTGTGCTGATTGATTGATTAAGATGTAATATGTTAAATCTTGAGATTGATGACTTCAGTTGTGGACTTGATATTGATACATATGTTGAGGGGAGCTCATCACCTTGATTAGATTGATATCATGACATGAGTAGTATAGATCGTGTGCGTATGTGTTTATCATCTACGATCTATATGATTGTATTCTACCTCATACTCATTTACTACTCGTTGAATATGGTTGCGTCATTTCACTGGAAAAAGAAACTGTCAATGTAAACTCCTGTGTGGAGTAGTTTCTCTGGTGGTAATTAATGACGACCTATATTTGAGACTAATATTGTGCATTAAGTGTACGTGTTGTAGTCTAAATTTGATTGCAGGATAAAAATGAGCAAGGACGTGAAAAGGATGAAGTAGATATGAGACAAGTGTCGAGTGGTCAAGCTTCGCGTGGTCAAGCTTAACGAGATCGAGCTTTGCGATGACGAGCATCGAGCTTCACGAGCTCCACGAGGTCAAACTCCACCTAAGGTAAAATCTAAGATTAAGGATTGTTTTCTTAGGGTTTTACCGGTCTAGGTGTTTGGAGACAGACCGGATTGATAGGATTCTTTTTACTAGTTTGACCGTACTATTAAGAGAGGTCGGAAACTAGTAATTTAAATCTATCTAGTGCGGAAGCTCAGATGCATTCATATCATCTTGCACTAGCATTTCATCGTCTCTTGCATTGTTAGAGAGTCTAAGTGTAGTTTGTGGTGCATTAGAGAAAATATTTTGAAAATTGCACTTAGTCGTGATCGCCAGCTGTTTAAATTGGTTTATTTATCTAGAGCTGGTCGTGGTTGTATTTCCATATTCTGATCGTATCAGTGTTGATACGTGGTCGTGGTCGTGTCGCTTGTTTGGCGGTTTTCTGTTTAGGGTTTGGGCGTGGTCATAGGAGTTCGGACTGGTCGTACCAGTCTTCGGCTCGCTTGCGTACGCTCGACCAAACCCTATCGACCACCTGTTTTCGATCGGATGTTAGACCTGTGTGGTCATGATCGTTGCTGAGTGGCAGCAATCACATCAGTGAGAAAACGGCAAATCCGTATGTGCAAATACTCTAAATTGCATTTGAGATTATTTTTGGATTGGACATTTTGATAGCAGGAAAGTTTCTGAGTTTTCTAGAATATTTTAGACCTTTCTAGGTCTTGCTCCTGTTGACAACATTGTAGAACTCTGAGTTATCTTTCCAACAAGCTAAAAATCACCTCAATCGGATCTCTGGATCAAAAGTTATGCTTATTTTACTGTCAGTGTGCAGTGGCCGAACATTGTCCGGGCATGGGCGGACAATGTCCACCCTGTACAAATTTTTTCAGCCTTTTGCAAAATGAAACCAGAGACGTTTGCATCCGTCCGGGGCCTTTTGTCCGGAAAGGCCGGACTTTGTCCGAAATGGCCGAACATTGTCTGGCCTGTACAATCTGTTTGAGGCGAGAGTTAACAGAGACATATTCTTTTGTCCGGGGTTTTTGTCCGGACAAATAGTATCTGTCCGGCATTCACAAATTTCGTTGAAACGGTAACTGACACTTCGTGCTTTGTGAGTAACAGTCACTATTGGGTTGTACTGACCGGACATTGTCCGAAATGGCCGGACAATGTCCGGCCTGTACAATTTTGGCCCGATTTCTTACAAACGGCTAGTTTTTCGTTGAGGCTATAAATACTTCGTTTTTTGCTTCATTTGTGGGTGCTCAAAGAGTTGATATACCAGCTGAAAACCTAGCCAAGTCAATTCATTTAGAGGCTAGAGTTGAGCCCAAATCTTGAGTTGATTTGAGAGAGAGCAATTGTGTGAAGCTAATAGTGCTTAGTGCACTTCAATCACCATTTTCATGCTAATGCTAGAGTGTTAAGCATCTCATTTGCATTCTTGAGCTCCTAGCACTTGATTTGTTCAAGTGAGCGTATCCGACTTGTTACTCTTGGCGATCGCCTTCGCTTAGACGATACCGAATGAGAGCCGAGATCTCTCCAATTAGGGTTTGTCGGAGAGGCCGGCAAAGGATTGTGAAAGGTGTGGTGCTCACCTATCCGATTTGGAGAAGGAGCAACCCTAGTGAGATATCCTTCGTGGATATAGAAGCGAGGCTCCGAGAGAGCGCTTCAACGAGAAGTAGGGGAGATCGGGCGAGTCTCCGAGATCTCGGTAAAAATATTGTGTCAATTGCGTATTTCATTCTTGCTTTATATTCATCTTAACACAATTGCTAAATTTACTTTTGTTACATGATTTGTTGAATTGTTTATATGGTTGAATGCAACTAGTTGATTGAATTGTTTTAAGCCTTATTGAATAATCTAACTCAAATAATTATCTTGTTGAAATAGCTTAGTGGGAAAGAAAATTTAAAAGCCTCCTAATCACCCCCCTCTAGTCGGCATCCTCGATCTTATAATTGGGATCAGAGCAAGGTCTCTCATTTATCGGCTTAACCGCTAGAGAGAAAGGATGAATTCGCTAGAGAACTATGGATTGATTGCTCCTCAATTTGATGGCTCAAATTATACACGTTGAAAAATTATAATGAGTACTCATCTTGAGGCATTAAATTTGAAATTATGGAGATTAGTGCAAAAGGGTATGGATAGCTCATTATCTTCAGATAACCATACTCTTCTTTTATATACAAAAGCTAAAAGTGTGCTTCTTGATTCTCTTAGCCATGATGTGCTAGAACTAGTGAGTGATTGTTCGACAGCTCACGAAGTTTGGTTGACTCTTGAGTCATTATTTGTCGGCACATCTAGCTATGAGCACGCTAAGATGCGTATATTATTGTGGGACTATGAGGCATTTGTGATGTTGGAGCATGACACACTCTCCACCATATATGATCACTTGATCAACATCACAAATGAGCTCAAAACCCTTGGTGCTAATATTTCCAATCTAGAGATTTGCAGAAAATTGCTCCAAGTGTTGTCGGAGGGTTGCTATGGAGACTTCATCACCAATCTTGAAAATGGTGACATTTCCAACACTTCACCGAGCGAGCTCATTGACATGCTTATGTCAAATGAGGCAATGTCCAAAGAAAAGGACATGTGTTCCACCTTCGAGCATATTGAAGACAATGATTTAAATGCGGAGGATCAAGAATCTTCGAGCGAGCTCAAGGACATAAACGATGAGGTTTTCCCTAGCAAGACAAAGGCGAAACCAAGCAAGAAGAGCTCAAGAAAAGGTACAAAGAAAGGGTCAAAGTCGGAATCTTCATCTCAAGACGATTCTATATGCCCTTCGGCATCCAACTCGACGATATCAAATTCTAACCTCTCTAATAATGAGCTCATGGATATAATTATAGAGTTAAAAAGGCTTGCTTGGCAATATGACTAAAAATCTTAGCACTTTAAAGAATGATTACTCATCTTTGAACGTAAAGCATCAAGAATTGAAAATTTTTTATGACTCTTTGCTTGCCAAGAATTCTATTGACTCAACATGTGTATTAGATGTTAGAGTTGCTTGTGACTCCCCTATTGATCTATCTTTAGAGTCACTCATTTCTACTCCACATGCTAGCAATAATTCAATTGTTGATTCATGGTTAGATTCAAATGCTAGACTTGTGGACATTAGTACTTCATGTGAAAACTGGTCAAATGATTTAATTATAGATTCACATGTTTGTATGGATGATACTAGTAACTCATGCCATGATTCATCTAGTGACTCATCTCTATGCCATGGTATTAGTTCTAGTAAATCTTCATTTGATATGCCTAACTCATCTAGTCATTTTAGTGCTATACCTTCTAGTTCATCTACTTATGATGATATGCCGTCTTGCTCCTATTCTTGTATTAATGCGGAATCATCTCAAACGTCTAAAATTCAAAATGATGAACTTAGGAGTAAAGTAAGTAGATTGAGCAAAAATTCTACTAGATGTCACTTGAGTTATGCTACCTTGCTAAACCCCCCTTTAGATCATAAAAATTTATTTAAAAAGGGAAAATTAAAAACTGCACACTCATCTAGTAAGAGGCATCATATTTCTCATTATATTAAACTAAGTTGAAAAATTTTGTGTGCAAAGGAGTACACCTCTGCAGAGTTTTAAAGAAGTATTCAAGTACTCCGTGTCCCTAGGTTCTTGGGGCATGCCGTGGTCAATGAGTTCAAATCATGTTGCGTGATACAAATAGTATTGTGAAGTTTTGACTAATCATGACGTGTTGAATCATTGTCGAGTCATCAAAAATTTGAACAATCCCCTCATGAAACTATCTACAAAAAAACTCATCCTGAAAATGTATTAAATGATTTTGTCAATTCATATATGTATATTTGGCATCTTTTAACTTACATATCTACTTCACTGATCAACTCTACATGTATATAAATATGCAATTGTTATACTATGATTTGTTGAGTACAGTGTACTCACTCTTACTGATCATCTCATCAGCGAAAGAGAATTGGTGAAAACTTCAGAAGACCTAGATATTTTGAGGTCATGTGCCAAGTAAAGTATGATCTGTGAAGGATCCTGGATCACACTTGTATATCTCAAAAAGAAACAAATCAACTTCTTATTTTGGTCATGTTAGTCTCTCTAATATAATTATGATACTATATCCATAAGTAGTAATGGCTGTAATTTCTTGTGCTGCTACTATTATTATACTGTAAACAGAAACTGAGATCCACAAATATGAGAACAACTATATCCTAAATAGTTACAGTATCAGAACTCGCCAAACAGACAAGCTATTCCCTCACACCAACCATACCATTACCTAACCATGGTCATGTTCGCACAATGCCACACCCCCGCCAATACCCTACCACATTATCGTCCCGACAATCCATGGCCCTGCCAAAATCACATTCATGTGGTGTCACACCCTGCCAATCACCCTAACAATCCATGATTAGTGTTGCTCTACACATATGGTAGATCTAGAGTCACCACCCTCAAACCTCTATGCCTAACACCACCCTCCCCTTCTCCATGGCAAACCACAAAACCCAAACCTTGGCCACATTCACATGGTGCCACTCCTTGCCGCACCCCTGTAAAAGCCATAACCACCATCGCATCAGCAATGGACATGATGTGCCACCCCAGTTTACGTGGCGTTGCACGCTGCCAAACCGCTGTTGTAGGCATTAATGGCCCAGCCGTGCCATTGCCTGACAACATAGCATTTCATGTTTGATAAAAATCAATTAGTCATGTTTCATGTGATCCAATAGTTTCCTGTTACTATATTATCATCATCATCGTATGAGAATTACAGAATTACTATTTCAAGTATTTTTCTTCTGGGTGTTCAACAATTTTTTGAATTGGGAACAGTTTTGTCCTTGTGTGCCTATTCTTGTATTTTTTTTTTCCTCTTAGCCTCATATTGAGTTGCAAGGTGCACATGCATGCTAAACAGTGTAAATATAGCAGTGGTTGAAGTTAAAACAATTTGACCGCATATACCACCATAGCCACATGTTTTTTGTGAATTGAGATGTACATTCTTTTTTTGGGTGGGAGGGGGAATGTTTGTGTGTTGTAAGTAGACATGTAATTTGGGCCGTGTTGTTGCCAGGCCAGCCTGAGGCACGCGATTTTGGCCCAATACATATATAGTACAGCTCGGCACGAAACGTTAATGAGCTATGTCGGTTTTGTAGGATCGAGGATGCCGATTAGAGGGAGGCTGAATAGGAGGCTTTAAAAAATCTTTTCGATTAAAACAATTTTTGTAAGATATGAAGAAAAAACTAATTTTCGCAAAAAGTCTAAAACTATCTAAGCTCAAGTTGCATTCAACAAGATAGAAAATACAATACAACATACAACAAGAGTAAGTGGAATCAATTGTGTCAAGATAAATATAAATTGTGCAAGAGAGAAACAATTGCTACAACAATTTTTACAGAGGTCTCAGAGACTCGCCCAGTTTCCCCTACTCCTCGTTGAAGCCCTCACGCGTGAGTCTTGCTTCTATATCCACGAATGATATCTCCACTCGGGTTGCTCCTTCTCCACTCCGGATAGGTGAGCACCAATACCTTTCACACATTTTTATCGGCCTCTCTAACAAACTCCAACGGAGAGATCGCAACTCTCCTCCAACAACCGTCTAGGCGATGGCGATCGCCAAGAATAATAAATCGAATGTCTTCACTTAAATGAATCAAGTGCTAGAACCTCAAATGATGCAAATGAATGCCCACACTCTAACACTAGCTTGCAAAATGATGGATGATGTGCACTAACCACAATTAGCCTCTCACAAATGATTCTCTTCTCAAATGCTCTCAAGAATTTTGGCTCAAATCTTGACTCTAGATGCAAGAGATTGAATTCAAAGGATTTGGCTAGCTAATTTTGCACAGAATTTTCGAGTTGTTGAGCACCTCAAATGCTGGCCAAGTTGAGGTATATATAGCCCTCACAAAGAAACTAGCCGTTTGCAAGAAGCTGAGCAAATTTTGTACAGGCCAAACATTGTCTGACCATGCCAAATAATTTCCGGACAGTACATGTCAATATGACCATTGCAAACGTGTCAGTTACCGTTCAACTACTTTTGTGAAGGCCGGACAAAAAGGCTTTTGTCCGGACAAAAACGCCCGAACAGATGTAAACGTTTCTGGTTCACTTTTTGATTTTGCCTCAAACTTGATTTGTACTAGGCGGACATTGTCTGCTCACACCAGACAAAGTCCGCTCAATCCCGGACAGATGTGCCCGGACAAATTCATTTGTCTCTAGTTCACTTTTGTTTAAAGCTCACAAATTTTGTACTGGCCCGACATTGTTCGGCCATCAAAGACAATGTCCGACCTGTGCAAACCGACAACAGGACTTAGGAATTTTACTCAAACTTGATTTGAGGCTATATGCAAATGCAATTGTCTGTATCCACGCGGATATGCATACTGACAGTCAGCATAGACCACAACCAGTTTTGATTGAAGAACTTTAAGCCACTGGTTGAATATCCAGTCGAATAGCAAGTGGTCGAATATCCGTATTCGAGTTGTGTACTGGTACGACTAGTTTGAACTTCTACAACCACGACCAACTCCAAATAGTTATACTGTCAACTTGTGCATATACGACCACGATTAGCTCTAGTACTAAATCAGTTTGTTTGCTCTGTACGACCACAACTAAGTGTAGTTTTCAAATATTACCCCTAATTAAAACAAACTACATTTGTTTTCTAGCAATGCAAGAGGTGAATGAACACTAGTGCAATATGATATGAATGCATTTGAGCTTCCACACTAGATTGATTCAAACTACTAGTTTCCGACCCTTCTTAATAGTATGGTTAAACTAGCAAAAAGAAACTTATCAACTCGGTCTATCTCCAAACACCGAGACCTATAAAATCCTAAGAAAATGATCCTTAATCTTATCTTCGGTGAAGTTTGACCTCGCTCAAGGTGCTCATATCAACATCATTCTCCATACGCCCTTGTTTGCTTTCATCTTGCAATCTACTTTGAGACTACAACACATATACTCATTAAAACACCTTAAACTCATAGTTGGGTTGTCATCAATCACCAAAATAATTACTCCCAAAAGAGTTGACTTAACAATTTCTTTTTTTGGTGTTTAATAACAAAACCATTTTCGATAACCCACAAAAGGGTAAAAGATGAAATATACAGTCATATAGATTCATACATGATAAGAAGTAAACATAAGATCCATACTACTCTTGTCATGATAATTATTAGTATAAGCTTGATGCAGGCACATATGACTGATATGATGAGTTCCCCCTCAACATATGCATCGATATTAAAACCACAACAAGGGAGATATCAATTTCAAATTCAAAATAAGGAAGCTCCAAAATAAGGGTTTAGCAAATAACATTTCAATTACTTCTACTAAAATAGGGTTTATCCAAATTGTCATTAATCATCAAAATCTAGATCCAACAGACCTGACACGTGTTACTGGGCCGTACCTGTAACATCCCAAAAATAGAATCTAAAATTTTCTTTTTACAAAAACCAGACCCTGAAAATTTGGTTTTAACATGGCCTTAAAATTACCTTTAGGAGTACTCTTTAGAAATTTTAACCAAAACCTAAATCAATTTCCTAAAACTTCAGAGATATTTTTCTTAATGTATTTGTGCATATATACATATACATGTGTATGTATATATATATATATATATATATATATATATATTTATTATACTGGCAAACCATCCTTCAGTTTCTTATAAAAGATAATTTACCAAATAATAAGAATAATTATTAAGCCTTAAATATAAAAATATCTCTTTTATATGTTAGCTCTAATAAGATTCAAAACCTGTATTTGTGATAATCAAACTAACCCTAATTATCTTGATCATTTTAGAAACCCTAATATGATACAATAGTCCATAATATTTCTTTTGCTTTATTTTCATCTAATCCAAAACCTATGTTATTAAAATTTATTTAAACACTAACAAATTAGTCTCTCCTCCGATCTTTCCTAATTACCATTCAGTCCCTTCAGCCCCAGAATTATTCTTTCACATAGCTCGAAATCCAAATCAGTTAGAGAAGATAGGACCTTCTACCTATCTTATACAAATTCACCTTCATTAGCCAGATCAAAATCCATCTCCAAGAGTAGATATTCACCTCTTTGTCTTTTCAATGATTACTATTTATCGCTACACTAATTACCTATTTCAAAATTCAGTTCAATCAATTTCAAATTGGTTTTCTCCTGGATTTCTCTGAAATCTTGTATCTTAATATGCTTGCATACCAATCCTAAAAATTCTCAGCTAAATAAGTTCATTTGATTACTTTTCGCGATTCAATCCAAACTTCATTACGAATTAATCCTTTTTAGTTCTCAAGAGCTACAAATGGCTAAATTCACCAATTCACCTTCAAATTAGAATTCGACTGAGCAGGCATGTTCTTTCGCTATTTAGAACAAGTCTCCATTTTGCATCGAGTTCAAATTTAGCCCCGAAACTTAACTATTCATAATTTCAACCATTTTTAAGTAAAAATACTATTCACTTTTGCCCTAATGTTGTTTTTGATTTCATCTTCATTTCTGTTTTCGTTTTTGTTTACTATTCTTATTACCCCAATTTGATTATTATAATTCAGTTAATACACTAACCCAGGTATAGTCTAGTCCTCAGATTACAAATATTTGCATCGTAGTCCAATTCCCAAATCCAAAATTTCATTTTAGCCCTTCAGTACTTCCAGATCAACTCCTGTCCAAATTCCCCTCAGTTCTCTCCTCAGTTTAACTTGCTGGTTCACACTACCATCATATACCTGAATACATACCTTGCTCAAGCCATACATATACACTTCAACAGATACCTACATATGTACACACATGCAGAAACTGAAACACCACACAGCAACACATACTGAAGCATACACTGCTTCTTCTCTAGGTTTACGTCACTGATACACAGACATGCAGGAACACACATGCATAGCCAACTTATCGGACATGAAAACATACATATACCAGTACACACATATATACATATATACATTCATTTACTCAAACACTTAGCCAGAAGACACCCTCATGCACACACACCCACACACACACACACAGAGTTCAAACAGCAAACATACACACACACACAAAAACAGTAAAGAAACAACTATCTTCTCCTTCCTCAGCTTCACACACTGAACAGTGCTCCTCACTGTGTTTTCCTCTTCACACACGCAACAGCAAAACAAACCCACCCATTAGCTCTTCCTTCTTCTTTCTCTCTGACATCAACCTACACAGCCCGCAAAAACCCTGCAACACTCCTCCCTGTCCTCTCCTCCTCCACCTGACAGAATTTGCTCAAGCTTGATAGTTCTCTGCACAAAGTCTTTTCTCTGCAGCCATCTCCTCCTTCCCCATGCACCAGCAAGCTTCAAGTATTAGCTCCCAGCTTACTGCCATTGTTCTCATCGCTCACTTCAGTACCTGGTAAGAAACACGTATACACACAGTTCAACCACAGCTCACTTCTTCTTCCAGTTCTTCTTCCTTCTGTGAACCACCTGCAGCAGTAACTGGAGCAAGCAAAGAACAGAAGAAAACTCAATGAACTCCTTCCAAATCTAGGTGAGAAACTTCCCCACACACACACACACACAGTATTACATTATATTAGAAAGATTAGAACACATGCATACACGCACTACTCTTCTTTTTCCTTCTGTCCACTGCCAGAAGAGCCGCCGTCGCCGTCATACCAACTCCGGCCATCACCGGCCAAACCTTCTTAACCAATCTCTTTCTCTGCCTCCCTCATACTCCTCAAGCAACCTCGTGAGTTCCGATGCTTCCAGCCGCCGTCAATTTTCATTTTCCTCGCCGCCGGCGATGTTCTCTGTTCGCCTCATCGGGCCATGCTCCGGTCCTCAAATCCAACTAAGCCCATAGAATGAAATGCTCCTTTTAATCGTAGAAATAATCTCCTCCAGAAGAAATCCGATGAAACGCCATCAATCGAGGAACTCAACGTTGCCCTACTTCGCCAGATCGCCTCGTCGTCGCCGACCCTGATCCACTGCTCCTCCAACCAAATTGGTTACACCATCAGAACCCCCTCATCTTCCTCTTGCTCTCAAAGCAAAGAATCGAGCTCTATCGACTTCTTTTTGAAATGCCCAACATCAAGCTTCTTCTTCCTCGGCCGCGTCGCCGAAATCTTCGCAGGTGGCACCATTGTCCAATCACTCGTTGCTACACCAGATCCAGACGCTTTTGAACGTAATCCAAAAGCCACTTCCTTTCATCGTCTGCACCGAGCCCTCGGCGTTGAAGTACTTATTTACTCTCCTGTTTCGGCGCAGCTCGCCGCGGTCACCGTCGCTTCGTCGCTGACCAATTCCACTACACCAGACTGTGAGAAATAGTTGTAGCTAGCTTCCAGACAACTCAGTTGCCAAAGAACAAGCCCCCAAACCCCGAATCGACTATTTTACCTCTCCCTAGCGTGCTGCCGCCGTGCTGCCCAGTTGTCTTCGGCCAGATCTGCCGCCGCCACCTTGTGTAGTAGCTACGCCTCACCAAGGCACACATTTTACTCTTCTACACTATCTCCTGGAACTACACAGATTGCGCCTAAATCCTGTGCCAAAGATCTGTCCAGCAATAGTGCTTTGCCTTGGTCGCCACCGCCCTCCCTCGTCGCCGTTCGTCGCCGTCCGGCCATCCCCAGTAAATTCCTCTTGGCCACGTGTTCTTGAGAACCACGCCTACCTCCCAGACAAAGTTGGCGAAGTAACCAAAGCCAGACGCACCTTAACGACCTTGCCCTAGAAAACGCCCGTGGACCAACTTTGTCAACACAATGCCAGACATTGTCAGACAATGTCAGTTCGTGCCCAGCTTTGTCAAAACCTTGTCTAGACAATGTCAATCGTTGCCAGTCCTCGTCCAAGACATTGTCAGCCTATGCCAAACAGTGTCAATGCCTTGTCTATGTCAGCCAATGGTATTCACCTTGTTCAGCTATTTAGGTACCCCAAATCAAAAACCAGTTTGTCAACTAAGTTCGTAGCCATATTTCCTAAGTTTCGTCCAACTATCACTTTACGAGAAACCCTTGTCTGTTGTACTAGACAATCATCGTCCGTCGACATCCGTACGTCGCCGCATTCACATCTGATCTGAAAATCGATCTCGACTTAGTCTCTTAACCATCCAACATCATTCCTTAGCAACACTTTAAATTGTCCAATGACTCAAGTCTTAAACAAACCCTAGAAAGCATAACCTAACCTCACCAAGCCACGTCTAATGTCGCTCCCACTGATATGACTATGTCATTCATAATCTTAGAAACCTTAGATCGAAAATTCATCCGCATTACCGTATCCGCCTTGCCTTCAAACTTACAGATATGTAGTTTGATTTCACATCCAAGCTCCGGATCAAATTTCCTTATTCTCTTAATCCATCCTTAAGCCGATTGCTTCGTCGATCGACCCAACTAAGCCTTGCACCCTTCACATATTGTTCCCTTAACAATAGAGAGACCATGCATACTGACTTCAATATGGAGAGAAAGTTTTTTTTTTCTTTTTAACAAATTTGAAAATTTTAAGTACCAATCCTGCTTATTGTTTAAAATCATGATTAGATCCAATTGATGTGCAACTAACATGGGCATTTTGTTCATTTATTTTACATGTCCTTATCCTTGAATTAATAGTTAGTCAAAAATAACATATAAAAATCATACCAGAAAATATAGTAACACATACTGAATCAAAAAACAATGACATATTATATTAGCACTAAATTTCAATGGTATATAATTAATTTTATTTTTTGGATTTAAGTACTAAATTGGAATGGTATATTTAAATCATCAATTTGCAACTGTTTGTTTTCTGTGATTGATCAAAAACATATTATACCAGAGTTTAATTAGCTGTTAATACCTTATCCAAACCAATTTTCACCTATGTCGCCCTAAACGATTGTCGTCCGTTGACGTCCATACGTCGCCGTGTCCACGTTCAATTTGGAAGTCAACTTGTCCTAGCTTTTTAACTATCCAACCAGAGCCTCAGTAACATTTTAGTTGTTTATTGACTCAAGCCTCGAAGCAAAACCTAGAAAGCCAAACCAAGCATCGTCAGTCTGCGTCCAATGTCTCTCCCGTCGACATGCCTATGTTGTTCGTAGCTTTAGGAACCTCAGATTGAAAATCCGCCCCCGTCACTGTGTCCATCTTACCATCAAACTTCTTGATATATGATCTGATTTTGCATCCAAGCCCCGGATCAAAATCTTCTTTCTATCAAAATTCATTCTTCAGTTGATTATTTCGAGCTTATCTTGTCTATTCAATCTCAACCCTCCATTTTCCTTTCACGCACACATATATAACGATGTGTAACTATTTTCTTATTGATAACCATGTATGTGATTACGTTGGATATAACTTTAGGTATCGAAGGAGAATCATCAAGAAGCGAGGAGACGACAAGATGACCCTACAGCCGAGTGAGGCAAGTCACTATATCTTGACCATATTGAACCTATATATTATAGAAATTTACATATATATGTTATTTTTAATAAAGTATGGCTATATGCATGTAACTGAACAACCACATGTAGCTGATAATTCTGACTTAGTTTAGTACATATGGTTTGATTGAGTAACTAGATTAGAGATGATTTGGATTAAGATGAGAACGAAACGAAATGAAAATGAAAACGAAAACAAAAACAAAATTAGGGTAAAAGTGAATAGTACTTTAACTGAAAACGCGAATAACTGTGTTTTGGGGATGAATTTGATCTTGGTACAAAAGGAAAACTTGTGTAAAATAATAGAAAGAACATAGCAATTCAGTTGGATTCGAATTTGGAGGTGATTAAGAGATTTTAGCCATCTCGGGCCTTCAAGAGCTAAAAAGGACTAATTCGCGATGAAATTTGGACTAAATCGCGAAAAGTGATCAAATAAACTTGTTTAGTTAAGAAGTTTTAGGACTAGTATGCAAGCGTATTAATATTTATGATTCCAGAGAAATCCAGGAGAAAACTATTCTAGAACTTGTCGAACTGAAACCCGAAAAGATTAATTAGGATAATTAAGAATTTAGTTTTCAAAAATAGATCACTTGGGTTAGTTTTTGGGTTTTAGGATCTGAGTTTGATCTTGACGCTGAAGACAAATCTGTATAAAATAGGTAGGAGGTCCCACCTGTTCAATCTGATTGCAATTCTGAGCTGTTTGAGGGAGTTTGGCTGAGACTTCTTAAAGAATATTTTTTAAGGTCAATTTTAGGGTTAAGATAAAATAAAATTTTTAGGATCGGATTTTTTGTAAAACGGAATTTTTAAACCCTATTTTTGGAATGTTTGATAAAACTAATTTACATTTGTCGTGGGTTGGAAGCTAGTTTCCTTGTCTCATCAAGAGATTAGTTCTTGTTGGAAGATTTTAGCAATCAACAATCTTATTTATTTAGTTTGTACTGTTGATTGTGCATTATATTGTTAAATATCATCATAAAAACTGAAATTAGAAGTTGATAAAGGAGTAACCTGATATGCTGTCATCCGGATGCTCAATCATTTTTACTCAAGTTTAGTGCAAATAGCTCACAAGCCTCGAGCCTTTTTACACACTACTATCATGAATACAAAACACTCACAAAACTGAAACTATCTCAAGATCAGTTTTAGCTTCAACTCATTATTCTGATACTCAAGGCTATAATACTCACTATTTTTACATATACAAAATTTTCTAGAAAAAAATACAATCACCTAAAATAAGAAAATGCGTAAACTTAAAATAAGAAAATGTGATAATCTAAAATAAAAAAGCGACAACCCAAATAAAAAATATGATAATCTAAAATAAGAAAATATGACAACCTAAAAAAACTATGTCAACTTAAAATAAGAAAATGCAACGACTTAAAATAAACAATGTAACAACATAAAAAATACGGCAATCTAAAATAAGAAAAATGCAACAATCTAAACCATGTGACAATTTAAATAAAATACGACAACATAAAACAAGAAAATGCGACAACATAAAAAAAAAATGTGACAACTTATTATAGTGATGCAAATTCATCATTTCGTGAGTTTGCATTTGATAGCTATCTGGTTTTGCAATTGTGATTCATGCGGGCACTGGTAGTCGATTTAAGTCTTTAGTGAAAACTTTTAACTTAATTATTGCTCCATCTCGGCACATTTGCACAACCCAAGTTATTTGAGGTCACAAATTGGGTAATTTGATTTATGTCTATAGTTTGCCAAGTGACTGTTTCCTCTAATCACTCAACAATTGTATTATCCAACTGAATTTATATATTACTATCTGTTTGACAAAAGAAAAGTGTCATATAAAAATAAAGCATACAAAAAAATGTGCAAATCATTTTTAATAAGATGTGGTAAAAGTATCCTGAATTCTTTTCACTGATTTCTATGTAGTGAATGTAACATCTGAAAAATAGAGTTTAAAAATTTTGTTTTACAAAAATTCAAACCGAAAAATTTCATTTTGTCTTAACCCTAAAAATGCCTTTAAAAATAGTCTCTAGGAAGTCTCAACCAAAACCTACATTAATTTTGTAAAGTTTTAAAGATATTTTCATCACATACCGTACACACATGTAAATTTATATATATATATATATATATATATATATATATATATATATATATATATATATGTGTGTGTGTGTGTGTGTGTGTGTGTGTATCTATTTCACTAAAAACACTATTTTACATTTCTTATAAAATGCTATTTTTCCTCTAATGAGAGTTATTCATGATTTCTAAGTATAAAATTATTTCTTTTAAGTAATAGTTCTAATATGATTTAAAAACCCTAATTAGTTATAAACCCTGTCCGACTGATAATTTCAACTAACTATTTTAATCTATCAGAAATATTTTTCCTAATATCCAAATAAACCCTAATAGGTGCAAATCATGTCATATTCCATTAGTTGAAAAATAAAAATAAAAAGAAAAATAAGAAAAATTTCTCAAACTGGGTTCACAAGTTGCTAAGTGTGCGACGCACACTGTGGCAAGTCAACACGAGCTAAGTCAACCAGAGCCACTCGCGTGTTGCCGCGTTTGGTGTGCCTTTAATTGGCAAGTCTGCTTCATCGTTTCCACGTATTTGAATAAGATGAAGCCGATCTAGCCATCCCGTGCGGGACTAAAGAAAAAAGAGATGCCAATTTTTTCCCACCTTCTCCCGCGGATACCTCGCGACGTCTCTCGCCGCCGTCTGCCCCTCCCCTCACGATGCCGTCACCCCCTCCCTCTCCTTCTGTTTCCTAGTCCACGCAACCTCGGAATTCACGAGGACGCGGCTGGGTTCTGGAGTGAGGTATAGGAAGAATCTAGTCATGAGGAATCGACCGGTGATGGCAGGAATCAGCATGACGGCGGCGCGGCTTGTTTGCTTCGGCAGTGAACAGGAGAGAAAAAGGGGCAGTGTATGTGTGCGCGCGCTAACCTCCTTGTGCAATATAGTACCTATGTGTGTGTGAGGAGCATTTCTCACCTAGGCTTGAAGGGAGATTGTTGCAGTGCTTCAGCTCCCTTTGCTTGATAGTTGTTCTTGGTCACTGCATGGAAAGATGGAGGGGGAGAAGGAGTGACAGTGGAAAAAGGGCAGAAATAATGGCTGCATGTGTATGAATACATGTATTTTGGCTGTTAAAGGATATAAACAAGGAATTATACTGTTGTATACGTGGATTCACCTTTAATCACATATGTATGTGTGTTTCTTTTGATGTCCACATAAGTATACATGTGTATATACACTGGTTCACCTATAAGAACTGAAGGAAACAAAGAGAAAAAATACAGAAATTGACTAAAGCGCTGAATTGTGATTTCTGGAATTTTAATTGGATTGAATTGCAATTAATCATAATTTGGAGGTTAATTCTGACTTAGTTTAGTGTATAGGGTTTGATTGAGTAACTAGATTGGAGATGATTTGGATTAAGATGAGAACGAAACGAAAATGAAAATGAAAATGAAAACGAAAACGAAAATGAAAATGAAAATGAAAACAAAAACAAAAACGAAAATGAAAACAGAATTAGGGTAAAAGTGAATAGTATTTTAACTGAAAATGCGAATAACTGTGTTTTTGGGCTGAATTTGATCTTGTACAAAAGGAAAACTTGTGTAAAATAACAGAAAGAACATAGCAGTTCAGCTGGATTGGAATTTGGAGGTGATTCAGAGGTTTTAGCCATCTCGAGCTGAAAAGGACTAATTCGCGATGAAATCTGAACTAAATCGCAAAAAGTGATCAAATAAACTTGTTTTGTTAAGAAGTTTTAGGACTGGTATGCAAGCGTATTATGATTTATGATTCCAGAGAAATCCAGGAGAAAACTATTCTATAACTAGTCGAATTGAAACCTGAAAATGTTAATTAGGGTCATTAGAATTTAGTTTTCAAAAACAGAACTTGGGTTGGTTTCTGAGTTTTAGGATCTGAATTTGATCTTGACACTGAAGAAAAATCTGTAGAAAATAAGTAGGAGGTCCCACCTGTTCTGGGCTGTCATGGAGAATTTGGCTGAGACTTCTTAAAGAATACTTTTTAAGGTAAGTTTTAGGGTTGAGACAAAATGGAATTTTTTTAGGATCGGATTTTTGTAAAACGGAAGTTTTAAATCCTATTTTTGGAATGTTTGATAAAACTAATGTTACTTTTGTCGCGGGTTGGAAGCTAGTTTCCTTGTCTCATCAAGAGATTAGTTCTTGTTGGAAGATTTTAGCAATCAACAATCTTATTTATTTAGTTTGATTGTGCATTATATTGTTAATATCATCATAAAAACTGAAATTAGAAGTTGATAAAGGAGTAACCTGATATGCTGTCCTCCGGATGCTCAATCATTTTTACTCGAGTTTAGTGCAAATAGCTCACAAGCCTCGAGCCTTTTTGCACACTACTATCATGAATACAAAATACTCACAAAACTGGAACTACCTCAAGATCAATTTTAGCTTCAACTCATTATCTTGAAAAAAAAAGGAATTTGTTTTAAGGGCAAGGCTATGATACTCATTATTTTTACATACACAAAATTTTCTAAGAAAAAATACAACCACCTAAAATTAGAAAATGTGACAACCTTAAAAAAAATACGAAAACTTAAAATAAGCAAATGTGACAATCTAAAATAAAAAAGCGACAACCCAAAATAAAAAATATGATAACCTAAAATAAGAAAATACGACAACCTAAAACAAATATGTCAACTTAAAATAAGAAAATGCGACGACTTAAAATGAAAAATGTAACAACATAAGAAATACGACAACCTAAAATAAAAAAATGCATCAACCTAAAACATGCGACAATTTAAATAAAATACGACAACATAAAACAAGAAAATGAAACAGCATAAAAAAAATGCGACAACCTATTATAGTGATACAAATTCATCATTTCGTGAGTTTGCATTTCATAGCTATCTGGTTTTGCAACTGTGATTCATGCGGGCACTGGTAGTCGATTAAAGTCTTTAGTGAAAACTTTTAACTTAATTAATGCTCCATCTCGGCACATTTGCACAACCCAAGTTATTTGAGGTCACAAATCGGATAATATGATTTATGTCTATAGTTTGCCAAGTGACTGTTTTCTCTAATCACTCAACAATTGTATTATCCTACTGAATTTATATATTACTATCTGTTTGGCAAAAGAAAAGTGTCATATAAAAATAAAGCATACAAAAAATGTACAAATCATTTTTAATAAGATGTGGTAAAAGTATCCTGAATTCTTTCACTAATTTCCATGTAGTGAATGTAACATCCTAAAAATAGAGTCTAAAAATTTCATTTTACAAAACTCCAAACCTAAAAATTGCACTTTGTCTTAACCATAAAAATGCCCTAAGTCTCAGCCAAAACCTACATAAATTTTGTAAAGTTTTAAAGATGTTTTCATCACATACTGTACACATGTAAATATATATATATATATATCTGTGTGTGTGTATTTCACTAAAAACACTATTTTGCATTTCTTAATTATAAAATGCTATTTATCCTCTAATGAGAGTTATTTATGATTTCTAAGTATAAAATTATTTCTTTTAAGTAATAGTTCTAATATAATTTAGAAACCCTAATTAGTTATAAACTAAACCCTAATTTATAAAATAACATATAATACTTCTTTACCTTAAATATTTTTTATCCAAAAAACTAGATTATTAAGTTCATTTTAAAACATTTACAAACTAGTCCAACCTCCTGATTTTCTTAATTGCAGTTCAGTCCTTTCAAACCCGGAATCAGCCAAATTTCCAAACTAATTCTGTGGCAAAAGTATCATATGCATATCAAGCTTTCTCCTTCGGCAAAAGTATCGTATGCATATCAAAATTTCCTTTAACATGAGATACATGGAGTTCCACCTTACGTGACAGAGCGACCAGGCGGCGGGGTTGGAGTTCGTCTAATATATGCATCCAAACTAATTCTGTGGCAAAAGTATCATATGCATATCAAGCTCGAAAATAATTTTTGCTCACTAAAAATTGTTTTAGCTCTCTAAGAATTGTATTTTCTAGCTAAAAAGTTTTTTTACACTCTAAAAATTATTCTCTCTTGAAAATTTCTTTTTGCTAATATATGGATTTCAACAATTTTGATTTCGAAAATTTGAGTACCAACGACATCCATATTGAGAATTTTGGTGTCATTGAGGGGTCAATCAAACTGAGTCCGATGTCATCTCCTCTAACGACGGGCTCTATCTCTGTGGCATCAATCACAACAGGGAGCAAAAGAGTAAAAAAGTCAGAATGCTAACAGTATTTTGATCCATCTAAGTTTGTTGACCCGAGTGGAAGATATGTACTAACTGTTATTTATAAATATTGCAAAAAATCTTATCAGCTGCACTTGCAGGTGAGATCAGACACTTACTTTGTCACAGAAAGAGCTGCACCATGAAATAACTACATCCTCACGATCAATAAACATAATTAAGTTTCAGCAGTAATGGCACCGCAAGTACTTGGAGTTATGACCCTATTGTTAATAGAGAAGAACTCGTTAAATTTATTGTTTCTGAAGATTTGCTAATTAGAATAAGTGAAAGTTCAGTTTTTGAAAATATGATTCAAAGAGGATTTTGTCCTCAATTTAAAAAAGTGGTTAGAACTACTACTAGAAGTGATATTTTAGCATATTATGAAAAGCATGTAGAAATAATAAAAGAAAATTTTTCAAAAGTAACATTTTCTTTTGCACTTACATCTGATATTTGGTCCACCAACCATCAAAAAATGGATTATCTTAGTGTAGTTGTACATTATTTAGATGATAATTACACTTTAAATAAAAGAGTTATAAGTTTTAAATTAATAGATGTTGCACATACTGCAGAGGCTATTGTCGATCGTATATTAAATATAGTTAGCGAATATAAGTTAGAAAATCGTATTGTTTCTATTACTCTTGACAATGCTTCAGTCAATACAAAGGTTATGGATATACTGACTCTAGAACTTGAGTCATATTTTGGAGGGTACGTTCTCCACCAAAGGTGAATATGCTATATTATCAATCTCATCATCCAAACAGGTATGAGGAAATGGTTAGGGCTTTAGATGGTATTCGTTCGGTCATTGTTTACATTACTTTCTCAAATGTATGTGTCACCGAGTTCAAAAATTATTGCAAGGCCAACAACATGAGACCTCAAAAATTTTTCATCGACATGAAGATAAGATGGAATTCCACGTATCTCATGTTAAAGGAAGTACTCCCATACAAAAATAACTCCAAAAATTTGTAAAATCTATCAGCAAGACAATAAATATACTCAAAAAGAAATTCACTATTCAATCGAACATTAATAAATAAAGTTAAAATATTTTTTGACCAAAGGCAGTAGGCAAGAAGCCTACTGCTAATAATATATTAATAAAAATAGAAGAGAGGGTAGCAACAAGAAACAGAAAATAAAGGAAAATTACATAAGGTCAAGTCATCTAACAATTTGAAGCCTAATACTCTCATGTAAACAAAAAGCAACCAAATTTAAGTCTAAAATGAAAGCCCTTTTTCCAATCTTGAACATTGGAGTCTTTGGATTGAAAAATTTTCTTATTACAAATCTTCAAAATGTTCCAAATTGCACCCATGATGATTTCCATGAAAAAATCCTTGAGAGCACCATGATCACCCTTTGCCAACCAAATCATATCCAAAAAAGAGGTATAAAGGGGCCAATTAAAACCAATGAGGTTCCAACAGCATTTGGCAAAGGGTGTCTAAACATTTAATTATTTCTTTAATTTTTAAATAATTTAATGCATTAAAACAAATTTAGAAATCCGAAATGTGTTGTGCCTGTGCCAGCCTAGCACGAAATGCAGCCCGTGGGTTATCCTGTCATTTTGGGTCTCTCCATTGAGTTATTGGGCTGACCTAACCCGACACGACACGACACGGCCCAATTTGCATGTATAGTGGTAAGGTGGGGTGAGTGGGGAATTGGTAGGGGGTTGGCCATACGATCAATAGTGGAGGATGCACAAGACCCATCGGAGATTTGCACTAAAGGACTTCACTTCTAGTATTTTTATGTAGTAGTACAACGATTCTTTATATGTTCAAAGAAAGGATCTCATGGGAATAAATATAAATGTAAATGTAAAGGACCCAGTGGGTAGTTTTTCTGTGTACGAATATGCATACCACTCCATTTCATAGTTTTCGATCAAGCCTAACAAGAATTACAAGGACCTAAATAAAAAGCTGCTTAAGAAAGATGAAAATTGAAATGCCATAATTAAATGAGGGCAATGGGGTCTTTGTACCGGTGTAACACAAAGAGAAGAGATAAAAATTCCATACGAGGCTTTCTATTTTGAGTTTTGTAGGAAGGTCTTATGAGCTGTTTGATTGTCATTGAATGATTTCGTTGATCCAAAACATGCATCTCATGAAACGTTTTAGTGGGTTAGGTAGATCTAGATCTCTCAATTCACTTATGGAAGGATATTGAGAGGCTTCCCTCCTACTCTCTCTATAGGAAGTCTCCTGTTGAATTTTTATACGGAAAATAGCAGTTGAGATTCTTTACTATCATCATTTGTACAATCAGATCTCTCTATATAAAATTAGAACAGATAAATTTCTCTACTATTTGAATAAGAGCAATCAAGGTCCGTGTCCAATTTTATATTAATTTATTTAAGATGTTGAGTCATATATATGTGGGACTAGTCTGTTAATCCTACATATGGGTTCAACATGTCAACACCTATTATTTTAACAAAATCAATAATGAATTAGATTGAGATAAGACCTAATTGTTCCTATTCAAATAGCAGAGGATTTACTCTATCCGAATTCAAAATAGAAAAATCTGATTGCACAATTAATAATAGTTGAGGAACATCTAGTACTATTTTTTCAATTTTTATACTAGACCAAGTAGGCCGATACAAGTATATACGTAGATAGGAAGTAGGAACTGAACAATAAATGTAAGAACTGAAAATATAAAAAGTGGCTTGGCATGCTAGCATGGAATCCCTAAATCCCGCCATTTAAGTGTATCTATCAATTAATTAACGAATAGATGACTTGACAAGTTATGGTGGAATCCTCAAATTTGCACAATTAAGACACTTAGATACCTAAACTGACATAATTGTGTTAAGTTGGTCCTGTGAAGTCATTTTTCATTGAGTCAAATCATCAACTGACGCAAAGGACAGACAGAACAAACATTTGCATGATTAAGGACCTATCAGGGAAAGGTTTTATGTTCACGGTTTAAATGAGAAAGTTCTACAAGTTTAAAAATCAAGAATGTAATTTACCCCCAAATAAATTTTGCCTTGAAAATGCACAACAATCAACACAATAATGCAGAATTTGTTCACATCTCTAAAATTATGACACAAAACACATATGCACCTTACATCTCTACAATGATCTTCCCCGTCGCATGGCCGTCGATGCTCCTCGCCCAGGCCTCCTCCGCCTTGTCGAATGGATGCCGCGAGTCGACGACGGTCTTCAGCTTCCCTTCCTCCACCAGCTCCAGCAGAAACTTCATGTCATCCTTCCTCAGAGACAAAAACACCATGGACAGCTTCTTCTTCTTGGAGAACAATGTCGAAACCGCCGCGACAAAGTTGCGAAAGTTCGGAGCAATGTCATAAACCTTCCCATTGTTGCTCAAATTCGGCTTAAACACCGACCATTTTCCGGCATTTGTGGCGTTGATGATGTAGTCGTACTTCTTGCCGGAAGAATTCTTCAGGTTTTCGCCTTCGGGGGTGTTGTAGTCAAGGGCCTCGTCGGCACCGAGGCTTCTGACGAGGTCCAGGTTGCGCGCGCCGCAGGTGGCCGTGACGTGGTGATTGCCTAGCTTCGCGAGCTGCACGGCGTACGTGCCGATGCCGCCGGAGGCTGCGGTGATCAGGACGTTGGCGCCGTTGCCCGTACCGTCGAAGTTGGTGCCGGTGGCCTTCAGGGCTTGGAGAGCGGTGAGGCCGGCAGTGGGCAGTCCGGCGGCGTCGGCTGCCGAGACTCCGGCGGGTCGCATGACGGTGGAGGTCTCCGACGCTGCGACGTACTCGGCGAGGCCGCCTGATTTCTGTCATTGCAATATTGTTCATGAGTGTACTGAACTGATTAGTGGCTAGCTGTGATGTGAAATTACAGTTACAGGGAATCTATCATTTCTATTTATGTCTTCAAAGTATTTCTTAAGGGAGGTGGCTAGCATATAGTAGAGATGTAACATGGCCGGTACCAGCCCGGTATGACACGGGCTCATTGGACCAGAGACTTTTTTCGTGTTATGCATGTGCCGGCCTATGGGTTGTCGTACCAGGTCGAGTTAGCCCGTTGCTCAGTGGAGTGGTCCGGCATGGCATGATAGCTCGTGGGCCGTAGTGCGTGCTGGGCCGGCACGGGCACAGCCCGTTTCGTCTTCGACTCCTCGTCGTCCTCCTCTGCCCTTCTGCTAGCCCCGCCAACCCGTCCTCCTCCTCGTTGTTGTCGTCATCCTCCTCTGGCAACACAACACTATCTCTAAGCAGCCGCACTCAGAGAAGGAGGGGAGTTGGCGATGATCTGGTGGCCCAGATTTGCGACTCGGGTGGAGCAGATCCGGCGGATCTGGCAATGAGTAGGGCGTGGCGGCGCCAGCGTGCGGTGGCCCAAACTTGCAGTGTGGCGGTGCGAGGAGGGCGTGGCGGTGCAAGGAGGGTGCGGCTGTGCAGCGCAAGGAGGGCATGGCGATGCCAGAAGAGCGCGGCGGCACGAAGGGCGTGGCGGTCAAGGAGAGGACTGATGAGCTCCCTCAAGGGCAGATGAACAGATAGTGTCGAGCCGGCGCGCATGCTAACGGGCCGCTTTGTGCTATGCCGTGGCCGCTTGTGGACCGGTTTTGGGGCATGACACGGCCCGGTCCCCCGTGCCGGGCCAGCACAGCCCATTATAATTCGTGTCGGGCCGTACTGCGTGCCGGGCCAAAATGCCATGCTTCGGGCCGACCTGGCAGCGGTCCGGCCCAAGTTATACCTCTAGCGTACATGTATTTGCAAAGATTTTGGCAAAGAAAAATACTCTATTACAGTTCTCTCAAATTGTTTATAACTGTTTAAATCATTTGAATTAAAGGAGCTAGACTTGTTAGTATTTCTTGGTATCTTCCTCATTCAATTTATGTAGATAAAAAAGATAATAGATATTGTAGTAATCGTACAACCTTCTTTAACTTTCCTTAGCCTAAACCAAATCACATGTAATCTTAGATGGTTATTAATGAACTCTTCTACAATTATTTGGCATTTGTTGCCGAGTTCTTTATGGACAAATTTTCATATAGAATTTCAAATGGGTGCGATTTGAATGGGATTTTGGTCAAAAACATATTTGCATCTATTTGGATTTTTTAGGGATAGATTTGGATTTGGATTGGATAAAAATTTGATTTGGATTCAAAATCAGAGACTTAAATGGCACAATTAAGTAAATTCTCACACATGTCAAATTAATATTCAAATTTAATGATTGAAGTGGTATATCAGACAAATTGAAGAGCATATAATACAATTTACTTTTTTTAAAAAAAAACCTACATATCAAATCTAACAAAAAAAAAAGGTCGCAGTCCAATTTTTTTGAAATTTTGTGAATTATATAAGAGTTAAATTAGACCATGGACGGAGAATGGAAACTTGGACGCGACTAAAAAAAATAATAAGGAACATGGGATCAAACTCTTCTAGCAGGGATAGGAAAGATGAAACAACAGGGTTTTGATGGACGATTTGATGTACGAAGCATGCAGGGGCTTGTTTTGCCTCTTGGGATTTGACTCGGACTCTTGAGATAATGTAGTAATCCACCGAAACTTGATTCTCAAGGAATAGTTGTTAAAGTTCAATTTATGATTTGTTTGAAACCAAAAACCAAAACTATCCTTATTAAACTCGTGATTAAATTTAATTGGTACCCCTATATAAATGAAAAGTCTCTGTACCTCCTAGAAGACCATAAAATTTTAAAAAAACATTTTTTTCCATTCCATCTCTGTCCTTCCTCCTCTCACTCTAGCGAAGATTTTTTTTTTTGTTGCTGTCAAAATAAGAAAAAATCCAAATCTTATTGACATAATAAGTTCTCTTCTTCCTCCATCATAACTATTGTCACCTAACCCCATTGTGATCCCCACTCCGACAGTTGCTAGCACTACCATCCGCATGATAATCAACTCCTCCTGTCATAGTTGTCTCCCACCAATCTATGTTTCATATTCCCTAGTAATTATTGTCACCCCACCATTAGTTGACCACTATATAGATCACTAAAGATGAGATTAGTTAACTCTTCATATCAACAGTAGAATAAAATGTATAAAAAAATTGAAAAAAACAAAGTAGGTACAGATCCCTAGCAAAACTCTTTCCGAAGATAATTTGATTTTTGATGTAAAAATAATTAATGGCTACAACGTGTTTTGCTATACAGCACGTTTCATTCAAACTGTTGAACATTTACAGCACAAATTTAAAAGCAGCTGAGATAAAATCTTAAAAAAAGAGATATTAGCAAACAGGCACTTACCCAGAAGCTTAGTTTAGAGAGTACTTTATCACCAACTTTAAACTGGTGTACTGCAGAACCGATCTCAGAAATTTCTCCAGCGACATCCATTGCTGTTTCACAAGGAGATATCATAACGCTGTTAGATTGGCATTGGATGGATGGTTTTCTACATTGACACGATGGCTTTGTAGTTATTAATATATGAGGTGCAGGTGACAAAATTATTCATCAGATTACATATAAAAATGAAATTTTGCACTAATTTTAATGTACAAAGTGTAATTTATTTGATTTCTAAATACATAGGTTACCTGGACTCTTTTAAAAGGAGGAGATAGGTTTTGATATGGGAGTTTTTCTTATCTCTATCACAAGAGCAAACTATGCACCAAAATGAATTAAAAATATACCTCTTAGATTTTTAAACTTAAGTTTAAATTTGATGTATTCTTAAACTTATATAGTTGTATAACTTGGTTTATTTGTCAGTTAAATAATGACAAAAATTAATATAACAAGTTACATTTACGTTTCTAAGTGACATGACTAAATAAGTTCAGTGATTTACTAGGTTAAAATATAAATTTTAAAATCTAAATATTACATCTCAACAACTTTGAGGATTTTCTATGCAACTTACTCATTTGCAGGAAGTAAAATATATACAGGAAATATCTTTAGTAAGTGGTAATGTTTACTGAGAGTTTTTCTTTTCTATAAATGTTTACTGTGAGTTAATTAATGATAATTACCTGGAACAAACGGGAATTTAGGGATGAACGGACGAAACAGCCCTTTCTGAATCCACCAATCAGCTCGGTTGATGCTTACAGCTTCGACTCTTATAAGGACCTCATCTTTCTTCACCGAAGGAACTGGAATTTCCACATGCTTCCAAAATAGTAGATTAGCAGCTAACAATTTAACCTAACCTAACTCCTGGTTCAAAATTATAAAATTAATCCTGTCTTTCCATAAAATTAAGTTTAAAAAAGAAAAAAAACTAGTTTCATATCACCATGCAAGTGTCAAATTAATAAAATATTATTGACTGTTAGACTGGTATATGAAATTTATAATCATATATTATTAGTATTGGCATTTATTAAATTAGTGGTATCTCGAGGAGTTTTTAATTAAGCTAAAATATTTTTTTTTTGTATTTCTCTGAGTCGGTGGTAGAGCCGCATTGGAGATTCTCTAATTAATCCATGACAGAATTCAACTCGTCTTTGAAAAATGCAGGCACCTACCAAACTCTCTTGCTATCTTTTCTTAATATGCCTATCAGCATCTAAACTAGCTACCAAACTCAACCACACAACTCATATTCCCTCAAATCACAACGTCTAATCCCATATACAAATCCACACAAAGATTTATTGCTACAAAGCAATCGTGCAAGATAAAACCATCCTAAGAGGATTCACATCCCTTGTTCTTGTAAGAAAATGTATATGTATATCTTTCAAAACATAGGTAACATTTCATTATAATTCGGACAATTGATATTAAGTCATGAGAAAAATTTTGAACATTTTAAGATCTCACATACGCTCATTCGAATGGTTAATTATGTCTTTCATAATTTTTTTATTTGAAAGACAGGAGATCCGTGTTCAACTTAAAACCATTCAATGAACTCAAGGTTAGGCAAATGCTTGTTCAGAAAAATTCTTGATGCTAAAAAAAAAGAAAAGAGAGCACAGAGTTGATTCTTTAAACCTTGAGAGCCGCACTGCCGCCCCCGTAGCCGCTGTACTGGACAGCGCGCATGGCGGCCGGCCTCCCACTCGCGGCCATTTCTTGAGCTCGGCGTGGGTCGTCTTCTTGGAAAGAGCTGTAAGAGAGAACTAAAGAACATGGCTTGGGTTTGTATATGTGGACAGGAAATTTTCGTACGGAAATCTCTCAATAAAATAATAAATTTACAAAAAAAAACAGGAGAAAAAAAATTTGCGAAATGGACCACATTCACCAACCCAGTTGGTGATTCATTAACTGCAGCCTTAAGTCGTCAATTAGGCTGATGACTTAGGCCTCACATACCACAGTCGCCAGACTGTGAGAGAGGGTGATTGCATTTGAAAAATTTCGAAAAAAAGAAAAGAGAGAGGGAAGGAAATGAGAGGGGGAGGAAAAGAGAAGAGTAGAGAAGGTGAAAAAGAGGAAAGGGGAGAAGAGGAGGAGAAAAAGAGGAAAGAGAAGAAGAAGAAGAGAGGAAGAGGAAGAGAAAAAGAAGAAGAGTTCAAAAAAAAAAGATATTTTTTTTGAACTTCTAATTAGATCTATTTTAGAAATTAGTTTTAAATATATATCTGCTTTAGAAATTACTTTTTAAATACATAAATAGTTTAGAAAATAGGCTTAAATATATATTTGCTTTAGAAATTACTTTTAAAATATAGAAATGTTTTAGAAATTAGTTTTTAAGAGATATCTGCTTTAGAAATTAAATATAAAATGTAGATATATTTTAAAAATTAGTTGTAAATACATATTTGCTTTAAAAATTAAATTTAAAATACAGATATGCTTTAGAAATTAGTTTTAAATACATATTTGGTTTAGAAATTTAGTTTAGAGTATAGATCTAAATTAGAAATTCGTAGAAAATGTGTTAATAATTTATATATGTCGTAGGATACGTAGATCTGAGGTACATATGCTGTAAAAAATATGTAGATAACTTAGATATGTTGTGCGAAACGAACTTAAATATGATGTGTACGTAAATTAATTTAGATCTGTTGTATAATGTTGTGCATTTACAAATATGATGTGTATGTAATATTATAGATGAGTTGTATATTAAATTTCACCTATAACAAATTAGATTATTTGAAAAATAAAGCAAAGATTAATTATAATTTTTTGTCGTAGACAATGTCAGAAACAAGAATAGTGTATGTTTTTCACGGGGAACAAGTAATCAGAATCGGACCACATGGGGATGACCTATGTAGCTGTCACCGTGTAGACATGGAATTGAATGATCTCAGTGCAGTTAATTTTGAGGACCTTAAGACTCGAGTCGTGAACATACTAAATATCGACCCATCTTTCCACGAAATTGTCATAGAAACGTTGGTGCCTGTTGGTGAAACAGGTAGTTGGAAATTATGTAAACTTAAAGGCGACCGGTCTTGGGGTTCTCTTGTTAGGAGGGTGTTAAATCCCATTCATGGCCCAGATGACTGCGTGCTGTATGTGACAGTACTAAACATCGAACTGGCGGAAGAGGTACCCGAGCCATTCATTGATCCAACAATGGCACAGGATTCTGCGGGTATCCCAAACACAGGATTTGTGAGTGAGCATTTCTGGCCTGGGGATGAGGCGTACGCCGACGAAGGTGAAGACGAGGGTATGCAATACTCAGGAAGCGAAGGTTTGGAGGTGGACGCAGACTATGCGGATTCGTTTAGCGAAGAAGATTATCGTGGGATGGGACCTCCGCAACAATGGTTAGATCTAAGTGGTTTTGATCACGCATGAATCCACGATGATCGCAGTTCAAACTCGGCATCGGATGAGCAAAGATTAATTTTAGGGCAACATTTCCGAAACAAGGAGGAGGCCAAGCAAGGCATGGCGATGTGGTCCATTGTACTATATCGCTCTTTCAAGGTGGATAGAACAAATCCGCGTCTGTACATAGTGAAGTGCACGGTGGAGGGATATAGATTTTATGTTCGTGTTGCCCGGTACAAGGACAGTGAGCATTTTGTTGTTTCGAGAATCACCGAACATGACTGTTCGGTTACAGAAGCCTCACGGAGCCACAAGAATATATCATCCGCTTTTGTGGCAAATGTGATTTTGGCGAACCGCATGAAAATCTGGACATGGCACCGAAAGAAATTGTCGCTCAAATCGCGGACACATTTGGATACAACATTCAGTACGGCAAAGCATGGAGAGTAAAACAACTTGGTCTTGAGATGTTATTTAGATCTTTCTACGATTCATATAACTATGTGCCCAGACTGATACAGCAAGTCGTCGATACCAACCCTGACACTGTAATGGACATGCTTCATAGGCCAGTTATGGGCATAAATGGTGACATAGTGCATGGAGCGGAGTACATGGAGCGTATATTCTGATCATTCGGGCAGGCAATCTCTGTATTCAAGTACATGCGGCCAATACTTTGCATGGATGGCACATTTTTAACTGGAAAATACAAGGGAACTTTAATGATAGTTGTTGGCGCAGATGCAAACAATCAGCTACTTCCAATGGCGTACCTCATCGTAAAAGGCGAGAGCACAAACAGCTGGGTGTGGTTCCTTACAAATCTAAAACGAGCTGTTATGAAGGATAGATGAAAAGTGTGCGTCATCCATGATAGACACAAGGGCCTTTTGAGTGCCATTGAGTTCATGTTGTGCACAGAGAACCCACAGTACAGATGGAAGGACTTGATAAGTCGGTGGTGCAAACGACATCTTGCGGCGAACTTTTTCACTCATTACAGAAACACATGCCTGATGAAGAAGTTCAAGCGGTTGTGTGATCAGAACCAGGGCCATAAGTTCCAACGAATTTGGGACGAGCTAGAGAAAGATACCTCGGACCTAGCTAAAGCTCAAAGATCTGAGGCAAGCAGTTCGCAACAGGCGGAGGATGGAGCAAACGTCGTGGGAACTTCAGATGGGATGATATGGCGCAGCCGGAGATCAAGAACAAAGAAATTTAGTGAATGGATCGGTGATAAAGCTCCAGAGAAATGGTCACTACTGCACGATGAGGGAGGAGCTAGATACGGAATAATGACAACCAATATGGCGGAGGTGTACAACTTCGTGTTGAGGGGGGTACGAGGGCTTCTGCTCACCGAAATTGTGGAATTTACATGGCATTGCACTGCTAAATACTTCCATGAGAGGGGTACAGTTGCAAGAGCACTACTTGGGGTCACACCATCAAAATATCCTCACGAAGTGCAGAGGTACTTAGAAATGAAAGCTGTGGCTGCTCAGAAACACTCAGCCCAGTGCATTCCAAACAGCAGAAGACAAAGTTGGGTTGTTTATCTGAAGAGTAAGAACGTGGGGGGAGGATACATACGGTCGATCAGAAAGTAAGGTGTCATTTTTTAAGACGGCGTCAAGTGCACTTGTAACAAGCTTGCTTTGTTGCATAAACCGTGCTCCCATGTGATGGCAGCGTGTGCGCATGACAACAAGTCGAGTGAGACATACATATCACTTTACTATGACACACGGTTCCTCGCTAAAACATGGACTGCAGACTTCAAGGTCTGGGGAACTCAGGAGCACTACAGAGAGCTGTCACGCAGAGCAGGCTAGATCTTGTATGTTCCACCGCTACACCTGGAGCGGAGAGGCCCTAGACGACGATGAAGACTTTGAATCAGCAACGACATGGATAATGCAGAACGCGATGAGCTGCGAAAGTGTGTAGTTTGTCGACAGCCTGGCCACACAAGGAGGACATGTCGTAATGCATCCGGATCGCACTGAACGTGAATCAATCAGTAATGTTGTGCAATGCGTATTCATTCCTCTCATGTATTTTATGTTTGTTTTTTCACTCATATTATATGATGTACTAACTCAATGTTCCTGCTTGCAGACATGGCTCATGATCGTAGACAGCTTCCTGAGCTACTGGATCAGTACTACCATGATTGTCATCGAGCTCGAGCCCTTAGGGCCGGAAAGGAGCTTCAGTTGTTCCGCCTACGATCGCCGGGCACGGCCTGGCCTCTCGATGGGAGATACATCACACGGCTGAGGGTGGTGGGACTTTTTCCTTTTGTCACGACGATCACCAAAGCGGAGTTCTTCAGGCACGATCGATCACTGGTCTCAGCTCTGGCGGACAGATGGAGACCCGAGACACACACATTTCACTTCCGGTGGGGGGGGAGATGACTATCACCCCGGAGGATGTGGCAATGTTATTCGGCTTGCCGATTGGCGGACAGGCCTGGGTACCACCACCCACTCCTGCCGGATGGGATGTCGCATTCACACAGAAGTTTCACCCCCTGCCTCTAGGACACGAGTGTTGATCGAAGGATGCCGACTAGAGGGGGGTGAATAGGCGGTTTTAAAATTTTTCTTCTAAATTAGGGTTTAACAACCTAAGATTGCAATAACAAATCTTCTAAGGATATGAAAGACAATTCAATTCAGATTTAGCACTTTCTAAAATATTAATAGCAACAATTCAATCACTATGAAAATTAAGCAAGTAGTAGAGGTAACCGAAAAGATCAAGTTTTTCCCGAGGTCTCGGAAATTTGCCGATTTCCACTAATCCTCGTTGAAGCGCTCTTTGCTTGAGCTTATGCTTCGATTTCACTAGAGGTAGCCCTTCTCCTCTCCGGATAGGCGAGCTCCGAGCCTTTACAACCAATCGCCGGGCCTCTCCGACACACCGTCGATGGAGAGATCGCCAGACCTCCCGGGTCGTCTAGGTGACTGCAATCACCAAGAGTAACAAGTCTAGAACCTTGCTTGATCAACCTCAAAGCTTGATGAGCACAATGCAAATGCAAGAAGGCTTGAAAACAAATTCACTCAACTAGCACTCAAGATTTCTCAAGTTTTGACTTCAATTGCTAGAGAATGGATGTGAGAGGGCTTGCACACTGTTGCTCAGGGTTTTTGAGATGTATTTCATATGTTTTAGACATCTACAACAGTGATCTATTTATACTCTCAGCAAAAACGGTCGAAATCTAGAAGATTGAGCCAAAGTTGTACTGGCCGGACATTGTCCGGTCACTTCGGACAATGTTCGGTCAGTACAAAAATTTTGACCGTTATTCACGTGAAATGCGAGTATCAGTAGCCGTTTGGATTAAATTGTGAAGGCCGGACAAATGTATTTGTCCGGACAAAATGTCCGGACAGATGCATTTGTCTCTGTTGACACCCCTGTTTAAAATGATTTGTACATGCCGGACAGATACATTTGTCCAGACAAAATGTCCGGACAGATGTATCTGTCTCTGTTGACACTTAACATAAAACACTCCAGATTTTTGTATAGGCCGGACATATGGGATTTGTCCGGACAAATAGATTTGTCTCTGTTAACACAGCCCTTACAATAGCCCAGATTTTGTATTGGCCGGACATTGTCCGGTCACTTCAGACAATGTCCGGTCACTTCAGACAAAACCTCCGGACAAATACATTTGTCTTAATTCAATATGCTGTTAACATTTGTACTGAGCAGACATTGTCCGGTCACTTCGGACAATGTCCGGCCTTCACCGGACAGATGCACCGGACAAATGTATTTGTCTCTGTTGCACTTGTTTGCAAAGTTCTGAAATTGTTTGTATTGGTCGGACATTGTTCGGTCACTTCAGACACTGTCCGGCCAGTACAAAACGAAAACAGACTTCTGAATTTTTTACTCAACTTTGATTTAGGGCAAATGCAAATGCAAATATGCTTCTAAAAACTTCAAGGTTGATCAATATACTTGTGCTAAGACCCCTCTTAATAGTACGACCATCTAACCTAGAAAATTTCAAAACAAGAAGGCGCTAGGTTTAGGTATTTGTACTCTTGTCGAGATTTTCGTCGTTTTCGCTTCATGGAGTCTTGATAACCTTGCTTTGTCTTTCCTTGATACTTTCTCCTTTTATTTACCTGAGTCTTACATACAGAGGTTAGTCGCAAATCTCACGGATGTCATTAATCACCAAAACCCTAATTAGGGCTCAAGATTCAACAACGAGCCCTTCCACCATAACGTGGGAGTTCCTGCAGTCTGGCTCGCTCACTTTCAGATATGCCCAGCAGATGCTGATGAGTGGACAGTCAGCCGACATTTCGAGGCGTACCTACTACACTTGTTTGGTGGATTCATGTTCACTGGTACGCTTACTCATGATACATACACATATATTTTACTTACTGCATTTAAATCTTAACATCCAAGTGGTTTTTGTTTGCAGGTACACACGGTGACACGGTGGACCGTTGGCTTGTTCCATTGGCGCAGATGCTCGCAAACATGACGATCGAGCAGATTCCACAGATTAGCTGGGGCTCGGCGGTTCTGTGTGCGACATATCGAGCGTTGTGCGACAGACATATGATCCACACCATGCCGAAATCCCTGCCCCGAGTGTGCAGCAGACATACGATCCACACCATGCATCCTGTGTGCAACGCAAGGTATGCACAAATACTCCGTTTCTTGCTTGTTATTGTTATTTCCGCTTATCATTGTGTTGTGGTTTTGTAGATTGACGGCCTTCGTGCGATTACCTCCACCACGCAGCCGCTACTCCATCGGGACGAGTCACATCTACCTATCACACCCGAGGAGTACAAGAAGGCCATCACCTTCATTCATCGAGTCACGACCCAGCTGTTGCGGGAGAGTTCCGCCACTTCGTCGACATCTGGTGCACCTCCTCCGCCAACAGCCCCTCCCATTCAGACGTTGTCACAGCTGGCCGCTCATCCGCCCGATGCACCCGGACCTTTAGGTACGGCCATCGATGCCTCAATTTATCTCGGTGTGCCCCCGGCTCGCTCTTACTGTTCAGGTGTTCCACCTCACGTGGACGTGGCGTCGCGTGGTGGTGTATGGATCTCTGAGGGTACCCCTGCGCGGCCTACGAGCTCCGATCCAGCCTGGGGTTCAACATCACGTTCGACCTGGACGACGAGTACATCACCATGTCGCAGCGTACGGTGCACGAGGATGCCGGTACGTCCTCGTCGGCTCCATTTGCACCGTCCAATAGGCGTCCGCCGTGCATTCCACCTCAGTTCATCCATTCCGACCCGGACGTGGTCGTCGACCTTGCGTACGCAGACTATTCTGACATGTTGTAGAGGGGAGACGACACCCACCAGAGCCAACATCAGTTGGCGTCCGCACAGCTTAGTGATGCGCCTCCGCCGTCGCAGGACCCTCCTGATACAGGTCTCGATCGGGCGAGCGCCCAACCACCACCACATTGACAGCCGTCACAGAGGACAGTGCGGGGACGCACCACCTTCTCACCCTCACCATTTCAGCGGGATTGGCCTCGTCGCCCGAAGAGGGGCCGACATTAGTTTTTTTCAAAGTTCTTACTCTCTAAATGAAACATGATTTTTGTTTGCATGTATGTATGAAACATGGTTTTTCTACGATTCAGCCTTTCTACTTTTCAATATTTTTTACGTTCAGTTCTTACTTTTGGTAACCCCACAAATTAAATCAACCACGAAACATACGAATCAATCAACCGAACCCCTTGCGACTCTTTTTCTCTCTGATTAGGCGGGCTGCAGTTGATTTATCTGCAATTATTCTTTTTATTTCGGTTATTCATACATAAAAAACAGCCTTCTAGGCTATTTTACAAACAATATACACCACATGGGTTTTTTTTGAAATAATCAAAATTACATTGGTTATTTTAGAAATAATATAAAATAAATAATGTTATTTTTGTAAATAAAAATGGACTTAAGGCAGCGGTTGATGAGTCGCCAACTGGGTTGGCGACTGTAGTCGTTTTCGAAATATTTTTCTCTTGTGTTTTTTGTGAATTTATTATTTTATTGTGGGATTTCCGTATGAAAAATTCTGTGGACAGCGATGGCAATATGGCATGGGCTCACTTGCACGCCAAGGATTTGGCCGGGATTAAATTATATATATATATATATATATATATATATATATATATATTGTGGGATTTTGAAATATTTCAAATATATATAAACACTATTGTACACCCACCCCTAAAATAGTTATTATGTACCCAGTCTAGAAACTGTCCGATCTAACTTACTAGAATAAAGTACAACCGTTGGATAGAGATATCGGTTATTCTCTGTTTAAAAGAATTTAACGTCGTTTATAACGACAGTAAATATTTGAAATATTTTATTGTTACTGATCGATATCCTCACCAACCGCCTCTTCATCTTCTTCACTGCGCTCTCACGTCTTGTTCACATCCAATAAATTTACTGACAAAAATATATAGTATAGATCTATAGTATATGGCTAGTAAAATTACATTACGTGACCAGTAAATTTACTGACAAAAATCTATAATATAATCTATAGTATGTGACTAATAAATTTACTGGTCATATAATATATATTTACTGGTCCGTTTAGTAAATTGTAATATACAACCAATAAATTTATATTACGCGATCAATAAATTTACTGACAAAAATTTATAGTATGTGACCAGTAAATTTATTGATCATATATTATACATTAATTTACTGCTCTGTCTAGTAAAATCTATAGTATATGACTAATAAATTTATATTACACGACCGGTAAATTTACTGACTAATATGATTTTGGTTCATATTTTTTAATCAGTTCCTATTTTGTAGGGAAAGTGTGCGGTTGTAATAAATCATGATGTGAGTTCCTATTTTGTAGGGATAATAGAGCCGTTTATGGTAGTTACTACCGTGAATAAAATTCTAATCTCGATGCATGATCCAACGATACAAAACGTGGGTATAGAATAGTTATTCTAGGGACAGGTGTAGAATAGTGTCTCATATATATATAATTTCTAGTATAGATCCACCTCATCCACCATCTATATGTCTCAAGATTTGTGTCTCATCTACCTATTATTTGAAAAAATTAATACCATTATCTCTTCTCTGTTAATAACTACCCACTATATTTTTTGGTAGTTTTAGTAACTATTTTTATTTTTCTCCACCAGATTTCTCTCTCTCCTCTACTGATCTCCTCATGTTTCTCTATGGCAAAACATCTTCCTCCTCTATGACAGCAACTGATGAGAACATCCCTAGCATTAGTAGCACTAGCATTCGACTAGAAGAACATACATGACCAATCACTCGAGTGAAAGTCACACAATTAAATCAACATGTGATTTTGTTCATAAAAGAATTAAATTATGATGAGAATATGTTGCTACCTAATAGCTCTGGTTTAATATTGATTAGAAATGAAGCGAGAGGGCATAACAAGAAGGACATAGCCACGTATGAGCTAAATGACTTTATCGAATCTGGTCATACATCTACTGAGTGGAAAGAGGATTTTCTAAACTTTCCGAGCCCAAGATCACTCAATTCTATTAAGGATTGCACCCACTACAATCAAAAGAATTCTACTCGACAGGCAGTCTGCTGATCAAGTGACAGTCCGACTTCAAAAATTCGACCAAGCGCCATTCTCAGCACAGATGTCCAAGTTGGTTGTGTGAGTACTTGTTAGAAAGGAATTCAAAGGAGCTTTCCAATAAAGTAAGAATCATTGAAAACCGACATCGTATGCAACCAAGAGACCGAAAAGAGTAACGACTATAACTGTGGAAAAAGTCCAGTTTGAATCCGAGAAGATTGATTCTGGATTTCTTTCATCTTTTATAGTATGTTAGGATTTTATTTCGTTTTGAATTAGATTAAGATTGAATTTCTATTTTAAATATTCTATCTTTTGTAAATATCACTCTCTATAAATGGTCATAGTTTTAGGAACCCAACATTGATATTGATATTTTTCATATTGAATACAGAAACCCTAGTTTTAGTTGAGAGTTGAATCTCTTAATCCTTTGCTCTTGTGATTTCCTTCGGAATTGCTTGAATGATGTTCGTGATCACCCTATCTGTGCGCAAACTCCATGCGTGGCTGTGTGGATAGGTAATTCAGAGTGTGATTGGGCGGATTCAATGATACGCAGGTCCTTATTTTACAAATGGTTGGTTATCTCGTTTCGTCAGGTCATACTAGTTATCTATGTATCTTTAGATACTAGTTATGATTTGATTGGATATCAATCCTCGTTCGGATACCCTGGTTCCGATCAAGTACTGAATCCAATTAGATGAATACGGGATTTTACTCAAAAGACCGAAACCCAGTGATCGAACACAAGTTTAAAGGAAAAGCACAACTCTTTATTTAAAAGAGGGACTTTTTGATTTGATTACAGTATAGACCAAATTTTAGCCATACTCGATCATATGCTGATTTGCTCCGATTGAAGTATAGACGGGCTTCGACTATACTCGACCAGATGCTAATATGCGGAATAACGAGATCTTACTCAGAATTATCGAAATCCAAGTCACAAACACAGTTCAAAGATAGCACAACTCTTTATTGAAAAGAGAGATCTTATACACGTTGAACATTAGGATACACTTGCCTATGTCAATGAACTATGTGTCTAAGACTTATATAAGTTCAATCAAGGCTCAATGCTATTCGATGATCTAAAATAAAACTATTACAAAATATTTATAGTCCAATCGTATGAATACGTATCAGACTCAATAACCATTTATCCTAAACGTATTAGACTCGGACAACTAACTAAATCTAAACAGATATGACTCAGTTATATATGTTGATCAAACTACAATTTTGACCAGACAGAGAGATCAAATCCTTCCCGAGGTCACGAACCCTTTCCAAGGTTGCTAATCCTTTCCGAACTCGACCTAAAGTATTCGACCTGAAGGATCCGATGATCCTCCCGGTTCATAACTCCCCTGTTGAGAAGGAGCCAACCCCTGTTGCAACCAACGATCAGAATTGGAGATGTGGAAATTGACCTTGACCATCTTCTCGGGTGTACCACTTTGCCGCATGTGCTCATTGATCTTTCCGACCGATTTGAAAAGAATCTCGTATACCGCTGCGAGTGGTAGTCACCTTTTTCTCCAAGATCCTGTCGTCAGGTAGAGATTCTTCTCATTGATAGATCAAGTCTTCAATAGATGGTACTATGGTATCTGGCTCATCATCCAGCATTGAAAGCTTGAAGAGTTTGAAGTGCTCAACATTGACAACCGAATAAATATCCATGTATGGAGGTAATTCGAGCTGACAAGTATTAGTGTCAAATTTTTGCAAAATTCTAGAAGGACCATAACAAATTGGTTTAAACTTTTTACCTTCACCTTTTAACCTCTCCTTACTTAGATGTAACCATACTATATCACCTTCTTGGAATTGAGCATCAACTTTGTGCTGATCATGTTGCTCCTTATACTTGAGTTGAACTTTTAGTAAATTCTATTCAACCTCATCATAGAGTCATTGAATACCTTTTAGGAACTTTTGCGCTCGTTCTTGATCATATGTTTTCTTGCTATTCTGTGCTGAAGTAGAGATCACAAACTCCATGTCGAATGGACTTTGTGGTAGAAATCCCAAACAGACCTCAAAAGACAACTTTTAGTTGAACCATGCACTGCTTGATTAAAAGCAAACTACAAGTATTGTATGCTTTCATCTCAGGTCTTCGGATGCTTAGAGTTATATCCTCTCAAGAGATGAACGACTATTCGATTTACCACCTCAGTTTGTCTATCAGTTTGAGGATGAAAGCAGTACTCCTCTTCAACTTAGTATCCATCATCGTCCAAAGAGATCACCAAAAGTGACTAAGGAACCGGGTATCAAGATCAGACACAATAGAAGTCGGCAGTCCGAAATGTGTCCAAATGTGCTGAAAGAACACCCGAGCCACTTCTTCTCTCGTGATAGTCTTCCGATAAGGTATGAGAATTATCATTTTGGAGAACCGATCAAAAACTACAAAGAGATAGTCATTGCCACGTCAGGTTTTAGGCAATCTTCCCAAGAAATTCATGGATATGTCTTCCCATGGTCGTGACGGAACTGGCAAAAGAGTGTACAAACCTAATTTTTGGTTTCTCAGTTTTGAGATGCTGTAGAGACCACAGCCTCGAACAAAATTAGCCACATCACCAGAACACATGTCAGTGAAGATTTTGCAAAATTTTCATAACCCCAAAATGTCCAGCAACCTTCAAGGTATGCGCTTCTCACAACCATTGAATTCGAGGTGCTCCACGAGATATACAAAGTAAATTGCCTTTGTACAAGAGTCCTTCGTATCGAACAAACTCTGTAGGTTTTCTTGTTTCAAGCACAGTCAGTGCTGATCGAAAATCAGGATCTTCACTGTATATTGTGGCATAGTCATCATGACATCACGGCTCGATCTGCATGAACGCTAATAAACAGAGGGTTGTAATTGGTGGTCGTGACAACATGTCAGCCAGTTTATTGTGTACACCCTTCTTGTACTTAATCACCAGATTAAAGTATTTCAGATATGACATCCACTTCATATGTCGAGCTTGCTATAGCTTCGATTGAGTTTGCAATTACTGCAAAGGTTGGTGGTCGATGTGGATAACAGTCTCTTAACTAAAAGGTAACACCATCAATATTTTATGGCCTGATGCAGTGCACACAACTCCTTGTCTTAGGTCCGATAGTTCCTCTGAGCTCCCTAGAATAGCTCAGAGCGATATGCTACTGGTCGACCTTGTTGCATGAGCACTGCACCCATTGCATAATCTGAGGCTTCTGTTTCTAACTCGAATGGCTTCTATAGAATCGGTAAAACTAGAACAAGAGCTTCACTGATCTTCTTCAGTAAGAGAAATGTATCCTCATGTTTCCTTGTCCACTTGAACTTCTGGTCGATCCTGGTTAATGCATGAAACAGAGAAGCCACTATCAAGAAGTGTCGTATGAATTTCCGAAGGTACTAGCATGCTCCCACAAAACTACGCACTTCTGTAATTGTTCGCAGTCGAGGCCACTCGTGAATCAATTTTACCTTGTGGGGTTGATTTACAATGTTCTCTTGTCGACCATGAATTCCAAGTAAAATAGAGTTTGCTGGCCGAACTCGTACTTCTTACAGTTGAGGCAAAGTCGATGTTGCTAAAATTGTTCGAACATTTTTTTGACATGAATGAGATGCTCATCCCTCAAATGACTATAAACCAATATATTGTTGAGGTAAACGATTACAAAGTCATCGATGAATTGTCGTAATACATCATTCATGAGATGCATGAAAGTAGCCGGGGTGTTACAAAGGCCAAACGGCATGACCAGCCATTTGAACAGACCTTGTCGCATTTTGAATGCGGTTTTCCACGTATCTTCCTCTCGGATGCTGACTTGATAATATCCTGACTTTAGATCCAATTTTGGGAAGACAACAACATACTTCAATTGGTCTAGTAGGTCATCAATACGAAAAAGAGGGTACCGGTTCTTGATGGTGACCTTGTTCAGTACTCGGTAGTCGATGCACATATGTCAAGTCTCATCTTTCTTTGGCACTAACACCACAGGAGATCCACAAGGTGAACTGCTTGGTTGGGTGACATCATCATTCACCAACTCAACAAGTTGTCTTTTGATCTCTTCCTTTTCCAATACTAAGTTGCGATACATACTCAAATTATTGATAATTCTCATATTTGTCTATATTTTCTGGATATTTCCCCGCATTCATGCTCATTTTAGCCATAAAGATCATAATATACTCATATATATTTGTATTGGCTGTCGTTCAACCTCGACTGTGTGTTTTGTTTATTTTAATCGTAGGTCGACGCAATTCAGAAAATTTACAGCTGAATGGATGAGTTTCATCGACTGAATCTAGTAAACGGACGATTCCGTACAGAAGTGCGCGTCATAACGGAAGTGTAGGAGCCGACTACATCAAGATCAGAGTCTTCGGGAGGCTAGAACAACCAAACCTAGCAGCCAAAGGCCAGTTTGCAATTTTCTAAACATCTAAGCCCCTAATTGTAAAACAACCAAAACACAAAAATACCCTAACCGCCATGATTGTTCCTTGGCCTGACACATATCCTAAATCTCTCCCATTGCTCTTCTCTCCCAACCCCGGTAAGCTTGCCGCCGGTGGTCAGATGCACGCCGACAATAAGTCGCCGGTCTCCTTCTTCCTTTCTTCTTCTTCTCCCTCTCCAGTGATCCGCCGGTGTTCTCTCTCCCTTCATCCTCTCTCACCACAATTCGTCTTCTCCTCTCCCGTTCGTCTTCACAGCGGGCAGAGCCACTGTTCTTTCCTCCTCTGTTTCCTCTCCCCCTCTTTTATTCTTCCCTCTTTCCCCTTCCTTTTTCTTCACTTCCCTCCTTCTCTAGTTCTCTCTTTCTTCTTCCTTTCCACCTTTCTTCTTCCTCCTTCTTCCTCTTCTTCTTCTTCCTCTCTTCTCCTTCTTCCTCTCCCCATTCCTCCATAACACCACGGCGCCGGATTTGCCCCAATCCCACCGCGCCTCCACAGCTCGTGCCGGCGCCGGTCTGCCACAGCCCCGCGCCTCCAGTGTGCGCTGACACCGAGCCACGCCATTGGAGCCGCCGATCCACCTCCCGCCGCCCTCCTGCCGCTGGATTTGCCGTGATCCGCCACCACCAGGCGCCTCCACCGTCCAGCGCCGCCGCCAGATCCACGCCGGAGCCGCCGATCTACCTCCCGCCGGCTCCTGAGCCAACTCGCGCCAGATCCGCCAGATCTGGCCACTGCACCGCCACCACCAGGCGCCTCAATCTTGCGCCGCCACCGAGAGACGCCAGCCTCCGCACCGCTGCCTCCTCTCCAAGGATCCCACGCCGATCCACTCCAGTGCGTGCCATGCCTCGCGCCTCCACAGCTCAGTCACCACGCCGCGCCTAACTCCAGCGCCGCCGCTCCACAACCCTCGCCGCCTCCTTCCACGCCGCCGCCGTTCCCGAGCCGCCCCCGGCCTCACACCACTCCACGCCGGCGCACTGCCACAACACCACTTCAGTGACCCTATCCGGTCCCAAGTCGTGCCTCCACGCCTCCCGTGCCTCTCCAGCCGCGCCGCCACCACAAGTCACCGGATCACCTCAGCCACCGGATCCACTCCACCACCGAGCGCCACCGGATCTGCTCCGGTGCTGCCCCGTCGCGCCTCCACAGACCTCAGCGGCCTCGACCTTCGCCGTGTACTAGCTCCACAGCGCCTTCTTCCTGTGTCGTGGCCTCGGCATCTTCTTCGACTACGTCTTCGTCGGCCGACGTGACAACCAGCTCCATTGCTTCAACCACGGCCACCAGCTCCACCAGCTCTGCAACAAGCACACACCAACACGCGTAGAGTTCATTTCTTCTCCCTCTGTTCTTCAATTCAATCTATAATTCCTGTGATGTATGAGATGGATGTGTGTATGTGAATCGTTGAATTGCATTCTCAAATTCCAAATTCTAAGCTGAATCGAAGTGAATCTGTTATGTGATTGCCTGCAATTGTTGGTTAGAAAATAGAATTGACAATCTTTGCATGAATTTCTGGAGTAGTTGGGTTTGGGTGGATCCCTGTGTTTTCAGTTGTTGTTGTATGGTGCCTCTGTTTGAATTTCTGTTTTTGTTTGCATGAATGATGGATTGCTTGAGAGCTGTGAGGACTAGACATTCAATTCCAGTGATGACACGCAGATGAACTGATGCTTTGATTGTCTTCTTGAATACTTTATTTCTGATTCTGGATTGAGTTTCTCTTTACTTTATTCATTTGCCTGAGCTTGTGAGTTCTGCAGAATTGAATCTCTCTTTAAATGAATGTTGGGAATTCAACTGATTTTGTTTGGGGATTTGTGATGATCATGCAATATTCAATTCCAGTACTCCTGCAATCCTGTGAATGCAATGTCTACTATTTGTGAGCTCTGTTTAAATCTCAGCCTTCTCAGTTAATGACGTGATGCTTGGAAACCTAGCATGTTATTGAAGAAGTATTGTAGCGGATTGTAGTCTCCAGTGAGGTGCAGTTGTGTTTGCTGTTGAGCTGTGGTCGTGAGGAATTGAGGACTAATTAGTGTTTGTTTGGTACTTGCCGATCAAAGATACTCATTGTAGGTTGTGATCGATGTTAGTTGTTTGCGCAGCCTCGCGTGCTACTACTACACGATTCCTCTCTATTGCTTGTATCTATGAAGCACTAGTTCAAATCAACACTAGTTAGGTCGTGAGCCCTTCTCTTTCTCTTTATTCCTTCCAACATTTTCTCTCTCTCGTCTATTTTAGCTTCATTTGTCATCTATTTAGTCTAGTTTTACACGATTTGTTTTCTCTAGTTCCTGAGGAAAGAACGACAAAATACTCACCTACTGCATCGTCTTCGTTCTCTTGCGAGACAGTTTAGGCTGGTATCAAATGTTGCCGGGGACTAGTTTGAATGCGAACATGCTTGACTAACTAGATCTTTTATTTTTGTTTCTTTTTGGTTTTTGTTTGCGGCTTTTTCCGCCCCTTTTTCCCCACTCTTTTATTTCTCTCACTTCTTCCTGTCCTTTCTTCGTTGATTGATTGATTTACACTGAGTGAGAGGATATGGATGGCTACCATTCTTTTTGTGATGCATGTAATAATCTCAGTGCTAAATTAGATGATTTGCCTCGTCAGATCAATATAGCTCTCCGTGGATTATTTACTCATGTTAGTGCTGCTCCTATATGTTGTATTTGCGGTACTCGAGATCATTCGCCCGCTGCTTGTCAGCATGGTCGAGCATCCACTACATCTCAGCCTGAATGGCCTACATACCCAAATACATCGTACAGGAACAGCCACCTTGCTATCTCATTATCTTCTAGCTATCATTTTCAGGGTTTTAGGTACAGAGAGCAGCCCTCATATACAGCATATCAGCTTCCGTACTCCACATCAGCAGTACTCACAGCAGCCTCCTGCATATGAGGATACATCTAGACTTGAGGCACTGATGGAGCGTCATTTGAAAAAGATGAACGAATATCTTCATCTGTCCCCATAGTCGCCTCCCGAAGTTGAGGATACATCCAGACTTGAGGCACTGATGGAGGACATGATTAAGAAGTCCGAGCACTACCTTGCACGATGTTCAAATGCGGACGCATTTGAGGCCATCACACCTCCATTGAGTGTCCCGGAGCCCACCTATGACATCTATCCTCGGACCCTCACGGAGAGACCACAGTTGTGAGCGATGAGCTTCGACCTGATCTTGTTCCTTCGATGTCGCATCACTATGCTCCACCTCCTGCTGATCTGCTCATGTGTGATGATGATGGCGAGTTTGTTTTTGAGACACCTCTGCGTCCGTTTGGACCGTTTTCTTCTGATGATCCATTGATAGGCAGACCAGAGATGGAGAGTGTCAGTTTGAAGTTGCAGAACCCCCATGTCACACCTATGCTCCTCTTATTGATAACTCAGTGCTCGAGACAATTCAATTTGATGATGTAGATTCCCTAGGCTATTCCTTGAACCATGAGATCGAGAGGGAGAGATTCTCCTTTGATTCAGAGGGACTTCTTTCTGACATAGGGGTCTCCGTTCATCTTGATCCACCAGACATGACCCCCATGGAGGTTTTTCCTACCCCAGACTTGACACCATCCATTGTTTAGGTAGACTTGAAACCCCTCTCGTATTATTCTGAGCTGTTTAAAACTGATGAGACTTATCATATCCCTGTGAGTTGTCATTCGCCTTTTATCGACATATGCTATCTTCATGATATGTATTGTCAGTTGATCTATGTGTTAGGACTTTCGTCAGCTGACCTTATGGAGTGCCTTGTCCCTACCATACACACGTGCTTGTTCTTTCTTGATCTTATTTGCAGGTTAGCATGTGTGGCTAATCGACCGCAAGCGGACTTGCTCTGAGTCAACATTCCCTGGGATCCTGGTGGATTCCTAGGCATGCTGATTCTGACCGGAGGGTGGACGTGGAGCTTCTACTACGTCCCTCACAAGCCCCTCCTCCTGCGCTTCAATTCCATATCCTTTGAGGGTCGAGTTTCCGATCTAAAAAAAGCGCTTCTCGGGAGGCAACCCGAGTCATTCTTTTCTTTATTTCTTTTCATTTTATTTTGTAAATTGTAGTTTGTTTTTCTTTCTTTTTCTCTTTCAAGGACCTACTATCATCCGAACATGTGCATGAGATCTTCGAAATAGCTCGTCGTCACGATATTGTTTTCATCATATACCTAGTGAGCTGTCTCGGACCTCATGTTACCCATTTGTGCACAAACTTATTTTCTTGCATCCACCCAACCTGTTTTGCATTCATGTATGCATCGAGACTATGCATGTTTTAAGCTTGGGGGAGTGCATTCAAATATGAAATTTGGGTTAAATTTTTCAAAAATTCGGATGATTTTAGACTAAAATAGGGCATTTGTGTATGTATGAGCTTCAATTCTCTATATTTGTGTAAATGTTGTGATTTATGACTATTTGTGCATGCTTGTACTTGTGTATGCGATTGTTGATTATCCAGCCGTGTGGGTTCATATATTGTGTGCATGTGATGTATCTTCTATATTGAACTGTTTGTTTGACAAACTAATTACAAGAGAGGTCATACCAAAATTTTCCTTGAATTATGTTTAGATTGCCCACACTAACCATGTTTCGAATGTTTTGCAAATTTGAGTGTTAATTTTTGCATGCTTGTTACCATAAATATCCTGTGTATGTAATATTCAAGATACTAGTTTAGATCATTTAATTGCTTGGTTTGTGTACTTGGCCTCCTAGATATCACTTCTAGTTACTTAAACCATGTTTTTACAAACTTGTGCAAAATAAGGTTGTAAATGCTGCTCTCTACCTAGTAGGCAACTTCTATTTCACCGCTTAATAAAAACTCTTCTACTCTCCGCTCCTCTGAGCTAGTCGATGTTTGACTTGTTTTTGCATTATTAAAATGTTAGCTTGTTCATAAATCATCGATTGAGCTCATGAGCGTGTTGATCACTCTATGGAACACATCACCTAGTGCGATGGACCTAGGGTAGAGTATGAAGAGACCCGCAACTAATAAGTCGAACGGGAAGGAGCTAACTAAAGCACCAGATTTCGAAAAAAAAGTTTTCAATAAGGTTAGAAAGTGATTAGCATGATGTCTATGGAGGCTAAATCATGTAATCATTTCAATTATCTGATTTCTAAACTCTTCATTTGATATTCGTATGCCAGTATATACATTGGTAACTCGTATGTTTTTTCACTCATTCTTGCTAAATTCGAGATATGATTGGCTGTGTGTAATTTATACATGATTCATAATCATTTACGACCTTTTTTTGGAGCCTTCTCGTATTTGCGGAATAAATAGTTATAATACACTAGATTGTCGCATTCATGCATTACTTGCTGTCCTTGTTTATTCACTGATTTTATTTGCTTGAGGACAAGCAAAAGTTCAAGCTTGGGGGATGATAATTCTCATATTTGTCTATATTTTTTGGATATTTCCCCTCATTCATGCTCATTTTAGCCATACAGATCATCATGTACTCAAATATATTTGTATTAGCTGTCATTTAACCTCGACTGTGTGTTTTGTTTATATTAATCTCAGGTCAACGCAATTCGAACAATTTACGACTGAATGGATGAGCTTCATTGACTGGATCTAGCAAACAGACAATTCCGTACAGAAGTACGCGTCGTTACGGACGCGTAGGAGCCGACTGCGTCAAGATCAGAGTCTCCGGGAGGCTAGAACAACCAAACCTAGTAGCCAAGGGCCAGTTTGCAATTTCCTAAACATCCAAGCCCCTAATTACAAAACAGCCAAAACACTAAAATACCCTAGCCACCATGGTTGTTCCTTGGCCTAGCACATACCCTAAATCTCCCCCATTGCTCTTCTCTCCCAACCCTGGCAAGCGTGCCACCAGCGGCCAGGTCTACGCCGACGGTAAACTGCCGATCTCCTTCCTTTTGTCCTCTTCTCCCTCTCCAGTGAGCCGCCAGTGCTCTCTCTCCCTTCATCCTCTCTCACCACAATTCGTCTTCTCCTCTCCCGTTCGTCTTCACCGCCGGTAGAGCCACTTTTCTTTCCTCCTTCTCTGTTTCCTCTCCCCCTCTTTTATTCTTCCCTCTTTCCTCTTCCTTTTTCTTCACTTCCCTTCTTCTTCTCTGGTTCCCTCTTTCTTCTTCCTTTCCTCCTTTCTTCTTCCCCCTTCTTCCTCTTCTTCTTCTTCTTCCTCTCTTCTCCTTCTTCCTCTCCCCATTCCTCCATCACACCACGCCACCAGATCTAACCCAATCCCACCATGCCTCCATAGCTTGTGCCAGCGCCAGTCTGCCACAGCCTCGCGCCTCCAGTGTGCGCCGACACCGAGCCACACCATTGGAGCTGCTGATCCACCTCCCGCCGCCCTCCTGCCACTGGATTTGTCGTGATCCGCCACCACCAGGCGCCTCCACCGTCCATCGTCGTCGCCAAATCCACGCCGGAGCCGCCGATCTACCTCCCGCTGGTTCCTGCGCCACCTAGCTCTAGATTCGCCAAATCTGGCCACTGCGCCGCCACCACCAGGCGCCTCCATCTCGCACCGCCACCGAGAGACGCCGGCCTCCGCGCCTCCGCCTCCTCTCCAAGGATCCCACGCCAATCCACTCCGGTGTGCGCCGCGCCTCGCGCCTCCACAGCTCAGCCGCTGCGCCGCACCTAACTCCAGCGTCGCTGCTCCATAACCCTCGCCGCCTCCTTCCATGCCGCTGCCGTTCTCGAGCCGCCCCCAGCCTCACACCACTCCACACCGGCGAACCGCTACAGCACCACTTCAGCGGCCCGATCCGGTCCCCAGCCGTGCCTCTACGCCTCTCGTGCCTCTCCAGCCGCGCCGCCACCAAAAGTCGTCGGATCACCTCAGCCACCGGATCCACTCCACCACCAAGCGCCGCCAGATCTGCTCCAGTGCTGCCCCGTCGCGCCTCCACAGACCTCAGCGGCCTCGACCTTCACCGTGTACCAGCTCCATGGCGCCTTCTTCCTCTGCCATGGCCCCGGCATCTTCTTCGACTACGTCTTCGTCGGCCGACGCGACGACCAGCTCCACTGCTTCAACCATGGCCACCAGCTCCACCAGCTCTGCAACAAGCACACACCAACATGCATAGAGTTCATTTCTTCTCCCTCTGTTCTTCAATTCAATCTATAATTCCTATGATGTATGAGATGGATGTGTGTATGTGAATCGTTGAATTGCATTCTCAAATTCCAAATTCTAAGCTGAATCGAAGTGAATCTGTTATGTGATTGCCTGCAATTGTTGGTTAGAAAATAGAATTGACAATCTTTGCATGAATTTCTGGAGTAGTTGAGTTTGGGTGGATCCCTGTGACGAGGATTGACACTCGAGTCAGTCCAAATAAATACACTGTTGGTTCAGGACAGATTCGAGTCAGACATGTGCCCGGCGGTGCGAACTCAAGTCATTTCTGGGAAGCATCAGCCTGAGGTCGCAGGCTTTGCGCGATCAGATCGCAGTTAGTGTGCGGTCAGAAGTTCGTGTGCTGTGCGCGGACAGAAGGTCGAAGATGTTGCGCGGTCAACCAACATCGCGCGGTCAGAGCATCTTCGACCAGGGAACGTGGGAGTATTCTTTTCCTATAACAGGAATATCCCAAGTATCCCGAAGATTCTTCCACGTGGGGATCAACCGTCAGGAGGTTAATACGTGCAGTTATCCACAAATAACACGTGTTAAACCTGCGTGGGAGTTAAGAGCGGTTCTCCAAACCGCATCCAAGCAACTGCTTGATGCAGTTACGACTTGGCGCCCTTTCGACTAGTATAAAAGGGTGACAAGATGCAAGACACGACTCAAACAGCCAAGTCTACGGCCTAGATTAGATAATTTTTATAAGCCTCCCTGGCTTCTTTCTATACACTTACATAGAAAAACCTTCGCCTGTGAAGGTCTTTTCCTGCCATCTTGTAAATCTTTACTACGTATAGTGAAATCCCAACAGGACGTAGGGCTATTACTCCCACCATCGAGGGCCCGAACCTGTATAAATTCTTCTGTGCTCCAGTTCTCCATAGTTCTACATACCTTCCCAGAGAGTCACCCTAAAAGGTCTCACTATTATAAATTTTGCATAAGTTCGGCTGAGAACCCCGAGTCCGAATCGTCGACACCCTGTGTTTTCAGTTGTTGTTGTATGGTGCCTCTATTTGAAAGGAACAACGTCGCATTAAACCTCATCGATATAACGAGCTGAGATCGCAAATTTTAACACACACTGCCTCATACTCTGTTGGTTCACGTCAGATGTAAACCAACCCAGTGGATACGGTCGTGGATGTTTGGTCATATTCAAACCAAGTCGTCGAACCAGTCCAGCGGAAACCAAATTCTTCTGATTTCTAGGATCGAATATTGTTGCGACAACTTCGTGCTTCAACTGGATGTTCATAGTGAACAAGTTTTTTGTTAAGTGATGGTCGTTGGTGAATCCGAAGCTTTCTCCTTCGGCATTACTATTAGAGACAAGGTCGTATCTGTTGCATCTAGGCCGTTATGTCTGAACTAATTTTGATGATTAATGAAAACAAAGTGTTTTCAGGCTAACTATACTTTTGAGACTTTTGATACAGAGTTTAGTTGGGAAGATATTCAAGATGATCAAGATTAACTTGACGTGAAATAAAAAAAAGCACAAGTCGCAAAGTACAAAGATGAAATGCAAATTGCAAATATGGAAATGCAAAGGACCTGAAGTAATCTGATTTTATTTTTACTGATCTCGGTGTTTGGAGGTTGATCGGCTTAGGAATTTATTTCTTAGTTTTAACCGTACTATAAAGATGGGTTGCAAGTCCTCTCTACACTTATGCATAAACCGAGAAATTACTAGGTCACTGCATTGCATCATTTTTGGTTGGATTTGTTTTTGAAAGATTTGGATTTTCAGTTGAGTTTTTGAAAGTAGAAGAGTTTTTTCATTTTCTAGAAATATCTATATAGATCTGGCTTTTTCTTCTGTTGACAAAAAGATAGCCCTTTAAATTATCTTTTAAATGAGCTATTAAACTCTCAATTTGGATTTCTGGATTAAAAGTTATGACTATTTTTGTTCATGTTGACTGTCAGTTTGATATGCTGACTGTCAGTCTGAATGCCAGTTTGTTTAAACTGGCAGTTGTCTAGAGAGATTGTTCTTTTGAGCTGAAATTTTTTGAACTAAACTGATTGTCAGCATGCCATGCTGACTGTCAGTTTGCATTTCGACCTCAAGCTGTTTTATTTGAGTTTCTTGCTTTACTGGATGTTTTGTGGTCGATACTGACTGTCAGTATGTGAGACTGGCTATCAGTATGAGCTGTTTTCTTTCCATATACGACCACAAACGGCTAGCTATTTTTTATTCGTTAATTTTGTCAATCGTTGAGTTTGAGACTGACTGTCAGTGTCCCATACTGATTGTCAGTATGCACTGTTTTATTTCCATATACGACCTGAAACGGCTAGCTGATTTTTCTCCAGATTTTACTTCTTTCTGGTCGTGACCCAAAGTGACTGTCAGTTTGACAAACTGACTGTCAGTTTGAATTGTTGATTTTCAGCTTGAGCTCTAACGGCCCTTTTGATTCTTGAGAATATAAATAGAGGCTTTGAGCTATTGTTTTTCACAACAAGCAACCTCACATTCATATACACTCTTGAGTTTTAGTTCTTTACACAAAATCTTGATCTTTTGGTCAAGTCGAGTGCTTTTGTGATCCATCGAGTTTTTTGTTCGTATTACTTTTGCATATCTAGAGTTTCTCGATGATTGTTGGAGGTCTAGAAGAGACCTTGCTGCTTATTACTCTTGGTGAATGTCTTCAGCTAGACGGTTTGGTGGCATGGCCATTGATCTCTCCTGTTCGAAGATTGTCGGAGAGACTCGGCGTATTTGTAAAAGGCATTGGTGCCCGTCTTTCCAGAGTGGACAAGGAGCAACCACTAGTGAGAAATATCCTTCATGGATATTGAAGCAAGACTCATTCACTTGAGTGCTTCAACAAGGAGTAGGGGAGACAGGGTGTGTTTCCGAGACCTTGAGAAAAAATGGTTGTGTTCGTCTTCTCTTCCTCTTTCTTTTCAATATATTAAATTGCATTTGGTTTTTCTCTTGCAAAAGTTGTTTTAATTTGAAGTTTTTAAAGCCTCTTATTCACCCCCCTCTAGTCGGCATCCTTGATCCTACAGTATCTGCCTTATCGACCGAATTCACTCGGATAACTCCTTTCGGTGGAGCCGTAATAGCTGTAGTTGTTCTTTTCCCTGGTCCGTTTCTCTTTGGTCGAAGCTCAGGATGGAGCTTATAGCACTTATCCATTGTATGCCCGGTAATATGACAATGATCACAAGAGATGCTCGTACTAGACTTTGGAGTGCTTTTTTTCGAACTCAACTTTCCTTTTGACGAGGTCGAATTCTTCTTCGTGTTCTTGTCGTTGCGGGATTTGTTTTTCTTCTCGATCACCACAGTAGTCGTGCTTGTGGTCATGATGTCTTGGACACCGAACAAGCTTAGCTCAGCATTGATCGATTTCTGAAGTCCAGACGTATGTTTTCAGAAACTTAAGGATTAGAGAGCGAGATGCCAATGACCGTTGCTTGTCTTTGAAACTCTGTCTTACAATTCTAGACGGATTGATCACGTCATTGATATAATCTGTGCCAACGATCCCATCTCTCCTCGAGATAACCCATTGGGTAGAATTCTAGTCGTAGGAGTTGTTTGAATTGACCCCACACAAGGTCGTAGCTTCACCACTGGTGACAAGGGTCTTCCACCATGTCTTGGCGTGGTCTTGGTGTGGTCCTTCATCTTCAAAGGTACGAATTTCACCTTTTGAGCGCTATTGAAACCTCGCAGGTCAAAGTAGGTCTCAAGCTGGTTGATCCAAGAATTCAGCTTCTTGGCATTGATCACTCCATCGTATATGGGTATATCAACCTTAGCTTTGACTTTGAATGATCTGACAACTAAGGAGGTGTTGGCGAGGTCGTTGGTCTTATGGTCACCTTCGTCTTCATCTTTGTCTAGCCTGTGCAAGCTTTCACTAATCTTCACACTCTTAACCTTGCCTTTTGAAGCATCAACTTTAGAAGGTACATCCATGGCCTGCTGTTAATCCAAGAAAACATGGTATGCATGTCGGTAGAGAGTTTAGCCACTTGTTCAACTAGGTTAGTTTGAATGGAGGTATCTTCAGACATCTTCGGAGACATGACTGTAGGAATCGTTGAATGTTTGCCTTCGTTTGCAAGAGGTTCTTGAGGAATTTTGCTTGAAGTTTTGTAACCCTGGCAAGTCTCACCATCCACAGGATAGGAAAGTTACTTTGATACCAATTTGATCTGATTACGGTATAGACTAGGTTTTGGCTATACTTGATCAGATGCTAATTTGCTCCAATTGAAGTATAGACTGGCTTCGACTATACTTGACCAGATGCTAATATGCGGAATAACGGGATTTTACTCGGAATTACCAAAACCCAAGTTGATCAAAAACACAATTCAAAGATAGCACAAATATTTATTGAAAAGAGAGATCTTATATACGTTGAATGTTAGGACGCACTCGCATATGTCGATGAACTATGTGTCTGAGATTTAAATAAGTTCAATCTAGACTCGATGATATTCGATGATCTAAACTAAAACTATTACAAAGTATTTACAGTCCAATCGTATGAATACGTATCAGACTCAATAGTCGTTTATCCTAAACGTATTAGACTCGAACAACTAACTAAACTTAAACAGATAGGACTCAATTATATATATTGATCGTGATGCATCTAGGTCATTATGCCTAATTTTGATGATTAATGAAAACAAGTGTTTCAGACTAATTGTGTTTTTGAGTCACTTGATACAGAGCCTAGTTGGAAAGACGTACAAGATGATCAAGGTGAACCAACGTGAAAAATAAAATCACAAGTCGCAAGATATAAAAACGAGACGCAAATCGCGAAATGCAAAGGACCTAAGGTAATATGGGCTTTTATTTTTACCGATCTCGGTGTTTGGAGTTTGATCGGTTTAGGATTTTATTTCTTAGTTTTAACTGTACTATAAAGAGGGGTTACAAGTCCTCTCTACATTTCCAGATAAACCAAGAAACTGCTAGGTCACTGCATTGTATTCACTTCGGTTGGATTTGGTTTCGAAAGATTTGAATTTTCAATTGAGTTTTTGACAGCAGAAGAGCTTTTGTATTTTCTAGAAAGATCTAGGCAGATCTAGATTTTTCTTCTATTGAAAAAAAGATAGCCCTTTAAATTATCTTTCAAACGAGCTTTTAAAATCTTAAATCGGATTTCAGGATTAATAGTTATGGCTATTTTTATTTATGTTGACTGTCAATTTGCTATGCTGACTGTCAGTCTGAATGTCAGTTTGTTTAAACTGACAGTTGTCCAGAGAGTGTAACAACCCAAATTTGGGACTGAAAAGACTACTTTTCATAAAATCGTGCATGGATGTATCTACATGGTTATAGCCAAATCTCTCCAATCAAATTTGTCTCTTTAGCCCGAAAATCTCAAACTCGTATCCGTTGACCCAAATTCAGATCAGAATGCACTGATGTTATCCTCAAAGTGCCCTGAGAATAAAGTTCTTCAGGAGTTAATCCAGATTCAATCCTCATCGGCTCAAATCTCTCGTCTCTTCTATTTTCGAAATCAGAAATACTCTAAATTACCCTGAAATTTTGGAATGCCGATTTATCAAATTCCGGACCAGATTCCCACCAAATTATCTCTGGAATACGATCAAGGGTATGCCAATACCTTAATACAAAAAGTTGGCATCAGAATTCCATCTCTAAGATCATTTTCACAATTTAGTCCAGATTCATCGCGACTTAGTCCTTTTCAGATTCAAAAACCAACAAAAACCCTAAAAGTCGCATTTCAACTCCAAATCTCAATCTGATTCAGGGAACACCTCCCAAATGCTATTCTAAACAAAGTTCTCTACATCGACGATCTCAGAATCTCGCTCTAAGGTATCGAAATCATTTCCTGAAAAAGGCGAAACCCTAATTACCCTGATTACCCTAATCGCCGTTTTCGTTTTCGTTTCAGATTGAGTCAAAACCCTGTAAACTCCAGATTGTTTGCCCCATTTTATCTTTGATGCATGCATAATTGGGATTCACATTATGCTGAATTTTAGATACAAAGCAAAACCATTTTACACATGAAATAATATTTATTTTAATTAGGAAATGCATTTTGGAATATTGAAAATACTTAATTAAGCATGAGAAATAGCTCTAAAATTAAGAAGTATATTTTGAAAATTCCAAGAAACCAGAAATGAGCTGGATTTAGCTTTGGCCCTTTTGCATTTCAGTCCTCCTAATTTTTATTAATTGAAAATGAGCCCAAAAATGCATATAAATGAGTTCTTATGAGAAATTACTAGTTTAACCCTCACTTTTCCACTGCACAAATAGTGTTAAGACCATATTAGCCCTGCTGGATCAATTACACATCACCACCAACTCTCTACTGTAGAAAACTCCACGTATGTCCTTGCATGTATAGTCTTTGCAGCAGATTTTTTTCTTCACACAACTTCATCTCCAGCAGAAAAGCTCTGTAGAATGGTAGATATTTGAGTCAGAGAGCCAATGCATCTGAGAGAGCTGCATTTCGATCAAGAAATGCACATAAAATGGTAAAGGGGGTAATTGCTGCTGATTCTGGCCGCGACCAGGGCATGTTCCAGCGTCAGCCCGAGTGGCATTGGCCCTTCTTCGTCGTCTCCGGCCGTTTACAGTGAGTACAACTTTGTCAAACTTGTAGAGTTTAGTCTCTTTCACATGTTTTCCTTTGGAAGCATCGTCATCCGATCATTGGATCGCCCAATCTCGCCATGCCAAAGTTTGTTTGCCGTCGACCATCCTCGGGAAAGTCGCCTCTCCGGCCATCTTTTGCCCGATACGAGTTCACCATTGAGTTCCCCACACCCCGAAACCCCCAGGTACCAAATGGGAGCCGCTCCCGTGGACGAAACGCAAGAAACCGTCGCCGGCCGTGTCTTCTTCACCGTCGCCGGCTATCTCGCCGTTCGTCGTCTTTCCGGCCGCCATTGTTGACCACCGAGCGGCTACACCACCTGCTGAACCTCCTCCTCCGAGTCCAAGCATCAAACAGCCAGCCCATAGCCTCCAGCACCCTTGCACTCGTCGCCGGCCAGCTGTACGCCGTGGACGCGTCCAATGTCTCGGGATGACATTGCTACAGTACTGTATACAGTGTTTCCAATGTCAGCCCTTTTGACATGCTATGTCGTTCTATGTCTTCTGGACACCCGATCGAAGACCCGATCGCGTCACTATGTTCGCATTGCTGCCTACTTTCAATGTCGTGAAGGATGATTCCTCATCCGAAGCCCGGATCTCAAATCCGCTGTATAAGCTCGTATCGTTTCCCCCGCGGCCCGATTTTATCGAATTATTGTAGAAGTGTCCGATCGCCAATCCGTCTTCGCCATCAGATCTGTCTCACTCTAAAACTTCCAGATATATAATTTTTCCTCAGATCCGACCCTCGGATCTGAATATCATCACTTTTGGACTTAGGAATTGCCCGTTTTGCCCCGAAATCCCGACAAAAGTGGATTTTCTCCATTCGAACTTCGAATCCAGATCCGTCCGAAGCATCTTACTACAAATTGACTCTAATATATATTCTCATTTTATCATCCCTCCAGATTACAGTCCTAAAGTTCCGTTTCAGCACTCTCGGCCATTTTTCGAAAACGAATCCGTTCCGATTACCCTAAATACCCTATTTCCGGAATCTCGCCGATTCAACCTCGATCAAACCCGATTCTCAAGTCCCAGCATTTAGACATGTTATAATTCAAATATCGCATCTTATAGTCGCATGCATGTTTAATTGATAGATTGATTTTGTGTGTTTATCGCGTTTAGAAGATCGTCCGTTCCAAGCGCGGAGATCAGTTGATTGAAGACCTCGCAGAAGACCCTGTCGCGGGAAAGCAAGGCAAGTCATGCTTTGATCATCTTGATCCCATATTTTATACCTTGCTATGAATACCTTGGTAATAGAGATTAATGCATGTGATGAATTGAGATATCTTGCTAAGACAGCATTGGATTGGAATATAAAGAAATATGATGAGTTATGTGGTGATAGAACAGGTTAGAGCATGTGAATAGAAATATGATTAGGCACATGAAATGTGATGGGGTGTGAGCCACACCTGTTATATATGTATTTAAGTGTATTTGTGAAAAGTACAAAGTACAGCCAACAGTGAGAATGGTTTGGATGGTTGGTGCTGTGTGCGCAGTGGGATTGTGGTTGGCCTCACTGGCGGTTCGTAAGGACTAGAACCTTGTGTGTCATTCTAGTGCGCTATGCGGCACGACAACGTACTAACCACTCGCCTGGTATGGGACAGGCACAATGTCATGACTTTCTTGGTATTAACTCTTCCCTGCAACTGGTTGTCGATCCGGTTTCCCGAGTGGAAATTGGTGGGCCACAGAGGGCCACGAGCGGTGTGAGGGGTAGAGAGGATAAGGCGTAAGAAGGAAGTCGCCCTAGCCTGGCTCTCGAGTCGTGCGCGACCGAACCCGAAGTGGGATTCTATGCGTCCAGAGGAGGACCTCATAGACCCAAGGCTAGATGAACAGGCAGTGGGGAGGACCCACAACGGTAATGAGGACTTTACATGTGCTTGCCATCTATCATGTTGTGGGGAGTACCCACCTTGGTAGTGGGGCCTGTACTGTCTATGTACCGGGCGGGGAATTGTTAATGCTAGGTCAGTAAACTGTTGTGTGATCTCAGCCTTGTCACATGCGTAAAAGTCGCATGGAGTTGGCCCGACGTAAAAGTTGAGGTCTCGTAGTGGGTAAATTGGTACACCTCTGCAGAGTGTAAAAACGTATTCGAATACTCCGAGCTCCCGGGTTTTATAGGAGCCTGTCGTAGAGGGGTTGTCCCTCGTCTAAGCACACAAGTAACTTTGGAAAAGTTCTGTTAAAACATCCAACAGTGGCAACTCATGAGAGACAGCCACACCCATCTTCAGTTAATTGCCTAAGCGTAGGTATACATAGACATATATGTAGATGAGAAAAGCAATGTTGGATTATATCATATCTATATGATTAAATGCTGTCAAAGAGTTACGAGAAGGAGGACATTTTACAGATTGGATGATATTCTATATATATATATATGATCAAATGTTGTTAGGAGATGTGAGGACAAAAGTATTTTACAAATCCCTCTCCCCTTTCTCCAAATAGCATAGGTTCATGACATTTATACTATAGGGGTAATTATTACTTCCTCATGACTTGCGGAGTACGAAAGTACTCACCCTTGCTATTAAAACCCCAATAGATGGAGAACTTCAGGACCTACACGAGTACACGGAGAGCGCCGTGGACCTAGATGTCAAAGAAGAGTCGATTCCACCAGAGTTCCGAAGATCGTCGTCCTACAATCCACTTCTTACTGTGGGTTGTGGTTTAGTTTCCGTTGCATAGGTTTTGGTTTAAATACTCTGTTTATTTAAGCCGTTTCGGCTCTTGTAATAATTTATTTGTAATAAGGCTGTCAAGTCACCTTGCTGATGCTCATGTATTTCTGTTACAATGTGATGCTCCTGTGCTTGACTCCTCCTGGGCAGTCAAGGGTATGTGTGTATGGGTCTAGCTGCAGAGAGCTGGATCCCCACAGGAGTGGTCATAGCCCTGAGCGGGGCGTGACAGAGAGGTTGTTTTTTGAGCCAAAAATTTTTGAACTAAACTGACTGTCAGCATGCCATGCTGACTGTCAGTTTGCATTTCGACCTCAAGCTGTTTTATTTGAGTTTCTTGTTTTACTGGGAGTCTTGTGGTTAATACTGACTGTCAGCTTGTGAGACTGACTATCAGTATGAGCTCTTTTCTTTCCATATATGACCACAAACGGCTAGCTATTTTTTATCTGTAAATTTTGTCAGCCGTTGAGTTTAAGACTAACTGTCAGTTTGCACTGTTTTGTTTCCTTTTTCGACCTCAAACGGCTAGCTGATTTTTCTCCAGATTTTACTTCTTTCTGGTTGTGACCCACATGCTGACAGTCAGTATGAACTATTGATTCTCAGCTCGAGCTCCAACGGCTCTTTTGATTCTTAAGGCTATAAATAGAGGTTTTGAGCTATTGTTTTACACAACAAGCAGCCTCATACTCTTATTCTCTTGAGTATTAGTTCTTTACACAAAATCTTGATCTTTTGATCAAGTTGAGTGCTTTTCTGATCTACCGAGTGCTTTCGTTCATATCATCTGCATACTTAGAGTTTCTCGGTGCGTGTTGGAGGTCTAGAAGAGACCTTGGAGCTTATTACTCTTGGTGAACGCCCTTACCTAGACGGTTTGGTGGCGTGGCCGTTGATCTCTCTAGTTCGGAGATTATTGGAGAGACTCGGCGTGATTGTACAAGGCATCGGTGCTCGCCTTTTCGGAGTGGACAAGGAGCAATCACTAGACAGAAATATCCTTCGTGGATATTGAAGCAAGACTCAATTCATTTGAATGCTTCAACGAGGAGTAGGGGAGACTGGGTGAGTCTCCGAGAGCTCGGGATAAATCTCTGTGTTTGCTCTCTCTATCTTTTCTTTTTAATATATTAAATTGAATTTGATTCTTCTCTTTGCAAAAGTTGTTTTAAATTGAAAAATTTTTAAGCCTCCTATTCACCCCCCTCTAGTCGGCATCTTTGATCCTACAGATTGGACTATAATTCCAACTAGACAAAGGGATCGAGTCCTTCCTAAGGTCGCAAACCCTTTTCAAGGTCGCGAATACTTTCCGAACTCAACCTGAAGTATTCAACTTGAAGGACCCAAAGATCCTCCCGGATCACTTTTATAGGTCGACAGTTGATTGCCTTCGATCCCTGTCTAGCCTTCTTCTCTAGATTTGATGCTTTGTCTAGCATATTATAAGGTATTTATAGACAACCGTTTGAAAATATATCGGACTCGATTATACCTTGATAACCAAGTATTAGTCAAAGTTGATATCGTATTAGACTCGATTACATATTGTATTGGACTCAACTGACAAACTACAACCAATTACAATCGACCATGTCTATACCGTACTCATATACAGATAATCGACCAAGTCGTATTGTACTCATATATAGACAACCGACCAAGTCTGAGCCATGTAATATTATTAACTTGAGATCGTCTCGAATCATGGCATAGTCTGGTCGATCCAGCAACCTTGCCCGACTAGTGACCATGTTTTTGTTGACCCGAGATGGTCCCGGATCATGACTTTCCTTTTTTAAAAGAAGAACCAACTCTCGTTGGTGCTCATAATTGAAAATATGGAGAACGAATGGAAGCCTTGGAACGGACACAAGATGAACAATGCAAAAATCATTTGGTTAAATATACAGACAGGCACTCATGGAGCTTTGCACCTCCTTCATGGATTGTGGTCATGGCCACTCGCGGATGGCCTTCCCCTTGTCGAGGTCGACCATCACTGACCACGAAGCTAGGGTTGTGAAGATTCGATAATGGTGTCGTAGAAATGAACTGCATGTCATTTTTGACTGGTCGTCTTGGTGATCGACCATGTACCTTTTTGAACAACGCATTGTTACCTTCGACCATGCTCGATGGTGTTAGTGTAGTACAATCCCCTTGGTTAACCGGACGCATCATGCTCAGCACACACTTTGAGCATGCATTACAATCTGTTTTGCCTGATTTGCTTGGCTAAAAACCAATTTTGCAAGAATGAAAAGAAAATCAATTTTCGTAAACTCAACCTAAATCAACGATGGCTTAAGTGATCAAATGCTCAAATAAGTTTTACCTCTATGGTGAAAGAATGAAAATCTAAATAGAGTAATTAGCAAAATAATAGAGAGATGACCAAATGATACAATGATGTATTCTGAGGTCTCAGAATACTCACCGGGTCTCTCTTACTCCTTGTTGAAGCACTCACTCATGAGTTTTACTTCAATATCCACTAAAGTTGCTTCTTTTTCACTCTAGATAGGTGGGCACCAAGCCTTTCACAACATCATCAGGCCTCTCTGAAAATCTTCATCGGTGGAGAAATCTCCGGCCTCCTGCAACCGTTCAAGTGATGGTGATCACCAAGAGTAATAGACTCAAAATTTTTCATTTGGCACAAATTAAGTATTAGGAAGTTCAAACATGTGTAGAGAAACTCACACAAGACTCTCAACTCACTAAATGCTCTATTAATGCAAATGAGCTCACTAGATAATCTCACTCTAATGCAACATATAAGAGTTGAATACTCTGTTGGATCTAGGTAGATCTAAGTATTTAGGTTTTGATGATTAATGGCGATTTGGATAAATCCATGATGATTAAAGTTAATCTGGAGAATGACAGATTTGATGATTAAATGACAATTTAGATAAATCCTGATTTAGCACAAGTGAATTGAATTGATTATCGAAAAACCCTAAATTGGATGTTTCCTTGGTTGTGGGTTTGATATTGATGCATATGTAGAGGAGGAGCTCAGTGGTTACATCAAGATTGTGCTGATTGATTGATTGATCAAGATGTAACATTGTTCGACCTTTACAAGAAAATCTCCCAATGGTAACTGACTCTTTGCAACGGTCGCATTTTGTGTACTGGTCAGACAGTGTCTGACATGGCTGGACAATATCCGACTCGTACAAAATTGTGTCAGCAGTTGCAAACGGCTAGTTTTTCTTTGGGGCTATATATACTTCGTGTTGGCTAGCATTTGTCGGTGCTTAAAGAGTTCATATCTCAGCTGAAAACCTAGCCAAGTTATTTGCATTTGAGTGAGTGCATCAAGAGGCTAGAATTGGGCCCAAAATCCTTAGTGGATTTGAGAGAAAGTTTTGTGGGAGAGTTAGTGAGTGTTAGTGCACTTCATCTCCATTAGTTTGCTAGTGCTAGAGTGTTGAGCATCTCATTTGCATATTTGAGCTTCTAGCACGAGATTTGTTCAAGTGAGCGTATCCGGCTTGTTACTCTTGGCGATCGCCTTCGCCTAGACGGTGTCAGAGGAGAGTCGCGATCTCTCCAAAGAAGTTTGTCGGAGAGGCCGGCAAAAGCTTGTGAAAGGTGTGGTGCTCGCCTATCCAGTGTAGAGAAGGAGCAAACTTAGTGAGATATCCTTCGTGGATATAGAAGCAAAGCTCTGAGTGAGCGCTTCAACGAGGAGTAGGGGAGACCGGGCGAGTCTCCGAGACCTCAGTAAAAATATTGTGTCAATTGCGTTTTTCATATTTACTTATATTCATCTTGACACAATTGTTAATATTACTATTGTTGCATGTCTTATTGAATGGTTTATATGGTTGATTGCAATTAGATGACCAAATTGCTTTAAAGTCTCATGTATAATCTAGCTCAAACAATTATCTTGTTGAAATTGCTTAGTGGGGAAGAAAATTTAAAAGCCTCCTAATCACCCCCCTCTAGTCGGCATCCTCGATCTTACAATTGGTATCAGAGCAAGGTCTCTCATTTATCGGCTTAATCGCTAGAGAGAAAGGATGAATTCGCTAGAGAAATTTGGATTGATTGCGCCTAAATTTGATGGCTCAAATTATACACGTTGGAAAATTATGATGAGTACTCATCTTGAGGCATTAAATTTGAAATTATGGAGATTAGTGCAAAAGGGTATGGATAGCTCATTATCTTCGGATAAACATACTCTTCTATTAATATACAAAGGCTAAAAATGTGCTTCTTGATTCACTTAGTCGTGATGTGCTAAAACTAGTGAGTGATTGTTCGACCGCTCATGATGTTTGGTTGACTCTTGAGTCCTTATTTGTCGGCACATCTAGTTTTGAGCATGTTAAGATGCGCTTGCTATTGCGGGACTATGAGACATTTGTGATGTTGGAGCATGACACAATCCCCACCACATATGATCGCTTGATCAACATCACAAATGAGCTCAAAGCCCTTTGTGCTAATATTTCCGATCTAGACATTTGCAGAAAATTACTCCAGGTGTTGCCGGAAGGTCACTATGATGATTTCACTACCACTGTTGAGAACGATGATCTTTCCGACATTTCACCGAGAGAGCTCATTGACATGCTTATGTTAAATGAGACAATGTCCAAAGAAAAGGACACATGTTCCACCTCCGAGCATATCGAGGACAATGATTTAAATGCGGAGGATCAAGAATCTTCGAGCGAGCTCAAGGACGTAAATGATGTGGTTTTCCCTAGCAAATCAAAGGCAAAACCTTGCAAGAAGAGCTCGAGAAAAGCTAGAAAGAAAGCCTCGAGGTCGAATTCTTCATCTCAAGACAATTTTATATGCTCTAAGACATCCGACTCGACAGTATCAAATTCTAACCTCTCTAATAATGAGCTCATGGATATAATTATAGAGTTAAAAGGCTTGCTTAGCAATATGACTAAAAATCTTAGCACTTTAAAGAATGATTACTCATCTTTGAAAGTGAAGCATCAAGAATTGAAAAATTCTTATGACTCTTTGCTTGCCAAGAATTCTATTAACTCAACATGTGTATTAGATGTTAGAGTTGCTTGTGACTCCTTTATTGATCCATCTTTAGAGTCACACTCTTCTACTCCACATGCTAGTGATAATTCAATTGTTAATTTATGGTTAGATTTAAATGCTAGCTTTGTGGATACTAGTACTTCATGTGATAACATGTCAAATGATTTAATTATTGATTCACATGATTGTATGGATGATACTAATAACTCATACCATGATTCGTCTAATAATTTATCTTTATGCCATGGTGTTAGTTCTAATAGCTCCTCATTTGATATGCCTAACTCATCTAGTGATCTTTGTGCTATGCCCTCGAGTTCATTTACTTGCGATGATATGCCGTCTTTTTCTTATTCATATATTAATACGGGATCATATCAAACAATTAAAACTCAAAATGATGAACTTAGGAGTAAAGTAAATAGATTGAGTAAAAATCTTACTAGAAATCATTTGAGTTGTGCCATGCTTGCTAAACTCCCTCTATATCATAAAAATTCATTTAAAAAGGGAAAATTAAAAATTGCACACTCATCTAGTAAGCGGCATCATATTTCTCATTACACTCATGCCATTTCATTCAAAAAATCCTCATGTACCTCATGTCATTTAAAAGGGCAACATTCGTATGAGTGCATATCTAAACCTTTTAGAGTTGGTTCTTTTAACTCTTATTTGATTTCATACTCTAAAAAGGGTTTAGTTGCAAAACCAATAAACTGCCATTTTCAAAAACCTAAAGATAAAGCAATTTGGGTACCAAAAGACTTATGCGATAAGGCTAGAGGGTCTCGTATGGTTTGGGTACCGAAAAGAGCTTAAATCTTTTTGATGTGTTAAATTAAAACATTCGCATTGCATATTCTTCTTTTATTCTTGGTTATTTTAAATCCATATGCCTATTTTTTCAAAAGAATGAAAATTTAAATCTTATGTGTTGCATCATTTGGGGGTTATAATTTAAAATGCTTCCGGTGTCTATTGTACCCCATTTATGAGACTTTTCAAATTGCAAGTATATGTTTTCAAAAATAAGTACATTTGGTCAAAATGTCAAATTTTCATTCAAAAGGTCAAAGATCACAAATTCCTATTAAAATGGCCTTCAAAATGTATTTAAAATGTTTTTAGAGGCTCTAAATGAAAAACAATGTCAAAAAGTTCTTCTTATAAAAAACTAGCCTTAAAACAATCTTCGGGTATCTGATTTTTCAACAAAATTGTTTTCAAACACAAATCAAAAGCTATTTGGAATTTGCAAAAACTTGCTTTAAAAATTACTTAGATATTATTATCATGAAGAAATTTAAAATTGAAAACTTTCTCAAAAGAGTTCTCATTTGAAAGTTATGGGTATTTGAATTTCACCGAAAAACTTGTATTGACACGAAATACCCTAAATATGCAAAACATGAGTTTAGCTATTTTTATGGTATTTATGTGTGAGCCTCAGCTCAAAATGACTTGAAAAACTCATGTAAGCTCTCACATGTTAAAATTATCATGAAAATCAAATTTGAACTCTATTTGCAAAAGTTTGTCAAAATTCAACCCTTTTACTTAATACAAATATCATTTGGCCATAACTCTCAATTGAAAATTTCTTTTTGGAAAATTCTTTTTGAAAAATGTACTTGATGCATTGAAAATCCTATCTGCAAATTTTCATCTCATTTGGACTTGATTTGAGCAAAATTGATTCTTTTCACAAATCGAAAATGAAATTTGCAAAATTCAGTTTTCCTATGGTTTTGGGCTGATTTGTCATTTTCATATCTCTTTATTGGTTGACTATTTGAAGAAAGTTTCTATATGACATCTTATCCTCCATGGTTTTTCTTTCTTGAGAATTTATTTCAAAATTATTGGAAGTCTTTTGCATAGATTTGCAGGTGCGTTTAAAAGTGTAAAATGATTTTCTGAAACCCGAAATCTGAAACTTTGAATCTGACCAACATTTGTCTTTTTCATATCTTATTTTTAGATCATATTTTGGCTTCACTATAAAAGGAAATATTGTTCCTCATTGCATTATCTATCTCCAAAATTTATTTTGGAATTTTTGGAACTTGTTTGCATATGTTTTGATGATTATAAAGAAGCCAACATGGTTAAGAAAACTTTAGCCCATTTGAATGTTAATCCCTAAATTCTTTCAAATGACTAAAATATTTGAATCTTGGATCTTCATGAAAAGTGTTTCCATTGATGTGTTTTATCCTTATGAAATCTTCTCATGAGTTTTGATGATCATTTGGATGGTTTATCAACTTGAGTTCATTTGGATCTTTTGGTTGTCTTTGGAACTCATTAATTTGGATTCATATACTATTTGGTAAGATTTTTAAATGAAAGAAAATCAAATCTATGTCAAATAGCATTCTCTTGCTCTTGCATGATATGGTCTTGAATTAAATGCATTTCTATTAATCTTTGTATAGGCCAAAAAGAATGAAAGTCATGTTTGTTACCTTGGTTATGGCTTTTATTGAACTCACTAATATTCAAAACTAGATCATTCCATCTCTTGCAAATAATTCTTGACAAAAATTGGATGACACATTTAGGGGGAGCAACCTCAAAGTTATTGAATCTTTGTATACCCAAATTGTGCACATATATCACATTTTGCAAGCGTTTCGGTAAAAAGGGTCATTTTCAAGCAAAAAGGGAAAAAGAGCTTAAAACTTTCAAAACATTTAAAATTACCACAAAACCTTCATAAATATGTTTCAAATATGGTTTCAAATGTTTTGAAAGTGAAACAAAAGAATTTCAAGCTAAAATGCAAAATATCGACAAAATTGAAGTCTTCCGGATCTTGTTTTGGCCCAAAGAGATTTATTTTCATAAAACAAGATGGATTGAAATTTGATCAAAACTTTCTACATGAAACATTTAGAACTCACTCACCTGAAGATAGTTCGTATTGAACTCATTCTCAAAAGGCCTATGGTTTTCAAATTATCACATATCCTAGGTCACTCGAAAACGGCTATCGACCTGAAAATACCAAAATTGTGCATTTTGTGATTTTGGCTATTTGGACTAGACCTTCTCCCATGTCTTGGTTTGAAATAGTATTTCAAACTCATCCAAGTCCAAAGTTTTGAGAAAAATCTAAGTTTCATCAAAATTTGAAGTTCTTGTGAAAATCAACATTGGTTTTACCCTTTTATCCAAAAATCACTTTTTGCGAATTGATTTCATGATTTCCTTCAAATCCAATTCATACAATTGATATCTAACTAAGTTCTTGACTTGCCATTCAAATATTTTATGGAACTTGATTTCATTTTTGAATCAAAATTACAAAATTCGAAAAATTCAGAAGTTTCAGCAGTTTTTCTGAACTGTCCGGACTCTGTCCGCCCAGAGCCGGACACTGTCCACCCCTACCGGACTTTGTCCGTCCCTAGCAGACACTGTCCGGGCTGTATGAAATTGGATAGTTTCTAGTTATTTTTCAGCTGATTGTTTTGCTTCCTGGTTTTGTCACATCCTTACCCTAATTTCTTCCCATATCTTTACATTTGATCATGTTTCATATGATGGAATTTGAGATGTTTTTAATTATGTTTTTGCACATCAAAACAAAGATAACTTTCATGATTTTGGAGCATATTCAAATGGATTTGAGATTTGAGTATCTTTTCAAAAATTTGATCTCCTCACTAGGTCATATGGTTTTTCTCTCAACCTTGTGACCTAAACATATTTCGACAAACCTCCTTTTGGCATATATCTCATTTGTATGTACTTTTATCTTAAATGCCAAAAGAAGTTAATTTTTGAGGATTAAATCCATTGTTTCCAATCAGGTTGGTTTAAAAGCTCAAAATCCTCTCTTATATCAACATGATTTTCAAAATGAGAAGTTTGACACAATCATCATCATAAGTTTAATCGAGACATTATTCTCTTGTGAGTCATACATATTGATGACATGACTCTCGTTTCTACTAATGAATCCTTCCATCAAGATTTTTATGAGATGATGATTAGGGAAATTGAAATGCAAATGATTGGAGAGCTAAAGTCACTTCCATGCACGACAAAACAAGCAACTCAAGAACGAAATGTTCAAGAGTAAATTCAAGCATGTGAAGCAATCGCTCAAAAGCCTCGAGATGGAAGATAATGAAGCTATTACAACTCTCAAAGCTACAAACGAACATCTTGACATGGACGAATACAAACAAGCGGTCAACTCTAAACCCTATTGATCCTTGATTGATTGTTTTGCTTTCTTTTACCGCATTTAGACTCGTTATCATATTTAGTGATTGCAAATGTACTAGAATTTGATCATTTCCTAAGGAATGTCATATGATTGCCATAAAATGCATTCTTAGGTAATTGAAATGCAATTCTAGATAGATCTTTGATATCCAAAGAGTACAAATATTGAATTTAGTGAATCCGGATTATTTGATTATTTGGATTTAGTTGATTATTTGGATTCGGATTACTTAAATTGCAAAGATCAAATAAAAAGCACATCCGATGGTTGTTATGCTTAAATTCTTATGGATGAAACTTTGGATTATAGAATTGCTTTCGACTAGATACCACTCTTATGAAATATTGAAAGTGTCATTAAGATGATGAAAAAGTTGATTCAAAACTCGGTTAGAGTATATTGACATGCGACTTCATTGCATAAGAGACCCTATGGCATAAAGAGATTTAGAGATCAAATATGATATGGCATATATGCATCTAGTGGATATCTTCACATCAAACAATTAGATGCATCTAGATCTTGAATGTTCAAAAATGGATCAAATGCCATAGATATAAATATCATCAATATATTCATTACATGTTGATCGTTTGATATCTTCTCTCTCTACTTTGAATGTGTTTCTCAAAATCACTTGCAACATCATGTTTTTGCATAAAAACTATTTCATATAAAATTTCATGCCTCTAAAAATATTGCTTCTCAAAATTTAAGTTCTTAATCCTTCCTTGTTGTGCTTGATGACAAAGGGGAGAGATAGTGTTTGAGAAAGAGTATTTTAGAGATAAGCTTTAGAGAAAGCTTTAGGGGGAAAGATTTTAGAAGAATTTGGGAGACACTACAAATAGTTAAGTTAATGACAAAGGGGGAGAGATAGATATCACTTGGTACTTGCTATATATGTGATATCTCACTTGAGATTGATAAATGATATTTGGGGAGAGATATTTGAGTTGAAGAAATAGATATTATTTGATATCCTTGATGTTTGGGAGAGATAGAGAAAATCAAGAATAATTGATGGTTTGGAAGATGACTTGATTGAACTTGTGCTCAATTGTCATTTATATCTCTTAACTCATAAAACTAGATGCTGTGTTCAGTTCCGATATACTTTTTCATACATTGAGGGGGAGCTGAAGAATATATTTTGGATTTATTGACATTATAAAGGTTGTTGTCATCAATCATAAAAAAGGAGGAGATTGTTGGATCTAGGTAGATCTAAGTAACTAGGTTTTGATGATTAATGACGATTTGGATAAATCCATGATGATTAAAGTTAATCTGGAGAATGTTAGATTTGATGATTAAATGACAATTTAGATAAATCCTGATTTAGCACAAGTGAATTGAATTGAATTGATTATCGGAAAACCCTAAATTGGATGTTTCCTCGGTTGCGGGTTTGATATTGATGCATATGTAGAGGAGGAGCTCGGTGGTTGCATCAAGATTGTGCTGATTGATTGATCAAGATGTAATATGTTAAATCTTGAGATTGATGACTCCAGTTGTGGACTTGATATTGATACATATGTTGAGAGAGAGCTCATCACCTTGATTAGATTGATATCATGACATGAGTAGTATAGATCGTGTACGTATATCTTTACCATCTACGATCTATATGAGTGTATTTCATCTCGTACTCATTTGCTCGTTGTTAAATATGGTTATGTCATTTTACTTGAAAGAGAAACCGTTGAGCTAACTCCTGTGTGGAGTAGTTTCTCTGGTGGTGATTAATGACGACTTATATATGAGACTAATGTTGTGCATTGAGTGTACGTATTGTAGTCTCAGTTTGATTGCAGGATAAAAGCGAGCAAGGACGTGAAGAGGATGAAGTCGATATGAGACATCTCGAGCGAGGTCAAGCTTTGCAAAGACAAGCGTCGAGCGGTTGAGCTTCGCAAGGTCAAGCTTAGCGAGGTCAAGCTTTGCGAAGACAAGCATCGAGCGGTCGAACTTCACAAGGTCAAGCTTAGCTAGGACGAGCGTCGAGCAGTCGAGCTTCACGAGGTCGAACTCCACCTAAGTTAAAATCCAAGATTTAGGATTGTTTTCTTAGGATTTTACCAGTCTTGGTGTTTGGAGATAGACCGGGTTGGTAGGATTCTTTTTACTAGTTTGACCGTACTATTAAGAGGGGTCGAAAACTAGTAGCTTGAATCTATCTAGTGCGGAAGCTCAGATGCATTCATATCATCTTGCACTAGTTTTTTATCGCTTCTTGCATTGCTAGAGAGACTAAGTGTAGTTTGTGGTGCATTAGATTAACATGCTTTAATAACTGCACTTAGCCGTGATCGCCAGCTATTTGTATTGATTTATTTTCTAGAGCTGGTCGTGGTTGTACTTGAACTTTCAGATCGTATCCTTGTTTGATACGTGGTCGTGGTCGTGTCACCATTTTGGCGGCTTTCCGTTTAGGGTTTGGGCGTGGTCGTAGGAGTTCGAGCTGGTCATACCAGTCTTCGACTCGCTTGCGTACGCTCGATCAAACTCTCTCGACCACCTGTTTTCGATCGGATATTCGACATGTGGTTTTAGTTTGTAAATCATTGGTTGTGGTCGTCGCTGAGTGTCAGCTGAGACATCCGCAAGAAAACAACAAATTCGTATGTGCAAATACCCTAAATTGCATTTGAGATGATTTTTATGTTGAATATTTTGGTAGTAGAAAAGTTTCTGAGTTTTCTAGAAGTTTCTAGACCTTTCTAGGTCTTTCTCCTGTTGACAAAATTGTAGTGCTCTAAGTTATGTTTCTAACAAGCCAAAAAGCACCTCAATCGGATCTCTGGATCAAAAGTTATGATTATTTTTCTGTCAGTGTATAGTGTCCAGACATTGTCCGGCCTGTACAAATTTTTTCAGCCTTTTGCAAAATGAAACCAGAGACGTTTGCATCCGTCCGGGGCTATCTGTCCGGGGAGGCCGGACATTGTCCGATATGGCCGGACATTGTCCGATATGGCCGGACAATGTCAGGCCTGTACAAATTATTTGAGCTGAGAAACAAAACAGAGACAAATGCAACCGTCCGGAGCTTTTGTCCGTCATGGCCGGACAATGTCCGGCCTTTACAAGAAAATCGCTCAACGGTAACTGACGCTTTGCAACGGTCGCATTTTGTGTACAAGTCAGATAGTGTCTGACATGGCCAGACAATGTCCGGCCTGTACAAAATTGTGTCAGCAGGTTGCAAACGGCTAGTTTTTCTTTGGGGCTATGTATACTTCGTGTTGGCCAACATTTGTGGGTGCTCAAAGAGTTCATATCTCAGCTGAAAACCTAGCCAAGTTATTTGCATTTGAGTGAGTGCATCAAGAGGTTAGAATTGAGCCCAAAATCCTTAGTGGATTTTAGAGAAAGTTTTGTGGGAGAGTTAGTGAGTATTTAGTGCACTTCATCTCCATTAGTTTGCTAGTGCTAGAGTGTTGAGCATCTCATTTGCATATTTGAGCTTCTAGCACGAGATTTGTTCAAGTGAGCGCATCTGGCTTGTTACTCTTGGCGATCGCCTTCGCCTAGACGGTGTCGGAGGAGAGTCGCAATCTCTCCAAAGAAGTTTGTCGGAGAGGCCGGCAAAAACTTGTGAAAGATGTGGTGCTCGCGTATCCGGTGTGGAGAAGGAGCAACCCTAGTGAGATATCCTTCGTGGATATAGAAGCGAGGCTTCGAGTGAACGCTTCAACGAGGAGTAGGGGAGACCGGGCGAGTCTCCGAGACCTCGGTAAAAATATTATGTCAATTGCGTTTTTCATATTTACTTATATTCATCTTGACACAATTGCTAATATTACTATTGTTGCATGTCTTATTGAATGGTTTATATGGTTGAATGCAATTATATGACCAAATTGCTTTAAAGTCTCATTGTATAATCTAGCTCAAACAATTAGCTTGTTGAAATTGCTTAGTGGGGAAGAAAATTTAAAAGCCTCCTAATCACCCCCCCTCTAGTCGGCATCCTCGATCTTAAATACTCTAAACTGTATTTGACTATATGCCAATGAATTCTGATACAAAAACTTACAAATGAAAGCATCAAGAGACATCTATTTATAGCCCACTAACTAAACTAGGCATTGCAAAAGCAATAGGCTAAAAAAAGCCCACCCGGATAGTCTGGGTTCACAACCGGCAGTTCGAATTAGTTATACGACTAGGATTATAGATGTTGGGGTAGTTGGCTACACACACGGATAATCTAGATCCATACATGGACTGTCCAAGTCCACACAAATTTCACAAGGCTCAAAAACACACTCTATTGGAAAAATGTTTGGATCCTTACATGGACAGTCGGGTCTACACAGACAATCTGGGTGAGTCTATGCAGCTCTCAGTAAAACAGACATAATTTTTGATCTAAATATCGGATTTAGGTGCTCCTTGACTTGTTGGAAGCTAACTTGAAGATCTGCATCTTTCTCAACATGAAAGACCTAGTTCAGCTTAAATTACTCTACAAAACACATTCAGTATAGCCACTTCAAAGCCTCCACCTAAACAGAATTTTGCAAATCTAAGCACCAATGCCTTCACTAACCATCCAAATCAACTCAAAAACTGATGACCTAGTGAATGAATTATGCATGTATTTGAGTTTCTCATATGAGATATGGTCAAGCTACTAACTCCAAACCCTTTTTTATAATACAGTCAAAACTAGAAAACAAGAATCTAGTAATCCAGCCGTCTTCAAACACAAAGACCGGTAAAATCTTAGAGAATAGATTTTTAATATTCGATTTTACCTTTGGTGGAACTCATTCATACTTGAGAAAACTTGATCATGCATTCTCTCTGAGGTAATGTTCTTCACTGTTATCTTACAATCCAATTGAGACTAAAAGATATATTCTCAACAAACATATTTATCTTATGATTAGATTTGTCATTAATCATCAAAATAATCACTATGATGTATATTGAACCAACAATAATTAGTTTTTATTAGGTGCATATTAGTAGTGATTAATGTATATTAGTTGCGATTAGCAGTAATTAGTGATGCTTAGTAGTGATTAAGGATAATTGACAAGTATTAGTGGTGATTAGGGGTAAATTAACTATTACTAGTGTTAGTTAGTTGTGGCTAACTATAATTAGTGTTTGTTAGGACTTATTAGCAATTATTATTGGTGATTAGTGATATTTCGAAATGATATCAAGATGATTAGTGGAAAATATTGGCGATTAGTGATAAGTAACGTTAATTAGTGATGAATTTGTACATATAATCCCAATTTGTCTTAAATCAACTCATACAACAAATCAAACAAAGTCTAGAACCATGTCATATAAGGATGAGTTCATATATTCAACGAAACACTATCTTAGATATCTAACTTTTATAGTACCATAGAGCTAACTCTCCTGTTTTATTTGGTACAATGTACAAATCCCTAAAATTCTCCCCCTAATAATACTCCATTGCGAGTTTTTCACTTCCACCATTGCTAACATTATTGTCTTCCCCTAATAATACTCCATTGCTAGGCCTCTTTTTGCTGTTTTCTTTTTTTATATTTGTGGCATGTATTTGGGCGAATAATGGCCTTGGACGTCTGGTTTCCCGATCAAATCCTCTTGTACAGATGTGTCCTGCATCACAAGATAATTAGTTAGGAAGGTACAAGATTGATACTGCAAGTATCGTAGGAAAATTATGAATAGGAAAAGAGAATTCAAGAATTAATTTGTAATGTTGGAAAGAATAAACAACTTAGGGCATGTTAATGGCTCTTTTTTGAAGAAAGAACAAACAATTAAGAAGAGTAATCATACTCTTGGTCACATAAGTTGTGCAATAAGCTCGATCGGACCCAACCTGAAGCCATTCCAGCGCACTGGTGTTTTATGATGTAAAATTTACTGGGCCGATCATACAGCCCTGCTCTTGGGCCAGACTTGAGTCTAACCTAGCCAGTTAGGACGCAAACAGGTTTTTCAGAGGCCCAACTGAGGTTTGCTCAAGCCTATTCTAGAAACCTATGGTGACCATGTAACTGGTTTTAACTGATACTGGTCTACATGCTCAATAGACAAATTTTCATGTAACTATTATTTCCATATTGATGTCGAGAAAAAAAAAACAAAGAAAGATATATTATAGCATCATACCTTCTTTAAAACATTGTCGAATGCCTTGATACGTTTGACCTGATTAATAAAAATTGTTATTAGTGCATCTGCTTGAACAATATTTCCGTCGCCTTTTGAAGTTTTTATGTTAATTATAAAATACCTTTGGCAATCGAGTGTATTGTGGAACCAAAATATACAATGCGCCTTTCCAAGTTCCATATATGTTCCCTATAAATAGTTACAGGGCAACGGCTCGATGAATCATCTGCAAAAACCTACAAAACAAAAAATTATTTATTTGCTAGATCAGTACTACGAAATGGGACATATATCCTCTACATTACTATAGAAAATACACCAAATGTATTTTATCCCCGTCAAGAATCATCTGATCAAGTACATTGAAATTGTGTTTAGTGATGGGGTCATGACAAATGAGTGCTTCATTTTTTTTTTTGAGAGATTTATAATTTTCTGCTGAAGTGTGATATGAAACGCCAGTTTTGGATCCAGGGGTTCTTGAGATGTGTATTTTCTATAGTAATGTAGAAGATTTGACTTCTAAGCAATTTGGTTTTGCATCCACATGAAAAAAAGAATATGTATTCAACACAATTTACTACAAACAATAGTGTTAGAAATAGCTTACCTCATTTTCTTGAAAATAGGTACCATTTAATGGGAAGCATCCTCTATTTGCTGTCCGACAAGGAATCTTCATTCATGCAAGTAAAATTTATGGGAATGAGGCAATAACTTTGTTCATATGATAGTTCTTGAAATTACTTCTAAAGACAAATTCTATTGCAGTGATAATATTGAAACTACTTGGATAGTATACAAATAAAGTACAATCACAATAAATAGTTTTATAATATTGACTACAAACAGCTAACAATAATTTTCCAAAGATTCTTATCATTTTCATCAAATATTGATAAAAGGTATTACACTTGAAAAATATTCATGATTTATCGCAGTATTATGTGTTTTTGATAAAGTTCACAAATGCTTACATGTATCAACATTTTTAGAAATGACTACCACAATACAATGCCTTTCTTAGTCAATTAAATATGATCTGTCTGATAAAATAAAAAAAAATACTTGTCTCTAGCTTTGTCCTGTAATCATAGACTAGAACAGTAGATCTTGAATGATTGATCGAAATATAGATATATATTTAGTTTAGATAGCTGTAAGCCCATTATGAGAATATTGCATCAATTTGTGTGGAGCAAAATGGGTGTGCAAGCCCTATGTCAGTAAAAGACCATTTAAAATTAGCTAGTCACAAATTTTGTAAAAAGAAAAAAAAAACAAATGTAAGATTAGCTCACCAGAAATGTAGCCTTTACTGTATGTTCATCAAAATTGCGAATAATCAAGAGGTAAGGATTTGGATCACCTGAGACCCTTTTTTCAAACTAGTAATATGGTCATTCAACAGTTAAAATTAGTCACTATAATTAATAACAGATAAATTATAACTCATAACTAATTTTAAAAGATTAATGTATGACTACGAGAAACACACCTTTTGCAAGATGTCATGAGAATCGGGGAGCACATATCTGCACGATAACAACCAAGCAAAACTAAAATATTATCATATAAGTAAAAATTTAGAAAATATTAAGATAACATAATATTTATAGATGAATCATTTGTACTACATCCACTCTTTTTTTTACTTGTTGCAGGAAGAAAATTTTGTACCTGAAAGAATGCTATTCTATATTTTTTAAGATGAAATATGATTTTATTTTCTTAAAATATCTTAATAATTATTGTTTTATTTAATCATTTATTATATAAATATAAACAATCTACTTATCACATTAACTACAATAATTAAAGATAGAATTGTAATTTTATATCATTTCTTAAAAATTATGCAAAAAATCTAAATGATAAGAGAGTACATGAAGAAGGAGATTCTGACATACGCATAATATTCTGTTCGAAGAGGATATTTCTTTTGCATTTGAGTTGAATAATCTTGTGGATTGATTGGAACCAAACATCTTCCTTCACCAAGCCTTGATTGACCAATATCCACTATATATTTTTCGGAGCAAAGATTTATCTCATCGTCATAATATGGTAAAATATCTTCGATATCTTGACCAAGATGACATTCTTGCTCATCTTCTTCCTCACTTAGTGATTTTGGGTATTCATATAGAGGAGTTGGTGGTATCTCAATAATGGGATCACTTCTAAGCCTTTCTTCATTTTTGCATCCTTCGAGTTGATGCAATTGTTGAGTTGATCTGACAAATAAAAGGAGATCTTTTAACTTGTCCATGTTGATTTTCTCTGTTGCGTCTTGTTGTCCATTTTCCTCAGGAGCAAGCACCGCTCTGTGTAAAAAAAACATTTAATGCCAATAATAATTACTATATATTAAAAAAGAATTACATAACATATCTATTATTATATAATAAATTCTTGTAAGATAAATTGCAACACATTAATTTTGGACTCATATAAAAATACTAAAAAATTCCCAAACTAATAATAAAAAACAAAATGCTAAGAAATTCCTACATCAATTGATAAAAAAAAAATATTTGTTCCACCATATTTATAATGGTATAGATTAATTATTTGCAAAATTGTATAGAAAACTAACTCTATCTTTATTATGATATGGATTTATATGAAAAATCAAATCCGAAACTAATTCTATTTTTATTATTACACAAAAAAGACATCTATGTGAAATACAAGTAAAATTTTAAATTATATTGTGATAAGCTGTACAATTGCTAGGATTTTGGCTTATTTAACGAACAACTCAACCATTTATTAAAAGAAGTTTAAAATCTTTTATGCTAACCAAAAAACTAGCAAAATCGACCATGTTTCATAGACGGGCGTGAAAATATTAAGACTCTATTTGGGAGAGCTTAGTTTCTATTAGAAGTTATTTCTCAAAGAAACCGAGGGAGAAGAATTTAAGTTTCTTAGTTCAAAATGAATTTAAATTCTCCGAGAAGTCTCTTCTACAGTATTCTGTTTGGGAAGAATTAAACTACTTATAGTTTTAAGCTCAAATTGAAATTCTCCGAAATAGAGCCTAAGCCAATTTCCAAACTATTGCAATATGCAAACTTTAAGTATATCAATAATTTCGCAGTAATTAAAACATAAGCTTCAAGGAGGTTAAAAGCATGATCATACAATGAAAATTTAGTTGAGTGTATTAAAAGATAATGTTTGTTGAAACAAACCTTGCAAATGAACTTTTATAGTACTTGCAATCAGCAACAAAAGGGCAAGCACCACAATTTGGACGATGTTTCATGCATATTACCTTCAATGACAAATTAAAGAATCCTCACCATTAATGTTTAGAAAGCAAAAATAATTTTATTGAAATGCATTCGCGTACCTTGCCAAAAGTTATTATTTGACAATGCAGCTCGTACCTATGTGTTTAATAGTATGTCAAACAAATTTTCTGAAAAATATAAATAAAAATTCATAGCTTTAAATGGAATTATAGAACTTACAATATTTCTCCATCAATGGTGCACAACCGAGGCCAGAGGTATCTTTGAATATCAGCCATGATGGGATATCTTTTAACAGGAAGAAGTAAGAATAAGAACTTGAACTTGTTGTTACTATATGATAAGCAAAGTAGGGCACATTTAGTCTAGTTTATCTGGGTAATTGGGCTTCCCCAGTTTTTAAGATAATCGGAAGTCATGCCAAATGAAAGATTTAAATTATAGGTTTATTCTATAAACAGATGTCTTATGTTAAACTTAAAGTCCAAATAAATTTAAGAACATGTTTGGTGGAGTTTAAATTTTTCACATAAATTAGTTTATTGAAACTTTAGTTTATAATCCTAATAAACTCCTTTCCACCAGTTTCTATTTATTTGGAGCTACTTGTCTATAGAGACTAATGTTTATACTCTTTATGGAATAAACCTAAAATAAACTGAAAATTTGACGATAACTCTAATTTATAAACTCATAAATTAAAACTGAAACTTAACCAACTCTAACCCTAACCTCCCACACCAAGCCCTCTTTCACCAGTTTATTAGATTTAATTATAAGATTAAACCAATTTATAAACTTAAGATTAACCAAGTCAAAAATATCCTAACAAAAAATTAAGCCTTACTTCTCAACCATATGGAACTCCTGAGATAATGGCAAAGATTGGAGTTGCACCCATCCTAGCCTCGTGACTATGCGAGCTACATTTGTGTCAACCTGAAAGAAGTGTATATGCTCAAAAAGTTGTTATTTTTAAATGAAAACTCATTTACAGAACTGAGATGATTTGATTTATCAAAATATAACTTACTGGGAATGCTATATGCCGCAATGACAGTAGACGAATGCAGTCAACACTTTTCTCTCCAAGCCCTGATATGCTGAGTAGGTACTTTCTGAGTGCCAACAAGAAATTATGATATTGTTGTACAAATTTAAAAATCACGTTCATTATGCATTAGCTATATACAAATTCTGATGTGCATATTTGATAAGGAAAAAATATATATAATTGCCCTCTATTTTCCTAAGAAGTCCAAATAACTCTTGTATTTTGAAACTGGATTATTTACATTCTATACTTTTAAACTAATAAAAATTATGTTCCCCATGTATTATATGGGTGGTTTTGACATGTTGATATTGTGGCTCAACAAACACTAACATGTGGAGCACACGGCAAAACCATCCACTCATCAGATCGGATACAAAGATGTTAAATTGTTTGGTTTCAAAATACAAGAGATTACCTAGACTAATTTTAAAAGTAGAGAAAAGTCATATGGGTTTTCTCTTATTTGATATAACTCTGCTAACAATCCCTGATTCGTAGCAAACAAGTACCAAATGGTTTTGAAATGGCAAGTTACTAAATGCTTCTACATTTGTAATTCCAAAAAGCTCTTCCATTAAATGTAGTTTATAAAAAAAAATACAAAATAGTATTAATGGAATGCAATAAACTGGATGTTTGGCCTTACTTTGCGGTTGCGGGTGGTATATGTCTAAGCCACTCCAGGTCAATGTTTCCATGGTCTTTCTTAACACGCATTAAAAAAGTCTGCAAAAGAAAACGTAGAGAAGATTACACAGTAGTATTAAACACTAATGTTTGCATGAGAATATAAACAAAATGTGAAGAAATATAAGGACATGGTTAAGAACAAGGAGACTGTAATTTTAGATGACAGAACAATGTTTCACTCACGAAGTTCCCCAATTTATAGACCACAGAAAAGCAATTCAGTGGCTATTTTTTTTTAAAAAAAGTCTAAATAAGATGAAATTTCAGAGGCAAGTTGTTTATGAGGACTTTGCTAGAATGTATGAGACAAGATGTATTATTCAAATGTTGCTAAGATAGCATCACTATTATGCTCTTGCACCAACTCATCCTAACAATTAAAGTTTGCAATTTTTTCTTTAGCAATTTAAAGCCTTGTTCTATTAACATAAGGCAACATCGCATGAGAGGACGTTCTACTAACTTTTTTTTTGCAAATTAAACCGTTTTACTTAAAATTGAAGTGCATAAATTTTGTTATTATCCAGAAAGATAAAATCAAACACCTCCATCTCTATTAATAATATTAACAAATTAAATCACTGACTTATGAGACTTGGTTATCCAGACTAACATGTGGAACTCACTTACAAGTGATTATTACTATATACTACATAAATTTAGTTATACTATAGTAGAAACTTTATACTGCAATGCAAAAAAGACAAGACCTTTTTTTTGTTCAAAAAGAAGCTATGTGACATGACATAAAACATGAAATTTATCAACTGGAATATTTTGTTAAGTTCAGAAATGCATTTGTTCTCTAATTTCATTCATAAAAATGTCAATAAAAATACATAATTTGTTAAAAATACTGATTAGTTAGAAAACAAACCAATTAACTAAATATTTTCTTACTTATGGGACTCACAGAAAGGTAAAAATAATTAAATAGTAATTAGATATGCAAATAAAATTGCAATTGTAACTAAAAATTATAGAAGAAATACTACTTTTGTTCTTTTATTTATCTTTTTTTAAAAGAAAATTTTATATATAAAATAATTTCATTCCAAATTTTCGAAATGAAATATTACTCCACTTGAGTGTTAATTATATATATGTAAATAACATATATATCACATTAATTACAAATATTAAAGGTAGAATTTTAACTTTACATCATTTCTTAAAAACTTCGTAGAAAATTAAAAATCACAATTAAAAAAAATAACAAACTGAGTAGGTGGTACCAAATTATTAGGACGAAACATTACAAGTGGCAAAAATGAAATTGCAAGCACATACCAGTATCCTGAATGCCAAAAGACAATGTTGCCCTCTATCTCTGATGCATCTCGAAATCTCAGCAAATGGCGCATTTAGAAAGGCCTCCCAATCTATTGTATCCATCACATTGTCATTCTTGTACCCTCTCTGATATGCTTCTTCCATCAGAGCATTCCAATGAGAGGTATCTTCAGATTTTTCAGGTTTTAGAAAAACATTGAGCTCTTTAATGATTTTTGCAGCAGTTGAATTCCCAAACTTATCATCCAACAACTTCTTTACGCGATCGTCGTCCCAATCAGAGAGATCTTGTTTTCGAAGAGAATTTATGAATTTATCTAGATCCTTATCATGGCATGAACCTTCCTCATCAAAACCAGCATTGCTAGGTTCAGTCAAATTTGATTCAGCATCACCACTTGTTTCATTCAGATTCAAGTTATCTTTGCTATCATTCTTCTGAGAAGAAAACGTCGCCGCAATGTTCATGAAAGCATTGCTGGAAATTTATCAAGGAAATTAGAAGTAATTGAATAATGCATATAGCTAGAGATGGATAAGTTTTATTTTTACCTTGACAAGTTGTCTGTAACATTTTGTGTGAGAAATGTGCCCACTACGGACATAACTACAGATCCTCCCCATGGAGAGAATTCTCTGTCCCCTTTACAAACAAGAAATTGAAAGTCAGATTATGTCACCAAATTAAGAAATTCCTGATTTGTTTGCTAGGCTCTATTTCTCCTTTTTCAAATATAATAGTACTTCTGAAGAATTTAGTCGAAACATGATAAAACTTAGCAGCAGTGTTTCATGATCAGTGAAATAAAGTTTAAATTTGCATTTCATGAACACTTACTGGCAGCATATTTGGGCATCAGTCTTCACCTTGCCATAATCAATGCTACTGATCATAACATTCACACCCATTCAAAAAATATAGAATTGGCACATATGAAGTACGGACATTTCACACAAGCAGCGTGTACGTGTCTGGACATGTACCTAACACGGACATGACTCAGACATGGCTTGACACTTGTATGAGAAGTGTCTGCTAAATTTTTATTTTAATAAATATTTTTTCTTTTCGGACACTACAAGGACATGAACATAGCCAGCCCAATATGCAATCTAAGTCTAATAGAGGATAAGCCTAATAAGAAATTCTAATCTCAAACTTCACACAGTTTAAGTGTCCTGCCACCTCTCTCACACAAGTGATAGGGAAGCGGACAGTACTGTTGGTGCTCTCACACGCACACCACCATCAGTGACCACGTTGAACTCCCACGTTGAGGCCAAACTCCCCATAGCACCAATACCAACAACATTAAATTGTCATCAATTTGTTTCTTAGCCTATCTTTATAAATTAGAAGGTATTAAATATGTTTTTCGTTTTCAATGTACATGCATATAACTGTGTCCATATTTCCTTAGTTTTTGAGAAATGTCGTGTCGCCGTGTCCTTGTTGTGTCATGTCTCTTGTTATAATTTGTCCATGTGCATACAACTTAAATTGACTTTTACATATACAACTAAACAGTTATAGTATGTATCTATATAAAAATATCATAGTTCAATCGATCTTCTATCTCATTAAGACTCCAGCAATAGCAACTTATTTTTGTGAATCTTTTCAGAAAAAGAGATTTGCTTCAGCAGTAGTTTAACATAGTAGAAGCAAATTAGTAGTCCGCCAAGAATGAAAATTATATAAAAACTTTTCACGTGTAGAAATACTTAAGCAATCATTGGATCTTATGCATTGGCTCTCGATACATCTCAACCCATACATCCAAAACCATTCATATGAAATCCAATATTTTCAGATCTATTCAGACAAAAGAACCAGTACACCTATTAAGTTACATCATTCTTTTTACTAAAATTACTAAATTGTTTCTTCGTGTAATCACAACCTTATATTTGTGTCATCTTATCTATATATTATTATCTATTAAAGCCCACACCCTAACTGCGTACACTTCATATTTATTAAATCCACTGCTTCTAATTCTACATCAAGCATTTACTAATTAAAACCCTCTTCATCGTAATGCAATGTTGTAACTAAATTTTAAGTGTTTCATTAGGTTTATCTAAAACGACATCATGCCACATCTGCGCTACCACATGCAGCAAAACGCAGGGCATGCATAATCCAGTTTCCCCTATTTCACAAACTAAAGACATCAAAATCCATCATCACACACACAATGCACAAAGTTCCAAGAACTGGAGCTTAGATCATTACCAACAATGGCGCGCACTTTGTCCATGAAATCATGCACCCGGTGCTCAAACTCCCTCCTCCTCCCTTCCCACTCAGGTCCGCCGGGAACGTCCTCTACGCCCTCGCCGCCGCGGCCGATCTCCTCCCTCTTCATCAGCTCATCGTACACCTGCACTGTTCCCTCGTCGACGCCCATCACTAGCCTCGGTACCCTCGCGTACGGCACGACGGAGAGCTCCTCGGAGCTCCACCGCGGAACATACGCCTTCACCGAGCTAGCCGAGCCGCCGTGCACCACCAACGCCAGCGGCGAGGTCGAGACATCAGTAGTGTTAGTATCATGCGTGTTGTTGTAAGGCACTAGTATTAATTTATCTACTCTTCTTGTCCTTCTCTTCTTGTTCTTTGATCTCTTCTTGTACTTGCCGTCGTCGGATAAGTTGCAGCTCTTCATGATCTGCCTGAGGTTGTCCATTAGGCTTGCTTTGCTGAAGCAGAAAGAAGTGCTCTCCGGCGGCGGGGTTGGCTCGCCATCGAAATCAAGCTTCCGCCTTGTCACGGGACGGTGGCTGTCTTCAGCTTTCCGCTTCGCCGGTGTAGCGGCCGTCTTCCGTGGGGTGGTGCCGTCTTTGAGCACCTTGAACCGAAACTTCCCCTTCTGCGACTTTCGCTTCCTCCACGTCGGAGGGGACGGCTCCGCCGCCTTGTCTGGGTTTGGCATTGGGGTTGCACCGGCATCGGCTGCGGCGGCGACAGCGGGTACTTGCTGCTCAGTTGATCCCTCCACACTCTCCGCCATGTCACGGCCGGACGGGGTGGCGAGCTGAGGAGAGCAAGAAGAGGCGTGCATCGCAGAGCTCCCGGTTTGCTGCGATGACGACGAGAGGGGATTCAGGATGGCGGCGGTGGTGGCAGGCGAGATCCCGGGCGTCGAGGCTGTCCAGAAATTAAAGAACGGATTCATGCATGCATCCATGCATGCGTAAATATCAGAAGATAATGCAGAGGAGCTAACTGCTAGGGAAGAAGAGTTGGAAGAAGATTGGGTTGTGCTTCTCGTTGCATTGTTTGATGCAAACAATCTGAACAAGAATTTTAAATCCAGTAGACATAAGAAATTTGTAGAAATTTAATAATAGATAAGACGAGTCCAATCACTTTTGACTCAAGACAATAGTGTTTGCTCTAAGAGATAGAAACACTTTTTTTTTCTTTTTATTAATACCTGCCAAGTGGGGCACTGTATATATACCGGAGGAACAAGAATAAAATATAATCAAACAGTATCAGTGAGGAGGCTAAATTCCACGTTAGTTAGGTATTAAACAGTAGGGGTGCATTCCGTTTTTCAGTTCCATTTTTTCGTTTTTCATTAATTTCGGGTATCCAAAACCAATACCAAATTAATCAAGTATAATTTGGACCGTTTTCGGTAAATATCAAATTTATCAAATTAGTAATCTTATAATTAGGGGTAGAAACGAGTCGAGTTTGAGCGAGTTGACTCTGGCTCGGCTCGGGCTCGGTCTGGCTGGCGAGCTGACTCAGTTATCTCACCGAGTTGAAAAAGTAGTTCGAACTCGACTCGGTCCAACTCGCGAGCTGGACAAACTTGTGTTTTCAACATTTCTCGAGGCGGTGGAGGAGGCGCTGGAGGGGCACGAGGCAGTGGTGGGGCTCGTGGCAGCGGTGGAGGGGCACGGGGCAGCGGCGGAGGAGCTCCAGGGTGGCTCCGGGGCGCGGCGGCAGAGGGGCTTGAGGCGGCGACGGAGGGGCACGGGGCGGCCGGAGGGGCTCGAGGTAGCAATGGAGGAGCTCCGGGGCAGAGCGGCAGGGGGGGGGGGGTGTGGGTGGCGGAGGGGCTGGGCGGCGGCAGAGGGGCTACGGAGGGGGAGTATGAGAGGAGCTGCTCGTACGAGATTATTTTGTATGTATATATATCGAGTCAAGTCTGCACTAGCTAGGGTTTAACTCGGACTCGGCTCGTTTTTGAACCGAGTTACGAAGATAGCTCGAACAGCTCACGAGCTGCGAGCTAAAGTTCCACCCCTACTTACAATACAATCCTAGAAGTGAACAAATTACCATGATGGGCTTAGAATTGCAGTAAAACAAATATGCCATCTAGTATGAAGTATGGAAGGGCAATATGGGCGGCACAGACGTCATGAGAATTCTTGGAATGGAAAAGAAAGGTAGTTTTGTGGGCCTGCTGGTGGGACAAAAACAATAGAAAGAGTGGCTTCTGGGCCTTGTGACTTGTTGCCTGTGGCCCGAGAAGTAAGGCCTACAAGCAGCCTATTATCGGTATTCGGTTTTTGGTTTATGTAGCCTAAAAACTATCGAATACCGAATTCACAAAAAATCCATACTGAAACCGAAAAACAAAAAAAACGAAAATTTCGGTTAAATTGGTACAGTTTAATTCGATTTATTCGGTTCGGTGAGATTTTTCCCAACTGTACTAAACAGTAGCAAACAATGCATTAGTTTATTGACCCTATTTCATCTAATATATATATATATATACACACACACACCACTAAAGCACTATATTCGTCATAAAAGTTAGAAATTCTCACATTAAATAAAAATTTAGAAAAAAAATAAAAATCTAACCATTCATTAATTGGTGGAATCAAATTATTATAGTATAGATTAATTTATATGTTTTAAAAATCCATATAAAATAAAACTTCAAATCTGTTTTGAATTACATATAATCACACGTAATCTGTTTAGAAAGTTAGACTCTGTGATGGATACAACTATGATTTTATATAAATTTAAATTTTTAAAAAAATTATAGTGTAATTATGCTTTTTTTTACTAGCTGATTTAATTTAACCTAGGGGTGTAATCGGATTGGATTCGGTCAGATAGTGGTCACACCAAATTCAAATCCTATTAACTTTAATTGAATTCGAATACGAATTCGGATATACTTGGATTCGTCGAATTTGAATGTTAATCGGATTATATTGTTGTTTTAAGAAGACGAATGCGGGGAGACGGCCACGTAGATGAGGGGAGGCGGCATGGAAGTGGGGAGACGGCTGCAGGGAGGCGGTGTGAACGAGGAGGAGGAGACGGTCGCGGGGAGGCGGGGAGGCCATGTGGACGGAGGACGGGGGCGGCGGGGACGCGGCGGCGCCGACGGGGGACTGGAGAGGAGGAGGGACTAACAGGTAGGGTTTAGATAAATATAAAATCTAAATGAATGCAGATATTATTCGAATTTGAATCCAAATCTGAATGCAATATTCCATACCATCTCTGAATCCGAATCCGGGAAAATAATCAGATGTATATCCGAATTCGAATCCAATTATATAATTGGACATCCGAAAAGACATCTGAATCCGATTTTTTCGGATTCGGTATCCGAATTATCCGATTACATCCGGATCTGATTACACCCCTAACATGACATATATGGTGCCTATGGTGCCAATACATTAGACATCTTGTTAAGAATATTTTTATGTGTATATTACTAAAATATATTTGTGGGTTTTCTATTTGTTTTCCATATGATGGGTTGTATTGCGTAAAGAGAAATTGATCTAATGAATAAAAAAGGGCACATGTTCTCTCTCTTTTTCTATAGTTATTTATTATTATCTGTGTTTATGATCCAAATATATGTGAAAGTAATACGATCAAATTATAATATATTATCAGTATGAACCATTTGTAATCGAGGGTTGTTATTGGTCTAGTGTGTGCAATAATCATTTGAATATAGGTCTGTTCTTTTGTCTACAAAAGTGAGTATAGGTCCTGTCATATTTCCTTCTTGTATGAGTCATACTTTCTTTTCTTGTAGTTCTTTAAACGTTCTTTGCATGGCAAGAATCTCATATGTTGTGCTTGATGTGAGCACTGGCGCTGGAAACAAGCGAATTAGAACAAACTCAGTTTGGCTCAATTTGAATTCGACTGTATACTTAGTTTGACTCCAACTTAACTTGAAACACTCACAAATTAAGTTAGATATGAGTTCGAGCTCGACTTGAAGGTAGGAGGCCGAAGGGAGTAGGGTTAGGGTTGGTCAAACCCCGACTGCGTGACTCTTATATTTGGGTCGGTGGCTTGATGGGTTGGCGGGCTAGCGGCTGATGAAGTGTTACCTCGGTTACTCGGCCCATGTAGGATATATGCTAATGTTACAAGTATATATACTCAAGTTTTTATCGAGTCAAATTCGATCAATGTGAGTGTTTTGGCCGACAGTACTAAGGCCATCCACATTTTTTGTTGCTCTATGTTGGCCCAGATGTGGTGATCGCTGGGTTGGGAATCGGCATCTTGTGTTTGTTTAGTAAATGATGAGCCATACGAGAAGTATTGTGCTTTATGTGATGTTTTCCTTCTCTCGCTTTGTCTCTAAAATTTTAGTTCTATTCCACATATAGCATATGCATGTGATATGTCTTAGAAGGGCACGTCGTTTTACCATAAGCGGATGTCTTATTGGTAAGTGATTGTTAATCTTGATCTTAATCTTTGTATTTGTTTCATTTGAATTGAATCTATTGCAAAATTTCTAAATAGATTCATGATGTTTATACTTGGGTTGAATTGAATCAAGTAGAATATTCTTCTATATGCTTTTTTGCTCCTCATGTGAGATGTGATTAATTATCTGTATGATTGAGATACTACGCTGGCTATACTCTGAGGTTTTGGGGTAAGTTTTAGTAGGTTGCCATTAATCACCTTTCGCCTGTATACGATTGCAGGATCTTGTTTCTTGTAGATCGTATTATAGTTGGTGAATATTTTGCAAAGTTGGTTGCTTGCTGTATTTTTGTGGTTGAGAAGTGCGGTCGGTCAGTACTCATTTAGTACTTGCAGTTCATTGATACTTGCTATAGATAGTGATCATAAATAGTCATCTAACCTCCTTATCGTGTGAGACCACTATTCTATTACTTTTCTACTCTATGTACTCACGAAACGTCAATCTAGACCGAGTAATAGTTGCGAGCTTATCACCTCTCTCTTATTTTCTTCTGACATTTTCTCACTATTTCTCACATCTATTTTAGTTTTATTATTCATCGATTTAGTTTAATTTTACTTGATTTGTTTCATCTATTCCTTGTGCAAAGAATGATAGAATACTCACCCACTACTTCGATCTCGTCTTCTTGCGAGACGACTTTAATTGGTATCAATATGTTGTGTCACTGTCCTTTCAGATATCATCTCAACTCATGAAAAGTTGACGTATTGTTCTGCAATCTCTTTTGAAGTTTTTACCTCCTTTATTTTATTGTGTAATAAAAAAATTCAATACCTTGTTGTTTCAACTGGTCGATAACTCATTGCTGATGTAATCTATATTTGTTATCATGTAGATAGATCTTACTTTGTTAACATAAGGTTTTTTTATAATCCCATACATCATGGTCCCTACATTCATATGAAAGTGATTATGTTTTATGAAAGTATACGCATAATTCTTTTTGTATATTAGGTAAATATATAGATTTATCTACTAACCTCTTCACCAAGAAGGATCATGTCAATGTTGATAAGTTCATTGCGATTAAGGTTGATTGACTCTCAGACCTTAATTACTCTTACTTTTGTTGGCCATTTTTCCTTCTATGGACCAATATCACTTAGCATATTCGAAACCATTACGCTTGTAGAAGCAAATGCCAAACTAATTAGTTGTTCTCCAAGTTTAGATGTCGAATTATTAGGCACACTTGATCAGTTTCTTGCAATAGTAGATCTCAAATTGCCTGCAGGAACAAATTGCGGATTAGTTTCAGGAACAGATCGCATAATAGTTTATCCGGAACTAGATGTCGGGCACAAATCGCAGTTTAGCTCTAAATGACGAATTAGTTTTTTCAGAGCAGATGTTGGATGGCGCACTGGAACAAATCACGGGTTAACTCCCCCAAATCAGTTCACTATTTTTTTTTGCAATAGATGCTTCTGTTTTTTGTTTATATAGTCCAAGTTAAAGTGTATGTGCTAATAGTTTAGTTTTTGTAAGGAAACGATCTTATCTTGTTTATATATTTGTTTCCTGATATTAATCGGGTTTTATTTATTAGGGAAAAATTTTGGACCACATGCTGTTAATGTGGAAAATAATATGGTTTTTGTTTATTGATAGGATTGTTTCGGGGGCACATGCAAGGTAATGTAGGAAACTGAACAACAACTTTGACGTGGGAATTTATTTTTTTCTTTGTTTATTTGATTCTAGATAACACTTGGTAGGATTGTTTCAGCCCACATGAAGTTTTTTAATAGTAGGTTGTCTTAAAGTTGTATTCGTTGAGGATTTCTTTAATTAATTTGTATCATTAATATTTAATCTTAGAGTTTGTATTAGTTTAGATTTCAAAAATTTATTAATTTTAATTTCAAATTTTTAATATTTTGTCTTAGAACTGTAAGTTAAAAATTTCTAAATTTCAAATTTTAATAATTTTAATTCTGATTTTTTAATTTTCTTTAATATTTAATTTTATAGTTTGTATTAATTAATATTTCAAAAAATTAATATTTTTAATTCCGAATTTCTAGTATGTTTGTACTGAAATAAAACTATTACGTGAGAATGTGGGAATTTACTTTTCCTTTGTTTATTTGTTTCCGGACAACACATGGTTTTTGTTTATTAGTAGGATTGTTTGGGGTCACATGAAGTTTTTTAATAGTAGATTGTATTAGAGTTGTATTAGTTAAGAATATCTTTAATAAATATGGGTCTTAGAGTGGTATTAGTTAAAAATTTATTTCATAATTTTGAGTCATTATAACTCGACATATGGTCAGATTTTTTTTCTTATTTTTTATTAACATGAAATTTTTTTGATTTTTTGGTCATGGGAGCTCGTATGGAGTCTGAAATTAGTAATATACTAGTCGTCAACCTGTGCGTTTCCACAAGCTAGTTATTTACATGATTTTATTTGTATTAAATATCTGTTGAACAATGAATGTTACTTTTATTCTATTCATAAAAGCAACATAACATCTCAAGCCTCATATTTTACCGATGCAACAACTGCACAAATTTCTGGATTTTTTTGCCTAATAACCCAATTAAAAAAATAAATTCGAAAACTAGCTCGTATCTTTTTAAAATTGCAAAAATAGCCCTTTGTGGTGAACTGTGCCACTCGACTAATCTTTAATCGCTAGCCCAGCTAGCGACTGAAGACGTGGCACGGCCCAACGCACCCGTGTCCTATGTGCCGTGCCACACCGGCTTTCAGTTATTAGCCCGACCAGCGACTGAAACACGCAACGTTTCAGTCGCTAGCTGGGATAGCGACTGAAAGCCCCATATATTTTACGGGCACTCACTTTCACAGTACGGCCCATTTCATTTTTTCGGAAAAAATGAAAAATTGCAGAGAGAGAGAAGGAAGAGAAGAGAAGAAGAGAACAAAGAGGAAAGAGGAGAAAAACTGTTTTCGAAGATTCTTCAAATCTGTTTACTCAGGTACATTTTCGTTAACTCGTATATTTAGATTAAAATGTTTGTTAGTTCTATAACTCGTATATTTAGATTAAAATTTTTGTTAGATCGTTAACTCGTAGTATTTGGATTAAAATGTTTATTAGTATGTAGATTAAAATGTATGTTAGTATGTAGATTTAAAGGTTTGTTTTATATTATGTTAGGGTCCTCGCAGCCTCGCTGCCCTCATCGTTACTGTCGTCGCCCTCGCCGTTCTGGCCTTGCTCGCACGGGTTTAGAGCGAGGGCGGCTATTATTTTAGAGTTGTAGGGTTTAGAAATTTAATTCTTAGCCCATTACGGACTGAAACATGCATTTCAATCGTGTAGCTTAATAGCGACTGAAATGGAGTTTTGGAAAATTTGTTTTGTTTCAGAAATCAAATTTTTTCGAATAATTTGAGCAATGTTGTTCCTCTAAGTTTAGACTCAACTACAATACAAGATATAAATTAGTTTTGACACATTTCATAGTCTCAATATCGTACTACAACCATACTATTGGCACTGAAACCTTAACACTAGTAGCCACATCCATCAGCCCCCGCCTCCATCCGCTGAAATCGTAATCCTAGAATAATAGTATGGTTAGGGTTAGGGTTCAGAAGAGTTAGTGTTATGGTTAGGGTTAGGGCCACTTAGACTAAGTTTTGGTTTTGGTGACTTAGGATTAGGGTTACGGTTTCGATGACTCGGGGTTAGGGTTAGGGTTTCGGCAAGCATACAATTCATACGATGAAAGAGATAGTAGCAACAAACATTGAGAGTGTTGCCTTGAAAATTTGTTCACTCGAGCTTCACCTTAGGCTTGAGCTCGATCGTTAAGACCTCGAGCCCATGTTCGATCCAATCCCGAATAGCTCACGAGCTTCGATCTCCATGGTTTTAGGGTTTCAGGCTTTTAAGTTTTAAAATATACTTCTCTGCTTCACTACATGATTTAGGACAGCTAAAAGTTTAAATATCCACTTCACCCTAGGATAGGAGAATCGAATATCATTTTGTTTTCACTCATTAGTGATTAATGAAATAACGAGAAAACATAAGAAATACCGGTGCATGTTTTAGTAGTAAATTAAATAGAAGTTGAAGCAATTCCGCTGTAGTTGTTGTGCATCATCGCACTATCCTGTTTTAACCTAAAACAGAATGACAAATTGATTATGCTATGGAGCAACCCAGTACGGTTTGCATTTATCACGGAGCTGGTATAATTTGTAATGGAGCAAACGGTGATGATCTTAGTGCTTGTATGCATGTTTATGGTCAAATAACACAACCACAGTCAATGTCTTTCAATGATTTGGAGATGTGGTTAGTCGACTTGTTACAACTCAATATTGCGACAAATACTCTCAGGATTGAAGGCATGCTTCCGGAGGGAAACAAATGGGTGCTTAAGAGATTGAAAGGTGAAAAATCATGGCGTTCATTTGGACGATTTGTGACAAATCCGGGCTATGGTGGCGGGGTCATCATACTGTACACTGAAATCTTAATTGTACATAGTTCAGAGGGCAGTCATTCCGTAGCAAAGAGCAGTACTAATGTCAGTACCGGAGGTTGCGGCGGTGGTGCCCGTGCTAGTGCTGGTGCCGATACCGGTGCCGGTGGCAGTACTAATGCAAGTGCAACTGCTAGTGTACCTATGCAAACAGCAAGAGGTACAACTCAGTTTGGCGGCCATCAAGTAGATGCAGCTGATGAACTGCCCAAACTGGAGGAGAATTTTAATGAGGAGGAGTACACTGATTCGTCATATATGTATGAATCTCCCGATGAATCCACAGGACAGCAGAGTCATATATATAAATGGACTGATCCATCATCTTTGATTTCTGATGTGGTTCCTGATGAGCTGAATTCTCGATGGTCCTACAATGAATCAACCATCTAGGTTGGGCAGTTGTTTCGGACTAAGAAATATGCGAAGAAGATCATAATTGCGTGGGCTATTTCACTGAATATATAGGCCATTCCGAGTGTGTAAATCAAATCCGAGCCTGCGGACTGTGAGGTGCTTAGTCGAGAACTGTCCATGGTACATACGTGTCATGCGGCCACAAGACGAGCCTTTCTTTCATGTGATCAGAGTTGAAGACCACAGATGTCTGGTTGAGGGCATGGTGCAGCAGCATAGAAATATCACTGCCAATTTTGTTGCCAGCCTGATACTGTCAGTAGTAAAGAAAAATACGCCAAGTAGTAAAGGAAAATACGCCAATGACACCGAAAGTGATAATTGCACATGTCGTGGAGAAGTACGGTTACAAAATCAAGTACGGGAAGGCTTGGAGGGCTAAACAGAGGATGCTGGAGGAGCTTTTTGGGACATATGTTGAGGCGTACAACTTCATACCGAGGCTCTTGCGGCGCATATGCGAAGCACATCCAGGCACAGTCACCGAAATTTTTGATACGCCGGCAATCAGCTCGGAGGGTGTTGTGATTCCTGGGTGCATGGTTCTGCGGGATTTTTCTGGGCATTCCAACAATGCGTTGCATCGTTTAGGTACATGAAACCTGTGCTTTGCATTGACGGAACATTTTTGACCGGAAATAACTAGGGTACTCTATTGACTGTCGTGGCTTCTGATGCCAACGACCAACTTCTCCCCATAGCATATGCCGTGGTCGAGGGGAGAACTACAGCAGTTGGCTATGGTTCTTGGGCAAATTGAAGAATGAGATTGTTAAAGATTGGGAGCGCGTGTGCTTGATTCACGATCGAAACAGAGGAATGCTGTGTGCGATCGAGCACATGCAATCGGGAGTGGATCCATTGCTGAGTTGGGATGACCTGTAGAGTCGTTGGTGTTCTCGGCATCTTGACGCGAATTTGCCACAATCCGTAATGGAGCAAACGGTGATGATCTTGGTTCTTGTATGCATGTTTATGTTCAAATGACACAACCACAGTCGATGTCTTTCAATGATTTGGAGATGTGGTTAGTCGACTTGCTACAACTCAATACTGAGAAAAATACTCTCAGGATTGAAGGCATGCTTCCGGAGGGAAACAAATGGGTGCTTAAGAGATTGAAAGTTGACAAATCATGGCGTTCGTTTGGACGATTTGTGACAAATCCGAGCTATGGTGGTGGGGTCATCATACTGTACACTGAAATCTTAAGCATACATAGTTCAGAGGACAGTCATTCCGTAGCAAAGAGTAGTACTAATGTCAGTACCGGAGGTTGCGGTCGTCGTGCCGGTGCTGGTGCCAGTGCCGATACCAGTGCTGGTGGCAGTACCAATGCAAGTGCAACTGCCAGTGTACCTATGCAAACAACAAGAGGTACAACTCAGTTTGGCAGCCATCAAGTAGATGCAGCTGATGAACTGCCCAAACTGGAGGAGAATTTTAATGAGGAGGAGTACACTGATTCGTCATATATGTATGAATCTCCCGATGAGCTCACGGAACAGCAGAGTTCTATAAATGAATGGACTGATCCATCATCTTTGATTTCTGATGTGGTTCCTGATGAGCTGAATTCGCGATGGTCCTACAATGAATCAACCATCCAGGTTGGGCAGTTGTTTCGGACTAAGAAATATGCGAAGAAGGCCATAACTGCGTGGGCTATTTCACTGAATAGGCCATTCCGTGTGTGCAAATCAAATCCGTGCCTGTGGACTGTGAGGTGCTTAGTCAAGAACTGTCCATGGTACATATGTGTCATACGGCCACAAGACGAGCCTTTCTTTCAGGTGAACAGAGTCGAAGACCACAGATGTCTGGTTGAGGGCATGGTGCAGCAGCATAGAAATATCATTGCCAGTTTTGTTGCCAGCCTGATACTGTCAATAGTAAAGGAAAATATGGCAAGTAGTAAAGGAAAATACGCCAATGACACCGAAAGTGATAATTGCACATGTTGCGGAGAAGTATGGTTACAAAATCAAGTACTGGAAGGCTTGGAGGGCTAAATAGAGGTCGTTGGAGGAGCTTTTTGGGACATATGTTGAGGCGTACAACTTCATACCGAGGCTCTTGCGGCGCATATGCGAAGAAAATCCAGGCACAGTCATCGAAATTGTTGATACGCCGGCAATCGACTCGGAGGGCATTGTGATTCCTGGGTGCATGGTTCTGCGGAGATTTTTCTGGACATTCCAACAATGTGTTGCATCATTTAGGTACATGAGACCTGTGCTTTGCATTGACGGAACATTTTTGACCGGAAATAACTAGGGTACTCTATTGACTGCCGTGGCTGCTGATTCCAATGACCAGCTTCTCTCCATAGCATATGCCGTGGTCGAGGGGGAGAACTACAGCAGTTGGCTATGGTTCTTGGGCAAATTGAAGAATGAGGTTGTTAACGATCGGGAGCGCGTGTGCTTGATTCATGATTGAAACAGAGGAATGCTGTGTACGATCAAGCACATGCAATTGGGAGTGGATCCATTGCTGAGTTGGGATGACCTGTAGAGTCGTTGGTGTTCTCGGCATCTTGGCTTGAATTTGTCACAATCCGTAATGGAGCAAACGGTGATGATCTTGGTTCTTGTATGCATGTTTATCGTCAAATGATACAACCACAGTCAATTTCTTTCAAAGATTTGGAGATGTGGTTAGTTAACTTGTTACAACTCAATATTGCGAAAAATACTCTCATTGAAGGCATGCTTCCGGAGGGAAACAAATGGGTGCTTAAGAGACTGAGAGGTGACAAATTATGGCGTTCGTTTGGACGATTTGTGACATATCCGGGCTATGGTGGCGGGGTCATCATACTGTACACTGAAATCTTAAGCGTACATAGTTCAGAGGGAAGTCATTCCGTAGCAAAGAGCAGTACTAATGTCAGTACCGGAGGTTGCGGTCGTCGTGCCGGTGCCGGTGCCCGTGCCGATACCGGTGCCGGTGGCAGTACCAATGCAAGTGCAACTGCCAGTGTACCTATGCAAACAACAAGAGGTACAACTCAGTTTGGCGGCCATCATGTAGATGCAGCTGATGAACTGCCCAAACTGGAGGAGAATTTTAATGAGGAGGAGTACACTGATTCGTCAGATATGTATGAATCTCCCGATGAGCTCACGGAACAGTAGAGTTCTATAAATGAATGGACTGATCCATCATCTTTGATTTCTGATGTGGTTCCTGATGAGCTGAATTCGCGATGATCCTACAATGAATCAACCATCCAGGTTGGGCAGTTGTTTCGGACTAAGAAATATGCAAAGAAGGCCATGACTGCGTGGGCTGTTTCAATGAACAGGCCATTCCGGGTGTGTAAATCAAATCCGAGCCTGTGGATCGTGAGGTGCTTAGTCGAGAACTGTCCATGATACGTACGTGTCAAACGGCCACAAGACGAGCCTTTCTTTCATGTGACCAGAGTCAAAGACCACAGTTGTCTGGTTGAGGGCATGGTGCAGCAGCATAGAAATATCACTACCAGTTTTGTTGCCAGCCTGATACTGTCAGTAGTAAAGGAAAATACGGCAATGACACCAAAAGTGATAATTGCACATGTCGCAGAGAAGTACGGTTACAAAATCAAGTACGGGAAGGCTTGGAGGGCTAAACAGAGGATGCTGGAGGAGCTTTTGGGACATATGTTGAGACGTACAACTTCATACCGAGGCTCTTGCGGCGCATATGCAAAGCACATCCAGGCACAGTCACCGAAATTTTTGATACGCCGGCAATCGGCTCGGAGGGCGTTGTGATTCCTGGGTGCATGGTTCTGCAGAGATTTTTCTGGGCATTCCAACAATGCGTTGCATCGTTTAGGTACATAAAACCTGTGCTTTGCATTGACGGAACATTTTTGAGCGGAAATAACTAGGGTACTCTATTGACTGCCGTGGCCTCTGATGCCAACGACCAACTTCTCCCCATAGCATATGCTGTGGTCGAGGGGGAGAACAACAGCAGTTGGCTATAGTTCTTGGGCAAATTGAAGAATGAGGTTGTTAAAGATCGGGAGCGCGTGTGCTTGATTCACGATCGAAACAGAGGAATGATGTGTGCGATCGAGCACATGCAATAGGGAGTGGATCCATCGCTGAGTTGGGATGACCTGTAGAGTTGTTGTTCTCGCCATCTTGGCGCGAATTTGTCACAATCCGTAATGGAGCAAACGGTTATGATCTTGGTTCTTTATGCATGTTTATGGTCAAATGACACAACCACAGTCAATGTCTTTCAATGATTTGGAGATGTGGTTAGTCGACTTGTTACAACTCAATACTGCGACAAATACTCTCAGGATTGAAGGCATGCTTCCGGAGGGAAACAAATGGGTGCTTAAGAGACTGAAAGGTGACAAATCATGGCGTTCGTTTGGACGATTTGTGACAAATCCGGGCTATGGTGGCGGGGCCATCATACTGTACACTGAAATCTTAAACGTACATAGTTCAGAGGACAGTCATTCCGTAGCAAAGAGCAGTACTAATGTCAGTACCGGAGGTTGCGGCGGTGGTGCCGGTGCTAGTGCCGATACCGGTGCTAGTGGCAGTACCAATGCAAGTGCAACTGCCAGTGTACCTATGCAAACAACAAGAGGTACAACTTAGTTTGGCGGCCATCAAGTAGATGCAGCTGATGAACTGCCCAAACTGGAGGAGAATTTTAATGAGGAGGAGTACACTGATTCGTCAGATATGTATGAATCTCCCGATGAACCCACGGAATAGCAGAGTCATATATATGAATGGACTGATCCATCATCTTTGATTTCTGATGTGGTTCCTAATGAGCTGAATTCGCGATGGTCCTACAATGAATGAACCATCCAGGCTGGGCAGTTGTTTCGGACTAAGAAATATGCGAAGAAGGCCATAACTGCGTGGGTTGTTTCACTGAATAGGTTATTCCGGGTGTGTAAATCAAATCCGAGCCTATGGACTGTGAGGTGCTTAGTCAAGAACTATCCATGGTACATACGTGTCATAAGGCCACAAGACGAGCCTTTCTTTCATGTGACCAGAGTCGAAGACCACAGATGTCTGGTAGAGGGCATGGTGCAGCAGCATAGAAATATCACTGCCAGTTTTGTTGCCATCCTAATACTGTCAGTAGTAAAGGAAAATACGGCAATGACACCGAAAGTGATAATTGCACATGTCGCGGAGAAGTATGGTTACAAAATCAAGTATGAGAAGGCTTGGAGGGCTAAACAGAGGATGCTGGAGGAGCTTTTTGGGACATATGTTGAGGTGTACAACTTCATACCGAGGCTCTTGCGGCGCATATGTGAAGCACATCCCGACACAGTCACCAAAATTGTTGATACGCCGTCAATCGGCTCGGAGGGTGTTGTGATTCCTGGGTGCATGGTTCTGCCGGATTTTTCTGGGCATTCCAACAATGCGTTGCATCGTTTAGGTACATGGGACCTGTGCTTTGCATTGACGGAACATTTTTGATCGGAAAATACCAGGGTACTCTATTGACTGCCGTGGTCGAGGGGGAGAACTACAGCAGTTGGCTATGGTTCTTGGGCAAATTGAAGAATGAGGTCTTTAAAGATCGGGAGCACGTGTGCTTGATTCACGATCGAAACAGAGGAATGCTGAGTGCGATCGAGTGTATGCAATCGAGAGTGGATCCATCGCTGAGTTGGGATGAGCGTAGAGTCGTTGGTGTTCTTGGCATCTTGGCGCGAATTTTCACACTCGTTTCAAGAGCAGGATCCTGATGCAGGTGTTTAAACGGCTTGCCAACCAGAACCAAGTGTCAAAGTTCTTAGATATATGGAAGTCGTTGGAGGAAGGTACGCTGAAGGAATTGCAAGAGCCAGGTGCTGCAGAAGATGGCGGTGTTACCGTCGAGGGAAACCGCCGCCGGAGTCATCTCAGTTTCAGTCAATGGATTCAGCCCAAACCAAATGAGAAGTGGTCGTTGCTACACGACACAGGCGGGGCGCAGTACAGAATCATGACGACAAATCTAGCCGAGGTGTACAACTTCGTCCTGAAAGGTGTGCGATGTTTACCACTCACTGCAATAGTTCAGATGACATTCTATCGCACAATAGCGTACTATGATAGCAGGAGTTTGGCGGCATCAGCACTTGTGCATAACCCTTTAGTGCACTAGCCCAAAAGATTAATGATTATCTCGAATTTCGGACGAGAAAGTTGTTGACACATGATGTCTCAGTGCCGAGTCATTTGAACGAAAACTATGAGGTTCGGCTAAGGCACAAACATGTCTGTGGTACATTGTGAGCAGGTCGGGTCCACAAATGTCGAATTACAAATGCAGATGCCCAATGTACATGCAACAAGCCTTAACTGTTGCACATTCCTTGCTCACATGTTATTGCTGTAGGATCGAGGATGCCGACCAGAGAAGGGGTGAATAGGAGGCTTTAAAACTTTTCAACTAAAAACAATTTTTGTAAGGAAAAGACAAAGAGCAAATAAACTAAAACAATTTAATAATATTTTGCACTAAGAAAGAGTAAGAAAAACAAACACAGTGATTTATCCCGAGGTCTCGGAGACTCGCCCGGTCTCCCCTACTCCTCGTTGAAGCACTCAAATGAATGAGTCTTGCTTCAATATCCACGAAGGATATTTTTCACTAAGGTTGCCCCTTCTCTACTCCAGATAGGCGAGCACCGATGCCTTTCACAAAAAATGTCAAGCCTCCCGACAATCTCCGTTAATGGAGAGGTCAACGTCCACGCCTCCAAACCGTCTAGGTGAGGGGGTTCACCAAGAGTAACAAATTGCAAGATCTTCTTTGACCCCCAACAAATACCGAGAAACTTCTAAGGATGCAAATGATGCAAATGAATGCTCTTAGAAGATCTCTCTCAATCACAATAAATGATACTTGATCAAAAGACTAAGATTTTATTACTTGGGCTCAAGTGTATATCAAAAAATATATTTCTTAGTTCTTTAGAAAAATAGCTCAAAAATTGTTTATAAACACTGATAAAAAATCTGCCCAAAAGTGTTTATAAAACTGATCAAAAATATGAACAGAAACTTCTCAAAAATCTGCTCAAACACTGCTTAAAGATCTTCTTAAAAGTGTTTGTAAAACTGATCAAAAATAGTAGAGAAATATGCTAAAAAACTGTTTAAAAACTACTCAAAAATGTGAACAGAAACTGCTAAAAAATCTGATAAAAAACTGTTCAAAAGTGTTTTAAAATAGCTTAAAAATAGTAGAGAAAATCTGCTCAAAAGTGTTTTAAAACTACTCAAAAACAGTAGAGAAAATTTGCTCAAAACTTCTTCCAAAAACTGCTCAAAATGTATAGAAAAGATGCACAAAGGTGTTTATAAACATTGATAAAAAATCTGCCCAAAAGTATTTATAAAACTGATAAAAAATATGAATAGAAGCTTTTCAAAAATCTGCTCTAAAATGTTTGTAAAATTGATCAAAAATAGTAGAGAAATCTGCACAAAAACTGTTTAAAAATTGCTCAAAAATGTGAACAGAAATTGTTCAAAAATCTGATAAAAAACTGTTCAAAAGTGTTTTAAAACAGCTCAAAAACTGTAGAGAAAATCTGCTCAAAACTTCTTCTAAAAACTGCTCAAAATGTATAGAAAAGATGCTCAAAGGTGTGTACAGAAACTGCTAAAAAAATGTGCATGAGAATGTAGCTCAAGGATGATGTAAATACTGCTCAAAACACTTGTATTTATAGCCCAATCTCTCAGCTAGCCGTTGTGATCGATAAGGAAATAAATTAGGCAAGCTAACAGCCAGCTTCGACCTCTAACGGCTAGTAAATAGTCGTTGGAATCTCTGGTCGAATCAATAGTGTCACTGGTCGAATCAACAGTGTTACTGGTCGTATGAACAGTATGATCAAATAAACAGTACATGAATAATGTCTGGTCAAATGAACAGTACTCGTGTGACCACTAGTCGAATGAACAGTACCGGGTTAAATAAACAGCACTCGGATGATTAGTTTTAGTTCTTCTTTGAGATTCTTGACTAAGATTGTGAATAAATGCGAATGCAACATATGACCTAAGAGTCTCTCAGTTTTTGTCGGAATTAAAAGAGATTTTGCAACCTCTCTTAATATAATAGTACAGTTTAAACTAAAAAATAATTTCTTATAAAACCGGTCAAACTCCAAACTCCAAGACCGGTACAATAAACAAGCACTTACCTTAGGTCTTTGCAGTTTCCTTCTTGGCGACATTGCACTTGCGACTTTGGCTCGCGTCCTCGGACTGCGACCTCAGACGACACTGCGTACAAATAGCTCAAAGACACGATTAGTCCATGACACTTAATGTCATCAATAATCAACATCAATCCAAAAGGGCCTAGATGCAATAATCTCCCCCTTTTTGATGATTGATGACAACAAGTGTTGAAAACGAATAAAAATTAATGACTCCCCCTAAGTGTATGCATGGACATTAGATATACAAGAACTCCCCCTGAATGCATGCATATATAAATACACATATGAGTCATTTGAGAGTGCACAATGAATAAACGACGAGCACATAAATAATGTCATACAAGAATCTCTTTCCAATCTCTTCCTAATCTCTCCCTAATCTCTTCCCCTTTGACATCAAACACAAAAAGGCTGGAGGACAGCAAAGCAGACATTTAACTTACATTTGATATATCAATAATATTCAATTCACTTCTAAGAAAGAAAAATCTAGTCTCATCTAAATGTTTGGTGAAGATGTCTACTAGCTGCAAGTCGGTTCTTATATAATTTACATCTATGTCCCCCTTTTGCCACATGATCTCTTATAAAATGGTGCCTAATAACAATATGCTTTGTTCTAGAATGTTGAACCAGATTATTTGCAATATTTATGGCACTTTCATTATCACACAAGAGTGGTACGTTTTCAAAGGAAATTCCATAATCCAAAAGGGTTTGCTTCATCCATAAAATTTGAGCACAACAACTACCCACAGAAACATATTCCGCTTCGACGGTGGAGAGAGCTACATAATTTTGTTTCTTAGATGACCAAGAGACTAGTGATCTCCCCAAAAGTTGACAACTACCAGATGTGTTTTTCTATCAATTTTGCACTCCACATAATCTGAATATGAGTAACCAATTAATTCAAAGTTTGCATCTTTAAGGTACCAAAGTCCTATATTGGGATAGCATTTCAAGTACCTAAGGATTATTTTAATAGCAATCAGATGACATTCCTTAGGAGATGATTGAAATCTAGCACATAAGCAAACACTGAACATGATGTCGGCCCTAGATGCAATAAGATAGAGTAAGTTACCAATCATAGATCGATAAAGTTTAGAATCAACCGCTTTTTCGTCGTTGTCCATATCAAGAGGTCCATTAGTGGCCATGGGAGTTTTGATAGCTTTAGTATCTTCCATCCTAAAGCGCTTGAGTAAGTCCATCACATACTTGGTTTGACTCATGAACATTCCATTCTTGAGTTGCTTGATTTGAAACCCAAGGAAGAAACTTAGCTCTCCAATCATCGACATCTCAAATTCCTTAGACATCATTTCTTCAAACTCATGACAAAAAGATTCATTAGTAGACCCAAATATGATATCATCAACGTATATTTGACATACAAAAAGATCTTTCTCAACCAATTTTGTAAATAAGATTGTGTCTACCTTCCCAATTTTAAATCCTTTTGATATAATAAAGTCTCTAAGACCTTCACACCAAGCTCAATTTGCAATGATCAATAGGAAATAACAATTTTCATCCTCACAAAATTCTTCCCCTTTTTTGGCATTAATCACCAAAAACATACAAATGAAAGGTATGCCAAAAAAAGGTTTGACAAAATAATTTTAGGTCACAAAAAAAATAGGAGAAAAGTATATGACCTAAGGAAGAGCTTAAATCTCCACAAGAGTACTCAAATCGATAACCCATTCAAACATGTGCTCCAATTTCAAGAAATTTTACATAAATCAAAGTCCATCAATTCCGCCAAAATAGAGATTTGACGAAACAAGGATTATGAGAGGAATAATCATCCAAGTTAGGTCATAAATTATGTGCAAAAGATAAAAATGACCTATTGGTGAATAAAGAGAGTTCAACAAGAATAAAAAACAAAATAAATGTCATGAACTCCCTTCTTTATGGCCTAAAACAAAGATAATCAAGAAGGATCGAGAAACCATCCAAAGAAGCATCAAAAATCATGGAAAGTTGCATAGAGATAAATAACATCAATACAAATATTTTTCATGAAGATCCAAGATTCAAATTTTTAGTTATTTGAAAGGAATGAGATATTGACATCCAATTTGACTGAAAATTTTCTGAAACACTTTTGCTTCTTTATAATCATAGAAACATACGTACACAAGTTTCAAAAATTCCAAAATAAATTTTGGATATAAATGAGATAATGAGGAACTAGTTAGCCTTTTACAGTGAAGCCAAAATCGGAGCCAACAACAAGATATGAAAAAGACAAATGTTGACCAGATTGAAAGTTTCATATTTCAGGTTTTGAGTAAATTATTTTACACATGTAAAGACACCTGAAAAACATGCAAATGATTTCCAACAATTTTGAAATAAATGAACAGTAAAAACCAATCAAAGAAGTTAAAATATCATGTAGAAACTTTCTTCAAATAGCTAACCAATTTGGAGATATGAAAAATCAGTCAAAAACCACAAGAAGTCTGAAGTTGCAGATTTCAGATTTGATTTGTGAAAAATCAAATGCTGCTCAAATCAAATGCAATTGAAATGAAAATTTGCATAAATGATTTTCAATGCATGACACATATTTTGCAAAAAGAATTTTTCAAAAAGGATTTTCCAATCAAGAGTCAAGTCTTTTTAGGTACTCAAACCATATGAGGCCCTCTAGTCTTGTTGCATAAGTTTTTTGGTACCTAAATGGCTCTATCTTTAGGTTTTTGAAAACAGAAATCAGCAAGTTTTGCAATTAAACCCCTTCTAGAACAAAAATCAAATAAGAGTCAAAAGAACCAACTCTGAAAGGGTTAGATACACACTTATGCGAATGTTGCCTTATTAAGTGACATGCTAAACATGAAGTTTGAGAGGGTTTTACAAATGAAATGGTATGAGTGCGGTGAAATATGCGATGCCTCTTACTAGATGAGTGAGCATGATTTAATTTTTTCTTTTTAAATGAATATCTATGATCTAAAGGGGGTTTAATAAGCATAGCACTACTCATATGATATCTAGTAAGGCCATGGATCAATCTATTTATTTTAGTCTTAAGTTCGTCATTTTCAATTTTAGGTACATGAGATGATACTGTGTTAACACATGAAGCATGATGCAAATGAGAACAGGAGGGTATATATATATCATCACAAGTAGATGAACTAGAAGGCATAATAATAGAATCACTAGATGAGCTAGACATATCAAATGAGGAGCAACTAGTACTAACACTATGGCATAAAGATGAGTCACTAGATAAATTATGGTATATGAGTTACTAGTATCAACCATACAAACATATGAATCAATAAATGAATCAATAGATAAATTATCACATAAAGTACTAGTGTCCACAAAGCTAGCATTTGAGTCTAACCATAAATTAACACTTAACTCATTACAAGAGGTGCTAGCATGTGAAGTGGAAGTATATGACTCTAAGTATGGATCAATAAGCAAGTCACAAGCAACTCTATCATCTAAGATAATTGTGGAGTTAATAGCTTCCTTGGCAAGCAAAGACTCATAAGAGTTTTTCAACTCTTGAAATTGCACTTTCAAGGATGAAAAGTTATTCTTTAAAATGTAAAAACTTTTATTCATATTGCCAAGCAAGTCATTTAACTCTACAATCATATCCATAAGCTCATCATTGGAGAAGTTAGTATTTGATACCGTCGAGTCACATGCCATAAGGCATATAGATTTGTCATGAGATGAAGACTTTGGTCTTGATGCTTTCTTTCTTGCTTTTTTTGAGCCCTTCTTGCAAGAGTTCGCCTTTGTCTTTCTTAGGCGAACCAAGTCGATGACATCTTTGAGCTTGCTAGAAAGCTCCTGATCCTCCACAATGAAATCATCATTCTTAATATGCTCGGAGGTGTAATGTATGTTCTTCTCCTTTGACATAGCCTCATTTGACATAAGCATGTCAATGGGCTCGCTCGGTGAAGTGTCGGAGAGGTCACCGTTTGCAAGAGTGGTAATGAAGTCTCCGTAGCGATCCTCCGGTAACACCTTAAACAATTTCCTACAAATGTCTAGATTGGAAATATTAGTGCCATGGGTTTTGAGCTCATTTATGATGTTGATCAAGCGATCATATATGGTGGAGAGTGTATCATGCTCCAACATCACAAATGCCTCGTAGTGTTGCATCAAGAAGCGCACCTTAGCATGCTCAAAGCTAGATGTACCCTCAAAGATAGACTCAAGGGTTGTCCAAACATCGTGAGCGGTTGAACGATCACTCACTAGTTTGAGCACATCATAGCTAAGGGATCTAAGAAGCACATCTTTAGCCTTTGTATTTAAGAGGAGAATATCCTTATCCAAAATCAACGGATAAGTCACACCCTTCTCCACTAAACTCCATAAATCCAAACTCAATGCCTCAAAATAAGTGCTCATAATAATCTTCCAGTGAAAATAATGTGAGCCATCAAAGTGAGGGGCAATCAAACCAAAATGCTCTATCGAGTCCATCCTTACTCTCTAGGTGGTAAAGCCAATAAATGAGAGACCATGCTTTGATACCACGTGTAGGATCGAGGATGCCGACTAGATGGGGGTGAATAGGAGGCTTTAAAACTTTTTGACTAAAAACAACTTTTGCAAGGAAAAGATAAAGAGCAAATAAACTAGAATAATTTAATAATATTTTGCACTAAGAAAGAGTAAGAAAAACAAACACAGTGATTTATCCCGAGGTCTCGAAGACTTGCCCGGTCTCCCGTACTCCTCGTTGAAGCACTCAAATGAATGAGTCTTACTTCAATATCCACGAAGGATATTTTTCACTAAGGTTGCCCCTTCTCTACTCCAGATAGGCGAGCACCGATGCCTTTCACAAAATATGCCGAGCCTCTCTGACAATCTCTGTTAATGGAGAGGTCAACGGCCACGCCTCCAAACCATCTAGGTGAGGGCGTTCACCAAGAGTAACAAATTACAAGATCTTCTCTTGACCCCCAACAAATACAGAGAAACTTCTAAGGATGCAAATGATGCAAATGAATGCTCTCAGAAGATCTCTCTCAATCACAATAAATGATACTTGATCAAAAGACCAAGATTTTATCACCTGGGCTCAAGTGTATATCAAAAAATATATCTCTTGGTTCTTTAGAAAAATAGCTCAAAAATTGTTTATAAACACTGATAAAAAATCTGCCCAAAAGTGTTTATAAAACTGATTAAAAATATGAACAGAAACTTCTCAAAAATCTGCTCAAACACTGCTTAAAGATCTTCTCAAAAGTGTTTCTCAAAAGTGTTTGTAAAACTGATCAAAAATAGTAGAGAAATCTGCTCAAAAACTGTTTAAAAACTACTCAAAAATGTGAACAGAAACTGCTCAAAAATATGATAAAAAACTGTTCAAAAGTGTTTTAAAACAGCTCAAAAACAGTAGAGAAAATCTGCTCAAAAGTGTTTTAAAACTACTCAAAAACAGTAGAGAAAATCTGCTCAAATCTTCTTCTAAAAACTGCTCAAAATGTATAGAAAAGATGCACAAATGTGTGTACAGAGACTGCTAAAAAATGTGCATGAGAATGTAGCTCAAGGATGATGTAAATACTGCTCAAAACACCTGTATTTATAGCGCAATCTCTCAGCTAGCCGTTGTGATCGATAAGGAAAGAAATTAAGCCAACTAACAGCCAGCTTCAACCTCTAATGGCTAGTAAATAGTCGTTGGAACCTCTGGTCGAATCAATAGTGTCACTGGTCGAATCAACAGTGTTACTAGTCGTATGAACAGTAGTTGATCAAATGAACAGTACATGAATAGTGTCTGATCAAATGAACATTACTCGTGTGACCACTGGTCGAATGAACAGTGCTATTGGTCGAATGAAAAGTACCTGGTCAAATAAACTACACTCGGATGACTAGTTTCAGTTCCTCATTGAGATTCTTGACCAAGATTGTGAATGAATGCGAATGCAACATATGACCTAAGAGTTTCTCTGTTTTTGTCGGAACTAAAAGAGATTTTTCAACCCCTCTTAATAGTACGGTTTAAACTAAAAAAGAATTTCTTATAAAACCGGTCAAACTCCAAACTCCACGACCGGTACAATAAACAAGCACTTACCTTAGGTCTTTGCAGCTTCCTTCTTGGCGACATTGCACTTGTGACTTTGGCTCGCATCCTCGGACTGCAACCTCGGATGACACTGTGTACAAATAGCTCAAAGACACGATTAATCCATGACATTAATGTCATCAATAATCAAAATCAACCCAAAAAGAGTCTAGATGCAACAATCGCTGCCTGCTCCATTCCTGGGATCGATCTGGCATAGTATATCTCAACCTATTATACTCTGCAGTACTTGTGGAAAACCTGGGAGGGTGTCTTCCATGGGTTTGCGGCGAGGGGAAACTATCGAGAGCTATCGTTGGAAGATGCCATCACGTGGATCCCAGACAAGAGGCTCCTTGTGAGCCATATCGGTCGACGTTGATCTTGGAGGATACACAATGATATGGATGCCGTGGAGCGTGAAGAAGACCTATGCAGATGCAGCGCTTGCAAGTAGCTTGGTCACACAAGAAATCGATGCCTGCAAGTGGCAGGCACATCAACTTCTTTGGGAAACTGAAGCAATTCAATTTTCCTGTATGAGTTCTACTGAATTTGTTTAAATAAAACTGTAATGTTGTAATGCCTTGTTGTGAATTGTCATAAGTAGTACTGAATGTATGTCAATTAATTGTAATATTTCAACTTGTCGACCAATATGTAACAACTGCAGGTATGGCAGACGATCATCAGCTTCCCGAGCTGATTGCACAGCACCATCAGGAACGTCACCGTGCTCGGCGCCTTCTACAGGGCACCGTTCTTCCAGCTCTGTGCATGAGGACCCCACATGAGATGTGGCCTCTGGATGAGCGGTTCGTGCCTTATTTTCTCGAGGCCGGACTATTGCCATTCGCTCGCATGGTAGATTGGGCGAAATGATTCCCCTTCGATCGAGCCTTGGTTACTGGGCTTGTGGACAGATGGAGGCCCGAGACGCACATGTTCCACTTCAGTTTCGGCGAGCTCACCATCACACTGCAGGACATCAGCATGCTGCTTGGGCTGCCTATCCGCGGGGAGATATATGTCCCACGGCCACCAACAGAGTTGCATGGTGCCTAGATTTCCTATAGCGCTTCGAGGGAGTAGGGCCAGTGTGGGGGTTTGCACAGGATGCGGGAGTTCCGTAGAGTTACTTGCGCAGTCCGCGATGGTGCGCTCCCCTTCGCCGCTCCAGAGGAGGTCTTCAAGCGCCACCTTGAGGCGTACATGTTGCACCTGTTTGGGTGGCTGCTCTTCCCTGGGACCCACAGAGACATCTGCGAGCAGTAGTACATTCAGCTCGCCAAGAGTATTGCCGACTTGGACCTGGGGCACATGCCGCAGTTCAGTTTCGGATCCGCCGTGCTATGCCAGACATACAGGGGGTTGTGCGACGCCACGAGCATAGACCAGGTGAGCTCTCTTTTCGCTGGGTGTGTCATACTCTTGCAGATGTGGTCGTACGAGCATTTCCCCGTTGGCCGACCGCTGGTGCCGCAGGATCAGTTCGTGTTGACTGGTGATGCGAGGGATGACCCCATGATGGGATGGAGGTGGGATAGACTGAGTTTAATGTGGTCCACAGATTAGGCGCACCTCTGCTATCCTTGTACGCTATGAGCTTCGATCTGCTCCTCGACGATAGCGTCATTTGGGATCCGTGGACCACCTCAAACTTGCAATCCATCGCTCCAGTTAGCCTTTCTTCTCTTTGTACGCAGGATGCTGTTTACTGGCGCACCCAGGTTCTTCTCGTCTTCTCGCAAATGGTTGAGGGGTACTCACCTGAGCGAGTCATGCGCTAGTTCAGCCTACGCCTGCTTGTCCCAGTGCCACCTCCTCGACAGATCCCACACCATATCCACAAGTACGTCAAATATGCATTACATTCACACGTGATTTTATAAATGATTTCTGTCTCTAACTAATTATTTTGTTTGTAGGCAATCGAGGAAGGGTCGAGTGATGGCCGATTTTGTTCTTTGGCAGTAGCCATATGTGCAGCAGTGGATGGATTGGGCCCACACACGCACGGTCGAGGAGCACAGGCCGTACAGCCATGACATCCATTTTTCGTACCTGTCCTGGTACCGACCTCGCCCGATCTACCGATTGGCGGGCGGTCCACCAGTCGCACTTCATGTGCCCGTCCCTCTTACCACCATCGACGAGCGCTTCGATCTACGCCTTCTTGGGCGAATCCACTCTTCTGTAAGTTCCTTAGCTCTTTGCAACCTTGCTTTCACATGAATTTTCATTCTATAATTTCATTAATTCGTGTGCCCAGCTAGACACCCTCAGCGTCGTCTCTGCCGGTGCACGGGACATGATGCTCAGCTCCCGCCTCGCACCCACCATAGCCAGCGACGATGTGTATGCTTATTGTGCAGAGGTCGAGCGGCAGATCGATCAGATTCTAATCGATTTCAGAGTGTTGCTGCCACCTCACTTGTTCGTGATTCCCCCACCATCACCGTCGGCGCCGGGTCCTTCGTCGCACGTGCCACCAGAAGACCGTCCATCGTTGTCGCGCCCTCCACCTCCACAGACGCGTTTCGTGCCTGCCGACAGCTCTTCGGATGAAGAGCTCGATACTCCTCCGTGGCACCAGCCTCTCGGCCACCCACAACAGACACAGCAGCATCCTATGCAGCCGACATAGCCTTTTGCCGATGCTCCACCGCCTACGCAGCCAACACAGCCTTCCCAAGCTCTGCCGTTTGGGCAGACACCACCGGTGAGGAGACGACGCGTCAGGGATCATCAGCCCCCCTCTCGCTACACACCATCGGAGTATCAGGGCCGGCCACAGAGGGGGAGGAGGGGGTAGTAGTCTAACATAGGGTTTCAACATACTGTTTTGTTTTTTGGTACATTTTTTTAGCTTTCCAACTATTCTACAATGCATCTTTCGCACTTTTTTACTGTTCTACTCGTATCAGGTGGTGCACCGCAGTTTGATCACCTTTTGCTGTTGTGGGCCCCATTCTAATTGTTTTTGCAACTGTCACACACGCGTGTAACTTTATATTTTATATACCGCATCAAGACTGTCGTGGTATAAAAAATACCCCGGCAGATTTGATGACGTGTGCTACATGTGTTCCTCAACATGAGCTGACAGTGTGATGGGTCACCCCGTGTTGGACAATCTCAGAGATTAACACAAAGGTTTATACAGGTTTAGGCCTCAGTGTACGCCCTAGTCCTGTCGACGTGCTCCCGACACGTGTTGGCTAGGGGGCTCTCTCTCGGAGAGGGGGCTCCAAAGCACGCCTGTTCGTTTTTGTGAATTGAGTCAAATGAATGTCTTAGGTTACAATAGAGGGGTACAAGGGTATATATAGACCCCAAAAGATGCAAATTACCAGACTACCCTAACCACCGCCGTCGGATCGAGGGCCGGATGGTCTTTTGGCAAGGCCCGGGGCGCCGATCTTGGACACGTGGCCGCCCTTGAATTCAGTGTCCCCTTCTCTGGGACGAGGTCCGAGAGTGAGGCCACCCCTAGCTCGGAGGACGGGGCCCAGGGGTGAGGCCACTTCCACACCTGGATGGGGTCCGAGGGTGACGCCACCTCCTAGCTCGGAGGTGAGAAGATCCTTCTCCCATCCCCGGTTGATGCTCTTGGCATGGCTAATATTTTCCTCCAACAGTAGCTCCCTGCACCCCGGAGGACATTTGATGTCGTTGGGGGGTGCGAGTAGTTAGGAGAAACGCCCCTCTCCTGGAGAGCTCTGCAGGACACGAGGCGCCCTTCTCCGGGGGACGAGGGCGTTATTTAAACCAGCCGCACATTGTCTCGATTCCCGTGTGACCCCTCGCATTCACAGCGGGGATCTCTCGAACTGACATGTGGCAGCTATCGGGGGCGCTTTGTCCCTCTATATAAGGAGGGGCCCGCTCCCGAATAGGATAAGCCTTCTCCTTTACTTTCATTCTCCAATGTACTCCTCGGGAGTGACCTCTTCCCCAGTCTCCACACCTCTCTGGGAGAGAAACGAGATGGCTTCAAGGGTGCGTGGGAAGGCATCGGACGTTCCCCCGGAGAACATGACGTTCGATTATCTCGGGACCACGAACTTCTCCGCTGGGGAGCGGGACACCCTTGTTTCCCGGAGGATTTTCACAGAGGGTGACATCCGTGTCTCGGCGGTGGGGGAGGTTACTCCAAGCCCCTGGGACGGGGAGGTGGTGGCCTTCGCGGCTTTTGTGGAGGCGGGCCTGCGACTCCCGGTCCACCCCCTGCTCCGGGACTTCCTCCGGGAGCACGGGATTGTGCTGAACCACTTGACACCCAACATCCTCGTCCGGATGAGGTTGTTCTTGTGGTTATGCGAGACCGCTGCCGGAGTGGAGGGAACCCTCCATCTCTTCCACTACTACTACCGGGTGATGGCGAAGAGCTCCCCGGTGGTGAAGCACGGACCGAAGTCCACCTGCGGCTCGGTGATGCTGAAGTACGCCCCCTCCCGGGCAGAGGAGTACCCGGTGACGGCCTCCGAAGAGCTTTGGGAGGGATGGACTCGGAGGTGGTTCTCCCTCCGGGCAAGAGATCCGGAGGTGACCTACTCTCCACGGCCGGCGGCTCTCAGTCGCCCCTCCGGTTCTCCCGCCCTAACGGTGGATGAGTTGACCTCCATCGCCAAGATGATGGACACCCGCTCCCGGAGGAGCATGCGGGACTTAGCATAGGAGTTGCTTCTCCTCCGGCTCAGCCCCTTCAGCTAGAGTAGGAGGGGTCCGGGACTTGGCCCCAGCACCGACCCCCGAGGTTCCCGGTGTCGCGACGTAAGTTCCTCCTCTGGGAGTTTGGGGCACTTTGATGCGATAGGTTTCATTGATTTGTTTGCGTCTCGCAGTTAGGTCCTACGAGTCGACCCAGGAGAAGGCGGAGCACCTCCTCGGGAGGTACTATGAGGACGAGTACTCCCGGTGTCTTGCCGCCATCGGGGAGGGCCCTCCCCAGAATATAGTGGCCGAGGCCTTCGGGATGACTCTCCTAGAGCGGGTCCCTCCCCACTCGGAGTTCCCATAGGCGAAGGGAGACAGTGGCACTCCCGGTGGTGAAGCGTGCCAAAACTGCGTCTACTCTGGGCGGGACCTCCAGTCAAGCTCGCCCCCAATCCCCGGAGCCAACGCGGAGGCCGGTGGAAACACCCCGGGCCCCGGGGAGGGCGAGGCCTACCCCGGCCCAGAGCACCTCGGGGGTTCCTCGATCCCCAATGGGGGGAGATCTCCCCCCTGGCAAGCGACTCCCCCGCGGGGGTCCCGAGCCCCGGGGGAAGTGAGGCCTACACCTGCCATAGCAACTCCCACGGGGGCGCCTCGGACACCAAGGGAGGTAAGACCATCCTCGGCCCGGAGGACCCCCGCGACAACACCTCAGGGGTTGGAGGTTGTACCTCCGGCACAAGCGACTCCCCGAGGGGAACTGTAGCCCCTGGAGGCGGAGTACGAGGGGATCCCCAAGGACACGGCCGCGCTGGTCGCCCAACTTGATGCCTTGGGGGCGTCGGGTGTGTACGACCACGTGGTTGTCGAGGAGGACGAGGCCACCTCCGGGGATTACAGCTCCACCCCTTCCCTGGAGCAAGCCCTCTGGGAGGATCCCTTGGGCGTATACTTTAGGAGTGACAGGGCTCTTCCGCGCCTAGACGCCCTGTTCGCCCCTGACATCGCCCCTTCTCCGGCGCCACCTCCCGGGGGAGCGAGCCACCACATCCCGATCGGGGGTAGCGTCTCAGCCACGCCACGCTCGGGGAGGGGGGCTCCCCAGACGTCTCGCCTCTCACCTCCGGTCGGGGATGAGGGGTTGACCGCCCCTCTCCCGGGAGACTCCCTCCGAGACTCTGGGGGTGGTGATGGTCCCCAAAGCGGGGCTGGCGATGGGGGCCTACCGATGGGAGGTGACCCCCGTTCCCCTTCGAGGGGGGCGTCCCTCTTCTCATCGGAGGAGGCGCGCAAGCTCTCCCTGAGTCTCGTGACCCCCAGCTTTCGAGCTCATGTTCGGGAGGGAGGCATCGACGACCGTTATGGGGAGGTCGTCTCCCTAGCGCTGCAGGTGAGGATTCCTCCCCCCCACTTTTATCAATTGTTTTCTGTTGCTAACCGTCTCCTTTCTTAAACAACCGCCATAGCCTGCATCATCCAGACTTGCCTCGCCCGGGAGAACGAGGATATGAGGTCGGCCCTGGCCGCCGCCGAGGCAGAGCGCGACGCAGACGTCCTGGAGGGACGCAACTGTCCGGGCCCAGGATGTGACCACCCGGGAGTTGGAAGGCATCCGGGTGGAGCTGCTGAGCCCCACAGAGGTTGCCTGGGATGCCGCCGTCTGGGAGCTGGGGATCGTTCGGAAGCAGCTGACCGCCTCCGAGCATGCCCACTCCCAAGTGCTCCGGGAGGCGGAGTCTGCGGGGGCTCGTGCTCTCGTATCGGAGGGGAATCGACTTCGGGCCACACTGATTGGGCTCGGGGTCGAGTTCTGGGCGGAGGAGAATCCTCGCAATCCACTGGCGCTCTTGGTGGAGGCTCATCACTTCCTCACCCAGCACAGCGCGGCAATCCCGGAGGCCGTGGACGTCCGAGCTCGGGCCTTGGCGACCACCACCACCGCGCTCGCGGTCTCCTTAGTGGAGTACCAGGGGGTCGGGGCCCAGGCGATCGGGAGTCTCGTCTCCCGGAGCTTCCGGGAGTTCTACGAGCCCCGTTGGGCGGTGCTTGAGGAGCTGGCGGGGGTTTTTTACGACCGGGTGATCGAGCTCCCGAGGACAAGGCGCCCTCAAAGGGCCAGAGAGGACATTCCGAACGACACCTCCTCTGGGGGGGACAATGCCGGGCAAGTATGAGCCTTTTGTCCCCCCTGGATAGTTTAGGGGATTTTTGTTTTCAAAGGAAATTTTTGCTCCCGGTAGTTCCGTAGGGGGAACCCCAGAAAACTGTAAATCATTTAACCCTTGATGAAATGAAAACTTTTGCTAAGCTTGTCTTGTTGTAATTAGGTGTCCGGGACGGGGTTCCCAGGAGAGGGCATGAGGAACCTTCCTATCCCCGAGACTCCCACCTCCGATGTCCCCCTGGGGGACAAGCCTTACTCCGATGGTTGCCCCCCCCCCCCCCCCCCGGGAGTGTGGGAAGTTATTCCCTTGCGAATTCGACCACCTGTAGGGTACGGATATTGGTCGGAGGATGCGTTCAATGCAATGAGGCGGAGGATTCGAAGTTTGTACAGGGACTTATGGCGAGAGCTTGATGAGGAGCTTGGGAGGCACTAGTTCCCCGTCTTAGACAGAGTAGGTAGTCCTCCGAAATTGGTCCTCCGGGAGCACTCAACTCCCAGTTATGTACCCCCTAGGCCTACCGGGAGAGGCTATCTCCTGGCTTGTTTTCCATGAAATAAAGAGATGGTACTTGGTGCCTTGTTTAATCATTAAGTTTTCTAGCAAATCTCCAGAGTCAGGCCCCACCCCCGGACGAGGTGACTCCCACTCTGGAGGACGGTTTCCGGGGGAGCAGAGCTCCACCTCCGAGGGAGGTGACTCCTGCTCCGGGGGACAAATGTCCGGGGGAGCGAAGCTCCACCTCTGGGGGAGATGACTCCCACTCCGGAGGATGAAGTCTGGGGGAACAGGGCTCCACTTCCGGAGGGGAGGACTCCCGCCTCGGAGGACGAAGTCCGGGGGAGCAAAGTTCCACCTCCGGGGGAGATGACTCCGGCTCCGGAGGACGATGTCTGTGGGAGCAATGGTCCACCTCCGGAGGAGAGGACTCCCGCTTCGGGGGACAAATGTTCGGGGGAGCAAAGCTTCAGGGGAGATGACTCCCGCTCAGGAGGACGAAGTCCGGGGGAGCAGGGCTCCACCTCCGGGAGAGAGGACTCCCGCTCTGGAGGACGATGTCTGCGGGAGCAATGCTCCACCTCCGAAGGAGAGGACTCCCGCTCCGGGGGAAAAATGTCCCGAGGAGCGAAGCTCCACCTCTGGGGGAGATGAACTCTGCTCCGGAGGATGAATTCTGGGGGAGCAAAGCTCCACCTCCAGGGGAGATGACTCCCGCTCCAGAGGACGATGTCCGCAGGAGCAATGGTCCACTTCTAGAGGAGAGGACTCCCGCTCCGGGGGACAAATGTCCGAGGGAGAGAAGCGCCACCTCCAGGGAGATGACCTCCACTCCGGAGGACGAATTCTGGGGGAGCAAAGCTCCACCTCCGGGGGAGATGACTCCCGCTCCGGAGGACGATGTCTGCGGGAGCAATGGTCCACCTCCGGAGGAGAGGACTCCCGCTCCAGGGGACAAATGTCCGGGGGAGTGAAGCTCCACCTCCGAGGGAGATGACTCCCGCTTCGGAGGACGATGCCCGCGGGATCAATGGTCCACCTCCAGAGGAGAGGACTCCCACTCCGGGGTACAAAGGTCCGGGGGGTGTGAAGCTCCCGATCCGGAGAAGCCCTCTTCCGGGCGGCAGTCATCTGGGGAGAGAAAAACGACTGTGTTAGGTCAAAATCTCATTCCTGTTTCTTGGATTTAGCCAAAACTTGCTCGAGAAAATCCCATGAGAATTTCATATGCCTCCCAAAATTAACGGGGTATTTTACTCTAGATGCCCAATTTATCTCCTCCCCTCGCAGCGGGGGGTGGCTAGACATAGGCGGCCCGCGCTGGTGACATAAGAAAAATCCCAGCCGCTCCTTTTGAGGGGGGCACCCGCAAGGGGTTGTTCTCGTGCAGGCGAGTGTGGGGATTTGATTAGGAATTCCATTGGTCGAATGTGACCTAAATCACTCCCGGAGGAGGAAGAGCGTAAAAATGAGCTTGGAGTGTGTGTGGGGGGGGACTAGTCCCCCAAAGTGACTCGTTACCTCGATTCCTTGGGAACCGGGTTACTGCTTACGCCCTCAGTCCATGAGGGGATATTGTAAGCCACCCTAGGAGGAACGGGGCTCCCGCCATCGGGACTTTTCAGGGCTATGCTGGAGCCCATTGCCTGCTCGCAATGAGGGCATCCTTGGGAGGGCATCCTCAAGATGAGGGCATCGCCTCAGAGGCGGTTAGAGAAGATATGCTGCAAAAGATAACATAATAGGGAGAAAAAACCATTTGCATTAATGTAAATGAGCTGATACAACGCCCCTCCCTTTGCGGAATCGCAGAAGGGGGAGGGAAAGGCCTTGGGGCCATTGTTAAAACTCGCCGCACCTTCCCCTTTTGAAGTCGCAAAGGGGAAGGGGGGAGGCTCGGAGACTCAGTGTAGAATCTGCGGAGCAAGTCCGCGTTCCATGTGTGCTTCAACTCTTGGTCTTCGAGATTGGAGAGCTTGTAAGCCCCCGAGCCAAGGATCGTGGAGATCCTGTATGGCCCTTCCCACTTTGGGCTGAGTTTCCCTTGAGCCTGAGGGTCGGTGACGCGCTTAAGGACGAGGTCCCCCAAGCAGAAAGCTCTCCCCGGAACACGCTTATTGTAAGCGTGTGCCATTTCACGTTCATAAATGGCATTGCGGAGGAGGGCTTTGTCTCGCTCCTCTTCGACAAGGTCCACCTCCAGCCTCTGGTTTTCTTTGTTGGCCTGAAACGCGGCGGCTGAAACTCCCTCAAGGAGTTCGACTCGCAGCGATCGGAAACTGATTTTCGAGGGGAGTACAGCCTCAGCCCCGTAAACGAGCGAGAAGGGGGTACGTCCCGTTGCTCAACTCGGGGTTGTTCACATGGAGCAGAGGATGCTCGGGAGCTCGTTTGCCCATGCCCCACGCCTGGAGGCGCTTTGCTCCAGGCGGCAACGGAGTCCTTGGAGGATAACCCTGTTGACGCGCTCAACCGCCCCATTGCTTTTGAGGTGAGCCACTAAAGCAAAGTGGGGGGTGTGCCCAAGTTCTGACAAAACTCACGAAAGATCGCGGAGTCGAACTGGGTTCCGTTGTCAACGGTGATCTCCCGGGGCACCCCGAAGTGGCACACTATGTTCTTCCAAAAGAACTTTTGCACCGCGCGGGATGTGATGGTGGCCAGGGGTTCGGCCTCCACCCACTTGGAGAAGTAGTCTACGGCCACAACTCCATACTTCTATCCCCCCGGTGCTGGAGAAAACGGGACTAGAAGGTCCATTCCCCATTGCACGAAGGGCCAAGTGATCGGGATGGCCTGTAGCGCGGCGGAGGGCAGGTTGGAGCCTTTTGCCATCTTTTGGCAAGCCTCGCAAGCGGAGACAAGGTCTCTCGCATCGTGGGCAACTGTCGGCCAATAGAAACCTTGGTGAATGGCTTTTGTCGTGACAGCCAGCAGGCCGAAGTGAGAACCACAACACCCGAGGTGAATGTCCCCAAGGAGTTGAATCCCCTCCCCCCGCGGGAGGCAGCGAAGTAGCGCGGAGGCTCCTCGCTTGTACAGTGTCCCCTCTATCAACACATACGCCCACGCCTTAGCACGAAGGCGTTTAGCTTCAGCGTCGTCGGAAGGCTCCCCCTCTCCCTTGATGCAAGAGACAAGGGGGTCCATCCAGGATGCGGCCCAGATGATTTCCATGACGTGTGGGTCACAGGACTCAGATCCTGGGTCGGGGGCCCCCGCGGAAGGTTCGAGATAACCTCTAGGAAGGCCCCCTCGGGGAGGGGCCCTCGGGCACTTACAGCCCCCGCGAGGGTGTCAGCGTGGTCGTTGTCCCTACATGGGATACGCCGCGCCTCGAGGCCCTCAAAATGGTTTTCCACCTTCCGGACCTCGTCGAGGTAGAGGCTCAGGTTCGCGTCATGCACAAGTAAGACTTGTCCATTTGACACACCACGAGCTGAGAGTCCCCCTTGATAAGGAGGCGTCGGATGCCCAAAGAGCGGGCGAGGCGTAGCCCTAGGAGAAGGGCCTCATACTCCGCGATATTGTTCATCGCGGGGAACTCCAGCCTTGTAGCGTATTCGAGGGCCCTCCCCTCGGGGCTTCGGAGGACTACTCCCGCACCGGCTCCTGCCAGGCACAGGGAGCCGTTGAAGAAGAGGGTCCAATGGTCATTACACGGTGGTGGCGTGGCATGCGCTTCTTCCTCTGGTCCAGGGATCGGAGCCCACTCGGCCACAAAGTCCGCGAGGACCTGTGACTTGATCGCGGATCGTCCAGTTAGGGAGATGGAGAAGGGGGCTAGCTTGGCCACCCACTTCCCTATCCGGCTGGAGGCTTCCTTGTTCTGAAGCACTTCCCCCAGGGGGAGAGAGGAAGGCACCGTGATGGGGTGGCCCAAGAAGTAGTGGCGAAGCTTCCTTGATGCCATCAGGAGGGCATAACAGATCTTCTCCATCTTTGTGTATGTTGTTTTGGCGCCTTGGAGAGCCTTGCTCACATAGTAGACAGGGCATTGATGCCCATCTTCCTCCTTGACAAGGACCGCGCTGACAGTGACTGGAGTGGCCGCGAGATAGAGGAGCAGGGGCTCCCCTTGACGCGGGCTCACGAGCATTGGAGGGCTTGTGAGATACTTCTTCAGGTCTTCGAATGCGGCCTGTGCCTCGGGGGTCCAATGGAACCCCTCAAGGCCACGGAGGATCTTGAAGAATTGGAGGCTGCGCTCTCCCGAGAGCGAGACGAAATGACACAACGCGGCCAAGCGGCTGGTAAGTCGTTGCATGTCCTTGACGAAACGCGGCGGAGGCATGTTGAGGAGGGCCCGAATTTTTTTGGGATTGGCTTCAATGCCCCTTTGGAACACAAGGAAGCCGAGGAGTTTCCCTCCGCGAATGCTAAACGCGCATTTTTTCGGATTAAGCCTTAACCCGTACTTGTAGAGATTGCGGAAGGTTTCTCCCAAATCTTCGAGGTGAGCGGCCGAGAGCGGACTCTTGATGACTGCGTCGTCAACATAGACTTCCACGTTGCGGCCGATTTGGTCCCTCAGGACCAAGCACATGAGGCGCTGGAAGGTCGCCTCGGCATTTTTCAACCCGAAAGGCATGTGGACGTAGTAGAAGGTCCCAAGGGGAGTTATGAAACTCGTCTTTTTCTCGTCCTTCACAGTCATTCAGACTTGGTGATAGCTCGAATAGGCATCCAAGAAACTCATCAGCTCGCATCCCGCGGTGGAGTCCACCAATTGGTCGATCCGCGGGAGCGGAAAATCGTCCTTTAGGCAAGCTTTATTGAGGTCGGTGAAGTCAACACACATCCTCCACTTGCCGCTTGCCTTTTTAACGAGAACGGGGTTCACGAGCCATTCAGGGTGCAAGACCTCCCGAATGAGCCCCGTCTCTCAGAGTTTGGCGATTTCCACCCTGATGGCCTCTTGCCTCTCAAAGGAGAGCTTTCTCATCTTCTGTTTTACCGGGGGGCGACCAGGCATTACCGCGAGCTTGTGCTCAATAACGTCCCTGGGTACACCCCCCATGTCCGCAGGCTTCCATGCGAAAACATCCGCATTTTCGCGAAGGAAGTCGATGAGTTGCGTCGCGTGCTCCTCGGGGAGGTTAGCCCCGATCTTGACGGTCTTCCCCTTATCTTGGGAGAGGGGGACTTCCCGGAGGTCTCTCTCGGGGCGAGGTTTGGGAAGGAACTTCCAGGGGAGCGCGATCGGCACGTCTGGGGTCGGGAAGGAGCTTCCTCCCCCCGGGGCTTTGACCAGGTTAACGTCCCCGATCACTGCGGTGGCGCGCTCATAGAGGGAGCGAGCCATATCCTAGTCACCATGCACGGAGATCACCCCGCTCGGCCTGGGGATCTTCATGCATAGGTAGTTGTGGTGAACTTCTACTCCTAGGCAGTTGATGATGGTTCTCCCCATTATGGCGTTGTAGGAGGGGAGATCCACTACATCAAACCGAACCATTTCGGTGCGATAATTATCCGGGGCGCCGAATGTCATCCGAAGGTTGACCTTCCCCACGGGATGTATGGTTTTCCCCGGAACGAAGCCTTGCAAAGGCCCCGCCGCGGGTTGCAGGAGCTTCTTGTCCACCTGCATTTCTTTGAACGCCTTTAGATAAAGGACGTCCGCAGCACTCCCTTCGTCGACCAAGATTCGGGCAAGGCGGCAGTTGAACACGGTGGTGGAGACGATTAGCGCGTCATCATGGGGGAGGCACACCCCACGCGCGACTTCCGCCGTGAATGTTAGTGGGACGTCCGACCACTTTGGTGGCCGGGACGTGTTGACGACCCCTATCGCCTTCACTTCTCGCGCATATTTCTTGCGCTGGCGTTTGGATTCTCACCTAGAGGCGGATCCTCCCAGGATGACATTAACATGCCTCTGGGAGGTTTGGAAAGAGAGCTCATCGTTCGAGCCCCTTTCTTGGCCTTGCCTCTGGTGTCCCCCCGGCGGAGCGGGGAGTGCTGTCAGAGCCGGCGACAAAGGGGGTAAGGAGGTCGGTGCACCTCTCGGGAAGGGGAAAGTTCCCAGCGCGAAGAAAGCTCCCGGGTGTCCCACCATGAACGGTGGTGGCATTCCCATGAATGGGAATGGGTGTGGGTACGCAGGGGCCGGGGGCTGCGCTATGGCGTGCAACAACTCCTCAAGAGTGTGTTGCGCTTGAAGTTTGCCCTCCACGAGCGCCCCGAGTAGCGGGTCTCCTGAAGTCGAAGGTGTTGCCCGGGGGGCGCTTCGTCCCCCCCCCCACCCACGCGGAACCCTCGGGTTGGCTCTTAGGAGCTACTCCCCCACCAAGGGCGATGGGAGAGGGGAGTGTTGACTCCCCCCGAGTGTCCTTGGGAGGAGGTGACGCGATGACAGCCCCTTGCGCGGATGGCGCGGGGTTGCTAGGGCCGGCATCATTAGAGATGGAGGTCAAGTGCCTCGTTCTTCTTGGAGCCATGACTATTTGTCACGAGTCCCCACGGACAGCGCCAACTGTCGTGGTATAAAAAATACCCCGGCGGGTTTGATGACATGTGCTACACGTGTTCCTCAACACGAGCTGACCGTGTGACGGGTCACCCCGTGTTGGACAATCTCAGAGATGGACACAAGCGTTTATATAGGTTCAGGTCTCAGTGGAGGCCCTAGTTCTGTCGACGTGCTCCCAACACGTGTCGGCTAGGGGGCTCTCTCCCGGAGAGGGGGCTCCAAAGCACGCATGTTCGTTTTTGTGAATTGAGTCAAATGAATGTCTTAGGTTACAAGAGAGGGGTACAAGGGTATATATAGACCCCAAAAGATGCAAATTACCAGACTACCCTAACCACCGCCGTCAGATCGAGGGCCGGATGGTCTTTTGGCAAGGTCCGGGGCGCCGATCTTGGACACGTGGCCGCCCTTGAATTCAGTGTCCCTTTCTCCGGAACGAGGTCCGGGAGTGAGGCCGCCTCCTAGCCCGGAGGACGAGGCCTGGGAGTGAGGCCACTTCCTCACCCGGAGGACTGGGTCCGAAGGTGAGACCACTCCCTAGCCCGGAGGACGAGGCCCGGGAGTGAGGCCTCTCCCACACCCGGATGGGGTCCGGGAGTGAAGCCACCTCCTCGCCCAGAGGATGGGTACGAAGGTGAGGCCACTCCCTAGCCCGGAGCACGGGGCCTAGGAGTGAGGCCATTCCCACACCCGGATGGGGTTCGGGAGTGAAGCCACCTCCTTGCCCGGAGGACGGATCCGGAGGTGAGGCCACTCCCTAGCCCGGAGGACGGGACCCGGGAGTGAGGCCACCCCCACACTCGGATGGGGTCCGGGAGTGAAGTCACCTCCTTGCCCGGAGGATGGGGCCCAGGAGTGAGGTCATTCCCACACCCGGATGGGGTCCGGGAGTGAAGCCACCTCCTCGCCCGGAGGACGGATTCAGAGGTGAGGCCACTCCCTAGCCCGGAGGACGGGGCCCAAGAGTGAGGCCACTCCCACACCCGGATGGGGTCCGGGAGTGAAGCCACCTCCTCGCCGGAGGATCGGTCCGAAGGTGAGGCCACTCCTTAGCATGGAGGACGGGGCCCGGGAGTGAGGCCACTTCCACACCCGGACGAGGTCCGAGAGTGAGTCCACCCCCTAGCCCGGAGGACGGGGCCCGGGGGTGAGGCACTTCCACACCTGGATGGGGGTCTGGGAGTGAGGCCACCCCCTAGCCCGGAGGATGGGGCCTGGGGTTGAGGCCACGTCCACACCTGGACGGGGTCTGGGAGTGAGGCCACCCCTAGCCCGGAGGACGGGACCCGGGGGTGAGGCCACTTTCACACTTGGACGGGGTCCGGGAGTGACGCCACATCCTAGCCCGGAGGTGAGAAGATCCATCTCCCATCCCCGGTTGATGCTCTTGGCATGGCTAATATTTTCCCCCAACAAAGACTTTCTACTGAAAATCAAAACCCTAGACTTTGTTTTCTTCCGCATTGCCATCTGTGGAAATCGAAACCGAAACCCTAGCCTTTGTACTGCACCAAGACTTTGTGTGCTGATACCTTTGCGAAACTTTATAATCCTTACATTTTATAGTAAATATCTCCGCGAAACTTTGTACCGCATTAGTAATCAAGATACAATTCTATTCCTTATATTTTATAGTTGTATAACACATATTTTTTACTTTTTAAATTATATATTCATAAAATTTATATAAAAGGAATATAATTCTACGGAGTAGGTTGTCTACAAGTTATATTTTTTATTAAAAAAATCCTTTTACAAATGCGATTGGATGAGTTGGCGGGTTAGTTTCGCAATTTTGGTAAACTGTGGGTTATTTTTCAAATTATTTTTTTACTTTGGATTATTAATAAAAAATTCTCTAAGAAATGCATATCGATCTTATGATGAAATTCTAGCTAATGGAATAACTAAACAAAATTTCTGGATATGAATATGTGGGTCAAATATTTCCAATACATACATTGATATACGCTACATTGGTTACAAAGAGTTTGTACGATTGAACATCAAATCCATATATACAATTACTATGGAAACGATAAACAAAATGTTTTTATGGGTTGCACAATTTCTTTTTCTCTCCAATAGATATGCTTTTCTTTTAAAAAAAATTGAAAACATAGTAGTACTCCCAAGTCTCTTCAGATAACTCACAATTATTGCTCTGTAGTGAAGAACATCCGTTTTTTTTTGTGAATCTCTACATGGGAAAAACTTAGATGTGAACCACAAAATTATGTTTTAAAAAAAAGAGATAATAAGAGATAAGATCTAGATTATACTGCATGATGCATAAATACTAACATAATAATATTTTTTTTCTAAGGAACCATAAAATGATTATGTACATTATGCATAGGGATGGCAACGGGACGGGTTTAGAGCGGGGGTATAGTTCGCACCCCCGCCCCTGCCCCCGCCCCCGCCCTGCGGGGGTTACCTGTACCCCACCCCCTTCCCCGTCGGGGGCCCCGATACCCACCGGGGTCCCGATACCCACAGGCTGACGAGGCCGCGAGGCCGTGAGGGCGGCGTGGCCGCGAGGTCGCGAGGCGGTGAGGGCGGCGTGGCCGCGATGACAAGAGCGACGGCGACAAGGCGGCGATGATTAGGGCGATGGCGACGAGGTGGACTGGTGGAGAAGGCAGCATGGACGCGAGGCCGCAATGATAAGGGCGACGGCAACGAGGTGGCGAGGACGAGGGTGACGAGGCGGCCATGACGAGGGCGACGGCGACGAGGTGGACTGGTGGAGAAGGCGGCATGGCCACGAGCCGGCGATGAAGAGGGCGACGGCGATGAGGTGGATTAGTAGAGAGGGAGAATAGATCTAGGGTTGTGGAGTTGTGGGTAGGTGGGTAGCGGGTATGTGGGTTTGTAGTTTTCGAGTCCCCACGGGTTTTCGGGTTTGGGAATTAATTTCGCTTACCCGCTCCAAAATTACCCACGGGTATTGGATTTCCCCCGTCCCCGCCCCCGTAGGTTTTAAATTTTCCCCATACCCATCCCTATTACCATCCCTAATTATGCATGCTAGTATACTAAAAAAGCGAGAGATCTAGAAACTTATATGGCTTCCCCAGAGTTTTGGACATTAATTCTAGAAGAATGTATTTTCTTTTTCTATAGACAGTTACACAGGTATAATCAGAAAAATTTTATACTAATATGACTCAAATATTATTCAAACTCTTCTATTAAATCTAGCCATTATAATTGGGCTCCACCAAACAAATGAGTACATTCCTTCTTTTCTCCCATCATTGTGAGCATATATTTACGGTTTTCAACTTTTTTATTAACCTGACAAAAGTGTTGTGTTAAAAATTGTGGCAAAGACATGCTGCCTAAGAACTATGATAAATATGGTGAATTTTTTGTCTACCACAAAAATCTAGCACACCATACTTAGGTGTAGTATGCTATACTTTTTTTTGAAGGAAATACAGTAGGCAAGCAGCCTACAGTAAGTAATATATATTATAAGGAAGATCCAAGTTACAAAAGAAAAGAAAAAAGCATCAAAACATTACAAAAGATCAACCCATCTAAGAACTTTTTCTCTAATGTCAACAGGAGAATGAGCAGCGACCAGTTTTAGATCCGAAATGAAAGCTTTCTTCCACTTGAAGATATTCCCCGGTTGGTGGTTGAAAATTTTGGAATTTCTAATCTTCCAAATATTCCACAACGACAACATGATTATTTACATTAGAAAGTCTTTGAATCTCGGGTTGTCTTCTTTAAGTTTCCAAATCAAGTCCGTCATAGCAAAATTGGACAAATTTCCCATCCATCTAAGACCAATAAGGTTCCAGCATTGAAGAGTTGTGATTCAAGAAAACCATCAGAGCAAAGCTCACACTCATAAGAAGATACAGCAAGTTTCTCCTTCCTAATCTCTCTCTGGTATTAAGGCATTCTCAAAGGAGAATCCAAATGAAAATCTTAATTTTAAGCATACACTTAGTCTTCCAACAGAACTTGAAAATGGGGTAAGGAAGAGAAAAACCCATTAACCTCTTATAAACCTTATTGGTTTTAAATGTATGCAGATTGCTTCCAAAGATAGTCCAACAATCATTCAAAGTATCAAGACCACTCGTATTTTGATGAAGTAACAATAGACTCTAAAATTGACTATAAGCCAGCTCCGAAAGAGGCAAATGGAAAATAGTTTTCATGCTATTCAAACTCCAAAATTGGTGAGTAGTCAAGTTTTGTGCGGAGAAGGAAAACAGTTCAGCCCATTTATGTGCCAAAATTTCAGAAGTCCAGAGATCATTCCACAAGTCACAAGTATCCCCTAACCAAATCTTACAAGACGAAATACCTTTGAAGTAGGTTAAAAGATGCAAAATGTCCCTCCACCAAAAGGAACCAACCAAATGCGTCTCCGACGGAAGACAATTTGAATAATGACGAGACCAAACTAATTGAACCCAAGGAGATGAATTCTTGTTAAAGAACTTAAACAAGAATTTCAACAGTAGCGCCAAGTTTTGGATTCTTAGGTTGATGATGCCAAGTCCAGCATTTGATTTAGGTCTACAAATTTTGTCCCAAGCAATCTGACAATGACTACCAACACAATTCGATTTTCCCCTCCAAAAGAAAGCTCTTCTAATTTTATCCATTCTGTCAAGAACATCTTGAGGAATTTTAAGCTTTGACATAATAAACATAGGGAGTGAAGAAAGAACCGAGTTGATTAAGGTCAATCTTCCTCCCAAAGAAAGAAAAGAGAATTTCCAGCTAGAAAGTCTTCGTTCAAATCTTTCAATCAACAGATTGTAACATTCTACCTTCGGCTTGGAGATACCAAGGGGTAGACCCAAATAAGTAAATGGAAAAGAGCCCACTTGACATCCAAGAATCCCAGCAAGGTTCGTAATGAGATCATCAGAACAATTAATAGGAACCATGAAGGATTTATGGAAGTTAACTCTTAAACCAGTGGAGATAGCAAAATAATGAAGAAGAGCTTTAAGAAGAAAAACTTCCTTCGCGTCCGCTTTCATAGTGATAAGCGTATCATCAGCATATTGAACGATAGGAAAATCCTCATTTCCCTCATAAGAAGCAAGCAGATTAAGCAGAACCTTGTCCTTAGCTGAGTTTAAAATTGATTGTAGCAGATCAGCAACAAGCACGAAAAGCAAAGGCGACAAAGGATCACCTTGCCTAACTCCACGCTTATACCCAATTTGATTACCAGGAATCCCATTTAAAAGAACATTGGAGGATCCAGATTTCAAGATCGGATTAATCCAGCTAAGCCATTTTACACCAAATCCTTTAGCCTTAAGAACCTCAATAATAGCATCATGTTCTATCATATCAAAGGCTTTCTCAAAATCCAATTTCAAAAGGATAGTTTTGTTGTGACCTTTCTTGCAAAAATTAATGTACTCATATGCCCAGGCAACACAGTCTTGAATAGTTCTTGATTTAATAAAGCCATATTGATTGTGATGAATAATAGAGGTAATCACTTGCTGCAAGTGATTAGCAAGAAGCTTGGTGATGATCTTCAGAGAGCTATTGAGTAAAGAGATTGGGCGATAATCAGAAACTTTATTGGCACCATCTTTCTTAGGGATCAAAGTGATAAGAGAAGAATTAATTCTAAAAAGCTCAGCTTGCCCCTCAAAAAACTGATGAAAGAGATCATAGAAATCATGCTTAATGATCATCCAGCAAGTCCGAAAGAATGCTCCATTAAAACCATCCGGACCAGGGCTCTTTTCTAAAGGCATACTAGAAATAACATAATCAATCTCAAGCGATGAGAAATTTGTCTCCAAAATATCAGGCTCAGACAGAGAAGGAGAACAAAGCTCAGAGAGATTAAATAACATGCCTTGGAAATCTGAAGAACCAATTCTACCCTTAAAGGAAAACCAGAGATGTTGCGCAATATCCAAATGGATGAAAAGCTCTGTATTCAAATCATTTTTAATAGAAACAATATGGTTGATTCTTAAATTATTAGAGGCCACCGAATGAAAGAATCTTGTGTTTTCATCCCCCAATTTGGCCCAACGTAATCTTCCTCTTTGCCTCCAATACTCATGTCTATTCCTTAAGAGATCTTTCAAATGGGACTTCAAAATAAACCTGAAATTGAATTCCATACAGGAAATGTCCCTTTGTTCTTCCAAACCATCCAAAAGATTCAGAGTAAAATAACAGTTTTGCTCATAGATTTGAGAAATCTTGAATTGCTTACTCCAACTTTTCAAAGTTCTTCTCAAAATCTTGAATTTAGAATTGATTCTCCTGGTAACATTGGTATCATGTCTGAAATTATTCCAAGTTCTAGCGACAACATCCAGAAAACCAAGACAATGAGTCCAAAAGTTTTCAAATCTAAAACACTTGGCATGAGGGAAGAGAGAAGAGATATGAACGATACAAGGGAAATGATCCGACAAAGATATACTAGAAGTTGTAACAGAAGTGTTAGGAAAGTCCCTCAACCAACCACCATTCACAAAAATCTAGTTGAGTTTAACCAGAGTAGGCTGAACTTGGATGTTTGACCAAGTAAACTGCTTTCCTTTAATGGTAAACTCCTCCAAATTAAGATTATTAATAGACTCATTAAAAAGATCAGCTTCTCCGGAATAAAAAACTCCTTTATTCTTATTGAAAGGAAACCTTGAGAGATTAAAGTCCCCCATAATTATCCAAAGAGAATTAGGAGGAACCGAGATGTTCCTAAACCAATCAAGGAATTCCAGCTTCCTCTGAGGACAGCAAGGACCATAAACATTTGAGATCATCCAAAGCTCACTGGAGAGTTTATGTTTCAGAGTAACCGAAAGGCAAAAATCATTATACGCCACATCTTCTTTACTGAAGAAAGTACTATTACAAACTGTTAAAATCCCTCCATAATTACCATTAGAAGGAATAAATTCAAATTCATTCCAAAATCTGGGACAAAAGGATTTAATCAGAAAATTGTCTACCAATTGAACTTTGGTTTCTTGCAAACAGATAATAGAACAATTTTCATCCATAATTTTGCTACGAATAGCAATCCTTTTATCCAGAGAGTTTAGGCCTAAGAATATTAAACTTTCTAGAATTATGCATAGGTCAAGTAGAGAGTCAAGTAACAACACATTGTAACAAACCAGATTACAATGTAGCAAAATAAAAGTATCAGCCATCTCAAAGACAAAACACAACTTAAATCTTTCCACAAAATAAAATGGTTCAACAAAATTAAGAGTCTTGCAAAATGAGCTAATCATCGATTTCCAATATTCTTGGCAATTCTAAGTTTTCCTTAGAGATCAACTCTGAAGGAATTCCACAGAAGGAACCAAAAGCCTGTAGCATCTCCAATGAAAGATCTGGAACAGGGAGCCGAGAGGAGCCAGGTTGATCTGAAGCAGCAGACGGAGTGGTACCAGGTTTGAAACCTCTGAATTTAGCCACCAATATTGGACTACGACGAAGTCTTGAGGCTTCCAGTGGAGCCTTCATCTTCCTTTTCTTGGAATGGGAGGAGAGAAGCTGCTTCTCAAACCATAGAGAAAGCCCAGAAGAAGAAGAAATTCTTGGAGCAGAGGAATTAAGCAAACTCCATGAACACTGAAGACACATCAACAAATTTAGCTTCCTAGAAGATTTCCCCAAAGACAAGTCGAATAAGAGGAAGCGAAGTGAGTCATCATCAATTAAAATCAATCACAATGCCAGGTGAAGATCCAGAGGAATTTGAAGACTGATCATTTGCTCTCTAAGCATCCCATGCTTCTGGTTGTTTAGGGACCAGTGCATCCCAAACAAGGTCCCCAACATTATTTAAGTTCTCAGGATCATCTTCAGCAGGATCATCATCTATGTTCATATTCAGATCATCATCAGGGTTATTATCAGCATTTTCTAAGTCAGGGTGAGGATCCTCAGGATCATCCTCATCACCCGCCAAAGCCCCAGTTGGACGAGAGGAGCATATTACCACTTGCATAGTCCAGCTTCTTCCTAACGTTTCACTGGGCTCATAAATAACCAGGTAACGGGGGATATCAACAAGTGAAGTTACTAAGCATTTAACCAAAGCATGAGATCTATCATCAGTTCTTTGATTATCACTGTGCCATTCTTTAAGAAAGCCAAAAGATGAAACATCCTTGTTAAGAGTTTGCAAAGACTAGAAATCAAGAGGGAAGTTTAAAAGCATTAGCCAAACTTCTTGACTAAATCTAACTCTTCTTGCATTGAAACCCTCATTATGACGATTAAGGAAGAGCAAGACGCAGCCTCGACATGAAGCCCTTCATCCAGCAGAATATCTCTTTGAAGAGTTGATTGAAAGCAAACAGAGGCATCACCCATTCCAGAAGGATATACCTGAGCTGGAATCTCTCTTGCATTCTGGAAGTCGTTCCTAATTACTTGAATTGGAGCCACAGCCTCCGGTGCAAGACTGACAATAGTAGTATTCTCATTGGTCTCGCTTCTGGTAGAGACACACCTGGCACAAAGAGACCGGCCTTGCACAACAATTTCCTCCAATCCGTCTCGCAAAAATGGAATAGGATTCACCCAGTAATTAGTCATGTTTGTGTAGGAATTAACAAGAAGAACAGTGGCTAAATAAGACGCCAGCACAAAAAGATCAGAGGTGGAAGAAGAAGTGGGAGTGGAGGGAGACTGGGCAACGTAATGATTAACATTAGTATTACCACGAAACCCAAAAAACTCAGAGAAATTATCGAAGTGACAGAGCACACATTTACCCTTACTCAAAGCCATCTTGGCCGCTGAATCCAAATCAGTTCCAAACAAGGGACACCAATTAGCCGTTAGATTCGAGAAAGTACCCCCAAAAAGAGGCACGAAAGGAGAGGCGACTGCACCAATTCCACTACCACAAGAAGCCTGGAAACCAGAAGGCCTCTTCCTCTTCCAAAACAAACGACGCTTCAAACAAGAATGGCTTATGTGGCCATAATTAAAGCAATTCAAACAACGAGCCAGAGAGCGACAGACCCGTTTGACACGACCCAGGGCAAAACAATTAAAACAACGAAGAGAATTCCCAGGGGCCAAACTAGGAGACCGTTGAGGATGAAGACTGTTCTGAAACTGAAGACGTTGGAACACCAAAACCCGGTCCAAAGAAAAGGACCTTCGAGATTGAATAGGGAACTGGATCTGATCAAAAACAGAAACACCAGAACGAGAAAAATTCTTTTTACGAAGAACGAAAGACCATTCTTTTTCTTGATCTAACTTCCAAAGGTCAAATTCTCTCTTCCAGTTGGGACCTCCATCTCTCCAATGGGAGAAGAATAAGGAAAAATCTTTATGAATAATCTGGTTCAGCTTAAGAATGGCAAAAACAATTCTTTTGTCACAAACCGAGAACCTAAAGCTGAAATCAGTCAAACCAATAACTCTAAAGTCCATACTTAGACCTCCAAAATAAGCAGCCAGAATCTTACTTAACGAGTCTTCCGAAGGGCGGAATTTTCTTCTACCAAAAGAAGCAACTATAAGAAAATTACTAGAAGAAAACTTAGCACTTTTAGTAACATTGGAAAGAAACGAATTCCTCATGCAATAAATGAATCCACGTCCAATGGACCAGTCCAAAGACGAAGAGTCAAACGCCATGAACCCCAGATCAACCAACTCTCAACCAAATACCGAAGACAAACAAGCAGCAGAATAGGATCAGAAAACCAGAAAATCAGCAAGAAGAAAAGAGAAGGAACCAAACGATCATCAGAAAAGGAATCCATCAAGGCTCCAAGCATCTTCCGAATCGCCTCCAAGATTCCCTCCTTTCTCCATCCTCCATGTGATGTATCTTAGCTCCTAGATAATTACATTTATTAAGCAGTATAACACTTCCAATTAACGCGTGCTTGGTGGTTGCCATCTTCAAGCTTTGTCTCTAGTCTTCATGGATGCAGATGCAAATGAAATATGATGGTGGCCTTCACATCATCAATGCCAGCCATGTGGGTTGCCCTCTTCTTTTCGGTGCTTGGCAACAAAGACGTCTGACCTTGTCAATTGCAGATAGGTATGGTGTCAAATAGCCATCACCTCATCAGTGCTTGACTATACAGCTATCCAACCTCGTCGATCATTGACAGGACCGTTGCCTTTGCTTCATCAGTACCCAGTAACAATTTGTTGATGAAGATAAATAAAAAGACCTTCGCCTCGTTAGTACCTAGTCATATGGTTGTCTGGTCTCGTCGCTCATGGACAGGATGCATGGATGCAATGAGGGTGACAAGATCATGGAGATCTTGCATGGTGCACATGAATGTAGAGACGGTGCAAGATGTGCTCCCCTAGAGATGGGGCACAAGTAGCTTGATTCAAAAAGTAATGTGTCTAGTCGCACTTGGTCCGATCTGCCTAAGGCGTACGAATGCTTGTTGCGATCCCATCAAATTGATCTTTTGCGAAGGCTTCAATGAGGCGCAACCAACCTATGTATCTATTGGCCTCCAAAAGCCTAAGATCCTAGGGAATGCCGACCCTTTGCCTTGCTAATGAATCATGGCAAAGGAAGTGAGTTGTACTCCCGAGATTGGGGCGCACGAGCTAGCATTTAATCTTTAATGCTCACCTTCGAAAGGTTAAGCCATTGTGGCTCCTAAACTATAGTATTTCTTTGTGTTGGTGGAGCTATAAGGTGTGCCCTGTTGCTTCATCTCCTCTTCCTCGGTGTAGATTTACAAGTCCTTGGGGGCTTGGAGAGAGTCTCCTTATATAAGGCTCCATCTCTCTTTTTGTAAGAAATAAATATTTTGTTATTTAGGGGTGGTGGGTGACTTATTCTCTCATGAATAATGGGGCTCATTTAAGGGGCATCGCTTATCTAAAAAAGTCATCACTTATTCAAATGATTGATAGGATTCACCAAACTCTTGATGCACCCTCTTTCATAACACGTGGGGTCTACCTAGTTTAAGGGACCCACCTTTTATTACTTTATTCATTCCTTTTTATTCTATGTATTTTCTGTAGAAAAATCCATCGAACAATAGTATTTGCCACATAGAATTATCAGTTGTCTCTACTATCACACACATAAGGCAGGATTAACCCACAATGGATGGAGTTAGCAATGCTAGATCAAACACCCTCGATTTTGGCATTAGCCTCTACATTTAGAAATTTTAAGGACAACACATGTATTCACGTGGTTATAAAAGATGACTCCATTCTTATGGTGTTAGCAGCACTGATGCTAATGTCATTGCTTGTGACATTAGTCATACAACTCACGTAAAGATGTATTTTGTTTTAAGAAAATATTGTTAAGTTAGAAGGCTAACACCATTATCTATGGTGTTATTCCAAGCAATACAAACCCCATCATTTGTAACTTTACTATTTTTCTAGTATGTGTGATAATATGGACATGAGATAATTCCTATAAGGTATAGGGCAGCACCGTGGGGGCTAAGTGGCATCCACACCCTCCATGGGAGGAGCCCCAGGCGAGAAGAACATGTATTTTTCCTTTCATTTTTCACGTGGTGCTACCTCGTCGTTGACAAAGCTCTAGCTGATATAGTCGATGAACCACCGCCAACCCAACAAAGGACATCATCACCACTGCTCGACGACGCACACAAGAACTAAAGCACGTCACTAGGACCGACAACTACACAGATTGCAACCACCTTTACCGCCGTAACCACCTATGTGAAGACAAAGCTCACTGCCACCGCAACTGCCTTCGATCGTTGCCAGTGGTCTATGTGATGCTCGGCAATAAATTGGATTAAAATATTTTGAGGAGTTACATTTCTTTCTCTAAAACGTATTTTGATTTTTATGTTTTGTGCAATACTTAAAATATATTTCTATATTACATTTTTTTTAAAACATCAACAAATAACTTCTAGAAAATTTGCTAAACCAGACAAATTAAAACGGGGACAACAACTAAACGCCCTCTAACACCATCATTAAGTGCATTATCTTGACGACCACCGAGTCTCGTTTAGTATTTTTCCTCTCTTGCTCCATTTTACCAAAATAAATCATGGTAGGTTTTATTAAAAATATTTTTAATAAAAAAATTCTCGACAATGTCTGTTTCACGAATTTTTTGTACAGATATCTCAGAATAAAAAAACAATTTTAAAAATAACGTTTTAAAAAAAAAATTACAAAAATGGCTTCAGTCGCCATCTGGGATGGCGACTGACCGAAAATAGCCCATCAGTCGCCATTCCAGATGGCGACTGCGGCTTTTTCCCATCAGTCGCCATCTGGGATGGCGACTGATGGGGTTTATATAAGGGGGGCCGGGGCGATTGTGTTTGGAAACGAAAAAAAAAACCCAAAACACACTCACGGCTGAGAGGAAAAAAGAGAGGAAAAAAAAGAAGAGAGGAGAAGGGAGGAGGAGAGGGGAAAAAAGAAAAGAAGAGGGGGGAGGGGGAGAAGAGGAGAAGGAGGAGGAGGAGGAGAAGAGGAGAAGAAGAAGAAGAGGAGAAGAAGAAAAAGAAGAAAAAAGAAAGGTAAAATTTTTTTTACTGATAATTAGTATAGAATGTAGATCTGTTTTAGTGGTTTATAGATTTGTTTTAGGAATTTGCAGATCTGTTTTAGAAATTTGTAGATCTGTTTTAAAAATGTGTATATCTGTTTTAGAAATGTGTTGTATTTGTATATCTGTTTTAGAAATTTGTAGATCTGTTTTAAAAATGTGTAGATCTGTTTTAGAAATGTGTAGATCTGTTTTAAAAATGTATAGATCTGTTTTAGAAATGTGTAGATCTGTTATGTAGATGTGTTGTATTTGTAGATCCGTTATGTAGAAATGTTATGTATTGAGCGAATAAATTAGATTAATAAATAGTGAATCGATAATTTAGGACATACGGTTTATTCGTAGAAAATGTGCAGAAATACATATTTGATTAGATGTGATACAATATCATTAATGCAGTGTACTTCTAAGATGTTAAAAAATAAGTCGCAGATGTCTTAAGGATGAGTATAGAGTAATGTGCAAAATATATTGAAGATATGATAGCTGATGTTTGTAATACTTATATTGTAGAAAATGTCAGAAACAAGAGTAGTCTATATTTTTCACGGGGAACAAATCATTAGAAATGGACCATCTGGAGATGACCTAAGTGGATGTCACCGTGTAGACATGGAATTGAATGATCTTAATGTTCTTAATTTTGAAGACCTTAAGACCCGAGTCATGGACATCCTAAATATTGACCCATGTTTACACAAAATTGTCATGGAAGCGCTGGTGCCTATTGGTTTGACATCTTGTTGGAAATTGTGTAAACTTAGAGGCGATAGATCATGGGGCTCTCTTGTTAGGAGGGTGATAAATCCCAATCATGGGCCAGATGACTGCATACTGTATGTGACAAAGCTAGACAATGTACCAGAACCGGGAGCAGAACTTGTACCCGAACCATTAATTGGAGGACAACATACGAACATTGATCCAACCATGACTTATAATTCTGCGGATATGCCCAACGCAGAATTCATGGGCGGGTATTTCTGGCCTGGGGATGAGGCTTATGCCGACGAAGGTGAAGACGAGGGTCTGGAAGTTTCAGGTAGCGAAGGGTCGGAGGTGGATGCAGACTATGCGGATTCCTCTGGTGAAGAAGACTATCGTGGAATGGGACCTCCACAACAATGGCTAGATCCTAGTGGTTTTGAGCATGCGCGAATCCACGACGATCGCAGTTCGGAGTCGGCAGGGAGTGAGCACAGATTAACACTGGGACAACATTTTCGAAGCAAGGAGGACGCTAAGCAAGCCGTGGCGATGTGGTCCGTGACACTGCGTCGGTCTTTCAAGGTTGACAGAACAACTCCGCGACTGTACGCAGTGAAGTGCAAGGTGGAAGGATGTCGATTTTATGTTCGTATTGCTCGGTACAGGGACAATGAGCACTTCATTGTTTCCAGGATCACCGAACACGACTGTTCGGTGACAGAAGTATCACAGAGTCATAGAAATATGTCCTCCGCATTTGTGGCACGTGTAATTTTGTCGAACCTTCATGCAAATCTTGATATGCCACCAAAACAAATTGTTAGCCAGATCAATGACACCTTTGGGTACATCATTCAATATGGGAAGGCATGGAGAACCAAGCAACTTGGTCTTGAGATGTTATTTGGATCTTTCTATGATTCATATAACTATGTGCCCAGATTGATCCAACAAATCGTTGACACCAACCCTGGCACTGTGATGGATATGGTCCATAGCCCAGTTGTCGGCAGAAATGGTGAGATAGTTCCTGGAGCTGAGTATATGGAGCGTATATTCTGGTCATTTGGTCAAGTAATCTCTGTGTTCAAGTACATGCGGCCAATACTTTGCGTGGATGGCACATTTCTAACTGGGAAGTACAAGGGAACTCTGATGACAGCAGTTGCTGCAGATGCAAACAACCAGCTACTTCCCATGGCGTACGCCTTAGTGGAAGGAGAGAGTACAGACAGCTGGGTATGGTTCCTTGCAAACCTAAAACAAACAGTCGTGAAAGACAGACGGAATGTATGTATAATCCATGATAGACACAAGGGTCTGTTAAGTGCCATTGAGTTCATGTTGTCCACTGAGAACCCGCAGTACAGCTGGAATGACTTGATCAGTCGGTGGTGTAAACGACACCTTGCGGCGAACTTCTTCACACACTACAAGAGTGCACGGCTTATGAAGAAGTTCAAGCGGTTGTGCGATCAGAACCAAAGCCATAAGTTCCAAAAACTTTGGGACGAGTTAGAACAAGAAACTTCAGATCTAGGTAAATCCCAAAGGTCAGAGGCAAGCAGTTCACAACATCCAGAAGATGAAGAAAATGTCGCGGAGACTACAGATGTGGCGAGACGACGCACCCGAAGATCAAGGCCAAAGAAATTTAGTGAATGGATCAGTGACAAAGCTCCTGAGAAGTGGTCTCTATTGCACGATGAGGGAGGTGCCAGATATGGCGTAATGACAACTAACATGGCGGAGGTATACAATTTTGTGTTGAGGGGGGTGCGAGGTCTGCCGCTCACTGGAATTGTGGAATTTACATGGCATCGCACGGCCAAATACTTCTACGAGAGAGGTACAGCTGCAAGAGCATTGCTTCGGGTGACACCACCAAAATTTCCTCATGAAGTACAAAGGTACTTAGAAATGAAAGCCGCGGCCGCTCAGAAACACTCAGTCGAGTGCATTCCTAACAGTAGAAGGCAAAGTTGGGTCGTTTATCTGCGCAGTAAGAACGTGGGGGGTGGATACATGCGACAAATCAAGAGGCAAGGAGTCACATTTGAAGACGGTGTCAAGTGCACTTGTAACAAGCCAACTCTATTGCATAAACCGTGCTCTCATGTGATGGCCGCGTGTGCGCACGACAACAAGTCGAGCGAGATGTACCTCTCAGTTTACTATGGTTCACGGTACCTTGCCGAGACATGGACTGCAGACTTTGAGATTTGGGGGACTCAGCAGCACTACAGAGATCGGTCGTGTAGGGCAGGCGAGATCCGATATGTTCCACCACCGCACTTGGAGCGGAAAGGCCCTGGACGACGGCAGAAAATGCGAATTGGCAATGACATGGATAACGCAGAACGCGATGAGCTACGAAAGTGTGCCATTTGCCGACAGCCCGGCCACACGAGGAGGACATGTCCTGATGCATCCGGACCTAGTCGAACATGACTGAGTAATGTTGTGCAACACTTATTCGTTCCTGCTGTGTATTTGATGATGTACTAACCTAATGTTCTTGTTTGCAGGCATGGCTCACCCTCGTCCACAGTTTCCTGAGTTACTTGATCAGTACTACGACGGTCGTCATCGGTCTCGAGCGGTGCGATCCGGAGAGGAGCTTCAGCCATTCCGCCTGCGATCGTCCGGCACGTCTTGGCCTCTCGACGGGAGATACATCGCACGGCTGAGGGCGGCGGGGTTGCTTCCTTTTAGCAGGATGATCACCAGACTGGAGACTTTCAGGCACGACCGATCACTCGTCTCTGCTCTGGTGGACAGGTGGAGACCCGAGACGCACACATTTCACTTCCGGTGGGGGGAGATGACCATTACCCTGGAGGATGTGGCCATGTTGTTCGGACTCCCGATTCGCGGGCAGGCCTGGGTACCACCACCCACTCCCGCCGGATGGGACGGCATGCTCGCCGAGAGGTTTCATCCACTACCTCTGGGCCAGGAGCCCTTCCAGCACGACGTCGGAGTTCCTGCAACTTGGCTTGTTCACTTCAGAACGTGCCCAGCAGATGCAGATGAGTGGACTGTGAGCCGACACTTCGAGGCGTATTTGCTGCACTTGTTCGGGGGCTTCATGTTCACTGGTATGCTTAAACATGTTATAGGCACAGCTATTTCCATTCTCTTGTTGAATTTAATTCCTATTTTTTTGCTTTTCTACAGGCATTCACGGCGACACAGTGGATCGTTGGCTTGTTCCACTGGCGCAGATGCTCGCGGACACGCCGATCGATCAGATCCCACGCATCAGCTGGGGGTCAGCGGTTCTCTGTGCGACGTATCGAGGATTGTGTGATGCCTGCGTTCGGCGTGCCCGAGCGGCGAACATGGCCGGATCTCCTCTGCTTCTTTTGCTGTGGTCGTACGAGCACATACCTGTCGGACGACCGCTCATCACCGACACGCCCGTTGCACTTCCGGAGGGGCACCCGCCTAGGGATGCAGAGGATGAGATCGATCGCCCTACCATGGGGGATCGCTGGTTGGAACATGAGCTGCAGTGGGCCACAGTTCAGGTGCATGCATGCTACAGTGCGTATAGTGGCGAGTTGGAGTTGTTGCATCCGGCTCGTGTTATATGGAGGGTTTGGACGACGAGCTATATCGAGAGCACAGCCGGCGGCACGATCTCTGTGGTGTGTATCGAGGACCGGGATTTATGGCTCACCCGCTGTATTCTTGTCTTCAGCCATATGTTGGAGGTGTACGCTCCGTGGAGGGTGATGCGCCAGTTTGGCTTATTCCAGACGATCCCTCCTCCAGACGCCCCGCATCGTTTGTCGCATGACCAGCACGAGTAAGTTCTCCATTATCTCCGCGCATAGTGTTTTCGCTCTGTGAAATAACTGAACACTTTTGTTTTTTTTGCAAGCAGAGTCGCAAGGGCAAGAAGGTTGTCAGTTGGCAGGACCGACAGTCTCCTTACACTCGTCGCTGGGAGCAGACAGCAGCGATAGATGTCGTGCGTGAGGAGAGGGCGTACGATTCCACGACATACGGCAACTACCTCCGATGGTACCTCCCTCGCACCGCAGCTCGCATTGCCCCGCCACCTCCGGCGCCTGCAAACGTGCCTGCTCCGAGCGTGCATCAGACATACGACCGACATCACGCATCTCGGGTACACCGCCAGGTACATGCCGCCAGCCCATGACCTACTTGTTATTTTTATTTCTGCCTCCCATTGTCTTACCGTCTTGCAGGCTGACGGCATCCGTGCGATCAGTTCCGTGACACGGCCACTAGTCCAGCGGAGGCAAGCAGGTATGCCTATCACGCCCGACGAGTACGAGAGGGCCGTCGCCTACGTCGACTGACTCGCCTCGCAGCTGACCCTTGAGAGTGCCTCCACTTCGTCGACTTTTGTTGCACCTCCACGTCCACGGGCCCGACCCAGTCATACGCCGTCGCACTCAGCCGCTCCTCATCCCGACACAGCCGGCCCTTCAGGTACGGCCGTTGCCGCACCCATTTATCTCGGTGGGCCCCCGGCTCACTCGTACCGTACAGGTGTTGCACCTCACGTGGACTTCTCGTCGCGTGGTGGTGTACGGATCTCTGAGGGTCCCCGAGCGCCCCCTTCTGCACACACTTCCGATTCTGGATTGGGCTTCGACGTCACGTTCGACTCAGACGACGAGTACATTGCTATGTCTGAGCATACGGTGCCTATCCCGTCGGCTGGTCCGCTTCGGTCTCCTGCTAGGCACCCACCATACATTCCTCGTCAGTCGGTCCGTGCCGACCCCCAGGTGGTCCGCGACCCATCGTATGCTCAGTATGCCGATATGATGCAGATGAGAGACGACGCCGATCAGAGCCAACATCAGTTGGCATCTTCGCAGCTTGGTGAGGCACCTCCACCGTCGCAGGACCCGAGTGCTCAGCCTCCCGGTCGACAGCCCTCGCAGAGGACAGTGCATCCGCGCAGCACCTATTCGCCATCGCCGTTTCAGCGCGACCGGAGCCATCGTCCGAAGAGGGGCCGACAGTAGTTTTTTTTTATGTTCTCCTTTTATGGAACATTATATCGATTCTCATGGTTGTACTATTTTGGTTTATATTAGTATTCTCATGTTTTCACTATTTTTTTATGTTCATTTTCGTTTTTGGGAACATCATACTCAACAGATTGAACCAACCACGAAATTCGAATGCTAATTTTAAAAAAAACACTAATTTGAATGCTAATTTTTAAAAAATCAAAAATTTGAAAGTTATTTTAAAAAAAACACAAATTTCAATGTTAATTTTAAATAGAACACAAATTTGAATGTTATTTTTAAAAAATCACCCAATTTGAATGATAATTTCAAAAACAACACAAATTTGAATGCTAATTTAAAAAAACCACAATTTTGAATGTTAATTTAAAAAAAAAACTAATTTGAATGCTAATTTAAAAAAAACCACAATTTTGAATGTTAATTTAAAAAAAAACTAATTTGAATGCTAATTTAAAAAAACCACAATTTTGAATGTTAATTTTAAAAAAAACACTAATTTGAATGCTAATTTTAAACATAAAACAAATTTGAATGTTAATTTTAAACAGAACACAAATTTGAATGCTAATTTACAAAAACCACAATTTTGAATGTTAATTTTAAAAAAAACACTAATTTGAATGCTAATTTAAAAAAACCACAATTTTGAATGTTAATTTTAAAAAAAGCACTAATTTGAATGCTAATTTTAAACATAACACAGATTTCAATGTTAACTTTAAACAGAACACAAATTTGAATGTTATTTTTAAAAAATAACACAATTTGAATGCTAATTTTAAAAAAAACACAAATTTGAATGTTATTTTAAGAAAAAATACAATTTTTATTGTTTTTTTTAAAAGAAACACAATTGTCAAGAATTTTTTTGAAAAAAACACATTTTCGGCCTTCAGTCGCCATCCTGGATGGCGACTGAAGCTACGTGCCATTAAGTCGCCATTCCAGATGGCGACTGAAGGCGAAATGCCATAAATCGCCATCTGGAATGGCGACTGAAGCCAGTTTTGTAATTTTTTTTTATTAAGCGTTATTTTTAAAATTATTTTTTTATTCTGTGATATCCGTACAAAAATTTCCTGTTTCACCTATGTAGTGGGACTTCGTGTGTTCCCTGTCCCTACACACTATTATAAAGGCGACACCGAAAGCTCACACCAGTGGCTAAACCACGGCCACGACAAGGCACACAGCGTGAGCTACGCGGCGGTCATGGCTGCTCCGGAGTTGGTGGTTCCCCGGATGAAGCTGGGTTCACAGGGCCTGGAGGTCTCGGCGCAGGGCCTGGGCTGCATGGGCATGTCCGCCTTCTACGGCCCGCCGAAGCCTGAGCCCGATATGATTGCCCTCATCCACCACGCCGTCGCAGCTGGCGTAACCTTCCTCGATACCTCTGACATGTACGGCCCCTTCACCAACGAGTTCCTGCTCTGCAAGGTCGATCCAAGATTCTTTCGGATGGTTAATTAATTTGCGGTTGTGCGGTGTTTAACGAAATATCTCTGCAGGCGCTGGAAGGCGGGGTGAGGGAGAAGGTGGAGCTGGCCACTAAGTTCGGCATACGGTTTGCAGACGGCAAGCGGGAGATCCGCGGCGACCCGGCGTACGTGCGGGAGGCGTGCGAGGGGAGCTTGAAGCGGCTGGGCGTGGACTGCATCGATCTCTACTACCAGCATCGCATAGACACGACGGTGCCCACCGAAATCACGGTGAGCTCATTTCATCCTAAATTTTACAGCTTTGTTGGCAGGAAGTGAGACGGATGTCTTAACTAAATAGAGAAGTGAGACGGAAGTGGGTTTGGGTCAGACGAAGTTGTTGATGGATAGGCTGTCTAGCCCAACAGTATCTTATCAATGCTTAAACTGTCATTACAAGAAGAAATTGAGTGAGTGGTGTTTGGTTCATGCCCTCATAAAAATTGCCTTGTCTCAACCAATCGTTATGAATACTAAGGTGTTATTTGGGCCATGTCTTCAGATTTTAGCTTACTTCAAGAATTGCTCAAACAATCCAAATAATTGGTTCAAAAAGAGATTAATGACAATTAAAATTGAAAAATACTCAAGGCAAACTTGAACATGCTTCATGGTGGTTTGCTTGTTTGCTTAAGCTACGTTTGCCATCGCGGTGTGCATTACAAAAAACTTCATTTGACATACTATTTTTAAATGTGGTCATTTGTAATTGTTTATATAACAAATATTTTTTATAACTACCATAATTGACCACCCTGCAATCCGCCGCACCTCGATCCTGAATTAGAGCCTTTGTGTTTTTCCTATATTGTACTTTGCTTTACCATCTGTTCATTGTGACTTTCTAATTCTCTTGCAAACCACAGACCACCTCTTATTCCTTCCGTACCAAATGATATTTTCCCCTTGTAGTCGTGCATGGTGTGCATATTTGGACTAGTTTGCCATAAACAGAAGATTTTCTGTTCTGGTAGCAACATCAAACATTTGAAAAAAGTTGAATAGTCTATTTCAGTACTATGACCTTTAGCTATTTATGCAGCACATTAGTAGCTTTCACCCCTTTATGGTTGTCAGTGTAATGTGGGGTAGGAAGCTTTTCATTACTTCTTCCACCATCACGCCACTGGACCATTACAGTTTTTGCAATAGATGTCTTTCATTAGTTTTTGCTCTGTTCTCGGTCAAGCAATTATCCCATGGCTCTTTTTAACAGGGCAATGAATGTGCTGGATTCTTTTTCTTTTTAAAAAAATATAGGAGAGCATGTTCCTATCTTGATTGTTTGCTGTGCATATTGAGTAGTGTTGAAGGACAAATTTCCAACGGTTGTTATTATTCGTAGTTGAGTCAACGCCAAGTCATCACAATCACACCACAGGACCCAGAGTGATCTTGTAATGGGTCACTCCAAGTCTTAAGAGAGAGATGAGAACAAGAAATTTATACTGATTTGGAAGTCAAGTGAGATGCTATTATTATCAATATGTCTTTGACTTAGAGTCCATTGGGAGAATGCCTTAAGGGTGAGAGATCTGCAAGGCATACCTATTTAGAGGTTCCTTTTATTGATTAGAGAGTTTGGAATGTTACAAATGAGATGTTACAAGGCTATTTGTAGTCATAGGTTAGTACTAAAAGGTCTGTTGCACCTCAGCTCCAGCTCTTGGATGAAGGGTAGAATCATCCTTGGAGCCTTTGATGTATGGCCCCACGATGCTGTATATTTCCACCATTTGTACTGGTGATCCCCACATCTTATATGACATGTGGGCCTAGGGTCGCACGAGCCGGGGTCTTGAAGTCTTCTTCAAGTGAAGACTAAAAGTTCTTCCTAGGAGTTGAGGATCGAAGCACCTTCCAAGAGTCAATGATGGAAATCCCTTCAATCCTTTTGACTCCTGGAAGTGTATTCCTTAAAAGGGTTCTAAGTCCACTTGGAGTTGTAACTCAGAGTGTTCAGCAGGTCCTGAGAACATTTCCTTTCAGTTAGCTATTACTCTCCAAGGAAAGTTATCCTGGAGTGGTCAGTTTTTAACCAACTTTAGTTCTATGGGGAAAGGCATCCTAGAGTCTTCTATGTAGATCTATCTCCAGGGAAAGACATCCCGAAGTCTTGCATGATACTCTAAATAACTTGTGGGAAAGACATTCATGAAGGTTCCCGGAGTGCTTTCTGGGACTAAGTTTCCCAGGGCCAAGTTCCTGGGAACAACAAAGAGCATTGCCAAAACACGAAATGTTAGCCACATGTACCACAAAAATTGGTGGAGATTGAGTTTTCCCTGCTGTCACCTCAAAAGAAAAATTAGATTCATAAAATTTGGCAAATATGAGTTCTCCAAGGCATGGTAGTGTTCAAAGAAATCTTTCTCTCTTGTGATCGAGTAGACTCACAAGCACCCAATGGTTCTGACTAGATTTGGCAAGAATGTGTACAAATATAAGAAGGAAGCATAGATTGAGGAGGGCTAGAAATTGGTGATACGGAGAAGACATTACTAGGAAGACCATACATTCTTGGGCACAACTAAACAAATACGATAAGTAATTGCAGTATTTGTTGCCCTTCACAACCATGAATGAATGAGCCCAAGCTCATGAATAGAAAATCTAAAACTATTTGATCATCAAGATCATCTTTCTCAAAGAAACAAAAAAAGTAATATGACAAGGGAGAATTCATGAGCCCCCATAGTCTCACTTGTGGTAGTCTACTGTTCCACTCCTCGTCAGTTTCGCTCCTCAAGACCTGAGGTCTTTGCAAGAACAAACTCAATCCCCATACCTGAGCCGTGTAATTGCACTTGAGAAGCAGATGGCTAGATGTTTCTTGCACCCTATCGCACAAGGAGCACATAGTGTTGCAATTAACACCCCTCATACGCAGTCTTGTTGCTGTTTGTATCTCTTGTTCATCGCAAGCCAGACAAATAATTTGGTCTTCAGTTGCGTCTTACATCCCCAGATGAACCTATGAGTATTCGCCCTTGTGTATGTCATGAACTGGAGCCTATATACTGAGCTTGCTGTATACATTCCACCCGCAGTCCAACGCCAGGTCACCATGTCCCTTCCTTCCTGTTGCAATTACATCTCACTAGTACAGAAAAGCTTTCTTCTATCGGTAAAAAACAGCCTTCTACTATCGGTTTTCGTACCGTTAGAGATAGACACGATAGAACAAGACAGGTTATTTTCTAACGGTAAATAACCGTTAGAAGAAGTAAACTATTCTAACGGCATTTTAGGTGAAAACCGGTAGAAAAACCATTCTAGCCCGACGGTTGTGAAAGAGTTTACCGATAGAAAAATGATAGTACTCTCTCGGTTGTATATGAGTTTACCGGCAGGAAAAGTTACACTATTCTAACGGTTAATCAAGAGTGTACCGATAGAAGAAAGGATAGTACTCTCTCGGTTGTGGATGAGTTTATCGGTAGGAAAAGTTACACTCTTCTAACGTTAATTAAGAGTGTACCGATAGAAAAAACCTTAGTACTCTCTCGGTTGTGTATGAGTTTACCGGCAGGAAAAGTTACACTCTTCTAACGGTTAATTAAGAGTGTACCAATAGAAAAAATCTTAGTACTCTCTCGGTTGTGTATGAGTTTACCGGCAGGAAAAGTTACACTCTTCTAACGGTTAATTAAGAGTGTACCGATAGAAAAAAATCTTAGTACTCTCTCGGTTGTGTATGAGTTTACCAGTAGGAAAAGTTACACTCTTCTAACGGTGAATTACGAATGTACCGATAGAAGAAAGGATAGTACTCTCTCGGTTGTGGATAAGTTTACCGAAAGAAATACAGTATAGATGCAATACAATACATTCACAAATACAGTACATTCTTTACATTCACAATACAATACATTCTTTACATTCACAATACAATACATTCACATATACAGTACAGATGTAATACAGTATAGATTGGATACACAATACAGTAACAGTACAGATGCAAAGAAGGGTAAATTCACATATACATTGAACAGATTGACACATTAGACAGTTATTCACATTTATTCACATATATATGAACCAATACAAATTCAAATCCAATATGGACAAATACTAACCAATAAGACTATATATAAATAATCTATGCACAAAGTACACGAAAAAGAGAAAATTGACAACAAGTGAGCGAAAAGCTTGTCATGGCGGTTGGTTGGGTACAACTTCCTCCATAACATATTGAGCCCAGATTTGTCGGAGATCTCTAATCTTTACATTTTCATATTGGTCTTTGGACATGGTGATCTGCAAGCATGTGTGAATACTGAGTAACTAACTTCCTAATTTTGAACGTGACACCCAATTTTGAAATTTGAGTTAGCTATCGATGCTTACCTGGGGGAATTGGGCAAAGTTTGTCCGCACTAGGTCGTACATGTAGTGCAGCACATAAAACCCTCATTCCCACGATTGCGGCTGCTGATGGCACTGAGATAATTGCATATGCGAAGATATATTAGCTATTATTTCCATAAACTAATTAAGCATAAACCAAAAGTCTCGTGAATACCTCATATTCTTTCTAAGCTAGTAGGGAGCCTTGCGGTGCGGCATGCCTCCCTCCAACGGACACATATTTCTCAAAAACCCTGCATTTTAGTTAGCATTGCCGGTTAATGTATTATCATTAGCTAGTGAGGTCAAAATTTAAATCAAACATATATGTTACTTACGCCTCCATATTCCCCTTGACCACATATTCATTCGATAATCTGTCACGCATCGAATCGAGGTAGTACACCTCGTTCCTCCACGGACAGATCACGATGAGGATCCAGTGACCCCTACATTGTACATAAAAGAGGACCACTAGCTCAAAGTATATCTGAGGTATAGCATACAAGATTAAGTTAAATTAGTACGAGATGCACTAACCTTTGGTGGTACGGCACCAGAATGAACTCCCTGTCCAACTGCGCCATCAGCGCCTTGGATATGTAGTGCTCAGCGTGTGCGGCGTCGTGCTCTAGCATCGTAAGGCTTATTTTCTCTGGGTTGAGGAAACCCACCTTATAACACGCAGCCTCCGATGCTAGCCTGTACATGCACCTGCATGCAAAGGACAACATTAGTATTGCACAGAAAGTTACTACATTTCAAATAAACTACAACAATGCAGAGTTAGCAAACAGAGTTAAAAAACAGCAATATATAGGATCAGCAAACTCACAGGACTCTAGTCCGTATGACGGACATATCGAGCTCCCGCTAGTTATAGAGGTCGGACAGATCCTCGTGTGCCACGGATATACTCCCGGGCTCATGGTGGAACTGCCCAGGCCTGCAGGGAACTAAGAAGTTCAGATTGCGCCGAGCTCGGTGTAGGTACCACTCGTGGAGATCTCTGGTTGATCGATCCAATTTGCGCAAAGCTGCCTCCGACATGAGTGGGAATCCATTCCTGAACCTCTCCGGCTGTCCCTTTCGCCCTTTGCCTTTGCCTTTGCCCTTGCCTTTTGCCGGGGACTGAGCGCGTACCTTCGAAGGCAAGGGCAAGGTGATGGCGGCTTTCTTCCGAGGTGAAGGCGTGGATGCGCTGGCTGGGGTCGAGGCCGTCTTTGCTGTGTTCAGGTTCGCACGAGATCCGTCCTCATGCCCCGAGCTGGGGGTGCAGTCCCCTGGTAGCACGCCAGCAGGCCACTTCAATTAATGAGCACGTTTGTTAGATTTTGCAAGTTGAGTGTACTGAGTATGATGTAATCTAAAATGTGTAGGATTTACCTGTTGTATTAGAACACACTTCTTGGGCCACTGTACGTAGGAGCCCACTGCCTCAGCAAGTGTCTGCATTTCCTCTGTTGGGACTGGTAATGGAGAATCGTTGTAGGCCGGCATGGCCATGTCCACCTGTACCTTTGCGAACCCCAACCGTAGAGGTACGCAGTGGATCCGGACATCCTCCCCAGACGGATATACGAACCCATGTGCAACCACTTCCTGCCCATCCCCTAGGTGAGTCAGTAGGCTGCAGCTCTCCGGCTTTTGCAAATTTGTAACAATTAAAACAGGTTAGCGAAACAACTCTAATAGAATGGGAGTGGCATCAACTTAAGTGCACAAATGAAGGCTTGCAATACCTCAAGTAGATCCACTGGATCCGCGAGAACCTTCGAAGAGCAACTGCTTATCCGACCCCGCGGGGTACCGTCGTCTTGGGGATCCGCATCTGCACTCTTTGCCAGCAATGCTTCTTTCAACTGTACAAACTCTTCCCTCATTTGTGCGACCTCAGACTGCACCTCAGCCCGTATCTCCGCCCGTACCTCAGCCCGTATCTTCTCGGAGAGGTCCACTTCCTTTTCCTTCCAGGAGCGGGCCTTCTTCCTCGGTGGAGCCGGATCTGCGAAACCGGCCTTCCACAACACAATGGCTCCCACGGTCCGTGTCCGCCCGGGATGCTCCTTATTTCCTAGAGCCCGGGTGAGGATGTCGTTCTCCCTCTGTGGGGTAAACAATCCCTCCATTGCCTCCTTCTCAAAAGAGATATGTTACATTTAAAGGTAACTTGTGAGACAAATACATATATACACTTGTGTGCACACAGTTTACGAGGTTAGCCAACTTACCATTCGCTTCACAACGTCGGCATCCCTAGGGTATGTGAATTGTACAGACCCTGTGGATAACACAGACCCTCTCCCCCTCCACCATCGCTTGCACTTCGCATCCCGGATCTCGGAGAGTGGCAACTCAGGGGAGTCGATGACAGAATTTTGCTCGTCTTCCTTCTTCCACTGCTCCTCCTTCCCTGCATAGCCCCAGGATCCGAGCCGATGCGGGTGGTCATTCCTCTTCTGGATTGCCTTATTCTTCTCGCTAAGAGCCTTGAACTCCTCGGCCCCCTTCTGCTTGGTGAATTCCTCCCATACCTCCTCCATTATGAAGGGGAACTTCTCGCAAGGAGATTTCCCCGCAGCGAGGAAGTTACTGACGAGCCAGCTCTTAAAGGTTTTCCATGTTCTGTTCATGTCCTTCAAGCAGGTCGTCCTAGGTTTATCGTCGGGGATGTTCCATTTAGCCTGTTTTCAAACAATGCATACAATTAATCACGAGTTAGTTAAACTTAGTATAAGCCAAGAGAACATGATTACGAAAGAGTTCAGCGATTTCAGTTAATTTAACCTTCACTTCCGCCCACAACCTATCCCTCTCGTCCGCCGTCACGTCCTTCCAGCTCTGGACGGTGATCTTCACCCTTTGTTTCACCAACAGCCCAACGTAGGCCGCGTACTTCCCAACATTCTTTCCGATCGGTCTCCCAAATTGGTTGAACTCACAAAAAAGATCCGTGTATTTGGCCAAACGGCCCAACGTCGTCGCGCCTCGCCCCACCCTCTTGCGCTGGGATGAACCAACTGCATCTTTAGTTACGTTGGCCCTAGTCGAACCACTAGTACCATCCGATGAAGACAACGACATGTCTTTCCCTACAAAACCATCAACAAACCATCAAAAATTTAATGGAAACACAAACCAAATCATTTTACAAAGCAAAAGGACCTATTTTAAATATTTTTTCTATCGGTAAACACAGAAACTACCAATAGAAGATGAGATTCTATTTCTGAGCATTTTCATCTACACATTTTCATATAGGAAGCAGGCAACATATGGCAATTAATTCTTCTTGGAGTTCCATAACTCAGTTCAGGATTGGAGACTAATTAGGGCTGCTAAAGGAATGTCTGAAGAAAATAGTACTAAAAGACATGCAAAAATTAATTGCTAAAGTGTTTAGCAATTTTTTCTATCGGTAAACACATGAGATACCGATAGAAAATAACAATGTTTTCTATCGTCAAAGATATGAGATACCGATAGAACAAGTAAATTTTTCCCAGAGTAATTTTTGAAGTGGGCAGGGCATTGGAAAATGATGTTTCAGGGAATGGGATTTTTGGAGAGCTTAATTTTTTAAGAAGCAAGAGGCTGCAATGAGATTTTGGCAAGAAAATTTGAAGGGAAGAATTAAATTATTATAGGATAAAGGTACTATACATGTTAGAACTCATGCTGTGGAGTAAAATTGAGATATATTAATGCTGTGAACTAGCTTATCATTAAGTTCTAAAGAAAAATGTATTGCCTGATGTATTAATGATAAGTTCCTCACCTTGATGCACAACTTGTGGGTCGTTTGCTTGGCATTTTTCCCTGAAATAGAAAATAATCATCAATGGTTCCCAACCCATAATCCTTCTTCGTGATCATCTAGCAGATACGTTGTTTCGTCGATATCTTCAGTAGGGATAGATTGAATGTCCTCTAAAAACGGGGGTATTTCGTCGAATTGGTTATACTCCTCTTAGTCGACAATGTCTTCGCCCCAACAATACGTCTCTTGCTGTGGAGGACAACGTGCAAGTTTGGATTGGCCGGGTCAACGATGTAGAATACCTGTGTGGCTTTCTTTGCAAGTATGAATGGATCGTCTTGGTGTCCGACTCTATCAAGATCGACGAGAGTAAACCCGTAACTGTCAACTTTAACACCTGGAGGGAATCTTAAATTTTCCGTAATTGAGCTCCCATATTTCATCAATAGCACCGTAATATGAGTTCAGCATCCTTACTGACCTGGCATCCTCGGAAATAGCAAACAGTGTGACTCCGCAACATTGTGTGCTACTCTTGGCGTCTTAAGCTCTTGTGTAAAATGAATACCCGTTGATGTCGTACCCCTGCCAAGTCCCTACAGTGAATCTTGGGCCTCTAGCCAACTATGTCACAGTTTCACTTATGGAGCCCTCGGCAGCTCGTGTGACTCTTTCTTGGATCCACCCATCAAATTTCCTGTTATGTTCTCTGGTGACCCAAATCTCTGACTACGAAGGATTCTGTGACCGTAACATTACCTTGTGCTCGTGTATGTATGGCTCGACCTCCGTCATGTGTTGTAAGACCCAAAAATGTGATTTTGCGTACACATCATGGGCGGTGACGATAGCTTTGAATCCAATCGTTCCGATGCCCTGAAGCCTACTCTCGTGTCGGGACCTAGGAACACCAATTGGGTCAACCCCGGCCATATAATCTGTGCAAAATTCAATCACCTCCTCGGCGGCATAACCTTCCATGATACTCCCCTCGGGTCGACGATGAGTCCTTACGTATCCCTTTAATACACCCATAAATCTCTCAAATGGATACATATAGCGCAGGCACACGGGTCCACAAAACTTAATTTCTCAGATAAGGTGAACAATCAGATGGACCATAACATCAAAAAAGGATGGAGGGAAATACATCTCGAGCTGACAAAGAGTTGTAACCACATCGCGTTGCAAAGCGTTCAGTCCATCCGGATCAATTGCCTACGAGGACATAGTTGCGCCAAATATTCATATCAGAAAAATCTTCTAATTAAGCTCCACAAATAGAGCTAATTAACTTATAGTACGAGTGCAGGTACTTACCTTGCAAGATATTGCGTTGAAGAAATAACATAGGTTTGTGATTGTCTCTCTGACTTTAACTGGGAGAATACCTCTGATAGCAATGGGAAGCATTTGTGACATCAGCACATGACAGTTGTGGGACTTTGTGCCAACCAGTTTTAGTCCTTCATGGACACAAGTTTTTTCAAGTTCGCGGAATACCCACATGGAACTTTAACACCGTGCAGGCACCGACAGAGTTATGCTTTTTCTCTTTTGGAAAACGTATAGCAGGCCGGGGGGAGGTATGTACGCTTTCCCTTCTCCAAAGGTGCAAGCTCAGTCCTTATCCCCATTTCCACCATGTCACGACGAGCTTTCACACCATCCTTTGTCTTTCCCGGAATGTTCAACAACAAACCAATCAAACTGTCACAGATATTTTTCTCTACATGCATGACGTCAATGCAATGTCGAACTTGTAAGTGCTCCCAGTACGGTAGATCCCAAAGAATCGATCTCTTCTTCCAAACATTTTTTCTCGAGATTTAGAATACTTACCGAACTCAGCTTTGATGTCCTTCACGCATGAGTAAATCTCCTTACCGGTCAGAAACACTGGAGCTGATCCCTTCTCAGGCTTCCCGTTAAATGATTTCCTCTTCTTACGATACGTGTGATGCACCGGAAGAAACCTGCGGTGACCCATGTACACTGTTTTCCGGCAGTTTCGCAACCACATGCTCTCAGTTTCATCTAGGCAAATAGGGCAAGTCTTGGCTCCTTTCGTACTATACCCCGACAAATTGCCATAGGCCGGCAAATCATTTATGGTGCAAAATATCAAGGCCCGCAAGATGAAATTCTCTTTCTTGTATGCATCCCACACCTGCACCCCCTCGCTCCACAATTTCTTTAAGTCCTCGATTAAAGGTGCTCGAAACACGTCAATATCATTTCTGAGTTGTTTGGGTCCTGAGATTAGTAACGCCATCATGATGTACTTGCGCTTCATGCATAACCAAGGAGGAAGATTGTAGATGCATAAAAGAACTGGCCAAGTGCTATGCCGACTACTTATATTACCATGTGGGTTCATACCATCTGTACTCAGCCCGAACCTTATATTCCTAACTTCGCCGCCGAACTCAGCAAATGTTCTATTGATGTTTCTCCATTGGATAGAATCAGCTGGGTGTCTCAGTTTTCCGTCTTGTTTCCGGCCTTCAGCATGCCAACACAAGTACTTCGCGACTTTCGGATTTGCAAACAGGCGCTTCAATCTAAGTATCATAGGCAAATACCACACAGTTTTAGCCAGAGGTTCTTTCTTTACCTCGTGACGTTCACTGTCAATCTGGTCCCTACGCGTATACCTCGTTGCGCCGCATCTTGAACAAACATGCAAACTGGAGTACTCGTTACGGTACAACACACAATCATTTGGGCATGCGTGTATTCTTTCGATTTCCATTCCCAACGGATACAACAGTTTTTTGGCTTGGTAAGTAGATCTTGGCAACTCATTTCCCTCTGGAAGCATGTCCGCTAGAAGATCTAATAGTGCCGTGAAACTCTTATCTCTCCAACCGTTGCCTGCCTTCAAGTTATATAATCTCAGCACAGAAGACAGTTTTGTAAATTTTGCACATCCAGGGAACAGAGGCTTCTCAGAATCAGCAATCAGTTTCTCAAATTCACAGAAGTCGTTTTCGTTGTAATCTTCCTCTACATCACGTAACATCTCATCTAGATTGTCATCATCATCTACGTGCACATCGGAATGAACATTATCAAAATTCGGACGATCATCGATATTATTGCAATCCACATCTGAGTCCTGCTGATTGGTAGTAGTGGTGCTTGTTTCCTCAAGATCTTCGCCATGCCATATCCAACGGGTGTATCGCGTGTTAAAACAACGACGAATCAAATGACTCTTAATTTAATCAGAGTTGCTAAACCTCTTCAAGTTCATACAATCTGTACAAGGACAAAACATATCTTTCTCTCCCTTCCTCGCCTTTTGTTGCTCAGCAAATTTAATAAACTCATTCACACCATCCAAATTTTCAAGAGTAGTACGTTTTATTCCATACATCCAATATTTCCTGTCCATTTACAATTAACAAAATTTAACGAGTCAGCCATGCATGAAACCTGCCCGATTAAGTTATGTATATGTACATGTACAGCCTCTTACAACTGATGTGTTAAACCCTAGCCTGACGAAATTAACACTAATTAACCTAGCTAACTACACAATACAAGCTAGTGAGCTCCTAAAACATGAGGCATTTCCAGCTAGCTCCCAAGCTTGGAACTACACAATACAGCTAGCTTGCAAGTAGAGAGGGAGGGAGATCTAGATGGAGAGAGAGATAAGTGATGACAATTAAGCTTACCTTAAAGAGAGGGGTGCAATCAACTTCCTTCCAGTTTGCCCTGATCACCCTAGCAGTGTAGCTGCGAGCGTGGAACTCTCATCACAAACAGAGGGACACAGAGTGCAACAGAACAAAATAGCAGCTCAGCAATGGTCGAGTGGGGTTTTACTTATATTGGACCTATTTCTAATGGTAAATACATGAAATGCCCGTTAGACTAAGTGCGGGTAATTTTGTACTCACATCTTCTATCGGTACAAACACACATATACCGTTAGAACAGGTACTGATGCATTGCTGAACAAGTACAGGTGTTGTTCTATCGGTAAATATGTGTATTTACCATTAGAAGAGGTACTATACCTGGTTGAAACAAAACCAAACTGGGTAATGCATAACACAGCAATCTAAGTGCACAGATGTACACCAGTCATCACATTCAAGTGCATGCCTGTGGCACATAAGCAAATACAGGTTTTTTTCTATCGGTAAATATGTGTATTTGCCGTTAGAAGAGGTACTGTACACGGCTGAAACAAAACCAAACTGGGTAATGCATGACACAGCAATCTAAGTGCACAGATGCACACCAGTCTTCACATTCAAGTGCATGCCTGAGGCACATAAGCAAATGCAGGTGTTGTTCTATCGGTAAATATGTGTATTTACCATTAGAAGAGGTACTGTACATGGCTGAAACAAAAAGCAAGCTGGGTAATGCATGACACAGCAATCTAAGTGCACACATGCACACCAGTTCTCACATTCAAGTGCATGCCTGAGGCACCAGTTCTCACATTCAAGTTGAGTGTACATATGTTGTTCTATCGGTAAATATGTGTATTTACCGTTAGAAGAGGTACTGGTATATGGCTAAAACAAAACCAAACTGGGTAATGCATGACACACATGACACCAGTTCTCACATTCAAAGAATCATATCTAAACACAATGTAACATCAAACAAATCTTAACTAGAAGATAAAGAAATATTTCAAGAGATGCTAATTTGTAAATTAACTAGGAGACACAAAAATACTTTTCTTAGGTACTTGATACTTCATCTTGCCAAAGAAATTAAAAATCTCTACTTACATAAGATCTTGGTTTGCCTCCATTCCTTTAAGAAAATGCAAGTGGAAACATAAAAGATGAGTACTATTTAAACTCATTCTAGTTAATGGCTGAAACAAAAGCAAACTGATTCATGTATGACACAACAATTTAGATACAAACATACACATGCCAGTTCACAAATTCAAGTGCATGTCTGAAACAGCAATACAAATACACACCTACCTACCAGTACAATTAAATACACAAATACTCCTATGTACATATTCAAGTTCATGTCCCAAATAGCAATACATGATACACAAATATACAACAATATACAAATACAACAATTCGATGTATATTAGAAAAGTCATGTCTGAAATTAACAACATATCGTCACGAGGACCCAGTGGCCCATACATTTTTAATAAAAGAGAACCTTTGCAAATTGCGACAATGCAACTACCTACTACAAGTTAGACCTAATACATCGCAAATCCATTCATCCAAAACAGCAAATGTCTGAACCACATTGGACTTAACCATAGGAGTTCAGTTCAAAGACGCCTGAGGAGCTGGAACTGTTGCCGAGTTACATTTGTATTGGTGATTTCCTCAGACTCAGACTCAATCAACTCAACTCAACTCCATTAACAAAAAGAATGGTTGTGCAAATGACAATAATTCTTCTTTTCCAAGCAGGTAAGCATCTGGCCACAAGCTGGTGCATGCAAAAAAATGGCTGAAACACGATACAAATGTAAGATGCTTTCTATAGGTCCTGATTTGAGAAACTCGCCGGGCTTGAGGATCTTCTCGACCGAGCCAACCAAGATCTCGCCCTTCACGTGCTTCCAGCTCTCGACGGTGATCTTCACCGTTTCTTTCACCAACAAGCCAACGTAGGCAGCGTACTGTGATGAAGAACCGTGAAATACGTTGCCCCTCATGAGCATCATCCAAGGACCTGCACAGATCATAAATAGGCATTCTAGAGCAAATTAAGATTGTTTACTGTTTCCTAAATAACGCCCTATCTGAGAAAGACTACCAACTGAAAGTTAGGTTGTGCTTCGTTATAGTAATATCAACTTGCAACTGGAGATCAAGATATTACATTTCTACTCTATTTCATCAGAAGAAATTACCTTGCCAATATACATATATTAATTATTTAATGAACTTTTTACATGCACTTGATCATTGAGCAAGCTAGTTGGCATTTGACTATGTTATTGGCATTGACAACCTACAGAGAGATCAAGATATTTGTGTATCTCATGATATTTGTAAATATCTTGACATTAGTGATCTTTCAATTTCAATTTCAACTTCGATTTCATGATCTTTCAATTTCATTTGTTATTAAGTCCAAGTTGGCATTGAGCAACCTACTGAGAGATGAAGATATTACATTTATACTCTTATTGGCATTTCACTATGTTAGCTAGCGTTTGTCTTGCAAATATATCCTGATAATTTTCTTAATTTGATAGGATCAGCAAGCAATTGAACATTATCTGTCCCACAGTGATATTATTTAGTTGTTTTAATAAAAAACAGGAACAAGACACCGTACATAATCATATTGAAAAGAAGACACATCAAAATGAAGGATACAAAAATTGCAGGATAATTGCCATAATCGGATTAGAATAATCTAACAATATTGTTGAAATTTTACATACCTTGCTTGCCATGCCGAAATCTAGTGGGCATCGATAGAGGTGTGGAGGTGCGCCGGCCGTCCATGGAGCTTATGGGTTAGGGCTACGAGTGCCCGATGAACTATTCGAATGAAAGAAACATACCCAGGTATTTATAGAACTAGATCAGTTCTATCGGTACACAACCGCCTACCGTTAGTAATTTGAGATCTCTTCTAACGGTATAAATATACATTACTGATAGCATAAAACTATTTGTAGAAGGCGAACGGTTCTATAGACACACTACATCCTACCGATAGGAATTTTTGTACATATTCTGTCGGTATAGACATACATTACCGATAAAATAAAAATATTTGTAGAAGACGAACGGTTCTATCGGCACACTACATCCTACCGATAGGAATTTTTGTACATATTCTGTCGGTATAGACATACATTATCGATAGAATAAGACTATTTGTAGAAGGTGAACAGTTCTATCGGCACACTACATCCTCCTGTCAGTACTTATGCATCTCTTCTAACAGTAAATATGTTCATCACCGCTAGAGTAAATCATTCTACTTCTTCTAACGGTAAGTTTCTTACAAACCGATAGTAAAAATACCTCCCTTATGCCTTTTATGACCGCGAGGCACTTTTTCTAACGGTTTTCTACTAAATCGCTAATAACCGATAAAAGATAGGGGTTAGTAGATTGCATTTCTGTACTAGTGCTCTGAGAGAATGTACTACGGTTGGTTCCACCCAAGCTGAGCCTGAGCAGATAAAGGTTGATGAAAGAAGTGGGAAGTATCATCCTATCCCTCGAACATACTACTTGGACAATCCATTGGTTTGATCCTCTCATTAGAGTTTTTCGGACTATATCTCTGTGAATGGTAACCATCTTAGTTCCCAATAATCATGGTAATATATCCATGGCAGAAATGAATACTACTAATGACCTTTTTAAACTATTACAATGTTATTATCATTTACCCTGCTTGAAGAACAAAGAGCACAAACTGAATTTGCAGTCCTTGTACATTTCAAGCTGATGAACCATTTTTGAGATTTACTTACTGATTTCACTTTTTGGGTTGTTAGATTGGTGAGCTCAAGAAGTTGGTTGAAGAAGGAAAGATAAAATACATCGGATTATCTGAGGCATCTGCATCAACAATCCGAAGGGCACATGCAGTTCATCCGATCACTGCAGTCCAGCTTGAGTGGTCATTATGGTCAAGAGACGTAGAAGAAGATATAATTCCTACCTGCAGGTATTGTACAAACGTGGACTTAGCTGGCCAAAAAAATTACTATATTCTATTTTCTAAATTGTTGTTTTGTTTTGACAATTTAGAGAGCTTGGCATTGGAATTGTGGCATATAGTCCACTAGGCAGAGGGTTCTTCTCTACTGGAGCAAAACTGATTGATTCACTATCAGAGCAGGACTTCCGCAAGGTGCATTCCCATGTCTTGTTGCACTTTACTTGTAGTAATTCACATCATCCTTTGGTTATTTAGTGCTGCATTGGTTTTTCGAAATGCACTTCTTTTATGTTGGATGGAAACTTTTCCATTTGCAACAATAAGTCTTACAGTAACTTGTTTAAATTATGTTCATTTCAGCCCTGTATATAAAGGTTTTGTTTCTTTGTTCTGAGATAACAAAAGTAAAGCCTCTATGCATGATCAGTGATCTCTTGTACTGAAAACTTTATGCATCTTCAGCATATGCCTAGATTTCAACCTGAGAATCTTGAGAAGAATGCCCTGATATTCGAGCGGGTCAACGCACTGGCGACAAGAAAGGGATGCACACCATCACAACTTGCCCTAGCTTGGGTTCACCATCAGGGAAGTGATGTCTGCCCCATACCCGGAACAACAAAAATTGAGAATTTAAATCAGAACGTGGCAGCACTATCTGTGAAGCTCACACCTGAGGAGATGGCTGAACTTGAATCTTATGCCTCTGCAACTGATGTTCAAGGTGAGCGGTATCCGCAAAACGTCAGCACTTGGAAGGATTCTGAAACGCCGCCATTGTCCTCTTGGAAAGCAGTGTAATCATTTTCATCTCCCCAATCCGTGTTCTCGGTTCTAAATAGTTGGATTTCAAGATTTATGGTGTGATAATGTTCTAAAAATGTTGTGCTTGCATATTGAATCTTTCCACGTGTGTATGCTTCATATATGCTGTACGTTGCTGCAAACCTGAAACTACGTGTGATGAATGTAAGCTTCTGTACTCATGGTAAATTGGTAATTAATAAATCTTCTTTTCTAATCGACAAAAGTGCTAATTATGGCTTCAAATTGAGCTGTGATGGAATTGAAATTCTGAAGTGGTGTTTGGTTCAGAATTTTATATCTGAAACCCGTATGACTTGTTTTTTTAAAAAAAATCTCTCAAATAATTATGAAACTGACATGTCTCAGGATATTATGGCTATTGGCTTTCTTTGTCTAAGATAGTTTTCAAACCAACCAAGATTTGTTTTTAATGGCAAATTACACTAATCTTAGTGATATGTTTATGTATAAACATTATATGTTCCAATCCTAGTGTCGAAATTATACTCACTCTATAAATCAGTAGTAGTAAGTCTTGTGATTTAGAAACATAACTACCTGACTCTTTTTCCTTTGCTAATTATTCAAAATCATGTCTTCTATTACGAGGGTTATCAACGAGTCGATCTCAAGTGAGATTGTTTGGGCTTGATTTGGGATTTGGTTAAAACAAGTTTTCGTAATTTTTCAAAATCATGTCTTATATTATTAGGATTATCACCGAATCGATCTCGAGCGAGTTTGCCTGGACTCGGCTTGGGCTTTGGTTGAAACAAGGTTTTGAACTCACTCAACGAGGAGCTCAAGCTTGTCCCTAGAAAAGCTTGAAATAACTCAAACCGTTTTGTTGAGCTAGAAATCATGTTATCTACTATTAGGGTTCTCAAGTGAGTTTGCCTAGGCTCGACTCGGGCTTAGTTGAAGCAAGATTTCGTGCTCAACGATGAGCTCAAGCTCCTCTCCAGAAAAGCTCCAAAAGACTCAAGCTCGCTTGATTGAGATCGAAAAAGGTGGGGGGCAGAAGGGCACATGGGCACGTTGCCGAGCTCGTGCTCACTGGATCTGGACGGAGGGAAGGCTTGAAACTGGATCTAGAAGAAGGGGGACAGGCACCCTGCCGAGCTTGCCGATGGTGGCAGTAGTGGACGGAGGGGAACATAGGCGCACAGAGGAGCTCGAGCTCGCCTGATCTACACGGATGGGGCTCAGAAAAGCTGGATCTGGATGGAGGGAGACGTGAGTGCACACTCGAGCTCGGCGATGGTGGCCGGAGTGCATAGAGGAGGGCACATGGGCATGCGACCGAGCTCGAGTACGCTGGATCTGGATAGAGGGGGGCTCGAAACAATCTGCCTCTGGACGGAGGGGGATTTAGACGTACGGTTGAGCTTGCCGGTGGTGGCCGGAGTGGATTGAGGCGCATCCAAGCTCACTGGTGGTGGGGCCGGATCTAGACGGATGGGCACGACTGGTCGGTGGGGGCCACACTTTGGGGTAACATTGCTCCCTTGTGGAGGTCGTCGGATCAAATCATAGCTTGCCGCTGGCAGCGGAGAACAGCGACTAGGGTTCTAGGATTAGAGTATGAGGAGATGTATGGGCTACAAGATTTGGCTAGGACCTGTGGAGTTTGGGAGGACAACTTTGTCGGAAAATATATTATTTATTACGAATATTACTCAAATTAATATAACATAAATATTGTAACTCTTGTTTTATCAAAAACTATAATCCACTATCCTATCATGTAATAGAAATAATAATTTGCTATATTATGGGTTGTGTAATTTCAAATTTCTTCATCTACCATAGTTACCTATAAATACCTATAAATAAAAAATATTTATACATTTTGGACGACAGGAGAATATAATAAGAATTCTTTCATTCTCTCATTTCTTTCTATATTTTCTCTACATTCTATATTTATAGTTGACAATCATATTTTTTATAACATGGTATCATTGCGAGTCTTTGATGATTATCATCAACCCATATTGTTTTGTTGGTAAAAATTTTTATTGATTGTGGTATCTTTTTATGGTGAGATATTTTCAGTTTAATTTTGATGAAATTTTTATGCTATAATTTATAATTTTGTATTTATTGTATATTGTAATTTATCATGTCGAGGCTTGCAAAACTTGAATTTTTGGATTTGGATAGTAGTAGCAAAAATTATTTGTCATTGGTGCTAGATGCTGAAATTTATTTGGATGCCAAAAGCCTTTGTGCTACATGTTAGTGATATGTCCTAGAGGCAGTCATAAAGATGCTTTAATTCTTGTTTTGTTTATGTTATGAACAAGTGAATAATTTGTTATTCTATTTTTAAATAAATTATCATCCTTATTTGATCAAGAAGTATATGACTTATTCGTGAAACTCTAAATTTATTTTTTATGTTATTTTATAAAGTTCCTAATCCACCATCATTAAATAAGATATTATTAATTAATGAATCGACACATGTATTGATTGATGATCATATTTCATAGATAATGGATATGATATATCAAATCAATAATATATACATATGTTGGAAAACACAATGTTGGATTGACCCAATTTTAGACATTGTTCGAATTTTTCATATGAGAGTCACTAGTTAGTCTCAAATAATGTTTATGATTGATCTTTAAATTTGAGATCATTATAGTTTCTTACATATGTATTAGTGCACTTAGATATTGCCAAACGCTAATTTTAATTGAGTTGTAATAAAAGTAATATTTGGATATACTATGAATCATGAGGAGGAATGTAAATGGTTCAGATGAATTTATGTCTCATATAATGGGAGAGATATCTTTGGTTATTTTGATATAGATGAACTAACTGCATGGTTACATCGTTTGTGATTGAGTGTCCACTATGGAGAAGTCAGTTCACTATGAAATTGAGAAAAGATTGAACTGTGCAAGGGTGACGCATATCTTTTTTTGGATTTAATTTGGTATCATATGACAAAGAGATTAATATAAATATATCATATAGATTTGTTGGATATGACTTTGTGCATTCAGGTAGTCATTATGTCCTGCTTTGAGCCACTATTGACTCACGATTCGGATGTGTTCCCGGGCTGCGATGAAGTATACATGAACTTACAGAGTCACACACTTAATGGGTTAGAATAATTCAATTCAGATTGGATCTGTTATGGAGTTTTCGCATCACATTAGGAAACCTAACATAGAACTCCACCTGTAGTTCAGATAGGATCAGTCATGGGATTTCGTATCACATCAAGAAACCTAAAATATTAGGACTTCTCTTGTGGGACTCTATATTAAAGGAGGCGTGGTAGGCTTTTGAGATAAATTAAGAAAAATCCTAGCTGCTGTCGACGATTGGGACCTTATGGTCCTTCTATCGATCTTATGCAAAGAAGAGTATGATGAAGGGATTCGACCAATCAGACAAGTTCTCAAGATGTTCAAAGTATCTATGAATCTAAGACATGAGAAAGAATTATCCAGATTCGGGTCCTCTTAGAAGAGTAACAATCCTACGTCATGTGTATTTGACTATGTGGAGAAAAGAGTTATAGAGAGGTTGTTTACAACATGTAAGCTAGCTAATCCTATCTTTGCTAAGACTAGTCTTTTCTCTATCGTCCATCATCCCTCCCCTGATCCTTCCCTTGAAGGCCTTTTTATACTTGTCGAAGAGGTCATCAGTTGTCCTCCTGAAGGCACGCCCCACAATCTCTCTTAACCGCTCCGATGTGGCAACTGTCAGGTCGTGGGTACATGGTGGTTGCCGTAGATCACGGGTACGTGGCGGTTTAGCAATCTTGACTCGATCGTCGTGAAACTACCTTACCATCTTAACCTCCTTCGACTGTTACCTTATCAGAGACTTATGATTATCTCGGGATTAATCATAAGGATCATGGTGAGGTATTAATAAAGGGTGATTGCGTACTGCTGCAACCACGGTAATAAGATCAATCCTTATATCTAGGAGAGAGAATGGTCGTAGGGACTATCTCTGCGACCATATTGTTCTTTGGATACAGCATAAGACATGGGTTTTATGATAAAAAGTGTCTTGAATTTGCGCGAAATAAATATGATTTTTGAGTTATATCCAAAATATCCTTGGATTACTTGATGTCCTTCCTTCTGACCCTTGTCGACCATAGGCAGAACTACAGCCATAGTCATATGCAACCATGGAGACCTAAAAATAGCTAACAATCCTCGTCAGCTAGTCCCTGAATTTGCAGTGACAAAGGCCCACTTTAATGGTGTGTCACTTCGAATTCTTAACAGTGCTTCGTCGCTTTGAATTCCCACACTGTGTTATGTTGGTGAGAGCTTCGATACATCTCGGGGAATGAGCTACAGGCATTAGGGAGGATCTCAAGGTTTTCGCACCATGCCCTAGGCCGGGAACTCAAAGTGTCGCCTGGGTAATTCTATAAATAGCCGTTCCTTTGCTGCGGAATTTCTCTCTTCTTCACAAATCTCTCTAACTCTCAAGCCTTTCATCTCCCTAATCTTCTACACCAATGGCATCCCCAAATCAAGAACGGTTTGGTGAGGAAGTTGGAGAAGAGAATGTTGGGGCTTTGGGAGCGCACAGAACCAGTGTTGCACCTTCGTCTCAAGAGATAATCCTCTCTTGGTAGATTGGTGCAAGCTTCTTCTTGGAATGTAGCTTTTCTAAGGTCTTTTGTTTTATGTAGCTGCTTGACAGTTCGACTGTTTTGAGAAAACAAGGTGGCGATGATCTTGGATCATCTGGAGGATCTTCATCGAAGAGGCCAATGTAGCTTGATGAGCTAGCTGCATACTAGGCTTCATTCCAGCCATCCTCTACGACTGTGGCTCAGGTGCCACCCATGGCCACACAAACTTCTCCTCGTTCTCCTTCCTCGATGGAGGATGAGGAAGCCCTAGGCCTTGCTGGGGCTACTTCGACCTTGTCCTCCCCGATAAGAGCTCTAATCCTTTGGGCTTATCCTAGTTAGTAGATCCTTACCTTGGAGTAAGTTGATGATTTTGTATAGGGAAGCGCATCCGGGGAAGAGTTGGACAGGGTCAAGGCCGAGCTGAGGGCCCGCCAGGAGGAGCACAAGTGCCTCGAGGAGAAGTACATTCAGCGGGGGCTCGACCTGGATGACTTCTTCAAGCGCGTTGAGCGTTTGAAGGCAAGTTTTGACCGGGCTAGGGAGACCGCGAGGCTGGCTCAACAAAAGGAGCAACTCGTTTGCAAAGAGAAGCATGCCACGGATTTAACCATCACCGGCTACGGTCTCTCTATGAAGGATACTCTCACAAAACTGAGGGAGGTCACAGGCCTTCTCGAAGTGTATGTGGTTAATCCTAAGAAGGACAACTTGTCGCTGGAGGAGTCCTGCGTGCTGGCTGCAAGTCAAACTGACTTTATCTTAAATGCAGCTAGGGCTAAGGCCGATCCTTAATCTAGCCCTTTGTATATTTACTTTTTGTTTTTTTGTAAATAATGAAAGAAAAATCCGGAATGCGGACACTCTCTTCACCTTCAACATCCTCCATGTCGTCGGCGAGGGATGCTTCTTCATCTCCATGAGCAGCAAGGTTTCCCACCCTTCGACCTCCATTGGGAGAGGTGGCTGCATCTCAAGGTGTTCCATTCTTGTGACGAGGTTGGCGATGCTCCACTCGATTCGCTCCATCCTATACTCATTGTCTTGAGCAAGCTTGGTGAGGTTTGCGTCGATGCCTCTCAACGCACTTTAATGATCCTCCACATACTTCATGAGCTCAATTCTTGTAATACACTCATCTCCATCGGGATCTCCAGTCCCCGATCTTGTCATTGTTAGTAGAAGAAAAGAGAAAGCACAGTGTATATATTCTTCCTATCAACTACTAGGTGGTGGACAAGGAGTAAAATTCACTCTCACTCAACCGTCTTACTAAGCTCTTGCAAGTGTCTTATCAACTGCGACAGGCGAGGCAATTCGGTGGGCTGGTTTGTGACAACTTGTGATAGTGATGGAGCTCGCGCTTGCAAAGTAAATCTATAACTGAGTTGGAAGAAAGTGGAGTTCGAAAAGCTAGGTATGAGTAGCAAGGATTAAACAATCAATTAATCTCAGAATTGCATAGAATTGAATTTTTGTTCGTATCTAGCACTTAGTCTAAGTTGCTGATCAACCAAGGATGGAGAATAGGCTAACGGAAGTATTTTGGCCGTATCTTTTTGTCAGATGCCTCTTTTTCAAGGATTCTTTTTTTTTTTCTGTTTTCTAACAACTTTTCCCACAACTTTTCTTCGAGGCCAACTTTCCGAAAACTGACAGAAAAATTCGCACAAAATTCACAAGTGCGCACGGTTGCAGATCTGAAAACAGCAAGCACCTCGGATTGTGAAGTACATAATGTTTTACTCCCTGAATGGATGGACGTGAAAATTTACAGGAAGATAGGAAATTGCGTTATGAATCTTCTCTCTTTGGTTTCACTTAAAAAGGATCACGGAATCAAAAGTTATGGCATTTTTGGTGGCGGCGGCAAGAAAGGGGTTTTTTTGGCCGAGATTGGAAATTAGGGTTTTGGTTGTTGGATGGGTTGTTGGAAATTAGGGTTGTTGGAATTTTTTTTAAGAGGATCAAAGCTATGACCTGAAATTAAATAACGCTAGAACGGACGCAAACTCAATTTAACAAACCAAAATTAACAGATTGAAAGGTACAGAGGAAAACAAATATTTTTGTGACGCTTTTTTTCTTTGGACTCTAGGTGATGGAAAACAGTAACAAAACAAAGGGGAAAAATGGTGATACCTAACGGGCAACTGTGGCTTTGATACCAATTGATGCGACAGAGGCCCGATCTTCTGATAGGTTCTACTTTGCGGAACGGAAACATTCGGGTTCCAAGGCTTCCAATCAGTGGGTATTGAGTCCTTGCAATCGCTACACCCACACACCTATCGTTTTCAACATTGCTCACGCCCGAATGACCTTACCACGAAGGTTAGTTCTTGTACATAGTAGAAGAAACGAGTAAGAATAAGATGCAAAGCAATCTGAAATTTCAGAACAAACAACTGATTTTATTTTTCACCAAATCAGGTCTTTCGACACTACTCCGATGAACAATTGTATCTCACGCAACGGAAAAACAATGTAGCAAATAACCTAAGAAAGAACTTGAGGAGTTCAGCCATATAAAGGAGAGAGGTGTAGTGGCTAGAGTTGGCTCGCAACCTTAGGCAGCACCGAGACATGTTTATACTTTATTTAAACAAAATGTGATAATGAACAAAACATGTTTATATTTTTTTTGTTCTCTTGATCAATGTGGGAATTTCTATAATTTTTTTTCAGATTAATATTTAATTTAAAACAATGACACAAAAAGATGGAGGAACCATTTGTTCCCCTCCAATCAAATACTGTTGAGCTAAAAAAATAGAGAATAGATGGAAAAACTTAATAACTCATTCGATTAGATACATGCATACACATAGAAGCATACATTTGTAAAGGAAAAAAATTATAAGGCACACTACCAAGGAAAAGATAAAAGAGAAAATAACTATCTCGCAGAGTATCTTGCTTCCTCTTACCATAATCTTTTTCTACGTTGGCACTCCAACCAAGCAATCTTCTTCTATTAAAAAGAGAAAACAAATAGAAAAGTCGTAAAGTATATTTTGTTTGGTCAGATAAATGCATGAAAATATATAAAAATCATGAAGCAAAATATGGAGAAAAGGAAAAGAAAAAACTACCAGCACAAATTTATCCAAGCTTGCCACATCATACATGTATGCACCGTATGTTGCATATTAGATCGGGCAGTCTTTTTTTAGTTGTGTGCGTCTTTGCAACGTGGACAAATACACCTAGATGCCAATGCATCTTCTTGTGTTAAATACAATACTACTTGTATGGTGCCTTGGAAAAGAAACGAAACCGTGTGGCATAGGGAGGCTGGAGTTTCTTTCCTTGTGCTGTATGTGTATGCTGGATTAATAGATTTCGTCCCAAACTTGATCTTTCTTTTCACAAAAACAAAATTTCTTTTTATGTAAAGTTGTATTTATCAAGGAGTTCATTTTTTAAATGAGATGCCCTATATTTCTGAATTTTAGTTAAGTTTTTATAAATTTAATAATTTAATTCTAAATTTTTAATTTACTTAATATTTAGTGATAGAGATTGTATTAGATATGTTTCTGAAATTTAATAATTTTAGTTTTGAATTTTTAATTCTCTTTAATATTTAGTCTAAAATTTGTATTAGTTAACGTTTTAGAAATTTAATAATTTTAGTTCGAAATTTATAATTTTCTTTAATTGTTAATCTGAAAGTTTGTATTAGTTAAGATTTTAGAAAATAATTTTTATTCTAAATTTTATTATTTTGTTTTAAAATTGTATTAATTAAGTATTTGTTTTACAAATTTAGTTTTAGAGGTTGTATTAGTTAAAATTACAGAAATTTAATAACTTTTATTTTGAATTTTAATTAATATTTAGTCTTAGAATTTGTACTAGTTAAAGTTTTAGAAATTTAATAATTTTAATTCTAAAATTTTAATATTTTATCTTAGAATTGTATTAGTAAAGAATTTCTTTGATAAGTTTAGTCTTAGAGTTTGTATTTGTTAAGTTTTCAAGAAATGAATATTTTTAATTTTGAATTTTTAAGGTCCATCTAATTAACTTAATGCATGCATGAACATAACGCGTTGGACAAGAATTTAGACACACACGAGAGGACGACGACGACAAGCCAGACGCGCAGAGGGCTTCATGGGCAGACCTGCCGGACGACGTCATCGTGTCCATAGCCGTCGCGGCCGCCTACTCCTCCGCCCCGCGCTACGCCGTCCTCGGCCACGTCTGTCACGGGTGGCGCGCGGTGCTGTCGGCCCGGCCGCCCGTCCCTTTGCCAAGCCAGCCCCCTGCTCTGCTCTGGCCGCCCACGCCACCGACCACGCGCGAAGACTTCACCTCCTTACCCGACGAGGAGCAGCCCCACTTCCCCTATAGGATCCCCAATGTCGTGGACGGCGACTTCTCTGATGCAGTTGTAGGCTCGGGCCACGGCTGGCTCTTCGTCCTGGACCCCGACGCCTTCGGCCTCTCCCTCCGGTTGCTCAATCCCGCCATGGGCCAGGCCATCCGCCTTCCGCCGCTGAGGCCCGGCAACGTCGTCCACCGCGTCGCCCTCTCGAAGGACCCCGGCCGTGGCGGCGACTTCGCCGTGCTGCTGTTCCTCATCGGGATCAGAACGCGCTGCTTCACGTGCCATCGCGGTGCCGAGACGTGGGCGGCGCATACCCACCACGAGTTCCACGTCGAGGACGTGATGTCCTACGGCGGCGGCTTCGTCGCCACTGACCGGTCGCACACCCTCGCCATGTTCAACTGGGCGGCCGGCAGGACCGACGAGCTGGTGATGACAACCCGCTGGCTCCAACCCCGCATGCTCCGCCCGCTGCCGCGATGGGTCATCTTCCAAAAGCCAGTGTTCTTGGTCGAGCTGAACGGACGCCTGCTTGTCGCAACCGTGGACTGTTACCTCGGCTGGCAGCCTCCGGAGCGCCAGCGTATCGGGGGAATGGATGAAATCTTGGAGATCAATTTCTCGCAGGACACAGGCGACGACGGCTCAGTGCTTGCAGCAAATGAAAGGCTGGACCTTGACGGCCACGCTGTGTTTCTCAGCCATGGGAGCTCTACCGTGGTGGACGGCGCACATTTTCCCGAAATCGGGATGGACATGTACTTCTGCGCCGTAATTTTTACCACAGCGCACATTTTCGACAGCATTTGGAATGACAGGCCGTGTGTTCACGGCGGCATTCTGGCATCCGAGTACAACCGTAGGTTACCCGTGTGCTCTGCACGTCGCAGGATTACTCTGGAATTTTGTGAGGGCGCCCGGGACAGGATGGTGCCGTCCGAGGTCTGGGCGCAGCCATCTAGGCCATTGTGGGTGACGCCCAGCTTGTTTAGAAAGTAAAATGACATATATGGTGCCTATGGTGCCAATACATTAGACATGTTTTTAAGAATATTTTTATGTGTATATCACTAAAATATATCTGTAGGTTTTCTATTTGTTTTCTATATGATTGGTTGTGTTGCGTAAAGAAAATTTGATCTAATCAATAAAAAAGAGCATATGTTCTCTCTTTTTCTATAGTTACTTATTACTATTTGTGTTTGCGATCTAAATATATATGAAAGTAATAGGATAATTTATCATATTATAATATATTATCAGTATGATACATTTGTAATCGGGGATTGTTGTGAGTCTAGTGTGTGCAATAATAATTTGAATATAGGTCTGTTCTTTTGTGTACAAAAGTGAGTACAGATCTGTGATATTTTCTTTTCTTGTATGAGTCATACTTTCTTTTCTTGTAGTTCTTTAAACGTTCTTTGCATGGCAAGAATCACATATGTTGTGCTTGATGTGAGCACTGGTGCTGGAAAGAAGCGAAATAGAACAAACACACTTTGACTCAATTTGAACTCGACTGTATACTTAGTTTGACTCCAACTTAACTCGAAACACTCACAAAGTTAGATATGAGTTCGAGCTGGACTCGAAGGCAAGAGGCCAAAGGGAGTAGGGTTAGTGTTGGCCAAGTCCCCACGCAGCTGCATGACTCTTATACTTGGGTCGATAGCTTGATGGGTTGGCGGGCTAGCGGCTGATGACACTAATACAAAAATATAGTCTACTAATGGTTCCAAAAAGGCTGTAGTAACGATTCTCCAACCGCTAGTGATGGGTACGATAAAACAAGCCTAGCACTACTCTAACGGTTTAAAACTGTTAGAATAGCTTACTATATTCTAACGGTTCATAACCGTTATAATAGTTTACTATATTATAACGGTTCATACTACTGAACCGTTCGAATAGCTTTCTATATTATAACTGTTTGTATTAGTGAAACGTTAAAATAACTTTCTATATTCTAACGATTGATTTGTAATAACTGTTAGATTATTACACTATATTTTAACGGATCGTACTACTGAACTGTTAGAGTATGTTGTGACGAGAATTATCACCCAAACTAGTTATTTGTTTAAATATATCATGTTCAGGACAATTCGGATATGATATATGAGCCTGTGTCGTAATAGCCACCATGGTCGCAGACGGACAGCTTCCTGTACACCAAAAGGTCGCGGACACAGAGTCACTCAATGATCGCAGTACTTGCGCGGTCATGAGGTCGCAGGCTATGCGATCAGAAAGTCGTTGACTGTGCGCGACCAAGATAACCCGAGAGTGTTCGAGCCTTTACCGGACACGTTCTCAGGGCCCAGGTAACTTCTCCCACGTGTGGAGACAACCGTCAAGAAGTTAAGATGTGCAGTTATCTATAACTACACATGTTAACCGGCGAAGAGGTTGGTGTGATTATACGAATTGCACTACGACAACCGTCCAGAACCGTCTTGCATTGACATCCTTTCATCCAGTTTAAGAGGATGGCTGATGTATGGTATAGGGGACGGATGAAGACATTGGAGATCTGACATTCTAGTAGGATTAAGGATCTCATAGCACAATAGACATAAGTGTAAAAGAGAGATTATCGCCTGTGACAATCTCTCTTCCCTGTAAACCCTTTTTAGTTATAGTGAAATCACAACAGGACGGTTCTTCAATTCCACGTAGGGATGTTACCATCGTGTGGCCTTTCTCAAGGTGTTTCCTTTTATCAGGAATTCTGGTAAGTCATGTCTGGGGCATATGATTCTGAGAACGACTTCGATCTCGATGACTATGCCCATATTCGGATGTCCTCACCCAGCAATTCTGTTCCAATGGAAGAGGTTGATTGTGAGGATGTTCCCGAGGAACATCCTCATACAAGGCCCCAATAGAACTTGTAGCATCAAATAAAAAGCAAAGAATGTATAGTAAATGTGGATGATATAGTCACAATTCAAGATCGTGCACTGGGAACCGTACTTCTTGAAAACATTTGTAATGACATCATGTCTTGTTAATTACTTCCAAACTAATATCAATATCATTTAAATGTCAATTTACTAGAAGGATGACACTTTTTACTATATGTTGTGGTATCGTTTTTAGTATTTTATCAACAACGACAATTTACTATTGCTTCTAGTACTATAACAATTGGTAAAAGTTTGTTATATTTAGACCAGACATGGTTGTCGTCGTGGTCAAATTGTAATTCATAGCATTGTCATTTTAATAGACATACTAAACAATATTCATTGTACCAATAATACATAAGTTGATGTTCTAGTTGGAAATTTACTATTCTAACAATAGAAATTTATTGTCATAGAAATAACAATTTACTGACCAATCAGTAAATCTATAGACCAGACAATATTTTGAATACATATTGTCGGAATATTGTTTATACTTAACCCGTATGTGGTCGCAGTCGTGATCAAATTGTAATTCGTGGCATTGTCATTTTATTATATATACTAAATAATGTTCACTATAGAAAACATACATAAGTTAATATTCTCACCAATCAATTTACGGTTCTAACAATAGAAAGTTACCGTCATAAGAATAACAATTTACTAACTGCTCAGTAAATCTATATAGACTGGACAATGTTTTGAATACAGTAAATTTACTGGTCGATATATCTTCAAAATATGCAACCACGATTAATTTACTGGTAGGTCCGCAAATTATATTTGATCAAACAGTAAATTGTAATTGTTCATATAGTAAATTTATTAGCATACTAAATAATGTTCACTGTACCAACAATACATAAGTTGATGTACTCAACTAGCAATTTACTGTTCTAATAATAGAAATTTACTATTATAAAAGTAACAATTTACTGATTAATCTGTAAATCTATAGACCAGAAAATATTTTGAATGCATAATGTCCAAAGTATGTTTATATTTAGACTGTATGTGCTCGTCGTGGTGGTCAAATTATAATTCATAATACTGTCATTATGATGCACATAGTAAATAAATGTTCACTGTACCAACATATTAAAAAACAGATCATCATTATTATACTGATACTATAGATTACACTCTAAATTTATCAATTTATATGTATCTATTGATAGACTGTACATATCACAGCCAGTAAATTGCCATATATATGGTAGTAAATTACAACATCTAATATAGTAACATCGACCAGTAAACTGTTCGTGGTTGAATATATCTATACCTGAAATCGTGAGAAGAGATCAGGACGTAAAGAAAGAGAAGTGAAGAAGGCTCAAAAATTAAAAAGTTTCTATCAAAATTGTAAAGTTCATGTCAAATGTTTTTATCTATTTCAAAATAGCAATCAGGATCTGGCAACCAATTGCAGCAAATACGACGGAGCGGCAACCTGAAAATATAATGTTGGCGAATACAATTAACTGTGATAAAAAATATGACCGTGCAGGCGTGCGGGTTGGCAGTGCCAGAGCGCCGGCAAGAAGATGCAGCGTCGGCGAGAACACGGGTGCGATGCACGATGGATTGGAAGCGATCGTGAGCAGCAGCGCGGAACAAGACGTGGGAGCATAGTGGAGAAGATGAAGAGACGGTTGGCATGGATATCCATCAGTAACAATAAAATATTTCAAAAACAAACTGCCGTTATGGATTAAACGATGTTAAATTCCTTTAAACAGAGGATAACCGCTATCTCTATCCAACAATTGTAATTTGTTCTAGTAAGTTAGATCGGACGATTTTTAAAATCGGTATAGAATAGTTATTCTAAGAGTGGATATAGAATAGTGTTTGTGTATATATATATGCTTGCTTATGTATATTTACATGTATGGTATACATATGAGGACTAACACAGAAGGAATGTATATATATACAAATGTATGTATAGAAAAGAAGAGAAAAAGAAAGACTTGACCGTAAGTGAAGATAAAAGTGAAGGGAAACTGAATTGAAAAGAGGGGGATTAGTGCAGTGTGGGTGTGTATGTATAAGTATGAATATGGGTGTATGCCTGCAATTGGATATGTTCGGTTTTGGAAGGACTAAACTGTAAATGGGGGATTGAAGAGAGGCTTATTTGCATAAGGGAACTAGAGAAGGATTAATAATTGGAAACTAAATTAAGGTGGTTGGTGTAATTGGGAGGTTTAAAGTTTTAGGTGAACTGCGACGGAAGATAGGGTTTGGGATGAACTATTATGAAAACAGAATATTTTAGGGTAAAGTGAATAGTGTTGTTTTCGAAAATGAGTTAGGAATTGAATATCTGGAACCCGAAGTTGAATTTGATCAGGCAGCAAAAGACAATTATGAATTAGGGTTTGGGAAGAAGGTAATCAAATTGACAAATCTGAGTTCTGAGTAAAGATGGTGAAGTTAGACTTTTGAGCAGTTAAACAGGTTCAAAATTCCCAGGAGCAAATTTCCAAAAAACGAAATTTTCTGACGCTGATTTTTTAGATGTTACAAACACTTATTTCAAGTGGTGCAGTAAAAGAACCGGATTATGTTACTTGATGTTTTTCTAGACCTCAAAAAGGATAACCAGTGATAAACAATTACTTCTCTTCCACTCCATGGAACAAATATAATTAGTTCTGTGAGTTTTGTCTCCTTTTCTTGGGTGTTTAAACTAAAGCAGCAGACAAATAAGATATAAACAACATGCAAACACTCACCTATCACAATGTAAAATATAAACCAGAAAAAAATATGCATCTATTACTTTGTACCCTCATAGCGATTCATAAATAATCTCCCCACAAGCTTTTGCTCTACTGATAAGGCAATCATATCCAAACAAGTTTGCATATTTCAAGATCCATTACTTGCATTGTGCCAGAATTTTTTTTTTCCTTTGACACTACTTTATGAGTATTATTACACATGTTAGTTCACATAGAAAAAACAAAACAAACAGGCATCATACCACATAGATTCACATATGCTACTATTCATCAAATGTGTGTAAGAAGGTAAGATCGAAATGGGAAAAGAGTTAAGGTTTATCCTTGTCACGTACTGTTTGGGCTGCAAACCTGATATCTTGTTCCTACAGGAAAAGGGACAACAAAAAATGTTAAGCTCATATCTTTTAGGTCCAGCTCATATTTCAGGGAGACAAGCATACATTTGTGTGATTTATTGATCACATGAATAATTTTTTGATTTTAGGACGGATATATTCCTTGTGATTTTAGGCTATCAGAATCTCTAGATAGGTAACACTAAGAAAATAAATGAATAAAAAATAGCAGATGAAAAAAAGCAATGAAGAAACTTTTCCATTGAAATGTTGCAACTTAGATCAAAAGTAATTAAGTGATATGTAAATGATATGTAGGTGATGTTCAAAGAAATAATTTGGCCATCTAAATTCTATTCATACAATGAAAAACTAGATGCCTACCAATTTTACTGTACACATGTGATTTGAAAAGTTTGCCACCTGGGGGCTAGCTCCTCATGCTAAGATTATACCTCTTTTGCCCTTACCCTCGCTTTAACAGTTCTTGGGTGGCTACACTTTGAGTTGAAGCCATAGGGCCCTGGCTAGGCCCATGTGTTTTGTAAATCTAAAGGACCAATGCAAACAAGAGTTGATTTAGTTTTGCATTTTATTAATTATGCATAACATCAATATTGCTGGAAACACAGAATGGGCAGGTTTTGGTGGTTCATCTTTACTTAAATGAGTCCAGTATGGTTTTCTGAGAAGATTGCATCCAGTATGAAAACGAATTTTCACCTAAATGCTCTAAATGACTGCAAAATTCTACTGAAACTCAGAGTTTTGAGTATGGAAAATTTTCAGCAATACAATTGCCCGTAGCAATAAAACAGCATCCAGGAGTTAAAGTTCTTCATATGAATTAACTCAACACCTCTAATTATGAATCTCAAAGATAGCTCTAAGCATTGTTGTGCATTATAGCTCCATTAAGAACAATCCTCATTTTCCAAAGTAAGAACTTTCAGTTGGGCACGAAGTAGGAAAAAAATATTAGTATATCACAAAGGTAAGGTGATACAAAAACAAGTGCTCCACCCTTAGGCAACCAAAACATGCAAGGAGACAGGAAACTGTTTGAACTAAGCACTATTCTTTGACCACTTCTATTGCCTCTTTGTGTATGTACATAGAAGGAATGAGCAGATAAACCAACTGAACACGCAAATGAAGTTAAAAGAAAAATGGCACTTGTATTATTGAAGATAACGTTGATGTAAGCAATGCACTGTTCATGAACATCCTTTTCTAAACAAATCGGGGTGCTTCAGGTGTTATGGGAAAGAAGATACAAAATATATTGCAAGGTCACATTTTAACTACGATTGACCTCTTCAATCCAACAACTTTTGGAGGCACAATTAATTTAGTCATACCACAAACAGTCAGACTTGGTATCTGCTCCAAACAAACCAACCAGACATTTTTTTTCTTTTGTTTACCATTTCTTGGTGACTACAATTCAGCATCAGAGTTCAAAGAACCCGTGAGAACCAAACAGTTACCATCGGTAACCGGCTAAACCAGTGAGGTCGGGGATTGGTTTCCAGGCCAGTTATAAACGATTTACTTCTAAGTTATTCCAATTTATGTTGATTTATTACCGACTCTGACCAAATTAGAACGATATAAACTGAGTTTGGCTAATTCATGACTTTCCGGGAGAAGTTCAAGAACCACCAGTTTTTAGTAAACTAGTAGTCTGAGAACAACCCTAAATCCAGTTTTTTAAACCCTGTTCAGCACTGATTTGAGAACAACCAATCATATCACTTTTATTCTCAAAATGTTAAAAATTTGAATAGAGTATACCAAGTAATGAGCAGCCACAAGTTAAACAGCAAATATTTGAGCAAAGTAGAGCAAGTCAGAATATCAAACCATAATATTCTCTTATTTTCCTATGTATAATTAAAAGGATCAAATATGTTTTTGATTTCTCTACTTTAAAATCATCCAAAGTGGTCCCTTTATTTTCAAAATTGGTTCACCAATGGTCCTTCCATTAAAATAAATAGATGAAAAGCACATTTGGCGTAACAATATGTTGCTCACTCAAATAGAGATGACACATGATTCATATTGTGTGCTGCTATTGTCTTATTTCTCATCTTATTATGCTTGAAAGTTTTTTCACATCAAACTCAATGAAGCTATAATCAAATGGCGCAACAACATTTTTTTCACAAAATATCTATCACATGTCATCTCCATTCAAATAAATTGCTTGTTTTTTTCTGCCAACTTAATTTTTCATCCATCCTTTTATTAAAAGCATCAACAATGAGCCAAATATAAAAGTCGAGGGGTCAAATTGAGCTCTCGAGCAAAGTAGAGGGACAAGTACATTTACCCTAAGCAAAATAATATAAAAAAATTGAGTTTTGAGCGGGTATCCCACACTTTCCTATATATAAGCAAGACGCAAAGAGAATCAGCGTTAACATGTGGACCCTAGCCAAAACAACATTCACTTGTAGATAACTGAAAATAAAATGTAAGATGATGCCTCAATCGGAACAAGAATACAGTAAAAAAAGAAGAAATATACAGAAGAAAGAAGACTACATAATTGTGCTTAGATTTTTCCTGTTACATTCACTCATTCTTTCTCACGGTGCAACCCATGAATCACAAGCATATCAGGTTTTTTTTTTTTTAGGAAAACTTTGTTGCTGCTGCATCTTTGCACATTTATACAAACACTTGGATTTTTTTAATAAGATATAAATAGAGGATGACATTCAAAACAAGGTATCAAAATTTACTAATCAAAATCGTTGAACCACTGGAAGTAATGAAACAACACCGGATGGTAACTTTCACAACCCAGTAGTACTCTTAAAGCATTGCCTTCAGCACTGGGTGGAAGGACTTGGTTGTGACAGCTCGCTAGTGCTAGGAGGGAAAAAGGTGTGGTACACAAACAGTTATGTTAAGGGAGTAATGGACCAAATGGTATCCCCGGGGTTGATTTGAATCCTCCCGAGTCCAACGCCCATATTTTGCTTTGGATGCTGTCAACAGCCAAGTCCTACTTAGATTTGCTTAATTCTCAATTTTTTATTTTATTTTACTTAAATAATACAAAAGTAATATTCTCTTAGGCTGTTAGGCAGATGGTGAGAATTTCCACATCCTGATTGTGATTGCTAGAGTTAAAAAAGAAATACAATGATTTGGATTGTAGATGGTGAGAATTTAGAACAATAGAAGTTATAGATTTAGACATACCGATCTATGATAGCTCCTGAAAATATTAGGAGTGACCCACCAGGGCCTTTGTCTGGCCCAGAGATCACCTTTCGCAAACACCTGGATGTGCATAATATCATTCATCTCAGCTGTGTCAAACGATGACTTCCTAACAACACCCCCACAGCATCTGGATTGTCCAATACCCATCAATCTAGAATAACTCTCAGTGCTGTAGAATCCCTTGTGAACACTCGATGGGAGTCGGGTGCAATCTACCATGACCGAGCTACCATATCCAAGAAAAAATGCTCCATCTACCTCCAAATCCTGTGTTCCTACAAATTCTTGATCTATGTTGAGCCTCTGAACAAGTAGTTTGCGGCCTTGGATCATCTCTGCCATGTGAAGGCCTGCCCTAGTCACGAGGTAAAGATGGGAATAGCCTTCTACCAAGTAATGTATCCTTCCTTGTACGTCCAATATAAAGTCCACAAAACGTATCTGAAGCTGGCCAGAAGTGAAGTCAAATAAACCCAATGCACGTTCCTCATCTGAGTTTGAAGTTGACTCAACTGAGTAGCCAGTGGATCCGGAGAGGCAATAGATGCTGAAGAAGAGGCAGCAGTAGCTCCACGACGAGACGATCCATGCGGTGGCTACCGCCCAGGATGTAACTTGAAGCATCGCTGAACACGATGTCCAGGTCGCTTGCAATGAGAGCAGACAACCTGAGTGGAAGAAGTCGGCGGGATAGCAATAACATCGGACGATGCTGTCTGAGGGGAAACTGCCAGAACAGAGTGTGGGGGAACCACAGAAGCAGAGCCAGTAAGGGAGTGAAGACGAGTCTCCTTAGCAATCAAGATAGCAAAAGCCTCAGCCATGGTAGGAAGTAAAGGACGCCCAAGGAGTTGAGTCCGAATGGGCTCAAAGTCTGAGCAAAGATGCATGACGAAGTCAAACATAAGAATCTGCTCATCATATCTCTCCTTAGCGCACATCCAAGGCAACCAGAATAGGCAGAGGGTACTATGGAGTCCAACTGACGTGAGAAACTGGTGAACTTACTATAGAACTCCTCAATAGACATATCCTGCTGATGCAAACCCTGAAGACTCTGTCGAAGAGAGAAATGAAGTGCCTCACTGCTCTGCTGATAGCGGCGCTGAAGAAACTCCCACATCAGTCTGGAGGATGGCAGATCAATGAACCTTATTTGAACTGAGATCTCAGCACTATGGCACAAAATTCCCATAATACGATCATCATTGGCACGCCACGCTGAAACAGCTGTCTTCTCCGTCTCATCCATAGGAGCATCTGCGGTAAGATGCGAAAGCAAACCAATAGACCGGAGTAGCATACGAACCGAGAAGGACCACTCACGGTAATTCTGACCATTGAGTTTGATATCAGAAGTTAAGAGCGCACCACTGCCATGAAAACTACAAAAAACCATGAAGACTGCTATGATGTGCAATGACGGCACAATATATCGCACTGTGATATAGCAGAGGCAGCAATGTATCCTTCCTTGTACGTCCAATATAAAGTCCAGAAAACACTAATTTTTTGATTCAAATAGTAATTTTTTATTTAAACAATAATTTTTTCCAAAAAACTGTAATTTTTTTTGCCCCAATAGTAATTTCTTTGAAATCACTGACATATGAGTCCCACGGAATAAATACCTTCATAGTTATTTTAGACTATGATAAGTCTTAATTTGGTAGAATTTTATGTTAGATTTAGTATTGAAAATATGTAAAAATGATACTTAAAATTCTTTCGATACGTCATTTTATGTGACTTTTTGTAATATTTTTACAATCTTCTTTCACGAGTGTGTTCATCATGTTTCAAGGAACAAACGTACCAAATTTGGAATTATTTTAACATCATTTAGATAGGAAACGAAGTGGAGAAAGAAGATGCTGAAAATCAAAAAAATTAAAAAAAAAGAATCCGACCCGAAATTAGACTCGAATCCGACCCAAAACCCAAATTCCGAGTCCGAAACAGACCCGTTAATCGGTTTAAAATCCAAATCTGAGACAATTTCCTTCCTAAAAAAGTCTTGAGTTGTAATTGGTTAATTCTAGAACTTATGTACTATAAATAAAGAAACTTTTAACTCAATTAGACATGCTTTTTCTTAGGTTTAGATGCTGTTAGAGCTTTATTTTTAGTCTAATTTTCTTAGAAGAGTCATCTTCTCTATTTTTATTGCTTTTGTAAGCCGGCAAGGACGGCAACTTCAATTCTCAAGCAATCAAGTAAATTTTTATTTATTTCTTATTATTATTTCTGCATTCTTATGGTTTTTTGCGAGTAGATCTCTTCTAAGGTTAGGAATGATCTAATCCGGAAGGCGTGATTTTTTTTTGGTTTTGATCTCAAGTTTTGGAGTTATTTTCTAATGTTTTCTTCCTCTAAACCCTAAATTCTTGTTTCAGCAACAGATGTAACTGTTGAGTCTTAGCTAGAATTTATGGGAGTTCTTGAGTCCTTAGCGTTTTGACACGAGACCTTGAACATAAGAGAGGCTCTCACCAAACGTGACAGTGGAAGCGATCCTCTGACTGTTGACCCAGTACCCCGAACTGGAAACTTAATTTGTCTTGGAAAACAATGGAAATTAACTCACAATCCTCGGATCTTAGATAGAATTACGCCGACCGAATGGTTATGGAATTCCCGAAGCCCTAAGTTTTAATTCCTGCTTTATAAATTCATATTTCATACATGCAATTTACTGCTTTAAAACCCTAAATTGATAGTTTTAATAGGAGAATTAGTTATAGAAAAACAACCCCAAAACTCGTTTAGACTTAATCAGTGATTCATTAAGTCAGAAAGACGAATACGTTTGTTCCTCGTGGAATTCGACCCTCAAGTACTCAACGTTTAACCGTTCACTTGTGGTATTACAAAATCACAACCCTCGGTTGCGATCAGACCACACAGCAACGCACACTGATATGTGATCCAGTTTAAATTTGGGTCTACTGTCCTTCAAAACCGAGGTAAAAATAAATAATTCAATTGAAATATAACGACAAAAAAAAAATCCAACTCCCGAATTGACAGGTGGACTCAAAATTTTTTTGGGCCCACCTATCAGTGACGTTGGACGATTTATTGTGCAGTGTGCGCAACATGCGAGGCGAGCGCACCCGCACAGCATTCACGCATTTTGTGGGATCCGCCACTACAACGTTTCATGCGTACGTATTAACCGCGTACACCAACACTGACTGGTGGGTTTGAAATTTTTTGATTCTACCTATCAGTGCGTTTTCACGGTTGGTTGGATTGGCACTATTCGCGAAATGAGATCCACAAAACACATCGTCAGGTGTCTTTAACTCCTCCAACACTGCCACTATGTGTACCCAAACACCAATGAGACCCACCTATCAGTACACAAAATGACCACTGACTTGCCACACGTCACCATATAACTCGTTCGCCCACACAAGTTCTACGTGGCAGTGAAACGTCAATCCAAACATCCAAGGTGGACTTAGCCTCACTGAGTTTCATCTCAACTCTATCAAACACTTTCCTCAGCTACTAGGCTCCTGCCGTCGTCATCGCTGAAAGTGCTCACCGACGGCATTACCCGCCTCCGACGATGTTGCTCGCCGTTGACCTTGCCGCTCGCCATCGGCCATAGCTCCTGCCTCCGCCGACGTCGCCGAGTGACATTGTCGCCGCGCCACCAACCTTGGCGCTAATGCATTTGTTGCCGGCCTTGACGCCAAAACAGCTCGTCGTTGACTTTGCAGCCAAACCTACTGGCCATCGGCCACAACCTCCCGTTCTGTCTCTCATTCGCCGCCTCCAGGGGATTGCAAATGATTCACTTGTATTACCGAATTTACAGGTGTTTTCAATTTCGAACAGAAAAAAGTTTTGGTTGATCCAAACAAGTCCGTACAAGTGGAATATGATGCAAGTGTATTTTTGGGTACCCCTGTATTCTTAAAAAAAACACTCGTTTTCTTATTACAAGGGAAAAGAAATATAAGGAATCCAAACAGGGAACTTAGCCTTTAAGGTGACCAGCTTCAGCTTGGCGTCCAAGTAAGTGGAGCACTGATGTCTAGAATGAAGGCGTTGTATGTGCTGAAAGGCAACGCCATTTGTCTGTGGCGCTGCCTAGCATTTACCAATTCTTGCTGCATTCAGCTCTAGAAAAAGACACAAAGTAAGTAGCTGGTAAGCTTCTGTTTGGTTTCTGTCTACGAGACCTAGTCTGGGCAAGTGCTATTTTTTACTTTTTTTTTTTTTAATGCCTAGAGTTTTCAGGAGAGCAACTCATTTTGTTGATGTTCAACACAGATTAGAAGCATGAAGCATACATCAATGTAGAATAAGAAGTAAACAATCCTATATTTCTGAGCACATGACACCTATGTGGAGAGAAAATCTTTGATAAACATCATATAGATTAGAGTTTGCATATTTAGTCCTAATCCAAGAACAGACTAAGCGTTTTCATGGTCACAAATTGGATATGAATAACATTAAGATGATCTATCTTGGAGGATCTAATCTCAGCAATCACGAAAGGCTGCTAGATCTAGAGGAGCATCACCATCTTGACGGCTCACCATAATCAATGTCGCAGATGATGTCTATCGGTACTCCCTTCACTTGCGATCTACTAGATTTGACCACAGAGAAACTAGCAAGAAAAAATCTATACAAGTCTTCTCAAATCACAAGTCCAAATCTAAAACGAAAAGATAAAAACAAGATACAAAAAAGAGATTATTTAGACTACAAACTCCTTTCTCAAGTTGATTGATGTCGAGCTAATCGCTGACCGCACCATAGAGGATGGGTTGAGCAATACCAACATCTAGCCAACACCGACAAAACATTGAGCAACTCCGAGGAAGGAGCCTAGAGATATAATTATTAGTGTACCTAAAAATATTTGTGGCAATATAAGAAGGTCTCATATGATATGGGTACATAAGAGGGTGTTTGATTGGTTGCATGGTTCTTAGTCTGATTCTGAAATGTGAAATTTTTTGTTACAGGTTGTATTTGGTTGTTTGACCTACAAGGGTGAGTTAGACCGCAATATTCAAAAAGGTGGTTCTGGATCAAGTTGAGAGAAACATTAAAATTGAGCATATGAGTGAGTCTGGTTTTTCTAATGAGATGATTAAAGGAGTGATTAAGAAATATTAAGGATTGTTAGAGTGAATCAAGAGTAATTAAGATAGATTAAGAGTAATTATAGCGGTTTAAGACATTAAATTTTTTTATAATTTTTCCCATCTTAATTTATATATACACTCTTTACTTGTGTCAACCAAACAATATTCCAATTCAGTTTGTATCACCTCACAAAATCAACCAAACAACTCCATTTTTCATCTCCTACCCTGTATCAGTCCAAATAAACTTATCCCACCAAAACATCTTGAATTTATGCATGCACTCAAATGCCATAAAAAAGACTTGGTCCATCCTTTTCATCTTAAGTTGCATTTTCTTTGCTTTTTTTTAATAGGATTTGCTTTTATTTTGATTTTACAGGAGAACAAAGTAAAATAAACCAAATTTGAAATTAATAGGGTAACATATTAAGGGAGAGTGGTATGAGATGCTAATTATGAGTGTCATGCCCCTTGTATGTGATGAATCAAATTTATGCGACTATATACTGTTTTCAAAAGAGCCACTAGTCAAAAAAAAAAAAAATTAAAATTTCTATTTAAAGGGTCCAAAATCATCGAAATCTAGCAATAAATGTTTCAAAAGATATTTGAAGGGTTTTGCAAAGTATTTAAAGTGAAAATTATTTATTTTGGCCAACTTGAATAAAAAATCTCAAAATAATATCTTCGACGATCTTACTTCAAAATAAACCACATTTTCAAATAAAACAAAATCTATCGAGTTTTTGTAACTTTCTTCGCCAAACTTTTAGATTTCGTTATCCCGAAGATTTTACTGGTTCAAAATTTTCCTGAGAGATTTTGTTTTAAAGATATAACCTTTTCAAGTTTACCAAAAAATTAATTTTGACTCAAAATGTCCTATACTTGAAAATCATGAGTTTTACTATTTGAGTTGATTTATTCATGTGTGCTTGATCAAAATAACTCATGCAAATTCAATACGTCAAAAACCCCACAAAAATCATAGTTGGGCCGTTTTGTATTAGTTCCACCAAAATCAACTAGTTTGTTTAAATCCAAGTTCATTGTCATAATTTGTAATTCAAAAGTTGTTTTAAATTTTTTTTTTATAAAACATTCTCTATGCACTTAACTTCGTTTATGCAAATTTTCATCACAATTGAATTGAATTTGGTTTGAGCAAGTGTTGACTTTTCAAATATGGAAAAACTGAAGTATGAAATTTCAGACTTAAGTGTGGTTTTCAGCAGATCTGTGAATTTTGTATCTTTGATTGGTTTATCATTTGAAGATGCTTTCTACGGTAAATTTGAATTCCTACATTTATACCGCGCAGACACTTTATTTCATAAGTTCTGAGAGTCATATGAATATTTTTACAGGCATCTTTATTTGTGTAAATGGATTGCCTGAAGTGATTTTTATATTATTAATTCCGCTCAGATTTTGACTAGACTCGAAAAAGCAAACCTGTTCCGTATGAACCAGCTACCTCCAGAAATTTCCTTCTATTTTGCTTCGTATCATCCTATTTTAGAATTAGTTTAGTTTAATGTCATTCTATTTTGCACCGATCTAACTTTAATTGAACAGTAGTAATCATTATTCTCAGTGGACGAACAACATACACACACCATAGTGCTGCCGTGAGCTTGTGGGGTGCTTTCGAGCTCATCAACAACTATCTCCCATGAATCCATGCTGAGGGCGGGTGAAATTTAGAGACTTGCAATTAAGAAGTTTAATTAAAAAAATTTAGAGACTGCAATTAGATTATAAAATTTCATATTAATTTGCACAAAAAAAATAAAATTAACCATACAATATGAATACATTCGACCATTTAACGACAACATAATCGTACTAATTAAAATTTAACAGACTACTATAGAATTCATTATCACAGTCGAGTCAAAACAGTCATCACAGACGGTTCTGACCCGTCAGTGATATTCGAGTCAGTGATAATCGAGTACTATCACGGACGGTTTTAAGCCATCTGTGATTTTCCCCTTCACAGACTGTTTATAAGATCAAAACCGTCTGTGATATTTATACTACACAGACTGTTATAACATCAGAACCATTTGTGATGCTCTTAATACACAGACTGTTATAACATCAAAGCCGTCTGTGATACTCATATTACCACAGACGGTTATCATCTCAGAACCGTCAGTAATAGTATGAGTATCGCAGACGGTTTTGAGATCAAAACCATCTGGAATAGTATCATTATCAGAGACGGTTCTGACCTCAGAACCGTCTGTGATACTCACATTATCACAGACGGTTATAATTTCAGAACCGTCTGTGTAGTAAGAGTATCACAGACGGCTTTGAAGTCAAAACCATCTGCGATATTGTCATTATCGGCGACGGTTATAATCTTGGAGCCGTCTGTGATAGTTTCCTTATCACAGAGGGTTATAATCTCAGAACCGTCTGTGTAGTAAGAGTATCACAGACGGCTTTGAGGTCAAAACCATCTACGATATTGTCATTATCGATGTCGGTTATAATCTCGGAACCGTCTGTGATAGTGTCCTTATCGCAGACGGTTATAATCTCAGAACCGTTTGTAATAGTGTTCTTATCACAGACGGTTTTAAGGTCAAAACTATTTGTGATAGTGTTATTATCGGCGATGGTTATAATCTCAGACGGTTTATAAGATCAAAACCGTCTGTCAATATTAATATTATTTTTAATAAATTTCTTTTTTTGTGGCTAGCCTCATGAATCATGCTAGTCATGTCCTCTGTACAAATAACATTTCATATATACAGTTCATTTCATATATGTATAGTACTCAAATATATACAGTTCATCTCATACATGCACACAACTTAGAAACATGTATAATAGCATTTCATACTCAGAAATATGTACAATTGAGATTGAACAAATAAATGTAATCGATAATTAAAATTAGTATACAGTTCATCTCATACATGCACACAACTTAGAAACATGTATAATAGCATTTCATATATACAGCACAGAACTCAGAAATATGTACAATTGAGATTGAACAAATAAATGTAATCGACAATTAAAGTTAGTATGTTAGATGTACTATACTATCTGTATCTATTTCCCTTCAGATAATCTCAATTAGTAAGGCCGCACTAATACGAACTTTACGGATCCCTAAACTTCCCCTTGGTTGATATGACCTCCGCAAGGAAAAACTCAGGGAGCATCCCTCGGACTATACCAATTTGCCGAGGGTCAAAGCTTTCCGAAGGGAAGTCGACCCCCTGCAGCAAGAGTTGGTACATAAAAAATTAGCTCAATGTAGTTGTAAATTCTTCCAAATCGATACAAAGGGGAGCAGTTGTATACCTTGGGGCAATCTGGCCGGTGAGGGGTGATGATCAGGTCATACATGTGACGCATCACGTAGAACCCACATGTATTGTCGTCCGGCTGTTGATGGCACTGCCAATTTACAGACCGAGAGTTAGCTGGAGACACGTTATAAAGTAAAACAGATGCCAGTTGAAATTTGTATCGACAATTGTAACCACTGAAACTTATCGGCTCGCCGCTCGTGTTGTCGCCCTCCCTCGGCAAAGTAGTTCGTGAAAGCCCTGCAGATAGTCAAAATTGACAGTTTGAGGATAGTCGAAATTGACAATTTGAGGACAGTAAATTTAGATAGATGCAAGACAGGTCCACATGAATATCATAACCTTTCGAATACATCTCGTGCGCCGCAATACTCGTACCCTTTCCTCTGCAATGAATCAAGGTAGAACACCTTGTTCCTTTTCGGAATAAGTACTAGCAGGATCCAGTGGTAGCTACATGTTACATGTAAAGAATTAATAATTTAATCTAAATTTGGGGGTGTGCATATGGAGACACTAATCTACGGGTGAAATACTGATGAAAGCACTCATCTCTGGTTGTAGGGTACAAGTATGTACTCCTTGTCGACCTGAGCAAGCAACCCTCTTTTGATGTAGTCGACAACGAAGTCCGCGTCGGTCCTAAACATCACCTCAGCGACCATCTGGGGGTCCAAGAAACCAACAGGTTTGCCCAAGGATTTGGCATATCTGGTCATGCAGCTGCACGGAAGTAACCAATTAATAAATGACATATATCCGTATATGCACGAACAGGCGTAGGATAGTAGGATACTTACAGCACCCAATACCGTAGGATTGACAAGTCGAGCGCATCTTTGTTGAGTAAATTGTGCAGGTCTTCGAAGGTCACTGGGTAGGTCCCAATGTCGTTATGGAACTCTACCACGGTGTACTTGACCATGATGTGCGTTGAACGCTGCGTCCTGGTCTAGTTTTTCCTCTTCATGTACCATCCATGCAGGCTTTGACATGCTAACCCCATGCTAGAAATTGCAGCATCGGAGGCCATGGGCATCCCTAGAGCGAACGGCATAAGAGCTGGAGCACTCTTCTCACTCTCCTTCGCCAAGCTCTTCTTTGCTTTTCCCCTACTAGCCAGCTTCTTGAATGGTTGCCTCCTAGTCGGAGTTAGCTTCATCATCGGACCCGTTGGTTGGCTTCTCGGAGGGGTCGGCTGGCTAGTATGCCGAGTGTCGGTCTGTGATGTAAGAATCTACATATTAGGACACTAACTCCGAGGACTATTATTACAGTACGAATTATGAAACTGGTGGGAGAATTACCTCATCCAGGACGATGTCTTTCTTGGGCCATTGCACGAACATGTGCACCGCATCCTCGAGAGTGGTAATCTCGTCGTTCGGCGGCTTCTCCAACGGAAAACCCTTGCAATGGTCAGAGACAATGTCCACCTAGACCGGTGCAAAACCCTCAGATAGAGGGACACCGTGGATTGTGGCCCCCGCCGTGCATGGTTGCGCCATCCCACGGCCAGCCTTGATCGAGAAGACTCCGGCCAGCACCATAAGCTTGCAGGAGGCGGGTTCCTACAAACAGTGTGCATTAACATATTGAATTTCACTGCTTTTCACTTTCGAATGAATTAACATAAAAAAACGGTCATTACCTGCAGAAAGTCCACCAAATACTTTGGAGAGGGCTCCGTCTGCAAAGACCCCGGCACAGACGCATAGCTACTACGGTGGCCAAGAATGGCGGTCGGTAGTTCCGCTGCTACAAGGGGGGTGCCCTGGGTCGCCTTTCTTAGCTCGTCATACATGGCCCGCATCTCCGACAACTGCTGCAGAAGTGCTTTGTCCCGAGTAGCGAACTCTGATCACATCTTTTCCTTGAGTCGTTCATCGCGGGCTTTGTGGGATCTCTTTCTCCTCTTAACCGCCTCCTCATCATCAGGGAAACCATCCCTCCAAGGCACAGTGGCACCGAGGCCGCGCACGCGGCCTGGATGCTCTTGTTTCCTAGCGCCACCGTGAGGATATCCCTGTCCCTCCTCAGGTTGAACTCTCTAGATGCCGCCTGCGCACTCAGCGTCACCTGCAACAAGAGAACTTAGTAATACAACCCATTGCATGCGTGTTACGAGGATAGTACGTGATCGTACAATCTTACCAGCCGGTCAATCACTTCTCTGTCCGCAGGGTTATTCACAGAGACGCTTCCAGAGGAGGTTATCGTCGATCTTGCTTGGCACCAATTGCGGGCGCGCACGTCCGTATGCCCGCATAAGGAGCGTCGGCCGAAGACTGGGAAGCCTCCTCGTCCTGCTTCCTTCACAACCCCTTCTTCCCTACATACCCACCGGTGCGTAGTCTGTGTGGGTGTGTATCCTTGGCCTGGTTAGCGTGGCCCTTCGCACTAAGCTCCTGGAACTCAGTGTCGACGATTCGGACTCGGAGTCCTCAGCCGAACTTATGCAAAATTTGTATTAGCGAGACCTTTCAAGATGACCTTCCGGGAAGGTATGTAGAAAAATGGAGAACAGGAGCACAGAGAGATTTATACAGGTTCGGGCCCTCGATGGTAGGAGTAATAGCCCAACGTCCTGTTGGGATTTCACTATGTGTGGTAAAGATTTTCAAGATGGCAGGGAAAGACCTTCACAGGCGAAGGTTTTTCCTGTGCAAATGTACAAAGAGAAGCCCCAGGAGCCTTGTAAACATTATCTAATCTAGGCCGTAGACTTGGCTGTTTGAGTGGTTGAGATGAGTTGTATTTCTTCTCAATAGGTGGTTCGATCTTTTGATCCTCCCCTGATCCGGGAGGATCTCCAAGTCCTGATCGCATGCGGCGTCGCGACCAAGTCCTGATCGCATACGGCTTCGCGACCTTAACCGTGTTTGGAAAGGTTTCGTGAACATGGATGGGTCCGCGACCATGGATTGGTCCGCGACCAGGAAAAGGAATTCGTTCCCTGTTCGGAATTGTAATCCGATCCGAATGTGTATAACTAAGCTTATCTGTTTAGGATTAGTTATATGAGTCTAATATGTTTAGGTTATTGAGTCTGATACGTACTCATACGATTGGACTATAAATACCTTGTAATAGGTCTAGTTTAGATCATCGAAGAGTCATAGAACTTATTTGAGTTTTAGACACTTATAGTTCCTTCGACGTAGACAAGTGTGTCTAACGTTCGACGTGTAAAGCCCTCTTTGAAATAAAGAGTTGTGCAATTACTTTGGGTTTCGGTATTTCCGAGTAAGATCCCGTTATTCCGCATATTAGAATCTGGGCGAGCCTAGTGCGAAAACCAAGACTAGGTCTCAAACGGATCAAGTTGGTATCAGAGCAACTTTCCTATCCTGTGGATGGTGAAGACTCGCCAGGGTTACAAAACTTCCGGCGAAATTCCAGGCGATCAATTGACGGTTTCTACAGCCGCGTCTTCGACAATGTCTGACGATACCTCCGTTCAAGCTAACCTAGCCGAACAAGTGGCTAAACTCTCCACCGACATGGAAACCGTGCTTGCTTGGATTAAGCAGCAGGCCATGATTGTACCTCCTGAAGTAGGGAAGGTTATGGGTGAGAAGACTGGTGAAGACTTGCGCATGGCAGACGAAGATGAAGACGAAGGCGACCACAAGACCGACGACCTCGCCAACACCTCCTTAGCTGTCGGATCTTTTAAAGTCGACGCTAAGATTGATATACCCATATATGATGGGGTGATCGATGCCGAAAAGCTGGATTCTTGGATCGACCAACTTGAGACCTACTTTGACCTTAAAGGGTTCAGTAGCGCTCAAAAGGTCAAATTTGCACCTTTGAAGATGAAGGACCACGCCAAGACATGGTGAAAGACCCTTGTCGCCAGTGGTCAAGCTGACGACCTTGCGTGGGGTCAATTCAAACGACTTCTGCGACAAGAATTCTATCCGATGGGTTACCTTGAGGAGAGATGGGAGCGTTGGCACAGATTGTACCAACGGCGCGACTAGACCGTCCAAGACTATACGACAGAGTTTCGGCGACAAGAAATGGTCATTGGCATCTCACTATCCGACCCTCAGGTATTTCAGAAGTATACATCTGGACTTCAGAAATCGATCAGTACTGAGCTAAGTCTGTTCGGTGTCCAAGACATTGCGACCGCGAGCACAACTGCTATGGCGATCGAGAAGAAGAACAAATCCCGCAGCGACAAAAGCACGAAGGAAAGTGCGACCTCGAAAAAGAAAAAGCCGAGTTCGAAGAAGAACGCTTCAAAATCGGGCACGGGTGCCTTTTGCGAACATTGTCAAGTCGCGGGGCATACCAAGGACAAATGTTACAAGCTTCATCCTGAACTTCGACCAAAGAAAAACGGACGAGGGAAAAGAACAGCCACGGCTACTGCGACTTCACCCGACGAAGAAGTTGTCCGAGTGAATTCGGTTAATGAGGCGGATACGACCTTGTCTCTGATGGCAATGCCGAAGGAGAAGGGTTCCGATCCACCGAACGACCATCACCCAACGGAGGACTTGTTCACCATCAACATCCAGGTGAAGCACGAAGTGGTCGCAGCGATATTCGATCCAGGAAGTCAGAAGAATCTAGTCTCCGCTGGACTGGTTCGGCGACTTGGTTTGAAGACAACCACACACCCGCGACCATACCCGCTGGGTTGGTTTACATCCGACGTGAACCAACAGATTATGAGTCAGTGTGTGTTGAAGTTTGCGATCTCTGCACGATATATCAATGAGGTGCAATGCGATGTTGTCCCTATCGATATCTGTCAGGTGATCTTTGGGAGTCCGTATCTGTATGACCGAGACGCTCACTTCCATCGGTGAGCGCAAGAGTACGACCTCACCAAAGACAGAGTTAAGTTCGTGATCAGTAGAGACCTCCACGTCAACACTTCGAACTTGATTACCGCAAATCAAGCCAAACGAATTGTTAATGCATGTCACAAGTATGTGCTTGTCATGATTCGACCCATTGGTCAAGGTGAGGGTACTTGACCAGCATTGTCGCTGGTGTGCCGAGAGGATTCTGGTCGTTTGTCAGGACTGCTGGAGAAATACAGTGATCTGTTCGAGACTACCAAGGGTCGTCCGCCGAAACGTCTAGTCGAGCACGAAATTCAGCTTGTGTCCGATGCGACACTGCCCAATCTGAGTATGTATCGCAACTCAGTATTGGAGAATGAAGAGATCAAGAGACAACTTGGTGAGTTGCTGAACAATGGTGTCATTCAACCGAGTAGTTCACCTTGTGGATCTCCTGTGGTGTTAGTACCAAAGAAAGATGGGACTTGGCGTATGTGCATCGACTATCGAGCACTGAACAAGATCACCATCAAGAACCGGTACCCCCTTCCTCGTATTGATGACCTGCTAGACCAATTGAAGCATGCTGTTGTCTTCTCCAAATTGGATCTTAAGTCAGGATATTATCAAGTCAGCATCCGAGAGGAGGATACGTGGAAGACCGCGTTCAAAACACGACAAGGTCTGTTCGAATGGCTGGTCATGCCGTTTGGTCTCTGCAACGCCCCGGCAACTTTCATGCATCTTATGAATGATGTTTTGAGACAGTTCATCGACGACTTTGTGATCGTTTACCTCAATGACATTCTAGTTTATAGTCGTTCGTGGGATGAGCACCTCATTCATGTCAAAAAGGTGTTCGATCAGCTTCGGCAACATCGACTTCGCCTCAACCGTAAGAAGTGCGAGTTCGGCCAGCAAACTCTACTTTACCTTGGATTCCTAATCGGCAACGGTACGTTGCAAATCGACCCAGATAAGGTAAAAGTGATTCGCGAGTGGCCGCAACCACGAACAGTTACGGATGTGCATAGTTTTGTGGGAGCATGCCAATATCTTCGGAAGTTCATCCAACACTTCTCGATTGTGGCTTCTCCATTGCATGCATTAACCAGGATCGATCAGAAGTTTGAGTGGACAGGGAAACATGAGGACACGTTTCTCTTGCTGAAATGGAAGATCAGCGAGGCGCCTGTGTTAGCTTTGCCGAATCTCCAGAAACCGTTCGAGCTGGAAACCGATGCCTCAGGTTATGCGATGGGCGCAGTGCTTATGCAAGAAGGTCGACCAGTGGCATATCACTCCGAGTTATTCCAGGGAGCTCAGAAGAACTATTCGACTTATGATAAGGAGTTATGCGCACTGCATCAGGCCGTGAAACATTGGCGGTGTTATCTTTTGGGTAAAGAGACGATTGTCCACACCGACCATCAACCATTGCAATATTTGCAAACTCAGTCCAAGCTACAGCAAGCTCGGCACATGAAGTGGATGTCGTATCTGCAGTAGTTCAATCTGGTGATTAAGTACAAGAAAGGCGTACACAACAAATTGGCGGACATGTTGTCGCGACCACCAGTTACGGCCCTCTGTTTATCAGCATTCATGCAGATCGAGCCCTCATGTCATGATGACTATGCCACTATGTACAGTGAAGATCCTGTTTTTCAAACAGTACTGACTGAGCTCGAAACAGGGAAACCTACGGAGTTCGTTCGTCAAGAAGGACTCTTGTACAAAGGCAACTTACTTTGCATACCTCGTGGAGCACCTCGAATTCAATGGTTGCGAGAAGCGCATACATCGAAGGTAGCTGGTCACTTTGGGGTTACAAAGACGTTGCAAAATCTTCACCGGCATGTGTTCTGGCCGCGTATGCAGCAAGATGTGGCTAGTTTTGTTCGAGGCTGTGGTCTCTGCAGCATCTCAAAACCGGCAAACCGGAAATTAGGTTTGTACACTCCTTTGCCAGTTCCATCGCGACCATGGGAGAGCATATCCATGGATTTCTTAGGAGGATTGCCTAAAACCCGACGTGGCAACGACTATCTATTCGTGGTCGTTGATCGGTTCTCCAAAATGATTGTTCTTATACCTTGTCGAAAGACTATCACGGGAGAAGAAGCAGCTCGGGTATTCTTTCAACACGTTTGGATACACTTCGGACTGCCGACTTCTATTGTGTCTGATCGCGATACCCGGTTCCTTAGTCACTTTTGGCGATCGCTCTGGATGATGATGGACACCAAGCTAAAGAGGAGTACTGCTTTTCATCCGCAAACTGATGGTCAAACCGAAGTGGTTAATCGCACAGTCGTTCATCTCTTGAGAGGATATAACTCGAAGCACCCGAAGACCTGGGAGGAAAGCATACCGTACCTACAGTTTGCTTTTAATCGAGCAGTGCATGGTTCGACTGGAAAGTCGCCGTTTGAGGTCTGTTTAGGATTTCTACCACAGAGTCCATTTGACCTGGAGTTTGTGATCCCTACCTCAGCACAGAACAGAAAGGAAGCATCTGATCAGGATCGAGCACAAAAGTTCCTGGAAGGTATTCAACGACTCCATCGTGAAGTTGAACAGAACTTGCTGAAAGCTCAACTCAAGTACAAGGCGCGACATGATCGGCACCGAGTTGATGCGCAATTTCAAGAAGGTGAGATGGTATGGTTACATCTGAGTAAGGAGAGACTTAAAGGTGAAGGTAAGAAACTCAAACCCATTCGTTATGGTCCTTTTCGGATTTTGCGGAAAGTGGGTAATAATGCTTGTCAGTTTGAGTTACCTCCATACATGGATATTTACTTGGTTGTCAATGTTGAGCACCTCAAACTCTTCGAGCCTTCAATGCTGGATGATGAGCCGGATACCATAGTACCATCTGTTGAAGACTTGGTCTATCAACGAGGCAAACCTTTATGTGAAGATGTGATTCTGGAGAAGAAGGTGACTACCACCCACAGTGGCACAAAGGAGACTTTTCGAATCGGTCGGAAAGATCAACGAGCACGTGCGGCAAAGTGGTACACAAAAGAAGATGGACAAACCCAATTTCCGCATCTCCAGTTTGATCGAGAGGTCGCAACGGGGGTTGGCTCCTTCTCAACAAGGGAGTCATGATCCGGGAGGATCTCCAAGTCCTGATCGCATGCGGCTTCGCGACCAAGTCCTGATCGCATACGGCTTCACGACCTTAACCGTGTTCGGAAAGGTTTCGCGAACATGGATGGGTCCGCGACCATGGATTGGTCCGCGACCAGGAAAAAGAATTCGTTCCCTGTTCGGAATTGTAATCCGATCCGAATGTGTATAACTAAGCTTATTTATTTAGGATTAGTTATATGAGTCTAATACGTTTAGGTTATTGAGTCTGATACGTACTCATACGATTGGACTATAAATACCTTGTAATAGGTCTAGTTTAGATCATCGAAGAGTCATAGAACTTATTTGAGTTTTAGACACTTATAGTTCCTTCGACGTAGACAAGTGTGTCTAACGTTCAACGTGTAAAGCCCTCTTTGAAATAAAGAGTTGTGCAATTACTTTGGGTTTCGGTATTTCCGAGTAAGATCCCGTTATTCCGCATATTAGAATCTGGGCGAGCCTAGTGCGAAAACCAAGACTAGGTCTCAAACGGATCATCCCCTCCCCCTGTTCGATGCATTTTGCTATTCCTTTATACTGGTCGAAAGGGTGTCATGCCATAACTGCATCAAACAGTTGTTCGGACGGTTGGATGCGGTTTTTTGGAGAACCGCTCATAACCTCCACGCAGGTTAAACATGTGTTATTCATGGATAACTGCACGTATTAACCTCCTGACGGTTGATCATCTACGTGGAGGAATCTTCGGGATACTTGGAAAATTCTCGCCATAGGGGCAGCCGGACAAATGAACCCCAAGTACCCTGGTCGAAAGTACTCTGACCGCGGGATGTTGGCTGACCGCGCGGCATCCTTGACATGCTGTCCGCGTATAGCATACGAACTCCTGACCGCGCGAAGCCTGCGGTCTGATCGTACAAAACCTGCAACCTGATCGCGCAAAGCCTGCGACCTGATCACACAAAGCCTGTGACCTCGAGCTGATGCTTCTCAAAATGACTTGAGTTCGCACCGCCGGGCATATGTCTGGCTCGAATCTATCTTGAACCAACAGTGCATTTATTTGAACTGACTCGGGTGTCAATACTAGTCAGCTAGCCCCCAAATTTAAAGAAAACGAAGGGACGTGTTCTCTTTAAATTTAAAGAAATGCATCGGATTATTAACCCGACTCTTCAAATTCCCCACTTAGTGGCGCACTAAGTAGGTCGGTTGGTTCCCCGAGATGGGCTCTGGGTATTATATGACAAGCAATAATGGCGCTGTTGAAATGTTTTTTAACCCGAGGTGAAATGGTAAATGCTTTTTAAGAACCCGAGGTGATTCAGAATGTGAACCGTCACCTTGGCGGCTATAAATACCGGGTCTTTCGTTTTGTAAAGCTTCACAATTTCTTCTCTCAGTCAAATCCTCTCTAAAATCACCTTCATCCTTCTCTTCATATACTTCCCGATGGCAGATCACAACATCATCGAGATTGAAAGTGATGAAGAGGAAGTTCTCAAGCAGGAGCCCCAAATGCCTGAAGATCCATCTCCTTCAAGGAAGAAATCCAAGATTGACGAAGGATCTTCCATCAGAGCAAAGGTAGAAGATGAGCAATCATCTTTTCTTCCTTCAGTTTTCTTCTCTAGCACTCCTTGCTTTTGTTTGGGTGATCGATTTTCTGGCCAGCAAACGGTGACTATTCGGCCAGAAGATCCCCAACCTGTGTTGGGAAGGCCATCTTCTGGTAGGAAGGTTGTACTTCCTCCATCTGGTGATCATCCGGTTTTATCGGATGATCAACTTCCCAGGATGGCTACATCAACGTGTCATGAACAGGGACAGGTAATAATCCTCCTCCCCTTTTGCTGATAGGTATAGTTTGCACCACTAACTTTTGCAAAATGTAGGAGATTGGAGGCCCCAGTGATCAGCCTTCTGCTGCTCGGTTTCTTCCTTCCGGACATAATCTTCTGGAGGAGAAGAATGCCCTGGAGAAGAAGACCGAAGAAATGTCTTCAGCGATTCTGCACTTGGCAGAATGTTTTGAACGGTCCCGTGAAGAGGCTCACCAGTTCCGTCGAGAGAGGGACCATGCTCAGCAACAGCGGGAACTCTCCGATTTGATTAGGGACAGTAGTGTACCTCTTGTTAGGGATGACGTAGATAGGCTTAGGTTAGTTGCTAGTTCTCTTGGGGGTTGTCAGTGTAGATCCTACTGACAACAATATGTCCCTAGGAGAACTCTGCAAACTTCTTTCGGATCAGGTCGACGCTCTAGTCGCCGGTATCCCATTTGTATGTAAAGAATGCAAGAAATAAAATTTTCTTTCTTCATATAAATATTCTTTACATCTTTTTTGTGAATATATGGTCATGAGCAATGCCTTCGCGACCATTCATATACAGGGAAATTTCAGTTCTGCGATCAGAATCACACTTTTATAAAAGTACCGCGACCAGCTCTGATACCACGATCAGACTTAAAGCCGCGGTTAGAACTGAAACATACTACGACCAAAATTGAGGCTCGATCAGACCGTCACTTCGATTAGAATCGGAGCTTAATCAAAAGCATGGTCTCGATCATATCGCAACCCGGTCAAAATATATCCATACGTCCAAAAATTGAGTCGTATGATTTTTTCATGAAAATATCCAAAGCATATAAAGGGAGAACGTCCTCTGGAAAGTACTGAAAACTTTTCAGGCCTTTTGCACTTTCAGTTTCTAAAACAAAGAAGTTTTTTTGTTTTAGATCCGATGCCTGAACACTTTAACGGGTCCGCCAGAGACAGTATCCATTATGGGAAATAAATGAATAAAATATTCGGTGGAACGTTTGAATGGAACGTTACTCACATTAATGCCTCTCCTCGGGTCTATAAAAGGACCAGATGTCTTCCTGAAGAAGCCACTCAGCCAAAAACCCTCAACATCTCCGCCGCACAAAACCCTCATTCCTCTTAGCCTTCGTCTTCCCCAAAAGTTACCCACTTTTCCTTCAACTCTCCACCGAATAATGGCGTCCTGGAGCCGATCCATCCACCATTCCGAGGAGAGTTTGGTGTTATTGGAGAAGGAGGAGATCCTTCCTCCGCGGCTGCTAATCAACTGGCGGCCTGCGGAGAAGGATCAAGAAACCCCGACCGTCCGAGAGGGCAAGTTGGTGGTTTTCGAGGAGTACTTGCGCTGCGGGTTCCGATTCCCTGAGAGTCGGTTCCTGAAAGACATCCTCGAGCACTACGGGTTGGAGTTAATCAATCTCCACCCCAACGCGGTGTTGATATTGGCAGTATTTCAACACCTGTGCGAGGCGTTCGTCGGAGTGTATCCTAGCGTGGATCTCTTCAAGCAATTTTACTTCTCGGCGTGGTCGAAGAGCGCCAACGCCGCCGGATGTATTTACTTCCGGCTAAGGGATAAGAAGGAATATCCCTTTCCACCCCTGCGAGATTCAGTGCATGGGTGGCATCAGAAGTGGTTTTACTGCACCCCGCCAAAAGAGAGCGGGTTGTGGTTTGAAAACTCGCGGCCGGAGAAGCCGAGCTAGTTGGACACTCTCCCGGCGATGAACTCGGAGTTCATGAAGCACGCCGAGGTGATTCTTCACTTAGTCGAAGAAGGATTGACAGCACGGGACGTCATCCGAGATTTTGTGAAGAACCGGGTGAGCCCCCTGTGTGAAAAGGCTCATCCGGCTTGGGAGATCAAGTCCATGGCAGACAACACCCTGGACTATAATGAAGGTATTCATTTCTGACACTGAACTCCCTTTGCCATTTCTGAAATGCATTGATTTGATTCATGTTTGGGAATAGTCCTGTCCTCTGCCAAGATTGAAAGGCGGACTAACTACCTTCTCCGGGCGTACAACGCCGAGGTAGAAGGCCCCAGGGGATCGCCTCGTCCCCAACGCTTGATTCACGCCGGTGACGACCTTAAACAGGAGCGCCGAAAGGTACATTTCCCACTTGGCCTCTGTTTTGTAGGTCTCATGTATGTCCAGCACTAATTCTATTGGAATGAGAACAGCTTCTAGGGAGGTTCACTGAGGCGACACTTCCCAGCGAGAACGTTGGTTCCCTGGGGAAGCCAACGACGAAATACGTGAAGAAGGTCTCCTCGAGACCTAGGACGAGGAATCCTGCCCCCAAGAAAGCAAGGCTAAATCTTGGGGAAGGGTCTTCACGAAGCGTTCCTCCTACCGTCAGAAAAACTGCGGTAAGATATCATGTCCTTCCAAACCTTCCAGGTGCGAACTGGAATTACTTCTTCGTTGTACAGGGAGAGGGGAGCGAGGAGGAGGAAAACGATGAAGTCCCTCTAGTTCACCGGAGGAGGAAGATTGCGGGCTCTCCATCCGGTGATGCTCCAACTCATTCCGCCGAAACATCGGCCGCTACAGAGGCGATTGTAGCAGACCCTGCGGCCACCGAAAGCCTTGTGGTCGCGGATGATCCCCTGGCTCCTGAAGCTTCAGAGCCAGTCGCCTCTACTTCCCTGGTCGAAGGGACGACGGTGGTAAGATGCTCTCACGGTCTTGTTTTCACCAATTCCCTCTGTGCGTTTGATGAGTTAATGCTTATGCAGGGAGAAGAGCTTCCCCCTGCGACTCCTGTGAGTCCCAGGGAGGAAAATCCTCCACCTCCGCAGACAGGAGTGGAGGTGGTTGCACAAGATCCTGTAGCGGTTGCACACGAGGTGCTGGCCCCAGAAGTCCCGGAGCCATCGAGGCCTTCGGATGCTACCCCGCCAACAGGACCGATTGCCCAGGTAAAGATTCTTCTCATTCGTCTTCATCTTCCCCTAGAAATGTGCTCACAGAAGAATATACCCAGGGGGGGATGCCTTGTTCTCCAAGAGGAAGACCAGGACAGGTGACAATCGTCCCCTTTCTCAAGGGGAACCTTCCCTGAAATCTCAAAGGCTAATGGGATTTCAAATAAGGTAAGAACCTTTATCCTGGTTGTATTAGAAATGATGATCACGAATTGTGATCATTTGGTTCTTCTTTCCCTTTGTCAGGCGAAAAGAAATAGCACCCAGCCCTTCAACCACTTCGGGAAGGGTTGAAGTCGTTACTGGTGCAGGAGCCTCCAGTGAGGAGCGCTCCGTCCCCTTGGTCCAGGAAACCGTCCGGGCAATGAGAGGAGAAACAGGCGCAAGGACCCAGTCACAACTGACGGCGACCGGAGGCAGTGCCCAGCAGGCACTCCCATCTCCCACCCCTGCTGTAGGCGCCCTCGAACCTTCAACGAGTCTTCCCGTTAGTCCAGGAGATGCCTCAATACAGGAGTTTATGAAGGTATGATGAACCTCTCTCTAAATGCCTGAATTATACATAGGACACCTTCAACTCCCCTTTTTGCATCGCAGGAACTATCCCGGATGATGGCCCAATCGCGTGCTACGGTGGCAGGCGTAGAGGCCATACAAAGAGAACGAGACAGCTTGCGCAGGTGAGGACCATTACTCCTCAACTTGTAAAAAATATCAATTGGTTATGACCACCCCTTCTTGTTTACTACAGAAAGGTGGCATTGTTGGACAAAGAAGTGACCACAGTCAAGCTTCATTCGCTCTCAGCGGCTAGGAACCAAGAGATCGAAAATAACAAACTGCGATCACAACTTGTTGGTAAGTCGATTCCTGATTAGGAAGACTTGTCCTCTTAACCCGTGAGTAATATTTTTTCTTGTTGCAGCGCAAGCTGGTCAAATAAAGCAACTCAGCCAGGATAATAAACTCCTCTAGGATTCTATCCAAACCTCCGAGAAGGCGATTGGAAAGCTGAGCCGTTCAGTCTTCGAAAAACTGAAGACAGTGGCTCATCTTCTGAAGGCTGATGTGGTCGAAACCACAAGAGACAATCTCAGCCAAGATGATTGGTATGCGCTAGTTATGGCCCAAGCGGAGTCACTTCTCGAGTATCTCCCTGAGGATACATAGCGACGAGCAGAGGCGATCAGAACCAGAGTTCGGTCAGCCGCTTCCGCTGTTCTCAGCCGGGTTCGCCTTCACCATGGCCCAGATGCAGATCTGAATCCATTGGTGGGTCCGATTGAGGTCGAGAGTGAAGAGCAACTAGAGGCTGTCATGGAGGAGATTAATCCCCTTGTAGATAAGCTCCTGACTGAGCTTGGGATCGAATGATCCCTATACCTGTACAGAAACAGTTGTATACAATGCAATGCACATGGAAATTCATTTTTTGAAAATGAATATATTTTTGTTTTATGTCGTTTCATACTATAAACATATCCCCCTAGCCCCCGCCTGTGATTGTAGATACTGAAGACTTAGTATTACAAACACAGGAGAAAAGTGAATATAACGACCAGGGGTGAGTGATCGAATCAACAATTATGATCACTATAACACCTAGCCTTGTTTGCAAACCAGCAGCCACTCAGATAACCAAGGACTTGCCAGAAAGCCCCGTGTGTGTTGAGAAACGGCTTATTTAGGAGTGACTTATCTGAAAGTGGTTATGAGATCGGCCAGCGAATCCGACCAGGGTGTTATAATGATCTAACCGCGGGCGACCAGCCCCCGAGCCGAATTCGCAGTGGATGGGCATAAAGGGAAATATTCATCATATGAAAGCAAAACATTTTTTATTTTATGAAAAAAGATGCTAATTGAACAGGAAAAGGGGTTGAGTACTTACACGTAGAACTTGCGAAGTTGATCGATGTTCCAAGTATTGGACAAAATTCGACCATCCTCCATGGCTAACCGCGCGGATCCTGGTCGCGGCACTGAGACCACAGTGTAAGGGCCTTCCCACTTCGGGGAGAACTTGTTGCAATTAGACTGATCTTGGATTTTTTGTAAGACCAGGTCGCCCACGTGAAGACTACGTGGTCGCACCCTTTTACTGTGATACTTGCGCAAAGCTTGCAAGTATGCTGCGGACTTGATCAAAGCGTGATCACGCCTTTCTTCTAGGAGGATGAGGTCTTGCGACCGCTGTTCGGACTGATCAACCTGTTCGAATTGTCCTGTCCGAACAGATCCAATACTAACTTCCATAGGCAATACAGCCTCGGCCCCATAGACCAGATGGAAGGGCGTCTCACCGGTGGCTCGACTAGAAATAGTTCGTAGTGCCCATAGAACGGTATAAAGCTCATCTGCCCAAGCCCCCGAGCGAGTCTTAAGGCGATCGAAAACACGCTTTTTGATGCCTTGTAGTATCTGCCCATTGGCCCGTTTTACCGCACCATTGCTTTGCGGGTGTGCCACAGAAGCAAAGCACACCTTAGTTCCAATCTGGTCGCAGTAGTCTAGGAAGAGACCACTAGCGAACTGAGAACCATTGTCGGTGATAAGACGGTTTGGAACACCAAATCGAGCCACAATGTTCTTGTAAAAGAACTTTTGTGCTGCTGATGCGGTAATATTTCGTACCGGTTCGGCCTCGATCCACTTTGTAAACGTGTCAATGGCTACGAACAGAAACTTGTACCCGTTGACAGCTTGTGGCATAGGACCGACAATATCCATTCCCCAAACCGCGAAAGGCCATGCGGGGGGAATGCTTTGTAACGCATAGGCAGGTTGTTGAACCTGTCTCGCATGGAACTGACACTGAGGACACTTTTTGACCATGTGCTTGGCATCATCGAGTGCTGAAGGCCAGTACAATCATTGTCGAAAAGCTTTTCCGACCAGTGTCCGATATGACGCGTGTGCACCGCATACACCGTCATGTATTTCTTTCAAGAGGAATTTTCCTTCCTCCTGAGATATGCAACGCATGAATACTCCTTGAGTACCCTTTCTGTACAGAAACCCATCTATGAGCTTGTACAGACGCGCTTTTCGAATTAACCGATTGCTTTCGGTTTCGTCCTCGGGTAGGGTCCCATATTCAAGATAGACTCTCAATGGATGAGTCCAATCCTGTTCCTGACCGAGGTTGGTAACGGAGGCTATTACCGGATCATCCTCGACCGAAGTCATGATCGAAGGACGGTCCAAGTGTTCAATGAACACTCCTGCCGGAGCGGACGTACGTGAGGACCCAATTTTGGATAATTGGTCTGCGAGAATGTTGTCCTTTCGCGGGATATATTGGACTTCGAAATGACTGAAGTGTTTTTCCAATTTCCTCACTTCCCCCAGGTAATGAGCCATTGTCTCATCGGAGGTGCTGTACTCCTTGTTTTCCTGGTTTACGACCAGCTGTGAGTCTCCCCTCACCACTAATCAACGGACTCCGAGGAATTTTGCTGCCCGGAGCCCTGCAAGAAGACTTTCATACTCTGCTGCGTTGTTGGTCGCAACAAAGTGTAGTTGGATGACATACTTAAGCTGTTCGCCCTGAGGCGTAACTAAGACCACTCCAGCCCCCGAGTATTGAAAACTACGGGAGCCGTCAAAGTACATTGTCCAGTAATCGGGGAACTCCAATTCCTCTGGCACCTGCACAGGTGGCTCAGGGTTGGTCCATTCGACCACAAAGTCGGCCAAAACCTGAGACTTAACCGCTGTGCAGGGCGTGAAATGGATCTTGAAGGCACCGAGTTCGACCGCCCATTTGGCGATTCGACCAGATTTATCTGGATTTCGGACAATATCCCCCAAAGGAAAAGAGGAGGGTACTGTGATCTTGTGCGCTTAGAAGTAGTGTCGTAGCTTACGGGAAGCCATCAGTAGCGTGTAAAATATCTTCTGGACCTCAGGGTAACGCTCCTTTGGACCATGAAGTACCTCGCTCCCATAGTAGACGGGTCTATGCATTCCTTCCCTATCCGCGATCAGAACGGCGCTGACCGCGTGTGGTGTGGCCGCCACATAAAGAAGCAATGGTTCTCCTTTGTCGGGAGAAACCAATACTGGCGGACTGGATAGATATGTCTTCACTTCCTGAAACGCTTTTTCGGCCTCATCCGACCATGTAAAATTGTGATGCTTCCGCAAGGCTTTGAAGAAAGGCAATCCCCTTTCGCCTAGTCGCGATATGAAATGACTTAAAGCCGCCATGCGACCAGCCAAACGTTGAACATCCTTCATGGTCGAGGGTGATCTCATTTGTTCAATGGCCCTGATTTTCTCAGGATTAACTTCAATGCCCCTGGAACACACAAGGAAACCAAGGAGTTTTCCTGAAGAAACCCCGAAAGAACACTTCTCTGGGTTTAATTTTATTCCAAAGCGATTTAAATTACAGAAGGTTTCAGCGAGATCGTCCAAATGAGACAATCTTTTAGTACTTTTTACAACCAAGTCGTCTACATATGCTTCGAGATTACGCCCTATCTGGGAAAGAAAGGTCTTTTGCATCAAGCGCTGGTACGTGGAACCTGCGTTCTTGAGACCGAACGGCATTCTGACGTAGCAGTAGGTGCCGAACAGGGTGATGAAGGCAGTTTTCTCTTCATCGTCTTTTGCCATGCTAATTTGATGATATCCTGAGTAAGCGTCCAGGAAGCTCATCAGTTCACAACCCGCAGTTGAGTCGACCAGCTGGTCGATGCGGGGAAGGGGAAAGTCATCCTTCGGACAGGCAGCGTTGAGGCTAGTGTAGTCGACGCACATGCGCCACTTGCCATTTGACTTGCGGACCATGACCGGATTGGCGAGCCACTCCGGGTGACCGACTTCACGGATGAACCCGGCATGTAGGAGTTTGTCCAACTCCTCTCGGATGGCTTCCTGTTGGTCAACAGCAAAACGCCTGAGCTTTTGCTTTATTGGTCGTTGTCCAGGTCGAATCGAATTGCTAACCTGTGCTCAATTACTTCCCTTGGGACGCCGGGCATGTCGGACGGTTTCCACGCAAACACATCTGCATTAGCCCGGAGGAAAGCAATGAGATCGAGTTCCTATTTGTCATCCAGAGCTGATCCGACCCGAATTGTCTTGGATGGATCATCTGGGTACAAAGGAACCAGTTTGAGTTTCTCATCTGGTCGAGGAGCAGCCTTGATCGCGTCGGTGGCGACAGTGGCGACCTGGGCGTCCCTGAGGGGAAGTTGATCGACCATCTCCAAAGATAGCCGGTCGCACGTGAGTGCCACGTTGCGACTGCCTCGGACCGAGATGACACCTTTGGGGCCAGGCAATTTTCCGCACTGGTAAGCATAGTGCGTTGCCATCATGAATTTAGCGAGAGTTGGCCTGCCAAAGATTGCATTATAAGCCGAATCACAATCGATTACGTCAAAAGTAACCAATTCTGTTCGGAAGTTATCTGGTTCTCCCAGTGTGACCAGGAGGACCACTTGTCCCAATGGCATCATGGAGGGGCCTGGGATTATCCCATAAAACGGATGGATTATGGGCTCAATGGCCCCTGGTCGAAACTTATCAGGCCAAACGACCGCACGTAGGCCGGGCGAGAAAGCTTTACAACCGACATAGGGACCGTGAACTACCCTGTGACTCTCGACCGGGTTACGGGTGGCCTCACGCAACGGTGAAGTTACTCGCAGTCCCAATCGAGAGTGAACAGGAATCCGATCCCTACTACGAGAATCCTGCGTTCGCCGGTACTTGTCCTGTCGGGACGGTACGGGCGGTGGGTAACTTCGCCGGCCAGAACCAGAGTGGAGGCACTCTCGTTCGCGGGAACGTGTTACCGAGCGGGAGGAGGCCGTTGGGGTCGCCTCAGACGCGACCTCATCCAGTCTTTCCGCCAGGATCCTGTAAAAGGCAGGTTTCTGCGTATCCGTGACCGTAGGAGGAAAGTTACGCATGACCTCCGCGATAGATCGCAGTCGACCATGGGTGCTTCTCCTAGGGGCACCAGGTGTTAGTGTTTCTTCGTCCACTGGGAAATGCTCCGGTGGCAAAGAAGGGGTCTGGTCATGTTTGCGACCACGCGACCGTCAAGAAGAACTTGGAGCAGCATCGTAACGAGCCTGCGCATCTTGAAGAGCCTCTAGGGCAGTTCTGCGTAGTTCATTGTTTTGTTGCTCGAGATCTTGATCCTCCTTCTGTTTGCGATCTCGCTCTTCCTTAGCAGCCTGTTGATCGGGAGTCTCCTCCGACAAGGCAGCAAACTGTCTAGGGAGAGAGGTAGCCGATGGAGAAAACATCTCGGTTTGTTCTGAGTCGGACTCGAAATCAAAGAGACGGTGAAGGTTGTCAGGGTCGAATCTCTCCGGGCTGATTTCCAGGTCGATATCATCCTTCGCCCCAGTAGGGTCGCATGACGGATTGGATTCATCCTCTAGCGCATTAAGAACCTCGGTTGGTTCTGACCTTGCGCTAGACGCTCCCTGGTTGATGGACATGACCTGAAGAGATGATTCAACCTCAGGAAGATTCTGGCCTTCAACCTCCTCCATCGGAACAGGATCACTTGGAGAAGGCATTGGAATGTGAGCATAATCCTCGAGATCGAAATCGTTCTCGGAATCATATGCTCCGGCCATGTTTCAGTGAACCTCCGGATAAAAATTAGGACGCCTTGAGAAAGGCCTCACGGTGGGCGCCAGCTGTCGATGATTCGGACTCGGAGTCCTCAGCCGAACTTATGCAAAATTTGTATTAGCGAGACCTTTCAAGATGACCCTCCGGGAAGGTATGTAGAAAAATGGAGAACAGGAGCACAGAGAGATTTATACAGGTTCAGGCCCTCGATGGTGGGAGTAATAGCCCTACGTCCTGTTGGGATTTCACTATGTGTGGTAAAGATTTACAAGATGGCAGGGAAAGACCTTCGCAGGCGAAGGTTTTTCCTGTGCAAATGTACAAAAAGAAGCCCCAGGAGGCTTGTAAACATTATCTAATCTAGGCCGTAGACTTGGCTGTTTGAGTGGTTGAGATGAGTTGTATTTCTTCTCAATAGGTGGTTTGATCTTTTGATCCTCCCCTCCCCCTGTTCGATGCATTTTGCTATTCCTTTATACTGGTCGAAAGGGTGTCATGCCATAACTGCATCAAACAGTTGTTCGGACGGTTGGATGCGGTTTTTTGGAGAACCGCTCATAACCTCCACACAGGTTAAACATGTGTTATTCATGGATAACTGCACGTATTAACCTCCTGACGGTTGATCATCCACGTGGAGGAATCTTCGGGATACTTGCAATATTCTCGCTATAGGGGCAGACGGACAAATGAACCCCAAGTACCCTGGTCGAAAGTACTCTGACCGCGGGATGTTAGCTGACCGCGCGGCATCCTTGACATTCTGTCCACGTATAGCATACGAACTCCTGACCGCGCGAAGCCTGCGGTCTGATCGCACAAAACCTGCAACCTGATCGCGCAAAGCCTGTGACCTCGGGCTGATGCTTCTCAAAATGACTTGAGTTCGCACCGCCGGGCATATGTCTGGCTCGAATCTATCTTGAACCAACAGTGCATTTATTTGAACTGACTCGGGTGTCAATCCTCGTCACTCAGGCTTGCCCTTCATCTCCACGAACTGCTGCCATGCCTCGGGAGTCACGAAAGGGTAGTCATTGAAGGGGGTCTTCAACTCCTTCACATAGTACCTGACAAGGTGGCTCTTGAAGTTCCTCCACACCTTGTTTATTGACATCAGTGTCGTCCGGCGGACAGTGAACTGGGGATCCTAGGGAATGTGAAACGCCGCCTGCACTTCTTCCCATAGCGCATTCTTGCACTCTGGGAGCACTTGGGTGGTGATGGGCACTCGCTCCCTTGCCACTTTGCCGCATAGTGAGCAGTACTGACCGACAAGTTTGTCCGGAGCTTCCGGCACACCATTGTCATTGAACTATATGTGCTACTTTTCCCGCTTGTCGAGACGCGCGCATGTTGTTCGGCCTCGCCCCTTTCTCTTCTGCGACTAGGTCACGGTGGACACGGCAACCTCCGGCTCAGGCGTCTCATCGCCAGCGAGGTCACTCTGACTCCCCGAGTGGTGCATTTCGTCACTAGACATATCAGTTCCTAACATAAGTGAAAGAGAGAATAGTTTAAGTAAATGTGAAACTAATAATTATATAACAAAACCCATATACTTATAATTAACCAAGAATGACAGAAACGGTGGGGAGGAAACGGAGGTGATCGCGTGGAAGGTGGGAGGGCGATGGAGGTGATCGCGACAAACAGTGGGGAGGAGATGGAGGTGATCGCGCCAGACTGTGGGGAGGCGATGGAGGTGATCGCAACGGACGGTGCGAGGGCGGAGAGAGCTAGGGCAAACAGTCGCGAAGTCTGGAAATGAGCGGGACAAAGCCCGCCTTGAACTATGTACCACATAGAGATTATCACAGTCGATCCTATATTCACAACCTTCTGTGATAATATTATCACAGTCGGTTCTCAAGTCAAAACCGTCTGTGATAATCTCCATTGTGATAATCTCTAGAGAGATTATTACAGACGGTTTTAACTTGAGAACCGACTATGACTGCACGAATGCACGTTAAGAACTCGAAGCGTCGGACACTGTTGGGAATATCACAGTCGGTTCTAGATTCATAACCATCTGTGATAATTCATAACCGCCTGTGATAATCTCTCTAGTGAACGTCTTCTACGCAATATGTAAAGTTTTACAACCAGAAACTCTGTAGCTCTGCAACTCTGAATGCTCAAAAACTTGTTTTAAATGAACACTCAGATATTTCAAATGGAGTCCAAATGCTCCGTAAATTGGTTACAATGTAGATCCGAAAATTGGTTACAATGTGGAGCATGCTCAAATAAATTTAACATGCAATGTGGAGCATGCTCAAATAAATGTTACATGCAAATGGGGAGTTTGACCAACAATTTCCACATACACAGCCATGTTATCCTCAACTTTCCACTTGTCGCGGCCCTACAAAGACGAGAATTAGAGGAGATATATAAGCTATACCGATGGAAATAGAGAGATAAGGATGACGGTTTATTACCTTTAAAGTATAGCCCTTCCTGGTGATCCATACGCATGTAACTGGTTTCGTCGGTGTCTTCAGTATCGACCTGTACGCCATCTCCAAATGGAGGCATCTCATCAAATTGATTGTATTCCTCCTCGTCTACGACATTTTCAACTCCAACAATCCTTCTCTTGCCATGAAAGACGACGTGCCACTTCTTATTGGTCGGGTCAGTGACATAAATGACCTGAATGGCTTGCTTTGCAAGTATGAATGGCTCATCTTTATAAGCAACTCAATCGAGATCCACAGAAGTGAAACCGTAACTGTCAACCTTCACACCCTGTGGGATTTGGACCCATCGGCATCGAAACAGGGGAATCTTGAACATTACGTAATCGAGCTCCCAAATTTCTTCAATGAACCCATAGTACGAGTTCAATCTATGTACTACCCTTGTTGGACCTGTCTCGCTGAACTACTTATGAAAAGCTTCTACGCTCACTTCACTATTTTGCACAGTGCTCTTTCGATCTTGAGCTTTCGTGTAAAATGTGTACCCATTGATGTCGTATCCCTGCCATGTCTGTACAGTAAATGTGGGCCCTTTTGCCAACCATTTAAGGTTCTCACTTGTGGACTCTCCGGTGATTCACACTTTCATCCATGCGTTGAATTGACTGTTATGTTCTCCCGTGATCGAAACCTCGAATCGGCGAGGATTGTCTTGTCGTAGCATCTCCTTGTGCTCGTCGATGTACGGAGACACCTCCGTCATGTGTTGCAGGACCAAAAAATGAGCTTTCGAGTACATATCGAAATCAGGAGTGATAGCTCTCCGTCCAATAGTGCCAACACCATCAAGCCTCCCCTCATGACGAGACACAGGAACTCCTATTGCTTCTACCTCGGCCATGTAATCGACGCAGAACTCAACAACCTCTTCTGCTGCACAACCTTCGACAATGCTACCCTCGGGCCGAGACCGATTCCTCACGTGGGCCTTAAGTACACCCATGTACCTCTCGAATGTATACATATAACGTAGGAACACTGTCGACGATTCGGACTTGGAGTCCTCAGCCGAACTTATGCAGAATTTGTAATAGCGAGACCTTTCAAGATGACCCTCCGAGAAGGTATGTAGAAAGATGGAGAACAGGAGCACAGAGAGGTTTATACAGGTTCGGGCCCTCGATGGTGCGAGTAATAGTCCTACGTCCTGTTGGGATTTCACTATAGGTGATAAAGGTTTACAAAATGGCGAGAAAACACCTTCACAGGCGAAGAATTTTTCCTATGTCAATATACAGAATGAAGCCAAAGAGGCTTGTAAAAAACTATCTAATCTAAGCCGTAGACTTGGCTGTCTGAGTGGTTGAGATGTGTTGTATCTCGCTTGTATCAGAGATGTTGATCTCTCTCCTCAAGATGTTCCTCTCCCTCCTGTTTGATACATCATGCCGCCCTTTTATATTGGTTGAAAGGGCGCCAAGTCGTAACTGCATCAAACAGTTGCTTGGATGGTTGGATGCGGTTTTTAGAGAACCGCTCTTAACCTCCACGCAGGTTAAACACGTGTTATTCATGGATAACTGCACGTATTAACCTCCTGACAGTTAACCTTCCACGTGGAGGAATCTTCGGAATACTTGGAATATTCTAGCTATAGGGACAGCCGGACAGATGAACTCCAAGTATCCTGGTCGAGAATGTTGTGACCGCGAGATGTTGGCTGACCGCGCAACATCTCGGACATCCTGTTCGCGTATAGCATACGAACTCCTGACCGCGCGAAGCCTGCGGTCTGATCACGCAAAGCCTGCGACCTCGGGCTGATGCTTCTCAGAATGACTTGAGTTCGCACCGCTGGGCACGTGTCTGGCTCGAATCTGTCTTGATTCAACAGTGCATTTATTTGAACTGACCCGGGTGTCAATCCTCATCAAACACGGGTCCACATATCTTGATTTCTCTGACAAGGTGGTCGGTGAGATGAACCATGATATCAAAAAATGACAGAGGAAAATACATCTCAAGCTGCAGAGAATCTAGTCCATCGGGATCAATGACCTTGCAAGAAATTGCATTGAAGAAAAAACACAGCCTTGTGATCGTCTCTCTGACCTTATGCAGCAGAATACTTCGGATGGCAACAGGAAGCATTTGTGTCATCAACATGTGACAATTATGAGACTTCATACCCAGCAATTTCAAATAGCCCATGGACACAAGCTTTTTCATATTTGCGGAGTAACCCGATGGAACTTTAACACCATAGAGACACTTACAGAGTTCTGTCCTCTCAGCCTTGCACAAAGTGTAGCATGCAGGGGGAAGTATATACGGCCTTTATCGTCCTCTCTTGGTGCTAGCTCGGGTCTGATTTTCATTTTGATCATGTCACGCCGCACATTGACGCCATCCTTTGTCTTCCCCCGAATATTCAGCAATAGGCCTATTAAACTGTCACAAACATTCTTGTCTACATGCATGAAATCAATGCAATGACGAACCTCTAAATGCTCCCAATACGATAAGTCCCAAAATATCGATCTTTTCTTCCAAGTGTTCTTCGTGCGGGGTTTCAATTTACGACCCTTTCCAAACACAACGTCTATGTCCTTCATCCGTGAGTAAACTTCTTTCCCGCATGTAGGCTTCGGGGCTGAACCATCTTCCTTGTGGCCGTAAAATTCCCTCTTCCTCTTACGATACGCGTCATTCTTCGGAAGAAACCTACGGTGACGCATGTACATTGTTTTCCTGCAATTCTTCAGCCACACGCTCTCAGTCTCATCTTCGTAGTGGGGACAGGCTTTGGCTCCCTTCGTACTACGGCCCGACAAATTTCGCAGGGCAGGGAAATCGTTGATGGTGCAGAATATCATAGCACGTAGGATGAAGGTCTCTCGTTTGTATGCGTCCCATACCTGCACCCCTTCGTTCCACATTGTTAGGAGATCCTCTATCAATGGTGCAGGTACACATCAATATCATTTCTGGGTTGTTTTGGTCCTGAGATAAGTAGAGACATCATGATGTACTTGCGCTTCATACACAACCAAGGAGGAAGATTGTAGATACACAAAAGAACCGGCTAAGTGCTATGCCGACTGCTCATGTTACCAAAAGGATTAATTCCATCGGTACTCAACCCGACCTTATATTCCTCAATTCCGCTCCGAAGTTAACAAATTCGCTGTCGATGTTTCTCCATTGCGAAGAATCAGCGGGGTGTCTCAGCTTTCCATCCTTCTTCCGGTCTTCCGAGTGCCAACGCAATAATTTTGCCTCTTTACGGTGTGCAAACAAACGCTGCAAGCGGGGAATGACGGGCAAATACCACAACACCTTAGCAGGAGGTCCTTGCTTTATCTCAGCGCAGTCACCGTCGTCGGTTCGGTCCTTACACTTATAGCGGGATGCGCCGCACACCGGACAAACATGCATATCCTTGTAGTCGTTACAGTAAAGGATGCAATCATTAGGGCATGCGTGTATCCTTTTGACTTCCATTCCCAAAGGACACAACAGCTTTTTCGCTTGGTAGGTGTTTTTTGGCAACTCGTTTCCTTCCGGGAGCATGTCCGTCAAAAGAACTAACAGTGCCGTGAAACTCTTGTCAGTCCAGCTGTTACTTGCCTTCAATTTTAACAGTTCAAGCACAGAGGCCAACTTTGAGTACTTCGACTTGCAACCAGGGAACAATGGCTTTTCTGAGTCCTCAATCAAGCGCTTGAATTTGCCAAACTCCCTTTCACTATAATTTCCTTCCACATCACGCAACATGTCATCTAAATTGTCATCCTCTAGCATATCCTCATCAAAATTGTTGTTGGGATCCGACATGTCCTGTTCCTCAACCTGAGTGGCACTTGTTTCTGCAGTTGGCTCTTCTCCATGGTGGACCCAACACGTGCACCCCTTTTTAAAACCACGTCGGATCAAGTGGGCGACAATTTGAGATGAGTTGGTGAACATCTTAAGATTCTAGTAGTCTACACAAGGACAGTACATATATGGTAAACCCTTCTTCTTCATGTCTTGCTCAGCAACCTTTTGGAAATCTAAAACACCTTTCATGTATTCCTCACTCACTTGGTTGTCATTATACATCCAGTCTCGATGGACCATCTGCAATTAATTAAATTCATACACATGCTAATTAGTAATACTCTATGTACGGTCGACACGCAATAAATTATAAATCTAGCTAGCTAGTGTTTGATGTGGATTTTGCAGTATAACTAGTTAACTACTACTTGAACTGCAAGCAATTAGTTTGGGGCGTGGATAACACACATCATAAAGCAATTAAATAGCTACAGGTCGAAAATGAGTTACAACCAGGATTTACTACTGTAGCTTCCCCTCCCTCTCCCTCTAATTTGATCAATCAATGGAGATCGATATTGTTGACGAAATCAAATAATGTGTATGCCTTAGGAGCAAGTACCAACCTTGGATTTTCAAATTTGTTGCCCCCAAATGCTCCCCTTTCGAGATATTGCTCTTCCTTGCCCCAAATCTCTTCCAACTAGATAGTATGTCGAGCAAGAATATATGACTAGCTCAAAACATCCGCCAAAAGACCTTTTATACCAGGTTCTGACGGTTCTATATAATACCATCGGTAATATCGGTGCATTTTTGAAGAATAGAATATCACTGACGGGTTTCACTTTAAACCATCGGTAATATCGATGCATTTGTGTAGAACTATGACAGAAATATCACAGACGGTTTTGACATCTGAACCGTCGGTGATAATTAGAATATCACAGACGATTCCGAGCTCAAAACCATCCACTTTACTATCACAGTCGGTTTTTACTTCAGAACCATCTGTGATAATTATAAAATCAACACTCTGCTCTACTATCACAGATGGTGATAAGGTCCGAACTGTTTATAATATCCTGGATTGCTTGCAGTCGAACCGTTAGACTAGTTGAATTGTTCCACTTGTTTTTCATATTTGGTTCTATCTTATTTTCAATGTTAGTATTTAAAAAAATGAACGTTGAGACTATTTGGTTTTATCTTGTTTTTCATATTTGGTGTATATATATGTTTGTGGATGTTCAAAAAAATGTTGAGACTATTACAGTCGGTCCTGAAATTAAAATCGTCTGTAATGTTACTATCAGAGACGGTTTTGAGTTAAAAACTGTCTTGATCGCAACAGTATTTTCTTGTTAACATTTTCACACATAACATAATTTGGTGATTATCAGTTACATAATCAATCGAAAAGCCAGATATATAAGGAAAAGAAATTTCTTATTTCTTACAATCTTTGCATACATAAGAGATACAAGTGACCAAAGCGTCGACCTGATCCGAAAGTTATTTACAAAGTTCTCCTAGGGACGTATTGGCATCAGTACGATCTACACTGGCCAGCCCAAGAGAACTAGCAATGGCTCTAAACCTATCTACATCATCTCTCAGCAAAGGAGTGCAGCTGTTCCTTATTGTATCGGAGAGTTCTCGCTGCTACCGAGCGTAATCTCTCTCCGATCGGAACCTGCGCGCTTTTTCACTAGAACCCTCATAGCACTCTGCCAAGTGCAGAATGGCAGAAGACATCCTCTCAGAATGCTTCTCCAGCGCCTCTTTTTCTTCTTGGAGAGTTCTGCACAAGGCAGCTTTCTCCTCCTGCACATGCATGGGTTAGTTTTGAAAGACATAACGACCAGCAGAGAGGGTGAAGATGATTGCCAAGCTTCGAAGTGGATTTGGACGTGGAAGTGTGCGCCTTACCTCAGTAAGTTAATCATCCAAGAAAACCTGATGATCCAAAGGTGTTGAAGAGGGGATATTGGAAGGATTGTTGTAGATCTCCAAAGGTGGAGTCGATGCAACTGGAGGGGTTGCAAGGGGCAATGTGGCAACATAGCCCTCAGCACCCTCTAAAGTCTTCGCTGCAGCTCCACTGGAGGATCTTTAATCATTTCTGAGTCTCTTCTTTGGAGGGAGCATTTAAAAAACCTCAGGCACCTGTGGATTTCGAAATGCATTTGTTTAGAGGTAATCAAGTCATAAAAGAAAGATCTGCATTAGAATTTCAGAGAGGACTTACTTTCTGAAGATCCTGATCGAGTTCATTCCTTATCTCTTCCTCATCACTCTCAATTTAAATAACCTCATTGGAATCTCGGCCCGCCATCAAGGTGGGAGTTGAGGAGGGAATAAAGACAGGGATTTAGGAGCAGAATTCCTAAAAGACTTAGCCAAGAATTTGTAAGTCTTAAGGATTGAAGAGTCTCGCTATTTATAGAACCAAAAGGTGACGGTTCATATGCGCGGGTGCCTCGAGTTTTAAAAAGCGCACTACTGATTTTCAAGGTCAATAAATTCATGATTATTTCTCGGGAGATAAACTGCAACACGGCGGAACAGTGCCCACTTAAGAAGTTGAAGCGTTAGATTACATAATTCTATGCAAATTAAATTTGAAGTAAATAATTAAGTCTCTTCATCTGCGCAGTTATTATGTGCGGTTATCCACGATTGCATGTTGAGAATTCGAAGCGCCAGACACTGTTGGGACTATCACAGACGATTGGGAGATCAAAACCGTCTGCTTTACTATTACAGACGGTTCTGATGTCCGAATCGTCTGTAATATGCCTGGAATTTTGAACCGTTTGACTTCTATATTATTTGCAGGGCTCCAAAGGACTACCCTCACGCGCCGAACACTTCGAGTTATCAACGTGCTTTGAATATCACAGTCGGTCCTTACATAAAAACAGTATGTAATGTTACTATCATAGACGATTTTGAGTTAAAAATCGTCTGTGATATTGAAAGAAGTTGAGAATTCGAAGTGTCGGACACTGTTGGGACTATCACAGTCGGTCCTTACATAAAAACCTTCTGTAATATTACTATCACGGACGGTTTTGAGTTAAAAACCGTCTGTGATATTGAAAGAAGTTGAGAATTCAAAGCATCGGTCACTGTTGGGACTATCATAGTCGGTCCTTACATAAAAACCGTCTGTAATGTGACTATCACAGACGTTTTTTACCTCAGAACCGTTTGTGATATTCAAAGCACGTTAATAACTCGAAGCGTTTGGCATGCCACAATACCATCCAACCAAATAAGCCCAACTTCTATATTCTTTTTATATTATTTGCATGGGACTTGCGACTTCTATATTGTTTCTATATTATTTGAAGGGCTCCGATGGACTGCCCCCACAAGCCAAAGATTGCCGCTTCTAGGTATATGATTGCGATAGTCGTTCCTTGATAGCACACAGTGCACATACCTTTGTATGGTCGAATGTTCGCCAAAATCTAAAGAAATATAAAGAAAGAGGGAAGATAGCATGCAGTCCAAGAACGTGCTGGAAAATTAGAAAATTGACAAAAGAACAAAGTTTTCATTAATTTTTTTTCATCACTTACAAAAAAAAGTAAAAATACAGAATGCTAGGTCAAGGAGTGGTCTTAGCCCTGGCTGCATCTAGAATAAAGTCAGTTTGACTTGCAGCTAGGATACAGGACTCCTCCAGCGACAAGTTGTCCTTCTTAGGATCAACTACTACCGCGTCGAGAAGGCCTGCAACCTCCCTCAGCTTCGCGATAGTATCCTTCATAGTCAAACCGCAGCCACGATGGTCATATCCGCAGCTTTCTTCTCCTCGCGAAGACACCTCGTCCTCGCCCTAGTATTGTCACCATCCGTCTTCATGCGCTGAATGCGCTAGAAGAGATCATCCAGGTCAAGCCGTAGCTGAGTGTGCTTCTCCGTAAGGAGCTTGTGCTCCTCCTGGGGGGCCCTCAGCTTGGCTTTCACCTTGCTTGAGTCTTCCACGACTCCCCTTCCCTGCGCAAATCAACAGGTCAAGAATGTACTGAACAGGGATTAACAATACAGGGGTAAGTCCAAAAGATTGAGAGTTCTTACCAGGGAGGGCAAGGCTGACGATGCCATTGAGGATGTCATTGGCGCAGAGAAGATAAGGAGTCAAACAATTTGAGAATTATAAAAACTTGTAAAGTAAATGGCAATTATTCCACTGTCAAGCTATTTATAGAACTTCTAAAGCGACGCTTCATGTTTGCCTAGGCGCCGCGCGCGAAGATCGGAGACCGAAATGAACACAGTTGAGAATTCGAAGCGCCGGCATTGTTCAGTCGGTTTTGATATTAGTACCGTCTCTAATACTACACTATCACAGTCGGTTTTGATAACGGAATCGTCTGTGATATCCTAGTTATCACAGACGGTTCTCAGTTGAGAACCGATTGTATCTATCACAGTTGGGTTTTAGTTTAAAACCATTTGTGATAAGTAGACTATTACAGACGGTTTTGTGTTCAGAACCGTTTGGTTGACTATGACAGTTGGTTTTGACATCAGAACCGACTGTGATAACTTAATATATTCTCCCGAAAGGCCTTCACAGATGGTGTTCCATTGAAAAGTTCATAACTGTCAGTGATGTGCCGTCCTGGATGTCTGTTTCTGTGGTAGTGACAACTAGTTGGTATAGTTGCCTCCAAAATATTACTAAATATGCTCAATCAGATCTCATTTGAGTCGCATATTATAGATCTCATCATTTTGAGTAAGTACATCTGCAAAAACAAGTAGAGTACCATTGTGAAAGATAGGCGGTGCTACGGTAGATGTCTCCTGAGTCTTCTCATACAAAATAGTGAACGGGCCATTAGAATCCCACTCATCCTCGATTATCATATTATGGAGGATGACACATACTCGCATGAATTTTGCAAGGGTTGATCATTGTCAAAAACAACTGGGGCTGTGAAGGATAGAAAACTGAAATTGCAAGACTCCAAAAACTTGCTCTACATCTTTTCTTGCACCTTCTTGATGTTGTGCGAACAACTTGAATTTCTCCATTTGGGGTCAGAATATAGTTTTCACAAAAACAACCCATTCAGAATAAATACCGTTGGTAAGATAGTATCTCATATTGTACTGTGTCCCATTTACAAAATATTGAACCTGAGGAGTTTGCCCCCTCAGAATATCGGTGAACATGGGTGACTGGTTCAGCACGTTGATGTTGTTGTTGGATCCGACAACACCAAAAAAGACATGACATATCCACATGTCCTGAGAAGTGACTGCTTGCAGTATAATGGTAGGGATTCTTTGATCATCGTGGATGAATTGTTCCTTCCATGCAACTGGGCAATTTTTCTATTGCTAATGCATGCAATCGATACTTCCCAATATCCCTAGGAAACCACGAGTCTCTCCCTGTTGGAGTAGACGCCGGATATCATTGGCAATGAGTTTATAGAGATATTCTTCTGCGAACCTGTCAATGACTCCATCAACAAAGTGCTCCAAGCACTCGATTGACGTAGACTTGCCTCTGCTTACATATTCATCAACGGCATCGGCGGGGGAGCTGTACAACAACATGCGCTTGACTGCAGTACACTTCTAGAAAGGAGATAGCCCCTTACGAAGGACAGTGTCTCTCCTTTAATAGAAATAAGGAGACAACTCCCCAAGAGCTTTGACGATTCGAAGAAAGCGAGGTCTTCTCATTCGGAACTTTCATTGAAATAAGTAGGTGGGGTAGATTGGATTGTTGGAGAACTAGTCCGTCATTAAACGACTATGACCGCCTTCACAATCTCTGTCGGTGTATCTCTTGCGACCACACTGGTGCCAACACGATGTACCAACTTCTATACTTGCTTGAATGTCGCCGAGAATACGACCTTGCAACAATTGTGTGGAGAGCCCCGTCTCTATGCATGCGGCCACAAAATCTTCAATTTTGATGATGGCTTCCTCCTCTGCACTATATGTGCTTGAGCTTGAGCTAGACGAATTGACAAATTTTAATTGTTTTTAACACTCACCAGTCGAATGTCATCTTCTTACGATCAAAGCAATCGCTTAGGCCGACCTTCAGGTTGTCCATCATTGTTGCCACCATCGATGTCGATGATGATTTGGGGTGCAGATAGGGCTGGAACTTTAGCTCGCGAGAAACTCGGGCTCGGCTCGTTAACAAACGAGCCAAATTCGAGCTGTCTTCGTAGCTCGGTTCGAAAATGAGCCGAGCCCGAGCTAGACCCCAGCTCGCTCGGACTCGGCTCGGTACACTATACAAGTAAGTAATACAACTACAAGCAAACCAAACCCGGTAGCCGATACACACACCTCACAATCTCCAGATCTAGGGTTCTCGTCTCCGTCACCATTGCCTAGCGCCTCCTCCGCTGACCCGCACCACCTCCATCGCCTCCGGCCGCACCACGCGGCCACGCCTCTGCGCCCCCAGCTGCCTGGCGCTAAGATGATTATTGTGCATGAGTATCCATTTAGAATGGTGGAGCATGTTTGGTTTAATGTGCTATTGAGGTCTCTTAATCCACATTATGAAAGTATTGATAGAAAGACCATTAGAAAGGAGTGCATGAAAGTTTTCCAAACAGAGAAAGAGATCTTGAAGAAGAGTTTTAAAAATGTTGGTAAAATTAGTTTGACTTGTGATTTGTGGACATCTAACCAAACCCTTTGCTACATGAGCTTGGTAGCTCATTATATAGATGCCAATTGGGTGATGCAAAGTCGTGTGATTAGCTTTGTTGAGTTAGAGCCTCCACATAGCGGGATTGTGATTTCTCAAGCCATGTTTGATTGCATTGCTGATTGGAAATTAGAAAATAAAGTTGCTACAGTTACTCTGGACAATGCATCCTCAAATGATGTTGTTGCAAGGCATTTGATGTCTAAGTTCATATCTAGAAGCTCACTTCATTTTAATGGTAGATATTTTCATATCCGGTGTTTTGCACACATACTCAACTTGTTAGTGAATGATGGTATGAAACCATTAGAACCTTTGATAAACAAGATTCGGGAAACTATCACGTACCTTAAGAAGTCTCCAGCTCGCTTAACTAAGTTCTCTGAGATTTGTAAGTCTCTTCCATTGCCAACAAAAAGAGGGTTGGTTCTTGATGTGTCAACTAGGTGGGGTTCTACATATAAGATGCTTGATTATGCTTTTGATTTTAAGATTGCATTCACCCATTATGCTGATGTGGAGGCAAATTACAAATGTGAGCCTTTGAATGAAGAATGGGTGATATATGATAGAGTAAGACATGTGCTGAAAGTATTAGACACAGCGACCACTGCTTTTTCAGGTTCCACATACCCTATTGCAAATCTATTCTTCCCTTACATTATTGATGTTAAGGTTGCTTTGGATAATGCTTTTCATTCTAATGATCAATACTTGAAGTTGATGGGAAAAGCAATGTTGGAAAAGTTTGATAAGTACTGGGGCCAATGCAGCACTTTTTTAGCTATTGCCGCAATTCTTGATCTAAGGTATAAAATGAAGTTCATTTTATGGTGTTTTGGAAAGATATATGAACCCTCAAATGTCGACAGTATGGTCTCTTTGATTCGTTCTGAGTTGGATGAGGTGTATAATATGTATGAGCTGGAGCATCACCATAATAGGGTCATCAATAAGGACAGTTCTGCATCCACCTCTACAGTTTTAGGTTCGGGTAGCACAGTTGCCTCAATTTCAAGTCAATTTCATAGTTTCTTGCGAGCTACTGCCGGTGCACAACCATCTAAGTCAGATTTGATTGAATATTTAGATGATCCCAATGCGGACTTTGGTGAGACATCATTTAATATACTTGAGTGGTGGAAAGTGAATTCATTGAGATACCCAATAGTGTCAAAGATGGCAAAAGATATCTTGACTATACCGGTTAGTACTGTATCTTCTGAGTCTGCTTTCAGTGCAGGAGGTAGAGTACTAGATGATTACCGGAGTTCTTTAGAGCCTTCTATGGTTGAAGCATTGGTATGTACATCTAGTTGGATAAGAGGTGTTTACCGTAGCATGAAAAGTCCCTTGGTATGTAGTTTTCCTAATTTTTTTCTTTTGCTTCTGACTGATATTTGTGTTCTAAGCTCAAGTATATTTTTTCTATTTTGCTCATTTATAGGAAGAAGGCAATGAGGAGGATGTTGAAAGCATTTATTTAGTTGATAGCATAGTGGGAAGCAACTAGTAAGTGTAAGTTTATTATTGTTTTTGTTGAACATTTCTCATTCTTGTGCTCCTCATGTGATATCATGTATGTGACTTGTGATGATTGTTCTCTAAGGATTATTATTCTTGCAGAAGGCCTATTCTGGAAAGATATCGAGATGATTGTTCTCTGAGGAAAGATGTTCTTGCGGAAGGCCTATTCTGGAAAGATGATTGTTCTCTAAGGATGATTGTTTTTGTTGAACTTTTTGACTATTGTATCCTTATTTATTGGTTTCTTTCTCAATCAGTTGCACAACTTGTTGCTATGACAGTAAAAATGCATATTAAGATGTTCATGCCCTTTGGTTTTCACGAAGAAACAAAAGGGAAAATCTGATCAGTTCTCAAAATGTACTAGATGTAATGACATTTAATTTTGTGAACGTACAAGTTGCATATCGAATATGATGAAATGCTAGTTCTGATAATGTGAAATAGATTGTGTTGTGCTACAGGTTGCATAACATATTTGATGAAATGTTAGTTCTGAATTTTGATAATTTTGCGGAGCTACAAGTTTGCAAAACAGACAAATATCCCTGTTTTTTTGGAAACGAGCCGAGTTCAAGCCCAAAACAACCGAGCTGGTCTAGCTCGCGAGCTGGCTGCTGAGCCAGCTCGCGAGTCAGACCGAGCCGAGTTCGAGTTGGTTTTTTAGCTCGGTGAGCTAAACGAGCCCAGCCGAGCCAGCTCGTTACCCGACCGAGCTCGAGCCGAGCCGGGGCCAGCTCGCTCGAACTCGGCTCGTTTCCACCCCTAGGTGCAGAATGTGGGGCATCGCTCTCCAATACCAATGCAAAGTGGGAATTTTTTGTAGAGAGTTATGGCGGCGAGAACTGCGCAAGATTGGTCGACATACTGATAAGGTGAAAATTTTGACTGTATGGGCCATAAGGGGAATGTGGGTATGGAGGGTTTGTGCATACAGATGTAGCTGTGCATATGGAGGGAGCGGTGCATATGGTGGATAACACATAGGATATTGAGAGGGAGGATGAAATTTGGATGGACTTTGACTACTGGCTCTTTTGTATTTTCTTCGTCTAAATTAGGCTTACTAAACTAATTTACAAAGTCACCGGGAGATTATTATCCATAGGAAATTTTTTTAGAAATTTAAAAAGGCTTGGAGAATGAATAGTGTGAGACTTGCGAGTGAAAATGAGCTCAACTATGGTCATATTTATAGGGAGAGGAGGGTAGAAATTTTTTGGAATTTTTTTAGATTTTTCTTGATTTTTTGGTAATTTTTTACTATTTTTTAGAAAATATTAAAATAATTGCAACAACTATTTTTAACGGTTATATTCCAATGGTAATTTTTTTGAGTGACTAGCATGTGGATCCCACCAATTAATTACTCCCAACAACTAAGTTTAAACTGCATAATGTGGCTCCAGTGTACGTTAGCCCCACTGTCAGTTGGAGGTTTGTTTTTGGGTAAAAATAAAAAAATTTAGTTCAAATCATATCGGAACAACAAAAACCATCTCCTAAACTGACAAGTAGACCAAAATCTTTCTAGGCCCACCTGTTAGTGACCTTAAGCTAATTACTACGTGGTGCGCACGGCATGCGAGGTGAGCGCCCCCACAGTGTTTTCACACATTTTGCGGGGCCTATGATTGCCACGGCACTCCTCGCGCCGTACATGTCAACTCAACACCCTTTCACTGACTAGTGGGCTCAGTGACAATCAAGCCCTACCTGACAGTTGGAATTTCAGCCATGTTTGTCAGGCGTAGTTTGTGAAATTGTGGGGTCCTAAAATGTATCGTCAGGTACCATTAACCGATCTAACGTTGTTACTACGTATACCTGAACATTGATAGGACCCACCTATTAGAGTGTGACGCGTCACTGTATAACTACCTACGTGGCAGCAAGGTGCTGGGTGAAACATCAGTGGTGGTTATAATTTTGGTGTGTTTGGTTCCTATATGATATGTTAGATGTTGAATAAAATCAATTATACAAGTTGTTGTATGAGTTGTTGCAAAGATGTTAAGAGCTACATGGAATGGGAAATCAGTACCCCTCATTACGTTTCCTATGACAACTATATTTCATCACATATTTTATTTCTCTTAGTAAATAGCCTATTTAATAGTAAAAAAATGTATAGAATGGGTGATTTTTTTGCATGACATGACAAATTTTTTGTCATAAAATGGCAGGTCAGACCCAGACACAAATATTGTGACGATCGACAAATGTTCTATCATAAAGTATCTTTTGCGACGTAGATACTATGATAATAATTGATAAAATTTTATGTCATAGAAAATGATTTATGACAAAAAGTAGTATTTTTGTGATGTTTTTGTTTCATCATAGAACATCAAATTTGTTGTAATGAGATATGTCCTCATATAGTTATGATATTCTCTCTAGTTCAAAAAAAATGTCTTTTTTGACTGTGCATAATTTCCAAAATGCAACTTTGACCATCACATTTTTACTATAATATGTTATCAAAAAATTATAAAATCATAATATTATGAGAGTATTTTTACAATATTTATTCTTCTACAATTTTTTTACTGTCATTTTAAATATTTATAAATATATTAGTGATCAAAATTAGAAAAATTAGACTTGCACACATAAAAGTTAAAGCAACTCTATTTTTGGACCGGAGGGAGTATTATATAATTGGAGGCTCTTATTGATTGATTTAGAAAGTAAATATAATTTATGAATTCGAGACTTGAATTGTTTGGCTTTAAATGGTGTTTCTTTTATTTGTTTTCCTTAATGAGTTGCTTTAGGTGTCATTTGGATCAAAATCATAATTGTGATCATAATGAGTTTTAGAATATATAAAAGTTAGGGTAAAATGAGCGAATACAATATATATTTGATTCAAATAAGGAACATAATGAGATGGGGAACGGGCTCTTTTAATTTGCACATCTAATTGTGCAATGGACAGATTAGATTGAGTGTTTTAAATATTCCAAAAATTGAAAATATAGAAAAATATTAATTTCTCTATCAGAAGAACAAACATGACTATTGTTGTTTGATCCAACAGATGAAATGTATACGTTTTCATGCAATAATTTCTCTATTTTAGAGGAGTCGGTTTTTGATATGTGATTTAGAATATATTTAGATGAAATGTATTTGTAGAATATATTGTAATGTAGGTATTGTTATTATAGAATGATTTGACCAATTAATAAATAAATGTATTATTATTATATATGATCAAAATATATATCAAAATTCCCAGATGAAATGTCAATCTGATTAATCTACGGTTCAAAAGTACGTATGTATGACTTGCACTAACCAATCTTTTCCGCCAATCATGGTACCAATACAAGTGCAATAATGGGCCATTTTCTCAACTAATTATGCGGCACCAAAGCACACAAAGGGCTTCAAGCATCACTTCCACAATCTAGTTTGCAGCAACGTGATTGTTATTTTACTTTAACGGCCCAAAAGTCACGTGTAATCCACGATAATTTTATAAATAATATTTAACTTTTTAAATATGTAATACATTAATATTTTAATTTTTTAAATAAATCTCTATATATAGAATTACAGTTATACCCATACAAAAATAATCTGATTGATAACGTTAGAGTTGTATTTCTTATGTAGTCATAATAATAATTTAGATTGATTTATAATATTATAACTCGAACTCACCAAATATACATCTTAAATCTTTTCTTTTCATTTTATTCTAATTAATCTGAAAATTTTTAGATCTCAAACGAATCTGTCTCCGTTTGCACCTGTTTCTATTATATATAAAAGAGGGAGTTCATCGTGCGCAGATTTGCTTATCATTACACAAAAACACATGCCTGACGTGATTATCCAAAGATTGAAGAACAACGGCCTCAAGCGAGAAGCTCTCTCTGCCTATTCTTCTTAATTGGTTTTTTTGTTACTTGTAGCACAAACTAGCATCATTCGTCGATTAGGGAAAGTAGAGAAATTTTCTCATTTGGTCCCAAATTGTTCCAAAATATCTGAGCTAAATCCTACTATTTCCAATTTTAGAAATTAGATTCTACACCTTTGCAATCTGTTTTAATTGGGTTCCATCCGCATCTCTTGTTAGGCTGAGTCCAACGCCGATGATAACAAGCTCTGACATGTGGGCCCGCCGTGAAAAATTATTAAAAAAACCGCACGAGGAGAGAGAAGACGCCAAGCGAAGCGTTCCCCCCCGGAAGTCTGACAGGTGGGGCCCACTGACGCCACTGGGCCAAAGCGCGCGCGTTGGAGAGCACGTGACACCCCAGGACACATTTTATGGGCCCCACTTGTCTCGCCTGCGTGCGTCACGTACTCCCGCGTCACCCGCACTGACAACTGGGCCCCATTGCGCGCTCAGGGCCACATGTCGGTGGCAATGTGTGCGGTAGAGAGCACACGTTTTGGTGGGGCCCACAAAACGCGTGGTGACGTGAAAACCCACGCATTTCCCATATTTCGTGCACCCGCGCCGGTACACCCTTTCTGCTGCTGATTGGTGGGCCCGACCGATGCGCGGCCCCACGTGTTAGCCTGACAGGAGTTTTTGGTGGCAAAAACTAGCTGTTGCGTCGTTTTTCTCGACTGGTCCCACATGTCAGAGACACAAATAAATAGTCGTTAAAACTAGTCGTTTTAATTTTTTATTCATTTCTGACCTTAAAAATTCATTAAAAATGCCAAAAAATCACAAAAAATTGCAGAAAAATTGTATGCTCGTATGCCTATAAATGTGAGCAAACCTCAGCTCATTTGCACCAAACACAAGCCCAAAGCACATATTTTTCTCCCTCTCGTTGCTCAAATTTTTTCTAGAAAATTTCCGATGGCCAACACTCCCCTCGTTGGTTATGTGAATTGGTTTGGCAAGGCTAGTTTAGATAAGGAGAACTCCTAAGCACCAAGCAGTCAAAATCCGCCCAGTTTTCAACCCCCTCCCCCACCATACCCGATGTGCTATCCACCATACACCCCACCCTCTCCGTACGACTAACCATATCCATATGCACATCCGTACACACAACCCCCCTACGACCCTTATGGCCAGAATCCTCATTTCCTTGGAGCTCCAACCATCCCCGCGGAAATGTCGCCTCCGCAAGCACCGGTAAAGAATTCCCGCTCCACGTCTGTATTAGATATCGGCAATCCGCATAGCACCGGCAAAGAATTTTTGGTTATGTAAATTTTTCGTCCTCCAGATCAGTGCATGGTTGAATAACTCCCTTGACCCGGTCAAGGGGAACAACCAAAAATTCGACATGTATTGGTCGAAGGTTGCTGAGTCGTACAACGCGAGCAGTCCGCCCTATCGAAGACGGGGACGTCAGGCACTGCAAAGATCATTGGCAAAAGAGCAATAAGAAAATTGTTCACTTCAATGGCATCTATTGCAGGTTGAGGGTGTTGGATCAAGGATGCCGACTAGAGGGGGGTGAATAGGAGGCTTTTTAAAAACTTAAAGCTTAAAACAAATAAATGCAAATCAAGAACAAATAATATAAGCAATGGGAAAAGAGAACGAACACAGTAATTTTTACCGAGGTATCGGAGACTCGCCCAGTCTCCACTAGTCCTCGTTGAAGCACTCAAGTCACTTGAGTTTTGCCTCAATACTCACGAAGAGTATTATCAACTAACGGTTGCTCCTTGTCCACTCCGGAAAGGCGAGCACCAATGCCTTGTACAAGCTTGCCGAGCCTCTCTGACAATCTCCATTCTGGAGAGGTCAACGGCCACGCCTCCGAACCATTTAGGTGAGGGCTCTCACCAAGAGTAACAGGCAGCGAGGTCTTCTCTTGACCTCCAAACACGCACCGAGAAACTAAGTGAATGCAAATGCAAATGAACTGAAGTGCTCGGTGGATCGGAAAACACTCGACTTGATCAAAAGATCAAGATTTTAAGTAGAAAACTAAAGCTCAAGAGTGTATAAGAAAATGCTACTACTTGTTATATAAAATACTAGCTCAAAGCCTCTATTTATAGCCTCAAGAATCAAATGAACCGTTGGAGCTAAGGCTGAAAATCAGCAACTCAAATTGACAGTCAGTTTGCCTAACTGACAGTCAGTTTAGTGCACAACGGCCGACAAAATTTACGGATAAAAAATAGCTAGCCGTTCGTGGTCATTTATGGAAAGCTGAAACCCACAACTGACAGTCAGTTATGTAAACTGACAGTCAGTTCGATCACAGATTCGACCAAAATCAAATAGAAACTCAGTAAAAAACACAGTGGTCGAAACCCCTACTGACAGTCAGTATGGACAAACTGACAGTCAGTTTAGTACAAAAATTTTGAGCACAAAATACACCCTCTCTGGACAATTGTCAGTTAACACAAACTGACATTCAAATTGACAGTCAGTTCAGCAAACTGACAGTCAGCCTAAATAAAAACAGAGATAACTTTAAATCCAGAAATTCAAAAGAGGTGTTTAATAGCTCGTTTGAAAAATAATTTCAAGAGCTACATTTTTGTCAACAGAAGCAAAAACCAGATCTGCCTAGATCTTTCTAGAAAATCGAAAAACTCTTCTGCTGTCAAAAACTGAACTGAAAATCTAAATAACTCAAATTAAGTTCAAATCAAATATAACCAAAAAGGATGCAATGCAATGACCTAAGTTTCTCGGTTTATGTTGGAGATAAAAAGAGGACTTTCGCCACCCCTCTTTATAGTACGGTTAAAACTAAAAAAAAATTTCCTAACCGATCATCTCCAAACGCCGAGATCGGTAAAAATAAAAACTCATAATACCTTAGGTCTTTTGCATCTTCATGATTTGCGTCTTGTCTCTGATCTTCTGCACCTCGTGCTTCACTTCATGTCGGGTTCATCTTGATCATCTCCTAATTCTTCCCGAACAAACTCTGTATCAACAATCTCAGAAGCACAATTAGTCTAGAACACTTTGTTTTCATTAATCATCAAAATTAGGGTTAGGCATGAAGGCCTAGATGCAACAATCTCCCCCTTTTTGATGATTGATGACAACAAGTGTTCAACAATAAAATAAATGAAATAACTCCCCCTGAGTATATGCATCTCATCATATCAGAGCATAAACCATCACATATACATCAGAGCATCTCATACATACAAGCACTCACAGATATGCATAAGTCATATAAATTTGTATCAGAGCATACAAGTCTCAAAATAAAGACATCATATATATATCAGAGCATTCAACATCACAGAGTCAGATATATGATACACCAAATAAACCCATATCCAATCATCCATGACATAACTGCAAAAGACATCCATAATAATATAAAAACATATGAACCAATCTCCAAAATACTATAATATCCAAAATACTTCTCCCCATTTGGCATCAAGCACAAAAAGGGAGGCAATACAAAAGATGGAGCCTAACGCTCATCATCTGAAGAGACTCCTAAAACATCTGTATCCCCGGAGCCTGCTGGAGATCTAGATGCGTTGCCCGCATGAGACAGGGGCGGAGTAGCGGCTGGAGCAGGAGCAACTAGAGCCGGAGCTGGTACTGCAGGAGCTGAAGCTGTGCTCGGTGAAGACGAAGCCTGGCGGGCTCTCTTGCGAGGGGCAGGAGAAGATGAAGAAGGAGTGGTCGAGAACCGAAGCTAGATGCGGTGGAGGAGCAAACAATGGCGGCGGCGGTCGTCGACGGCGAGGAGGAGGTGCGGGCACTGAGGGACGGTGGCGCAACCACACCGGCGACGAGAGGAAGCACAAAAACGGCGGCGAGAAGAAGAGAAGCCGAGAAGACACGGAAAAGAATGGGGGATTTTAGGGTTCGGGGTCCCACAACTGACAGTTAGTTCCAAACTCAGAAACATGGAACTGACAATCAGTGTACCACACTGACAGTCAGTTCACAGAACTGAGTTTTTTGAAACTGACAATCAGTGTATGAGACTGACAGTCAGTTTGAGACTCGAACTCGAACAGGAGCTACGACCAAAATCAATTGCACGTAACTGACTATCAGTTAGAACAATGACTTCGACCAGAGACTAAGACCAGGCTCCTAAGCACTAAACTGACTGTCAGTTTGGTCAATTTCGACCAGAAGCAGTCTAAGACCAGAGAGGGAATAAAATAATAATATTTTTATACAAACAATACTTTTAGCACATCAACTAGCATTTGATATATCAATAATGTTCAGTTCACCCCTTAAAAAGCAAAATCTTGAATCATCTAGGGGTTTAGTGAAGATATCAGCTAGTTGCATATCAATTCTAACATAATTTACATCAATATCTCCTTTTGCCACATGATCTTTAATAAAGTGGTGCCTTATTTCAATATGCTTAGTTCTAGAATGTTGAACAGGATTATTAGCAATTTTAATGGCACTTTCATTATCACATAAGAGTGGCACTTTATCAAATATAATCCCATAATCCAAAAATGTCTGCTTCATCCATAATAATTGAGCACAACAACTGCCTGCAGACACATATTCAGCTTCAGCTATGGAGAGAGTTACAGAATTCTATTTCCTAGATGACCATGATATTAATGATCTTCCCAACAGCTGACAGCTACCAGATGTGCTTTTACGATCAATCTTGCACCCAGCATAATCAGAATCTGAATACTCAATTAATTCAAAATTTGCATCTTTTGGATACCAAAGACCTAAACTGGGATAGCATTTTAAATACCTAAGGATTCTTTTAAGAGCAGTTAAATGACATTCCTTAGGATCAGACTGGAATCTAGCACATAAGCACACACTAAACATGATATCAGGCCTAGATGCAGTAAGATACAAAAGACTACCAATCATAGACCTATAAAGTTTAGAGCCGACCGATTTTCCGCTTTTGTCCATGTCCAGATGTCCATTTGTTGCCATGGGAGTTTTGATTGCTTTAGCGTCTTCCATCCCAAAGCGCTTGAGCAGGTCCTTTACGTACTTTGTTTGACTCACGAACGTGCCGTTCTTGAGTTGCTTGATTTGAAGTCTGAGAAAGAAGCTTAGCTCCCCAATCATGGACATCTCGAACTCTCTAGACATCATCTCTCCAAACTCATGACGGAAATGTTCATTAGTAGATCCAAAGATAATATCATCAACATAAATCCGACAAATGAACAAATCCTTTTCAATTTTCTTAGTAAAGAGAGTTGTGTCAACCTTCCCAATTTTAAAACCTTTTGATAAAAGAAAGTCTCTAAGACGCTCATACCAAGCCCGAGGAGCTTGTTTGAGACCATAGAGAGCTTTTGACAATTTAAATACATGGTTTGGAAATTTAAAATCTTCAAAACCAGGAGGTTGTTCAACAAAAACTAGTTCAGAAATTTCACCATTTAAGAAAGCACTTTTTACATCCATTTGAAATAGTTTAATATTGAAGTTTGATGCATAAGCAAGAAGAATGCGAATAGCTTCAAGTCTTGCTACAGGTGCAAAAGTTTCACCAAAGTCTAAACCTTCGACTTGAGTGAATCCTTGAGCAACAAGACGAGTTTTGTTTCTAATAACTATGTCATTTTCATCTTGCTTATTTCTGAAGACCCATTTAGTTCCAATAACATTATGATTTTTGGGTCTTTCTACTAAAGTCCAAACTTCATTTCTAACAAAGTTGTTAAGTTCTTCATGCATGGCATTTACCCAAATAGGATCATTTAAAGCTTCATTAACATGTTTGGGTTCTAAAGAAGATACAAATGAATGATGTTCACAAAATGCAGCAATACGAGATCGAGTTTGAACACCCTTACTGATGTCACCCAATATTTGATCTAGAGGGTGATCCTTGGTGATCGTTTGATGCTTCATTGGTGCTTCATCTTGTACATCTTCATCTTGACCTTGTTCTGGGGGATGAGATGATGATACATCTTGATCAACATTCTCAATGTTGACATCATCTTCTTGATCTTCTTCTCTTGGCTTGATGTCTCCAACGGTTATGTTCTTCATGGCTTCTTGAAGATCTTCACTTGATACTTCATAAGAGACTTGCTCCTTTTGCGAGTCATTAGTTTCATCAAATTCGACATCACCAGATTCTTCAATGCAACTTGTATTTTTATTGAAAACATGATAAGCTTTGCTAGTGGTGGAGTATCCGACTAGAAAGCCTTCATCTACTCTTCTTTGAAATTTACCACCAAGATTTCTTTTCTTAAGAATATAATATTTGCAACCAAACACTCGAAAATAAGAAATATTGGACTTGCGCCCAACAAGAAGCTCATAAGGAGTCAAATTTAGAAGGGGATGCAAATAAAGCCGATTTATAGAATAGCAAGCAGTATGCACGGCTTCAGCCTAGAAGCGAGTAGGAGTATCTACTCACTTAGCATAGTCCTTGCCATTTCTATAAGTGTTCGATTTTTCCTTTCAACAACTCCATTTTGCTGTGGAGTGTAGGATGTGGAAAATTCGTGTTTGATTCCAAGAGAGTCACAAAAATCAAACAAGGTTGAATTAACGAACTCTCCACCATGATCACTACGGATTTTCTTGATGGAAAATTTGAATTCAGTAGAAACACATTTTGCAAAACTTTTGAAAACATCGGGGGTTTCAGATTTTTGGGAAATAAAGAAAACCCAAGTGTAGCGAGTAAAATCATCAACAATCACAAAACTATAATTGCTACCCCCGATACTTTGGAATTCGGAAGGTCCAAATAAATCCATATGAAGGAGTTCCAAAGGTTTACAAGTAGAAAGAATGCGCTTAGTTGGATGTGAAGTAGCTACTTGCTTGCCAGCTTGACAAGCGCTACAAGGTTTGTCCTTTTCAAAATTCACATCCTTTAAGCCAACAACCAAATCACGTTTTAAAAGTTTCTCAATTGATGCATTCCAACATGTGCAACTTGTCTATGCCATAGCCAACCTTTTGAGGTTTGAGAGACAAGACATGTTGACAGAGATGCATCTTTTGAGTGAAAATCAACCAAATAAAGATTTCCAAAACGAAAGCCTTTAAAGATCAAGGTTTTATCTTTTAAACTTTCAACCAAAACTTCTTTTGGGAAAAATGTGCAACTAAAACCAAAATCGTAAATTTGTGCAACGGAAAGCAAATTGAAGTTCAGAGATTCGACCAACAAAACATTCAAAATAGAAAGATCATTCGAGATAGCGATTTTACCCAAGCCTACCAAATTTCCTTGACGGTTGTCGCCAAAGGTAATCTTTTGGTTCTCACTTGAGTTGTCTTTGAGTGAGGTGAACAACTTCTTGTTACCGGTCATGTGTTCGGAGCATCCGCTATCTAGCATCCAATGCCTCCCACCGGTCTTGTAGTTCACCTGCATAAAAAGAATTAAGTCCTTTTAGGTACCCAAACCTTTTTGGGTCCTTCAATGTTAACAATCAAAGCTTTGGGCACCCAAATAGATTTCTTCCTTTTATTTAACATGGGTGCTCCAACATACTTTGCTATAGCATAACCTTTCCTTGACTTTTGAAGCATGTAGCAAGTATCAAAATAATTTGGAGTCATTAAGGGACATGCTTCATGTGAATAACCAGTTTCATGGCATTTATGACAAAATGTGTTGCATGCTTTAACAAATATAGTTTTAGAGTTTGGTTTCTTCCCTTTCTTTTGAAAATATCCTAAACCTTCTTTTCTAAAAGAACATTTTTGTTTACTAAGGATTAGATCAAGAGATATTTTACCTTTATAACAGTTCTCTAACCCTTTTCCAAGCTTTTCTACTTGAGCCTTAAGTTCATTATTTTCATTCAATATGTTATCATTAGAAACACATGGAATGTGATGACTACTAGAGGGAGAATCATCCAAATTACATGAAGTTGAAGCATCTACCTTAGATGAGATATTTGTAACATCTTTTATGAGCATGCTTTCATAAAAATCTTTAAGCTCGGAGTATTTAGTGCGTAGGGAAGAATGTTCTTCCTTAAGCGCCTTATACTTCCTTTTAGTTTTTCCAAAAACTTCATTTAATTCGGTTATCATTTTAACTAAATCATCATATGATGGATCGTTAGAGTGTACCTTTTCATCGCCTTTGGCCATAAGACAAATGGATGAACTAGTTGAGGTGTTGATGTTGCCGAGAGCTAATCCGTCCATCTTCTTGGAGCAACTTCTTTCGTTGTCGGAGTCGGAGTCAGAGCTCTCTCCGAAGGACATCCACTCTCCAAAGTAGGCTTCTTTGATTTCTTCATTCTTCTTTTTGAAGAACTTCTTCTTCTTGTTCCACGCCTTGTTCTTGTTTGGACATCTTGAAGCTATATGTCCCTTCTCATGACATCCATAACAAATGATGTTCTTGAAGTTGTTTTGCTTTTGTCCCTTTGGTCGTGTGTCAATGTTGACACCCTTCTTATGCAACCTGTGAAGAAGTTTTTGAGTATTTTTTACCATGAGTGCGAGGTCTTCATCGGAGGAGCCATCGCTTGAATCGTTCCTTGCGTTGGCTTTGAAAGCCAAAGCTTTCTTCTTTGTCTCCGAGGGTTCGGCCGCTTCTTTCTTCTCCTTCTTATGTATCTCATGGGTGATGAGGTTCCCATAAAAATCAGTTGGTGTCGTGGTTGACAAGTCGGAGTTTGTGAGAACCGTCACAAGAGTGTCGAAGCTTTCAGGTAAAGCCCTAAGCATCTTTCTCACAATTTCAAGGTCAGTAAAAATGACACCAAGCCCCTTGAGTTTATTCACAATGTTATTCAACCGAGTGAACATGCACTAGTACAGAAATGCAGTCTACTAACCCCTATATTCTATCGGTTATTAGCGCTTTAGTAGAAAACCGAGAGAAAATGTGCCTTGCGGCCAAAAAAGGCCAACGGGTGGATTTTTCCTATCGGTTTGTAAGAAAATTACCGATAGAAGAAGCAATATGATTTACTCTAGCCGTGATGAATATATTTGCCATTAGAAGAGATGCATAAGTACTGACGGGAGAATGTTGTGCGCCAATAGGACTGGTCGACTTCTTCAACTAGACTTATTATATCGGTAATTTATTAGTATACCGACAGAATATCTCAAAAATTCCTATCGGCAATATGTAGTGTGCCGATAGAACCGTTCGCCTTCTACAAATATTTTTATTCTATCTGTAATGTATTCTTTTACCGTTAGAATATATCGAAAATTGCTTAGAACTGTTCGTCTTCAAATAGTTTTATTCTATCGGTAATTAATGTTTATACCGTTAGAATATAGAAAAAATATTTTAGAACTGTTCGCCTTCTACAATTAGTATGATTCTATCGGCAATGTACGTATATACCGACAGAGTGTGGACAAAAATTCCTATCGGTAATTTGTATTGTGCCGATAGAGCCATTCGACTTCTACAGATGTTTTGGTTCTATCGGTAATTGATTTTTACCGTTAGAATATATATAAAATGACTAACGGTATGCGGTGTTTGTACCGATAAAATTTATCTAGTATTATAAATACAGGGGTATGTCTCTTCATTCTCACAGTTCATCTGGGGCTCGTAGTCCTAACCCGTAAGCTCCATGGACGGCCGGCGCACCTCTACAGGCGACCGCTACACCTCCGCACCTCCATCGACGCCCTCTAGACTTCCGCATCCCAAGCAAGGTACATAAATCATTCTAATCCGATTATGGAAATTATTCTGGTTTTTTTGTATCCTTCATTTTGATGTGTCTTCTTTTCAATATGATTATGATCTTTGCAGATCCTTGGATGATGCTCATGAGGGGCAACGTATTTCACGGTTCTTCATCGCAGTACGCTGCCTACGTTGGCTTGTTGGCGAAAGAAAAGGTGAAGATCACCGTCGAGAGCTGGAAGGACGTGAAATGCGAGATCTTGGTTGGCTCGGTCGAGAAGATCCTTAAACCTACGTGTTTCTCAAATCAGGACCTATAGAAAGCATCTTACATTTTTTTGCATGCCCCAGCTTGTGGCCATATGCTTACCTGCTTGGAGAAGAAGAATTGTTGTTATTTGCACAGCCATTCTACACCATCACTACACAGAACAACATCTTGGAAGGTCGGTTCTTTTTGTTAATGGAGTTGAGTTGAGTTGAGTTGATCGAGTTTGAGTCCGAGGAAATCACCAATACGTACAAATGTAAGTCGACGGCAGTTTCAGCTCCTCGGGCGTCTTCGAACTGAACTCCTATGGTTAAGTCCAATGTGGTTCAGGCATTTGTTATGTATCAGGTCTAACTTGTAGTCGCTAGTTGCATTGTCGCAACCTGCAAAGGTTCTCTTTTATGTAAAATATACGGGCCACTGGGTCCTCGTCGTGATCTGTTGTTAATTTCAGACGTGGCTTTTCTAATATACATCAAATGTGTGAATTGTTGTATTTGTATATTGTTTTATATTTGTGTATCATGTATTGCTAATTGGGACATGAACTTGAATGTGTAGGGAGTATTTGTGTATTTAATTGTATTGGTTGGTAGGTGTGTATTTGTACTGCTGTTTCAAACATGTACCTGAATTTGTATTTGTGAACTGGCATATGTATGTTTGTACCTGAATTTGTGAACTGGCATGTGTAATTTCTTTGGGAAGATGAATTCCCGAGTACCTAAGAAAAGTATTTTTGTGTCTCCAAGTTAATCCACAAATTAGCATTTCTTGAAATATTGCTTTATCTTGTAGTTAAGATCTATTTGATGTTACATTGGTATGATTCCTTGGATGTGAGAACTGGTGTCATGTGCGTTACAAGTACCTCCTCTAACGGTAAATACACATATTTACCTATAGAAAACACATATATTTGCTCAGTCATGCATCATCTAACGGTAAATACACAAATCTACAGATAGAAAAACTCATGTTCGTGTGTCATGCATCATCTAACGGTTAATACACATATTTACCGATAGAACAAAAACTGTGCTTGTTCAGTAATATACATTCTCTAACGGTATATGTGTGTTTTTACCGATAGAATATGTGATAAGCAAATTACCTTAGTTAGTCTAACGGTTATTTCATGAATTTACCGTTAGAAAAAGCTCCATTATAAGGAAAACCCCACTCGACCATTGCTGAGCTGCTCTGTAATTTCATCTGTTGCACTCTCTGTCCCTCTGTTTGTGATGAAAGTTCCACGCTCGCAGCTACACTGCTAGGGTGATCAGCGCAAGCTGGAGGGAAGTTGATTGCGCCCCTCTCTTTAAGGTATGATTAATTGTCGACAGTTATCTCTCTCTCCCTCTAGATCTCCCTCCCTCTCTACTTGCAAGCTAGCTGTATTGTGTAGTTCCAATTAAGTTTGTAGCTGTAAGCTTGGGAGCTAGGTAGCTGGAAATGCGTCATGTTTTGGAGCTAACTAGGTTGTATTGTGTAGTTAGCTAGGTTAATTAGTGTTAATTTCATCAGGCTAGGGTTCAACACATCTGTTGTAAGAGGCTGTACATGTACATATACATAACTTAATCGGGTAGGTTTCATGCATGCATGGCTGACTCGTTAAATTTTGTTAATTGTAGATGGACAGGAAATATTGGATGTATGGAATAAAACGTACTACTTTTGAATATTTGGATGGTGTGAATGAGTTTATTAAATTTGCTAAGCAACAAAAGAAGAGGAAGGGAGAGAAAAATATGCTCTATCCTTGTACAGATTGTATGAACTTGAAGAGGTTTAGCAACTCTGATCAAATTAAGAGTCATTTGATTCGTCGTGGTTTTAACGCGCGATACACCCGTTGGATATGGCATGGCGAAGATCTTGAGGAAACAAGCACCACTACTACCAATCAGCAGGACTCGGATGTGGATTGCAATAATATCGATGATCATCCGAATTGTGATAATGTTCATTCCGATGTGCACGTAGATGATGATGATGATGACAATCTACATGAGATGTTACATGATGTAGAGGAAGATTACAACGAAAACGACTTCTGTGAATTTGAGAAACTGATCGCTGACTCTGAGAAGCCTCTGTTCCCTGGATGTGCAACATTTACAAAACTGTCTTCTGTGCTGAGATTATATAACTTGAAGGTAGGCAACGGTTGGAGTGATAAGAGTTTCACAGCACTATTAGATCTTCTAGCGGACATGCTTCCAAAGGAAAATGAGTTGCCAAAATCTACTTACCAAGCCAAAAAACTATTGTGTCCGTTGGGAATGGAAATCGAAAGAATACACGCATGCCCAAATGATTGTGTGTTGTACCGTAACGAGTACTCCAGTTTGCATGTTTGTCCAAGATGCGGCGCATCTAGGTATACGCGTAGGGACCGGATTGACAGTGAACGTCACGAGGTAAAGAAAGGACCTCCGGCGAAAACAGTGTGGTACTTGCCTGTGATACCTAGATTGAAGCGGCTGTTTGCAAATCCGAAAGTCGCGAAGCACTTGCGTTGGCATGCTGTAGCCCGGAAACAAGACGGAAAACTGAGACACCCAGCTGATTCTATTCAATGGAGAAACATCAACAGAACATTTGCTGAGTTCGGCGGCGAACTTAGGAATATAAGGTTCGGGCTGAGTACAGATGGTATGAACCCACATAGTAATATGAGCAGTCGGCACAGCACTTGGCCGATTCTTTTATGCATCTACAATCTTCCTCCTTGGTTATGCATAAAGCGCAAGTACATCATGATGGCGTTACTAATCTCAGGACCCAGACAACCCGGAAATGATATTGACGTGTTTCTAGCGCCTTTAATCGAGGACTTACAGAAATTGTGGAGCGAGAGGGTGCAGGTGTGGGATGCATACAAGAAAGAGAATTTCATCTTGCGGGCCCTGATATTTTGCACCATAAATGATTTTCCGGCCTACGGCAATTTGTTGGGGTATAGTACGAAAGGAGCCAAGGCTTGCCCTATTTGCCTAGATGAAACAGAGAGCATGTGGATGCGAAACTGCCGGAAAACCGTGTACATGGGTCACCGCAGGTTTCTTCCGGTGCATCACACGTACCGTAAGAAGAGGAAATCATTTAACGGGAAGCCTGAGAAGGAATCAGCTCCAGTGTTTCTGACCGGTAAGGAGATTTACTCGCGCGTGAAGGACATCAAAGCTGAGTTCGGTAAGCATTCTAAACCTCGAAAAAAAAATTTTGGAAGAAGAGATCGATTCTCTGGGATCTACCGTACTAGGAGCACTTACAAGTTCAACATTGCATTGACGTCATGCATGTAGAGAAAAATGTCTGTGACAGTTTGATTGGTTTGTTGTTGAACATTCCAGGAAAAACAAAGGATGGTGTGAAAGCTCGTCGTGACATGGTGGAAATGGGGATAAGGTCTGAGCTTGCACCTTTAGAGAATGGAAAGCGTACATACCTTTAGAGCGAAAAAACAGAACTCTGTCAGTGCCTGCACGGTGTTAAAGTTCCATGTGGGTACTCCGCGAACTTGAAAAAACTTGTGTCCATGAAGGACCTAAGACTAGTTGGCACGAAGTCCCACGACTGTCATGTCCTGATGTCACAAATGCTTCCCATTGCTATCAGAGGCATTCTCCCAGTTAAAGTCAGAGAGACAATCACAAACCTATGTTATTTCTTCAACGCAATATCTTGCAAGGTAAGTACGTGCACTCGTACTATAAGTTCATTACCTCCATCTGTGGAGCTTAATTAGAAGATTTTTCTGATATGAATATTTGGCGCAACTGTGTCCTCGTAGGTAATTGATCCGGATGGATTGGACGCTTTGCAACACGACGTGGTTACAACTCTTTGTCAGCTCGAGATGTATTTCCCTCCATCCTTTTTTGATGTTATGGTTCATCTGATTGTTCACCTTATCAAAGAAATTAAGTTTTGTGGACCCGTGTGCCTGTGCTACATGTATCCATTTGAGAGATTTATGGGTGTATTGAAGGGATATGTAAGGACTCGTCGTCGACCTGAGGGGAGTATCATGGAAGGTTATGCCACCGAGGAGGTGATTGAATTTTGCACATATTATATGGCCGGGGTTGACCCAATTGGCGTTCCTAGGTCCCGACACGAGGGTAGGCTTCAGGGAATCGGAACGATTGGATTCAAAGCTATCGTCCCCGCTCGTGATGTGTACGCAAAATCACATTTTTGGGTCTTACAACACATGACGGAGGTCGAGCCATACATACACGAGCACAAGGTAATGTTACGGTCACAGAATCCTTCGAAGTCAGACGTTTGGGTCAGTAGAGAACATAACAAGAAATTTGCTGAGTGGATCCAAGAAAAAGTCACGCGAGCTGCCGAGGGCTCCGTAAGTGAAACTGTGACATGGTTGGCTAGAGGCCCAAGATTCATTGTAGGGACTTGGCAAGGGTACGACATCAATGGGTATTCATTTTACACAAGAGCTCAAGACGCCAAGAGTAGCACGCAATGTAGCGGAGTGACACTGTTTGCTATTTCCGAGGATGCCAGGTCAGTAAGGGCGCTGAACTCATATTACGGTGCTATTGACGAAATATGGGAGCTCGATTACGGATTACTTAAGATTCCCCTGTTTCGATGCCAATGGGTCGAAATCCCTCGAGGTGTTCAAGTTGACAGTTACGGGTTTACTCTCGTTGATCTTGGTAGAGTCGGACACCAAGACGATCCATTCATACTTGCAAAGCAAGCCACACAGGTATTCTACATCGTTAACCCGGCCAATCCAAACTTGCATGTTGTCCTCCACAGCAAGAGACGTATTGTTGGGGTCGAAGATGTTGTCGACGAAGAGGAGTATAACCAATTCGATGAAATACCTCCATTTTTAGAGGACATTCAATCTATCCGTACTGAAGATATCGACGAAACAACGTATCTGCGAGATGACCACGAAGAAGGATTATGGGTTGAGAACCATTGATGATTAATTTCTATTTCAGGGATAAATGCCAAGCAAACAGCCCACAAGTTCTGCAGCAAGGTGAGGAACTTATCATTAATACATCAGGCAGTACATTTTTCTTTAGAACTTAATGATAAGCTAGTTCACAGCATTAATATATCTCAATTTTACTCCATAGCATGAGTTCTAACATGTATAGTACCTTTATCCTGTAAATACTTAATTCTTCCCTTCAAATAGCACTTGCAAAAATATCATCGCAGCCTCTTGCTTCTTCAAATTAAGCTCTCCAAAAATCAATTTTTCTGACGGTATTTTGTTATTTCTACCGATACAAAAGGACATCCGCTACTTTAATGTGTCTCAGGTACTTCGAAAGTTTCGCTGCGAAAGGTGTACTTATTCTATCGGTATTATTATATTGTACCGTTAGAATAAATTCGTTAGTCTCACGGTATTTGTTGTCTGACGGTTTTTTTCTGTTTGTACTGATAGAAAAATACTCTGGCGCTTTGAATTCTCAACCGTGTCGCCATGCGTCGCCTTGGAAATTCTATAAGTACCTCGCCATGCGTCGCGGTATTTTTTTGTTTTTCTAATCCTCTAACGCTTCGACTCCTCATCTTCTATTTCACAATGGCAACCTCCATGGGATCGTCAGCCACGCCCTCCCCGGTAAGAACTCTAAATCTCCTGGGTTTACCCCTGTATTGTTAATCCATGTTCACTACATTCTTGACCTGTTGCTTTGCACAGGGAATGGGAGCCATGGAAGACACTGGCAAAGTGAAGGCCGAACTGAGGGCCCTCCAGGAGGAGCACAAGCTCCTTACGGACAAGCACACTCAGCTACGGCTTGACCTTGACGATCTCTTCTAGCGTATTCAGCGCATGAAGACGGATGGTGACAATGCTAGGGCGAGGACGAGGCGTCTTCGCGAGGAGAAGAAAGCCGCCGATATGACCATCGCTGGCTGCGGTTTGACTATGAAGGATACCATAGCGAAGCTGAGGGAGGTCGCAGGCCTTCTCGACGCAGTAGTAGTTGATCCTAGGGACAACTTGTCGCTAGAGGAGTCTTGTGTCCTGGCTGCAAGTCAAATTGACTCTATTCTACATGCAGCCAGGGCTAAGACCACCCTTTGACCTAGCATTTTGGGTTTTAATTTTTTTTTAAGTGATAAAACAATAATGAATGAACAATTTCTTTTGATGTCAATTTTCTAATTTTCCGGCTATCTTCCCACTTTCTTTATCATTCTGCAGCTTTCAAGCACGGTCTGTTTGATGTTAAATTGTGTTTACCTTTTCATTTTCTGACGGTATTTTGTTTTTTTTACCGATAGAAAAATGGAACACAATACTATAATCTCGTAAACTTAATTAAAAAATTTTTCTGGGGAAAATTGGTCTCACGGGAATTTATTGTTTATACCGATAGAAAAAAGGAATCCACTAATTCAAATATTTTTCCGGGAAATTTACTTTTTCTATCGGTATTATTTTGTTGTACCGATTGAAACGGACATAATTCTATCGGTATTATTTTGTTGTACCGATAGAAAAGGTCATACACTACTTTATTACTCGTACACGGCCCTTGAGTTTCCCTCCAGTCGAACAGTTCCAACCTAGAGCATTGCGTCTCTTCGAGAGCGAAGAAAACCACAACCTCCGCCGTGACCACTCACTTCCTCTCTCCCACACGACGATCGTCGGCTGGACACTGGTTCGCCACTACCACCGGTTCTTATTTTCGTCCTTCGCCGGCCGCCACTGCGTTCTACACCCCCTCTCCATCACCAGCACTGATCGCCGTAAATACCCTAATTCGTCGTTCTATTTCCAGCATCTTCCTTATTTGATCCTAGTGTTTTGTACGTACTAATTCTTCGAGTTTTGCAATTACACTAGGGTTCCCTATTGTGTTGGATTATGTACATTCCGCGGGCAATGTTGATTTAAATTAGGGTTGACATAATATGTTCCAGTGCTGTAATGAACCTATTTTGAGATTTTAACTTATTTATACTGCTGTATGTGTGATCAATTGTATGCAACTGCCATGTAATGCACATTATATGTTGGAGTTGTTCATACACATATTCTATCGGTATCTCCTGTATTTGCCGATAGAAACAATTTGTCTGCTCTATCGGCAGCTCTTGTGTTTACCGATAGAAAATATTTCTGAACAACGTACTATTAAAACTTTGGATCTGGAAGGACATGAGGCATGCAATGTACGTACTAGTTTGGTTGGGAATTTTTACTCTCTTGGTATGAATATATGGCAATGTGGATGGGTCTTCGATGTATATGTTTCAAATGCATATCTAGCTCTTGGTTATCTTTTGCATTACCTGTATGTCATATATGACTTTTCCCAAACTAATAGATGTGATGAAGTCCTGATGACTTGCATACAGGTAATGCAAAAGATAACCAAGAGAGGGTGCTATAGACCATATTATTCCTTTTTTGGTTGTGACCTACTTTCTGGGCTACTTCAATATCTTTATATTCCATTAGCATTAGGTTTGTCAGATTATGCACAGTGGCACTTAGATGCTTGTGTGCATATTTACGTGTGAAATAATAATGCTGGCCCATGAATATTAGTATAGGAAATCATTGAGAATGTTATGTGATGACAGTGAGTAGTGGCTTATCAACAAAATTTATTCATGTATTTCTGAACAGTTCAAGAAGTAATTTATTCATGTATTTCTTTTAGTATTATTTTGTTCGGACATCCCTTTTGCAGCCCTAATTAGATTCCAGTCCTGGGCTGAGTTATGGAACTCCAAGAAGAATTAATTGCCATATGTTGCCTGCTTCCTATATGAAAATGTGTAGACGAAAACGCTGAGAAATAGAATCTTATCTTGTATTAATTGCATGGTAGCTTTTGTGTTTACCGATGGAAAAAATATTTAAAATAGGTCCTTTTTCTTTGTAAAATGATTTGGTTTGTGTTTCCATTAAATTTTTGATGGTTTGTTGATGGTTTTGTAGGGAAAGACATGTCGTCGTCTTCATCGGATGGTACCAGTGGTTCGACCAGGGCCAACCCCAACGTAACTGAAGATGCAGCTGTTACATCCCGGCGCAAGAGGGTGGGACGAGGCGCGACGACGTTGGGCCGTTTGGCCAAACGCACGAATCTTTCTTGTGAGTTCAACCAATTTGGGAGGCCGGTTGGAAAGAATGCTGGGAAGTACGCGGCCTACATTGGGCTATTGGCGAAAGAAAGGGTGAAGATCACCGTGCAGAGCTGGAAGGACGTGACGGCGGACGAGAGGGATAGGTTGTGGGAGGAAGTGAAGGTTAAATTAACTGAAATCGCTGAACTCTTTCGTAATCACGTTCTCTTGGCTTATACTAAAGTTTAACTAACTCGTGATTAATTGTATGCATTTTTTGAAAACAGGCTAAGTGGAACATCCCCGACGATATACCTAGGATGGCCTGCTTGAAGGACATGAACGAAACATGGAAAACCTTTAAGAGCTGGCTCATCAGTAACTTCCTCGTTGCGGGGAAATCTCCTTGCGAGAAGTACCCCTTCATATCGGAGGAGGTATGGGAGGAATTCACCAAGCAGAAGGGGACTGAGGAGTTCAAGGCCCTTAGCGAGAAGAATAGGGCAATCCAGAAGAGGAACGACCACCCGCATCGGCTCGGATCCCGGGGCTATGCGGGGAAGGAGGAGCAGTGGAAGAAGGAAGACGAGCAAAATCCTGTCATCGACACCCCTGAGTTGCCGCTCTCCGAGATCCGAGATGAGAGGTGCAAGCGATGCTGGAGGGGGAGGGGGTCCGTGTCATCCACCGGGTCTGTGCAGTTCGCAACCCCTGGGGACGTCGACGTTGTGAGGCGAATGGTAAGTTGGCTAACCTCGTAAACTATGTGTGCACAAGTGTATATAAGGCAATTTGTCTCACAAGGTACCTTTAAATGTAACAGATCTCTTTTGAGAAGGAGGCAGTGGAGGGATTCTTTACCCCACAGAGGGAGAACGACATCCTCACCCGAGCTCTAGGAAATAAGGAGCATCCCGAGCGGACACGGGCCGTGGGAGCCATTGTGTCATGGAAGGCCGGTTTCGCAGATCCGGCTCCACCGAGGAAGAAGGCCTGCTCCTGGAAGGAAAAGGAAGCAGAGCTCTCCGATAAGATACGGGCTGAGGTACGGGCGGAGATACGGGCTGAGGTGCAGTCTGAGGTGCAGTCTGAGGTCGCACAAATGAGGGAAGAGTTTGCACGGTTGAGAGATGCATTGCTAAGCAAGAGTGCAGATGCGGAACCCCAGGGCGACGGTACCCCGCGGGGTCGGATAAGCAGTTGCGCTTCGAAGGTCCTCACGGATCCAGTGGATCTACTTGAGGTACTGCAAGCCTTCATCTGTGCACTTAAGTTGATGCCACTCCCATTCTGTTAGAGTTGTTTCGCTAACCTGTTTTAATATTTACAAATTTGCAGAAGCCGGAGGGTTGCATCCTACTGAATCACCTAGGCGACAGGCAGGAAGTGGTTGGACACGGCTTCGTATATCCGTCTGGGCCGGATGTCCGGGTCCATTGCATACCTCTGCGGTTGGGGTTTGCAAAGGTACAGGTGGACATGGCCATGCCGGGCTACAACGATTCTCCGTTGGCAGTCCCAACAGAGGAACTGCAGACACTTACTGAGGCAGTGGGCTCCTACGTACAGTGGCCCAAGAAGTGTCTTCTAATACAACCGGTAAATCCTACACATTTTAGATTACATCCTACTCAGTACACTCAACTTGCATAATCTAACATACGTGCTCATTAATTGAAGTGGCCTGCCGTTGGGCTACCAGGGGACTGCGCCCCCAGCTCGGGGCATGAGGCCCGATCTCGTGCGACCCTGGACACATCAAAGACGGCCTCGACCCCACCCAGCGCATCCACGCCTTCACCTCGGAAGAAAGCCGCCATCACCTCACCCTTTCCTTTGAAGGTACGCGCTCAGTCCCCGGCAAAAGGCAAGGGCAAAGGCAAGGGAAAAGGGCGACAGGGACAGCCGGAGAGGTTCAGGAACAGGTTCCCACTCATGTCGGAGGCAGCTTTGCGTAAATTGGATCGATCAACCAGAGACCTCCACGAGTGGTACCTACATCGAGCTCGGCGTAATCTGAACTTCTTAGTTCCCTACAGGCCTGGGCCGTGAGCCCAGGAGTATATCCGTGGCACACGAGGATCTGTTCGACTTCTACAACTGGCGGGAGCTCGATATGTCCATCATACGGACTGGAGTCCTGTGAGTTTGCTGATGCTATGTATTGTTGTTTTCTAACTCTGTTTGCTAACTCTGCATTGTTGTAGTTCATTTGAAATGTAGTAACTTTCTGTGCAATACTAATGTCGTCCTTTGCATGCAGGTGCATGTACAGGCTAGCATCGGAGGCTGCGTGTGACAAGGTGGGTTTCCTTGACCAAGAGAAAATAAGCCTCACGATGCTAGAGCACGACGCCGTGCACGCTGAGCAGTACATATCCAAGGAGCTGATGGCGCAGCAGGACAGGGAGTTCATTCTGATGCCGTACCACCAAAGGTTAGTGCATTTCGTACTAATTTAACTCGATCTTGTATGTTACACCTGAGATATACTTTGAGCTAGCGGTCCTCTTTTACGTACAATGCGGGGGCCATCCTCATTGTGATCTGTCCGCCAAGGAACGAGGTGTACTACCTCGATTCGATGCGTGACAGATTATCGATCGAATATGTGGTCAAGGGGAATATGGAGGCGTAAGTAACTTATATGTTTGATTTAAATTTTCACTTCACTAGCTAATGATAATACATTAACTGGCAACACTAACTAAAATGCAGGGCTTTTGATAAATATGTGTCCGCTGGAGGGAGGCATGCAGCACCGCAAGGCTCCCTACTAGCTTGGAAAGAATATGAGGTACTCACGAGACTTTTTGTTTATGCTTAATTAGTTTATGGAAACAATAGCTAACATGTCTTCGCATATGCAATTATCTCAGTGTCATCAGCAGCCGCAATCGTGGGAATGCGGGTTTTATGTGTTGCGCTACATGTACGACCTAGTGCAGACAAACTTTGCTCAATTCCCCCAGGTAAGCATCGATAGCTAACTCAAATTTGAAAATTGGGTGTCACGTTCTAAATTAGGAAGTTAGTTACTAAGTATTCACACATGCTTGCAGATCACCATGTCGAAAGACTCATACGAAAATGCAAAGATTAGAGATCTTCGACAAATCTGGGCTCAATATATCATGGAGGAAGTTGCGCCCAACCATCCGCCATGATAATTTTCTCTTTTTCGTGTACTCTATCTGTGCATAGACTATTTATATACATGTGAATAAATATATATGTCAATAAATGTCCACATTGGATTGCAGTTTGTATTTGTCCATATATATGTGAATAAATGTAAATAACTGTCTAATGTGTCAATCTGTTTTGTGAATTTACCCTTCTTTGCATCTGTACTGTATTGTGTATCCAATCTATAATGTATTGCATCTGTACTGTATATGTGAATGTAAATAACGTACTGTATATGTGAATGTTCTATCGGTAAACTCATTCACAACCGACAGACTACCACCACTTTTCTATCGGTAAACTCATCCACAACCGAGAGACTACTACCACTTTTTCTATCGGTAAACTAGAAATTAACCGTCAGAATAGTGTGCCTTTTCCTGCCGGTGAACTCATCCACAACCAAGAGACTACTGTAGTTTTTTCTATCGGTAAACTTGAAATTAACCGTTAGAAGAGTATGATTTTTCCTGCCAGTGAACTCATACACAACTGAGAGAGTACTAAGATTTTTCTATCGGTTATCTCATTTCCAACCGAGAGAGTACTAAGATTTTTTCTATCGGTTATCTCATTTCCAACCGAGAGAGTACTAAGCTTTTTTCTGTTGGTAAACTTGTAATTAACCGTTAGAATAGTGGTATTTTTCCCACCGCTACACGTCAGACTACGACGAAATTTCTATCGGTACACTCATAAGGTGCCGATAGAATAGTAAGCTTTTTGCTGTCGGTAATCTTGTAATTAACCGTTAGAATAGTAGTACTTTTCCCACTGCTAAACGTCAGACTACGACGGGTTTTCTATCGGTACATTCCTAATATGCCGATAGAATTGTGAAGTTCTTCTGTCGGTTATTTACCGATAGAAAATGTTCTGTCTTGTTCTATCGTGTCTATCTCTATCGGTACGAAAACCGATAGTAGAAGGGTGTTTTTTACCGATAGAAGAAAGTTTTTCTGTACTAGTGATGGAGTCCACGTACTCAGTTAATGACATGGTGAATGTCTCATATTTTTGCCTCACCATTAGCAACTTTGCCTCTTTAACCTTTGTTGTGTCCTCATAAATTTCTTCGAGGGTGGTCCAAACCTTATGAGCAGTCGTGAGATTGCTCACACACTTGAACTCATTCAAGGATAAACCGGCAAGAGTGCATTTTTCGCACGGGCGTTTAAATGCAGTTTTCTCCTATCGTCCTCAGACTGACTTGCCGGATCATCCAGAGGAGTAAAACCGAGTTTAACAATATCCCATACATCAAGCCCCATAGCTTCTAGGAATACCGACATGCGCACTTTCCAATAAGGATAGTTTGTCCCATCAAAGATAGGCGCATGACCGGTATGACCAAGAAGGAAATCTCCACTTGACGACATCCTCTCTCTAGGCGATAAAGCCTAATGAATCGAGAGACCAAGCTCTGATACCACGTGTTGGATCAAGGATGCCGACTAGAGGGGGGTGAATAGGAGGCTTTTTAAAAACTTAAAGCTTAAAACAAATAAATGCAAATCCAGAACAAATAATATAAGCAATGGGAAAAGAGAACGAACACAGTAATTTTTACCGAGGTATCGGAGACTCGCCCAGTTTCCACTAGTCCTCGTTGAAGCACTCAAGTCACTTGAGTTTTGCCTCAATACTCACGAAGAGTATTATCAACTAACGGTTGCTCCTTGTCCACTCCGGAAAAGAGAGCACCAATGCCTTGTACAAGCTTGCCGAGCCTCTCCGACAATCTCCGTTCTGGAGAGGTCAACGGCCACGCCTCCGAACCGTCTAGGTGAGGGCGCTCACCAAGAGTAACAGGCAACGAAGTCTTCTCTTGACCTCCAAACACGCACCGAGAAACTAAGTGAATGCAAATGCAAATGAACTGAAGTGCTCGGTGGATCGGAAAACACTCGACTTGATCAAAAGATCAAGATTTTAAGTAGAAAACTAAAGCTCAAGAGTGTATAAGAAAATACTACTGCTTGTTGTATAAAATACGAGCTCAAAGCCTCTATTTATAGCCTCAAGAATCAAATGAACCGTTGGAGCTAAGGCTGAAAATCAGCAACTCAAATTGACAGTCAGTTTGCCTAACTGACAGTCAGTTTAGTACACAACGGCTGACAAAATTTACAGATAAAAAATAGCTAGCCGTTCGTGGTCATTTATGGAAAGCTGAAACCCACAACTGACAGTCAGTTATGCAAAATGACAGTCAGTTCGACCACAGACTCGACCAAAATCAAATAGAAACTCAGTAAAAAACATAGTGGTCGAAACCCCAACTGACAGTCAGTTTAGTACAAAAATTTTGAGCACAAAATACACCCTCTCTGGACAATTTTCAGTTAACACAAACTGACATTCAAACTGACAGTCAGTTCATCAAACTGACAGTCAGCCTGAATAAAAACAGAGATAACTTTAAATCCAGAAATCCAAAAGAGGTGTTTAATAGCTCGTTTGAAAAATAATTTCAAGAGCTACATTTTTGTCAACAGAAGAAAAAACCAGATCTGCCTAGATCTTTCTAGAAAATCGAAAAACTCTTCTGCTGTCAAAAACTGAACTGAAAATCCAAATAACTCAAATTAAGTTCAAATCAAATCCAACCAAAAAGGATGCAATGCAATGACCTAAGTTTCTCAGTTTATGTTGGAGATAAAAAGAAGACTTTCGCCACCCCTCTTTATAGTACGGTTAAAACTAAAAACAATTTTCCTAACCGATCATCTCCAAACGCCAAGATCAGTAAAAATAAAAACTCATAATACCTTAGGTCTTTCGCATCTTCATGATTTGCGTCTTGTCTCTGATCTTCTGCACCTCGTGCTTCACTTCATGTCGGGTTCATCTTGATCATCTCATAATTCTTCCCGAACAAACTCTGTATCAACAATCTCAGAAGCACAATTAGTCCAGAACACTTTGTTTTCATTAATCATCAAAATTAGGGTTAGTCATGAAGGCCTAGATGCAACAGAGGGATGCCTACGCCAGTGGCCATTCGGACGACCAATTGATGTCTCGAGCACGGGACATGTACAGGTAGGAGGTGGGTCATCCCTTCATCTTGGAGCACTGGTGGAGTGCTGTACGTGGTCAACCGGAGTGGTGCGGAAGCTACGTTGACTCTTCCAAAAGATCTTGCCTCAACAAAGAAGGTGCCTACATGTCGTCATCAAACAACGACGATGACCCTATCGAGCTTCCACAACCGGAAGGGCGGGACACGGCAAAGCATAAGCGCAAGGGTAAGGCCAAAACGAGTGAAACATCCTCGGCGTACGAGGAGACCCTACAGCGCATCGGCAAAGCCAATGCCGACCTCGATAGGGTGGCCGACAAAGCCGTTGTTGCAGCCGAAAATTTGCAAGAGATGACCAAAAGCAAGGAAAAAAAGCCACATTTATGAAGTCGTTGACGAAACTGATTATGGGGGATACATCCCATTTCTTGGATGCCCGTAAGATAGCGCATGCGGCCGCCTTAGAGTATGTCAATGACATGATTAAGGAAATGAAGAATAAATAGTATCTCGCATGATGTACTTTTCCTTTGTAAAATTGTACTCGCACCATTAATTAATTGAAGTCGTTTTGGATTTACCTGGTTGAACTGTGGCATGTGCTTGATACTTTTGGATTGTAGCCATTGGAACGGACACATCTGCTCGATGCTTTTGGAATGTAGCCATTGGAACTAACACATCTGCTCAATACTTTTGGATTGTAGCCGTTGGAACCGAGACATCTGCTCGATGCTTTTGGAGTGTAGCCGTTGGAACCGACGCATGTGCTAGATGCCTTTGCATTTAACCTGTCGTGGTATTAAGAATACCCCGGCAGGTTTTGAAGACGATCCTAGCGGAGATTACGCAGCGCGGGTTGACCGGGCGACCGGTCCTCCCCCGCCGGACAAACACAAGAAAAAACACGAGGATTTATACAGGTTCGGGTCCCAGTGGGGGCCCTAGTCCTGTCGACGTGCTCCCGACCGGAGTCGGCTGGGGAGGCTCTCTCCGGGGGAGAGGCTTCCGGAGCACGTCTGTGAGATTAGCTATTCCAAATAATAATGAGTTGATCCTTTACAACAGAGGGGTACAAGGGCTATTTATAGCCCCAAAAAGAAGCAAAAAGCCTAAACTACCCCGGAAGCCACCGTCGGATTGAAGGGTAGGACCGTCCTTCTCCCGGTCAAACGTCTTGGATGCTTGACAGGTGGTCGCTGATTCCCGAGGCGTCCCTCGCGTGACCTGCACGTGATAAACAAACAGGGGTTTTACCTTTTAGGAGGGCGATGACGTCCGGGACCCCTTCCGGAGAGCAGGGTCCCGGGGACCCAAAAGGCGGCGCCCGGGGCAGGCACCGGAGGCCACTGTCCCCGGGCCAATGGCGGGGCCCGAGACATGCCCGAGGGGCACGGTCCCGGGGGCCAAATGGTGGCGCCCGGGTCATGCCCGGGGGGCACGGTCCCGGGGGCCAAATAGCGGCTCCCGGGACATGCCCGGGGGGCACGGTCCCGGGGACCAAATGGCGGCGCCCGGGGCAGGCACCGGAGGCCACTGTCCCCGGGCAAATGGCGGCGCCCGGGACATGCCCGGGGGGCACGGTCCCGGGGGCCAAATGGCGGCGCCCGGGGCAGGCACCGGAGGCCACTGTCCCCGGGCAAATGGCGGCGCCCGGGACATGCCCGGGACATGCCCGGGGGGCACGGTCCCGGGGGCCAAATGGCGGCGCCCGGAACATGCCCCGGAGGCACGGTCCCGAGAGCCTAAAAGGCGGCGCCCGGGGCAGGCACCGGAGGCCACTGTCCCCGGGCAATCGTGAACTTACCTGGACTTGACCGCGTGGAGATTTCCCCCAACAGCAGCCCCCCATGCCCTCCGGGGACGAAGCTTGAGCCCCCGGAGGGAATGGTTACGGTACCGGGAAAATCTCCGGACGAAAATCACCGGAGCCCCGGCGACGCTTCGGTTTCTGTGCCGGGCGCTTTTATGGCCGCGCCGTTCTCGCAATAAATGCACGCGCAGTTCGAAACGGTGTCTCGATTTACGCGCCTGTACCTTTGTTTCCCGCGCACGGTTTGAATCAGTGGTCCAGATTGCCCCGAGGGGGCCACGTGGCGCGCATCTAGATCACGGCCAGCCTCTATAAATAGGGCCTTAGGGGGCCCCGGAAGCTCATTCCAAATCTTCAACTCCAGCTTCAGCTCTCCCGGTAGCGCTCTTCCGGTAGCTTCTCCGGTAGCCTTTTCCGGTAGCGAGCGTCCGGGGGTTGTTGACTTAGCCACCTGAAAACTTAGCCACCCAAAAAAGAAAGAACTGACCTAATGGCGCCCAAAGGTTGAGCGAAGACCACGGAGGTGCCCCCGGAGGAAATCCCCGTGGATTTCCTCTGGGCCTCCGAGTTCTCGGCCTCGGACGCGGAGTCCCTGGTCAAGAAGGGCGTCGTTGAAGAGGGGGACATCCGGGTCCCCCTAAAGAAGGACGGAGCCCCCCGCCCCAGGCCCGGAGAGGTCGTGGCCTTCGAGGCCTTCCTCGAGGCGGGGCTCCGGCTCCCGGTGCATCCGATGCTCCGGGAGTTTCTCAAAGAGTACGGGGTGGCTCTCAACCACCTCACCCCGAACGCGCTCGTCCGTATGGGCCTTTTTATATGGCTCTACAAGACAGCGACCGGGCGGGAGCCCACCCTCCGCGCCTTCCGGTACTTCTATGAACCGGCGGCGCGGAGCTCCCACCTGGTGAAGGGAGGACCGAAGTCCCCCTTCGGCTCGGTGATGGTCCAAATGCTGCCCTCCCGGATGGCGGACTACCCGGCGGCGGCCTCCCGGGACCACTGGGGGGACTGGCTCCGGAGGTGGTTCTACCTCCGGGTCTGGGACGAGGCGGTGGTCTACGCCCCGGAGCCTCCCACCTACAGCCGGTCATCCGCACCGAAGCCGCCGGTGTGGACGGACGAGGAGTTCGAGCTCCTCGGGAAGGTGGTGCTGACGAAGAAGGCCCGCTCGATGCGGGACGCCGCGGAGGAGCTGGCGCTCCTGCGGCTTTCCCCCTTCTCACGCGGGGGAAGGGGGATCGGCATGGGCCCGGAGCAGCGGCCTCTGGTTAAGCCGGTAACGCGGCGTAAGTCCCCTGCATTTTTGTACTTGCAGTTTTTTATGAGAAATTGACTAACTTTTTACCTCTTGCAGTGCGCCCGTACCCGGCGGCGAGGGACAAGGCGGAGCACCTCCTGGGGAGGTACTTCGCTGACGAACACGAGCGCATCGTGCGCCTCGTGGGGGAGGGGCCTCCCCGGAACCTGGTGGCCGAGGCCTACGGGCTCAGGCTTCCGGAGAGGAAGCCCCTTCCCACCCCCGGGTCTCATAAGCGGGGGAAGGATGCGGCCGGGGGCTCGGAGCCCAAAAGGCCCCGGGTCCAAAAGACCCCCGCCCCGACGACGACGCCGGCGACGACGCCGGTGAGGGCCCGGGAAGCGGCTCTCGGAGCCGAACATGCCCGGGCGGCGCCCCGGGCAGAGGCGACGCCTCCGCCCCCGGAGGCCCCCGTCGAGGCCCGGGGGAAGGAGGTTGTTACCGGCGGGGCGGGGTCCGATTCCGCGGACTACGCCCCGTCGCCAGTTCGAGTGACGCTTCTCTCGCCTCTCCCGGCGGCATTGGGGCCGGAGAGGCTAGAGGTGAGGTTTTCGGAGGCGGCGCCTCCGTGCCTCTGGCCGGTTGATGAGGAGGGGGGAAGCCCCTCAGTCTTCGAGGTCCCCCCGGAGCAGGAGGCTCCGAGGGCCCTCCGGCCTGGGGCGGGGAAAGGCCCGATGATCCCCCCCCGGGCGGAGAACCCCGCCCGATCTTCGTCTTCGTCTTCGGAGGAAACTTCGTCGACAAAGACGCCGGCGACGCCGGCCGTGCTCCCGGATTCCGAGGTCCGGGGGCCCTCTCCCGGCCGCGACAGGAGGGCCGGGCAAGATACCTCCCTACTTCCCGCGGGGGAGGTGGCCCGCTACGCGGAGGGCCTGCACAACCGGAAGGTGCAGGCCTTCGTAGCAGGAGGAACGCTCCACGAGCGTTTTGAGGGGCTCGAGTCCCTCGGAGCCCAGGTAACCCGAGCTCTCAACACCTTGGCTTTTTTCCTGCACTTGAGAATTTTCTAACTCTTTATGTATTTTGTAGGTAGCGACTGTTACCTGGGGCCTTGAGCAGCGGGTCACCCGGCTGCTCAAGGAGGCGGAGAGCCGGGCCGCGGCCTGCGTGGAGCAGCGGGAGGCGGCCCTCCGGGAGCGGGACGAAGCTCTTGATGAGCTATCCCGGGCCCGGGCGCAGGTGCACCTTTCGGAGGGCGCCTACATCCGCCTCCGAGAGGAGGCTAAGGTGAGGGAGAAGGCGCTCCGGGAGCTCGAGAGCTCCAGCGTCCGAGCGCTGTCGGACGCGGGCCGCTCTGTCCGTTCGACCTTGGAAAGCCTTGGCGTTAGCCTGGGCTCCGGGAGCGGCCCGGAGGTGCCCCCGGCTACCCTCGCGGAGGCTGTGCGTTTTCTTAACGCACAAGTCTCCGCCATCCCGGAGGCTGCGGACGTCCGGGCACGGGGCCGGGCAATCCCCGTCATCGCGGCCGCCGCGGGGCTCGTTGACTACCGTGGGGTCGGCGCCCGGGCGATCGGGGGGCGCATCCCCCGGAGCTTCCCGGAGGCCTTCGAGCCAACGCGCCGGGAGGTGGAGCTGCTGGCGGAGGGGTTCTACGACCGGATCATCCGGACGAGGTTCCCGACACCGGCGCCTCCGGCCGCGGATGCCCCCGCCCCGGCCACGGAGGAAGCTCCCCGGGGGGAGGACCCCAATGCTAAAGTATGAGCCTCCCCCGGGTCTTTAGCTAGGACCCCTTTTTATTTTGTTAGACATTTTGATTCCGGTAGCTTCTTAGGAGAAGCCCCGGGCACTTGTACAAAAACATTTTGCAACGAAATATATTTGAAATTTTTCTAAGTCTTTGCAATGAAATGTTACCAGGGTTCCCGGGGGGTTACTCCCGGGCAACGGTCCGGGAGAGGCTCTCCGGGGGACGCCCAAGCGGCTTTGATTTTGCTGAGCCTTGTCTCCGGGGAGCGCGACGGGGGTACTGCCCGGGAGCCTGTCCGGTTGAGGTGGCGCCCGGAGTGGCACTTGGATAATTTTGACAACAGCCGTGCTGAATTAACTCCCCCGCGCCCGAAGGCCCAGATGATACCTCCCCTCCGGATACTTCCGCCGGCTGGGTACGAGTTTTGGCCCGAAGACGTACTTCGGGACTCTCAGCGTCGCGTCTGGGCGCTGTACCGGGACTTGGCCCGGGAGCTGAGGGAGCGCCTCCGGGAGCTTTAGGCGTAGGGGCCTTAGGCTCGTAGAAAATCCCCCGGGTTAGGACCCGGGTTGTATCATTTCCGAAACCCACCGGAGGGGGAAGATGTCCTCCGGGTTTGTTGATCAATAAAGCGCATTGTTTCCTTTTATTGCGCCTCTTTATTTTCTTCTTCTTGGATGGTCTGGACGACTCATCTTAACAAGGGTGAGCTAAGTTTCTTCGTGGGTGACCCGGGGGCCCCCTGTCCCCCCCCGCCCACAGCGGGCGGGAGGAGGCCTCCGTGTGCTGTGGGGGTAACAGGGTCCCCGGGGGGAGCATAACCTGTAGAAATATTTTCTAAGTTAGAAAATTGTAAAAACAGGATTTCCGAGGGAGGGACCTTCCGGGATGCCCGGGGGCACCGGGAGAGGTTCATCCGGCCGCCGGGAGAGCGGGGAACCGGGAACAAGGCGCGGAAGGGGCTCATGAAAAGCCAATAAGACCTCCGGAGGGGAGCTTTCCGGGAGACTTCGTCCGGTCGCCGTGAGCGGGGAAACGGGAATAATGTCTCCGGGGGAAAATATATGAGAAATCCGTATCTTCGTAAAGCAATTGTCCGGTCGCCGTGAGAACGGGGAGCCGGGAATAAGGTCGACTCCCGGAGGAGGAAGATAGATCCAATCAAGCCGCAGGGGGCTGATCTTCCGGTCGCCGTGAGAACGGGGAGCCGGGAATAACGTCGACTCCCGGAGGAGGAAGAAAATCCAGAAAGCCATTAGACGTCCCGCTGAGGAGAGCGTCTACTCCCGGAGGAGGAAGTGCCCGAAGACGGGTCTTGAGTGTTTGGGTAGGGGACTAATCTCCCAAAGTGACTCGTTACCGCGGCCGCTGGGGACCGGGTTGCCGCTTAAACCCTCAGTCCACGAGGGCTGTTCGTAAGCCGCCCTTCAGGAGGGACTTGCTGGGGCAGGGCCCACTTCCTCACGGAGAGGGCATCCTCGCGGGGAGGGCTTCCTCACGGGGAGGGCATCTTCACGGGGAAGGCATCCTCGCGGGGAGGGCATCACCACTAGGGGCGGTAAACAAGAACAACCTGCAGTGAGACGGTTGAAGAACAAAGGCTATGCATTTATTAATAAAATATACAAAGCCCCCCCCTGCGAAGCCGCGAAGGGGGAAAAAGGGAAGCTACAGTGTCCCTCCTCCCCCTCCGGCATGACCGCTCCGGGGGAGGGGACAGGCCCGTAAGGCTCGACGTAGAACTTGCGAAGTAAACGCAAGTTCCAGGTGTGCTTCAGCTCCTGCTCTTGAAGGTTGGAGAGCTTGTAGGCCCCCGAGCCTAGGACAGCGGAGATCCTGTAGGGGCCCTCCCACTTGGGGGAGAGTTTTCCCTGGGCTTGGGGGTCCGTGACGCGCTTGAGGACAAGGTCCCCAAGGCGAAAAGCTCTTTCGCGCACGCGCTGGTTGTATGCGCGCGACATTTCGCGCTCGTAGATGGCGTGGCGGAGGAGCGCTCGGTCGCGCTCCTCCTCCACGAGGTCGATTTCCAGCCGCCGGTTGTCTTCGTTGGCCCGGTAGGCTGCGGTCGTGGCTCCGTTCAGGAGCTCGACCCGCAGCGACCGGAAGCCGATCTCCGGGGGGAGGACTGCCTCCGCCCCGTAGACTAGGGAGAAGGGAGCACGCCCTGTGGCCCGGGACGGGGTCGTGCGCACCGAGCAGAGGATGCTAGGGAGCTCCTCTGCCCACGCGCCCGCTTGGAAGCGGTTTGTTCGAGTCTCCGGCGTAACCCCTGTAGGATTACGCCATTGACCCTCTCGACGGCCCCGTTGCTTTGGGGATGGGCCACTGAGGCGAAGTGGATGACGACCCCCAGGCCTTCGCAGAATTCCCGGAAATAAGCCGAGTCGAATTGGGTCCCGTTGTCCACGGTGATTTCCCGGGGGACACCAAAACGACAAACGACGTTTTCCCAGAAAAACCGCTGAACGGCCCGGGAGGTTATGCTAGCCAAGGGCTCCGCCTCAACCCATTTTGTAAAGTAGTCGACCGCGACTACCGCATACTTGTATCCTCCGGGCGCTGGGGGGAAGGGCCCTAAGAGGTCCATCCCCCAGCGCACGAAGGGCCAAGTGATGGGGATAGTCCGCAGCGCTACAGGGGGGAGATTCGAGCCCTTGGCCATCTTCTGGCATGCTTCGCACGCGGAGACAAGGTCTCGCGCGTCGCACATGACTGTAGGCCAGTAGAAGCCCTGCCGAAGGGCCTTGGCGGCGATGGCACGCGGGGCTAGGTGAGAACCACAGCTCCCCGCGTGAATGTCTTCCAGGAGTTGAAGTCCCTCCGATCGGGGGAGGCAGCGCAGGAGGGCTGAAGCCCCCCGCTTGTAGAGCCTTCCCTCCAGCAGGAGATATGCCCGGGCTTTGGCCCGGAGGCGCTTAACCTCGGTCTCGTTGGGAGGGTCCCCCTCCCCCTTGATGAAGGAGATGAGGGGATCCATCCATGACGACGGCCGGACGATCTCGGCGACCTCCGGGACCGGAGGCTCGGGGCCTGCGTCCGGGGAGGCCACCGAGGGCTTCGTGATTGTTTCCAAGAAGGCCCCCTTAGGAAGCGTTTCCCGGGCGCTTGCCGCCCGGGCCAAAGCATCAGCCCGGTCATTCTCCCTTCGCGGGATATGCCGGGCCTCAAGGCCGTCGAAGTGTTTCTCCATCTTTCGTACATCCTGCAAGTAAAGACTTAAATTTGCGTCATGGCACAGGTAAGATTTGTCCATTTGGCAGACAACGAGCTGAGAGTCTCCCTTCACTAGTAGGCGCCGGATCCCCAGGGAGCGCGCAAGGCGCATCCCGAGGAGCAGAGCCTCGTATTCGGCGACGTTGTTGGTTGCGGGGAACTCGAGCCGCACGGAGTACTCGAGCTCCTTCCCCTCGGGGCTCCGGAGGACTACCCCCGCGCCAGCCCCAGCGAGACACAGCGACCCATCAAACAGCAGGGTCTAATGGTCACTGCGTCGGGGCGGCACAGGGAGATCTTCGTCCCCGGACCCAGAGGCGGGAGTCCATTCTACGACGAAGTCGGCGAGGACCTGCGACTTGATTGCGGAGCGGCCGGTAAGGGACAGGGAGAAGGGGGCAAGCTCGGCCCCCCACTTCCCAATCCGGCCGGTGGCTTCTTTATTCCGCAGTACCTCCCCCAGGGGGAGGGACGACGGAACGGTGATGGGGTGCCCCAGGAAGTAGTGCCGGAGCTTCCGGGACGCCATGAGGAGAGCGTAGCAAATCTTCTCCATCTCCGTGTACCGAGTCTTGGCCCCTTGGAGGGCTTCACTGACGTAGTACACGGGACGTTGCTGCCCCCCTTGCTCCTTCACCAAAACCGCGCTGACGGCGACGGGGGTCGCGGCGAGATAGAGGAGCAAGGGCTCTTCCGGAGACGGATTCACGAGCATTGGAGGGCTCGAGAGGTACTTCTTGAGGTCGTTGAAGGCTTCCTGGGCCTCGGGGGTCCAGCGGAACCCCTCAAGCCCTCGGAGGATCTTGAAGAACTGGAGGCCCCGCTCCCCCGAACGGGAGACGAAGCGGCTGAGCGCGGCCAGGCGGCCGGAGAGCCGCTGGACATCTTTGACGGAGCGCGGCGGGGGCATGTCTAGGAAGGCCCGGATCTTCTCGGGGTTTGCCTCAATGCCCCGCTGGGACACGAGGAAACCCAGGAGCTTCCCCCCGCGCACCCCGAAGGCGCACTTCCCCGGGTTGAGCTTGAGCCCGAACGCGCGGAGGTTGCGGAAGGTCTCTGCGAGGTCGTCAATGTGGGAGGCTGCACGGGGGCTCTTGACGACCGCGTCGTCTACGTAGACTTCGACGTTGCGGCCGACTTGATCTTTGAAGACCAGCGTCATCAGGCGTTGGAAGGTGGCTCCCGCATTCTTGAGCCCGAAGGGCATATGGCGGTAGCAGAAGGTTCCGAGGGGAGTTATAAAACTCGTCTTTTCCTCATCCCCCTCCGCCATCCGGACTTGATGGTATCCCGAGTAGGCGTCTAGGAAGCTCATCAGCTCGCACCCCGCGGTGGAGTCAACGAGCTGGTCGATCCGCGGGAGCGGGAAGTTGTCTTTGGGGCAAGCGCGGTTAAGGTCGGAGAAGTCCACGCACATGCGCCATTTGCCACTTGATTTCTTGACGAGGACGGGGTTTGCGAGCCACTCAGGGTGCAAGACTTCCCGGATGAACCCCGCCTCGTGGAGCCGGGCTATCTCCGTCTTGATAGCTTCTTGACGTTCGAGGGAGAGCTTCCTCAACTTCTGCTTGATAGGGGGGTGACCGGGGGTTACCGCGAGCTTGTGTTCAATAACCTCCCGGGCGACGCCCCGCATGTCCGAAGGCTTCCACGCAAAAACATCAGAGTTTTCGCGCAGAAAGGCTGCGAGTTGCGTTGCATGGTCTTGGGGGAGCTCTGCCCCGATTTGGACAGTTTTGTCCCTGCTGCCCGGGGACAGCGGGACCTTCCGGAGGCCCCCTTCCGGACGCGGCTTGAGGAGGGGCCTCCCAGGGGATGGCGCAGCGACGTCTACGTCCGAGGGGGGAGCCTCCCCCCCGGGTGCCTTGATCAGGTTGACGCTTCCTATTGTGGCAGCAGCTCGCTCGTATAGAGCACGGGCCATGTCTTGATCCCCCCGGACGTTGATCACGCCATGCGGCCCGGGGATCTTCATGCACAGGTAGTTTTGGTGGGTGGCAGCCCCCAGCCGATTGATCGTAGTCCTCCCCATAATCACATTGTAGGAGGAGGGGAGGTCCACTACGTCGAAGCGGACTAGCTCGGTCCGGTAGTTCTCCGGGGTGCCGAAGGTGATCGGGAGATCTACCTTGCCCACGGGGTGGATCGCCTTCCCCGGGACAAACCCTTGCAGAGGCCCTGCCGCTGGTTGCAGGAGCTTCTCATCCACCTGCATTTCCTTGAAGGTTTTGAGGAACAGGACGTCGGCGGAGCTTCCGCCGTCCACGAGGATGCGGGCCAAGTGGCAGTTGTAGATTGTCGCGGAGACAATGAGCGCGTCGTCGTGGGGGAAGCGAACCCCTCGCGCGTCTTCCGCCGTAAAGGTGAGGGGGACGTCCGACCACTTGGGCGGCACGGACGCGTGTAGCACCCCCACTACCTTAACTTCTCACTCATACTCCTTGCGCTGGGGCTTGGAATCCCGCCCGGAGGCGGACCCCCCTACGATGACGTTGATGCGGCGCTGAGAAGTTTCAAAGGGGAGAGCGTCTGAAGGCTCCCCCTCCTGCACCTGCTGCCCCCCCGCGGGAGCGGGAAGGGCCGGAACAGCTGGCCGAGGGGGCAAGGAGGCCGGAGTCCCCCCAACTGCCCGCGCTGGTCGAGGAACGCCGCGAAGTGCTGCAGCAGCTGGTGGCAATCTCGGGTGGCGTGGGTACTGGACCCGCGGAAGCTGCACCACGGTCCTTCCCGGCTTCTCCCCGCGGGGCCTTCGCGGCCGGGCGAAGACTGTCCTCCCCCATGGCCTCTCGGCTTGGGAAAGGGGCGGTTGCCCTTCGGGGGGTCGCGCGAGCCGCCTCCGCCCTCGAGGACAGAAGTGTCCCGAGGCCGTGGTTCGCTACGGCCCCCCTGCCTGGGGCGCCTGGGGGGATCCCGGGCCCCCCGCTCGGCGGGGGCAGGAGCCCCCTGGGTCTTCTTCCAGATGTCGTCTTCCTCCGCGCGAGCGTACTTTTCGAGTACGTTGAAGAGCTCGTCGGCGGAGGAGGGGCAGCTTCGAGAGAGTCTTCGGTGGAGTTCCCCCGGGAGGATCCCACTTTTGCAGGCTTCGATCACTGTGGAGTCTGGGACGTGGGCCACTTTGCTTTTTACTTGGGCAAAGCGCCTGAAGAAGCTTCTGATGGTCTCCCCGGTTCTCTGGCGCACTGTGTATAACTGTGAAGAATCCAGGGGACGTACGTAATTTTCCTGAAAGTTGGCGCAGAACTCCCGCTTCAGCTGCGAGAAAGACTTGATGGAGCCCGCCTTCAGATTGTAAAACCAGGAGCGGGCAATGCCGGTGAGGTAGAGGGGGAAGACGTTGCATTGGACGCTCTCGTCCCCCCCCCCCCCCCCGCCGCGGAGATGGCTGTGGAGTAGATTTGCACGAACTCGTAAGGGTCCGCCTCGCCATTATAATGTTCGATGTGCGGGGGACGGTAGGGCCGCGGCCATCGGATGCTGCGGAGTCTTCGACACAGAGGTTGGTTCGCCCCCTGCACTTCCCGGGGGGTGCCCCAGTCACTGTCTTCTTTAACGGGGGACGCCCCCTCGTTATCCGAGTCAGGTAGCGGCCCAAGAGGGCCGCCAGAGTGGTGGTGACGACGCTTCTCTTCCGGGCCGGGACTGATTTCCCGGACGTCCGGGCTTCCCTCCGGGGAGGATGGTTCTTCAGCTGGTCTCTTCCCCCGACCGGTGCGAGAGTGAGGCTCCCTGCGACAACGACAGGGGAGAAGTTCTTCCCCACGGCTGGGAGAATGCATTCGCTCGACCTCCCCCCGGGAGAAGCGGACCTGCTTCGCCGGGGGAGGGAGCTCCTGCACTGTAGCAGCCGGCCCGGAAGCTACCGGGGCCTGCTGGGGGGAGCCCCCTGCGACAGCCCCCGGGACCGGAAAGGGGGGAGCCCCTGCGCCATCCGGAACCGGGGAGGGGGCGCCCGGGGCGGCGCTTGGATCCGAAGAGGGGGCCCCTGCGGCAACGACTGGGACCGGAAAGGGGGAAGCCCCTGTGACATCCAGAACCAGTGGGGGGTGAGCCCCCTCGGCGACGTCCGGGGTTGGGGAGCCAATGCGGGGGGAAATTCGCTGAGGCAGGGGAGCTGCTCTGTCGACCGGCCCCGGTGCGGCAAACGCAATGCGAGGGGCGGGACTGGCTCCCGGCGTAGGAATAACCCCCGGCATGAAATGACCCCCAGCCCCGGAAGCGGGCCGGGGACGGGGTACCCCCCTGGTGCCACGAAGGGCCCGGGCATGAAAAAGCCTCCCGGCACCGGGACAGGCCCGAGTGCCGAGAAGTGTCCGGAAGTATATCCCGCGGGGGGAGGGAACCCCCTGGCGGGATCATACGGGTAGACAGCCCCCCGGAGACCGGAGGGGCCGCCGGGTATCCCACAAACGGGGGCATGATCCCCGGATATGCGTGCGACGAAAATGTGGGGGCCAGGGGCCGCGCCAACACACTGAGGAGCTCGTCCATAGAGCGCTGGGCGCGGAGCTGGCCCTCCACGAGAGCCTCCAGCAGGGCATCCCGGGGAGCCGGGGGAGCCGTCGGGGGGAAGCTCGTCCCGGCCGAGGTCCCCGCGGCCGCCGGGAGCGACCCGGAGGTGGAGGCACCTAGATTGAGAGGAAAGGTGGGAGGCGGTACCTGGGAATGGTCGCCTCCGGACGGAAGCGCCGGAACAGCAGTGTCCCGGACGGGCGGCGCCAGGTCACCGGGACCGGCGTCACCGGGAAGGGCGCGGGCCCTTGTTCTCGGGGGAGCCATGGCGATTCGTCACGGGTCCCCACGGACGGCGCCAACTGTCGTGGTATTAAGAATACCCCGGCAGGTTTTGAAGACGATCCTAGCGGAGATTACGCAGCGCGGGTTGTCCGGGCGACCGGTCCTCCCCCGCAGGACAAACACAAGAAAAAACACGAGGATTTATACAGGTTCGGGTCCCAGTGGGGGCCCTAGTCCTGTCGACGCGCTCCCGACCGGAGTCGGCTGGGGAGGCTCTCTCCGGGGGAGAGGCTTCCGGAGCACGTCTGTGAGATTAGCTATTCCAAATAATAATGAGTTGATCCTTTACAATAGAGGGGTACAAGGGCTATTTATAGCCCCAAAAAGACGCAAAAAGCCTAAACTACCCCGGAAGCCACCGTCGGATTGAAGGGTAGGACCGTCCTTCTCCCGGTCAAACGTCTTGGATGCTTGACAGGTGGTCGCTGATTCCCGAGGCGTCCCTCGCGTGACCTGCACGTGATAAACAAACAGGGGTTTTACCTTTTAGGAGGGCGATGACGTCCGGGACCCCTTCCGGAGAGCAGGGTCCCGGGGACCCAAAAGGCGGCGCCTGGGGCAGGCACCGGAGGCCACTGTCCCCGGGCCAATGGCGGCGCCCGAGACATGCCCGAGGGGCACGGTCCCGGGGGCCAAATGGTGGCGCCCGGGTCATGCCCGGGGGGGCACGGTCCCGGGGGCCAAATAGCGGCGCCCGGGACATGCCCGGGGGGCACGGTCCCGGGGACCAAATGGCGGCGCCCGGGGCAGGCACCGGAGGCCACTGTCCCCGGGCAAATGGCGGCGCCCGGGACATGCCCGGGGGGCACGGTCCCGGGGACCAAATGGCGGCGCCCGGGGCAGGCACCGGAGGCCACTGTCCCCGGGCAAATGGCGGCGCCCGGGACATGCCCGGGGGCCACGGTCCCGGGGGCCAAATTGCGGCGCCCGGGGCAGGCACCGGAGGCCACTGTCCCCGGGCAAATGGCGGCGCCCGGGACATGCCCGGGGGGCACGGTCCCGGGGGCCAAATGGCGGCGCCCGGAACATGCCCCGGAGGCACGATCCCGGGAGCCTAAAAGGCGGCGCCCGGGGCAGGCACCGGAGGCCACTGTCCCCGGGCAATCGTGAACTTACCTGGACTAGACCGCGTGGAGATTTCCCCCAACATAACCGTTGGAAGAGATGCACATGATTGATTCACTTCTCCCCCTATATATCGGAACCCCTCGAGCCCTCATCTTCAGAACTCAATAATCTCATCTTCACAACCGAGGCCTCTCTTCTTCGAGCACCAAAAGATCTTGCCTTGTCCCAAAAAATGTCGTCTAGCACAAGCACAAGTAATGCCGAGGACGAAGCTAGCAACCAAGTCTAAGAGTTCGTGGCGCAGTTCGTGACTGTCCAACCCCTCCACCGTCGCATTCTTGATGATGTTCAAGCCAGCATGGACAATGGTACATCGCACCGCCGCCAAGGAGGTAGCAGAAAGTACATCGATAGAGATCGCGAAGGCGGTCTTGACCATCTTGTCGCGGACTACTTCGCTGATGTTCCGGTCTACGCTGGGTACTTGTTCCGCAGTCGATTCTGAATGGGGAGACCCCTCTTTCTGCGAATCATTGAAGCTCTTGGGGAGTGGTCCCCGTACTTCAGTGAGAGGAGAGATGCCATCCATCGAAAGGGGGTATCTCCCTTGCAGAAGTGCACGGTGGCATTGCGCATGTTGTGCTATGGCTCCCCCACCGATGCCGTCGATGAGTATGTACGCATTGGAAAGTCGATGGCTATTGAGTTCCTGGAGCGCTTTGTCGAAGGAATCATTGATCGCTTCGCGGAGGAATATCTTCGTCAACCTACTGTCGACGACCTCCGACGTCTACTCCAGCAAGGAGAGTACCGAGGTTTCCTAGGGATGCTAGAAAGCATCGATTGCATGCACTGAGAATGACGCAATTGCCCAGTTGCGTGGAGGGGCCAATTCACCCGTGGTGATCAAGAAGTCCCTACAATAATACTTGAAGCGGTCGCGTCCAAAAACCTGTGGATATGACATGCTTTCTTTGATTTCGTCGGATCCAACAACGACATCAACATGCTGAACCAATCCCCCCTTTTCACGGATGTGTTGCGCGGCCGAACTCCTGCTGTTCCATACTTTGTTAATGGGACAGAGTACAATATGGGGTACTACTTGGCCGACGGTATTTACCTCGAATGGGCTGTCTTCGTGAAGACCATACCCTTGCCCCAAACGGAGAAACACAGGCTGTTCGCACAACATCAAGAGGGGGCAAGAAAGGATGTGGAGCGAGCCTTTGGGGTCTTGTAGAGTCAATTTGCTATTGTCCACAGGCCTGGTCGATTTTGGCGACGGTCAACCCTTACCAATATTACGAAAGCGTGTGTCATCCTCCACAACATGATAATCGAGGATGAGCAGCACTCTCATGACCCGACCGATGGGACGTATGATAGCCAAGGGACATCTACCGTAACACCGCCTACTCTCCACGGGAGTGCTCCGCCAAGTTTCGAACATATGCTAGCTCAAAACGATGCGATCTGTGCTCGCCCAACGCATCTACAACTGAAACGGGATCTTGTCGACCACATTTGGCAGCGTTTCAGGGGCGACAGTACCGACAAGTAGTAGTTTGTGTGGAGTCTTGTTTAAAATATATTCGAATTTTAATTAGTACGTGTCTTGTTTATTTCCATGTGTGCAATTTATTAAAGAAAAAATTTTAAAAATATTTTAATTTTTTTAATGTTATTTATAATTTTGTCTTTTATTTTGTTGTGTTCGAATTATCCGAACTTCATTTTAGCGATTTTATAATCTTTAATACATATTATATATGCGGGCCCCACACGAAGCGCCTCTCGAAGCACTTTTGCATTGGAGTGGGAGGCGCTTGAGAAGGCGCCTCGCGAAGCGCCAGTGCATTGGAAAGGGGGTGCTTCGGGTGGTGCTTCGCATAAGTGGCACGGAATATGCTGAATAATATTCTGTTGAAACGCCTCGCGAAGCACAGTACGTTGGACTCAGTCTTAGGGATTCTAATGGAATTGCTGACGTCGAATATAATGTATTGTAAATAGGTGTTATGGACTTATGGTTGATGTGGCCAAGTATGACACATCAAACAAATGCGAGTTGTTAGGAAAGGTAGTAGAAGTAGTTGGTTGAGGAATGTAGTCTACGATTAAACCCAATGGAAACATCAGGAAAGATGGTATTTTGGAGGAATATTTCGTGTTATGCGTGTGAAGCACCATCAAAGGTACCGACTACTCTAATACACTAGTGCTTCATTGAGTTCCTTAGGTGGACTCACGTGTAAATTGAATATAAGGTGATTTTAATAAATATAAATAATTTTATTTTTGAAATAGAATTTAAGTGATTTTTGGACTCAATATAAAGATAACTAAAAAAATTATAATTTTCTAAATATAATCAAGATTTAATTCAAACTATATCACTACATAAATCACAGTATAAATTACAAAACAAAAATTATATACAAAATTGTTGACACAAAAATCTAACAGACAGTTGGTACCTCGGAAAGCACCAATTTCCTTCTCTTGTTGAGGTGGTAAAATAAAATAATATATTTTTTTTGTAAGGCATCCACCCGAGTTTTTTTTACTAATAACCCAGATTTAAAAAATAATTACAAAACTAACCCACAGTTGCGAGAATTTACAGAAACGGCCTGCCACGTAAGCATGTCGAGCTCTGACAAGATGCATGTCGCACGGGCACGAACTTGTCGTGGTCGGAAGGCACGACTAGGCCCTTGTCGTGGTACCACGACAAGGCACGACCACAGCTTGTCGTGCTATGAGGACTCGACAACTGAAAAAGAATTATTGCAGGAACAGGGATTCGAACCCAGGCCGAGGACACGGGAGCGGGTGCGCGAGCCAGTTGGGCTAGGACTCTTAGTTGCACTAGAAGAGTAAACCTAATTAATATCCAGAAACATGTCGTGGATCTAGAGCTCGACAAGCAAAAATGTTTTAATTGCGGGAGCGGGGATTCAAACCCGAGCCAAGTACTTTGTAACCGAGGGCTCCAATCAGCTGGGTTAAGACACTTATTTGATATAAGGGCACTGCACATTTTAATATTGTGCAGCTTGTCGAGTTTCCAGAACTCGACAAACTGCTGGTCCCCTTTTATTCTTCTCTGGTCCTCTATCTAGGTATGCATGTATATGTATCTATGTCTAGGTATGTATGGCTATGTATGTATATGTATGTATGTATGTATATAAACATATATATGTATATGTATATGTAAGTATATGTATGTATGTATATATATGTATGTATATGTATGTATGTATATATATGTATATATATCTATACAGTATGTATGTATTTATGTATGTACATACCTACATACGTACTGTATAGATATATATATATATATATATGTATATATATATACATATACATATATATATGTATGTATGTATGTATGTATATATATATATACATACATATATACATGTATATGTATATATATCTATACAAATATATGTATGTATATATATATATAAGTATGTATATATATATGTATGTATGTATATACATATAATAAAAATATATAAGAAATCTAGTTAACTGCATGATTCATTTTGAATGTAACACACTGGAAAATAAAAGTGTTAGTACATGTTCGCTATGGGTTCGAACGACCCCTCTTATGCCCATGTCTATCTCTCTGAAAAGGCGATGGTGAGTACGGATCAGGTGGCACATGTGATCGCTGTCCAGCTGCGGTAGAAGGACCATGCCGCTCAATACCTGCATGACCCTGAGATGGCTGTGTCGGTGGAGGGTGATCTTCGAGCTCGCTAGGCGCCAACTCATCCGGTTGGTAGTACTGATGTGCATGAGGGTCGTTCAACCCTAACATGCTCAAGACCCAATCGTCGTTGTCCCGCTGTTGTGCCACCCAACTGGGCTCGGCCCCTTGCGGAGCGTAGTACTCACGATCGTCATGCACATCCATGTGGTCGTGGGCGGGCTCGCCCCAACTCTCCCAGGTAGACCCCCAGGGACTGAGTGTCTCTGTCCCTGGGCCGCTTGCTCAATATGAGCCTAGTCCCAATCTTCATCAGCAGCAAGCTGTTGGATCAAGGATGCCGACTAGAGGGGGGGTAAATAGGAGGCTTTTAAAAACTTTTAAGCTTGAACAAATAATTGCAAATCAAGAACAAATAAAATAAGCAAGAGAGGAAAAGAACGAACACAGCAATTTTTACGGAGGTATCGGAGACTCGCCCAGTCTCCACTAGTCCTCGTTGAAGCACTCAAGTCACTTGAGTTTTGCCTCAATACTCACAAAGAGTATTATCAACTATTGGTTGCTCCTTGTCCACTCCGGAAAGGCGAGCACCGATGCCTTGTACAAGCTTGCCGAGTCTCTCCAACAATCTCCGTTCTGGAGAGGTCAACGGCCACGCCTCCGAACCGTCTAGGTGAGGGCGCTCACCAAGAGTAACAGGCAGCGAGGTCTTCTCTTGACCTCCAAACACGCACCGAGAAGCTAAGTGAATGCAAATGCAAAAGAATTGAAGTGCTCGGTGGATCGGAAAACACTCGACTTGATCAAAAGATCAAGATTTTAAGTAGAAAACTAAAGCTCAAGAGTGTATAAGAAAATGCTACTGCTTATATTCTTAAACTTATGCCCAAAGCCCATTTTTATAGCCTCAAGAATCAAATGAACCGTTGGAGTTAGGGTTGAAAATCAGCAACTCAAACTGACAGTCAGTTTACCTAACTGACAGTCAGTTTAGTGCACAACGGCCGACAAAATTTACGGATGAAAATTTGCTAGCCGTTCGTGGTCGTTTAAGGAAAGCTGAAACCCACAACTGACAGTCAGTTATGCAAACTGACAGTCAGTTCGACCACATACTCGACCAAAAACAAATAGCAACTCAGTTAAAAACACTGTGGTCGAAACCCCAACTGACAGTCAGTTTAGTACAAAAATTTTGAGCACAAAATACACCCTCTCTGGACAATTGTCAATTTAATCAAACTGACATTCAAACTGACAGTCAGCTTGAACAAAAATAGAGATATCTTTAAATCCAGAAATCCAAAAGAGATGTTTAATAGCTCGTTTGAAAGATAATTTCAAGGGATACATTTTTGTCAACCGAAGAAAAAGCCAGATCTGCCTAGATCTTTCTAGAAAATCGAAAAACTCTTCTGCTGTCAAAAACTAAACTGAAAATCCAGATTTTCCAAATTAAGTTCAAACCAAATCCAACCAAAAAGATGCAATGCAATGACCTAAGTTTCTCGGTTTATGTTGGAGATAAAGAGAGGACTTTCGCCACCCCTCTTTATAGTACGGTTAAAACTAAAAAAAATTTCCCTAACCGATCATCTCCAAACGCCGAGATCGGTAAAAATAAAAACTCATAATACCTTAGGTCTTTCACATCTTCATGATTTGCGTCTTGTCTCTGATCTTCTGCACCTCGTGCTTCACTTCATGTCGGGTTCATCTTGATCATCTCGTAATTCTTTCCAAGCAAACTCTGTATCAACAATCTCAGAAGCACAATTAGTCCAGAACACTTTGTTTTCATTAATCATCAAAATTAGGGTTAGGCATGAAGGCCTAGATGCAACAATCTCCCCCTTTTTGATGATTGATGACAACAAGTGTTTAAAAATGAAATAAAAGAAATAACTCCCCCTGAGTATATGCATCTCATCATATCAGAGCATAATCCATTACATATACATCAGAGCATCTCATACATACAAGCACTCACAAATATGCATAAGTCATATAAATATGTATCAGAGCATACAAATCTCAAAACCAAGACATCATATATATATATCAGAGCATTCAACATCACAAAGTCAGGTCATCATATCCATAGATATATCATAAACCAAAATATCTCCATGATATAAAGACAATAAACATCTGTCCAAAACATCAAAATACTATAATATCCAGAAATACTTCTCCCCCTTTGGCATCAAGCACAAAAAGGGAGGCAATACAGAAAAGAGAGCCTAATGCTCAGAACCAGAAGAAACTCCTAAGACATCTGTATCTTCGGAGCCTGCTGGAGATCCAGATGCACCGATGACTGGGGATGCCAGAGGAGTAACTGCTGAAGCAGGAGCAGCTGAAGCCGGAGCAGGTACCGCAGGAGCTGGATCAGCAGGTCCTGAAGGTGTGCTCAGAGAAGACGAAGCCTGGCGGGCCCTCTTGCGAGGGACAGGAGAATCTGACGCAGGCAGACGTCGCAGTATCTCCTCCTGCTGTGCAAGCAAACGAAGCAACATCTGGTGATGCTCCGCCTGGGTGCTGAGGATCTGCTGCTGAGTCTGGAGGACCTGCTGGAGCAAAGAAGGTGACGCTGCGGAAGATCCGGCGCCAGGGTCTGAAGGAGGTGCTGGGCCGGACTCCTGAACTGGAGCCTCATCCGCTGACTCCCCTGCAGCATCATCATCTGATGCGGGAGAATCAGGGCCAGTAGCTGCAGCGGGGCTAGCACCGAGCCGGCGATCAGCCTGGCCCGGAGGATAGAAAAGAAGCGGATGATGGGGCCGAGGAAGCTCAGAATCGACAGCATGGATGTGAAGAAGCACCGCCATGATATACGGAGCGTATATCAGCTGACGGCGCGGGGAAAGAAGGACGTGCTAAATCTCACTGATGATGAGATCAGCAACGTCGAACGGCTCCTCCTGAAAGATGGAGATGAGCACATGAAGACCCAGATAAGTGACCCTGGCTCTGTCTCCGCTCATGGGGACCAATGTGAGACGGAGGATCCGCAGAGCCAGGTCAACATCGCGGCGCAGACCCGCGATGTGACGGAGCTGAAAGGGGCCAGAATAAAGCATGGCCACCTCCCGATGCTCCAGATCTGGGAGAGTGTGGAGCTGGCGGCCAGAAGGAGGACTCACTAGTCCAAGCGCTGACTCAAGCTGCTCCTTCGTGACGGTGTAGACCTGGAGGCCCGTCATGAAGGTCATGAAGTCGCGCTGAGGGGAGATGAAGACGGTGGAATAGAACTGGCGAATGGGCCCCTCAGCCCAGTGCAGAGAGGAATCGGCGACGAGGTCGCGGATCCCTATAGAGCCGAACAGATCTGCGAGGGTGGCGATGCCTGTGCGAGAGGCGATCGTACCCCACGACAGAGAGCGGTGGGCGAAGATGGGTGCACGGCTATAGACGCTGGTGAATAGGTCTAGGTGGAGGTATGTGTAACAGGTGAGGACGTCGCACGCGTCACGACCAGTGGGACGCGACAAGAGATAAGGGTTTGTGGAGCGGAGTGTGCGAAGGCGGCTCGCGTGCCACCGTGAATAATCCACGGGCACGCGCTCAGGCGGAGGCGAAGGCCGGTTCTCGGACGTCTGACCCGATGAACGCTAGCTGTTTGCCGCGTTCTTTCGTCGGGCCACACAACGAGAAGGACCGGGCTGATCAGACATGGCGATACGAAAAACAGAGAGAAAAGAACAGAGGAACGAGGGAAACACCTAAACAGAGGAGATTGAAACTGAAGTGATCGACGAAGCCGATGTGGAGCAACCGACCAGAAAAGCCACAGAGAACAAACACAGGACGGTTTGGGGAAGCACAGGAGAAACTCAACACCGACGAGCTGCACACGGCGAATCTACGGCCATGGCAAGAGGGCGGAGAAACGGCGGCGGCTAGATGCGGTGGAGGCGCAAAGGAGGGCGGTGGTGCTCGTCGACGTCCAGGAGGAGGCGCCGACGAGATTTTGTGGTGGCGCAGCACAAAAGGGAGGCACCGGCGGCGAGGGGAGCAAACGGCGGCGAGAGGAGAAGGCGAGAAGACAAGAAAACAGAACAGGGGTTTTTAGGGTTCTGGAGACCCCAACTGACAGTCAGTTTGATAAACTGACAATCAGTTCCAAACTCAGAAACATAGAACTGACAATCAGTGTACCATACTGACAGTCAGTTCACAGAACTGAGTTTTGAAACTGACAGTCAGTGTATGAGACTGACAATCAGTTTGAGACTCGAACACACGGAAGCTACGACCAAAGTCAATTGCACGTAACTGACTGTCATTTTGTGAAACTGACTGTCAATTAGTACAATGACTTCGACCAGAGACTAAAACCAGGCTCCTAAGCACTAAACTGACTATCAGTTAGAGGAACTGACTGTCAGTTTGGTAAATTTCGACCAGAAGCAGTCTAAAACCAAAGAGGGAATAAAATAATATTATTTTTTTTCAAACAATACTTTTAGCACATCAACTAGCATTTGATATATCAATAATGTTCAGTTCACCCCTTAAAAAGCAAAATCTTGATTCATCTAAGGAGTTGCATATCAGTTCTAACAAAATTCACATCAATATCTCCTTTTGCCACATGATCTCTAATAAAGTGGTGCCGTATTTCAATATGCTTAGTTCTAGACTGTTGAACAGGATTATTAACAATTTTAATGGCACTTTCATTATCACACAAGAGTGGCACTTTATCAAATATAATCCCATAATCCAAAAATGTCTGCTTCATCCATAATAATTGAGCACAACAATTGCCTGCAGACACATATTCAGCTTCAGCTGTGGAGAGAGCTACTGAATTCTGTTTCCTAGATGACCATGATACTAAGGATCTCCCCAACAGCTGACAGCTACCAGATGTGCTTTTTCGATCAATCTTGCACCCAACATAATCCGAATCCGAATAACCAATTAATTCAAAATTTGCGTCTTTCGGATACCAAAGTCCTAAACTGGGATAATATTTTAAATACCTAAGGATTCTTTTAAGAGCAGTTAAATGACATTCCTTAGGATCAGACTGAAATCTAGCACATAAGCACACACTAAACATGATATCAGGCCTAGATGCAGTAAGATACAATAAACTACCAATCATAGACCTATAAAGTTTAGAGTCGACCGATTTGCCGCTTTTGTCCATGTCCAGATGTCCATTGGTCGCCATGGGAGTTTTGATTGCCTTAGCGTCTTCCATCCCAAAGCGCTTGAGCAGGTCTTTCACGTACTTTGTTTGACTCATGAACGTACCGTTCTTGAGTTGCTTGATTTGAAGTCCAAGGAAGAAGCTCAGCTCTCCGATCATGGACATCTCGAACTCCCTAGACATCATCTCTCCAAATTCATGACAGAAATGTTCATTAGTAGACCCAAAAATAATATCATCAACATATATCTGACAAATGAACAATTCTTTTTCAATTTTCTTTGTAAAGAGAGTTGTATCAACCTTCCCAATTTTAAAAGCTTTTGATAAAAGAAAGTCTCTAAGCCGTTCATACCAAACTCGAGGATCTTATTTGAGACCATAGAGAGCTTTGGACAATTTAAACACATGGTTTGGAAATTTTGAATCTTCAAAACCAGGAGGTTGTTCAACAAAAACAAGTTCAGAAATTTCACCATTTAAGAACGCACTTTTAACATCCATTTGAAAAATTTTGATATTAAAACATGATGCATAAGCAAGAAGAATACGAATTGCTTCAAGTCTTGCTACCGGTGCAAAAGTTTCACCAAAGTCTAAGCCTTCGACTTGAGTGAAGTCTTGAGCAACAAGACGAGCTTTGTTCCTAATTACAACACCATTTTCATCTTCCTTATTTCTAAAAACTCATTTTGTTCCAATAACATTATGATCCTTGGGTCTTTCAACTAGAGTCCAAACTTCATTTCTAGAAAAGTTATTAAGTTCCTCATTCATGGCATTAACCCAATCAGGATCATTTAAAGCTTCATTAACATGTTTAGGTTCTAAAGAAGATACAAAAGAATGATGTTCACAAAATGCAGCAATACGAGATCGAGTTTGAACACCCTTACTGACGTCACCCAATATTTGGTCTAGAGGGTGATCCTTGGTGATCGTTTGATGTTGCCTTGGTGCTTCATCTTGTACTGCTTCATCTTGATCTTGTTCTGGAGGATCAACATGTGAAGATGATGCGTTTTGATCAACATTCTCAATGTTGACATCTTCTTCTTGATCTTCTTCTCTTGGCTTGATGTCTCCAATGGTTATGTTTTCATGGCTTCTTGAAGATCTTCACCTGAAATTTCATGAGAGACTTGCTCCTTTTGCGAGCCATTAGTTTCATCAAATTCAACATCACAGGATTCTTCAGTACAACCAGTATTTTTGTTGAAAATGCGATAAGCTTTACTAGTGGTGGAGTATCCGACTAGAAAGTGTTCATCTACTCTTCTTTGAAATTTACCACCAAAATTTCTTTTCTTAAGAATAAAGCATTTGCAACCAAAGACTCGGAAATAAGAAATATTTGGCTTACGCCCAATAAGAAGTTCATAAGGAGTCAAATTCAGAAGAGGATGCAAATAAAGTCGATTTATAGAATAGCAAGCGATATGCACGGCTTCAGCCCAGAAGCGAGTAGGAGTATCATACTCACTTAGCATAGTCCTTGCCATTTCTATAAGTGTTCGATTTTTCCTTTCAACGACTCCATTTTGCTGTGGAGTGTAGGATGTGGAAAATTCGTGTTTGGTTCCAAGAGAGTCACAAAAATCAAACAAGGTTGAATTAACGAACTCTCCACCATGATCACTACGGATTTTCTTGATGGATAATTCGAATTCAGTAGAAACACGTTTTGCAAAACTTTTGAAAACATCGGAGGTTTCAGATTTTTGGGAAATAAAGAAAACCCAAGTATAGCGAGTAAAATCGCCAACAATCACAAAACCATAATTGCTACCCCCGATACTTTGGAACTCGGAAGGTCCAACTAAATCCATATGAATGAGTTCCAAAGGTTTACAAGTAGAAAGAATGCGCTTAGTTGGATGTGAAGTAGCTACTTGCTTGCCAGCTTGACAAGCGTTACAAGGTTTGTCCTTTTCAAAATTCACATCCTTTAAGCCAACAACCAAATCACATTTTAAAAGTTTTCTCAACTGGTGCATTCCAACATGTGCAAGTCGTCTATGCCATAGCCAACCTTTTGAGGTTTGAGAGACAAGACATGTTGACAAAGATGCATCTTTTGAGTGAAAATCAACCAAATAAAGATTTCCAAAATGAAAGCCTTTAAAGATCAAGGTTTTATCTTTTAAACTTTCAACCAAAACTTCTTTTGGGAAAAATGTGCAACTAAAACCAAAATCGCAAATTTGTGCAACGGAAAGCAAATTGAAATTCAGAGATTCGACCAATAAAACATTCGAAATAGAAAGATCATTAGAGATTGTGATTTTACCCAAACCTACCACATTTCCTTGACGATTGTCGCCAAAGGTAATCTTTTGGTTCTCGCTTGAGTTGTCTTTGAGTGAGGTGAACAACTTCTTGTTACCAGTCATGTGTTCGGAGCACCCGCTATCTAGCACCCAATGCCTCCCACCGGTCTTGTAGTTCACCTGCACAAAAAAAATTAAGTCCTTTTAGGTACCCAAACCTTTTTGGGTCCTTCAATGTTAGCAATCAAAGTTTTGGGCACCCAAATAGATTTCTTCCTTTTATTTAACATGAGTGCACCAACATACTTTACTATAGCATAACCTTCCTCGACTTTTGAAGCATGTAGCAAGTATCAAAATAATTTGGATTCATTAAGGGACATGCTTCATGTAAGTGACCAGTTTCATGGCATTGATGACAAAATGTGTTGCATGCTTTAACAAATATAGTTTTAGAGTTTTGTTTCTTTCCTTTCTTTTGAAAATATCCTAATCCTTCTTTTCTTAAAGAACATTTTTGTTTACTAAGGATTAGATCAAGAGATATTTTGCCTTTGTAGCAGTTTTCTAAGCCTTTTCCAAGTTTTTCAACTTGTGCCTTAAGTTCATTATTTTCATTTAAGATGTTATCATTAGAAACACATGGAATGTGATGACTACTAGAGGGAGAATCATCCAAGTTACATGAAGTTGTAGCATCTACCTTAGATGTAACATCTTTTATGAGCATACTTTCATAAGAATCTTTAAGCTCGGAGTATTGAGTGCGTAGGGAAGAATGTTCTTCCTTAAGCGCCTTATACTTCCTTTTAGTTTTTCCAAAAACTTCATTTAATTCAGTTATTATTTCAACTAAATCATCATATGATGGATCGTTAGAGTGTACCTTTTCATCTCCTTTAGCCATAAGGCAAATGGATGAGCTAGTTGAAGTGTTGATGTTGCCGAGAGCTAATCCGGCCATCTTCTAGGAGCAATTTCTTTCGTCATCGGAGTCGGAGTCGGAGCTCTCACCTCCGGACATCCACTCTCCAAAGCAAGCTTCTTTGATTTCTTCATTCTTCTTCTTGAAGAACTTCTTCTTCTTGTTCCAAGTCTTGTTCTTGTTTGGACATCTTGATGCTATGTGTCCCTTCTCATGGCACCCATAGCAAATAATGTCCTTGAAGTTGTTTTGCTTTGGTCCCTTTGGTCGTGTGTCAAGGTTGACACCCTTCTTATGCAACCTACAAAGAAGTTTTTGAGTGTTTTTTACCATGAGTGCGAGGTCTTCATCGGAGAAGTCATCGCTTGAATTGTTCCTTGCGTTGGCTTTGAAGGCCAAAGCTTTCTTCTTTGTCTCCGAGGGTTCAGCTGCTTCTTTCTTCACCTTCTTGTGCATCTCATGGGTGATGAGGTTCCCATAAAGATCGGTTGGTGTTGTGGTCGATAAATCGGAGTTTGTGAGAACCGTGACCAAAGTGTCGAACCTTTCTGGTAAGACCCTAAGCATCTTTCTCACAATCTCAATGTCAGTAAAAACAACACCAAGACCCTTGAGTTTGTTCACAATGTTATTCAACCGAGTAAACATGGAATCCACCGACTCAGTTGATGACATGGTGAATGTCTCATATTTTTGCCTCACCATTAGCAACTTTGCCTCTTTAACCTTTGTTGTGCCCTCGTAAATTTCTTCAAGGGTGGTCCAAACCTTATGAGCAGTCGTGAGATTGCTCACACAGTTGAACTCATTCAAGGATAAACAGGCAAAGAGTGCATTTTTCGCACGGGCGTTTAAATGCAGTTTTCTCCTGTCCTCCTCAGACTGACTTACCGGATCATCCGAAGGAGTAAAACCGAGTTTAACAATATCCCATACATCAAGCCCCATAGCTTCTAGGAATACCGACATGCGCACTTTCCAATAAGGATAGTTTGTCCCATCAAAAATAGGCGCACGACCGGTATGACCAAGAAGGAAATCTCCACTTGACGACATCCTCTCTCTAGGCGGTAAAGCCTAATGAATCGAGAGACCAAACTCTGATACCACGTGTTGGATCAAGGATGCCAACTAGAGAGAGGGTGAATAGGAGGCTTTTAAAAACTTTTAAGCTTGAACAAATAATTGCAAATCAAGAACAAATAAAATAAGCAAGAGAGGAAGAGAATGAACACAGCAGTTTTTACCGAGGTATCGGAGACTCACCCAGTCTCCACTAGTCCTCGTTGAAGCACTCAAGTCACTTGAGTTTTGCCTCAATACTCACAAAGAGTATTATCAACTATTGGTTGCTCCTTGTCCACTCCGGAAAGGTGAGCACCGATGCCTTGTACAAGCTTGCCGAGTCTCTCCAACAATCTCCGTTCTGGAGAGGTCAACGGCCACGCCTCCAAACCGTCTAGGTGAGGGCGCTCACCAAGAGTAACAGGCAGCGAGGTCTTCTCTTGACCTCCAAACACGCACCGAGAAGCTAAGTGAATGCAAATGCAAAAGAACTGAAGTGCTCGGTGGATCGGAAAACACTTGACTTGATCAAAAGATCAAGATTTTAAGTAGAAAACTAAAGCTCAAGAGTGTATAAGAAAATGCTACTGCTTATATTCTTAAACTTATGCCCAAAGCCCTTTTTATAGCCTCAAGAATCAAATTAACCGTTGGAGCTAGGGCTGAAAATCAGCAACTCAAACTGACAGTCAGTTTACCTAACTGACAGTTAGTTTAGTGCACAACGGCCGACAAAATTTACGGATGAAAATTTGCTAGCCGTTCGTGGTCGTTTAAGGAAAGCTGAAACCCACAACTGACAGTCAATTCGACCACATACTCGACCAAAAACAAATAGAAACTCAGTTAAAAACACTGTGGTCAAAACCCCAACTGACAGTCAGTATGGACAAACTGATAGTCAGTTTAGTACAAAAATTTTGAGCACAAAATACACCCTCTCTGGACAATTGTCAGTTTAATCAAACTGACATTCCAAATGACAGTCAGTTTAGCAAACTGACAGTCAGCTTGAACAAAAATAGAGATATCTTTAAATCCAGAAATTCAAAAGAGGTGTTTAATAGCTCGTTTGAAAGATAATTTCAAGTGCTACATTTTTGTCAACCGAAGAAAAAGCCAGATCTGCCTAGATCTTTCTAGAAAATCAAAAAACTCTTCCACTGTCAAAAACTGAACTGAAAATCCAGATTTTCCAAATTAAGTTCAAACCAAATCCAACCAAAAAGATGCAATGCAATGACCTAAGTTTCTCGGTTTATGTTGGAGATAAAGAGAGGACTTTCGCCACCCCTCTTTATAGTACGGTTAAAACTAAAAAAAATTTCCCTAACCGATCATCTCCAAACGCCGAGATCGGTAAAAATAAAAACTCATAATACCTTAGGTCTTTCGCATCTTCATGATTTGCGTCTTGTCTCTAATCTTCTGCACCTCGTGCTTCACTTCATGTCGGGTTCATCTTGATCATCTCGTAATTCTTCCCGAGCAAACTCTGTATCAACAATCTCAGAAGCACAATTAGTCCAGAACACTTTGTTTTCATTAATCATCAAAATTAGGGTTAGGCATAAAGGCCTAGATGCAACACAAGCCGCTCTGCCAACGCCCTACTCGCATCGTCCCTGTCTTGACGACGGATGTCGTCCTCATCATCAGAGTCATCTGAATCGGGAGTGTGATATCTCGACGGGCCCCCAATATGCAGATCTCTGCGTCGAGCACTGTGCATTGACGAGGAACGACGAAGCCGAGACGGGCCGGCGGACGTCTTCGGTATGTCACCTCCCCAGGTCGACGATGTGTCACGATGACTGCGCCGTGCTGACGAAGTGCTCTGTCGAGCACCACGCAGGCTAGGCCGGGCTGACATCGGGATAGGTGGTCGGGCCCCTCTCCGGTGCGGAACCGATGCATCTGTCTTTCGGCCACAAGTTACGTCGAAGAAGAGTCGTTGTGCTGCTTCACGGATGGAATGTAGGGCAGCACGCGCCACCGTCTTGAAGTGTCGTCCTCCCTGACAAAGGCCAGACGATAGGTTTGCCGCCTGCCTGCCAATGGCCAACGCTAAGTCACCCTGCACATGCGAAACTCATATGGGAACTATGGAAAAATAGATAAGATAAGAGACCAACATAAGTATCCAGCGAAGACGAACGTACCGAGCGATGTATCTGGCCTGGGAAATGAACATCAAGACCGAGTCGAAGACTGTCTTGATGTGATAGTTCTGTCGGCGAAGGGGGGGCCGCACGAGCGAGTCGCGTGCGGGTGCACGGCACGTACCACTGAAGATAGGCTTGGTATGTCCCAGGGTCATACGGCCACTCCTCCACAACAACATCTGTCGCTGCGTAGTCCTCCCACTCGTCGACCCATTTGGCATTCTTGATCTGCCAGTTGTCGGAGTGTTTTCCTCTACGTGTTTGTCTGCAAAAGGTGACGCGATGCACATAAAGCAAAGAAACAAACAAATATGAGTGCGTACATGAGATATAGAAAATGTTCGAGGCATACACATGAATCTCCCGCGGGAGATGGCGTTGTCGATTTCTTTTCGGGGGCGGTATCTGCTGGTGTAGCCCGAACTGGCGCATCACCCTCTCCGGAAAATACGGCTCCACCACATGTGAGAACACCATGTGCCGGCGTGTAAGCCAGCAGTCCTGGCCCGTGGTGCAATGCGAGGAAATGCCATGCGGTACAACCTGGGAGATGTGCTCCGGTGTCCATAGTCTCCATATGACGCGCGCGTCCGATAGGAAATTAAACTCTCCCAGGTACGCCAAGTAACAGCGGTGAATCTGTGACGATGACCACCTCGGCCGACCTCCCAGCCAACGGGCTCCCATAGTCGGCTGATCCACCCAATCCTCGTAGTCCGCTGGTGCACCGTACGGATGGATGGGCCGCTGTAAACGCGGCCGACCAACGGGGAAGTGCTCCCATGACCACAACTGCAGCAGTATAGGGCATGCGGACAGCAATGATCCAGCTGCGGTCCTGCAACATGCCTAGCAAAGCCCCCTGTACGTCGCGCACAACACTGCCATCGCCCAGTTGTAACGCGGCATGGCCCCGACGTCGGCATCGACGATACTCTCGACCAGAGGAATGAACCACGTGTACACAGTGTTACCATGCGTCGAAGGGAACAAAATATACTGCAGCGTCACCAGCAAGTAGGCAAAGGATGCTGCCGAACTACATCGGCGGGGGCATCATCGGGGCACTCACGGTAGCGCGCCAGAAATCGGTGGGGGACACCACGCCTGGATGCCGGGATATCATTAGCGTGGTTAGCGATGTTGAATCGGAGGTGCATCTGTGCGCGCCAATCTAGGCGTGCTGGCCGGGGGACGATGGCATGTCCACTGCTAGGTAAACCAAGCAGCATGCTCACATCCTCCAGCGTGACTGTCATCTCCCCCCAGCGGAAGTGGAAAGTGTGGGTCTCCGGACGCCATCGATCTACCAATACGGTGATCAACGACCTGTCCAGTGTGAGATGCTAACCTATCTGTAGCATACGGGCGAACGGCAATAAACCTGCATCCCGGAGGATGGGGATATAGCCCTCATGCAGAGGCCAGTACTCCAAGGGAGCACGAACTATGAGCGGCTCCAAGTCCCCGCCCTTGGACAAGATGCGGCCGCGATGTCCACGATCACATGTACTACTCAGCAGCTCTGGAAGATCTCTATCCCCGCCAGCCATGCCTGTCAAAACATAAAACAGGAACCATTATTGAAAGTAACATAACATACAACGGGAACTGTTATTGAAAGTATCATACCCATGGATAGCACAAGACATGAAAGTAACATAACATAAACATATTACAAGGTTTCATATGGATTACAACAATCCAATGCAAATGAGAAGCGTATTACAAAGTTTATTACAAAGTTTCTTACAAGGCTAGGTCGATGGTCCGGGTGCATTCAAACAATCCTTCCTGCTATGTCCGGGCTGCCTACAGATCGAGCATTTCCTAGCTCGTGAGCTACCCCCTGTGACTCATCCATGTCGTTGTGTATTCGGCGTGTCTTCCGTCGCCCTGGACCCGTTCGCTTTAGATTTACATCTGGGATCCAGGTAGTCTCGCCAGCAGGGATAACTCTGTAGTCACCGAGCGTCATAAAAACTCTCCACACGCCACTCCACGTGTTTGAAAGGTTTTCAAGGATGAAGTACTCCGAAAGGTAAGGCGCAGGGCTCACACCAAGCGCCGCACATGAAGCAAGGACATGCGAGCAGGATTTGTGCAGTAGCTTCAGTTTGTTACATGAGCACTCAGGGACATCCCCAAGAATGACCTCGTGCACCCGTCCAGGTCTCAGTTGGCCGCTCACGTTCTTCTGCCGAAGGCGGACTTGAATAATTCGGTGCAGTCTGTTTATAACTGTCACCTCGTGCCGCTGGGCCTTGTCTACGCGAGCAGTCAGGTAGGACTGCACAACATCTGGCAAGGTTCTCACGGGATCGTCGACTAGCGTTTTGGCGACTACACTTCTGTTGTTGAAGTACTTGGCTGTGCGGTACCATGTCATCTCCACTACAGCAGTCACCGGTAAACACCGGACTCCCTTCAACACATAATTGCACACCTCTGAAAGGTTCGTCGTCATTATCCCAAACCTTGTGCCATCTTCGTCGTGCAGCAAGGACCATTTCTCAATGTCCTTGTCCTGATCCATTGGGAGAATTTGCTCATGTTCGCATCATCGGCAGCATTGCTGGCCCTCCTCGTGGAGTACCTGACTGTCAGCGCCTCTAATTTGTGGAACACAGCCTGGAACTTCCTCGGTTGATTTTGCATGCACAGCCGCTTGTACAGATCCATGATCTGTTTACTGCAGAAGTGTGTGAAAAGGTTTGCTGCAATGTGCCACACGCACCAACGGCTGCGCACATCCTCCCATTTGTACGGAGCATCAGGGGCCCCGCGCATTACCTCAATGGCATGGAGCAGCCCTCGGTGGCGGTCCGATATGATGCACACCTTCTCTCGATCACCAACAACCACCCGCTTCACGTTGACCAAAAACCACAACCAACTTTCTAAGTTTTCAGACTCGACAATCGCGTACGCCAATGGAAGCAATTGGTCGTTAGCATCCGCAGCAACAGCAATGAGAAGACTGCCCTTGTACTTTCCGGTCAGGAACGTACCATCCACGCATATGACCGGACGACAATAAGCAAATGCCTCGATGCACTGGCGGTATGACTAGAACAATCGACGGAGTACCCGAGTGTTCTGTATGGAGCTACCATCTCGACGTGTAGCTGGCTGATCGAAGAGATCTAAAAATGTGCCTGGGTTGGTCTAAGCGATGTTGCGCAGCAACCGCATCACATTGTTGTAGGCATGGTCGAATGTGCCCAACATGCCCTCAATTGCCTTCTGTTTTGCTTTCCAGGCCTTTGCATACCGTATAGTGTACCCACACCTATCGGCAACTTGCTTCATTATTTCTCTCGGCATTATCGAAATGTTCTCTCGCAGGGCCGGCTGGATGATATTACCGACGTACGCCGACGTCAGGTTCCTGTGTCTGTCCAACGCCTCCGTGAGTAGGCATGTGTGTGCGGTAACTCTTGTCACCACAAAACCGATGTCGTCCTTCAGCCGCATCGCACAAATCTTCCTTGGGCAGTCTGCTGTTACACAGGCTGCGACAAAAAGGTTGGGGTTTGACTTAACGACCTCATATTGCCGGTTAATTGCGAGGGATCAGCTCGCTACGGCATTCTTTAGATCTTCCTTGCTTTGAAACTCCTGCTCTACTTGTAAGCCACCGTGCTCGAAAGACCACCTTGAACCCTGATCCCTTGGCAACACAGCTTGACTGTATGCTGAGTGATCTAGCCACTCCTGTGGGAGACCAGGAGTATCGTCATCAGAGCCATCGGATGCCTTCGAGTCCGTCGAATCATCTTCGTCGGACACTGATGGAAGGCAATCCAGTACCTCGCACACATCTACGCGAGTATGGCAGAATACATCCGACCACTCGCTAGCCCTGAATCTCGCAGGACCGGGCACGACGCTTGGCTCACCCTCCACCGCACACTCGGCTGCTCGTACGTTGCAGAACTGCACATACATCGTGAACTGGCCGAGCAGTCCGCCATGGGGGTCTTCCACTCTTCGAATATAAGAACTCCAAGATTTGTCCCCTTTAATTTCGCGCAGCATCCAGTATGGCTCATTATCTACCTCACGAACGATGAGCCCTTCAATTAGAGCCATTTCATCACGAGGCCGCTTCCCGAACATATTCAGGATCCACAAATTCAGCTCTAGGAATAAGGTGTTATGTACGCTCAACTCGCCCGTCACATACTGGTAATGGCTCATATAAACTCCGTTTTGCCCCTCGCGAATTATGCCGTCACCATAAAATATGCAAATTTTTTTCGGACTCTCCATTCCCTACACACATTCATCTCACGCGTAAATAACATGACACCATTACACACATGCACATAGTTCCTAAAACCATACATACACATATACATTTGAAAAACATAATTTCTAAACATAGAGCATGCATGCATGCATGTAATTGAAAATAGCCTACTTTCATAATTTCTAAATACTTACACTTATATATTTTACAAAACATAATTCTTAGACATAGAGTATGCATGTGCACAATTAAAAATAATCTAATTTTATATTTTCTACAAACATACACACATGCACATAGTTTCTAAAACCATACACTACATTTGGAAAACATAATTTCTAAACATAGAACATGCATGCATGCATGTAATTGAAAATAACCTAGTTTCATAATTTCTAAATACTTACACATATATATTTTACAAAACCTAATTCTTAGACATAGAGTATGCATGTGCACAATTAAAAATAACATAATTTTATATTTTCTACAAACATACACACATGCACATAGTTTCTAAAACCATACACATATACATTTGAAAAACATAATTTCTAAACATAGAGCATGCATGCATGCATGTAATTGAAAATAACCTAGTTTCATAATTTCTAAATACATACGCATATATATTTTACAAAACCTAATTTTTAGATATAGAGTATGCATGTGCACAATTAAAAATAACCTAATTTTATATTTTCTAGAAACATACACACATGCACATAGTTTCTAAAACCATACACATATACATTTGAAAAACATAATTTCTAAATATAGAGCATGCATGCATGCATGTAATTGAAAATAACCTAGTTTCATAATTTCTAAATACATACGCATATATATTTTACAAAACCTAATTTTTAGACATACAGTATGCATGTGCACAATTAAAAATAACCTAATTTTATATTTTCTAAAAACATACACACAGGCACATAGTTTCTAAAACAATATACACATACATTTGAAAAACATAATTTCCAAACATACACACATACATTTCAAAAACCTATTTTTCAAACATACACACATACATTTATAAAACCCTATTTTCCAAACATATACACATACATTTCAAACATACACACATACATTTTAAAACCCTATTTTCCAAATATACACACATACATTTCAAAAAACTATTTTTCAAACATACACACATACATTTATAAAACCCTATTTTCCAAACATACACACATACATTTCAAAAACCTATTTTCCAAACATACAAACATACACACATATATTTCAAAAATCTATTTTTCAAACACACACACATACATTTATAAAACCCTATTTGCCAAACATGTACACATACATTTCCAAACATACACACATACATTTAAAAAAACCTATTTTACAAACATACATACATACACATGCACATGCATGCACATATTTCCTAAACATATTCCTAAAAACATAATACCTACTCTTGTATATACATAAACATAAATATAAACCCTAATCACGTCATTAGCAACATAATTAACAGAATCTTAAATGCATTTCGAAAAAAATTACCTCTTTTCGAAGAGCTCGCAATTCTCTACAAACTTCTCTTCTACACCGAATAAATTTATCGGACAGATTTTGCTAGATCTAGGGTGGAAAATATGAGATGAAGTGTGTGTGTGCTGCTACTGCTTCAAATGAATGAGTGTGTGTGAGTGAGTTGGGCGCAGGGGACCAGAGAAGAATAAAAGGGGACCAGCAGCTTGTCGAGTTCTGGAAACTCGACAAGTTGCACAATATTAAAATGTGCAGTGCCCTTATATCAGATAAGTGTCTTAGCCCAGCTGGTGGGAGTTCTCGGTTGCAAAGTACTTGGCTCGGGTTCGAATCCCGGCTCCCGCAATTAAAACATTTTTGCTTGTCGAGCTCTGGATCCACGACATGTTTCTGGATATTAATTAGGCTTACTCTTCTAGTGCAGCTAAGAGTCCTAGCCCAACTGGCTCGCGCGCCCGCTCCCGTGTTCTCGGCCCGGGTTTGAATCCCCATTCCGGCAATAATTCTTTTTTAGTTGTCGAGTCCTCACAGCACGACAAGCTGTGGTCGAGGGACACGACAAGGGCCTAGTCGTGCCTTCCGACCACGACAAGTTCGCGCTCGTGCGACATGCACCTTGTCGAGTTCTAGGAGCTCGACATGCTTACGTGGTAGGTCATTTCTGTAAATTCTCGCAACTGTGAGTTAGTTTTATAATTATTTTTTAAATCTGAGTTATTAGTAAAAAAAACTCGCATCCACCCATACAATCCTATTGGACTTAGCCTAAGCTAACTGCGGCGCTCATCAAAGCGGATGCCTAGTTGCCATTTAGGAGAGAGAACGAGATGACAAGGCCATTTTAGCGGGGCAGCCACTCCACGTGCGACTGGGTGCCAGCATTGCAGGTGGGGGGTCCAAGCATTCATTAGTGCAATTTTTTTATTATTTCTGGTAGTGAGTATATTAAATATTTTAATATGTGCTTAACACACGGTAGGACCTAACTAAGAAATTTAGATTAGTGCTTGGGGTTACAAAAAGAATATGTCTATAGAGATGTTTATGATGATATAGATTATTATAATAAAGTACATGTATTGTATATACTCTAAGTGTTCTTCGAGGGGTTCTAGAGATGGAATCACCAAACCACTATTCTCCAAATTATATAAATACATTTCTTGCTTTACGTGGGTCGTGATACCGTATTTTCTTTCCTCAGTCATGTGTGGGGCTCGCCACAAGAGCCGAAGTTAGACGGAACGCCAAACTCTCTTTTATCATATTAGTTCGATATGGATTTTTTTTTTCAACAAACGTCTGTATATAACAACGTATACAAGATGCATGCTCTAATATAGTCAATTAAACTTATTCAACTCATCTAATTTCAACTAACCAAGCACCATTCTGTTGAAAAAACACTAACCAAGCATCATCTAAATATGAGTTTTTTTTATTAATAACCCAAATTTAAAAATAATTACAAAACTAACCTACAGTTGCGAGAATTTACAAAAATAACCTATCACGTTAGCATGTCGAGCTTCCAGAGCTCGACAAACTAGCTGTCGTGTTTCAACCAGCATGTCGAGTACTCAAGGCACACCTAGGTCCTTGTCGAGCCCCTCGACCACGACCACAACTTGTCGTCGATCACAACCGCTTGTCGCATTTGCAGAACTCGACAAGCTTGAACCAAAAAGAATTTATATTGCGGGAACGGGGATACGAACCCGGGCCGAGGACATGGGAGCGGGCGCGCGAGCCAGTTGGGCGGGAGCGGGGATTCGAACCCGAGCCGACGACGTGGCAGCCGGAGGCTCCCACCAGCTGAGCTAAGAGACTTAATTGGTTATAATACCACTGCACATTTTAATATTGTTTCACTTGTCGAGTTTCCAGAACTCGACAAGCTGCTGGTCCCCTCTTTATCCTTGTCTGGTCCCCTCCGCCCAACACACACTCATTCAGTTAGCAACAAAACAACAGCAGCACACACACACCTCCTCTCATTTTCAATCTTTCACTCTAGATCTAGCAAAATCCGTTCGATAAATTTATTCGGTGTAGAAGAGAAACTTGTAGAGAATTGCGAGCTCTTCGAAAAGAGGTATTTTTTTTCGAAATGCATTTAAAATTCTGTTAATTATATTGCTGATGACGTAATTAGGGTTTATGTTTATGTTTATGTGTATAAAACCACTAGAGGAGGTATTATGTTTTTAGGAATATGTTTAGGAAATATGTGCATGTGCATATGTATGTATGTTTGTAAAATAGGTTATTTCAAATGTATGTGTGTATGTTTGGAAATGTCTGTTTGGAAAATAGGGTTTTTAAATGTATGTGTGTATGTTTGAAAAATAGGATTTTTGAAATGTATGTGTGTATGTTTGGAAAATAGGTTTTTTTAAATGTATGTGTGTATGTTTGGAAATGTATGTGTGTATGTTTGGAAAATAGGGTTTTATAAATGTATGTGTGTATGTTTGAAAAATAGGGTTTTTAAATGTATGTGTGTATGTTTGGAAATGTATGTGTATATGTTTGGAAAATAAGGTTTTATAAATGTATGTGTGTATGTTTGAAAAATAGGTATTGGAAATGTATGTATGTATGTTTAGAAAATAAGGTTTTTAAATATATATGTATATCGTTTTAGAAACTATGTGCATGTGTGTATATTTTTAGAAAATATAAAACTAGGTTATTCTTAATTGTGCACATGCATACTCTATGTCTAAGAATTAGGTTTTGTAAATATATGTGTGTATGTATTTAGAAATTATGAAACTAGATTATTTTCAATTACATGCATGCATACATGCTCTATGTTTAGAAATTATGTTTTTGAAATGTATATGTATATGGTTTTAGAAACTATGTAAATGTGTGTATGTTTTTAGAAAATATAAAATTAGGTCATTTTTAATTGTGCACATGTATACTCTATGTCTAAGAATTAGGTTTTGTAAAATATATATGTGTATGTATTTAGAAATTATGAAACTAGATTATTTTCAATTACATGCATGTATGCGTGCTCTATGTTTAGAAATTATGTTTTTGAAATGTATATGTGTATGGTTTTAGAAACTATGTGAATGTGTGTATGTTTTTAGAAAATATAAAATTAGGTTATTTTTAATTGTGCACATGCATACTCTATGTGTAAGAATTAGGTTTTGTAAAATATATATGTGTATGTATTTACAAATTATGAAACTAGGTTATTTTCAATTATATGCATGCATGCATGCTCTATGTTTAGAAATTATGTTTTTCAAATGTATATGTGTATGGTTTTAGAAACTATGTGCATGTGTGTATGTTTTTAGAAAATATAAAATTAGGTTATTTTTAATTGTGCACATGCATACTCTATGTCTAAGAATTAGGTTTTGTAAATATATATGTGTATGTATTTAGAAATTATGAAACTAGGTTATTTTCAATTACATGCATGCATGCATGTTCTATGTTTAGAAATTATGTTTTTCAAATGTATATGTGTATGGTTTTAGAAACTATGTGCATGTGTGTATGTTTTTAGAAAATATAAAATTAGGTTATTTTTAACTGTACACATGCATGCTCTATATTTAAGAATTATGTTTTGTAAATGTATATGTGTATGTATTTAGAAATGAATCCATAAGATTGTCAGACATAATGGTGTCATGTTATTTATGCGTGAGATGAATGTGTGTAGGGAATGGAGAGTCCGAAAAAAATTTGCATATTTTATGGTGACGGCATAATTCGCGAGGGGCAAAGCGGGGTTGATATGAGCCATTGCCAGTATGTGACGGGCGAGCTGAGCGTACATAACACCTCATTCCTAGAGCTGAATTTATGGATCCTGAATATGTTCGGGAAGCGGCCTCGTGATGAAATGGCTCTAATTGAAGGGCTCATCGTTCGTGAGGTAGATAATGAGTCATACTGGATGCTGCGCGAAATTAAAGGGGACAAATCTTGGAGCTCTTATATTCGAAGAGTGGAAGACCCCCCATGGCGGACTGCTCGGCCAGTTCGCAATATATGTGCAGTTCTGCAACGTACGAGTAGCCGAGTGTGTGGTGGAGGGTGAGCCAAGCGTCATGCCCGGTCCTGCGAGATTCAGGGCTAGCGAGTGGTCGGATGTATTCTACTATACTCGTGTAGATGTGTGCGAGGTACTGGATTGCCTTCCATCAGTGTCCGACGAAGATGATTCGACGGACTCGGAGGCATCCGATGGCTCTAATGACGATACTCCTGGTCCCCCGCAGGAGTGGCTACATCATTCAGCATACAGTCAAGCTGTGTTGCCAAGGGATCAGGGTTCGAGGTGGTCTTTCGAGCACGGTGGCTTACAAGTAGAGCAGAAGTTTCAAAGCAAGGAAGATCTAAAGAATGCCGTAGCGAGCTGGTCCCTCGCAATTAACCGGCAATACAAGGTCATCAAGTCAAACCCCAACCTTTTTGTCGTAGCTTGTGTAACAGCAGGCTGCCCATGGAAGATTCGTGCGATGCGGCCGAAGGACGACATCTGTTTTGTGGTGACAAGAGTTACCGCACACACATGCTTGCTCACGGAGGCGCTGGACAGACACAGGAACCTGACGTCGGTAATATCATCCAGCCGGCCCTGCGAGAGAACATTTCGATAATGCCGAGAGAAATAATGAAGCAAGTTGCCGATAGGTGTGGGTACACTATACGGTATGCAAAGGCCTGGAGAGCAAAACAGAAGGCAATTGAGGGCATGTTCGGCACATTCGACCATGCCTACAACAATGTGATGCGGTTGCTGCGCAACATCGCTCAGACCAACCCAGGCACATTTTTAGATTTCTTCGATCAGCCAGCTGCACGTCGAGATGGTAGCCCCATACAAAACACTCGGGTACTCTGTCGATTGTTCTGGTCATACCGCCAGTGCATTGAGGCATTTGCTTATTGTCGTCCGGTCATATGAGTGGATGGTACGTTCTTGACCGGAAAGTACAAGAGCAGTCTTCTCATTGGTGTTGCTACGGATGCTAACAACCAATTGCTTCCATTGGCGTACGCGATCGTTGAGTCTGAAAACTCAGAAAGTTTGTTGTGGTTTCTGGTCAACGTGAAGCGGGCGGTTGTTGGTGATCGAGAGAAGGTGTGCATCATATCGGACCGCCACCGAGGGTTACTCCATGCCATTGGGGTAATGCGCGGAGCCCCAGAAGCTCCGTACAAATGGGAGGATGTGCGCAGCCGTTGGTGCATGCGGCACATTGCAGCAAACTTTTTCACATACTTCTGCAGTAAACAGATCATGGATCTGTTCAAGCAGCTATGCATGCAAAATCAACCAAGGAAGTTCCAGGCTGTGTTCGACAAATTAGAGGCGCTGACAGTGAAGCACTCCACGAGGAGGGCCAGCAATGCTGCCGATGATGCGAACGTGAGCAAATTCTCCGAATGGATTCAGGACAAGGACATCGAGAAATGGTCCTTGCTGCACAACGAAGATGGCGCAAGGTTTGGGATAATGACGACGAACCTTTCAGAGGTGTGCAATTATGTGTTGAAGGTAGTCCGGTGTTTGCCGGTGACTGCTGTAATGGAGATGACATGGTACCGCACAGCCGAATACTTCAACAACAGAAGTGTAAGCGCCAAAACGCTAGTCGATGATCCCATGAGAACCTTGCCAGATGTTATGCAGTTCTACTTGACTGCCCAGCGACACAAGGTGACAGTTATAAATAGATTGCACCGAATCATTCAAATCTGTCTTCGGCAGAAGAACATGAGCGGCCAACTGAGGACTGGATGGGTGCACGAGGTCATTCTTGGGGATGTCGCTGAGTGCTCATGTAACAAACCGAAGCTACTGCACAAGCCCTGCTCGCATGTCCTTGGCTTCATGTGCGGCGTTCGGTGTGAGCCCTGCGCCTTACCTTTCGGAGTACTTCAGCCTTGATAACCTTTCAAACACGTGAAGTGGCGTGTGGAGAGTTTTTATGACGCTCAGTGACTACAGAGTTATCCCTGCTGGCGAGATTACCTGGATCCCAGATGTAAATCTAAAGCGAACAGGTCCTAGGCGATGGAAGACACTCCGAATACACAACGACATGGACGAGTCACAGGGGGTAGCTCACGAGCTAGGAAATGCTAAGAACTCGACAAGCTGTGGTCGTGGTCGAGGGGCTCGACAAGGCCCTAGTCATGCCTTGAGTGCTCGACATGCTGATCGAAACACGACAGCCAGCTTGTCGAGCTCTGAAAGTTCGACATGCTGATGTGACATGCCATTTTTGTAAATTCTCATAACTGTGGTTAGTTTTGTAATTATTTTTTTTAATCTGAGTTATTAATAAAAAAAACTCTCTAAATATATGTATTTGGTCCATCTAGCTCAAGCTTAACTGGCTCTTACAGGTCAGGCTGCGTTCCGTGCAGGTAACCAACACTCCACGCAACATAGATTTTCACATTACAATTTCCATGCATGCTTCGCGAGAACATGAAAGCATGGATTTTGATATAACTACTTAGCAATCAATTATACCAAGAAAGAAAAATACATTGCATCTCATCCTTCAAGATTAGTGATCACTCGCATTAGTTAACCGTAAGTAGCAACGATGTTACCAAACATTATTAATGCAATTTAAAGCAAAGAAAATTTAGCTAATTAGGTGCAGGAAACCTGCATCTAGCCAATTAAAAAGAGACACGTAAAGCAGAAAAAATTACAGATAAAAAAGAATGTCATAGTTTCAACAGATAGCAAACCATGGTCAGCTTTGTCATTATTACGGTTCTAGCAACAAAACATATGAGATTGACAGTAGAATATGATGATTCCTGTCATGTAGTTATTTGATTTAATATCATATTTTATTTTAAATATAACATGCCACACCTAAATTTTCCATAGACAAAAATATGAGATTATCATACATATCATCTTGCCATATTTTTCTCATCACACTTATTTTTTTCAATGGTGGACATACACAGTGGATGTGGCTGGCCACAATTAAGGCTTATGCAAAATGTGGCATCGAATGAAAGAGGCGCTTATACTCTCAGCGTCGACACTGGTATGAGTTTTGGCAGCCCCGGCCGGTGTACGGCTCTCCGGGCTTCGTGCACGAGCCTAAGCAGGCCGGGCTGTTCGGGTTGAGCGCCCCCCCCGCGATGGTGTTCAAGAGAATGCGGCGGTGCACCTCCATGTCCACCGCCAACGCCTGCTCGACGTCGGCCTCCAGCTTTGCCATCAGCTGGCGCGCCGGGTCGGCGATGCTGTAGGCGCCCGTGCGGGCGAAATCATACTTCACACAGCCAGCGGCTGCGCCGGCGAGCGCAAGGACGACGGCAAGGAGGAGGGGTGGAGAGATGTGAAGTTTCTTGTTCATGCTCTCTTTTTGCATTTGCATGGACTATACTTTGGAGTTTCGAGAGCTTTAGTGCTGCAAAATATATATAGTGTGAGCACCTAGTTATAACTAAATGTTTGGTATTGGGACAATTGCATGTGGTCCAATGGAAGTTAAACTTTTTTTTTTCTGAAGAACTTTGATTAGAGTGGTGCTATTTGTCCTGTGCATTAAAATTATACAAATAAACTGACGTGTTCTTATGGAACTAGCTGGAAAATAAGAGAAACGAATTTTTTTGATATTTTTTAATGATTTGATGTCATAACCGACCCATGGTTTGCTCTATTATACACATATATACACACAAATTTTTTTGATATTTTTTAATGATTTGATGTCATAACTGACTCATGGTTTGCTCTATTATAAGTGGATTTAGAAAATAAATATAATTTTAATACACGAATTTAGAACATGTACATGTATTTTTTTTTATTTGATGAATGGTGATCCTTTTAATTAAAATCGACTGTCTAAAAGAAGAAGGTACTTATAAACTCCACTAACCAAAATTTTCCGCCAATCATGGTACCGGTACAAGTGCAACTGCCCATTTTCTCAACCAATTATGCGGTACCCAAGCGCACCAAACGGTGCATCAGTGACTAAATCTCTCTCCCCAATTTATCTTGGTGAGAATTGAAATTATGCTTGTTCACGTACAATGGTAGTCTTAATATCCGTTTAGAGTGGAGGGTTTTAAAAGAATTTTATAGAAAATCAATTAAATGTATTCTTACTCGATATGATGAGATTTTCTTTAAAATTTATGTGAAAATCCGCTGATCCAAATCTACCCTTAACTCTTAAAATATCACACAACTTTTGTGGGTTCTTATTTCTATCTTGAGCTTTTAAATAATATATTAATGTGTAATCGGCTATTGACAATGAAGTTGTTAGAATGTGGGAGCAGAACTAAAAAAATTCACATTAGGAGTGTCAAAATAATAGTAAGAGACGAATGACAGAGATTAAGGGAAATATTTTATTTGTTTCATATGCTAAAAAATTATGTACAATAGAGAGGCATACCTACTATTCTCTGCCCCTATTAGAATCTCTTGTCGCGCAATGTTGATATTTAGTATAAATAGTATAAATCTACTTTTGTTCCTGCCAGTGTAGGGTTGTTTGGTTGTTAAGTTTGACATATATTTTGCTATTAGGGCTAGAAACGAGTCGAGTTTGAGTGAATTCAGATTGGCTCGGTTCGGGCTCGATAGTGTATCGGGCTTGGTTCGAACTTAGCTCGAAATATTAACAAGCTTGAAGTCAGAATTGGGATCGGTTCGAAACAAGGGGCAGAGGGAATTTCCGGTGGAGCTGGTTGAAGCCGCGAGCGGCACGTGGAATAGTGGCGAGCCGCAAGACCAAGCCGTCGTGGTTCGGTCACAAAGTGGCGGGCCCCACCGGGCGCGCGCTGTTCGAAGCAGCCACGTTGTAGGAGTCGTGGGCGCGCGTCGATCGAACTTCACGTGTTTTGTGGAGCCCGCCACAGGAACGCGTTGGAGCTTTCTCGGCCTCCCCGCATTACCACACGTGGACGGGAGAGGAGGCAAGGACGAGGCGGCGGTGGCAGCAGGGACAGGGATACACAAGGCGATGGCGGCGGACGGGGCGGGGACGGGGATGGACGAGGCGGTAGTGAACGGGGATGGACGGGGCGGGGACGAGGCGGCGGCGGGGACGGGAATAGACGAGGCAGCGGCGGCGACGGCGACCAATTAACGAAGTGCCTCTAAAAGAGCCTTTGTATTGGAGAGGGAAGAGACGTTGTAGCATCTCGAAGAGTCTATGCATTGGAGAGGAAAAATTCTTAGTGCAGGCTCTTCGCTAATATGGTGGGGAATATTTATCTGAAGAGCCTATCAGTTAGGAGTTAGGATTGGAGACAGCCTAAGCTAACTGCAGCGCTCATCAAAACCGAGGCCTAGTTGCCATATAGGAGAGAGAGAACGTGATGACAAGGCAATGTTGGCGAGGCAGCCACTCCACGTGCGACTGCGTGCCAGCATTGCAGGTGGGGTCCAAGCATTCATTAGTGCAATTTTTTTTATTATATCTGGAAGGGAGTATATTAAATATTTTAATACGTGCTTAATACACGGTAGGACCTAACTAAGAAATTTAGATTAGTGATTGGGTTTCATGAAGAATATATCTATGGAGATATTTATGATGATAAGTATATGCATGGTATATAGTCTAAGTGTTCTTCGAGGGGTTCTAGAGATGGAACCACCAAACCACTACTCTAAATTATGCAAAACATTTCTTGCGTTATGTGGGCTGTGATATTGTCTTTCTTTCGTCACTCATGTGTTGGGCTCGCCACAAGAGTCGGAGCTAGACGGAATGTAAACTCTCTTTTATCATATCAGTTTGTAATAGATTCTTTTTTCCAACAAACAGATCTATATATAACAGTGTGTTGAATATGCTCTAATATAATCAATTAAACTTATTCAACTCCTCTAATTTCAACTAACCAAGCACCATTCTGTTGAAAAAACACTAACCAAGCATCATCTAAATATATGTATTTGGTCCATCTAGCTCAAGCTTGACTGGCTCTTACAGGTCAGGCTGCGTTCCGTGCAGGTAACCAACACTCCACGCAACATATATTTTCACATTACAATTTCCATGCATGCTTCGCGAGAACATGAAAGCATGGATTTTGATATAACTACTTAGCAATCAATTATACCAAGAAAGAAAAATACATTGCATCTCATCCTTCAAGATTAGTGATCACTCGCATTAGTTAACCGTAAGTAGCAACGATGTTACCAAACATTATTAATGCAATTTAAAGCAAAGAAAATTTAGCTAATTAGGTGCAGGAAACCTGCATCTAGCCAATTAAAAAGAGACACGTAAAGCAGAAAAAATTACAAATAAAAAAGAATGTCATAGTTTCAACATATAGCAAACCATGATCAGCTTTGTAATTATTACGGTTCTAGCAACAAAACATAAGAGATTGACAGTAGAATATGATGATTCCTGCCATATAGTTATTTGATTTAATATCATATTTTATTTTAAATATAACATGCCACACCTAAATTTGTCATAATTTTTAGACAAAAATATGAGATTATCATAATATCATCTTGCCATATTTTTCACATCACACTTGTTTTTTTCATTGGTGGACATACACAGTGGATGTGGCTTGCCACACTTAAGGCTTATGCAAAATGTGGCATCGAATGAAAGAGGCTCTTATACTCTCAGCCACATTGGTATCTCCTTTGGCAGTTCCGGCCGGTGTACGGCTCTCCGTGCGCCGGGCACTGGCCCAAGCAGGCCGGCCTGTTCGGGTTGAGCGTCCGCGGCGCGATGGTGTTCAAGAGAATGCGGCGGTGCACCTCCATGTCCACCGCCAACGCCTGCTCGACGTCGGCCTCCAGCTTCGCCATCAGCTGGCGAGCCGGGTCGGCGATGTTGTAGGCGCCCGTGCGGGCGAAATCATACTTCACACAGCCAGCGGCTGCGCCGGCGAGCGCAAGGACGACGGCAAGGAGGAGGAGTGGAGAGATGTTAAGTTTCTTGTTTATGCTCTCTTTTTGCATTTGCGTGGACTATACTTTGGAGTTTCGAGAGCTTTAGTCCTGCAAAATATATATAGTGTGAGCACCAAGTTATAACTAAATGTTTGGTATGGGACAATTGCATGTGGTCCAATGGAAGTTAACTTTTTTTTTTCTGAAAAACTTTGATTAGAGTGGTGCTATTTGTCCTGTGCATTGAAATTATACAAATAAACTGACGTGTTCTTATGGAACTAGCTGGAAAATAAGAGAAACGTTAGATAGATAGAGAGGGGTATATAGTGAAAATCATTATTTGGGTGTCGACAAGGATAACAAATCATCGTAAAAAAAATTCTTAAAAAGTTGTATAGATATTTGTTATAGCAATCTAATTTTATATAAAATTTCAAGTTTTCAAACTCAATTGATGTTAAGAAAAAAAAAATTTAATGAATGTTATAAAAAAAATTTGTTATAGCAATCTAGCTGTCGTATTTCGACCAGCATGTCGAGCACTCAAGGCACAACTAGGGTCTTGTCGAGCCCATCGACCACGACCACAACTTGTCGTCGATCACGACCGCTTGTCGCATTTGCAGAACTCAACAAGCTTGAACCAAAAAGAATTTATATTGCAGGAACGGGGATTCGAACCCGGGCCAAGGACATGGGAGTGGGTGCGCGAGCCAGTTGGGCTAGGACTCTTAACTGCACTAAAAGAGTCCGCCTATTTAATATGCAGACACTTGTCGAGGATTCAGAGTTCGACAAGCAAAAAAGGTTTAATTGCGGGAGCGGGGATTCGAACCAGAGCCGACAACGTGGCAGCCGGAGGGTCCCACCAGCTGGGCTACGAGACTTAACTGGTTATAATACCACTGCACATTTTAATATTATTTCACTTGTCGAGTTTCCAGAACTCGACAAGCTGCTGGTCCCCTCTTTATCCTTCTCTAGTCCCCTCCGCCCAACACACACTCACACACACTCATTCAGTTAGCAACAAAACAACAGCAGCACACACACACCTTCTCTCATTTTCAATCTTCCACTCTAGATGTAGCAAAATCCGTCCGATAAATTTATTCGGTGTAGAAGAGAAACTTGTAGAGAATTGCGAGCTCTTCGAAAAGAGGTTTTTTTTCGAAATGAATTTAAAATTCTGTTAATTATATTGCTAATGACGTAATTAGGGTTTATGTTTATATTTATGTGTATAAAACCACTAGAGTAGGTATTATGTTTTTAGGAATATGTTTAGGAAATATGTGCATGTGCATATGTATGTATGTTTGTAAAATAGGTTATTTCAAATGTATGTGTGTATGTTTGGAAATGTATGTGTATATGTTTGAAAAATAGGGTTTTATAAATGTATGTGTATGTTTGGAAATGTCTGTTTGGAAAATAGGGTTTTTAAATTTATGTGTGTATGTTTGGAAAATAGGGTTTTTGAAATGTATGTGTGTATGTTTGAAAAATAGGTTTTTTTTAAATGTATGTTTGGAAAATAGGGTTTTATAAATGTATGTGTGTATGTTTGAAAAATAGGGTTTTTAAATGTATGTGTGTATGTTTGGAAATGTATGTGTATATGTTTGGAAAATAGGATTTTATAAATGTATGTGTGTATGTTTGGAAAATAGGTATTGGAAATGTATGTATGTATGTTTAGAAAATAGGGTTTTTAAATGTATATGTATATCGTTTTAGAAACTATGTGTATGTGTGTATGTTTTTAGAAAATATAAAACTAGGTTATTTTTAATTGTGCACATGCATACTCTATGCCTAAGAATTATGTTTTGTAAATATATGTGTGTATGTATTTAGAAATTATGAAATTAGGTTATTTTCAATTACATGCATGCATGCATGCTCTATGTTTAGAAATTATGTTTTAGAAATGTATATATGTATGGTTTTAGAAACTATGTAAATGTGTGTATGTTTTTAGAAAATATAAAATTAGGTCATTTTTAATTGTACACATGTATACTCTATGTCTAAGAATTAAGTTTTCTAAAATTTGCATATCTTATGGTGACGTCATAATTCGTGAGGGGCAAAGCGGGGTTGATATGAGCCGTTGCCAGTATGTGACGGGCGAGCTGAGCGTACATAACACCTCATTCCTAGAGCTGAATTTATAGATTTTGAATATGTTCGGGAAGCGGCCTCGTGATGAAATGGCTCTAATTGAAGGGCTCATCGTTCGTGAGGTAGATAATGAGCCATACTGGATTCTGCCCGAAATTAAAGGGGACAAATCTTGGAGCTCTTATATTCGAAGAGTGAAAGACCCCCATGGCGGACTGCTCGGCCAGTTCACAATGTATGTGCAGTTCTGCAACGTACGAGTAGCCGAGTGTGTGGTGGAGGGTGAACCAAGCGTCATGCCCGGTCCTGCGAGATTCAGGGCTAGCGAGTGGTCGGATGTATTCTACCATACTAGTGTAGATGTGTGCGAGATACTGGATTGCCTTCCATCAGTGTCCGACGAAGATGATTCGACGGACTCGGACGCATCCGATGGCTCTGATGACGATACTCTTGGTCCCCCGCAGGAGTGGCTAGATCATTCAGCATACAGTCAAGCTGTGTTGCCAAGGGATCAGGGTTCGAGGTGGTCTTTCGAGCACGGTGGCTTACAAGTAGAGCAGAAGTTTCAAAGCAAAGAAGATCTAAAGAATGCCGTGGCGAGCTGGTCCTTCGCAATTAACCGGCAATACAAGGTCGTCAAGTCAAACCCCAACTTTTTTGTCGTAGCCTGTGTAACAGTAGGCTGCCCATGGAAGATTCGTGCGATGCGGCCGAAGGACGACATCGGTTTTGGTGACAAGAGTTACCGCACACACATGTTTGCTCACAGAGGCGCTGGACAGACACAGGAACCTAACGTCGGCGTACGTTGGTAATATCATCCAGCCAGCCCTGCAAGAGAACATTTCGATAATGCCGAGAGAAATAATGAAGCAAGTTGCCGATAGGTGTGGGTACACTATACGGTATGTAAAGGCCTGGAGAGCAAAACAGAAGGCAATTGAGGGCATGTTCGGCACATTCGACCACGCCTACAACAATGTGATGCAGTTGCTGCGCAACATCGCTCAGACTAACCCAGGCACATTTTTAGATTTCTTCGATCAGCCAGCTGCACGTCGAGATGGTAGCCCCATACAGAACACTCGGGTACTCCATCGATTGTTCTGGTCATACCGCCAATGCATTGAGGCATTTGCTTATTGTCGTCCGGTCATATGCGTGGATGGTACGTTCTTGACCGGAAAGTATAAGGGCAGTCTTCTCATTGCTGTTGCTGTAGATGCTAACAACCAATTGCTTCCATTGGCGTACGCGATTGTCGAGTCTGAAAACTCAAAAAGTTTGCTGTGGTTTCTGGTTAACGTGAAACGGGCGGTTGTTGGTGATTGAGAGAAGGTATGCATCATATCGGACCGCCACCGAGGGCTGCTCCATGCCATTGAGGTAATGCGCGGAGCCCCAGATGCTCCGTACAAATGGGAGGATGTGCGCAACCGTTGGTGCATGCGGCACATTGCAGCAAACTTTTTCACACACTTCCGCAGTAAACAGATCATGGATCTGTTCAAGCAGCTATGCATGCAAAATCAACCGAGGAAGTTCCAAGCTGTGTTCGACAAATTGGAGGCGCTGACAGTGAAGTACTCCACGAGGAGGGCCGGCAATACTGCCAATGATGCGAACGTGAGCAAATTCTCCCAATGGATTCAGGACAAGGACATCGAGAAATGGTCCTTGTTGCACGACGAAGATGGCGCAAGGTTTGGGATAGTGACAACGAACCTTTTAGAGATGTGCAATTATGTGTTGAAGGGAGTCCGGTGTTTACCGGTGACTGCTGTAATGGAGATGACATGGTACCGCACAGCCGAGTACTTCAACAACAGAAGTGTAGCCGCCAAAATGCTAGTCGATGATCCCATGAGAATCTTGCCAGATGTTATGCAGTCCTACTTGACTGCCTAGCGACACGAGATGACAGTTATAAATAAACTGCACCGAATCATTTAAATCCGCCTTCGGTAGAAGAACATGAGCGGCCAACTGAGGCCTGGATGGGTGCACGAGGTCATTCTTGGGGATGTCGCTGAGTGCTCATATAACAAACCGAAGCTACTGTACAAGCCCTGCTCGCATGTCCTTGCTTCATGTGCGGCGCTTGGTGTGAACCCTGTGCCTTACCTTTCGGAGTACTTCAACCTTGATAACCTTTCAAACACGTGAAGTGGCGTGTGGAGAGTTTTTATGACGCTCGGTGACTACAGAGTTATCCCTGCTGGCGAGACTACCTGGATCCCAGATGTAAATCTAAAACGAACGGGTCCTGGGCGATGGAAGACACTCCAAATATACAACGACATGGACGAGTCACAGCGGTAGCTCACGAGCTAGGAAATACTAAGAACTCGACAAGCTGTGGTCGTGATCAAGGGGCTCGACAAGGCCCTAGTCGTGCCTTGAGTGCTCGACATGCTGGTCGAAACATGACAGTCAGCTTGTCGAGCTCTGAAAGCTCGACATGATGATATGACAGGCCATTTTGTAAATTATCGCAACTGTGGATTAGTTTTGTAATTATTTTTTTAATCTGAGTTATTAATAAAAAAAACTCTCTAAATATATGTATTTGGTCCATCTAGCTCAAGCTTGACTGGCTCTTACAGGTCAGGCTGCGTTCCGTGCAGGTAACCAACACTCCACGCAACATAGATTTTCACATTACAATTTCCATGCATGCTTCGCGAGAACATGAAAGCATGGATTTTGATATAACTACTTAGCAATCAATTATACCAAGAAAGAAAAATACATTGCATCTCATCCTTCAAGATTAGTGATCACTCGCATTAGTTAACCGTAAGTAGCAACGATGTTACCAAACATTATTAATGCAATTTAAAGCAAAGAAAATTTAGCTAATTAGGTGCAGGAAACCTGCATCTAGCCAATTAAAAAGAGACACGTAAAGCAGAAAAAATTACAAATAAAAAAGAATGTCATAGTTTCAACATATAGCAAACCATGGTCAGCTTTGCAATTATTACGGTTCTAGCAACAAAACATAAGAGATTGACAGTAGAATATGATGATTCCTGTCATGTAGTTATTTGATTTAATATCATATTTTATTTTAAATATAACATGCCACACCTAAATTTTCCATAGACAAAAATATGAGATTATCATACATATCATCTTGCCATATTTTTCTCATCACACTTATTTTTTTCAATGGTGGACATACACAGTGGATGTGGCTGGCCACAATTAAGGCTTATGCAAAATGTGGCATCGAATGAAAGAGGCGCTTATACTCTCAGCGTCGACACTGGTATGTGTTTTGGCAGCCCCGGCCGGTGTACGGCTCTCCGGGCTTCGTGCACGAGCCTAAGCAGGCCGGGCTGTTCGGGTTGAGCGCCCCCCCCGCGATGTTGTTCAAGAGAATGCGGCGGTGCACCTCCATGTCCACCGCCAACGCCTGCTCGACGTCGGCCTCCAGCTTTGCCATCAGCTGGCGCGCCGGGTCGGCGATGCTGTAGGCGCCCGTGCGGGCGAAATCATACTTCACACAGCCAGCGGCTGCGCCGGCGAGCGCAAGGACGACGGCAAGGAGGAGGGGTGGAGAGATGTGAAGTTTCTTGTTCATGCTCTCTTTTTGCACTTGCATGGACTATACTTTGGAGTTTCGAGAGCTTTAGTGCTGCAAAAAATATATAATGTGAGCACCAAGTTATAACTAAATGTTTGGTATGGGACAATTGCATGTGGTCCAATGGAAGTTAACTTTTTTTTTTTTCTGAAGAACTTTGATTAGAGTGGTGCTATTTGTCCTGTGCATTGAAATTATACAAATAAACTGACGTGTTCTTATGGAACTAGCTGGAAAATAAGAGAAACGTTAGATAGATAGAGAGGAGTATATAGTGAAAATCATTATTTGGGTGTCAAAATACTAATCATGTCGATTAGGATAATAAATCATCGTAAAAAAAATTCTTAAAAAGTTGTATAGATATTTGTTATAGCAATCTAATTTTATATAAAATTTCAAGTTTTCAAACTCAATTGATGTTAAGAAAAAAAAAATTTAATGAATGGTGACTTCTGTCCTTTTCTCTTTTTTTTTTTGTTGTTTTTAATTTTAGTATTTGTCATAAATTTATTTATTTTTGTAACACCAACTGAATCTAAACTTGAAATTGTGTAAGGTCTTAGGTTACACTCACACACATATATACACACGCAAATTTTTTGATATTTTTTAATGATTTGACGTCACAACTGACTCATGGTTTGCTCTATGAGTTGGTTTAGAAAATAAATATAATTTTAATTCACGAATTTAGAACATGAATATATTTTTTTATTCGATGAATGATGATCCTTTTAATTAAAATCGACTGTCTAAAAGAAGAAGGTAATTATAAACTCCACTAACCAAAATTTTCCGCCAATCATGGTACCGGTACAAGTGCAACTGCCCATTTTCTCAACCAATTATGCGGCACCCAAGCGCACCAAATGGTTCATCTGTGACTAAATCTCTCTCCCCAATTTATCTCGGTGAGAACTGAAATTATGCTTGTTCACGTACAATGGTAGTCTTAATATCCGTTTAGAGTGGAGGATTTTAAAAGAATTTTATAGGAAACCAATTCAATATATGTGAGATTTTCTTCAAAATTTAAAATATCACACAACTTTTGTGGGTTCTTATTTCTATCTCGAGCTTTTAAATAATATATTAATGTGTAATCGGCTATTGACAATGAAGTTGTTAGAATGTGGGAGCAGAACTAAAAAAATTCACATTAGGAGTGTCAAAATAATAGTAAGAGATGAATGACAGGGATTAAGGGAAAAAATTTATTTGTTTTGTATGCTAAAAAATTATGTACAATAGAGAGGCATACCTATTCTCTGCCCCTATTAGAATCTTTTGTCGCGTCATATTGATATTTAGTATAAACAGTATAAATCTACTTTTATTCCTCACAGTAGGGTTGTTTGGTTGCTAAGTTTGGCATATATCTTGCTATTAGGGCTAGAAACGAACCGAGTTTAAGTGAGTCCAGGTTGGTTCGGCTCGGGCACGATAGTGTACTGAGTTTGACTCGAACTCAACTCGCAATATTCACAAGTTTAGAGTCAGGATCGGGCTTGATTCAAAACAAGTTTGATTGAGTTCGAGCTCGGCATGACAAGATGCAATTCCTTCGCCTGGATCTGCCTCCGCAATCGTCGGATCTGCCTTCGCCCGCGCCGCCCCTGACCCCGTGCCCCTGATCTGCCTTCACCTGCGCCACCTCAGGCCTCCGCCTTCGCCCGCGTCGCCTTCACCCAGATTTGCCTTTGCCCTTGCCACCTAAGACCTCAAGTCTCCGCCTTCGCCCGGATCCTCCTTCATCCACACCGCCCTTGATTCAGATCCAATGCAGCCACGCTCGGTGCTCTTGATCCGCCTCTACATGCACCACCTCAGGCCTCTGTCAAGAATCCACACCGCCGCTCGTTACGCCTCTACTAGGGCTCGGGAGCCCAAGCCGCCGCTCATGCCTTTGCCCATAGCCTACGCTGTTTCACGCCTCCACTTGAAGCCCACGTTGCCGCTCCGTCGAGAACCCACGCCGCCTCACTCCTCTACTCGAAACCCACATCACCGCTCCGCTGGAAGCCCGCGCTACTCACGTCGTGGTAGATCTGGTGGTGCGGCCGAGTGGCGCCCATCAACATGTGACTAGATTGAGGTGTGAGAAGCATGAGGAACTGAGGATTGAGGTGTGAGCGGCGCGAGGAACTGAGGATTGATGGTGACACGTTATGAGGATTGAACCGAGGAACTGATGATTGAATTTTAACAAGTCGGGTTTGAGCGAGCTTGAGAAAGTTCCGTCTTGGTTCGAATTTTCACTCGAGCTTGAATCGTTAAATGCTCGAACTGATTCTGAACCGAGCCGATCTTCAAGTCGAATTCGAATAACTCGCGAGCTTCGATGTTTTTGTCCAGCCCTACTTGTTGTCATATATGAATGAAAGTTGTGTGAAGTGTTGAGAATTCTCGCTTAGAGGAATGCATGAGACTGTTTGTTTGATGTCCTGGTTTTCTTGGCTAATTGGGAGTAGAACTTTGATTTGTCATATATGCTTGGAAGTGTTACTAAAAAGGGTTAGCTTTTTTATGAGATAATGACGTTCCATTGTAGTTAGTAAGTATTATATATAACAAGTTTATATATCTTCAAGTTCTAAAAAAATTTGAAAAATTGAAGGATATAGAAGAAGATATATTTGATAACTCACAAAATTTTATGAGAAAATACGACCATATGTAAACAAAAAAGATAAGCAACTGACGAATACATGTATATATATTTCTCATAAAATTTTGTGGGTCTTCATAAAATGTATTCCTTTATTTCCTTTTATATTTTTTATAATTTTTAAAAATTTGAAGATATATGAACTCGTTATGTAGAATGCACACTAAGTGCAGTGTAAAATCCACGTCCATTTTTATACCCTTACAAAATATGATATTTCACATATACCCTACAAAAACAAATGTTAAGATTGCCCCTCAAATAACACCCTAATGATGCCCTTGGACGTCATTACCATCAATGGATGCTTTATCCATTCAATTTTCACGTGTCAGGACGAAAATGTCCCTCGTGAGAAGAGAGTGTAAAGTTGGGGCTTAGGTGCTGGACCCAAGGATTGAACTACTCGGAGTCCGTACACCAGTTTGTTCAAAAGTTCAGCCGGTGTCTCAAAATTAAACTAGGAGCTAAACCTTAATGCCTAGGACTGGAACTAAACTTCAGAATTATTGGTCTTGTTTTTGAACCGGAATTGGACCTTGGAATAAAAACATAAAACAAAAGCATATAAACATTGTTGCATCTATGTTACTGAGATTACCAAGCGCTCTAATCAAATAAAAAATAAGATGTCTCCTTATGAGTATTCACGACACGGAGCAAAATTTCTGAACCAATTTCTGTTGGAATCAAAGTTTAATGCGCTTTAAGCCCATTAGTGATATGATTGAGGACTTTAGTCTTATATTTGACTATCTATATGATTTCCATCCAACATATATAAAGGAGTTGAAAAGTCATGTAATGATAAGTGTGTGGAGGTGGTAAAAGGCTGTGGATACAATCATGTATGCATGTATTCACGTATGTTATGGTATGTGACTTGGGAAGTGTCGCAACATATTGTCAACATGTAAAGTTCTATATTGTTACCATGTAGACCAACTATTTGCCACATAAACACTAATTGGATAAAACATTTATCAGTCCTATTTAATAGATCAATTATTTATCACATAAACACTGACTGGATAGAATAATTACTGATCCTATTTAAGTTTGAAGTAATTCGTGTCAATTACAAACGTAAAATAGTGTACCACAGTTACAACAAAATATGGTTGAAATGGACATCAATTACCTATTGATTTGGATAATTTTGCATCAGTTACAAATGCACGATAATGTACATTAGTTACAACATAATTATGACTGAAACGAACCTCAGTTACCTAGAAATTTGGATAAGTTTCAATTTGTGTTAGTCTAGTAAAGGGCATGAAGACGTCCCTAAAAACACAATAGAATATACTCATCTTTCTTTTTGTTTGTTGAGTTGCTTAATTTTTTCTATGTTGTGCTACTTTTTGGTCGTATTGAACCTAGTCATGGCATACACCATGATTTAAGTGAGCAGTATCTTCAAAATCATTGTCAGACTATTTCCTACATGGGAGACTGGCAAACTTTTTTTTAAATAACACTTTCAAACACATGACTATTCGAGATAAGCCACATACTACTATGCGTTATTAATTTACTTCCTCCACTCTAAGAAAGAATTGTAAATCATGATTTTGTCTTATAGAAAATTTTATTACACAGTCATAAGTTTTGGAATTAAATTTATTTAGAAAATACCAAATTTTCTGACAATTTCGTCGTGAGTGTGTTTGAGAGTAGAAACAGCTAGTATTAGTACCAGAGCAAATGTGTTAAGACGATCACGCAGGTGCAGCTAGCTTTCACAGGCTACATGTGATCTTCATAAACAGTGGGCAGCCGGGCCGAACGAATACGTTGCAGCAAGTCAAGCAAGTGTCGTCTTGTCGGTTGCCCCATGCATGTTTAGCAAGTGACAATATTAGCACATTAAATTTGACTTTCTTTGATATAGATCTGAGTATTTTTGAGTTTAGATTAAGTTTAAGTCATTGCTAACTTAAACTTAGACTAGTTCAGATCAATTAATATGTCGGGCCGCATTTGAGTTGTGCAGGTTTTAAATATCCAATCAGTTTTTTTTTCTAATTTTGCAGTATCTCAAACGGAGTACGGGAAGATGATTCAGACATAGCTCTAATCTTAGACAGAGTTGGACCAAATCTGGTCGTACTCTAGTGGATCGGATGGGTTTTACCAGATCATGCGGGGTAAAATATGCTCCAGTCTATAGAACTGGCCATTGGGTGCGGACAGGCTGTGCGGCGCATGAAATTCCAGCAGACCTGTTGGGATAATATCTCTTCCCTCTTACCCTCCCTCACGGCCTCACTTCTCTAACTCCGAGGCGATGTTGCTCTATTGGTGTGTGTTGCAGCCATCACCCACATAGCACCATGCTTTACAACAACCATGACCCTCTGTCTTTTATCTCGCCCATGAGTTTTATATCTATTTATTAACAAAACATACATATTATAGAGATCTCTACTATTGATATAGATTTAAATCTTAGAGATAAAAACAAACTAAAACTAATCGAGATTCTAACTAGAATTCAATCTAAACTCTCATTAAATAGATACTCCCTCTATTTCTAAATAGATGACATTCTAATCTTCTTATTTTGCTTATTCCCAACTCAAACTAAATCGTGATAGACGTTTTGAAAAAACTTGTATCACAAGAGGAAACGAAGAATAAGGACACAAGAACATAAAGAGCAAGCTAAGGTTTTTTCCATGCATATATGTTCTTCCTTTAATAATAGAAGTTCATTCTTTCAACAAATTTGTCTACCTATATTAAGGAGACATGTATGTATTGAGATATAAACAGACATTTAATAAGACGTATTAATGAATGTTATTTTGATTTTTTTTCGTGTCTTGTTTCTAATATTTGATGACAAAATTATTTGAAGACTCAGAGAGAGTAACTGTTCATGCATCATGTGTGCATGCTAATTGCCTAATCTCCCGTAATGGTTGTGCGAGAACAACACAACATGCTGGAAGTTGAGTTTACAAGATGGTGTGTTTTATAAAAAAAACAAGTTTTACTTTATTAGTATTATTGTTTATTTTCTAAAGTGTTTTGTTTGGATATAAAAAAGTAAATAAGTTTCTATGCGAGTATTGCGGCCCAAAATAAGAGTTTGTTAGCCATGTTTCTATAAAAACACAGAATACCCAATTTTTCATAAAACACAATATTTAATGTTTTAATAAAACAAGATTTTCTTATCCCCTAAATAGTTATATAAACAAATAAATTGAGATTACAAATAACCATCAAACAAATTTTGCTATATCTCATTTTAGAAATATAGTAGATCAAAACAACTCCTCAAGATACTAAGGGTTCGAGGTGTCAAATAAGTTGTGTCATGTTGGCTCGGCATAGGCCCATTGGGGTTATGGGTTGAAGTCTATTGTGTTAGCACGACATGTCAAGTCTAGTGTATCATGTTGTGTTGGCCCATTAACACGTAGGGAGGGCACAGTACGGCCCACAAGCCCATGGGTCGGCTAGCAGGTCTGAATTTTATTGGGCAACACATGGAAAAAATAAAAAACAATGAATTTGAAAAAAATTGAATTTTTAAAATAAATAGAAAAAAAATTATATAAAATTTGTAAAAAATCTGAAAATATGTTTGAAAAATATTTGAAAATAAATAGTGGTGGAAAAAATTATATATAATTTGAGAAAATTATGTAAATTTGAAATAAATATATATAATTTGAAAAAATTATGTAAGTTTGAAAAAAAATATTGAGGATGAACCATTGGAGATGAAGCAGAATTGGATCCAGTTTGCCGAATTGTGCACATCAAGTGGCATCTAGAAACAGAACAAATAGTAAGTCCCCTAAATTTCCATCCAACTGCAAAAGCACAATTGTCAGGAGTCCAAGATATACAAGTAACAGGACCGGCATCTTCCACCGAATACCTACAATTTTTTTTTTTAAAAAAGAAAGAACAGTTATCACTGAGTTGCAATCTATACAAATCTATTATATGAAAAATGTACATGTAGACACATTTGGCACTGACACATTTGTAGTCCTCCTGGAAATAGAATAACCGAATAAAATGGCAGGTAAGTTCATGAAGTTACTTCATGAACCACAACATAAAACATTGGTACTCAACAAAAGCTACTAAAAACATTGAGTTAAATAAAAGAGGAAGGGCCGTTGGGCCGGCCATTGGGCCCATGGGCCATCGTGTCATGCCAGCCCAATCGTGTCGTGTCGTATCATGCTGGACTGTTGGCCTGTGGGTCCTCATTGTACCAAACCAGTTCGGATATGACCCACTTGTTCGCAAGCTCTCGTGTCGTGCATTGTCACCTGTTGGACTCAATTTCGCAGTTCAACACATTCTAACAAGCAGGATCGGACCGGGCCGACCCATCATTACTGTGTCGTACCATGCCATATCACGGACCGTGCCACCGTGCTTCAGGCCTCCTTGGTAACCATCCGGCCCGTTTGACAACTAGTAAAGGATCCATCTAACTACGTAAGGTTCAACTGCATGCATGCATGAGCATGGCGTGTTCAAAAAGAATTAGACACATAAGAGAGGAGGAGGATGACAAGCCGGACGCGCAGGGCGTTTCGTGGGCAGACTTGCCGGACGACGTCATCCCGACCATAGCCGTCGTGGCCTCCTACCCCTCCGCCGCATGCTACTCCGTCCTTGGCCACGTCCGCCGGGCGCTACGCCGTCCTTGGCCACGTCTGGCACGGGTGGCGCGTGGCGCTATCGGCCCGGTCGCTCGTCCCTTTGCCAAGACAGCCACCTGCTGTGCTCCAGCCGCCCACGCCCCGGACCTCCACGCACGTCGACTTTACCTCCTTACCCGACAATGAGCGGGCCCCCTTCCCCTACAGGATCCCCAAGGTCATGGACGGCGACTTCTCCGGTGTCGTCGTAGGCTCCGGCCACGGCTGGCTCTTTACCCTGGACCCCAACGCCTCAACTACACCCAAATTTTATTATGAGTACCTTAGTCACATTTTTTTTTTTTTTTTGCATATTAGTGATCACAATTTTCAAAGTTTGATTTGTATGTATATCAAATGAGATATAAAAAAGAATAGAGGAAATAGAATTTATCCCTCAATCATTCTCAAATATGTAGGCCAGTTGGCCCCCCAATCAAACTTGGTGTTACAAAATGTACCCAAGAAACCCATCTTACCAAAAACAGTTAGAAAATCTAAAATGCACACCTTGCAATTCATGTTTTGGAGTTTAGGGTATGCACGGTATCGCCACAATCGATTTTCTATTTCGTAGGCTCATCACGTCTCCATGGCGTTCGCTCCCCGCGAAGAAGCATCAGTCCAAATTGAAGACGATGCCAAAAAGCAAGGATGATCGTCCAAACACATACAGAGAGTGTAGTTTGATGAATTGATCTTTGCATTAGACAGTAAAAGCCAACTAACCAACTCACGGAGGAAAGGGTTAAGGGCAATCCATAATTCCCTAGTGTTATAATGCAAGGTACCATACAGTTTGTTACGCATTTACTTCAATAACATGGTGTTGTGACTACCATCCATTAGCACGGTAATTGACACAATAATAATAAACAAATTAATATTATCTCTGCTTTTAAATAGTTATCATTTTTTATTTTCGTGCAAAAATTTTGACAATACTTTTTTATTATATTATGTTAGTAAAAATCTTTAAAAATAATATTATAAAAATACTTTAAACAACAAATCTACGAACATAATTTTTATGTGGTAGATATAAATATTTTTAAATACATTAATGGTTAAAACTTTCCAAAAAAAATCAAAAGCAACAGCTATTTAAGAACAGAGCTATTGGTTGATGACAAATTGTCAAAGTCTATCTTTAAAGGCAAAACAAAAACATTCTATCCACTATTTTTAGTTTTTATGTTATACGAAGAAATATTTAGTGCAAAACAATGATTAAGTGCTAATACATCAATCATTGTTGGGGCATCAAAGCGACTTTAAGAATGTTAAGAACAGTTATACGGGGGTATGATAATCTAAACTATATAAAATTTCTAATAATTCAAAACTCAATCTCGAGCCTAAATATATTGTGATTTTTAAATTTCTATTTGGAAATAAAAAACATAGTACTTGTCTTAATTTAATTTTTGTTAAGTATGTTATAATTAATTATAAAAATATTGTGATGATGCCAAGTTTTTTTAGTTGTTGTTTGCTTGAAGGTTGGCGCCAATGTTTCATCTAGGTCCCGCCCTTGTTATAGGCATCATGCATAGAGCCATTGCAATCCAACATGAAATGGGTAGTTTGCTATAGACATCCAACTGTAAACAAATATGTACTTTACAAGAAATAATCCAATTGAGTATAAATACGTGTCCATAAGACTAACGAAAGGACTCAAAATGAGCCACTACAATCTACTGCACAAATTTTGGAACCGAGCTGTTAACTCTATATTCAATCTGATCAATTCTGCCGAAAGCGTGCTCCTTTGGCACACCAATTGTGTTACTTCTAGGATGATGCTCGAGGGGGTGCTGAACAAAACAATAGCATTGTCCACAATGCAGCCGTGCGCGAGACAATACCACATGACAGCACAACACAATGGCAAGATAGCAATTGCCTGCTATTGTGACGAATCAACATTATATATAACAAATCTCATAATTAGTGTCTGGTACAACTAATCAAATAAAACACCTTAAATGTTATTGTATCAAGAGGTCCTTTTACTTGGAATTCTAATATCTTTGATGAAGTCACTTCTGATAAACAAAGAATATATATAGTAAATGTCTATGAAACACCATATAGGGTTAGAAATTCATTAGTGAACTAAAAACCATGGTAGTCAATATGAGACTAGATGAATGAATATTTGTGATGATTATTATTTGATCACTAGCATTATTGAGACTGCACTACAACATTTTTAGTTTTTGTTGACAGGCTAAAATAGTCATGGAAGAGCTATTTGTAGGCGGGTATCATATTCTCCGATCGGACCCTATTAGAGATATCCTGTCATAGATGAGTAGTCAGGTAAAGATCATCATCCCCGATTGCCCCATTGCAGAATAGAACATATCTGATAGGGCATGTTTAGTCAGAGATTTTTTCCACGTTTATTTGTTGCACCTGAGACTTAAACATTTGCTTTAAGTCTGTCAGGAATATATAGTACTTACATGACAGGTCTGTCATAGACATGAATAATATCTAACACTGGTCAATTGGTAATGTTTTGTTGTTATTGGCTACATGAAGACTGATATTTACAACAGGCTTGTTAGTGATGTTTTAAAGCATTTTTTTAGCTATTTACTTTATATAGTATGTAAATCTTATGATATATACAACTATTTTTCAAATATTCAATTTAGCACTTAAGTAAAAAAAAGTAAATCTTTTATAACTTGAGAAACCATATCCAACAACCCAATATGACGGATTCATAATATTCAACAATAGTCAACAAAAGTAATACTAAATAGAGTAGTAGTAGTAACAGTTTAAGTACATACAACCAATAGAGACAGGTATTATGTTTGCCAACTTAATGCAATCCACAGTCTATTAAGAGGCTATGCCCCTTGATCACCAAAAATACCCGATCCAAACCATTGTTCGACAAAAGGATCAATGCGTTCGTCAACCCGACTTGCAGTCTCGCTACCACTTGATGTCTTGCCAATAGTAGATGTATTTGCATTTGCACCATTGTTGTTTGGAGTTTGTCTTGAATACCCAAATAAGTTATCACCAATACACTGAATTGTAGCCTCAGGGGAATCTTAGGCACCCTACCGTTAATAACAAAATACAATAAATAAATTAAACAAGTTTTGGTCCCATAAAAGTCATGTATGTTGGAACTTATTACTGCAATGGTAAGTTCAACAGTAAAATGAATTGCATTTGTTAGGCTATATACTATTAAAGTGATAAGGAAAAAATGATATTGTGTAAACATATGTTCAATGACCTGAATTAATTAAGATGTACAAGCTAAAAAATATTTAAAAGAAAATACCTGATGAGGGGTTGGAGTGTCGTTACCAAAGGCATTGGTCCAGTTGAATGGTGGCGTTGGTGGTAGCATGGTGCCTTGTTGATGACTCTACCAATATAAAATTGAACATTTCAGGTATTTAATATTTATTAAATAACAATAGAAAATATGTGAATAAACTGAAAAAGGTCAAATTACTTGTGCAAATTGTGTAAAGTAAGAGAAAATCTGCTCCATCTGATGTTGATTTTTAGCATCCCTCCCCCGATATATTTGCTCAATCTCCTACCGAGCCTCCTCCCTAACTAGTCCACCATCTCTCTTTCGACCTTTCTTGCATTCGACTCACAATCTCCCTCTCTTGCTCTTGCAATTGACGATTCATCTCTTCCTCTTCTCTTCATTGTCTTGCACTTTGAGATTGGGAGCAACTTCCTGTCGTGCATGTCAATTCGATTGTCTCACTATTGAAGGCACCATCTCCAATGGCATAACGACCTTTAGGTTTTCTGCCTGTACAGTCGTACATCAATTGTGGGTCAAACAGGCCATGGAGCCAATCAACATCTCGACCATTTTTCTAAATCATTGCATCGCGATATTGTTCCTAACATATTGAAATGTCAGATGTTGTTCAAAAATTTGTGAAATTTGAATTAGTATTATCTATGAATTGACCTATTCTATGGACATACCATGTACTCCTGGGCATGGAGCTTGCTAAGTTCAGGCATATCCCTGTTCTCTAGACAGGGTACTTCTACACTGGAGGCCCTTCCGTGCACTACATATCCCTCTATCACTCCAAATGGTCTTCCGTAGGTCTCCTCCTAAAAGACTCAATTAATAAATAGTGGAAACATAAACAAAGTAAAAAAGAAAGCAATTTAGTGATGCATTTGACTAACCATTTGTTGGCATGTTCGAGTGACAGAACATGATCCACTATGGTTTTTCGAGTCAGGACGATTGAGCCGAGTAGTTCTTTTTGCATGACTCCTCTTAATGAACTCATCAAATCTACACCACCTACTTAAGAGAGACTATGTATATGTATTGATTCAACTAAATGGAACCCTCTCATACTCTTGGACTTTTGGGTACTTTTGTTGTGCGTCCTTATAAGTGATACGATCTTTTTTAATTTCAGCATAAAATACTTGGACTGCATATATGCAGACATAATATATTTGTTGTTTGGCAAGCTCGTTGCAACAATTCTCCAACGTCTTCTCGAATTGGTTCTTCAGCTGTGGCTCATCATTTGGCCATTTGTACCTTGCTTGCAAAAATGAAATAAACCATGCCATTTCAATCATATATGGCATCTTGTCTGGTGAATTGATATATGTACCCCTTTAATAATAGATGGTATAAATATTATGCCAAAGTAGAACATGGTATTAAACCAAAAATTGATAAGAAGAAATATTGCAAAATACTATGCCAACACATAGTAATCTCTAGTATTACATGAATATCTATAAGTTTATCTAAAAGTCATTGCTAAGTTAGCAGGAATTATATGCTTGGATGCAACCAATAGCATCTTTATTGAGATAAAACTTATAACCAATGGTTTTTTTCTAGCTACTATGTAAGACATGCAATAATTGTAGTTGAAATAAGTTTAGACACTTACCATGAAATCATTCTTCACTCTATCAGTCATGGTGTCACCTGGTTGTCCAACCAAATACTAATGTTGCTACTTTTTACGGGGCACATTTGCTGGTGGCCTCTCAGTCCTATCATACACAATTTGGGGATAATGGTGTTGGAGGAGTGCCCCAAGAACAGAATTTGGCATTCGTGACTTTTTATTAAAAGGTATCTCCTTCCAGTTCCTATGTTTAAGGAGGTATTAAACTAATGGTAAGGTATACACACACACACAACACACACACACGTACTATTAACATGTAGTAAAACGTGTGTCAATGCACAAGTATGACATACGTGTCACCCATTGGTACGAGGACTTTCTTCCCAACGTTTTGAGTCTGGAGCAGCAATAATTGAGTTCGGCCCTCGAGGAGTCCAAATTCTCCCTCTATCAGTCATCAAGACTTGTCCTGATTGTGTCTAGAGTTGTCAATTGGGTCGGGCCGTTGCCGGGCCGGCCAGAAGTGTGACATTTTGGTCCGGCACGCGGCTCGGCACGGCACGGGGTACCGGGCCATGCCGGGCCCCAAAATTCGGCCCATGGGCGGCACAGCACAGCACGATAAATCACGGGTCGGCCCGGCACGACACGGCACGGAGAGTTCATTAACACCCGGGCCGGCCCGACACGCGGCGTGCGGGAGAGAGCCCACAAGCTGGCCCGGCACGTGACGCGCAGGAGCTCCCGGGCGGGAGCGCGCGAGAACGGGAGCTGCAGGACTGCGCCACTGCGGGACGCGACGTGGCCACGTGAATGCGAGATGCGAGGTGACACGCGGCAAGCAGGCACTGGATGGGCGGGAGCAGCGAGGCATGCGTGGGGCCGTGACCGTCAGGCCGTGGGTGCGTGGCACGCACTCACGCGTGACGTAGGCCGGTAGGGGGCTAGCTAGGGGCGTAGACGCGTAGCGGTAGTGATGCGACACGGGTGGTCCGATCTTTCGATGAGAACAAGAACTATCGATTTGTGAAAACGACTCTCACGATCCGGCTACCAACCGTACACGACTGATACGCCCTGGCAATCGCTGAACCAACTTCGGATTGTTATCGACCGAACTAGAAGCACGATCGACCTGATCACGAAGATCTATTCCTGCAAGCAATCGAAGAACAAGCAAGAACAAGATAAACAAGCAATCTGAAATTGCAAATATAGATTGAATCACGAAAAAGAGTTGGGGTTTCGAATACAGATATTGATGTTGATCTAGCCGACCAAGAAGAATATCTCAATAGCTTCACGAAGGAAAGACTATGACTAAACAAAACCCAAGGATGAAGAAGAGGGGTGGCGGCCTTAAGTAGACGTATGACGGCTAGAGGGGGCATGCTGGCCATGGGGCACGCAACCCTAGGGGTACATGGGCCTTGGGCCCAAAGTTGAGGTGACGCAGCACCTGACAGTTTCTGTCCATCATTTTATTTTCATGATTCCCGTTGACTCGGATGGAATTTGGCCTTGGGACCGGATCGGTTAGAAAGATCTCGTCGTGGGCTTGTCCATGCATACCAAGAACATCAAAAACGGACTTCGTATGACCCAGTTGTGGTCGTTTAAAGTTGGACTGCTCTTGGTGGCCGAACTGGACTCGCGGACGAATTGGCTTTCTGTTTGACCGGTCTTTGAGCGACGTGGCTTGTGGGAGCTTCGCATATGTTGGAGACGGAGAAACGCCTTTCTTGAATATGCCACTACATAGGGGAGGAGGCCAAGGTGGCAGCCGAGCTGCCGGTGGTGATGATGCGATATCCGGAGGCCGAGGAGGCCACTCATGTAATCGACCTGGCCAAGGTGGAGGTCGATAAAGCCATGTCAATGGAGCCACCATAGCATACATGGATGATGTCGACGTAGTGGAAGGAGTGCTGAGTATGTTCGCATAGGTGATGTCCTCATCAGGTAGTGCGCGGGCTCAAAAAAAAAAAAGGCGCGCGAAGCGAGGAACAGCAAAAAAAACAGGCACGCGAATCGACGGGCCGGATTTTGTTGAGTTTTAATAAACGGCCAGATCTCAATATCTCATGCACGCAAGCAACGGTTTGATTTGCATTCAAACAAACAAGCGTGTATGGAGTACGGTTAGATTTGCATTAAATTATTGAAACGAACGGTGAGTCGGTGAACGGTCCGATTTGTAAACTAAAAAAAAATTTGAAGTCACCGTGAACTGTCAGATTTCCAAACGGTCGGATTTTTGACTATATATACCCTCAAATACACACAAAAATTTACAATTCATTTCAATCTCTCACATTTCACTCAAATTTCTCACTCTCTATTTAATACTCTCATTCTTACAATTTACTCAGTTGTTTTTTATTTTATTGCTGAAAAGAATAACTTAATTTTAAAAAAACTATTTTCTGCTTTTAAATTTTTTGATTTGCTCTCTAAAAATCATTTTTTTTCTAAAGATTGTGTTTTCCTTAAAAGGTATTTTTGCGCTCTACAATCATTTTTTTTTGATAAATTATTTTTGCTATTTTATGGATTTCAACACTGTTAATTTCAAGAATTTCAGTTCGGAGGAAAATAATACTGAGAATTTTGGTGCTGCTGAGGGGACTGTTGAATCTAATCCGATGTCATCTCCTCCAACGGCGGGTTCTGCTTCTACGCAATCAATGACACAAGCTCAATAGGGAGCAAAAGAGCAAAAAAGTTAGAATGTTGGCAGTATTTTGATCCATCCGAGTCTGTCGATCCGAGTGGAAAAAAGGTACAAATTGCTACTTGTAAATATTGCAAAAAAACCTTATCAGCTTCACCTGCAGTTGGGACCGGACATTTACTCCTTCATGGAAAGACGTGCACAAAAAAACAACTACGTCCTCACGGTCAGCAAACACAGCTAAGTTTCGTTGCTGATGGCACTGTAAGTACATGGAACTATGACCCTATGGTAGGTAGGGAAGAACTCGTTAAATTTATTGTTTCTGAAGATTTGCCAATTAGGATAAGCGAAAGTGCAGCTTTTGAAAATATGATTCAAAAAGGATTTTGTCCTCAGTTTAAAAAAGTAACTAGAAACACTACTAGAAGTGATATTTTACAATATTATGAAAAACATGTAACAATAATAAAAGAAAATTTTTCAAAAGTAACATTTTCTTTTGCACTTACATCAGATATTTGGTCCGCCAACCATAAAAAAATGGATTATCTTAGCGTAGTTGCACATTATTTAGATGATAATTATACTTTAAATAAAAGAGTTATAGGTTTTAAATTAATAGATTTTGCACATATTGTAGAAGCTATCGCCGATCGTATATTAACTGTAGTCAGTGAATATAAGTTAGAAAATCATATTGTTTCTATTACTCTTGACAATGTTTCAGCGAATACAAAGGCCATGGACATATTGACTCCAGCACTTCAGTCATATGTTGGAGGGTATGTTCTCCATCAAAGGTGCATCTGTCACATCATCAACCTCATTGTTCAAGCAGGTATGAAACAAATGACCGCACCTTTAGATGCTATTCGCTCGGCCATTATTTACATTACTTCTTCAAATGTACGTGTAGCTGAGTTTAAAAATTATTGTAAGGCCAATCATATGAGGCCTCGAAAATTTTGTACCGATATGAAGGTAAGATGGAATTCCACTTATATCATGTTAAAGCAAGTATTACTATACAAAAATCTTTTAACTTTATTTATTAATATTCGATTAAATAGTGAGTTTCTTTCTGAAAATATTTGGTATATAGCAGAGAGATTTTATAAATTTTTAGAGTTATTTTATGATTCTACTAAAATATTGTCTGGTATTTATTATCCTACATCTTGTTTAGTTTTGTATCATCTTTTTGATATTGCAAAATTATTTGAATTATATAGAGAAGATCCCGATTTTTCTGTTGTCGTACAAAAATGGAACAAAAAATTTTAAAATATTTCATAAGCATATCACATCTTTATTGTTTTGCTTTTATTTTAGATCCAAGACTAAAATTAATTGGTTTGCAATCTTCTTTGGAGCAATTAGGTGAAGCTTTAAATATTGATTATTCTGAAAGTTATTCACATGTTGTTGATGAAATTTTTCGAGTTTTTTGTTTGTACGAATCTAAGTTTGTCAGTGCACACCGAAGACCAGTAGCACCGGCACCGCAACAATTGGAGACGCGGAGGAAGATTGACGGTATGTTATGGAATTCAATACGAGGAGGTGGCGGGTCATCTTCACAGAGTTCTAGCCAAGCCGAAACACCTTCAACACTACCACCTATGAGTTCACAAGCGGAACTCAACCGATACCTCGATATTGATCATTCTGTGGATCCTGAGTTTGCAAATGATCATGATGACTCCAACAATGTTCTCTTATGGAGGAAGAACAATCAACGACGATATTCTGTGTTGTCTCAGTTGGCGCGAGATGTCTTAGTTGTTCCAGTATCAACAGTTTCTTCTGAATCTACTTTTAGTTTGACCGGAAGAATAGTTGAAGATAGAAGATCAATGTTAGCACCCGAGATGGTGGAGGCAATCACTTGTCTTAAAGACTGAGAAAATGCTGTCACAAGAGAACAACATAATTTGGAGGACACCGAGTTCACTAGCGAGTTAGAATGGCTAAATATTAATTCGGAATAATTTGTAATTAGTTACTGCACTCGTTTTTCCTTAATAAGATTTTATCCCATTGGGTTTTACTTAGTAAGGTTTTTAATGAGACAGTAATATTTCCATATAAGTAATAATATATACAAATACGACATATAAGTAATCAATGTACTTCAGACTATGTCCATTTGTGCTAGAGCTACATCAACTTCTAAGGTCTAAACAACAGCTCCAAAAATCATTTGATCCAGCAACAAGCCATAAAAATCTCATTTATATAAACAATAATTTGCAAGGGCTATTTGCGTTCCAAAACAGAAATGAACAATGTTCAAAATTGAAACGAATAGAAATGAATAATGTTCAAAGTTGAAGCAAACAGAAACAAGCTTCCACCAATTCTGATGCAATGCAAGGCTGGTGTGCTGAGTGGTCAGACTCTAACATGCACCCCTGCAAAGTGGCCCCACATGTCATCATCTCTACACATTTGAGAAGTGTTTTTCCCGATGTCACTAGAGTTAAACAAAGAATAAAAAATGCAACCAAAACTCTGCCTGCCCCGCTGCTCTCAATTCTCATTCAGTCAATCAGTCATTCTCAAGTCTCAAGTCTCAACACACAGTCACACACTACACACACTTACACGTCTACACAACAGTACACTTTACAGTTTACACCACACACTCTCTCTCTACTAGTCTACAATTCTACACAGTACACAGTACACACTACACACACAAGTACACAATAACACAACTACACAAGAAAGCTTGGGGCCGGCGTCCATGTCCACTGTCCAGGCGTCCAACACTCTAGTGGCTTTCTCGCCTTGCTCAGTGCTCCTCGTGCTCCTCGCCGTGCGTGCGCTCTCAGCGCCCCGCTACCACCATCGTTGGCGGCCAGATGCCACCATCGTGCGCTCTCGTGTGCTCTCACCGCGCGTGCTCTCTCGGACTCGGAGACGCTCATCGACTACGCGATGGTGAACCGCGATCGTGACGCTGCAGCAGACGGCGCTGGAGATCGGGGTACTACGCGTGTGCTGGGCTACTGGCGCATCGCGCGCCGTGCAACGGTGCAACTTCCTGGTGTTCCGTGTTCGGCCTCGGCCCTCGGCTGCGACAGCCCGATGTGGGTGCCGGAGATCTGGATTTGCTCCACGCCTCTCCATCGCCGGCCTCGCCAGTCGCCTCTTCGTCTCCTCGACGCCATTACGCCAACACTTGGAACGGGCTGTGCTCGTGCCGGCCCAGCACGCACTACGGCCCGCGGGCTATCGTGTCGTGCCGGGCCTCTCCGCCAAGCCAACGGGCCAAAACGGCACGGCCCAATAGCCCGCGGGCCGACCTGGGCACGGCACGGCCCAATTGACACCTATAGTTGTGTCGGATCATCCCCTTGTGTTTTAACCGGTGGGTCATTCTGACCCTCAAGGTCCTCACTATGCTCCCCATCCTCTAAGGGTTGTGTGCCGAACTCGGTGGTTTCTTGCAAAGATGGCTCTTGATTGATCGTGACACCTCGCTTTTCCAAGAAGAGCGTAAGGCCGAGTTTTTTTTACTAATAACCTAGATTTAAAAAATAATTACGAAACTAACCCACAGTTGCGAGAATTTACAGAAATGGCCTGCCACGTAAGCATGTCGAGCTCCCAGAGCTCGACAAGGTGCATGTTGCACGGGAGCGTTCTTGTCGTGGTCGGAAGGCACGACTAGGGGCTTGTCGAGTCCCTCAACCACGACAAGTCCTTGTTGATTCCCTCGAGCACGACTAGTTGTTGTCGACCACGAGAAGCCGCGACCACTTGTCGCATGTGGAGAACTCGACAAGCGAAAAGAAATAATTTGCGGGAACGGGGATTCGAACCCGGGCCGAGGACACGGGAGGTGGCGCGCGAGCCAATTGGGCTAGCACTCTTAGCTGCACTAGAAGGGTAAGCCTAATTAATATCCCTCTCTCACATGTCGTGGATCCAGAGCTCGACAAGGAAAAATGTTTTAATTGCAGGAGCGGGGATTCAAACCCGAGCCAACTACTTTGCAAAGCTTCCACCAGTTGGGCTAAGACACTTATGTGATATATGAGCACTACACATTTTAATATTGTGCAGCAGCAGCACACACACACACTTCATCTCATATCTTCCACCCTAGATCTAGCAAAATCCGTCCGATAAATTTATTCGGTGTAGAAGAGAAAGTTGTAAAGAATTGCGAGCTCTTCGAAAAGAGGTAATTTTTTTCGAAATACATTTAAGATTCTGTTAATTATGTTGCTAATGACATGATTAGGGTTTATATTTATGTTTATGTGTATACAAGAGTAGGTATTATGTTTTTAGGAATATGTTTAGGAAATATGTGCATCTGTATGTATGTTTGTAAAATAGATTTTTTTAAATGTATGTATGTATGTTTGGAAATGTATGTGTATATGTTTGGAAAATAGGGTTTTATAAATGTATGTGTGTGTGTTTGAAAAATATATTTTTGAAATATATGTGTGTATGTTTGAAAAAATAGGGTTTTTAATGTATGTTTGTATGTTTGGAAAATAGGTTTTTGAAATGTATGTGTGTATGTTTGGAAAAATAGGGTTTTTAAATGTATGTTTGTATGTTTGGAAAATAAGTTTTTGAAATGTATGTGTCTATGTTTAGAAATATATGTGTGTATGTTTGGAAAAATAGGGTTTTTAAATATATGTTTGTATGTTTGGAAAATAGGTTTTTGAAATGTATGTGTGTATGTTTAGAAATATATGTGTGTATGTTTGGAAAAATAGGGTTTTTAAATATATGTTTGTATGTTTGGAAAATAAGTTTTTGAAATGTATGTGTGTATGTTTAGAAATATATGTGTGTATGTTTGGAAAATATGTTTTTGAAATGTATGTGTGTATGTTTAGAAATATATGTGTGTATGTTTGGAAAATAGGGTTTTATAAATGTATGTGTGTATGTTTGAAAAATAGGTTTTTGAAATGTATGTGTGTATGTTTGGAAAATAGGGTTTTTAAATGTAAGTGTGTATGTTTGAAATGTATGTGTATATGTTTGGAAAATAGGGTTTTATAAATGTATGTGGGTATGTTTGGAAAATAGGGTTTTTAAATGTATGTGTATTTCATTTTAGAAACTATGTGCACACAATAGAAAATATAAAATTAGGTTATTTTTAATTGTGCACATGCATACTGTATGTCTAAAAATTAGGTTTTGGACATATATGTGTATGTATTTAGAAATTATGAAACTAGGTTATTTTTAATTACATGCATGCATGCATGCTCTATATTTAGAAATTCTGTTTTTAAAATGTATATGTATATGGTTTTAGAAACTATGTGCATGTGTGTATGTTTGTAGAAAATATAAAATTAGGTTATTTTTAATTATGCACATGCATACTCTATGTGTAAGAATTAGGTTTTGTAAAATATATATGCGTATGTATTTACAAATTATGAAACTAGGTTATTTTCAATTACATGCATGCATGCATGCTCTATGTTTAGAAATTATGTTTTTCAAATGTATATGTGTATGTATGGTTTTAGGAACTATGTGCATGTGTGTAATGGTGTCATGTTATTTACACGTGAGATGAATGTGGGTAGGGAATGGAGAGTCCGAAAAAATTTGCATATTTTATGGTGACTGCATAATTCGCGAGGGGCAAAGCGGGGTTGATATGAGCCGTTGCCAGTATGTGACAGGCGAGCTGAGTGTACATAACACCTCATTCCTAGAGCTGAATTTGTAGATCCTGAATATGTTCGGGAAGCGGCCTCGTGATGAAATAGCTCTAATTGAAGGGCTCATCGTTCGTGAGGTAGATAATGAGCCATACTGGATGCTGCGCGAAATTAAAGGGGATAAATCTTTGAGTTCTTACATTCTAAGTGTGGAAGACCCCCATGGCAGACTGCTCGGCCAGTTTGCGATGTATGTGCAGTTCTGCAACGTACAAGCAGCCGAGTGTGCGGTGGAGGGTGAGCCAAGCGTCATGCCCGGTCCTGCGAGATTCAGGGCTAGTGAATGGTCGAATGTATTCTGCCATACTCGCGTAGATGTGTGCGAGGTATTGGATTGCCTTCCATCAGTGTCCGACAAAGATGATTCGACGGACTCAGAGGCATCCGATGGCTCTGATGACGATACTCCTGGTCCCCCGCAGGAGTGGCTAGATCACTCAGCATACAATCAAGCTGTGTTGCCAAGGGATCAGGGTTCGAGGTGGTCTTTCGAGCACGGTGGCTTACAAGTAGAGCAGGAGTTTCAAAGCAAGGAAGATCTAAAGAATGCCGTGGCGAGTTGGTCCCTCGCAATTAACCGGCAATATAAGGTCGTCAAGTCAAACCCCAACCTTTTTGTCGCAGCCTGTGTAACAGCAAGCTGCCCATGGAAGATTCGTGCGATGCGGCCGAAGGACGACATCGGTTTTGTGGTGACAAGGGTTACCGCACACACATGCCTGCTCACGGAGGCGCTGGACAGACACAGGAACCTGACGTCGGCATACGTCGGTAATATCATCCAACCGGCCGTGTGAGAGAACATTTCGATAATGCCGAGAGAAATAATGAAGCAAGTTGCCGGTAAGTGTGGGTACACTATACGGTATGCAAAGGCCTGGAGAGCAAAACAGAAGGCAATTGCGGGCATGTTCGGCACATTCGACCACGCCTACAACAATGTCATGCGGTTGCTATGCAACATCGCTCAGACCAACCCAGGCACATTTTTAGATTTCTTCGATCAGCCAGCTACACGTCGAGATGGTAGCCCTATACAGAACACTCGGGTACTCCGTCGATTGTTTTGGTCATACCGCCAGTGCATCGAGGCATTTGCTTATTGTCGTCCGGTTATATGCGTGGATGGTACGTTCCTGACTGGAAAGTACAAGGGCAGTCTTCTTATTGCTGTTGCTGCGGATGCTAACGACCAACTGCTTCCATTGGCGTACGCGATCATCGAGTCTGAAAACTCAGAAAGTAGGTTGTGGTTTCTGGTCAACGTGAAGCGGGCGGTTGTTGGTGATCGAGAGAAGGTGTGCATCATATCGGACTGCCACCAAGGGCTGCTCCATGCCATTGAGGTAATGCGCGGGGCCCTAGATGCTCCGTACAAATGGGAGGATGTGCGCAGCCGTTGGTGCATGCGGCACATTGTAGCAAACCTTTTCACACACTTCCGCAGTGAACAGATCATGGATCTGTTCAAGAGGCTGTGCATGCAAAATCAACCGAGGAAATTCCAGGCTGTGTTCGACAAATTGGAGGCGCTGACAGTGAAGTACTCCACGAGGAGGGCCAGCAATGCTGCCGATGATGCGAACGTGAGCAAATTCTCCCAATGGATTCAGGACAAGGACATCGAGAAATGGTCCTTGCTGCACGACGAAGTGGCGCAAGGTTTGGGATAATGACGACGAATCTTTCAGAGGTGTGCAATTATGTGTTGAAGGGATTCCGGTGTTTGCCGGTGACTGCTGTGGTGGAGATGACATGGTACCGCACAGCAGAGTACTTCAACAATAGAAGTGTAGCCGCCAAAACGCTAGTCGACGATCCCATGAGAACCTTGCCAGATGTTGTGTAGTCCTACTTGACTGCTCGCGTAGACACGATCCAGCGGCACGAGGTGACAGTTATAAATAGACTGCACCGAATCATTCAAGTCCGCCTTCGGCAGAAGAACGTGAGCGGCCAACTGAGGCTTGGACGGGTGCACGAGGTCATTCTTGAGGATGTCGCTGTGTGCTCATGTAACAAACCGAAGCTACTGCACAAGACCTGCTCTCATGTCCTTGCTTTATGTGCGGCGCTCGGTGTGAGCCCTGCACCTTACCTTTTGGAGTACTTCAGTCTTGACAACCTTTCAAACATGTGGAGTGGCGTGTGGAGAGTTTTTATGATGCTCGGTGACTACAGAGTTATCCCTGCTGGCGAGACTACCTGGATCCCAAATGTAAATCTAAAGCGAACGGGTCCAGGGCAACGGAAGACACACCGAATACACAACGACATGGATGAATCACAGGGGGGTAGCTCACGAGCTAGGAAATGCTCGATCTGTAGGCAGCCCAGACTAGCAGGAAAGATTGTTTGAATGCACCCGGACCATCGACACTGCTGGCTTACACGCCGGCACATGGTGTTCTCACATGTGGTGGAGCCGTATTTTCCGGAGAGAGTGATGCGCCAATTCGGGCCACATCAGCAGATACCGCCCCCAGAAAGAAATCAACAATGCCATCTCCCGCGGGAGATTCACGTGTATGCCTCGAACATTTTCTATATCTGATGTACGCACTCATATTTGTTTATTTCTTTGCTTTATGTGCATCGCGTCACCTTTTGCAGACAAACACGTAGAGGAAAACACTTCGACAACTGGCAGATCAAGAATTCCAAATGGGTCGACGAGTGGGAGGACCACGCAGTGACGGATGTTGTTGTGGAGGAGCGGCCGTATGACCCTGGGACGTACCAGGCCTATCTTCAGTGGTACGTGCCGCGCACCCGCACTCGACTCTCTCGTGCGGCCCCTCCTTCGCCGACAGAATTATCACATCAAGACAGTCTTCGACTCGGCCTTGATGTTCATTTCCCAAGACGGATACATTGCTCGGTACGTTCGTCTTCGCTGGATACTTATGTTGGTCTCTTATCTTATCTATTTTTCCATAGTTCCCATATGAGTTTCGCATGTGCAGGCTGACCTAGCGTTGGCCATCGACAGGTAGGCGGCAAACCTATCATCTGGCTGGCGGGGAGGACGACACTTCAAGATGGTGGCGCGTGCTGCCCTACATTCCATCCGTGTAGCAGCACAACGACTCTTCTTCGACGTAACTTGTGGTCGAAAGACAGATGCATTGATTCCGCACCAGAGAGGGGCCCGGCCACCTAGCCCGATGTCAGCCCGGCCTAGCCTGGGTGGTGCTCGACAGAGCACTTCGTCAGCACGACGCAGTCATCGTGACACATCGTCGACCTGGGGAGGTGACATACCAGGGACGTCCGCCGGCCCGTCTCGGCTTCGTCGTTCCTCGTCAATGCACAGTGCTCGACGCAGAGATCTGCATATTGGGGGCCCGTTGAGACATCGCACTCCCGATTCAGATGACTCTGATGATGAGGACGACATCCGTCGTTAAGACAGGGATGATGCGAGTAGGGCGTTGGCAGAGCGGCTTGCGGCTGACAAAGATTGGGACCAGGCTCATATTGAGTAGGCGGCCCAGGGACAGAGACACTCAGTCCCTGGGGGGTCTACTTGGGAGAGTTGGGGGGAGCCTGCCCACGACCACATGGATGTGGATGACGATCGTGAGTACTACGCTCCGCAGGGGGCCGAGCCCAGTTGGGTGGCACAACAGCGGGACAACGACGACTGGGTCTCGAGCATGTTAGGGTTGCACGACCCTCATGCACATCAGTACTACCAACCGGATCAGTTGGCGCCTAGCGAGCTCGAAGATCACCCTCCACCGACACAGCCATCTCAGGGTCATGCAGGTACTGAGCGGCATGGTCCTTCTACCGCGGCTGGGCGGCGATCACATGTGCCACCTGATCCGTACTCACCATCGCCTTTTCAGAGAGATAGACATGAGCATAAGAGGAGTCGTCCGAACCCATAGCGAACATGTACTAACACTTTTATTTTTCAGTGTGTTACATTCAAAATGAATCATGCAATTCACTAGATTTCTTATATATTTTTATTATATGTATATACATACATAGATATATATACATACTCACATATATATATATATATATATATATATATATATATATACATACATATATTTGTATAGATATATATACATATACATATATATATGTGCGTATATATATATATATATATCTATACAGTACGTATGTATGTATGTACATACATAAATACATACATACTGTATAGATATATATACATATATATACATACATACATATACATACATATATATACATACATACATATACTTACATATACATATATATGTTTATATACATACATATACATACATACATATACATATACATATATATGTTTATATACATACATACATACATATACATACATAGCCATACATACCTAGACATACATACATATACATACATACCTAGACATACATACCTAAACATACATACATATACATACATATACGTCCATATACAAACTCCTGTAGTACTAGAACAATTAAAACTCCTAGCCCAGTTGGTGGGAACTCTCTTCTACCTCGTTGTCCACCTGGGTTCGAATCCCCACTGATCTTGATTTGGGTTCACAGGATAGATTTTGAGATTTTAGGATTTGAGATAGATTAGGGTTGAACTGATCTTGTTACTGCTAAACATAAAAGTCTTCAGAAGCCAGATTCAATTCCATCTCTAACTCTCAGATCTATCAATCATATTCTGTTTTCGAAAACAGGATTCTAATTACTATTCTAATTACCCTAAATACTCAGAACTCAGATTTAGCTAAATCTTGACCTAATCCAGATCAGATTATTCTTGGATTATGATCATGGGTATGTCAATACCTTAATCCAGAAAGTTGGTAGCCAAATCATATCATCTAAGCCTTTTTCACATATCAGTCCAAATTATATCGTAATTTAGTCCTTTATTTGATATCTGGAAACCCAAAAAGGCTAAAATCTTCAGATTAACTCCAAATTCAGAATTTCTTCAGCAAATCTCTTTCAAATGCTATTTGATACAATTTTCTCTTCTGTCCAGATTACAAAATCACATCTTAAAGGCTAAAATTTGAAATCGACAAAACTCAGATCTTATTTTACCCTAAAGTACTCTATTTTTAGTTTATATCGAAAATCATCAAATCAAGCCAGATTTTATCAAATCTCTTGCTAGATGAGTATAACGTATAAGTTTATACTCATTTGTGAAATCAGATTACAAATCAGTCCAGAATTCAATCAAAAATCCTTGCAATCAAGTCCCTGGCTCGACCACCTCTACTGTACACGACCTCGTCTACTGTTTGCGACCAGAGGGCTCAGTTCACGACTAGTGCTCGCCATCGACCGCAGCGCAGTGTGGTCGCTTGTCGAGTCCTCACAGCACGACAAGCTGTGCTGGTGGCTTGTCGTGGTCGAGGGACTCGACAAGAGCTTGTCGTGGTCCAGGGACACGACAAGCCTCTAGTCGTGCCTTCTGACCACGACCAGAGGGCTCAGTTCACGACTAGTGCTCGCCATCGACCGCAGCGCAGTGTGGTCGCTTGTCGAGTCCTCACAGCACGACAAGCTGTGCTGGTGGCTTGTCGTGGTCGAGGGACTCGACAAGAGCTTGTCGTGGTCCAGGGACACGACAAGCCTCTAGTCGTGCCTTCCGACCATGACCAGATGGTTCCCGTGCGACATGCACCTTGTCGAGCTCTGGGAGCTCGACATGCTTACGTGGCAGGCCATTTCTGTAAATTCTCGCAACTGTAGGATAGTTTCGTAATTATTTTTTAAATCTGAGTTATTAGTAAAAAAAACTCGCGTAAGGCCACTACAAGTTGACTCCTGCATTTACATTTCAAGGAAAACTCCCATAGATACATGAATATATAATAACTACATCAAATAATCAATTCAAATTATTTTTTAAAGTAAAATTCTCAACTTATTGATGAATTTATTCCAAAATTCAGCAAAGCATATGGCAACAATTCCATAAAGTGTAAAAGCATAACAAATAAATTTTTATGCTTAATTGTAATGTGAATTTGCTACCAAATTATCACACTAGTTCTCATAAATAGCCAATTATCATCACTGAGCATAAACTAACCGACATGTTATCGTACAACAAATAGAGTATTGAGAAAATTGTTAATGCTCAAGTTACATCATAAATTAAAAAATCATCAAGATCATCATAGTACTGCTCTTGATCAAATTCTTCTGGCATGTCTTTAGTGTACAAGTCAACAAGTGGAGGTTCATTCGGCTCTTGGGCATCATGAGAATTTACTTGTCTATTTAGAACTTCTAGGTCAGTCTCATCTTGCACTATATCAGCTTCAATTGGGACGAATGCATCATCCAAGTCTAGGCCAATATCAACATATCAAATGCACTAGTGTGACCACCCTCTTGATAGACTTCTATATCATTCGTTTCGGGGGGAATTCTCAGCGATTGGGACTTGTAAATCACCACGCTTAGGTACATGGTGAATGACCCACCAATCTTTAAGATAACTTGACCTGCATAGGTATGGAGTGTAGTATACTTGTGAGCATTGGTGTGGTAGCACAAAAGGTTCAAACCCTGGAAGTGTTGTGTTGTGCTTGATCTCGACTAAACCAAGGTTTGGAGTATAAGGGTGAAACCAACAACAATCAAATAGTACTAAATTAAATGGTCGTGTACCATCAAAAGTAACTTCGATATTATCTTCAATAATACGTACCAAAGTACACCACAGTAGATCCTCCCTCAATGCTTCTAGTGAAAACTCCACTAATGATAGTTGTCAAGTTTGGTCCCCCGTTCATACTTTGCAGAATGAAATCTATAACAATTGACATCATATCCGCTAAGTGATAAGACCCTGGGGCGACAACCATGTGATATTTGAGCCAAATCTTTGTGGATGCTTGGTATAGTCTTGCATTACAATATTAAGATTAGTCATTATGTGTACTTCCAATTAAAACAACTATTTATTGTGCAAAAAAAATTTACTTACAAAAACCAGTCAATTAAATTTAGACAACCCCTACTTGCACCCTCGCCTCATTTTCTCAAGTTGGTGACTCGTTGGCTGTCCTCTTCCGCACCACTCAGTTTCATCAAATTTTCTAACATTTTCATATAAGTAGTTGTGAATTTACTAAACAAAAAGACAGAGAACTTGCTTAACAAAATTCTCCATCTCGAGTGTATTGGTGTATATGTATAACAATATTGCCTTATGCACTTCTCTTTTCAAGTCTCTAGTCCCTCTATTTCCAATCTTTCGATCAGGTACTAGAAATGTGCTAAGACTACAATTGCTATTAAATGTCTCATATTCATCATCAAACCTTGTTCTCTTATTGCGTGTTGAGGGCCATCACATGCAAAGTATAAGGTTACAAAGTTTGATATCTCATCTGCTTTGTAAGCCTCTATGATGCACCCCTTGACACGTGCTTTATTTTTAACTTTCTTCTTGATATACTGCATGCACCTATTCATAATTATAAAACATTTATTGTTGAATACAACTATGTTACATTTAAAAATTACATGATTTGAAATAATTATTATATACAAACATACCTGTTAAAAAGGTATATCCATCTATATTGTAGATGATCACAAACCCTCGTTTTATACGTAGATAAATCATAAGATGCAACATTGGAGTGAAAAATCCCGGTGAGAATATTTTCTCTAATTTGCAGAGGAGGATTGGAATATTTTCTTCTAGCTCTTTAAATATGGTTGGATCCACCTCTTTGGTGCACAATTGTCTATAAAAAAAAACTTAACTCTGCCAAGGGACCCAAACACTATCATTAAGAAAACCTCGGAATGCTATAGGTAGCAAACGCTCCATGAATATATGATAATCATGGCTTTTCATTCCTGTGACCCGAAGCTGTTACAAATTCACACCTCGTCTAACGTTGGCTGCATACATATCTGGAAATTTTACTTTTCAACCATTGTAAAACTAGCATCTTTTGCTGCCGAGTAAGGCAAAATGCAGCCCTTGATTTCTCCCATCCCCCATTTGATTTTTGTTTCATATAGTAATTTGGTCGATACAAATCAATGATAGATCTAATCGAGTCTTTACATTGTCCTTAGTTCTATCTGAAATGTTAAAATATGTTACTCATATAGATTCTACTATATACTTCTCATTATGTATGACATCAATATTGTGTCGAAAAACAAGCTTTTCAAAGTAAGACAATTACCACAAATCCGAAATGTGTGTCTCGTGGGTTTGCCCGAATCCTTAATATTTGTGGTTGCCTTTGCCTATATTAGGAACAAGTGATTTGAGCTGTGCATGCACTTGTTCTCCTGTCAGGCGAGGTGGAGGTGGAACAAACACCTGGGTTCTCTTACGGAATCCTTTCAAACTCCTCCGAAATGAGTGTTCCTCTTGGAGAAACTGCCTATGGTAGTCAAAGCAGAAATACTTCCTTCCATTGACCAATCAAAAAGCACTTATTACAGCTCCCAGGCACACCGGACATGCAAACTTCCCATGGGTACTGTATCCAGCAACCATTCCTAAAGCTGGCAAATCATTAATAGACCAAAAGTAACATGCCCTTAGTTTGAAAGCGCATTTCGTAGATCTATCATAAGTAATAACTCCTTCACACCTCAATTTCTGCAAGTCATCATACAATTGTTGCATGTATACAACAAGGTTTTTGCCAGGATGCTTTGGGCCAAGAAGTACAAGTGTGAGAAATATGTTTTACTTTTTCATGCATATTGAAGGCGGGAGGTTGTGTGGCACAATAAATACTGGTCAACAAGAGTATGGTGCAGTGTCAAAACCAAAGGGAGTAAAACCATCTGTGCATAGACCAGTCGAACGTTTCTTTGCTCCTCGGCAAAATTAGGAAAATATATATCAAATTGTTTCCAAGCCACAGTATCTGCAGGATGGATTAGAAGTCTTTGGTTATCATGATAACCAACTTTATGTCACCGCATCTGTTGAGCGGTTTCCTAATCCATGTACAATCTTTGAATTCTAGGAATTATAGGTAGGTAACTGTAACATCTCTGATTTTTGCCCTATTTTCATTCTCTGAGCATCGCCTTATCACCCGCACCTTGCACTACCTGATCCTGAAAGGACCCAAACCATAACCAATATAAGCGCGATGTGCTCTACGATCCCCTCGTATCGGAATATCCCAAATCGACCGATTCTTTCTCAAAATCGAAAACGACCGCTTCTAGGAGACCCAAAAAGTCTAAAATCTCCGTTTGAAGTCCGAATCGAGATCCATCTTCTCCTATACGTCTATATCGCTATTTGATACGTATCGTCCTTTAGAAACATTTCCAAATTCGCGACGGAAATCAGAGTTTCAGCCGTTGGAAAAATCCGAAAACGAAAGTACCAGTTTTACTCAACCCTGTTTTCGTTTTACCCGAAACCCTGCCAAATCTTCTTGTTTTCGCGCATACTCAATTGGAATGAGTATGTGATGATTTTATCTAGCCCTCGGAAAAGTCGGATTTGCATTTGGACCCCTAAATCCTGAAAATGCCCAAAATACCCCTAGAGCAAAACTCAGTGTACAGTGCACGGCACTGTACCGTGCCCGTGCCGCGTGCGCGCCCTGCGTGCCGCCCGTGCGCCACCGCACTGCGCCGTGCGGCGCCACCGCGTCCCTTCCTCGCCGGCACCGCCCCGTGTGCGCCTCACGTGCACAGCAAGCTCCGCCACCTGTCCACGCCACGGCGACGCCTCGGGAACCCCCAGATCGCCGCGCAGTGACACCTGGCCGCGCACAAAAGTCGCCGTTCCTGTGCATCTCAGCCACGTCCAGCGCCGGCATTGGATGAAGCGTGCCACCGCTGTCCTTTGCCCGAGCTGTAGCCACGATCTTCGACCTTCACGCTGGTGCACCGTCCCATCGCCACCGTCCTCGCCTCCGGTTGACGTCGCACACGCGCCCGGTTGCGCCCTCCCTCGGCCAGAGCCTTCCCCACAGCATCTAGAGGCTATAAAAGCCAGAATACGTTACCTCTTCACCTCACCCACACAGCAAACGCGAGAAAAGCCACTGTTCATCGTCTTCCCCGAGCTCCACCTTCTGCCTTCACAGTGACAGCGCTCTCCGGTGAGATTTTCTCCAAATTAAAGCCACCAACATGTTCCTCTTGCCCTCTAGATGGTTCATGAGCTTAGAATCGAGTTCATTTCTTCTCCAACTCCGGCTATCACCGGTTTTCCATTTGTCTCTGTTTTGCAAATTCAGCCCGATCCAGAGAGAATTAGAACCCGTGCTAGTGAGAAGAATTGCTCCTTAGAGCATGTTTGATCACCCCAGCTAGTTAGTTTCGATTTTCTTTCAGCCAGTTAAAAACCCCCAAATCCCCCAGCCGTGAACTCCGGCCATCTGCTCCGGCGAGCTTCCAAACGCAACAACTGGACAATCCAATGTACCAGCAGTGACCTCCACACTCCCAGGAGCAAGAATATGTGATCAATTTCTAAATTGATCAACCCTAGCTGCTCCAATTGCTCTGCCCTAATTTCTGTTCAAAACAGCCACCTTGGCATCCAATTTCCGGCCAACTCCGGCCATCCCCGGCCAAACCCTCTGGCCAGACATCTCCTGACACTTAAGCCTACATGTTTGACATAGTTTGCCTTCAAATGCATGAACCAATTGCTCAGGACACACAAACCCTAATTCTAGCAGTACAATGGCATAGAAATTGCTGTGTCCTGGACCTTTTTGTGAATTCTAGAAAACCTAAGCCTTTTCTGCTTGTCCCACTTTGTCAAATAGCTTCGCCTTAGTCTAATGCACCTACTGTCCAATTTTCATCTCATTCAGAGTTACCTAGACCCCTTAACTCACTTCTCGGCTTTTAGGTTAAGTTCGAACGTGACCCGAACGTCGCCCTTTTGACGTCCAATGTCCGTCGACCCTAAGAGTCTTATTTACTACTCTTCGTAGCCATCCTAAACTAGCACAACTCGACCTTTGGAAATCCAAAGCCCAAACCCTAATCCAGTTCAGAAATCAGAAGCCGTTCCAGTGTAGCGCATTATTATTTTATGTGAGCATAGTTGTCATATTTTGTAAGTTGATTGTAATACCTTGTGTATATGCCTGTATTTGAAGATCAAGACTTCGATTACGCGGAAGAGGAAACAGAAGAACCCGCAGACTACGACACTACAACTTGGCAAGACAAGTTTCCCTCCTTTGAACATATTGCGCCTATTATTTTATATGCATTTAATTATTTAGAATTTGGTATCTACGCATGTATGCATAGATAGTTTTGATAAAAGTATATGTTGAGAAATGATGGGAGTAGATAGTCCTATTTTGCAGACCCCCCTTGTTTCATAACAATTTACTTTGCCTTGTCACCTTAGGAGAAAAAGTGTAGAACATATGTATGTATTCATATACACACTACCTTAAGAGGAAATATGTACCCATGGAAATATATGTCTATACTAATAAATGTGTAAAAGAAAAGAGGAAGGCAGAAGCATGAGCAAACTATTTCTAAAGATCATTTTATGTAAAAGAAATAGGGACTACTAGCGAGGGTTGGTTTGGAAGGTTGGCGCTGTGTGCGCGGTGGGTTTGTGAAAGCCTCGCTAAGGGTCCATAAGGACGGGATCGTCGTGCTGTGCTTCTAAGTGACCTGAAAACGTGCTAACCACCCGCCTGGTATGGGACAGGCACAATGTCATGACTCACCTAAAGTTAATCATTTCCTGCAATGGTTGTCGATCCGGTTTCCCGAGTGAAAATTGGTGGGCCACAGAGGGCCACGAGTGGTGTGAGGGGTAGAGAGGATAAGGCGTAAGAAGGAAGTCGCCCTAGCCTGGCTCTCGAGTCGTGCGCGACCGAACCCAGAAGTGGGAATTCTATGCGTCCAAAGGAGGACCTCATAGACCCAAGGCTAGAAGAAAAGGCAGTGGGGAGGACCCACAACGATAATGAGGACCTTACGCGTGCTTGCCATGTATCATGTTGTAGGGAGTACCTACCTTGATAATGGGGCCGGTATTGTCTATGTATCGGGCAGGAAATTATTAACAATGGGTCAGTAAACTGTTGTGTAAGCTCAGCCTGGTCACCTGCGTATAAGTCGCAGGGAGCTGATCCGACATTTAAGTTGAGTTTTCGTGGTGGGTACAGTGGTACACCTCTGCAGAGTGTAAAAAGGTATTCGAATACTCCGTGCTCCCGGGTTTTCTGGAGCCTGGTCGTAGTGGGGTGGTCCCTCGTTGTTGCAGCATGATTAGTATTGATAAATTCTTTAAAATGAGATCAAACCATGGTGACTCATGGGAGTTTAGCCTGACTCTGTGAAAAGTATACATATGTACAGTTTTGATAAATTACTTTGAGAAATAAAACCCCAGATTCGGGGAGACTTTCCAAAGTACTAAAATATCTCTGTTTTCAATAAAATTACATTAAGTATGGGAACCATAGAGCTTGTTGTTGTCAATAACTACATGCAATATTTCCTTATGCGGGAACTTGTTGAGCTTTGTATGCTCACCCTTGCTGATCCAATAAGTACAGAGGATGAATCAACAGATTTCATAGACTATGGAATCGAACCGGCACAAGAAGACCCCGACACAGTTCCAAGAGATCCAAGCGCCTGAAGGGTCACCTAACCTCAGTGAGAGCGATGTGGGTTTTGCCCTGCTTCACGCTTTGCTGGATGAGGAAGATGTTTCCCCCCTGCTTTGCTGATGCATTTTGGTTGTTTATATTTTGACTCGAAACCTGTTTCGGGTTCAGCTCCTAACTGATCTTGCTACTCTTATACGACGTGGTTCCGCACACGTCAATTAATGTAATATGGGTCTGGATGACCCCGTATGCTATGTATGTATGTAAATGCTGATGGATGTTCTGAGATTTCAACTCCTGTGCACAAATTACCTGGGTATTTGTATTAGGTTCCCTCTAGCGAGGGGCCCACAGTAACGTAATACCTTTCGTGCAGTCGGTCTTGAATGTGTATCTAAAATATCTGAATTTATCTATACATATCGTGGCTCACCACAAATATCACACATAATCTCATCTTTATGTTCCTTTCGGAACAACAAACACCGTTGATGCAAGCATCGATTTTTTCGTATGGCATGCCGACACCACTTAACAATTTTTTTGGTTCATTAAATGTGGTGGGGAGCTTTGAATCTTTAGGAAGATGGTCACTTATGAACTGAAGGAGTATGTCATAATCAAAAATAGAAAAATTGAATTGTGACTTAAAAGGCATCAAATGTGTAACAGCAAATAAGAAAGTCATAGTGGTTTTTTTATGCACTGACTCTTCAAAGACTTTTAACAAATTATAGAAAATATCAACAGTTATTGTTACAATCTCATCTTCAGTCGATGATTGATAGGCATCAGCCACATCAATTAGAATCTCATTCATATGGTCTGTTTAAGCAAACCCTTCATTTGATCTTGAAGGCACAGCCACACTTTCTCCATGTTTTGTCCACACTAAATACTTTGGCATGAAACCGTTCTTGAAAATGTGGACAGACATGTCATGTCTATTCTGCTTCTTAAAGTTAGCACACTTGTGGCATGGGCACAACACCCCCTCTCTCTCTCTTCATTTTGTGCAGAGAATGCTCGTCTCACAAAATCCTCCGCTTTTCTAACCCAACTAATGTTACGTTTGTCATTATTCCAATCTTCATACATCCACTTACAGTCCTCAGCCATCGACCCTTTTCTAGAAATATTAAATTTGTTTACACCGAAATTTTAGAATGTAGATATAAATCGTTATACAATGTGAAAAGAATTTCAAATACAAATTAAATCAATAAAGGGAGAACCAAAGAGGACAAACTCAGCTAAAAAAATCCAAAAATAAATTTTTTTCTCCTATTGTTAGGAGTGTTAAAGGGTAGGTTGAAGTGGGTTGTAAATGATTGGGTTTAGAATATGTTAGTTTTGAATGATTTAAGTTATAGCAATGCCTTGATATCTTGTTCTTATAAATGATTATTCTATAATGTTTGGTCCAAAGTGTCCATGACCTTCTAATTATGAGACTGACATATGAGTCTTTGACGCACATGTCATTTGACACATCATATCCTATAATTAAAGTTAAAAAATTTTCAATGTTACAAATCAAATTACCCCACAAAATCATATATGAATCATAAGTGACAAAGGCCGGCCTTAAGGGAGTATGAGATCGACAAATTCTTTTTAGGTCCTAAAGTTTTTTAGTGTACAGTTTAGTACTTTAGTCCTTAACTTTGGGGTAAGTATTATTATGGTCCTTCCCACCAATGAAATTTACGAAGTTCTTAAGTTATTGGCAGGGACATTAAAATTTAGTTGTGAGAGCAATTGTTAATGATGTTTTGCAAAAGTTTGATTACAATTAGCTAATTGAATATTTTATTTCAAGGAATGTTAAACTGAAAAATTAGATGCTTGTATAGAGTTCTAAAAAAACTTAGTACCTACTTTTGTAAGAAAATAGTTGTGTCACGGCTATAATATTAGTATGCATGTTTTTGCACATAGAAGTAATAGTTTAAGGCCTGATGATAACAATCAATGAAATTATATCATAACTATGGCTTGAAAATGACTTGAGTAAGCATAAGAGACCAAAGAAATTTGATATGAACTTATATATTGACCACGGAGAGATACCAATGTGTCGCGTCAAATAACTGGTGAATACCCTGATAATATAAAATTGATTACTAGTCATCAAGGAGATACAAGCAAAGACTGGAGTTGTGCCAAAGATATTACCTCTGGTAGTTCGGTGAATCAAAGGAATTAGAGGCTTGCGTGTCGCTGATTTGCCATGATGCACCGTTTGGTATGGACTATCGCCTCGCCGATCTACTGTGAGACACCCCAAACAGCGGTGGTAACTAAAAGATTAGAGCAGGAATTGGGAACGACTAGCTAGGGTACGTGGCAACGGGAAGTTTTCTATTTATATTTGGCTCACACCATCAACCTAGTCGGCAATTTTTGATAATGGGCCCTCAAGCTGTACGAATGCATGTCTGGTATTTTTAAAATTACACGTCTTGCATTCATGTTTGTAAGGAACCGTCCTTCTGTCCCAGAATCCTTCCGAGGAAACAAAGAAAAATTATTATTTGTTGGGATTAAAATCTTACGATCTATAATTCTGATTGATAATTTATTTGAACTAATAAATTTGTGAAATCAAAACAGTCAAATGAACACAAATAGATTGGCAATTAGAGTTACAAACCACAAGATATTGTCTGTGAATTTTATATTTTTTGAGATAAATATCTTATAATTTGTAACTCCAATTAACGATACATTTATACTATCTAATCATTTGACTTCACAAGTCTATTAGTTCAAACGGATCATCAATTAGAATTATGAATTGTAAGATATTGATCCCAAAAGAATTGTACGATGGAAATGTAATATCTTGTGATTTATAATTCCAATCGATAATTCGTTTTTGTCTATTTGATTATTTTAATTTCACAAGTCTATTAATTCAACAGGATTATCAATCAGAGTTATAGATCATAATATAGTCATACCAAAAGAATCATATGCTTTCAAACAATTTGGATGTTTACACAATTTAGGTTTGATCCCATGACTAACATCATGAGTTAATTGCTCTAGGCAAGACTCTATATGCCTCTAAAAGAATTAGAATAAATTGTAAGAGAAGTCCTTAAATATGACCAGGTTCACAAATTCTTTTTATCATGTCAATTAGGTCCATCCATTATTACATAATAGAAAAACGTCGGGTTTTCATATTTTCTTAAGTTTGTATTACCTACATAAACTTGATTAATTATGCCACTTATTTCCCTCCACGTCCTTATTGTATGACTTAGATAAGTCAATGGACCTAAGTAGTACAATTAATTAAGCTCAAGGATCCACCAAACTAATCAAATTCAAACTTTAGGACCTTAGCAGCATACCTAGAGAAGTTTAATGACTCCTAATACAATTTACTCTAAAAAGTTAATTATAAGATTTCATGGTATTAACATATTTCATGTGTTGATGACAATTTTACTTTGAAAATACATAGTACTCCAACAGTTAGAAATTTTAACTTTTAAACTTCAAATTTATACATCTTAAGTTCTATATATGCTAGTTTAGATCAAGATGACAGCATGGAGGGGTGAACTCTCTTATGGATGAGCCCATCTATGATTGACCAATACTATTAAATCCATTGCTATCAAGCCAGTCATTGAAGAGTTGGGGCAGCATGAACAACTATCCTGTCACAAATAAACTACTATGACAAGGTCGTTAGCCACTATTCTTTAATATATGATAGTCTAGTTAGTGTTTTTTTTCACAGTCAAGGAAATTAAACTCAAAAACTTGTAGTGATGGAGAGATAGATATACTCACAAATATAACTATTTTATTATGAGTATTATAAGAACTTTTACAAACTCTACTAATATTTTTTCCACTCTTCACTAACTACTCTCTACTGGAGAGAGCCTTCCTATTTTGCAACTACTTCTACTACTACTAGTATGTTGTTTTTGTTCTATTTTTCTTGCATCAAAATGAGGAATGACTATCTATTTATAGTGGTAGAGGGGCCTGGTGTGGTGGTTTTAGAATTGCTTCTAGATTCTTTCAATCACACCCCATAGTTTTGAAAAATCATGTTTCGTCCATGATTTTTGACGAGAATGCTCTATAATAAGAAATCTCTAGAATCCTATACTCTTCGCTGCTGCCTTTTTTTAACACTCCCCCTAAGCACCAACTCCCTCTCAATTATCGGTCTACTCAGCACTCCAAGTTTCTCGCTCATCTCTTCAAACTTCTTTGTGTTAGGTCCCTTTGTGAAAATCTCAGCAACTTGTTCTTATGTTGGTGTCAGCTCCATTTGAATCTTGCCTTGAAGAACTTTCTCGTAAGAAGTGATAGTGGATCTCAATATGCTTGGTCCTTACATGAAACACTTCATTTTTAGTCAAGCATCCTGCTAACCTGTTGTCGCAATGGAGGACCACTTGATTAGTGGCCGATGAAGGACGTCCTTCAGCAATTGCACTAACCATGTGCTCTTTTATGCTATCATTGTTGCTGCTTTGTGCTTAGCTTCTGTAGTCGACAAAGATATTATAGGCTACCTGTTTCTACACCAAGACACTGCTCCTGATCCAAGACTAGAGGTGTAGCCTATGGTTGATCAATGTGTGTTGCGATCTCCAACACAATCAGCATCACAACATCTGATTAGCTGGAAAGCTGCATTTTTCTTGTAAAGGCATACACCATAATGAATGCTGCCCTTTACATACCTCAAAATACATTGCATAGCATCAAGATGGGGCTGGCTGAGTGTGAGGTATTGACTGGCCACTCCAGCAAAGGAGATATGTGGCTGGCTGAGTGTGAGGTAGATAAGACTCATGACTGTTTATCAATACATGCAGTCTTTTTTTTCTAAATCTTGGCTTTCATCTGCTCATATCTTTGTATTGAAATCCATATGAGTAGGCATAGACTTGCAGTCAAGCATCCTATATCTCTGAAGAAGATCCCCTTGCATACTTGACCACTCTATTTTAAGTCCTAGAAAATGCTTCCACTCTCTAAATTCTTTCATTTGAGATCAGACAGATATTTCCTTTTATCCCTTGGATCTCCTCACAACCGTGATGATCAAGTCATCGACATTTATTAGCACCATTGCTAATTTTCCCTCATTAGCCTTCACAAACAAGCTGGAGTCTGCTGAAGTTATTGCAAAGCCACTCTGCAGTAACAACCCCCTACTTTTTCCATACCATGCTCTTTGATCTTGCTTAAGGCTATATAGTGCCTTCTTCAGATTGCATACGTAGTGTAGATGAGTCTTGGTCTTGAAACCTTTCAATTGTGTCATGAAGATATCTGTGTCAAGTTCTCCATGTAGAAAAGTATTCTTGACATCCATCTGCCATAGCTTCCATGACTTGCTAGCAGCAATTGCTAACAAGACTCAAACAGTCGTGATCTTCTCCATTGGGCTGAACATTCATCGTAATCCAGCCCATATTCTTGAGAAAAATCTCAAGCAACAAGTAGAGATATGTATCTCTCAATCAAGCCATTAGGATAGGTCTTTACATTGTAGACCCACTTACAGGATATAGGATTCACATCCTTCAGCTTTGGAACTAAATCCCATGTTTTATTTTGGTTATTGTACCACAATTTCCTCCTTTAATGCCTTTCGCCACTCATTGCCTTGTACTGCTTCCGCAACAGAAGTTGGCTCAAAAGGAATAGTCTTGTCTACAAGTGCAGTATTCACATACCTTGTATTAGGACATCTTTGCTAGTTGATCTTCATAGTTCTTGTGTTGGCTCATCGATCTCCAACTATCCTAGGCACAACTCTTCTGGTGTAGATTGATGTAAATGGATGCTTGTCCATTGATGGGCCTTTGTTCTCCTTCACTTAGGATAGACAACTCATCCTGAACATCATCCTTGATTTCTTCTTGTATTAATTTTCTCCTCAAGTATTGAGATTGCGGCAATCTGACCTCGTTAGATGGCCACCATGACGATGCTTCATCAAACACAATATTGGAAATTGCTATTTAGTGGATGTCTACTAAATACAAAGTGTAGCACCCCTAGACCCGGGTCTTCAACTGACCTGGGCTAGAGGCTCCACATTGGTCCAGCCACCTCTCAGGTATCGACCTCGAGCGCAATTGGATTACTGTAAATTTTTTTTTACATTAGTGGTACAAATGTATGTGACAAGAGTTATTACCCGAGTTAAAATGGTCGCGATAGTCATTCCATGGTCGCATATAACGTCCCATAATCGCACATACCTTTCTATGATCGCAGAAGGCCAAGGAATATTCTGGACATAACCCATTAATGATACTTAACCCCATAATTTTAGCTATGGAACTCCATAAGTCTCAACACTTATCATCACGGAGTCTATGATCTTATGTTATACCTACAAGTACTATGGTTGCAAAAATTATCTACGATCATACCCTACCGCAGAGACAAAACCTGATATCTTATATGGTCGCAGTAGGTGCGCGATCATAGTATTCAAAGACTCATACTTTATGAAGTATAAGTCACCACTCGCAATAACCGTTTTTTGATACTTATGATTATTCCCGAAATAATCATAAGTCCCTGACTAGGTAACCGTCGAAGAAGATAAGGATGGTGAGGTAGTTTTTACAACGCCAGGTCAAAGAAGTTGCTCAACCTCCTCATAACCACAACCTATGGCAACCACCACGTAACCAAGATTCGCAGTAACCGCCATGAAGTAGTTATAGGCGATCGTGAGGCACGTCTTCATGAGAACAATCGACGATCTCTTCGGCAAGTATAAAAAAGCTTTTAGGGAAAGGACAGGAGGACAAGGGAGAGGAGATAGCAAGGTAGGAATAGACAATACATTCTCTTTGTAATCCTTTTACTCATTCACAGTGATAAATACACAAGAGCAGGATTATTACTCAGCTACGAGGGCCTGAATCTGGATAAATTCCCGTGTCATTAGATTCATATATACTTTGAATTCCTTGATACTTGTCTAAATTGCGTCTCTACTTAGCTGCTACCCCTCCACAGTCAGTGCAGTTCTGGTTGCAGAAAGAGGAAGAGTGCAATGACCAGTGTATTATGTAACTGAAATTTTAAACCGACCAAAGGAGCGTTACTCTGAGGTCCAAAAACTACTCTATGCTCCTTAATGGCTTTCGAAAAACTGTGAAATTACTTTCAAGCACACAAAATTCCCGTGCCCTCATCCTTTCCCTTAGGGGATATACTCCGCAATCCAGAAGCAACTGATTGAGTTGTGAAATGGATAGTAGAACTTAGAGCGTTTGATCTTCATTTCACTGCTCTAGTAGCAATCAAATTTCAAATTCTTGCAGATTTTGTGGTCGAATGGACGAATCCCGAACCACTTGCGCAAGACTTAGCAGATTTGTCAACTACCGACCGACCATTGGATGATGTATTTTGATGGTTCTCGCGGTTTTTCAAACTCGGGGGCTAGAGTGGTTTTAATCACGCCTCAGGGTGACCAACTCTAGTATGTCATACAACTCCACTTTGTTGCTACCAATAATACAGCAGAGTATGAAGGCTTTCTGGCCGAGTTTCGAGCAGCCAAATCCCTTGGAGTGCATCGGTTAGTGCTGAGGGGAGACTCACAGCTAGTCATAAACCAAGTAAACAAGGAGTACAACACTTTCGACAAGACAATGGCTCGTTACCCGGACGAAGTGAGGAAATTAGAAAAATACTTCAGAAATTTTGAAGTCCAATTCGTTCCGCAAAGAGACAATATTCTCACAGACCAATTATCAAAAATTGGGTCCTCACGCGCATCCGCTCCTGCAGGAGTGTTCATTGAACACTTAAAACATCCCTCAATCGCAGAGACAATAGAGGCGATTGACGAGGATTGACACCCGGGTCACTTCTAATAAACTTTTGGTTCAAGACAGGTTCGAACCAGACATGTATTTGGTTCGATGCGAACTCAAGCTATTTCTGAGGGGCATCACCATGAGGTCGCAAGCTTTACGCGATCAGGTCGCGGGTTTCGTGCGATCAGGCCGACAACTGTGTGCGGTCAGAAGTTCGTATGCCATACGCGGACTGGACTGAATATCTGGGATGTTGCGCGGTCAGCCCATATTCCGTGGTCAGAGCATTCTCAACCAAGGTGCTTGGAGCTTGTTCGGTTATCTTCATACCAGGATATTCAGACATCCCGGAGATTCCTCCATGTTGAAGACCAACCATCAGAGGTTATTATATGCGGTTATTCACGATTAACACGTGTTAATAACCTCCGTGGAAGTTAATAGCGGTTCTTCAACAACTGCATCTAACCGTTTGATACAGTTTCCTTCATATGGCACCCTTTCGACCAATATAAAAAGGTGGCAAAATACATCAAAGGGGGGATCCAAGACATTTTTCGAAAGAACCAGACTCAAAAGAATAATCAAGATACAAGATATCTCGATCATTCAAACAGCCAAGTCTACGGCTTAGATTAAACAACACTTACGAGTCTCCTATAGCTTCTCCTTGTACACCCTTACAGGAAAAATCCTCGCCTGTGAGGACTTTTTCCTCCATTTGTAAACCTTTTACCACACTTAGTGAAATCTCAACAGGACGTAGGGCTATTACTCCCACCATCGAGGGCCCGAACCTGTCTAAACTCTCTGTGCTCCTGTTCACCATTGTTCAGCATACCTTCCCGGAGGGTCATCTTGAAAGGTCTCACAATTATAAATTCTGCATAAGTTTGGCTGAGGACCCTGAGTCCGAATCGTCGACAGCGATGACTAACATCGCCGCCCTCGAGCGTGAAGCAGATTGGATCCAATCATTGAGGATCTATCTCGCGCATGGGACATTACCTGAGGATGAAGCCGAAGCTAATCGTTTAGTTAGAAAAACATGCATGTACAAACTGGTTGAACGCACCATGTACAGGAAAAGTATTCAAGGAGTACTTATGCGTTGCATACTCAAGAAGAAGGGCAGATTTTTCTACGAGAAATCCATGGAGGCATGTGTGGCACACATGTTGCATCTAGACCCTTTTTGGGTTGATTTTGATTATTGATGACATTAAGTGTTTGGGTCTAACTGTATCTTTGAGCTATTTGTATGCAGTGTTATTTCTGTAAAGTTTGCAAGTGATTTGGGAGGATCTGCAAAGGTCGCAATATCACTTGAGGTCGCAGTCCAAGGACGCGAGCCAAGGTCGCAAGCTCAAGGTCGCTCAGAAGAAAGCAGCAAAGACCTATGGTAAGTGCTTGTTTATTATACCAGTCTCGGATTTTGAAATTTGACTAGATTTTATAGAAATTCTTTTTAGTTTATAACCATACTATTAAGAGGGGTTGTAAAATCTCTTTTAGTTAGCATTCGCATTCATTTATATTCTTGGTCAAAATCTGAGAAAGAAAACATAGATTTCAAAGAGGAACTGAAATTGGCCTTTTAAATATTGTTCATACGACCAAAGGTCACTCGAGTACTGTTTATTCGACCAGACATTTCAACGGCTATTTACTAGCCGTTAGAGGTCATAACTGGCTGTTAGCTGTACTGATTTCTTTCCTTTTCGACCACAATGGCTAGCTAAGAGGTTCTACTATAAATATATGTGTTTTGAACAATATTATCATCTATCTCAAACCATATTCTCTTATACACCCTCAAGCATCATCTCTCTACTCTTTTGAGAAGTTTTTAGAAGTTTTGAGTAGTTTTTGAGCTGATTTTTGAGTAATTTTAAAACACTTTTGAAGAGATTTTCTCCACTGTTTTTTGAGCAGTTTTTCTCTACTATTTTTTGAGCAGTTTTTAAAACCATTTTAAGCAGTTTCTATTCACATTTTTTAGCAGTTTTATAAACAGTGTTTGAGCAGTTTTTGTTCACATTTTTGAGCAGATTTTTGATCAGTTTTATAAAAAATTTTGGAGCTGATTTTTGATCAGTTTTACAAGCACTTTTGAGCAGATCTTTGAGCAGTGTTTAAGCAGATTTTTGAGAAGCTTCTATTCACATTTTTAATCAATTTTATAAACACTTTTGGGCAGATTTTGATCACTATTTATAAACAATTTTTTTGAGCAATTTTTCTAAAGAACTAAGAGATATATTTTTTGATATACACTTGAGCCCAAGTGCTAAAATCTTGATCTTTTGATCAAGTATCATTCATTGTGATTGAGAAAGATTTTCTAAGAGTATTCATTTGCATCCGTAGAAGTTTTGCGGTATTTGTTGGGGGTCAAGAGAAGATCTTGCAATTTGTTATTTTTGGTGAACGCCTTTACCTAGACGGTTTGGAGGTGTGGCCGTTGACCTCTCCATTAACAGAGGTTGTCGGAGAGGCTCAGTATATTTTGTGAAAGGCATCAGTGCTCGCCTATCCGGAGTGGAGAAGGAGCGACCTTAGTGAAAAATATCCTTTATGTATACTGAAGCAAGACTCATTCATTTGAGTGCTTCAACGAGGAGTAGGGGAGACCGGGCAAGTCTCTGAGACCTCGGGATAAATCACCATGTTTGATTTTCCTACTCTCTCTTAGTGCAAAATATTATTAAATTGTTTCAGTTTATTTGCCCTTAGTCCTTTCCTTGCAAAAATTGGTTTTAGTCGAAAAGTTTTAAAGCCTTCTATTCACCCCTCTAGTCGGCATCCCCAATCCTACAACACATGCATCCTATAGGACACTAGTCGAAAAAGCTTTTCGATAAGGATATTAGTGGCCTTTGACACTCAACAATGCTAGGCAATTGGTCAAAACATGCCCGCAATGTCAATTTCATGCTCGGCAAGTCCATCAGCCAACTTATGCACACTACTACAAAAATGTTTTCTTCTAACGGTTCAAAACATATCTCTACTAACGGTTTTTATACCGATAGTGATCGGCATGATAGAACAAAGCCAACTCTTTTCTAACGGTTTGAAACCGTTAGAAAAGAATACCTTTTTCTAACAGTTCTTATTAGTGAACCGTTAGAAAAAAGTATTCTTTTCTATCGGTTCTTATTAGTGAACCGTTAGAAAAGAATACTTTTTTCTAACAGTTCACTAATAAAAACCGATAGAAAAAGTATTCTTTTCTATCGGTTCTTAGTAGTGAACCGATAGAAAAGATGACCTATTCTAACGGTTTACTACTAAGAACCGTTAGAATAGGTACCTTAAAATAAATGACTATATTCTAACGATTCTTAGTAGTGAACGTTAGAATAGGTACATATTCTAAGATGTACAATAGTTTGTATCAAAAGTAATCAAGAAGGGTCAAACCGTTAGAATATGTTTAAACAGCAAGTTAACTGTGGCAAATTGGTCATAAAACAATCATTTTCTGGATTCGTCAATTAAACACTTGTTTGGCATTTTATTTGAAGTAAATTTACACAATCATGCAGCTGTCATACGTTGCATACACTCCCTCTGTCTTGCTTTGGGTTTAAGCTCTTTACAACAAGTTGTACTTATCTTAATTGTGACCCTCGGGAATATTATGATGATAATGACTGCATACTTGTATCACACCTCTTCATGGATGTAAGTGTAATCTCTAAGTAATAAATCATAAATGAGGTTTGATTAAAGAACTGTGAATAGATTCTATGTGTGGAAAAGAAAGAATACCCTAATTTAGGAGTTGTAGTAAATACAAGGCTAAGAGAAAAAATTTGAAATTTATTGAAAGAAAAGTAGTACTAAATGAACTTGCAATTTGATAGTCACATGAACTTGCGTTTTGAAGGTTGAGTATGAGATTTTACTACTACGAAATCCTCTAATTATGGAGTCTTGTTGTTAAAGAATTATGGTAGTACCTTGAGATGGTGTCAACAGACTGAATGTCTTCTTCCATGTCTTCCTCTTCCATCTGTTCTTCCTCCTCCTCCTCCTCCTCCTCCTCTTCCTCCTCCAAGTCTCCCCAATGCTTGCTTCGGTCAACAACTATTCCTAAAAACAATATAGTACAACATTCAGTTAACCAATAGTTTCAGTTCAGGTTACACATTCTACAACCTTGGCTTGGAAAAAAGAAGTTCATAACCAATTAACTATACATCATAGTTTAGTTCATCTTGTTGTAGGACTCCAAAAACATCTCCATAGAAGGGGCGCTCATGCTGTTGGCCAAACACAAGAGGAGCTCAGAAAGAGATGTACTAGTCAATTGAAGAAAAACATTTCACTCAAAGGGTGCAAAGGTCACATTTCACATTTAGTGTACCTCATCAACTAAAGGTTTCCCCCGCTTCTCGGGTCGATAACCAAAACTTGCATCAAGACGTATACCTCTCTGGTGCTTGCAAAGTAGCCGTAGATGTAGCTGTCATCCATCCAGTACTGCAAGTTGCCCATCCACAACATCCTCACCTCATCCGATGCCACCGGGGCAGCCGGCGCCACGGCGTAGTACGGCTGCGGTGGCGGCGCCTGCCTGTAGGCAGATTGCGGAGGCGACACCTGGCTCCACATGGTCGGCGGCTGTGGCGGCGGCGCGTACTGCTATGGCATCGGTGCAATCTAAGCCGTCAATGGCCTAGATCTAGGGTTTGGAGGATTGGAGAAGAGAGCCGAGAGAGAGAGAGAGAAAGAAAAAGGAGGCGGCGTGGTAGAGCAGGGTGAATAGGAGACTTTATATAAGATGTCCAATTTTACTAACGGTTCAAAACCACAACCGTTACTGAACTTGCAATTTTACTAACGGTTCACTACTAAGAACCATTAGAAAAGATGACTATATTCTAACGGTTCACTAATAAGAACCGTTAGAAAATAGTACCTTTTCCTAACGGTTCATTACTAAGAACCGTTAGAGAAGAATATGAGATTTTATATAAGCTATCCAATTTTACTAACGGTTCAAAACCACAACCGTTAGTGAACTTGCAATTTTACTAACGGTTCACTACTAAGAACCGTTAGAAAAGATGACTATATTCTAATGGTTCACTACTAAGAACCGTTAGAAAAGAGTACATTTTTCTAACGGTTCACTACTAAGAACCGTTAGAGAAGAATATGAGATTTTATATAAGCTATCCAATTTTACTAACGGTTCAAAACCACAACCGTTAGTGAACTTGCAATTTTACTAACGGTTCACTACTAAGAACCGTTAGAAAAGATGACTATATTTTAACGGTTCACTACTAAGAACTGTTAGAAAAGAGTACCTTTTCCTAACGGTTCACTACTAAGAATCGTTAGAAAAGATGACTATATTCTAACGGTTTACTACTAAGAACCGTTAGAAAAGAGTACTTTTTTCTAACGGTTTACTACTAAGAATTGTTAGAGAAGAATAGGAGACTTTATATAAACTGTCCAATTTTACTAACGGTTCAAAATCACAACCGTTAGTATATATGAGTCATTTTACTATCGGTTGAATAAAACAAACCGTTAGTACAATGTCCTATATTTTATCGGTTCATACAGTACTAACCGATAGTAAAAATACAGTAATTTCACTATCTGTTACAAAAGACAAACCGTTAGTACAATTTCGTCTCTTCTGACGGTTCGTACAGTACTAACCGATAGTACAAATGACGTGCTATTCACTAACGGTTTCCCAGACCATAACCGTTAGTACAAAATCTCTTCTCCACTGCGGTCCTCGTACACTAACGGTTTTCTCCCAAATTGCATATAACCGTTAGGAGATAGGGGTTAGTAGACTGCATTTATGTAGTAGTGGCATTACAAACTATTCCCTTAACTTGGCCATTCGTCGTGTGGGGAATAGATATTGTAGGTCCTATGCCTCAACAAGTCAATGGATACAGGTTTTTAGTTGTAGATATTGACACAGTCACCAAGTGGATCGAGGCAGAACCAGTCCACAACATCACTGCTGCTGTGGTAAAAAAGTTCTTTATAAGAACATAATAACACGATTTGGTGTTCCAAGTCGTCTTATTATTGATAATGGATCCCAATTTGTTAGTGGTCTTTTTCTAGACTATTACGACAATATTGGAACCAAAGTTTTCTCGCCCGGGTGCCGGTGGATTCCAAGTGAGGTCGCTTCTGTTGGTGGCGAATAGTTCAGAGAGGGGATGGGCGTATAATTACGCCTGCGGCCTCCCGGAGAGGGTGGTCGAGACGTTCCAGGACCGGGGTCGCGAAAAACGGTGCTTCGGCGAGTTCTTGTTGGTCGTAGAAGATCTTCTGTGACCTTGCGAACCTCAACCTCTCGTTGTTCATACTCTTGATCCTCTTTCTGTTTGCATTCTCGTTCCTGCCTAGTATCACGCTGCTCTGAAGTTTCCTTCAAAAGTGTAGTGACACTACTATGGAAATACAATCCACTAACCCATATCTTCTAATGGTTATAAGCAATCTGGGAAAAATCCGATAGAATACGACTACAGCGGTGGAGAAAAGACTTTGTACTATCGATTATATTCTGGTGTACCGTTAGTGAAATGCATACAATTTTTACTATCGGTCATTACTGTACCAATCGATACAATAGATGAAATAGTACTATCGGTTTGTCTTTCGTAACTGATAGTGAAATTAGGAACTTTTTACTGTCGGTTCATACTGTACCAACCGATATAATAGAGTAAATTTTACTATCGGTTTGTCTTTGATAACTGATAGTGAAATTATGAAATTTTTACTATCAGTTACTACTGTACCAACCGATATAATAGAGAAAATTTTACTATCGGTTATATAAAACAAACCGATAGTAAAATGATGTCATATAAACTAATGGTTATGACAGTGAGGACCTTAATAGAGAGAAAAGTTTACTATCGGTTGTGGTTTTGAACCGATAGTAAAATTGCACAACTTATCTCGACCCCTGGTCTGCATCCTCGATTCATTTCTACCTTACGTGCATCCACGCTCCAAGCTAGAGTGATATGGAGAAACTAGCTAAGAGATTGATAATTCGATTCCCCTCGGTATTGTCATCTTGCCATCACCTCTCTCTCTCTCTCAATCACTCTTTCACACTCTCCCTCTCTCTCTCTTCCAATTCATTAAACTAGATACATGTAGCTCCAAACTAACTAGAAGGCTAGGTTGGCTAGCTAGCTATAGCTTGCTGAAGTTAAGCTAGGAATGATTTATGGCTGAAGTTAACCAGCTAACTAGCTGGCTCTTCCAATTAATGCATCAAGTTAATTAGGGTTTCATATATCCATTTAATGTAATTAAGTAGCTGTACACACATATGGCCTAGCTAATTGATGATGTTAATTTCATGCATGCATGCCATGAGTCATTAATTATTTATTTCAATTTGTCAATTTTGTGAAATAATTGTAGATGGATCGAGAATATTGGATGTATGGAATAAAACGTACTACTGTTGAGTATTTGGAGGGTGTGAATGGGTTTCTTAAATTTACTGAGCAAGAAAAGGCGAAGAAGGGAGAGAAAGATATGCATTGTCCTTGTATAGATTGTATGAACTTAAAGAAGTTCGGCAACTCTGATTAGATTAGGAGTCATTTGATTCGTTGTGGTTTTAACGCACGCTATATCTGTTGGATATGGCATGGTAAAGATCTTGAGGAAACGAGCACCGCTACCACTCAGCAGCACCCGGAAGTGGATTGCAGTAATGATGATTATCAGAACATTGATAATGTTCATTCGGATGTGCATGTAGATGACGATAATTTAAATGAAATGTTACGTGATGTAGAAGAAGATTACAGCAAAAACGATTTTGGTAAATTTGAGAAATTAATTGTTGATTCTGAAAAGCCTTTGTTCCCCGGATGTGCAAAATTTACAAAGTTGTCTTCTGTGTTGAGATTATATAACTTGAAGGCAAGCAACGGTTGGAGAGATAAGAGTTTCACGGCACTATTAGATCTGTTAGTGGACATGCTTCCAGAGAGAAATGAGTTGCCAAGATCGGGTTGCCAAGATCGGTTTACCAAGCCAAAAAACTATTGTGTCCGTTGGGAATGGAAATCGAAAGAATACATGCATGCCCAAATGATTGTGTTCTGTACCATAACGAGTACGAGGATTTGCATGTTTGTCCAAGATGCGGTGCATCGCGGTATAAGCATGGGGACAGAATTTATCACAATGGATGTGATAAGGTAAAGAAAGGGCCTCCAGCCAAAACTGTGTGGTATTTACCTGTGATTCCTAGATTGAAACTGCTGTTTGCAAATCCGAAAGATGCGAAGTACTTGCGTTGGCATGGTGAAGGTCAGAAACAAGACGGAAAACTAAGACATCCAGCTGATTCTATTCAATGGAGAAACATTAACAGAACATTCGGTGAGTTTGGCAACGAAGTGAGGAATATAAGGTTTGGGCTCAGTACGGATGGTATGAATCCACACAGAAATATGAGTAGTCGGCATAGCACTTGGCCGGTTCTTTTATGCATCTACAATCTTCCTCCTTGGTTATGTATGAAGCGTAAATACATCATGATGTCGTTACTAATTTCAGGACCCAGACAACCCGGGAATGATATTGACGTGTTTCTATCACCGTTAGTCGAGGACTTACATAAATTGTGGAGCGAAGGGGTACGGGTGTGGGATGCACATAAGCGAGAGAATTTCATGTTGCGGGCCATGATGTTTTGCACCATAAATGATTTCCCGGCCTATGAAAATTTGTCAGCTTATAGTACAAAAGGAGGCAAGGCTTATCCTATTTGCCTGGATGAAACTGAAAGCATGTGGTTACGGAACTGCAAAAAAACAGTGTACATGGGTCACCGCAGATTCCTTCCGATGCATCATGCCTACCGTAAGAAGAGGAAGTCATTTAATGGGAAGCCTGAGAAAGGATCAGCCCCAGTGTTTGCGACTGGTAAGGAGCTTTACTTGCGCGTGAAGGACATCAAAGTTGAGTTTAGTAAATGTTCTAAACCTCCAAGAAAAAATGTTTGGAAGAAGAGATCGATTCTTTGGGATCTACCATATTGGGAGCACTTACAAGTTCGACATTGCATTGATGTCATGCATGTGGAGAAAAATGTTTGTGACAGTTTGATTGGTTTGTTGTTGAACATTCCAGGAAAGACAAAAGATGGCATCAACGTTCGCCATGACATGCTCGACATGGGCATAAGGACTGAGCCTGCACCGTTGGATAAGGAAAAGCGTACATACCTCCCCCCGGCCTGCTATACTTTGTCAAAAAGAGAAAAAAACAGAACTCTGTCAGTGCCTATATGGTGTCAAAGTTCCATGCGGGTATTCTGTGAACTTGAAAAAACTTGTGTCCATGAAAGACTTGAAACTGGTTGGGATGAAGTCCCATGATTGTCATGTACTGATGTCACAAATGCTTCCCATTGCTATCAGAGGCATTCACCCAGTCAAAGTCAGAGAGACAATTACAAAACTATGTTATTTCTTCAACACAATATCTGGCAAGGTAAGCATGTACTCCTAGCAAGTTAATTAGCTCCATTCGTGGAACTTGTAAGATTTTTTGGATCTGAATATTTGCTACAACTGTGTCCTTGCAGGTATTTGATCTGGATGGACTAGATGATATGCAACGCGATGTGACTACAACTCTTTGTCAGCTGGAGATGTATTTCCCTCCATCCTTTTTTGATGTTATGGTCCATCTAATTGTTCACCTTGTCAGAGAAATTAAGTTTTGTGGACCCGTGTTCCTGCGCTACATGTATCCATTTGAGAAATTTATGGGTATCTTGAAGGGATATGTAAGGAATCGACATCGGCCTGAGGGCAGTATCATTGAAGGTTATGCCGCCGAGGAGGTGATCGAATTTTGCACCAACTATATGGCCATACATACACGAGCACAAGGAAATGTTACGGAAACAAAATCCTTCGAAGCCAGAGATTTGGGTCATCAGAGAATATAACAGGAAATTTGTTGGGTGGATCGAAAATAGAGTCCTGCAAGCTTCTGAAGGCAACGTAGATGAATTTGTTACATGGTTGGCCAGAGGGCCTAGATTTACTGTAGGGACTTGGCAGAAGTATGACATCAACGCCTATTCATTTTACACAAGAACTCAGGATGAGAAGAGTACCATGCAATGTAGTGGAGTGACACTACTTGCTATTTAAGAGGATGCCAGAGCAGTAAGGGCACTCAACTCATATTACGGTGTTATTGAGGAAATATGGGAGCTCGATTACGTATTACTTAAGATTCATTTATTTCGATGCCAATGGGTCGAAATCTCTTGAGGTGTTAAAGTCGACAATTATGGGTTTACTCTCGTCGATCTCAGTAGAGTCGCACACCAAGATGATCCATTTATACTTACTGAGCAAGCCACATAGGTGTTCTACATCGTTGACCCGGCCAATCCAAAGTTGCACGTTGTCCTTCACAGTACACTACTACAGAAGTGCATTCCACTAACCCATATTTTCTAACGGTTATAAGCAATCTGCGAAAAATCCGATAGAATAGGACTACAGCGGCGGAAAAGAGGCATTTTACTATCGGTTACATACTAGTCCAACGTTAGTAAAATGCAAATACTTTTTACTATCGGTCATTACTGTACAAACAAATATAATATATTAAATAGTACTATCGGTTTTCTATTTTTAACTGATAGTAAAATTACGCACTTTATACTATCGGTTATGACTGTACAAACCGATATAATATATTAAATAGTACTATCGGTTTTTCATTTTTAACTGATAGTAAAATTACGCACTTTATACTATCGGTTATTACTGTACCAACCGATATAATATATTAAAATAGTACTATTGATTTTTCATTCATAACAGATAGTAAAATTACTCACTTTATACTATCGGTTCGTACTGTACCAACCGATATAAAAGATAAATTTTTACTATCGGTTATTAGTGTACGAACCGATAGAAAAGATAAATTTTTACTATCGGTTTATTTATTCAACCGATAGTAAAAGAAACAATGAGGACCTTTAGAAGAGAGGAAAGTTCACTAACGGTTGTGTTTTTGAACCGATAGTAAAATTACGTCATTTTTACTATCGGTTATTAGTGTACGAACCGATAATAAAGATGAACTTTTACTATCGGTTTGTTTATTCAACCGATAGTAAAAGAAACAATGGGGACCTTTAGAAGAGAGGAAAGTTCACTAACGGTTGTGTTTTTGAACCGATAGTAAAATTACGTCATTTTTACTATCGGTTATTAGTGTACGAACCGATAGTAAAGATGAACTTTTACTATCGGTTTGTTTATTCAACCGACAGTAAAAGGCCATCATATATAATAATGATTATGACAGTGGGGACCTTTAGAAGAGAGGAAAATTCACTAACTGTTATGTTTTTGAACCGATAGTAAAATAGTACAAGACCCTTATAATGGGTTAAACGCACGAGAGTTTTCCCTCCAGTCCAACCAAACACATTTCCAAATAAGTCTCTACTCGCTCGCGGAAAACCCTAGCCTCCCCGACGTCCCCTTTTTCGCTCCTGCACCACCATTGCCGCTCGCATTTGGGTTCTCCACCACCGCCGGTCGCTGCATCGCGCCATCGTAGGCCACTCCACGAACTGTAAGTGTTCTTGACCAACCCGATTAAAATTGTTCTTGCCGCTCGTGTCAGTTTCTTAAATTGATACTGAACGCGATTAGAACCAGGTAGTCTTTAGGAAAGAGTAATTGAAATGAAATCAGTTTTCTAACTTCATACAAGCATGTAGAGTGCCATGTTGAAAGACCAATACGAGTTGCCCCAATTGGAGCAGATGCGACAAATTTGGGCTCAATATATGATGGATGAAGTGGCTATCAACGATCGATCGTAAATGACTTGTGTAATATACATTGAATGTGTGAATTGGTGTATGTGTGTACTTGTATTGGTGTATTTGTGAATAAACTTAATATGTGAATAATTAGATCCAATCTGTCCAATGCATGTGTATATCTTTGTATTAGTGTATTTGTGAATAAATTCAATCTCTGAATAATTAGATTCAATCTGTCTAATGTGTGTCTCTCTGTATTGTTGTATCTGTTAATAATCCTTTGTAATACTATCGGTTCATATCATACAACCGATAGAAGAAAGTTTCCAGTACTAACCGTGTCGAGTAACTAACCGATAGGAAACTATACAGTACTATCGGTTTCCAGTGTAGAATCGTTACAAGCAATCTAACATCACTATCGGTTGAGTTCACTGAGCCGATAGAAGAAATTATCATTCACGATTAGTGAATGTTGGAATATAGGTATTTTACTATCGGTTTGCAACCGATAGAGTTGTGCTACGTTTTTTCTATCGTGCCGATCACTAGCGGTAAGAGAACCGATAGTAGAGACGATTTTAAACCTATAGTGAAAAGCAATTCTGTAGTAGTGGTAAGAGACATATTGTTGGGGTTGAAGACGTTGTGGATGAAGAAGAGTATGATCAGTTTGTCGAACTACCTCCATTTTTAGAAGGAATTCTTCAATCTGTCCCTATCGAAGATATTGACGAAACAAGTTACCTGTGAGACAACCACGAAGAAGGATTATGGGTGGACAACCATTCTTGACTAATTTGCAATATGTAAGTGACGTATATTACTTGGATCTTTGATCGAAGAATTCTTCAAATCATTCTTCAAAAATTCTTTGGAAAAACATACGTGATGCATTGAGAATCATTTCTGCAAATTTTTATTTCAATTGGAGTTGATTTGAGAAATAATTGACACTTTTCACAAATCAATATGAGAACTACAAAGTTCAGATTCCTCATGGTTTTTGGCTGTTTGTCATTTTGGTATCTCCACCTTGATTGGCTATTCGAAGAAAGTTTTTATATGCATGATTCCTTATGTTCCATGATTGGTCTTTACTGTTAATTTATTTCAAAATTATTAGAAGTCATTTGCATGGGGTTTTAGGTGTCTTTACAAGTGCAAAATGATGTATTGAAACTCATCTGTAATTGTTCTCAGAAAAACCCTTTAGGGTCACTAACATTGTATTTTACTATCGGTTTCAATTTCCAAACCGATATGAATTTACTGTCTAATATCGTTTCTTGTTCCCAACCGATAGTAATACATATTGTGTTATGAGACACTGTTCTACAATTTGGTTTGATCTTGTACAGTGGATTAATTTACTATCGGTTAATAATCATAAAACCGATAGTGAAATACAATAGCAATACTCCAAACCCTAACTTGGATCTTTAATCAAAGAATTCTTCAAATCATTTTTCAAAAATTCTTTGGGAAAACATACGTGATGCATTGAGAATAATTTCTGCAAATTTTCATTTCAATTGGAGTTGATTTGAGCAATAATTGATTCTTTTCACAAATCAATATGGAAACTTCAAAGTTCAGATTCCTCGTGGTTTTTGGCTGGTTTTTCATTTTGATATCTCCATCTTGATTGGCTCTTCGAAGAAAGTTTCTATATGCATGATTCCTTATGTTCCATGATTGGTCTTTACAGTTAATTTATTTCAAAATTATTGGAACTCATTTGCATGGGGTTTCAGGTGTCTTTACAAGTGCAAAATAATGTACTGAAACCCATCTATAATTGTTCTCAGGAAAACCCTTTAGGGTCACTAACATTTTATTTTACTATTGGTTTCAATTTCAAAACCAATATGAATTTAAGGTCTAATATCGATTTCTTGTTCCCAACCGATAGTAATACATATTGTGTTATGAGACCCTGTTGTATAATTTGGTTTGATCTTGTACAGTGGATTAATTTACTATCGGTTAATAATCATAAAACCGATAGTGAAATACAATGGCAATACTCCAAACCCTAACTGCCATTGTATTTACTATCGGTTTTATGATTATTAACCGATAGTAAAGATTCCTATATGAGGTTAAACCCGCACGATTTTCCCTCCAGTCCAACTGATCACATTTCCAAATAGGTGTGTACTCGCGCGCGGAAAACCCTAGCCTCCCCGACGTTCCCTTTTTCTCTCCTGCACCACCATTGCCGCTCGCATTTGGGTTCTCCACTGCCTTCGGCCACTACATCGCGCCATCGTAGGCCACTCCACGAACGACTGTAAGTGTTCTTGACCAAACCGCAATATCATTGATCTTGCCGCTCGCGTCAATTTCTTAAATTTATATTGAATAGTTCATATGTGGTTCAATGTATAACAAATATAAAACTAGATGAAAAGTGCATGAATTACAAACTTGATAGATATGAGAATTACAGACTTGATGAAAATCACTAAGAATATTCGGTTTCTTATTTTGAACCGATAGTAAAAGACTCTAATCTGAATTTTCTATTAATTATTTCTCATTTTCTAATTTTCCTTTGGTTCATTTAAATTTTCATCACAAAACCATGATTCTTTATGTTCCTGCAGAGAGACTAGTATAGTTTGCACTGCTAATCTTATCTATTATCCAATTTTGTGTAAAAAGTAGTGGCACTTTCTTTTTTTTCTTAGGTACTATGTAGCATGCTGGGAGTTTTTGTTGTATGAACTTTAACCCAGTATATCCTTTTTTCTTTCAATAAAAATATTGAACTCGAATTAGAACCAGGCAGTCTTTAGGAAAGAGTAATTGAAATGAAATCAGTTTCTTAAATTGATATTCTTTTGCATTATATTGATTTGGGATGGTCCAACTGGTCATATCAAATAACAAAATTATCATGATTGGTAAATTCTGGCTTATGATAAAAACATTACAAATAAATATTGGAGTTATAGACTTTATAGATATGAGAATTACAAACTTAATGAACATTAGTAAGAATATTACCTGAATACAAACTTGAATACTATCGGTTTTAATTGTCAAACCGATAGGAAATATAGTATCTTATATCGGTTTCTTATTTTCAACCGATAGTACATTTGAAAAGTCTGAATTTTGCAAAACCATGAGAAGTCTGAATTTTGCAGATTTCATATTTGATTTGTGAAAAGAACCAACTATTGCTCAAATCAAATACATTTGAAATGAAAATTTACAGAAATGATTTTGAGTGCATGAAATATATATTTCTCAAAAAAATTTCCAAATAGGATTTTAAAATCAAGAGTTATGGTCAAATGATCTTTATGTTAAGCAAGAAGAAGTTCGTCAACCTTTTGCAAATTGAGTTCAAATTTCATTTTCATGAGATTTTTGACATGAAAGAGCTTGAATCAGTTATTCATATCATTTTGAGCCGAAGGTCACTAGTAAAGACCATAGAAACAGCCGAAGCTCATGTTTTGCATGTATAAGATATTTCGAGTCAAAGCAAGTTTTCCGGTGAGATTCAAACACCCAAAATCTATTCAAATTGAAACTCTTTTGAGAAAGTTTTCAATTTCGAACTTCTTCGGGGTAATAATATCTAGGACTTTTGTAAAACAAGTTTTGACACAATTCAAATAGATTTTGATTAGCACTCGAAACTGATTTGGTTAAAAAACAAGATAGTCAAAAACCTCTAAAAACCTTTTAAATACATTTTGAAGACCATGTTGATAGGAATTGATGATTTTTGGCCTTTTGAATGAAAATTTGACATTTAACAAAAAGAGGTGGTTCATCATTTTCATTCTATTTTAGTTATGAACTTTGTCATATACCTTTCTTCATGTCAATTGATGGTCTGTTCATGGAATTTTAGGTAAAGCCATGTCGGCATCTTCCTCGGCTGATAGTAGTGATTCGGCAAGGGGCAATGTAGATGACACTGCCTCATCCCAGCGCAAGAGGAAGGCGCGAGGTGCGATGATGTTGTGCCATTTGGCCAAACGCGCGGATCTTTCATGTAAGTTCAACCAGTCTGGGAAACCGATCGGGAAGAACGTCAGCCAGTACGCTGCCTATGTTGGTTTGTTGGCGAAGGAAAGGGTGAAGATCACCGTCCAGAACTGGAAGGACGTTAAGGCCGATGAGAGGGATAGGCTGTGGGCGAAAGTGAAGGTAAAATTAATCAAAATCACTGAACTCTTGAGTAATCACATTCCCTTGGTTTATCCCAGAGATTAAGTAAGTCCTGCTTATATGCACCATTTGAAACAGGCTAAGTGGAACATCTCCGATGATGGTCCCAAGATAGCTGGCTTGAAGGACATGAACAATACGTGGAAAACCTTCAAGAGCGTCCTCGTCAGTACCTTTCTTGCTAAAGGCAAATCTCCATGCAAGAAGTGCCCTTTCATAACGGAGGTGGTATGGGAGCAATTCACCCAACAGAAGAGGACTCCCGAATTCAAGGTATGTATGGTTCCTTTGCTTGGTTACACCGTTGTATGGAGTAACCAGCGGTGCATTAATTTTCTTGTTTCTCGTATGAAGGCCCTTAGCAAGAAGAACAAGGCAATCCAGAGGAGGAATGACCACCCGCATCGGCTCGACTCTCGTCAACTCCCCTGACCTACTGCTCTCCAAGATCCGCGATCCGCAATGCAAACGCTGGTGGCTGGCCAGAGGGACCGTGTCGTCCACGTGGACTGTGGAGTTCCCAAACTCCAGGGACGTCGAGGTCGTGCAGCGAATCGTAAGTTGGCTAACTTCCTAGTTGGAATCATAGAGTGTGGTAGAAAAAATTATGATCACTAATGTGCGTACAAGTTTGTATATATTTTTTCCTCACAATGAAGAGCATTGAAAGTAACAGATCTCTTGCTCGAAGGAGGCAACCGTGTTGGATCTAGGTAGATCTTAGTATCTAGCTTTTGATGATTAATGACGATTTGGATAAATTCATTGTGATTAAAGTTAATCTGAATATGTCAGTTTTGATGATCAAATGACAAATTAGATAAATCCTGATTTAGCACAAGCGAATTGAATTAATTATCGGTAAACCCTGAATTGGATGTTTCCTCAGTTGCGGGTTTGATATTGATGCATATGTAGAGGGGGAGCTCGGTGGTTGGATCAAGCTTGTGCAAATTGATTAATCAAGATGTTATATGAAAAACCCTGAGGTTGATGACTCCAGTTGTGGATTTGATATCGATACACATGTTGAGGGGGAGCTCATCACTTTGGTCATCTAGGTTGATTGATATCTTGACATGAGTAGTATAGATCGTGTGCGTATGTGTTTATCATCTACGATCTATATGATTGTATTCTATCTCATACTCATTTGCTACTCGTTGAATATGGTTGCGTCATTTCACTGGAAAGAGAAACTGTCGAGCTAACTCCTGTGTGGAGTAGTTTCTCTGGTGGTGATTAATGATGACCTATATTTGAGACTAATATTGTGTATTGAGTGTATGTATTGTAGTCTCAGTTTGATTGCAGGATAAAAGTGAGCAAGGATGTAAGGAGGATGAAGACGATATGAGACATCCCGAACAAGGTAAAACTTAGCGAGGATGAGCTTTGCAAAGACAGGCGTCAAGCGGTCGAGCTTCGCGTGGTCAAGCTTAGCGGGATCGAGTTTTGCGATGACGAGTGTCGAGCGGTCGAGCTTCACGAGGTCAAGCTTAGCGAGGACCAGCGTCGAGCAGTCGAGCTTCACGAGGTCAAACTCCACCTAAGGTAAAATCCAAGATTAAGGATTGTTTTCTTAGGGTTTTACCGATCTCGGTGTTTGGAGACAGACCGGATTGATAGCATTCTTTTTACTGATTTGACCGTACTATTAAGAGGGGTCGGAAACTAGTAGCTTGAATCTATCTAGTGTGGAAGCTCAGATGTATTCATATCATCTTGCACTAGTGTCTTGCATTGCTAGAGAGTCTAAGTGTAGTTTGTGTGCATTAGAGAAAATGTTTTGAAAACTGCACTTAGTCGTGATCGCCAGCTATTTGAGTTGGTTTATTTTTATAGAGCTGATCATGGTTGTATTTGCACATTCTGATCGTATCCGTGCTTGATACATGGCCGTGGTCGTGTCGCTGGTTTGGCGGCTTTTCGATTAGGGTTTGGGCGTGGTCGTAGGAGTTCGAACTGGTCGTACCAGTCTTCGACTCGCTTGCGTACGCTCGACCAAACCCTATCGACCACCTGTTTTCAATTAGATGTCAGACCTGTGTGGTCGTGGTCGTTGCTGAGTGACAGCAATTACATCCGTGGGAAAACGGCAAATCTGTATGTGCAAATACCCTAAATTGCATTTGAGATGATTTTTGTGTTGGACATTTTGGCAGTAGGAAAGTTTCTGAGTTTTCTAGAAGTTTCTAGACTTTTCTAGGTTTTTCTCCTGTTGACAAAATTATAGAGCTCTGAGTTATCTTTCCAACAAGTCAAAAATCACCTCAATCGGATCTCTGAATCAAACGTTATACTTATTTTACTGTCAGTGTGCAGTGGCCAGACATTGTCCTGGCATGGGCGGACAATGTCCGCCCTGTACAAATTTTTTCAGCCTTTTGCAAAATGAAACCAGAGTCGTTTGCATCCGTTAGGGGGCTATCTGTCCGGGGAGGCCGGACATTGTCCGATATGGCCGGACAATGTCCGACCTGTACAAATTTTTTGAGCATTGAAATGAACCAGAGACAAATGCATCTGTCCAACTCATCTGTACTGTGATGGCCGGACATTGTCTGAGGTGGCCGGACAATGTCCAGCCTTTACAAAATTGCCCACAATGGTCACTAACTCGTTTGCAATGGGCGTATTTTTTATACTGGTCGGACAGTGTCCGAAGTGGCCGGACAATGTCCGGCCTGTACAAAAATGACGCATCTGGTTGCAAACGGCTAGTTTTCTTTGAGGGCTATAAATACTTTGTGTTTGCCTTCTTTTGGGGGTGCTCAAAGAGTTGATATACCAGCTGAAAACCTAGCCAAGTCAATTGCATTTGAGTTATTGCATTTAGAGACTAGAGTTGAGCCCAAATCTTGAGTTGATTTGAGAGAGAACAATTGTGTGAAGCTAATAGTGCTTAGTGCACTTCAATCACCATTTGCATGCTAGTGCTAGAGTGTTAAGCATCTCATTTGCATTCTTGAGCTCCTAGCACTTGATTTGTTCAAGTAAGCGTATCCGGCTTGTTACTCTTGGCGATCGCCTTCGCCTAGACGGTGCTGGAGGAGAGCCGAGATCTCTCCAATTGGAGTTTGACGGAGAGGCCAGCAAAGGATTGTGAAAGGTGTGGTGCTCGCCTATCCGGTGTGGAAAAGGAGCAACCCTAGTGAGATATCCTTCGTGGATATAGAAGTGAGGCTCCGAGAGAGTGCTTCAACGAGGAGTAGGGGAAACCGGGCGAGTCTCCGAGACCTCGATAAAAATATTGTGTCAATTGCGTATTTCATTCTTGCTTTATATTCATCTTGACACAATTTATAAATTTACTTTTGTTACATGATTTGTTGAATTGTTTATATGGTTGAATGCAACTAGTTGATTGAATTATTTTAAGCCTTATTGTATAATCTAACTCAAACAATTATCTTTTTGAAATAGCTTAGTGGGGAAGAAAATTTAAAAGCCTCATAATCACCCCCCCTCTAGTCGGCATCCTCGATCTTATAGACCGAGAGATTGTTCACTCCCCATAGGGAGACGACATCTTTACCCGGGCTCTAGGGAACAAGGAGCATCCAGGGCGGACGCTCCGTGGGGGGTGTGGTGCCATGGAAGAAAGACTTCTTGGAGCCCGGGCAAAAGGCAAGAAGGCTCGCAGCTAGAAGGAAAGGGAATCGGAGCTGTCTGAGAAGATACGGTCAGATGTGACTGCACAATTCGCGGACATGTTCGCTCAAATGAACGAGAAGTATGAACGCATCAGCCGAGTTGTGCAGTCCAAGGGCTTAGATCCAGCTGTCGAGGTCGACGTTGCCAGGCCAAGTAGTTGCGGCTCGAAGGTTCACGTGGATCCGGTGGACCTGATTGAGGTATTGCAACTCTTGAGCTATATATGTAGTTCGGTTGATGCCACTCCCGTTACGTTAGAATGTTTCGCTAACCTGTTATAATTGTTGCAAATTGCAGAAGCCGGAGAGCTGTAGCCTATTGATAAACATAGGCGACAAACTTGTAGTGGTTGCAAATGGGGTCGTATATCAGTCTTGGGAGGATGTCCGGATCCACTGCGTACCTCTGGAGCCTGGATTCGCAAAGGTACAGGTGGACATGGCCCTCCCGGGCTACAGCTCTTTTCCATTGCCCGTCCCAACGGACGAAATACGGACAATTGGCGAGGCATTGGGATTGACATACAGTGGCCCAAGAAGGGTGTTAGACTACAGGAGGTAAACCCTAGCCATTCTAGCTTACAACTCAGTTAATATACTCAATTTGTAAAATCTAACTTACGCGTTCGTAACTTAAAGTGGACGATGGATGCCAGCTCACTTCCTGAAGACACCACCCCCAGCACAATGCATGACTGAGCTCCTTCGGCCCCATGCCTTCTCCGACGGCCACAAACCCATCCAAAGGATGCACGCCTCCTCAGAAAGCCCCTTCGCCATCAAATGAGGCCGGCGGCACCGCGCCCCAACCTTCGAAGGTATACACTTGCTCCCCGCCCAAAGGCAAAGGCAAGGCCAAAGGCAAGGCGAAACAAAGCCAGTCGGGTATGTTCAAGAACAGGTTCCCACTCGTGTCGGAGTACCTTCTGCGCAATATGGATCAAATAACCAAAAGTCTCCACGAGTGGTACCTGACCCAGTCTAGGCTCCACATCAACTTCTTAGTTCACTTCAGGCCAGGTCATTTTCACCATGAGGCCGGGAGCATATCGGTGGCCCACGAGGATTTGTTTGACCTCCTCAACTGGCGGGAGCTTGATATGTCCATCATACGGACTGGAGTCCTGTGAGTTTGCTGTTGTGTGAAGTTATCACAGTTCATTTCATAAATCTAATCACTTTGTATGCACTACTTACTAATATCTACTTTGCATCCAAGTGCATGTATAGGCTGGCGTCGATGAGGGCATGTGACAAGGTGGGTTTCCTCGACCCAGACAAAATAAGCCTCACGATGCTAGAGCACGACCAAGCACATGCGGAGGAATACATATCAAGGGCACTACTAGCGCAGTAGGACCGAGAGTTCATTCTTACGCCGTATCACCAAAAGTTAGTGCATTTCCTACTAATTTAACTCATTCTTGTATGTTACGCCTAACATATGTATGAAACGGTTCGTTTATATATGCAATGTAGGGGCCACTGGGTCCTCGCTGTCATTTGCCCATGGATGAATGAGGTCTATTACCTCGATTCGATGAGCGACAGAGTGGCGCATGTTTTCACCCTCACGTGGCACATAGACGCGTAAGTAACACAGCTGTTTTAAATTTTTCTCTGACTAGCTAATTAATGATAACATATTAACCGACAATGCTAAATTAAATACAGAGCTTTCAAAAATTATGTTACTGCTGGAGGGAGGCATGACGCGTCGAAGGACACAACAATTTTTTGGAAAGAATATGAGGTAATTAATACGGATGGAACTACTGATGATGAGTCTTTTAATTTAAGCTTAATTAGTTCTTTCGAGTTAATGTGGGTTTATGTTTTTGCATATGCAATTATCCCAGTGTCATCAGCAGCCACAATCGTGGGAATGTGGCTTCTATGTCATGAGATTTATGTATGACCAGATCAGAACAAAATTTGCCCAATTCCCTAAGGTAACCATTTTTCCTGACTCAAAGTCGAACATTGGATGTGTCGTACGTTCCTAACTTCATACACACATGCAGAGCGCCATGTTACAAGACCAATATGAGTTGCCTCAATTGAAGGAGCTGCGAACAATTTGGGCTCAATATGTGATGGAAGAAGTGGCTATCAACGATCGATCGTAAATAACTTGTGTAATATATATTGAATGTGTTGATTGGTGTGTGTGTGTACTTGTATTGATGTATTTGTGAATAAACTCAATATGTGAATAAATTCATTGGTGTATTTGTGAATAAACTCAATATGTGAATAAATTCAATCTGTCCAATGCATGTGTATATCTTTGTATTAGTGTATTTGTGAATAAATTAAATCTCTGAATAATTAGTATATTGTGAATAAATTAAATCTGCTGTATTAGTGTATCTCTGTATTGCTGTATCTGTTAATGATCCTTTGTAATACTATCAGTTCATATCCTACAACTGATAGAAGAAAATTTCCAGTATTAACCGTGTCGAGTACCTAACTGATAGAAAAAACTATACATTACTATCGGTTTCCAATAAATAACCGTTACAAGAAATAAAACATCACTATCGGTTGAGGTCATTGAGCCGATAGAAGAATTGTCGTTAGCGATTACTGAAACGTTGGAAGTGTAGGTATTTTACTATCGGTTTTTAATCGATAGAGGTGTGCTACGTTTCTTCTATCGTGCCGATCATTAGCGGTAAGAGAACCGATAGTAGAGTCGATTTTGAACCGATAGTGAAAAGCATTTCTGTAGTAGTGTGATTTCTCTAGAGATTGAGTTCGCAGACGAAGAAAGCATCTCATCTTTGTCTGAGTCTGACTCAAAGTCAAAAAGAGACTTCAGATTGTCTGGGGAGAAGTTTTCCAAACGGATGTCGAGACCATCCTCGTCCAAGCTGTCCAAGGAAATGGGTTGCGGCACATACTCGTCCTCTGTCGAGGGCAAGTGAACTGCCTAATTTGATTCCTGTTCAGCAGATGCGTTTGGGATGGAGGATGATGCTTCCCCAAGACAAGTTGTGAGGGTAGTGTCGTCTCCGTTGATGGGGACGGCATCTTCATCCATTGCATCTACGTGATCCTCGAGATCAAACTTGTTCTCGGAATCATGTAACAAGGGAAAGAATCCATGAATACAATGAATCTCGATGAAAATGTCTTCAGGGCCCCACGGTGGGCGCCAGCTATTGATGATTGGAATTTTGGGTTCCTCTGTCTTTCTTATGCCAGAAAGTGAGTTAGAAGGTATGAGACTAATCAGACAGAATCTCAAGACGTTCAAGGTATCAATGAATCTAAAGACACAGAGTGCGAGAATTATCCAGGTTCGGGCCCCCTTTAAGCTAGGTAATAACCCAACATCCCGTGTAATTGACTATATAGAAAAAAGAGTTATAGAGAGGTGGTTACAAAGTGTAGCTAGCTAATCTTATCTTTGCTAAGCCTAGTCTTCTCTCTGTTGTCAATCTGTCCTTTGATCCCTCCCTTGAAGATCTTCTTATATTTGTCGAAGAAGCTGTCGGTTGTTCTCCTAATGGCACGCCCCATGATCTCTCCTAACCACCCTAAAGTAGTAGCTGTGAGGTCGTGGGTGTGGTAGTTGCCGTAGATCATGGGTACGTGGTGGTTTGGCAGTCTTGACTCAGTCGTCGTAGAATTGCCTAACCGTCTTAACCTTCTTCGACAGTTGTCTTGTCAGGGACATATGATTATCTCGAAAATAACCATAAGGATCATGACAAGGCAATATGCAAAGGTGATCACGTAGTACTGTGACCACGGCGCTAAGATTGGTTCTTGTATCCGCGAGAGAGGATGGTCGTAGGGACTATCTCCGTGACCAGACTGTCCTTGGATACAGTATAACACATATGTTTTAAGATAACGAATGTCTTGATTTTGCGTGAAATAAATATGATTTTTGAGTTATATCCAGAATGCCTTTGGATTACCCAACGTTCTTTCTTCAGGCCTCTGCCGACCATAGGGAGGGCCACAGCCATAGTCATGTGCAACCATGTGGCGCAATCGTGACCATGGAGGCCTAAAAAATAGCTAACAATCATTGTCACATACCGAATTCTATATCCAAATGTGTCGTTGATTTGAATTTCTTTTGGAGGCATTTCGAGATTTGCATGGAGGTTCGACAAAATTACATGTACAATGAATGCGGAGGACATATTTCTATGGTGCTGTAAGACTTTGGTAACCGAACAATCCTATTCGGTGATTCTAGAAACAACAAAATGCTCACTGTCCCTGTATCGGACAACACGAACATAAAATTGACATCCCTCCACCGAACACTTCACTATATAGAGATATAGATTTATTCTGTCGACCTTGAAAGACCGACGTAGGGAATTGGCCCACATCGCCATACCTTGTTTGGCGTCCTCCTTGCTTCGAAATGTTGACCAAATGTTATTTTGTGCTCATTGGATGCCCAGTCTAATCCACTATCATCGTGGATTCGCACAAAATCAAACCTACATAAATCTAACCATTATTGAGGAGGTCCTATCCCATGGTAATCTTCTTCTTCTTCACTAGATGAATCCGCATAGTCTAGATCGATCTCCAAACCTTCACTGCCTGAGAATTGCAAACCCTCATCTTCACCTTCGTCGACATAAGCTTCATCCCTAGGCTAAAAATGACAACCCATGAATTCTGCGTTCGAAACCTCCGCAGAATCCTGTGATATGGTTGCATTAATGTTCATATATTGTCCTTCTTCCCATGTCTAGACTAACTATTCTGCTGCTCTAGTGTTTACATTCGTATGTAGCACATTATCTTTAATCATCACATTCAGTACACACTCATCCAATACATAATTAGGGCTTCTCACCTTCTAACATAAGAGCTCTAGAACCTGTCACCTCTAAGTTTACATAGTTTCCAACAACTTCTTCCACCAGTAGGCATCAATGCCTCTATGCCAATATTGTATAAAGTTGGGTCGATATTTAAGATGTCCAGGACTCGGGTCTTAAGTTCCTCAAAATTAACAGTACTAAAATTATCCGAATTCATTTCTGTACAGTGACAAGTACTTAGGTCATCCATGTATGGTTCACTTCTAATAATTTGTTCCCCATGGAAAACGTAAACTGTTTTTGTTTCAGACATTGTCTACAATGAACAAATTTAATATTAAAATTTCTGTCATAGGAATAAGAGACGCGGAGGAGAAACGAAAGAAACATCGACCAAATGATCATTGCTACGAAATTTCTGGGTGAAATGGTGAGGTCTAAGACCTATATGATAGATCTACATAAAATACATAGCTCACAAATAAATAGAATTTATATTTACATATTACTATTTCATAAGAACTAAATTATTTTACGACACATACAACTTTTCTACATTTCCTAAATTATCAATCTACAAATAAGTAATCTAATTATTTCACTATTATTCAAAAAATTACAACTACAGATCAAATTTATAATTGTATAACAGATCTAAATTATATACATGTCAGATCTACGTTTCGTAAAATAGATCTAAATTATCCACAAATTTCTATGCATTTCCTATAACAAATCTATATTTTTTACCTTAAATAACAGTACATGTAATTAAATTTAGTCTAATTTTCTATACAAGAATTAATAAAAGGGTTTAAACATTTTATACCTTTGTTTTTTTTCTGAATCACTTCTCTTTTCTTCTTTCTTTTCTTCTCTTCCTCCTCTCCCTTTTCTCCTTTTCTTCTCTTCCTTCTTTTCTCTGTTTTTTTTTTGTTTCTGTCTGCAACCAGTCACCAAGTGGCCTTGTTGGCCTTTTATACCCAACCATCAGTCGCCAACTCAACTGGTGATCGGTGAATTTTTCTACTAGTCGCTGGTGATTAGTAGGTTTTTTTGCTATATCGTCAAACGAGGCATCGACTATTGTCATTTTTGCAATTTATTTTTATTCTTGGTTATTTGTGGAATTTTTCTTTTTCTTTTTCTTTTAGGCTTTCTGAACAAAAATTTTCAAGTTTTGGAATTGACTTGTAATTGTAATTCCAAGACACAATTTCTTATGTCAACAAAACACTAGAGTCTAAATTTCAGACCAAAAATTGGAATTCCACAAATCAATTCCAATTCCACGATTCAGATGGACCCTAATATTGTGCTGGTTAGGGGCATTTTGAAGAAAATTATTTTCTCTTCCGTGCATCTTTTAACTATTTGTGTCATATATGCAGTCTATAAAACTCAAAAATAAAAAAATAACAAGTGTGGAAAACCACCCATAAGAAGTCAAAAATGAGATAAGAGGTGAAAAGTATATGATTTTGATATTACGAGGATGATTTTATAAATGACTTTAAAGCGCATGATTAAAATAGACTCGAGTCAAAGTAAATACAGTTACTAAACTTGGATTTATAAAAAAAATCCACGAGGAGGAGAAAGGTCTATGTAATTGTCGGAAAGAGGTTAATACATATATTTTTGATAATTGGATTGTACTACATATAATAATAGTGCAACAACATATGGCCTAGATTGAATAACAAAAGATTGAAAACACAGAAAAATATTAATTTTTTTATAAAATTCAATTTCAACTGCTCTTTAATCCAACGACATGCAATAACTCTTATGCTCATGAGGCTATCTCCAGTGCATCGACGCTTTGTAAGGCGTTTCAACAGAATATTCTCCAGTATATTTTGTACCACGTGTGTAAGCACCTCCTGCTCCAATGCATCACGCTTCGCGAGGCGCCTTCTCAAGCGTCAACCACTCCAATGCAAAGGCGCTTGGAGAGGTGCTTCGTGTGGGCCCCATGTATATAATATATATTAAAGATTAACAAATCGCTAAAATAAAATTCTGATAATTCGAACACAACAAAATAAAAGATAATAATTCTAAATAACATCGAAAAAAAATTTATTTTTTTTAAAATTTTTCCTTGAATAAGAAATGAGACATAGAAAAAATATGACAAGTACTAATTATAATTCGAATACATTTGGCCGTTAATGACATCACAAACAACTACTCCTCGGTACTATCGCCCCTGAAACACTGCCAAATGTGGCGACAAGATCCCGTTTCAGTTGCTGATGTGTTGGGCAAGCCTGAATCGCATCATTTCGAGCTAGCATCTATTAAAAAATTGGCGGAGCACTGCTGTGGATAGTCGGCGGTGTTATGGTAGATGTCCCATAACTATCGTAGGACGCATTGATCGGGTCATAAGAGTGCCGCTCATCCTCAAATATCATGTTATGGAGGACGACACACGCTTTCATAATATTGACAAAGGTTGACCGTTGCCAATATCGATTGGGGCCATGGGCAATACCAAATCGGCTTTGCAAGACCCCGGAAGCTCGCTCCACATCATTTTTTGCCCCTTCTTGATGTTGTGCAAACAACCTGAGTTTCTCCGTTTGGGGCAAGGGTATGGTCTTCACGAAGATAGCCCATTTGAGATAAATACCGTCGATCAGGTAGTACCTCATATTGTACTATATCCCATTAACATAGTACTAAATAGTAGGAGCTTGGCCACAAAACACATCAGCGAAAATGGGAGATTGGTTCAACACGTTGATGTCGTTGTTGGATCCGGCGACACCAAAAAAGGTATGCCATATCCACATGTCTTTGAACGTGACCGCTTCAAGTATCATTGTAGGGACTCATTGATCACCACGGGTGAATTGGCCCCTTCATGCAACTGGGCAATTGCGTCATTCCTAGTGTATGCAATTGATGATCCTAACATCCTTGGGAAACCCCGATCCTCCCCTTCCTAGAGCAGACGCCAGAGGTCGTCGATAGTAGGTTTACGGAGATATTCCTCCCCGAACCGATTGATGATTCCTTCAACGAAATGCTCCAGGTACTCGACGGCCGTCGACTCTCCGATGCATACGTACTCGTTGATGGCATCAACGGGGGACCCGTAGCACAACATCCGCAATACTGCAGTGCACTTCTGCAAAAGGAGATAGCCCCTTTCGAAGGATGGAATCTCTCCTCTCGGTGAAGTACAGGGACCACTCCCCAAGAGTTTCGACGATTCACAGAAAGAGGGGTCTCCCCATTCGGAACCGTCTGTGAAACAAGTACTTGGGCTAGACAGGCACGTCAGCGAAGTAGTCCACGACTAGACGGTTATGACCGCCTTCGTGATCTCTGTCGATGTACCTTTTGCTACCTCGGCAGCGGTGCGAGGTACCAGCAACTAGATCATCAAGAACGCGACGGTGAAGGGGTTGGACCGTCAACCCGCTCCGTACGAACCCCGCCACGAACTCCTCGATTTGCTCGATGGCTTCATCCTCGGCATTACTTGTGCTTGAGTTGGACGACATTTTTTTGGACAAGGCAAGGTTTCTTGGTGCTGGAAGAACAAGGTTTCAGTTATGTATATGAGATTACTGAGTTGTGAAGATGAGGATATGAGGGGTTCGAATATATAGGGGGAGAAGCGCATCGATCACACGCGTCACTTCCAACGGCTAAATGCAAAGGCATCCATCACATGCACTAGTTCCAGCGGTTTAAATCCAAAAGCATCTCGCAGATGTCTCAGTTCCAATGATTAAAATCCAAAAGTATCGATCACATGTGCTGGTTCCAACTAGTTAAAAACCCAAAAGCATCTCGCACATATCTCAGTTCTAACAGCTACAATCTGAAAGTATCGATCACATGCCACAATTCAAACTGGTAAATCCAAAACAATTTAAATTAATAGTGCGAGTACAATTTTACAAATGAAAGGTATATCGTGCGGGCTACTATTTATTCTTCATGTCCTTAATCATGTCGTTGACGTATTCTAATGCGGTTGCATGCGCCGCCTTACAGGCATCGGAGAAATGAGATGTGTCCCCCATAATCAGTTTTGTCAACGACTTCACAAATGTGGCCTTAACTTTGCTTTTGGTCATCTCTTGCAAATTTTAGGCTACAGCGACGGCTTTATCGGCCACCCTATTGAGGTCGGCGTTGGCTTTGCCGATGCGCTCTAGGGTCTTCTCACACGCAGATGATGTTCCGTCCAGTTTGCTCTTACCCTTCCGCTTCTGCTTTACTGCGTCCCGTTCTTCCGGTCGTGGAAGCTCGACGGGTCATTGTCGTTGTTCGACGACGACGTGTAGGCACCTTTTTCATTGAGGCGAGCTCTTTTGGAAGAATCCAAGTAGCTTCGGCACCACTTCGGTTGACCACGTACGGCACTCCACCAGTGCTCCAGGATGAAGGCCTGACCCACCTCCTGCCTGTACATGTCATATGCTTGAGACATGAACTGGTCGTCCGAATGACCACTGACGTAGGTATCGCGTAACCTGTAGTAGATGCCATTGACCTGAACAATTTTTTTATTGCTCTTTGCCAATGGTCTTTGCAGTCCCTGAGGTCTCGTCTGCGATCGGGCGGACTGCTCGAGTTGTACGACGCAGCGACCTTCGACCAATACTCGTCGAATTTTTGGTTGTTCCCATCGACCGGGTCGAGGGAGTTATTCAACTATACACTGATCTGTAGCACGCAAAATCCAAATTTAATAACAAAGTCTGCGATAACAAAATTTAATATTTAGATGAACACTCACTAGTCGCATGTCGTCCTGTTGGGACCAGAGAATTCGTTTACGCCGTGGTCCAGCGGTTCCTTCGCCTTTGCCAGCGTTGTCGTCGTCCTCGATCACGACTGGGGCCGTGTTATGCGGACTGTTGGTATCCGATATGGACGTGGAGCGGGATTTTTTGCTTGGTGGTTAGGGAGGCGATATTTTTGCAGAGATGGTTGAAACTCTGACGAAATGAGGATTTTAGGCATAAGAGCCGTAGGGGGGTTGCGCGTACGGATGTGCATATGAATGTGGTTGGCCGTATGGAGGGGGTGGAGCGAACGGTGGATAGCACATCAGGTATGGTGGGGGAGGGGGTTGAAAACTGGGTGGATTTTGACTGTTTGGTGCTTGGGAGTTCTCCTCATCTAAATTTGGTTCGCCAAACCAATTCACATAACCGCCGAGGGGATTGTGGGCCATTGGAAAATTTTTCGGAAAATACTTGATGAACAAGAGAGTGCAAAGTGTGTGGTTTTTTCTTTTTATTGAGTGCAAATGAGGTGAAACCTGGTCATATTTATAGGCAGAAGATCACACAATTTTTCAGCAATTTTCTGTAATTTTTTTTTCAAATTTTTACAAATTTTTAACATCAGAAATGAATAAAATAATTCCAACGACTAATTTTAAACGACTATATTACAACGGTTAATTTTTTGAGTCACTGACAGGTGGAACTGCTGTAATTTTTTTTCAAATTTTTACAAATTTTTAACATCAGAAATGAATAAAATAATTCCAACGACTAATTTTAAACGACTATATTACAACGGTTAATTTTTTGAGTCACTGACAAGTGGAACTGGCCGCAAAAAATATCTAACGACTATTTTTTTTAACTCTAACTCGAATATGTCACTTACATGCGGGCCTTCTCTACAATTGGGACAACCTGCCAAAGATAGTACACGCACACGCTTTGGGTGCACGCGACACGCACACAAAACGCACTTACACAGCTTCACGCGTTTTGTGGGTCCCACCGCGTCTCTAACCGCACCTCCACATCCGCCACCCTCTCACTGTCAGGTGGCCCAGAGTTCATTTTGGGCCTATCTGTAAGGCTGTTTTAACGGACGGGTACGAGCATACAGTTTGTCGCCATGTGGGCCCCACAAAATGCGTGACAAGGCGTCTTCGACCATTCCAACACTGCCGCTTCGATCATTCCAACACTGCCGCTTCGACCAATCTGGCATCGGTGGGCCTCACATGTCAGAGCCTCGACTGGGATGTCTCGCGTGACGTCATCTCTCTCCTTGTGCGGTTTGTTTAATATTTTTTTTTTGTGCGGACCCCACTTCTCAGCTCGTGGATGCACCGGCGTTGAAGATAGGCTGATGAGGCGGTGCCGCAATTTTCTCGCTGCATTTTTGTTTTGAGTTCCCCCTCCTCCCCTTTCTTCACTCTACAAGATCCAGCTCGAGCCGCCGCCTGGACGAGGCGTTGATCGTCACGGGATCCGACGCCGCGCATCGCGCGCCGCACGCCCACCTCGTCAACTACTGCTCCATCCTCGCCGGCCGCCACCTCCTCATTCAAGCCGAAGCCGGGGGAATCGTGGCCGCCATGGGAGGTTAGATTCCCTTGCCTTTGGAAGCTAGGAGCTCGTCCACGCTGTGTTGAGTTGGTTGCTCGAGGCTCGCGTAGCAGGTGCTCGACGAAACTTGCCGCTGAGGTTGTGCGCTGCACATGTGCATTTTTCGGCGTGCTAGTTTGTTGCGCTTGCACGGTGCATCTAAGCGCTCCTATGCGTGCTCCTGGGGTTGCCTGTGCTGGTGGGTGTGTGGTGTGCGCAATGCTTATGCATTTTGAGTGCGAGATGGTGTGCAACATTGCAAGCGCCCTTATGCGTTGCAGGTGCTTGATGAAATGCATGTGTGGGTCTGCAAGTGTGCTGTTGAGGTGTGCAAGTGCTGTTGAGGTGTGCAAATGTGCCAGGTGTGGCGAGCCACCACACGTTGTGAACAGCCACGGGCTGCCATGAGTGCACCCTTGACGTTGGGCGGCTGTGCACTGAGTTGCTGCAGCCTGGCTGTGCAATGAGCCACTGTGCTGTAATGCTATCATGCATTGGGCTGCCGTGCTTCCACTGACCTGGCTGTGTGCCTGGCAACGACGTGCTGCCATGTGCTGTGCCACTGTGCACCGGGTTGCTGTGGCTTTCCCATGCACTGAGCGATGGTGTGCCCTGTGCCAGTTTGTCATGGTTTGGTTGTGTGCCAACTGCCAAGCTGCCATGTGTTGCCTTGCATTTGTGCTCTAGCAGCCACAAAGGGTAGGATAGTCATTTTCCTTGGTGAATGCCTTTGACCTAAAGGTGTTAAGCGCCATTTTGTAAGAGTGGGAAAAAAAATACTGTTTTTCAGCGCAATATTTAGAATTTCCAACTTTTGCAGTGGCATGTACTGATTTGCTCTTTTAAAGATTGGGTATAGGAATGAACACCTAATATATCATGGTATTCGATATCAAATATGAGGCCAACTGATATGAACCGAAAATTTCTTTTCTAGAACCTTGGTCACAGGCCTCCTGGGTCAAGAATTGCCTATTCTACTTTATGCTGGCATATAATGCAATGAGTATACGTATGTTCTCATTTTGCTAATAGTACTTTTACGGTTTTACCATCTGTAACATGTTATTTTCCAGTCAATACAAACCCAAAATTCAACCTATGTTGATTATTTTTCAGTTCGTTACTTACATTGTCATTGTCATGCCTTGTTTTTTTTCCCACTATGGTACTTATATTATCATTGTAATGTCTTTCTGGATTGCAGATCTTTGACATTTTCATATCATCTGAGTTCTCAAATGGTACACAAGTGATATCTTGATTGAAAATGAAACGTCTTGTACATATCAATGATGATTTGTGCCAAGCTTCCTATTGTGACAATCGAATATCCAATACCAAATATACTTTATGGAATTTTCTTCCAAAGAACTTGTGGGAGCAATTCAGGTTTGGACTTGTTTATTATAGTTTTGGTTCACCCAATTTTTCCATTTAGTTTAACATACATGCTTTGATGCATTTTTGTGCAAAATAATGCTATATTGACAAAAAAGTAGTTATCATATACTGGAAAAAAAAAAGAAGGCAACTATATTTTCTGCTCTGTTTTGTTGGACTCTTTTGAGCTTTTCTTTTTGGGCACGTCTAGGAATGGGGTACCTGTTTTTTCTTAAAAAAAGGTCACTTGTTGCAAAGTTCAAGTGCAGCGCTGCACTAGTTATATAAAAATGTTTCAATAGAATAATAGGTAATGCAGCATTTTTTTACAACTAACACAACATCTTTTTACAACTATTGCAGCATTTTTTTACAGCTACTGCAACATTCTATTGCAATGCAACTCTTGTTACAACTACTGGGACATTCTATTGAAATTTTTTTTTTCCTACAAATGGATAGCAACTTCATTTAGCTTGGATAGATTGTCTTCAAGCACATCTACAAAACATAGGACGTTAAAATGGAGAGAAGATTTCTAGCTATATACAAGTGATTTGCCAAACCATTGTATAGGCTCAAGTGACTATCGTATAATTTACCGAGTGTAAACTTGAGATCATCCATCACCACTCTAGTATAGTGCTGTCTTCTCCAGCTTGAAAGTTTAGACCCAGCAGTTGTTTAGGATGTCTTGAAATGACCTGCAGGACCTCAGCATTTCATTTTGTTTATGAATTCCAATCAGTTTTACTCATTATTTCTGTATCAGACTTTTCTTTTCTTCTGTCACCTCTAGTTGATCAATAACAAATAAAGAAGCTGCTTTTCTAAATGTTCAGGCGTTTCATGAATCAATATTTTCTGCTAATTGCGTGCCTTCAATTGTGGTCTCGTATTACTCCTGTAAGTCCTGCAACTACATGGGGTCCACTTGTCATCATCTTCATAGTTTCTGCTTCAAAAGAAGCTTGGGATGATTACAATAGATATCTTTCAGACAAGAAAGCAAATGAAAGGAATTTATGGGTGTTAAAGGACAGCACCCGTAAACAGGTTTTTTTTCTTTTCTCCTCAATATTTACTTTTTCCTTAGACAGAAAAAACAATGCCCTCTTAAGTATTGATTGTAATTTGCCATGGACATTTGAATGTGTTATGTTGGGTCTTTGCTGAATTAGTTGTTTGTCAAGCAAAGTGGTTCTATCTTGTCTAGGCTTTCATCAGAAATTTACATCAGCTATTTGACAGTGATTTCAAATGTGTATGCAGTGTTAGAAGTAAATAAGCTTATAGAAATCCTTATGGGATGTATTTTCCTTGTCATATCAGTCAGCTGCTGGCCTGGCCTCTGCTATATGGAAGCCCTAGATGGCACAATTTACCACAAGGCCAGCATTAAAATGGCATAGAAATTTTGTGGGTGATGATGGAACGGGTTGTGAGGTTTGTTCAGGAGGGCAATGGGCTGTGGGAAATGTGGTAGCCTTGACTCACCTATGTTTCCTTTAAATGGAGTGTGTGCGTGTGCATGTGTGCTTGATCACTCACTCGATATATGTATGTCTAAGAATCATAATTTGCTGTCTGAAGTTTATGGTGTTGTTCCATTGGATGCTCAGCCCCTTCTCATCACCTGCTGCAAAAGCCTTCACAGGCTAACTTTCGTTGTTTACTTTTAGCAACATGGTTATAAAGAAAAGCATAAGTTTTCCTGGTAAATCGGCTTATTCCTGTGCTGATACTAGCATATCCTCTGGTATATTGTGAACATCCAACGGTATCAATACTGCTGCAGTGAACACAGGCAGCATCTGTATGGAGAGATGCACTGACAGTTGAGGAGTTTGCATTTTTTTGGATACTCTAGTATTAAGTATCCCTTTCTAGTTTATGTAACATATTTTTCGTAAAGTAAAATCAAACACATTAGATCATGAATACATATTTCTAGTAGATTAATTTAAAATGGGTTTTGGAATATTTGACTGTCTAATACCTATTTTTGATCTGTCTTTGTATTAGATCAAAGCACAGGAGATACATGTCGGAAATGTAGTGTGGCTCCATGAGAATGATGAAGTACCATGCGATCTTGTTCTTATTGGAACTTCTGATCCTCAAGGCATCTGTTATGTTGAGGTAATTGCTCACAAACAGCAGTACATGTCTTGTTCTGGAAGTATCTCACATGCAAATGAATTTTTTATAAAATTTTATAACAGTCACCAACACATTGGCTAGGGCATACATGGCCATAGAATCACATGTGCCTAGGTCTGCATGCCAGATACTATTATGAACTTTTGTAAAAAAGCTTTGTTGATATACATGGCAGTGCTGTTCTTATTTCCATGAAATGGATCCAAGAAGGCTTAGGAGGCTAACACCACTGAGTGAGGTGTTAGGGTCAAAGTAATGCCATGAGTGATGGTATTAGCATTCCCTTCATGCCACGTAGAAATATTGTCTGTCTATATTGTCACATACATTAGACAATAGCTAACCCCATAGGTTATGCCATTAGTTGTACCAGATCTAATGCCATATCCCGTGGCATTAGCTTCTACACTTAGTAATTTTAAATAGACAATTAGGTAGTTAACACCATTGTTCAAGGCGTTAGTTCCCTAGTGGATAACGCCACTGATAGTGGTGCTAGAGCCAAAAATGAATTGAACAAAATCAACTCAAGTCATATGTGGTCCCTCCAAAAAATATCATCATTGACTTTATTTTTGTCCTTGTGCTTGGATCACAAATAGTGGTCAGCATTGTTCTTTGTGGACACAAACAGTGTTACAGTGGTGATAACAGCATTACTTTCCACCACAAATGCCAATGAAAACACACCCTTGCTCTAATGCCACTATCAGCGGCATTATCCACTAGGGTGCTAATGCCCCAAATGATGGCGTTAAATACCTAACTATCTATTTAGAATTACTAAGTGTATATCTAACGCCTCTAATGCCATGGCATATGGCATTAGATCTAGTGCTAAGTGTTAGATCTAGCACAGTTAGTACTATGACTTGTGGCGTTAGCTTTTGGCTGATATGTGTGACAACATAGATATACAATATTTCTACGTGGCATGGAGAGGGTACTAATGCCAACACTAATTGTGTTATCTAAAGGACTCTAACACCTCGTTTAGTAGCATTAACCTCCTAAGCCTTGTTGGGTCTATTTCATGGAAATGAAACAGCATAGGGTCCATTTTGCAAATTTCTCTTTAAAATTGATTATTTAATAAAAATTCGGTTAGCTATGACTGCTGCTTTCAAGATATATGAATTTCATGTGAAAATGAAATACGCATGCTCGATGATTCATTTGAATATAGTGGAATATAAACTTTGCTGAATGGCAAATCATGCATATATGTTGATACTGTATTAATGATCTTTTGTGATGTTATTTTATAGAATCTCATAACTCCATTTTCTTAACTTTGGAAACTAATGAATTCCTTGTATGTGATTGGAAATTTCATGAGTTACGGTCATCTTTTAGGATGTCCACTGGCACTGTTGATGAAAATGGACCAAATACAGATGAGCACTGGCTATGGCTAACCCTGTTATTGTGCTGAGTATTATGTTAAGCCCTTGCAGGACATCCTCTAACATTAACCTGCATAAGATTTTTTTAGTGGTTGATTTAGCTTAAACAGTTACTGGGACAATGTGCTAGGTTTAGCAAAGTCAAAGATATAGTATCTGTAACAACCTTGTTTTTTCGATCCGCAATCATGTTAGAAATATAACATCGATGAACACTGTTAGGTCATATTGATTGATATGTAGTGTATGGTTGGTAGTGGATATTCAAGACATTGAGAGAGAATATGCTAGATAGCTGATTGGTTTTCTTTGATGTGTTGTAGCTCATAAATATCAATGTGTTTTATGGTGGTTCTCTTTCTACTCTCAACTTTTTAAATATCTTTTTCTTTTCTGCGCATTAGTTTCCTGGAATAAATCACCTTGGACTGAACAAAATTAAAGGTCCATTGATCTCATCCTGGATTTATAGCTAAAGTTTTGATCAACCCAACATGTTGCTGAACACTATAATTAGGGTTTCTGAAAACTCATGAAAATTTGTCTCTAGCTGTTGTGAAGTTAACTAAAGTCAAATTATTGTTTTCTTATTTACTTCAGACTGCAGCTCTAGATGGAGAAACTGACTTGAAAACAAGAGTTGTTCCTTCAATTTGTACTGACCTCTCGTTCGATCAAATAGACAAAATAAAGGTAAACCTTTTACACTTCTACTTCATGAAGCTTCTCCACACTTCTGACTATCCTTGTGTGAATTGAGCAGGGTGTAATCGAATGTCCCAACCCAGATAATGATATCAGAAGATTTGATGCTAACATTCGCTTGTTTGCTCCCAACATTGATAATGATAAATGCCCTTTAACTATCAACAATACACTTCTGCAGTCTTGTTACTTAAGATACACTGAATGGGCATGTGGAGTTGCAGTTTACACAGGCAAGTAATCAATTTGTTGAAATTGGTGATTTCTTTATTCATCTTATGTGAATTAACATGCTGTTAGACTTGTCAACAAGTCTACATTGCTTTGCATGTCTATTGAAATCTACTGGACTTACTTTTTGGAACTTTTCTGTTTGATTGTGCAAATCCTTTTCTTGATGTGCTTGATTGAAGCCAATTTTGTCAAGAGTTGAAAGTTGAAAACTCATTTCACTTCATCGGTACAAGCAACCTTTCTTTTTTTTTTTACTGTCGAACGATATATTGCTCTCTGCTCCATCATAGGTATGGTACTACCACTACACTATATCTGTTCATAAGTTCACCAATTCAACTAAATCATCTTTCCAGTGACACTACCCTTGTGGCTATTTGCCCACAGTAAATTGTTAAAATCACAGTTATGGGCCTTTTGGGTCAGTGTTGGATGATTTTATACTTGTATCCAGGTAGCCTTAGTTTCAATCCTATTCTTTGTGTTTAAATAACAAAGTTTTTCTTTTGGATTTCTGCAGTCATTACCAAAATAACAATATAAAGAATTGAATATGAGTACCACTTTCTCTACAAGCAAATGTGAATTGTTCTTTTAGGACCAACCCTCCTTTTTATTGACTTTGCTCTTCTTTTAGGTCTTTTTGTTAAAAACCGTTCGTTTTGTTATGTTAGAAATTTTAAATGACTTTAGATGTCAGGTACATCTGGTACCTCTAGAAATTCAAGTTGAGTTATATTTGTTAGGCTTGTTTGGTCGGGCTCTGGCTTTTGGCTTTTGGATTGGAGTCGGAATAGATTGGGCAAACAAAACGAGTCTAGTTGTTGGTTTCTCTGGAGCTGAGGTGGAGCAAGAGCCATTTTTGTACTAAATTCTTAGAGCAAGATTAGAGGTATTCCAATAACTCCAACTTTCAACTATAGAACATATCCATAAAATTCGAACTAATTACATAGTTATCCCATTGGTTGTCACTTGCCACTAAGATTAGAGGTGTTGGATGATTTTATACTTGTATCCAGGTAGCCTTAGTTTCAATCCTATTCTTTGTGTTTAAATAACAAAGTTTTTCTTTTGGATTTCTGCAGTCATTACCAAAATAACAATATAAAGAATTGAATATGAGTACCACTTTCTCTACAATCAAATGCGAATTGTTCTTTTAGGACCAACCCTCCTTTTGATTGACTTTGCTCTTCTTTTAGGTCTTTTTTTTAAAAACCGTTCGTTTTGTTATGTTAGAAATTTTAAATGACTTTAGATGTCAGGTACATCTGGTACCTCTAGAAATTCAAGTTGGGTTATATTTGTTAGGCTTGTTTGGTCGGGCTCTGGATCTTGACTTTTGGATTGGAGTCGGAATAGATTGGGCAAACAAAATGAGTCTAATTGTTGGTTTCTCTGGAGTTGAGGTGGAGCATGAGCCATTTTTGTACTAAATACTTGGAGCAAGATTAGAGGTATTCCAATAACTCCAACTTTCAACTATCGAACATATTCATAAAGTTCGAACTAATTACATAGTTATCCCATTGGTTGTCACTTGCTACTATTCTTATACTCTATTTATAAGGCATAAATGTCATTTTGAGTATCAAAATAGAGAAGTCGGAGTTTTTTACCAAACACTTTCAAAACCTCAGCTTCAGTCTATTTGGAGTTGGAGTTATATGATTCTGGCTTCTTTATGGTAAAAATCGAAGCCTGAGCCCGACCAAACAGGGCCTTAATGTGTTGATAGCCATGAGCTCATTAATTTGGATTCTACATTTTACTATCATTTGCTGTCAATGTCACTATTTTTTCAAACTTGATATTAGTGGAGCTCACTTATTAGAAAAAACTATGTTATGCTCATTAACTTAAGGTGGAGATAAGCATACATGTTTGCCGATAAGTTGGCACAAAAAGCATGATTGGAAAACATACATTTTAAGTATGTGTTGGAAAACATCCATGCAACATGGACTATGCGTGGAAAATGCTCTTTTCCCAGTAATCTTGCAATTCCTAATCTTTCAAACCAAAGCATGAATCTAGAAAAGAGTAGAACATGTTCTGTCCGAACCTCTAACTCAGCACAGGTTTCTTCATAATAAAATCTTGGCCATCCGCAAAGTCAAAAGAGTTCCTAACCATCTGCATTAATGCTATTTAGCTATTAAAGGCTATTGCTCTTGGTCTCACTTGGATGACTTATCTTTAAACCACAAGTTATCAACCAATCAAAATCTTGAGTTATGAACACATGTGATGTGAGGCATTTGGTAATTGGTATGCACTGATCTGACCACCTGGCTGACCCTCTCTATCATTAAATCCAGGCAATGAAACCAAATTGGGTATGAGCAGGGGAACTGCAGAGCCCAAGCTTACTGCTGCCGATGCTATGATTGACAAGCTTACTGTTGCAATATTTGTGTTTCAAATCGTTGTTGTTCTTGTGCTGGGTTTTGCTGGCAACATCTGGAAGGACACTCAAGCTTATAAGGTGATATTTCTTTCTAATAAGCAATGTCCTGTAACATAAAAGCATCTATTACTTTGATGCATACTGTTAAATTGCTCTTTTGTTTGAAGTCTTTTGCTTGTGATAGACTCAGGATGCCCATGCTTTGTAGTAAGGTGTAGCAATCCTAGAACAAGCATGATATTTCACATATTTTAACATTTTCATGTGCCAAATTATGAGAATTTGTCACTTAGATTCATATAAAAATGCCATATCTTGCCTTTAACAGATTTGTTTAGTTGGAAAAATGATTTGGTAGAAAATTATAAATGTTAGTGTAAAGCCTGGAGAATTGGTGCACATTTCAAATACCTAGATGTGCACGTGGATTGATCAGAATATTGCATATGTAATGTTTTATTGAAAGGGAAAAGTGCCATACTGCCATCTTGTTTCCTCAACTTTGGGGGTAGGTGCAGATTAACCCTTCCATAAAAAATTCACCAAGTACATTGAGTCACTAACTGGTGGGCCCATCAGTTGGCCAGTTTGTTAGGTGATTTGGAAGGTTTGATTGGACCCGCCTGAAAATTGAATGGTCAAAATGCACCTCTGAAAAGTTCAGGGTTTAAAACACTTAGGAGTCCAAAGTTGAGGGACCAATATAGTACTTCTCTCTTACTAAAGATTATGCCCATGAGCAATGTTTGAGCACTAAACTGATTGTCCCTCTGATCCACATTGCACTGATGATCTTAGGAGCATACTAGAAGTAAATACTGAAGCTTGTTGTAATAGGGAATTACATGAAGTCTTTTTTATCACTAATTTGAAGTTTTAAAATTCTTGTCTAAATGTATGCTCTGCATGATCGCTCTGTACATTGTGACCAATTCCGACCATAGTTACACTAACCATATGTGGGGGGTATAGATCAACAAGTGATCGCCATTTGACCAACCACAAATTTTGCAGATAATGGAGCTTCTTTAGAGTTTAATTGCAAAAGAAAATTAAATTGCAGATCTTGCTTGTGTTGTGTGTTGTTATTTTAGAATGACTATATTTTAGTGTAAATTTGTAAGGAATTAACGGGTGCACCTGCAAGGGTGCATGCTTTTATACTTTAAGCTACATCTTTTGACTTCTTCACTATGACATAATAATTTCCTCCTTTCTGTAGCATTGGTATCTTATGTATGCTGTGGAAGGACCATGGTATGATCTCTTGGTTATCCCCCTGCGTTTTGAGCTGTTGTGTTCAATTATGATTCCTATTTCCATAAAGGTATGCTTATGAATTGTACTTGTCTTTTCCCTTCTGCTACTATGTGTCTCATCCTTGCTAGAAGTGGGTATTGGTTTAAATTATCCATCAATTTTGAGTTTTCTGTTGAATGGAATATGACAATATCTACATTTCTCCTTTAGATCAGCATCAATGGTTAGTTACAGAAGCAAGTGGTTTTCATCTGCTCGTTGTAAATCCATAATAAAATCATCGAAATTCAATATCTTGGCTTTAATTATCATCCAAAAGGCACATATTCTCTATGGTCTATACCAAGTATATTGCTATCAATATTTCTCGAGTGCAAAAATTAGCTTTGTACCATTCTAAGGTACTGCACTTTTATAAAATGACAGTCAAAAGCGTCGACTTAGTAAAATACCACTCAAAGGTATTTCTGTTAGACCCACTTTTGTCAACTTCCATTAGGGTTTTTTTAAAAAGTTTGCAACTTCCAGCTTTGCCCTCCCTTCGTTAAGGTTCTCACTCAGCAACAGCGTGTTGAGACCTATAGCTGTGGAGGCCAATGCAACATGGTTGTGGTGGTTGGCGACCTCGCCATCCTTGGCGACACCAACAAACTTGTCTTCACCATGCAGCGTTGTCGCCCCGCCGATCCTCTCCATGCGTCAGTCCTGTCCATCCTCACCGTGCACTGCCACCCTTTTGGTTGGGTTTTCTTGTCTACCCGCCGCTCCTCCATTCTTTGCACCATTGTTGCTGCCATCCTATAGTCGAGATCCACTCTTTCCCCTAGCCGTGCCACTACAGAGTACAGACGCACCTTCTACAGCTTGTCGTCACTTACCGCACCTCACCACCGCTCATCGTCATGCTCCGTGTTTTGCCCCTGCACACCACGCCATGCCGCCACGTGCTGCACTCGCATGAGGCTTGCCACACTGCATGTTGCCACCAGGGGCTCGCCTTTGGTGGCACGTCGAGGCCACTAATCAGCCAAGTGTGCTACCGGCAAGCCGAGGGGGGTGTGGGATTTGGAGAGAGAAGGGGAAAAATTGTTCAAACTAACTTTTGTAATGCGAAAATGGTAAAAGCACAAACATTGCAAAACTTTGAGTGGCATTTTATTAAGTCGATGTGTTTGAATTGTATTTTGCTAAAATGGGTACCTTTGAGTGCTACAAAGCTAATTTTTCCTTTTTATGAAGTTCCTATTTGTGATACTTGATAAAACATCTAGGGATGGAAGAGGTTAGAATTGTAGGTAACATTTAACCTGATGCGGATGGTGTATGTTGAAATTTATATAACCTAATAAAATCTATAGAATCCTATTTGAATTCTTAGTAGCGGGTGTGTGCTTGCATAAATAGTATCTGAATAAAATCCATTTATATTTGTGAATAGATACTGAAAATTAGTTTCTTGTACAGCTTCAGATGTTGTTAATTTACTATAATTCGTTGTTTCGAAATGTGTTTTATCCTTTAAATATTGAATTTATTCATAATTATATTTGGATATGGCATGTACTTTGTCTAATCTGCTTAATGTAGTGAATATCAATTAGGCGCTACAAATTCAACATGCTTTCACCCATATAGGTCTTTGCTGTCGATGAACCTATAAACTATTATTGGAAAATGGGGTTGCTACTCTAGTGATAATTTCAAAACTTTTACCCGAAAACCCAAGAACCATGCAAGCAAAAGATCATAGATTAGAGATTTACCACTAGATGTGCGGATGCGACAACGCAGCAGCAGAAGAAGTGTTGATGTCGCGACCGAATCGTGAATAACAATGCAGCAGTAGCAGCCGCACCTCTACAAGAGTTCACACGTCCGGGGAAGAAGCACCGCGTGTTCGTGTGCTAGCACCGGCACACACGGCTAGGGTTTAGCGGAGGTTATCTCGTGGATGGTGGTGGCGGCCAGAATAGATCTGATCTATTCTGCATGTCCACCTCATCTCATTTTATAAGATTTTAGAGAAGTCTTACTCCAACACGAACCCTAATTCTAATGGTAAACCCGTTGCCAATAGGAGTCCTGTTTCGGATCTCATCTGAATTAATGCTCCAACTCGTTAAGTGTGTCCGCTGTAGGTTCGTGTATATTTGGTTGTGACCAGAAACAACTTTCCGAATCACAAGTCATAAGCGGTCTCTAACAAGTACGAGTTTTTTTTACTGTTAACCCGTATTTAAATATTAATTGCAGAATTGACCCACAGTTGTAAAAAATTGCAGAAATGGCCTGCCACGTCAGCTTGTCGAGTTCTGGGAGCTCGACAAGCTGCAAGTCGCACGGAAGCTACTAGTCGTGGCCGTGGAGCACGACTAGGGCTTGTCGTGTCTGAGGCACGACAAGCTCTTGTCGTGCTCCACGGCCACGACAAGGCCAGCACAACATATCGTATCTGCAGAGTTCGACAAGGGTTTTCATAATATTTCACAAATAATAAATGTAAACTTATACATTGTTGATTTATTTGTAATCTGATTTCATAAATAAATGTAAACTTATATATTATACTCATCTAACAAGAGATTTGATAAAATACGACTTGATTTGATGATTTTCGATATAAACTGAAAATAGGGTACTTTAGGGTAAAATAAGTCTGAGTTTTGTCGATTTTGAATTATGGCCTTTAAAATGTGATTTTGTAATCTGCACAGAAGAGAAAATTGTATCAAATAGCATTTGAAAAAGATTTGCTGAAGAAATTTTGAATTTGGAATTAATCTGAAGATTTTAGCCTTTTTGGATTTGTAGATATCAAATAAAGGACTAAATTACGATATAATTTGGATTGATATGTGAAAACGGCTTAGATGATACGATTTGGCTGCCAACTTTCTGGATTAAGGTATTGACATACCCATGATCATAATCCAAGAATAATCTGATCTGGATTAGGGCAAGATTTAGCTAAATCTGAGTTATGAGTATTTAGGGTAATTAGAATTCTGTTTTCGAAAACAGAATAGGATTGATAGATCTGAGATTTAGAGATGGAATTGAATCTGGCTTGTAAAGACTTTTATGTTTGGCAGTAACAAGATCAGTTCAACCCTAATCTATCTCAAACCCTAAAATATCAAAATCTATTCTGTGAACCCAAATCAAGATCAGTGGGGATTCGAACCCAGGTGGACAACGAGGTAGAAGAGAGTTCCCACCAGCTGGGCTAGGAGTTTTTCCCATCATACTGTACATACATAAATACATACATACTGTATAGATATATATATATATATACACATGCACATATATATATGTATATGTATATGTATATATATCTATAGAAATATACGTAAGTATGTATCATATAATAAAAATATATAAGAAATCTAGTGAACTGCATGATTCATTTTGAATGTAACACACTGGAAAATAAAAGTGTTAGTACATGTCCGCTATGGGTTCGGACGACCCCTCTTATGCCCATGCCCATGTCTATCTCTCTGAAAAGGCGATGGTGAGTACGGATCAGGTGGCACATGTGATCGCTGTCCAGCCGCGGTAGAAGGACCATGCCGCTCAGTACCTGCATGACCCTGAGATGGCTGTGTCGGTGGAGGGTGATCTTGGAGTTCGGTAGGCGTCAACTGATCCGGTTGGTAGTACTGATGTGCATGAGGGTCGTGCAACCCGAACATGTGCGAGATCCACTCCTGGTTGTCCTGCTGTGGTGCCACCCCACTGGGGTCGGCCCCCTGCGGAGCGTAGTACCCACAATCGTCATCCACATGCATGTGGTCGTGGGCGGGATCCCCCCAACTGTCCCAAGTAGACCTCCAAGGGATTGAGTATCTCTGTCCCTGGAGAGCCTGCTCAATATGAGCCTGGCCGCAATCCTCGTCAGCCGCAAACCGCTCTGCCAACGCTCTACTCGCATCGTCCCTGTCTTGACGACGAATGTCGTCCTCGTGTTGACGACGGATGCCGTCGTCGTCATCAGAGTCATCTGAATCGGGAGTGCGATGTGTCGACGGGCCCCCAATATGCAGATCTCTGCGTCGAGCACTGTGCACTGACGAGGAAGGATGAAATTGAGACGGGCCGGCGGACGTCCCTGGTATGTCACCTCCCCAGGTCGGCGATGTGTCACGATGACTGCGCCGTGCTGACGAAGTGCTCTGTCGAGCACCACCCAGGCTAGGCCGGGCTGACATCGGGCTGGGTGGCCGGGCCCCTCTCCGGTGTGGAACCGATGCATCTGTCTTTCGGCCACAAGTAGCGTCGAAGAAAATTCGTTGTGCTGCTACACGGATGGAATGTAGGACAGCATGCGCCATCGCCTTGAAGCGTGGAGGACCTTCCAAGCGAGACGACAGGTTTGCCGCTTGGCTGTCGATGCCCAACGCTAAGTCACCCTGCACATGCGAAACTCATATGGGAACTATGGAAAAATAGATAAGATAAGAGACCAACATAAGTATCCAGCGAAGACGAACGTACCGAGCGATGTATCCGACCTGGGAAATGAACATCAAGGCCGAGTCGAAGACTGTCTTGATGTGATAGTTCTGTCGGCGATCGGGGGGCCGCACGAGCGAGTCGCGTGCGGGTGCGCGGCACGTACCACTGAAGATAGGCCTGGGACGTCCCAGGGTCATACGGCCGCTCCTCCACAACAACATCCGTCGCCGCGTGGTCCTCCCACTCGTCGACCCATTTGGAATTCTTGATCTGCCAGTTGTCATAGTGCTTTCCTCTACGTGTTTGTCTGCAAAAGGTGACGCGATGCACATAAAGCAAAAAATAAACAAATATGAGTGTGTACATGAGATATAGAAAATGTTCGAGGCATACACGTGAATCTGCCGCGGGAGATGGCGTTGTCGATTTCTTTCCGGGGGCGGTATCTGCTGATGTAGGCCGAATTGGCGCATCACCCTCTCCGGAAAATACGGCTCCACATGTGAGAACACCATGTGCCGGCGTGTAAGCCAGCAGTCCTGGCCCGCGGTGCAATGCGAGGAAATGCCATGCGGTGCAACCTGCGAGATGTGCTCCGGTGTCCATGGCCGCCATATGATGCGCGCGTCCGATAGGAGATCAAACTCTCCCAGGTACGCCAAGTAACAGCGGCGAATCTGTGATGATGACCACCTGGGCCGACCTCCCAGCCAACGGGCTCCCATGGTCGGCCGGTCCACCCAATCATCATAGTCGGCTGGCGCAACGTACGGATGGATGGGCCGCTGTAAACGCGGCCGACCAACGGGGAAGTGCTCCCATGACCACAGTTGCAGCAGTACAGGGCATGCGGAAAGCAACGATCCAGCTGCGGTCCTGCAGCATGCTCGCAAAAGCCCCTATACGTCGCGCACAACACTGCCATCGCCCAGTTGTAACGCGGCATGGCTCCTGCGTCGGCATCGACGATACTCTCGACCAGAGGAATGAACCACGTGTACACAGTGTCACCGTGCGTGGAAGGGAACAAAATATACTGCAGCGTCACCAGCAAGTACGCGAAGAGATGCTGGCGAACTACATCGGCGGGGGCATCATCGGGACACTCACGGTAGCGCGCCAGAAATCGGTGGGGGACACCACGCCTGGATGCCGGGATCTCGTCGTCGTGGTTGGCGATGTTGAATCGGAGGTGCATCTGTGCGCACCAATCCAGGCGTGCTGGCCGGGGGACGATGGGATGTCCACTGCCAGGTAAACCAAGCAGCATGCTCACATCCTCCAGCGTGACTGTCATCTCCCCCCAGCGGAAGTGGAAAGTGTGGGTCTCCGGACGCCATCGATCTACCAATGCGGTGATCAACGACCTGTCCAGTGTGAGATGCTGACCTATCTGCAGCATACGGGCGAACGGCAATAAACCTGCAGCCCGCAGGATGGGGATATAGCCCTGATGCAGAGGCCAGTACTCTAAGGGAGCACGGACTACCAGCGGCTCCAAGTCCCCGCCCTCGGACAAGATGCGGCCGCGATGGCCACGATCACATGTACTGCTTAGTAGCTCTGGAAGATCTCTATCTCCGCCAGCCATGCCTGTCAAAACATAAAACATGAACCATTATTGAAAGTAACATAAAATACATCGGGAACCGTTATTGAAAGTATCGTACCCATGGATAGCACACGACATGAAAGTAACATAACATGAATCATATTACAAGGTTTCAAACAGATTACAACAATCCAATGCAAATGATAAGCGTATTACAAAGTTTATTACAAGGCTATGTCGATGGTCCGGGTGCATTCAAACAATCCTTCCTGCTATGTCCGGGCTGCCTACAGATCGAGCATTTCCTAGCTCGTGAGCTACCCCCCTGTGACTCATCCATGTCATTGTGTATTCGGCGTGTCTTCCGTCGCCCTGGACCCGTTCGCTTTAGATTTACATCTGGGATCCAGGTAGTCTCGCCAGCAGGGATAACTCTGTAGTCACCGAGCGTCATAAAAACTCTCCACACGCCACTCCATGTGTTTGAAAGGTTGTCGAGGCTGAAGTACTCCGAAAGGTAAGGCGCAGGGCTCACACCGAGCGCCGCACATGAAGCAAGGACATGAGAGCAGGGCTTGTGCAGTAGCTTCGGTTTGTTACATGAGCACTCAGCGACATCCCCAAGAATGACCTCGTGCACCCGTCCAGGTCTCAGTTGGCCGCTCACGTTCTTCTGCCGAAGGCGGACTTGAATGATTCGGTGCAGTCTGTTTATAACTGTCACCTCGTGCCGCTGGGCCTTGTCTATGCGGGCAGTCAAGTACGACTGCACAACATCTGGCAAGGTTCTCATGGGATCGTCGACTAGCGTTTTGGCGGCTACACTTCTGTTGTTGAAGTACTCGGCTGTGCGGTACCATGTCATCTCCACTACAGCAGTCACCGGCAAACACCGGACTCCCTTCAACACATAATTGCACACCTCTGAAAGGTTCGTCGTCATTATCCCAAACCTTGCGCCATCTTCGTCGTGCAGCAAGGACCATTTCTCGATGTCCTTGTCCTGAATCCATTGGGAAAATTTGCTGACGTTCACATCATCGGCAGCATTACTGGCCCTCCTCGTGGAGTACTTCACTGTCAGCGCCTCCAATTTGTCGAACACAGCCTGGAACTTCCTCGGTTGATTTTGCATGCACAGCCGCTTGAACAAATCCATGATCTGTTTACTGCGGAAGTGTGTGAAAAGGTTTGCTGCAATGTGCCGCATGCACCAACGGCTGCGCACGTCCTCCCATTTGTACGGAGCATCTGGGGCCCCGCGCATTACCTCAATGGCATGGAGCAGCCCTCGGTGGCGGTCCGATATGATGCACACCTTCTCTCGATCACCAACAACCGCCCGCTTCACGTTGACCAGAAACCACAACCAACTTTCCGAGTTTTCAGACTCGACGATGGCGTACGCCAATGGAAGCAGTTGGTCGTTAGCATCCGCAGCAACAGCAATGAGGAGACAGCCCTTGTACTTTCCAGTCAGGAACGTACCATCCACGCATATGACTGGACGACAATAAGCAAATGCCTCGATGCACTGGCGGTATGACCAGAATAATCGACGGAGTACCCGAGTGTTTTGTATGGGGCTACCATCTCGACGTGTAGCTGGCTAATCGAAGAAATCTAAAAATGTGCCTGGGTTGGTCTGAGCGATGTTGCGCAGCAACCGCATCACATTGTTGTAGCCGTGGTCGAATGTGCCAAACATGCCCTCAATTGCCTTCTGTTTTGCTCTCCAGGCCTTTCCATACCTTATAGTGTACCCACACCTATCGGCAACTTGCTTCATTATCTCTCGGCATTATCGAAATGTTCTCTCGCACAGCCGGCTGGATGATATTACCGACGTACGCCGACGTTAGGTTCCTGTGTCTGTCCAGCGCCTCCGTGAGCAGGCATGTGTGTGCGGTAACCCTTGTCACCACAAAACCGATGTCGTCCTTCGGCCGCATCGCACGAATCTTCCATGGGCAGCCTGCTGTTACACAGGCTGCTACAAAAAGGTTGGGGTTTGACTTGACGACCTTATATTGCCTGTTAATTGCGAGGGACCAGCTCGCCACGGCATTCTTCAGATCTTCCTTGCTTTGAAACTCCTGCTCTACTTGTAAGCCACCGTGCTCGAAAGACCACCTCGAACCCTGATCCGTTGGCAACACAGCTTGACTGTATGCTGAGTGATCTAGCCACTCCTGCGGAGGACCAGGAGTATCGTCATCAGAGCCATCGGATGCCTCCGAGTCCGTCGAATCATCTTCGTCGGACACTGATGGAAGGCAATCCAGTACCTCGCACACATCTACGCGAGTATGGCAGAATACATCCGACCACTCGCTAGCCCTGAATCTCGCAGGACCGGGCATGACGCTTGGCTCACCCTCCACCGCACTCTCGGCTGCTCGTACGTTGCAGAACTGCACATACATCGCGAACTGGCCGAACAGTCCGCCATGGGGGTCTTCCACTCTTCGAATAAAAGAACTCCAAGATTTGTCCCCTTTAATTTCGCGCAGCACCCAGTATGGCTCATTATCTACCTCACGAACGATGAGCCCTTCGATTAGAGCCATTTCATCGCGAGGCCGCTTCCCGAACATATTCAGGATCCACAAATTCAGGTCTAGAAATGAGGTGTTATGTACACTCAGCTCGCCCGTCACATACTGGCAACGACTCATATCAACCCCACTTTGCCCCTCGCGAATTATGCCGTCACCATAAAATATGGAAATTTTGTTCGGACTATCCATTCCCTACACACATTCATCTCACGCGTAAATAACATGACACCATTACACACATGCACATAGATCCTAAAACCATACATACACATATACATTTGAAAAACATAATTTATAAACATAGAGTATGCATACATGCATGTAATTGAAAATAACCTAGTTTCATAATTTCTAAATACATACACATATATATTTTACAAAACCTAATTCTTAAACATAGAGTATGCATATGCACAATTAAAAATAACCTAATTTTAAAAAACATAATTTCTAAACATAGAGCATGCATGCATGTAATTGAAAATAGCCTAGTTTCATAATTTCTAAATACATACACATATATGTCCAAAACCTAATTTTTAGACATACAGTATGCATGTGCACAATTAAAAATAACCTAATTTTATATTTTCTATTGTGTGCACATAGTTTCTAAAATGAAATACACATACATTTAAAAACCCTATTTTTCAAACATACACACATATATTTCTAAACATACAAACATATATTTAAAAACCCTATTTTTCCAAACATACACATATATATTTAAAAAACCTATTTTTCCAAACATACACACATATATTTAAAAATCCTATTTTTCCAAACATATACACATATATTTCTAAACATACAAACATATATTTAAAAACCCTATTTTTCCAAACATACACACATATATTTCTAAACATACAAACATATATTTAAAAACCCTATTTTTCCAAACATACACATATATATTTAAAAAACCTATTTTTCCAAACATACACACTTATATTTAAAAACCCTATTTTTCCAAACATATACACATATATTTCTAAACATACAAACATATATTTAAAAACCCTATTTTTCCAAACATACACACATATATTTAAAAAACCTATTTTTCCAAACATACACACATATATTTCTAAACATACAAACATATATTTAAAAACCCTATTTTTCCAAACATACACACATATATTTAAAAACCCTATTTTTCCAAATATACACACATATATTTAAAAACCCTATTTTTCCAAACATACACACATATATTTAAAAACCCTATTTTTTCAAACATATACACATATATTTCTAAACATACAAACATATATTTAAAAACCCTATTTTTCCAAACATACACACATATATTTAAAAACCCTATTTTTCCAAACATACACACACATATATTTCTAAACATACACACATACATTTCAAAAACCAATTTTCCAAACATACAAACATATATTTAAAAACCCTATTTTTTCAAACATACACACATATATTTCTAAACATACACACATACATTTCAAAAACCTATTTTCCAAACATACAAACATACATTTAAAAACCCTATTTTTCTAAACATACACACATATATTTCTAAAATCTATTTTTCAAACACACACATACATTTATAAACCCCTATTTTCAAACATATACACATTCATTTCCAAACATACATACACACATACATTTAAAAAAATCTATTTTACAAACATACATACAAATGCACATATTTCCTAAACATATTTCTAAAAACAACATAATACCTATTCTTATATACACATAAACATAAATATAAACCCTAATCACGTCATTAGCAACATAATTAACAGAATCTTAAATGCATTTCGAAAAAATTTACCTCTTTTCGAAGAACTCGCAATTCTCTACAACTTTCTCTTCTACACTGGATAAATTTATCGGACGGATTTTGCTAGATCTAGGACGGAGTTTTTACAAATGTGTGTGTGTGAACTGCTGGTTGTTCTGTTTTTTTGGATAAGTGTGTGTGTGAGTGTGTACTGGACCACCGAACCAGGGAAATAAAGGGGGGACCGCAGCTTGTCGAGTTTCCACAACTCAACAAGAAGATACACAATATTAAAATGTCCAGTGTTTATATAACAGATAAGTTCCTTAGACCAACCGGCTTGCGCGCTCGCTGCTGTGTCCTCTGGCCCGGGTTCGAATCCCCGTTTCCGCAAAAAATCTTTTAAGTTGTCGAATGCTCCAGGTGCGACAACTGTTGGCAAACATGTCGTGTTCCGGACCGGCGACACGCTGTTATCGTGGTTGGGGAGCGCGACACGCCGTTGTCGTGGTTGGGGAGCGCGACAAGAGGCTACCGCAGCTTGTCGAGCTCTGGGAGCTCGACAAGCTGATGTGGCAGGCCAATTTTGCAAATTTTTGCAACTGTGGGTTAATTTCGAAATTTTTTTTTAATTCTGGGTTAACAGTAAAAAAAACTCAGTACTTTATGACTACTCGCATGTACACGAAGATCATATCCGGCGAATCTATGTAATTTATCATGGATTATTTCTTTGCTTCACGATACTAGATCGAACTCAAGGCGAGAAACATGTCATCTTTGAATAGTTCGGTCCTTTCTCGATCCTGTGACGGACTAATCTTTTTCTATAGTTGACTCTTAACTATATTCGGACGACCATGCATTTTCTTAGTCCAATTACATCGAGAGGCCCAGAGATATTTCTCTCAAGATATGAGAGGGACAAATTCCATCTCGACATTCACTTTCAACCACATGGTTCATAATATATTTATGTCACTTTTATGACTACTCAGTTAAGAACAGCGGTCGATAACACTAAGGTATGCTACTACGCATGTATGAAACTGTGATGATTTCAGGTCTAAAGATAAACCAAAATAACTGTTAGAAACAAACTGATGACATAATCTCAACAGTGTCTCAAGTTGGGTCAGTCCGACTAACATGTTCTTCCAACATGTGTCCATGACATTGACTTGATATCTCATATCCATAGTCCGTGAAACTTTATCAATCAATGCTCATGTTGTATTGTTATTCCATGTAATACTAAAAGTCAGGAATGTTTAGAATAAGTTTCACTGATTATGCCGTAAATAAATTGAGACAATTCATATATCATGATAAAGAGTTCTACGAATAAGTCACATGCATTTTTATCAATAAAAGTGATACTTTATTCAAGAAATGCAATAACATTTTATTCACAACAATTCATAATCATATCATGATACAATCATCTTTATGATTGTCTTTAGAGTATATTTCTATCAGCTATAAGAAAGCTGATTTGGTAATATGGGGAATAGTTACTACAGCTCCCTACATCTGATATCATTCCTTGAGATGTATGCTAAAAAGATTAGATTAATACTTTAAAATAGAGATGTCAATTGAAATGAGTACATTGCTTATAACTAGGCCTGTTTGCCCATGATGCAGATAGGGAAGGGGGCCTTGGGCTTTGTGCTAGTATTTAAATTTCCCTCTCTTTTTGGTTGTCGTTATTAGTGTTTGAACTGTACATAATTATTTGGGCTTCTGTGAGTGATGCGGTGGCTAAGTGCTTGCCGACACAATCTTGTTGTTCTGTTGTAAGTATAGGCTTAACCATGCTTATTGGCAGTACATGTTGTACATTTTTTTTTTGCTAAACACTGATACTATACCATGTAAATTTTGATAATGCGCGATGTACATTTTTAACTTAGTTATGAAATTTACGTCTTTTCTTCTTATAGATGTAGAGATTACAAAGGCAATCTGTGCATATTTCTAGTGCTGAATGTGCATTTGGTAATAGGTGATACACACTAGCAATGCTGGATTTACATTTGGTAATCCACCTTCCAATCAACTAAGGGCATAATTGACTTAGCTTATCCAAACTTCAGCTCCTCTAATAAATCGAAGCCAGGTGGTGGTCGGGGTGGGGGGGTGGCGCGGTTAAAGAAACCCTCTTTTTGAAATATAGCCCTGGTTGGGAGAGCGTCGGCATAAAGCTGCTAGGAGTTTAAACCCTCCCATACAACACTGATGGTGCTGGAGGAGGGGTTTCTTAGAGAAGTTTAAATTCATTTTGAACTGAAAAACTTAAAGCCCTCTCTTTGCTTTTCTGAGAAACTACTTGTGGCAAATAAACTCTCTTCCGCCTGCTAGTTAGGCTTATAAGCTCAAACTAAGCCGGGCCAAACACACCCTAATACTGCAGCTTCCAAGTAACTCAAATATAAATAAATCTCCTTAGGACTACTGCTCCTATCCCAAGTGAACCAAACAACCAAATCTACCCAGGTTATGCTACATCTTCCCTTTATCCTCAACTAAAAACTCAAATTAAAGCAATCTGTGTGGCAAGTTACAACAAATCTTCTCTCAGCTTACAACATGGGAGCTTCAAAAAGCACTGGATAAATGAAAAGAAAAAAAAAAACTACATGCTCAACAGGCAACCAGACTTGGCCTGAAGCTGTAGCCACTGATGTGCATGCATGTCTTAGCTGTCGCCACCGTAGATTGTGCTTAGACTCCACAGCCATGAGCATGAACACTGTAGCTGGGGACCTGCATTGGAGTTGTCGCTGTAGCCATCGCTCTAAAGAAGGTGCTTGGTGTTATCTCCAAAGAGCACCTGCAAGGTTGGCTCCGGTTTGGATCTGATGCCAAGATCAGTCACCGCTGTAGCTGCTGCATAAGTCCACACTAGAGCTGATGCCCACCCTCATGCTGGATCAAATCTCCAAAGAGGAAAACAAAGAAATAAAACTCTAATCTAAACTTCTTATCAGGTTTGAACTCTAAAAATATGTAAATTAGAGAAAAACTGCCAACTTCAGGAGATCAAGTACCAAATAACAATGTTCAAGATTCCAAGTCGAGGAAGCTCTGTTATGGTTGTGGAGTAGGTGACCTGCAAGGCCGGTGCCTTGAAGAGATCTTGGCACGAAGCGACAGTAGGGTACACACCAGAGGCCATGTGGATTTAGGAATAGAGGAAAGAGGAGGAATGGATGAGAGGATAAAGATAGAGGAGGGAAGTGTAGGAGACGGTGTACATGCCTTTTTCCATTTTTGTGGTTTGAATTCTCGGGATGAGTGCACATGAATCTTTTTCTTGGGCCACCAAAAACATGTTTTACTGGCATCTAGGATAACTTGATTAATTTTTATTATAATATATTAGGAAAATTATAAAAATTATAATATTATAAGAGCACTTTTGACAACAAATCTACTCAATCTACTCATATCATTTTTTTGTGGGCAATGTAGATATTTGTAAATATATTATTAGTCAATGTTGTCTCAAAGTTAGTCAAATGTGATAACTATTCTAAAACTAAAGTAATATTTATTCAAGCAATAATTTATTCTGGATTATTCAGATTTTTTTTACTCTAGTGGGTAAATCATAATATATTAGGCTCTAATTGTTTTTAGGCTGTCACCATTTGAAAATTTAGGCATAGCCCATTTACTTGTGTACCCTTGAGCAAAATATATGTACAAGAGAGCTTTACATGCAGACTAAACGACATTTTAATTATAACATGATCAGAGATAAGCGGTTTGAAAAAAAAAAGGGATTAAAATTCAAGATATTTTCTGCAAGACAATGTGATATGTAACTACAGCTTTTTCTTTGATTGCTACTAAATTTTGGATTGAATCTCTCATTGTAGGTTACTCTTGATTTGGCTAAAGGCATATATGCAAAGTTTATTGATTGGGATGAGAGCATGTTTGATTGGGAAACAAAAACGCCTGCTCATGCAGCTAAGTATGCCATATAGGTTATATGAGTTTTCATCAAACTACTTTGTTTCTTTGATCTTAAATATTGTCTCTTTCAGCACAGCTATCAGTGAGGACCTTGCACAGGTTGAGTATATCTTGACTGACAAAACTGGGACATTGACCGAAAATCGAATGATCTTCAGAAGGTGTTGCATTAATGGTAGACTCTATGGACATGAAAGTGGAGATGCTTTAAACGGTTATACACTTACTCTTATTTTTGTTGACAAATTGTGTAGTTCTTTGTTTTGTTTTCTCTATTTTGGACCCATCTGGATGCATGTCATTTGTTGATATAAATGGGAACAAACTGTATCTTGCTAGTTGAAGTATGAAACTAAAGTTTTTCAGTGGAATGTCAAGTATCTTGCTATTGTTTCTGGTTACAGATTGCATACAAAACTATAATATCTGATTAAGTATGTGGCTCTGGATATAAAATTTGGGCCTGCCAGTGGTGGAGTCCTCATTCTTGTTTAGCATGTATATTTATTGCCTTGTACATGTGCTACAATATGTATTGGCACAGTGAGTTACAGGCATGCATTAAGGTTGTTTTGTTGAAGTTGCATGTGTTTGCCTGTACACTTCTTTAATCATTGCTATACTGGATGTTCCTAAACATGGCCATCTTTTTGCTAACACCTGTAGAATTTGTTGTATGATTATTAAGTTTGACACAGTTGCCAATGCCACACAATTGTTGTTTTGCTCTTTATGTATTCATTTGCAACTATCATTTTATAAATCTATATGTTTTTAGACCATCCAAATAATTTCTGGATGATGTTGGGTGACAGCTTACCTCGAGCTTATGTTGACATGACCTATTGCAATAGTATATAACTATAGATTGGTATTTGTGTTCATCTGGCAGTACTTCATGCATATTAGAAAGCTATTTAATTCTGGACTATTGAGTGAAAGCAAGAGTTATGCGATACTAAATAAAAATCAACAACAACAATTGGTGGATCCAGGCATTGGCAGAAGAGACCCTGCACAATTTTAATCAGTTTTCTGTTTCTTGGTTGCAAGAGGAAAACTAGTCTGTTTCATATTTAAATCAGTTTGCATATCTTTGACATGGTTAGGTAATATGGATAACAAATATGATATTGAGCATGACCCATATCTGCACACAGTAGAATATACACTTGTTCTTAATTTAAGTATCCTTGACTTAATTCTTTTCTTTATGGCCTCTACCTACGTGTGAACAATCATGGTTGTTGCTTAATCTGTAGATCGTACCGTCTAAAGTTATATCTGGACAATGTTTGGGCAGCCGCATGCTGTACAACATGTCATGACTTTTGGGCACCATTGCTCTAAAATAATATCCTTCATGATATCTGATGCTTAAAAGTACTCGTGTACTTGCTAGCATTGTGGGCTAGCAGGAAAGATCCTGAAGTCTTTTGCATAGCTTTGTTATGAACATAGTGAATATGTTGTCCATTGTTCATTAATTTGTTTCTTGCACTAAAGATAATATATTCCCAAATAAAAAAGCATACTTGTTCCTTTTGGTGCCTGACTAATGTTTTTGCTCTAGTTAGATGTCAACCTTGCAAATGCTGTCTCAAGTAATGATCCTGATGTTGTCAATTTTCTGATGGTAATGGCTCTTTGCAATACAGTCATTCCAATCAAAAGGCAAGCACTCGTGTTCTTCCTTAATACTTCAATCTGCGCCTTACAGCAAATGAATTGTTTCTTATAGCCCTTCTGTACTTGCAGCGCCAATGGAACAATTTTGTACAAAGCTCAATCTCAAGATGAGGAAGCTTTAGTCAATGCTGCATCAAAGCTAAATATGGTGCTTACAAGTAAAGACAGCAGCACTGCTGGTTAGTAATTATTTTCTTACGTTGCCAAGTCTAAATGACAAATCTTTTTACTCTATAACTGCGAATATGGTAACTTTTATCTGTTTGCTTAATTGTTAGTTTGATGTTTCTACAGAGATTCATTTCAATGGATCTACATTCCATTATGAGTTATTGGATACTTTGGAGTTCACTTCTGATCGGAAAAGAATGTCTGTTGTGGTAAAGGATTGCCATAGTGGGAAGATCTTTCTTCTCTCCAAAGGTGCTGATGAAGCGATTCTTCCTCGTTCTTACCCAGGTAGTGTGGGTTAGCAACATAGGTTCTCCTTCATATTACGAGTCTATTCATGGATTGTTCTAGCATGTAAAGAAAAGTGGAACAGAGGATTGCATAGTTGAACAGCAAATATTGGATAATTCAAATGAGACAAATGTTCTCTGCCTAGGGCATATTTTTGTGAATAGCTTTGTCTGTTTTAAATGTTCATCTTTAGCTTACTCACTATTCATGATGTTCTAGAAGACGCAGCAAATGGTCGAATATCTGTGTGTTTGTATTACTTCAGTGTTATTTTGTCACAGGATGCATCAAATGATAAAAAAAAAAAAAAATTATCTATGTTTGTATTGCTTTAGTGCTATTTTGTTGATCTATGATCGATGATTCTAAAACTTCCAGCACATCATATCACAGGACAGCAAATAAGGACCTATTTTGAGGCAGTAGAAGAGTACTCTCAGTTAGGATTGCGAACACTATGTTTGGGAATGCGTGAGTTGGAAGAAGATGAATATGGAGAATGGTCAGAAAAGTTTCAAGAGGCTAGTTGCTCATTGGACAACAGGGAGGTAATGAGTGCCTGATCTTGGCGACTATTTTTTTAATTTGATTCTGGAACTCTGCATGCACTCTCTTTTTTCGCAAAGTCTTTTTACTATGCTCTTAGCTTACTCTGGGAGGTTTCATCTTACATAGTGGAAAATTGCTGAAGCCTGTCAAGGCTTAGAGAAAGATCTGGAAATTCTTGGTATTACTGCCATAGAAGACCGTCTCCAGGTATATGCTGTTTCTTATCGCTGTCTTTGACAATAACCAAAATAACTGGTTACAACCGTATTTGTGCCCCTCTGATACATCGTACATGTCACTGGCAGGATGGTGTGCCTGAAACTATTAAAGTGCTAAGAAATGCTGGAATCAGTATGTGGATGTTGACAGGCGATAAGCAAAATACAGCAATTCAGATTGGACTTCTTTGCAACCTCATAACTCCTGGTAATGTATTATCTTTTAAAAAAAAAATAATTTGTATTAGTTGAAAATAAAATGGGTAATATGCATCAATACTAGGCATTCTTTAAAAATGGGAAATATGTAAGACCTGTTTGTTGCATACCCAGTAAAGCATTTCACTAAAATTTGGTCTTGGCATTTACTATGTTAATCATGATAACATGATCCATTATTATGATGATTTATTTCATCATCATAATTACATGTTAGTTAACATTGTTGCTATGGTAAATTTGTCTGTCTATTGTGTAAAATTTATAATTGTTCTATAGTTTATAGGTCAAACAAGGAACATGATATGCTTTAATGATTTATTTTTGAGTAGCTGTCCTACAAATATTCTTGTAAAAAATGTGAAGTCCTGCCACTGGCAGATTCAGAAATTAATGACAGGGGGGGCTAACTTGTAACATAGCGAATCTAGGATTTGTATCTATTCGCACCAGCGCTAAATTGGCTGTCAAATTGATTAGTCTGCTTGTAAACAATCATGTATGTTTCTGGAGGGTTTTTAACAGTGTTGAAGGATTAATTAGCTGCAAAATCTGGTAGTCGGCTGTTTTCCCGATTAATTAGCCGACTAATCTATTCAATCGTCATAAAATCTAATTTTGATATCACTAATTGTAGATCATGGATATTATTAATGTACTGTGTGTGTTAATATAGTTTAAATTATAAAATATAAAGTACATATTCTAGCTAGAGATTTTGACTGTTTCAATAATATATTTGTAATAAGAAAAAAATGGGCATGGCTAAGGTGCTCACAACTCTACATACAAAATTTTTTTAAGAAAATATGACAACCTTAACTCATAAAATGTGACAATTAAAATAAGAAAAAGTGAACAACTTTAACTAAAAAATATGACAATCTTAACTCTTAAAATGCGACAATTTAAAATGATAAAATGCGACAACCTAAAATAAAAAAATGCGACAACCTTAACTAAAAAAATGCGACAACCTAAAATCAAAAAAATGTGACAACTTAAAATGAGAAAATGCGACAAGTTTAATTAAGAAAATACGACAATATAATTAAGCAAATATGACAATCCACAATGAGAAAATACGACAACAAAATTAGAAGCACAGATGATGAAAAAAACATTTATACCATTGTCACTCCAGAAAAAATATATTAATAATGAGCATGCTAGTTTGCATACAAAAAATTGGAGATATAGTCCAAACTCAAAATAAAATAGTTCTATAAATCGACAACCATAGTGATTTAAACTTTCAAAGAACATGATGAACAACTTGAAGGTGAGATCATTTTGCTAATGGATTAGCAATGACTTCGTATCCACTTTTATCTGGTACAAGAAAGGTTAGTTGCATTAGAAATTGAGCAGAGGAGAAATTGACGCTTACTTAAACAAGATTGGAGGTTAGAGGAGAGCTGCTGCTATCGGCTCCATGTTATCGGCCTGTGGTTTGCCTATCGGCGACCGGTGACAAACCGAGCCTGTCGCTTTGGGAATTTGTAAGGACGTGATCTAGTACTTCGGAAATTTGGATGAGAATTGGAAGAGATAGAACCTAAGAAATGGGAGGGGAACTAATGGGAGGGGAAGTAGGAGAAGGACTCTTGCCGGGCTTAAGAAGGATGGCCCAAAGACCCATTTGTGCTTGTGGTTGAATGTCTCTAGGTGAAGTTTGCTTGGGTGTTGAGTTGGGCCAGGGCGGGGGCTTAACACAAAATGACAAAATGGGCATGTATATTGCCCACTTGCATGCTTTGCATCTATATTGCACAGGTTGACAGTATGCAGATCCATGCACTTAATTTATTATTTCGTAGTTCCTACTAAAGCTCCAATTGATTTTTTTTAAAAAAATCATAGTAAATTTTAGTAAAATCACACATTTTAAGAACTGATATTCGACCAAAATCATAGGCATGTATATTGCCCGCTGGTGGTTGGAGTATTACCTTATTGATTTAGGATATATCATAAAAATGCATTGCAAGTGCAGGTACCGACAACCTGCCAATATCTGGTCTGCTACTGGTGCAGGAAACATTGATTGCGTCTGTATCATTTAGTTTTCTACGCATTGTTTCAAATAATACCATCAATTGACCCAATCTAGCTTGCACGAGGCTTGTTTCAGAGGTCAGCAAATGAAGAATATACCATTACGGATGGGATGGGAGGTCCTTACCATATTTGCAAAGATTTCATGTTTTTAATTATATATACCCAAGTGTACTATTTTCTGGCAATTAATGTTATTGCAATTTTGTTAGCTTGTTGCTGAGTTGCTTACAACTTTGGTATCTTCTTCAGAGCCCAAAGGCCAATTGTTGTATATTAATGGAAAAACTGAAGATGACATAGTAAGAAGCTTGGAGAGTGCATTGGTAATGATGAAGATTTCTTCAGAAACAAAGGTACCTCTCCTGGATTATACTTTGCACTTTAAACAAGTGTTTGTCTAATCTTGATGTATGACAACAGATAATCTTATGCGGCCTTGGTTTTTTTATAGCCTCTACTGTATGTTTGAGCAAATGACTGTGGTGTTAGCATGTAATTCATAAGCTGTTGAGATTAGACTTGTTGACTTGGCATGATAATATCTGTATGCCAATTCACATTCTTCAATTCCCTCGGATGTCCTATTCACTGATTTTTTTTAGTAGTAGAATGCCAATAGGTGTTTCAGTGTATTAGAAAGTAGGAGAATGTACATGTAGTAAAGTCAGTTACAGTGCTTGTTTTAAGAAAACATGCCTGACAACAGGGATAAGTAAAATAACTACTAACAACTGATAAAAAGCTATGCATTTTGCAACAAGCATGGCGTAATACACGCCCAAATATCCTTCTCGATGCTGATTGCCTGGAAGCATGGGCATTCTGCTGCTGATTAGAAATGATTATATAATGTTGCTCCTTTCAAACAGACTGTTACAGTTAATATGATGTCAAACACCTTTTGTTGCTCTTTTGATGTCCTGCACTCTCTCTTCTCTTTCCACCAATCTTTACACACTACTCAGTTGCGTTCAACTGAGACTGCGAGAAGCTGATAATTGAATGCCATATCTTTTGATAGGACTTAGGAGCAATGAAAGAACTAGTGATCCACTGTTTTAGGTTCAGTATTGCAAAGAACGCATTGATATCAGTGCAGCCACCTTTGCTTCACACAAGTTTTTTCACCAGTCAAAATCCTCTTGTGGAGCACTAGCCACATGAAGAAACAACATTTCAGGGCATTTGTGATTTCCAGTACATTCCAAATTGAATGCGTGAGACGGTTTGCTCCCATACTCTGATATTGTGTTTTATATTTGGACTATCATGTCATATTTGCTGTCAGTTCCTGGAACATTTCTGCTTGACAAGCTGAAATTGTGTTTCTTTCGTATTGTTTCTTTGTTTGTTTAGGGCTGAGTAGGAGTAATTCCTGTCCAATGACTTTCTTTTTCTGTTCTGTTTAAGCAGGATCTTGCATTTGTTTTGGATGGTTGGGCCCTTGAAATTATCCTAAAGCATTCTAAAGAATCTTTCACTAGGTTGGCAACGCTATCAAGGGTAGCAATATGTTGTGGTATGACACCTACACAGAAAGCGCAGGTTTGTCTTTTGCTGTAATTTTCCCTGCTTTGCCAATTTTCCAATTTCGGTTGATCCCCAAGGAATTTTCCTGACCATCAATTATCGGTTGTTCTTTAATATGAAATATTTAAAACAACCTCTTGACTTATAAATATTGTTGGGAATGCCATGGGGCGCAATGCTATTGAACTCACGAATTCTAGTCAATGAAGTAGGTTGTAGGTTCAATTTACAGTGTGCATTGTCTAAATTGCTGCTTTTGGTGTAAGCATCAAGGTTATACTTACAAGTTACAACATGATATGCTTATTTACTGGCAGCTTGAAAGAATAGTCCTTTCATTTGTGCAGCTTGTTCAGCTCCTAAGGTCTCTTGGTTGCCTAACTTTAGCAATCGGTGACGGTGGTAATGATGTAAGAATGATTCAAGAGGCTAACATTGGAGTAGGGATTAGTGGTAGGGAAGGACTGCAAGCTGCAAGAGCTGCAGATTATAGCATTGGCAGTAAGCATCTTTTATTTTTTTTTATATAATCTCCTTATTTTACAGAGATTGTGTGATCTGCATGCTTTTGCTACATCTTGTTTCCTTCACCTGAAATACCTCTTGCTTGGCTTGCCATGAGCTTGTTATTATTTAATACTATTAAGCTAGACAATCCTTATTTGGAATAATTTGGAGACTGTAGTTTCTTGTTGGGTATATATACTATTCACTTTGCTGTACTTCTGAGTGATAGTTTAATAACTTATCAAATGTGTAGGGCTAACTTAACTTACTAACTACGATACAGAAAACCTCACTATCCCTGAAATTTTTCTCAACTTTTTTCTTTTAAAAAAAATTGTATGATTAACCTTTGAACCCTACAAATCCAATTAATTTAAGGAAACATGCCCTTCTTTGCTAACCTGTGCACTAGTAAGAGGCTCCCATGATGTAAATATATATCAATATATGTATAGCAAGGTCTAAAGAGTTAGTACACACACTAGTTAGAAGACCATATATTTCCTAAATCTCGAACCCTGAGAAACTTTTGGATGAAGAGCACTACAGGCATTTGTATGTTGCATTGTGTTTTGCCCAATGTCATACCAATATCCTGGAACAACTAAAAGGCAACAAATCGGTAGTTCAGCCATATTCCCCTAAACTTCAGGGTTACCTGCCTACTAGTGGCACTTGGAAATTCTTGTTAATGCTGGCAATACAGCCAGTGGATGATATGATTCGGGGAAGGTGGGGTAGAGTCATATAAGAAAAATAGGTGATACGATTCTACAATATATGGATGTTACTTGACTCAATAAATTACACATTTACTCTATCAAGTACTCATTGATTTTTTTTTAATTTTTACTCTCTAAAATACAACTTCAGGCATTAACTTTTAATTTTATATTAGCAAAAAAATGTAATATGATGATTGTAATTTTGACAATAAATATAATATTACTTTAACATGGTTGATCTTGATACTTTTATATATATTAGTGTCCAAAGTTAAAGAGTTTGATTGCATGAATTCTTAAATATAATTCTTTTGAGAGTATTAATTATCAATAGTTACTATGGGTTGGTCAATTGATTGTGATTTGTGAAAGATTTCAACTTTCAAGGAAGAAGCATACACCTGACTCTTCAGATTTTAGAATTGACCCTGTGTGTGCTCGGGGAATGGCCTCTTTGGCCCCATGGTCCAATATATTGTGGCCTCCTGCAGCTATGGTACCACCTTCCTCATGCACGAAGACATGAACATAATCTTTAATCTTCACTTGTTTGTGGGTTTGAGGGGCGATGACTCCACAGCAACCGCAGCCGATAAAAGGGGTTCCATGGGTGCCAGTGACCAAGCTGGGGTGGCCACCCTTGCTGCCCTAGTGGTGGGTCCACCCCTGAATATAGCAACCATTGGGTGTGGATCACAAATATAAGGAAAAAGACACCGATTTAAGTATCACCTTTCAACCTTGAGTTGTTTTGCATCATGTATACAATTTAGTTACCTCATACTGAAGGTGTTCTTCTGTCAATATCCCACTTTAGCTATGGATATATTTCAGATTGACTTAGCATTCGACATGTTCTTTTGTAGTTAGATATGTTTATCATTACCTTTTAAGTATCGCAGTAACCTTCTTTGCCCTTTATTCGGTCTGAGTTTTCTATCATGTATAAAATTTGATTACTTCATACTGAAATGATCGTGATTTGAATGTGCTCAAATTTTAGATATATTCAGGATTTTCTTGTGCGTTTATGTATGAAATTCTGTGTCAAGAATATGAACTTGAGTGGATTCCATAATCAAACTAACCCCTTTTCCTTAATAAAATAAAATAATCAAACTGACCCCTGTTCAGCGAGTTGTTTCTGCTGAATGCATTCTATAATCTTTAGTTTTGCTTTTGTCATACCTTTTGATATTTTGCAGAGCACTATTGAGTGTTTATGCTTTTTGTTGTTTTGCAGAGTTCAAATTTCTTAGAAGGTTAATACTTGTTCATGGTCGATATTCATACAATCGGACAGCATTTATTTCACAGTACTCTTTTTACAAGTCACTGTTGATATGCTTTATACAGATCCTGTGAGTCTCTTTACTTCCCTAATTTTCTTTCCATTATCATCAGTTCTAGTAATAACTCTTGAAGTTTGCATTTTTGCAAAGAGCTGCTTGACCTCCATATTATGTTATCGTGGCTATGGAGGATTGTACTTTACTACCGATGTATTAGGTATTCAGAATGCTATGCATTACAACACAAAAGGCCTTAACATTTTGCTAGTTTCTGCTGAGAGCACCTGTGTTACTCCACAGATGTCTTAATTTATCACTTCAATTCATCTGCCAAATGGTCTTCTGCTAATGTTTGTTCTCTGTAATTCCTATAACCACCAATGCTGCTGACCTAGGGCCTCTGTCAGTTTTGCTTTTTTCTCAGGCATTTCTGGAACTAGCTTGTTCAACTCAATTAGCCTGATGGCCTATAATGTTTTCTACACTAGCCTACCAGTAATGACTATAATATTCGACAAGGATCTCAATGAAAAAACAGTTGAGCAATATCCTCAGATTTTACTCTATTCTCAAGCTGGAAGGTAAGCTAGATTGCTCTTTTCTGCTTTTGATATCTGTTAATGACTGCCTGGAGACATGCCAGGTAGCTGGTTTTATGTATATATGTTAATGATGTCAACAACTTTGCTTTTGCAGGCTTTTAAGTCCAAGTACTTTTGCTGGATGGTTTGGACGATCGTTGTACCATGTAAATATATTATTCTCTGACTTTCTTTTCATCTGCATTTGGTATTTCATATCTTGAAGGGTCTACTACGATGATGCATTCATAATATCTTGCTGTCTCAGGCACTTATTGTTTTCTTAATTACGGTCTGTGCACATGTTGATGAAAAAAGTGAAATGGAGGAACTTTCAATGGTTATGCTGTCTGGATGCATTTGGTTACAGGCTTTTGTCGTGATGCTGGACACAAAGTAAGATCACATGGTTGTCACAAACATTTTTGAGTAAATTGCATCTTTCTAAAATGAACTTTTCCTTCTCCAGCTCATTTACATCCATGCAAATCATTCTCATATGGGGAAACTTTGTGGCCTTCTACACGATCAACTTAATTGTCAGTGCCATACCAACACTTGAGATGTACACCATCATGCTACGCCTTTGTATGCGGCCTTCATACTGGATTACTATGGCCGTAAGTTACTATCTTGAATCTCTTTAATGTTGTTAAACATAATTACACTTCTATTCTGAGTCTGGCATTTTACATCATATGGGGTATCTTTTCTCCAGCTGATTGTTGCGGTAGGAATGGCTCCAGCATTGGCTTTCAGACACTTAAGACATATGTACCGACCTACTGCCATCAACATACTTCAGCAGATTGAACGATCTGATGGACCTATTCAAAGCTCCGGTTATCTGGAGATTGATCTCTTTCATTCATCAATTAATGTGCGACGAAAGAGGAATTCTATTGATGAGCCTTTGCTTCACGACTCTGAAATTGCTTCTAGATGATCTGCAGAATTTTAGCTTTAGTATCCAACAGCCCAACATTACCTGAACTTCTTTACACACACAATATGTTTCACATGAAATGGAACAAGGTTTGAACTTTTTGTACCTCCTTAACAATGATAGGCTCACTAACCAAATGCAGCTTGGAGACTTTTTGTACCTCATTAACGATGATAGGTTTACTAATGAAATACTGTTTGGAGCTTGGACAGTCGGCATATGATTCATATTGTATCAATGCAAGGGTTTGGGTTCAGCTTAGTTGGGAGGTTTTTCTCTTCTTGTGCATGCTATTCAGCATGTTTGGTTGTTCTGGATTGTGTGTGTGGCAGTCTTGTAGATTTCTATGGGAAGTATCATCTGTATATCAAATCTAGTAGTGCAGAGCACTGTTAGAAACACTAGTAATGTATTTGGATGGCTATATAAGGGGTGAGTCTGGTCCTGAGATGCAAGTTTCTCATGTTTGTATGTCTGTACATGCAATTTGAGGCTGGCCCATGCGGTGTAATTTCTCCCTGGAGCCTGGTCCGCAGAAACGTGAGTCGCTCGTTTTCCTTAGTTTCGCCCGTGAATATGTGAGAGGCATTCATTTCTTCCTCGGTTTCACGCGTCCTTCGTCGCCTAGTCGCATGTGTTAGGGTTATCATCGGCCACCACTAGTCTTGCTTGCCACTCAAATTCTCACTCTATCCCATACCACACTCTAGTAGCAACCATTTGAGTTCAGCCGTCGGCAATCACCGGAATTTCGTGTTTTTACTCCTTTGGTCGTCGTGCTCTGTCCGGCTCATTGGACTATACTCCAGTCATCAAAATTGGTGGAGTCAGTAGAGTAAAATATTTCCCTCAATCATAGGTACATTTCTCTTTAGAAGAATTTCCAAAATCCCTGTCGCTTGTTGTGTCTGGCGCTATCTTGTTCCACAGTGTCACACCACCGTAGCCGGACCACACTGATTGGTTGTCATCAAAATTGACCTCATCTTCCTTGTTCCCCTCATCCCCTCTAGCTTCCCTCCAACTCAGTTAGATGATGGGGCCCACAGTGAAAATACCCAAATCAGACTCTTTTCTTCCATAGTCGCGTCGTTGCGAACTTTGTTGGCACTGCCATTTTCCAATTCCCCTTAGCCACATTGAATCAGGGCATCTACAAATCTTCTCGACATAGTCATATGTATAATTACCCTCTGTATTGACCCCGTAGCAACAAGTACTTATTTTATCATTTTCAGTTATGGTGAAACTCGCCGTCAGCCATTGTCGCCTCGCCACCAATCACGATGTTGGTGTAAACAAGTTTTCAATAATCCCAAGAAGCTACCCCACCACCTGGATTCCCTCGCCGAGGCTTTGATCACAAAGTCACTATTTCAGTGAATCAGCGTGTCGTCACCATGCCACGCCTTTGCCTCTAGCATAATCCGATGACACTGTTTTGTCCTCTTGCCTCACTTCACCAAAGCAAACTTATTTCTCAACTGGACTGTCAGCTGAAACTTACTAGAATGCTCCCAATTCACATGTCAAAACTATGCCGGAACAGTGCTCCATGTCTTGTCACCATCGTTGATCTTCGCCGCTGTTCTGCCATCTCCAGCTGTTTCAGACTCCCAAACTTCATCAACGAGTTTGTCTTGTCATCGCCTACACTGTGACGCGGTTGCCGCTAATCGCCGACGACCAGAGTGCCGTCGCCACCATCAATGTCTACAATTGACATTGTCAAGGTCGTGTCAAACAATGTGTACGTCCTGACAGTACCAACTAGAACTACAACTCTAATACAACCAATCAAACAAACTCAGCATTCATCTAGGATTCAGAAATTCAGTCAACTAAACAACATTTTTACTGCATCTCACAGTCTGTTTCATCCAATCTGTCCCACTGATACGGACAAATTATCCTCATACAAACAGCCAAACACACCTTAGTTCTCTCGTACATTATTGGACAAACAAAGCACTTAAATGGGTGGTGATGGTCAATCCCAGCCCGATTGACTTGGGGATAAAAATAAACTTCTAGTGACAAAAAATTTTTTAAAGGACTTCTAGTAACAATTTAGTTGTTATTGAGAAATACTTTCTTCAATTAAAAAAATTGTCATTCTGGTCCATTTTTTTTAATTTTGACTACCAATATATTTATATACATTTAGATTGACTATAATAAAATATGAGCATATTCATTGCAAAAAATTCTTTCATAATATTACAATTTTATAAATTTTTATTAACATAATATAATAAAAAATAACGGTTAAAGTTGTACTTGAGACATTATGTATAATGAAAAAACAAGAATCTTTTTTTGACTGGACGGAGTATACCTGAAGGGCTTTAGGAAGAGCAACTCCAACTTGTATCTCCAGCGCCAGCGGACAAAAAAAAAAAAAAATCTCTTTTGATTTGCCACGTCAGTGCAAGCATGTTGCATTGTAGAGAGAATTTTTGGATAAGCTATAGGGATATAAGATGACATGATATACTCTCTTAACTTATCTAGAATTGGATATGCTCTAAAAGGGTTGATATCTTATGGTGCAAATGAAGTATATTTATGGTGCAATTGTATACAAAGTATTAAATTTCGAATTTTTTTTAAAAAAGGTTAGAGAGTATTTTATATTTTATATAAAATTATCAAATTTCAAGCTCTAATTATCCTATACAAGGATAAACAAAAAGAAAAGACAACTTAGACTTTTATATTGAAAATGAAAATTTCAAAGAGCAGTCAAAATATTGAAAATGACTTTATATAATGGTTTAAACATTTTATGAATCTTTCGGAGTCAATCTCACTATTTGAAAATTGAAATTTTATGTCTCACACTTTTATATTGAAAATTCATATGTTTCGAGGTAAATGGTAAGATAAATTAATAGCTTAACTCATGAACACTTGATTTCAGAAACATATTAGAAGTACCCAATTGTTAATTTGCTTGAGCTTTCTAGTACCAACTGGTTAACCAAGTTGCCTCTCATAGTTCAACCAAATTAATTTCTTCAAGTTGGATCAAGAGTTGATTGAATGCAAGCAAGCCGAGTTTGTGCTGTGTTTCTAGCTCACGACTAAGCCAAGCCTAGCCTAGCCGATCTTGACTTGACTCAAGTTAACCTAACTAGCTCGACCCTGCATGCTTGAGCTTGGCTTATTTAGTTAATTTCACCCTCGTGGTTATTAGTCACTTCAGGTATCTAGTTTGGCACGTCGTCCACAACCTACCAAATTGACTCCAAGCCAGCAGAGTTGAGCTATTTTCCAATCTCATGACCTAGTCTAGTCAAACATGCCTGAGTTTAGTCAAGCTAAGCTAACTGAATGCCTAGCTCGACTAGATCCATCACCCTAGTAAGGGGCTGTTTGGCCCGACTTCTATTTTGGCTTCTGGCCAAACCAAATTAGAGTAAAATAGGTAAACTCTCATAGGACTTTCTCTTAGAAGTTGAAAACATCCACTTAAGGGAAATCGAGCAAGGATGAAGCTTCTCACCTCCATGTATGCCGGCACCACCTTATAAACTCAAAATGAATTTATTGCTGACCCAAGCTAATCTAATAAGTTGTACTCAACTTGCTCAAGATTAGCTCGCTTAATTAATCACCCTAGCAAAGATCTATTTGGCCCTAACATTTGCTTCAATTTTTTGTTAAGAAAAATCAAAACTAGAACCAATAAGATAGTTTCTCGTAAGAATTTTTCCTAGAAACTGAAGATATCCATATGAGAGAATATGAAACATAAAGTAGAATATCTGAATGACTTCGCAACCCCCACTCATCCTAATATACTCTCATAAAATCATGAACCGAATTATTTGTCGACTCAAACAAACATAACAAATTATATCCATATCCATCTCACTCAAACTCAACTCTATTAATTCCATCACCCTAGCAGTTGCTACCCACTAGGCAACCCCAGGTGCCTAGATTGCCACGTCATCCACATGTTATATGGCGTGGGGAACCAACCTGGATTCCCGCGAGGCCACTTGCCATGTCCTTGGATTCGTGCGAATCTCGAGGCATCTTGGAGGATAAAGCTATAGCATGCACGGTGCATACGCATGGGTTTTTTTGGGGTTTTGGACAAAAGAATGAGGCCGAGATGGAGATGGGAAGAATAACCAAAAACCAAACAGCCCTGCATGCATGCGTTGAGGCCGCTGCGACGGCACACGTGCGCATGTGACGCTTCGCGGTCGCGCGCACGCGTGCCGGGGCGCGCCCACGCCACGCCATGTGCATGCCAATGCGATGCCATGCCATGGCATGCCTTTTGCTCGATCTCGCGTGACGCCGCATGTGCGACCTGGTCAAAGAACGCCGCGGTGCACGAGGCGCAGGGAAGCATCGCTGAAATGTCCTCACACCAATTTACGTGATCTGGAGTTCCTGGGCATTGTTTGTTTGGTGCTTATAACATATCTAATTATGACTTGTTTAATCCTATATAAGTATGCCTGACCATTCATAATTATACTGTCGATACTCAGAAAATTAGTACATCGGCCAAAATTTTTCTAAAGATATATTTGATTGACTATTAAAATTAGTCAAATGAATATGCCGTCATTATTAATCATTATCAATTGTGTGGTATACTAAAAAAATAGACAATGATGATATATTTAGTTCTTAGTCAAATCATATAGTTATCAAAATCAAATTTGATAATTAAATTGTGGTAGATAAATCATTTGATATATATTTAATTATGAATAATATACGAAATAATCGAATCTTAATTAAATCTTTTGACTAACTAAATATTGATAACCAAATACATGAGACACAAATAATATCGATAGCACTAAGATTTGACTTAACATAAAATTGACTATCAATCAAAACATACCTTTACATTTGCCTTGTCACAAAAGCATCATCCATTACTCTTATAAGGGGGACAAGATGCATGCTGCATGCATGTGCGCGCGCGTTCGTGGCATGCCATTTTCTCTCGCGTGACGACGCACGTGCGCGCACGCGCGTGTGATCGGCCGGGTCAAAGAACGCTGCGCTGCACGAGGCGAAAGGAAGCATCTTGAAGTGTTGTTAGAGCTACACCACTGCATGCCTCCCCGCCTGCCTCGCAATTTAAGCTTGTTTAATTAGTTATCAGTAGTTGTGTACTTGTGTTTATCTGGAGGCGTTTTAATTAATCACCATATATGCTTGTCTCACATGTTTCGTGTCAGTAATACTACGTGCCAGTGCTCTAAGTCAGTTCAAAGTGAGGAGTCCTGGCAACATTAGGAGTTTTGAGTAACCGAAGGAGAACACGTAGCAGCACAAGGGAGCACAATAATGTCAAACAAGATAATCACAGCATAGGTAAGTGTTAAGATAGGGAAATGTTCACAGCATAATTAGGACATAGATATGGACAGTTTAAATCAGTGGTTGCTCTAGATAGAAAATGGTTTAGAACTTGTTTGGACTATAATTGTAATCATAATATATTTTAGAGTATATTGAAGTCAAAAATGAAATAAATAAGTATAGAATATATTTAATTCAAGTGAGTAATAAAATAAGATGGGATGATTCTAAAATATATCCAAATGAGATATAGTTAGAATGTGTATTAGGATGTATTTTGAATACAAATAATATAGTGATCTAATTAGATAGTAGATATTATATTTCATCATACATAATCCGAATACGGAATAAAATTTATAAATCAGGTATTGGGGTGCAAAATTGCTAACATATATGAGAAATTCTTTTCCCTAAAAAATACAGAGACATATCTTGAAAATGTTACAAAACAATAATGATTTTCTTTATCAATATATAAGAGAATAAACAGAACTTTCGGGAGCACCTTTCAACCTATCCACGAGTGTAGATCCTCACCTGGTTTAAATGGCCGATTAAATAGCTCATAATAAAGCTCAAATCCGAACGTCCGCAAATTATGCACGCTATTAATACACTATATTATTTAAAATTAAAGCACGATAAAATTTCAATAATTATAGTTAGTGATAAAAACCAATGTAAATGTGTTATATATTGGTAAAAGATATTTAATTAAGATAAATAATAAAATATTTGTATATTAATTCAGTTATTTTGATTATTTCGATTTTTCAATATAAAAATTGAACTGAACCAAGTTAGCTGAAATAAGTGAATTTTAGTTCGATTAGGTTCAATTATTCTGTTTGGTCGGTTGACCCCTAAGCACTAGATGTAAGCTAGATATATTTATTTGGATTCGACGCTTAGACACTTTAGAATGTAGGGACTTTGCGAGGATTTACAATAGTTTCCATCAAATATTTCATGTTTTAAAAATTTATATGATATTTATTTCCAAACGATGCCTAAGAGTTCCAAGTACTATTGTTCTCGGGAGATTCTTGTAAATTTATCCGTGTTCGAACTAAGTCGAATTTAGGTCCAGTACCATGGTTAAAGATCATGCATATATGCAGTGAGTGCAGGTAACTCTAATGCTGAGTTTGTTTGAAATGCAGGAAATAAGAAATATATGAACAAGGAAAACACAAGAATTGAATGGCATGTCTTGTTGAATCCATCGGAATTCTAAGATACAAGAATTATCCGAAAAAAAATACAGGAAATTTGAAGATAAAGGGAGAGAGAGTGTGTAATTTGTCTTGAAGGAAATTTTCCATGAGATTAGACCTCTTTTTTCGTTTTCCACTAAATTCCCCATAAAAGAGCTCGTTCTTAAAGAATTATAAAAGAATTCTAAAGTGTCGTTCCTATGTTACAAACACCCTATAAAGAAAATTTTGCATAGATTTAAATCCTACAAAATTCCTACACTTTTTCTTCATTGCGCAGTTTTAATTCTACAGTTCAATGCATGCACAAATTAAGATAAAAAGACGAGCATATACGCATATAAAGAAACCGACTTTAGATTACTGACTCAAAATACTAATATATTATAGGACAATTAGTTTATAAACACTGTAAAAATTATGAATTTAATAAAATATTATTGAGTATCTCACTAATATGTGAGTTTATATTCTATATGTTATATTCACAATTAATAATATTTTCTTAATTTGACACTCTTATATGGTGTGGAGTTAATTATTCTAATATTTTTTAACGCTTCAAGAGAGCTACATGGGATAAAGATTCACTGTTGTGATGAAACATCTATACACCATGCATCTTATTATATTAAAAATTGGTGCTCTAGATCATCACGCAGAAAATAGAACGCAAATATATTTTTTCTTTTTGCCCGTACCGCTTAAATCTCGATTGGCAATTGCTGGATCCAATGGCTCAAATCACATACAGTCGTTTCACTGCAGTTGCTTCACCAACTACGTCAGACCCTCGTCGAACAAGCAAACTTAATTAAGTACGCAAAAATAGTCTAGTTCCTCACAAAAACTAAATTGTTCCATCTTTTTCCAAAGGTTTCCTTACAAAATTGGAAGCATACATGCTAGCCAGTTACACATGAAAATAGCCAAAAAAAAGACCTCTTCTACTTAGTTATTATCCAGCATCGTAGAACTCATCATGCGCGTACCATGCATAATTGGTGACCTTTCCTGCAAATTAACACACAACCCTTAACTTAATTGTAATAACCAAAAAAAGTGTAAGATAAGGTCAAGTAGCGATAACCAGGGTTTAGTTTTCCAGTGCTTGCCACCAGTAATTAACTGGCGATCCCCGCCCAACTGGAAAGGGAAAAACCCGGATATATAGAAACCAAAAGTGCATATCTGGATTTGCAAATTTAAATTTGTTTTATTTTGAGAAACTAAGATTTTGCTTAGTTTTTTTTAGGTCCTAGGAGGTAATAGTTAACCATATTCTTTGGATTAAATGGAAACAACAGTACATATTAAATTGGTTTCATTCAAAAAATTTTTCTGTTTTTTACCTTGAAATGCTTTGCAGAGAAAACACAAGTAGATATCTCTAAAACATGATCTGCAGGAACTAACATTTCCATGGAAGAAGATCCATTTCTCTGCAAAGAATACATAGCCAACCAGTTAAGATCGCATTGCTAACTAGTCTAGCTCACACATACACACAGAAATTTACATGTATATATGCATATATGAGGCAATGCAGGAGTACCAATGTACCATGGGGCAGCTGAAAACTGCCGACGAGCTCGCCGTGTCGTCGAGATCGCCGTCGCGCGTATCGTCTTCGCCTTGGATGACCCTCCTCTGCTTGCTCTTGCCCAAACTACTAGGAGACCGAGTAGAACCGAAGCAATGGGAGCCAGAACCAGTACTACTCGCAGTTTGATCACTACTAGAGTAGCTGTAGTAGGAGAGGTGGTGTTGCTCCTTCTCTTCTTTCTCCCCGTCGCCGCCGCGCAAATGCGGCGGTGGACCGGAGGACGCGTCGGAGACCATGGAGTCCTCCTGCTCCTCCTTGGACTCTAGCTGTGGGTGCTGCCTTTGGAAGTGTTTGTAAGGGAGGGGGCCATTGTAGGAATGGTCCAAGTATAGTGTCCAACCAGATTGGCACCCACTGCTGCTGCACTGCAAGCTCTCCCTGGCTTCTGATCTCCCCAGCATCATGGAGCTCATCTTCTCTTTCTCTCTCTCTCTCTCACACACACACACACTATCTCTCTCTCTCTCTCAGGTACTATACTGCCTCTCTCTCCCCACACACACACACACACACACTCTCTCTCTCTCTCAGCTACTACTCTCACTCTTCCTCACACACACACACACACTGAAAGCTACTTCTCTCTCTATCTATCTATGTATCTTTGAGAGACAAGAAGTGCAAAGATATCTCCCTGACTAGCTAGCTTATCTAGTGGAGGAGTCAGAGAAAACGGGGAGCTAGGGAGGTAAATATAGAGAGAGAAAGAGGAAGGAATGGAGATCTCGAAGCATGGTAGTCCAAAGGGAGGGAGGGAAATAGTTTGTTTTATTAGGCGCATGCATGCATGGCAGCATGGTTAATGGTAGCCAATTCTTGTCTATGGACAACAGGACAAGGGCACATGCTTAAGGACGTGGGGGTGTGTTAAACTAATGAGCCGTGCACGAGCAAGCGAGATAGAGGGCTGCTTAATTGTCTTGGCTGGCGTTTTGGCTTGGCTCGAGACTAGGCTTGGCTTGAGTGGAGCTCGGCTCATAATGGGAAGCCCAGGCCTCTGTGTGCACGTGCCTGGTCTTGGCTTGAGTGGCCCTCTTGACGCTGACCAGGTAGCCTGGTCCTATCTGGCCAAGTTAGATCAGGTCAAGCCCAGCCGTTTGTGTCGCGTTTGAAGGGGCGCGGACATTCACAGTCTTGAGTTAAATCGGCATAGCCTTTACATGATCTTCGCAAATGTCAGATTAGGTCACAAAGAAACCCAGGTCTTTCTGGGCCACTGCTCATTGTTTTAACTCGATCATATGAGCAAAGGCAGGATCAGCTCACTGTATTTTACATTATAAGAGAGAATCGAATTAGAATTGGTTGAGGATGCGTACACTACAATTTGTGTCTCAGGTCTCAAATTCAGAATTCAGATCGAATTAGACTCGACTGAAATTTACTTTTGATATAATATAGATATCCGTTTTCAATGCACTTTTGGAGCCCCACGACCACGAGTCATCTTGGACATTAATCAGGACAAGACTCGCATGTTTTGGATCCAGAAACAACTTTTAATGGTCAACAACTCAAACTGGGAAGCCAAGTTAGTCGTTTTCTTGTCCAGTTTGGCGTAAGAGTTGGAGTTTGTTTCCTTAATTAGTAACTTCGGGCTGAACCCTATAAATAGGATCTGTTTGGTTATAGTGTAAGAAAATTCTATTAATATGAAGTGGGTATATAATAGTTAGATTAGTTCTGATAGGAGTTGGTTTAATATGATAGATGTTAAACTCAAAATATTAGAATTATTAGGTTTAAAATCACTCTTTTCTACCTTAAGCTTGTGTGCATGTGAAGAAGTGCTTGTGTGGAAACTTTCATATGAATTGAAGAATTGTACCATGCACTTATTAATTAATACAAGAAAAGAAAATATATTTAATGTGAATATATATACACACACACATTATTCTAAACTTAACCCTAAGATAGTTATTTTATACTCATCTTCTACATCGTTGAATCTTGTATCGAGATTTGAATTTTACTGATGGTAGCAACTAATGTACAAAGCAGTAACTTCTAGTTAAATTGAACTAACCGCACCAGTACTCCAAAAAATAGGAACCAACAGATGTTTTGTTACAACCGCACACTTTCCCTAAAAAATAGGAATCGAAATCATATATCAACTAGTAAAAAATATAACAAAAACCACTTTCATATCTCCCATTATCAAATACCAAAAACCACCAAAACAAGTATATAATCACTTTGAAGAGATTGTCTGATTTGGGAGGATCTTCGAATCTTTCAGGTCGAGTTTGCAAGGCTTCACGACCTAGACCTATACGAGTTCGGAAAGGATTCGCAACCTCGGAAGGGTTCGCGACCTTGGAAAGGGTTCGCGACACGGATCCGATCTCTGGTTGGGTTGTATTCTGATCAATATCTATATAACTAAGTGTTACATGTTTAGGTTTAGTTGTCCTAGTCAAATACATTTAGGTTATTAAGTTTGATACGTATTCATATGATTGGACTATAAATACTTTGTAATATGATAGATAGATTATCTACCTAAGTATCTACTTTTGCATAGATTAGATTGAATAGTTCATCGACGTAGGTGAGTGCGTCCTAACGCTTGACGTGTGCAAGATTCCTCTTTTCAATAAAGAGTTGTACTATCTTTTGAACTGTGTTTTTGATCAACTTGAGTTTTGATAATTCCAAGTAAGATCTCATATTCCGCATTCTGATTGAGTATAGTCGAAGCCTGTCTATACTTTAATTAGAGCAAAGCAGCATCTGGTCGAGGCTAGATCGAAATCCGGTCTAGTCCGTAATCAGATCATGTTGGTATCAGAGAGCAACTATCCTGTCCTATGAATGATGAAGACTCGCCAAGGTTATAAAACCTTCGGTGAAACTCCAGGCGATCATTTGACGGTTCCTATAGTCGCGTCTTCGAAGATGTCTGACGATACCTCCGTTTAAGCTAACCTAGCTGAAAAAGTGGCTAAGCTCTCCGCCGACATGGATACCGTGGTTGCTTGGATTAAGTAGCAGGCTATGGTGTACCTTTGAAGTTGATGCTTCAAAAGGTAAGGTTAAGGGAGTGAAGATTGGTGAAGACTTGCGCATGCCAGACAAAGATGAAGACGAAGATGACCATAAGGCCGACGACCTCGTCAACACCTTCTTAGCAGTCGGATCTTTCAAGGTCGAAGCTAAGGTTGATATACCCATATATGATGGTGTGGTCGATGCCGAGAAACTGGATTCTTGGATCGACCAACTTGAGACCTATTTCGACCTACGAAGGTTCAGTAGTTCGCAAGTGGTCTCGACCACGAACAGTTACGGAACTACGTAGTTTTGTTTGTGGGAGCATGCCGATACCTTCAGAAGTTCATACGACACTTTTGGATTGTGGCTTCTCCGTTGCATGCATTAACGAAGATTGACTAGAAGTTTGAGTGGACAGGGAAACATGAGGACACGTTTCTCTTGTTGAAGAAGAAGATCAATGAAGCCCCTGTTCTAGCTTTGCCGAATCTACAGAAACCATTCGAGCTAGAAACCGATGCCTTAGGTTATGCAATGGGCGTAGTGCTCATGCAAGAAGGTCGACTAGTAACATATCACTTTGAGTTATTCCAGGGAGCTCAAAAGAACTATTCGATTTACGACAAGGAGTTTGTCGATGATTTGGACTTGGGGTCCTCTGTCGATCTTACGCAGATTTGTGAGTTATATGTGAGACCTTTCAGAGTGCCCTCAGGTAAGATAGGATAAGCAATGAAAATAGGGACATGAAGATTTATACAGGTTCGGGTCCTCGTTGGTGGGAGTAAAAGCCCTACGTCCTGTTGAGATTTCACTATGTATGAGAAAAGAGTTTACAGGGAGAGGAGATTAGCACAGGTGATAGTCTCCTTTTATACTTATGTCTATCTAACTATGTCTAAGTCTTCAAGTGTTGTTGACTTGTTGTCTTGAAAGTTAATCCCTCTTACATCATGCATCAACCATCCTTTTATACTGAAGGAAAGGATGCCAATGTAAATCAGTTTTGGATGGTTTCCATAGTGTAGTTCATATAACCACACCCATCCTCTCCGCCGGTTGAGTACATGCAATTATAGGTAACCACACATGTTAACCCCCAGGCGGTTATCTTCACACGTGGGAGAAGTCATCTTGATCCTGAGGATGTGTCCTAAAAAGGATTAAACACCCCCAGGTTATCTTGGTCGCGCATAGTCAGCGACCTTCTGATTGCGTATTGCTTGCGACCTTATGATCGCGCAAGTACTGCGACCATAAACTAGCTCTATGTCCACAACCCTCTGGTGTATAGGAAGCTGTCCTACTGTGACCATTGTGGCTGCTAAGACATATAGGCATATATCACATTCGAATCTGACTTGAACCCGATATTTGTTAAATAAACCAGCTTCAGGTGATAATCCTCGTCAGCGTTGTATGCACTGCATCAGGCCGTAAAGCATTGGCGGTGTTACCTTTTGGGTAAAGAAACTATTGTCCACACCGACCACCAACCTTTGCACTATTTGCAAACTCAATTGAAGCTACAACAAGCTCGACATATGAAGTGGATGTTGTATCTTCAGCAGTTCAATGTGGTGATTAAGTACAAGAAGGGCGTACATAATAAACTGGATGATATGTTGTCACGACCATCAGTTACGACCCTCTGCTTATCAACGTTTATGCAGATTGAGCCCTCATGTCATGATGAATATCCTGATTTCGATCAGCACTGGCTAAGCTCGAAATAAGGAAAACTACAGAGTTCGTTCGGTGAGAAGGACTCTTGTACAAGGGCAATTTACTTTTTATACCTCGTGGAGCACGTTGAATTCAATGACTGCGAGAAGCACATACATCGAAGGTTGCTGGTCACTTTAGGGTTACAAAGACTTTGCAAAATCTTCATCGACATGTGTTTTGGCCACATATGCAGCAAGATGTGGCTAGTTTTGTTCGAGGCTGTGGTTTTTGCAGCATCTCAAAACCGGCAAATCAAAAATTAGGTTTGTACACTCTTTTGCTAGTTCCATCACGACCATGGGAAAGCATTGTAGGATCGAGGATGCCAACTAGTGGGGGGTGAATAGGAGGCTTTAAAAACTTTTCGAATAAAACAACTTTTGAAATATTAAAACCTAAAAGAGCTAAGTGCAAATAAAAACTGAATCAATTCAACAATTAGATTGCACAAATAAAATGAGAGTAAGAGAATCAAACACAATAATGTATCCTGAGGTCTTGGAGACTCACCTGGTCTCCCCTACTCCTCGTTGAAGCGCTCAAATGAATGAGTCCCGCTTCAATATGCACGAAGGATATTATACATTAGGGTTGCTCCTTCTCCACTCCGGAAAATTCAGCACCAAACCTCTCACAAACACGCCGAGCCTCTTGACAAGCTTTGTCAATGGAGAGATCAACGGTCATGCCACCAAACCGTCTAGGTGAAGGCGATCACCAAGAGTAACAAGTTGTGGGATCTTCTCTTGATCCCCAACAAATACCGAGAAACTGCTAAAGATGCAAATGATGCAAATGAATGCTCTCAGAAGCTCTCCCTTAATCACAATGAATAATACTTGATCAAAAAGATCAAGATTTTAGTACTAGGAAACTTGGGCTCAAGTGTATATGAAAATATATCTCTTGGTTCTTTAGAAAAACCGCTCAAAAATGTTTAAAAACATTGCTCGAAAATTTTTAGAAATCTGCTCAAAAGTGTATTAAAAAGTTGTTCAAAACTATTTATAAAAACTGATAAAAATCTGCTCAAAACTGTTTATAAAAATTCCTCAAAATTGTTTATAAAAACTGATCAAAATCTACTCAAAACTATTTATAAAAACTAAACAAAAATCTATTCAAAAATGTTTATAAAAATTGCTCAAAAGTGTTTATAGAAACTACTCAAAACTGTTCATAAAAACTGATCAAAATCTGCCCAAAACTGTTTATAAAAATTGAACAAAAATTTGTTCAAAAGTGTTTATAAAATCTAAACAAAAATGTGTACATAACTGCTAAAAAATGTGTACAGAAACTGCTCAAAAGTATATATGAGAGTGTAGCTCGAGATGTGTTGAAATACTGCTCAAAACACATATATTTATAGTCCAACCTCTCAGCTAGCCGTTATAGTTGAGAAAGAAAATTAGTACATCTAATAGACAGTTTTGACTTCTAATGGCTAGTAAATAACTGTTGGAATGAACAGTGCTCGGAAGACCTCTGGTCCAATGAACAGTACTCGAATGACCTTTGGTTGAATGAACAGTGTTCGAGTGACCTCAGGTCGAATGAACAGTATTCCTGGTTGAATGAACAGTGCTCAAAGACCAGTTTTAGTTCCTCTTTGAAATCTATATATTTTTCTTAGATTCGACCAAGATTGTGAAAGAAAATGAATGCAACATATGACCTAAGAGTTTCTCAGTTTTTGCCAGAATTAAAATAAATTACACAACCTCTCTTAATAGTACGGTTAAACTAAAAAGAATTTCATATAAAACCGGTCAAACTCCAAACTCTGAGACCAGTACAATAAACAAGCACTTACCTTAGGTCTTTGCGGCTTTCTTCTTGCTGACCTTGCGTTTGCGACCTTGGCTTGTAACCTTGGCTCGCGACATTGGAGTGCGACCTTGGGCGACACTGCGACCTTGCGCTTGCGACCTTGGACTGTGACCTCGGGCGACACTGCGACCTTGCGCTTGCGACTTTGGCTTGCGATCTCGGGCGACACTACGACTTTGCGCTTGCGTCTTGCAGATCCTCTCGGATCAATTGTAGACTTTACAGAAATAGCTCTGCATACAAATAGCTCAAAGACACGGTTAGTCCAAGACACTTAATGTCATCACTAATCAAAATCAACCAAAAAGGGCATAGATGCAACAAGCATATCTATGGATTTCTTGGGAGAATTGCCTAAGACTCGGCGTGGCAATGACTATCTCTTTGTGGTCGTTAATCGGTTCTCCAAAATGATAATTCTCATACCTTGTTGAAAGACTATCATGGGAGAAGAAGCGGCTCGGGTATTCTTTCAGCACATTTGGACACATTTCGGATTGCCGACTTCTATTGTGTTTGATCGTGATACCTGGTTCCTTAGTCACTTTTGGCGATCACTCTGGACGATGATGGATACAAAATTGAAGAGGAGTATTGCTTTTTATCTTCAAACTGATGGTCAAACCGAGGTGGTAAATCAAACAGTCATTCATCTCTTGAGGGGTTTTAACTGTAAGCATTCAAAAATCTGGGATGAAAGCATACCGTACTTGCAGTTTGCTTTTAATCGAGCAGTGCAAGGTTCAACAAGAAAGTCGCCTTTTGAGGTCTATTTGGGATTTTTACCACAGAGTCCATTTGACATGCAGTTTGTGATCCCTACCTCAATGTAGAACAGCAAGAAATCATCTGATCAGGATCAAGCACAAAGGTTTCTGAAAGGTATTCAACGGCTCCATGGTGAGGTTGAACAGAATTTACTGAGAGCTCAACTCAAGTACAAGGCGCGACATGATTGGCACCGATTTGATGCTCAATTCTAAGAAGGTGATATAGTATGGTTACATCTGAGTAAGGAGAGGCTTAAAGGTGAAGGAAAAAAGCTCAAACCAATCCGTTATCGTCCTTTTTGGATTTTTCGGATTTTGTGGAAAATTTCCACATCTCCAGTTTTGATCAAAAGGTCACCAACAGGGGTTGGCTCCTTCTCAACAGGGGAGTCATGATTTGGGATGATCTTCGGGTCTTTCAGGTCGAGTTCGCAAGGCTTCACAACCTAGACCTATTCGAGTTTGGAAAGGATTCATGACCTCGGAAAGGGTTCGCGACCTTGGAAAGGGTTCGCAACACGGATCCGATCTCTGGTTGGGTTGTATTCCAATCAATATCTCTATAACTAAGTCTTACATGTTTAGGTTTAGTTGTCCGAGTATAATATGTTGATCCGGGAGGATCTTCGGGTCTTTCAAGACGAGTTCACAAAGGCTTCACGACCGCGACCTAATTGAGTTCGATAAAGTTTCATGACCTCGGAAGGGTTCGCGACCTTGGAATGGTTCGGAACCTTGGAAATGGTTTGTGACACGGATCGGATCTTTGGTCGGATTGTATTCCGATCAATATATATAACTGAGTCATATTTGTTATGTTTAGTTAGTGTCCGAGTCTAATACGTTTAGGTTATTGAGTCTGATACATACTCATACAATTGGACTATAAATATTTTGTAATAGTCTTAGTTAGATTATCGAATATTATCCGAGGCTAGATTGAAGTCTTAGAACTCATAGTTCATCGACGTAGGCGAGTGCGTCCTAACGTTCGACGTATACAAGATCCCTCTTTGAAATAAAGAGCGTGCTTTTTTTTAATTGTATTTTTGATCAACTTGGGTTTCAATAATTTTGAGTAAGATTCCGTTATTCCGCATATTAGCATCTGATCGAGTATAGTCGAAACCTGTCTATACTTCAATCAGAGCAAAGTAGCATCTGGTCGAGGCTAGATTGAAACCCGGTCCAATTCATAATCAGATCAAGTTGGTATCAGAGCAACTATCCTGTCCTGTGGATGGTGAACACTCACCAGGGTTACAAAAACTCTGATGAAACTCTAGGTGATCATTCGACGGTTCCTACAGTCGCATTTCCGAAGATGTCTAATGATACCTTCGTTCATGCTAACCTAGCCGATAAAGTGGCAAAGCTTTCTGTCGACATGGATACCGTGTTTGCTTGGATTAAGCAGCAGGCCATGGCTGTACCTTTTGGATTTGATGCTTCAAAAGGAAAGGTTAAGGGCGTGAAGATTGGTGACGACTTGCGCAGGGTAGACTAAGACGACCATAAGGCTGACGACCTTGCCAACACATCCTTAGTTGTCGAATCTTTCAAGGTCGAACCTAAGGTTGACATACCTATATACGATGGAGTAATCGATGCCGAGAAGCTGGATTCTTGGATCAACCAGCTTGAGACCTACTTTGACCTGAAGGGTTTCAATAGCGTCCAAAAGGTGAGGTTTGCACCTTTGAAGATGAAGGACCACGCCAAGACATGGTGGACGGCCCTTGTCGCCAGTGGTGAAACTGACGATCTTGCGTGGGGTCAATTCAAACGACTCCTATGACAAGAATTTTACCCTATGGGTTATCTATGGGAGAATTGGCACAGATTATATTAGCTCCGTGACCAATCTGTTCAGGATTGTATGATGGAATTTCAGATATAAGAAATGGTCATTGACATCTCGCTCTTTGATCCTTAAATGTTCCAAAAATACGCGTCTAGACTTCAGAAATCAATCAGCACTAAGTTAAGCCTATTCGGCATTCGGGATATCACGACCGTGAGCATGATTACTATGGCGATCGAGAAGAAAAATAAATCCCGCAATGATAAGAAAGAGAATTTGACCTCGTCCAAAGGAAAAGTTGAGTCCAAAGAAGAGTACTCTGAAATTTGGTATGAGCATCTCTTGTGATCATTATCATGTTGCTGGGCACACAAAGGATAAGTGCTATAAGCTCCATCTTGAATTTCGACCAAAGAAAAATAGACCAGGGAAAAGAACTGCTATAGCTACTACGACTACACCCGAAGAAGTTATTCGAGTAAATTTGGTTGATGATGCGGATACGACCTTGTCTCTGATGGCAATGCAAAAGGAGAAGGGTTTGGATTCACCTAACGACCATCACTCAACGGAGAACTTGTTTACTATCAATATCTAGGTGAAGCACGAAATGGTTGCAGCAATATTCGATCCTGAAAGTCAAAAGAAGTTGGTTTCCGCTGGACTGGTTCGGCGACTTGGTTTGAAGACAACCACACACCCGCGACCATATCCGCTGGGTTGGTTTACATCTGACGTGAACCAACAGATCACAAGTCAGTGTGTGTTGAAAATTGTGATCTCTACTTGATATATCGATGAGGTCCAATGCAACATTGTTCCTATGATATATGTCAGGTGATCCTTGGGAGTCCGTATCTGTATGATCGAGACGCTCACTTCCATCGACGAGTGGAAGAGTACGAGCTCACTAAAGACGGAGTTAAGTTTGTGATCGGTAGAGATATCCATGTCAACACTTCGAACTTGATTATCGCCAATCAGGCCAAAAGAATCATTAATGCATGTCATAAATACGTGCTTTTTATGATTGGACCAGTGGGTCAAAGTGATAGTACTCAAGCACCATTATCATTGACGTGCCAAGAAGATTTTGGTCATTTGTCAGGATTACTGGAGAATACAACGATATGTTCAAAAGTACCTAGGGTCGTCCACCAAAACGTCCAGTCAAGCACGAAATTCAGTTCGTGTCCGATGCAACACTTCCCAATCTGAGTATGTATTGCAACTCGTTATTGGAGGATGAAGAGATCAAAAGATAGCTTGGTGAGTTGTTGATTGCTGGTGTCATTCAACAAAATAGTTCACCTTGTGGATCTCCTGTGGTGTTAGTGCCAAAGAAAGATGAGACTTCGCGTATGTGCATTGACTACTGAGCATTGAACAAGATCACCATAAAAATTGGTACCCTCTTCCTGGTATTGATGACCTGCTAGATCAATTGAAGCATGATGCTATCTTTTTGAAATTGGATCTAAAATCAGGGTATCATCAAGTCAGCATCCGAGAGGAGGATACGTGGAACACCGCGTTCAAAATGTGACAAGGTTTGTTTGAATGGCTGGTCATGCCGTTTGGCCTCTGCAATGCCCCGGCTACTTTCATGAGTCTCATGAATGACATATTGCGATAGTTCATCAACGACTTTGTGATCGTTTACCTCGATGACATATTGTTCTATAGTCGTTCGTGGGACGAGCACCTCATTTATGTCGAAAAGGTGTTTGAACAGCTCAGCAACATCGACTTTGCCTTAACCGTAAGAAGTGCGAGTTCGGCCAGCAAATCTACTCTACCTGGGATTCGTGGTCGGTAACGGGATGTTGTAAATCGACCTGGATAAGTTAAGGGTGATCCGTGAGTGGCCGTGACCGCGAACAGTTATGGAAGTGCGTAGTTTTGTGGGAGCATGCCAATACCTTCGGAAGTTCATACGATCCTGATTTTCAGTCAGCACTGGCTGAGCTCGAAATATGGAAACCTACAAAGTTCATTCAGGGAGAAGGACTCTTGTATAAAGGCAATTTACTTTGTATACTTCATGGAGCACCTCAAATTCAATGGCTGCGAGAAGCGCATACATCGAGGGTTGCTGATTACTTTGGGGTTACAAAGACTTTGTAAAATCTTCATTGACATGTGTTCTGGTGGCGTATGTAGCAGGATGTGGCTAGTTTTATTCGAGGCTGTGGTCTTTGCAGCATCTCAAAACCAGCAAACTAGAAATTAGGTTTGTACACTCCTTTGCCAGTTCTATCACGACCATGGGAAAGCATATCCATGGATTTCATGGAAGGACTACCTAAGACCCGACGTGACAACGATTATCTCTTTGTGGTCGTTGATCGGTTATCCAAAATGATAATTCTCATACCTTGTCGAAAGACTATCACAGGAGAAGAAGCGGCTCAGGTATTCTTTCGACACGTTTGGACACATTTTGGACTACCGACTTCTATTGTGTCTGATCGTGATACCCGATTTCTTAGTCACTTTTGGCGATCACTTTGTATGATGATGGACACAAAGTTAAAGAAGAGTATTGCTTTTCATCCTCAAACTGATGGCCAAACTGAGGTGGTAAATCGAACAGTCGTTCATCTCTTGAGGGGCTTTAAATCTAAGCATCCGAAGACCTGGGATGAAAGCATACCATACCTGCAGTTTGCTTTTAATAGAGTAGTGCATGGTTTGACAGGAAAGTCGCCGTTTGAGGTCTGTTTGGGATTTCTACCACATAGTCCATTCAACATGGAGTTTGTAATTCCTACCTGAGCACAGAACAGCAAGGAAGTCTCTAATCAGGATCGAGTACAAAAATTTCGTGGAAGGTATTCAACGGCTCCATTGGGAAGTTAACAGAACTTGCTGAAAACTCAACTCAAGTACAAGGTGCGACATGATCGGCACCGATTTGATGCTCAATTTCAAGAAGGTGATATGGTTGGGTTACATCTGAGTAAGGAGAGACTTAAGGGTGCAGGTAAAAAGTTTAAACCCATCCGTTATGGTCCTTTTCGGATTTTGCGGAAAGTTGGTACTAATGCTTGTTAGCTCAAGTTACCTCCATACATGGATATTTATTCGGTTGTCATTGCTGAGAACCTCAAACTCTTCGAGCCTTCAATACTGGATGATGAACTAGATACCATAGTACCGTCTATTTAACACTTGGTCTATAAATGAGAAGAAGCTCTACCTGACGACGTGATCTTGGAGAAGAAGGTGACGATCACCCGCAGTGGCACATGAGAGTTTTCGAATCGGACAGAAAGATCAACGAGCACGTGCAGCAAAGTGGTACACTCGAGAAGATGGTCAATCTCAATTTCCACATCTCCAGTTTTGATCTAATGGTCGCCAATGGGGGTTGGCTCCTTCTCAACAGGGGAGTCATGATCCGGGAGGATCTTCGAGTCTTCTAGGATGAGTTCGCAAAGGCTTCGCGACCACGACCTATTCGAGTTTGGCAAGGTTCCGCGACCTCGGAAGGGTTCACGACCTTGGAAGGTTCCATGACCTTGATTTGAACTTTGGTCAGAATAGTAATCCGATCAATATACATATAACTAAGTCTTACGTATTTAGGTTTAGTTAGTTATCTGAGTCTAATACGTTTAGGTTATTGAATCTGATATGTACTCATACGATTGGACTTTCGACAGTATGTATTCAAAATATTGTCCTGTCTATTGATTTTACTGATCGATCAGTAAATTGCTATTGTTAGAATAGTAAATTGATAGTTGACAACATCAAATTATGTATGGTTGGTACAGTGAACATTATTTAAGTATGTCCAATAAATTGACAGTGTTATGAATTACAATTTGACCACGTCCATAACAATCTCTTATGCATTACAGAAATATGAATATATAATGCATATAGTACTAGAACAATAAATATAAACAAACTTTTACCAACTGTAATAATACTAGAAACAATAAATATAAATAATGTTGACTACATCAACCGTATATATGTTGATGTTGCAAACAATCAATTTACTATATGAACAATCACAATTTATTGCCTGATAAAAAACAATTTACTGACCTACCAGCAAATTGATTCTGTTCAAATATTTTGAAGATATATCGACAAGTAAATTGATCGTGGTCGAATATATCTATTCCTGAAGATATATCGACCAGTGTGTAGTACGTAGGCATGCACAAGATAAAAGATAGTGAGTATTTGAGGGGGAGGTTGGGAGCGTCGGTGAGAAGAGGCAGTGCGGGCATGTGGTGCGGCAACACAGGTGCGCTGGACGACAGACCAAAAGCACGGGACAATACCTGAGATAGTGAGAAGACATGGGAGCGTAAAGAAAGAGAAGTGGAGAAGACGTGAAAATTAAAAAGTTCCTTTCAAAATTGTAAAGTTCATGTCAAATATTCTTACCTATTTCAAGATGGCAATTAGGATTCGGCGACTAATTGTCGAATATGACAGAGCGGCCACTTGCGAATATAATGTTGGTGAATATGATTGATTGCGGTCGAGACACGACGGTGCGGGTGGGCCCGGGAGCACCAGTGAGAAGAGGTGGCACGGACGCATGGAGGTGGCAACGCGGGCGCGCTGGACGGCAGACCGGAAGCACGGGACAATATGTGAGATCGTGAGAAGACGTGGGAGAATAAAGAAAGAGAAGTGGAGAAGATGAAGAGACGATAGGTGCGGATATCGATTAGTAACAAAAAATATTTCAAAATATTATTGTCTAACATCGTTTAAATGACGTTAAATTGTGAAAACAGATGGTAACCGCTATCTCTATCCAGTGGTTGTAGTTTGTTTTAGTAAGTTAGATCAGACGGCTCCTATACTAGATATAGAATAGTTATTCTATGGGTGGGTGTACAATAGTGTTTGTATATATATATAATATGAAATGGTTTTAATACAACAAGTAGTTACTACATTGTTGGGGGAAGATATTAGCCATAGCTGATATTCCTCCTCTGGTCCTCCGGGCTCAGGGTAGGAGACTTCCTCCTCCAGTCCTCCGGGCTCGGGATAGGAGCCTCTCTCCTTCGGTCCTCCGGGATAAGGCCCTCCCTTCTCCAGTCCTCCGGGCTTGGGATAGGAGCCTCCCTCCTCCAGCCCTCCGGGATAGGGGCCTCCCTCCTCCGATCCTCTGGGCTTGGGATATGAGTCTCCCTCCTCCTGTCCTCTGGGATAGGGCTTCCCTCCTCCAGTCCTCCAGACTTGGGATAGGAGCCTCCCTCCTCTTGTCCTCCGGGAAAGGAGGTAGGGGCCTCCCTCCTCTGGCTCTCCGGGATAGGAGCCCCCCTCCTCCGGTCCTCTGGGATAGGGGCCTTCCTCCTTTGCTCGTCTAGTCCTCTGGGCTTGGGATAGGAGTCTCTCTTCTCCGGTCCTCTGAGAGAGGAGGTAGGAGCCTCCCTCCTCCGGTCCTCCGGTCCTCCAGGCTCGAGATAGGAGCCTCCCTTCTCCTCTCCTCCGGGAGAAGAGGTAGGAGCCTCCCTCATCCGGTCCTGCAGAATAGGGGCCTCTCTCCTCCACTCCTCCTGATGTGACGCGGGCGGTCCGATCTTTCGATGAGAACAAGAACTATTGATTTGTGAAGATGACTCTCACGATCTGGCACCAACCGTACACGACTGATACGCCTTGACAATCGCTGAACCAAACTAGAAGCACGATCGACCTGATCACGAAGATCTATTCCTGCAAGCAATCGAAGAACAAACAAGAACAAGATAAATAAGCAATCTGAAATTGCAAATATAGATTGAATCACGAAAAAGAGTTGGGGTTCCAAATATAGATACTGATGTTGATCTAGCCAACCAAGAAGAATATCTCAATAGCTTCACGAAGGAAAGACTTTGACTAAACAAAACCCGCAGAACCATAATGGTTCAGTATGATTATATAGAGGAGGTAAAAGAGATCGGTGGCCAGGTAAGGAAACCTGAAACCGACATGGACTCTTTCCCTACTCAGACTCGAACTCAATACACGGGACTTGACCCAACCAAAAAGGTGACTCAGCACCGACTCGGTCCAATCAGAATCTGGTCTAAATTTGTTTTGTCAATTGCTAGCGATCCAGAAGGAATTTGGATGTGGGGCTAGATCCATTGGAAATATCTCATCGTGGGATTCTCCGTGGACTATAAGAATGTCCCAATAGGACTTTGTATGAGGGAGTTATGGTTATTTGAAGGCAAGCTGCTCCTGGATGGCCGAACCAGACTCCAACTCGAATCCATCCCGGACTCCAACTCGACTTAGGCTCCTTGCTGGTCCTTGCGTCCTTGCTGGTCCTCTCCATGGTTCCTAAGCACAATATTATCACTATTAGATTGTAAACCATTCTCAAAACCATATATATATAAACTTAGGAACGAGTTCACTTGGCAATGCAACAATCGGGCTTTGCTGTGCGTTATTGGTCCTTGTGTAACAAGCGGAGGATTATGGTTAGTGCGTGTATCCGAAGAAGTGATGTCCTCATCACCTCCGGTCTTCCAGGCTCGGGATAAGAGCCTCCTTCCTCTGGTCCTGGGATTGGGGGAAGTGAAAGTCGAGGGCGGCCACGTGTCTGAGATCAGTGTCTTGTGCCCCACCAAAAGACGACAACGCCCTCAATCCGACGGTCGCAGCTAGGGTAGTCTAGTAATTTATATTTTTTGGACTCTATATATACCCTTGTACCTCTCTTTTGTAACCCAAGACATTCATCTGTACTCAATACAGCAAAACCAACAAGTGTGCTTAGGAGCCCTCTCCTCGGGGGAGAGCCCCCCTAGCCGACTTATAACGGGAGCACATCGACAAGACTAGGGTCTCCACTGAGGCCCGAACCTATATAAACTATTGTGTCAATTTTTGTGATTGCCCAACACAGGGTGACTCGTCACATGGTCATCTCGTGTTGTCGAACACGTGTACGCATGTCATCAAACCTGCTGAGGTATTTTCAATACCATGACAGTTGGCGCCGATCGTGGGACTTGTGACAAATTGTCATGGCTCCTCCAAGAAGAACGAGGTGCTAGGCCTCCCTATCTAACGATGCTGGCCCTAGCAACCCTGCGCCGCCGACACAAGGGGCCATCGTCGTAGCACCCCCTCCAGGAAATTCTCGGGGGGAGGCGGTGCTTTCTTCTCTTGCCGCCCAGCAAGAGCATGGCTCCCTCGAGCCAACGTGACGCAACCGCATTGGCGGGACCAAGTGTCCCCCAGGCGATACCTTCGGCCTCTGGAGACCCGTTACTCGGAGTGCTTGTCGACGGCCAGCTTCGTGCGCAACGTACTCTTGAGGAGTTGTTGCGCACCATAGCGAGGCCTCCGGCCCTTGCGTACCCACCTCCGTTCCCGTTCATGGGACCGCCACCGCTGTTCATGATGGGGCACCCGGGTGCCTTCTTCGCGCCATGGACTTTCCACTTCCTGGGAGGTGCTCCCGTCTCTGGGGGACACCCCTTCCCGAGAGGTGCTCCTGTCTCCGGAGGACACCCCTCCCTGGGAGGTGCTCCCGCCTCCGGGTCTTTCCCTATCCCAGGAGGTGCCCCACCCCCGGGGCTTTCCCCCTCCCGGGAGATGCCCTTGCCTCGAGGGGCTTCCCCATCCTGGGAGCTACTCCCGCCTCTGGGGCTACGTCGTCCCGGGAGATGCTCTCGTTCTCGGGACTCTTCCCGTACCCGGCATGGTGCCCGTGGTGCAGGCCGCCCCTCCGATGGGAACCTTTCCCACTCCAAGGGCTATCTCTATCGTGGGAACCTCCCCGGCGTGCGAGTGTTCCCCCGCGCCCGTCATTGACACGCATCAGCTCCCTCCCCCGGGGCCGCCTCCCCAGGTTCCCCCAGTGGATCAAACCCGATTCAACCAGGAGGAGGTTGAGCGAATGCGCACAACAAGGTCAGGGGGAGCCCCTTCCTACCGTTGCCTGGAACTACTCCCGAAGCACGGGCTCTGCCCTCGTGTCCTGGCAGACAAGGGAAAGAGCCCCATGGAAGAAGCCACTGTCACCTTTGGGGACCTCCCAAGGTACAGGAGGTTAGCTCCATCAACCCCGAAGAAGGGAGGCGTTATCAAAAGGCAGGTGGTCCATTAGGACCCCTTCTCGACTCAGACAACGAACGTGCTCCCCCTGTGAAAGGGGACAGCGACGTGGGCTCTCTAAAGGAGGTGGAAGGGGCCAACCAACCCCTTTGCCGCCGCCTCTGGTGCGTCTAATGGCTGAAGCCATACCAGCCATTGCACATCGAGCACTACAACGGGGAGGCCAATCCCGATGAGTTCATGCAGGTTTACTCCACGAATATCTCGGCAGTCGGGGGGGGGGGGGACAAAAGCGTTCAGTGCAACGTCTTCCCCCTCTACCTTTCTAGGATAGCCAGGTCCTGGTTCGATAACCTCAAGGTGGGCTACATTAAGTCCTTTGCACAACTCAAGCATGAGTTCTGCGCAAATTTCTAGGGCAATTACGTTCGCCCCCTGGACTTGTCGCAGTTGTACACCATTTGACAACGGTCGAGGGAGACAATTCGAAGTTTCTTCAAGAGCTTTGTCCAAATCAAAAGCAAGGTGGCTCATGTCCCCGACTTGATGGTGATCGAGACGTGCAAAAGAGGAATCCTACTGGGAGAGCTCCGCCGGAGGCTCTCTTGAAGCTACCCCTCCTCTGCAGATGAGCTTTTTAAGATGCTCAAGAAGTACGGAAGAGCGGAGGAAGACGACCTCTAGAAGAAGAACCAAGGGACCTCTGGCCCTGGGGAGAGGGACTCCAGGGACCTATCCCACAAGCACCCCAAGGGGGGACCTCATAATGAGCCTAGGCTTCAGGATGCTTTCGTCCTTGAAGGCGGAGCTGGCTCTCGGGATCCTAACCAGGGGCAACGATCCTTCTCCAAGCCAAAAAGCACCGGGAGAGGCCAATCTGCCCATGCGCGAGAGGCTCCTAAGCCAAGGGGCAGGGAGGACGGAGCCACCCTGTGGTGCGCCTTCCATAAGTCCACCTCCCACACCACTCGAGAGTGCCACGCACTTCTTCAACACTTCGTGGTATTTCTCAAGCAACATGGGCTGGGGGGAAGGGGCCCTGCCTCCTTACCTCCTTCGGCATCGACCTTGGTGGTACTCCCCGCTCCCTTGGGGGGACATCAAAGGCAAGGCCAGGAAAGGGGCTTGAGCGATGAGCTCCCTTTCCAAACCTCCTTGAACCCATAGGTGGGCCCTTGCAAGTCTTTATCCTGGGGAAAGCCATATACCCCTTAGGGAAGGTCGACCTCCTGATGACATTCGGCGCCCCGGATAATTATCAGACTGAGATGGTCCGGTTTGACGTAGTGGATCTCCCCTCCTCCTACAACGTCAAAATGGGGAGAACCACAATCAACCGCCTGGGGGCCGTGGTCCACCAAAACTACCTATGCATGAAGATCCCCGGGTCAAGTAGGGTTATCACCGCTCAGGGCGACCAAGACGTGGCCCACTCACTTTACGAGTGCCCCATCATTGTGATCAGGGACATCAATTTGATCAAGGCTCCGGGGGAAGGGAGCTCCTTGCCAACCCCGGATGTGCCAGTTGCGCTCCCTGGGAAGTTCCTTCCCTAGCCATGCCCCGAGGGGGACCTCCGGGAGGTCCACCTCTCCGGGGAAGATGAGGAGAAGACCGTCAAGATCGGGGCCGATCTCCTTGAGGAGCACGCAACATGTCTTATCACCTTCCTCCTTGAGAATATTGATGTTTTCGCGTGGAAGCCTACGGACATGGGGGGTGTTTCCAGAGACATTATCGAGCACAAGCTCGCGGTAACACCTGGTCGCCCCCTAGTGAAGCAAAAGCTAAGGAAGCTCTCCCTTGAGCGCCAAGAAGTCATCAAGGCGGAAATTGCGAAACTGATCTGGGAGGATTTTCAGGTCTTTTAGGACGAGTTCGGCAAAGTTTCACAACGTTGGAAGGGTTCGCGACCTTGGAAAGGGTTCGTGACACGGATCCGATTTTTGGTTATATTGTATCCCGATCAATATATATAAATGAGTCCTATCTGTTAGGTTTAGGTAGTGTCCGAGTCTAATATGTTTAGGTTATTGAGTTGGATACGTACTCATACGATTGGACTATAAATACTTTGTAATAGTCTTAGTTTAGATCATCGAATATTATCCGAGTCTAGATTAAAGTCTTAGACCTCATAGTTCATCGCAGTAGGCGAGTGCGTCCTAATGTTCAACGTGTACAAGATCCCTCTTTGAAATTAAGAGCGTGTTATCTTTTGAACTATGTTTTTGATCAACTTGGGTTTCGGTAATTCCGAATAAGATCCCATTATTCCACATATTTGCATCAGATTGAGTATCGACGGAGCCCGTCTATACTTCAATTAGAGCAAAGCAGCATCTGGTCGAGGATAGATTGAAACCCAGTCAAGCTCGTAGTCAGATCAAATTGGTATCAGAGCAACTATCTTGTCCTGTGGGTGGTGAAGACTCGCCAAGGTTACAAAACCTCTGGCAAAACTCCAGGCGATCATTTGACGGTTCTGATAAGTGCTAACTTGATAACACTTTTACCCTAGGTTTAGTATTGAAAACATGAAAAATCATGCTTAAAACTCCTCTGATGCGACATTTTATGTGCAAAATTTAATTGTTTTCACAAATTTCTTTCACGGTGTGTTCATCATGTTTCAGGGGTCAAATCCTCCAACTTTGAGACAATTTCGGCCACATTTGAGCCTTCAACGACCAAGAAACCAAACTGGAGAAGCAAAAGAGTCTTGGTCGAAGTTGAATTGGCGGGTAAAAATCCAAAACCGTACGAAACGCGGGCGAAAAGACTTGTACTCGAAAAGGACCCCTGCTCAAAGAAGATTCCCGCTCAGTTCCGGTTGCGCCACATGTCTGGCCATATAAGCGCCATGTGTCCCGGTCGTGATCGAGTTGGTTTCGGCCACGACACGTGTGCGGTTGTGATTGTGCCACATGTCCTGGTCGTGTTCGAATTGGTTTCCTCGGCACGGTTTTGATCGGTTTCGAACCAAATTGGTTGTTGTGAGGCGGATTTGACCCGGATTGGTCATGGATGAGCCGTTTTGAAGCGGGTTTGATCCAAACTGGTCGTCTATGGGCCGTGTTGATCTGATTTTGACTCAAACTGGTCAAACTTGGTTGGTTTTAGCCATAATTGATCAGTTTGAGTTGTATTGGATCAGAACTGGTCAAATCTAATCAGTTTTGACTTAGATTTGTCCGTTCTCGCACCGTTTGAAAGAAGACTTCGTCGCCTGCACATCAGGGAGTTATTTTTGGACACATTTTCCTGTGTACTATAAATCAAGAAGCTTTTGGCTCAATTAATCATGCTGACTATGCTTTCTTTAGGTTTATTAGTAGTTTTTAGCTACTTTTTAGTTTAGTTTTAGTCTAGAAGAGCCCATTCTCTATTTTATTTGCTTTTGTAAGCCGACAAGAATGACAACTTCAATTTCAAGCAATCAAGTAAGTTTTTATTTATTTCTTATTGTTATTTCTACATTATTATGGCTTTTAGCGAGTAGAGCCCCTCTAGGGATAGGGATGACCTAATCCTGATGGCGTGATTCTTCCTCGGTCTTTATTTCAAGTTTTGGAGTAATTTCATGATGTTTTCTTCCTCCAAACCCTAAATTCTAGTTTCAGCAACAGAGTAACAATTGAGCCTTAGCAAAAATTTAAGAGAGTTCTTGAGTTCTTAGCGCCTTGCTGTAGAACCCTGAACAGGAGAGAGGCTCTCGCCAAATGTGACAGTGGAAGGGATCCTCTGACTGTTGACCGAGCACCCCGAATTAGAAACTTAATTTGTCTTGAAAAACAATTGAAATTAACTTACAATCCTTGGACCATGGATAGATTTACGCTGGATGGTTGTGGAATTTCTAAAACACTAGATTTTCATTCCAGCTTGCGAACCCTAGATTATTAGACTAGTTATAGAAAAACAACCACCCCAAAATCGTTTAGACTCAATTAGTGATCCATTAAGCTAGAGAGACGAATATGCTTGTTCCTCATGGAATTCAACCCTCAAGTGCTCAATGTTCAAACGTTCACTTGCGGTTATTACTACACATCGCACTCGAACCTCTCGGGTGTGATCAGGTTCCTACAGTCGCGTCTCCAAAGATGTCTGGTGATACCTCCGTTCAAGCTAACCTAGCAAGTGGCTAAGCTCTCCACCGACATGGATTCCGTGCTTTTTTAGATTAAGCAGTAGGTCATGGTTGTACCTTGTGAAGTTGGTGATTGAAAAGGCAAGGTTAAGGGTCTAAAGATTGGTGAAGACTTGCGTAGGACAGACAAAGATGAAGACGAAGGCGACCATAAGGCCGACGACCTCGCCAACTCCTCCTTAGTTGTCGGATCTTTCAAGGTCGAAGCTAAGGTTGACATACCTATATACAATGGGGTGATCGATGCCGAGAAGCTGGATTCTTGGATTGACCAGCTTGAGACTTATTTTGACCTATGAGGGTTCAATAGCGCTCAAAAGGTGAAATTTGCACCTTTGAAGATGAAGGACCACGACAAGACGTGGTGAAAGGCCCTTGTTGCCAGTGGGGAAGTTGACAACCTTGCGTGAGGTCAGTTCAAATGACCCCTATGGCATGAATTTTACCTGATGGGTTATCTCGATGAGAGATAGGATCGTTGGCACAGATTGTATCAGCACCGCGACCAGTTCGTCCATGATTATACGACGAAATTTCGGAGACAAGCAATTATCATTGGCATTTCACTCTCTGATCCTCAAGTGTTCCGAAAATATACGTTTGGACTTCAGAAATCGACCAGCACTGAGTTGAGCCTATTCGGCATCCAGGATATCACGACCACGAGCACGACTACTATGGCGATCGAGAAGAAAAATAAATCCCGCAATGACACGGACAAGAAAGAGAATTCGACCCCATCAAAAGGAAAGTTGAGTCTAAACAGGAGTACTCCAAAGTCCAGTACGAGTATCTCTTGTGACCATTGTCATATTGCTGGGCATACAAAGGATAAGTGCTATAAGCTCCATCCTGAGCTTCGACCAAAGAGAAATGGACTAGGGAAAAGAACATCTATAGCTACTGCAGCTACACCGGAAGGAGTTGTCCCAGTGAATTCAGTTGATGAGGCAGATAAGACCCTGTCTCTGATGGCAACGCCGAAGGAGAAAGGATCGGATTCATCTCACAACCGTCACTCAATAGAGGACTTATTCACAATCAATATTCAGGTGAAGCATGAAGTGGTTGTAACAATATTCGATCCCGGAAGTCAGAAGAATTTGGTTTCCGCTGGACTGTTTCGACGACTTGGTTTGAAGACAACCACACACCCGCGACTGTATCCGCTGGGTTGGTTTACATCCGATGTGAACCAACAGATTATGAGTCAGTGTGTGTTGAAATTTGCGATCTCTGCTCGATATATCGATGGGGTTTAATGCGACGTTGTTCCTATCGATATATGCCAGGTGATCCTTGGGAGTTCGTATCTGTATGATCGTGACACCCACTTCCGTCGATGAGGGCAAGAGTGCAAGCTTACTAAAGACGGAGTAAAGCTCGTGACAGGTAGGGACGTCCATGTCAACATATTGAGTTTGATTACCGCAAATTAGACCAAAAGAATCATCATTGCATGTCATAATAAATATGTGCTTGTTATGATCCGACCAATTGGTCAAAGTGATAGTACTCGAGCAACATTATCATTGATGTGCCAAGAAGATTCTGGTCGTTTATCGGGGCTGTTGGAGAAATACTGTAATTTGTTCAAAAGTACCCAAGGTCATCCACCGAAGCACCCAGTCGAGCACGAAATTCAGCTCGTGTCCGAAGCGACACTTCCCAATCTGAGTATGTATTGCAACTCGGTATTGGAGAATGAAGAGATCAAAAGACAACTTGGTGAGTTGCTGAATGATGGTGTCATCCAACCAAATAGTTCACCTTGTGGATTTCCTGTGGTGTTATTGCCAAAGAAAAGATGGGACTTGGCGTATGTGCATCGACTACCGAGCACTAAATCACCATCAAGAACCGGTACCCCCTTTCTCGTATTGACGACCTGGTAGACCAATTGAAGCATGCTGTTGTCTTCTCTAAATTGGATCTAAAATCTGGGTATCATCAAGTTAGCATCCGAGAGGAGGATACCTGGAAAACTGCGTTCAAAACATGACAAGGTCTGTTCAAATGGCTGGTAATGCTATTTGGCCTCTGCAATGCCCCGACTACTTTCATGCGTTTTATGAATGACGTATTGCGACACTTCATCGACGACTTTGTGATCGTTTACCTCGAAGACATACTGGTTTATAGTCGTTCGTGGAGCGAGCACCTCATTCATGTCGAAAAGGTGTTTGAACAACTTCGGCAACATCGACATTGCCTCAACTGTAAGAAGTGTGAGTTTAGCCAGCAAACTCTACTGTACTTGGGATTTGTGGTTGGCAACGGTACGTTGCAAATCAACCCAGATAAGGTAAAAGTGATTCGCAAGTGGCCGCGACTGCGAACAGTTATGGAAGTGCGTAGTTTTCTGGGAGCATACCACAATGTACAGTGAAGATCCTGATTTTCGATCAGCACTGGCTGAGCTTGAAACAGGGAAAACTACAGAGTTTATTCAGCGAGAAGGAGTCTTGTACAAAGGCAATTTACTTTGTATACCTCATAGAGCACCTCATATTGAATGGTTGTGAGAAGCACATACATCGAATGTTGCTGGTCACTTTGCAGTTACAAAGACTTTGCAAAATCTTCATCGACATGTGTTCTGACCGCGTATGCTGCAAGATGTGGATAGTTTTATTCGAGGCTGTGGTCTTTGCAGCATCTCGAAACCAGCAAACCAAAAATTAGGTTTGTACACTCCTTTGCCAGTTTGTCACGACTGTGGGAAAGGATATCCATGGATTTCTTGGGAGGATTGCCTAAAACCTGACGTTGACTATTTCTTTGTGGTCATTGATCGGTTCTCCAAAATGATCATTCTCATACCTTGTCGAAAGACTATCACAGGAGAAGAGGTAGCTTAGGTATTCTTTCAACATGTTTGGACACATTTCGGATTGCTGACTTCTATTGTGTTTGATCGTGATACCCGGTTCCTTAGTCACTTTTGGCGATTGCTCTGGATGATGATGGATATAAAGCTAAAGTGGAGTACTAACTTTTTATCTTCAGACTGATGGTCAAACCAAGGTGGTAAACGAACTGTTGTTCATCTCTTGATGGTCTTTAACTCGAAGCATCCAAAGACCTAGGATGAAAGCATACTGTACCTACAGTTTGCTTTTAATAGAGCAGTGCATGGTTCAACTGGAAAGTCACCTTTTGAGGTCTGCCTGGGATTTCTACCACAGAGTCCATTCGACATGGAGTTTGTGATCCCTACCTCAGCACATACCAGCAAGGAAGTATCTGATCAGGATCTAGCACAGAAGTTCCTGGAAGGTATTCAACAGCTCGATGGTGAGGTTGAACAAAACTTGCTGAAAACTCAACTCAAGTACAAAACGCGACATGATCAGCACTGAGTTGATGCTCAATTTCAAGAAGGTGATATGGTCTGGTCACATCTAAATAAGGAGACTTAGAGGTGAAGGTAAAAAGCTTAAACCCCTCCATTATTGTCCTTTTCGGATTTTGTGGAAAGTTGGTACTAATGATTGTCAGCTCAAGTTACCTCCATACATGGATATTTACTCAGTTATCACTGTTGAGAATCTCAAACTCTTCGAGCCTTCAATACTGGATGATGAGCCCAATACCATAGTACTATATGTTGAAGACTTGGTCTATCAACAAGAAGAACCTCTACCCGACGACGTGATCTTGGAGAAGAAGGTGAAAACCACCCGCAGCGGTACCCGAGAGTCTTTTCGAATCGGCCGGAAAGATCAACGAGCACGTGCGGCAAAGTGGTACACCCGAGAAGATGGTTAATCTCAATTTCCACATCTCCGATTTTGATCACATGGTTGGCAACGGGGGTTGGCTCCTTCTCAACATGGGAGTCATGATTCAGGAGGATCTTCGAATCTTTCAGGATGAGTTCACAAAGGCTTCGCGACTGCGACCTAATCAAGTTCGGCAAAGTTCTGCCACCTCGGAAGGGTTTGTGACCTTGGAAAGGGTTCGCAACACGGATCCGAGTCTCTGGTTAGATTGTATCCCGATCAATATATATAACTGAGTCCTAACTGTTAGGCTTAGTTAATATCCGAGTCTAATACGTTTAGGTTATTGAGTCTAATACGACTAGACTAGAAATACTTTGTAATAGTCTTAGTTTAGATCATTGAATATTATCCGAGTCTAGATTGAAGTCTTAGACCTCATAGTTCATCGACGTATGCGAGTGCATCCTACCGTTTGATGTGTACAAGATCTCTCTTTGAAATAAAGAGCGTGCTATCTTTTGAACTGTATTTTTGATCAACTTGGGTTTCGGTAATTCTGAGTAAGATCCCATTATTCCGCATATTCCCATCTGATTGGGTATTGACGGAGCCCGTCTATACTTCAATCAGAGCAAAGCAGCATCTGGTCGAGGCTAGATTGAAACCCGGTCAATCCCGCAATCAGATCAGAAACTCTAAGAATGGTGTTCATTTGGGAGGTCCTGCACCCCGAGTGGCTTGCAAACCCCGTTCTCGTCAAGAAGGCAAGTGGAAAGTAGAGGATGTGTGTTGACTTCACCGACCTCAACAAAGCTTGTCCAAAAGACAACTTCCAACTACCGCAGATTTACCAACTGGTGAACTCGACCGCGGTATGGGAACTTATGAACTTCCTGGACACCTATTCGGGCTATCACCAGGTCAGGATGGCCACAGAGGACAAGGAAAAGACAAGTTTCATCCCCTTGGCACCTTCTGCTACCTCCATATTCCCTTCGGGCTAAAAAACGCTGGTGCAACCTTCCAACGCCTCATATGCTTGGTCCTAAAGGACCAAATCGGCCGCAATGTGAAGGTCTATGTTGATGATACGGTCATCAAGAGCCTGAGCTCGACCGCTCACCTCGAAGACCTAGTAGAAGCCTTCTGCAACCTCTGCAAGTATGGGTTAAAACTCAACTCAGAAAAATACGCCTTCGGCATGCGTAGGGGAAAACTGCTCGGCTTCCTTGTGTCCCAACAAGGCATCAAAGCCAACCCCGAAAAAATTCGGGCCCTCCTCGACATGCCTCCACCACATTCTGACAAGGACGTACAACGACTCACCAGCCGCTTAGCCGCGCTGAGAGAGAGAGAGAGAGAGAGAGGTGTTTGTGGCAAAATTTGTGGTGAACAAATCCTAGCCACAACTTTAGTGAAAATTTGTAAACACATGGAAACCATAACTAGTCAAATAAACTCAATTAGAAAAAATCTGACTATGAACCAAATGGCTACCAAATGTGCTTGGCACTCATTGCTTTCAACTTGGCAAAATCTGGCTATAAACCAAACACATACTACACACTCTCTATTTCCATGAGCCATCTTTATTTTTTTAAAATAAAAAGAAAAAATAGAAAATGTATTACATTTCTCAAGATATGACAGAGTGTCATAACTAATTTTGTATATTGAGATGTTCAAATTGGCAACCACAAGCCACGTTCTTTGGCTAACCTTCAAAAGAAAGGATGAAGAAACAATATTATCACATGTCTATTTGTTGGTATTCTAAAGAGAAGTCCAAACAAAAGAACTACCATTTGTAGTCTTTTTTGAGATAAGCAACACAAATCCTTGAAATATCAATAGATTCATTGCTAAGGTATAACCCCTTTCTTTCTTTCTTTTTTTTTTTGATTTAGGTCATGTAACACAAATCCTGTCTAATGGGCTTAAATGTGTTGAAACTTTAAACAATGTACAAGCTCAAGTTATGTGGTTCTTTTCTTTATGTAAAAATAAAATGAAAAATAATCAGAGTGACTCTATCATCCACAAAATGAAAAATAATTGGTTGCATGCAGTCACTTTCTTGAAAAAATTATTTGTTGTTTAGATATAAATCTAATTGATTCTAATAGTCTATCCACATTACTCTTTTTTAGAAATCTATCCATATTACAATGCACTTTGGTTTTTAAAATAACTAGGCTAGCAACCTTTGCTCTTTGTAAAAGTATATTCTAGTGCACTTTGCTTTCTATCTTGCTTTTTCATATTTGAGACTAAATTATTTCCACTAAACTCTCTCCAAGGTTGGGTTTGGTTGGACTACCTTTTCATCCTATGTGCCTTTGATGGTGTCGTGGTATTACGAATACCTCGGCAGGTTTTGCGGAAGATCCTAGCAAAGAAAAGACGACGCGAGTTGACCGTGTGACCGGTCCTCTCCCGTCGGGCAAACACAGCGAGTGACACAAGGGTTTATACAGGTTCAGGCCTCTGTGGAGGCCTTAGTCCTGTCGGCGTGCTCCCAACCGGAGTTGGCTAGGGGAGTTCTCTCTCGGGGGAGAGATGGCTCCAAAGCACACCTGTTTGATTGTCTATTAGAGTAAAATGAATTGTCCTCCTCACATGAGGGGTTACAAGGGCTTATATAGGCTCAAAAGATGCAAAAAGACTAAACTACCCCGCTCGCCACCGTTGGATCGAGGGGCAGCAGCATTCTTCTTCCGATCAGGAGCCTTGGATGCTTGACAGGTGTCCACCAGTTCCCGAGGCGCTTCTCGCGTGATCCTCACGTCACCTGGGACTTGGGACCCTTGTCTTCGGAAGAACGGCGGCGCCAGGGACAAGCCGCCAGGGGGCCTTGTCCCCGGGCAAATGGACGGCCTCTTACCTGGACTTGATCCCACGGAGATTTCCCCCAACAGATGGATTTTTTTAAGTTCTTAAAAAATAACATAGTCAGGTTTATATGCAAACTTGTTCTAAAAAAGGGGTTTATATGTGATAATATTTAGCACAGATTCAAGATAAATGTCAAATTTTTAGCATAGTAGACTAGCGATTATTACACTATGCACACTATGGTGTTGTGTCATTGTGTTCATCCACAACAATGTATGAATAGCATGTGTATTGAATATAAATGCCAAATTTAACCAAGTCATCACACTCTTTAGGATGGAGTTATTTTCTTGGTCGATAGCTTTCATGAACAGCTGCCAAGCTACCCGCATTGTAGAAGATGTTCTAGATACAATTTAGGACTACTCCTAAACTAGCATTCATACATCTTTACTTCAGAAGTAAAACCCTACCTAATATGACACAAACCACAAGTGTAGACAAAATAGAACTCAAATATTCTGCTCACATAGAAGACAAAATGTTGTTTAAACTGATCTGTGCTACTCATCTCACCACATATTTCATAATTAGAAAACTATCATGGTTCAAGGCAATTTCAGTCATTAAACAAAACAGTAGAGATCTTCCTTGCCACTAAATACGTTGCACACCATCCCTAGACAATACAATAATCGAATGTTTTCCAAATATGCATAAATGGATTAAATTAATAAGTAGAAAGAACAAACGTTGATTTAGTTTCAAGTGTACATACCTCTTTTAACTGTCAGATGCTTATCCTTTGGTTTGGTGCCTAGCTCAAGACAGGTGCAACCTTGTTATTGCAAGGTGTCATGGTAGTGCAAAAAATTTCCATCGGTATGCATATACAACTTAATGGGCCAATCCATCCTTTGGAATGTGCAATGTTTGTTTCTTTTTGTTGCCACAATTCAGAAATTGATAATCAGCTTTAGGATAGTATTTGACTCAAGAGGGTATTACAAGCGGCCATTGTTCAAATTTGCATGACATTCTTCTTTTGAAGATGTTCTACTAAACATTGTGTCATAATCCCGTAGCACATGATAAGGTTGTTATTTACATAGGATCATCTCCATCTTTGTGGGGCTACAATGTACTGGAAAATCATATGTTCCAAAAGAATCATTTTTTTTATCGATAAGATAGAGCATTCTTTGACCTATTCAGGGGTAGCTTTCTTTTCATCTGAATTTGGCAAACTGATTTGAATATTATGACACTCAATTTTGGAACAGTCTTGTTTGTCAAGGACAGGTTGATTCTAGCTTTTTTCAAAGCTGCTACCATGTTTCTCTGAGTTGTTGTAGCATGATCAGAACACAGCAATGGAGTAGTGCCTCTCAGGACTGCCTTGCACTATTGTGTATATTGTGCTAGTTTTGTCTTCTTGTCTTGTGTGGATATCTACAAATGTCACCTAAACTGTTTTGGATCTGAATCCAGACGAGACACTAGTATTGGTTTTATTTATTTTATGATGGTTCTTGTCAGGATGGAATTCTTAACCTAACCTCCAAATTTTAACCCACTAACTGGCTACATCCTAAGTGTATAGAGCACAAAAGTTAACCCCAAAATATGCAGTCCTTCAATATTTTGTGCTATGTATATACCAAATTGCATTAATTCTCTACATATGACACTATTTACTGTGAGCTTGATACTCTTAACTATTTTTGTAGCCTTATTTTCTCCAAATGTTTTGAGTATGTTTTTCATTTAGACAACTAATTCACCATTCTTAAAGATTGTTATACTTTTCCACCATCAGTGCTCCAATAGATTATTAACAATTAGCCCTGAATTGAAGCTATCCTCTTCATGAAAAACCTACATCATATAATGTGAGACCCCCATTTGAGGGTCACCTTGGCAACCGCCTAGGTAGATTGCGCACAGAAAGGTACATCACAAGCTCACAACAACAGGATTCACTTTAAATAATAAAGCTGGTAGATAAAGCAAGTACAAGGTCACGAGGACCACTATTACAATATCATAATGCCAAGGGTGGCACTAATTAAAGTTGATACAAAAGTAGAGAGTTTTTCAAAATCAAGAATCGGTATTGAAGTACCGAACACAGAAAAACAACACAAAAAGCAACCACAAGGGTCTTCACTTCCTTCTGCAGCGGCTCTGGAAGGGCTTCCTCCACATCGGACTCAACTTGGCTCATGACCCTCCTAGAAGTTCAAATCGTCTGGAAAGGCTCTTTCCTCTTCTTGGTGCTCAAGGCCAGGGGAATCGGGATTCTCAAATCCTTCTTCTGAATTTGTTTGCAAAGGCAAGGGTGAGCATGTTTTTACACAATGCTCAGCAAGTCTCATTACAAAAATGTAGGTATATAGATGAGGAGTGATCAAGAAAAGGGGTTTTGGTTTTATATATATATATATAAGAATAGAGTAGATTTTCACTCTAAAATCATAAAGAAAGGCTTTTAGTTTCCAAAAGTAATACTTTAAAATCTTAATTTATACTTTAGAAATCGTTATGTGATGATCTCCCATGAGTCATCATTTTTATTAACCCATATTATGAAAACATTCCAAATCATTACTTGTGCTATAACCCATGGATAACATCCACTACGAAAAGACTCCTGAACCTGGGAGTACAGAGTATCTGATACTTCTTTTATACTTTGCAAAGGTGTACCTCTTTTTAAATCCACTGGTTCACTCGGCTTTCAAGTCGGGCCAACTCCATGTGACTTATACACATGTGACAAGGCCGAGATCACACAACGCTTTTGCAGTTCAGTATTAACAGTATCCCCACCCGGTAAATAGACAATTAAGTCTCAAGTACCGTTGTGGGTCCTCCCCACTGCCTTACTTCCTAGCCTCTGGCTTATGTTCCCGCAAGACACATAGCCTTGGTCTGTGTCCACGCAAGACATATGACCATTCAAGATTACAACCGCGCATGGCTTAATCTGAGGCGTAGGGCGTCTTCCTTCTTTCCACCTTTACCTCTCATTATTTTTCTGAACTCACATCACTCATGGCCGAACTGCGGCCCACCAGTTTCCATGCGAGAAACCAGACCGACAAACCATGCAGGGAACTGCTAATACCAAAAAGCTACTAAGTTGTGCCTGTCCCATACCAGGCAAGTGGTTGGTACGTTTACAATTCGCATAGAGACACAGCACAAGGTTCTCGTCCTTATGAACCAATAGTGAGGAGCATTCACATTCCCTGGTGCGCACCGCACCCTCTCCATACAATCCAATCCTCACTACTGATCCCTTTTATCAGTTTTCTTGACAAAACGGTTTTCATGTAACTTCTCATATATTTGACCATTTCAAGTTTAATGTGGATATTCAGTATATGAGTCCTAGGGTGACAAAAGCATATATAAGAAGGTTCAATAACAAAAGGGTTTCATGATTCATTAGGTAATATCTACTCATGTCATTCAAACATAACTTGTATCTCAAATAAGCATGCATAGTAAGAAACAGTGAATATACTTCATTTGAAAATATTGGGTGAGACATGATCAAAGGAATGAGGCTTGCCTTGCACTGCTAGGTCTAATTACTCGGACGAATCTTCAAAGACTTCTTCCGCTCCTTCAGCTTCGGGCTCTGCGGCGGACACAAGCAATACAACACATACGCTACATAAGCATACATAAAATAGTTTCCATAGAAAATATTAAGTAAATAAGTCATGCATGCAGGGGAAAAGGTTAGGGCAAGGTCACAAGGGTTCTGGTCGAAGAAACGGCTAAAAAGGATTGAACGTCGAAGGGTCGACATTCAGTTCACGGCTTTGGCATAGCTTCAAACTGGTATTAGGATGGTTTTCTGGAGAAGTGACAGAAGGGAAAGATGTAGAACACAACTCCAGGAATCTAGGGGACAAAGTGACATTTCCATTGCTCAACCAGAAGGGGTAAAACAAGGCTAATGCCAGTGGCTGACATGCACTGACATAGTGCAGACATTGCCAAAATCTAGGGCTTGACATAAATTTTGATCCAGGGCTCCAATTGATGCACAACTTTGTCTGGGAGGTAGGCATTGATAGCAGGGACAAAATACTTAACAGGATCAAGGGCTGAAAGTGGCTGGAAGGTGATGAAATTCAGTGATGAACTGTGGTGACTTGGACATGAACTGGGCTTCTGGACAGTGATCTTGGCAAGGGTATATCTTCCAATCTAGGCAGATTCAGATGTCGAGCTAGTGGAAGGAAATGCTCAGGGAGGTGAGGCAAAGCTAAGGGACAAAGTTTCAGGAGCTAGATCAGCCGGGGAAGAATTCCGGCGACCGGTGCTGGAGAAGACGACACTGGAGATTGGGGGGTTTCGATACAAAGCATTTGAACTCGATTTCTTGCTCAGGGAGTGAGAGGGTGAAGTGTGGAAGCTAATGGCTAAGTCAATTTGGCTGGGGGATAGCTGGTACGGCCTGGCGACGAGAGCCAGATCATCGGCGGCGAGCCAGAACGGGAAAACTTCAATTTCAGCTCAATTATGCAATCTGAGCGCACAGGCTTGCTAGATGGGGCCTACTGATCAAGAAACTCTACTGGAGGGGAAACCAATTTGGGATGAAATGAACAGCATTGGGGAAACAGGGCAAACGGCCGTTTACGGCGATCACCGGCGATGGGGTTCAATCTGGTGCAATTAACTGGTATGACACAGAGAGGGAGGTAAGGGACGCTTACTGGTACAGTTGAATTGGAAGGAGAAGCCACGGTTTGCTCTGGCGATGGTGGCCTCAAAAACAGCTCGCCGGAGAAGAAGAAGAGAGCGGCGAGGGCACTGGAAAAAGATTGGCTAAGTCTTGAGACAAGGAATTTGCACAGCACTGGGGTTTTAAATAGGCTCTGGGGCGAAGCTAGCGAGGGGAAAACAGCGGGGAAAATCAAGCCAGGGGCAAGGATGGCCGGGCGCAGGTGCGACAACGGCGACGACGACGTGATGTGCACGGGCTGTGCAGTTGCTTTGCCAGCGTTGTCGGGAGCGCATTGGAACTAGGTTTGAAACGGCGCGGATGCGGAGGCAGCAACGCAGCTCCGGCGATGACACGTACACACATGCAAGTGCCACGGCCACGGGCGTGCGCGCGCGAAAACGCTGCTGGAGCGCGGGCGTTTAACCGCTGGGTTTAGGAGGGTCATTGGTCACTGGCACGTGCGCGCGGGGTGGCTGACCACGAGCACGGGCGACCGGAAAAGATGGCCGGCGGCGAGTTCTGCGGCGAGGCAAGGATGAACGGGGCACTGGTCGAACGCAAACTGGTCGAACAGGGACTGGAAAAGAAGGCTCGGGCTGATTTGCAATTTTGAAACTTGCTCCAGGGACTGATCTGTGAGGAAAAGTTGAATTGGAAATGGGCTTGATTGTAAATCTGGAGATCTGGAGGGCTGATCTGAAATCTGATTTCAGAAATGAGTTGCATAAGATTAATGGAACTCATCTAGCCAAAGTTTGACAAGATCGGGCAAGATCTGAAGGGTTTCGACAAAAGTTGGGGAAAACGACTTTAGGGTAAAACAGGGTAAATAGGGTTTCAAAAACGGCGAGGGTCGAAACTCAGGTTTAGGGCAGGATTTGGAAATTCTTCCAGAAGGGAAAAATGTTCAGAATAGTGAATGGGAGATATTCACTGAATCAGATCAAAGTTTGGAGGTGGTCTGAGACTTTTAGTCTTTTTGGGCTTCTGACAAATCTAAAAAGGGCTCATTTGTGAAAAAGATCTAAACGAAAGGGTTTGATTGCCGACTTTTTGGGGTAAGCTGCTGGCACAACTGGGATCTCATTCTGAAATAGAGAGGGACGAGGCAGGCCAGGATTTGGGAAAAATCGGGGTGTTACATATAACATCCACACAATCCACATGTTATTCATTTTCTAAATATTAGGTGTATGTTGTACATTGAACAACTGATTAGTTTCTTTTATCAAGTGTATGCAAGTGATCTCACAACCAACACAATTTTCTCACTTGCATAAGTAACTAGTTGTACATGTTATACAAAATCAACCAACCATCTTTTATTATAATTCCCACATGTTCTATAAATTACTTAAAGCAAAAGTTATTGATTTGTATTTATCTCAAGGTTATTGTAATCAATATCTTTTTTTATGCAGGTGGTTAACAATAAGGTGCTTAAAGCATATGAAGTGATGTAGATATTTTGCCTGATAGGAGGAGTTTGAAAAATGGAATATTTTGCTTTTAATAGTTATAGTTGGAACAAAATGCATAGAGCTAGGAATATTATATATGGACATACATTTGGTGTAAAGAATTTTTAAGTGACATTTTTCTTGCAATTGTTTCACAGGTACTACATCTATTTTGGTTGGTTTTGTAAATTGAATGGCTTGTGGCCATTATGAATCTTGTCGATGGCTATATAAAGTAAAGAATCCAATATAATATATAATTGTGTCATTTATGCCTTCATTTGATAATTTTTTGTAGCAAAATGTGGTGTGATTTGTGTTAGGAATTATGTGCATACTATAGTTTGTTAGTTGTTATATTCTTGCTTAATTACTGCAAAAAATATATATATATTTAAAATTAATTATTGACATAATTCCCAGTGGTACATTTACTACAAATAATTCACATATTCATATTTGACTGTCTAAATTCTCAATGATAGATCAGCTGGTAATAATTTATTTTAAACAATTGTACAACTTGGAATAATATATTACAAGTGGACATACCAGTGGGAAAAGTTCAAACTTCCCAATTGACCTACAGTTAAGAATACTCGGAAAAAAATATTTCAAATAGTTGTACAGTTTGGAATAATATATTATAAGTGGACATATAGCTAGGAAAAGTTCAAACTTTTCAAGCGACTTACAACTGAAAATACTCTTTGCCATTGGACCTACAGCTGGGAAAAAATATTTCAAATAGTTGTATAATTTGAAATAATATATTACAAATGGACAAACAACTGGGAAAAGTTCAAACTTTCCAAGTGACCTACAGCTGGGAATTCTCTTTGCCATTCGACCTACAAATAGGAAAAAAATTACAGCTGGGAAAAACTTTTTGCAGCGTCTTTTCGCCCAACTGTAGCAAGCCTTATTCCCAATAGCTAAAGTTCTACCAATGCTAGTTTTTACCAGCTGCTCTACTACTGGCATTGAAGTGCTATCTTATAGTGGTACCTGGTATGGCATGACCTCATCTCCATTGGCGTCTTTATTCCCACTGGGCTATCCTTTTTCTGGTATAGTAAGCATAGGTGCTTTAGCTTGGTAAAGTTCTTCCATGCACTTTAACCAGTTTCAACAATTCTTGAGGTTGTGTCCCAGAACCTCATGCAATGAACACCACTTCTTGCTTCCCTGTGGGTTAGTCTGTTTTTTCATGTGGTCACTGTTGCGTCTACCAGAAGGAGTTTTGTTATTTTTGTATGAAACTTTGTTACCTTTATCATGTGGTCACTTTTCTATGTTCGCGATCTCTTGGGAATGGTTCACTCCATTGTTTTTTGACTTCTTGAACTTCCCGCCCGTGGATGATCCAGATTTCTTGTTAGAATTCTCTTTCCTTTCGGAATCTAGATCAGGTTGAGGCGGTAAATCACTCTTATCAACCATTCTATTCCACTCCACTGCTTCAGCGGCGTCGGAATATCGATCAGCCATGTCGGAAAGTTCTGACACTGATCTTGCCGGGTGAATGTAGATCTTCTGTGAATCTTTGGTATCGAACGTCATGTTTAAAGGCTTTGATTACCGAATTGTCAGAGATGTTGGGGATAATATTTCTTACCCCCACAAACCTCTTAACGAAATGCCGGAGGGTTTCCCTTGAAGTTTGATGTAAATGATGAAGATCATCCTCCTTGTCAGGTTTCTCATAGCAATTCTAAAAATTGCTAAAGATAGCATCACACAACATTTCCTAATTGTAGATTGATCTCTCCAATTGATTGAAAAGCCATGTTCGTGCCAAACCTTCAAGGACCGTTGGCAAAAAATGGCCATTACTTTTTCATTTCCACCTGCCGCCTGGATAGCAGTGACATAAATTTGGAGGAATTCAGATGGAAACTGCGTCCATTGAACCGCTCGATCATGCCTAGCTTGAATTTATCAGGCCAGACCACTGCTCTTAGTCCTGGTGACAATGCCTTGTAGCCAACATAAGTAATACGTGGCTACTGTTCATCGTGACTACCTCCATGGTTGTGGGAAGGGTTGGCATGTGGAACTCCAAGGCGTGGTCCCAAGCATGAGCGTATCGGCTCACGGTCGCGATCACGGGAATGAGCAACTCTACAAATCTTGTCTTGACCTTGATAAGTCGGCGTGGCTTGAACACGGTTGTGTCTTCTCTGGCTATGATTAGCACTATTTCCTACCTGAGAATTGGTCACTGATCACGACGAGGTAGTTGGAGTTACATGTGACGCAACTCCGTCGAGATTTTCTACAAGAACTCCTGCAATTTTACCCCATTGTCATTTGTAAAACCAACAGGAGGGTTACGGAGTGCTTCTGTGATCATGCAAATGCGCTCCTGTGTGCTTCTTCTAGGAGCCAGAGGTCCATTATCGCCTCAGCTACTGGGGAACAATCTAGATCTGTGAGTGGCGATTGGTGGCGCCTACATCCACTAGGAGGTTGTTGGCAGGACGTTCTGAGGCCGAAGTTCGCGGCGTCATGGCGAAGTTGCACAAGGCGCCACTAGTACAAAAATGCTTTCTTCTAATGGTTCAAAACACACCTTTACTAACGGTTTTCATACTACTAGTGATCGGCACGATAGAACAAGACTAGCACTACTCTAACGGTTCCGAACCGTTAGAATAGTTTATGATATTCTAACGGGTTTTTTTTGAGAGAACCATTAGAAGAGTCTACTATAGCCTAACGGTTAACTAGTACTATCCGTTAGAACATTACACTATATTCTAACGGTCGTTGGTAGTATACCGTTAGAAAATCTTACCATCTTCTAACAGTCAATATTAGGGAACCGTTAGAAGAGTCTATAATATTCTTACGGTTCTTTAAGGTTAACCGTTAGAATATGTTACCATGGTCTAACAATTTTCTAACGGTATACTACGAACAACCGTTAGAATATAGTGTAATGTTCTAACAGATAGTATTAGTTAACCGTTAGAAGATAGTTTAGTATTCTATCAGATAGTTGTAGTGAATCGTTAGAATATATTGTTCTCTTCTAACTTTCTTTGTTATTTAGCCGTTAGAATAAGCTTAGATAAACAATACAGTACAGATACAAAAAAGGTACATTCACAAATACACATTCAACATACAACAGACTGACACATTCGACAGTTATCCACATTTATTCACATTTATTCACACATTCAATTTATTCACATATAGATCAATACAAATACAAAAAAACCAATTCACAGAGTAGACAAATATAAAAAAAAGAAAATTACAACAAGTGAGCTAAGCTAGTCATGGCAGCTGGTTGACAGCCCTTCGTCCATCATATATTGAGCCCAAATTTGTCGCAGCTCTCTAATCTTTGCATTCTCGTATTTGTCTTTGAACATGGTGCTCTGCATGCATGTGTGAATAGTTAGTAATTAACTTCCTAGTTTTGAACGTCACATCCAATTTTCAAATTTGAGTTAGCTAAAATGCTTACCTGAGGGAATTGTGGAAAATTTGTCCTGACTAGGTCATATATATATCGCGCGCAGAGTTTCCTCTATGGTCTTGCGAACTTTGTTTTCTCGGTGCATGCGAGCTTCATCTTCCAAATGTTTGCGGTCTTCTTCTTCCCTAGCAAGCCATTGCTCAGGGGTCTCCTCAGAAAGTCTAGCGACTTCCCGCGGAGCCAAGACCGTAGACGGGGAGAACATCTCCTCTTTATCGGAGTCATACTCAAAATCAAAGAGAGAATTCAAATTGTCTGCAGCAGACTCTTCCAGACAGAATGAATGGTGATCACTGGGATCATCCATATATAATGTGGATGCATCATGATCCTCATTGTCCTCATTGCTCAAGGAAATAGGTTGTGGTACATACTCGCCTTCGAATATGGCAAGGCTCACAGAAGGCGAATGAAATGCTTTCTCTAGTTTTTGGTTGATAGTCGTGACTAGAACCAGAGAAGAATTCTCCTCGGCACAAGGTTTGAGAGTGGCATCAATCTCTTCCATGGGAATGTCGTCTTCATCCATGATATCGACGTAGTCGGCAAGATCGAAGTCGTTCTCGGAGTCGTATGCACAAGGCACAGGATCCATAGATACAACTAACTTTCATGAAGAAGAAAATGTCTTGTCGTCCCCACGAATGGCGCCAGCTATCGACGATTGGGACAATATCCCAAGCCGAACTTACACGAATTTGATTTGTTTAGCAAGGAGACAGTATCTATCAATCACTAAAGAAAATCACTCTAAATATAGACGCATAGACACAATGTTTATTCAGGTTCGGGCCCTCGTAGTCTGAGTAATAGCCATACTCTTATTAGATTCTCACTATTAGAATAATGGAATTACAAAGTGTATGTTGTCAAGTCTCCTCTTGTCTTGTATTAGACTTCAGCCCCCCTTCCCTTCAAGCCCTAACCCCCTTCTTATACTTGTTTGAAAAGGACGCCAGTGCTTAAATGGAAGGACTCTTGGTGATTTCTACACAACGGTTGCAAGCGGTTGCTGTTCACCAGTTAGAATGTGCGGTTACGGATAACTGCACATTCATTATCATCTTGTTGACGGTTTATAGATAATTGCATGGTCATGGGCAACTGCACAATTATCCTTATCTTGTCAATGAAGAGAGTATTATCCTGGGAATATTGGCCAGAGTACGGTTATGGTGCAACCGTATAACTCTTGGACTATGGTTGGCAAGTTTCGACTAGACCTTCTTGATTCAAAGGTACTTTCAGTTCTAATAACTCTTTCATTTCGTGGTCGCATATAGGCTGCGAACACGTATTGGGGATTATCATATCTCCACGACCAGGGTGATGGCGGGCAAATATCTCCATGACCAGAGTGGTCACAAGTAGCATAATATATGAGATCACAGACCATGTGACAACTGACATTGTGACCACATATGATCCGGGAGGATCTCCAAGTCCTGATCGCATGTGGCTTCGCGACCAAGTCCTGATCGCATAAGGATTCGCGACCTGGATGAGTCCGCGACCATGGATTGGTCCGCAACCAGGAAAAGGAATTCGTTCCCTGTTCAGAATTGTAATCTGATCCGAATGTGTATAACTAATCTTATCTGTTTAGGATTAGTTATATGAGTCTAATACGTTTAGGTTATTGAGTCTGATACGTACTCATACGATTGGACTATAAATACCTTGTAATAGGTCTAGTTTAGATCATCGAATTCAATCGAAAGTCATAGAACTTATTTGAGTTTTAGACACTTATAGTTCCTTCGACGTAGACAAGTGTGTCTAACGTTTGACGTGTAAAGCCCTCTTTGAAATAAAGAGTTGTGCAATTACTTTGGGTTTCGGTATTTCCGAGTAAGATCCCGTTATTCCGCATATTAGAATCTGGGCGAGTCTAGTGCAAAAACCAAGACTAGATCTCAAACGGATCAAGTTGGTATCAGAGCAATTTTCCTATCCTGTGGATGGTAAAGACTCGCCAGGGTTACAAAACCTCCGGCGAAACTCCAGGCGATCAATTGACGGTTCCTACAACCGCGTCTCCTACAATGTCTGACGATACCTCCGTTCAAGCTAACCTAGCCGAACAAGTGGCTAAGCTCTCCACCGACATGGAAACCGTACTTGCTTGGATTAAGCAGCAGGCCATGATTGTACCTCCTGAAGTAGGGAAGGTTATGGGTGAGAAGACTGGTGAAGACTTGCGCAGGATAGACGAAAACGAAGACGAAGGCAACCACAAGACCGATGACCTCGCCAACACCTCCTTAGCTGTCGGATCTTTTAAGGTCGACGCTAAGATTGATATACCCATCTATGATGGGGTGATCGATGCTGAGAAGCTGGATTCTTGGATCGATCAACTTGAGACCTATTTTGACCTTAAAAGGTTCAATAGCGCTCAAAAGGTGAAGTTTGCACCTTTGAAGATGAAGGACCACGCCAAGACATGGTGGAAGGCCCTTGTCGCCAGTGGTGAAGCTGACGACCTTGCGTGGGGTCAATTCAAACGACTTCTGCGACAAGAATTCTATCCGATGGGTTACCTTGAGGAGAGATGGGAGCGTTGGCACAGATTGTACCAACGGCGCGACCAGACCGTCCAAGACTATACGACAGAGTTTCGGCGACAAGAAATGGTCATTGGCATCTCACTATCCGACCCTCAGGTATTTCGGAAGTACACATCTGGACTTCAGAAATCGATCAGTACTGAGCTAAGTCTGTTCGGCGTCCAAGACATCTCGACCACGAGTACGACTGCTTTGGCGATTGAGAAGAAAAATAAGACCTGCAACGACAAGAACTCGAGGGAGATTTCAACCACGACGAGCTCCAGAGAGGATACCCACGATACGGGTAACACTTGTGAGCATTGTCATGTTGCTGGGCACACAAAAGAGAAGTGTTATAAACTTCATCCTGAACTGCGACCAGAAAGAAAAAGGAGGGATGAACCAAGCACACGAACAGCTATGGTTATTTCTATTCCGCTCGCAGAGGAAATTATCCAGTTGGATTCGGTTGAAAAGGCGGACACGACCTTGTCTCTAATGGTAATGCTGACGGAGAAAGGTTCGGGTTCATCAATTAACCACAACCCGACAGAGGAATTGTTCACTGTTAACATACAGGTGAAGCACGAGGTGGTCGCAGCCATCTTCGACCCTGGAAGCCAAAAGAATTTGGTCTCCTCCGGGCTGGTTCGACGACTTGGTTTGCAGACGACTCAACATCCTCGACTGTATCCTCTGGGATGGTTCACTTCTGACGTGAATCAACAGATCAAGAGTCAATGTACTCTAAAGTTTGCAATATCTGCTCGTTACATCGACGAGGTTCAATGCGATGTCATCCCCATCGATATTTGCCAAATGATTTTTGAAAATCCGTTCTTGTACGATCGTGACGCCCATTACCACCGAAGAGCTCAAGACTACGACCTCACAAAGGATGGGACGAAATTTATCATCAGCAAAAACGACCACGTCGACACCAAGGACTTGTTGACAGCAAATCAGGCAAAACGGATTGTCAATGCACTAGTACAGAAAAGCTTTCTTCTATCGGTAAAAAAAACCCTTCTACTATCGGTTTTTGTACCGATAGAGATAGACACGATAGAACAAGACAGAACATTTTCTATCGGTAAATAACCGACAGAAGAAATTAACAATTCTATCGGCATCTTAGGAGTGTACCGATAGCAAACCTGTCGTAGTCTGACGATTAACGGTGGGAAAAGTACCACTATTCTAACGGTTAATTACATGATTACCGACAGGAAAATATTACTATTCTATCGGCACCTTATGATTGTACCGATAGAAAACCCGTCGTCGTCTGACGTTTAGCGTTGGGAAAAATATCCATATTCTAACGGTTAATTATAAGTTTACCGACAGAAAAAAGTGTAGCACTCTCTCGGTTGGAAATGACATTATCGATAGAAAAAATCTTAGTACTCTCTCGGTTGTGTATGAGTTCACCGGCAGGAAAAATCACACTCTTCTAACGGTTAATTATACGTTTACCGATAGAAAAAACCACAGTAGTCTCTCGGTTGTGGATGAGTTCACCAGCAAGAAAAGTCACTCTATTCTGACGGTTAATTTCAAGTTTACCGATAGAAAAATGGGTAGTAGTCTCTCGGTTGTGGATGAGTTTACCGATAGAAAAAACCACAGTAGTCTCTCGGTTGTGGATGAGTTCACCGGCAGGAAAAGTCACACTATTCTGACGGTTAATTTCAAGTTTACCGATAGAAAAAACTACAGTAGTCTCTCGGTTGTGGATGAGTTTACCGATAGAAAATTTGTAGTGGTCTGTCGGCTGTGAATGAATTTGCCGATAGAACATTCACATATACAGTACATTATTTGCATTCACAATACAGTACATTCACATATACAGTACAGATGCAATACATTATAGATTGGATACACAATACAGTATAGATGCAAAGAAGGGTAAATTCATAGAACAGATTGACACATTAGACAGTTATTCACATTTATTCACATATATATGGACAAATACAAATTGCAATCCAATGTGGACATTTATTAACATATATATTTATTCACATGTATATAAACAGTCTATGCATAGAGTACACGAAAAAGAGAAAATTATCATGGCGGATGGTTCGGCGCAACTTCCTCCATGACATATTGAGCCCAGATTTGTCGAAGATCTCTAATCTTTGCATTTTCGTATGAGTCTTTCGACATGGCGATCTGCAAACATGTGTGAATACTTAGTAACTAACTTCCTAATTTAGAACGAGACACCCAATTTTCAAATTTGAGTTAGCTATCGATGCTTACTTGGGGGAATTGGGCAAAGTTTGTCTACACTAGGTCGTACATGTAGCGCAACACATAAAACCCGCATTCCCACGATTGCGGCTGCTGATGGCACTGAGATAATTGCATATGCGAAGACATGTTAGCTATTGTTTCCATAAACTAATTAAGCATAAACAAAAAGTTTCGTGAGTACCTCATATTCTTTCCAAGCTAGTAGGGAGCCCTGTGGTGCAGCATGCCTCCCTCCAGCGGACGCATATTTATCAAAAGCCCTGCATTTCAGTTAGTATTGCCCGTTAATGTATTATCATTAGCTAGTGAGGTGAAAATTTAAATCAAACATATAAGTTACTTACGCCTCCATATTCTCCTTGACCACATATTCCATCGATAATTTGTCACGCATCGAATCGAGGTAGTACACCTCGTTCCTCAGCGGACAGATCACGATGAGGATCCAGTGGCCCCTGCATTGTACGTAAAAGAGGACCGCGTGTTCAAAGTATATCTCAAGTGTAACATACAAGATCGAGTTAAATTAGTACGAAATGCACTAACCTTTGGTGGTAAGGCACCAGAATGAACTCCCTGTCCTGCTGCGCCATCAGCGCCTTGGATATGTACTGCTCAGTGTGCGCGGCGTCGTGCTCTAGCATCGTGAGGCTTATTTTCTCTAGGTCGAGGAAACCCACCTTGTCACACGCAGCCTCCGATGCTAGCCTGTACATGCACCTGCATGCAAAGGACGACATTAGTATTGCACAGAAAGTTACTACATTTCAAATGAACTACAACAATGCAGAGTTAGCAAACAGAGTTAGAAAACAGCAATACATAGCATCAGCAAACTCACAGGACTCCAGTCCGTATGATGGACATATCGAGCTCCCACCAGTTGTAGAGGTCGAACAGATCCTCGTGTGCCACGGATATACTCCCGGGCTCACGGTGGAACTGCCCAGGCCTGTAGGGAACTAAGAAGTTCAGATTGCGCCGAGCTCGGTGTAGGTACCACGCGTGGAGGTCTCTGGTTGATCGATCCAATTTGCGCAAAGCTGCCTCCGACATGAGTGGGAACCCGTTCGTGAACCTCTCCGGCTGTCCCTGTCGCCCTTTTCCCTTGCCTTTGCCCTTGCCTTTTGCCGGGGACTGAGCGCGTACCTTCGAAGGCAAGGGCGAGGTGATGGCAGCTTTCTTCCAAGGTGATGGCAGCTTTCTTCAAAGGTGAAGGCGTGGATGCGCTGGGTGGGGTGGAGGCCGTCTTTAATGTGTCCAGGGTCGCACGAGATCGGGCCTCATGCCCCGAGCTGGGGGAGCAATCCCCTGGTAGCCCAGCGGCAGGCCACTTCAATTAATGAGCACGTATGTTAGATTATGCAAGTTGAGTGTACTGAGTAGGATGTAATCTAAAATGTGTAGGATTTACCGATTGTATTACAAGACACTTCTTGGGCCACTGTACGTAGGAGCCCACTGCCTCAGCAAGTGTCTACAGTTCCTCTGTTGGGACTGGCAACGGAGAATCGTTGTAGCCCGGCATGGCCATGTCCACCTGTACCTTTGCGAAACCCAACCGCAGAGGTACACAGTGGACCCGGACATCCGGCCCAGACGGATATACGAAGCCGTGTCCAACCACTTCCTGCCCGGCGCCTACGTGATTCTGTAGGATGCAGCCCTCCGGCCCCTGCAAATTTGTAACAATTAAAATAGGTTAGCGAAATAACTCTAACAGAATGGGAGTGGCATCAACTTAAGTGCACAGATGAAGGCTTGCAGTACCTCAAGAAGATCCACTGGATCCGCGAGTACCTTCGAAGCGCAACTGCTTATCCGACCCCGCGGGATACCGTCATCCTGAGGATCCGCATCTGCACTCTTGGCCAGCAATGCTTCTCTCAATCGTGCAAACTCTTCCCACATTTGTGCGACCTCGAACTGCACCTCAGACTGTACCTCAACCCGTATCTCAGCCCGCATCTCCGCCCGTATCTCCTCCCGTACCTCAGCCCGTATCTTATCGGAGAGGTCAGCTTCCTTTTCCTTTCAGGAGCGGGCCTTCCTCCTCGGTGGAGCCGGATCTACGAAACCGGCCTTCCACGACACAATGGCTCCCACGGCCCGTGTCCACCCGGGATGCTCCTTATTTCCTAGAGCCCAGGTGAGGATGTCGTTCTCCCTCTACGAGGTAAACAATCCCTCCGCTGCCTCCTTCTCAAAAGAGATCTGTTACATTTAAAGGTACCTTGTGAGACAAATTGCCTTATATACACTTGTGCGCACACAGTTTACGAGGTTAGCCAACTTACCATTCACCTCACAACGTCGGCGTCCCCAGGGGTTGCGAACTGCACAGACCCCGTGGACGACACGGACCCCCTCCCCCTCCACCATCGCTTGCACCTCTCATCCCGGATCTCGGAGAGCGGCAACTCAGGGGTGTCGATGACAGGATTTTGCTCGTCTTCCTTCTTCCACTGCTCCTCCTTCCCCGCATAGCCCCGGGATCCGAGCCGATGCGGGTGGTCGTTCCTCTTCTGGATCGCCCTATTCTTCTCTCTAAGGGCCTTGAACTCCTCAGTCCCCTTCTGCTTGGTGAATTCCTCCCATACCTCCTCCGATATGAAGGGGTACTTCTCGCAAGGAGATTTCCCCGCAGCGAGGAAGTTACTGACGAGCCAGCTCTTAAAGGTTTTCCATGTTCCGTTCATGTCCTTCAAGCAGGCAGTCCTAGGTGTATCGTCGGGGATGTTCCACTTAGCCTGTTTCGAAAAATGCATACAATTAATCACGAGTTAGTTAAACTTTAGTATAAGCCAAGAGAACGTGATTACGAAAGAGTTCAGCGATTTCAGTTCATTTAACCTTCACTTCCGCCCACAACCTATCCCTCTCGTCCGCCGTCACGTCCTTCCAGCTCTGGACGGTGATCTTCACCCTTTCTTTCGCCAACAGCCCAACGTAGGCCGCGTACCTCCCAGCATTCTTTCCAATCAGCCTCCCAAATTTGGTTGAACTCACAAGAAAGATCCGTGTGTTTGGCCAAACGCCCCAACGTCGTCGTGCCTCGCCCCACCCTCTTGCGCTGGGATGTAACAGCTGCATCTTCAGTAGTTACGATGGGGTTGGCCCTAGTCGAACCACTAGTACCATCCGATGAAGATGACGACATGTCTTCCCCTACAAAACCTTCAACAAACCATATATATGGCAATTAATTCGCCTTGGAGTTCCATAACTCAGCCCAGGACTGGAGACTAACTAGGGCGGCAAAAGGGAAAATAATACAAAAAGAAAGACATGCATAAATTACTTCCTGAACTCTTCAGAAATATTTTCTATCGGTAAACACATAAGCTGCCGATAGACCATAACCTCCACAGAAGACAATTTTTCTATCGGCAAACCCGTGAGACACCGATAGAACATAACAATGTTCTCTACATATGGAATTTTGTTGACAAGCCACCATTCACTGTCATCACATAACATTCTCGATGATTTGCTATACTAATATTCATGGGCCAGCATTATTATTTCATACGTAAATATGCACACAAGCATCTAAGTGCCACTGTGCATAATCTTTAGCCTAGCATGTATGTGAGTCATCAGGACTTCACATCTATTAGGTTGGGAAAAGTCATGTATAGGCATTTGAAACATATACATCGAAGACCCATCCACATTGCCATATATTCATACGAAGTGAGTAAAATTCCCAACCAAACTAGTACATTGCATGGCTCATGTCCTTCCAGATCCAAATTAAGTTTTACTACTTGTGCAGAAATATTTTCTATCGGTAAACACATGAGCTGCCGATAGAATATGTGTAAGAACACCTCCAACATATAATCTGCATTACATGGCAGTTGGATACAATTGATCACACATACAGCAGTATAGATAAGTTAAAATCTCAAAACAGGTTTATTACAGCACTGGAACATATTATGTAAACTCTAATTTAAATCAACATTGCCTGCGGAATGTACATAAGCCAACACAAAAGGGAACCCAAGTGTAATTGCAAAACTCGAAGAATTAGTACGTGCAAAACACTAGGATCAAATAAAGAAGATGCTGGAAATAGAACGACGAATTAGGGTATTTACGGCGGCGATCAGTTCTGGTGATGGAGAGGCGGTGTAGAACGCAGCGGCGGCCGGCGAAGGACGAAAATAAGAACCGGTGGCAGTGGCGAACCAGTGTCCAGCCGGCGATCGTCGTGTGGGAGAGAGGAAGTGAGTGGTCACGGCGGAGGTTGTGGTTTTCTTCGCTCTCGAAGAGACGCAGTGCTCTAAGGTGGAACTGTTCGAGTGGAGGGAAACTAAAGGGCCGTGTACGAGTAATAAAGTAGTGGAGGAACTTTTCTATCGGTACAACAAAATGATACCGATAGAATTATGTCAGTTTCTATCGGTACAACAAAATAGTACCGATAGAAAAAGTAAATTTCCCGGAAAAATATTTGAAGTAGTGGATGCCTTTTTCTATCGGTATAAACAATAAAATCCCGTGAGACCAATTTTCCCCAGAAAAATTTTTTAATTAAGTGCTTGAGATTATAGTATTGGGTGCCCTTTTTCTATCGGTAAAAACAACAAAATACCGTCAGAGTAATGAAAAACTGCCTTTTTCTATCAGTATAAACAATAAAATCCCGTGAGACCAATTTTCCCCAGAAAAATTTTTTGATTAAGTGCTTGAGATTATAGTATGTGTGCCCTTTTTCTATCGGTAAAAACAACAAAATACCGTCAGAGTAATGAAAAGGTACACATAATTTAACATCAAACAGACCGTGGTTGAAAACTGCAGGATGATAAAGAAAGAGGGAAGATAGCCGGAAAATTGGAAAATTGACATAAAAAGAAATTGTTCATTCATTGTTGTTTTATCACTTACAAAAAAAAATAAAACCCAAAATGCTAGGTCAAGGGGTGGTCTTAGTCCTGGCTACATGTAGAATAGAGTCAGTTAGACTTGCAGCCAGGACGCAGGACTCCTCTAGCGACAAGTTGTCCCTAGATCAACTACTACCGCGTCGAGAAGGCCTGCGACCTCCCTCAGCTCGCTATGGTATCCTTCATAGTCAAACCGCAGCCAGCGATGGTCATATCCGCGGCTTTCTTCTCCTCGCGAAGACGCCTCGTCCTCGCCCTAGCATAGTCACCATCCGTTCTCATGTGCTTAATGCGCTGGAAGAGATCGTCAAGGTCAAGCCGTAGCTGAGTGTGCTTGTCTGTAAGGAGCTTGTGCTCCTCCTGGAGGGCCCTCAGGTCGGCCTTCACTTTGGCAGTGTCTTCGACGGCTACCATTCCCTGTGCAAATCAACAGGTCAAGAATGAACTGAACATGGATTAACAATACAGGGGGAAACCGAGGAGATTTAGAGTTCTTACCGGGGAGGGCGTGGCTGACGATCCCATGGAGGTTGCCATTGTGAAAGAGAAGATGAGGAGTCGAACCGTTCGAGAATTAGGAAAACAACAAATACCGCGACGCATGGCGAGGTACTTATAGAGTTTCCAAGGCGACGCATGGCGACACGGTTGAGAATTCAAAGCGGCAGAGTATTCTTCTATCGGTAAAAACAGGAAAAAACCGTCAGACAACAAATACCGTGAGACTAACGAATTTATTCTAACGGTAAAATAAAACAATACCGATAGAAAATGTTTTGAAGTGCCTGAGAGAAGTGCCTGAGACATGAAAGTAGCGGCTGTCCTTTTCTATCGGTATAAATAACAAAATACCGTCAGAAAAAAGGGATTTTTGCAGAACTTAATTTGAAGAAGCAAGAGGCTGCGATGAGATTTTTGCAAGTGCTATTTGAAGGGAAGAATTAAGTATTTACAGGATAAAGGTACTGTACATGTTAGAACTCATGCTGTGGAGTAAAATTGAGATGTATTAATGCTGTGAACTAGCTTATCATTAAGTTCTAAAGAAAAATGTACTGCCTGATGTATTAATGATAAGTTCCTCACCTTGCTGCAGAACTTGTGGGCTGTTTGCTTGGCATTTATCCCTGAAATAGAAATTAATCATCAATGGTTCTCAACCCATAATCCTTCTTCGTGGTCATCTCGCAGATACGTTGTTTCGTCGATATCTTCAGTACAGATAGATTGAATGTCCTCTAAAAATGGAGGTATTTCATCGAATTGGTTATACTCCTCTTCGTCGACAACATCTTCGACCCCAACAATACGTCTCTTGCTGTGGAGGACAACATGCAAGTTTGAATTGGCCGGGTCAACGATGTAGAATACCTGTGTGGCTTGCTTTGCAAGTATGAATGGATCGTCTTGGTGTCCGACTCTACCAAGATCGACGAGAGTAAACCCGTAACTGTCAACTTGAACACCTCGAGGGATTTCGACCCATTGGCATCGAAACAGGGGAATCTTAAGTAATCCGTAATCGAGCTCCCATATTTCGTCAATAGCACCGTAATATGAGTTCAGCGCCCTTACTGACCTGGCATCCTCGGAAATAGCAAACAGTGTCACTCCGCTACATTGCGTGCTACTCTTGGCGTCTTGAGCTCTTGTGTAAAATGAATACCCATTGATGTCGTACCCCTGCCAACTCCCTACAGTGAATCTTGGGCCTCTAGCCAACCATGTCACAGTTTCACTTACGGAGCCCTCGGTAGCTCGCGTGACTCTTTCTTGGATCCACTCAGCAAATTTCCTATTATGTTCTCTGCTGACCCAAACGTCTGACTTCGAAGGATTCTGTGACCGTAACATTACCTTGTGCTCGTATATGTATGGCTCGACCTCCGTCATGTGTTGTAAGACCCAAAAATGTGATTTTGCGTACACATCACGAGCGGGGACGATAGCTTTGAATCCAATCGTTCTGATTTCCTGAAGCCTACCCTCGTGTCGGGACCTAGGAACGCCAATTGGGTCAACCCCGGCCATATAATCTGTGTAAAATTCAATCACCTCCTCGGCGGCATAACCTTCCATGATACTCCCCTCGGGTCGACGACGTGTCCTTACGTATCCCTTCAATACACCCATAAATCTCTCAAATGGATACATGTAGCGCAGGCACACGGGTCCACAAAACTTAATTTCTCTGATAAGGTGAACAATCAGATGGACCATAACATCAAAAAAGGATGGAGGGAAATACATCTCGAGCTGACAAAGAGTTGTAACCACGTCGCGTTGCAAAGCGTCCAGTCCATCGGGATCAATTACCTACGAGGACACAGTTGCGCCAAATATTCATATCAGAAAAATCTTCTAATTAAGCTCCACAAATGGAGGTAATGAACTTATAGTACGAGTGCACGTACTTACCTTGCAAGATATTGCGTTGAAGAAATAACATAGGTTTGTGATTGTCTCTCTGACTTTAACTGTGAGAATACCTCTGATAGCAATGGGAAGCATCTGTGACATCAAGACATGACAGTCGTGGGACTTCATGCCAACCAGTCTTAGGTCCTTCATAGACACAAGTTTTTTCAAGTTCGCGGAGTACCCACATGGAACTTTAACACCGTGCAGGCACCGACAGAGTTCTGTTTTTTCGCTCTTGGACAACGTATAGCAGGCCGGGGGGAGGTATGTACGCTTTCCATTCTCTAAAGGTGCAAGCTCAGTCCCTATCCCCATTTCCACCATGTCACGACGAGCTTTCACACCATCCTTTGTCTTTCCCGGAATGTTCAACAACAAACCAATCAAACTGTCACAGACATTTTTCTCTACATGCATGACGTCAATGCAATATCGAACTTGTAAGTGCTCCCAGTACGGTAGATCCCAGAGAATCGATCTCTTCTTCCAAACATTTTTTTCTCGAGGTTTAGAATGCTTACCGAACTCAACTTTGATTTCGTTCACGCGCGAGTAAATCTCCTTACCGGTCAGAAACACTGGAGCTGATCCCTTCTCAGGCTTCCCGTTAAATGATTTCCTCTTCTTACGGTACGTGTGATGCGCCGGAAGAAACCTGCGGTGACCCATGTACACTGTTTTCCGGCAGTTTCGCAGCCACATGCTCTCAGTTTCATCTAGGCAAATAGGGCAAGCCTTGGCTCCTTTCGTACTATACCCCGACAAATTGCCGTAGGCCAGAAAATCATTTACGGTGCAAAATATCAGGGCCCGCAAGATGAAATTCTCTTTCTTGTATGCATCCCACACCTGCACACCCTCGCTCCACAATTTCTGTAAGTCCTCGATTAAAGGCGCTAGAAACACGTCAATATCATTTCCGGGTTGTCTGGGTCCTGAGATTAGTAACGCCATCATGATGTACTTGCGCTTCATGCATAACCAAGGAGGAAGATTGTAGATGCATAAAAGAACCGGCCAAGTGCTGTGCCGGCTGCTCATATTACCATGTGGGTTCATACCATCTGTACTCAGCCCGAACCTTACATTCCTAAGTTCGCCGCCGAACTCAGCAAATGTTCTGTTGATGTTTCTCCATTGAATAGAATCAGCTGGGTGTCTCAGTTTTCCATCTTGTTTCCGGGCTTCAGCATGCCAACGCAAGTGCTTCGCGACTTTCGGATTTGCAAACAGCCGCTTCAATCTAAGTATCACAAGCAAGTACCACACAGTTTTTGTCGGGGGCCCTTTCCTTACCTCGTGACGTTCACTGTCAATCCGGTCCCTACGCGTATACCTCGATGCGCCGCATCTTGGACAAACATGCAAACTGGAGTACTCGTTACGGTACAACACACAATCATTTGGGCATGCGTGTATTCTTTCGATTTCCATTCCCAACGGACACAACAGTTTTTTGGCTTGGTAAGTAGATCTTGGCAACTCATTTCCCTCTGGAAGCATGTCCGCTAGAAGATCTAATAGTGCCGTGAAACTCTTATCACTCCAACCGTTTCCTGCCTTCAAGTTATATAATCTCAGCACAGAAGACAGTTTTGTAAATGTTGCACATCCAGGGAACAGAGGCTTCTCAGAGTCAGCAATCAGTTTCTCAAATTCACAGAAGTCATTTTCGTTGTAATCTTCCTCTACATCACGTAACATCTCATCTAGATTGTCATCATCATCATCTACGTGCACATCAGAATGAACATTACCAAAATTGGGATGATCATCGATATTATTGCAATCCACATCCGAGTCGTGCTGATTGGTAGTAGTGGTGCTTGTTTCCTCAAGATCTTCGCCATGCCATATCCAACGGGTGTATCGCGCGTTAAAACCACGACGAATCAAATGACTCTTAATTTGATCAGAGTTGCTAAACCTCTTCAAGTTCATACAATCTATACAAGGACAGAGCATATTTTTCTCTCCCTTCCTCTCCTTTTGTTGCTCAGCAAATTTAATAAACTCATTCACACCATCCAAATATTCAAGAGTAGTACGTTTTATTCCATACATTCAATATTTCCTGTCCATCTACAATTAACAAAATTTAACGAATAAGTCATGCATGAAACCTGCCCGATTAAATTATGTATATGTACATGTACAGCCTCTTACAACAGATACATGTATTGAACCCTAGCCTGACGAAATTAACACTAATTAACCTAGCTAACTACACAATACAAGCTAGTTAGCTCCTAAAACATAACGCATTTCCAGCTACCAAGCTCCCAAGCTTAGAGCTACAAACTTGGAACTACACAATACAGCTAGCTTGCAAGTAGAGAGGAAGGGAGATCTCGAGGGAGAGAGAGATAAGTGTCGACGATTAAGCGTACCTTAAAGAGAGGGGCGCAATCAACTTCCCTCCAGCCTGCGCTGATCACCCTAGCAGTGTAGCTAGAACTTTCGTCACAAACAGAGGGACACAGAGTGCAACAGAACAAATTAAAGAGCAGCTCAGCAATGGTCGAGTGGGGTTTTCCTTATAATGGACATTTTTCTAACGGTAAATACATGAAATAACCATTAGACTAACTTAGGTAATTTGCCACTCACATATTCTATCGGTAAAAACACACACATACCGTTAGAGAATGTGCATTACCGAGCAAGTACAGGACTTCTTCTTTCGGTAAATATGTGTATTGACTGTTAGATCATGCATGACACAGCACGCACATGAGTTTTTCTATTGGTAGATATGTGTACGAACCATTAGATGATGCATGACACACGAGCAAGAGTTTTTCTATCGGTAAATATGTGTATTTACCGTTAGAATATGCATGACTGAGCAAATATATGTGTTTTCCTATCGGTAAATATGTGTACTTACCGTTAGAGGAGGTACTGGTACCAAACTGGGACAAACATGCACATGCCATTTCTCACATTCAAGGAATCATATCAATGTAACATCAAACAGATCTTACATCAAACGGATCTTAACTAGAAGATAAAGCAATATATTTCAAGAAATGCTAATTTTTGGATTAACTAGTAGACACAAAAATACTTTTCTTAGGTACTTGGGACTTCATCTTGCCAAAGAAATTACACATGCCAGTTCACAAATTCAGGTACAAACATACACATGCCAGTTCACAAATTCAAGTGCATATCTGAAACAGCAGTACAAATACATACCCACCTACCAATACAATTAAATACACAAATACTCCCTGCACATTCAAGTTCATGTCCCAATTAGCAATACATGATACACAAATATACAACAATATACAAATACAACAATTCACACTTTCGATGTATATTAGAAAAGCCACATCTGAAATTAACAACAGATCACGACGAGGACCCAGTGGCCCATACATGCATTTTACATAAAAGGGAACCTTTGCAGGTTGCCACAATGCAACTACCGACTACAAGTTAGACCTGATACATCACAAATCCATTCATCCAAAACAGCAAATGTCTGAACCACATTGGACTTAACCATAGGAGTTCAGTTCGAAGACGCCCGAGGAGCTGGAACTGCCGTCGACATACATTTGTACGTATTGGTGATTTCCTTGGACTCAAACTCGATCAACTCAACTCAACTCAACTCAACTCCATTAACAAAAAGAACCTACCTTCCAAGATGTTGTTCTGTGTAGTGATGGTGTAGAATGGCTGTGCAAATAACAACAATTCTTCTTCTTCAAGCAGGTAAGCATCTGGCCACAAGCTGGTGCATGCAAAAAAATGTAAGATGCTTTCTATAGGTCCTGATTTGAGAAACACGCCGGGCTTAAGCATCTTCTTGACTGAGCCAACCAAGATCTCGCCCTTCATGTCCTTCCAGCTCTCGATGGTGATCTTCACCATTTCTTTCGCCAACAAGCCAACGTAGGCAGCGTACTGCGATGAAGAACCGTGAAATACGTTGCCCCTCACGAGCATCATCCAAGGACCTGAACAGATCATAATCATATTGAAAAGAAGACACATCAAAATGAAGGATACAAAAAAAGTAGAATTATTGCCACAATCGGATTAGAATAATCTAACAATATTGCAGAAATTTTACGTACCTTCCTTGGGATGCCGACGTATAGAGGGCGTCGATGGAGGTGCAGAGGTGCAGCGGTCCCCTGTAGAGGTGCGCCGGCCGTCCATGGAGCTTACGGGTTAGGACTACGAGCCCCAGATGAACTGTGAGAATGAAAGAGACATACCCGTGTATTTATACAAATATATATTTTCTATTGGTACGAAAACAGAATACCGTTAGTAATAAAAACATCTGTAGAAGGCGAATGGTTCTATCGGCACAATAAATATTACCGATAGGAATTTTTGTACATATTCTATCGGTGTGTACGTACATTGCCGATAGAATATTACTAGTTGTAGAAGGCCAACAGTTCTAAGATATTTTTTGCAATATTCTACCGGTATAAACATTCATTACCGATAGAATAAAACTATTTGAAGACGAACAGTTCTAAGCAATTTTCTATATATTCTAACGGTAAAAGAATCCATTACCGATAGAATAAAAATATTTGTAGAAGGCCAACTATTCTATCGGCGCACTACATATTGCCGATAGGAATTTTTAATATACTTTGTCGGTATATTCATACAGTACCGATAGAATAAGTCTAGTTGTTGAAGTCGACCAGTCCTATCGGCGCACAACATTCTTCCGTCAGTACTTATGCATCTCTTCTAACGGCAAATATGTTCATCACCGCTAGAGTAAATCATACTATTTATTCTATCGGTAAGTTTCTTATAAACCGATAGGGAAAATACATCCGTCGGGCTTTTATGACCGCGAGGCACATTTTCTATCGGTTTTCTACTGTATCGCTAATAACCGATAGAAGATAGGGGTTACTAGACTGCATTTCTATACTAGTGATGCATGCTCAAAGTGTGTGCTGAGCGTGATGCGTCCAGTTAGCCAAGAGGATTGTGATACATCGAGTATGGAAAATGATGGTTGTTTGGTGAGCTTGCCTGCGGAAAACAACGTGCTGTTCGCAGAGGTATATCGTCGATCACCACAACGATTAGTTGAAAACGACATGCAACTTGTCTCTACGGCGCCACTATTCAAACTTCGCAATCCTAGCTTTGGGATCGGTGATGGTATTAACCTCGACAAGGGGAAGGCTATCTGCGAGTGGCCAAGGCCACAATCCATGACGGAGGTACCAAGCTCTATGAGCGTCTATCCATACATTCGATTCGACGATTGTAGCATTGCTCATCGTGTGTTCGTTCAAAAACTCCCAGTCGTTCTCTACAACTTCACAGTTGGTCACCAACGGGAGTTGGCTCCTTCTCAACAGAGGAGTCATGATCCGGGAGGATCTCAGGTCGAGTTCGCAACGGATTTGCGACCACGAAAAGGTTTGCGACTTTGGAAAGGTTTGCGACCTTAGAAAGGATTCAAACTCTTCGAGCCTTCAATGCTGGATGATGAGCCAGATACCATAGTACCATCTGTTGAAGACTTGGTCTATCAACGAGACGAACCTCTGCGGGAAGATGTGATTCTGGAAAAGAAGGTGACTATCACCCGCAGTGGCACCAAGGAGACTTTTCGAATCGGTCGGAAAGGTCAACGAGCACGTGCGGCAAAGTGGTACACCAAAGAAGATGGACAAGCCCAATTTCCACATCTCCAGTTTGATCGAGAGGTCGCAACAGGGGTTGGCTCCTTCTCAACAAGGGAGTCATGATCCGGGAGGATCTCCAAGTCCTGATCGCATGTGGCTTCGTGACCAAGTCCTGATCACATGCGGCTCCGCGACCAAGTCCTAATCGCATAAGGATTCGCGACCTGGATGTGTCCGCGACCATGGATTGGTCGGCGACCAGGAAAAGGAATTCGTTCCCTGTTCGGAATTGTAATCCGATCCGAATGTGTATAACTAAGCTTATCTGTTTAGGATTAGTTATATGAGTCTAATACATTTAGGTTATTGAGTCTGATACGTACTCATACGATTGGACTATAAATACCTTGTAATAGATCTAGTTTAGATCATCGAATTCAATCGAAGAGTCATAGAACTTATTTGAGTTTTAGACACTTATAGTTCCTTCGACGTAGACAAGTGTGTCTAACGTTCGACGTGTAAAGCCTTCTTTGAAATAAAGAGTTGTGCAATTACTTTGGGTTTCAGTATTTCCGAGTAAAATCCCGTTATTCCGCATATTAATTAGAATCTGGGCGAGTCTAGTGCGAAAACCAAGACTAGGTCTCAAACGGATCAACATAGGTCCACGGCCACAACTTATCGGAATCACGAGTAATAGTCATCCGTGATGGGGCTTTGTGTCTAATTGACAAAAATGGGTTGAGTTATGCCCAGAATATCTTGGAATATCCTATGATCTCTCTCCGTGGTGTCCTGCGACCATAGAAAGGTATAAAAAATAGTTTGACTCTCTTTCTGTGATCTCTTTCGACCACAGAAAGGCATAACCAAACAACTAGGATCTCTTTCTGTGGTCTCCTGCGACCACAGAAAAGCGTAGGTAAATAACTTGGGCAATAATCTCTGTCAATTGTTCTTTTCCAAATCTGATTCAAAAGCATTATTTTTTTCAACTTGTGAAGTGCATGCTTACCATTTCGAGAGGGCAACAGAGCAAGGTGTATGAAAATACTGTCATTTATGCATTAAAAGCCGTCAATTTTATAAATGAAATCGTATTGTAAATGTAAACTATGTTTTGTATACTTTGTTATTGTCATATATATACAAGTCATTTACTATAAAGAAAGTTAATTAATGAAGCTTTTACT